>OY730481.1:40585516-45538016 GCA_963422695.1 Xylophagus ater | reverse complement strand
TTGACAAACTTGGAGTGCTTAACGTGAAAAGCTTCACTTTTACTCGAAGGAAGCTGAATGAGTCAATCCTATTAAAGGGGGTTATGTGTGACTACACTGCTGAGGAAGTCTTGTTCGAATTGAAACAAGTCGCTCCTGATGTGGGCATTGTCAGTATTACTCCTTTTTCAACAGCTAGGTCTCGTGCTCAGGGAGTTAAGTTGAACATATTTATTGTACAACTTAAGCCAGGGGTAAAGGCGATAAGATTAACCAATATTAAATATCTTCTCCATCAAAAAATTTGATGGGAAAAAAATGTCTATAAAGCGATGGAGACTACTTTGAATAAAATACAATATTTTTGGTTTTCTATATAAAAGCTAATATTATTTTTAATTTAAAAAACCCGAAAACTAATTCACACACCTGCTATTAGAGAAAAGGCAAATGAACAGACTAGTGTAGAATTGTCTAGTTGGTTGAGACCTCGTTTCTAGAAACTGATGCGACACAGGTTCAAATCCATGTCTCGGCTCTCCACAATTTTACTTTTCTTTGCCTTACATTTAACATTATTGCAACCCGACACTGTCCTATATTAATTAATTACGCATAAGTTAAATCAGGGGTAATGTTATGTAATATATGTTCACCGACTACCTCCCTTGTCTCTTTCCGCGGTTTTAAAAAAGAACTATACTTACACTTATCGAAATTCACGAATCTACGCTGTAAACTCACCTTAGGTATTTCTTCAATTATTTTTCGGAGTTCTGTTCCGAAAACTCAGCTCTCAGAATTTGCCTCTTGAAAACTTGGCGGTAATTCTCCGTGTTTATAGGAAATATAAGTGTAAAAATAAAAACAATGTGTATGTATTCTTTTTTCTCAATCCGTATATTTTCAAGATGTTTTTTTACATTTGTAATACACAACAACTATTTTAAACTTATATACTATTGTCATTTTATATTTGGAAAAACTTAAGTAATACCACAGAGTATATAAACAGAGGAACTTTTATATATAAAATTTGTGTACGCTGTGTTTTCCTATCCGTGTGTAAAAAAAATCCCTAAAGTTAACATAGTAGAACGCGTGATTTTTATTGGAGGAATGGGACGCGATCTTCATTGTGATTTATTCCCCCAAAAAATTTCTGAAACATTTTGAAGCACCAATTAACTACAAAAGAGCATGGCTGGTTTTCAAAAGCAAAAAAAGATATGGTGTTGACATCAAAACCACTGTAAAAAGGTTTTGATTATTATTTATAATAATTATCATTGAAACTAAGTTCACTTTGCTTAGATAAAAAAAAAAACAAAATTGTATTTTTTCGCTGTCACTTTTTTTGAATCATTGACTTTGTAATTTCAAACTGTTAAGAATGAAAACTTAAGATTTCCAAATAAACGGAAACATTTTTGGTCCTTCGAACCTGGATCCAAGACTTTGGATAATTAAAACAAGAAACAATACAAACAAAATCATCATTTTTATTTAAAAAAAAAAAAAGACGCATTGCAGAAATGGCGGAAGCGGTGATGAAGAAACTGGTTAAAAAACGGAATATCATAAAGGGTACACAATTTAACATTAGAACATTTACTAATAAATTTAATCCACAAGAAGATTCTATACATGAATTGAGAGCTAGGAAAGAAGCAATGGAACAAAACAGAAATGAATTTGATGCAGTTCAAGAAAAAATCTGGATGCTTTAGATGATGAAGAGATTCCAGAAGCTCAAGCGGAAATTATAACAGAATTTTACAACAATCATTATCAAATTATCGGCTTAATAAACTCCCATTTGCAAAAGGACTCAAAACAGCACATAACGTCTACTCACGAAAGTATTACAAGACTACCTGAAATTAAACTACATTCGTTTTTTGGAGGTTATGATAAGTGGATTGCATTTAAAGAATTGTTCAAATCAATAATAATAGAACACTCCAATATTACTGATCTCGATAAATTACATTATCTTATTAGTCATTTGAGTGGTGAAGCTTTGCAGGTTGTCAGTCATATCAACATGTTACCACAGAACTTTCAAGTGGCATGGAAACTTTTGTGTGACAGGTATGACAATATGAGATTAATTGTTGAGACGCACGTGAGGCAAATAATTGACACCAAAGTAATCAATAAAGAATCCCCTTCTGAACTTCGTCAACTTATTGATGATATTACAACTCATTTACGCGCACTGGAAGCATTAAAACAACCAGTTCAACATTGGGATCAATTATTAATACAATTAGTATCGAATCGGCTGGATCGAGATACCCTCAATCAGTGGCAAATGCAAACTTCATACAACGAATTACCTACTTGGGCTAGTATGATAAATTTTTTACAAAAAAGGATTCGCGTATTAGAATCAATGAATTTTGGTAACATACCTCAACAAAAATTACAGATTGCTAAGTTGGATAAACGTACCAATTTCGCTAAGTCAACATCAAAAATATTTTCCACGTTACAAGGAAAATGCATTATTTGTCAAACAGCAAATCACAACATATATAGTTGTGAACAATTTCAACAACTAAATGAAACTCAGCGTTTTAACAAAGTGAAATCTCACAATTTATGTTTAAATTGTTTAGGTACTGCTCACATGGCTAAGCAGTGCAAATCAACTAGAACATGTCGTAAATGTAACAATAGACATCACACATTGCTTCATGATCACTTCATTAAATCTGCCTCTTCGAATCTTGTATCAAGCAACATTCAAGATTCTCAGAATGTCCGTTTTTCCTCAAGAGATCTAACTCCGCCAACATTAGAAAAAAGTCCACATTTACCTCAACACGCACAATCATCAGCATTGTGCACTCAATCAAAATTATCATCACAGGTACTCCTATCAACAGCGATAATTTTAATTCGTGATTCTACTGGAAGATTTAAACAATGTAGAGCTTTACTTGACAGCGCTTCTCAGGTAAATACAATTACAGAATCATTTTCATTGCAGCTTGGCATAACTCGTCATAAAGTCAATCATACTATTATTGGATTGAGCCAATCAACTATCAGAATTAAACACAAGATTAGCACACTAATTAAATCACGATTAACGGATGAATATAATAAAACTTTAGAATTTCATATCGTTCCAAAAATCACAAACGAAATCCCAAATCAACATATATGCATTCAGAATTGGAATTTACCAAAGCACATCAAGCTAGCTGATCCATCATTCAACATATGTGGATCCATTGACATCCTACTTGGAGCTAACGTTTTTTATGACATGCTCAAATCTGAACAAATCAAACTCAACGAAGAATTGCCAATTCTGAATAATACTCAATTTGGTTGGATATTAGGTGGGAATGTGGTCTCATCATACAACTCATCGCAACCGAATCAAATATGCAACGTAATCACTAATACGGATCTTGATTTTCAAATCAAGAAATTTTGGGAAACAGAATCAGTAGACATACCAATCACACATATGTCTGATGAAGAGCAAGAATGCGAAAAGCATTTTTTATTAACTCATTATCGCGAAGAACATGGTCGATATGTAGTTCGACTGCCAATTCACACTGAATTAATCGACTCATTGGGTGAGTCATTCTCTGCAGCATCGCGTAGATTCCATTATCTAGAACGAAAACTGTCTAAAGACAAAAGTCTTAAGGAACAATATATTCAGTTCATGGATGATTATCTTCAGCAAAATCACATGAGTCCTTTAGATGAAGATATCAATAAGGAATTGCACCATTATTATTTACCGCATCACTGTGTTTTAAGACCTGACAGTAGTACAACAAAACTTAGAGTGGTTTTTGATGGATCTGCAAAAACTACTACTGGAATTTCGTTAAACGACATTCTTAAGGTTGGTCCAGTTGTTCAACAAGAGCTTTTTGATATTTTACTGAGATTTAGGAAATTCAAATTTGCCTTAACAGCTGACATTCAACAAATGTATCGTCAGATTAAAATACACTCAAATGATCAACAATTACAATTAATAATTTGGAGGAACGACGAACAAGATAAATTGAAAACATTTAAACTAAATACAGTCACTTATGGAACTGCAAGTGCACCATATTTGGCAACTAGAGTACTTAATCAAATTGGAATTGACCAAGCTAAACAATTTCCATTAGCTTCAAATATTATAAAAGACTTCTATGTTGATGATTTACTAACGGGTAGTGAAGATATTAACAATCTACGAGAAATATGTTCTCAATTAACCAATATGTTAAGGTCTGCAGGAATGAAGTTACACAAAATTTGTTCAAATGATGTGCGTTTATATTCAGAATTACCGGAACACACATTAGTTCAACTGAATGCTTCAAACAATACTACTATCAAAACACTTGGCATTATGTGGAATCCAAATGAAGATATTCTACAATATAAATTTTCTCCAAAGGCTCATACTACATCATCTTATGCAAAACGAAGTGTATTATCAAAAATTTCTTCACTTTTCGATCCTCTTGGCATTCTCAGCCCAATCATTGTGCAAGCGAAAATCTTCATACAAAAATTGTGGCTCAGCAAAATAGGTTGGGACGAGAGTTTATCAGAAACGGATTTGCAAACATGGTTAGAATATGAAAATCAATTACGACACATAAGTTCTATAAAAATCAACAGGTGTGTATTACCATTAGAATCAACAAAAATTGAACTTCACGGATTCTCAGATAGTTCTGAATCAGCTTTTGGTGCAGCAGTTTATGTACGTTCAATTACCAGCAGAAATCAAGTGTCATGTAATTTATTATGCAGTAAGAGTCGAATCTGTCCACTCAAGAAAATAACTATTCCTAAACTAGAGTTGTGTGCAGCATTGCTACTTGCGAAATTAATCAAAAGAATAGTTACAACACTTGAAATAAAGTTTGACAACATTTTACTATGGTCAGATTCAACAATTGTGCTTGCTTGGATCAAAACACAACCAAACAAACTAAAAACTTTTGTAGCAAATCGCGTATCAGAAATTCATGAACTAGTTCCAGACTATCAATGGCTACATATTAGTAGCAAGCAAAACCCTGCTGATCTCGTATCCCGTGGAATGTCATCTTTCGATATTGAGCATAATTCTCTATGGTGGCATGGTCCCACTTTCTTATCGCATATCAAGATCGACAATGCAAATTACAATGCAACACTAAATGAAAATGAAGCAATACCTGAACTTCGATTTACTTCATCTGCCTTAATTACTCAACATGACGATGAAATATTTCTTAGATACAGTTCATATAAAAAACTAATAAATGTGTATTCCTATTGCTTCAGATTCATTCACAATTGACAGGATAAGAAATCAAATCGAACTATCGGACAACTTGGAGTGGATGAAGTCAATAATGCTACACATGCTTTGATAAAAATCATTCAAAGCAAAGTTTACAATCTTGAAATAATTAATCTGAAAAAAGGAAAGGAGGTTTCAAAACGCAGCAGTATAAATTCTTTGGCACCTTTCATTGACGATCAAGGTATTCTTCGCGTTGGTGGTAGGCTTGAAAATTCACAACTTTCCTATGATAATAAACATCAAATATTACTGCCATCACATCACGCATTCACACAATTGCTTTTTGAGTACTATCACAAACAGCAATTTCATTGTGGTCCACAAGCACTGTTATATCATATTCGACAAAAATATTGGCCCATAAAAGGGAAATCATTAGCTAAACGAATTACTAAAACTTGTATCAAATGTTTCAGAAATAAACCACGAAATGTACATCAGCAAATGGGTCATCTTCCCGCGTCAAGATCAACACCAAGCCAACCATTTTACATAACAGGGGTTGATTATTGTGGCCCGTTTATCACAAAAAACAAGAATCAACGAAGCGGTGCAAAGTTAAAGTCATATATTGCATTATTCATCTGTTTTGCAACAAAGAGTGTACACCTGGAAGTAGTGAGCGACCTATCTTCAGAAGCTTTTCTTGCGACATTACGCCGATTCATTGCTAGACGTGGAAAACCAAGAACTATACATAGCGATAATGGACGAAATTTTCTTGGTGCGAAAAATGAAATGGAAAAATGGCAAACATTTTTCAAAACTTCTCAAGCCGCTCTTATGAATTTCAACACAAACGAAGGTACTGAATGGAAATTTATTCCACCCTACTCGCCACATGTTGGTTGGCTTGTGGGAGTCAGGAATTAAACTTATCAAATTTCATTTGAAACGTGTTACTGGAGAACAGGTCCTAACTTTCGAAGAACTAACGACATTAACAACACAAATTGAAGCCATAGTGAATTCACGGCCACTAACACCACTGTCCGATAATCCACAAGATTTTAATCCTCTTACTCCAAGTCATTTTTTAATCGGACGACCGATGATATCACTTCCAGAACCAAACATTGATGACGTAAACATTAATATCCTTACGAGATGGAGAAGAATTCAATCTATGGTACAATCATTCTGGAAGCGATGGTCCAAAGAGTATTTATTATCATTACAGCAGAGGAAGAAATGGAAGACAACAACACGAAATATTAAGGAAAGCGAATTGGTTCTTATTCATGATGAATTCACACATCCAACGCAATGGCTCCTTGGACGCGTCATACATATACATATGGGAGCGGATAACAAAGCAAGAATTGCCTCTATCAAGACTAAAAATGGAACACAAAAGCGCTCCATAATTAAACTGTACCCTCTCCTAAATTGAACTGACTCATCATTTCAAGGCCGGGAGAATGTTGACATCAAAACCACTGTAAAAAGGTTTTGATTATTATTTATAATAATTATCATTGAAACTAAGTTCACTTTGCTTATATAAAAAAAAAACAAAATTGTATTTTTTCGCTGTCACTTTTTTTGAATCATTGACTTTGTAATTTCAAACTGTTAAGAATAAAAACTTAAGATTTCCAAATAAACGGAAACATATGGTCCTATACAGGGTGACACAAAATGAACGTTGTGTATTATTTAGGAGCCATTAAGTCCCTTGCAGTATGCGTTGTTGTTTCATCTTGTTGGAACCAAATCGTGGTTTTCCACAGCTGGCCTAAAAATTTCCCAACATCTTCCGATATTGAGCACTATTAATGGAAATTGCAACACCGTCTTCATTTTCGAAGAAATTTGAACCAGTGATCCTCCCAGACGATACACCGCACCAAACAGTACAGATGATTTTGGTTCGTTGCTCGATTATGTATTGTTCCATTTCACATTCCCCATTACAAAATCCTGTAATAACATTTTTAAAAAAATTGAACAAAAAATTATCAATAATTCACTCTACAACATTTTGCGCCACCCTGTCTTTCCTCTAATATGTACATATAATTATCGAGAAAAAAATATAAGTTCTATGATTGATTCTAAGCTACATAGTTTCTACGAAAAGAGAACGCGGGGAAAGGTTCAAACACAAATGATTTTTTTCCTTTTATTTGATCTATATTTCTATTAAATCCAATCTCAAAGACGAGGGGGACAACGTCTGGGGAAACAAAGGGATTTGATTTTTTGGCAATATGAAAATTTTTCTTCTAAAGGCACTCACTTTCAATTTTTTGTGATTTGATTCCATAAAAATATATTTCAATATAATTTCTGGTAGTTTTTGGACAAGCGATATCTTAAGGCAGAGGGGTTAGGAAGAATACATTTTTGGCAAAATTTTTTGAAATGTTTTCAAATTAATTATTTTTCTAAAACCTTTTAAACTATTTTAATTTCTATACGAAGTGTATGATTATTATTTAGAAATTTTTTTTTTTTGGTACGAGGAGTTTTTTTTTGATCGGTCATGTTTATGAAATCCAGTTGTTCAGATAAACAAGTGGTTTGACTGATTTAAAATATTTTCAAGATTATTTGATAAATTTGGCAACATATGAATTTGAAGGGCGTCGAATGTTATAATTCTGATGAAACCATTCTTGTGTTGAAAAAGTCCTCATACCAAACTAGAACTCTTTACAATAAGATTTGCAAAAAAAAATTTCTAAATAATAATCATACACTTCGTATAGAAATTAAAATAGTTTAAAAGGTTTTAGAAAAATAATTAATTTCAAAACATTTCAAAAAATTTTGCCAAAAATGTATTCTTCCTAACCCCTCTGCCTTAAGATATCGCTTGTCCAAAAACTACCAGAAATTATATTGAAATATATTTTTTATGGAATCAAATCACAAAAAATTGAAAGTGAGTGCCTTTAGAAGAAAAATTTTCATATTGCCAAAAAATCAAATCCCTTTGTTTCCCCAGACGTTGTCCCCCTCGTCTTTGAGATTGGATTTAATAGAAATATAGATCAAATAAAAGGAAAAAAATCATTTGTGTTTGAACCTTTCCCCGCGTTCTCTTTTCGTAGAAACTATGTAGCTTAGAATCAATCATAGAACTTATATTTTTTTCTCGATAATTATATGTACATATTAGAGGAAAGACAGGGTGGCGCAAAATGTTGTAGAGTGAATTATTGATAATTTTTTGTTCAATTTTTTTAAAAATGTTATTACAGGATTTTGTAATGGGGAATGTGAAATGGAACAATACATAATCGAGCAACGAACCAAAATCATCCAACTTTATTTTGAATATGAACGGTCCATTGTTTTAACAATTTGATAATGAGCATTGAAGCCCATTTCCAATTAAACGGTTTCATAAACAAGCAGAACTGCAGGATATGGGCTACAGAGAATCCAAGAGCAATTCATCAACGACAGTTACACCCACTTATGTGTACTGTTTGGTGCGGTGTATCGTCTGGGAGGATCACTGGTTCAAATTTCTTCGAAAATGAAGACGGTGTTGCAATTTCCATTAATAGTGCTCAATATCGGAAGATGTTGGAAAATTTTTAGGCCAGCTGTGGAACACCACGATTTGGTTCCAACAAGATGAAACAACAACGCATACTGCAAGGGACTTAATGGCTCCTAAATAATACACCACGTTCATTTTGTGTCACCCTGTATAAGACCATATTTTATAAATAAATTTTTTTTTCCTTTTGAAAACCAGCCATGCCCTTTTCTGAATAAGTAAAATATTTTTTTTTTAATCTCTGTTTTGATTCGTCCTTCATAATTATTTAGAAATTTTTTGGGAGAATATCAGAATAAAAATGGCGTCCCATTTAATCATTTTATTCAAATTATTTTGAAGAGGTGGTAATGCGATAAATCACACACACTCTCAATTTTGACCGTTCAATACTAATGAAACTCCCGGGGCAAACTGTTCCCATACTGACATCGGATTTGACTCTTCTATGACTTCCATCTTTTTTGGTAATACTCTTAAATATACTTATATATAGTTTGTAAAAGGAAATGCAATCCTTTTGGCTTACTTACTTACTACTAATGTTTGTATACAATTCAAAGAATCATATTTCTATATATATATTTTTTAAATTTTACATTTGGGAAGAGAACAAAAAAATTTGTTTATTGTGGTAGAGTGTTTGAGGAGCGTACGGGCTTATTTTTCAATGAAACACCGAGCTATATTTTTATTACAAACGGTTATAAATTCTACTTGCTCAACTTTTCGTCACAACAAAAACTTAATTAACTCTTAATTCAAATTATTTCGGAAGAAAGCGGAATTTTCACAAAATTGGCTTACTTTAACAATATTGCTTTATTGACCCAATATTAGTAATATTGTTGTATTCTAATACATATTTTTATTACATTGTTACAAAGTGCTGATTCCTATTTTAATCCTAATATTGTCCTGTTAACACTATTTGGCAACACTAACCAATATTGCAAAAAAAAGGATAATAAATTGAGAGAGATCTTTTAACAAAAAAAAAATAATAATAATAATAAGAACGAACGGAAAGATATTAATATTGCACTATATTCTACTTAGAATACTTGGTGATTCATAAAATCATCAAACAATAACAATAAAACATTGTCACAACACAAGTATTCTAAGTAAAACAACTAACACAAAAACACCACACGAACAAAAAAAACAATTCTTGGAAATATTCAAGAATTTGTAGAGCTTTCGAGAAAATATCGCCATCTAATCTGTTCCAGAAAGCTCCGAAATGAATCATTGCTTTGTGTATGGAATAAGAATTTTCTAGACGTGGCCATCTAGCTTTAGATAGCCAAACGACCAGTCTTTTCAAGAAAGTTCGCGAAATAGACCAATCTGATATAAAAAGCGCTGTAGGGTCGAGCCTGAAATCATTCTTAATCGATCAGTTGAAGTGAAAAAGCTTCGTCAGAGATTATACAAAGCAGAGATTGGAAACGAGATTATTTTTGTGAAAGTAATTAAAATAGTGAAGCTCTAAAACTGTGATAAATAATTGTAATAATTAAATTATTGAAAGACAAATATTTTTAAGACTAATTGTTAAGCAGAAATAATTACAAATAAAGTTTATACACTAAGTTCACATAAATAAAAAGTGTTATCATTCTAATAACATCGAACCGAAAGACTAACACGTCACAATATAGAGGAGACATTTTTGTTGAGACACACGAGAAAATTCAAGAACGAGAAACATAGATTCAACAGATGGAGAAATATTAATTAAACATTCATTTTTCATTTACATTTTCATAACTATTAATAATTTAATAAAGAAAACTTAAAACTATAAAAAAAAACAGAGTTAACAGTCGTTTTAATTGCTCGTGCTTGTTTTTTTCTTTTTTCTTTTTTTTAATAATCAATATGTACCAAAGTCGGATTTCCAGAATATATTGTTTTTTTAAATAAATTAATATTCAATTGATAAAAAATTTTAAAAAGTGCTAAATTTGCAGTTTTATGCGTTCAATTTTGCGTAACAAAGAAAGGTTGATTGCTATTTAAAGTTAGTTTAGAAAAAAAAATATTCAAAGAGGAATTAAATATGGCTCGCTTTTTGGTCAACTTTTGGTCTGGGGTTGCTTACTCCCTACACCCCAGTACCAAAATTAGTAGCGGCGGGAGGAGCACAATTTTTCTCGAGGATACTATAGTAATTATAGTAATAGTAATTAAGTAAATAAGTAATTAAGTAATTAAGTAAGTAAGATAATTTATCAGTCCGGAATATAAAGGAGTGTAATATAAAAACATTACGCACTTCCCTCGTAAATAACTACTGTAATTCATCGGCAACATGTTATCGAAATATGTTGCAGAAACATATCTTTACGAGAACGTAATATCGGTCAGCGGAAAATTACATTGATTTCGTATTACATGATTATTTGGCATGAATTATGAAATCAATGAATCAGCATGATGGAAAATTTCCATAAACGTAAATTATGGTAATCGCGCAATTTACCAATCATTCTCTGATCTAAAATTGAATAATCAATTCCAAAGGTCGGGATTTTCCAGCTATAAAAGCCGTTGCTGAAATTACCAAGGAGTTCTCTTGAACGGATAAACGTGAACGACTTGAACATTAGTCAGTATTTGATTTTTCTTCGGTTCTCGTAAACGCGAAAAGGGTAAACGAAATTTTCCAAATACTTGAAAAAGTTGTTCAAGTGAAAGAAATTATTTCAAAAAAATAGTAAAATAAATAAAATAAGTTGTTCAATTGAAAGAAATTATTTCAAATCAATAGTAAATACTTGAAATAGTTATTCAATTGAAAGGAATTGTTCTAAATAAATTGTTAGAGTCAATAGAAGAATTGTGTTTTAAAATAAAAAAATTAAAGGTTATCAAGAAAATTCAATAAATGAATAGCTAAACAATTGAAAGAAGCATTTTTTTATGAAATACGTAACTTAAGAAATCATCAATTAAATTCAAAAGAAGAGTTTGAGGAACTACTGTTCTTAGGTGCATATATGGGATTAAGAGCCAGGTGAAGTTCCAGCAGACGACTAATAAGGCCACAACGTAAGTGTTTTTATTTTATTTATTTCATTTTACCAAAGACTTCGCATCTATCCCTCAACCAAGCTACTCTACACAACTCTACGGTCGGAAGATAAATTTAACTCATTTTCTTTCACAACGTGAGTTTGTAAGTTCTTTTTATTATACAAATTCCATTAGAGAGCGACGGGAGTACTCCGTACGACATAATTTCGATATTTCTTCTTGTTGTTTTCTATTTATGAAACTTAGAATATTTTCGTTTAGCACAAAAGTTCCCACATCTACTTCCACCGCTGCAGTGAATTACCGGTGGTTCGGTTGCGTATTTAAATGCTTTCAAATTCCGTATTGCATCGAGAAATTGTAGGAAACTGTCTGAAGTTGAGGCAGTGCCATTATCTAGCCAAGTTGTAAACTGTATTTGAGTTATTATTCGCTGCTGATTTGTTAATATATTTCCAAGGTAATTTAAGTACAATTTAACGAACTGTAGAAAAAAAAACAGATACTAGGGGTGAAAAGTAACCTCTTTGACCGCTAGAATGCGCTGCTACTGCAAAAAGGTTATGGCGCCTTGAAGTCCGTTCATATTTAGGCAGACATGCCAAATTTCAGTGCGATACTGTCTTTAGTTTTGTTTTGACAGCCGATTGTTGTTGAGTATGGACAATAACGATTTTCGTTCTCTCATAAAACATTATTTTTTGAGAGGCAAAACGGCGAAGGAAACAAAAGAAAAGTCGGATAAATATTATGGGGCTAATGCTCTGTCAGATTACACCGTCAAATATTGGTTTCGAGAGTTTCGTGGTGGCCGCAACTCCACTACCGATCTAGTACGCAGCGGCAGGCCCTCCGATGCGATTACAGAGGACAATGTCAAAAAAATACATGAAATGGTGTTGGCTGGGTTTTCGTTTCGAATAAAACCAACAACCAAAAAAAAAACAAAACTATCATCAGCTCCTTATTAATATGGGAAAAATACAAACGAATTATCGACATAAGGAATTCCCAAATGGAACCGAAGGTTTTTTTGGACTTTCGAAACATTTCCTAATTTAATTACTAAGAAGAAAAATGAAATTGTTTTTTTTTAATATAATTTCATCAAAAATTTTGCAAGGAATGCAATAGGTTAAGAACATTTATATTCGAATATATTATTATTAATATTACATTAATTTTTTTTATAAATATTAAAATTGACCATAATACATTATAAAAACTGCCACATAAGCAAGATAAACGAATTAATATATATACTTCAAAATGTGTTAAGAGTGAATTACTTCACATTCAATAATGACTTCTTCGGTCAAGACAAAGGCCTTGCAATGGGTTCCCCATTAAGCGGTTTATTGGCTGATATATATCTTAACCATTTCGAAAATAAATATTTGCCCTTTAATCTGAACACACAACAACACAAAATCATAACATATGTCCGATATATAGACAACATGTTCATCTTATTCAATGGTACACAAGGACAGGTTGAACTGTTTAAAAATTACATGAATAGCATCAACAATAAAATAAAATTCACCACGGAGATGGAAGTAAACAACAGCTTAAATGTCCTCCATATAACCATCCAGAAGCAAGACAAAGGTTTCAAATTTAAACCTCACCGAAAACCAACCACAACCGTACACACAATCATAATGAGTCGTACCATCCGTATTCGCAAAAAATGACAGCGTACAATTCATTCGTACATAGATTATTAACGGTACCAATGGATATAGAAAATTACCAGAATGAGCTCAAATGATAGGAACCTGGGAGTAATTAATGCCGGCCCAGGTAAGTTAAAAATTTTTGTTGAAATACCCAAAGCAATTTTTGACAAACTTAGAGTGCTTAACGTGAAAAGCTTCACTTTTACTCGAAGGAAGCTGAAGGAGTCAATCCCATTAAAGAGGGTTATGTGTGACTACACTGCTGAGGAAGTCTTGTTCGAATTGAAACAAGTCGCTCCTGATGTGGGCATTGTCAGTATTACCCCTTTTTCAACAGCTAGGTCTCGTGCTCAGGGAGTTAAGTTGAACATATTTATTGTGCAACTTAAGCCAAGGGTAAGGGCGACAGGATTAACCAATATTAAATATATTCTCCATCAAAAAATTTGATGGAAAAAAAATGTCTATAAAGCGATGGAGACTACTTTGAATAAAATAAAATATTTTTGGTTTTCTATATAAAAACTAATATTATTTTTAATTTAAAAAACTCGAAAACTAATTGACACACCTGGTATTGGAGAAAAGGCAAATGAATAGACTAGTGTAGAATGGTCTAGTTGGTTGAGACCCCGTTGCTAGAAACTGATGCGACACAGGTTCAAATCCATGTCTCGGTTCTCCACAATTTATTTTTCTTTGCCTTACATTTAATATTATTGCAACCGGACACTGTCCTATATTAATCAATTATGCTTACGCTAAATCAGGGGTAATGTTATGTAATATATGTTCACCGACTACCTCCCTTGTCTCTTTCCGCGGTTTTAAAAAAGAACTATACTTGCACTTATCAAAATTCACGAATCAACTCTGTGAACTCACCTTAGGTAATTCTTCCATTATTTTTCGGAGTTCTCTTCCGAAAACTCAGCTCTCAGAATTTGCCTCTTGAAAACTTGGCGATAATTCTTCGTGTTTATAGAAGATATAAGTATAAAAATAAAAATAAGTAATGTATTCTTTTTTCTCAATCCGTATATTTTCAAGATGTTTTCTTACATTTGTAATACACAACAACTATTTTAAACTTATATACTATTGTCATTTTATATTTGGAAAAACTTAAGTAATACTCTTAAATATACTTATATATAGTTTGTAAAAGGAAATGCAATCCTTTTGGCTTACTTACTTACTACTAATGTTTGTATACAATACAAAGAATTATATTTCTATATATATATTTTTTAAAATTTTACATTTGGGAAGAGAAAAAAAAATTTGTTTATTGTGGTAGAGTGTTTGAGGAGCGTACGGGCTTATTTTTCAATGAAACACCGAGCTATATTTTTATTACAAACGGTTATAAATTCTACTTGCTCAACTTTTCGTCACAACAAAAACTTAATTACCTCTTAATTCAAATTATTTCGGAAGAAAGCGGAATTTTCACAAAAATCGCTTACTTTAACAATATTGCTTTATTGACCCAATATTAGTAATATTGTTGTATTCTAATACATATTTTTATTACATTGTTACGAAGTGCTGATTCCTATTTTAATCCTAATATTGTCCTGTTAACACTATTTGGCAACACTAACCAATATTGCAAAAAAAAGGATAATAAATTGAGAGAGATCTTTTAACAAAAAAAAAAAATAATAAGAAGAAGAACGAACGGAAAGATATTAATATAGAGGAGACATTTTTGTTGAGACACACGATAAAATTCAAGAACGAGAAACATAGATTCAACAGATGGAGAAATATTAATTAAACATTCATTTTTCATTTACATTTTCATAACTATTAATAATTTAATAAAGAAAACTTAAAACTATAAAAAACAGTCGTTTTAATTGCTCTTGCTTGTTTTTTTTCTTTTTTCTTTTTTTTAATAATCAATATGTACCAAAGTCGGATTTCCAGAATATATTGTTTTTTTAAATAAATTAATATTCAATTGATAAAAAATTTTAAAAAGTGCTAAATTTGCAGTTTTATGCGTTCAATTTTGCGTAACAAAGAAAGGTTGATTGCTATTTAAAGTTAGTTTAGAAAAAAAAATATTCAAAGAGGAATTAAATATGGCTCGCTTTTTGGTCAACTTTTGGTCTGGGGTTGCTTACTCGCTACACCCCAGTACCGTAATTAGTAGCGGCGGGAGGAGCACAATTTTTCTCGAGGATACTATAGTAATTATAGTAATAGTAATTAAGTAAATAAGTAATTAAGTAATTAAATAAGTAAGATAATTTATCAGTCCGGAATATAAAGGAGTGTAATATAAAAACATTACGCACTTCCCTCGTAAATAACTACTGTAATTCATCGGCAACATGTTATCGAAATATGTTGCAGAAACATATCTTTACGAGAACGTAATATCGGTCAGCGGAAAATTACATTGATTTCGTATTACATGATTATTGGGCATGAATTATGAAATCAATGAATCAGCATGATGGAAAATTTCCATAAACGTAAATTATGGTAATCGCGCAATTTACCAATCATTCTCTGATCTGAAATTGAATAATCAATTCCAAAGGTCGGGATTTTCCAGCTATAAAAGCCGTTGGTGAAATTACCAAGGAGTTCTCTTGAACGGATAAACGTGAACGACTTGAACATTAGTCAGTATTTGATTTTTCTTCGGGTCTCGTAAACGCGAAAAGGTTAAACGAAATTTTCCAAATACTTGAAAAAGTTGTTCAAGTGAAAGAAATTGTTTCAAAAAAATAGTAAAATAAATAAAATAAGCTGTTCAATTGAAAGAAATTATTTCAAATCAATAGTAAATACTTGAAATAGTTATTCAATTGAAAGGAATTGTTCTAAATAAATTGTTAGAGTCAATAGAAGAATTGTGTTTTGTAAAATAAAAAAGTTAAAGGTTATCAAGAAAATTCAATAAATAAAAGTTATAATTTAAATTATACCAAAACTTTGTTTTTATTTAAAGAACCATCCACCACAACGTAAGACGTTTATTGTTTTTATTTTATTTAGATTATTGCATCATCAAAGAGGTATTTTAAATAAACGTAGAATTATCCCGAATATTCCAAGAGGGAATATTTCGTTATAAAATATGTACAAGTCGAATTATTTCTAAAGGTAAGAACCTGGTTTCTTTTCTAATAAAAATTCCCGGAGACCCAAAGGATTATTACACAACACCAATCGCCCTAATGGGGGTCGTCCCACCCTATCGGGCCGAAAAACAGAATTTCGGTTCCCATAATCATACCTGGCCATGAAAAATTTCTTTCTCTATTTTGTTTTATTTTTTCTATATATAGTAGGTAGTTCTATTTAATTAATAATATCGTTTTTTATTTTATTTATTTATTTATTTATTTATTTATTTATTTATTTATTTATTTATTTATTTATTTATTTATTTATTTATTTAATTTATTTATTTATTTATTTATTTGTTTATTAGGAACAATCAAGTCCACAGCCCATACAATGATAAGTAATAATTCACAATTAGTTCAAAAGTAATTTGAATAGAAAATTAAATTAAAATTAAAATTAAAATCAAAATTAAAGAAAAAAAATATATAAATTTATCTGCTTGTATGCTGTCTCCCCATAACAATCCCCCAGCCGAAGTCTTACCGCAAAAACATGGATCTGCCCTGGCTTGGCTGTATCCACCATCAGAAACTAAAACTTTATGTATCCATACTCTTGCAGACTGCTTTAACCCATACAGACTTTTATTTAGATGCCATACTAATGTAAACATTGTCAAGTTGTGATAAAAAGCTCGTGAAAAATTGAAAAAAAAATGGACAAAATTTCTTTTTGTATTAAAATAAATTGCTTTCTTATTTTAGAAACCGAGAAATAACATTTTGAAATTTTTTTTATATATACAATTTTTATCAAAAAAGTAATTAATAAGATAACGAAATAAAAAACAAAGGTGGGCGACCGTGTCCCTTTTGCACACCCTTCCGAAATGCTTTCTGAGAAAGAAAAAGTAGAAATAATGAATAACTTATGTAGTGTAAGTGACTCGACTGGAGACTCTGAAGGGCATTCTGCGCTTTCCGCAAAAAAGGGGGTTGAAGATAATAGTTCTAAGAAAGCTTTTCCACACAACGTGGACATTAAAGACATTATGAATTTCAAATTTGGGGCCTCACAAAACAAAATAAACGGAAATAAAAGGGAATCTAAAAATACGGTAACTATAAACAGCAAGAACAAGTCACTTAATAAAGAAGTAATAACTCCCATGGATGTTGGGACACATAATACTCTGCAAGACAAGTTAATGCTGGACGATTGGAATTATGTGCCTGTAAGAAACTCTTTAAAATTGGATAAAAAAAGAAAACTATCGGACGCAAGTGCAAATATCCATCTGAATGACGCTGCGGATTATAATAAACGCTTCTCCAGCTTAGCGACTAATGAGGTTGCTAGCAACAATATGTATGAAGTGGATAACATATCAACAAATTTAAATATAAATAATAATGCTAACACTGATAAGAATACAATTTCAGGTCAAGTAAGTGCCCTCCAAGTTTTGTGAATGGTGGAGATGCAAGGGTGATAATTGAATAAATTAGAAGCAACTATCCAAATGATAGGAACCTGAGAGTAATTAATGCCGGCCCAGGTAAGTTAAAAATTTTTGTGGCTAATGTTGAAATACCCAAAGCAATTTTTGACAAACTTAGAGTGCTTAACGTGAAAAGCTTCACTTTTACTCGAAGGAAGCTGAAGGAGTCAATCCCATTAAAGAGGGTTATGTGTGACTACACTGCTGAGGAAGTCTTGTTCGAATTGAAACAAGTCGCTCCTGATGTGGGCATTGTCAGTATTACCCCTTTTTCAACAGCTAGGTCTCGTGCTCAGGGAGTTAAGTTGAACATATTTATTGTGCAACTTAAGCCAGGGGTAAAGGCGATGAGATTAACCAACATTAAATATCTTCTCCATCAAAAAATTTGATGGGAAAAAAATGTCCATAAAGCGATGGAGACTACTTTGAATAAAATACAATATTTTTGGTTTTCTATATAAAAACTAATATTATTTTTAATTTAAAAAACCCGAAAACTAATTCACACACCTGCTATTAGAGAAAAGGCAAATGAACAGACTAGTGTAGAATTGTCTAGTTGGTTGAGACCTCGTTTCTAGAAACTGATGCGACACAGGTTCAAATCCATGTCTCGGTTCTCCACAATTTTACTTTTCTTTGCCTTACATTTAATATTATTGCAACCCGACACTGTCCTATATTAATTAATTACGCATAAGTTAAATCAGGGGTAATGTTATGTAATATATGTTCACCGACTACCTCCCTTGTCTCTTTCCGCGGTTTTAAAAAAGAACTATACTTCCACTTATCGAAATTCACGAATCTACGCTGTAAACTCACCTTAGGTATTTCTTCAATTATTTTTCGGAGTTCTGTTCCGAAAACTCAGCTCTCAGAATTTGCCTCTTGAAAACTTGGCGGTAATTCTCCGTGTTTATAGGAAATATAAGTATAAAAATAAAAACAATGTATATGTATTCTTTTTTCTCAATCCGTATATTTTCAAGATGTTTTTTTACATTTGTAATACACAACAACTATTTTAAACTTATATACTATTGTCATTTTATATTTGGAAAAACTTAAGTAATACTCTTAAATATACTTATATATAGTTTGTAAAAGGAAATGCAATCCTTTTGGCTTACTTACTTACTACTAATGTTTGTATACAATACAAAGAATTATATTTCTATATATATATTTTTTAAAATTTTACATTTGGGAAGAGAAAAAAAAAATTTGTTTATTGTGGTAGAGTGTTTGAGGAGCGTACGGGCTTATTTTTCAATGAAACACCGAGCTATATTTTTATTACAAACGGTTATAAATTCTACTTGCTCAACTTTTCGTCACAACAAAAACTTAATTACCTCTTAATTCAAATTATTTCGGAAGAAAGCGGAATTTTCACAAAAATCGCTTACTTTAACAATATTGCTTTATTGACCCAATATTAGTAATATTGTTGTATTCTAATACATATTTTTATTACATTGTTACGAAGTGCTGATTCCTATTTTAATCCTAATATTGTCCTGTTAACACTATTTGGCAACACTAACCAATATTGCAAAAAAAAGGATAATAAATTGAGAGAGATCTTTTAACAAAAAAAAAAAAATAATAATAAGAAGAACGAACGGAAAGATATTAATATAGGGGAGACATTTTTGTTGAGACACACGAGAAAATTCAAGAACGAGAAACATAGATTCAACAGATGGAGAAATATTAATTAAACATTCATTTTTCATTTACATTTTCATAACTATTAATAATTTAATAAAGAAAACTTAAAACTATAAAAAACAGTCGTTTTAATTGCTCTTGCTTGTTTTTTTTCTTTTTTCTTTTTTTTAATAATCAATATGTACCAAAGTCGGATTTCCAGAATATATTGTTTTTTTAAATAAATTAATATTCAATTGATAAAAAATTTTAAAAAGTGCTAAATTTGCAGTTTTATGCGTTCAATTTTGCGTAACAAAGAAAGGTTGATTGCTATTTAAAGTTAGTTTAGAAAAAAAAATATTCAAAGAGGAATTAAATATGGCTCGCTTTTTGGTCAACTTTTGGTCTGGGGTTGCTTACTCGCTACACCCCAGTACCTTAATTAGTAGCGGCGGGAGGAGCACAATTTTTCTCGAGGATACTATAGTAATTATAGTAATAGTAATTAAGTAAATAAGTAATTAAGTAATTAAGTAAGTAAGATAATTTATCAGTCCGGAATATAAAGGAGTGTAATATAAAAACATTACGCACTTCCCTCGTAAATAACTACTGTAATTCATCGGCAACATGTTATCGAAATATGTTGCAGAAACATATCTTTACGAGAACGTAATATCGGTCAGCGGAAAATTACATTGATTTCGTATTACATGATTATTGGGCATGAATTATGAAATCAATGAATCAGCATGATGGAAAATTTCCATAAACGTAAATTATGGTAATCGCGCAATTTACCAATCATTCTCTGATCTGAAATTGAATAATCAATTCCAAAGGTCGGGATTTTCCAGCTATAAAAGCCGTTGGTGAAATTACCAAGGAGTTCTCTTGAACGGATAAACGTGAACGACTTGAACATTAGTCAGTATTTGATTTTTCTTCGGGTCTCGTAAACGCGAAAAGGTTAAACGAAATTTTCCAAATACTTGAAAAAGTTGTTCAAGTGAAAGAAATTGTTTCAAAAAAATAGTAAAATAAATAAAATAAGCTGTTCAATTGAAAGAAATTATTTCAAATCAATAGTAAATACTTGAAATAGTTATTCAATTGAAAGGAATTGTTCTAAATAAATTGTTAGAGTCAATAGAAGAATTGTGTTTTGTAAAATAAAAAAGTTAAAGGTTATCAAGAAAATTCAATAAATAAAAGTTATAATTTAAATTATACCAAAACTTTGTTTTTATTTAAAGAACCATCCACCACAACGTAAGACGTTTATTGTTTTTATTTTATTTAGATTATTGCATCATCAAAGAGGTATTTTAAATAAACGTAGAATTATCCCGAATATTCCAAGAGGGAATATTTCGTTATAAAATATGTACAAGTCGAATTATTTCTAAAGGTAAGAACCTGGTTTCTTTTCTAATAAAAATTCCCGGAGACCCAAAGGATTATTACACAACACCAATCGCCCTAATGGGGGTCGTCCCACCCTATCGGGCCGAAAAACAGAATTTCGGTTCCCATAATCATACCTGGCCATGAAAAATTTCTTTCTCTATTTTGTTTTATTTTTTCTATATATAGTAGGTAGTTCTATTTAATTAATAATATCGTTTTTTATTTTATTTATTTATTTATTTATTTATTTATTTATTTATTTATTTATTTATTTATTTATTTATTTATTTATTTAATTTATTTATTTATTTATTTATTTATTTATTAGGAACAATCAAGTCCACAGCCCATACAATGATAAGTAATAATTCACAATTAGTTCAAAAGTAATTTGAATAGAAAATTAAATTAAAATTAAAATTAAAATCAAAATTAAAGAAAAAAAATATATAAATTTATCTGCTTGTATGCTGTCTCCCCATAACAATCCCCCAGCCGAAGTCTTACCGCAAAAACATGGATCTGCCCTGGCTTGGCTGTATCCACCATCAGAAACTAAAACTTTATGTATCCATACTCTTGCAGACTGCTTTAACCCATACAGACTTTTATTTAGATGCCATACTAATGTAAACATTGTCAAGTTGTGATAAAAAGCTCGTGAAAAATTGAAAAAAAAATGGACAAAATTTCTTTTTGTATTAAAATAAATTGCTTTCTTATTTTAGAAACCGAGAAATAACATTTTGAAATTTTTTTTATATATACAATTTTTATCAAAAAAGTAATTAATAAGATAACGAAATGAAAAACAAAGGTGGGCGACCGTGTCCCTTTTGCACACCCTTCCGAAATGCTTTCTGAGAAAGAAAAAGTAGAAATAATGAATAACTTATGTAGTGTAAGTGACTCGACTGGAGACTCTGAAGGGCATTCTGCGCTTTCCGCAAAAAAGGGGGTTGAAGATAATAGTTCTAAGAAAGCTTTTCCACACAACGTGGACATTAAAGACATTATGAATTTCAAATTTGGGGCCTCACAAAACAAAATAAACGGAAATAAAAGGGAATCTAAAAATACGGTAACTATAAACAGCAAGAACAAGTCACTTAATAAAGAAGTAATAACTCCCATGGATGTTGGGACACATAATACTCTGCAAGACAAGTTAATGCTGGACGATTGGAATTATGTGCCTGTAAGAAACTCTTTAAAATTGGATAAAAAAAGAAAACTATCGGACGCAAGTGCAAATATCCATCTGAATGACGCTGCGGATTATAATAAACGCTTCTCCAGCTTAGCGACTAATGAGGTTGCTAGCAACAATATGTATGAAGTGGATAACATATCAACAAATTTAAATATAAATAATAATGCTAACACTGATAAGAATACAATTTCAGGTCAAGTAAGTGCCCTCCAAGTTTTGTGAATGGTGGAGATGCAAGGGTGATAATTGAATAAATTAGAAGCAACTATCCAAATGATAGGAACCTGAGAGTAATTAATGCCGGCCCAGGTAAGTTAAAAATTTTTGTGGCTAATGTTGAAATACCCAAAGCAATTTTTGACAAACTTAGAGTGCTTAACGTGAAAAGCTTCACTTTTACTCGAAGGAAGCTGAAGGAGTCAATCCCATTAAAGAGGGTTATGTGTGACTACACTGCTGAGGAAGTCTTGTTCGAATTGAAACAAGTCGCTCCTGATGTGGGCATTGTCAGTATTACCCCTTTTTCAACAGCTAGGTCTCGTGCTCAGGGAGTTAAGTTGAACATATTTATTGTGCAACTTAAGCCAGGGGTAAAGGCGATGAGATTAACCAACATTAAATATCTTCTCCATCAAAAAATTTGATGGGAAAAAAATGTCTATAAAGCGATGGAGACTACTTTGAATAAAATACAATATTTTTGGTTTTCTATATAAAAACTAATATTATTTTTAATTTAAAAAACCCGAAAACTAATTCACACACCTGCTATTAGAGAAAAGGCAAATGAACAGACTAGTGTAGAATTGTCTAGTTGGTTGAGACCTCGTTTCTAGAAACTGATGCGACACAGGTTCAAATCCATGTCTCGGTTCTCCACAATTTTACTTTTCTTTGCCTTACATTTAATATTATTGCAACCCGACACTGTCCTATATTAATTAATTACGCATAAGTTAAATCAGGGGTAATGTTATGTAATATATGTTCACCGACTACCTCCCTTGTCTCTTTCCGCGGTTTTAAAAAAGAACTATACTTCCACTTATCGAAATTCACGAATCTACGCTGTAAACTCACCTTAGGTATTTCTTCAATTATTTTTCGGAGTTCTGTTCCGAAAACTCAGCTCTCAGAATTTGCCTCTTGAAAACTTGGCGGTAATTCTCCGTGTTTATAGGAAATATAAGTATAAAAATAAAAACAATGTATATGTATTCTTTTTTCTCAATCCGTATATTTTCAAGATGTTTTTTTACATTTGTAATACACAACAACTATTTTAAACTTATATACTATTGTCATTTTATATTTGGAAAAACTTAAGTAATACTCTTAAATATACTTATATATAGTTTGTAAAAGGAAATGCAATCCTTTTGGCTTACTTACTTACTACTAATGTTTGTATACAATACAAAGAATTATATTTCTATATATATATTTTTTAAAATTTTACATTTGGGAAGAGAAAAAAAAAATTTGTTTATTGTGGTAGAGTGTTTGAGGAGCGTACGGGCTTATTTTTCAATGAAACACCGAGCTATATTTTTATTACAAACGGTTATAAATTCTACTTGCTCAACTTTTCGTCACAACAAAAACTTAATTACCTCTTAATTCAAATTATTTCGGAAGAAAGCGGAATTTTCACAAAAATCGCTTACTTTAACAATATTGCTTTATTGACCCAATATTAGTAATATTGTTGTATTCTAATACATATTTTTATTACATTGTTACGAAGTGCTGATTCCTATTTTAATCCTAATATTGTCCTGTTAACACTATTTGGCAACACTAACCAATATTGCAAAAAAAAGGATAATAAATTGAGAGAGATCTTTTAACAAAAAAAAAAAAATAATAATAAGAAGAACGAACGGAAAGATATTAATATAGGGGAGACATTTTTGTTGAGACACACGAGAAAATTCAAGAACGAGAAACATAGATTCAACAGATGGAGAAATATTAATTAAACATTCATTTTTCATTTACATTTTCATAACTATTAATAATTTAATAAAGAAAACTTAAAACTATAAAAAACAGTCGTTTTAATTGCTCTTGCTTGTTTTTTTTCTTTTTTCTTTTTTTTAATAATCAATATGTACCAAAGTCGGATTTCCAGAATATATTGTTTTTTTAAATAAATTAATATTCAATTGATAAAAAATTTTAAAAAGTGCTAAATTTGCAGTTTTATGCGTTCAATTTTGCGTAACAAAGAAAGGTTGATTGCTATTTAAAGTTAGTTTAGAAAAAAAAATATTCAAAGAGGAATTAAATATGGCTCGCTTTTTGGTCAACTTTTGGTCTGGGGTTGCTTACTCGCTACACCCCAGTACCGTAATTAGTAGCGGCGGGAGGAGCACAATTTTTCTCGAGGATACTATAGTAATTATAGTAATAGTAATTAAGTAAATAAGTAATTAAGTAATTAAATAAGTAAGATAATTTATCAGTCCGGAATATAAAGGAGTGTAATATAAAAACATTACGCACTTCCCTCGTAAATAACTACTGTAATTCATCGGCAACATGTTATCGAAATATGTTGCAGAAACATATCTTTACGAGAACGTAATATCGGTCAGCGGAAAATTACATTGATTTCGTATTACATGATTATTGGGCATGAATTATGAAATCAATGAATCAGCATGATGGAAAATTTCCATAAACGTAAATTATGGTAATCGCGCAATTTACCAATCATTCTCTGATCTGAAATTGAATAATCAATTCCAAAGGTCGGGATTTTCCAGCTATAAAAGCCGTTGGTGAAATTACCAAGGAGTTCTCTTGAACGGATAAACGTGAACGACTTGAACATTAGTCAGTATTTGATTTTTCTTCGGGTCTCGTAAACGCGAAAAGGTTAAACGAAATTTTCCAAATACTTGAAAAAGTTGTTCAAGTGAAAGAAATTGTTTCAAAAAAATAGTAAAATAAATAAAATAAGCTGTTCAATTGAAAGAAATTATTTCAAATCAATAGTAAATACTTGAAATAGTTATTCAATTGAAAGGAATTGTTCTAAATAAATTGTTAGAGTCAATAGAAGAATTGTGTTTTGTAAAATAAAAAAGTTAAAGGTTATCAAGAAAATTCAATAAATAAAAGTTATAATTTAAATTATACCAAAACTTTGTTTTTATTTAAAGAACCATCCACCACAACGTAAGACGTTTATTGTTTTTATTTTATTTAGATTATTGCATCATCAAAGAGGTATTTTAAATAAACGTAGAATTATCCCGAATATTCCAAGAGGGAATATTTCGTTATAAAATATGTACAAGTCGAATTATTTCTAAAGGTAAGAACCTGGTTTCTTTTCTAATAAAAATTCCCGGAGACCCAAAGGATTATTACACAACACCAATCGCCCTAATGGGGGTCGTCCCACCCTATCGGGCCGAAAAACAGAATTTCGGTTCCCATAATCATACCTGGCCATGAAAAATTTCTTTCTCTATTTTGTTTTATTTTTTCTATATATAGTAGGTAGTTCTATTTAATTAATAATATCGTTTTTTATTTTATTTATTTATTTATTTATTTATTTATTTATTTATTTATTTATTTATTTATTTATTTATTTATTTATTTATTTATTTATTTAATTTATTTATTTATTTATTTATTTGTTTATTAGGAACAATCAAGTCCACAGCCCATACAATGATAAGTAATAATTCACAATTAGTTCAAAAGTAATTTGAATAGAAAATTAAATTAAAATTAAAATTAAAATCAAAATTAAAGAAAAAAAATATATAAATTTATCTGCTTGTATGCTGTCTCCCCATAACAATCCCCCAGCCGAAGTCTTACCGCAAAAACATGGATCTGCCCTGGCTTGGCTGTATCCACCATCAGAAACTAAAACTTTATGTATCCATACTCTTGCAGACTGCTTTAACCCATACAGACTTTTATTTAGATGCCATACTAATGTAAACATTGTCAAGTTGTGATAAAAAGCTCGTGAAAAATTGAAAAAAAAATGGACAAAATTTCTTTTTGTATTAAAATAAATTGCTTTCTTATTTTAGAAACCGAGAAATAACATTTTGAAATTTTTTTTATATATACAATTTTTATCAAAAAAGTAATTAATAAGATAACGAAATAAAAAACAAAGGTGGGCGACCGTGTCCCTTTTGCATACCCTTCCGAAATGCTTTCTGAGAAAGAAAAAGTAGAAATAATGAATAACTTATGTAGTGTAAGTGACTCGACTGGAGACTCTGAAGGGCATTCTGCGCTTTCCGCAAAAAAGGGGGTTGAAGATAATAGTTCTAAGAAAGCTTTTCCACACAACGTGGACATTAAAGACATTATGAATTTCAAATTTGGGGCCTCACAAAACAAAATAAACGGAAATAAAAGGGAATCTAAAAATACGGTAACTATAAACAGCAAGAACAAGTCACTTAATAAAGAAGTAATAACTCCCATGGATGTTGGGACACATAATACTCTGCAAGACAAGTTAATGCTGGACGATTGGAATTATGTGCCTGTAAGAAACTCTTTAAAATTGGATAAAAAAAGAAAACTATCGGACGCAAGTGCAAATATCCATCTGAATGACGCTGCGGATTATAATAAACGCTTCTCCAGCTTAGCGACTAATGAGGTTGCTAGCAACAATATGTATGAAGTGGATAACATATCAACAAATTTAAATATAAATAATAATGCTAACACTGATAAGAATACAATTTCAGGTCAAGTAAGTGCCCTCCAAGTTTTGTGAATGGTGGAGATGCAAGGGTGATAATTGAATAAATTAGAAGCAACTATCCAAATGATAGGAACCTGAGAGTAATTAATGCCGGCCCAGGTAAGTTAAAAATTTTTGTGGCTAATGTTGAAATACCCAAAGCAATTTTTGACAAACTTAGAGTGCTTAACGTGAAAAGCTTCACTTTTACTCGAAGGAAGCTGAAGGAGTCAATCCCATTAAAGAGGGTTATGTGTGACTACACTGCTGAGGAAGTCTTGTTCGAATTGAAACAAGTCGCTCCTGATGTGGGCATTGTCAGTATTACCCCTTTTTCAACAGCTAGGTCTCGTGCTCAGGGAGTTAAGTTGAACATATTTATTGTGCAACTTAAGCCAGGGGTAAAGGCGATGAGATTAACCAACACTAAACATCTTCTCCATCAAAAAATTTGATGGGAAAAAAATGTCTATAAAGCGATGGAGACTACTTTGAATAAAATACAATATTTTTGGTTTTCTATATAAAAACTAATATTATTTTTAATTTAAAAAACCCGAAAACTAATTCACACACCTGCTATTAGAGAAAAGGCAAATGAACAGACTAGTGTAGAATTGTCTAGTTGGTTGAGACCTCGTTTCTAGAAACTGATGCGACACAGGTTCAAATCCATGTCTCGGTTCTCCACAATTTTACTTTTCTTTGCCTTACATTTAATATTATTGCAACCCGACACTGTCCTATATTAATTAATTACGCATAAGTTAAATCAGGGGTAATGTTATGTAATATATGTTCACCGACTACCTCCCTTGTCTCTTTCCGCGGTTTTAAAAAAGAACTATACTTCCACTTATCGAAATTCACGAATCTACGCTGTAAACTCACCTTAGGTATTTCTTCAATTATTTTTCGGAGTTCTGTTCCGAAAACTCAGCTCTCAGAATTTGTCTCTTGAAAACTTGGCGGTAATTCTCCGTGTTTATAGGAAATATAAGTATAAAAATAAAAACAATGTATATGTATTCTTTTTTCTCAATCCGTATATTTTCAAGATGTTTTTTTACATTTGTAAGGCACAACAACTATTTTAAACTTATATACTATTGTCATTTTATATTTGGAAAAACTTAAGTAATACTCTTAAATATACTTATATATAGTTTGTAAAAGGAAATGCAATCCTTTTGGCTTACTTACTTACTACTAATGTTTGTATACAATACAAAGAATCATATTTCTATATATATATATGTTATGTTATATATATATATTTTTTAAAATTTTACATTTGGGAAGAGAACAAAAAAATTTGTTTATTGTGGTAGAGTGTTTGAGGAGCGTACGGGCTTATTTTTCAATGAAACACCGAGCTATATTTTTATTACAAACGGTTATAAATGTGGGAATCTGGCAACCCTACAACAGAATTTTAAAAAAATTCTAAAAAGAAAAGAAAACCATAGAACGAGCCAGTGATGAAAGAGACTTTAACCAGTGACGACGCGAGGCAATTTCGTTGCTATCTTTTAATTCAAATTTAATTACTTTTATATCCTTATTATCAATAAACTATTGTCTTAAATAACCCATAACGTTTTGTTATTTTGTATCCTACAAAAATTTGAGGGTTCGTCCCGGAACAAAATAACGATAATAGCGATAATAAGAAACGTGAAGGTTAAAAGCGGATTTTCAGTGAAAACGAGAAGTTCGAAAAATCATACAAGCAATTCTTGGACGTGTTTTGTACTGAAAATTGTGTGTATAAGAATTGTAGTTGCGCGATTTTATTTTGTGCCGAAACTAAAAAAAAAAAATAAAATAAATCGAGATTAGTGTGCGATTCTTGTTGTGTAATATATTTTGTATTGTATTTTGGTATTATAGTTTTTTCTAATTTCGCCAGTAAAAACTATATTCGTAATAATATCGAGAACGCGGACGTGAATATTCGAGATAATGGCGGAAGAAAACAGTGAAGCGAATACAGAAGTCACGCTGGAAAGTATTGATAAAATGAACATGGAAACTTTAAAAGAAGAACTTTTAAAAAGAAAACAGGACATTACGGGTAGCAAAGCGGTATTAAAACACCGATTAATGAACGCGATCGAGAATAAAAAAAACCGGTAAAAATTCTGGAACGGGAGAAAACAGAAATTCCCCTGAAGTGAATAGTGAGAAAGACAAAACTAATCCAGAATCAAGTGATTCTGAAGATAAAGAAAATTCGACAAAAACCGTCCTAGGCAATGGTAAGACAAAATATCTCAATAGACTAACTTTCCGAGATATGGAAGACGCAGTTGAACCATACGATGGAAATGGAAAAGTTCCAGTCGAAAGACGGATAAAAGAAGTGGAAGACGTAAAAACCATAACTGGATGGTCCGAAGACGAGTTGCTCGTCTATGGTAAAAAGTTATTAACTGGTTCAGCACGCACATTTATGCGAAGCAGAAATAATATTACCTCTTCGAAGCGTTTTAGAAAAGAATTAATTTCAGAATTTCATCAAAGAATTAATAGCCGCAATATACATAATCGACTGAAAGCTCGTAAAAAACAATTCAATGAAGGTTGGCGAGAATATTTCTACGATATGATGGAGATTGGATCACAAATTGATTTAGAAATTGAAGCATTAATAGACTATATTGTTGATGGTGTTGACGACAAATCTAGCGATAAACTAATTTTACATGGCGCAAGAACAATTAGTGAATTGAAATTTAAATTTGACGCATATGATAAAATTAAAAAAGCGACAAAATTTGAGAAGAAAACGAAAGTGACAAATGAACATGAAAAGGCAAACGTTGAAAAAGTTGTGAAAAGATGTTTCAATTACGGAACGAAGGGACACGAATCAAATAATTGTCCAGACAGTAAACGAATGGAAACGAAGGTTTTTTTTTGACTTTCGAAACATTTCCTAATTTAATTACTAAGAAGAAAAATTAAATTGTTTTTTTTTTTATATAATTTAATCAAAAATTTTGCAAGGAATGCAATAGGTTAATAACATTTATATTCGAATATATTTAATATTACATACATTTTTTTTTATAATCAAATGAAAAATAAGAAAAGAATTGCATTAAAAAACTAACGAAAAGGAAAAACCAGAAAACGTTTTTTTTCTCTTTGAGCAAACATTTTAAAGTTTTGGTGGTTGAACCAAGCATAAGATGGTCGTTCATAGTATTAAAACAAAAAAATTTTTTTTATAAATATTAAAATTGACCATAATACAATATAAAAACTGACACATTAAGCATAAGCAAGATAAACGAATTAATATATATACTTCAAAATGTGTTAAGACAGAATTACTTCACATTCAATAATGAATTGTTCAGTCAAGACAAAGGCCTTGCAATGGGTTCCCCATTAAGCGGTTTATTGGCTGATATATATCTTAACCATTTCGAAAATAAATATTTGCCCTTTAATCTGAACACACAACAACACAAAATCATAACATATGTCCGATATGTAGACAACACGTTCATCTTATTCAATGGTACAGAAAGACAGATTGAAATGCTTAAAAATTACATGAATAGCATCAACAATAAAATAAAATTCACCACGGAGATGGAAGTAAACAACAGCTTAAACTTCCTCGAAATAACCATGCAGAAGTAACGGCCAGCTACCCTTTTTTCTTTAAAAAAATTTTTTTGCACGTCTATTACGACCTTAACCGTTCTCTTTCATGTCTTTAGCAATATGCGTAAGAGGATTAAGCCATTGCGAGATTTTAGGAGAAAATCTCCCCAATGCACATGCGCGAAAATTGTTTTTATATAACAAACCAGTTTACACTTAATATAATAGAATTGCGAATCGCCTGATTCTGAAAAAATAAGAAAGCAGAAGTTGAAACCAATCACGTTATAGAGGGACGAGAAAAACACTACGGTTAGATATTGGAACATAATAACTGAAAAGAGAGTCTTGTTTGAAGCAATGGATAGAGAAGGTTTATTTTGAACTAGGATACAGAGAATCGGTTCCAAAATGTTGAATTGAGGTGAATTTTGAACAAAATGGAATATTGAAATTGAATCTTGGAATTAAAAAAATTAATGATGGCAAATAATAAAAAGTGTAATTAATTAACGAAAAAAAGGAAATCATGAGTTAGTAAATAGTTGGGTTGTCATATTGAAAAAAGTAGTTTTTTTGGTTTTTTTGTAATTTTCTGAGTGGAAAAAAATGGAGGGTCTTGCTTTGCTTTAAATCGAAAGGATTAAAACTTCCCGAAATATTGTCTTAAATTGGTGTTTTTACGCTGAAAACCTGGAAATAAATTAACAATTAGAAAACAGGGGAAAATCTAATAAAATACATTAACGGAGAAGCAGGAAAATAATTTAAAGAGAGACTGCGAATTCTTAGCCCAGGCAATAATATATTTGACTTTCCTTCCCGCTAAAGCATCTCTATTGGTCTTCATCCTTCCTGCGGCACCGACCAGGAATTTTATCATCATTGGTTCATATATGGTCGTCTTATTACGGTCATTAAACTGACCTTTACCGGATTCAACAAACGTGGAAAGACTTTATATTTTTGTCATCTATACAGATCATCTTCTTCTATCGATAGGCCGCCTTCAATATAATAATTATTTAAAAATAAAAAAAAAAATAAAACAAAAATCTACATTTATTGCATATATATGTATTTAAGAAATAATCAGGGGTATTTATGAATTTATTTAATTAACCAAATAGATTTTGATTTTCTAAAAGAAAAGTTTTAAAATTTTAGCATCTTATAATATTGTATACATATATATTTGATTTTGCAAGAAAAATGTTGATATGCTGAGAAAAGAAAAAGCCAGGAATTATACGAATAATTTTTTGGAACAAAGAAAGGTTTTCTTTTCCTAAAAGAGGAAAAAAGAAAGAAAAATGAATACATATATATTCGACGCTCTTTTCTGTTTTGTTTTCTAGCTGAGAAGGGGAGGTCTCCTGTTTCCGGTTATTCGGTGAGTTTTTTTTTTTGTTATAACTTTTTTCTTTGAATGGAAATAAAATATATCCAGACGTCATTTTTTTATAATAATTAAAGAGAAGTTTGAAAAAGAAGGAAATAAAAAAGAAAGAATTAGAATCAACTAAAATGAAATGAAATTAATATGAAAACAAGATATTACTTACGAAACTAATGTAGATTTATTGTTAAATAAAAACCTTTTTTTTGAAGTTAATATATTGTATAAAAACAAAGAAAAAAAAACGAAATCTCTTCTTAATTTTGTTTGATATTGAGATTATGTAAGACGCCGCGTGATCGCGGAGAGAGGGATGGAATAAGGGGTGGCTGAAGAGGCCATAAATTTATAAGGCTCCACACCCATTTATGGGGGCGGGTATGGGCAATGGGGACCAGCATTCTGCTGCTGGTCTAAAATAGGATGGGACGTGCCTCAATTAAGTCCGGTTGGCACCAACATCTTTGCCAATCGGCCCCGACATGCCTTGCGAACGCTTTCGCGCAGAGTTGATCAAGTTTCGGTGACCAAAAGAACTAACGAACCTTCCACTTATTCGGTGTTTTTCTTGCGAAACCGAATTTCCTTGCCTGACAGCTTATGCTATCACGATATAGTCTTAACTACATTAACATTCATTTGCAAGCATATAAAAATTATATGTTAACGCGATGATAGATGGTGGTGAACAACGACCCACCCCTTCGGCTGGTCAGTGCAACTCAGCTAGGCGTGCAGCCTTTCAGTTGCTCACATTTGCTGCACCATCTCATATCTTCTCCTCGCAAGGAAGAAGATATGCTGAAAAGATCATCTGGGAATTTGCTTTCTTCGTTTAAACCCCATTGTTACACAGAAGCAAGACAAAGGTTTCAAATTTAAAATTTACCGAAAACCAACCACAACCGATATAACTATTCATAATGAGTCGTACCATCCGTATTCGCAAAAAATGGCAGCGTACAATTCATTCGTAGATAGATTATTAACGGTACCAATGGATATAGAAGATTACCAGAATGAACTCAACATAATAAAAGACATAGCCATAAATAATGGTTACACACCAAAAATTATTGACAAATTAGTAAATAGGCATATGTGTAAAATGAACAGTAAACGTACAGGAACTGATTATGACAAAACAAAATAATGAAGTATGTTTCTATTGAATAACATATTACCATATGTCAACCCTAACGCACTGCCGTACCGACTTTTGACTGCACAGCCGGAGCTGTGCAATTTTGATTTTTATTTTTAGTCGCGTACGACCCAACGATCGATCAACATCAATTTTTGTATTAAAAACAACGTGTAGAATAAACCGTATTTCGTATTATTATTTTTAAACCGCCGTCTTTTATTTCCAAAAACCTTATTAAATTATCCCAACCCTCTGCATCCTGACACATGTTTCATCACTAACGTCTTCAAGAAATTTGATTACAAAGTTTCCGTCAAAACCAGTAATAATTTACTGAAACGGCTAAAGATTAACCAAAAAAAGCCCATAGAAACACAATCTGGTATTTATAAAATTGAATGTGACAATTGCGATAAATATTATATAGGACAAACTGGCAGAACTTTCCACAGCAGATATAAAGAGCATTTACCTAACGCAAATCTAAATGTCATCAAATCTAACTATCCGCTAGATCTAATTAAATGCAACCACAACTACACAAGTTTCGAGGAAAATTTAACATCTTTACAGATATGCAGCGAAAGCAAATATATGGATGCGTTGGAAGAATTTGAAATCTATAAAGTGCATAAATTATCTAAAGAACAACTATTAAATGACCAAATCGATTTCAAGTACAACTGTATTTACGACACTGTTTTAAGAAATTTTTAAAAATAAAAATAAACAAAAAACGTTAAGTAATGTTTAATAATTCAATAAATTGTAATGCGCGATTTTTTTTTTGTATGTAAAAATTCAACACCAAGCGCAAATGGGCAAGCTCACCCCATGAAACATGAGATATGGGAATGAGAAAATGACAGCCAGCGCCGGCAATACGAAAAAGCAAAAAAGAAAAAAACATGACTGAAGGGGGTTCTTCTTGTGTCAGACAGCGAAGAGTGAAAACGTGTTTTTTTTTTTAAAGTGAACAAATAGAAAATTTTTGGGTTAAATGTGATTTTTTTTACTGCTATGAAGAAAAAAAAAGAAGAAGGGATATACTAACTGAATAAAAAAAAACCGAAGAATGAATTTTAAGTTTAAATATTATTAAGAAAAAAAAACACAAAAGAATTAAAATTGGCCGATAGGCGAAAATTTACGGTTAAAAAGGCGTGGTGTGTTCTTTAAAAGAATTGGTAAAGACGGGAAAAAGACTTATCTGTTATGAAAGTGGACTTTACCAACGCGTAATTGAGACATGCTGAAAAAAAGAAAAAAAAGAAAGATTAAAAAAAAAAATTAATTGAAAAGAGGTCCCAAGGCTTCTACAACTATCATCAAAATCAAATATAAGGATGGTTTGGGAATATCCTGTTATATGGAGAATGGAAAATGCCGTTACATGCCCTACGGGACTTTTGGAAAAAGTTTTTTTTTGCATTGGGAGAAAAATTTAACTTCATCCGGGAAAACCAAAATGAATTACCATGATGCCATCTTCAAAATCAAGTTTACTTATTACCAACATTTCATCGTTATTCAGCCTGTTATCATCAATACATCCTTATTAAATATCTATCCAACAATATTGCATCTTTAAAATGATAATCAGCTTTAATCAAATTTTAATACCAATTCATCTTTAAGATGATAATCAGCTTAATTAATTTTAAACACCAATTCATCTTTGAAAGATCTTTCAAATGATAATCAGCTTAATTAATTTTAAACACCAATTCATCTTTGAAACATCTTTAAAATGCGTCTTTACAATGATAACCATCTTTAGTTAAATTTCAACGACGATTCATCTTTAAAACTAAGTCCAATTATAACCAGCATTTCACCGTTAATCACACATATCATCATTCTCACCATTACAGAATAAATATTAAGCAAATTTTTTTTTGAAGCAACAAAAGAGTTGTACTGTTAAGAAAAAGAAAAGAAAAAACAAACAAAATCTTATTTTATTTAATAATCAAAATAATACAAAGGAGAAGAAAAAAAAAGAGGAAGAAACTTTTTTTTTACAGATAACGTAACACTTTTTTTTTACAGATAACGTAACACTTTTTTGATTTTTTTAATTTTTTGTTTTTAACGGAAATTCCAATTCCATTAAATTAAATTAACTTAGTAGTACCTTTAAGCCTTAAATATATTTACCTGAAAATTATGAAAGAGAAAAAAAAAAACAAAGGAAAAAAAAGAGAAAATCTAAATCAAATAAGATACTATGTAACGGCGCCTCACGCTTATGTTACTTAATTTTCCTTCACGGACTTAAACCGGCGCAACATACCGAAAGAATCGACTTGCACAACATTATATTTTTCCGAATTTTAAATCTTCTTAGGAAACTCACAAATAAGTAGTGGTGGAAAATAGATGGTAGCACTGTTTGATAAAAGACAATGGAATGAGAGAGAATGAATTTATCAATTGATGTTTCGATTTCTGTGTCCATAGGGAAATATGTATATTCTTCTAGAATATTCTAAAAATAAAATCTGGTGATAACTTGAAAAGAAATGGGTCGACAGAAGGTTAGAGAGAGATGGTAAGTTTCGTTCTGGATGATGCGTTTTTAGAACGGGGAACAAAAGTCTGGTTTTGATCATCAATGTGAAGAGTCGAGTTTTGAAATATGAAAAGGGCGGATGGAAAGAAAAAAGCAGAAAAAAAGAAAAAAAATGGCTTTTACTTTGGTCAGAGATAGAGTTTTGGTTGATTAAGAAGTAAAAATATCAAAATGTGATTAAAAACGTGGATAAGATTTGTAGTTGAAGAAAAAAAAAACAAGTTTTTTTGCAATAATATTATTTAACGTAAAATCGGATTAAGAAAACTTGAATTAAAGCAAGATTCGAACAGAATATTCTGTCGATTAAAACATAAAAAAAAAGAAAAAAAGAAAAGAAAATACTACACACTAATAATTTTAATGAAATTTTAAAGTACAATATGCTACAAGAGAGAAGAAAAAAAGATTTTTTTTTGTTTTACTTCTAATTTGAATATAAACAGTACTAATTTCGTTGAATTTTGATATGCTGATTAACATAAATTTGAAAGAAATAATAGACGATAAGAATTATTTCGAAATTAACGTAAAATGGGAAAAGAACGAAAATTTAATTAAAAAAATTTTTTTTTCTTTCAATCTTGAAAAAAAAACAAACAGAGGGGGGAAAGATCCTTTTTTGATAGCCTTGCTATCACCATAAAGTCTAAACGACATTAATACTCATATGCACGCATAAAAATTTATGTGTAACGCGATGATAGATGGTGGTGAACAACGACCCACCCCTCCGGCGAGCTAGCTAGTGCAACTCAGCTAGGCGTGCAGCCTTTCAGTTGCTCACATTTGCTGCATCATCTCATATCTGCTCTTCGCAAGGAAGAAGATATGCTGAAAAGATCATCTGGGGATTTGCTTTCTTCGCTAATACTCCATTGCAATGTGTTTTTACACACTCGAATGGATTCGAAAGGAAGAAAGGACTTTGGTTTCGACCATCCTTTCCCTTTTGTTGTGTTTGTAAACTACGAACCTGTAACATGTGCCGTGCAATGGTGCCTCCACTGTATTTTGATTTCTATTTTGAATCATAAAAATCAGCTGGTTGCAGTATTGCATGGGACAATTGCATTGATTTTTTTTCATTTTTTAAAATTAAAGCTATTGTTAAAAAAAGTATATAATATTATATATATTTTTTTTTAACAACTGGGAGAAGTCAGAAAAGGAAAACGGGATTTGGAAAAATTCGGTTTTTTTTTTGCCTTTTGGGTGTGGGCGAGAAAAAAACGGAAAACTGGACTTGGGATAAGTTTTTAAAAGCGCACGGACCTAAAATTTTGATTTTGATTTTTCTGAGACTTTTTTTTGGAGAATTTCCTTGGAGTTTTTTTTTGGTGGTGAATTTTCTCAGTTTCGTGAATTTTTCGAGTTTTTTTGTGAAGAAAATGGGAATTTTTTTGATATATTCGAATTGATATTTTTTTTTGAATTTGAAGTTTTGGTATGATTAGTGAATCCAAAGAAAGTTTAGTTCTTATAACATATGGAAATTTATCTATAACTAAGAAATTGGTGAAACTTAAAAAAAAAAAAAAAACAAAAATGGTGTTAATAGTTTATGGCAAAAAGCAACAACAACATAAACATATAATTTAATGATCTAAAAAACCTAAAAACTTATAAATTAAAATAAGAACATAATCACAAAAAAAGAAATGAAAACCCTCAAAAACATATAATTTTAAAATGAAACAAAACATAGAATTTTAATTTAAAAACATAAAAACATAAAACATAAAACACTAAATTTAATTTAAAATCGCATGCAATAAAATAACATAAAATTTCGAAATTATATATTATATTTCGATTATTCTAATATATTAGAATATTAATAAAAATAATAATACTAATAAAATATACATAAAACCATACATAAATATACATGAAATCCACATCGAACATCAAAAAAAGGAACAACAAATTCAACAAAATACATACAACAAAATATTAAGAGGAGCGCTCACCCACGCAACATTAATTTTGTTTTTTTTATATTCAATTTTTTTTTTGGCTTTTTTTTAGTTTTTTAGTTTTTTTTTTAGTTTAATTTTTTTTGTTTAGGACAGGGTGTTACGTGGAGGCCTCCGCGGAGCAAACGTAAGTTCCCTTTTTATTAATTTTTTTTTATATTTTTTATTAATTACATATATATATATTTTTTATTGAAATTGGCTCTTAATATTATTTTTAGTTGATTTTTTTTTTTGGTTTATATAAATAATTTTTAAAATAAATAATGCGTTTCGGGTGAAACATTTGGGTTTTTATTTGGTTGTCGTTTTGTGGTATTTCCCATTGAAGTGATGTGCTAAATATCTAATTGTGCGGGAGGGCATGTGTGTGAGAGAAGCGTAGTAGGAAAAATCCACCAAAAAGAGTAAAGGGACTATGTTATTTTTTTTGGGCATAAACATAGTCATGAGGAGTCCTGTTTTGTTGGACTCCATGGGTGGGATAAATTAGCCCAGCGGTGAACAATATCATCGGTTCACCCCCTCCGATGACAGCACCGGCGTCACACGCAATTTTGACGCCATAAATCAGTCCGTCTGTTGTCCGTTGAGGGTTTGTAATCATATAAATGATTCCCCTCCTCCCTTTATCTGGTAACCTTTGTTTGAACTTTTTAGTTCACCTAAATCTCCAAGTTTCTTTAAAATCAGTTTTGTCTTTATATTTTATATACCCGCTGATGATATCAAAAGGTGTGGACGTAATAAATACACTTCTCCAGCCTTTTCGTCAGCCCAAATCATGGTACACATGAAACTTTGTGTAACACCGTGATTAGTGGTAGAAGGTAACCGCCCACTTTCCTCCGACGAGCTAGTTAGAGCAATGAAGCTAGGTGTACCTTTTCTTGGTTACTTTCGGCTCTAATACCACTACATATAACTGATACCAGTCAGTTATATGCCTGTTAGCAAAGGATCACAATGTTAGGACATTTGTTTGATGAAGCAAACAAATTCCTAACATACAACCAACACCGGTTGTTACAAACCAGCAGGTACTTATGCTGGCTTTCGAGCCATTATCATTTGGATAATGAAAGTCTACTCTTCACGAGTAAAAGTACACAAAAATAGGACGAATTTTTTTTATGATGTCAAACCGCACTAAACCTTGATGAATGATGACCCACCCCACCGACGAGCTAGGACGAGCCAGCCAACTAGTCGTGCTAAAACCAGTCATCATCAAACAGCGCGAGCTTCGTTTTTTTTTATCATTCCTTTCATGGCATGAGTGAGACCGTAACTACCTTTAAGGGTAGTTCAGTTCTCACTATGCCCTCTGAAGGGAACGAGTTACTGAAGATGAAGACTAACCCGAAAACATCATAATAAAATATCAAAAAAAATTTCTATATAATAACAGTCTAAAAATTCTAAAATGCAGTTGATACCGAGTTACGAAGAAACTATCTATTTAAGACAAATACTTAAAACAAGTATAATAAATCAGACATCATTTTATATATGTAATTTTAACCGAAAACCTGATGATGGGAACTTGTTCCCGAAACGCGTCGTATTAGTGATTTTAAACACTATGTAAAATAAGTTGTACGATTAATATAAATTAATAAATTTTAACAAATTATTGAAATATTTAACTAATTATTAAATTAAACACAACTTGGAGACCAAAACTAACTATGTATAAAATAAAAATTGATGCTGTCTCGAAAAAAAAAACGCTTTATATTCTTTTGTTCATTCTACTATCTTATATTTCACTAACAGCTTTCGCGTCCGCTGAGTTTGTTTAAGGAGATGTGAACGGAAACGTGAAATAGTGTCGAAAAGTATGTAAGTAACACGGAGAGAGAGAAGACAGAATGGGAGGGTGAAGCGGAAGGAAGCATAAGAAGAAAGGGAATGTCAAAGTTCAGAGGCAGACACGATCATGGGGCCCGAAATTCTGTTTTTCGGTCCGATAAGGTGAGATAAGGCCCAAATAACTTTTCCGATTGGCACATCATCCACCAATCGGTTCCGACATGCCTCACGAAGGCATTAGGGAAGAGATGGCCTAATTTCGGTGACAGAAATACTGACGAACTCTCCATTTATTTAGTTACTTTCGAACAATAGAATATTCCTTGCTTGGGTAATTTATTTATCCATCATAAAGTCTTCACGACGTATAAAAACATTATCAGCACGCATATAATTTATATGTATTGAGGTTAAGAATGCTAAGGCTAAGTCCACCATTGTACAGTGCATTACTGATAAACATTTACATTTGATAAAAGATGCAAAATCTGCAAAAAGTATGCTCAAAGCGTTAGAAGACGTTTTCCAAGGAAAAAGTGTGTTTACAAAATTACCCTTAAAAAAGAAATTATTGACAATGAAATGTCATCGAAGTGAAAAACTTGAAGATCACTTTCAGAAATTTGATGCAATAATACGTGAATTAGAAAGTGTTGGTTCAAAAATAGATGAATCTGATATGGTGTGTCATCTTCTTTTATCATTTAACGAAGATTATGAAGCGGTAATAACAGCCATAGAGACATTAAATAATGAGATAATCATGGATTTTGTCAAGTCAAGATTACTTGATGAAGAGCTAAAAATAGTAAATAAAAATCAAGATTCACAAAATCATGAAGCATCATATTTAAAGCAGTTAATTTTTCGTGCTACAAGTGTGGATAGAAAGGGCATAAGTCATTCGAGTGTACAAAAGAAAGCAAAAAACAATCAGAATACCAAAGAGGACGTAACAATCGAGGAAGAGGTTACAATTCTTGTGGACGTTATCAAAATCAAAATCGGTTCCAAACAGCAAACGCAGCCGAAGAAAAAGATATGTGTTTTGTCGTATTAAATTGTAATCCAATAGAATTTAATAAAAACATATTTATTTTAGATTCTGGAGCAACTCAACAGCTTATTAATGATGAATTTGAAAGCCCAATGTCAAATGTAGAGAGTTTAGATGAAGAAGTTATAATACACATTGCAAATGGCGATAAAATGGTATCAACAAAGATTGGTACACTTCATATTACATATCAAAAAGTTAAAATTAAAATCACGGCATTACTTGTTGAAAATATGAAAGACAATCTGTTATCAATTGGAAAACTGACAGAAAAGGGCCACAAAGTTATTTTGGAAGATAAAATAGTTAAAATAAAAAATAATAGGTAGGTAGAGTAGGGGTACTGCGTACAACACCAGGCACCTTATGGGCCCATTGTAATCCCTACGAGACCAAGAGTTACCCTATTGGGAAACTTATTCCTCTTCAAAGCATTTAATTTTCCTACAAAACTTCATTATACTGCTCATGTCAGTCGCTTGAAGCATCCCTAGATTTCCGAAGTAATGGTTGACCAAAAAGTTGTTCCGAGCTCGAGAGAGAGCTGCGCATTCGCATAAAATGCTTGATGTCTTCAGCCACTCCTATATCTCCACAATATCGACAGAGATCTGTTTGCACCAAAGCCCAGTCTTTTAGCGTACTTCCTCAACAGACAATGTCCCGTTAGTATCCCAATGATTGTTCGTAGATGATTCCTATTCCAGTCTATAATGAGACTCGTCCTCCTTTGAGTCATTTTCGGCCACAAACTTTTTGGCACTTCGTGTCCACTAAGATTGCACCAACGCGTGTTGGCTTCCCTGAGAACTTTATCCTTGATACGTGCTTTAAACGCAGAGAGAGAAGGCAGTACGTCAGTGATTTCGTTTTCTGAACCGTCTTATAATAAAAATGTTGAGATTGAATGCCCAAAAGTAAATAACTTATATGTATATACTAAAAGCGAATATTGAAAATACGGCATTAAAATGTGAAATTCAAATAGAAAATCAATCTCAAAATTTATGGCATCGAAGACTTGGTCACGTTAATCGAGGTGCGCTTAGAATTTTAGGATTACCATTTACAAATAAAAAATTTACTCAATTTATTGAAGGAAAAAGTACTAGAAGAACATTCTTTAAAAATGAAAAACGTACAAAACAGATTGGAGAATTAATTCATTCAAACATAAGTGGACCAATTACTACCCGTACATTAGATGCTGAAAAATATTTTCAAGTCCTAATAGACGATTTTTCGCATTTTGTAATAGTTAAACTGTTAAAATCCAAAAATGAAGCTGAAGAAAATATTATAGATTTTATAAAGTTAATTAAAACTCAACATAATTTGAAAACCAAAAAGATACGTGTAGATAATGGCGGTGAATTTTCATCAAGCTATTTTTAAAAATTTTGTAGATCTATAAATATACAATATACGTTACCATACAGTCCACAACAAAATCAAATATCTGAGAGGATGAATAGAATGTTAGTGGATAGGATAAGAACAAAATTTTCCAGAAACAAATTTACTAAGATATGTATGGGGAGAAGCGATTAGAAGTTCGGCATATGAACTTAATAGATGTCCCACAAGTGCAAATAAAACTGCAGCAACTCCATCAACATTATGGTATGGCAGAAATGATTTGTCAAGATTGAGAGTTTTTGGATCACAAGCATGGATGATTAAACTTACTAAACGAGATAAACTAGATTTGAGATCAAAGAATATGATAATGGTAGGATATTGTGGTGGAGGATATCGTTTATGGGATTATGATGAAGACACAATTGTAAGATCTACAGACGCTATTTTTGACGAACATGTTACAGAATTTAAAAGGGATGAAACTAAAAGCAATAAGTTTTTACGAACAGAAGTAAATCAAAATGATGAAGACGAAGAAGAAATAGTAATAGAGAATGATATAGACGAATCAAAGAGACCAGAACTGAAAAGTGCAGAAAAATCAGAAGTGTCAAGCTCTGGACGTTTACTAAAGAGATCAAGCTATCTAAAAAATATGATATTTATTCAGCGTATTGCTTTCTAAATAATTGTATAATTGAATCACAATCTTATCAAGAAGCAATTAAAATTAATGAAAGGAAAGAAGCTATAGAAAAGGAGTTAAGCTCACATAAAGAATTGAATACTTGGACACCAGTAAATTTACCTTCTGGAACTGTGGATACACTTCAAATAAAAATAAAATTTTTATTTTTTTGAAAAAAAAAAAAAACAAAGTATGTTAAAATATAGTTTTGTTTTTTTTGTAAAAATTAATATCTTAATTTTGGGTTCTGTCAGAGAGTCAATTCTGTTGTTGAATTAAAATAAAATTTGTTATTTAACGTAAAGTCTTTTATTATAATTAAATTTAAATTAAATTAAAGTAATACAAAGAGTTTTACAATTGGTGACCCCGACGAAGAGCATTTGGCAACCACCAAAACATCGTAAAAATGTCAAACGAGGATTCCCCAAGAGAAGATCCAGAAAGTTTTTCAGAACAAAATTCTTTCCCGAGGGCACACATCTCAGCAACAAGCATTCAAAAGTTTCCCGTGTTTTGGAAGGAAAACACAAAACTTTGGTTTCTTCAAATCGAATCGATTTTTGGTATCTCCGGTATAACACGGGATGAAACAAAGTTTCAATATCTCGTTGCAAATTTAGACGGACCAACTTTAACTTTCGTTAGTGATTTGCTATTAAATCCGCTGTTGGACAAAAATTGGACGCTTTGAAAGAACGTTTAATTGCAACTTTTGCAGAAGCAGATGAAATAAAACTCAGACGTCTCATTAATGGACAAGCTATTGGTGATCAAAAACCTTCACATTTCTTACATCTAATGAGAAATTTAAATAATGGTCAGGTTAGTGAAAATATTCTTAAAACACTATTCCTGGAGCAATTACCAGATAACGTTCGCTCCATACTTGCTATTAGTGAAGCGAAAGATTTATCGTCTCTTGCTGAACAAGCAGACAAAATTATGTCGATTTCAAAACCAAATAACATTTCGAGTGTTTCTACAGATCCATTAAGCAGACTGGTTTCTAAGATAGAAGCTTTAGAGGCTAAATTCGATTGATTTAATCGAAGTCGACAATCAAGTCACAATAATCGCAATACACCCCAAAGTAAATCTCGGACCAGACAACATAATAATGACTGGTGTTGGTATCACATTCAATTTGGAATTAAAGCTTTAAAATGTATCAGCCCGTGTACGTTTTCTTCAAAAAACTAAATAAAAATTCGGAAGTTGCGACAGCCGAATTTTGTACTTCAGGTCGCTTATTCGTTAAAGACTTAAATTCAAAACAAACATTTTTAATTGATATCGGACATATCCGTGCTTCCTAAAAATGCTTAGCAAAATTTATATACTGCTTCATCATCATTACAATTGTACGCAGCTAACGGCACTGAAATTAGAACTTTTGGCACTAAGATTATGGAACTGAACTTTGGGCTTCGCCGAAAATTTTCATGGCTATTCATTATAGCAGACGTTACCATACCAATAATAGGATCGGACTTCCTCAAATATTTTCATCTTTTACCTGATATGAAAAATCAAAAGTTGGTTGACAGAATAATTAACTTACAAATACCCGCTAAACATGCAGCAGATACATCAATTGGGATTACAGCTATTGGAAAAAATCTTTCAGAATTTCATAAAATTTTAGAATCATATTCTGAGGTCCATCAAATTTTTCCTGCTACAACCGATCATCCGAAGCACAATGTTTATCATTTTATCGAAACTAACGGTTCTCCAATCTGTGCAAAAGCCCGTCGATTGGATCCAAAGAAACTAGCAATAGCTAGAAAAAAATTTGAATTTATGATAGAGCATGGTTTCATTAGACCATCTAAAAGCAAGTGGTCTAGTCCGCTACATATGGCACCGAAAAGTAATGGAGAGTGGAGACTATGTGGTGATTATCGTTTTTTAAATAAGATAATAATTCCAGATCTTTATCCGATTCAGTTCATAACTGATTTTACATCTAATCTTGCTAATTGTACAATATTTTCTAAATTAGATTTGGTACGAGCTTTTCATCAGATTCCAGTGAATCCCGCAGATGTTCATAAAACTGTGTTGATAACACCTTTCGGTTTATTTGAATTCGTAAAGATGCCATTCGGTCTTAGGAACGCAGCCCAAAGCTTTCAAAGATTAATGGATCAGATCTTCAGAGGACTAAATTTTGTATTTGTGTACATAGATGATGTGTTAATTGCATCAACATCTAAAGAAGAACATAAAAATCATCTTGAAATTATCTTTGAACGATTAAAGCAAAATGGTATTATTATTAATCCAGGAAAATGTGTTTTGGGGGTTGAAAAGTTGGATTTTCTTGGTTTAGAAATCCGTCCGGAAGGTATTAAACCAACGACAGCTAAAACGGAAGCTATTGCGAACTATCCAAAGCCATCAACTATTCAAAGTCTTAGGAGATTTCTCGCAATGCTAAATTTTTACCGCCGCTTTCTTCCAAAGGGAACTCATTGTCAAGCAACTTTGAATGAATATCTCAAAGGATGTAAGAAGAATGATAAACGACCTGTAAAGTGGACCAATTCAACTGTTCAAGCATTTGAAAATTGCAAGAAGCAACTTATTAATTCAGTTACTTTAGCTCATCCATTAGTTGATGCTGATCTCGCATTACAAGTAGATGCATCAGATATTGGTATTGGGCGCTGCATTGGAACAGAGACACAAAAACGGTTGGCAGCCATTAGCATTCTTTTCCAGAAAGCTAAGTTTCTACCGAAAAAAATTATTTAACTTATGATCGTGAATTACTTGCTGCATACTCTGCTGTGAAACATTTCCGCAGTATACTAGAAGGTCGCATTCAATCAAAAACCTGAGAAGGCTACTCCTCGTCAATATCGTCATCTTGATTTCATAGCTCAATTCACAACAGATTTTCACCATATTTCTGGCTCAGATAACATTACTGCTGATACTCCTTCGCGCCTTGATGAAATCACTTCAACATATTTCGAAAAAATCGCAGAGACTCAAAAAATAGATGATGAATTGAAGAACATACTTTTGGATAATACATCTGGCTTATCAATGAAATTAATCCAGATATCAGAATCAAAATCAAAACTGTATTGCGACACTTCGTGTGGTAACGCAAGGCCCTATATACCTTTGCAATTAAGACGCAACATTTTTGACAACATTCATAATCTTTCACATCCTGGAATAAAAGCAACATCAAAATTAGTTAGGAAACGTTTCGTTTGGCCCCTCGTCAATAAAGATTGTATTACGTGGTCAAAACTGTGCACAGCTTGCCAAAAATCAAAGATAATAAAAGATAATAAAAGTTCTTTTAGTATTTTCTCAGTTCCTTCCAGACGCTTTAGTGAAATTAATATAGATATTGTAGGTCCATTACAACAATCGGAAGGATATCCATATCTTTTAACGTGTATTGACAGATTTTCACGCTGGCCAGAAGTCTTTCCAATGAAAGATATTACATCAGATACCATTTGTCGACAGTTTTTTGATGGCTGGGTGTCAAGATTTGGTTGTCCTGATATAATTATTACCGATCGAGGACGACAGTTTACATCGCACTTATTTCAAGATCTTTCAAATTTTATTGGAGCTAGATTAAAGCACACTACTTCTTACCATCCGCAATGCAATGGTATGATTGAGCGAATGCATCGTACTCTGAAAGCTGCTTTAATTTATCATGATAATGTACAATGGACAAAATCATTATCAACTGTTCTACTCGGTTTACGAGCTTCAATAAAAGAAGATTTTCAAACAACTCCTGCGGAATTGGTTTACGGTGAATCCCTTCAATTACCAGGAGATTTTTTCAAACAGAGTCATAATCGTTTCAACCCCACTGACTTTCTAAGCGAGTTAAAACGGTTTATGACAGATCTAAAACCAATCCCAGGAACAAACCAATCTACTCAAAGAATATTTATTAATAAAAATCTACAAAATTGTACGCATGTTTGGATAAGAGTAGACAATACTCAGAAGCCTTTACTACCCAAATACAAAGGACCTTATGTGGTAAAATCAAGATCTCCTAAATACTTCAAAGTAATAAAGAATGAAAAGGAAGATACCGAATCTATAGACAGGCTTAAACCTGCTTATATGGAGAATTTACAAACAACAACACCAGTTCCTCCAGCAAATACTATTAAAAAATCTCGTTTCGGACGCATCATTAAACCAGTGATATCATTTCACTAGAAAGGGGGTAGTATGGATACACATCAAATAAAAACAAAATTTTTATTTTTTTTAAAAAAAAAAAAAAAAAAAATATGTTAAAATATAGTTATATAGCTTTTTTTGTAAAAATTAATATCTTCATTTTGGGTTCTGTCAGAGAGTCAATTCTGTTGTTGAATTAAAATAAAATTAGTTATTTAACGTAAAGTCTTTTATTATATTTAAATTAAAATTAAATTAAACTAATACAAAGACTTCTACAGAACCTTAAAAATTGATACACGATGGATTTTTAAAACTAAAGAAGATGGAACCAAAAAGGCACGTCTTGTTAAAAAAGCATTTCAAGTAAAGGAGGAGGATTCTTTAGCTCAAATGTATGCTCCAGTTGCCAGGATGTCAACAATAAAAACATTAATAGCACATTCAATACAAAATGATTGACCTATCAAACAATTGGATATTGCGACAGCTTTTCTAAATGGCAATATTGAATCCGGGATTTACATTAAAATTTCAGAAGGACATCGTATTCAAAGTGGCAACGCACTAAAACTAAACAGAGCATTATATGGATTAAAAGACTCACCAAAATGTTGGAATAATAAATTTAATGAGCTTGCATTAAAAATGGAATTAAATAGATCACAATATGATTTCTGTTTATATTATAATGATGAAATATGGATGATTATTCATGTTGATGACTTAATCTTAACTGGTAAAATAGACAAAGTTGAAAGCATTATAGAACTATTAAAGAATGAATATAAAAAAATTATCGTTTTTTGAACGACTTGAATAATTCGTAATTACAACTTTTCGGAAAATGGGAAGTTTTTGTACATAAGCTTTTGCCAGTATTTGAAGAAAAACTTCAAAACAAAAAAAAGGCGAAAGCTAACGTTTTGGCATCCATCAATACAGGATTCACACAGCTGTGTGATATCAGTAAAAATATATGCTGATTTGGAAATTAAATACGAAGAACTAAAAGAAAGGTACCGTAGAATTAAATTACGTTGTTTATTATTTTTGATAATTTCTTTTATAAAGTAACTTCTTTTTTAAATGCTATAGACACTATTTTTAAATGGCTTTACGTATTTAATGTTGACTATCTGCAGGAATCATACTATTTTTGGTTATTTGTAACGGCCAGCTGACGGTTTTCTTTCCAACCTTTTTTTTTGCACGTCTATTGCGACCTTAGCGTTCTCTTTCATGCACTCATTTGTCTTCTACCAATATGCGTAAGAGAAATAAGCCGTTGCGAGATTTTAAGAGGAAATCTCCCCATTGCACATGCGCGAAAAATTTTTTTATATGACAAACCAGTTTATACTTAATATACTAGAATTACAAATCGCCTGATTTTGAAAAAATAAGAAGCCAGGAGTTGAAACCGATCACGCTAGAGAAAGACGAGAAAAGCACTACGGTTAGATATTGGAAGATAATAACGAAAAGGGAGTCTGGTCTGAAGCATTGAAGAGTCTAGTTGGGAGGATTAAAAAATTAGGTTGGACCACGATGGAAAAAAAAAGAAAAAAAATAATAAAGATGATTTTAAAGTCACAAGTAATCTAGTTCAAAATATAAAGGAGTGTAATATAAAAATTATTAAAATTAATATTCAAGTTTGTAGTTGGGCTTTCCTGTTAAATTTTAGTTTGAAAAAAAAAGAAATGTGAAAAGATTGAAAAATGTGGGTTTTTTAATGATAGTTACAACGGAAAAAAAAGGAAATGTTAGAATGCGATTGAACTTAAATTTACACGCCGACAAAGATTTCTTTTATATTGCAAAATTTGCATTGTGTGAAAAAAAAGAAAAATTGATTTTAACTTGTAACTGTAACTTAAAAAAAAAATGTGACCGAATTGAATTGTAAAAAAAAAGAAAAAAAAAAAGAGACAGAAAATTTAAAACATTTTAATAAAAAACTAATTAAAATCTAAAATCAAAAAAATTTAATTATATAATAATATAAAATCCGTCTTTTTTTTTGTGGAAAAACATATATATGAATAATATGTATATTTGGAGTTTCCGGAAAGAATATTTGGTTTCATGAATGTGAATCTTGGAGACCACAACAAAAGGAGGGGCAAACATTTAATAAACGAGAAAGGTATTGTCTTAAATCGAACTTGCTTAATTTTTGTTTGTTTAAGGAAGCAGTTATCCGGATGAAAACCAACAAATCTTCATAACCTAGCAAAAAGGGTTTAATCTCAATATTTCATTCAATAATTTATATGGACATACAACAAAAGAAAAATACAAGAAAAAAAAAACCAGCATCAACAATGTTAACTAATTTCTATCAGCCTCATCAATCTTACCAACCACATCATTTCATCATTTATAGTGACCACTACTGCTCGACATTTATTTGTGGCATATCACAGCAATGGCAATCTTCACAATAAGCAAATTAGGACGAATTTTATCTGGGAAAGCGGGAAAAGGTAGTTAATTAAACAAAAACAAAGAGAAATAATAATTAAGGACCTTAAAAGTGGGAAAAAGGTAAGCAGCCTTTTTTTGTTGGCAGTAGGGGAAAAATTTTATTAAAATGAAGTATAATATGTACAAAAAAAAAAAAAAGAACGACAACAAAAGTTCAAGAAAAAAAAGTAAAGCAACATAAACTATTTTGAAAAAAAAATATATTTTTTTTAACTGAAACTAAACAAAAATCACAAACTTTTAAATGTACGCGAAATAAGATAGAGTGAAAAACACATGCGTATATGTATAAATAAACTGAAATACCGGAAAATCATTAAGAACAAGAAATCGAAAAAATTTTAATTGATAGGAGAGAACAAAAACTTTGAGAAAATGGATAATAGAATCTATATATAATATCTATTGTATATTATTTAAAAAGAAAAAAAAGGAAAGAGGAAGAACAATTTTAAATTTAAAATGAATAAGAAAAAATGAAGAGAAACTAAGAGGAGACAATAAAACCAAGAGACGATTCTTTGAAAACGGAAAACTGCGGCATGATATAGACGGAGATAAATAGCTAACGAAAATCAGATCATTTTTATTTAGCGGTTGTTTTTTTTGAGATTTCAATATCATCGAGTGATGGGAAAAAACAGGACCGTCGACACAGAAAGTTAGTCTTTTAAGTTCGAGGAAAAAATCATATCTTTTAAAAATGTGAAAACTGTTTGTACTTGAAAAATAAAAAGTAAATATTCTTTTTACAAAGCAGAATAAACAAAAAATCGAAGAAAAAGAAAAAAAAAAACGAAAAAACGAAAGTGTGGCAAAGGGCTTGGAATACCGTTATCGGGATCTTTTCCTACATTCGGTCTGGTTAAAATCAATATATATATTGTAATATTTTCGAAAATCTATTCGATTTACAAAGATGCCATATTCTTGGCACCAAATATTTTTATTTTGTATTGTAATTTATAGACTCTTATGTGCTGATCTTTCAAGCCTACCACAAAAAATACAAAACAATTTCAATTTCTTCTCATAGACTATATATATAATGAATGTAGTATAAAAAAGATTTATAAATTAAAAAAACAGGAATGAATGATGGTGGAATTTTCACGATCTTTTAGAAAAAAGGAAATAATAATACTTTGATGTTGATGAATACACTTAGAAGCATTTTCTGTGTACAATAGATGGGGCAGACTCATCGTATTCTTGTTTAGAAATCCACATCTGTTGGAATGTCGATAGTGAAGCCAAGATAGATCCACCGATCCATACAGAGTACTTCCTTTCTGGTGGTGATGAATGATTTTGATTTTCATTGTAGATGGAGCCAATGCTGTAATTTCCTTTTGCATACGATCACCAATAACTGGATACATTGTGGTACCTCCAGACAATACAGCGTTGGCATACAAGACTTTACGGATATCAATATCGCATTTCATAATTGAATTGTATGTTGTCTCATGGATACCGCATGCTTCCATACCCAAAAATGATGGTTGGAACAAAGCTTCTGGGCAACGGAATCTTTCATTGCCAATAGTAATAACTTCTCCATCGGGTAATTCATAACTTTTTTCTAAAGAACTAGATGATGCAGCTGTAGCCATTTCTTGTTCGAAATCTAATACAAAATAACAAAGTTTCTCTTTAATATCTCTTACAATTTCGCGTTCAGCTGTTGTTGTGAATGAATAACCACGTTCAGTTAAAATTTTCATAAGGTAATCAGTCAAATCGCGTCCAGCTAAGTGCAAACGTAAAATAGCATGTGTCAAGGCATAACCTTCATAAATTGGTACAATGTGTGAGACACCATCTACAGAATGCAATACGATACCAGTTGTATCAAGCATATAATGAAAGAACAGCTTGAATTGCAACATACATAGCAGGTGTATTGAATGTTTCAAACATAATTTGGGTCATCTTTTCTCTGTTTGCTTTTGGATTAAGTGAAGCTTCAGTTAATAAAACTGGATGTTCTTCTGGTGCAACACGAAGTTCATTGTAAAAGGTATGATAGCAGATCAGACTCAACCCCTTGACACGCGCACCTTATTTGCTGCATCTTAAATAAATACAATAATATAGGAATATTCCATAACTATAGGAATATTCCATAAAATAGATAACTAAGAGGTAATAAACAAGTCGTTTGCACACGACACCAAAAACAGCATAAAAAGCCAAAATACAATGTGCAGAGGAATCAGCCTCTATTGCATTTTCTAATTAAAAGGAATTCAACCAGAAAGTAAAAATAAAAAGAATTCTTCTAACATTAAGAATTTTAAAACGAATTATAAAAGTTGTAATCAACCATTTGTTAAATTCCACGACCACGAATTTAATTGTAAGGCTATCGTTGTCTCGTTCTAAAATTGTTTTCATTAGAATAGATGAAGCTTATCTTCAGTTTTTGTGACCTCATTATTAAATGTGGACGTATAAATTTTGTATGAAAAGTTGTGTGTTGGAATAAATTACAATAATTAATTAATTACGTTTTAAGTAATATAATTCATTTAATATCCCGAAAATCCTTACAACTATCAGAAGTGTGATAATTTAATAGTGCTGTCCTGAAAGCGGGGCAAAATAATAAAACAGTATTGTTCGAAAAAAAACAAAAGATGAAAAAAATGATTGACGAAGAATATACAGTGAGTGAAGCTAAAAAGAAATTGAAGCATTAAGGACTCAAAACTTCTGGAAATAAAAATATTTTAAATAACCGCTTAAAATCATATTTTAAAAATGGTGATGACGACTCACCAAAAAAGAATGACGGTGAAAATTACGAATTCACTGACATTAATGCGAAAAATGGAAGAAATGGAAAATATATCAAAAAATACAGTGTGTTCAGAACCAACATTTACAAAAATAAATATTGTAGAACTATTGTGCGTATTTAGTGGGGAAAGAGGCAATTTATTAAATTTGCAACAACAAATTTTAAACATTCAGAAATTATATTCGATACCTGACGAACAAATGAAAATAATAGCCATTAACAAATTAAAGGGTAAAGCAATTTGTTGGTTTCATTCAAAAGCGGAACACATTCAAATGCCGCTAAGTAATTTACTTATTCATTTAAAATCGATTTTTGTCAATCGACCAAATCGATTATATTTATGAAAACAGTTTGAGTCATATATGTGGAAAGCAAGTGAACGATTTGCAGAATACTTTCAAGAAAAATTGTGTTTAACAAATAATCTGCGATTAGATAAAGATGAACTAATCGATTCCATTGTTGATGGGATGGGAGATAAGAACTTACAAAATCAAGCCCGTAGTCATAATTTTCAAAATAAGGAAAACCTACTTCACGCATTCTCATCCATATTAAAACAAAGGAATGATCAACAATCTCAAAATTCAGCAGTAGTAACAACGGAAAACACAGAAAATGCTACAATTGTGGGGTAAAGGGGATTTAGCAATCGAATGTTTAAAACCTAAAAGAGTACCGGGTTCCTGTTTTTCATGCGGATCGTTGGATCACACCATCAGTAGTTGTCCATCCAAACAACCAAAAGAAAATGGAAATTTTCCCAGCACATCGTTTAGACCTAGAGTAACACTCATTGAAGAAGTCAACACATCCGATTTTATCACAGACGTGGGTATATTTGCAAAAAACATTAATGGTAATGTAGAAGAGTTAAAATGAAGAGTTCTTTTGGATACATTATAAAAGAAAAGCATATTCAATATTATGATTCTCAAAATAACCTACCAAATTATGTTGGAATCAGTAATTCTCAATTACAAGTTCTAGGAGATGCGCACGCAGATTAATGAAAAACCATTGAAATTTAGATAAAATTAAATTAAATTAAAGTTTTTCATATTAAAGTTTAAAATAAAAAAATGTGAAGTGATACAAAAGTTAGATAAAACAATAAAGTGTCTTTTTAATTAAAAAAATGTAAATTTAGTCCATATATTACCTGAAAATTTTATTTTTTCGGTAATATTTTTTTTTATTGACAGTTGAACAATAAGAACACATGGTGAAAATTGAAAGAAAAAAAGAATTAAAAGATATAAACCTATTTAACAGACAATTAGAAAAAAACAAACAAAAAAGCTATTTAATACAAAATCATTATATTGCATACTTTTTTGTATAAATAAAGTTCAAACATAATTGAATGATTAAAAAGAAGAAACAAAATAAAAAACTAGCGGAACGTTCACCAGATGATACACTAAATTATGCATTGCTGAAACCTATGGGAGGCAAAACAATTACAAAAAAAAAACGCCCCGCGTAGATCTCGATCGGCCGGTAGTATAAAAAAAACTACCTGGAAACAGAAGCAAACGAAATGGAAACTAGCCACCAGAAAAGTCAACCAGCGAAAATCCAACAAAAACATATCATTAACGCTATAAAAATGATAAACGAACCACACAATAATTATCAATTATTATTTACTGAATCCGAAAAGCCAATACCATCAAATCCAAACTGAAGCAATATTTTACAACAAAACAATGAATTAGCAAAACAAAACGAATCTCTACAACAATACACCATCGTTCTACAGGAGCGACTAGAACAACAACAAAATACGTTTGGAAACAAACTAGCGAATCTACAATAACAACTAGAGCTCTTGCAGAATTAAAAAGTCAACATTCAACAAAACCCATCAGTAAAGTCATCGAACAAGGTAAAATTTCAACAGAAAACAACAACAACAAGCAAGTGTAACGGAACCTCACGCTTATGTTATTTAATTTTCCTTCACGGACTTAAACCAGGGCACAAATACCGAAAGATTTTTTTTATCGACTTCCACAACCTTATATTTTTCCGAATTTCAAATCTTTTTAGAAACTCACAAATAAAGAGTGGTGGAAAACAGTTGGCAGCTCTGAGAGAGAATGAATTTCGCAAGTCATGTTTCGATTTCGGTGTGTGGCGACCGCGTTTTTCCTTAATCAATTGCAGCGGGTCCACTTTGCGTTAAAAGTTTCTTCCGTGTAAGGTGGGTCAAATAGAAACACTTAACGAATTTTCGGAAACTATTTCGAAAATTATTTTTTTTTTATCACATCACATTTTTTCTTTTCCTCTATCGAAAAAACAAAAATCCAGGCAGTTGAAAAAATCGATCACAGAGATATGGTCTATTGTACGACCAAAAATCTCCTACTAATAGAAATCGAAAAACGGGTAATATTTAATTAAAACTTTTAAATATTTTTCAAAGTTCCTCAAAATAATCAATTGTTAATTAATTTTTCTAATAAATAAAAGCAATTTTTGTTAAGCGTTTAAAATTCGTTTTTAATTTTCGGAGGAAATCTTATCCCACCTACAAGTGTTCACAGGGAAATGTGCACATTCCTTATAGAATATATTCAAAGGCGAAATCTGATGATAACATGAGAAGACTGGGTTCGATGTGAAGCCAGAGAGAGATGGCAAGTTTCGTTTTTGTTGATGCGTTTTGGAACGGGAGAACAAGAATCGTACGACACGGACTCTGGTTTTGGATATTAGGGAGTCAGTGCTGGAATATGTGTTAGATAAGTGGTTTCCTTTCGGAATTAAAAAAAAAAATTGCATCGATAATGCATTCTGTGCGTTTTCGAAATGCTTTCATTTTTAATAGGAATTTCAAATGAAAAGAGAAGTAAAGCAGAATATAATAATAAGTAATGCAATTTGTAACGCGTGGGAACAAAAAACTGGTGATGGATCAGATCTTTTTTTTTGACAGTCAACAGTTTGGAGTTTCTACGTGAAACCTCCTTACAGTCTACACGGCGAAATTTAAATTTCAAAATCGTTTTCTTCTTCCCACCAGGATGGCCATCTATCGCAATCAAATGTTAAAGCCATTTCAAGTGATCTTAGTGATAGTTGGAGCCATCTATTTCCGTTGGGTTACAAACGAGGGAAAAATTTCAAAGATTCTCTTTAAAGAAAGGGACAAAAAGAGAAAAGAATAAACCAGTTTACAAAACACGCGGCAGAATTTTGATATGAAAAATGCTTCCAATCCGTTAGCCAAATATGGTCCGATTTTTTGAAACTGTTGAGGAAGAGGGAGACGGATATATATTTTTTTTAGTTATGGTAGTTTTCGATGAAAAATTTTTCTTGTTGGTAGATTGAAGAGGCTGGTTTACATCATGAAGCAGGAAGGTTTTTAAAAAAAAAAAAAAAAAAAATTTAAAAAAAAAAGAAGAATCATGATCGGCTGGTTTTTTTTTTGGTAAAAATAATGGAAAGGGCGGAATTTTTGAAAATTTAAAAAGGAAAAGAAAAACGGAAAAATATTAAAAATAAGTGTTCATTTTTTTACAAAAGAAGGGAAGAATTTTATTAAAACTTAAAACTTAAAAGTAATTACTCGAAAAAAAAAAATAAAAGAAGAAAAACAAAATGGTTTCGAATTTTTTTTTAGGAAAACATTTTAGTTATTAAATTGGGTAATATTAGAAAAGAAAGATGAAATCAAATTAGAGTCATGAAAAGAAAAGTTTTTTTTTGTGAATTACGAAACACAAAGGTGGTAAATGAAAAAAAAAAAAAAATTATGATCAAGTGATTTTAGAAGAAGGAAAAATGGACGAAAGGCTAAAAGAAAAAGAAAGCAAACAACAAAATTCTTTTATTTCACTCAGGAAGTGGGAAGGGTTCTCTTCTTTCAAATGCGATAAAATTTAGATCTCATGTAGAGTAAAGATATGAAAACTTTCATACATTATGGGTTTTTTTTAAAATTATCTTTACTTTTTTCACTCGCTTAATTTGAAATAATTCCCCAAAAAAATAATACAATTCCACGTGTAAAAAAAAAAAAAAAAAATTGTGTGTGAAACGTAATTATATTTTTCTTCATTCCTAAATTTTATTTAAATATCTACCCTTAAAGTAATTACAATAGGAAATAAGATAATAATAAATAAAAATAAATATAATAACATGTAAAATTTTTAAATAAAAGAATACAAACTAATAAGAAAAAAAAGAATATAATGCTAAAATTTGATTTTAAGAAAGTGAACAATTTGCTTTGAAATACCGAATGGAGACCGAGAAAAAATAGAAATCTGTTTTCTTTAAAAGTTTTTTTATTTTCTTTAAGACAACCATCTGGAAAAGAGAGAAGGTTGCAAAATATTCATCTCTCTACGATGTCATACGATTTTCATAATTTATCGAAACCCATGATATTGGAAAAGAAACACTGTATGGGATAATGAACTTAATTAACCTTCAACCCGATGGGTTTCCGTAAGGCGTATATTCAGCATTCGTCTTAATGAAATTGGAAGCGAATACATTCTGGTATGTACCTAAAATAATAATAATGCAGCTCATCACGAAAGAGAAATGAACACACAGTAAGTTTTTTTTTGAAAAAAAGAAAAACGCAAAAACATTAATAATGAAAACATCTTTCTAATTTGAAAAAAGTAAAACTTGAGTACATTTTTTTAGTGCGAATTACTAAAATTTCATAAATTTTTTTCATCAATATTATAAAAAAAACAATTGCTGAAAAAGCAGTTTTTGTTTTTTTCTTCAAAAGACGCTACATCTTTCTAATTTGAAAAAGTAAAACTTGAGTACATTTTTTTAGTACCAATTACTAAAATTTCATAAATTTTTTTCATCAATTCTCATAGGGAGAACTGAAGAACTTCAAATCCAGCAAATTCTAACAATATTTTCATAAATCTTTAGAACTTCAAGAACTTCAGATCCAGCAAATTCTAACAACATTTTCATAAATCTTCGGAACTTCAAATCCCGAAAATTCTAACAACATTTTCATAAATCTTTAGAACTTCAAGAACTTCAGATCCAGCAAATTCTAACAACATTTTCATAAATCTTCGGAACTTCAAATCCAGCAAATTCTAACAACATTTTCATAAATCTTCAGAACTTCGAGAACTTCAGATCCAGCAAATTCTAACAACATTTTCATAAATCTTCGGAACTTCAAATCCAGCAAATTCTAACAACATTTTCAAAAATCTTCAGAACTTCAAATTTAGCAAATTCTAACAACATTTTCATAAATCTGCGGAACTGCAAGAACTTCAGATCCAACAAATTCTAACATTTTTATAAATCTTCGGAACTTCAAGAACTTCAAATCCAGCAAATTCTAACAACATTTTCATAAATCTTTAGAACTTCAAGAACTTCAGAACCAGCAAATTCTAACAACATTTTCATAAATCTTCGGAACTTCAAATCCAGCAAATTCTAACAACATTTTCATAAATCTTCAGAACTTCAGGAACTTCAAATCCAGCAAATTCTAACAACATTTTCTTAAATCTTCAGAACTTTAAGAACTTCAAATCCAGCAAATTCTAACAACATTAACATAAATCTCCAGATTTTCAAGCAAGATCGTTTTAATAAATATATATATATTTTTTTCAGCTAAATTTAATAAATAATAAAGTGTTACAATTTTTATATATTAAAAAGAAAAATAAAGTTAAATAAAAAAAATATATATATATATATATATATATTAAGTTTAAAACTATATTGAGTGGAGTCAAATTTGTTTCGTTTTTTTACTGTGTTACTGTAACGTGCGCCTAACACAACACGCTTACTTATATTTTAAGCCTACACGGCAAGACTATTTTAATCATCCGCGTGGTCAGCTTTTGCGAAAACCGCATGTATTCAAAAATTCTTTCCAGAAAGTTGGTTTCACCTCATATCCGTGGTGGAAATAAGCTGAAAAGAAGAGCCCCGCTGTGAGAACGAAAGAAGAGACAGAGAGAAGAATGAAAAAGGAACGTGTCTTATTCTGATTGGTAGGATAAAGTTAAAAACAAGAAATACCGGTTTTTATTTGAGAATGGATAAAAATTTTACGAACGGGAACTGGGAGAAGATAAAAAAGTTTTGGTAAAAAGGAAAGGAGTCTGGTTTTGAAACTTGAACAGTCCAGATGGGCCGTGGGAAAAAAAAAGGAGTTTTATTAAATAATTTCGAACTAAGTGCCAGGTACGATGGTACAAAAAAATAAAAAAGGGGGAAAAATGTTTTAAAATAGTTTTTTTTGGAAAAGGGATTTGGAAAATAAGAACAACCAAATAATACAAAATGTGGAAAGATAAAAGTTTTTTTTTAGACAAAAATTAATTTTTTACGGCCATTATTTTAATATTTTAAAAGAATAGCAGTGATTTTAAAATGTGATGAAAATTAAAATGATACAAATACAGTGATAAAAAAATGGTAGGAGCAGAAAATGAATTAGTTGTTTCATTAATTAAACAAATTAAGAAATAAATAAGTAAACCAAGTAGGAAAGGTGAAATTAAGGAAAGTTCAGGAAATTAAGTAAATGAAGGAAAAAATGAAACACAGGGGGAATGAATTTACTTAAGTAAGAAGAGGAATAGGAATAAAGTGAGGTAAAACTAATTTAATATCTGAAAAAAAAAAGGATATATAAAGGGCGAAAAAACAAAGGAAAAGACAGATTTCCGAGGGGGAGGTGAATCAGGAAAAAAAGGGAAAAATTTGAAACCGCGTGTTTTTTTTTACTATTAGTCCTCGTAATCGCATCAAAACCGTGTGTTAATAATAATTTTTTTTTATTCGTGTGAGACGATATACTGGACCAGAAAAAAAAGGAACGAAGAAAAAGGAAGAGAGGAAACAAAGGAATTTTTTTTTCTTTTTTTATCTCTGCATTACGGTTTCAAAGAGGGAGGAATGGACGAAGCGTTTCTTTTTTGGTTCCGAGAGAAAATATATGTTTTCTTTTAAAATTCATAAATTAACTGTGTCATTATTTTTTCTTTAAAGGCCTTTACTGATTGCAAACTTTCCTAAGCATGTAAAGAAAATTGTAACAATTTGAAAAGAAAAAAAACAAAAAAAAAAAAAAAAAACCCAAAAGGGGAAAGCCGAAAACGAATTTTTTTTTTTTAGGAAAATGGATGAAACAAAAGCAAATTTTATAATTTGCATCAAACACCAATTCGTGCTGTCAAATCATCAGATCGTGAAACGCAGTCGTAGGAGAATTGCAGTACTCGTATTCATATATATATAAAATTGGAAATGCCGCATCAAATTTCAAATATTCCGGCCATTAGCTAAATTTTCCATGCTCAACAACATATCATCGAAATGTCGAAACAACGAAAATCATCATTATGCTGACTCTGTAAACCGTAACTATTATTACACAATTTGAAATTATAAATTTTATGACATACAAAAAGAAAAAAAATAAAACAAAACAAGGAAAATATTTTATTATTAAATTTATAATTTAAAGTAGGCCTTATGCTTCCTAAATAAATACAAGAAAAAGAAAAAAAAGAAAAAAAAACTATTTTCTAAACACGTATACATATATATATATATACATATATATAAGTAAATGATTAGATAAGTAATTCTAATCCAAACCCTCTAAATTAGATATATATATCTTTTATTGTTAATAAGTAAGAAATCAAAAATTAAAAAAAAAAAAAAAAAAAAAAAAAATTTAATAACAGAAAAAAAAAGGAAGAGGGAATAACCTAGAAAGAAATTTGATCAAATTTAGAAAAAGAAATGAAATGTAAAGAAAAATTTGAAAATTTACAATTGTTGTAAGGAAACCGGAAAGAGGAAAGTGAAGCTGTGTAGAATTAGATCAAAATAAAGAAAAGCACTGCGTGGCACGTAAAAGGGAAAATACAAAAGGAAAACGTTTTCGAACATTTAATAATTTTCTTTTTTTTCTCTTTGATTCATCACAGCCTTGTTGCTAGAAAACGAAGGAAATGTCCAATTGTAGCTAGAGTTTCTGAGGTGAGAGAGGGAGAGATTGAATGGAGTCCTGAAGAAGGCATAATAGAGAATAAGGGTCCATGCTCATTTGTAGGGGCGAGCATGGACATACGGGGATCGGCATTCTGCTGTCGGTCCATGTGGGTGGGTAGTGCCCCAAAGTCCGGTTGGCGTTAACACCTTTGCCAATCGGCCCCGACATGCCTCGCAAGGCTTTCGCGGATGGCTGGTCAAGTTCTGGTGACCACCAAATTAACGAACACTCCCCTCATACGGTTTTTTTCTCGCAAAAAACCGAATTCTCCTTGCTTGATAGCTTATGCTATCCCTTTAAAGTCTGCACGACATTAAAAATCATATGCACGCATATAAATTTATGTGTAACGCGATGACAGATGGTGGTGAGCAACGACCCACCCCTCCGGCGAGCTAGGTCGTGCAACTCAGCAAGGCGTGCAGCCTTTTAGTTGCTCACATTTGCTGCACCATCTCATATCTTCTCCTCGCAAGGAAGAAGATATGCTAAATAGGTCATCAGGGGATTTGCTTCTTTCGACAACAAACCCCAAATATGTAAACCCCCCTTGTTACATTACTTGTGAAAACGACTTTCGTATATCTCATTTTGTTTTACTTTATGAGTGATTCTTCTTCTTCTTCCGAAGATATTGTTTTGGGATCCGATTTAGCATCCGCGATGGTTTTCGATAGGGATTTTGCACTAAAAATCATACCCGAGAGTTAAGGCATAAGCTCAATACATTTTATAATTTGAAAATCAGTTGCATTCGAGCTCGCATTGAAGTTAGTTCAAGCAGTTTAACTCAAACACAAAAATTTCGTAGTATCAACTAATTATTGTAAAGTAAAATCTTAACAAACATTTAACATTTAACATTTAACAACTAACATTTGGTATTAATAAATACATTTAATACAAATAAAAGTTAACAAAACAATTTAATTAGGACAAAACAGTTTTTCTTTTAATATCAATCCACATTTCTTTTCGTTTTTTCCTTTCGCTATTATTGTAAAAAAGCTTACAATACACCGAGTTTAACGCACACCGAGATTCGTTCCATAAATTCATAACATGTTGTGATATAGTGTCGACAAACTTGACGGCTATAGAAACCGCGTTATTTCTTAATATAATAAAAAGTAAATTGTCGGGACCAGCTTACAATATCAGAATATCAATATAGAAGAAGAGAAATCTTGGAAACACAAACCTAGCCAAAAACCCAAATCTCAATTAAAATGTTCGTATTGTCACAAAATGGGTCACGAATACTCTTCTTGCTACTTAAGAACAAATACTAAATCCAATAATTTACCTTCCTTTCAAAACATCACTGTAACAAAGGAAATCCTAATTCATCTTTTAATGTTAATGCAATAGTTTGCAGCTACTGCAAAAAGAAGAGTGTAAGAAGCGGAAATATAATGAAGACAGAAAAAATCTTCTGATTCGGGAAACGCTTCAAGCCCTGGGACAAGCGGTGGTGTAACCAGAGCGGCAGAAGCGAAGTAATCCACCTTAACGCAAATATTTTACTAATTTCTACCTCCAAATTCTATATTCCATAAATATAGAATATTCCATAAAATAGATAACTAAGAGATAATAAACAAGTCGTTTGCACACGACACCAAAAACAGCATAAAAAGCTAAAATACAATGTGCAGAGGCATCAGCCTCTATTGCATTTTCTAATTAAAAGGAATTCAACCAGAAAGTAAAAATAAAAAGAATTCTTCTAACATTAAGAATTTTAAAACGAATTATAAAAGTTGTAATCAACCATTTGTTGAAAAGTACAAAATAAATAAAAAGAAATAATTTTGTTAATGTTTTGTTAAATTCGACGACCACGAATTTAATTGTAATTCGTTGTCTCGCTCTAAAATTGTTTTCATTAGAATAGATGAAGCTTATCTTCAGTTTTTGTGACCTCATTATTAAATATGGACGTATAAATTTTGTATGAAAAGTTGTGTGTTGGAATAAATTACAATAATTAATTAATTACGTTTTAAGTAATATAATTCATTTAATATCCCGAAAATCCTTACAACTATCAGAAGTGTGATAATTTAATAGTGCTGTCCTGAAAGCGGGGCAAAATAATAAAACAGTATTGTTCGAAAAAAAACAAAAGATGAAAAAAATGATTGACGAAGAATATACAGTGAGTGAAGCTAAAAAGAAATTGAAGCAGTAAGGACTCAAAACGTCTGGAAATAAAAATATTTTAAATAACCGCTTAAAATCATATTTTAAAAATGATGATGACGACTCATCAAAAAAGAATGACGGTGAAAATTACGAATTCACTGACATTAATGCGAAAAATGGAAGAAATGGAAAATATATCAAAAAATACAGTGTGTTCAGAACCAACATTTACAAAAATAAATATTGTAGAACTATTGTGCGTATTTAGTGGGGAAAGAGGCAATTTATCAAATTTGCAAAAACAAATTTTAAACATTCAGAAATTATATTCGATACCTGACGAACAAATGAAAATAATAGCCATAAACAAATTAAAGGGTAAAGCAATTTGTTGGTTTCATTCAAAAGCGGAACACATTCAAATGCCGCTAAGTGATTTACTTATTCATTTAAAATCGATTTTTGATAATCGACCAAATCGATTATATTTACGAAAGCAGTTTGAGTCATATATGTGGAAAGCCTGTGAACGATTTGCAGAATACTTTCAAGAAAACTTGTGTTTGACAAATAATCTGCGATTATATAAAGAAGAACCAATCGATTCCATTGTTGATGGGATGGGAGATAAGAACTTACAAAATCAAGCCCGTAGTCATAATTTTCAAAATAAGGAAAACCTACTTCGCGCATTCTCATCCATATTAAAACAAAGGAATGATCAACAATATAATATTTTTCTTTATTGACAGTTAAACAATAAGAACATATAGTGAAAATTAAAAAAAAAGAGAATTAAAAGATATAAACCTATTTAACAGACAATTAGAAAAAAACAAACAAAAAAGCTATTTAATACAAAATCATTATATTGCATACTTTTTTGTATAAATAAAGTTCAAACACAATTGAATTATTAAAAAGAAAAAACCTAATAAAAAACTAGCGGAACGTTCACCAGATGATACACTAAATTATGCATTGCTGAAACCTATGGGAGGCAAAAAAATTACAAATGTAGAATATTTTCATCGGACATGTGCAATGGCAACAGAGGCAAAAATTGATGAACAATCGAAAATTAAATATATTCGCATGGGCATTCGACATGTTAGCTTGCAAAACGCGATCGCAAGTATGTATTTTAGAACAACAGATGATTTATGGTTGGCAATTCGCAGGTATTTATGAAATAGTTATAGTAAATCTGAGACACCTAATAATAATTTTATTCAACAAAACACGAATGAAAAAAATATGAATCAATTAAATACGAATCAAAATAATACTACTCGAATTACATTACAACAAAACCGTGGAATTGATAATCACAATAGAAATGGGGTAACCAACCAACAAAAACAGAACCAAAATGTAGTTTGCTATAATTGTTTCGAAACCGGCCACATTTCGATCAAATGTTCAAAACCACAACGGCGTAGTTGTTGTCAAAAATGTCTTCGTATGGGTCACACGGAAGAATAATGTAAACAAGCTCTGGATAAAATGTCAAGTAGCGCCGTGCATCAAATTTGTACTACAGATTATTCGAAAAATATTGTCAAAGTTATTTACGTCAACAATATGAAGCCCTGGTGCTATGTAAGTCATGAGCTATACGAGATACCTAGTTCAGAGGATGAGAGTGGATCCGATGCGTTTCTAAGTCAGGAAGGGCCAAGCTGTTTAGTATTCTAGACTCGACTGTAAATTGTTCATTTTCAAGAGAATACCAAGAGAAGAATCCAGTCAGTTTATTAGAAACCGCCGTACCGTCAAGTTAAGCCGTGACTAACCATCTACAACCGACGCTGTAATTGAATTATTGTGTTTAAATAAAATATATTGTATTGTTTTTTTCACGAAAGAGTTTTCTCCACAACCCTTTAAATCATTATCATATCCACCCTAGCCAACCATACGAAACCTGGCAATGCCGTTTGAACATAATTGAGAAGAACTAAAGAAGGGTGACATTAGATTTTTGTATTTCAACCGAAGCATATGCATTTTTTTTTAATTAAAATAAACGCAAAAAATTTGTATTTAGCAAACAGTTCTATTTGTTTTTGTTTTTGTTTTTTTTTTCTTTTAAAAGCTTTGTCCAAGACTACCTTGCCAGGTCAGAACTGGAGTAACCCATAATATGTTATTTGTGAAAATTAAAAATAAAAGGTGTGCGGATGCTTAAAGCCATTGACGAGTACAAGTTTACAGTTTTGTTATGAGAAAAATTTTTTTAACGCCCGTATAATGTCATCGCATTTTTTTACAAGAAAAAAAAATCATTTTCAAAGAAATAATTTGTGTTAAATGTTGCCGTGTAAATTTGAAATTAAAAACAGTTTGGAATCAGGTTTTGTATTAAAAACAGTAGTCTTAGAATTGACAGTAAAAGAACTAAAAAAGCGATTGATAGAAAAGAAATTGTCAACTTTTGGTCAGAAAGAGACATTGATTTCACGACTGTGTAATAAAGCGAAATCCAATATTAATGACCGGTACACCAGTGAAAATTGGATCGAAATTAATGGACTAAACGCCGATATTAATGAAATAAAAGAACTATTGGGAAGTTTAGTTGCCGAAAAACGAATTAGTATCGCAAGTAATACTGCAGTCGTGGCAAGTAGTATTCCAACCAATATTACTAAAAACACGTATTCATGAATAGTTATATCTACAGCAAATTATGATTATCCGACGCCAATTTCAACACTGTGCCAACCAAGTTTCTGTACACCAACGAATACGTTACAAACACATTCATTTGCAAAATTTACTTTGTTTATAAATTCTAATTATATTAATCATGTTTCTAATTTTTTGTTTTTTATTACCTAGTTGCTTTGTGGTTAATATTTTAAAATAAAGCGAAATAAATTTAATAGTATCATCTAAGCTTCCAATAAAATAAAATGTATAAAAATAAATTAAAAATAATATCATAACAAAGTTTTGTTAAATTAAAATAAAGTTTTTATTTAAAAAATAAAAATAGTTCAAACATTAATGAAAAGAATCAACGCCAAATCTGAATAAGGAACGTTCAAAACAGATTTCCGAAAATAATAATACGAAAATGTTACTAAAGATATTTTGTTTCATGGGGAAAAAATTACAGCGTTACAGCGTTACAGCGTTACAGGTAGAGTAATGAAGCCGCTCAATATTGTAAACATACTATTATATAAAATGTAGAGAAAATATGTTATGTGTTTAAGGTGTTGTAAAGCAATTCTTACCTTTTACCAGTTCTCACGAAATTGTTGTAAAGCGATCCATATATTTATATATTTTCCGTTATTTTTTCTAGTTCTCATGAAAACGCTTATTTCGTATTTTCAGTTATTTTAAATATAAAATAATATTGCATTACGCGACATCCGCCCAGACAAACAAAATATTCATATTTCAATAAAAGTTACTTTTTCGTATTCTCGCGCATCTTTATAAGAATGCAATTATGCATTTTTAGATAAGAAATAAATAATAATTATTTCTTAAAACAGCAGTCACATTCTAATAGCGAAGAAAACCTCACCTAAATTCTCTCGTCGAAATCGTCGAAAATTTTAAATTTAAAGAAGCTAAATTTTGTGTTCCAAAACTATCCAATATATAAAAAGAAATAGAAATAACCAAATAGTGTAATAAATATCAAGAATAATCAAAAGGTTGTTTTATTTGAGAAACAAAAAAAGCCTTTCCAACAAAGGTGTCAAGACAGCCACTAAATCTAAAGACTTATAGCAATTAAATATTTTTTTTAAATAGTTGATATTGAACAGTCAAAGAAACAACATCGCTATTATTATCTTCATAATGATAAAAATTTTGTATATCATTTTATTATTAGCTGTGTGTGAAGTACATATTAATAGTGATCCAATACCTATAAATTTAAATTCGGATGATGGAAATACGGGAAATCTTAAATTTGATTTGCAGTTACCAAACAAAGATATTATTCAAATAGGATTATCTTTTAAATTGTTAAACATTACTCAAAATATTACTAAGAATGAAGAAGAAGGAAATATAACATCAACAACAACAACAACAACAACACCGATAACGTCAACTGATTATCAAAAACCAAAACCCAAACTAGTGTCAGCCAAAGAAGCTATAGAAGGTTTTATGCAAGATTTAATAAAAAAAGAAATTGAAATAGCTGGAATTATTGCATTCCAAAATGTTTTTTATAGGCATTTTAAATTGGACTTTGAGGAAGATAAAACTTTAACTATTCGATGTGAATATGATAGCAATTATAAAAAACGTACACTAAACATAGCATGTTTTGAATATCATGAATTTGAAACGGAACGAATTTTAAGTAATGGCGATGTTGAAACTATCACGAAACATAATCCAAATTATAAATCTGACGTTGAGTATGTAAATTTAAAAAATATGAAACAATCTTATTAAATGATTATTACATAGAAAATTGTATATGATTTTTAAAAAAATAAATAAAACAATGTTTTTTTAATCAATATATAAAAAACTGATTTTTTTATTCTATAATATTATAATGACTCCATGATAAAGTATCTGTTGAATGATTTATCATACATCTTTTATCATCATGTGGGCTTAAAGCTATTTTAGTTTGATTTATTGTATAAACTTTATGTTTATTACTTTTTATACATTTTTGATTGGTTATAAAAATTTCATTATTTTCCAAGCAATTAATATAATCATTAAAAGCTATTTTTCGATTTACTACATAATTTTTTACGCCTTTAATTTTTTTAATATCTGCATGTCCATCAATTTTAATACTATACATTTTTGATCGTAATCCTACAAAATCAGTCATTATTCTACCATTCATTTCATCTTTCATTAAACCAATCACTTTCTTATTAACACCAAATTGATTGCTTTCGCTGTAATCGCTTGTATCAAAATATTTAATATTATTTTTCATTATTTCATAGATGTTTTTATCCTTGATCTCGTAAATTAATGAATCTGTATCTGTATATAACAATTTACAATTCGTATTTAATTGATTATGCATGAAATTATAGTGAAAGTCGTATAGACAAATTTTTGATATATCTAATATCGCCATCCCTATGTATAACGGTTTATTGAATACTACTTCAGTTTTATTTAATTCAACAGCAACAAGATTTTCATCAAATATTGATACATTTTTAAAATTTGGTTTAGCTATTAAAACTTTTGCAGCATACCGACCAAACCATTTTGTAACTAATTTAATGTTACTATAATTTCGAACATTTTCCATAGTTTTTCCATACACAGCATTGTTTATCATTTTATAATAATTTTTTTCAAAATCAGTTTTTGCATTTTTACGCATATTAGTGTTTAAATCAATATATGTTTTCAACCATGCTGATTGATTAAATTTAAGAACTCTATGTATTTTTTTAAAAATAAGTCCCCGTGATAAACATTGTTTAAGATTACGATAATGTATTACAAATTTATTTAGTGAATATAATGTTGCTAACAATTTTTTTTGATTAGATCTGTTATGTAAAAATTCTTTTGATAGTTTCAAACTGGCTCTTTCCAGAATCTGTTTTTTCTTGGTGGTGTTGAAACTTATCTTTGTTAGTGGGTGTTCCACCGCAGGAGTTCAATTTGAGTTTTGTATTAAAAGCTCTTTCGAAATATTCTCCTCTTTTGAGAAACTTCGTCGTTTTCAAAGAGGGAAAAATCGATTGGGCGGAGACTTGCGATGGAACTCACGTTGTATATAATAAATATGAGATAATTTAAATCAAACTTACATAATTTTTTCTGCTCTTCTGGCTATTACGGAAATTTCTCTTTGGCACACAATTAACACGTTAAATCAAAACACCTTTTTTTTTGTTCTCATATATATATTACTTTTATTTTTAAAACACTCCAGTTCCGGGTAATAATTTTTCTTTTGCTTGGTTTACAATAATACTTTGATTTAATAATTTTTCTTTTTACTTGGTTTACAATTCACTTAGGAAAATTTAATACTTTGATTTAATAATTTTTCTTTTTACTTGGTTTACAATTCACTTAGGAAAATCTAATACTTTGATTTAATAATTTTTCTTTTTACTTGGTTTACAATTCACTAATACTTTGATTTAATAATTTTTCTTTTGCTTGGTTTACAATTCACTTAGAAGACTAATACTTTGATTTAATAATTTAACTTTTTACTTGGTTTACAATTCACTTAGGAGAATCTAATTTTGATTTAATAATTTTTCTTTTGCTTGGTTTACAATACTACTTTGATTTAATAATTTTTCTTTTTACTTGGTTTACAATTCACTTAGGGAAATCTAATACTTTGATTTAATAATTTTTCTTTTTACTTGGTTTTAAATTCACTTAGAGGACTAATACTTTGTTTTAATAATTTTTTCTTCTTACTTTAACAACTGGCGTTTTTCGCCTAGGTGCGTTGTACTTTATTTAACTGACCAGAAATAACTCACCAACTATTCTTTAAACTTTTGTCTTTTATAGGTAGTAAATTTCAACCTTTGTACCTATTGTTCCAATTTAATAGTTTTTTAGGAGACGTTGCACTATTGAGCAATGGGTTTATTTCGTGTTCCCAATATTTGAATTTTTGCAATTTTAGTATTTCGAAATTCAAATATTTATACTTATGCCGATAGTGCATTTTTTTATGTTGAAATTTACGCCCAAAAGAACAAATTGTCTTAGCTTAGATTTGGTTTTAACGTTCGCTTGAAATAAATCCGCAACATGTTGAAACCGTTAACATGTTTCGGACTTATTTCATGTGCCTGGAGAGTTTTTTATTAAAATTGGGCCATGTCAACTTTTTTATACAACATTTCCTCTCATATTACAACAACAAAATTGTATTTGCCTTCAAACAAGGATCTTAGGATTCTTGTGTGAAAGCAGATACAATTTTGTATATGTTTACATATATAGAACTTATGACTTAAAAATATGATTATCTTAAAATTAGTTTGTAAAAAAAAAAAAAAATGCCAATTCTTATTTTAATTTGTTTCGTTCAATAACCTTGATTTAGCTGATGCGTTATTAATTAATATAGGACAATGTCCAGTAAACGGTAAAATTGTCAAATGTGCATTTAGTTTTGTATAAAAGGTGGTTTGTTCGGAATTTAGAGTTAGTTTAAAAATAACAATTGAAGAACAATGGAAACAATCAGATACCTAGTTAGTTTGCGGACCGGCATTGGGTACCCTCTCCTTCCGAGCAACTTGATCGGGAGTGAAGGTCACAATGACATCGTCCTGGAAGATGCTGGGGTGGCGGAGACCCACCTTTTATTGTGGAGAGATCACAATAACGTAAGTTTTTTTTTTCTTTTCTTTTGTTTTTTAATTTAATTTATATGTATGAATTTTTTCCCTTTCTTTTTTTTTTTCTTAGAAATGGATCCTGGTGACCCACAGCAATGCCAGGGTCCTAGTTAAGGATCAGTGGATCGAGAGAGCAGGGTGTGCGGTCGTTATAGAAGAAGGCATGATCATTGGTTTTGGCGAAGGGGCAGATGCCAGCTATTATATTTTTTCGCGGCGGCCCCTCGGCTCAAGCAATTTTATATAATAAAAAATTAAAAATAAAAAGTAACATTTTAAGAAACGAGGTGTGTTTTTATTTTGGGTTTTTTTTTTTCTTTTTTTGTTTTTCAGGTGATAATTACTTCTGCTTGATATAAGAACCAAAGTTTGTTTTTATAAAAAGTTTTTTTTTTTTGGGGCTCCTTTATGTTCTATTCAAGATGTATAAAATTCGATTGTATATTTTTTTTTGTGTATGCGTCATTTATTTTATTTGCTTTAATGCATACTGTTGTGTTTTTTTTTTTTTTTTATTTTGGCTCTGTTCAGAGTTCTTTGCTTTTGGGGTGTTTGTTTTTTTTTTTTTTTCGTTCTGTTGTTGTTTTATTATTATTATATATATATTCTTTTTTTTTTTTTTTTTGTTTGTTGAAATATTTGAATGGAATGATTATAAATTTCATTCTAGGGTTTGTGTTTTTTTTTTTTTTTTAATTTAAACTTTCCAATGACTTTCTTACTCTCTGTTTTTCGTTGAGAGTTTCGCAAATTTGTTTAACCTTCCCTATTTGTTTTGGCTTAGCCAATGGCATCGGCGGTGGGGGAGGCCCTTCCCTCATTTTTCTCGGTGGACTTCGCGATGGGTGAATTAGAACCGTGTGCGATGGCGGAGTTATTGTATTGCCAATTTCCTCGTTATTACAAGTATTTTCATTGAGATTTATAGGGATGTGAATTGCATTTAATGATGCTACAGTTGTTTTGTGAGTTCTTTTGGAAATCTTTCTTTTTCGCAAATATACTATGATTATAGTTATTAGACTTGTGGAAAGAACTATTGTTATACTGCTGTTTATGTAGGTAACAGTTTTATGGTTTTCGTTTTTCCTATCAGTTTGGATTTTTTGTATCTCGTCATTGAATTCTTGTAATGATTTACTTGATTCTTGTAGGTTGATATTTAAAGAATGATGTGTTTTAAAATTAATGTCTTCTATTTGTTCGTTTTTAGGTGTTAGGTCTGTTTTTCTGTCTAATATGAAAATTGGTATGTTATGTTGGTCTGGTTGGTGAATTGGTAAATTAAATTCTATATTTCCCTCAAACGGTAGTTCTTGCTTGTCTAAAATGTATGTACAGTCCGAGGTCAATGTTAGAATTCCATTACCAATTAATGAGTCATGTGAATTCTCGTCTGTGCATTTTATTGCTAAAATGCGCGTTTTTTGAAAAGAAAATAACCAAGAATTTCTGCTCACTAACTTGGTTAGCGTATCTGAGGTTTGTTTTAGAATTCTGTAAGTACAATCAGTGGTGGGAAAAGGATTTTTTACCAGTAAATTCGGTAAACATTTGGAATTGAATGGACTTATTTGTCGGGGTTGAGTTATTTTACATATATACATAGGAATGAAGTGGTTTAGTAGTATTTCTTGACACGATGATCTAAATTCATCAGTTGTTAATTCAATGGACACTCCTTTTTTGGTGTTATTCAGAATATAATCTGTTTTAGTGTCCAAAATTGCAAAATTAGTTTTATTAGTGGGTTTTGGGAATAGATATACTTTATTAAGGGTATATATATCTCGGGATGGCATAGGAAAAGTAATTCGTACCAAAATTCCATTTCCGAGATGTTCCGCATCTACTCGAATAATTTGGGTGAATGATGGGAAATCTAAATGTAATACGTCAGTTTGGTTGGCTATTTCTGATTGTAATTTCGTTAATGTTTCTGCTGTAAGTATAGTCTAACGCGTGGGAACAAAAAACTGTTGATGGATCAGATTTTTTTTTTTTCAGTCAGCAGTTTGCAGTTTCTACGTGAAACCTTCTTGCAGCCTACACGGCGAAATTTAAATTTCAAAAGCTTTTTCTTCTACCCAACAGGATGGCCATCTATCGCAATCAAATTTTAAAACCATTTCAAGTGATTTTAGTGATAGTTAGGGCCATCTATTTCCGTTGGGTTACAAACGAGAAAAAAAAATTTCAAAGATTCTCTTTAATGAAAGGGACAAAAGAGCGTAACCGGTTTTTTTAAAACATGCGCCAGAATTTTGATATGAAGAATGCTTCAAATCCGTTGGTCTGATTTTTTGAAACTGTTGAGGAAGAAGGGGACGGATATATTTTTTTTTGGTTATGGTAGTTTTTCGATGAAAAATTTTCTTGTTGAATCGAGAGTCTTGGATGGATCATGAACCGAGTAGGTTTAAAAGAAAACAAAAAAGTTATGAAAAGTTCGGTCCTGAAACGTTTCTTATATTGAAAGAAAAAAAAGGAAATTAAATAAATTCCTTGTAACTTCGTTTTTTTTTTTTTTTTTTTTACATAAAATGATAGTTTTTTTTTTTAATAAAGTTCAAAAGTGGCAATAAAATTTTTTTGATAAATGTGCGCGAAAATGTGTTAATTGATTCCGAGAAAAAAAAACATAGAAAATTTCAATTGCTCCTGTTATGGCTGTAGCACCAGGATACTTTATTATTTTCAACTAGGAATTGAGGCATCGTATCAAGATAATTTACCCAGACGTAGAGTACATAGCCGGCATCAAAATTCTCCTCCATTTTGCAAAAAGCAAATTTATTCGGTATATTCATATATAGCTTGTTTTATTGGTCCAGGTTTTTTTTTCATCGGATAAGTAGTTCATGGCAGCGGAAATTCAAGCGCTTACATATTCAAATATAACATAGATGTATTTAAAAGAGCTCGAGCAGAAGATTAGACGCAGCCGAACGACAAATTTCAACCAACCAAATTTTTTTTTTCTTCTTTGAAACTGATCCCAGCAGGAACTGAGTTCGACATGCCATTATTTTTCGTAACGTAAAATAATAAAACAAATTTCATTTATTAAAGAAGACAAAACACAGGAATATATATATAGTTTTGAGAATTAAAAGGATAGTCAATATATTGTGTCATCAAAATACCACAAAGGATGTCAGGAGATTCATTCATATTGTCAGAAAGCACACTTTTTTTTCATTTAAGAAATAGAAACTAAAGAAATAAAGCTAAATAATAATTTTTTTTTTGAATAAAGCTAAATAATAATTTTTTTTTTTGAATAAAGCTAAGTAATAAATTTTTTTGAATTTGGAATTCCTTTTTAAGAGATCTAATTTCTGTTACTAATTTATTGGAAAATCGTTCGAATCTTTCTTCAAAACGGTTCATTTGTATAGTCATGTTTGTAAACGCCTTATTAAGATTATTGAATGCTGATTGCACAACTGTGATATGCTTTTGAATTATATGTAGATTTTCTTTGTCATGTTCTTCCAATGCTTTTATCTTTGAAGAAATGTCGTCCGCATCGTCTTGAGACATTGTACCGAATAAAGTTTTCATACCTGTTCCTATTATATTGAACCAAGCTCGTTTTTGTCGGCGATTTATGTTGAAATAATTTACAGCATCTATTTGAGATTGGATTTTTGTTGTTGTTTTTTTGATTTCTTCATGCCAATAGGAACATGAAGCATTTGTTTTGTCGCCCGCCATGGTACATAAATCTTTTATTTTACCATCGACTGCCGTCAAAAATGCCAAAGTTTCGTCTTCTTGATATAGGTTCACTTGAGTATAAATGGTCCATTTCTTTTGGTATGTGACTGAATTTGCAATTGACTCGAAAATGATTCCTGATGAATTCAGGTATTGTATTTGTATTTGCGAACAAATTTGATTTACAAGTAGTAAAATTATTGCCAAAAAATTCATTTTTATTTTATTTCTTTATATGTTTGGGTTTATTTGGACTGAAATAAAATAGAGAAAAATTTGATACTAATAAAAAAAAAAAAAAATAAACAACTTCCGCGGATAAAAAAGAAATCGATTGCGTAATTGTGTTTACGTTTTTACCGAAACTTTCTAGTATATACTATAATCTATCTTTTGCGTATAGAGTAAGTGCAATATTTTTTAATTTGAAAAGAAAAAAGTTTTATTTATTATATGAAAAATGTGTTGGTTTCATATTTCAACAGAAGAAATTTGCTTGGCGTATTTTAAAAGAAAAATAAATATGTCAATCTATATTTAGGAGGGTAAAAAGTTTTAAAATTTTTTTAAACGATCGTTATGGGTTCTTCTCAATTTTTTTCCAATTTGAATTGTGGTGTTTAGATCGTTGTTTATCTGCCTCACCAGGTACGGTCCCAACCAGAGGGGTGAGAGTTTATATTTTGTTGCCGCGTTTTGTAGTAGCACTTGATCTCCCACTTGAAATTTAGTTAATTTTGATTTTTTATCGTAATATTTTTTTGATTTTATTTTAGCGTTTATGAGATTTTCCTTCATATTAGAGTGTATTTTTTGTAATTTGTACTTTATTATATTACAATAGTCATCGAAATTATATATAGGTTCTGGCTGTTTGGTTAAATTTGTTGGGAGGGCACGATGGTAACCATATAGGGCGTGTATTGGGGTAAATTTACTACCTGTGTGCGGAGTATGGTTATGTACTAACGCTGCTTCTGAGAGCCACTCGTCCCATGTTTCGGTGTTTTCATTTACTACGTTTCGGAGGTATTCAATTAGGGGTCCATGTGAACGTTCTAATGCTCCGTTCGACTGAGGATGGTAAGCAGTTGTTTGTAATTTTTTAATATGCAGCATTTTGCATAATCTTTTGAACAGATTGCTCGTAAAATTTGAACCTTGGTCCGTAATTAATTTTTCTGGAATGGCTAGATACTTTAATATTATATTTTTGTAGAAGACCTCAGCTATTGTACAAGCTTCACCATCGGGAATTGCGTGACAATCCAGGATTTTAGTTAAATCATCCTGAAAAGTCAATATATATTTGTTACCTTTGTGAGAAGTTGGTAACGGGCCTACAACGTCTAAGTATACCTTTTCGAATGGTCTAACAGCTGTATCAGTAATTCTCATAGGCATTTTGGAACGTTTTCCTTTCTTGTTACGCTGGCATTTTATACACTTGTGTATGTAAGTGGTTATGTCTTGTAACATATTTTTCCATTGATAGTTTTGTCTTATTCTGCTATAAGTTTTTTGTATTCCAGCATGTCCTCCTAGTGGTGAGTCATGATGGGCCTTTAATATTGTTTTTATATCAGCAGGGTCCGTGAGGACCTCAACTTGACCTTCTTCGTCTAACTCTGATGACTCATCTGAACATTCTGCTTTTGAGTCTGACAAATTTTGTATGTCGGGAAGATCTAAATTGTTTGTTAATTGATCATTTTTGGATATAGGTTCTTCTGGTTCTTTTATTTCTTCGCTTGATTGATTTTTAGCCTGCCTTCTTGTAATTACGTTTAAATTTTTAGTTTCTTTACTCCCAATTATTTTAAGTCCATCAAAGATTGTCATACATGCAAATTTTAATTGTTCCACTGTTTGGACTAAACCTTTTCTATGTATGCGTAATTCTGTTAATGTTTGTGGTATGGAAATTTTCTCTTCTCGTTTCTCATTTACTAAGTTAAAAATATATTCTGTTAATAAAAAGGTTCCTGAACGTCCAATTCCGGCGCTACAGTGAATTACTGGTGGTCCAGTTTTGGATCCTGACATATTTAAATTCCGTGTTTCATTCAGAAACTGTAAGAATTTAATTGTGGTTGAAGGGGTGCCTTTATTTGGCCAAGCAGTAAACTGCATTTGAGTTATTATTCGGTGTTGATTAGTCAATGTATTTGTCAATCTAAAAGTTCTTTTGTTGAAGTCAGTCTTTTTCGAATTTCTTAAATATTCCACCTTAAGATCAACCTGTGTAAAAACCATTTGGTGTGTTTTTCCGGTTTTATGTGGCCAATATCTATGACACATTATCTGGTTTCCTTCAATTAACTTAGTTAACATGATTATGGTACTTGTCTTATTCTCCCATATCATCAACCAAAAATCTTTCATGGTTTTTTTCAAAGGGCCTTGAGTCAATATGTAATGTCGGTCAGTTGTGTTAAGTTTCATATAACTTGCATTTATGTAATCATTATCTTTTTTCTTTTGTTGTAATTTTATACGGGAATGGTCATATGGAATTATGTCATCGTATCTATTAAGTAATTTATTTTCTGTTTTAATTGCTTCGTTACTTGTGTATTGCTTTGTTATTGTTTTTTCGTCTTTTGCTATGTCAGCGAATAATGTATTCCAACCGTTTAAAGAGTTTAATTGATTTATTTCTTCTTCTAGAGAATTTAGCTTGTATTGAATTTTTTCTTGAGTTGTTAAAAAAAAATTTTTTGGAATTTCTTCGGTTTCATTTTCAGAGTTGTACTCGGGGGGAGGGATTCGACTAAGTGCGTCGGCATTTGTGTTGTATTTGCCCGCTTTATATTCGATCTGGTAATTGTATTCCGATAGTTTGTGGTGAAAACGCACCAACCGACTTGTGGGGTCTTTGACATTAAATATTCCCTTAAGGGGTTTATGATCAGTGTATATGGTGAATTTTCTACCGTAGAGATAACATCGAAAGTTTTTTGTTGCCCATACTATCGCTAAAAGTTCTTTTTCGATGGTGGAGTAATTTCTTTCGGCTTTATTGAGTGATCTGCTGGCATAAGCGATAGGTTTGTCTTTTCCTACTTCACCTTGAGATAACACAGCACCAATTGCTTCGTTGCTGGCATCTGTTGTTAAGTTGAAATTTTGTTTGAAATCGGGGTATATAAGAAGGGGTGGTGAAATTAAAGATTCTTTTAATTCTTTGAAAGCATTTTCACAATGTTCGGTCCATTTGAATTTGGTATTTTTTCGTAGCAATTTGTTTAGTGGTTCTGCTACTTTTGAAAAATTTGGAATGAATTTCCTATAATAGTTTGCGAGTCCCAAAAAGGACTGATTTTGACGAATTGTTTTGGGGGCAGGAAATGTTTGAACACATTTTATTTTAGAGGGATCAGGCAGTGCTCCGTCCGGTGTGCATTGGTGTCCTAAATATATTATTTCTTTTCGTAAGAAATTGCATTTTTCGGGTTGCAATTTAAGATTGTGTGTTCTCAATCGGGAAAATATTGCATCTAATTTTATGTTGTGGTCAAGCAAATTTTTCCCGTAAATGACAATATCATCAATATATACAAAACACAAAAAAACCTGTAAGCCTGCTAATACATGGTTCATTAACCGTTGGAATGTTGCAGGGGCACCCGTGAGTCCAAACGGCATTCGTAGAAAGTCATAATGGCCAAAAGGGGTACTGAAAGCGGTTTTGGCCCGGTCTTCTTTACTAACCAAAACCTGATGGTATCCACTAGCAAGATCTAGTGTTGTAAAATACCGTGAGTGACCTAGTTGGTCTAATATATCCTCTATGCGAGGTAGGGGAAAAGCATCACCAATTGTAATCTGGTTTAATTTTCTGAAATCTACAACCACTCTCCACCTTTTCTCTCCGTCTGGGCTGTCTTTTTTAGGTACTACTAGTAGAGGTGAATTCCAAGGGCTATTTGATGGAGTTATTATCTCATTTTCCAGCATTTCTTGTACTTGTTCCTGTATGATATCCCGTTGTTTTTCAGGTAAACGATACATTTTCTGATTAACCGGTGCCTGGTCTTGTTTGATGGGTATTGTATGTTCACAGGAATTTGTATAAGAAAGTTTGTCGTTCGGTAGATGGAATACATCGTTATATTCTTCACAAATTTGTATAATCGCGTTTCTCTCTTCTATAGTAGCGTTTTCATCCAATTTTATTTGGTTTTTTAACATTTCTATTCTTTCTTTATCTTGATTTAAATTAAATAAATATTTCATATCCGACTCGGGTGTTAATTTGTTCTCAGGTTCTTGTTTTAAATTTAAAATTGTGTAATTTGTAAGTGGTTCCGTAGTGAAACTAAAAGCGTTGATTTTCATTTCCTTTAATTGTGTGTTGAGAATGCAAACGGTTATTTTTCCTTCAATTGGCCTGACTAGACAACTTCCAAGATAAACTCCTTCGCTTAATTCTTTCGATAAGCAGAGTCTATCTTGACCGAAATTCACTTTTATTTGAACTAACTTTCTAGAGCGGGACGGTATATGAATTGCTCTCTGAGTCTCCACTTCATATTCCGTCTCGTCCAGGGCGTGGTTCATTAAAGTTTGTCCGTCCTTGTAGCCACTTACAATTTTAGCCTCAGATACTGGTGTTTCAACCTGTGTCTGGGCGACATCTATATGGACCTTTTTTATGGACTTTGCGGACAAACCATTAAAAAATGGTATTTCGTAGCCATCTTCGTCTATTCTTATTTCAGGAAAAGTTAATCGTCTGTTGGGTCCTTCAACGTTACAATTTTGAGACAAGAAATCAAACCCTAATATGCCGTCACCTGGAATTGGCGTGACTTTTTCTACTATATGGAATTTGCATACCTGCGAGATTGGGGGGGGAAAGTTTGTTATACATGTACCTAGAGTTTGACCTGAACCGAATGCTGTTTGAATATTAATTTTTTCTTCTTTGTTAATCTTAGTGTTATTTTTTAATGATGATTTCTTAATTATACTTATTTCAGCTCCGGTATCTATTAGCAATTCGGCCGGATTATTTGATATGATAGGTAGAGGTATTTTAATTAAACATTTGGTTTGATTTAAAGGTATAGACGCGGGCTGACACCTTGTCTCGTCTGTTTCGGGGTGTAGGTGACAGCCCTGGTCTAGTTTCCCGTTGGGCTAGTGGGACATGAATTATTTTTGTCCCATTTCTGTTTCGCAAAGCAGTTTGTAATTGAGTGACCTGTTCTTAAACAAAAATTACATAATATTTCTGATTCTTTAATTTTTGTGCTACTGTTTGTTTCTTGAGATATCATATTTACTTGTGGTGCAGAACTGGATTGGGGGTGAGAACTGCAGTTATTATTAGTGTGTCCGTAAATACGGCATTGATCACAATAAGGCGTGTTCATGCGTATTCTACATTCACTATATGTGTGGCCTAATCGGTTACAAAATCCACACTGCGGTCTTTGATTGTTATTGTTGTAGTTATTCTGGTTTTTATTATAATTTTGATTATTTGCGCTATTATTCCCGTAGTTGTTATTCCTATTGTTGAAATTGTTTTTATTACCGTAATTGTTGTTATTAAAGTTTCTATTAAAGTTATTATTTTGGTTTTGCGAGTTATTATTATTATTTCTGTTGTTGTAATTAAAATTAGTATTTCTATTAAAACTTTGATTGTGGTTGTTGTAACTATTACTTCTATTATTATTCTGGTTGTTATTGTTGTAATTACTATTTCCATTATTATTTCCATTACTATTGTTGTAATTATTATTTCTATTATTATTTCCGTTAATATTGTTGTAATTATTATTTCTATTGTTGAAATTGTTACTATTATTGTAATTATTGTTATTATTCCAAATTTTAATTCGGAAAACATTACTGTTATTCAAATTATTACCGAGCGTGATATTTTCTTCAAAATTTTGACCGAAATTGTTATTGTTATTTGATATTAAATGCTCATTTTGGAAAAAATTAGTTCCCGTGTTTTGATTGGGTTGTAAGTTTGATGTAAAGTGATTAAAAGTGGAAGGCGGAGCTAGAGCGAATTGTTTTTCTGCTCCCTCGAGATATTCTGCCTTAGCAGCTAATGTTTTGAAAGTCTTATGGTCTTCGTGTAGGAAGAAAAGCCGATGATTGGAATTTAATAATCCATTTTGGAATGAAAATATTGCAGTTTCCTCTAAATCTTGGGCTACGGATCCATACGCGTTAGGATGCCGTTGGATTGCTTGATCTGCGCAATCTTTCAAGAGAGATTTTATTCGACCTGCAAACTCTGAAAGAGTTTCTCCAGGAAATTGTCTGGAGTTTTGTAACTCTTTTAACAAGATAGCATATGGTTTACGTTCAATTAATTTCTCTTGAACAGTATTCAAAAAATCTGTAAAATTTCCCGTCGGAATATTTACTAAAAAAGTATCTGAAATTGTTTAGAAAAGAAAGTGTTCGTTCAAAATCAAATAGAATCAAATATAACGTTTAAATAAAATTAAAGAATATATTTGAAAAGCATTTGAAATTGTTTCGAAAAGAAAGTTGTAAAATTACAAAGAATAAAAATACCAAGTTTGAATAAAATAAAAAAATACCTGAAATTGTTTAGAAAAGAAAGTTGCAAAATTACAAAGCATAAAAATACCAAGTTTGAATAAAATAAAAAAGTATCTGAAATTGTTTAGAAAAGAAAGTGTTCGTTCAAAATCAAGAAGAATCAAATATAACGTTTAAATAAAATTAAAGAATATATTTGAAAAGCATTTGAAATTGTTTCGAAAAGAAAGTTGTAAAATTACAAAGAATAAAAATACCAAGTTGGAATAAAATAAAAAAATACCTGAAATTGTTTAGAAAAGAAAGTTGCAAAATTACAAAGAATAAAAATACCAAGTTTGAATAAAATAAAAAAGTATCTGAAATTGTTTAGAAAAGAAAGTGTTCGTTCAAAATCAAGAAGAATCAAATATAACGTTTAAATAAAATTAAAGAATATATTTGAAAAGCATTTGAAATTGTTTCGACAAGAAAGTTGTAAAATTACAAAGAATAAAAATACCAAGTTTGAATAAAATAAAAAAGTATCTGAAATTGTTTAGAAAAGAAAGTGTTCGTTCAAAATCAAGAAGAATCAAATATAACGTTTAAATAAAATTAAAGAATATATTTGAAAAGCATTTGAAATTGTTTCGAAAAGAAAGTTGTAAAATTACAAAGAATAAAAATACCAAGTTTGAATAAAATAAAAAAGTATCTGAAATTGTTTAGAAAAGAAAGTGTTCGTTCAAAATCAAGAAGAATCAAATATAACGTTTAAATAAAATTAAAGAATATATTTGAAAAGCATTTGAAATTGTTTCGAAAAGAAAGTTGCAAAATTACAAAGAATAAAAATACCAAGTTTGAATAAAATAAAAAAATACCTGAAATTGTTTAGAAAAGAAAGTGTTCGTTCAAAATCAAGAAGAATCAAATATAACGTTTAAATAAAATTAAAGAATATATTTGAAAAGCATTTGAAATTGTTTCGAAAAGAAAGTTGTAAAATTACAAAGAATAAAAATACCAAGTTTGAATAAAATAAAAAAGTATCTGAAATTGTTTAGAAAAGAAAGTGTTCGTTCAAAATCAAGAAGAATCAAATATAACGTTTAAATAAAATTAAAGAATATATTTGAAAAGCATTTGAAATTGTTTCGAAAAGAAAGTTGTAAAATTACAAAGAATAAAAATACCAAGTTTGAAAAAAATAAAAAAATACCTGAAATTGTTTAGAAAAGAAAGTTGCAAAATTACAAAGAATAAAAATACCAAGTTTGAATAAAATAAAAAAGTATCTGAAATTGTTTAGAAAAGAAAGTGTTCGTTCAAAATCAAGAAGAATCAAATATAACGTTTAAATAAAATTAAAGAATATAGTTGAAAAGTATTTGTAATTGTTTCGAAAAGAAACTTGTAAAATTTCAAAGAATAAAAATACCATTGTTCTTTGCTAATTATGAAATCGTCATTGTTTAAATATGAATATAATTTATCTAATGATGTACTCATGAGACGAAAAGAGTCAATAAATCTTAATTCTATCTTCTTTTCAGAATCTAAAAAATATTTTGAAAATGATACATATTTCTCTTTATTAATTGGTAAAAGTTCTACTTGTCCCTCAAATGTTGTTGCGACTTCTTTAATAATAAAATGTGCATCATATCCTGATAAATTATGAAATATTATTGAAATTTTATATATATGTTTCCAATTCTTTGTTGCTCCATTTCAAATTCTGTAAGATTATTCATTGGAATTATCGTTCTAAGTATGTTTTTAGTGCGTTCAAAACTTTGTTGTAATTCTTTTGCAAACCAAAGACAACAATCTGTATTGCGATATGATAAACTCTTATTATATGAGCAATGTAAATAATATCCTATGCTATATACTTCATGTTGTTGAATTTTTTTTGAATTGTTTGTATCACTTGGTATACATGGTTTTAATATTGATTCTAAATCAGTATAAACACAAAGTGGTACATACTCCGCATATTTATAATTTTTAAATGACAACCATTTATTTTCACAATTAGGAAGCACAACTTTACATTTATTTTGTTTTTCACAATCTGTAATATGAATATTAAGTTTTTCTTGCGAATAAAAGTAGCAAAGGCATCTATCACATATATATTTGGCTCTATTAGATTTAGATAATTGAGTAGGGCAAAGTCGTGATAAATTTTTTATCCAACAAAAGTGATAGATAATATCATCATTATCATCATCATGATCATTTTTATTCTCTTCATAATTATTTTGAATCATCAAAGGATTAACATGCGTATTTCTCTTATGCTTAGTCAAACGGACAGGAAGAGTCATAAACTTCGCATGTTGCTCTAAAATAAACACATTTATTGAAATATCATTCTGTTCTTCAAATTTATTTATTTGATTTAAAGTCATAGGAAAATGAATATCCGTTAAATTGAATAGATTTAAATAAGTTGGATATGATGATACAAGATTACAGTTATAACTTGAACGTCGCAGAGGACACACAGAGTTTTAAAAAAGTACATTTCAATTTCATAAATTTTTTTCACTGATTAGAAAAAACAAAAATTGCTTTTTCTGCAAAACAAAATGGAGGAAAATGACGCCGCCCGTCCTTTCCAACGAAGAAGGCGTTTAAGGACATGGAGGGAAACAGTGATGATCCACTTTGAAAGGATAACAGTAGATATCGAAGAAGAAAGCATCGAAATCATTTTGAAACGCCTTTCTTCTTTAATTACATTGCTAAAATCTTTTCGGTCCTGGAATGGGGGACGACGAGGTGTTAGACGACGTCCCAAGCATCGTCGACAGAATTAGGAGTTGTTATTGTTTTTTTTTATATTGTACATGTGCAAAAAAATACAAAAAAAAATATAATGGATAAAGAGGAGAAAACACCACCCATGCAAAACAAGCATTATCAGAATTTTTTACGTTTATACAAGCATGTTTCAACTGAATTTCTTTTGGAAGCTCAATATATGAAGATCCACTAAATTCTTCAAACTTATTAATATTAACTACTAAATGTATTATTGAGGTTAATCCCCAGCCGCTATCACGTTCTTGAAATTCTTCCAAATCTTTTAATATAGGCTGTTGAATGTTTATCTCATACCATTCTTTTAAATTGGTAGTTGCATCAATACTATTATATTTTGTATTGAAATGTTTCAATTCTTCTTTGATTTCATCATTTTGCATAACATAAAATTCTCCATAAAAAATTGCATTCACCTTAATTGTATGATGAATCCTTAAAATTTTTAATATTTTTTAATGATTACTTCTGATGCATCTTTCAAAAATAATTTTGGGTCAATATAATTAAAATTTCTTATAACACCACTTTGTATTCTTTTAGAAAACTCTGACTCGAAATCGTCCCATATAAGATAATTTTGATCATCTTCAGTTTCCAACGTTCCTCCTTGATGATGATGATGATAACATTTCCTTTTTAAACTTATTAATTGCGCCAGACAATTCTCTAAGTGACGTTTTACACAAGAAAATATATTGCTTGTCTTAATTTCATTTTTTATTTTCCTAATAGCTGCATTACATTCCTCAATTAAATCTGGAGAAAAAATGAATTGTTTCAGTTTCAATTGGTATCTAATATTTTTCACAACTTCACTATAACACTTATTATTATTATTATTAGAAATTTTTTGTTTTTTCCAATATACTTTACTTGTGAAAAGAACTAATTTGAATGACTATTCAGTTTAACAGACACTTTCCTTATAAATTTATAAACATTCATTATGTTAAGTAATAAAACTTAACACATTCTCCTCCAATAAAGTGATCAATAGAAATTGAAGGTTTTGGATACACGAAATAAACCCGAAACATTAGAACCGTTTCAACATGTTGCGGACTTATTTCAAGTACAAATCCAAACTTAAATAATTTCAGACACTTTATTTTATGGGCGAAAGTTCTGATTGAAAAAATGCACAATTGACGAAAAAACGTAATTAAATATTTGAATTTCGAAATAATAGTTAAAAAATAAAAATTGCGAAACTCAAATATCGAGAACGATAAAATAATAAAATCGGGATATTGCCCAATAATGCAATAGTTCGCGAAAATTATTTATTTAGAAAAATGAGTCCAAAGGTTGGAACTTTCCGCCTATAAAAGACAATGGTAAAATTACCAAAAGACAGTTCCAAAATAATCGGATAAACGCGGACGACATAAATATAAAGTCGTTAAGTTTTCTTGAAGTTAAAATTGTTAAGTGTTTTGTAAATTAAAGTCGTTAAGTTTTTTTTAAATTAAAGTTATTATTTAATTATTAGAGTAAACGCGAACTACTAAACATAAAGTTTTTCTTAAATTATTCGTTAAGTTTTAAATAAGTAGCAAATAAAAAAGTCGAACGTGATCGATAGTATTCCCGTTAAAGTAACGTCAAGTTTTAAAAACTCGTAATAAAAACGTTAATCTAAAATTTTTTCAAAAGAACAAGTTATGTTTCAAATTAAAAAATAAGTAGTGTGGTTTTAAATTAAAATTGTAATTATAGTGAGTTAAGAACTAACGCCTAATTAATTCCTGCGGTCGAGAATACCACCATATTGATCGCCTTATGACAACCTGAGAAGATATATCATTTCGTGTTAAATTCATTTCAAATTCAGGAAAGAGCCAAGGTGAGTACATTCACATTTATTTTTACACAACAATTATTTTAAATTCAAAAATGTATATAAGATTAGTATCCTTCAAGCAATCTTTCTGATTAGTCGTGTTTTTTACATTTCGCATAAAAATGACTAATAATTTAAGAAAACTACGTAATCGTCCATCAAAACTACAAAATAAATCCAATGAAATGGAAATAAAAAATCAAAAAATTAATGCAAATAAAAAATATCGTTTAAAGAGAAAGGAAATAGATCAAAATTACAAGAAAGAAGAAAAGCGATTATTAGCTGAAAATAAACGTTTGAAAAGTGAAGCAGAGAAATATGACAGAATCGAATCAAAGTTGCAAGAATATTTGCGGCAGTTATTCAATAAAAAAGAAAACAAAAAATATATGTAAAATACAATGTATAAGTTTTTTTATTTTTTCAATAAAAAATTATAATACATAAATTTTTTGGTTTTTATTAATAAAAAAAAGTTGCAATCAGAAGCGAGATGGGTATATAATAATTTCCATGGGTTATGTTGGGAAGACGGATCTATTTCAATGAATCGTGTAAAACAATTTCTATTAATAAATTTAAAAAATAAATCGATATTTGAAAAAGGTGATGAAAAAATGAAATGGCTTAATAATGCGTTGGAACATAGTGCAAGTGTATATAATTTAGATAATTACAATTGTCCAAATTTAAAAATATCAAAGAGACAATATAAAAATATTGAACATTGTTTAATGCACAGAGGTTATCAATGCTGTTGTGCTTTGCAAAACGTTCTTTTACTAAGAGAACACATTGATTTACATGCAGAGTGTTATACAAATATTTAAAAAACATATAATCCAAACTAAAAACTTTATACAAGTTTTGATCAATTGAGTTCATTTCAATCCTCAACCTGTGATTCATGTGATGCATACATGGCAATTTGCACATTGTAGTGCTCGTAAACGTTTTTGGGAAATTTTCGCTTCTGATCGTTTAAGATTTAAAAATCGAAGACAAAACATAGGAAATATATTAAATGTTATATTAGATAATCAACATCGTGAAAAAATATATTGAACCAGATTTTTGTAATATTGATGAAATTTTGGATATTTCACCTTCTTTTAAAAAAAGTTTTTTATTATTATTAAGTTAAATTTACCTATAAAAGAGGATTTTTGAACTTTAAGTACTTTGAAAAAAAAATTTTATGTTCAATAACTTAACCGATTTTCTTTCGATTAATTATTAGTAGTTATTAATTAGTTTACGCGAATTGGTCGGTCCCGACATAAAAAGAGTTGGTGATTTTTTTTAAGTTTCGGTCACAAGGTAACTAAAAATTATGAGTTATTGATAGTAAATTGACGCGAATACATACTATTGAATTTTAATTGTTGGTCGCGAATAAAAACAAAAATTATTAAGTTTTTGGTTTTTTTTCATTTAAAAAAGTTTTTTTGAAGAAGTTTAAGAAAGGATTAAAAGAGTTTAAAAAGCATTATAAAGTTGAAGATATTTTTAACCATTGTATTAGTGAAAGTTGAAGAAATCCTTAAAAAGTTAAAAAAATTTAGTGAGAAAGTCGAATATATCAAAAACAAAAAAAGCATTCAAATTCACTAATAAAATTATAAATTTGTTCAACTAAAAAGGAAGTGTTTTTATTTTCAAATCAAACCAGGGGTAAGCGTTTTAAATTACATTTCTCTAAATTTATATCATTTTCCGGGACTTCCGACCTCCGGAGACAAAAGTTTGTTAACACATAAAAGCCCAGATTGATAATTTCGGTAAAAGAAAAGTATTTTTTTATATTTATTTTATACGCGAGTTATAATCTGTTCAAAGTAAAGTAAAGATGAGTTCTTCATTCTACCAAATTGATAAATTGGATTTTGATAATTACGACAGATGAGATGGTGCAGATGAATTCGGTTTTAGTTCACAGTGAGTTATGGTCTTACGTGGCTGGAACTACAGTTATCCCTATAAAGATTGAAGATAAACCCGCATGGACAATGAAAGATGAAAAAGCGTTAGCAACCATTTTACTAAGTGTAAAATCATCTCAGCTTATTCATGTAAGAAACTGCACAAGTTCGAAGGAAACCTGGAAGAAGTTAGAAGAGATACACCGTCAAACTGGTCCAACGAGAAAAGTTACTCTTTTCAAACAACTCTTAAATATGAAAATGGAAGTAAATTCATCAGTTTCAAATCATGTGAATAATTTCTTTGGTGTAGTTAATCTGCATGATTCTCAAATACAGCGTTACGTTAGTTTATTCGATAATTATTCGATACTCCATTTTCGCCGTTCTTGAATACGCAGCGTTTCATTTGAATTCAACCGGGAACAACGCGTGCCGACGCATTCGATTCCGTTCGATTTTCGTTGTTCCGTGATTCGCCTGGAAGTAAGTTTTGAGGTTAAACTATTCACTTTAGTTTTCTTGCGTTTGATGAAAGTGTGAAAATCAAAAAGTGTGATAGTTGAAAATGTAAGTATAGTAAATTTATTGTTAAATGTAAAATATCGAAGTGTATTATTTAAAATAAGAAATAAACAGTTTACAATAACTGCCCAATTCAGTATATTGGTTGACAAAATGAAGGAGCACCCTGACTTGGCTAAAGGTTACACACGAATGTCAATGGAAGATTCCTCAAAAATTTGGCAGTCGATTACACAAACATTAAACAGCATAGGGCCACCTACAAAAGACACTACGGCATGAAAAAAGGTTTATAAAATGTACTTATTTCAAGTGTAAATATTTATTTTAAAAAATTTTAGGTTTGGACTGACTATAAGGCGAATACAAAAAAGAAATTGGTGGCAAACAAAAAATATATGCAGGGAACCGGTGGTGGTCCAGCGAAGGAAAAATTCATTTCTTCAATGGAACAAGAAGTCATCGATTTAGTGCATTTCAATGATGCCATCGAAGGCCTAAAGAGCGTGCAAGATTTTGGAGCACCGGCATGCACAATACTTGCCAAGTCATCAAATGTGGCAAATCCAGTTGGGTGCATTAGCTCACACGACAAGACATTGGAAGAAAACGAAGAAAGTATTTCTCCAAACGATTCTATTGAATATCCCATTCCACAAAAACGAAAATGTGTGCCAAAACCACTGAATGGACTTTTGGAAAAACAAGTGGAAATTCAAGAAAATACTGCTGTGATATGGTTAACCAATTAAAATTAATCACCAAACAGAATGAAGGGATTAAAATAAATGTTTAAAAAATATACGGGGAAATGGGTGCTCTAAGAGATATATTAATATTACAATCAGAAGAAAACAAACACCATAACGCAGAAATGGAACACATGATGAGAGAAAAATTAGAGTTGAAAAAACGAATTTTAGATTTAAAACTATCCAAACATATGGCAAATTAGTAGTAAAAAAATTGACCATATTTTTTGAAAAAGCCATATTTTTGGTGATTTTTGCAGCCATTTTTCTTTTATTTAGTTTTAAAGATTTATGACTAAGCTTTCGAAAAAATTTATGTATAAAATATATATACGTAATATATATATAAAGTTTTTGATTTTATTTATATTTTAATATAAGGTGTGCATAATCTGATTTCTAATTCTGCGTGCTTCTTCTATGTAATTACTGTGATTATTTCCGTCCTCATTTCCTTAATAACTTGACAGAAATGGACATCATATTGCAAGATGAGTTGATAGTAATTATATTACTTTCCAGTTTACGAAAAGCTTTCGAAAATTTCATTATTGCAATTTAATCCGGAGACAAGTTACCAAGCACAAATAGTTTAAAAATGAAAATTATTGAAGAAGGACAAAGACGTGAAAGTTGAACATGAAACTGTATTTTTTTCGAAACGGGATAATAAACCAATACAAAAATAGAAAAAGGTTTTTCGTGGTAAGTGTTTTAACTGTAATAAAAGGGGTCATTTCGGCGCATCGTCTCGTGCTCCAAAGAAAGCAGATAACGAAAATAGTACTAACAAAACTAGTATTGCATTCGTAATGTTGTATGCTACCACTTTTCCAACACTACACAAAACTATTTGGGTTTTTGACAGCGATACAACTTATCATATGTGTTCTGACAAGAATGTTCAACCAAATAAAGGCACATCAAGAAAAAATTTAATTAGCAGCTATTAAATTATTAAATCTTCCGGAATTGGTGAAGTTTTTATTAAAACGAATTATATTGTAGTTCCACAATTAATTGCGAATTTTTTGCCTGTGAATAAAGCTACTGAAAATGGTCATACTGCTTAATTTGATAATGACAGGGCACAAATAAAAAATGAACATGGTAAAATAGTGCTCTGAGCCAAGAGAAAAACAACAAAAATTATTTAATGTATCAAATAAAAAGCATAATATTTTTCGTTGAACGTTATGGCTATATAAACGCAAATAGTTAGATTTTGTTTTATAAAAGGAATATAGTGCGCGGATTAAATTTAAAGGGTACATTTGATAAGATAAATTAACGTGTTTCAAAGGAAAGATTTGTACTTTGCCATTTCCTACTAATTTGACAAATCAATGTTAAGATATATTAGAATTAGTGCATAGTGACATATGCGGTCCAATGCGAACTACGTCGCATGCGTCGACGATGCGAGAGTCTGGTTTGAATCATGAAAGTGAAAAGTCACTGATGGCTAGTCGAAAAAAAAAATTTTCTTTTAAGCCGAGAAATTGAATAACTAAGTTCTAAATAATGAAAACGTATTTTATTCTTATACCTGAGAAGATAATTTTTTTTGTAATATGTAAAAAGTGTTGAATGCACAAGTGCGTTAACATTGTGAAAATTAAAACATAAAAATATAATTATAATGCGCTGGTTTTTTTTGTGCGTGGATTGAAGCACCGTACAATGTAACGTTTTGTTTTTTTTTTCAATTCAGTACAAGGCGTTTAGCAAGCGCATAACTCATATTAATAATAAATTTGTTTCAACGATTTTCCGAGATTTGTATATGTATATATATGATAATATTACTTGAAATGTGGAATTTTCTTTTTTTTTTTGTAAAATTATTCAATAAAAAGTTTTAAAACCTAATTATTATTGGAGTACGGAGGATTAAACATTTGCAGCGGAATTATTGAATTCTAAATCATAGAATTTGAACTCAAAACTGTAGACATCAGAAGTTTTTTTTCAAGAGAGATATTTGCCCAATTAAATCCAATTTCATAGAAAGGTAGAAGGATGTACCTAGATGAAGAGGAAATTTTATGATCCAAACCTCGTGGCACCAATTTTTTTGTATCGATCCAAAGGCCGTAATATTCATCAACATCTTCATCCATTGTTTTTTGTTTTGTCCAAAAGAGGCAAAAGGAAAAGAAAATTCATTTTTTTCAACAAACAAACTCATCTGAAACAAAATGGATCATGGTTTTATATAGTTAATTCAGCATGGAACATAATGTGGAATACCCTATATATTGAGCCGCCATTTGCGTGATCTTCAATTTGGACTCTTTTGGCGTGGAAATACCATTTTATGGATAGGTTTGTCATCAACGTAAAAGGAAATAATCATCAGGCCCTGTGTTGTGGTTCACCCATTACATAAAGTCTTTCCGACCAAAAAAGCGTTTATTGATCCCTATATTTAACATATTTCGAAATTTAGCTTTTGTAAACGCGTAAAATTTTATTTAAATTTATTAATATATTTCGAAATATCTTATTAAAATTATTAATTTACTTCGACATTATTTTTTTATGTCGAAATACAATAAAATTTGTATATTAAAGAATTTTAGTATTGCGAAAATTAAATTCATTTTTTTCATACGAAATAATAAAAAAATTGCATACGCGTAAATTTTTCAAGTAATTATTCTTCTTCAAAAAATAATTAATTTCCGTCTATTCAAGAAAAATTACTAATATCGGCCAAAGTACGATGAACTTAAAGTACTTTGACAAATTTTTATTGTAAAATTTAGTTATCGATTTCATATCTATTATCAATCAGTAGTTATTGATTTTTCGACGAGTTTAGATACATTCTAACTTTTATTGACCGGTCGCGGTTTTACTAAAAAGATATTAAGTTGTTTTTTGCATTTAAATGAAGAAAAGTTAAAAGAAGTTCAACGATCTGTCGCGGATAAAAAAAAAAGGAAAACGAAATTTATTAAGTTCTTATTTTTGTTAGTTTCTTTTTGAAACAAAGTGGTTAATAAAAACCGGGCGAAAGAAAAGTTTTTGGTCGGAACCAATTTTTGTTTTAAGTCAATAGTTAAAAAAGGAAAAAGAATTCAAGAATTTTAAAAGGAGAAAGTTTTTGTTAAAGTTTAAAGAGAGTTCCAAAAGTTATTTTGAGAATTCTAAAGAGTTAAAGAAGGAAAAAGAAATTAAGAATCCTAGTACGGGCCGCTTAAAAGTAAAGGAGAATTGCTACATCTGCTCGAAACGACGCCCTACTCGTAAAGCATGCACATTATGCAACAAACCAGTGTGCGCAGAGCATTCCAAAGACTTGCCGCAATGCGATAGATGTATTTGAATTTCAATAATTTTAAATTTTTTCGTAGTTTTTTTAATATTTTGTTCATAAATATTTTATAATTTATTTGTTTTATTTGTTTATTTTGTTCATAAATATTTTATAATTTATAATAATTTGTATACCATAAGTATTTTTTTCATATATTTTCATTTCGTTTTACTATACATACCCAGGTATGTATGCTGTTGCCTTAGGGGGCAACTTTGTAAATGGGCTTTATCTTCCAAACGGATGATCCAATCCTTGGGACTATTGCGTAAAACAGTTTTGGCTAGGATATTACGAAATTTCAAGTCGATCCGATTATCCAGTTCAGATCTACAGCGTTTTGAAAACGCAAAACATACCCAGGTATGTTGCCGTTGACATAAAGGTTAACAGTTTCAGAAGTGGAATAAAATTGTGGAAAAAACGTACGTTCGTGAATAGTTAAATTTTAATTCGTATCTGTGAAAAAAAAGGAATATGATCTAAAAAAAGTTGAAAAAACACATGAACGCGCAGTTTAAAATATTTCCAATTTCGAACGAAAAAAAACAACACAAAAACAAAATATCGAGTTCTTATTGCGTCTGTATTAGATTTTTTCCAAACGATACTGTTGCGCAGAAAAGTTAGAATAGATTAGATTATTATTAATTAACCGCTGCCGAACTAAGAAAAAAATATATTGCCGAACTAACTGAAAAAAAGTGTGTTCTTCCGTAAAATATTAGAAAAAAAAAGATTATTAATTTAACTTAAAATTGTGCCGTGAACTTTAAAATCGTGAATTTAAAACATTCAAAGTACACTGAAAGAAATGTATTGTGCCGTGAATTCAAATTAATGCGAACTCTAAAAAAATTATTGCGTCGTGAATTTAAAATCCGTGAATTTGTACACTGACAGAAATATTTTCGTAATGGCAAACGATCTGCAAAATTTATCAAAAGCAAAATTGAAGGAAATCCTATAAAAGGCAGGACGCTCTGTGACAGGTAATAAAGCGGAACTGGTCTTAAGGGCACAACAACTAAATAATACCGGTGAAACGAGTGAAGCGACCAATGACGAATCAAGACATAACTCAGAATTTGAACAATTGCGTGACATGATCAAGCGATTGAAACAACAATTAGAACAAGCACAACCACCAAGAGAAGCCAGCAATGTAACTGAAAGACAATATTTATCACCTGTAAATAATCACGTCCAGGTTCGCGACAATATGGATTTGTTGCCTGAACTAGATCCTTCAGCAGAAAAGTTGCTAATGTTAAGTAATAAAACTTAATACATTCTCCTCCAATAAAGTGATCAATGTAAAGGTTTTGGATACACGAAATAAATCCGAAACATCAGAACCGTTTTAACATGTTGCGGACTTATTTCAAGTACAAATCCAAACCCAAAATAATTTCAGACACTTTATTTTTATGGGAGAAAGTTCTGATTTGAAAAATGCACCATCGACAAAAGAAATATTTGAATTTCGAAATAACAGTTAATTAAGAAATTGCGAAATTCAAATATTCAAATTGATAAATCAGGAAATTGCACAATATTGCAAAGTTTCGTGAAAAAGTCTTAGACTAGTACAGTGGGTGCAAAGGTTGGAATTTTCTACCTATAAAAAGCAATAGTGGACTTACAAAAAGTTAGTTCAAATTATCGGATAAACGCGGACGACTTGAAATAAAAGCCGTTTTTAAGTCTTGAAGTAAAAATCAAGGAAGAGTTATTATTTGGTTACTAAAAAAACGTGATCAACTTAAGTTAAAAGTGTAATAGAAATTATTATCACAGAAGTTGTTTAAAGTAAAATTAAAAGTAAGATTGAAAAACTAATGCGGGTCAACATAATCAACTGAAATTGAGTTCCGTTAAAGTGTTTCGAAATCACAAATCTTAATTATTAGGATTCCGGAAAGAGCCAAGGTGAGAACATTCGTAATGTCTTTTACATAACACTAAACAGCCCTCAATTCATTAACCGAATAACCAGATTAAAAGAAGCATATGGTTGGGAAGAAAGAACATTAATATTTGCAGTACAAACAAAATTAAAAGTGATTGCAAAGTTCTGGAACGACGAACTATCGGAAATACGTTCGCTTGAAGATTTCCCGTGCTTACAGAGTGATGCTGATGTATACATAAGTATGATGAACAGTATAAGACCATCAATAGAACGAATAGAAGACTACATGCATAGAATGTGTTCTAAAGGTAGAATGGGCGGATTGGATGATTTGCCAATCATAATATATATTAGAAATGGAATACGTCATCCAAGTTTGCAACATGCAATAGCCGGAATACATTTTAATTCTTTTAATGAATTTTTGATAATAACGTTACGGTATTTGAATAATATTCAAAGAAACGAATCTCAAACCATATCAACGACCGATAAACAGCCAACAAATGTCAAATTAACTCTGAATGCGAATACTATATTCAATCAAAGAAATGATAAATCCGGATCAAAAAATAACGCTAATTCAAACATTAGAAGATCAGGTAAAATAGTGTGTTATAATTATTTCGATGTCGGACACATGGCAATAAATTGTCCCACAACGCCGAGTTCGCTGTTCCAAATGTTTGAAAAGGGGACACGATATTGAATCTTGTCCGCAGTTAAAGTTCACAGATGCAAAAACTAGTAATGTGCGCGAAATTCAAACTGAAACATTAAAAACCATTGTCAAAGATATTCGTGTAAATACTACTTTAATGACTGTAATGATAGATCCTGGTAGCAAACGATCACTGATCCGTAGAAGTAATGCAAATCAGATGGAACGTACAACCGAAAATGTTAAAATTCTTCTGAAGGATTTTCCGGGAGGTGTGTTTGTATGCAGAGGAAAGTTAATTTGTAAAGTGTTCATAGGCAATGAAAAAATAAATGCTGAACTCTTCGTTGTCAATGATGAGATGTTATCCGAATCTGTTCTATTAGGAGCCGATGTATAATGCAACGAGGAGAAAATTTACAGGAAATGTTACTCAGATTCAAAGATCCAACATTAGACACCATTGTAATAAAATGTAAAGTTTATGAAGCGAACGCAGAGCTGGCAAGTACGATTCAAGGGAGATCGTTGGAAACAAAGACAACAGTGGATACAATGAAATTCGGTAACCAGAAGTGAAATAAAAAAAAAGGAAATGAAAATTTCAAATATAATAAAAAAGAACAATAAAAAAGAGAAGGTGAGCAAAAATGCAAATTTTGCAACTACACGCATAGAAAAGGAAGCTGCCTAGCGTACGGCAAAAAATGTAATAATTGTTCTCGACTCAATCATTTTCCAACCGTGTGCACAAACAGAAGACAAATAAATGAGGTCCAAGGGAATGAGTCGTCAGAATATCTTCTAATCGATACAATTATTACAGTCAATAAATTTGAGGTTAATTCTATTAAATGTTGGTATCAAATAATAGAAATTGAAAATTCAAATGTCAAATTAAAATTAGATACCAATTGGATGCCAAGGAAAATAAAAAATGGAGAGTTGTAGTAAATTTTCGAAAACTAAACAACGTTACAATAGGAAATACATACTCTCTTCCAAATATAACTGATATTTTGGATCAATTAGGCAAATCTAAATATTTTACAACATTAGATTTAGCTAATGGTTTTCTCCAAATAGAAATGAATGCCGAAGACAAAGAAAAAACAGCATTCAGCACAATATTTGGACACAACCATTACAATAGAATGCTCTCTAGATTAAAACAAGCGCTAGCAACTTTCCAAAGACGGATGGATTCAGCATTAATGAGGATACAACGTTTCATATACATTTGTTGTGTTGCACACTGCCCTACCAATCTATTTAAAAAAGTCATTCCGACTAGAAATTCAGTTTATTAATCCCAAACGCGTGATTTCGTTACTTGTTCAAAAATTATTTCAACATCGTCAAATAATTAAAATTTAGTAAACGCGTAAATTTTATTCAATTTATAAAGAATTTCGAAATATCAAACAATTTTGAAATATTTTATTAAAATTTTTAAATTGCTTGGACGATATTTTTTCATGTCGAAATAAAGTAAAATTTGTATTCGCGCAAATTTTAGTATTGCGAAATATTAAAATCGCTTTCCATTCACCCCGCGCCCCCTCCTGCAATCTACCATCATTCCGATATCTCGATCTTCCTCACTGATTAGGACATTCGTTTGGTGTTGCTTTCTTTTTATTTCCAGTTTTGTGTTGTGGCTGTTGTCCAGTATTAGTATTACCTTCTTCCTCCTCTTCTTCATCATAATCATCGTCGTCGTCATCATCAACAATATCACCAGTATAATAGAGAAAAGCTTTTGGAATAATTCTGGCTCTTAAGAAATGTCCAATTTCGAAATTAGTTGCTAAAATCCCTTGAGATTCTTCATCAATTTTATCTTTATCTTCAGATACTTCTGGTGGATTAAAGAAATTGAAAAAAGAATCATTTGGAACTTGTTTTGTTATTGTTCGGACAGCACAGCATTCCTTATGGTATTGCTTCTTGCGAATTGTTTTAATTGTTAAATTCATTCCTTTCTCCCAATTAATATTACAACCAGTGCATTTAAATATTTCTGGTCCTTCAAATCCAAACGGATAATCTTCATCGACGAATGCTTTTAGGAAGTATTGTTTCGTAAGTATTAGATTTGAGAAATATTCATTTGGTTCGAAATGGAATTCTAATGTGTAAGACATTGGATTATCAGAATATACAATTTTTGATGTATATTGAATATTTTATGATCACCTCTTCATAGAAATACTTTATGTATGTTAAATTTGTATACTAATAAATTCAGTCGTATCTAAGCATTCTTATTATTCAGTTCAAATACAGAACAAATATCATGTAATTTCTTTAAAACAGGCTCATCATGTTCCTGTACCATTTCAGATAATAATTCTGTACTACGAAATATTGTTAACCAAAAATCTGGTACACCTTTAACATCATCGGGATATTTTGCTGTAAGATTCTTCTTGATTTTTAATGATATATCTTTCATTTTTCAGTCATTTCTTCTTCTTCTTCGTCCGATTTCCAATTGGCTTCCTCTTTGGACGGTTCTAATTCACCAGCAACAATTGATTTCCTTTTATCAAATAATGGTTGATAACGTTCCTGATATTTCCGTTCCAATTTATAAACATCTTTATAAAATTCAGCTTCTAATTTTAATTGTTCAAGTTGTACATTTTTTAATGCACGTACACGATTTTGAAAATTTTCTGGTAATATTTTAACCATTTCCAACAGGTCGAAAAATAATGGTTTCAATAACAATTTCAGGTACATTAGTAAGAATTCAAACAATGTAACCAACTGTAAATTTTGTTCTAAAAATAATAAAAAAGGGAAATGTCCGGCATATGGTGAAAAATGTTCGATAAGTGAAAAACTAAATCATTTTGCAGCAGCATGCTTTGGTACAGGGATGAGCAATACGCGGCCGCGGACATTTCTAAAATTGAATTTTTTTTATCGACTTTCTCCCATCAATATATTGTTATAAAATTAATTATAATAAAATGGTAGTACATACTAAACCGAAACAATTTTTTGTGAAGAGTTACTTGTCGGCGACTTGTTCAAACATACATGCAATACGAGCACACCGCGTCTGTGCTTGTTTGTGTTTGCTTCTGTCCCACAATCAGTCAGACTGGTAAGCTGTTAACTAGCAATTTTAGCAATTCTTGTGTTTGTTCAAAGGCGTGATAGCAATATTATTGTCAAAAAGGTAATATTAGAGTTTTTTTTATTTAAAATTAAGTTTTGCTACAATTTTTTTAACTTTCAAATTTTTAATCCATAATAGCATGTCGGAAAAGCAAACAAAAAAATAGAAAGGTTACGAATGAGCACATGCATTTCCAAGAAAAGTGGAAATTTGATTATTTTTTCACTTTCGTCAAAGATAAAGCTGTATGCTTAATATGCTCAGAGATTGTGTCGACATTAAAAGAATATAACATAAAAAGGCATTACGATACAAAACATGAACAACAATATAAAAACTTAACAGGACAACTCCGGATAGATAAGTTTAATCAAATGGAAAAAAACTTGGGGAAACAACAGACTACTTTTAAAAATCAAGCTATTTTATCAAATACGGCAGTAAAGGCAAGTTTTTTTGTCAGTCAAATACTGGCAAAAAAAATGAAACCCTTTGCGGATGGAGAGGTGATAAAAGAATGTCTGACTGCTGTTGCAGAAATAGCATTTCCTGATCAAATAAGTATTATTTCAAACATTAGTTTATCAAGATTCACAATTGCAAGGAGAAATGAAGACTTGTCCGAGAGCATAGCAACAACACTTCGTGAACGCATTGCAAAATTCGAATACTGTTCTTTGGCACTTGATGAGAGTTGCGCTATTAGCGATACAGCACAACTGGCTATATTTTTACGTGGTATTGACACCAAATTTAATATTACCGAAGAATTGTGGTCACTGATTCCAATGCAAGGGACTACAACCAGCAAAGACCTGTACGATGAACTAAAGTCTGCGTTGGAAAATTTTTCAATTTGAAGTAAATATCCTTCCCCAAAAGATCTTAAGTAAACTCGGTATTATTAGTGTCACTAAGAAGAATATTAAATTACATGATTATGGTGGATCAGAGATCAAGACAATAAAGATAATAAAGTCAAACTGTATTTGAAGTAAATTTAAGTCAGGGCAAAGTTTTATAGTAGTGGGTACTGATTCAGTACCAATATTAGGTCAAAAAGTTTACGGGTAAACTTGAAGCAAGAGATTTGTTTTTTCAGAAATATGCCATAGTTTTTGATGGGTTAGGAAAGTTTAAAGAAACTTCAAAATTTTGCTTAAAAAAGAAGCAAAGTCAGTGGTAAGGCCGGCTAGAAGAGTTCCGATCGCATTACTAAAACCACTAGAAATTCAATTACAAAACTTATGTAGTCATGAAATTATAGAAAAAGTTGATGAACCAACGGCTTGTGTTTCAAACCTAGTAATAGTTGAAAAGAAAAATGGAAAGTTGAGATTATGTCTAGATTCAAAATATTTGAATGAAGCTATATTGGAGGAGCCTCATTCAATTCCGTCATTTCATGAAATAACAGCGAAAATTGCGAAATGGAAATATTTCACAGTTTTAGACTTATCAGATGGATACTGGCAAGTTGGATTAGATAGTGAATCAACGAAATTATGTACATTTTCGTCCCCCTTTTGCTGTTTCAGATTTTTAAGCTTTTCAAAATCTAAATGAAGACAATTTTGCAGATTTCAATGGAACGCTAGTTTACGTTGATGATTTTGATAGGGAGTACGTCTTTAAAGGAAAATGATAGAAATTTAGAAAATTAATGAATAGAGCAATTGAACGAAACATTAAATTTAATAAAATAAATGATAAACTTCTCAACTTTAGTGTTCTCATGGACGACTTGCACGATAATGATAATAAATTAGATAAATTGACATCTAACTGTCTAATGATGCAACACGACATATCTAAAGTTATAAAAAAAAACCTCACAGCTTGAACTCAAACTTAACTCATTACAGGGGATTATGTCAGAACTCTTTGACTCACCGATTTTGTCGCTAGGGGTAACTTCTAAGGAATCCCGTTTAGACTGTTGTGGTGCACTCTGTACCAATCTGTTTAAAAAGTCATTCCAACCAGAAATGCAGTTTATTGATTTCAAAACACGCGATTTCGTAATTTAGTAAGCGCGTAAATTTTATTTAATTTATAAAGTATTTCGAAATATTAAACAATTTTGAAATATTTTATTAAAATTATTAAATTGCTTCGGCGATATTTTTTCATGTCGAAATAAAGTAAAATTCGTATTCGCGCAAATTTTAGTATTGCGAAATATTAAAATCGCTTTCTTTTCTTCATATCGAAACGAAAGAAAGTGGATACGTGCAAGTTTTTATGAAATAATTATTTTTCTTCAAAGAATAATTAATTACAAAAACAATTAAGCAAAATACAAAGACAAGAATGAAAATTTTGTATACGCTTAAAAAATTTTTGCTTTTCCGCAAATTTACTAAGATCGGTCAAAGTACAATTCGTTTTAAGTATTTTGAAAAACTTTTTTCCAATAACTGAATCGATTTTCTTTTGATTAAAGTTAGTTATTGTTTTAGGGTTTACGCGGTTAAAAGTCGTTATTGGTCGGTCGCGTTTGAACTCCAAATTATCAAGTTATTATTTTAAATTTTACAGAAAATAAATAAATTGTTTAAAAAACGTCGCAAAAAAGGGAGTTGTTGTAACGGTGTGTGTAACAACATACTTACACTTCGGTTTTAACGACCACCAGAATAGCGTTTTATATTTAATTACTCCCGCGCACTCTGATTTCCAACATTACTCCTATTTTCTACTAATAATTCTCGGAAATCAGTCGAACGCCTACCCTGGTAACACTAAATAGAATAAAGGAGAAAGATGAAACACGAGAAAACAAAAAAAAATGCCCCGTAATATCGAATGTTTTCATGAGATAGCGAACGAATGCAATCCGCCGGTATGAACAAAAGATCACAAAAATTAAAAAAAAATACCGGTTTTGGTTTGATACAGAAAAATTTTGCGAACGGGAAGACACAATGGGAAAAATTTTTGTCGATGAAGAGAGTCTGGTTTTGAAGGTTGGACCGAGTGAATGGCGTTATTAACGATTAAAAATTTTATAAAAAGACAGATATAAAAGAAAAAAAAAATGTGTAGTTATTTCGAAAATTAAAATGGAAAGTATTAATTAAATAAAAAAATAAAAAAAGGAAAAGGAAAAAATGTAGCTATAAATAAAGAAAGAAAAATTTAAATAAAGTCGGTAACACTGAGAGTGTTTTGGTGGATAAATCCCAAGAAAAGGGAAAACCATTTTGGTATTGCTACTTTTTTTTTATATTTGTTAGATTTGAATATTAAATTAGAAGAAAGTTCAATTTCGTGGTGACGTCCTGTTATTTTGATCTAAAGCAGGAAAAAAAAAAATTTGTTTTACCAAAGTTTTCTATAAAATATGTGCATGGATCGAATTCAAAGTGAAAACGTGGAGTCGACCATAATGTTGCCAGTGATTGCATCCAGGTTTATCATCGCCATCATCATCTATTTCTTTACAATAATCATCAGTTCATCAAGAATAAACAACATAAAGAAAGTTGTTTAACATGGTTTGTAAAAATAGTTCAAAGGCGAAGCGTAAATTTAGGAACATCACATATTCTGGATCTTCATATTGATATATTTTGGAATGAATTTTGGGGTGGCCTGAAAAATACAATACATAATGATTTTACATATTTCAGGGGATAAGGGTTTTCCACATTTTTTTTTATTCCACATAAAATAAAAGTTTCCCCGAGTCATGCTGGAAAGGATCCGTTCGTCCCTGTTGCGACACAACACCAAAAAGGGCTTGTATATTCGGCAAAATTAGCGGCATGGAGAATCGCCCTGAAAACTTGTTATAATTAAGAAAATTTTCTTCCCTTTTTGAAATAGACCCCTGATTTTGACGCCAATCAAATTAGTTTAGGACTCACTCATGAATTAGAATTGATAAAAATACATTAAGGAAATACTCTCCAAACTGTATGAGGGTACCAGAGTGTGATAAATGGTTTAAGTTTGTAAATAGTATGGGATGAATCGAGCACCATTCCCTCGTATTCCCCAACTATCCGCTGATTTTGGTCGCATAGCACATCAAAAATCCTGTAACCTTGATTTATAAGTATGGTAAGAAAAGTAAGGAAGTAAGAACGTAAGAAAGTAAGAAAATTTTTGTGATTTATAACTAATGTAAGCATGGAGTAAGAGCGTAAGAATTTAAATGCCAAATAATTGTCAGATTGCACTAGTGTTTATTTTTGAGAAAATAAGTTTGTTTAAAATATTGAAACATGGATATGAAAGAAAACCCAGCTTATTTATCTGAGATTATATAACACATATCCTGTGAAGTCCAAGCAAGTACCTAAACTTTGACTCAATACCGTTAATCTCAAGCCTATAAAAAGAGGAGCGCATCAATGCAAAAAGTCAGTTAGAATTATAATTTGGGCGTGTAAGGCGAAGCCCTGCTCAAAAAAAAAAAACAAATTGATTTTTTTATGGTTACAAAAAAAAAAAAAAAAAAAAAGACAAAAAAAATTGATTTTTTTTTGTGTTCTGGCCATAAAGATTTTTTTTGTGAGGTTTCTGCAAAAGGGAAAAAGAGCGGAAGAATCATCGGAAAGAGAAACAACATTATATATTGAAGATCATCACTTAGCAAATTGTCAATTTGCTGATCAGCTGATGTTTCGGGTCTGGATAAAGGAACACACACACACCACACCAAGCTAAGTTCTTTTTCTAATTTTTTTAGTTTTTTTTGTAATTATTTTGATGTCACAAAATTTAAAAAGAAAAGAATTTCAAAGTGAACTTAGAACATAAAGATAAAGAAAAGAAAAGAAAGTTACACCCATTGGAAGTCACTATTCGACACCTTTTTTTTGCGAGTTTCAATTCTTATTTCGTGAAGTGTTTTTTTTCTAATTCTTAATTTAAACAAAAAAAAAAAGGAAAAAAAAGTAAGATACATATTTGAATCAACACTTTTTCACGAGTTGTATTTTTGATTTTTGTGAAGTTTGTTTTTTTTTATTATTAATTAAATCAAAAAAAAAAAAGAATTTTCTTTGTTATTTCCACCTTTTTTTTATCGTGTGGTATATCCTTTTGCTATAGTACCAGTCAAAATGATGTGGTAGATTAAGGACACTGGGGGGGGGGGGGTGAGACCTGTGGACGTAAGATGAGGGGAGATGTTAGTTTTTTTTTATTTTCTTAGTTTATTTTCTTTCTTAAATACGCTCGCAAAGAATGAGGCCCTCTTTCACGGAATGGCTCTTTAGAGGCACCGTTTCTGAGGGGAAGTTTTTTTTTTTTTTTTTGTGTGTGAGCTGGTTAATAATATTTCGATTTTTTTTGGTAATATTGGAGCGGTTTTTTTTTTGTAGTTTTTATTTAAACCACGCTTGACAAGCATTCTGGCCGCTGGTGGGAATCCTGGAACGAGGCCAACTGAGAAACCCGGCAATGCGTGGCCACCAGCAAACCAGAATGAGAATCTAATAACAAACCAATAAATTTGTTACATTTATTAAAAAAGAAAAAAAAACAAAACAAAGCCACGTAAAAAGAGCGTACAAAGTTCGACCAATAAATCGGAATCGAATAAAACATGTCTTTTTATAAACTATTTTTTGCCGATGAAAAATAAAGATTTCGTACAATTTTTTAAATATACCAGAATGATTGTTGAGGTGTTTAATAATCTCTTAAAAATGATAGCTCCTTTAATTTAGAAGAACCCAAGCTTCCTAAAATTTTCATAATTGAACGAAATATTATAAAATTAAACTAAAATAATCAAAATTGAACTAAATAGCATAAAATTAATCTAAATTTCATAACATGAAGCTAAATACTTTATTATAAATTGAACTAAACTTTCTAAAATTAAAAATTTTTTTTTATTATTAAATATATTATTCTTTTAAGCTAACAAAACTAATACCAAAATGTTCATAAGGCTGCATAAGAAAAACCAAAAGAAAACCAACGGAAGAAAATTTTAGTTTGTCGTTTATACGGATAGATGAATTATTCAAACAAGTAAGTAATTAAGAAAAAAAAAAGAGAAAAAAGACAAATTGGTCACTCTAAATAGATTTCGATTATTTTCTTTTGTGTTCCTTATCCTGATAACTGTATCTGCGAACTTCATTATTTACCATTGTAAGATTCAGTGATAACAATTAAAATTTGGAAAAAAAAATCCAAAGAAAAAATGAAAGTACCACTCACATTGAATTGTCCATAAATAAAATTTACTGTCTAGCATTCCAAAAAAAGGACCTTTTAAATTTTTTCTTTTGTTATTCTCTAGGTATTATCGTGTACGTACTCAATTGGATCTACGGATGAACCTATATAACAAACAAGAAAAGGGATCGTTCCTATTTACAGGGGCAGGTACGACCAAGGGGATCAGATTTCTGTTTCTGATCCATTCGGGTGAGACAAAAGCCCCATAAGACCGCTTGGTACTCCATCTTACCAATCGGCCCCGACATACCTCGCAAAAGCAATCGTGAAGAGTTGGTCAAAAATACCGAAATTTCCTTCTATGGGTAATTTAGTTGGCCACTATAAAGTCTTAACGACGTATAAAATACTGTTCAGCACGCATTTAATATTATATGTACACACCTGGTAAGCAATGACCCATTCCCTCCTATGAGCTAGTCAGAGCAACTCAGTTGGGCGTGCTGCCTTTCAGTTGCTCACATAAGCTGCACCATCTCATATTTTCTCCTCGCAAGGAAAAAGATATGCATTTGATCATCAGGGGATTTGCTTTTCGCTACAACTTTTGGGTCACACCGTAATTATATGTTACAAATGGAACACTTTGTGAATCACAAATAAAAAGACGTTAAACCAAGAAAGACGCAAAAAATAGATAAACATAAAAAAAGAAGAGAGCGAAAAAGTGAAAAAACCTAAAATAAAAGAAACGAATACAATATACCATGCTGGAAAGAGAGAAACGTAGAAGACAGAGAGGCAAAGTAGAAAAGCGGAATTATTTTTTTTCTCTTGACAGTGGCGACCCAAAAACTAATTTTTTTCTCGGGATTATTTTTTATTCTATAAAAATCAAATGCAATTAGAATTCCTTTTTCTAAGTTACAAAAAAATCACTTACGCGGTCCATAATGTCGATGGATTACAGAAGTTGAATGTGAGGGAACTGAAAGCGCGTCTGATAGAACAAAATTTACCGAGCACCGGAACAAAACCGCGTTAATTAGTAGACTCCGCGAACGATTAAATATGAACAATAATATAACGAAAGGCCGCGATGATTCTGTTACTGATGAAAGTGAACTCGAACAAATGAAAAGTGAAATGTCAAAATTAATTAGTGAAACAATTAGTGTTACATCGAGCGTCAAACCGTCTCGTCAAACACAACCGAATCTTGCGAGCCTCGACCGTATAATCCAAATACGCATGTGCACTTTCAAAACGTGAGAGATATCGGGGAAATTCTTCCGGAATTTCATCTAACATTGGAATCATCAATAAACGGGTACCAGTTTACACAAAGAGTTGTGGCGACTTGCAAGTTTCTAACGAAACTTTCCAGGCTGTCGTAATCGTATCTGGCAACATTGTTTAACTTTCCACTTTGCCAAATAATAATTTTAGATCGGTTACTTGGATAAAAATTTTGTGAAAATTCTTAATTCAAAAAACCAAAAGAAAATTTTCTAGATTTCAGTCTTTGGAATTTTCTTGATGTCTAAAGGCAACATATGGTAAATTTAAAATATAAAAAATAATAATTTATCACCAGAAATTGTTAAAAATAAAATAAAAACAGTTTCAATCAATTGTTTAAAACCGTATGTTTTCAAACAAGATAACAATTCTCATCTGCCATAAAAAGATTTTCAAAATGATTTCGACCAAAATAATTATCTGTATAACCACCAACCACATATCAGAGGGGGCCAACCTTTTACACGCGAACTGGTATCAAATCAATACAACACCAATTCATTCATTTCGGTAGTAGTTTACCATATCAACCTACCGAAATAGAAAACGATAATAGTATTCGAGGGTATGCGAGTGAAAATATGCGGGAAAACGTACTCCAAAATCATTTAGAAGCTATGGACGCTAAGTTTGTGTTTAATTTCCAAATAATTGTCTATCGTTCTCGCAAAACGCTTTTTTTGTTTCTTTTAATAACACAATATGAATCGAAATTGAATGTGATTAAAAGTGATATTTCAGAATTTATTTACTCTTTATCAGTTGTTTCTGACTTACCATCAAATATAAAACAAAGTGACAGTTCTACCATTGTTAAATTAGAGACAATTGATATTCGCGCACTTAATTGCCTCTAATAATGAAACATCTAAAAATACCAAACTAAAAAGATGTTTCGACCAGTGTCAAAATGGGTTCTGATGTTGAAAGTGAAATGCTACCATCTTCATTAGTTAGGAATGCAAAGTGTGCTGTAGTACAAGCGAAATTGGCACAAAAAAATAAAATAATAATAAACAAATTGGAAAAGAATCTAATAATATTACTAGCAATCCTCCTATAGAGACTTTCTCTTATGGTCAGGCTTTGAAAACTGTCCCTGATCCAAGTAGGATTAGTATTCAATCTCCCATAGAGACATTCTCTTCAGGTTAAGTCATCAATCTCTGTGAGAACTTCCTCACAGGTTTTTGGAAACAGTCCCTGCGCCATGGAGTATTCAATCTCCCATATAGGCAGTCTCCTCAGGTCAGGAATTAACCTCCACGAGTACTTTCTCACAGATTTTGAAAACTGTTCCTGCCCCAAAGAGTATTTTCCTCTCAAAACTTGATCTGACGACAACTGCAGATGATATTTTGCATTACATTGGCTCTAAAGAAATTGATACTTCCTATATTAAATGAGAGAAAATTAATAAGTTAGGCAGTCCTGTCTCATCTTTCAGGATAAATGTTCCCTCTGCGATGTTCTCACAGTTAGTCTCTTGCGAATTCTGGCCACACTCCACCTTTGTTAAAGAATTTGAGGGCAAACGGAATAAGAAACTAAAAGTTTCCCCGGATTTACATGCTTCTGAAGGGTCTAATACTAATATTAGTCTAAAAAACTAAAATGCTTGTCCACAGTTTTTTTCTAATTTCTCAAAAACTAATTTCTTCCACTTTGGTTTTTTTGGGACTCTTCAGTTTTATTACTTATAAAATGTTATCAATGTTATAATTTAATTTTGCAAGTGAACTCAAAAGTTGGATACTTACTCACCGAATAACTCGTCTCGCTTCCAGTGATTTATTCAAAATTTTAAATAACCACAATCTACCTGGAATACAATTACCCAATAACTCTTGTATATTATTGTCAACGCCTAAGATTGTGAATATCATTCCAAGAAAAGGGCTTGAAAGATAATTTTAAAAATTCAAATATCAGACGCAGTTTGCCAAGGGATTATTTATATAAGCTTTCTCAAACAAATATAAATCAATAGAGAAATCAATTAAAGTCACCATATGCTAAAGGAGAAAAAACTATGAAGGAAGATCAATTACAAACCTGTGAAAAGGTGTTTAATTACTTATGTATGAAAGATGGTATGACACTAATTAATAATAAAAAAATAAATGGTTTATGACACGAAAGAATAAAATAGTAGCCATGACAAATGCTACTTAGAAAAATCAAAAACGGGCTATACTTATATGGTGAAAGTATTTAAAAAAAAAAGGTTAATTTTTTTTCGAACTATTTGAATCTTCACACCCCAATATATTTTGAAGTTTAGATCTTTCAGGAAGTATTCCAAAATTGTATAATTTAAGTGAAATAAAATGTAAAACGATTGGATTAGTATATAGAGATGAGCTAGTATTTATTCCCTTAATATAGTCTTTAGAAATCCAGAAATAAAATGCTGATATTCTTTTTGTAATCCTATATTTGAGTATTGAAAATAAAGTTGCATTTCTATTTTTAGTTTTCATAAAATACCTAAAAAAATATTTAATTATAATAAATATTATTTAAATTACAAATTAGATATTAAATTATATGTATTCCGAAGAAATGGAATCGATATCGGCTAAATTGGAAAATAGTTCTTCGAACTGCAATCCTTCTTTAAATGTATTGATTTCCCTGCATTTCTTCACCGAGCACGTTATTTTTATCCGAACTTGGCTTGGTGCTTTTAAAGTTGCTCGAAATTTATCAACCTTTCCTTTACCATACATGGAGGCCATAATAATATATTGCCATTTACCCAGGAAGTAGACAATATTTGTACGTCCATTTTCAATTTTGCGCGCGTTAAAATATATGTGAAATATTGAAATGTCAAAATTAAGTTACGCGTGTGACATCTACCAACAATTACTGTCAAATAAAAACTGTCAAACTTATACATACATAACTTATTAAATTTATATTGAAATTCTCTTATATTGTATAATTAAAGTTCCTTTATTATTGTTGCTTCAACATATATGATTTGTTGAGTTAACATTTTGGTATAACGATATCAACTAAACTAAGTTTGTTGAATCTACATTTCTAAAATTGTTGAATCAACAAAACATTTGTTGACTGATATTCTACATTTCTTTTTGTTGAATTAACCCACGACTTTTGTAAAAACAACAAATCTTTTTTCTGTGTAGAACGACTAAGTAAACCAGAGCAATGGCGTAACTTGGTAACCGTTCTATAACGTAAAATTGGAACATGGATACAAAGTACAATACTTTTCGAGCTATAAAAATGCTGCTTTGAATAACCAAAAGGGAGTTCCAAAAAATCGGGTAGGCGTTAACGACTTAAATTAAATTCGTTAAGTTTTTCAAATTAAAAAGTAAAGTAAGAAAACGGTTCACGTTGCCGAAAATAAAGTTTTGAATTAAAATAAGATTCTGAAAGAAGAAAGGATTTAACTTAAAATAACGTAAGATTTTGAAGAAGAAAATATTTAAGTTAAATTAAAGTGAAATTCTGAAAGAAGAAAGTATTCAAGTTAAAATAACGTAAGATTCTGAAAAAGAAAGTATTCAAGTAAGATTTTGAAGAAGAAAGTACCTGAGTTGAATTAAAGGAAGATTCGGAAAGAAGAAAGTATTAAAGTTTTAATAAAATAAGATTCGGTAAGAAGGAGAAAAATTTAAATTGAAATAAAATTGTGTTAAAGGAAAGATTTGTTTTTATTTAAAAGAAGAATAATTATGTCAAGTGAAAGTGTGAAACTCTTTTTGAGAATTCTTTGCCATTCAAAGAATTTCTCCACACATTCAACCAAACCCCAAAAAAAGGAAAATATAAACCATCTTTAAAAGCACACCGAATATCAGCAATTTATGTAAGTGTATTTTGTATTAATATTGCCTTATCCGAAATACGCCAAATATATTACGGCGCTAGTTCAAACAAAAAATAAGGAAAAACTCTGGAGAGGAAATTTTGAGAGAGCTTTTGTGAAAACAACTAAATAATACCTGCGGCCGAGAATACAACCACGTTGATCTCTTTCGACAAGTGTAGTCTCTAGTTTTGTCTCTAATCAAATTTCCGGAGAGCCACTGAGGTAATCCGTAAAATAAATTAGACAAGAGACGAGCCCCAAATAAGCCCGATTTGAATTTGCCCACATAAATCAAACTAGGGCCCACACAAATACAATTCATTCGTGGCGAAGATTACTAATGGGAAAGGCCGCATAGACACACGTTCCTCAGTGACAGATATCATTTTGAAAAGGAAGGAAAGAAAAAAAGAGGTAAAAGAGAAAATTAGAAAATCAAATCAATCTAATCGTCGAATCATGTAAGTATTCAGATCACGTTTCGAGAATGTTAAATAAACTTTACTTCGGACACCACCTTAACATAAATTTCGGGCATCAACGGTACAACTTGAGTTATCTTGCACGAGGTCGCGAAAACTAATCGCTACGATAACAGAATTTTTCTTTTTTAGTCCTTGTGTCGAAAAAGAAAATAAAAAGGAAAAAAAATACAGCAATAAAGAAAGAGGAACACGTTTAATTTGTTTTGTTTATAAAAATATAGATTTCTTCTGTATTGCCCCAAATTGGCGGGCAATACGGAAGCTCCAACATAGCAGAGGCCTCACCTGGACTTGGCAGGTGTTGATGGCTCTCTTGACATCTGAGGACCCGCTAAGAGATTATTGCGACCGCAATTTCTAAAGATTTTTTTTGTTGTGGGTTTTACTTTATTGTCTTTACGTGCAGACAACGATGCATAGCCTTTCGTCCTCCATAGAACCACGACCCTTTTAACTGAGCAGGCTGGGAGTGAACCCCAAAAACGGAGTGTGGCGAAAGGAGTAATGTTATCGTGCGGGGACCTTATGGAAGGTATTGGACACCTGTCGGACTACAAATACTGGCGCCTGTTACCTGCTATCTGGTAACGCAGAAAATGTGTGATACGGCACGCTCGGTGGTTAACAATACTCATATCAAGTTAACATCACCTTAAAGTTTTCACGACATTCTAAAAAAAAAAAATTAGCACGCATATAATCTATATGTATGTTTTCATAAATAATGCAACAAGCAAAATAACAATGTTCCTCAACTTTCATTGAACAACGCAAAGAATATTAAACAAAATGTTTCTAAACTTTAATTTTCAATGTAGCATCAAAAGGACATTCAATTTTCTCAATGTTATGGTACACCCGGCACCAAAAATAAAATTGTTTTCGACTTGTAATAAATGTTTCTAACGCGAAACATCGGTTAAAATAAATTCTGTAAGTTTGCAAGTCTAATAAAAAGATTTGAGTTTGAAACAATAGGTCATATGCATAAAAATCAGACTTTACTTTACTAAATTTTGACATTTTGGAGTAAAGTTTCGTATTCGTGAGCTAAAAAGTCTGCAAGTAAAGTCAGTGAGTATTACTGCTGGAGCAGAATGCCGCGAAAACCATCGCGAAAACCAACGTATTGGAATGTCAAATCAATTCAAATACATATGTTTTCTATACGACTACCCACATTGACGTGAAAACGACGGAGTCACCGCAACAAGTTTGTTGAAATCCGAAAACCAACGCGAAAACCAAAGTATTCTAACCTAACTTCGTGTTTGTTTACTTTTTTTGTGATAATCAAATTCTTATTGAGATTTTTTGTGTTTTGTTATTTAATGTGACTCGAATTTTGAAAAAAGGTAATAATATATATATAATTGCTTGTATTTATTTAAATGTGAATTAATAATAAATTTCAATAATTTTTTTCAATTTTTTATTTCGTTTATCGCTAGAAATGGAAAATTTTGAAGAAAAATTAATAGATTTGGTGCGCCAGTATGAGGTATTATATGATAAAAAAAAATGCGGCTACAAGAATACTAAGGTAAAGCTAGAAATTTGGAATCAAATCGGAACGGCCTTAGGTACAACAGGTAGACAAAAATTATTTTAAATTATCAAATTGTTTACTTCACTTTTAATACAATTTTAGATGATATATGTATTAAAAAGTGGAGGACCATTAGGGACAAATTCGCAAAAGAATTAAAAAGAAGAAATAGTCCATCTGGTAGTGCCTTCGAAGAATTTGCACCTTGGGAACATTATAATTCCCTAACATTTTTAACACCGCATATAATGCCAAGAAAGTAAGTTATCAAAAAAATATATATGTAAAAAATTTTACTTAATGCGTTTTTCTAGAACTCAAGGAACACACAGCGAAGCTCCAGCTGTTAATCTGGAAAGCCAACTGGATACTACTGTCGATTTTGACAGTACTTTCGGTGAATCCCAAAGCAACTCAGCTCCATCTGAACCAGTCAAACAAAAGGTCATTCCGATGCAAACTATACTGCAAAGCCTTAGCAACGATTTTGGAGCAGCAGTCAATAGCATCCAGCAACTTTGCACCTCTGAGGCAGAGAGCGAAACTACGCTGTTTGGCAAAACCGTTGCTTTAAAAGTGGCGAAACTGCATCCTTCACTGCAGGATAACGCAATGATGGAAATAACCCACTATCTTGTGAAGTTGGCGAAATATCAGACTGGGGAAGAGAGTGAAATACCTTATCTAAATTAAAACAAAATAATATTTTTTTTTCTTTAGTAATATAAATCTTTTAAATAGTTGTAGTACATTTGTGTTTTCTTAATTTTTTTTTATTATTTTATCATATTTCCTTATTTGGTTGATGCGGTTTTGTTACATTTTCTTGTTTCGCAATTGCTCCTTCTTTTAGGAAATAATCCGACAAAGTTTCTCGTAAATGGAATGCACTGACAGCAGCATTGTTAGAATGCATGCGAATGGATTTTAGAGGGCCCCCATCGTTTTCAATAGTTTTCCTCCATTCTCCAGGAATACAAATATTATTCTCATTTTCCCAATCAACAAAATGAGGAGGACAATACGAACGTGATTGATCATTAAGCATTATAAAATTATGTAAAGCTACAGCGGCCAATGTTATTTTTTCGGCATTAGAAGGGTTACACTGTAGAGTTGTTTTTAAAATTCTCCAACGGGCCACCAAAATACCGAAGGCATTTTCAATCACTCTGCGTGCCCTTGACAATCTATAGTTGAAAACTTTTTTTTTTTTATTAAGTAGATTCCCAGGAAATGGCCGCATCATGTATGATTTTAGTGGAAATGCTGCGTCTGCCACAAAGTAAAATGGGAATGGATAATTCGTTTTTGTTAAGTGTTTCTCTGGGGGTAGTGGTAAATCGCCGGACATTAATTGTTTCCCAAATCCAGACTCCTGAAAAATTCCTGAAAGTATAATATATTGTAAAATAATAACATTTATAATAAATAAATTAGACATACCTCCATCGCTTTGGCTTCCAAACGCTCCAACATCAATCGCAGTAAAGATATATTTAGCATCGCATGTCGCCAATAATACAATGCTGAAATTATGTTTATAATTATAAAAGCTGGATCCACTATTCGGCGGGCACATAACATGCTTTCCATCTAAGGCTCCAACACAGTTTGGCATATTCCATAGAGCTTCAAAGTCATGGGCAATTTCTTTATAATTATGCTCTGTTGCTTCACTTACATAAATTGTTGATAAAATGTCCCAAATAATATCACAAGTTTCTAAAATTATTGCTCTTACTGTGCTTTTTCCCATTTTGAACGTCCAAGCCAGGAATTGATGCGAAACTCCTTGAGATAAGTAACTACAACATTATTTTTAAGTTAATTAAAGCAATATGTTTATATGTTTATATTATATTACGTTAGAGTTAAAGCCAAACGACATTCGGGTTCAACAGGTCTCCGTATGGATGTTTTTTCTAGTGATTCCGTCAAAAGGGTCAACAATAAACCATACACTTCTTTATTCATACGAGTATGAATAAAGAATTGCTCTGGATCAACCACTTTCATATGTTTATAGATTAAATTAAAATATCCATTTTTATCTCGGTCGCGGTTCATTTTTCTCACCCACCACCTTCTTTTTCTTTTGTCTTTTTCCAACAATAAAATCGTTGAGATTATATTGTGCATTAAAAAGAGCATGGATAATGCGACACAAACTTTTTGCGGTTCCATATTTAATATTTAAACACTTTTTTTTAATAATAATTATCACAAACTTGTAAACTCGCGAGCTTGCTCAGAAAAAAAATCAAATTGAAATTTCACTTGGTTACGCTATTGTGTTCACATAAAATTTGAATACGATTTTTGACATTCCAATACGTTGGTTTTCGCGATGGTTTTCACGGCATTCTGCTCTAATCATTAAGTATTCGGACTAGTAATTCCGCATGCATAAAAGTTAAATAAGTCGAAGATACTCGCAAAATTTTGAGTTTGGTCTACACCATACCATAGAGTAAATATAACCATAGAGTAAATATAACCTTTTATAGAGTGTAGAAGTAGAAGCAATTTTTTTTCAGATTTTTCTGATTTCTAGGTGGATAAAACTACGCCATCTCTTATTAAAAATATTATTCAAAAGTTTTTGGTGTTTGTATTCGGATAAATTCTTTAAAATTTAAAATTCTTTTGAATTTTCTTATTCAACTTGCATTTACCAATTCGATATTTTTCTCTTTTTCTTGCGAAAATGTATTTATTATTTTTTTCATTCATATTGCTATAGGAAACGTAAATTGTGGTATTTTCAATTTAGAATCGCATTTTTTTTTGTGTACACAACTTCTTATAGAAGAATTGAACTGAATTTTTTTTTGTTTTTATGAAATTCCAAATAATGTGTATGTGTGTAATATTTTTCAATATTTATTATCAGGACTTTCTGCTGTGTGCAATTGGGTTTAATAGCTATGATTTTAACAAATTCAATTTCAATAATAACTTCTTGGCAGCATATAAAATTTTAAGACCTTCGAATGTTGCCAAATTTTGAAAAAACAAATAATTGATTTCAGTATGGAAATGTAAATGCGTTGTGTACTTTTAATTTAGAATTTTGATTTCTTATTTGAATGAATGAAAATTTTTACGATAAGATTCACTATCGGCGATAAACTTCCATTCTTCTTATTGCAGTTTTGGATACGTTGTTTTGATCATTTATCCAAATACAATTTTTTCTAATTAATAATAAAAGTAGAAAATCAAGAATTTTAATATTATGTTCTCTACAATCATTTAGTGCAAACCAATCCGGGAAATGCTGATTAGTGTGCTCGATACATTTTATACATAAATTCTTTTTTAACATTTTATTATGAAGATTGTTTTTAAAATAACTCTCGAAGCACTTTATTTGCACTTCACATACGAGAAAGAAAGTCTCTGTAGGGCATTTCAAATAAGTACCATGATTACAATTTTTATGCGAAATTAAGTACTGCCTTAGCATGTCCAGGACTTTTTCTTTATGCATTATCAAATCATGACAATCCTGACAAGAAACTTTCGATGTCATTTTATAAGCAATATATTCTACAAAGTATGAAATTGTATTTTGCTGTACAACGTCAGTTTTTAAAAAGTTTTCAACATATGACACCTCTTGTATCCGATCGTCATCCTCTTCCAATGTATTGCTTGTGGACTTTTATTTTATATCTATGGAATTGTTAAACGTTTCAGCGTGGCACTCATCATAAATGAAGTCACAAGCTGGTTCACAATTAGAATATTCTGCAACCATTTCTGCTCAAATATACTTTTATGAAATGAGATACTTTACATGTATTGAGAACTATTTAGCTGAAGGGTATCTATTAAATCCACCCATGGATCTTATTACAGAAAACAGATTTTCTAAAACGTCTTGTTGTAGCTTAGCTGTTAATAGAAATTTGAATCCTTCAAGCTCGGAAATTGTGTCAATCAACAACAAAACTCCATTTGCATACTGCACCAAATCATCAAGAGCATAAACTTTCGCTGCGGTTTTTGATTTTACTGAAATATCTTGAAAATATTTTAACATTTTTTTCTGTATATTAATAGACCCGACATTACCTTTGCTCAATGGTTTTTTAAATGGATTATTCGAGCCAATAAAATTTACATTAGCGACATCAAAAAAATTATTTCTTTTTCGCAACAAGCAGCTGTTGATTCCGCTATCAAAGAACTCTTTTCGCTAAACTTTTTAATGAATTTATTGCTCGAATTCCTGCAGCCACAGACCAACTTAAGACTTGTACAGCCAGTTTAACATTCATTTTTTGGAAATTATTTGGCTGTGTATGCTCTTCCTTAAGTTTACAACACAATTTCGTGGTTTTATTTTTATCAAATTCGTACAATTCTTTGATATCGTCCCATGAAACTTCACCATCTTGAGTTGATAAGTTTTTATGCCCTATGGTAGGTACTACCAGAGGGTATATTAGTTTTGTCACTAAGTGTGTAACGCATAAAAATAATCATCGCAGAAAAATTTCAAGGGTATGGTTGTGCAGGGAATCAAAAGTTATATCGATTTATGCATGTCCGTCCGTCCATCCGTCTGTGGACAAGATAACTCAAAAACGCGTTATCCGATTTTGTTGAAATTTAGAATGTAAGTTGGTTAGTCCTTAACTGCGTTTGGTATTGCATTTGAGCAAAATCGATCGGCGGGGGGCAAAGTTATAAAGGAAACACCAGGATGACCAGAAAGTTTTGTCGTTTTTTTGGTTATGGCTTTTCGGATGTAATTGGAAAATTTGTCAATCGATTTTGTTTAAATTAATTATACAGATTAACTACATTAATAGACAATACTATATTAAATTTCAGTCACATCGGTCAAAGGATAGTGGAGAAAGAAATAGTTCTAGCCTAAAATAAGCCTGTTCATAAAGTTTTTTAATGTATTTTAAAAATTTATATACCGATTTGAATCAAATTTACGAAACGTGTTTATGCTATTAGACTCTAGCCTACCTGTGAATTTGGGCAAATTTGAGAATGAAGAAATGAAGTTATGGAGAGAAAAACCTCAAAATATTCAATTAAGTAGAAAGTTCGTGGCGTTTTTTTCCAACAGATGGCTTTAGAATCGTATAAGTTTAGTAGTTCTAATCCTATCAAGTTATATTATAGCGCGCTTAAAAGGCGACATTTTATAAAATATTTATGAAAAAAATTGTGAAATTCAGGCAGAACTAATTGGGGTAATTGGGTTTGGAAAATGAGCCAAAATTCTGAAAAACATTCCCTATATTAATGCTTCCTGTAAGGTACTGCCGTCCGTCCGTGGACAAAATAACTTAAAAACGTGTTATCGAATTTTGATGAAATTTAGAATGCTACTTGGTTATTGCTATAGTGGAGTTGGTATTGCATTTCAGCAAAATCGACTGAATGGGAGCGAAGTTATTAAGCAAAAACGAGGGTGACCAGAAAGTTTTGTGGTTTTTTTATATGGTTTTTCGGATTTAACTGGAAAATTTGTGAATCAATTTTGTTTAAATTAATTATATTGGTTAAATACGTAAATAGACGATACCATGTTGAATTTGAGCAAAATCGGTCCAAGGATAGTGGAGAAAGAAATAATCCTAGGAGAAAATAAGTTTGTCCTTAAAGTTTTTTTGATGTACTTTAAAAACTAACATACTGATTTGCTGATTGGATTTATCCTATTAGGGTCTAGGTTACCTGTGAATTAGAGGAAATTTTGGAAAGAGGAAACAAAGTTATGAAGAAAAAACCTTGAAATACTGTTAGATTTGACTGTTTTTCTGTCCTATTTCTACCATAGGGCATCAAAAAATCGGCTATAGGCCGATTTTAAGTTACTATATGTTTATTATAAAGAATGATTCTAAATGATTTTATTAGATGAACGATATCAAATAATGCAAAAATACGTTATACTTGGAAAATAAAAAAACAGTTTTCTGAAGAAATTCCTAGCAATGTATAGCATTTTTTGTTGTTAGATCCTTGATCACATACAAGAACTGATATTTCAATATTGGAATTTTTGCATTCTTTTAAAATTTCCAGAATCAATTTTTTCAAATCCGATCCATGGATTGGACCTGCCGATAATATATGCCCTATTATATAGGTCCAATTGGACAATAAGCCTCTGATTAGAAACGTACACACCTCAGTTGTTTGAATATTTTTCCTTTCAGATCCATTGTCTATAACACCTTCAATTAGGTCTTGTTTGCAATTATATTCCATACCTCGACGAACGCGGACTTCGTCAAAAACAATGTTTGCCTTACTTTTGGATCACTATGTTTGAAAACTTCTTTCAGCTGATGCAAAATATCGTAATAAATACCTGGCGCTATTGCTTTTAACATTAAATATTAATATTAATATTAATATTAATATTAATATTAATATACTAATCAACATTTCCCGGATTGGTTAAAGAACATAAAATTAAAATTCTTGATTTTCTACTTTTATTATTAATTGGAAAAAATTGTATTTGGATAAATGATCAAAACAACGTATCCAAAACTGCAATAAGAAGAATGGAAGTTTATCGCCGATAGTGAATCTTTTCGTAAAAATTTTCATTCATTCAAATAAGAAATCGAAATTCTAAATTAAAAGTACACAACGCATTTACATTTCCATACTGAAATCAATTATTTGTTTTTTCAAAATTTGGCAACATTCCATGATGAGTTATTATTGAAATTGAATTTGTTAAAATCATAGCTATTAAACCCAATTGCTCACAGCAGAGAATCGTGATAATAAATATTGAAAAATATTACACACATACACACCATTTGGAATTTAATAAAGGCAAAAAAAAATTCAGTTCAATTCTTCTGTAAGAAGTCGTTGTGTACATACAAAAAAATGCTATTGTGAAAATACACACAATTTACGCTGCCTGTAGCAACATGAATGAAAAAAATATTAAATACATTTTCGCCAGAAAAGGAGAAAAATATTGAATTGACAAATGCCAGTAAAATAAGAAGATTCAAAAGAATTTTAAATTTTAAAGAATTTATCCGAATACAAACACCAAAAACTTTTAAATAATATTTTTAATAAGAGATGGCGAAGTTTTATCCACCTAGAAATCAGAAAAATCTGAAAAAAAATCTCTTCTACTTCTAGCCTCTATGTTATATTTACTCTAGGACCATACTCATGCTAGAATTCAGTTTTTTGACATTTTCAATTATTTATTGACAAAAGTGGACGAATTTCTGTGCCTTAAACAATTAAAACGAATTCAATTGCATTTTCTTTAACCATAATTGCTCGAATGAATGCGAAAAATGAAGAACGAATAAGGAAGAATTCTGATATTTTCCAGGTTATAAATGAAAATGACGCTGGAGCAATTCTTTTAGGTGATGAGTAAGGTTTCTGAATCATTCGGACTCGGATTCGACGAATCTTGGATAAAATATTCGATTCGTTATTCGGATTAAAATAATCGAATGTTGTTCGAATCTCTGATACATGTTTTCGTTATGACAAAATTGTTAAATTTATTTTATTTTAGTTGTCACACCTGATTTCAATTGAAATGTTGATAATATTTAAATTTTTTTATAATAAACGTTGCAATAATAAAATATTTCAAATTTTTACATTTTGTTTTTTTTTGAAATCGCAATGATTTTTTAAAATATAATATTTCAAATTTTTAGATTTGTTTTTAAAATTGTGTGAATTTTCAAATCCTTGGTGAGATAAATAAAAATTCAATTTTTTTTTTAGATAAAAACTAATAAAAATTGTAACCCTTAGATATGTTGTTGAAATTGAAAATGAAAACATCAAAAATATGGGATTTTTATACTCTGGAAGACTCCAAAAAAGGAAAAGCTATTTGTAATAAATGCAAAGCAGTCTTATCAAATATTGATGGATGTACCACAGCAATGAGAAAGCACTTAAATGTGGAACATGGAATTAATATTCAAAAAAAACGTCAGCAGAAGATGAACATAGCCAGAAAATAACTAAAACAATTTTAGATTATACTACCGTTACTAAGAGAAGTTTGCAAGAAATTGTGTCTAGATTAGCAACAGTCGATGGCATATCAATAAGAGCCATTACCAGATCTGAATTTATTCGCGTATCAATTGTGAAATATGATTATGTTTTGCCGAAAAATGTGTCTGATGTGATGAAACTTATTTACAAAGATTTCGAAAAGAAAAAACAAATAATGATAAATGAACTGCAAGGGAAAATAATTAGAAATAAAAGATTCAGTATAACTTTAGACGAATGGACGAGTGTTGGTATGAAAAGATTTATAAACATTAACTTGCATGATAATGAAGGTAAAACTTTTAATCTTGGCTTAGTGAAAATATATGGATCATGTTCTTCTTCCGATTTAGTCGAATTGGTAACAAATCATCTAAATACTTTCAGTATTAATTTTGAGGGAAAATTAATTAATGAAAAAACAAATTGTTTTATTTACCAGAAAATAATGAAAAATAATGAAGTTACAGTACGTACATTATACGCCCAATATTTTATTTACATATTTTCTTCAAGGGATATAGGTACATATGAACGCAAAATATCGTTTCTAATAAAAAAGTAAGAACAAACTCAAAATGTTCATGAAAGAATTCTATCCAAAAATTTTTCTACCTGACCTAGAAAAAAAATCCAAAGGAAACACATCTTCTTGCAAAAAAATTTCCCCTCAAAAAACAGAGAGGAAAATTCCTAAAAATTTTTCTGGATAGCTACTCTGATCGTCATTTTAAAAAATAGAACTCAATAGGTCTTGACGTATCTTAATATGTATACGATTTTTGATAATAGTTTTATTTTTATTCGATTATTAGTTCGTCGTCTTTTTCTATTGGTCGTTTCCACGTCGCGAAAAGGCTCGCGACTAAACATTGGTGACCCCGACGTGATTTTTCGTCGCTTTTAACTAATTAGACAATTAGACAATTATTGCAGTTTTTATAATAATTAAATTCCATAATTTTTTCATGTTATAGACAATCGAAGTTTTATAGTTAAGAACGATACTATGTATCACTACAATTATGCCCGGAGATTGACTCGTTCAAAACCCAACGAGCATCAACCAAGGGATGCATTACCAGAATCAGCACGTATCTCAATACAAATAAAGATGTTGAAGTAGAGGATTTAGAATGTCGACTGGCCCTACATGTGTAACGTGCGGCTAATGCAACACGCTTACTTTTAATTTTACGCCTACACGGCAACACTATTTAAATATTAGTGTGGTCAGCTTTTGCGAAAACCGCATGGTCTTAAAAAAATTCTTCCAGAAACTTCTTTTCACCTCATATCCGTGGTGGAAATAAGCTGATAAAAGAGCCTCCTCCCCCCCCGCGAACGAGAACGAAGGAATGGATCGAAAGAAAATGAAAAAAAAATGAACGTGGCGCATTCTGATAGGCCGGATAAAAAAACTTGAAACTAGAAAACCGGTTTTTTTTTTATCCAAACAGAAAAATTTTGCGAACAGGAGATGGGAGATGAAAAAGTCAGTTGATGATGAAAGTCTGGTCTGAAATGTTGTGAGATAAAGTCTGGTCCGAAAAGTCGATATAAGGCAGAAATTTTGGTTATGTAAAAAAAAAAATAAAAAAGGAAAAAAAAAATGGAGAAAAATAAAAAAGTGAATTTCACATACGGAGTTAATATTTGAAATTGGAAATTATATCATCTTCGGAAAAATCTTGTTGCGTTGGACTAAATGTCAAAGTGTATAAACACAAACATATTGAAATAACGATCTGTTAAAATTTAATCAAGTTTCAAAAGTTATTCTTTTTATAAATGCTTGAATCATGTCAGTTTGGTTGTGATGAGTTACTTGTGACAAATGTATCACGATATATACCCTAAACTAAAACAAAACATAAATTTAATAGAAAACATGCAAACACAAAAATTGAAATAAAACCATCACTGAACAAAAAAAGAAAAAAAAAAAAAAACCAGAACCTAAAATAGTTTAACTTAAGAACCAAAAAATACATAATTTAACCTAAAAATTAAAACAAGCATTTTAAATAAAACAAAAACATATTTTTTTTATTGAAAGAAAAAGAAAAAAAACAAAAAAAAAAAAAAAAATCTAAAATTTAATTAAAAACCCATAATCTAAAATAAAACCTAAAAGCTTACACAAGAAAAAGAAAAAAAAAGTTTAAAAATTTAAAAAGGAAACGAAACATGGAATTTATAACATAACACATATAAACATTACGTATACCAAAGGGCTTGAAAGCATAAAAATACTATACAACATAAAATATAATTTGCAACCTATGGGAAAGTCTGGGGAATTCATGCAATTTACTTCAGCACATTCAATTCATGAAATAATAATTCAGAGGTTGCCAACCTTTATAATCCAAATTGAATATTTGTATGGGCCGGAAGAAATTTTATTCAGTGCCAACGACATCACAACTAGGATTTTTATATGCGCTCTTATATAGCATTACGGAGGATTTACAAAAAAAAAACTAAGAAAAAAAAAAAACGATAGACCTCAAAAGAAAGTTCGAAACGGTTTCACGCGTTTTTTTTTTATATTTCGATTGTTTTTCTTTATTTCTCTCAAACAGATACAGTGCTCCAGGAAGGCCTTTTTGGAAAGCGAAATACCGTAAGTTTTTTTTTGAAATTTTTATTAATTCATACTTTGGATACTATATTTAAAGCGTAATTTTCTTTTGGGTTCTTCAATTATAATTTGTTTCTTTTATTTGATTGTCGTAAAACTAATTGGCAAAAAAAAGGAGAAAAGAGAAAAATTTATAAAATTTAGGGAATAAAAGAGAAGTTTTTTTTTTTTTGTGAAATAAAAAAATTATGAATTGTAACGAAAATTGAATTGTGTTGTATCTTTCTTGGAATATAATTTTGATTGTCAGAAAACTAATTTGCAAAAAAAGAAAAAAAAAAAGAAGAAAAGAGAAAGATTTATAAAATTTATGGGATAAAAGAGAAATTTTTTTGTGAAATAAAAATTATGGATTGTAACGAAAATTGAAATGTGTTGTATCTTTTCTTGGAATATAATTTCGATTGTCGGTTGTAAAGCTCAGAATGGTGAATTCTAGATAGATACAGTGGTTGGACAGAGAGAGAGAGACGGAATGAGGGCCTGAAGAGGGCATAAAAGAAAAAGGGTCCATGCTCATTTGTAGGGGCGAGCATGGACATACGGGGATCGGCATTCTGCTGTCGATCTATGTGGGAGGGTAGTGCCCCAAAGACCGGTTGGCATTAACACCTTTGCCAATCGGCCCCGACATGCCTCGCAAGGCTTTCGCGGATGGCTGGTCAAGTTTCGGTGACCAGCAAATTAACGAACATCCCCCTTATTCGGTTTTTTTCTCGCAAAAACCGAATTTTCCTTGCTTGATAGCTCGCGCTATCACAATAAAGTCTTAACGACATCTTCATACATCTTGCACGCATATAATTTATGTGTAACGCGATGACAGATGGTGGTGAGCAGCGACCCACCCCTCCGGCGAGCTAGCTAGTGCGATCAGCTAGGCGTTCAGCCTTTTAGCTGCTCACATTGCTGCACCATCTCATATCTTCTCCTCGCAAGGAGGAAGATATGCTACATAGGTCATCAGGGGATTTGCTTCTTCAACAGAAACCCCTAAATATGTGCAACCCCCCCTTGTTACACATGAAGCATATTTTAAGCAAGTTTTGCGAATACAGGATTCAGTCGATATTCTGGAACCAGGTGACGAAGGGCACTGAAGAATTAGGTGGGAGATTGAGGGTCAGTATTGCGATATTAAATCTAGGATTTTAAAGTCAATAGGTAGTGGACGCAGGAGCTCTCTGTTTACAAATGTCTAGAAAGATTGTGCATCTCCGACTGCATCAAAACCGTACGAACAACAAGTTCTTAAATAAACGCATCTGGATTTTTCAATAGTAAAAATTAATCAATTTTGGATTTTATTTCATAAAAAAACAACACGTTCCTAAATAAACGCATCTGGATTTTTCAATAGTAGAAATTAATCGATTTTGGATTTTATTTCATAAAAAAACAACAAGTTCTTAAATAAACGCATCTGGATTTTTCAATAGTAAAAATAATTAATCCATTTTGGATTTTATTTCATAAAAATAGAACGGAAATTTTAGAACAAAAAGGAATGGAAGATAAACAGCCAAATCAGCCTCAGCAAAGACGTATTCGCACGAGTTATGTTACCCAACACAAGTCACACTGAAAGTATAAAAGATGTACACAATAACAATGCGACTCATGTTGATAACAAACAAAATTCAGACTTAATGAATAAATTGAAAATTAAAACATAAAAAACGATTACCTAGACAATTAATATTAAATACAATATTTCACTAAAGACAACGGAAATCAAATATTGTATTTCATAAAATAATTATTGTTTAATATTTTATGCCGACATTTGATATTTCAGATTACTGCTCTAATCATGGGAACATAAAATCCCAAATCGTGGGAATATCAAACTGTCATAAACTTTGTTATTAAAATAATAGAATTAAGAATACAAAAAACGAAGTTGTAAAAATAAAAGCTCAGTCTAAAGACCAAGCTCAAATAAACCGGAACGACTCTTAAGAGATCGTCGTAAAACAAATTATTTGTCTAAATATTTCATTTTTCTTGAATAATTGTAAAAACAATTATTAGTGCCAATAAATATAATAATAATAATCAATAGTTTTGTTTTTTTTTTATTTTATTGTGCAAGAAGTGAATTAATAAAACTGGCGCAGTCGGTAGGATCTTTTTCTAAAGAATAAAGGTCCAGTGATCGAACAAATTAAAAGTTATATTAAATATAGCTAATAGTGATTCGAGGAACTTTTTTTTGACAACAAAATCATTAACGCAGTGATAACTAAAAATCAGTCATCACGGAGAAACAAAATTTCGTGTCAAACAATAAGAACAACAGAAAAGTATTGTATGACTTAAATAGAAATATGGAGGGTCAAAACGGTCAAGACGTTCGAAATTTCCAACAAATTTTACAACAAATGCAAGAGAAATAGAATCATTAAGACAACAGATCGTACAATCTGATCGAGTCTTTCAGTTAACACCAGACCAAGTATTAAACAAATTTCAACATCTGAAAACTTTCTACGGTAAAGAAGACTACTCTCTTCAAGAATTTATTGGTGCAGTTGAAAATGTACCAGCTTTATGCGGAAACAATGTACCCCTCTTGAAACATGGACTACAGATGGTAGTGAAGGAAAAAATACAAGGAAAGGCGAAAATATGTATACAACGACTAGGTAATGATATGACCTGGGATGAAGTAAAATCCGAGTTGAAGACACAATTCAGGCCGAGAAGAAGCTACAAAAAATTAATGGACGAAAGCCGTAATATCAAAGTGAGTAATCTAAGAGAACTATTTAATGTAATTAGATCAATTAATTTTCAATTAAATGAGTTATATGAATATGACGATAATAAACCAACAAATTATAGTCCGGAAAATAACGATAAGAATTTAGTAGATATAGTTAAAGATATGCTAACGGGTAGCTATCGTATAAATATTAAAGTAAATATGACACTAAATGAAGTTTTTAATATATTTGATGATTTGGATTTACTAGATGAAAGTGATGTGATTCATTATAGCTACAAAAGAAATTTTAATAGAGATAAATATTTTAATTCACCTCGTAAAGAAATTAAACGCGATAATCATAATGGTAATAGGCAGACTTTCAAAGATAATAAACATGACTATAGTAATAATAATTATTCACAAAACAGAAACTTTGATCAACAAAAAAATAATAATGTTGGACAATTTTCGGGACAGTTTAGACGAAACGATAATTTCAGACAGGACAGCACCTTTAATAATAATAGAATAGGACAATTCAGAGCCTTTAATAATCAATATAATAGATCAAGTCAGTGTAGGCAACCTACAAATCATAACACTTCTTACAATAATAATTACAGTAATAAACCGGATAACGAAGTTCCAATGGAAATAGATAGTATGGAAAATACCGAATCAAATTTTCCCAAAGAGCCTCAAAATCGAAATTGCCCATAGTAACACTTACAATCGATAATATTAAAATCAACTGTTTAATTGATGAAATCTCTAGAGTAACCAAAAAACTAATTTCCGCAATCCCAACAGAATTCAACAAACCAGGTACTATAGCATGGAAATTAATGACCTTGCCAAGCAAAAAATACGCTGCCATAATGGGCCAAAACTTTTTGACTCCTTTAAAAGCCAAAATAGATTTAGAAGATAGATTTGTCGAAATCAACGGTATTAAAATTTACTTCAAAAACAATGATCCTTACTATATTATAAACGAAGTTTGTAATTTGGAAGAGAGCCATATTGACAATTTAGATTTTAGTCCTTTAAATCCCGAAGAAAAAACTAGAACAATAAAACTCATTAATCAGTATGAAGAGTTATTTTATAAAGAGGAAGACAAATTAACATCCGCTCATGAAGTAAAACATGAAATAATAACAACAACAAATAACCCAATATATTCAAAAATTTATCGCTATCCCCAGATTCATGAACAGGAAATAGAAAAACAAATCAGAGAAATGCTAGACCAAAATATTATAACACATAGCAATTCTCCTTATAACAGTCCCCTATGGATCGTACCCAAAAAAATCGATAATTCAGGAAAACAAAAATATCGGATAGTAATTGATTATAGAAAACTTAACGAAGTTACAATTAGCGACAAATTTCCAATTCCTAACATCGATAGTATTCTCGATAAATTGGGAAAAGCACAATATTTCACAACATTAGATTTGGCAAAAGGGTTCCACCAAATTTTAGTAAACCCAGAAGATCGAAAAAAACCGCTTTCTCAACTCCATTCGGACATTATGAATATCTTAGAATGCCATTCGGATTGAAAAATGCCCCATCAACCTTTCAAAGATTAATGAATTGCGTTCTTAGAGATCTGATTAATAAAATATGTGTAGTTTATCTCGACGACATACTTAATGCTGAAGAAAAACTCCCAATCAAAATCCAAATGTTAAAAGCAGTTAAGTTTTACAATTCTTCATTTCATTCAACTATTAAAGCAACACCTATAGATGTCCAGGAACATAAAATAGACCATAAAATAATTAAAGAAAGGTTAGAAAATGCAAAGACAAAATTCATAAATAAAAGAAATGAAACAAGAGAAGATTACAGGGAAGAAAGAAAAGAGGGATTTATTAAAAACTATAAATCAGTTAGGCATAAGGAACAACCCAAATTTAGAAAACACACTTTAGACAAAATCCATGAAAATAATATTAAAAGACCTTTTAAATTTTCAGCTACTACTAACGATGGGAATTCTAATAATAATGACTGTACCGAGCCAACAAACCCTAGTAATTGAAAAAATTAATTCAGAACTAGGTTACGCAAAAATTCAAACGGACGAAATAGAAATCGCTAATAAATTCGACATAATCCTACACAAAATCTATCCAAACGAAATATTAACGGTAATCGACCAACTAGAAGACATAATAAAACCATTAGAAACAACACAATCGTTACATATAAGACAATTCGCACTTCACCAAATAGGTAGTATTAGAAACCAAATAAAAACAATCAATATACATAGAAACAGACGAGGATTGGTTAATTTAGGTGGTACTGTTCTGAAATGGGTATTCGGAACGATGGACGACAATGATAGACAGGATATAGAAGGACATTTAAATACGGTTGACACGAACAATCACCAATTAATAGACAACATTAATCAACAAATTAAAATAAATGACAATTTCAATAAATCGTTTACACTTATCAAAGAAGCTATACAATCAGATCGAGAAAAAATAATAAACAAACTGAATGAAATCGAAAGAAACTTACATACTAATAATTTACTTCAAGAACAAATGATAAAAATAGACTTCATAAAAAAAACAGTAGAAAATATACAGGACAATCTGGTATCAGCAAGATCAGGTATTTTACATCCAAGTATTTTGACGGACGAAGAAATCAGAACATATGACATTGACGCAAGAAAATTAACACAGATCAGACTAGGTGTAGCTAGATATTATAATGAATCTATCATATTTGCCATAAAAATTCCAATAGAACAAAAAACATATTATAAGAAACTTTTAATACCAATTTCAAATTTAGAAAATAAACAAATCAAGCAAGAACTAGAATATATAATTGAACATAAAAACAAACCATATTCATATGAAAAAGATAAAACATTAAAAGAACTTAAAATTAGCAAGAATTGTATTTTCAAAAAAAATTGCAAATTTGTAGTTAATAATGAAGAAGATTATGTTGAAATCGAAGATGATATTTTAGTATTAAATAATGTAAAAGAAAGAGCATTTAATAGTTCTTGTGATGAAAGAAAAATTATACTTAACGGAAATTATTTTATAAATTTTCAAAACTGTAGCATACAAATTGATAAAATGAAATTTAGCAATAAAGTCACTAAATACAAAAGTAAATTTATCATCCCAATGGATGAAAGTAATAAAATATATCTTACAAATTTAAATTTTGAGGATATAGTTTTGAAACATGATATATTCTTAAAAAAAATACAAGAACTAAAATATCAAAAATATGTAAATTTAGGATTTGGATCATTTTCAATAACGATAATAATAATTTTTATACTTTTTGCAATATCTTACTTTTTGAAAAAGAAAAATTTTAAAATAAAAATATCTAATAGAATTCAGGAGAATCCAAACTCTAACGGGGGAGGAGTTATGTTACCCAACACAAGTCACACTGAAAGTATAAAAGATATATACAATAACAATGCGACTCATGGTGATAACAAACAAAATTCATACTTAATGAATAAATTGAAAATTAAAACATAAAAAACGATTACCTAGACAATTAATATTAAATACAATATTTCACTAAAGACAACGGAAATCAAATATTGTATTTCATAAAATAATTATTGTTTAATATTTTATGCCGACATTTGATATTTCAGATTACTGCTCTAATCATGGGAACATAAAATCCCAAATCGTGGGAATATCAAACTGTCATAAACTTTGTTATTAAAATAATAGAATTAAGAAAACAAAAAACGAAGTTGTAAAAATAAAAGCTCAGTCTAAAGACCAAGCTCAAATAAACCGGAACGACTCTTAAGAGATCGTCGTAAAACAAATTATTTGTCTAAATATTTCATTTTTCTTGAATAATTGTAAAAACAATTATTAGTGCCAATAAATATAATAATAATAATCAATAGTTTTGTTTTTTTTTATTTTATTGTGCAAGAAGTGAATTAATAAAACTCACGTGGCGCGAAATCGTTGGTGTTCATTGCGACAGAATAAAGGAAGACGCAACTGTTGAAACAATTGCACTTGTAGAGCAAGAAGCATTGGCCATGGTAAATATGATAAGATCGTTCCGAGCCACAGCCACAGCTACTGCTGCTGATCTTTAACGTGAACGTGAACGTGAACGTAATCGTAATACTAGTTATCATAATAGACGCTATCGCCGTTATTAACATGTGTTTGCATTCGAAGCGCAAATAAAAAAAGATTTTAGACGCCATCGCCGTTATTAACATGTGTTTGCATTCGAAGCGCAAATAAAAAAAGATTTTTCTACTTATATTTAATAATATTATTTTATGTTACTTAGATTATTTTATAACATGTAATGCGCGATTTTGTTTTTGTTTTTGATCGTATAAAAAAATTCGAAACCAAGCGCAAACGGACAAGCTCACCCCATGAAACATGGGTCATGAGAATGAGAAAATGACAGCCAGCGCCGGAAATACGAAAAGAAAAAAAGAAGAAGAGAAAACGTGACAGGTTATTTTTTAGTCAGACAGCGGAGAGAGTGATTCTGATGCTAGACCAAGGCAGTCGAGTGAAAACGTGCTTTTCAAGTTAACAAAAAAAAAATTGGTTAAATGTGATTTTTTATTAACTATTATGAAGAAAAAAAAAGGAGATACTAACTAAATAAAACCGAAGAAGTAAACTAAATCGAAGGGAAATGGTCGATTTGGAGGGCATATATATTTTCATTTTTTAAATAACGTTATAATATTAACTTTTTTTTAAAGCGAATTAATGGTCTTTGAGAAGAGAGATCAAAAAGAAAAAGAAAAATAAGAATGCATATATGTATACGGAATCGCTAAAAGAAAAAAAAAATTAATTATGAATGATTGGTTTTGCATAAAATAGTGAATTTTAAGTTTAGATACTACAAAGAAAAAACAAAAGAATTAAAATTGACCGATAAGCGGAAAATTTACGATTAAAAAAGGCGTGGTTTTTTTTTCAAAAGAATTGGAAAAAGACGGGAAAAAACTTGACCGTTATACAAGTGGACCTTAGCAACGCGCAATTGAGAAATCCTCAACAAAAAAAAAAAAAAAAAAAAACAAAAAAATACGTGTTGTGAAGAAAGCAAATTGGGCGTTTTTTTTTTTTGCTTTCAAATTGCTCATAATTTTTTTCATATATTTGTAGAATATGCAACTCACAAAAAAATAAAAAAGGTGCCAAGGATTCTACAAATAACATCAAATAAGACTGATTTGTGGTTATCTTGTTACACGGATAATGGAAAATGCCGTCACATGCCCTACGGGACTTTGGAGAAAAATTACGCATTGAGAGAAAAATTTAATTTCACCCTAAAAACAAAAATAATTTACCATCATGTCATCGTTAAAACTAATTCTAATTATTAGCAACATATTATCATCATTTTCATCATTATAGAATAAATACCAAGTCAATTTCTTTTGTTAGGAAAGAAACACATGAGTTGCATTAAAAAAAAAAAAAAAAAAAAAAAAACAAAATCTTATTTTATTTAGTAACTAAAATAGTACAAAAAAAAAGAAAGAAAGAAAAGAAAAAAAACCTTTTTTTTGACAGATAACGTATGTAGGGTTCTCCACCTTACATTTTGTGAATATTATTCGCTAAACGAAACCTTTGAGTAGATGTACTGAATTACGCAGTACCCAATTGTATAAATAGAACAAGAAGCTTCCGTTAAAGCTCTTCTCAATTAATGACTGACTATCATCGCACGTTTAGTTCCTGACAAATAAAACTTAGTTTAAAAATAAAATAGTTTTTTTAAAGAAAAAGTCCACACGTAAAAATTTTATTTTAAACGAAAATTCCAATTCCACTAAATTAAAGTAGAATAGATATATTTACAAGAAATTATTAGCACCTTTAAGCCTTAAATAAAGTCACTTAGAAATATATTTACCTGAAAAATAAGAAAAATAAAAATAAAATAAATAAAAGAAATATATATATTATGGAAACTAAATTATGTAAAAGGAAAAGAATCAAGTTTATTTCGCATGTTTGTCTTAATGTAAATAAGGATGAGTTGAATAGAATCCATTGGTATATCGATTCTGGTGCAACTAGACATACGTGTCATGATGAACGGTATTTCGTTGAAATAAAGAAATCAGAAAAATCTCACGTAACAGTAGCAGGCGGTAGAGTTGTACCAATTAAAGAAGTGGGTACAGTTAAATTCAAAAATATTGAAGAGAAGCTACAACCCGATGAAGTTTTATTTGTACCTGCACTCAAGTATAATTTATTGGCGGTTAGAAAGTTGGCGCAAAATGGATGTGAAATAATTTTCAAAGATGGCATTTGTGACATCGTCTTGCAAGGCAAAATACTACTAAAGGTAAAAGCAAGCAGTGACATTTATAAAATGATACCAAATCACCAAGCATTTCATGTATCAGATCAGGTTGAGGTAAAATGCATTCACGAATGGCATAGAATATTAGGTCATCGTAATTTAACAGAAAAAAACTGAGTTTGCCAGTGATGTAGTGATTCAGATATATGTGAAATATGCTTGCAAAGCAAGTCAACGAGGGACCCATTTCCAAAACAATCATTGACAAAATCTGAAGAGAAACTAAATTTGATACACACGGATGTGTGTGGGCCATTCATTTACCAATGCCACGAGGAAATTGATACATTCTAACTCTGATTGATGATTATACTAAATATACTCATATTTATTTGATGAAACAAAAGTCAGAAGTAAGCAGCAAAATATTTGAGTTTATTAAGCAAGTGGAAACTCAATTTGTAAAAGTCCCAAAAGTGTTCAGATCAGATAGAGGTGGTGAATACATAAATTAACAACACCAATGTGTAACGGTGGGTTTTCTCGCCTTACATTTTTTGGGTTTTAACGACCGCTAAAGCGTTTTTTTATTTTGCCAGTATCATGCAATCTAAGTTTCAAACTTTTTTTTCTCAACTAATAACTTTCGAAACTTAGCTCCATTTATACATATCTGCGGTAAAAATATGAAAAGAGAAATACCCAAAAAACAAACGAAAAAACAAAAAACCATGAAAAAAAAGAACCGCTAGGAATGTGGCATGACTTTTTGAGATAGGAATAAATGCGAGACCCTTTTTGTATGAACGAAACAGCGTGATATTAAAATAACGTTTTGATATTGAAAAATTTTGCGAACGGAAGGAGGAGGAATACAAAAACTTGTCGATGAGGCGGGAGTTTTTTTTGAGAGTCAGTCAGTCTGTTGAGTCCTCTCAACATTTTTTTTTGTATATTATTAACAAAGCTAAAAGAAAATAAAATAAATTCAATTGAAAACAAAATCATTGTTTACCTCTACATCGCTGACAGTATAACTGTCATAATCAGTTAGATTAACGATTTGTCAATAAAATGGATAGAATTGGGACATCAATATCATTTTAAATGGTTCGAATAGAAACTTAACGAAAAGCGAGGACAACGACATGATCATATTCCAAACAATAAAACCCAGATGCACACATACATGTGTATAAAGAAAAGTTTTTCTTGAATTTGAAGAAAAATTAAGTACGGAAAATACAAATTAGTTGAGAAAAATCATGACAACGAAAGTAAGCAACAATAAGAAACGAAATCTAGATCATGGGAAACAACGCACTACCAGATAATCCAGAAATTTGATGTCCCAAAATTCCGTTTTTTCCATACAACGACAGAAAAGTACTGAAATTTTCAAGGATCCGTTACGATCAGAGTACAAAAGGGGGTGTCATTTCAGTAACAAGTCATCAGATCATCAGATCAGAGATCAGAGTGAACAGATCAGAGAGCCTTACCAAGAGATACCGAGTTTATATAATTACAATTTAATTTAAATTAGTGAAAACAAAGTGAATTCCTTTTTATTAAAGAAAATTATTTTATTACAAAAAACTAGTGAATATATATACTAAGTGTTATGTAAAAGAGAAACACACTTCGCAACAACATGTTTCTCGAAACTAATATGTTTCGGAAACCTCAAATGTTGTTGTAAACCAAAAAAATGTTCCGCAATATTTTTGAAAGCAATAATGTTTTCTGTAAACTAAAAAGTTTCGGAACATTATTTATTTCTTCAGCGAAAATTGTACTTTGCACTATCAGCAATAAAATTATTGGAAAATAACCAATTGCGAAATGCATTAACATTTGGTGCATTTCGAAATTGATGTTGAGTTTCCAAATCGAAAGAAAATCAGGACGGTTGCAACACAGCAACGTTGCTGAAACTTAAATGGAACACTAGGTGCAAAGTACGTAATTTTCAAGCTATAAAAAGGCTGCTTTGAATAAACAAAAGGCAGTTCAGAAAATATCGGATACAAGTGTAGTTCTAAAAATATCTGATACACGAGCAGTTCAAAAAATATCGGATACACGTGCAGTTCAAAGAAAAATAGTGAGTTATTATCTTCATTTTCACCCAAGCACAACACATATAGGCGAGAACGCCAGTAATCAAAGTCAGAAATTATTTATTAAGTACATCAAAGTTGAAATTTGTGAGTCAAAATCAGAAATTATTTATTAAGTACATCAAAGTTGAAATTTGTGAATCAAAATCAGAAGTTATTTATTAAGTACATCAAAATTGAAATTTGTGAATCAAAATCAGAAGTTATTTATTAAGTACATCAAAGTTGAAATTTGTGAATCAAAACCAGAAATTATTTATTAAGTACATCAAAGTTGAAATTTGTGAATCAAAACCAGAAATTATTTATTAAGTACATCAAAGTTGAAATTTGTGAATCAAAATCAGAAATTATTTATTAAGTCCATCAAAGTTGAAATTTGTGAATCAAAATCAGAAACTATTTATTAAGTATATCAAAGTTGAATAGTGTGAGTCAAAATCAGAAATTATTTATTAAGTACATCAAAGTTGAAATTTGTGAATCAAAATCAGAAGTTATTTATTAAGTACATCAAAATTGAAATTTGTGAATCAAAATCAGAAGTTATTTATTAAGTACATCAAAGTTGAAATTTGTGAATCAAAACCAGAAATTATTTATTAAGTACATCAAAGTTGAAATTTGTGAATCAAAATCAGAAATTATTTATTTAGTCCATCAAAGTTGAAATTTGTGAATCAAAATCAGAAAATTATTTATTAAGAACTTCAAAGTTGAAATTTGTGAACCAAAATCAAGCAAGAACATTCTATAAATTAATAATAAACCGTGTTAAGAACATAAAAGTGTTTTTGTTTTCTTTCAATAAATTTGCGTAAGTGCCAGTTTGAAGTAGAAGCAGAGAAATTATGTAAGTTTTTTTTAAATTACCTCATTTCTATAAACAACTTGATTTGCATCGCAAGCCACCGCCCAGAAATATTCTCCCTCATCGAAAACGAGAAAATTTCTCAAAAGAGGGGAATATTTCGAAAGAGCTTTTTGCTCAATCACAAATTAAACACCTGCGGTGGAAAACCCGACAACAAAGATAAGTTTCAACACCACCAAAAAAGTACAACTTGATCACAAATCCTCAGATTCAAATTCTGGAAAGAGCCAAGTTGGAACAATACAAGGAATTTTTACATAACATAAGTGCACCAAGCCACAAACTTGGTTAATTGGAAAATCATTCTCTTATTAAAATCTCCCTCGCAGGGGGAAAACATAAAATTTTATTACTAAAGTGCTAAACAAAGTTCAAAAAAAAAAAAAAATCAATTAAATCAATTTCAAAGAAATACTATAAAATATATATATAATAATATAAATATAATATATATATATATATATATATATATATATATATAATATAAATATAAAATTTCAAAGTTTTAAGTTCTTTTCTCTTTCAATTTTGATATTCCAAAATAATCAATAATAAATCAGTTTCAAGTGCAAGTTTGCCAAATATATACCGTTTCTACACGGTAATATTCATTTACCGCTAGGATATAAATAAAGTCAGTATATCCTAACGGATTTGGAAACAAAAAAAAATTTCTTTCAGCCATATCGAAAATTTGGAAAATTTATTCGATATCATTGGAAATAAACAAAATTTCTCATTTCTTGTTGGGAAATCAGGAATTTGAAAAATATTCGATTCCATTTTGTAATTCGAATACCCATCAAATTATAACATTTACACCAGGAATAAATTCTTTTCTTCTTTTTCATCATACAATTCCATCATATACTTTCATCTAAATCAAATCAGATCAATATACACACAACATAAATTGCATCATCACTATTACTACATTCATCCGTATTACATCATATTCAACGTAATTTTGAACATCAATTACACATCACCACACGAATCACATATTCATCATCATCAGATTTCATTAATCATCATTGCACAAATTTCATCACATACTTTATTCACAATTTTCATCACATCATATAAAAATTTAAACAAGTACATATTTTTTTTATTATTTTATTTTTATTTGGTTCTTACACTAACACTCATATATATAAGTATTAAAAAAATATACTAATCACGCCATCAGTTGATGGAAGATTTCATATTAGGGAAAAACAACATAGCCTTGCTGAAGGGGCGCTCGCCCGCCAAATTCCCCTAATGCCAAACTACTTATTTCCACAAAGCGCAGCAAAACACCGCTGAAAAGTGGCCAAAGAAAAATATTCATAAGCCATAAAGAAACACCAAAAAAATCAGGAAAAAAATCAAATATATTACTATCGGTAATGTCTCCTCTAAAAGACCCCAGACTAAATAATCCAAATTATTTAATGGCTCAACCCTCTCCAAGTACGTCTGGTTTGCAGGCAAATTACTACGCTCCGTTACAAGTCGGTGTAGAGCCAAACCACTATACATATGACCTCAGGCGTTCTCCCTCAATTTCTTCAGTGTCGAGCGCAAACTCGGAACAAATGCTCACAGATCAAAAAAAAAAAAAAAAGAGACAATCCACCCTCCGCAACCACAAAGAAAGTCGAATATACCCCTATTGTATGCTACCAACTAGATCACAAAAAGACAATAAACTCCTTCAACGAATGTCTTAAAGGCAAAAATTTTTTGATAAAAAAAATTAACAAAAACTGCTCAAATATATTAACAAGAAACATAGATGACTACAATAGAGCATTACAAATTCTAAATACAGCAAAAATAAATAATTATACATTCACGCCGAAAGACAATCGGTCTTTATGTTATGTCATTAGAGGTATTGACCGAAGTTACGACGCGAACGACGTGTCAATGGCTTTAGCATCTCTAAATTTGAACGTTAATTTTCAAAAAGTTGAAGTCCTTAGAAAGAACTAAAAAACGTACAATTCACTATTTTATATCAAGTGTGACAAATCATCTGATATAAAATCGTTACTTAAAACCTCATTCCTTATGAACCAAAGAATAACCTGGGAAAAACTTAATCCGAGACCCAATCTACAATGCAGAAAGTGCCAACGGTATGACCATGTCGCTGCGAATTGCAACATGCCCTACCGTTGCATTAAATGCTCCTCAAACCATGAACCCGGGAAATGCCTTCGCACGAATACGCAGGAAGGGAAACCGTACTGCGTAAACTGTGCAGAAGAGGGTCACCCGGCTAATTATAGAGACTGCCCCGCCACACAGAAATACAGAGACAAAAAAGACAGACAACTCACAAACACAAGACAAAATATACTAATCTCTAACCAAAATTTGCAAAAAATGTACAAAAACTTCGTACAACCATCAATTTCTTTTGCAGATGCTGTAATAAACAATCACCAAACTCCTATATCTACAAACATTCAACAAACGAGACCACAACCGCCACCATCTGCAATCGACTCGAGTAATCTCAACTACATACAAAATCAATTTCAGCATTTTTTCAATTTAAACCTTTTTGAACTGGCAAAAAAAATAAACGACTTAACAGACACACTAAAATCAAATCAAAACGACGAGACAAAAAAACAACACTTATTCAACTTTGCTTTTGAACTATCGCCATACATCAATTTGCTAAACCCCTAAACTCACTCTAAAGACTTTCTTACTAAATGTGAACTCACTCTACTCAAAACAAAAACAGACCGAATTAAATTCTCTTCTAACAAATCTTATACCGGACATTGCACTCATAACAGAAACGCGACTTAGACAGAAGAAAGATATCATTCACACCAAATTTCCAAATTACAATATTTACAATTACGACCGTACAGACAATCCAGGCGGGGGCGTGGCTATTCTCGTCAAAAAAAATATAAATTCAATTCAGCTCGCTCTTCCAGCATTTGATTCCTTTGATAGTATTGGTATCTCAATTATGTTAACATCAGGAAAGAGAATTAACTGTGTATGTGTTTACCATTCGATAAATTGCAAAAATCAATCATTAAAAACAAAAGACCTAAATCTTCTATTCAAGTCTTTAAAAGCTTTGAAAGTACCCTATTACGTTGGCGGTGATTTTAACGCAAAACATGCGTTTTGGTCGAATACTGTTGACAACACCAATGGTAGAGTATTATACAATTGGTATATTAACAACCACGCAACTTTTGATGTCAGGCCCCTGCATAGTTTCTACCCGTCATATCCATCGACCGGTTCATACCTAGATCTGTTTCTAGTACATAGTGACTTACTTGTAGACAAAAATTGTCTAAAACATGATTGTTTACGGACCAAATCCTCATATTCGGATCACGAAGTAATATTACTAAACATCAAGGGAATAAGAAAACCATCTAGAAACGGGTCTGGGTTTTGGCCAGTGGAATTCCAAACACAGAACCCAATAAAAATATTTGATTACAGCAAAGCAAACTGGTCGAAATTTAGCAGAAGCATGGTAAAAAAAAATGGATAAACTGAACGTCAATCCCACGACAAACTTAACTAAACAACAAATAGACGAAACTATAGACAGAATCACACAAGACATTAACGAATCAACTAAAGACGCAATACCTACAATAACGTTAAAAAACACTCAATACTCTTACACAACGAAACATCTTTCGACCCTACTAACGAACAAAAAAAAACTGAAACGCAAAATTTACAGATATCTATCAAATAACGCTTATATCAAGGATTTTAACTACTTCCAGCTAAAATCCGAATTGAAAGTTTTAAATAACGACATATCAACTGAAATACAAATAAACATAAACAATAATTTCAATAGTAAACTCAAAAATATCAAACTAGACAACCACCTATTCAAAAACATTAATAAACTCAAATCAAAAAAGTCAAATTTAAATATAGCAAAACTAAACGTAGATAACAAATTAACTTACGACTTACCGACGATAAACAATGCAATAGCATCAAACTTTTTCAAATATCACACTCAAAATGCGACACTAGGAACAATTGAACATACAAACCATATAAATAACGAAACAAAACGCATAATAGATTCTCATAAAGACTTTCAACTTACAAACTTTAACTCAAATAACCCTGCCGACAATTGCACTACTCTGAAAGAAATCTTCACAACTGAAAAAAACCTATCATACATAATAAAAACCATAAAAAACAAAAAATCATGTGGTTTTGATGGTATCCCGAACATAGTTATAAAAAAACTCCCTCCTCAAGTCATTAGAATATGGGCAATTATCTTTAATAATTGCCTAAATATTGCTTATTTTCCGAAAGCGTGGAAAACCGCAACAATTATCCCGCTTAAGAAACCAAAAAAAAATGATCTCCTTCCAACCAGCTACCGTCCCATTTCCCTCCTATCTTGTGTAAGTAAACTTCTTGAAAGAATAGTGCACACACAAATGACTAACTTCATAGAAGACAATGACATTGTACCGAACTTTCAATTCGGATTTAAAAAAAGACACTCTACTGCAGACGCACTAACACTACTTCAGAACAATATCATACATAATATGACTAAACGCAAAATCACTGTAGCAACTCTGATTGATTTAGAGATGGCATTTGACTCGGTATGGATAAATGCGCTTATCTGGAAACTTTCCCTTCTTAAATTTCCAACCCATATCATCCTTTTAGTATCAAAATTCCTGCAAAATAGACAATTTGCAGTTTTAAACCAAAATTCCCTTTCTCATATTTTTAAAATGCCAGCAGGGGTTCCCCAAGGCGCAATAATGTCACCAACTTTATTCAACTTATTCATATCCGATATTCCTACATCCCATACGCCCATCTACAACAGCAACAACCTTAACCCCTCCAACACGATAAGTTTCGCAGACGACTTAATAGTATTTTCCTCTTCATGGTCAATCGACAAGGCCATAAAGTCACAAACAGCAGAACTACAAAAACTTTACAAATACCTGACAAAATGGAAACTCAAAATAAACACAAACAAATGTGAAACAATTCACTTCACAGGACCTGACTGCAAGTATAATAAAAGACTAAAAGCGGCAAAAACAACGGACGTTATAATAAATAACTGCAAAATAAAAAACACCAACACGGTAAAATACCTAGGCTATCACTTCCAATCAAACTTACATTGCAAAACACACCTAACCCAAATGATAAACAAAGCAAAAGCTGCACATGTAATTCTCTTTCCTTTTGTTAACTCCCACAGCCCGTTACAAAAGGAAATAAAAATCCTGTTGTATAAACAAATAATTAGACCACTATTTACATATGCGGCGCACATCTGGTCGCACAAGATAAGCGAAACTCAATGGAATCTTATAGGAATTCAAGAAAGAAAATGGTTGAGAAACTGCCTTAACGTGACATACAAAAGACGAAACTCTAACGAAAAATACGACAATACAGTTAATAATGAACAACTCTCATCACAAAACAAACAAGCAAATACATTGACAAAATAAAAAATCACGAAAACGAACTTATTTTAAACTCAATACCAACGGACGAGTCGACACGACAATTCTACTCACAATACCTACACAAACCAATTGGCTAATTAGAAGGGCCTATCTGTTCATCTTCATTGCAGCCGGCGCACGCCCGTCTCTTAATCAAGGCTAGGCAATACTAGCCAGTAAATGTCTACATGTATTTTTTGTTTTTTCTTTTTTTTTCAAAATTTCTTTTCTTCAATATTCTTTTTCTAGTCATTAAGTCATTAAATTTAAGTAAAAATCATTTAATACCGTAGATTAGCTAAATTTAAGATTTAGGCGTTAAGGTATATGAATCACAAATTATTAAATTTACATTTAGGTTTAAGTTTTCTTTGTTAGGTTTTTAAGTAAAATAAATGAATTAAATATAGTAACAAGTCACTGATCAGATCAGATCAGATCAGATCAGATCAGAGATCAGATTGTGAATTCAATGAATACAGTTCGTTCGTTTGTAATAGAAAAATCTTTTTGATTTTTATAACAGTGCATTCATTAATTCAAGTGAATTTAAGTTAATATTATATAAATAATAACTTAAATCGTTATTTTATACAATCCTAAAATTTAAATATCAAGTGTGCAATTAGTTAATTGTTAATTTGTTAATTGTTTTCAAGTTCAAATTTCCCCCTGAGGGGGAAATTACAGTAAAAATAGTGTCACATCAGTTAATAAGTAAACATTACAGCTCATACGGTATTTTTTTACAACTTCAATAGAATCGAAAATAAAAAATTATTCGATTTCGCCATTAAAAAGTGAATTAACAGTTTATTTCGAAAATTCGTCAGAAATCGAAAAAATAATAAATTTTCGATTTCGCTTAAATAAAAGTGATATACCAAAAATCACATCATTTCAAAGGCAACAAATTTTATATTGGATAAATTTTCAACATAGTCAAGAACTGACTTCATACAATTCACACATATACACAACACTCTTTGAAAGAGCACATCAATTCCATAACATACATTCTCATCTCTACACAAGCATCAAATATTAATTTTATTTTCAACATAGTCAAGGACAGACTTCATAACAATATACACATACACTCAACACTCATCGAAAGAGCTCAACAAATACAAAATACATACACAACACAACACAAGTACTTCATTATCATTATCATTTACAAACAAAATTTCATTTATTATTTCATTTTTATATTTTTTACATTCTTTTATCATTAATCATATAAATTGTATAACACAAACACACCACTACAATCAAATACCCCCATTGCATGGAAAATTCTGATTTAGGGGTAGGTAAATCAAACCTATTGAGAAGACGTGTCCGTAAACTCACAAATCAAGATGTTAGGCAGTCTAAAATACAAAAACAAATTTCATCTCCTATGAAAAAGACACCTAAATTTCAGTTACAAGAACATAACTTTCCGCTAATTACCCAATTGAAACCCAATACCGTCAGCATTAGAGACCCCAGATTAACAGGCACATACAATTTAACCATGCCCCTCGTAAATAGAAATCAACCATCCACTTCAAAAAATACGGGCCAGTTCGACTCTTTGCCAACTGACGTCGCACCTAGCCATTCAGTATACGAAAGAAAACGTACCCGATCAACTTCCTCTCTGTCAAGTGTGGGTTCTAGTTCATTTTCTGAACAACCTGTAACCACTCGGCCCAGGAAACCACAAGAACCAACAAGCAAACATATACCCCCAATTGTATGCTACAACATAGAGCACAAAGTAATAATTCAAAAGCTAAAAGACGAATTAAAGGACAAAAATTTCATATTCAAAAAAATAAACAAGAACTGTACAAACATAAGAACAAATAACATTGAAGATTACACCAAAGCCCTAAAGATTCTAAAATCTGACGAAATAAATAACTACACCTTTACGCCAAAAGAAAAGCGATCTTGGTGTTATGTCATTAGAGGCATAGACAAGAGCTTTTCCCCAGAAGAAGTGACAGGTGCCTTATTAGCGCTGAATCTGAATGTAGGCTTCGAAAAAGTAGACTACTTAAAAACCAGACAAAAATTAGTTAATTCTCTATTTTATGTCAAATGCGACAAGACCTCAGACACACAATCTTTAATAAAAACACAATATCTTCTACATCAAAAAATTAGTTGGGAGAAGCTAAACCCTCGTAGAAAATGTCAACGGTATGACCATGTGGCACTAAACTGCAACATGCCATACCGTTGCATCAAATGTGATGCAAAACATAATCCGGGAGAATGCCTACGCAGCAATCCGGATGAGGAAGAGCCTTATTGCGTAAATTGCCGCAAATTTGGTCACCCTGCTTTAATTTTCAGCGTGATTAGGTTGTAATTGGTTAAGAGTATACAGCTCATAAACAATTACAATTAAGTCACATAAATATTGAGTAGGTGACTCAACACAGTCAGTCTTGGAATGTGATCATGTCTAGTTTTGTGTAGCGTAGAAGAATTTTTTTTTTTGTTATTAGGGTTTAAAACAAATTAAGTGGGAAGGGAACAAAAGAACAAAAATTTATAAAAAAAAAAAAAAAACGGTATAAATAAGGAACTTTTAGAACAATTCTGGTTTATTTTTCTAAAAAAAGAAAAAGGGAATTTTTGTGGTTCTGCTTCGAGAGGTTTGCGGAAGATGGAGCGTAACAGAGGAAGATCTAGATCAAGGTCGAAGGGTGGAGGTTTTAGTGGATCTAGCCCAAAATTTAAAAGGAATAGAAAGGAGCGTGAAAATGATAAAGGATCAACCATTGACATAAAAATTAATTACGACATCAAGGAAAAGAAGGTAGCGGATAAAGTACTAAAGGTAACAAAAGTGACGAATACAGGAAAGGAAGGAACAAAAAGCATGGAGAATAATAACAGGACAGATATTGAGGAATTCTTTTATGAGGAATATAACTCTGGTCCGTTTATAGTTTATGTGGATGAAGTAAATCAGGAAGAATCGAAAAGAGGAATGAACCCGTTGAGGTTATGTAAAAAACTCAAAGAAGTGGAAGTTAAAAATATAGAAAACGTGGAAAAAATTGGATTTGGGAGGTGTAAAATCACTTTCAATGACAAGAATACTGCGAATGATGTGGTAAGAAACAGAATTTTAGCAGAATATGGATATAAAGCTAGAATTTTTAAGCATTTTGTGTCCAAAACGGGCATAATATTTGATATTCCATTAGAGCTAGAGGAAGAAGAAATAATGGAGGAAATTGTATCACCAATCCCAATTATGAGGGTGGAAAGAGTCCTAAGGAAAAACTATGACAGGAAAGATGAAAATGACCTACAACTAATCCCAACTTACAGAGTAAAATTACATTTTAATGTTGAATTTAATAATGGCGAAATGACAATAGAATTTGTAATGTCTATGAAATATTTTAAATTTAAAGTTATTGATGAATAAAACAAAAGAATTTTGATTACGATTATATGAAAAGTAAAATTTTATATTTGAAAAAAAAAAAGAAATTACATACAAGCAAAGTTGAAACAAAATTTAAAGGGGGCCCCCAAAGGCGATGAGGGTCAGTCAGAAAGGCGGTTTTTTTGTACATATTGGTTAATTAAAACAAATTGAATTTATGAAAAGAAAAAAAGAAATTTTCTAGGTACAAGATACAGATTTAGGTTTTCTGAGTTCCTCTGGCCTTTCTTCGTTAGTAGTATAATTCATGGTAGTATATACCATATAATATGTATATAAATATTAAATGCGGAATGCATTGATTTGTAATTAATGTCAACCAAACAAAAAAAGAAATTTGGTCATGAAATTTTCCTTGTATTATTTTTGTATAGAAAGGAAGAAAAAAAAAGAAACTAATTGTCAAAATAAACGTAAATCATTATTAATATTCATGCAAAAGAAAAAAAAGGAACGTTTTCATTTCATTTTCTTTCAGTGTAAGTCCAATGAGAAAACTATTTATATCTAGATTTATAAATAATGGTGAGTTTTAGATAGGGTAATCCTTGAAAGAGAGGTAGAGATGGAGTGAGTGGTTGGTACGAAGGAAGCAGAAATAGAAAAAATAAGAGTCCATACCCATTTATAGGGGCGGGTACAGACATTAGGGTTAGGCTAGCATTCTGCTGTTGGTCCATAAAGGGAGGGACGTGTCCCAATTATGAGCAATTGGCATAACACGTCAGACAATTGGCCCGGACATGCCTCGCCGGGCTTTCGCGTTAAGTTCGGTCAGTTTCGGTGACCAAGCCTCTAACGAACCTTCCATTATTCGGTTTTTTTCTCGCGAAACTGAATTTCCTTGCTTGATAGCTCGCGCTATCACGATAAAGTCTTAACGACATTAAAATTTTTGCACGCATATAATAATTATATGTTAACGCAATGATAGATGGTGGTGAGCAACGACCCACCCCTCCGACGAGCTAGCAAGCGCAACTCAGCTTGGCGTGCAGCCTTTTAGTTGCTTGCTGCACCATCTCATATCTTCTCCTCGCAAGGAAGAAGATATGCTGTAAAGATCATCAGGGGATTTACTGCTTCGTATTAACCCCATTGCAGTGTGTTTAACACACTGCAATATATGTAAACCCCTCTGTTACAATATATAAAGTTGAAAGTTAAATCTATTTTTTGTGTTGGCTAAGAAAACAAAGAGCCCTTAAAACTTGAGATTGAGTCTGTTTAAGAACACAAAATAGAGTAACAAAATTAAATTATATAGCAATAAACTGTTAAGAAATAATACTAAATTCAAATGGTCAGCCCTTTGTGAAGAATCATTCTGTGAATTAAAAAATGCGCTTGTAACGCCACCTTCACTTATTTATCCAGATTTTAGTCAATTTATTTTAACAACCGATGATAGTAACGCAGCGTTGGGAGCATTTGTCTCTCAAGAGATAGAAGGTAATGAAAGACATATTGCATATGCAAGCCGATCTTTGAACAAAGCAGAACGTAATTATTCAACAACGGAAATAGAATTCTTAGCCGTCGTATGGGCCATAAGAAATTTCCGTTGTTATTTGTATGGTCGAAAATTTAAGATTATAACTGACCACAAACCACTAAAAGGCATAATCAATACGAAGGACCCAACAAATAGATTGGTTCGATTCCAACAAAAACCCGCAGAATTCGATTATACAATCGACTACAAACCAGGAAAATATAATCGAAATGCTGACGTTTTAAGTAGAATCGCCCAAATAGAACATGAAGCTGACTCGAAATTAGACTGTCATTTTATAACACGCCAGCAAGCAAGCAAAATTGAGGAACAGAAGAAGGATACTATTCCAGAAAAAGAAGTCCAAAAACCTAATGAAAAAGTATTATCAGTGGAATTTGAACAAACGTCTGATGAAGATGATTTTTCGAAAGAAGAAACCGTAAACGAAAGTGTTGAAATATTAACAGATTCTGATGACATTCAAACCATCCTAAAAGATAATTACGACTTACCATTAAGGCTGTTCTGCATTATCATCGCCGCGCATACAAAATGGTTAACAAATTCGTTAATGCAAACAGGTAAGGTGCGAGGTTGATTGATTGTGTCCAGACTAGTCATCTGAAAATTCGACACTTTGACTCAATACGATTTCTCCATTTCTAATCTTTTTGATTAATTTGGTGTACAATGACTGCAAATAAATTTCAATTAATTCTGGAGATTTTGTAACGTGTGTCCTAAACCACACGCTTACTTGCATTTTCAAACCTACACGGTAACTTGATTGAAATCATTTGCGTGGTCAACTTTTAGCGAAAACCGCATGGTTTTAATAAATTCATTCTAGAAAATTCGATTCACCTCATATCCGTGGTGAAAATAAGTTGACAAGAGAGTCCCCGGTGAGAAACGAAAGAAGAGATGCAAAGAAGAATGGGAAAAAGTCGATCGTGTAATATTCTGATTGGCGGGATAAAAAAAAAATCAGTTCAGTAAAAGAAAAAAAAAGACACAGGAAAAAAATTTTGTTTGGGGAGAGTCTAGTTTGAAGCTTGATAGAGTCTGGTTCAATAAAGTAAGGTGTAAAATTATAAAAAAGAAAAAAAAAGAAAAGAAGTTTTTTTTTTAAAAATAGTAGTTTTTTTATTCACCGGGAATCACAAATCTTGAAGAATAATTTTCATAAAGCATTGTAATTGCCAAATATGCCATCGAATTAAAGAAATAAAAAATTTAATCATCAGAAAGGAAAAAAAAAATGGATGCCGCCTATTCAAATTTTAAGTGCAGTAGATATATATATATATATAAATCTACTACATTTAATCTAGCCTCGGACAATTTAAATTGGTATTGTAGATCATCTTTTTATATGTCACAAATCATGGATTATACTTGTATGCGTGGTTCGAATTGAGGAAAAGGAGCATTTTTATACATTAATACCAGGCCTGAACTGCACGTGTACACTGTTCCGTAATATAAAATAAGGTATTCTATTATCAATAACCTCGCTGGAAAGCCTCGATAAACTATCAACTTCACGGAAGGCACAGCCGGACTAGGATGCTAATATTAATTTAAAAAAAAAAAATAAATAAATAAATAAATAAATAACTAAATAAGAAAGATAAAATTTTTTTTAAAGAAAAGCTAAATTAATAATAATAATAATAATAAGGTTTTATACATATATATATGGATCAAAAGAAAACCGGGCCTAGGTGCAACCGTTCTAATTATACATATATATACTGTATGTAGTTTCTTTCGCATACTTTTTTTTTGACAGATCGCATAAAACAAAAAGGCCTTTTTGGATGAAATGTAAGTTTAATTTTAATAACTGTTTTATTTCTATTTCATGTGCCAAGTTTTCTTTTGACCTTTGCTAGAATAAAAGAAGAAATTGGTTTAATTCCTTCCATAATTTTGGAAATCTTATCGATTTATATTTAAATAGTGTACAGTCTGATTTCAAAACAACAAAAAAAGGGGAAAGAAAGTTGACATAATTTAGTTCTAATACTTTCCATCATTTTGGAATTTTCTATATATAAAGAAAAAAGAAAAGAGAAAGAAGGTAAAAACAGAAAAGAAGGAAAGAAATCGAAAAAAAAAATCCCCCCCCCCCAAAAAAAAAAAGAAAAATTAGCGAAAAGATGAAAAGTCAAAAAATGAGTCTTAAATAAAACCAGTTAAATAAAACTTCCGAAATGAACGTGTTATGCCCAGTGAACTTCTTATGAGTAAAAGAATCCACCCAGACTGTGTATTAGTCGAAATGATCGAACCACACCAAAAAAATAAATTATGTCAATGACAGAATGGCTGCAAAGTCCCAGTTAGTCATCAAGTAATTAACATTCACATTCTTTTATCCATTTAAGTTTTTTTTTTCACGGTGGTAAGAACGAACATATAACAACTAACCGTTATAATTTAGGAACACCACACATTTTTTTGGTATCATGATGGATCCTGAGTAGGGTTAAGCAGGGACAGTAAGTCTGAAAATTTTCATTTAATAGAAAACAAAATCAAAACCGGTTATTCAATCACTTTTTTGATTTCGATTAAAAGTTCCAGAACATGATCGAATGTTTTTAAGAAAAGAAAAATACAAAACTGGTTAGCGAAAATGAAAGAAAAATATATCGATGATGATATGGCAAAAATTGAAAGATTTTTTTTTAGGAGAAGAATGCGTTTGAATATAGGAACGAGAGTCAGTCGAGAATGGTTGTAACGTGTGGACTTATTCATGCGTTCCCTTACATGCTCTTACGGCACAGCTCAACTCAAAATAAGCGTAATTTCACTCTGTAATTTGTTATGACATCTGTGGACTAATCTAATTTCACAATTTCAAGGGATTTTCGCCGCAGGTTGATACATGATATCCGCGGATGACAGAGATTTAAAGACAAGAGAGAAAAAGTAAACGAGAATAACCAAAAACGTTAGGCCAAAATGTGGCGTGATTTTTATTTTCACTCGTAAAATATGGCATGATTTTCTTTACCGTTACTAGTACACTGGGAACGAAAAAAAATCTCTTGGAGAGGCAAAATCGGATAACCAGTGGTCTTAGTTGGACGTTTTTTTGTTCTCAGTAGAATTTTTTTATGGAAGTTATAAACCATTGAAAAAAAAATGCATTTCTTTTAAAAGGTTTTTTTTTTTAAATTAAAGTAGAAGAAATTAAGAATTTTACCTAGAGTTAAATGGAAATTGGAAGAAAAAAAAGTGAGTTTTGGGTGAAGAAGATAAAATGAAGAAATTTAAGCTGTCCTGAGAAAGAAAAGTACCATCAAATTAAATCATACAAAGTATTAACCAGTGCATGACAACGGAATCATCAATCATGGAAAGAGTGAAGGTCGAGCTATCAAATTTACAACAATTGGCGAATTATTATCCACCACAAAACATACAGGAGGATATCGTTGCAGATCTTCATCGTTTTATCATTTCTTGTTCCTGGAATTAATCATTATTGGTTTGTTAGCGGTGTTATGAACGCACATCAAAAGATTTTTGCATAGAGCAAATAAGGTCAGATTCAAAATTATAAACTAAAATTTCTTCGAGAATATTCGTTATCTATGATATGCACAACTATATACAATGGAATTACCGTTTTCAAATTTTCAATGCGTGGCATTTGTAATTGGGAAATTTGGGATGCCCATTGGGAAATAATGCATCGTTATCAAGTTCATTTGGCACATTATTATTGTAACGGTGTGTGTAAGACTGTTTGTACACCTTATACAAAAGTAGTCCTATATTTTAAGTAACTAAATCTTGATTAACGAATTGGCATTGTAGAATCGATGCGCGCGCAGATTAATAAAAAAATCATTAAAATTCAGATCAATTTAAATTAAAGTTCTTCATATAAAAATAGAAAATAAAAAATTGTGAAAAGTGAAATAAAAGTTAATTAAAACAATAAAGTGTCTTGTTAACTAAAAAAAATGTGGATTTAGTCCATATATTACCTGGAAAATTTCATTTTTCGGTAATATTTTTTTTTGACAGTTAAACAATAGAACACATAGTGAAAATTGGAAAAAAAAAAATAAAAGAAATAAACTTACTTAACAAACTATTAAAAAGAAAAAAAAAACAAACTAAAAACAAGCGGAACGTTTACCAAAAGATACACCAAATAATGCATTGCTAAAACCTATGGGAGGCAAAAAAGTCACAAAAAAAAACTGCCCCGCGCAGATCTCGATCGGCAGGTGGTATAAAAAACTACCTGGAAGTAGAAGCAGATGAAATAGAAACTAGCCAACAGAAAAATCAACCAGCGAAAATCCAACAAAAACACATCATTAACGCAATAAATATGATAAACGAAACAAACAATAATGATCACTTATTATTTACAGATTCCGAAAAGTCAATAACATCAAATCCATCTACCTCAAAAATGACATCTGAAAGCAACATTTTACAACAACACAACAATGAATTAGCAAAACAAAACGAATCTCTACAACAATACGTCATCGTTCTACAAGAGAAACTAGAACAACAACAAAGTATGTTTGGAAACAAACTAACAAATCTACAAGAACAACTAGAGCTCTTGCAAAATAAAAATCACCGAACAAATTAAAAAAAATTGCAACAGAAAACAACAACAACAAGCAAGTAAGTACTGCAAACAGATTTTGAATGCTTGAAAATGAAGAAAATATGATGGATACATCCAATAACCCTTCGTAATCGAATCATTTCCCCCCCCTTGATGCATTAACTCAGTTAAAAAAAAAAAATTCTAATAATAATAATAAGAACAACAATGAATTAAAGACAAAATTAAAAAATGATAATAGTGAAAATATAATCCACAAAAATTTTGTAACCAATTTAAAAGTAGTGGAAAAACTTCCACCAATTAATGTATATAACCAGGATATTAGCCTTGTTCAAAAAACTATAATTGAAGGTTTAAAAACCAAAGATTTTACCATTAAGCGTATTAATGGTAATAAGTCGGCTATATATACTAATACCATTAAAATGTATGATGGTATTAAGCAATTATTAAACGAATGTAATGCACCATATTTCACCTACACACCTAAATCTTTAAAACCACATACATTCCTACTCCGAGGTGTGGATCCTAACACAGAACAAGAGGATATATTATCTGAACTAAGGGAAAAAGAAAAAACAATAAATAACCTATTCTTTATCAAGGTAACTCATTTTTCTACGACGAAATCACGTCTAGAGGGGAAATAGTTACCTATGTTCATAGTGCAAATCACTCCTGAATCTAACCCAGCAGGTCTAAAAATATCAGGTCAATTATGAACCAAGCGGTTAAATTTGAAAAAATTCAACACAGTGATGTTGTTCAATGTCATAAATGCAAACGATTTGGACACTCAGCTTCCAATTGTGGCATGGATTATCGATGCACGAAGTGCAAAGAAAAACATGAACATGGAAAGTGTAAAATTTCTGAAATTACCGAAAAAGAAAATATATTCTGTGTTAATTGCCAAAAAAAAGGACATCCTGCTACATATAGAGGATGTCCGAAATATGTTGCGATGAAAAAACTCATTCAAGAAAAGATGGCCGATAAACAACTTAAGGCCAAACAAAAAGCTATTTCCCTGAACAATTTCGTTCAACCAAATATTTCCTTCTCGAAAATGACTCGTAGCAATATGCAACCGGAACGCCAAAATGAATTAAATTCAAATATAAACACCACCATTAGCAACACAAATGCTATGAATGAAATAATACGTCTCTTAAAATCCTTAGAGAGCGAACTATTATCAATTAAAACAGAACTTAATACCCATGCCCAGAAAATTGAGGTATTATATAATGCGTTCGAAATGCCTAACAATGTCTGAGTTTTTCCATAGTAATACCCAGAAAACAAGTCCTTCGAAAACTTCTACAAAAAATAACTTCAACATTTACACTATAAATGTTAATTCCATTATTACAAACGTTAGAAGGGCTAATTTGGCAAACTTCTTAAAACTCAACAGCGCGGATATGGTTCTCTTGAGCGAAACCAAGCTAAAGAAAAGTCATAAAGTCTCATTCCAAGACTATAATACCATAAGAACCGATAGACCAAGATCAAAGCAAGCGGGCGGAACAGCGATTGTAATTCGAAAAAATATCGCGTACGAACATGTGGATAGATAATCCTCAATTTTAAAATCCTCGTAACAACAATTATCCGAATAAAATTGACACAGAACCAAAATTTGTACATTGTGTCTGCATATGCGAAACATGAAACTGATAACGTGTTCTTTGGAGAATTAAATTCATTATTCGAGATATTACGATTAAATGATCTAAACAATTTTTATGTTATAGGCGGGGACATTAACGCCAAACATACTAATTGGAAAAATCATGTAAATAACACCAGGTGTATACATCTTGTAAATTGGCTAAGCAATAGCGCAATAAACTATCGGACGAATTTGGCTTCAGGTTCTACACCTACTTACGTTCGAAGTAACTCATATCTGGATGTTTTCCTCTTGGATAGTCGCTTATCGTACTGTAGAATATCAGATTCTAACCTAAATGACCATACAATGACGAATTGTCTAAAAACCATTATTTACGATAGTGATCATAATGCGGTACAAATTAAAGTACAACATTTAAACGAATCACCATTTAATTTACTTAATATAAATGAAACAGATAAATCACAAAATAATCTGAATTTCAAATTTATAAATTGGAAAAAATTCGAAAAAAAGATAGCGACTATGTACCAAAACCAAAACATTCAGATACCGATCAACGAAAATATAGGTAATTGTGAAATAAATAGTTACCTAGAGCAAATAAATTGCGTTATTGCTGGGGCAATCGATAAAATGGTGCCTAAAATCGATAACAATAAGGACTCGGTAAAACCCTATATGTCGCGAACAATAAAGAATTTATTAGCTTACAAGAACCAAATTGTTAGTAAACTTAAAAATCATGTGCGTGCTAATTATTCTTACTTAGATACTGGCTCCCAAGACCCTGTTGTCAAGAGATTTAAATCCATCATTAAAAATGTCAAAGTCCTGCTTTCACAAAATATGACAAAAAATATTAATGAATACTGGAAAAATAAGATTGAGAATATATCACCACGCGATCCAGTTAGTATGTATCCCAACATTAATAAAATTTTCAGAGCAAAATCGAAACCCGAAATTGAAAATCTCAAGATAGATAATACTACGGAAAATAGGAATATTATACAATATTCTGATATCTCTATAAATCAATTTCCGGTTGAAAATGAAAAAATTTTAATAAATACAAAACAAAACAAATTAAATATTTTAGGTGCTTTTCTACAAGATGTGCACAAGGAATTACCACTTAATCCAACCAACCCTACACACAATTTGGTAAAGAACAATTTCAAGAAATTTCTCAATCAACATAAAAGCGCAAAGGAACTTAAACAAACGATTCTGCAATTTTCTCCCTCGCTGCACGCGAACAGTATTCCCAAAGAACATCTTAACAACTATTTTACAACAATAGATACATTAACTGAATATTTCCGATCTCTGAATAACAAAAAGTCCTCAGGACATGATCATATTCCAAATATCATACTAAAACACTTACCTTCTATTATTCTAAACGATTATTGTATACTATTTAACAATCTTCTTAATAACAGTGCCTTTCCTAGAAATTGGAAAACTGCAAAGGTAGTTGCAATCCCAAAAAAGGGCAAAGATTTAAGTTCAATAAAGAATTATCGTCCGATTAGTCTGTTACCAAATATCAGTAAGGTGTTTGAGAAAATTATAAATAACTCGATATTGCATTTCACTGAAATTGGTAATATTGTACCTAATAACCAATACGGTTTCAGGCATAGACACTCTTCAACGCATGCCGTGACTAAATTGGTATCAGACATCATCTGGTATAAAAATAAACAACAAGTAACCGGTGCCTGCCTAATAGACTACGAAAAGGCTTTTGATACCGTTTGGTTAGAAGGTCTAATATATAAACTGACAAACTACCAAGTCTATCCACAACATCTAATTAGACTAATATATGAAATGATATCTGAAAAAAAATTCTACCTTACTGATGGTATCAAACACTCGGAACATACTTACCGAATAACCAACGAATTGCAACAAGGCACTGTTAATTCACCAATCTTATTCAATATTTTCACGTCCGATTTTATTGCAACCAAAAAAGATAACACTATCGCCTTTGCAGACGATTTAATAATTTATACGCACGGTAAAAAAGTGGAGACTGTAACACAAAATCTTCAGCAACTCTTCAAAGCAGTTGAAAAATATAGTACTGATTGGCATTTAAAAATAAATTATAATAAATGCGAAAGCATCTTATTTAGAACACCTTTAAACATTGCGCCTAATAACATAAAAAAAAATTACAAAAAATTTCAAATTAAAAACTCCCAAGAACGGATCATTGAAAACAAACAGGTAGTCCGATACCTGGGTATACACCTAGATCATTTCTTATATTTTAACAACCATGTTAATATACAATTGGAAAGAGCTAACAAAAATTTCCATCTGATTCGAAGACTTTTCTTTACGAAATATCTTAACACTCGTGTCAAGATAATCTGTTACCAATCGCTGATCCGCCCAATACTTTCTTACGGATGTCCGATATGGTATAATATCTCTCCATCCTATATGGAGAGAATTCGAATATTCCAACGTAAGTGCTTGCGTACCGCTTTACGTAAATTTAGAAATTTAAACACTTTGCACTATGTTCCAAACAACATTTTATACAACACAGCACAGGTACATCGCTTTGACGTTTTCATCCTCAAATTAATTCGTAATCACATATGCAAAGCAGCGCAGACTCACGATAACGATACTATATATCTGCCATATCATATGGATGACGGATACTTTGAAAATGCGAGGAAAACTGGAAACTTCCCACCGGAAGGGTTCAACTATCTCGATAAGAAAGGATTTATCCAGGATCGCAACAATATACCCTCGATATATCATATTTATCGCCATTCGAATGATAAAAAGGTACTCTACAACCCAAGCCAAGTAGAAGATATATCGAGTCTGGTCAGATTTTCCACAGATATTTCTTATCGAGATAAAACATATAATCAAAGAGAGGTTAAATACTGGTGGAAATAAAACGAGTACGACGAACATCTTTCGTATTAAGCATTAAAAATATTCAGGACAAAATAATAGATAAAATATCTAAAGATCTTCCCTCCTCCCCGCTCCCTTATCCCCTTTCCTACATAAAACATGTGCCTGTCTACCGTCTGATATATTGTTTCGTCTTAATGTTATTTATTTAGAATAAGTTTTAAAAAATATATATATATATGCATTAATTGGCGGAGGTTTTTACACCCTTTTCCTCATGCAATACACAAAAAAAAAAAAAAATAATAAAATTTATCAAAAATTTTCAAAATAAAAAATGAATAAAAACTAAATTAAAATTTTTTACTGTAAAAGAAACAAACTTTAGAATTCGAAATAAACACAGTAGCTTTAAGTTAGCCTTAAGTTTAAATAAAATTAGATATAAGAAACTCTTTAATACTTTAAGTTTATAGCAAAATATGAATTCAGGGTAAAATAAAGTATATATGAAAAAAAAAAAAAAAAACGGTGTGTGTAACAACATACTTTCACTTTGGTTTTAACGACCCCTAGAATAGCGTTTTCTATTTTAGTTACCATTGCGTGATCTGATTTTCAACATTTTCCCATTTGTTCCACAAATAATTCTCGGAAAATCATTCCAACATTCCAGAATATAGATAAAAGAAAAAACGAAAAAAAAAAAAAAAAAAAAAGAGAGAAAGGAAAAACAAAAATTTCCCCCTTAACATCGGATGTTTTCATGAAATGGGGTATCATGAGATCCATGAGTGTGAACGAACGATCACCAAAATTTTAAAGAAAAAAAAAAAAAATACCGGTTTTGTTGAATATTGAAAATTTTGCAAACGGGAATGAAGAGAATGGAAAAAAAAGGGTGTGGATCGCAAGTCTGGTTTGAAATGTTGAAGAAGGAAGTCTGGTCTAAGAGTTTTTTTTTGTCGCTTCGTAGAAAATATAAAAAGAAAAAAAATTTAAAACAGTAGAAAAAATAAGAAAGGGAATTTCTATCCTGTAGCAATACGGAATTTTTTTTTTTAAATATTATTAATGTTCGGATTTATCTTAAAATATTAAATTAAAAGTTGTAAAGTGAAACAAGAAAAAAAAAGTAATTTCGGAAATAATACAAATTTTGTGCTGGACTCAATAATTTTGCTCGTTTGCTTAATGCAAATACTATTTTCCTAAAATAATGGAAATCGTATGGAGGAGGCAACAATAAGCCCATGTGAGCGGGCGAATTAAATATAGCTCTTAAAATCAACACCCAAATTTCCTACAAATTGGGAGGGAATCAGACATTATCAACAGAATTGGAATTACTTACGCCATCAATAACCTTATTTTTTATTTCATCAACAATCCTGGAAACGAAGAAAAAAGAAAAAAAAATATAATTGGAAAAATACAACGCCTAATATGACCATCACTAGATCCTGTAGGAACGAATCTCAAATCATCTATCGAGACCATCTGATCATGGAGTTTTTTTTTTTTATTGCTGTTAAAAAATCGTATTTTGTATTTGGTACCATTCTTTAGGGGTACAAAAGAAAAACCCTATTAAGAAAACCCCCAAAACAGAAGAAAAAAAAAAAAACAACCCGACCACGTTAACTAATTGTTTCTTTATTCAGTGATACAGGCGCTGTAAAGGAGGGGCCTCTTTTTTCCAGCCCGGTGAGTAAATTTTTTTTTTGCAAATTTTATAATAATTTTCTGAAAAGAAAGAAGAAAAATATACATATATATACATATGTAAATACTATTTATTATATATCATCGCACACTAATGTCGATAATTTTCTCGGAGTTAAAAAAAAAAAAAAAGAAAAAGAATTTCTTTGTGTTGTGGGTTTTCTAAAGAAAAAAAAGAATTTTTTTAAAGAAGTGAAATAAACGAATTTAGTGCTGGATCGAACAAAATTTTAATATGTCATAATTTACGTAATTTTGGCTTCTCCAATTTTCAGCCTCAGAGACATTCGATACACTTTATATAGTAAATTTTTATCAGTGTACACCGAAAAGAAAAAATTTTATCGTAAAAACGGGGGCCGGCATTCTGCTGTCGGTCCATGCGGGTGGGAAGTGCCTCAAAGTCCGGTTGGCAATAAGACCTCTGCCAATCAGCCCCGACATGCCTCGCAAGGCTTTCGCGTTAAGTTCGGTCAGTTTCGGTGACCAAGACCTAACGAACATTCCATTTATTCGGTTTTTTTTCTCGCAAAACCGAATTTCCTTGCCTGATAGCCTTTCCTATCACTATAAAGTCTAAACGACATTCCTATTCACATGCACGCATAAATAACTATGTGTAACGCGATGACAGATGGTGGTGAGGAGCGACCCACCCCACCGGCGAGCTAGTTTGCGCAACTCAGCAAGGCGTGCAGCCTTTCAGTTGCTCACATTTGCTGCACCATCTCATATCTTCTCCTCGCAAGGAAGGAGATATACTGAAAAGGTCATCAGGGGATTTGCCTTCTTAGTTAACAAATCCCAATATGTAAAACCCCTTGTTACATTATTGAGCAGAATGCGACAATTAAATCACACAAATAGTATCAATATTAATATGTGGAAAAGGGAATTTATTCATAAAAGCAGTTCCTGTGAGAAATCTTTGTGGAATGGAAAGTTTTTTTTATTGGAAGAACAACTTTTATAAAAGGTATTCGAATAGTTATTGCATCGTATTACAAATCGCTTATTGGAAATTATGTCGTCAGAAAAATTTGACAAAGAATTTGGTCATAGTGCATTTAAATCGTTACCGAATACATCGAAATGAATTGGAGGAACTAAAATGATACCTAATGCATGTTTATCAATATGAAGTTGTTTGTATACCATTAAGGATAAATTTCATTGTTAACATTTAATAATATATTTGAAAATTTTATTTACAATTTTAAAATAATTAAAATAAGCCAAGCATTGATATTTTATGCGAGTCATAGTATATATTCTTTTTGTAATTTTCATGGAAAAACAACGTTATTTACAATATATATTTAAAAGAAAAAAAAAGATTAAAATTAAAATTAGCGCATACACACAAAACTAAATGACAGTGCTATGGTTTCGCATGATATATCAATTGTTGACTTACAAGGAGGAGTCCAAAGTAATCAGGACTTTTTGAATCTAGCGCCCCTAGTGGCGCCATCTATATGTCGACTGGTGCGTTAGAATCTGCTATCCTTTATCGACTTCCTGTGAGAATTTCATGACATTTCATCTATTGAAAGTGAAGTTATTGCGTTTTAAGTGCAGTATGTTTGTGTCATCGGTGCGAAAATGAGCTTCGACGACCAAAAATTGCTCAGAATTTAACATTCGAAGGACATCATTAAAGAGGTCAAAAAGGACAAAAACTTCCCTTATAACATTGTGACTGGTGACGAAACGTGGTGTTTTCAATATGATCCCGAAACGAAACGCCAGAGTGCTGAATGGAAGGCGCCGGACGAGCCGAAACCCAAAAAATCGCGCCTGGAGAAGTCAAAAGTGAAGACAATGCTGATTTGTTTTTATGATTCCAAGGGTATTGTCCACAAAGAATTTGTTCCACCCGGTCAAAACGTTAATGCAGTATTCTACCTAGGAGTTTTGAAGCGTTTGGTGCGCCGTATTCGACGTGTTCGGCCCGAATATCGCGAAGATGGAAGTTGGCGTTTGTTGCACGATAATGCGCCGTCTCATCGATCGACGCTTGTGACCAATTATCTCACCAAAAATCCATCAACCACTCCCCGTATTCACCGGATATGGCACCGTGCGACTTCTACCTTTCGGAAAAATGCATTTGCCGATGAAAGGAAAGCGTTATGCAGACGTAGAGGCCATTCAAAAGGCTTGCACCGGCATACTGGCGGCCATACAGGCCAACGAGCTAAAACACTCGTTCGACATGCTTTTGGACCGTGCAAAAAGCTGTATTGAAGCAGAAGGAGACTATTTTGAATAAAATCAATTGATTTTGCCGAAAAAACCATTTGTTCTGTTTTTTTTTTTAAAGTCCTGATTACTTTGGACTCCTCCTTGTATTAAATAATAATCATAGAAATGATGTTCTGGAAAAGGCATTATCTTACTTTGAAATTACATGAAAAAAGGGTACATAGGATATTAATTACATCAAAAAGGACATAGAAACTTTATTTTATTTTCAGATTTTCTTAAATTTTTTTTTGTTAGAAATGAGTGGAAAAAAATGAGTAGTGGAAAAGTTTAATTTTGGTTAAGTGTTTTGCAAAACAAAAAAAAAAAAGGGTATCGATACAATAAGGTTAGAAAATAAGGTTAAAGAAACAAACAAAAAAATTTTAAGAACAGAAGATAGATTTAAAACAAAAATAAGTATAAACAATACCATAAGGTTAGAAAGTAAAATTAGGCATAGACATGAATTTCTAAAATTTTATTTTGAATAGTTATTAAAAAGTCTTTAAATTTAAAATAAAAGAAAATGAAAATAATAAATTTCATAAAATTGTTAAATTTAAGAAAAATTTCTGCAATCCTCTGAAAGAAAAAAAAATTTATTAAACTGTAACGGCGTTTTATACAAAGTTACATACTTTTCCTTTACGGAATACAATTAGCGAAAATATTTATTCCAGACTTCAACCATCTGTATTTCAAATTTTAGATCATCGAAACCTCCTAACAGATGTCGTTCGAATAAGGGGAAAATATTAAAATTCAATGAAACGAGAGAACGAATTGAGAGAAGAGATTGGATAGATGGATATTTCCGTTTTGGGTTAGCCGCGTGGTCAACTTTACATGCAAAACCAAAAATATCCGTCTGGAAGTTTATCGTATGATTTTTTCAAAAGAACACATGTTGTGGTATACCCTGTACCAAAAGTCTTTCTGAACAAAAAAGCGTTTATTGATCCCTATATTTCCCGTGTTTCGAAATTTGGTTATTTATTTAAAAAATTTTAGTAAACGCGTAAATTTTTATTTAAATTTAATAACATATTTCGAAATATTGTAATGTAATAAAACATTACACATACTTCTAGTTATAAATCACAGTAAAGAACCAAAAATTACTGTAGACACTTTTCGGCGAAAGTTCTACTTTGTGAATGAAAAATAATGAATTGCGAAATGCATTAAAATTACTTGATGCATTTCGAAACTCATTATCGGCAGAAAATTACATTGATTTTGTAATACATGTTATTGGCATGAATTACGAAATCAATGAAAACATTCTAGAAAAAAAAGTAAACCAGAACTATTACGTAAATGTTCTGCGACCTAGAAAATAATGAGCACAAAGTATGAACTTTCTGCCTATAAAAATGCTAGTTTTTGATAAGCAAGAGTTCAGTAAAAAAATATCCGGTACGCGGTAATGACAAAAAACAAAAGTCGTTACCTTTTTTTTGAGTTTTGCAAGCTGAGTACAGTAGTAGACAATAATTTAATGAGCCCGCAGTCGGTACGCGAGAAAACGGAATAAGAAATAGTTTTGTGTCAAATCGATTTTAAAAATCTTATAAATGAAATAAGATATAATTTTGTGTCAAATTAATTTAAAAAATCTTATAAATGAAATAAGAAATAACTTTGTGTCGAATTGATTTAGTAGTTTTATAAATGCAATAAGATATAATTTTGTGTCAAATTAATTTTAAAAAAATCTTATAAATGAAATAAGATATAATTTTGTGTCAAATTAATTTAAAAAATCTTATAAATGAAATAAGTAATAACTTTGTGTCGAATTGATTTAGTAGTTTTATAAACGAAATAAGAAATAGTTTTGTGTCAAATTGATTTAAAAATCTTACAAATGAAATAAGAAATAATTTTGTGTCGAATTGATTTAGAAGTTCAGTAAATGAAATAAGAAATAATTAAAGAATTTTGTAAAATAAAAAAGGAAAAGAAAAGATAATAAACTAAATTGTGTTCAAAAAAAAAAGAAAGTGTATTTATTTATCAAAATGAGTGAATGCTGGATAAACTTCAAACATTTAACTAAAAGCAGTTCATGTAAGTCCGATTTTCATTAACCCCTATAAATAATAAAGCGGTCCACCATCCATTACACGGATCTATCCGAAATCGAGCCACAACATCGCGATTCCTCTTCCGAAAGAAAAAACTCTATCATCTTCACTAAACAATTTCCCGGAGAGAGCCACGAGGGTCTCCTGTAGGGCTAATTTACACAACAGTGAAAAAGAAAGGAGGATACAATAACTTCAGGGGTAAGGGATTTTATTTCTATTTTATATTGTTCATTTAACCAGACATCAAGTTTTCCGAGAGTTCTGACCTCCGGAAAGGAAAAACCGTAATAATATAGAAGTTGCCCTGAGTTGATCGACAAGGATCCTCCTTCGTCCCTCCGATTACACAACACACAGAAAGAAAGAAACGGCGAGGTAGAAATATTTTGGATGAAGCTTTTTTTTGGGGGGAAAGTCAGTCTTGTTTGAATCTTGACAGAGGCTGGTTGGAAGCTTCAGCGAAAATTAATTGAATATGAAAAAGAATAAAAAGGGTTAAAGAATAGAATTTTGGTTATACGAAAAATAGTGTAGTTGGTTTTAGTTCGTAAAAGTTTGAAATAAGAAACAAAAGAAAAGATAAACTCGGAAAACGTGATTTTAAGCAAATTAAGAAAAGTTTTTTTTATATATATAAGAACTGAAAAGGAAAAAAAAGGTTTTCTTTAAAAGTCGAACTCTCTGTAAACGCAATGGGTTTTGTGCGTTTTTTTTTTGATGAAACTGTGAAATTCAAGATTTGGACATATACTGCACCAAGATCAAAAGAAGAAAAAACGGTGTATTTACACTGATAAAAAACAAATTAGTTTTGGTTATATATATATATTGCTGGTTGCTCAAACACATCTAATTATTAAAATTCATCTCATAATTCGTAAACTACATGTTGGTTGCTCGAACACATCTAATTATTAAAATTCATCTTATAATTCGTAAACTAAACGAACGTATTGTTGGTTATTCGAAAAATATTAGTTTCGAAATAAAACGAACGGATCCTAATTCGACTACCGTTGGCTGTATAAAAAATATATTCCGCCCTTCTCTTCTGGACTAACATTGGGATCAGTCATTTTTTCATTATCAATTTTCGTCGATTATTCTTATTACATTTTTAAAGTAAAACTTTTGTTAGACCGGTACTATTTTCGTGAAAAACACAAATTCTCAATTAAAATTATATAAAATAAAAATAAAAATAAAAATAATTATTATAACGAAATATAATTGGTGTCTGATTTCTTTCGTCATAAGTATTCGCACCAACTATAAAAAGGCTTATAGTGCACATATATATCATTCACACTCTCTCAACTACAAGTAACCTGGAATGCATTGGAAGAAAAAAGAAAAAGGAGGAACATCTGAATTAATATCTTAATGGAGGACCCGGAAACAAGAGGATTTTTTTTTTAATTTGAATTCTAATGAAATTTTAAAATATTTAATTGGGAGGCCGCCATTTTTTTTCTTTGAATAATGTCAGAAAAGCCAACTCTATTTTCTTGAAATCATTTGTATACGCTTGGTATGCAATACAATTATCCCATCAATATCATCGCAAGGACACAAAAAAAAAAAATTCCAAAATAATTTTGTCATTAAGTTTTATGATGCCCATCAGGAAAATACACCATTCTCGAGTTTCGTTCCGGCAAAGCATCAATGACGAACGTGTCGTTACAACCATCTAACTAGTTCCATTGTCAACATTTTGGAAAGTAACTTGTCATGAACTGGAAAATTCATTGGAGGAATTGTAACAAGCTGCCCACAAAAACAAAAAAAAAGGAAAAAAACAAAAAGAATGACCGTAATAATGTCACCAAATCCTGTTTCGTTTTCGACTTCAACAAAATAAGAATTTAAATAAATTATTAAAAATTAAATACATTACTATAATTCTGATATTAAAATTTATTAATAAGAAATAGAGAGGGGTCAATAGATATTTATAATTATAATTTTAAATTACTATTCCAACCACCCATCCCATCAAAAGATAAAGAAATTAAGATTATATTGTCGAAAAATAACTATCCAAAATCAGTCATCAATATGTTATCAAACAGAGTTTTCCAACACTATCGTCAAAACGCTACTACTGTTCCTTCCGCCAATATTTTTGTAAATTTCCTTACATTAATGGCCTATCGCAACAATTGGAAAAATTGTTTCGGAAAGAAGAACAATGTAAACCCGTTTTTTATAATTTAAAATCAGTGAACAATATATTGTCATCAATAAAAAACCAAGATGATATAAAAGATAAATCGGAAGTTATATATAAAATTAATTGTAATAACAGTGATAAATGCTATATTGGTCAAACAAGACAAAAGTTGGGAACTAGGATCAAACAACATGAATATGATTGCAGACTGACTAACATTAATAATAAAGAAAAAACTGCACTGAGTATCGATAGATTTCAGGAAGAACATAATTTTGATTTTATTAACACCAAGATTTTGGACAATGAATCTCATTACCTTAAAAGAAATATATCAGAAATGATATTCATCGTCTTAAATAGAAGCGAGTGTATCAATTTAAGATGGGATACTTTTAATCTAAGTAGTCTATAGAAGGGAATTTTAAAAAATTACAATGATATTCAAAACTTTCACTAATATTATGTTTGTAATTACTGTATACAAAATATACTGCATATAAAATATCTAAGCAACTCAACTTATAACAGAATGTCACATTTTGGCTTTAATTATTATTTTTCAAAATTGTTCGCCTAAGATTTAGTTCGATAATTGTCATAATTAATAATATAAGTTTTTGATATTAATAGGTAATTGTTTCATAATTTTATACAACACCATTTTCTTGTTATATATACTGATTAATAAATGTTTGTTTTAACCTTGAGAAAGTCTCGAAAAGAGACGAAACGTTGGCAAATTAATAAAAATTTGTTTATGTCCTAACCAGCTATAACTTTATAGAAAATTTAAAACATTTTTAAGGACGATATATTTTGATACAGAAATTACAATTTTTTTTTTAAAGAGATTTTCCTATCATTAACTAAAATTTAATCAGTATTATAAAACTAAACTAAAATGATAAATCAGCACTGAAAAGGAAAAAAAAAAAACAAAAATAATTTTCTTGTCAGTATCAGTGGGACGTTAAGTTTTTTTTTATATAATAAGCGGACAGAGTCCAAGAAAGATTATTTTATGCAAATCATAGTGTAGTTTATTTACTTATATTTTCTAGCAGTAAAAGTATTCCATGGAAAGGTCAATTTTTAGGTTAGATCACAAAGAATTAGTGCATATGACAGAATAACATATCGATACTAGAATTTTGCATAACGTGTCTATTAATAATATTTCAAATGTTAACGGGAAAGAGATAAAATTTAAAAAGTACATTATATCAAAGTTTAAGAATTTTTTTTTTTTTAAGGATTACGGAATGACAAGAAAATTCATTTAATATATTTTTGGAAGGTTAGTTTTAAGATTTCCAATACCCTTTACTTAAATATATCAAAAAACAAAAAAAGAAATTAAAAATTAACTCTAAGATTAGTTAATATATTTTTGGTGGTCAAAATGTATATTCAAATAAAATAAAGATTCTCTTCATGAAGTAATTTGTTTTTTTAATTTGCGCATGAAATATTAAATCCATAATATAACCACTACAATGTAAATGTGGCTTTTTCGTGAAGAAAAATTTAAAGTTGAATTTACTAATGGCGAAATGACATAAGGAAGCATTTGAAATTTCAAAATATTAACGATTAAAACAAAAGAATTTTGATTACGTAAAGGAAAACTTTATATTTGAAAAAAATATATATGTATCATATTTTAAACATTTTTTTATTAAAAAATTATTTTCCCATTTCCATGGATTTGCCGACGATGCATTTTTGTCAAACATCACACAAAAACATGCAGGTAGAATTACTTAAATTTAAATAATTCAATTTTAAGTTTAGGTTTAGTCTTATTGTAATATCCAATTTGAGAAGTTCAAAATAAATAAAGTCAAACTGAAAATTAAAAATTAGTTTTTTTAAGTCAGCTCTTAAATAAAACATTAACTGGCGCCCGATCAGGAGCCGTTGGAGTGATATAGTGAAAAAGTCCATAAAAGCTGTTTGAAAATAAAATTAAAATCAGTGTAATCATTCACAAAAAATTTTTGTTTTTTCAAAATCAAAGTTGTGTTTTTTTTATAAAAAGAAAACTAGGCCCCTGAGTCACCTCACTGAGAAAAAAAAGGAGTTCCTGAATCGAACCCTTAGATTAACCAAATCCAGGTTCAAATATTCATCAAAAGCCGCCTGACCTGTTGCTGTAGAAAGTCTACAAGCGGCCCCATGTACAGGAAAAGGACAAAATTACCCGACTACCTGTATTATACTTCCCAAAAAATACTCAATTATTATCCAGATGTCAGTCCTTCATCTGCTTATTTTAATGAAAGTTATTTTATAAGTATTAAAAAAAATTTTAAGTGAAAAAAAGTGAGTTTATGCAAACTGAAGCAAATAAAAATTAATTTACACGAAAAGAAGAAAAAAATTAAATACTACAATAAATAAGAAACAAAAAGGAATAAGAATTTTGCCAAAATATTGGAAAATTAATTAAAAAATAACTAAATAAATATACAGAAAGAAAAACAAATTAAAAAAATACATTTTAAATTAATACATGTTATCGAACTAGGAAAGTATCAACAATTCATAAACGAGCTGAATCCAATCAGGAAATAACTAAAACACATTCTTTATTTCCCTATCTTAATAATGAGTTACTCCAAATTCAAGATCTAATGGACAATTCAAAACCTGACAAAATTAAAAGATCGTTAAACTTTATTGGTAACGCTTGGAAATGGATCGCGGGAAATCCTGATCGCGAAGACTTTCGTATAATCGAAGACGAAATGAAAAATATATTAACAAACAATAACAGACAAATTATAATTAACCAGTTGTATAATAAGAGAATAAATAACATAACCAAGGTGGCTAACGAAATTCTAAATATGGTCAAAAAGGAAGCTTTCAACGTCCAATATAAATTAAAACTGTTTAAGGAAGAATTAACTAACATAAGATATGCCATTCACTGGGCTGGATCGGGAATAATAAATTCAATGATGCTATCAAAATCAGAAATAAAGTTTACAACTGATACTTTAGATAGAGAGAAACTTCCTTATGCCACATCAGAGGAAGCCCTAGACTTTGCTAATATTAAAATCATAACTAGTAGTTCTTGTTTATTCTATGTTGTTAACATTCCAATGACAACAAAAGAAGCTTTCGAAAAGTTACTAATCAAACCTGTCAAAAGAAATAATATAATAAACGAAATTCTTTATAATAATATTTTAAAAAGTAATGATAAAATTTTTGGAATTATAAACAATTGTAAAACTTTTAATTATTTATCTATTTGTAATCAAAATAACACAGTAAATATTAGCAATTCTACCTGCATTCCGAATTTATTAAAAAGTCACAATTCTTCATGTAACAAAGCAAATAACCAGCATGTACCTACTATAGAAGAAATATCAGAAGGAATCTTATTGCTTAATCAATACAAAGGCATCATCAGTGTTGAGAATACGGCTCATAGCCTCGATGGAAATTTCTAATCAAATTTCATAACACAACCATCAGAATCGGTGACAGATCATTCATCTCAAAAGAAGCATCAATCCCCCAAGTTCCTCCTGCTATCCTACAGCCAACTCCCTTAAAAAATGACTATCAAGAACTCTTGTCGCTGCAAATGATGACAGGAATATAAATAAACAACACCAACGTGATTGAAGAGTTACGAACTGAAAAGAACACACACCCATCAATCAGCTATGGGTTAATCATCACAGTTGCTATCATATTAAAGATCATACTATTATTCAAAGCAATAAACAGGAACAACACAAGAATTGTCATCCAGCAAAAAGAGGAGAATGCTAGACAAAGCAATACAACTATACCCGAAGGGGAAACATCAGGAATACCTCTAAAAGTACCAAATAACATTCTTAATTCTTGACTGAACATCGTACGAACAACACGTTCTTAAATAAACGCATCTGGATCTTTCAATAGTAAAAATAATTAATCCATTTGTAACGGTGGGTTTTCTTGCCTTGCATCTTTGGTTTTAACGACCACTAAAATTGCGTTATTTTTCTATTTAGCTACTATCAGATATTCGCAGCTTCAACATTTTTTTTTTTTTTTTCACTAACAATTTTCGAAGCTTCGGCCCTGGTATACAGCTGTTAAATAAAATTATTAGAAAAAGAAAAACTCAAACCGGTTTTGAAAACGTGGCAAAATTTTGTAGGGAAAAACGAAAAAAAAATATATCGAAAGTTCTGGAAAGTATGGTGTGATAATTTGAGACTATCGGAGAATGAGCAGAAAGAAGGAGACGGGGATATTCCTTTTTGTGTTAGTTTTTTTTCATGATCAGAATTTTTTTGGGTTGAGAGGCAGTCTAGTTTGAAATATTGAAAAGAAAAGTCTAGTTTGAAATATTGAAAAGAAAAGTCTAGTTTGAAATATTGAAAAGAAAAAAAGAAATATAATCAATTAAAATTAAGTTCCGATTAAAAAAAAAAAAAAAAAAAAAGTCAACAAAATTAATTACAAAGAAAAAAAAAACAAATGTAGAATTATATTGCGACAAAAAAAAAAGAAAAAAAAAGAGAAAGAAAAAGGGAAATATAATAGTAAGAGGAAGCACAAATTTTGTTAAGGAAATCTTCTTTAGCTGGGAGAAAATGGAGGCCTCCGGATTTTCATAACTTGGGTGAGTTTTTTTTTATTATTACATTGCTTTATTTTGAATATAAATTCTTTTCTTATATATGTGCGTTTTTAAAGAACCAGTGCGCGACCACGTTTACCTTTTTTTCCCCTTTTAGAGCAAACAAAAATTTTTTTTTTGGTATTTTAAAACCATGTGACTATTAAATTAAATGAAAAAGAAAAAAAAAGCAAGAAAGGGAATTGTAATTTGTTTTTGAAAATATAAGAGGATTTACTTATGCGAACATAATATCGGCTTATATGTATAGTCCGAAATGCAGTCGACCTGTAGATAGTTTAATGTAAAATTGAAATTTGGAATACCTTGAATAAAGAAACACCAAAAAGAAAAAAAAAAGAAACTCTTCTTATTTCGTATGCATTTTCAGGTTATGTAGAACGCCACGTGATCGTGGAGAGGGACGGAATGAGGGCCTGAAGAAGGCATAAAAGAAATTCTAAGGGACGATAACCATTTGTAGGGGCGGTTATCGTCAACGGGGGCCGGCATTCTGCTGTCGGTCCATGCGGGTGGGAAGTGCCCCAAAGTCCGGTTGGCAATAACACCTCTGGCAGTCGGCCCCGACATGCCTCGCAAGGCTTTCGCGTTAAGTTCGGTCAGTTTCGGTGACCAAGACCTAACGAACATTCCATTTATTCGGTTTTTTTCTCGCAAAACCGAATTTCCTTGACTGATAGCTTTTGCTATCACTATAAAGTCTAAACGACATTCTTATTCTCATGCACGCATAAATAACTATGAGTAACGCGATGACAGATGGTGGTGAGCAGCGACCCACCCCACCGGCGAGCTAGTTTGCGCAACTCAGCAAGGCGTGCAGCCTTTCAGTTGTTCACATTTGCTGCACCATCTCATATCTTCTCCTCGCAAGTAAGAAGATATGCTGAAAAGGTCATCAGGGATATGCTTTCCTCGTTAACCACCCCCAATATGTAAAACCCCTTGTTACACATTTTGGATTTTATTTCATAAAAATAGATCGGAAATTTTAGTACAAAAAGAAATGGAAGATGAACAGCCAAATCAGCCAAATCAGCCACATCAACCGCAACAAAGACGTATTCGCACGTGGCGCGAAATCGTTGGTGTTCATTGCACTTGTAGAGCAAGAAGCATTGGCCATGTTAAATATGATAAGATCGTTCCGAGCCACAGCCACAGCTACTGCTGCTGATCGTGAACGTGAACGTAATCGTAATCCTAGTTATCGTAATAGACTGTAACGGAATTATTCGTTTAGTATTATGTTATCATTTTGGTTTGCCGATGGCCACGGGTTTCTTCAGCCTAGTTGTATTTCCAGGATTCCCATCGATTACCAAAATGATATGCGTGGTAACAAAAGAAAATATCGAATAAAACTATCCATATCAAATTTTTATTTTAAAACTCACAAAAAAACTGAGTTCATCAAAAGGAAACGAATGTCAAAAAAAATACTACACTCGATATTCTGTAAAAGAAACAAATGTCTGATCCCTACAAAACCAAAGAACACTCAATATATGTATTGGTACAATGCGCAATATACTAAATTTTGATTACCTGTTTCCATGCCGTTTCATTTTTTTGTTCAACTCCTCCCATATATCACCAACTTTCTTAACCTGCCATTAAGTTATTTTTCATAACTAAAATAAAAACAGACACCAAAATAAAAAAACTTCTTTATAACAAATCCACTGTATTATATTTATTTTGCCTCAAAATTTCAAATATTATTTGGATTTATATTTAGAAAAAATGTCTTCCTTTATATATATGTGTATATGAAACATGTTTAAAAATAAAAAAAAATAAAAAAAATATAATTATACACGAAAACGTATTTTTATCGAAAATTCAAAAATAGAAAAATAACCATCAATATTATTCTCTACTCATTCCAAAAATAAAAAAAAATAAACACAGAATTTTATTTCATGGCTTTTGTTTGATCTTGTCATTTTGACATTTTTTGTGTTGTTTACCTTTTCGTATTCGAGTCCCTTTTTTTGCCTTCTCTTTGTTTGTTTTGTTTATTAAAACTTTAATATATTTAGTGAGTGTAAATTTTAAATTAATATCTTAAAAGAAAATTCTGTTTAACACGGTGCCTCTACAGAGCCGCCCTAACAGGATTTTCTTTTAAAAAAAAGTGATCGTTCCAAAAAAAAAAAAAACAAAAAAAAAACAATAAATAAAAAAAACTTCAAAAATAAAAAAAAAATAAATATTTAAGGTGATCCGTGGGTTATAAAAAAAAACGAAATTTTATTGTGCGCGAAAAATCATGGAATTAAATCTCGTAAGTTCACTTTAATCACTTTAAAATAAACTTAGACTTAGCTGTTTTTATTTGTTTCTGTTCCTTCTACAGATGGTGAAACTATTGCTGTCCTTGAGGTTCGTTGACCCATTAAACTCCGTAAGCTGTTGTTGTCCTTGATCAAAAAAAAAATCTTCAATATTAGTTGTTTTCTTTTTTCCGTTAACCGCTACATGCTCTTAATTAATTTTGTTCTGCATTTTTCCCCTTTTTCTTTCTTTTGTTTTATGACGTCTTTTCTTCCTTTTGGTTATATTGATTTTGTTTTAAAGAAAACAGAAGAACTTAAAAAAAAAACTTGTGAAAACACCAACAAATTTTCCACTTCCCGTAATTTACTTAACGATTATAAATTTTTTTCTTTCTTTTACTTTGTTTTAAAAAAACTGTTAATGGAAATTTCACGTTTTATTTTTGGGCAGCGTAACAACTTACTAGGACAATTTTAGAAAATTTTCTGACCTTTTCTCGTTGTCCAGAGGTTCCTTTTATACTACTTTGGTATAACGGACTTTCGACTTGGAAACTTAAATATGGTTTTTTTAATGCTTTCCCTTTTTATATGGATATGTAATATGTGACTAAATCAAGATAATAATTTTTTTAATCTTTTTAAAACACTTCTCATATCCATAATTCTCTAATTTTCTTTATTTTTTTGAATACTGGGTTTTTCTTTTGTCTAGAGGCCGTTACGTTTCCATGGATTATATAGCATAAAATTTTCCTTTTAATTTTCGGCGCATATTACTTGTATTGTAGAATTTTTTTAAAATTATTTTTACCAAAAAGTGCAAGTTTGCGTGTTTTCACATAGTTTTCGGCCTCCTTTTTCTAATGCAGTCCATGTTTACAATTTCTTTTTCATCATTTAAAAGAAAAAATAAAACAAAAAAAAGGTAAAAAATGTGAGGTTAACACCCATAGAAAATCTTCAATTTCCTGATATATCAACTAATTTACCACAAAACTATAGCAGCTCGTAACGCTGATTAAGTTTATATATCACTATATAAGGGGAACTTGAAGGTTTCATTGATAAAGGCATCTTTATTTTCACCATCTGTCAAAGGACATTTTACTTTCAAAAGGCTTTTACTGCTTAGCCCTAGTGCTACTAAAATTCTGTGTTCATTATCATGGTTAAATGAACAACTAAATATTTATAAAAAACTTGGCAAATAATATTATTAATAATATATAAAAAAAAAAATCCAATTTTAGGTTTGCTTTTTCCAGCGTCATCTTCCTTCATCAATGATGGACCATTCCAATACGCGTAAGTATCCTAGGAAGAAGAACTGTTTTTAAAACACAATCTTTCAATTACAGATAACACCTATGGTGGACTGAATACTGGTAGACAACACAACAACAAGTAAGTATAATGATCATACATCTTTTAACAAGAAAACTAAAGTCTCTTTTAATCCTTTCCTTGTAGATTCAAAACACGTAATGAAAAATGAAATCACCATGAGAAAAAGGCGGTCGTTACAAGACGCCATCGCCGATATTAACATGTTTGCATTCAAAGCACAAATAAAAAAAGATTTTTCTACTTATATTTAATAATATTATTTTATGTTAGTTCGCATTAATTTTAGTTCATCTATTGAAACATTTTTAATAGATTATTTTATAGTATAAAGAGGAAACCGAGTGAAGTAGACTGGACTGCCACAATTCGACTTGAATTATTCATTAGTAATTATTGATCTTATTTGGTAAATTAAATTTGCTATTCTTGAATTTGCGATTTCATAATAATTTTCAGGTTGGAAGACCTTATAGTTTTCAGACGAAGAAGGGCCGGCAACCCCTCCCAGAGCCGCACCGGATCCCTTGGTAGCTGTACCACGTGGCCGCCGCCAAGAAAGTTGGCGAGATTCAATTTCACTGAATGTCGAATTCGAACGATATTTTTGTTTCGATGTTTCACATTGATTAAAACTTGAATTACTAACTAAAAAAAAGAAAATGATTGTTCCAAACAAAGTTCAACAAAAAAAAACACCAGCAATAACAATACAATATGAAACAACTAGCAGACGCAAATTCTATTAGACACCATTTTTTTAACTCTGCAAATGAGGACATTTGCATTTAAGAAGGGAAAGTTAACACCAGCAACATGATGCAGATCATTCATATTTTAAACATTTTTTTATTAAAAAATTATTTTCCCATTCCCGTGGATTGGCCGACGATGCATTTTTGTCAAACATTAGAATAATTCAATTTTAATAATTTTAGAATTTTAAGTTTAGTTTTAGTCTTATTGTCACATCAATTTTGAGAAGTCGAAAATAAATAAGTTAAACTGAAAATTAAAAATTTGTTTCTTTTTTAAGTAAGCTCTTATGTCGGCTGTGTGTAGATTGGCCTTAACACTATCAAACTTTACCCAATGACTCCATTAGATTTTTTTCAAGACTTATTTTCAGTCTACGGGTGCCATTTTGAAGACATTAAATTTTTAGGTGGCCATTTGATGTCCTGATATTTTATTTGTAAAAATACTGTTGACGAAGAAACAACAATATTTTCCGCATAAATTTACTATAAAAATATTTTATATATGTTGTGTAATCGTATAATAATAATTTAATGTGTTAGAGAATAAGTTAAAAATATTTGGTCAGAATAAAGTTGGAGTTTCTGACAAGCGGATGTGTTTAATTCACTTTCTCTAAAATAATTTAGAATTTGTTTTTTTGGAAAATTGGCCTACAATTTCAGATGTGGGGTTGAGCAAATAACATTTGGATGTTTTAGAAATTGCGAATTATTAAATTGTGGTCTTTAATTTGTGAAATTTGGTTTTGGGATTGTTTTCTTTTTTTTTTTTTTTTTTTCAAAAAATAGTTTTGAACTATTCAACATTTGACTGATTATTTGATATTTGAAGGTTTGTTTGGTGAAATTTTGCTTTGTTTTTGCTAAAAACAAAACAAAACAGAAAAGGGGGCAAAAACAACGATAAATCGAATTATTGCATTGAAAGCACGCGTGTCTATTTCAAGATGGCAAAAATGTCGGTAAGATAGTTGCGCATTCAACTGAACAATCATCGGCTTGATAAATCATGCCAAAAAGTGTATTAGTAGTGTAACATATTGAAATATGCTAGTAGATGACACTGAACTATGTGACGTGTGAACCCCATGCCTTATTTTTTTGATAAAATATTTGGAGAATTGCAGAGAAAAGGAGTTAGTTAATTTCTGGTAAAGAAGTAGTTTAGTTATATTTTCAGCAGTAGTAACAAATAATATAATTTGATAAGAAATCCTTTTGGGAATATTTTTTTAGACTGAAACAAGAAAGTAAGAACATATATTGGAATACGAAAACCCGAAATTAGTAAAAAGATCAAAAGAATGACATATCGATCAATTTACTGTGAAATTTTTTTTAAATTCTCAAATACACACGTACAAATACATATATAAAACCGTAAATTAGAAGAATTAAAAGAATTATCTACAAATTATAATATAAATAAAATGTATGGTGAATTTTTCTTTAAATACATGCAAACATATAAATCTCTGAAGTGAAAGTTAATAAAACCTAAAATTAGGAGAATTAAAACGATTACATATAAATTAAAATACCGATATTTATTTTTACAATGGAATTTGCAATTACGAATTTAAAATAAAAATTGAATTATAGAAATAAATTCTAAAACAAAAACTAGTATGGGACAAGATACCAAATTTTCCGAAGCATAGAAATTTCGCAGTCGCATTTGCAGTTACATACATACATATATATTTAAAACTAAGAAAATGAAATTTTGATAAAAGAATTATATTTGAAAACGAAAACTACCCTGAAAAAGGACCACAAATTGCGGAAACCAACAACATACAAAAAAAAAAAAGAAAATGTCAAAATGAAAGCAATAAACTCATTGTAAAATAATTATAAAAGCATATAAACAATTAAAAATTCAAATAAATTTTTTTATAATATTTAAAATTTGGTTGCACACAGTTTAATTTTGTGAACAGGTTGTTGCACAAAGGCCTTCGTGGAGTATTTACTATAAGTTGGCATTATCCATTATTTTTTTTTTCGAATTTTTTTATAAACCATAAATGCTTTAAACTTTATTTATTTTATTAAATATAAATTTGGGCTCGTTTCAATAAAATATGATACATTATATGATTCTTTCATTGTTTTTTTTTTTTGTGATTTGTTTGAAGTGATACATATGGCAGAATAGGCCTAAATTTGATGGGAGAGTGAATTGTGTGGAAGACAGTGTAAAGGAGGCGTAGGTGAAATCCATGGTTTCAAGGGAAATCATGTGAGTTCTTTGGCCCAGATCTAATTGAGTTTAGATCATTCCGCTCGACACTTATTTCCAATGAAATACCATGATACCCAAATTGTTTTTTTTTATTTTTTTGTATATTGCCCGCTGGTGACCTAAAAGGGTGTGAAACTGGAAAATCACCTCCCAACCCCTCTTGCCAGCCCTTTAGGACACGCAAAAATTTTATGTTTCTATTGAAGATGGATGGTAATGACCCACCCCACTGACGAGCTAGTCAGCGCAATTAGCTAGGCGTGCTGCCTTTTAATTACCATCAGCGCTGCATCTTCACAGGCCTCTGTCGTAAGACAAATGCCCTGCCTTTTAGGATTGAAAAGGGCCAACAGGCCGACGTTAACAACTATAATTGTAGATTCTACTACTCAATACTGGTTATATGCAAAGTTTCATTCCAAATTTAGCAGAAATTTCTTCTCCGTTAAGAATATTAATAAAGAAAAATACAATTTTCCAATGACAATTACCGCATACGTTGTGCTTGAAAAAGATAAAAGAAATGATTATTAACGCACCAATTCTAAAATATTTTAGTCCGGAAGCAAGAATTATAATACAAGCGGACAGTAGTAAAGATGGTGTAGGATGTTGCATTATGGAGGATAATCAACCAATTTCTTTCGCAACAAAAAGCCTGACATATACTGAAAAAAGATATGCCCAAATTGAAAAAGAAATGGTAGCGATTTGTTTTGCCTGCAAAAAATGTCATAACTGGATCTATGGAAAGAAAATAACAATACAAAACATAGAGCGCGGGAAATTGTTTACTGGCCGGGGATATATGCAGAAATAGAGGATTTAATTAGTGGCTGTAACATTTGTCAAAATTTCGAAGTTCACAAAAGCGTCAACCTCTATTACCACATGATATTCCACAATACAATAGGAATGGATATTGCGGAATATAGAGCAAAAATTTTTTTAGTCATTATAGACTATTATTCTAAATTTATACACATCCTAAAATTGAACAAGAAAAATGCAACAGAAATAATATCTAAGCTTAAGGATGTCTTTGCAGTGCATGGCATACCTAAGGAAATAGTAGCACAGTTTCGAATTCAAGATGTTTGGAAAAGATTTAGATCATATTGGATTAAAATCTTACATAATGACAAAATTATCAAAAGAAATTCTTATTTAAAAAAAAAAAAAAAAAACATAAAAACTGAAGGAACATAACATTGACCACAGAACAAGCATTTACTAAGATTTAATCAAACAAAAAAAAAACAAAAAAAAAACTATATATTATTACATACTATATAAATATATGTTTGTTAATGTTGGAATGGAACCTTAACAATTGATTCAAAGGTGTTGGAATGGAACCTTAACAATTGTTTCTGTCACTTCTTGGAAACCATTTTATAAAATTTGATTATTATTGTATAAGCACGCCTTGAGCTAGAAACATCTAGAATTATTATACTGTTTAACCTCGCCTTTTGTTTTTCATTTTTTTATTAAAATAAATATTTTTAATTGTTAAATATTTGAACTTGTATTTATTTTATCATTTAAGTCTAGATCCAAATATAACAAGTAGAACGATTAGTAACATTTGAAAAAATCAATCTCTTGCGAATATTATTGATGCTAGCAGTACTACCGTTGATCGTGAAAACGAAATAAATAACAGTTTTAAAATACTGACGGAAAAATTGAAACTTAAAGAAAAAGAAACAGCATTGTTAGAAAGAGAAAACCAATAATATTAATGGAACAGAAAGAAACAGTGATATATTGAATGATCAATTTGCATTAAAACATGTTGGTACAGTTATTTTAGAATACGATGGCACAAATATGTTATTCCAAAGTCGCGTTTTGACTTCCAAAACGAGCACAAGTGCAGCGAAACATTAAGTGATTGAATTAATACTGATTTTCCAATGGAATATTATTGTTAAATATTACCACAGCGACACACCCCTGCAAATTAATTTTTGTAAATTATTAATGGACATAGAGACAAATATCAATTCGTTTCACACATAAATTTAATGAATCACAACAAATTAACATAATTACTATGTTATTAACTACTTTTTGCCAAGATTTACATAAATATTTTCATATACTTATGGTGAATAATTTCAGAGCAATACCTACTTAAAATCTTATTGGTTTTTATTACGCAAATGCATTTCATTTATTTGTATTTAGAAAACGACCACATTAATTTTTTTTAGGTGCATCATACCTAACTTTTAAATTGTTTTAATTTAAAGAAAACACCTGTATTACTTAAAGGTATTCGGAGTCATCGTTATTGAAATTAAAAGTAGATATTACTTTATATGCTATAAAATTACAATACACCGCAGACCACAAATCATAGCTCTAGTTCCTCGTAATCAGATTCACTGTCTCCTTTCAAAAGACGTGCACAAAAAAGAATAATAAATGCCCATCCATAATCCGACCAGACCATACCAGCTCTGTACGAACTGAAATCAAATGGCACACACCAAAATATTATGAAAAAATCCGGAGAAAGAATCACAAACCAAATTTTTTTTATATAATTTTTTCATTTGTCTAAAAATTGTTATTTTTCCTAATATTCCACCAAGATTCTTGCGGAATTGGCAGTCATAAACAAGGAATTTCCACAAAATTGTATATGGAATAAAAAAAACGTTTCATATACAATTTTGTGAAAATTCCTTGTTTATGACTGCAAATTCCACATGAATTTTGGTGGAATGCTTGTGGATTCCCACAACATTTCGCCGACAGAAAAGATAGTTGTCAAATGTTTTATTTTATTTATGTCCTTTTTTTGAAAATGTGTATAAGAGAATTCAACTGGATAAAAAAAAAATGATTACCAACCACAATGCTCAAACAAACATAGGTAAAAATGAACAAATTGATAACCTGAAAATAGAACGACCATCGTCCTGTAGTGGATATGGACCAAAAAATAGCGACAATGCACAGAATCAACCAACGTTTGCACCTCCTACAACAGTCAAAAATGATTCTGGTTTTAATATGAGCCATACAAAACCAAAAATATCCAATCTGCCAATAAAAAAAATTTTTTTTTTGAATACACATAACAAAGGAAGGTCAAACGTATTATGTTCCCATTATAAATATCTGCGTTTGCTTCCAACAAGTAACTTGGAAGAATTTAAGTCACTTATGCAGTATTTCATTCTGGAAGGAAAACAACGTAGATATTGCACAGTTGTAATTAAATCATTATTATCTTATTTTAAAACCATTTGGCCAAATTTTAAAAACCCATTCAAAGGGCAACCTAATTTTATATATCGAGCATATCGTCAAGCCTCAAAAACTAGCGCGACTACCACAAAATTGTTTACAATTGAAGGTCAAGAAATAACATTGCCGAAAGACTTTAACATCAGGATTCAACCAAGGCAACGATCGATTCTATCTGAAGAGGTTAAAAAACTATACAACTATGCTCATCAGGAATTGATTAATTGGATAAACTCTAGTTCCGAACATAATAGTTATATAGACTTGTATTTGGTAATTATACTAAATTATAACATGGGATGCCGTATCAAAGAATTATTAAACTTAACTTTAACCCAAGTTGACCATTTAATTATAAAACATGAGGTAGAAATAATAACAAAGACTGGTTTGAACATAATTTGTACGAATAGCCATTGCGCCGAAATATTTAATATGTATATCGAACACCCTAGCCGGCCGCTATCCGAAAATTTATTTGTTTACAACTATCAAAAATTACGCCGTAATTATATTAAATTGTATCGTAAAGTACTTAATGACCGTAAGCCAGAAGGGGTTTTATTTACCTCATTTCGAATTGACTTTTCTGCACGTGCCTCTAAAATTGATAAGATTAGCACTCAGCGTGGGTAATAATAATTTTGATAATAATTCAAAATAATAGTACCATCAGCGGAATTTAAGTAATCTTTTATTGTGCCTTTTTGGTGACTCTCAGGTGTATTTAGACTACTATGCACTGTCGTTGATAATGGCAAATTTAATATGATTTGTGTTTCATCTGAATTATTTGATAATTCATCTAAATGGTTTGATATGTTTAAATATTTTGATGTATTTTCATTCTGGAAATAACAAATTGATTTTAAAAAAAATAAAAAATAGAAAAAGAACAAAAAATGTCTTACATTTTCGATATACTCATTGTGAATGTTATCTATAATAGCAGTGGATTGGGAATTCGCAGATATTTGAGTTAAATTTGAAATACTTGATAAAGTACTACTTCTCGAAATACTTTGTGGCTGAAAATTAGTAAAATAAGAATGTGAATGTGATTTAATCTACTTAAACTTCAAACTATTTGCAAATTTCATAAACTTATTCTTGAAAATTACGCTTTATGTATATTCTAAAATACACTTGAAAAAATTTCATCAAGCACAAAATTTTGTATTCAAATGTATAAATTCTTATATTAAACCACAGAATACAATAAACAGAGACTCCAACTTGGATTCTGATTTAATCACGTCTGCACATGGCCCATCTTTAATAGTATTTGTCAAAATAACTGTGTATGATATAAAAATGCAGGTATTTATAATCTTTTTCACAAAAATTCTATTAACAATGCGGCATGCTTTGCAGCGCGTAAATGTAAAAGAATACACAATGAACACCGTACGATTAAACAAAAACGGATTTCATGCTTCATAATCCATCATGTACAATCATGACGAATTTTTTAAAACAAATTTTTGAAAAAAATGTGAATAATTAATAAAATATTTACCGATTCAGGAGAGTTTTTAAATTCATCACAAAATTTCTTCCAAAATTTTACTCTCGGTCCAACTTTTTTAATAATTTCACACACATTCACATATTCCAAATTTTTAAATGCGTCATCATCGATTTCTTCATCTGCACAATTTACCAAACAACAAATAAAAATGATTTTATATTATATATAAAATAAATTTACCAATAAATACGCTAATTAAATTTTCCATGTTCCACTCAATTAATTTTTTTAAAACATCCATTTTTAAAAAAAAAAATTTTAATATATACGGCACAAGTTAACTCTTCGAATTTTAGACAAAGACTGACGCTTCAAATTTTCATACGGCTTTACATGTATAACTTATAGTACTTTTTCCAATGGACATTGGGCATTAAACAATAATTATTGGTATCATTGCCAACATTCAAAATTTTTGTTCCAAAGACAATAAATTGCCTACCATGTTTGGATATAACGCACATAAAATTGGTTTTCTAAGATTATGGGTCAATTTCCTTATTATGAAGTGGGATTTCCTTAAAATATTGGTCTGATCTCTGTCAATTCATAAATAAGTTCTAGAAATATAGTTCCAAGATCTATATTTTAGTATCCTATAAATATAGGAAAAATTCCCATACTTTTTTCTCTCAGTGTAATTGCGTATAAGAACAACATTGTCAGTAAAATGAAAAGTCAAACGATGGCTCCCAAGACCCAGTTGTCCAACGATACAGATCAGTTATTAATAACGTCAGAATATTGCTGAAGCAGAATATGACAAACAATATTAATGACTACTGAAAAAAAATTGAGAATATATCACCAATATGTATCCAAATATTAATAGAATTTTCCGCTCAAAAGGAAAATCAGAAATTGAAAACCTTTCGATAGAGGACAATCAATTAAATAGAGCCATCATACTTGATGCTCAAATCTCTGTCACTCAATTTCCGATTGAGGAAGGAAAAATTCTAATAAATTCTAAATTAAATAAATTAAATGTTCTAGGTTGCTTTTTTCAATATGTTCATAAGGAAATTCCTTTCAATTCAAACAATCCTACGCACAGTTTAGTCGGAAATATCTTCAAAAATTTTATAACTCAACACAAAAGCGCAATAAATTCCAGCCAAACAATTCTTCAGTTTTCTTCTCCGCTTCGAGCGAACGATATTCCGGATGAATTCTTATATAATTACTATATTTGACATCTACAGACATATTGACTGAAATTTTTCGAACACCTAATAACAAAAAATCTACGGGTAATGATCACGTCCCAAATATCGTACTAAAACATTTACCTGTCTCAATTATAAAAGATTACTTTATCAATAACTTATTAAACACCAGTGCCTTTCAAAAAATGTGGAAAACTGCAAAGGTTTTTGCAATTCCAAAAAAGGACAAAGATTTAAGTTCGGTAAGTAACTTGTTACGAGTGCTATGTTAAATCTTTTTTTTTTAATTTTCAATTGTATTCCCTACAAAAATTTGAATTTAAATACACCACACTAAAAATTGCCCACACAAAGAATTACCCGCCTCTGGTGTCGAACATGGAAAATATCACTAAGTGCGAACATGGCAATCTGTTTCCGTTTGGAGGCAGCCATGTTGTTTGATTCACTTGGAAGAAAAGAACCACCGTCGTCACACGTTCCACCGCGAGGCAATAAAAGAATAAAGAAAGAAAAAAAAAGAGCAAGCAAGGAAAATCAAACATCGGAATTGACAAAAAAAAATAAAAATTAAAGAAGGTAGTGAAGTATTTCTCCACCAGATTATAAGAATAAAATTGGCATCGGACCAAGAAAGTATGTAGAATCCCATATCAAGATCATTATAAAATGAAAATGAATTTCCTTTTCTATACCAGCTTAAACACGAGGTCGCGTAATTAAGCGGCATTGAATCTTCTTTGGTTTTGCACGGCGGCGGAAGCCACATCGAAAAAAAAAAAAAATCAACCAAGAAAAAAAAAAGAAGAACACACATAACCTACCTTGTTTTTGTTGTTAAAAATTTATATTTGTTTGATTTGCCCACTGGCGGACAAAATCAAACTCCCCAAACAAAGCAGAGGCCTCAGCGGAATTGGCGGGTGAGTAAAAAGAATTGTATTACATTATATTTTGGTTATTTTTTTGCCATGTGTTTTCTTCTTGAGAAATATTATTTACTTGTCGTGATTAAATTCGTGCGCGTGCCGTAACCGGAAATTGAAAAGAAAGAAAAATATATATATAACCTAAAAATTTTATGGCGACGTCAACATCTCAAACTTGAATCGTCCGAATCCCGTATACTTGTTGTATAAAAAAACTTGACATGGTCAAATTTTAATAAAAGATTTCCAGGCGCATGAAATAAGTCCGAAACATGTTAATGGTTTCAATATGTTGCGGATTTATTTCAAGCGAAAAGTAAAACCAAAACTAAGTTAAGACACTTTGTTTTTTTTGGGCGTAAATTTCAACATAAAAAACGCACTATCGGCATAAGTTTAAAAAAAAAATTAAATATTTGAATTTCGAAATAAGAAATTGCGAAATTCAAATATTGGGAACACGAAATTTAAAATCAACCCATTGCTCAATAGGGCAAAGTCTCGTGAAAAACTATTAAATTGGAACACAGGTACAAAGGTTGAAATTTGCTACCTATAAAAGACAATATTTAAAGAACAAACAGTTAGTTATGTTTTTTAGTTATTGACCGAAGCGCGAACGGGTAATAGTAATTGGTAATCAAAAAAGAAAGCAAAAACTAGTAATTAAACAAAAAGTTTTTTAAGGAAAAAAATTGGAAATTGTCTAACCGTTCATACAAGATTTAAGTGAGAAATTTGTAACTGTGTTTAACAATAATTAAACAAGAAGTTTTTAAGAAAAAAGGTTGGAAATTGTCTAACCGTTCATATAAGATTTAAGTGAAGAATTTGTAACTGTGTTTAACAATAATTAAACAAGAAGTTTTTAAGAAAAAAGATTGGAAATTGTCTAACCGTTCATACAAGATTTAAGTGAAAAATTTGTAACTGTTTTAAAAAAAATAAAGAATTATAAAGGAGAAAATACATTTAAACGGATTTTATTTCACTAAAACAACAAAAGAAGAAAATTATGTAAGTTCTTTTTTTCAATTTCTTCATTCTTGAAACAAGGTTATACAACCTGACATAGATCGAAAGCCACCTCCCAGTCATATTTACCCACATCGAAAACGAGAAAGTTTCTCAAAAGAGGGAAATATTCTGAAAGAGCTTTTGCTCAAACACAATTTGAATTCCTGCGGTAGAAAATCCAAAACAAAGAAAAATAAGTTTCGTCACGATAAAAAAAAAAACAGCGTCGTCTCAAGTTTTCGTATTCAAATTCTGGAAAGAGCCAAGGTTTGTTTGCCCAAAGAATTTTTACATAACATACTACATGCGTCGGCACATCCTATAACATTTCTTTTTTTAAAGCATCTTGATGAGACAACTTTTGGGGAATTTAAATTCTGTTAATCATGTTGGATCAATTTGATATTTGGTCAATGTAACTGCGATTACCTCATATAATAAGAAACTCAGCATTGACATTTTGCATCATTGTTTGATTCGCTATGGCTGGCTAATAAAAAGGACAACACTGCCTAATTGGCAGTATGGTTGGCTAGAGTGGTGCTCGTAGAGAGAGAGAGGCGTGTATTGTGGTACATGCGCGCGGGCATTTGTGATTTAGCGAGTGATCCAACATCGTCGTGGGTGGTGAAGGTCTCACTCAACATCTGAGGCCCAGCTGGCATATCATTGTGACCGCAATTACAAATTTTCGTATTGTTGCTCTTCACTGCATTTTTTTTTTGTTTTCGTGCAGCCAGCGCTGCGTCACCTTTCGTCCTCTATAGGACCACGACCCCTCACCCTGAGCAGGCTGGGATTAAACCCCTTAAGCGATGGGGGATGAAAGGTGTGACGTTGTTGTTTGTTTGTGCTTGACGAAACGTAGTGGACACTTTCCAAACTACACGCACTGGCGCCCGTTACCTGCAACCCGGTAACAAATAAAATGTGCGATAAAACATGTTCGGTAGTGAACAAGGCCTGTGTCAAGTCTCAGACCATAAACCCAACGACAACGTAACAAACTATCGTCCGATTAGTTTACTGCCGAATATCAGTAAAGTATATGAGAAAGTAATAAACAAATCAATCCTTCATTTTACAAAAGCTGGAGATATTATACCTAATAACCAGTATGGTTTCAAACACAACGACACTCAACGACACATGCAGTGACAAAACTTGTATGAGACATAATCTGGTACAAAAACAAGCAAGAAGCAACTGGGGCATGTCTGATTGATTTTGAAAAGGCGTTCGATACCGTCTAGTTGAAAGGTTTAATATACAAATTAGTTAACTACTCAGTCTATCAACAAAACCCATTTGGCCTGATTTATGAAATGATAATAGAAAAGGAATTTTACCTAACTGATGGCGATAAACGATCGGAACAAACTTACAGAATTAAAAATGGGTTGCAACAAGGCACTGTTATTTCTCCAATACTATTCACCCATTTTTACGTCCGACCTTATAAAAATGAAACCAAATAATTCCATTGCCTTTGCATATGACTTGGTTATATATCACCACAATGAAAAAATTCAAATATTAACACAAAAAGTACAACATCATTTCAATGAAGTACAAGAGTACAGTAAAAACTGACACTTAAAAATTAATTCCAATAAATGCGAAAGCATTTTATTTAGGACACCTCTCTATATAGCGCAAAATAATATTAAGAAGAATTATAAAAAATTTCAAATTAAAACTTTCAACAACCAGTTAATTAAGACTAAAAAAGTGGTTCAATATTTGGGTGTTCACCTAGCCCAATTTCTTTACTTCAACGAATACGTGAACATAAGATTGGAAAGTGCTAACAAAGCTTACCACAAAATTCGAAAACTTTTTTAAACCAAAGAATAAAGAATTAAGAAAGTGTAACATTAAATACAATAAAAACATTATTGCTTATAAAATAAAAAGACGTGTTTTAGGGAAATTTCAAACAAGAGGATATAAAAAATTAAGGGGTAAGGGATTTTATTCTATTTCATATTATTTATAACAAAAGACATCTGGTTTTCCGAGAGTTCTGATCTTCGGAAAGGAAAATTTATAAGAATATTAAAGTTTCCCAGAGTCATTCTGGAAAGGATTAGTTCGTCCCTTTTGTTACACAATACGTGTGCGAGGGTGGAGTTACTTTATAGTTTCCTCGATTTTAATTGTAGGCCTATTGGAGTAACTGGTATTTATTGGTTTTGAATTGCATTTAATGACGCCATGGTCGTTGTGTTTTCGATGTGTTTCTTTTGCGTAAATATACTATAATTATGTTTATTAGGCTTGTAGAAAGAAATATCGTTACACCGCTGTTTAAGTAGGTAACAGTTTTGTGGTTCCCGTTTTTCCTATTAGCTTCGATTTTTTGAATTTCGTTATTGAATTCCTTTAATGATTTACGTGACTCTTCCAGGTTGATATTTAAAGAATGATTCCTTTTAAAATAATGTCTGCTATTGGTTCGTTCTTCAACCTCGTTCTGGTTGTCTGTCTAATAGAAACATTGGTATGTTATGTTGGTGTGGTTGGTGTATCGGTGAGTAAAAATCTATATTAGCTTCGAACGGCAGTTCTTGGTTGTCTAACACATATGTGCAGCCAGATGTCATTGTTCGAATTCCGTTATCGGTTAATAAGGCATGTGAGTTTTGGTCCGTGTATTGTACCGTTAAAGTCCGCGATTTTTGCGATTTTAGCGTATCTGAGGTTTGTTTAAGAATTCGATAGGGGCAATCGGTAGTGGAGAAGGGATTTTTTACCAATAAATTGGGTAAGCATTTTGAAATGAAAGGACTGATTTGACGAGATTGAGTTATTTTGTATATATACAATGGAATGAAATCATTTAATATGATTTAAATTCATCAGTTGTTAATTCGATGGAAACTCCTTTTTTGGTGTTATTCAGAATATATTCTGTTTTAGTGTCCAGAATTGCAAACCTAGTTTTTTTTAGTGGATTTTGGGAATAAATATGCTTTATTAAAAGTACATTCTAAGTAGATTTTTTGATTGTTTGTGATGAAAATTTGGTAACTCAATTTTGATAATATACGTAAGTGATTCAGAATTGGAGACTTTAAAATCAGTGTAATAAATTTTGTTAGAATTTACGTTATAAAAATGTAAATGTATCACTTAAAATATATTTAAGTTTTATGTAACAAATTTGATTATATTGATAACACACGTTTCATTACTATTACATTATTGTGAGCACCATTACGAATTCCAAAGTTTATTTCACTAAAATAGTAATTAATTGCCACATTTGACATTTGACATTCGACAATTATCAACAACGGATCTTTCATTATACCATCGAGTTGCGGAAACGACAGTGAACACCTCTTTAACTAGACTGATTGCGATAGAATTGATGAATTCATATACGTTCTGCTATTTATTAACTAAGTCACTTATTTGTTATGTTAAAGAATTTTCCAATAATGTTTTATTAAGTAACACACATTTCATATGTTATTAAATTTTTCCATATCATTGATTTCTTCAAAAGAATAAAATTTAAATATAAAATGTTTGTACCAAAAAATCGCTGAAGAAATCACAAAACAATTAAGTTTAATTTAAACTTATTAGTGCTATTAAATTTCGAATTTTCTCTTTTTGTTTGCTTAATATTCGAAAGTTGAAACGGGAACTTCATTTTCATTTAGACTTGGACTATATTATAAAGAGGAAAAGAAAAAAAAGTTAATTACTAAAAAGAAAAAGGAATTTTGTTCTGAAAGGGAAATGGGTATGTATTCGGAATAGGAGCATTATTGAGAGAGAGAGAGAGAGAGAGATGGAATGAGAGGTGGCTGAAGAGGGCATAAATAAAGAAAGGGATCGTGTCTATTAACGTAGCAGACACGGTCATGGGGACCAGCATTCTGCTGTTCCATGTAGGGTGGGTCGTGTCCCAAATAAGTCCGGTTGGCAACAACACCTCTGCCAATCGGCCCCCACATGCCTCACGAAGGCTTTCACGAACGGTTGGTTAGATTTCGGTGACCAAAACCTAACGAACCTCCATTTATTCGGTTGTATTCGCCACAACCGAATATTCCTTGCTTGATCGCTTATGCTATCATTATAAAGTCTTAACGACATTAACATTCATATGCACACATAAATAATTATGTGTAATATGATGATAGATGGTGGTGAATAACGACCCACTCCTCCGGCGAGCTAGCAAGCGCAACTCAGCTTGGCGTGCAGCCTTTTAGTTGTTCACATTTGCTGCACCATCTCATACCTTCTCCTCGCAAGGAAGAAGATATGCTGAAAAGATCATCTGGGGATTTGCTACTTTGTTTAAACCCCATTGCAGTGTATTTTACACACTGCAATATATATAAACCCCATTGTTACATACCTTTATATTTTGTGTCTTAACGACCGCAAAAATTGCGTTTTCTATTCTAATTTTCAACATTTCAACCTTTATTCAGCTAATACCTCACGAAAATTAGTTCAATGCATATCATCCAATTTTGTTAAATAGAAAATATGTGAAAATAGAAAACCAAAAACCGCCACAATTTTGTGACATATTTTAGTGAGAAAGGAGATCAAAATGTATTGGTTAGACTGCGAAAAAAAACAACGTGATGCTGTTTCTAATGTAAGGTATCGGTTTTGAAGGGAAAAAAAAAGAAAATTAAATGAAACGGGAGCTGGCGAATGAAAAAAGATAGAGGAGTGAGTTCTCGAATGTCATAGAGATAAGTTTAATTTTGGATTCGCTTGAAGGAAAAAAAAAGGAATTAAGTTTTTTTTTTAAAACATTGAGAAAGTAGAAAGCAGGATATATTAGATTAATGTGAAAGTAGATCAGTATTTTGGGGTTTTTTTTTTATCTTTTGGTATATGAAAGTTTAATTTGAAAATAGTCGTGCGTTTTTTTCACCCTTTAGGCAAAAAAAAGAAACGGGTTTTTGTGTTTTTATTATCTCTAAAAGAGATTCTCGGTTTTAACAAATATAAAGGAAATAATATCTTTTAGCAGCTCTAAAATTTAGAACAGGAAAACGCGGGAATTTTGGAAAACAAAAAAAAAGAACAAACTTTTCAGTTGAGAAATTAACAAAATGAATAAAGTTTCTATTTTTTTTTACTTGTGATTGAATAACAAAAAAAGAAAAAAAGAGAAAATCAAGAAAAGCTATTATTGTAGTAGAAATATTAAAAAAGTTTCATACATTTTTTAAATTTGTAAAGTTTTTTTTTCTTTCAATTTTTATTTCTCCACAATCAAAAAAAAAAAAAAAAAGAAGAATAAATAAATCAAAAGATAGAAAAAGCAAAAAAATATATATATATATTAAATTTAAAAATTAACCTTAAATAATAATAAAAGAAATAAAATAAAGAAAAAAGGCATCGTCTAGAGTAGCATCACACTTCGAACTTTCCGAGACACCTTGAATGCAGCGAATCGGCAGGAACTCATCATATTTCTCAATTAAAGGTAGTAAACATTTTCCTGAGTTCATTAGCAAGATGAAGATTTTGCCGAAAGAATCAACATGGCAGAATTCGGTGTAAGGTAAATTAAAAAGAAAGATTGGCATGTCTAAGGCGGACTTGAAAGAAAAAAATATATATGTATACATGTTATGTAAAAGAATAACGCACTTCGCAACAACATGTTTCTCGAAACTAATATGTTTCTGAAACCTCAAATGTTGTTGTAAACCAAAAAATGTGCCACAACATTTTTGAGAGCAATAATGTTTTCTGTAAACCAAAAAGTTTCGGAACATTATTTACTTCTTCAGCGAAAATTGTACTTTGCACTATCAGCAATAAAATTAACGGAAAATAACCAATTGCGAAATGCATTAACATCATTTGGTGCATTTCGAAATTGATGACGGAAAGTTTCCAAATCGAAAGTAAATCAGGACGGTTGCTTAACACAGCAACGTTTCTGTAACTTAAATGGAACACTAGGTGCAAAGTACGTAATTTTCTAGCTATAAAAAGGCTGCTTTGAATAATCAAAAGGCAGTTCAAAAAATATCGGATACACGTAGAGTTCTAAAATATCGGGTAGCCGTGAAGAGTTCTAAAAATATCGGATACAGTTATTATTTCATTATTCAAGTAAAACACATCTAGGCGAAAACGCCAGTTATCAAAATAAGAAGATTGTAAACTCAAAACAAGAATATTGTGAATCAAACAAGAAGTTATTTTTTTAAATGTATCAAAGTTAAACTCAAAACAAGAATATTGTGAATCAAACAAGAAGTTATTTTTTTAAATGTATCAAAGTTAAACTCAAAACAAGAATATTGTGAATCAAACAAGAAGTTATTTTTTAAATGTATCAAAGTTAACCCCAAATAAGAAAATTCTGTAAATTAAAAAGTAATAATAAACCGTGTTAAGAACATAAAAGTGTTTTGGTTTTTGCTTTAATTGTGTTCAATAAATTTGCGCAAGTGCCAGGTTAAAATAAAAGCAGAAAAATTATGTAAGTTCTTTTTTGAATTACCCCATTTTTTATACAACTTGATTTGCATCGCAAGCCACCTCCCAGTCATATTTTCCCTCATCGAAAACGAGAAAGTTTCTCAAAAGAGGGAAATATTCTGAAAGAGCTTTTGCTCAAACACAAATTGAACTCCTGCGGTGGAAAATCCAACAAAGAAAATAAGTTTCGACACAAAAAAAAAAAAAAAAAAAAAGGAACAACTTGGTCGCAAATTTTCCGATTCAAATTCTGGAAAGAGCCAAGGTGGAACAATACAAAGAATTTTTACATAACATACATTGCTTTCACGAAATTGAGCGATTACAATGGCGGACACTTGGATGTATTCGTTAAAATGAAACTATGTTCATCTGATATATTGGACAAATGTTGGACGTCAAAAAGAATTCATGTTACTCAATGAGAATGGAAGTTGGTACCCCCACCAATACAAATATATACAAATTTTAGTAGCCAAATGGAAGAAATTTTTGTATATAAATAATACAAAAACCATTAATCATATCATTTTCTTTAGAAATACAAGGTGTAAAATATATTAAAACAATTCAAAAAAAAAAAAAGGAAAAACAAAAAGAAAGACAAATTAAATTCAAAGTTATAAATTATATTTTGAAAGAATACTAATTTTGAAAAAAAAAAAAAAGAAAAAAGGGTAAATTGTGAAACTTATATCTCTAATAATTCAGGCAAGTAAAAATCATATCCATTCACAAGAAAAAAAAACTAGAGAAAAATTTTGTTAATAAATAGTATATTTCATTTGGGCATAATTTTTTTTAATTTACAATTCCAGAAAGAACGGCATTCTTTATTTGAAATGAATGAATGGAGAAAGAGCGGCTGAAGTAGGCAGAGAGGGAACGGGGGGACATGTGGGGAAACATAAATTACCAAAAAAAGGGACCATACCCATTTGTGGGGGCGGGTATGGTCATGGGGACCAAGATTCTGCTCTTAGTCTAATAAGGGTGGGACGTGCACCAAAATAAGACCGCTTGGCACTAACAGCTTTAGCCAATCGGCCCCGACATAGCCTCACGAAGGCATCGCGAAAAGTTGGTCAGTTCCGGTTACCAAAAAAACCTAACGAACCCTTCACTTATTTTTTTCTCGCGAAACCGAATTTTCTTACCTGATAGCTCGCGCTATCACATTAAAGTCTTAACGACATTAAAAACTTTTGCACGCATATAATAATTATATGTATACGCGATGATAGATGGTAGTGAGCAACGACCCACTCCCTCCGGCGAGCTGGTCAGTGCAATTCAGCTAGGCGTGCAGCCTTTAGTTGCTCACATACGCTCTGCCATCTCAAATCTTCTCGCAAGGAAGAAGATATACCTTGCAGGTCATCAGGGGATTTGCTTCTTCGTTTTAATCCCATTGCACTGTGTCGAACACACTACTGAAATAATTAGATTTGAATTGTTTAATTTAACCGTTTGACCGCTACGCGGCGCCGTCGCGCTTCGATATTACGTCTCTAATACAGCTACGCGGCGCGGTAGCGCTGCCATTTCAGTGCGAGTTTGTCGGTCGCCGTGGGAGGTTGTTTCTTGCCGCTCGTGTGTTTTTTAAATAAAAGTGTTCTTTCTCAAGCCTAAAAAGTACGATACATCAGTTTTTATTTTATAAATATTTTTTTTAAACTTTTTTTTCGCATTGAAAAACGTAGCCATGTCGAGTGATGATAATATTTCGGACTCTGAATTGAGTTCTAATTTCACATCTAAGGATGAATCTTTGGACACGATTGATGTAAGCAGTGATGACTAGAGTGTAGTTGGTCATAGAAGGAAAAGATTGAGAGTGGAAAGTGAATCTTCAGAATCGTCTTCTTCTTCTTCTTCAGAAACGGAAGATCTAACATTCATACCCATTCCACCAACAAAAACATTTTCCAAGGCGACAGATGATTTTTTTGAAACACCTGGACCAAGACGCGCTCCTCCATCGAATGCCAGTCCTATTGATTACTTCAATTTATTTTTCACAACATTACTTCTTGAAAGCATTGTTAGAGAAACCAATAGATATGCATCGCAGTTCATAGAATCGCATATTTTTTCGGATAATTCACGTATCAAGCCCAAAATTTGCTTTGGAAAAACTACCTGGACGCAATTTACGGCAGTGTGCGGTCTGCAGTAATAGGAGGACTGGAATAAAACGTTCCAACCTTATCTGTTGCCGTTGCAAGAAGGGGTTACATGGAATTTGCGCAGCAAAACATAAATATTAAACTTTTTTTTTAATTTTTATTTGGCTTTCCATTTTTTTTATATAACATACTACTTGTATATCTTTTAATTGCCTTCAACAGTTGTTTCTTTATCTACAAAATGTTAAAAGTTTTATGTAAATCGATGTAAAATTAGAGAAGTTATAAAGTTTTAAGTAGATATATATTTTTTATTTATTTTATACCCAAATTTTCTATAGCAGTTTTAGAATGTATTAGAATTTTGATGGATAGCTGTCAAACGGTTAATATTAAATTCTTTAATAAATAGTAACACTTATGATTTTACTAAAATAAAATTCTTTAAAAATAAAGCACTCATACATGGGGGCTCAACCGGGATATGAAGGAAAAATTATAAGAAATTAATACATTATTAAATAATATAAAATTTAAAAGACTCTGAAAATAAAATCGGAAATAACAATGCATAATTCGAAAAATTCGAGAAAAGGGTATAGAAATTATATACCGTAACTTTATACCGTAGATACCTAATACCCCTTGCGCGTACTAAACAAAAAAAAAAAAATTAATTATTTTCATTTAATACAGGCGCCACTAAAAGAGCGCAAAGGTTCATACTAAGTTGGGTGAAAGGAAAAAGAAAAACGATGAAGCATTCGGTGAATATTTATATAACATGCTCGATATTGCTTCACAAACCGATATAGAAGAATCTTGAAAAATCAGTTACATTATAGATCGAATCCGAGATACAGCTAATAACAAAATGATTTTATTTGCGGGTAACAACATTTCGGAACTAAAAGAAAAATTCTTAATTTATGAAAAGTTTGTCAATAGAAAAATATTCCGAAAACGAAGACTGGCAAAATTAAACATAAGAACTGACGTCACTGTTTTAATTGCGAATCAGATGAACACGCATTTTAGTAGTCCAAAATTTTAGTAGTCCTAAATATTTCAGGTGTAACAAACACAGATACAAAAAACCAGATTGTAAATAAAAAATTATAAAAACAAAATACGTTGCATCGAACGTAAACGCACCTACAACCTCAACTAATATCTGCATGATGAAAACTGGGAAAGATAATATGTGTATTAAAGCTAAAATAAATAATATAAATTTTAATTCTTTAATAGACACTGGAAGCGATATTTCTATTATAAAAGAATGGGTTTTGGTTTTTATTCATATTAAACTAAAAAGTTATTTAATAAAAATATAATCAAACTTCAAGAACAATGAGTAAGAAAAGATCAATTGAAGTGGAACATCATAAATGAAAATCTGAATGGCTAAAAAAAATTGAAGAAAGAAGAAGCAGATAAGGTAATTAATTTAGTAAAGAACTATATACCAAAACTTCCAGGACAATCGCAAATACGCATGAAGATTGTAACAATAGATAATGAACCGATTTAAAGGCCACCTAGAAGATTGCCTCCACATGAATTAAAAGTCATTGAATAACAAATAAAACAATGGATAGAGGATGGAATGGTCAGTGAAACCACTTCTGATTATGCTGATAGTTCTCGTCAAAAAGAAAGACAAATCTTACCGGTTGTGTGTAGATTCCAGAGCGATAAATAAAACGATAGTCAAGGACTGATATCCTTTGTCTACCACTGAGGAACAGATCGATAAGAAAACAGTAAAAAGTACACATCTTTTGTTACACACTGTCGACAGTTTCAATTTAACAATAGGACTTTGGAACTCACCCAATGTTTTCAGAAATATAGAAATTTGATTCTAAAAGATTTAATTACAAAAAGTATTTACATTGGCGACATAAACAACCCATCACAGACTATAGAAGAAGGCATCAATCGATTGCAAATTATGTTAGAAGTAAACGAAAGAAAACGGATTGAAGATAAGGTGGAAGAAATGTCATTTCTTACAATGTAACGTGTATCCTAAACTACACGCTTATTTATATTTTCAAACCTACACGGTAACATGATTGAATCATCTGCGTGGTCAACTTTTTGCGAAAAACCGCATGGTTTTAATAAATTCCTTCTATAAAATTCGATTCACCACATATCCGTGGTGGAAATAAGTTGGAAAAAAGAGTCCCCGCTGAGAAACGAAAGAAGAGATGCAAAGAAGAATGGGAAAAAGTCGAACGTGTACTATTCTGATTGGCAGGATAAAAGATAAAACAAGAAATACCGGTTTTGGTTTTAGACTGGAGAAAAATTTTTGCGAAGGGGAGATGAAAGAATCTAGAAAATTTTTGGTGGATGAGCGACAGTCTGGTTTCGATGATCGATGGGAAAAGTCTGGTTTGGAGAAGTGAGAAACGGATCGTCAATGTGTTGAGTGATTTTTTTTTTTTTTGGAAAAAATGAAAATTAAAAAAAAGTCGTTGAAAGTCTGAGAAATGGATAGTTTGGATGAGTTTATAACAAAATTTTTATTAAAGTAGTTTATTTGGGAATTAAAGAAAAGAAAAAAAAAAATCAAAACAGAAAAGGAATCAGTTAGTAGTTACTTGTGAAAATATAAAAGAAAATGAAAAAAAATTGGTGAATATTACATTCTTCGACTTCTTTTTTCGTTAAAAGAAAACAAAGAAAAAAAAATTGGGTTTTCCACTAACACCACAATGAAGGAAAAACTATCATTCATTTCGATAGAAACTGCGTTTTGCTACACTCAGTGCAATTAAAAACCAAATTTCGTATATTAGTCATTGCGTGTATGTTTGTTACCACATGGTAGCTCAACTTGTGGAACGTTTGGAAGAATTGGATGCAGCGTTCATCGCCCTCCATTGTGGCCTGTTAAGAGTTTTTTTTTATTTAAATCAAAAAAAAAAAAAAGTAAATAAAAAAAATTTAGGAATCAGCTTTGGAATTTGCCGCATAAAATCATTGATAATCAAATCGTCTTCTGTATGTTTCTTTTGTTAAACGAAAAAAAAAAAAAATAATATGGAGACGCAAATACTTCATCATTAATAAAAAACATGGCCGCAGCTTTTCACGTTTCCAGCATCGTCATCAAAAATATATATATTTTAAAATGGAGCAACTGTAACAACTTTCGGATGCAAATGCTGAGAACAGTTTTCTCAGTACACTCATAAGAAAAATTCAAACGAAATCATTCTTTGTGCTTTTTTTGTAGATTTTTTTTTTTTTTATTAATCTTTCCATCTAAATTCTTTTTTGAGTATTTGTAATTTTTTTAAATAAAAGAAAACCAAAAAGGGAAAAAAAAAAAAAAAAAGAAAATAATAAAAAGAAAAATTTAATAAATCTAGAAGCTAAGTAAATGTTCAATTTGACCAAAGAAAAAAAAAATGGCTACAGTTGGAATTAGTTGGTGTAAAAAAACTTCTTTTCAGTCTCTATCTATATAGGTACGAAAGGGGAGGCCTCCTGTTTCGGATCTGGGGTGAGTTGTTTTTTTTTGTAAAAGTAATATCAAACAGAAAAAGTAAAAATTTGAAAATTAGAAAATAGAAAGCCTGAAACTAAAGATAAATTAAATGCATGAAATTTAGAGCAAATGGAAACTTAATAATAAATATATATGTCATAGGGTTTAGAAATTTGAAATTTGGAAAAGAAAAGCCAAACATTTTTTTTTAAATTGAGAAGTTTTTTTTTGTAATCTAAATTCGGAAACGAATAGCAAAGCTTTCAAAGTGGTTTTTTTTTTGAAATTCATAATTTTGGTGATGTTTGATTTCCATCTCCTCATATCTCATAAATTGTACATTATTATAATTTTTATGATTTATTGGACGGACAAATTTTGGAGCTTTGGAACGGGTGTTGTTAAACTTCTTTTGACACATCACGAATTTTCTAATAAAATTTATCTAATTGTTGTAAAATTAATGGACTGATTGAACTTGCAAATACAAATATATATATATATTTCACATTCAAATTGTACCTCTTTATTGAGTCCTGTTGATTAAACTAATAAATGAGATTCCTTACGGGTTCCGCTGAAAAAGAAACGAATATATGTTGGTATGACTATGTCGAGTGGTAAGTAGGAGCAATATTGAGAGAGAGAGGGAGTGAGGTGAGAGGAGGCCGAAGAAAGACATAAACAAACATTTTAAGGGTCCATGCTCATTTATAGGGGCGAGTATGGACATACGGGGGCCTGCATTCTGCTGTCGGTCCATGCGGGAGGGAAGTGCCCCAAAGTCCGGTTGGCAATAACACCTCTGCCAATCGGCCCCGACATGCCTCGCAAGGCTTTCGCGTTGAGTTCGGTCAGTTTCGGTGACCGGGAACTAACGAACACTCCCTTTATTCGGTTGTTTTCGCCACAACCGAATTCTTCTTGCTTGATAGCTTATGCTATCCCCATAAAGTCTAAACGACATTAATATTCATATGCACGTATAAAAATTTATGTGTAATTTGATGCTAGATGGTGGTGAACAACGACCCACCCCTCCGGCGAGCTAGCAAGCGCAACTCAGCTTGGCGTGCAGCCTTTTAGTTGTTCACATAAGCTGCACCATCTCATATCTTCTCCTCGCAAGGAAGAAGATATGCCGTAAGGATCATCAGGGGACTTACATCCCTTGTAAAAACCCCATATGTAAACCCCGCAGTTACAACAAAACGATTGCAACGACTACTGTGACAACTAAAAACAACAATTAATTTGGAGTGGGATATATGATAGCACGAGCACGAGTAGAGGGGATTGATGAATAACTACCGAACCAGACAGACGAAAAAAGGAGCAAAGCAAACCATAGTAGTGAATTTAAATTTTCTCTATATCGGCTGGACCACAATGGAACTTTCCCGATAATGTCATAAAATATTCATTTCAGTTCGCCTATTTTAAATGTACATTCCAAGTTTTCTTAAAATCCGTCTTCTATTGACCGAATTATCAAGTTCTTTTTATTTTGCCCTCTCGCAACCGCCACCGAGGGGAGACGTATTCAATTGGCCTATCGAGAATGTACAAACCCAGTTTTAAGAAAATTCGCCCATTATTGAGTGAATTATTGAAGTTTTTCTAGTTTAGCCGCCCACAACCCTCCACCGGTGGGAGACATACATATTTTATCTTTTCAGTTGGTCCATCCCAAACGTACATTCCAAGTTTTATTAAAATCCGTCTATTATTGGCCGAATTAGCGAAGTTTCTATATTTCCACAACATTTTTTGAAAAAAGTTTTGCGCATTAGTGTTACCAGAAGTGAATTCCGTTGGAATTTCAACCTTAATACACAAACTGCAAATCGCATCAAAATTGGACGTGCAGTTTCGGTTTTACAACTAGTGCAAAAATAGACTATATTTGGACAAAACGCATTCTTAGGCAGTGTTGCCATAGTCGAGTATGGGCCAAAAACTAATCAGTTCAATACATGAACTGCAGAAATTTTGTGGAAATCGGTCCCGCAGCTTAGTTTGCACCATGGACACAAAATTTTGTCGTTTTTATTAGACAAAAAAAGGCGTTACCAAATAGTGGTCCCGTTGTTGTTATCGGGAAAGTAAAAAAATAAGATAAAATTGGTTGTAGAGAATTTGAAGGAGAACAGCTTTATTTTATATGGAAAGTTTAATTTGAATTTTTATATGAATAAATAAATATTTTTTTGAAAAATAAAGAAAAACGATAATGATTTTCAAATCTTTAATTGTTACAATTCAGAAGTGAGATCTGAACTAGTGCACATTTTTTTTTAAATGGTAACTAAAAGGAAAAAATATATATAAAACAAGAATTAATAGTAGTGCTGCTGAGTTTCATAGCAAATTATTAAATCAAATGAAGTTTAACTTAAAATACATTATTTTCAGTATTAAATTTCCATTGAATATTTATAACGGCGCTTTATACAAAGTTACATACTTTTCCTTTACGGAATACAATTAGTGAAAATATTTATTCCAGACTTCAACCATCTGTATTTCAAATTTTAGATCATCCATGAAAACTCCTAACAGATGTCGTTGGAATAAGGGGAAAATATTAAAATTCAATGAAACGAGAGAACGAATTGAGATAAGAGATTGGATAGATGGATATTACCGTTTTGGGTTAGCCGTGTGGTCAACTTTACATGAACAATCAAATATCCTTTAGAGAAGCATGCGAAAGAAAGAAACGGAGAGGTAGAAACATTTTGGGTGATGCTTTTTTTTTAGGGGAACGTGAGTCTTGTTTGGAAGCTACAGGTAGATAGTTCTGGGATAGATTAGATCGGAGTTTTTTTAAAAAAGAAAAAAAAAGATTTTATAAAAGAATTGAATTTGAAAAAAAGAAAAGAAAGACCGAGAAATTAAAAAAAAGAAGAAAAAAAAGAAACGCGTAATGGAAATTAAGTTTTGAGTATATACAATATTTAATGTGAAAAAAAAAGAAAATTTAAATAATAGGCGGAAAATTTTAAAATAAAAGTTTTGGGAAAAAGAAAAAAAAAATTTTAAAAACTAAAAATTACATTTTTTTTTTAATTTAAGAAAAGTGTTATGGAATACTGAGTGCGATAGGGCTTTTTGTGTTTGCTTGGAATTAAATTCTGAAGACATGGGATTCATGGAGCCTAGCAAACCTGTAGCCCTGTAACGGCGCCTCACGCTTATGTTACTTAATTTTCCCTTACGAACTTAACCCAGCGCTCAAATACCGAAAGATTTTTTTTGTTATCGACTTCCACAACCTTATATTTTTCCGAATTTCAAATCTTCTTAGGAACTCACTAATATAATGGTGGAAACAGTTCGTATCAATGAGAGAATATAAATTTAGCAAGTCATGTTTCGATTTCAGTGTACATAGGGAAATGTACACATTCCTTATAGAATATTCAAAGGCAAATCTGATGATAACATGAGACAATATGGGTCGATATAAAGTTAGAGGGAGATGGTAGGTTTTTCTTTGGTTGATGCGTTTTGAAAAACGAAGCATCGAGAGTCTGGTTTTGAATCATGGACAGGAAGGTTGAAATTAGGAGTTTGTAAAAAGGGAAAAAGAAGAAAAAAAAGAAAATGGGTTGAAACAAGTTTTTTTTTTTTTTTAAATCAGAAAAAACCAAGAGAAAAATTGTATTTTCGATGCTGAGTGTAGTTTACTTATTTAATTATTTCATGAGTTTTTTTTTGTGTTCCAAAGCAAGATTTGTTTTTTTTTTTTTAGAATTAGAGAAAATTGGATCCGAAAGTGTGAACAATTTTTCTTTAAAAAGAAATGGCCTAAATTTAGATAAAAAGTTTACTTTTCGGACCTGGAAATAAAAACTGTGCGAGTCCATATTAAGTTTATAGAAAGGAAAACTAAATTTAAATTTAAATTTTTTTTTAGAAAATAAATTTACCGTAATAAAAAAAAAAGAAATTAAAACTAACAAAAGAATTTTGAAAAAAAAAGAAGTAATTGGTATTATTTTGGTGATGAAATTTTCAACAAATTAAAACATAATTTTGGCAGATCCGTGAAAATTAATAAATTTAAAAGGGGGAAGAAAATTTTCCAAATAAAATTAAAATCAGTTTTTATATTCATCGAACTATACTGGAATCTATCTATTAGAATCTACCACCTACAATTTGGTTCCACAAAAAAAAAAAAAAGGTGGAAGCCATTCAAAAAAAAAGGAAAAAAGGTAATTCGAATTTTTTTTTTTTATAAAAATCAAAATTTTTCGTTCCTGTAAAATTAATGGGAAAAATGGAGTCAGCACGTGTGATTTACGACATTTTTGCAAATAATCATGGCGTCATACATAATCGTCCCGCCAGTTCTGGAATCACCATCTTTGTCAATTATCAACAATAACTTCAAATTATATGAACGTATTTTCGCCACATTGCAACATTATAACTCAATTCATCATTTTTGGAAATATTATTTAACTTCAACTATAATTCACCTAACATAATAATATCACGGAGACGCATGCAGACAAACAACGTAAAATAAAACAAATAAGCAAGTAATTAAAAAAAAAAAATAGATATCTCAGAAACAGAATCCTAGAAATTAAGAGTGTACACAATTCCCTCCTTTTTGGTTTTAATTTTACATAATGCCAGATTTTTTTTTGTAATTTCTAATTCTAATTTCGATTTAGTGGCATATTGTGTTTTTTAGTTCAAAATTAAAGAGATGAAAATGGGTTATTTAAGATTAGATGGCAAAAGCGGGGAAAAGGGAAGAAAATATTGAAGAGAAATAATTAATACCTAATCTATAAAACAAAAAAAAAAGAAAGAAAATTAAATTTTGTATCTAAATTTTTTTATAAAAGAAGAAAAATTTTACTACAAAAGGAGAAAAGTTTATTTGGAAGGGAAATGAGAATTGTTTTGGATTTATGTTTTTGGAGCTTTTTTTAAATAACCAAAAGTAATGAAAGAATTGAGAATAGAGAAGAAAAGGTCTTATTAATTTCTATGATGTTGGAATCAGAGAGAGAGAGAGAGAGAGAGAGAGAGAGAGAGAGAGAGAGAGATCGAATGAGGTGAGTGTTTGAAGAAAATGTAAAGAAATTAAGGGACGATAACCATTTTTGTAGGGGCGGTTATCGTCAACGGGGACCAGCATTCTGCTGTTGGTCCATTCGGGTGGGAAGTGCCCCAAATAAGTCCGGTTGGTAATACCATCTTTAGCCAATCGGCCCCAACATGCCTCGCAAGGCTTTCGCGGAAGTTCGGTCAGTTTCGGTGACCGACAAACTAACGAACACTCCCTTTATTCGGTTGTTTTCGCCACAACCGAATTTTCCTTGCTTATGCTATCACTTTAAAGTCTGAACGACATTCACACTCTTATGCACGCATAAATAATTATATGTGATTTGATGATAGATGGTGGTGAACAACGACCCACCCCTCCGGCGAGCTAGCAAGCGCAACTCAGCTTGGCGTGCAGCCTTTTAGTTGTTCACATTAGCTGCACCATCTCATATCTTCTCCTCGCAAGGAAGATATGCTGTAAAGATCATCAGGGGATTTGCATTCTTCGAATAAACCCCATATGTAAACCCCGCAGTTATAACCCCAAGAAAGGGAATCGCAGAAAAGTATGGGAAAAAGAGAAGAAAAGGGCGTCAAATTAAGGAATAAGCAGATTTTGGCGAAATTTCCAGCAAAGAAAAAAAAATAAAGTGGAATAAAAAAGAAAAAAAAAGGAAAATCTGAAAGGTTTTTTTGTGTGTTCAAATTATGAACAATATTCTAAGAAAAGAAAGGAAATATTGTATGAAGAAATCAAAGGGAGAATAGAATTAAATTTTGTTTTCTGTGTACCTAAAAAAAAAAAAAAAAAATGCGTTTTTAAACAGAAATCAAAAATGGCTAACCAATTGTCACATCAGCAAGAAAATGGAGCACACCATCAGTGGGCACGAGTTTTTTTTTTATTCAACTTTAACTTTAAAACTTAACAAGAATGGCAAATTTATGTCAAATTAATAAGAATTAGGTGTCCTGCAATCCTGAATTCTTCAAAATTAAATTAGTTATCATATTATACATTTTGGGATATGCAGCCGGCTAACATCATATATAAATACATGTATACAATGAAACAAAAGCACAATTAAAACAACATTACATAAAAACCACGAACAATTTTTTTTTCTTTTTTAAAATAAATTAAATATATTATTATTATAAATTATAAATTATAGGATAAGTGTAAAGTTTTATTCATGAGGCTACGAAACGCGCCCTCCATTTATTCGGTTGTTTTCGCCACAACCGAATATTCCTTGCTTGATAGCTCGCGCTATCATTACAAAGTGTTAATGACATTGAAAAAACTTTGCACGCATAAAATGTATGTGTAATGTAAGATAACAGATGGCAGTGAGCAACAATCCACTCTCTCCGGCGAGCTGATCAGAGCAATTCAGCTAGGCGTGCAGCCTTCAGTTGCTCACATACGCTGTGCCATCTCATATCTTCTCCTATAATGGAGACCGAATCTTTCGATATAAATACCGCGGTTATTGTAATTGCGTTGAAAAACTTGGGAACTCCGTCCACTAAATACCAAATATTTGAAGAAATTTCGGAAATTTATTTGGAATTAACATCAGATTTTGAAGAGGTAATGACCCAAGTTTTAGATGAAGGTGCCAAAATGGGTTCCTTGTAAAGAATAAAAATAAATACAGATTGGCCTATCCTGATAATGATCCTGAAGATAATATGGACGCAAGGCGTAGAAAACGACGAACAACGTCTCCAAAAAGTGGTAAATCACGTCACGCTCTGTGGCAACTCTAAATCTACTTGGTTTAATAAAATAGAACGCATTCTCTGGAAGGGGAGTACTGTGGCAACTCTAAATGTACTTGGTTTAATAAAATTACTTTATAATTTTATATAAACTTAGTAATCTTTTTTAATGAAAATTACTTCCTTTTATATAAACTTAGTAATCTTTTCTCATGTAAAATTGTGTATAAATGGGGAAGATTTAGATTAATTAAATTCACTTATAAATAGAAGCCTGAAGGCTTCACAGCTCAAATAAAAATATATTTGTTCAATAATATAGTCTTTTACTCGTCATATAATTGATTGGTGACCCCGACGTGATCGAAGCAGAGCCCAAAGAAAAGGCTAAGTTCCAGATCAAGCAGCAGTAAGTCGTTCATCTGGCCCCCTACCAGTGGTAAGGCCCAAGCAGTAAGCCGCACAACTTTGTACAATATTTTAAGATGCCAAATGAAGGAGGAGCTGAAGTAAACTGCGTCCAGCTTAGAATTCCACCATTCTGGAAGGCCAGTCCGGCACTTTGGTTCAAGCAGATTGAATCACAATTCGTTAATGCGGTATAACGGTTGACGAAACTAAATATCATGCTGTAGTTGGTGCAATCGAAAGCGATGTGCTTACCCACGTTTGGGATATCATCCTCCAGCCAAACACAGCAAACACAGCACTAAAAAGACTTTTAGTAGAGCAGTTTGCGGACTCTGAAGAGAAGAAACTTAAGGAACTTTTGGGAGACTTATCAATTGTTGACAGGAAGCCATCGGAATTGTTACGAAGAATGGGGGAGCTATCATCTGGGAAATTGAGCGAAGATTTTTTGAAAACTCTCTGGTTGGAGCGATTACCATCGCAGGTACAAGCTATCCTATCTCAGCGAGCGAAGTTGATTTAACCAAACTCACAGTCATGGCTGATAGAATTGCAGAGGTGCTTGATGTTACACAAGTGCACAACATCAATCAGAACGAAAAAATTAAGGGGACGACTCTGGATAGTCTAGCAAATCAAATGACAGACTTCCAAAATCAGATTTTGGAACTAAAAAATAAAAATAGGTAGAAGTTTTTCAGGAAAACGAACACGATCAAGTAGTCAATCAGAAGATGATGGTCAATGTTGGTACCACAGAAAATTCGGGTCAAGATCTACCAAGTGCAGGTCATCCTGCTCTTATTCCAAGGCGGAAAACTAAATGGCCAGTTAACTTCAGTGACAAAGGTAACTGGTTTAGAAATCAGTCACTTGTATATTCATGACAAATTATCAGGACAGAAATATCTTGTGGATATCGGGTCTGACGTGTCAGTAATACCTCCTCTTCCGCAAGAATGATTTCAAAAAAGTCTTTCTGCTTATACGCTGCGAATGGATCAAGAATTAATACCTATGGAAAAAAACTGATGTCATTAAATCTCGGACTTAGGCGCTCCTTTCGTTGGCCTCTCCTAATTGCTGATGTAACTAAACCCATAATTGGTGCAGATTTCTTGAGAGAATTTGAATTATTGGTGGATTTAAAAATGGATGCCTCATTGATAATTTAACTTCACTCAAGAAGAATGGAACACTGGTCGTAAACAACATAACTAGCGTTAAAACAATTTATGGGCGCACAATATATCATGAGCTCCTAGCAAAATTCAAAACAATAACCAATCCAGGAATGAACAAAACTGCCGTCAAAAACAAAGTAACTCATCACATTGAAACTCGAGGACCACCAGTGTTTGCAAAAGCAAGAAGACTTCCACCCGATAAATTGAAGATTGCGAAGAACGCATTTGAGTTTATGATGGAACAAGGAATTTGTCGTCCATCCAAAAGCAGTTGGGCAAGCCCTTTATACATGGTACCGAAGAACAATGGTGAATGGCGCCCATGCAGAGATTATCGTCGGCTGAATGCTGTAACTATACCTGACAGATATCCGATTCCATATATTCAAAACTTTGCGCATCAATTAGAAGATAAGAAAATATTTAGCACCGTTGTTAAAGCATATCATCAAATTCCAATGGAACCTGAAGATGTTGAAAAAACGGCAATAATAACTCCATTCGGACTATTTGAATTCCCCTTTACTAATGGTTTGTGGTCCGTGAACACTGTGAATAGTCGTCCTTTTAACATGCTTCTAAAATGCTTTATGGATGAATATGTAGCTAGCAACTCTCTATCGTATGCGCTATACTTTTGTTCCACCTGACTTAGTTTCTTTGAAAAAAATGCAAGAGGCTGCCAACTGTTGTTTGTCCAATGCTGAATAACCGCACCCATTGCATAATCTGATGCATCCGTCAAAAGTGATAGTGGAGCTGAAGGTGATGGATGCACCAGCAATGCTGCATTAGCTAAATCGTCTTTGGACTTGATGAATGCTTGCTTTCTTTCTTTTGGCCACTTAATTGCGGTCTTATCGTTTTTCTTGTTTCCTTCTTGACATTCTAGGAGTATCCTTTGTGTATCGGTTGCTTTTAGAATAAATCTTCTATAAAAATTTATTATTCCCAAAAAACGATGTAAATCTCGTACAGTTCTTTGATGGCTGCAACCTTTGCTGGCAATGGCTTGGTACCTTTCTGGGAAATTAAATACCCGAGGAACTTAGCTTCTTTTTGACCAAAAACACATTTCTCCGCATTAATTACAATGCCGTAATCTCTAAGACGTTCAAATAAGATCTTCATATGCTGCAAATTTTCATCTGTAGTACTTGAAGCAATCAAAATATCATCCAGATAAGGAAAAGAGAAACTCAATCCTCTAGTAACTTCATGGATAAACCTCTGGAAAGTTTGGGCAGCATTGCATAACCCAAATGTCATAAAGGGGAATTTTTGGTTTATCTTTTTCGTTGTTTCTCTTTGGAACGAAATGAAAATTATTATTTAATGATGTTCTTGGTAGTATATCTTAACCATTGGAAATTTATTTGGACAATAAAAACTCTTCAATTCCAACAAATAAGAAAATTACATTTTGGTTCGCGACTGGAGGTGCTGGATTCTGTTTAAGTCGGGTATTAACATTGAAAATGCTTCCGATTGCTGGCGGTGGAAAATTTATTAGTATCGGTAATAAAATTCGTTTTCCCGATGATGTTACAATGGGATTTATAATAGAACATCTGTTAAAAGTTCCATTAACGGTTGTCGATAATTTTCATTCACATCTTGAACCAATGGAATTTATACGACTAGAAACGTTTCATGATCAGGTCTCGTTCAGTTACGCTCGAATGAAAAATGAATAGAACGTTGCGAAAATTGATAATGGATTCGATTTAAAAACAGATACAAAACGTTTCTATTCATTACATTGTCATATATTTCCATATTTTAGCTTTTGTCCAAGATGATATCATCATCATTATCCAAAGTAATATCCGTAAATGCTTTTTTTATTTTTATTCTTTCTTTTATAAATTATTTCTTAACGATATGATGGGGTGAGGATCTCCATTGAATAAATGTGGGACTGTTAACTTTTTCCATCCTTTTTTTCGGCGTATTTTTCTCGAATTAAACATTATTCGTTTTTAGTGAAAATTTCAAAAATTGAAAATATACATATATATATATAAGTACGTGGTTTTCCGGGCCCGGTCCTGTTCAACTACTACCAAAATTAAGTGATGAGGAGATAAGATGAAAGAGAGGACGCCAACTAAAAATGATATATATTTTAGAAATTAGAATATCAGAAAAGAAGAAGAATATATATGTTATATATATATTTTTTTTTATTGTTTTTTTATTTATTTATATGACTAGGGGGCTCCGGCCCTGCTCGCTTCGCTCGCCAACCCCGGGTCCCGGAGTGGAATTCGAGTAGATTTTAGTTTTCGTGTAATGTAATGGTAAAAAAAAAAGTATAAGAGTAAGAAAAAAAATGTAACTGCTTTTGTGATTTATTTCACTGCTTCTTCAAATACAATGTTTTTTATGACCTTTTGTTCTAACTTGCACTCTATTTTTATACCTCCTCTGCTTCTACATCGTGATAGAGCGACATACAGTTGACCATGTGTGAATATTGTTTCTTCTGACGTGACGAAACTTTACAGTATTACTAAGGGAGCTAAGGGCTTTCGACTTTACCACTACAAACCTAACTTTTCCCCTCCCCTCGAACCCCTCGCTTGGTATTTTCGAATTGGGTGGTCCGATCTTAATGAAACTTTACAGTATTACTAAGGGGCCTAAGGGCTTTCGATTTGTCTACTACAAAACTAACTTTTCCCCTCCCCGATACCCCTCGCCTGGTGGCTTCGAATAGGGCGATCCGGTCTTAATGAAACTTTACAGTATTACTAAAGGGCCTAAGGACTTTCGATTTTCCCACCACACAACTCACTTTTCCCCTCCCCTCGATACCCCTCGCCTGGTGGCTTAGAATTGGGTGGTCCGATCTTAATGAAACTTTACAGTATTACTAAGGGGCCTAAGGACTTTCGATTTTCCCACCAGAAACCTCACTTTTCCGCTCTCCTCGATACCCCTCGCTTGGTGTCTTCGAATTACGTAAAGGGATCTTATTGAAAATTCGCAATATTGCTAGGGAGTAAGATTTTTCGATATGCATAAAAATATCAGTTTTTAGATATCTATCAGCAGCGATAAATAGTAACTACAAAACTGAACCTCATTATACGAATCAGGTTGCAATTACAATCGGATTCAATTACTCAGACAGACTGGATTAGGAATTACAATTCATGGCCAATTGCAATTACTATTTCAAACTGTCTCCCGTATAACTTGCCAGTTTCATGGCGACCGGGGCCTTTGCACTCTGACGTATTGCTAGACCCATTACATTTTGATGAGCAGTCGACTACTTCAACTCAACCTAACCGTGCTGCTAAGACCAGAAGTAAAGAAAGAATATCCGAAATCAAGGTTACCGAAAATTTGTTGAAAAATTGCCGAAAATTGAAACATACGGATATGTAGGAACTTTCACATTTCTATATTTTAAATTTTTCGCAATTTTTCGGCATATTTTAACTTTGCCTTACCGAGCAAAGCGCGGTCCCCCAATACTTATGAAACTAATACTCCTACAAAATGAAACTTTGAAATAATGCCGTTGGAATTTTTTGATGTAAAAACCGCGGTTTTAGTAAATTCGCTAACAAATTTGAGGGTTTTATCAACTATTAAACAAGTCGCTCGAAACGTGTCGACAGCATATGAAGTATGAATTTTTTATCCGATTTTATTTTTCTTTTTTAAATACTTAATATAAATTTTAAAATGTTTAGATAGAGCGTACACCATCTTTAGAAGATGTAATAGAGCTAACTTTAAAGAAAAGAGTGAAAGCGGGACTCATCAACAAAAAGAAAAATAAATATGAGTTAGCATATCAGAATAATGAGAAAACTGGAGGGAATGTGGACGCAACGATTGCTAAGCGTAAAAAAAGAGGAACAAATCTTCTTAAACCTCTTAAACCGGTTAAACGCTTTTATTATTGATTAAAGTATTATTTAATAAAATTGTAGGCAAAGAAAAATGAATACATGAAGAACCGAGCCTGGATTTGATCCAGGGTCTCATCAGCTTCTAGAAACGAACTCTTTACCGACTTGACCATTCAACACTTTGTTTTTCGATCTGTTCAATTTGCCTTTTCTAAACATTACATTATTCAAACAATACAACTGTTATTCGAAATATAACAACTATTCTATAACCTTTCAATTGCTATGCCAATTATTTTTATTATTAACAACTATTACTTATATAATACGAGGAATGTTTGCACAACGATCTCGAAAACCCGTCTAACGATTTTCACGAAACTTGGGAGTTAAGGGTTTTCGGGGACTAGAAATAGATGTAGATAGGTCTCACCTCTGAGAAAATTCGTTTTCCCCTCTCCTCGATACCTCTCGCTTGGTATTTTCGAATTGGGTGATCCAATCTTAATGAAACTTTACAGTATTACTAAGGGAGCTAAGGGCTTTCGACTTTACCACTACAAACCTAACCTTTCCCCTTCCCTCGATCCGCTCGCTTGGTATTTTCGAATTGGGTGGTCCGATCTTAATGAAACTTTACAGTATTACTAAGGGGGCTAAGGGCTTTCGATTTTTCTACTACAAAACTCACCCCCCTCGATATCTCTCGCTTGGTATTTTCGAATTGGGTGGTCCGAACTTAATGAAACTTTACAATATTACTAAGGGGCTAAGAGCTTTCGATTTTCTCACTACAAAATTCACTTTTCTCCCAATCCCCCCGATACTCCTCGCCTGGTGGCTTTGAATTGGGTGGTTCGATCTTAATGAAACTACAGTATTACTAAGAGGGCCAAGGGCTTTCAATTTTCCTACTACAAAACTAACTTTTCCCCTCCCCTCGATAACCCTCGCCTGGTGGCTTCAAATTGGGTGGTCCGATCTTAATGAAACTACAGTATTACTAAGGGGCCTAAGGGCTTTCGATTTTCCCACTACAAACCTCACTTTTTCCCTCAATACCCCTCGCTTGGTGTCTTCGAATTACGTGAAGGGATCTTAATGAAAATTCGCAATATTGCTAGGGAGTAAGGTTTTTCGATATGCACAAAAATATCACTTTTTCGATATCTATCGGCAGCGATAAATAGTAGCTACAAAACCATCAAGTTCCCTGAACCTCATAATACGAATCAGTTTGCAATTTCAAACGGATTCAATTACTCAGACAGACTGCATTAGGAATTACAATTCATGGCCAATTGTAATTACTATTTCAAACTGTCTCCCGTATAACTTCCCAGTTTCATGGCGACCGGGGCCTTTGCATTCTGACGTATTGCTCGACCCATTACATTTTGATGAGCAGTCGACTACTTCAACTCAACCTAACCGTGCTGCTAAGACCAGAAGTAAAGAAAGAATATCCGAGATCAAGGTTACCGAAAATTGGTTGAAAAATTGCCGAAAATTTAAACATATCTGATATGATAGGATATGTAGGAACTTTCCATTTCTATATTCTAAATTTTTCGCAATTTTTCGGCATATTTTAACTTTGCCTTACCGAGCAAAGCTCGGTCCCCCGGTACTTTTATTAAACCAAGTAGATTTAGAGTTGCCACCCTGCCCACATTACTATTTTTGATTTGTTTCCATTTTGCTATATGAGGAACAGCAAAATTACATAGCACAAGTGCTACAAGAATTAGAATTACATTCCGAAAATGATTTTGGTGATGTCTCCAATTCAGATCAAGATTATATGCCGGTGGAAAATGGCGTTGATTCCGATGCTGAAATGGAAAACGTAAATGTAGAAATAAACGAGAGTGGCACAGACTCTGAAGAAGAAAGCAGTGAACCAGAAGATAAAGCAGGAGTTGAATGAAATGTAGAAGAATCCGGCGAAAATTCAGATGGAACTTATATTGGAAAAAATGGGACAGTATGGATCATTAGTCGGCGCTGTAAAAGAAAATAAAACATGTATAACCATCAAAATCCAGAAAGGTTTTATCCACTAGATTTGGGTTTGGAGAAAATACGACACTTTGCTATATTCCCCAAAACGGGAAAGCTGTAATTTTATTGTCAACTTTACATCGCGATGCAACTGTTTTAGGTATCAAAAGAAAGTCAGAAATTATTCATTATTATTATAGCACTAAAGAAGAAGTTGACACAATGGATAAAATGCTGGCTCAGTACACCACCAAAAGAAAAACAAATCGCTGGTCAATGAATTTGTTTTACAATGTATTAGATACAGCAGCATTTGCAGCTTATATTCTTTTCTCTACAAACAATGCATCACATAAAAAAACAGTAAAAACTAGTCGTCGTTGGGAATTTATTCAAGAATTAGGGGAACATTTATGCCATTTGATAAAAATAACGAGAGGAAGGATTCCCAGAATAATGGCTTGTTTTGCCGTCAAATATATTTTGGGAGTGACAATTTATGAAATTAAGTATGAGAGAGATAAACCGTTTGAACCAAATGAAATCCCTGAACGTGATTCTATCGGTCGAATGAAGATAAAAGGAGGATGTTACATGTGTTACCAGCAGAAAAAAAAAGCGCGCTACCCGGAACAGTGCATCACATGAAAGAAGCCGATTTGCCAAGTCCATAACCTAACACAAACGAAATGTGATAATTGCCACATGTCCAATTAATTTACTAAAATTATGTTACAAATATTAAAATTTTTAAGTTTTTTTCCATTAGTGCTATACTGAATAAAGAAAAATATAAAAAAGTCGTTTTTCTATAAATATTAACCCAGTTTAAGATGATCGAAAAGAGCAAAAAATTGGCAAAAAACACCCTGTCAAATTTTTTTCTTTGTTTTTTGTCCATTTTTTAGAAATATAAAAAAGTGGATTAGAGTTGGAGCATGAATGAAAGAATATAAAGATTACGCCACACGCATGTCAGCCATTTTGAATTTTTATTTTCATACTTTTATGAATCCCGCTTGACGTCATAAAAGTATGAAAATAAAAATTCAAAATGTCAAAAACTAAAAAAAATAATAAACGTTTAAAAAAGTTTGTGAAGAAAAAAAAGTTTGTGAATTAAAAAAAAGTTTAAATTAAAAAATGAGGTGTGACGTGTTTCTTTGCAATACTAACAATAATAAAAACAAAATAAATGTTGGTTTTATTGTTTCCCAAAAGAACATACATTATTACCAAAATGGGTTCATTTTTGTAGGAGAAGTGATTGTTTCAATACGAAAGCGTCGAGAAGTTGTAGCGATCATTTTCCAGCAAATGATATGGAGAGGAATTTACAATTTGAAATGGGTAAATAAAATATTTTGTACTACTATTGTAATTTTAATTCTTTCGTACAAAAAAATGTTCATACAAAAATGTTTTCATACAAAAAAATGTTCATATAAAATCTCGGATGACGTAGATGCGCAGAAAAAACCGATTTGAAATATGGGAAGGCGGAATCTTTACATTATTTCATTCATGGAGTCGGAGCGATTTTAAATATAATATTATAAAACAAGTACTAAAATTTAATATTGAACTTTAGTAAATTCATTCCTCTTTGGAAGAATGTGGAACACCAAAAATACAAAAGACGCTAACGGTACAAAATAATTATTTTATTTCAATTATTAATATGTAATTGTTAAATTGCATCATTGGCAATATTTCCAATATTACCAATATCACTAAAACAATATTGCTGAAGCAAGCGATTTTGATGAAAATTCCACTTTCTTCCAAAATAATTTTGGATAAAATAGTTAGTTAAGTCTGAGTAGTGACAAAGAATCAATCGTTCGAATATAAATTGTAGTATCCCAAATGTTTTAATAAATAAAAAGTTCATATAAGTTATAAATAAGTTTTCCATTGAAAATAAGCCCGCGCGCTCCTCAAACACTTTACCACATTAGTATCAAACCAACCTTAAGAGACGTCGAACGTGTATTTTCAATTTGTACAAAGTTTTGTCTATCTGACACTTCGTTAAATGCACTAGTATTCTTGAAATAGCTTTAAATAGCTTCAATAGCTACAAATTTCACAATTTGAATGTGCTTGAAACATCCTGATCTTGATGATTTTGGAAATCACATCTCATCAAGAGTGATCAAAATGTTGCGAGCATTCTATCAAATTGTTCCTTGTTGTTTGAAATATTTTCTGTTGTTTTTTTATAACATACATATAAAACTAACTAATTAACCTTTCCCCGTATATATTTCTGGACGGAAAGGTAACCGAATATTAAGTAACACGTTCGCGGACGGATTTTCTTCTTTTAATTCTCCTACTCAAACCTTATTAAGTAAGATTATCTATGCCAAATTATGTTCATCATGAATATGTTGATATCTAAATAGTAAAATAAATCACAAGTTTTTGATTTCATTTAATAAAGAACCGATTCGGTCTTCGTTTAGGCGTAAACTGAAATGCTTCAATCGTACTGATTCGGTATACGCATAAACGTACGGCCTATTCTCAAATTTATACTGTCCGCGAACGTGTTAAATATTTAAAATTACTTAAACAATTAAATGATAATATAGTGTAATCATGTTCTTCAAAAATTCCCAAAATACATAATTAATGCCTAATGCTCTAGAGCTAGACCGGATCTCTGATTTTAATTACAATTATTTTTTAATGATACTTCTGGATGAGCTATGACACATCTTCTTTTTTCACAATTATCATTATTCTTGTCATTTCAAAATTTGCATGAGTTTTGAATTTTTATTACAAAATGTTTATTAATTATTATTCAATGAAGTTAATATTTTTTTATTGTTTTTACCAAAATTTAAAGAAATTTTTGGAATAAAAAACATTTTCCTTCCTTTTAAGTTTATGTGAAAAAAGAAAACATGTCAAAATCACATGAAATTTTTAAAATGTTCAAATATAGATGGCCCTGTAAACAGTGTGAAGCAACAATTTGGGACCTCTTCACAATTTCATTTGATAATTAAAACAATAATGTTGAATGAAATAAATACTTAAAATTGATCGTTATTACGTAAATAAAGGTCATTATCGAGTTTTAATGACCGATTGGGCAATAATGAGAATTAAAATCGGAGATCCCTCTAGGATATAACACAAATTATTTAATTACTTATGTAACAAAATAACTTTCGCTTAAAACTAGAATACCTTATCATTATGTTTGCGTTTAACATTATCTTTTGCTGCCAATTTATAACGATTATTCGATATTGCCTTCATCAGTTTATTTAATTCATTTTGTAATTTCTCCAATTTCTTTAGATTTGAAGATGAAACTTTTCCGATATTATTGAATTTCTCATTTGTTGTAATATCTGAAAATTTAAAACGATTTTTAGATATTTTCATTAAACAAGAAAACTGTATTATTTACCCAACGAACAAAGATGTCCGGCAGTCGTATATAAAAGTGTTTTTAAAGTATTTACAGCTTTATGGAAATTATATGCTTCAAAACTTTGATTATAAATTCGTTTTGTTGTTCCTAAACGACTTAAAATCCATTTATCCATAACGTTCAATTCAATTCCTTGTAAATTATCATCATTCGAAGAAGCTAATTGTAATATTTCACATGATTGTAATGTAAAACGAGTTGCTTGCCACATTTTATTTAGAAATAATTTATTTGTTCCACATTCTGGAATTCCATTTGGCAAGGATTTTTTAATTCCATCAATAGATTTTTTCAATTTTTCCACAGTTAGTATTCAATTCGAGTAGGTTTTCTATTTCCTTTCTATGTTCCTGTGAAAAGAAAACTATCTTTAAAACTGACCAGAATTATTTAATAATGCGCAGCGAACTAGCAGGAACGAAACACGTTCTCTACGAATACTGGGAAATCTTGAAGCCACAGTAAAAAAAAATAATTTCTATTTACCTTTAACGACGCTTCTTGAATAACTTGCTTTCCTTCCACGTACATCACATATTTCACCATTTAATAGGATATTTCTAAATGGTATTTGATTTCTTAATTCCTATCCTAACATAACCAATCTAGCGACCCAAAAATATATGATGTCATGTCCAGTTACCAATAAATCTAATGAATAATTCTTGTTTAGCCATCCAAATACAGTGAATGGTAATAAAGATGATGAAAACCTCTGAATCTTGTTGAATACAGAATTGATTTGTATGAAATTGAAAGAATGTGAATATTGTCAAAGCCGCGAATCCGAGACCTCTCAACTGCTAGCAATATCTAGTACTTAAACTACGTGTACTAAACAAATTCACTGATATTCTTGTTCCAATTTCTCGTCATAAACATTCCATTGTCTCTGATAAACAATACAATTGCTATCTCGTATTTCAAAGCTAATTATTTGTATTAAAGTATTTGACCAAACGCCTAAAACTCGTACATATTTATTTCCGTTTAAACTTTTCTTGATTTTTTGATTTCGTTACAATCCAAATTGACTTTTATGCATTATTATGAAAATTTTCAACTAGAATTTGATGTCCCCACGACGATAATTGTCTTGAAATACACGAATCTTGAAATTCCATTAACCATCGATACTATTCTTGTTAGAAATTGAATGCACAAATGTTCAATCGATGTTAGTTATTCGATGGAGTTTTTTTTTTTCAGCTCCTGTACCAAATACTCAATCAATTGTATCATCAAAAAAGATTGATGTAAGTTCTTGATGAATTGAATGCCAAACTTCAATGTCATTATAATATTTTAAATATCCTTCATCATTCGGATGGACAGTGATTGGAACATCACCACCGAGAAGAGTTTCTGGACATGTTGTTGAAACAATTATTTCATCATCATGATCACAAATCTTATAAACGATAACATAAATTTGTTCAAATGTTATCGTCTCTAAATAGCGAAGAACTTGAAGTTTTGTTGGTTCTTTAATTTCCAAATTTTCCATTTCAATATCAAATAAATAATGAATTTCGTCAAAGAATAAGCTCGTCATCAAATAAACGTTTAAAAGCTTCATTTACAACATTCTTTTGTTTCTAACCGAATACAAAAAGTTCCTTTTGAAATCGTATTGCAATATTAAAGAAACTTTGGTGACTTACCTTATCCATTCTAAAATAAAGATCCTTCCAATTTAATGAGCAAGCCAATTGCTGTAAATCTTCAATAATTTGATTTTGTTTATCAGATTTCCATTTAAGAATTTCCTCAAGAAATTTCTAGCGCCCAAATTCATGGCGTGCTTTCTGTTCTTTATACATCGGCATCTGTTCCGCGTATCCAAACTTCATAACCTTGTTGCCGCTTTTTACGGTTATATTACATCTTGTATAGTTGCCATTAAAATATGACCCAAATGAAGAGATCCCGTCACATTTGATGGTGGTAAAATCGTCGAGAATTTCGGTTTATGAGAACCCATATCATCATTATTTAATGAATCCTTTTTTCTGATTGTTGACAGCACAAGATTTAAAAGACGCTGCAATTTGTACTGATTTAAAAAAAAAAAAAGTAGTGACAAAATGTCGTAACATTTGCTTATATGCATTAAATCAAAAATATATAAATTACTTGATTTTCTTGGAAATTTATTGCCGTACAATGAAACAAAAACCCGAACAGTATGCCATATTTTGCCGGCAAACACATTTGTTATTTGTGTTTAACAATTGAAAGTAGGGGAATTATATCAGCTGATTGAATTCATACAACCGCCAAAAGATGGAGGTAATTTAAGATTTTGTAAATATTATTTAATACAATTTATATTTAAATATTAATTAATGTTCAAACTATTTTAATAATATAACTAAAAAAACAAATTTAGATTCAACAAATATATATGAATATTAAAATTCACGTTATTTATATACATTTTTTTCTCATATTACTTTTAACCAAGACTCAAACCAAATAGAACCATTTTCAGATTATTTGGGGTATTTTCAAGCGTAGGCATTAACTCGTTTTTACGATATCTGTGTCTGAAGCATCGATTTTCACGCCGAACTGTCAAATTTGGAGGGGAAAAAATTTGCGTTTTTTTAATTTATAATTTTTAGTGCGTTTCGGATTCCAAACCAAATTCTTTTGAATTAAATAATCAAAGTTAATAAATTTCCTATATAAAGTGTTTAATTTCTGGGTGTAATAACAAACAACATCCAAAAATTCGTGGAATTTTCTTTCACAACTAAGTTTGACATATTTTTTATTAAAATGGGCGAATTTTCGTTCTTGCCGTATAAAAAAAAGTTTTTATGGTGTTTATTTACTTATTGGCAGTGGTCGAAGTGGCAGGTTAAAAGTGGTGGGATGGTTTCCATTTAAAATTTTTTTTTTTTTTCTAATTCCAGTTTTCATAATTGTAAACGTCAAACGAAATCTCGTTGCCAGATCGAAACAGTTAAAAATCTCTTTCACGAAATCACGAGATTTAAAATTTAAAAAAATATGTTCCGGGATGCAATATATATTCCCCAAGAAGTGGTGGGATGAATTTACAATTATGTAGAAGTGGCGGCATGGCATCCCACCTCATCCCTCCTCACTTCGAGCACTGCTTATTGGTAATTAAATAGAAATTATGTTAATTCGTAAATTAGTAAAAAATTCGTTTTTTTTTAATCCACGCTGAAACGTCAAATCCCACTTTTTTTTTATTTTGATTTTAACGAAATCTACCAGTGACAGTCATTTTTTGGTTAAAATGGGGGCAATTCTTAAAATTCGTCGAAATTTTTGAAAATTCAGCATTTTCAGTTTTAAATGTTTTTTTTTTTTTGTTTTAAAGTTTCCAAAAAATGAGCCTCTACGTATGAAATGGCTTTCGGCTATTGGTTTACGCAGGAAAGAAATATATAGGCACATAAAGATTTATAATTATTATTTAATAATTTAATTTTGTAAGTTTAAGAAAACTTGATTTTTGTAGCAATCAAACGCAAACATTTTTTTGCAATTCGGATGTTCCAGAATGCATGAGCTTTTGGCCCATTTGCAATGTTGCCCCTCCGACTTCATGTTTTTAACGCCACCACTACGCCGCACACATAAGCAATAAAAATGCAAGTGAATCCCAAAAGTGCTTCAATTTCCCCTGCGAAAGGCCTATCCATATTTTCCAAGGTTGCAAGGTTACAGAGAATTTTAAGTTATGGTTAGAATGCTCTTTATACATAAGTATCAAAACTATATTTTCTTTAAAAAATAAATTAAATAATTACAATTACAATTTATTTTATTTACAGGAAAACGAAATTACATATACACTTGTAGGTACAGACAGACACCTTTGAATATTTTTGTTTGTTTTGTATGATAACATTGAGATTGACTTAGGAAATAACATATTAATAAATTAAATTTTAAAATGGATTATAGTAAATTTACAAATAGACAACTTAGAGAAGAGCTTCTTAAATTAAATTGTACGAATTCAAAAGGAAGGAAACAGCAACAGATTTAAAGAATACAAACATTAACAATTGAGTCAAACTCGTCATCATCAATTTCTGATATGATTATAGATTTGGAAAATACACAAATGGCGGTTAATAATGTTGATAATTCTCGTTTAATAGCAAAGGAATTAGAATTGATTTAGAAAGAAAAAAATTTAATACAAAGGGAAAAAGTTATATTGGAAAAAGAAAAAGAATTATTGTCTAAAATAGGAAACACAAATACATCAAATATCATGACATCGGGACAAGTGGTCACACTTAGGGTGTAATTCTCAAATCGTAAATTCGCCTGTAGCCACAAAGTTCTGATCAGTGCCAAAATTCCTATTCTGAAATCATATCTATATGTAACTGTCCTATAAGTCTCTGTCAAATCCGCTGTAACTTTGCTAGTGAGTTAAAAATATCGGAACTCATTAAAAAGTGACATAAAATTTGAAATTGTGTGTTAATAAAAAGAAAATTGAAGTGAAAATTATTTAAATCGTGTGTGAAACAGATAAAAATGAAAGTAAATCAATAATTCCAAGAAAATTTTATTTTTTTACTAATTTTTTTATAGTGAAATTTTTAAAATCTTTCGACGTAATTCATCGTTGGGAAGAAAAAATAGAATAAATAAAAAGTTTTGGTGTAAACTAATAAAAAAATTTTTTAAAATAATTTTATTTAAAAAAAAAAATTGCGCGCGGAATTATCACAACACAACTACAGAGGAATTGATTACACAGCTGACGTTGGTATTGCCATAAATATGTTTTCCAACTGTTCCAGGACATTTTTTGCCTGTTTTTCTTTTTAAAATCCATTATTACTTTATAGATTATTAATTTTCAATGAATAAAAACAAAAATTTAGCAAAAAAACACAAATTTTCATACTTTGTTTTCCCATTTTTGACATTTCACAAAACACGGCGAATTGATTTTACAGCAGCGAAATGGAAACAAATTCATAATAGTAATTTGGACATTTATGTAAATTAGCTTAAATAATTCTTCGTATGGAAAGTTACAGTTATATAGACATACGATTTGAGAATTACCCATTAGTAGTATAAAAAATTGTAGTATGACAGATATCTCAGAAGTTTTAAAAATGGGATCAAAATATAGAACGAATGCAATGGAATACGAATACTACTTTTAATGAAAATATTAACCAAACACCATTTGAAATTTCTTATTGGATGTATACCACGCAATCCTTATGGTGATATACTATCAAATTTAGTGGATAATAATGTTCCACAGTTAACAAATTTAGACTTTCATCATAAGAAAGCTCCAAAATATATGTTGAAGGTGTTTTGGCAACAATTGTTAATGATTTTTATAACACGAACATCAAAAAACTGGAACTTAAATATAAAGGATCGTATATTTTTAAAAACGTGCTGACTAATGACAGATACGTGGTTGAAAACATACCTTGGACGCACTTGATCGGATGAAAAAATGAGTTCAATGTCATCAAAAACTGGACGACTCATCTAATAGTGAAATCGTGGACGATATTCAGGTCAGGATGTAGCTGTAACAACTAATATGACAACTAAAAACAACAATTAATTTGAAGTGGAAAATATGATGGCAAGAGAAAAGGGAGCTTATAATAACCACCGAACAAGACAAACGGAAAAATAAGATCAAATTGATTGTAGAGAATTTGAAGAAGAAAAGTTTTATTTTGTATAGAAAGTTTAATTTGAATTTTTGTGTAAATATTTTTTTGAAAAATAAAGAAAAACGCGAATGATTTTGAAATCTTTATTTAATTGTTGCACAATATAGAGTATCTCGGATATCGAATTCATAACGGCCGAATTTCACCACCATTAAAAACCAAAGCAGTAATTAAGTTTTCTGTCCCGTACACTTGAAAAGTGTGGTTACCCAGAAAAATTTAAAATAACAACTGAACGGTTTCATCGATATCTGAGGTGCTCTCACTCACCAACTAAATGTAACTAAAAGCGACTAAAAGCAAAGTGTAACTATAATAAAGTTTGGAAACATCCTATCCTTACCGTACCGCCGTTTTTCAAATTTTGCCTGCTCTTTTTCAAAAAATTTTCTATCCACTGTTGACATAGATAGAACTAAAAATTTCACGTATGGGTGAAAGAGACACATTATTTTAAAAAACATCCCATTTCTCGCTTTTGGGTAATTTTAAAATGTAAACAATGAAACACAGGCAAAAATTCATATACAAATGCACACATACCAGAAAAAAAAATTGGCGCATATTTTTTTTCTGGTATGTATGCAAAATTTGTGCCCAAACTTAAGATTCCAAGGGTAATTTATAAGATTCCATGCGTTTTTTTAAGAACATTTCATTCTCTCTCTTGCTGATGGATTTTGCCTATGAAAAATATATGTACTCTTGCGTATTCTTTCGACCGTTTGCCACGTGTTTTTTCTGGCTACTTCGCTAGCTTTCCGGACTTTAATCGAGCTAGAAGATAAAATAGTGACCATTTCTCCTCCATAATTTTGTATGAAAACGAGAGAAATGAAATCTCCAGTTAATGTAACTCTATGGGCACAGTTGATTATTTTCAGTTCGATTTTGGCAGTTGAAAGGTTAAGTTTGAACATTTTTTTTTTGTAAAATAAAAAACAGAAAATATAGATTCTTTCGAATTATTTATTCAAGAAAATAAATTCTTACATCAAAAATCAGGTAAATACATTTATTGAGTTAAATTATTTTTTTTTACAAATATTTTATTATTTTATTTATTTATTTAGTACAAAATTAATTCAATGCAATAAAAATTAATAAAAAATATATTATAATTCTAAAATTTGCTTTTATTTAATAACACGAATGGGTGAAATAATGAACCGGCAATAATTTCATTATTATAATTAATTATGATTACACTATTAACCCCCTTATTCTGAACGCAGTCATAACAAGTTCTAATTGTCATAAAATGACGTCATTGTCATAACTTTTTTTTAATACTATTTGGTATTCTGACGGGCTCATAACTAACAACTGCCATAAAAAAATATCATAAATTCTAACCGACAATATTTTACATCATAACTGAATTTTATGTGTTCTCTGAGTGATTCAATTGATAGATATGGAATAATTTCCACCATTCTTTTAAACACACAAATAATTTTACAGCTATAGAAAAATTTCAAACCCATACAAACATTTTCGAGAGTATTTCTCTAATAACCATGACAACTCCCTCGAATAATACCAGTTTAAATATAACAACATTGAAAAGATTTAATTTATTGCTGCGCTTTATACGCTTCGACAATGCAAATACCCGTGATGCGCGATTAGAAATGAGCAAATCGGTTTCAATTGACGACTTATGGATCATGCTTATAGCAAACCTGGAAACATCGTATACGCCAGGTGCGAATTTGACTGTAGACGAGCAACTTTTGCCATATCGAGGACGCACACGGTTTACGCAGTATATCCCATCAAAACCAGCTAAGTATGGCATAAAAGTTTGGTGGATATGTGATGCAAAAACAAATTATCCACTAAAAGGTCAAATCGACACATGTAAACGTGCTGATGGTATTCGCGAAATAAATCAGAGGAAACGAGTTGTATTAGATTTGGCGGGAAAGTATTTTTATTCTGGTCGTATATATTGTGATAACTTCTTCACAACACTGACACTCGCACAGAAACTGGTGAGCGTTCGCCTTTCTCTTGTTGGCACGGTTCATTCAAATAAAACATTAGTTCCATTGTGTTTCAAAAAATCGAACTCACGTGAGCTGCGCGAAACATTGTTTGGTTACCACAACGAACAATATTCTTTGTGTTCATATGTACCAAAGAAAAATAAGGCTGTTATTTTGTTGTCAGCACAGCATTATACAAATGCTATCATTCTGTTTCTAACCGTAAAAGAGTATAATCTGGCTGCGCACCAAGACCAAACATTAAAAAAAAGCCGAATCAAATCCTGGACTACAATCTCCACAAGGCAGGAGTTGATACAATGGACCAAATGGTATCCGCATTTAGCTGCAAACGTGGCACAAACCGCTGGCCATTGGCCATGTTTTATAACGTATTAGATGTAGCTGGTTTGGCCTCATTTGTCATTCAGAAGGAATTGGTGGGCATGAAGCAATCAGACAGGCCACGCAAGTTCCTTATTGAACTAGCAACTCAATTAGTGAGCCCACACATGGAAATGCGAGCTACCATTCGGCACATCAGACATGCAATGGCAAAATTTAATGTATTGGTATGTATTTTTGTAGCCAATGAAATACCTTTCTTGTTATTTACACCTATCATTTCTTTCATTCCAGGCACCGAAACCAACATCAACAGTACAAAAACCACAACAACAGCCAGAAGAAGCACCACCAACAAAAGCAGCCACTTCCAAATCATATTCCTACCGCCCGTTGTGCGAAAAATGTAGAACCACAAGCAAAACAAAACGCAAAACTCGTTTTGCATGCGGTTTATGCGGCAACGCAATGTGCCTGGAACACGGCAAAGAAAACAAAACTTACGTTTGTGACGATTGTCGTAAATAGCAGACACGCATTATAACACGTGGGTCAATTAGTTCCTATGCTCTCGCATAGATGGCGCCACCATCTTTCAAATGATACGTGTCAAAATTTGACAGCAATCGGACCATTGGTTCTCAAGTTATTGCCCTGAACGTCACGTAACTTTTGTTATTGAAAAAAAAAAAAAATGGATAAAAAAGAATTTCGTGTGTTGATTAAACATTGCCATAAACCAAAAAAAATACCGTTCAAACAAAAACTTAACTTGATAATTATTATCCGAACTCTGCGACAGAAAAATCAACTGTTGAGAAATGGTTTGCCAAATTCCGTACATTTGCATCGAAGACGATGAAAGCAGTGGACGTCCAAAAGAGGCTGTTATGGACGAAAACATCACAAATAATAATATATCTTTTGTATCATTCGGTAGATACGAGTATATATTGTACAATATAAAAAAGCTGATATTTCCTGATTGTCGAGCTCTGACGGAATCCCACTATCTATTCTTAATACTAAAGAAGTCAAGGAATTAGATTTATAAAAGGTAAAAATCAATTGTTTTATAAAATTTCAGATATTCATTTTCTATTTATAGTTAAAAGAGATTTTCCAGCATGACAAAATTCTATCAACTTCAGCGGATAATGTTTTCATTACCATCATAGAATGTGTGAAACACGATCTTCCAAATCGAAAGCTGAGTTTCAATGCACTTTTGAGATACATTACAGCTGAATTAGTATCCGTCAAATTTTTAAAATCTGATATTTCCAAAAGGAATATAGAGATGGGGGAGAAAATACGTTTTTCGAAAGAAAAAAAAAAAAAAGAATTTTGGATTAGGCGAAATTAAATTCTTTAATTGTAATAAATTTGGGATGAATTATCAAATAAAATAAAAAAGAAAAAGAAAAAGAAACTGTTGGAATTCAACAAAAATATATTTTGTTGAAATATGTTTTTCCATTACTTTTGATTAATTAACAAATTTAATTTTAATAATTTCAATACGATATTTTCCATCCGGGAAATATAAAAAAAAATTCAAGTTGATTAAGGGCAATGCAATTCGGCATAATTATAATTATTAATTTTGTAAAATGTTTTTTCAGTCAGTTAGTTTTTCTCGCGATAACCGTGCACCAAAATTCATTAATAAATGTCGCGTTACATTTTTGTGTAAAAACCAATTTTGTAATAATTTAACATAAAAAAGTTGTGATAATAAAGGAAATTAATTTTATAAAACATTAGTGTTTTTTTTCCGTTGTGTGTTTTTTTTTGTTTTTCATTAAATACTTTCGGGATTTAACATTGGTCCTTCGAGCCGGATAGATATTCTTTTTTATTATCAACCACATTTGTACTTGCAAATAAAATTATAAAATTTAAAGTGTTTTGTGAGTTTTATTATTAAATTAAATCAAGTGCTACAAGAACATCAAAGCGGTAAGTGAAGTATATATTATTATTGTTAATTTATTGACTATTTCCCCATATTGTCAGAGTATTCACTGTCCTTTTTTTCTGTGCGTTTTGTAACCAATTTTTGTGTTTCCGTGTTCTATTATTAAGCAAATGGAGGATTTAGTCAATGCACAAACTCATCAATAAACATGAATTTGACAAATTCATAATCAACCCAAAGAAAATATCCAAAGATAAAAGATCTGAAGGATTTTTGACGAAAAAACAAGAATGCTTAGATGAGTTGTGGACAACTATAAAGGATACAAACAGAAAAATGCTTGAGATTTTTTCCAAATCAGATGAAACATTGCCTTATTTTAAACTAGACACATTTTCTGATCTCGAAGAAAACTATTGTACGGCTTCTAGTTTCATTTATGACCACTTAAAACTATTTAAAGTACCCTCTGTAAGTCATAATTCAGACAATAAAAAAGTGATTGTGAAAGTTCTGAATTAAAATTACCACGAATTGCAATTCCTCGGTTTTCGGGAAATTACCAAACATGGACATCGTTCCACGATTTATTTGTGGCAATCGTACATAGCAACAAACAAATTTCAAATGTGCAAAAACTACACTATCTCAAGACTAGCTTATCTGGTGAAGCTGAACAATTAATTCGGCATGTACAAATAACAGATGTGAACTATTTATCAGCTTGGGAAATTTTAGTGAAAAGATACCAAAATAATCGAGCACTAGTTAATGCACAATTAAACATTTTTATGACTTTGCAAATTCAATCAGGTGAATCCACAAGTGGTTTAAAGACAATGTTGGATGTGACCAACGAAGTTCTGGAAGCACTTAAAGGTTTAAGAATAAACATTGATAATTGGAATCCACTTTTGATTTTTATTTTGTCGCAGAAATTAAGCAGAGAAACTATTTCTCATTCTATCCACTGTTGACATAGATAGAACTAAAAATTTCACGTATGGGTGAAAGAGATACATTATTTTAAAAAACATCCCATTTCTCGCTTTTGGGTAATTTTAAAATGTAAACAATGAAACACAGGCAAAAATTCATATACAAATGCACACATACCAGAAAAAAAAATTGGCGCATATTTTTTTTCTGGTATGTATGCAAAATTTGTGCCCAAACTTAAGATTCCAAGGGTAATTTATAAGATTCCATGCGTTTTTTTAAGAACATTTCATTCTCTCTCTTGCTGATGGATTTTGCCTATGAAAAATATATGTACTCTTGCGTATTCTTTCGACCGTTTGCCACGTGTTTTTTCTGGCTACTTCGCTAGCTTTCCGGACTTTAATCGAGCTAGAAGATAAAATAGTGACCATTTCTCCTCCATAATTTTGTATGAAAACGAGAGAAATGAAATCTCCAGTTAATGTAACTCTATGGGCACAGTTGATTATTTTCAGTTCGATTTTGGCAGTTGAAAGGTTAAGTTTGAACATTTTTTTTTTGTAAAATAAAAAACAGAAAATATAGATTCTTTCGAATTATTTATTCAAGAAAATAAATTCTTACATCAAAAATCAGGTAAATACATTTATTGAGTTAAATTATTTTTTTTTACAAATATTTTATTATTTTATTTATTTATTTAGTACAAAATTAATTCAATGCAATAAAAATTAATAAAAAATATATTATAATTCTAAAATTTGCTTTTATTTAATAACACGAATGGGTGAAATAATGAACCGGCAATAATTTCATTATTATAATTAATTATGATTACACTATTAACCCCCTTATTCTGAACGCAGTCATAACAAGTTCTAATTGTCATAAAATGACGTCATTGTCATAACTTTTTTTTAATACTATTTGGTATTCTGACGGGCTCATAACTAACAACTGCCATAAAAAAATATCATAAATTCTAACCGACAATATTTTACATCATAACTGAATTTTATGTGTTCTCTGAGTGATTCAATTGATAGATATGGAATAATTTCCACCATTCTTTTAAACACACAAATAATTTTACAGCTATAGAAAAATTTCAAACCCATACAAACATTTTCGAGAGTATTTCTCTAATAACCATGACAACTCCCTCGAATAATACCAGTTTAAATATAACAACATTGAAAAGATTTAATTTATTGCTGCGCTTTATACGCTTCGACAATGCAAATACCCGTGATGCGCGATTAGAAATGAGCAAATCGGTTTCAATTGACGACTTATGGATCATGCTTATAGCAAACCTGGAAACATCGTATACGCCAGGTGCGAATTTGACTGTAGACGAGCAACTTTTGCCATATCGAGGACGCACACGGTTTACGCAGTATATCCCATCAAAACCAGCTAAGTATGGCATAAAAGTTTGGTGGATATGTGATGCAAAAACAAATTATCCACTAAAAGGTCAAATCGACACATGTAAACGTGCTGATGGTATTCGCGAAATAAATCAGAGGAAACGAGTTGTATTAGATTTGGCGGGAAAGTATTTTTATTCTGGTCGTATATATTGTGATAACTTCTTCACAACACTGACACTCGCACAGAAACTGGTGAGCGTTCGCCTTTCTCTTGTTGGCACGGTTCATTCAAATAAAACATTAGTTCCATTGTGTTTCAAAAAATCGAACTCACGTGAGCTGCGCGAAACATTGTTTGGTTACCACAACGAACAATATTCTTTGTGTTCATATGTACCAAAGAAAAATAAGGCTGTTATTTTGTTGTCAGCACAGCATTATACAAATGCTATCATTCTGTTTCTAACCGTAAAAGAGTATAACCTGGCTGCGCACCAAGACCAAACATTAAAAAAAAGCCGAATCAAATCCTGGACTACAATCTCCACAGGGCAGGAGTTGATACAATGGACCAAATGGTATCCGCATTTAGCTGCAAACGTGGCACAAACCGCTGGCCATTGGCCATGTTTTATAACGTATTAGATGTAGCTGGTTTGGCCTCATTTGTCATTCAGAAGGAATTGGTGGGCATGAAGCAATCAGACAGGCCACGCAAGTTCCTTATTGAACTAGCAACTCAATTAGTGAGCCCACACATGGAAATGCGAGCTACCATTCGGCACATCAGACATGCAATGGCAAAATTTAATGTATTGGTATGTATTTTTGTAGCCAATGAAATACCTTTCTTGTTATTTACACCTATCATTTCTTTCATTCCAGGCACCGAAACCAACATCAACAGTACAAAAACCACAACAACAGCCAGAAGAAGCACCACCAACAAAAGCAGCCACTTCCAAATCATATTCCTACCGCCCGTTGTGCGAAAAATGTAGAACCACAAGCAAAACAAAACGCAAAACTCGTTTTGCATGCGGTTTATGCGGCAACGCAATGTGCCTGGAACACGGCAAAGAAAACAAAACTTACGTTTGTGACGATTGTCGTAAATAGCAGACACGCATTATAACACGTGGGTCAATTAGTTCCTATGCTCTCGCATAGATGGCGCCACCATCTTTCAAATGATACGTGGCAAAATTTGACAGCAATCGGACCATTGGTTCTCAAGTTATTGCCCTGAACGTCACGTAACTTTTGTTATTGAAAAAAAAAATGGATAAAAAAGAATTTCGTGTGTTGATTAAACATTGCCATAAACCAAAAAAAATACCGTTCAAACAAAAACTTAACTTGATAATTATTATCCGGACTCTGCGACAGAAAAATCAACTGTTGAGAAATGGTTTGCCAAATTCCGTACATTTGCATCGAAGACGATGAAAGCAGTGGACGTCCAAAAGAGGCTGTTATGGACGAAAACATCAAAAATAATAATATATCTTTTGTATCATTCGATAGATACGAGTATATATTGTACAATATAAAAAAGCCGATATTTCCTGATTGTCGAGCTCTGACGGAATCCCACTATCTATTCTTAATACTAAAGAAGTCAAGGAATTAGATTTATAAAAGGTAAAAATCAATTGTTTTATAAAATTTCAGATATTCATTTTCTATTTATAGTTAAAAGAGATTTTCCAGCATGACCAAATTCTATCAACTTCAACGGATAATGTTTTCATTACCATCATAGAATGTGTGAAACACGATCTTCCAAATCGAAAGCTGAGTTTCAATGCACTTTTGAGATACATTACAGCTGAATTAGTATCCGTCAAATTTTTAAAATCTGATATTTCCAAAAGGAATATAGAGATGGGGGAGAAAATACGTTTTTCGAAAGAAAAAAAAAAAAAAGAATTTTGGATTAGGCGAAATTAAATTCTTTAATTGTAATAAATTTGGGATGAATTATCAAATAAAATAAAAAAGAAAAAGAAAAAGAAACTGTTGGAATTCAACAAAAATATATTTTGTTGAAATATGTTTTTCCATTACTTTTGATTAATTAACAAATTTAATTTTAATAATTTCAATACGATATTTTCCATCCGGGAAATATAAAAAAAAATTCAAGTTGATTAAGGGCAATGCAATTCGGCATAATTATAATTATTAATTTTGTAAAATGTTTTTTCAGTCAGTTAGTTTTTCTCGCGATAACCGTGCACCAAAATTCATTAATAAATGTCGCGTTACATTTTTGTGTAAAAACCAATTTTGTAATAATTTAACATAAAAAAGTTGTGATAATAAAGGAAATTAATTTTATAAAACATTAGTGTTTTTTTTCCGTTGTGTGTTTTTTTTTGTTTTTCATTAAATACTTTCGGGATTTAACATTGGTCCTTCGAGCCGGATAGATATTATTTTTTATTATCAACCACATTTGTACTTGCAAATAAAATTATAAAATTTAAAGTGTTTTGTGAGTTTTATTATTAAATTAAATCAAGTGCTACAAGAACATCAAAGCGGTAAGTGAAGTATATATTATTATTGTTAATTTATTGACTATTTCCCCATATTGTCAGAGTATTCACTGTCCTTTTTTTCTGTGCGTTTTGTAACCAATTTTTGTGTTTCCGTGTTCTATTATTAAGCAAATGGAGGATTTAGTCAATGCACAAACTCATCAATAAACATGAATTTGACAAATTCATAATCAACCCAAAGAAAATATCCAAAGATAAAAGATCTGAAGGATTTTTGACGAAAAAACAAGAATGCTTAGATGAGTTGTGGACAACTATAAAGGATACAAACAGAAAAATGCTTGAGATTTTTTCCAAATCAGATGAAACATTGCCTTATTTTAAACTAGACACATTTTCTGATCTCGAAGGAAACTATTGTACGGCTTCTAGTTTCATTTATGACCACTTAAAACTATTTAAAGTACCCTCTGTAAGTCATAATTCAGACAATAAAAAAGTGATTGTGAAAGTTCTGAATTAAAATTACCACGAATTGCAATTCCTCGGTTTTCGGGAAATTACCAAACATGGACATCGTTCCACGATTTATTTGTGGCAATCGTACATAGCAACAAACAAATTTCAAATGTCAAAAACTACACTATCTCAAGACTAGCTTATCTGGTGAAGCTGAACAATTAATTCGGCATGTACAAATAACAGATGTGAACTATTTATCAGCTTGGGAAATTTTAGTGAAAAGATACCAAAATAATCGAGCACTAGTTAATGCACAATTAAACATTTTTATGACTTTGCAAATTCAATCAGGTGAATCCACAAGTGGTTTAAAGACAATGTTGGATGTGACCAACGAAGTTCTGGAAGCACTTAAAGGTTTAAGAATAAACATTGATAATTGGAATCCACTTTTGATTTTTATTTTGTCGCAGAAATTAAGCAGAGAAACTATTTCTCATTCTATCCACTGTTGACATAGATAGAACTAAAAATTTCACGTATGGGTGAAAGAGACACATTATTTTAAAAAACATCCCATTTCTCGCTTTTGGGTAATTTTAAAATGTAAACAATGAAACACAGGCAAAAATTTATATACAAATGCACACATACCAGAAAAAAAAATTGGCGCATATTTTTTTTCTGGTATGTATGCAAAATTTGTGCCCAAACTTAAGATTCCAAGGGTAATTTATAAGATTCCATGCGTTTTTTTAAGAACATTTCATTCTCTCTCTTGCTGATGGATTTTGCCTATGAAAAATATATGTACTCTTGCGTATTCTTTCGACCGTTTGCCACGTGTTTTTTCTGGCTACTTCGCTAGCTTTCCGGACTTTAATCGAGCTAGAAGATAAAATAGTGACCATTTCTCCTCCATAATTTTGTATGAAAACGAGAGAAATGAAATCTCCAGTTAATGTAACTCTATGGGCACAGTTGATTATTTTCAGTTCGATTTTGGCAGTTGAAAGGTTAAGTTTGAACATTTTTTTTTTGTAAAATAAAAAACAGAAAATATAGATTCTTTCGAATTATTTATTCAAGAAAATAAATTCTTACATCAAAAATCAGGTAAATACATTTATTGAGTTAAATTATTTTTTTTTACAAATATTTTATTATTTTATTTATTTATTTAGTACAAAATTAATTCAATGCAATAAAAATTAATAAAAAATATATTATAATTCTAAAATTTGCTTTTATTTAATAACACGAATGGGTGAAATAATGAACCGGCAATAATTTCATTATTATAATTAATTATGATTACACTATTAACCCCCTTATTCTGAACGCAGTCATAACAAGTTCTAATTGTCATAAAATGACGTCATTGTCATAACTTTTTTTTAATACTATTTGGTATTCTGACGGGCTCATAACTAACAACTGCCATAAAAAAATATCATAAATTCTAACCGACAATATTTTACATCATAACTGAATTTTATGTGTTCTCTGAGTGATTCAATTGATAGATATGGAATAATTTCCACCATTCTTTTAAACACACAAATAATTTTACAGCTATAGAAAAATTTCAAACCCATACAAACATTTTCGAGAGTATTTCTCTAATAACCATGACAACTCCCTCGAATAATACCAGTTTAAATATAACAACATTGAAAAGATTTAATTTATTGCTGCGCTTTATACGCTTCGACAATGCAAATACCCGTGATGCGCGATTAGAAATGAGCAAATCGGTTTCAATTGACGACTTATGGATCATGCTTATAGCAAACCTGGAAACATCGTATACGCCAGGTGCGAATTTGACTGTAGACGAGCAACTTTTGCCATATCGAGGACGCACACGGTTTACGCAGTATATCCCATCAAAACCAGCTAAGTATGGCATAAAAGTTTGGTGGATATGTGATGCAAAAACAAATTATCCACTAAAAGGTCAAATCGACACATGTAAACGTGCTGATGGTATTCGCGAAATAAATCAGAGGAAACGAGTTGTATTAGATTTGGCGGGAAAGTATTTTTATTCTGGTCGTATATATTGTGATAACTTCTTCATAACACTGACACTCGCACAGAAACTGGTGAGCGTTCGCCTTTCTCTTGTTGGCACGGTTCATTCAAATAAAACATTAGTTCCATTGTGTTTCAAAAAATCGAACTCACGTGAGCTGCGCGAAACATTGTTTGGTTACCACAACGAACAATATTCTTTGTGTTCATATGTACCAAAGAAAAATAAGGCTGTTATTTTGTTGTCAGCACAGCATTATACAAATGCTATCATTCTGTTTCTAACCGTAAAAGAGTATAACCTGGCTGCGCACCAAGACCAAACATTAAAAAAAAGCCGAATCAAATCCTGGACTACAATCTCCACAAGGCAGGAGTTGATACAATGGACCAAATGGTATCCGCATTTAGCTGCAAACGTGGCACAAACCGCTGGCCATTGGCCATGTTTTATAACGTATTAGATGTAGCTGGTTTGGCCTCATTTGTCATTCAGAAGGAATTGGTGGGCATGAAGCAATCAGACAGGCCACGCAAGTTCCTTATTGAACTAGCAACTCAATTAGTGAGCCCACACATGGAAATGCGAGCTACCATTCGGCACATCAGACATGCAATGGCAAAATTTAATGTATTGGTATGTATTTTTGTAGCCAATGAAATACCTTTCTTGTTATTTACACCTATCATTTCTTTCATTCCAGGCACCGAAACCAACATCAACAGTACAAAAACCACAACAACAGCCAGAAGAAGCACCACCAACAAAAGCAGCCACTTCCAAATCATATTCCTACCGCCCGTTGTGCGAAAAATGTAGAACCACAAGCAAAACAAAACGCAAAACTCGTTTTGCATGCGGTTTATGCGGCAACGCAATGTGCCTGGAACACGGCAAAGAAAACAAAACTTACGTTTGTGACGATTGTCGTAAATAGCAGACACGCATTATAACACGTGGGTCAATTAGTTCCTATGCTCTCGCATAGATGGCGCCACCATCTTTCAAATGATACGTGGCAAAATTTGACAGCAATCGGACCATTGGTTCTCAAGTTATTGCCCTGAACGTCACGTAACTTTTGTTACTGAAAAAAAAAATGGATAAAAAAGAATTTCGTGTGTTGATTAAACATTGCCATAAACCAAAAAAAATACCGTTCAAACAAAAACTTAACTTGATAATTATTATCCGGACTCTGCGACAGAAAAATCAACTGTTGAGAAATGGTTTGCCAAATTCCGTACATTTGCATCGAAGACGATGAAAGCAGTGGACGTCCAAAAGAGGCTGTTATGGACGAAAACATCAAAAATAATAATATATCTTTTGTATCATTCGGTAGATACGAGTATATATTGTACAATATAAAAAAGCCGATATTTCCTGATTGTCGAGCTCTGACGGAATCCCACTATCTATTCTTAATACTAAAGAAGTCAAGGAATTAGATTTATAAAAGGTAAAAATCAATTGTTTTATAAAATTTCAGATATTCATTTTCTATTTATAGTTAAAAGAGATTTTCCAGCATGACCAAATTCTATCAACTTCAACGGATAATGTTTTCATTACCATCATAGAATGTGTGAAACACGATCTTCCAAATCGAAAGCTGAGTTTCAATGCACTTTTGAGATACATTACAGCTGAATTAGTATCCGTCAAATTTTTAAAATCTGATATTTCCAAAAGGAATATAGAGATGGGGGAGAAAATACGTTTTTCGAAAGAAAAAAAAAAAAAAAGAATTTTGGATTAGGCGAAATTAAATTCTTTAATTGTAATAAATTTGGGATGAATTATCAAATAAAATAAAAAAGAAAAAGAAAAAGAAACTGTTGGAATTCAACAAAAATATATTTTGTTGAAATATGTTTTTCCATTACTTTTGATTAATTAACAAATTTAATTTTAATAATTTCAATACGATATTTTCCATCCGGGAAATATAAAAAAAAATTCAAGTTGATTAAGGGCAATGCAATTCGGCATAATTATAATTATTAATTTTGTAAAATGTTTTTTCAGTCAGTTAGTTTTTCTCGCGATAACCGTGCACCAAAATTCATTAATAAATGTCGCGTTACATTTTTGTGTAAAAACCAATTTTGTAATAATTTAACATAAAAAAGTTGTGATAATAAAGGAAATTAATTTTATAAAACATTAGTGTTTTTTTTCCGTTGTGTGTTTTTTTTTGTTTTTCATTAAATACTTTCGGGATTTAACATTGGTCCTTCGAACCGGATAGATATTATTTTTTATTATCAACCACATTTGTACTTGCAAATAAAATTATAAAATTTAAAGTGTTTTGTGAGTTTTATTATTAAATTAAATCAAGTGCTACAAGAACATCAAAGCGGTAAGTGAAGTATATATTATTATTGTTAATTTAATGACTATTTCCCCATATTGTCAGAGTATTCACTGTCCTTTTTTTCTGTGCGTTTTGTAACCAATTTTTGTGTTTCCGTGTTCTATTATTAAGCAAATGGAGGATTTAGTCAATGCACAAACTCATCAATAAACTTGAATTTGACAAATTCATAATCAACCCAAAGAAAATATCCAAAGATAAAAGATCTGAAGGATTTTTGACGAAAAAACAAGAATGCTTAGATGAGTTGTGGACAACTATAAAGGATACAAACAGAAAAATGCTTGAGATTTTTTCCAAATCAGATGAAACATTGCCTTATTTTAAACTAGACACATTTTCTGATCTCGAAGAAAACTATTGTACGGCTTCTAGTTTCATTTATGACCACTTAAAACTATTTAAAGTACCCTCTGTAAGTCATAATTCAGACAATAAAAAAGTGATTGTGAAAGTTCTGAATTAAAATTACCACGAATTGCAATTCCTCGGTTTTCGGGAAATTACCAAACATGGACATCGTTCCACGATTTATTTGTGGCAATCGTACATAGCAACAAACAAATTTCAAATGTGCAAAAACTACACTATCTCAAGACTAGCTTATCTGGTGAAGCTGAACAATTAATTCGGCATGTACAAATAACAGATGTGAACTATTTATCAGCTTGGGAAATTTTAGTGAAAAGATACCAAAATAATCGAGCACTAGTTAATGCACAATTAAACATTTTTATGACTTTGCAAATTCAATCAGGTGAATCCACAAGTGGTTTAAAGACAATGTTGGATGTGACCAACGAAGTTCTGGAAGCACTTAAAGGTTTAAGAATAAACATTGATAATTGGAATCCACTTTTGATTTTTATTTTGTCGCAGAAATTAAGCAGAGAAACTATTTCTCATTCTATCCACTGTTGACATAGATAGAACTAAAAATTTCACGTATGGGTGAAAGAGACACATTATTTTAAAAAATATCCCATTTCTCGCTTTTGGGTAATTTTAAAATGTAAACAATGAAACACAGGCAAAAATTCATATACAAATGCACACATACCAGAAAAAAAAATTGGCGCATATTTTTTTTCTGGTATGTATGCAAAATTTGTGCCCAAACTTAAGATTCCAAGGGTAATTTATAAGATTCCATGCGTTTTTTTAAGAACATTTCATTCTCTCTCTTGCTGATGGATTTTGCCTATGAAAAATATATGTACTCTTGCGTATTCTTTCGACCGTTTGCCACGTGTTTTTTCTGGCTACTTCGCTAGCTTTCCGGACTTTAATCGAGCTAGAAGATAAAATAGTGACCATTTCTCCTCCATAATTTTGTATGAAAACGAGAGAAATGAAATCTCCAGTTAATGTAACTCTATGGGCACAGTTGATTATTTTCAGTTCGATTTTGGCAGTTGAAAGGTTAAGTTTGAACATTTTTTTTTTGTAAAATAAAAAACAGAAAATATAGATTCTTTCGAATTATTTATTCAAGAAAATAAATTCTTACATCAAAAATCAGGTAAATACATTTATTGAGTTAAATTATTTTTTTTTACAAATATTTTATTATTTTATTTATTTATTTAGTACAAAATTAATTCAATGCAATAAAAATTAATAAAAAATATATTATAATTCTAAAATTTGCTTTTATTTAATAACACGAATGGGTGAAATAATGAACCGGCAATAATTTCATTATTATAATTAATTATGATTACACTATTAACCCCCTTATTCTGAACGCAGTCATAACAAGTTCTAATTGTCATAAAATGACGTCATTGTCATAACTTTTTTTTAATACTATTTGGTATTCTGACGGGCTCATAACTAACAACTGCCATAAAAAAATATCATAAATTCTAACCGACAATATTTTACATCATAACTGAATTTTATGTGTTCTCTGAGTGATTCAATTGATAGATATGGAATAATTTCCACCATTCTTTTAAACACACAAATAATTTTACAGCTATAGAAAAATTTCAAACCCATACAAACATTTTCGAGAGTATTTCTCTAATAACCATGACAACTCCCTCGAATAATACCAGTTTAAATATAACAACATTGAAAAGATTTAATTTATTGCTGCGCTTTATACGCTTCGACAATGCAAATACCCGTGATGCGCGATTAGAAATGAGCAAATCGGATCATGCTTATAGCAAACCTGGAAACATCGTATACGCCAGGTGCGAATTTGACTGTAGACGAGCAACTTTTGCCATATCGAGGACGCACACGGTTTACGCAGTATATCCCATCAAAACCAGCTAAGTATGGCATAAAAGTTTGGTGGATATGTGATGCAAAAACAAATTATCCACTAAAAGGTCAAATCGACACATGTAAACGTGCTGATGGTATTCGCGAAATAAATCAGAGGAAACGAGTTGTATTAGATTTGGCGGGAAAGTATTTTTATTCTGGTCGTATATATTGTGATAACTTCTTCACAACACTGACACTCGCACAGAAACTGGTGAGCGTTCGCCTTTCTCTTGTTGGCACGGTTCATTCAAATAAAACATTAGTTCCATTGTGTTTCAAAAAATCGAACTCACGTGAGCTGCGCGAAACATTGTTTGGTTACCACAACGAACAATATTCTTTGTGTTCATATGTACCAAAGAAAAATAAGGCTGTTATTTTGTTGTCAGCACAGCATTATACAAATGCTATCATTCTGTTTCTAACCGTAAAAGAGTATAACCTGGCTGCGCACCAAGACCAAACATTAAAAAAAAGCCGAATCAAATCCTGGACTACAATCTCCACAAGGCAGGAGTTGATACAATGGACCAAATGGTATCCGCATTTAGCTGCAAACGTGGCACAAACCGCTGGCCATTGGCCATGTTTTATAACGTATTAGATGTAGCTGGTTTGGCCTCATTTGTCATTCAGAAGGAATTGGTGGGCATGAAGCAATCAGACAGGCCACGCAAGTTCCTTATTGAACTAGCAACTCAATTAGTGAGCCCACACATGGAAATGCGAGCTACCATTCGGCACATCAGACATGCAATGGCAAAATTTAATGTATTGGTATGTATTTTTGTAGCCAATGAAATACCTTTCTTGTTATTTACACCTATCATTTCTTTCATTCCAGGCACCGAAACCAACATCAACAGTACAAAAACCACAACAACAGCCAGAAGAAGCACCACCAACAAAAGCAGCCACTTCCAAATCATATTCCTACCGCCCGTTGTGCGAAAAATGTAGAACCACAAGCAAAACAAAACGCAAAACTCGTTTTGCATGCGGTTTATGCGGCAACGCAATGTGCCTGGAACACGGCAAAGAAAACAAAACTTACGTTTGTGACGATTGTCGTAAATAGCAGACACGCATTATAACACGTGGGTCAATTAGTTCCTATGCTCTCGCATAGATGGCGCCACCATCTTTCAAATGATACGTGGCAAAATTTGACAGCAATCGGACCATTGGTTCTCAAGTTATTGCCCTGAACGTCACGTAACTTTTGTTATTGAAAAAAAAAATGGATAAAAAAGAATTTCGTGTGTTGATTAAACATTGCCATAAACCAAAAAAAATACCGTTCAAACAAAAACTTAACTTGATAATTATTATCCGGACTCTGCGACAGAAAAATCAACTGTTGAGAAATGGTTTGCCAAATTCCGTACATTTGCATCGAAGACGATGAAAGCAGTGAACGTCCAAAAGAGGCTGTTATGGACGAAAACATCAAAAATAATAATATATCTTTTGTATCATTCGGTAGATACGAGTATATATTGTACAATATAAAAAAGCCGATATTTCCTGATTGTCGAGCTCTGACGGAATCCCACTATCTATTCTTAATACTAAAGAAGTCAAAGAATTAGATTTATAAAAGGTAAAAATCAATTGTTTTATAAAATTTCAGATATTCATTTTCTATTTATAGTTAAAAGAGATTTTCCAGCATGACCAAATTCTATCAACTTCAACGGATAATGTTTTCATTACCATCATAGAATGTGTGAAACACGATCTTCCAAATCGAAAGCTGAGTTTCAATGCACTTTTGAGATACATTACAGCTGAATTAGTATCCGTCAAATTTTTAAAATCTGATATTTCCAAAAGGAATATAGAGATGGGGGAGAAAATACGTTTTTCGAAAGAAAAAAAAAAAAAAGAATTTTGGATTAGGCGAAATTAAATTCTTTAATTGTAATAAATTTGGGATGAATTATCAAATAAAATAAAAAAGAAAAAGAAAAAGAAACTGTTGGAATTCAACAAAAATATATTTTGTTGAAATATGTTTTTCCATTACTTTTGATTAATTAACAAATTTAATTTTAATAATTTCAATACGATATTTTCCATCCGGGAAATATAAAAAAAAATTCAAGTTGATTAAGGGCAATGCAATTCGGCATAATTATAATTATTAATTTTGTAAAATGTTTTTTCAGTCAGTTAGTTTTTCTCGCGATAACCGTGCACCAAAATTCATTAATAAATGTCGCGTTACATTTTTGTGTAAAAACCAATTTTGTAATAATTTAACATAAAAAAGTTGTGATAATAAAGGAAATTAATTTTATAAAACATTAGTGTTTTTTTTCCGTTGTGTGTTTTTTTTTGTTTTTCATTAAATACTTTCGGGATTTAACATTGGTCCTTCGAGCCGGATAGATATTATTTTTTATTATCAACCACATTTGTACTTGCAAATAAAATTATAAAATTTAAAGTGTTTTGTGAGTTTTATTATTAAATTAAATCAAGTGCTACAAGAACATCAAAGCGGTAAGTGAAGTATATATTATTATTGTTAATTTATTGACTATTTCCCCATATTGTCAGAGTATTCACTGTCCTTTTTTTCTGTGCGTTTTGTAACCAATTTTTGTGTTTCCGTGTTCTATTATTAAGCAAATGGAGGATTTAGTCAATGCACAAACTCATCAATAAACATGAATTTGACAAATTCATAATCAACCCAAAGAAAATATCCAAAGATAAAAGATCTGAAGGATTTTTGACGAAAAAACAAGAATGCTTAGATGAGTTGTGGACAACTATAAAGGATACAAACAGAAAAATGCTTGAGATTTTTTCCAAATCAGATGAAACATTGCCTTATTTTAAACTAGACACATTTTCTGATCTCGAAGAAAACTATTGTACGGCTTCTAGTTTCATTTATGACCACTTAAAACTATTTAAAGTACCCTCTGTAAGTCATAATTCAGACAATAAAAAAGTGATTGTGAAAGTTCTGAATTAAAATTACCACGAATTGCAATTCCTCGGTTTTCGGGAAATTACCAAACATGGACATCGTTCCACGATTTATTTGTGGCAATCGTACATAGCAACAAACAAATTTCAAATGTGCAAAAACTACACTATCTCAAGACTAGCTTATCTGGTGAAGCTGAACAATTAATTCGGCATGTACAAATAACAGATGTGAACTATTTATCAGCTTGGGAAATTTTAGTGAAAAGATACCAAAATAATCGAGCACTAGTTAATGCACAATTAAACATTTTTATGACTTTGCAAATTCAATCAGGTGAATCCACAAGTGGTTTAAAGACAATGTTGGATGTGACCAACGAAGTTCTGGAAGCACTTAAAGGTTTAAGAATAAACATTGATAATTGGAATCCACTTTTGATTTTTATTTTGTCGCAGAAATTAAGCAGAGAAACTATTTCTCATTCTATCCACTGTTGACATAGATAGAACTAAAAATTTCACGTATGGGTGAAAGAGACACATTATTTTAAAAAATATCCCATTTCTCGCTTTTGGGTAATTTTAAAATGTAAACAATGAAACACAGGCAAAAATTCATATACAAATGCACACATACCAGAAAAAAAAATTGGCGCATATTTTTTTTCTGGTATGTATGCAAAATTTGTGCCCAAACTTAAGATTCCAAGGGTAATTTATAAGATTCCATGCGTTTTTTTAAGAACATTTCATTCTCTCTCTTGCTGATGGATTTTGCCTATGAAAAATATATGTACTCTTGCGTATTCTTTCGACCGTTTGCCACGTGTTTTTTCTGGCTACTTCGCTAGCTTTCCGGACTTTAATCGAGCTAGAAGATAAAATAGTGACCATTTCTCCTCCATAATTTTGTATGAAAACGAGAGAAATGAAATCTCCAGTTAATGTAACTCTATGGGCACAGTTGATTATTTTCAGTTCGATTTTGGCAGTTGAAAGGTTAAGTTTGAACATTTTTTTTTTGTAAAATAAAAAACAGAAAATATAGATTCTTTCGAATTATTTATTCAAGAAAATAAATTCTTACATCAAAAATCAGGTAAATACATTTATTGAGTTAAATTATTTTTTTTTACAAATATTTTATTATTTTATTTATTTATTTAGTACAAAATTAATTCAATGCAATAAAAATTAATAAAAAATATATTATAATTCTAAAATTTGCTTTTATTTAATAACACGAATGGGTGAAATAATGAACCGGCAATAATTTCATTATTATAATTAATTATGATTACACTATTAACCCCCTTATTCTGAACGCAGTCATAACAAGTTCTAATTGTCATAAAATGACGTCATTGTCATAACTTTTTTTTAATACTATTTGGTATTCTGACGGGCTCATAACTAACAACTGCCATAAAAAAATATCATAAATTCTAACCGACAATATTTTACATCATAACTGAATTTTATGTGTTCTCTGAGTGATTCAATTGATAGATATGGAATAATTTCCACCATTCTTTTAAACACACAAATAATTTTACAGCTATAGAAAAATTTCAAACCCATACAAACATTTTCGAGAGTATTTCTCTAATAACCATGACAACTCCCTCGAATAATACCAGTTTAAATATAACAACATTGAAAAGATTTAATTTATTGCTGCGCTTTATACGCTTCGACAATGCAAATACCCGTGATGCGCGATTAGAAATGAGCAAATCGGTTTCAATTGACGACTTATGGATCATGCTTATAGCAAACCTGGAAACATCGTATACGCCAGGTGCGAATTTGACTGTAGACGAGCAACTTTTGCCATATCGAGGACGCACACGGTTTACGCAGTATATCCCATCAAAACCAGCTAAGTATGGCATAAAAGTTTGGTGGATATGTGATGCAAAAACAAATTATCCACTAAAAGGTCAAATCGACACATGTAAACGTGCTGATGGTATTCGCGAAATAAATCAGAGGAAACGAGTTGTATTAGATTTGGCGGGAAAGTATTTTTATTCTGGTCGTATATATTGTGATAACTTCTTCATAACACTGACACTCGCACAGAAACTGGTGAGCGTTCGCCTTTCTCTTGTTGGCACGGTTCATTCAAATAAAACATTAGTTCCATTGTGTTTCAAAAAATCGAACTCACGTGAGCTGCGCGAAACATTGTTTGGTTACCACAACGAACAATATTCTTTGTGTTCATATGTACCAAAGAAAAATAAGGCTGTTATTTTGTTGTCAGCACAGCATTATACAAATGCTATCATTCTGTTTCTAACCGTAAAAGAGTATAACCTGGCTGCGCACCAAGACCAAACATTAAAAAAAAGCCGAATCAAATCCTGGACTACAATCTCCACAAGGCAGGAGTTGATACAATGGACCAAATGGTATCCGCATTTAGCTGCAAACGTGGCACAAACCGCTGGCCATTGGCCATGTTTTATAACGTATTAGATGTAGCTGGTTTGGCCTCATTTGTCATTCAGAAGGAATTGGTGGGCATGAAGCAATCAGACAGGCCACGCAAGTTCCTTATTGAACTAGCAACTCAATTAGTGAGCCCACACATGGAAATGCGAGCTACCATTCGGCACATCAGACATGCAATGGCAAAATTTAATGTATTGGTATGTATTTTTGTAGCCAATGAAATACCTTTCTTGTTATTTACACCTATCATTTCTTTCATTCCAGGCACCGAAACCAACATCAACAGTACAAAAACCACAACAACAGCCAGAAGAAGCACCACCAACAAAAGCAGCCACTTCCAAATCATATTCCTACCGCCCGTTGTGCGAAAAATGTAGAACCACAAGCAAAACAAAACGCAAAACTCGTTTTGCATGCGGTTTATGCGGCAACGCAATGTGCCTGGAACACGGCAAAGAAAACAAAACTTACGTTTGTGACGATTGTCGTAAATAGCAGACACGCATTATAACACGTGGGTCAATTAGTTCCTATGCTCTCGCATAGATGGCGCCACCATCTTTCAAATGATACGTGGCAAAATTTGACAGCAATCGGACCATTGGTTCTCAAGTTATTGCCCTGAACGTCACGTAACTTTTGTTACTGAAAAAAAAAATGGATAAAAAAGAATTTCGTGTGTTGATTAAACATTGCCATAAACCAAAAAAAATACCGTTCAAACAAAAACTTAACTTGATAATTATTATACGGACTCTGCGACAGAAAAATCAACTGTTGAGAAATGGTTTGCCAAATTCCGTACATTTGCATCGAAGACGATGAAAGCAGTGGACGTCCAAAAGAGGCTGTTATGGACGAAAACATCAAAAATAATAATATATCTTTTGTATCATTCGGTAGATACGAGTATATATTGTACAATATAAAAAAGCCGATATTTCCTGATTGTCGAGCTCTGACGGAATCCCACTATCTATTCTTAATACTAAAGAAGTCAAGGAATTAGATTTATAAAAGGTAAAAATCAATTGTTTTATAAAATTTCAGATATTCATTTTCTATTTATAGTTAAAAGAGATTTTCCAGCATGACCAAATTCTATCAACTTCAACGGATAATGTTTTCATTACCATCATAGAATGTGTGAAACACGATCTTCCAAATCGAAAGCTGAGTTTCAATGCACTTTTGAGATACATTACAGCTGAATTAGTATCCGTCAAATTTTTAAAATCTGATATTTCCAAAAGGAATATAGAGATGGGGGAGAAAATACGTTTTTCGAAAGAAAAAAAAAAAAAAAGAATTTTGGATTAGGCGAAATTAAATTCTTTAATTGTAATAAATTTGGGATGAATTATCAAATAAAATAAAAAAGAAAAAGAAAAAGAAACTGTTGGAATTCAACAAAAATATATTTTGTTGAAATATGTTTTTCCATTACTTTTGATTAATTAACAAATTTAATTTTAATAATTTCAATACGATATTTTCCATCCGGGAAATATAAAAAAAAATTCAAGTTGATTAAGGGCAATGCAATTCGGCATAATTATAATTATTAATTTTGTAAAATGTTTTTTCAGTCAGTTAGTTTTTCTCGCGATAACCGTGCACCAAAATTCATTAATAAATGTCGCGTTACATTTTTGTGTAAAAACCAATTTTGTAATAATTTAACATAAAAAAGTTGTGATAATAAAGGAAATTAATTTTATAAAACATTAGTGTTTTTTTTCCGTTGTGTGTTTTTTTTTGTTTTTCATTAAATACTTTCGGGATTTAACATTGGTCCTTCGAACCGGATAGATATTATTTTTTATTATCAACCACATTTGTACTTGCAAATAAAATTATAAAATTTAAAGTGTTTTGTGAGTTTTATTATTAAATTAAATCAAGTGCTACAAGAACATCAAAGCGGTAAGTGAAGTATATATTATTATTGTTAATTTAATGACTATTTCCCCATATTGTCAGAGTATTCACTGTCCTTTTTTTCTGTGCGTTTTGTAACCAATTTTTGTGTTTCCGTGTTCTATTATTAAGCAAATGGAGGATTTAGTCAATGCACAAACTCATCAATAAACTTGAATTTGACAAATTCATAATCAACCCAAAGAAAATATCCAAAGATAAAAGATCTGAAGGATTTTTGACGAAAAAACAAGAATGCTTAGATGAGTTGTGGACAACTATAAAGGATACAAACAGAAAAATGCTTGAGATTTTTTCCAAATCAGATGAAACATTGCCTTATTTTAAACTAGACACATTTTCTGATCTCGAAGAAAACTATTGTACGGCTTCTAGTTTCATTTATGACCACTTAAAACTATTTAAAGTACCCTCTGTAAGTCATAATTCAGACAATAAAAAAGTGATTGTGAAAGTTCTGAATTAAAATTACCACGAATTGCAATTCCTCGGTTTTCGGGAAATTACCAAACATGGACATCGTTCCACGATTTATTTGTGGCAATCGTACATAGCAACAAACAAATTTCAAATGTGCAAAAACTACACTATCTCAAGACTAGCTTATCTGGTGAAGCTGAACAATTAATTCGGCATGTACAAATAACAGATGTGAACTATTTATCAGCTTGGGAAATTTTAGTGAAAAGATACCAAAATAATCGAGCACTAGTTAATGCACAATTAAACATTTTTATGACTTTGCAAATTCAATCAGGTGAATCCACAAGTGGTTTAAAGACAATGTTGGATGTGACCAACGAAGTTCTGGAAGCACTTAAAGGTTTAAGAATAAACATTGATAATTGGAATCCACTTTTGATTTTTATTTTGTCGCAGAAATTAAGCAGAGAAACTATTTCTCATTCTATCCACTGTTGACATAGATAGAACTAAAAATTTCACGTATGGGTGAAAGAGACACATTATTTTAAAAAATATCCCATTTCTCGCTTTTGGGTAATTTTAAAATGTAAACAATGAAACACAGGCAAAAATTCATATACAAATGCACACATACCAGAAAAAAAAATTGGCGCATATTTTTTTTCTGGTATGTATGCAAAATTTGTGCCCAAACTTAAGATTCCAAGGGTAATTTATAAGATTCCATGCGTTTTTTTAAGAACATTTCATTCTCTCTCTTGCTGATGGATTTTGCCTATGAAAAATATATGTACTCTTGCGTATTCTTTCGACCGTTTGCCACGTGTTTTTTCTGGCTACTTCGCTAGCTTTCCGGACTTTAATCGAGCTAGAAGATAAAATAGTGACCATTTCTCCTCCATAATTTTGTATGAAAACGAGAGAAATGAAATCTCCAGTTAATGTAACTCTATGGGCACAGTTGATTATTTTCAGTTCGATTTTGGCAGTTGAAAGGTTAAGTTTGAACATTTTTTTTTTGTAAAATAAAAAACAGAAAATATAGATTCTTTCGAATTATTTATTCAAGAAAATAAATTCTTACATCAAAAATCAGGTAAATACATTTATTGAGTTAAATTATTTTTTTTTACAAATATTTTATTATTTTATTTATTTATTTAGTACAAAATTAATTCAATGCAATAAAAATTAATAAAAAATATATTATAATTCTAAAATTTGCTTTTATTTAATAACACGAATGGGTGAAATAATGAACCGGCAATAATTTCATTATTATAATTAATTATGATTACACTATTAACCCCCTTATTCTGAACGCAGTCATAACAAGTTCTAATTGTCATAAAATGACGTCATTGTCATAACTTTTTTTTAATACTATTTGGTATTCTGACGGGCTCATAACTAACAACTGCCATAAAAAAATATCATAAATTCTAACCGACAATATTTTACATCATAACTGAATTTTATGTGTTCTCTGAGTGATTCAATTGATAGATATGGAATAATTTCCACCATTCTTTTAAACACACAAATAATTTTACAGCTATAGAAAATTTCAAACCCATACAAACATTTTCGAGAGTATTTCTCTAATAACCATGACAACTCCCTCGAATAATACCAGTTTAAATATAACAACATTGAAAAGATTTAATTTATTGCTGCGCTTTATACGCTTCGACAATGCAAATACCCGTGATGCGCGATTAGAAATGAGCAAATCGGATCATGCTTATAGCAAACCTGGAAACATCGTATACGCCAGGTGCGAATTTGACTGTAGACGAGCAACTTTTGCCATATCGAGGACGCACACGGTTTACGCAGTATATCCCATCAAAACCAGCTAAGTATGGCATAAAAGTTTGGTGGATATGTGATGCAAAAACAAATTATCCACTAAAAGGTCAAATCGACACATGTAAACGTGCTGATGGTATTCGCGAAATAAATCAGAGGAAACGAGTTGTATTAGATTTGGCGGGAAAGTATTTTTATTCTGGTCGTATATATTGTGATAACTTCTTCACAACACTGACACTCGCACAGAAACTGGTGAGCGTTCGCCTTTCTCTTGTTGGCACGGTTCATTCAAATAAAACATTAGTTCCATTGTGTTTCAAAAAATCGAACTCACGTGAGCTGCGCGAAACATTGTTTGGTTACCACAACGAACAATATTCTTTGTGTTCATATGTACCAAAGAAAAATAAGGCTGTTATTTTGTTGTCAGCACAGCATTATACAAATGCTATCATTCTGTTTCTAACCGTAAAAGAGTATAACCTGGCTGCGCACCAAGACCAAACATTAAAAAAAAGCCGAATCAAATCCTGGACTACAATCTCCACAAGGCAGGAGTTGATACAATGACCAAATGGTATCCGCATTTAGCTGCAAACGTGGCACAAACCGCTGGCCATTGGCCATGTTTTATAACGTATTAGATGTAGCTGGTTTGGCCTCATTTGTCATTCAGAAGGAATTGGTGGGCATGAAGCAATCAGACAGGCCACGCAAGTTCCTTATTGAACTAGCAACTCAATTAGTGAGCCCACACATGGAAATGCGAGCTACCATTCGGCACATCAGACATGCAATGGCAAAATTTAATGGTATTGGTATGTATTTTTGTAGCCAATGAAATACCTTTCTTGTTATTTACACCTATCATTTCTTTCATTCCAGGCACCGAAACCAACATCAACAGTACAAAAACCACAACAACAGCCAGAAGAAGCACCACCAACAAAAGCAGCCACTTCCAAATCATATTCCTACCGCCCGTTGTGCGAAAAATGTAGAACCACAAGCAAAACAAAACGCAAAACTCGTTTTGCATGCGGTTTATGCGGCAACGCAATGTGCCTGGAACACGGCAAAGAAAACAAAACTTACGTTTGTGACGATTGTCGTAAATAGCAGACACGCATTATAACACGTGGGTCAATTAGTTCCTATGCTCTCGCATAGATGGCGCCACCATCTTTCAAATGATACGTGGCAAAATTTGACAGCAATCGGACCATTGGTTCTCAAGTTATTGCCCTGAACGTCACGTAACTTTTGTTATTGAAAAAAAAAATGGATAAAAAAGAATTTCGTGTGTTGATTAAACATTGCCATAAACCAAAAAAAATACCGTTCAAACAAAAACTTAACTTGATAATTATTATCCGGACTCTGCGACAGAAAAATCAACTGTTGAGAAATGGTTTGCCAAATTCCGTACATTTGCATCGAAGACGATGAAAGCAGTGGACGTCCAAAAGAGGCTGTTATGGACGAAAACATCAAAAATAATAATATATCTTTTGTATCATTCGGTAGATACGAGTATATATTGTACAATATAAAAAAGCCGATATTTCCTGATTGTCGAGCTCTGACGGAATCCCACTATCTATTCTTAATACTAAAGAAGTCAAAGAATTAGATTTATAAAAGGTAAAAATCAATTGTTTTATAAAATTTCAGATATTCATTTTCTATTTATAGTTAAAAGAGATTTTCCAGCATGACCAAATTCTATCAACTTCAACGGATAATGTTTTCATTACCATCATAGAATGTGTGAAACACGATCTTCCAAATCGAAAGCTGAGTTTCAATGCACTTTTGAGATACATTACAGCTGAATTAGTATCCGTCAAATTTTTAAAATCTGATATTTCCAAAAGGAATATAGAGATGGGGGAGAAAATACGTTTTTCGAAAGAAAAAAAAAAAAAAGAATTTTGGATTAGGCGAAATTAAATTCTTTAATTGTAATAAATTTGGGATGAATTATCAAATAAAATAAAAAAGAAAAAGAAAAAGAAACTGTTGGAATTCAACAAAAATATATTTTGTTGAAATATGTTTTTCCATTACTTTTGATTAATTAACAAATTTAATTTTAATAATTTCAATACGATATTTTCCATCCGGGAAATATAAAAAAAAATTCAAGTTGATTAAGGGCAATGCAATTCGGCATAATTATAATTATTAATTTTGTAAAATGTTTTTTCAGTCAGTTAGTTTTTCTCGCGATAACCGTGCACCAAAATTCATTAATAAATGTCGCGTTACATTTTTGTGTAAAAACCAATTTTGTAATAATTTAACATAAAAAAGTTGTGATAATAAAGGAAATTAATTTTATAAAACATTAGTGTTTTTTTTCCGTTGTGTGTTTTTTTTTGTTTTTCATTAAATACTTTCGGGATTTAACATTGGTCCTTCGAGCCGGATAGATATTATTTTTTATTATCAACCACATTTGTACTTGCAAATAAAATTATAAAATTTAAAGTGTTTTGTGAGTTTTATTATTAAATTAAATCAAGTGCTACAAGAACATCAAAGCGGTAAGTGAAGTATATATTATTATTGTTAATTTATTGACTATTTCCCCATATTGTCAGAGTATTCACTGTCCTTTTTTTCTGTGCGTTTTGTAACCAATTTTTGTGTTTCCGTGTTCTATTATTAAGCAAATGGAGGATTTAGTCAATGCACAAACTCATCAATAAACATGAATTTGACAAATTCATAATCAACCCAAAGAAAATATCCAAAGATAAAAGATCTGAAGGATTTTTGACGAAAAAACAAGAATGCTTAGATGAGTTGTGGACAACTATAAAGGATACAAACAGAAAAATGCTTGAGATTTTTTCCAAATCAGATGAAACATTGCCTTATTTTAAACTAGACACATTTTCTGATCTCGAAGAAAACTATTGTACGGCTTCTAGTTTCATTTATGACCACTTAAAACTATTAAAGTACCCTCTGTAAGTCATAATTCAGACAATAAAAAAGTGATTGTGAAAGTTCTGAATTAAAATTACCACGAATTGCAATTCCTCGGTTTTCGGGAAATTACCAAACATGGACATCGTTCCACGATTTATTTGTGGCAATCGTACATAGCAACAAACAAATTTCAAATGTGCAAAAACTACACTATCTCAAGACTAGCTTATCTGGTGAAGCTGAACAATTAATTCGGCATGTACAAATAACAGATGTGAACTATTTATCAGCTTGGGAAATTTTAGTGAAAAGATACCAAAATAATCGAGCACTAGTTAATGCACAATTAAACATTTTTATGACTTTGCAAATTCAATCAGGTGAATCCACAAGTGGTTTAAAGACAATGTTGGATGTGACCAACGAAGTTCTGGAAGCACTTAAAGGTTTAAGAATAAACATTGATAATTGGAATCCACTTTTGATTTTTATTTTGTCGCAGAAATTAAGCAGAGAAACTATTTCTCATTCTATCCACTGTTGACATAGATAGAACTAAAAATTTCACGTATGGGTGAAAGAGACACATTATTTTAAAAAATATCCCATTTCTCGCTTTTGGGTAATTTTAAAATGTAAACAATGAAACACAGGCAAAAATTCATATACAAATGCACACATACCAGAAAAAAAAATTGGCGCATATTTTTTTTCTGGTATGTATGCAAAATTTGTGCCCAAACTTAAGATTCCAAGGGTAATTTATAAGATTCCATGCGTTTTTTTAAGAACATTTCATTCTCTCTCTTGCTGATGGATTTTGCCTATGAAAAATATATGTACTCTTGCGTATTCTTTCGACCGTTTGCCACGTGTTTTTTCTGGCTACTTCGCTAGCTTTCCGGACTTTAATCGAGCTAGAAGATAAAATAGTGACCATTTCTCCTCCATAATTTTGTATGAAAACGAGAGAAATGAAATCTCCAGTTAATGTAACTCTATGGGCACAGTTGATTATTTTCAGTTCGATTTTGGCAGTTGAAAGGTTAAGTTTGAACATTTTTTTTTTGTAAAATAAGAAACAGAAAATATAGATTCTTTCGAATTATTTATTCAAGAAAATAAATTCTTACATCAAAAATCAGGTAAATACATTTATTGAGTTAAATTATTTTTTTTTACAAATATTTTATTATTTTATTTATTTATTTAGTACAAAATTAATTCAATGCAATAAAAATTAATAAAAAATATATTATAATTCTAAAATTTGCTTTTATTTAATAACACGAATGGGTGAAATAATGAACCGGCAATAATTTCATTATTATAATTAATTATGATTACACTATTAACCCCCTTATTCTGAACGCAGTCATAACAAGTTCTAATTGTCATAAAATGACGTCATTGTCATAACTTTTTTTTAATACTATTTGGTATTCTGACGGGCTCATAACTAACAACTGCCATAAAAAAATATCATAAATTCTAACCGACAATATTTTACATCATAACTGAATTTTATGTGTTCTCTGAGTGATTCAATTGATAGATATGGAATAATTTCCACCATTCTTTTAAACACACAAATAATTTTACAGCTATAGAAAAATTTCAAACCCATACAAACATTTTCGAGAGTATTTCTCTAATAACCATGACAACTCCCTCGAATAATACCAGTTTAAATATAACAACATTGAAAAGATTTAATTTATTGCTGCGCTTTATACGCTTCGACAATGCAAATACCCGTGATGCGCGATTAGAAATGAGCAAATCGGTTTCAATTGACGACTTATGGATCATGCTTATAGCAAACCTGAACATCGATTCAGGCATACATTTGTCGTCGTTTATTGCCACCTTTTTTGAAAAATTTCCCTAATATAAAAAAAAGGGTTTGCCACCTCGCTAAATCTAATTTCGAAAAAGGAATTATCTATACTGTCGGGAAATTTTTTCCCACCAATTTTTCTGTCGTATTCTGGACCTAGTCAGAGTTTTGTTTAAAAAATTAGTTTAAAAGGTTGTGTTATTTTAAATTTGAAAAAAAAAATTGGAATTGGAAAAAATTGAAATGGTAAGTTTTTATTTAACTTAAGTTTTATTTGTGGTATGTATAAAGAAAATATTTTTAGTTTAAAAAGTAATAACTTGTGCATAAATATTTGTTTATAAGGATAAACAAAGAGTTTTAGCAAAAAAAATGTGTGCGTAATCAAAACAAATAACAGTGCCTATTATTATTTTAGATAATTTGAAATATTTCTAAGTATTTATTCTTTGAGTTTTTATTTGTAATTAATTAAAAATATTTTATTTTTTTTTAGTCACGTCGAATAAGTTCGAGGCAAAGAGCCACGTTGCTGGACTACATGTCTGATAATTTTTTGTTTTTATATGGTGCTTCGTCAAGCACCACAACACCCAGTGGTAAGCGCGCAAAATGGGAGGAGTTGGGTACCCAGTTAAATGCATTGGGCCCCGCCAAAACTGTCGAGCAGTGGAAAAAGTAAGTTAATTTGTTCATGTTCAAGTGTACGTTTAAATAAATAAATAAATAAATTTTAGTGCTGGAGGGACATGAAGGCGGTGGTGAAAACAAAACTAACGAAACGGAGGCAGGATGCCGACAAGACTGGTGGTGGGTCGGCGAGCACCTACTACGAACTTAGCGATTTGGACGAGAGGGTGATGTCCATTTGTAAAATGGAGTGCTTAGTAGGAAACGGCGAGCTTGAAATTTTCAACGCAACTAATGTAACATAGTATACTTTTTTTTATTGAATTAATTGTTCAGTTATTATTAATTTTTAGATTCAAGAGAGAGTAAGCGAAGATGTTGGAATTGTGGATGTATTACCAGTTTCAGCGGAAATAGAGGGGGACCGTAACACCCCCTCAACCTCAACACCCGCAGGATCGGACGCAGAACCAACTACTCGCCCAGTACGCGAAGCCCCAGTAAAAAGAAAGGTGGAAAATATTAAATATATATATATATAAATATATGCACCGGAATAATGCTATTCATTATTAAAATCTCCTTAAAACTTTTACACTTTTAATTAAAACGTGAATGGAAAAAATTTGATTTGATAATTTCTATATTTACAAAAAATGACAGCTAATTGATCTAAACTTTTACACTTTTAATTAAAACGTGAATGGAGAAAATTTGATTTGATAATTTCTATATTTACAAAAAATGACAGCTAACTGATTTACGAAAAAAATCACGTGTTTCGAACTCAATGACTAAATGCATGTTTATTTACACACACACTGAAGCATTTTGTGGTGTCTTGAAAAGGTGACTTCGAATGTCGACAAATGTAGCCTGAATCGATGTTCTGGAAACATCGTATACGCCAGGTGCGAATTTGACTGTAGACGAGCAACTTTTGCCATATCGAGGACGCACACGGTTTACGCAGTATATCCCATCAAAACCAGCTAAGTATGGCATAAAAGTTTGGTGGATATGTGATGCAAAAACAAATTATCCACTAAAAGGTCAAATCGACACATGTAAACGTGCTGATGGTATTCGCGAAATAAATCAGAGGAAACGAGTTGTATTAGATTTGGCGGGAAAGTATTTTTAATCTGGTCGTATATATTGTGATAACTTCTTCACAACACTGACACTCGCCCAGAAACTGGTGAGCGTTCGCCTTTCTCTTGTTGGCACGGTTCATTCAAATAAAACATTAGTTCCATTGTGTTTCAAAAAATCGAACTCACGTGAGCTGAGCGAAACATTGTTTGGTTACCACAACGAACAATATTCTTTGTGTTCATATGTACGAAAGAAAAATAAGGCTGTTATTTTGTTGTCAGCACAGCATTATACAAATGCTATCATTCTGTTTCTAACCGTAAAAGAGTATAACCTGGCTGCGCACCAAGACCAAACATTAAAAAAAAGCCGAATCAAATCCTGGACTACAATCTCCACAAGGCAGGAGTTGATACAATGGACCAAATGGTATCCGCATTTAGCTGCAAACGTGGCACAAACCGCTGGCCATTGGCCATGTTTTATAACGTATTAGATGTAGCTGGTTTGTCCTCATTTGTCATTCAGAAGGAATTGGTGGGCATGAAGCAATCAGGCAGGCCACGCAAGTTCCTTATTGAACTAGCAACTCAATTAGTGAACCCACACATGGAAATGCGAGCTACCATTCGGCACATCAGACATGCAATGGCAAAATTTAATGTATTGGTATGTATTTTTGTAGCCAATGAAATACCTTTCTTGTTATTTACACCTATCATTTCTTTCATTCCAGGCACCGAAACCAACATCAACAGTACAAAAACCACAACAACAGCCAGAAGAAGCACCACCAACAAAAGCAGCCACTTCCAAATCATATTCCTACCGCCCGTTGTGCGAAAAATGTAGAACCACAAGCAAAACAAAACGCAAAACTCGTTTTGCATGCGGTTTATGCGGCAACGCAATGTGCCTGGAACACGGCAAAGAAAACAAAACTTACGTTTGTGACGATTGTCGTAAATAGCAGACACGCATTATAACACGTGGGTCAATTAGTTCCTATGCTCTCGCATAGATGGCGCCACCATCTTTCAAATGATACGTGGCAAAATTTGACAGCAATCGGACCATTGGTTCTCAAGTTATTGCCCTGAACGTCACGTAACTTTTGTTATTGAAAAAAAAAAAAATGGATAAAAAAGAATTTCGTGTGTTGATTAAACATTGCCATAAACCAAAAAAAATACCGTTCAAACAAAAACTTAACTTGATAATTATTATCCGGACTCTGCGACAGAAAAATCAACTGTTGAGAAATGGTTTGCCAAATTCCGTACAGGCCACATTTGCATCGAAGACGATGAAAGCAGTGGACATCCAAAAGAGGCTGTTATGGACGAAAACATCAAAAATAATAATATATCTTTTGTATCATTCGGTAGATACGAGTATATATTGTACAATATAAAAAAGCCGATATTTCCTGATCGTCGAGCTCCGACGGGATCCTACTAGTCTATTCTTAATACTAAAGAATTGAAGGAATTAGATTTACAAAAGGTAAAAATCAATTGTTTTATAAAATTTCAGATATTCATTTTCTATTTATAGTTAAAAGAGATTTTCCAGCATGACCAAATTCTATCAACTTCAACGGATAATGTTTTCATTACCATCATAGAATGTGTGAAACACGATCTTCCAAATCGAAAGCTGAGTTTCAATGCACTTTTGAGATACATTACAGCTGAATTAGTATCCGACAAATTTTTAAAATCTGATATTTCCAAAAGGAATATAGAGATGGGGGAGAAAATACGTTTTTCGAGAGAAAAAAAAAAAGAAAAAAAAAAAAAAAAGAATTTTGGATTAGGCGAAATTAAATTCTTTAATTGTAATAAATTTGGGATGAATTATCAAATAAAATAAAAAAGAAAAAGAAAAAGAAACTGTTGGAATTCAACAAAAATATATTTTGTTGAAATATGTTTTTCCATTACTTTTGATTAATTAACAAATTTAATTTTAATAATTTCAATACGATATTTTCCATCCGGGAAATATAAAAAAAAATTCAAGTTGATTAAGGGCAATGCACGCACCTGGAAATTTTTGTACAGTTTGCAATTCGGCATAATTATAATTATTAATTTTGTAAAATGTTTTTTCAGTCAGTTAGTTTTTCTCGCGATAACCGTGCACCAAAATTCATTAATAAATGTCGCGTTACATTTTTGTGTAAAAACCAATTTTGTAATAATTTAACATAAAAAAGTTGTGATAATAAAGGAAATTAATTTTATAAAACATTAGTGTTTTTTTTCCGTTGTGTTTTTTTTTGTTTTTCATTAAATACTTTCGGGATTTAACATTGGTCCTTCGAGCCGGATAGATATTCTTTTTTATTATCAACCACATTTGTACTTGCAAATAAAATTATAAAATTTAAAGTGTTTTGTGAGTTTTATTATTAAATTAAATCAAGTGCTACAAGAACATCAAAGCGGTAAGTGAAGTATATATTATTATTGTTAATTTATTGACTATTTCGCCATATTGTCAGAGTATTCACTGTCCTTTTTTTCTGTGCGTTTTGTAACCAATTTTTGTGTTTCCGTGTTCTATTATTAAGCAAATGGAGGATTTAGTCAATGCACAAACTCATCAATAAACATGAATTTGACAAATTCATAATCAACCTAAAGAAAACATCCAAAGATAAAAGATCTGAAGGATTTTTGACGAAAAAACAAGAATGCTTAGATGAGTTGTGGACAACTACAAGTATAAAGGATACAAACAGAAAAATGCTTGAGATTTTTTCCAAATCAGATGAAACATTGCCTTATTTTAAACTAGACACATTTTCTGATCTCGAAGAAAACTATTGTACGGCTTCTAGTTTCATTTATGACCACTTAAAACTATTTAAAGTACCCTCTGGAAGTCATAATTCAGACAATAAAAAAGTGATTGTGAAAGTTCTGAATTAAAATTACCACGAATTGCAATTCCTCGGTTTTCGGGAAATTACCAAACATGGACATCGTTCCACGATTTATTTGTGGCAATCGTTCATAGCAACAAACAAATTTCAAATGTGCAAAAACTAGCTTATCTGGTGAAGCTGAACAATTAATTCGGCATGTACAAATAACAGATGTGAACTATTTATCAGCTTGGGAAATTTTAGTGAAAAGATACCAAAATAATCGAGCACTAGTTAATGCACAATTAAGCATTCTTATTACTTTGCAAATTCAATCAGGTGAATCCACAAGTGGTTTAAAGACAATGTTGGATGTGACCAACGAAGTTCTGGAAGCACTTAAAGGTTTAAGAATAAACATTGATAATTGGGATCCACTTTTGATTTTTATTTTGTCGCAGAAATTAAGCAGAGAAACTATTTCTCATTGGGAACTTTTATTGAGCGCGAGAGTTGATGCTTGCGCTATACCTACAATAGAAGAGTTTAAAGTGTTTTTAGAAAGCAGATTTCGTACGTTAGAAGCAATTTCAACAACAAATTCTCAAATTGATAAAAATCTGCGTGGAAATAAGAAGCCACTTGTAAAACGTTCTCATGTGGCCGTGACCACAGCACGGTGGAGGCAGTATAATGATCTGGGGATGCATGGCTGCCAGCGGTGTGGGTGAAATGCATGCATGAGATAGTCCCACAAGTCCATAAACGTGTTGAAAAATGTACTTGAACTTTCTTTTTCCAATATTTTCGGTGACACTAACATGGAAAATGTCAAACTCAATCAAGACAGGCAATGCACTCTGCCATAAATCCGCCCTAACTATGACGTAGTTCTGAGGAGAACAGAGTAGACTTGCTTGAGTGGCCTGCACAGTCCCCGGATCTCAATCCTATAGAAAATCTCTGGAGTATTCTAAAGCGTAGGCGTAGGATCCAGGAGCATTCGATTACCACAAAAGAAACACTTAAAAATGTGTTACGGTAAGAGTGGAATGATATTTCTTCAGAAGAGTGTCAAAAGATAGTTAGCACTATGTCGAAAAAGAGTCGCTGCAGTGATAAAGGCCAAAGGCGGTCCAACTAAATATTAATAACCTTAAATAAAACTACTTATTAATCATATCTGCTTAATTTTATTTCATTTAATCTTTTGTTTTTTGACGATATAAGGAATTTTAAGGGGTGCCTAATACTTTTGGCCAAGGCTGTAGATAATTGCATTCAACTTTTGAGATTTGAGAAAAAAAAATTAAATTGAAGTATTTCCAGGACCATAAGATGTTATGTAAAAAGGATGCACAAAAATTTGGAATGAGCAAATCTTTTTAAATTGTTTTATACCATGTTTCCATCTCCCTCAAATGTCGAGATTTTGCTAGCTTTTGCCAAATCTACATCCAAATCTACTAGATTTCCCATACAAATAGAGGATTTCAAAATCTCAAGATTTCAACGAGATTTTGTTGAAATCTCCTTCAAAATCTCGTCAAATTTTGGTTTCAACCCTGCAAACTTATTCCGCGCTATTAAGCATATGTCAAAATTGACAAATTGTGGATAATTGTTTTTGTTTTCAATAATTTAAATAGTGCATTTTTTTTTCGGTGCTTGAATTTGCCTTTTTTATGCATTATGGACAAAAGAAAAATTCAAAAAAGGAAATACAAAGTGAAAACTATTTGGAGCGAAAGCCATGAAAAAATTTTACTATCTGTTTGGGCAGACAAGATTGATAAACTACGTGGTCAGAGGAAAAACAGTCATGTTCATTCAGAAATGGCAAAGTCTATGAACGAAAGGAGTTGCTATTTTACTCCCGAAGAAATTCGGGTAAAGATACATAATTTAACCAACATTATCGGTGAGTAGACTCTTTGACGGTGAAAATTTATAATTTAACTGTTCACAATTTTTTAGATCAGAAAAAAAAAATTGGCCCTTCAGGAGGATCGCCGTCGGACTGGCCTCTTTATAAAGAAGTAGACTCAATACTTGGCTCTTTTAAAATGCACAACGGGAATTTCTTCATACGGGAAAAAACGCGAAACATGAACACATCGTAAGTGTTTCATATAAATTACAGAAATGCATCGTAAGCACATTTCTGGTCTGTATGAAACACTCATGATAATCGATTGCCATGAACATGAAAAAACCAATCTAAGATTTGGTTTTTTTTTGGTCAATGATGAAAAATGCTTATGTTGATTTTTCTAAATCAAAATCGCGTCGAAAAATCAAGTGCGATGACACTTGAAAAAAACCAATAATTTAAAATTTCGATACCGTATTTTAAATTATGCCGCGTTTTAGACATCATGTTTTTTTTCCCAAAGTCAATAAGAGGACAATTTCTATAATATAATTTATGCTGATGCTAGAGAAATTTACCACTTATTGACTAATAAAGTATATAAGTTATTTCGAAATAAGACAGGAAATTTAGTTTAGCCACTTTCGGATCAATAAATCCAAATGCTGACTATAATAATCTGTCCTTTGAAATAGCTAAGATCAGGGAAAAATCTATATATAAATATGCAGTGCCTATTTCTTGTGGTACCGATTCTGGCTACGCGAAAAAAATGTTGAAAAATTTTTGTGCTTGATTTTATAGTTTGGGTAATGTAGATGTGCAGAAAAAAATTTTTTTAAAAAAGTTCAATTTTTCGTTGTGGAAATTGATTTTGCAAATTTTCCGGTGCTACAACAACAATTTACATGTAAATTAATAGGGTGGCCTGATTTTTTTTATTTTTAAGTTTTTCCCAACAAGCGGTTTGCTCTTGAATTACCTGTTAGCCGGCGCCACAGTACATATCGTGAACGAAATATTCGATTCATTTAGCGAGTTACATTGGACTTTTTGGTTGTGCATTGCTTGGTAAGTGTAAATTATTTTTTTTTTGAATGCCTCGCGCGAGAACTTTATCTGGTAGAAATTAAAGGCAGAGAAATAGGTCGGATCAAGCTAATCGACCCGCAGTTAACGTAAATATTAATGTGTTGACTACAAATAATGATAATATTGATATTTTAAATGATCGGTTTAGAATTGCATTGCATTTAGTACCTAGAAATTTTTTAAGTTATTCAATTGGTACCATGAATTTAGTTTAAAATCAAACGATTTAAATGTAAAAAGAAGATCAAAGAATTATTTTGAAAACATTCGGAGTTTTAATTCATCATTTGCTATGGTTAGCTCTGAAGCGAATATTGCGGACACAGCAATGCATGGTATTTATAACTTCAAGATACACAATGTGTTTTATCATCGAAATGGTCCATTAACTGCTACATATGGTCGTGATCCATCATATGCACAGTTATATTTTTATGACGTTGATACTGCGAATGCGTTTAACAATCCAATCAATCATGCGATAATAATTTAATGCGTGAAATTTCAATTGAATTGAATCGTGTCAATCCATTTGTTCGTTCTTTTGTTACAATGAAAGAGCATTGCAATATGGTTCAAAATGCGAATCATGAATTATCGATGGTCATTGTTGTAAATAGACAAACTGATATCCGTCGTTATAACGATGAAACTGCTACAGATGTTGCTGTTATATTTAAATCTGTTGATGGCGAACCACCTTTTGAACGAAATATAATTGCATTTTCTAAGACTAATGCCACCGTGAAGAGTGTTTCTGTTTTGGATTCGGCATTGGATCCGCTTGCATATCCTCTTTTATTTCCAAATGGTGACACAGGATGGCATTTAAATACCTATAGTTTTGCCTGATGCTCAAATTGATGCTCTTGATGTGTATGATCATCAGTTTATTTATCAAGAATTGTATGGAAACGCCAATCAAGAACAACGTGATATTATAGATCGTGTTATACGTGAAGTGCAGTTCCATGATACTGGTTCAAATGTATTTTGTCTAACTGCTCATGCCGGTTGTGGAAAAACTTTTACGCAAACCGCAATTATTCACAGAGTAAATGCATTGAATAAAACTTGCCTTGCGACAGCATTTAGTGGAATAGCATCGACACTTTTGATTGGTGGAAGAACATTGCACAATGCATTTAAATTACCTATTTCAACTTTAGATACTTCTGTTCCGAAAATTAGTCCAAACAGTGCTTACGATCGTTATCTTGATAGCGTGTCATTAATTTTGATTGATGAAGTATCTATGTGTCCGCTGCAAGTTTTAAAAATTATTGATAAATTACTGATAGATGTTTGCTTTGATGATCGAAGACAAAATTTGATTTTTGCAGGCAAAACCGTTTTATTGTGTGGTGATTTTCGTCACATTTTACCAGTTATGACACATGGAACGCGTGCCACTTTAGTTGAATTGTGTTTTGAGTTGGGATGAATTCGAATTATTTAGCCGCATTACTTTGACTCAAAATATGCGTGCATTGCCACAAGAAATTGAATTTGTCGAATTTTTAAAACAAATCGGAAACGGAACAGAAAGAATTTTTTTGGAATATGGCCAAGATATCATTCAAGTACCATAGTTTGAACGTCGTTGCGAAGGAAAAACATAAAACAACGCAAAACCTATTTCTCATTTCAAATTTGTGGTTGTATAATTGAAATGGAGGATCAGAATCAAAGAAGAGCAGTTCGTACATGGAGGGAGATTATCCCCATACATTGCGATCGAATAAAACAGGATTGCAGTATTGAAAATCTGGTTTTAATTGAAGAAGAAGCAATAGCCATGCTAAACGTTATACCCACGTTTAAAACTGATGCTGGTAATTATAATCGGGGTGAACTTCATGGTGTTATGGTACACCCTGTACCAAGAAATCGTTTCCGACCAAAAAAAGCGGTTATTGAACCCAACATTTTGAAACTTAATTTTTAATGAAACGCGTAAATAATCATTTCAATTTATTAAACATATTTCGAAATATAAACAATTTCGAAATATGTTAATAAAATTATTATTTCGTTTCGACATAAATTTCCTATGTCGAAATACATAAAAAAAGTGTATACTAACAAATTTTAGTATAACGACATTTGAATTCACTTTTTTTGTTGTTCTTATGCGATATTAAAAAAATTTGCGTACGCGAAAAATTTTTTTTGTAATTATTTTTCTTCCAAGAATAATTATTTTTTTGTCAATTACGCGAAAATAACTAATATCGGTCAAAGTACGATGAACTTAAAGTACTTTGACAAATTTTTTATTTTTTTAAATTTCTTGATCGATTGGAAATCAATTATCGATCAGTTGTTTCTTGGTTTTCAAAACGCGTTTAACTCTTTTTTAATTGACCGGTCGCAGCGATTTAAAAGAAAAAAGGGTATTAAGCAGTTTGTTTTTTGGTTTTCCCAACGCGGTATCTCGTTTAAAGTTAAAAAAAAGGGTCTTTTGGGCGGAATTAAAGTGAAAACGTTAAATTGGTTTGGATTGGCCAAAAAGTTTGAAGAAAAAGAAAAATTTTAATAACCAATTGTCGTTATTTTATTATATTTAAAGTGAAAACGTTAAATTTGTTAAGATTGGCCAAAAATTGTGAGGAAAAAGAAAAATTCTAATAACCAATTGTTGTTATTTTATTGTATTTAAAGTGAAAACGTTAAATTTGTTTGGATTTGCCAAAAATAATATTTAATTTCTTTTACAAGAAAAATAAGTTTTAGCGACCGATTTTATCGGAATTGTATTCGTGAAGAAATTGTAAAAAAAAGAATACTGAATAAATTTATTTTATTTTTTTGAAAAAAAAAAAAAAAAACAGGGAAGTGTTTTGTTTTTCTGAACCACAGAGGGGTAAGCGTTTTAATTTTTACTTTATATTAAAATTGCATCGTGTTTCCGGGATTTCCGACCCCCGGAGACAAAAACTCCATATAACATAAAAGTTTCCCAGAGTCGTCCTGGGAAGGATCAGGTCGTCCCTTTTGCTCCACAAAAATGGCGATTATCACTGTGTTAATCGACGGCATCGCCGTAATTAATTAATCTAACAGATTCAGAAATTTACTCGTTTTTAACTTAATGAATTTAATTTAATTTTTTTTATCCTCATTTCTTATTGTTAAATGAATTGAATTGAAAAGGAAAATAAATAATTTAGATTTTTTTTTAAGAAAGAAAAAAACAGTATTGGTGGGAAGTGAAGCGGAAATAGAAAAAAAAACCACGTGGCATCATGGTTTTTTTTTATTCGACGTGAATGGGTTCAAATAAAGGAGTGATAGTTATAAAAACGATTTCTTTTCTGGGATTTTAATAGCAAGTGACAAGAAAGAAAAGGATTTACAAAAAAAAAAAAGTTAATATTTAAAAGAAAAGCATATTGATTCATTAACAAAAAGAAATAAATTTTATTTAAATTTGGCAGAAGTGATAAAATCATAAGTGCTGGAGTGAAGGAACCAAGAAAGAGAGCATATTTTGTTGTGTAGAAAGTTCATTTGCTAAATTGAAAAAAAAAAAAAATTGGCAGTAAAACCGCATGGAGAAGAGTATTTTGTTGCAATTTTTCTAACGGAAACCATTTTTGTTTTTTTTTTAGCTTATGGACCCAACGAAAAAAAAAAAGTTTTTTTTTGTTTGTCATCATCCAATCCCATCATGAACATCAATTCATCAAATAATAAAATAAAACTGCGATGACACTTGAAAAAAACCAATAATTAAAAATTTCGATACCGAATTTACCACTTATTGACTAATAAAGTATATAAGTTATTTCGAAATAAGACAGGAAATTTAGTTTAGCCACTTTGGGATCAATAAATCCAAATGCTGACTATAATAATCTGTCCTTTGAAATAGCTAACATCAGGGAAAAATTCCCTATAAAATCAGCGATTCGTTTTTAGAAAAGGGAGTCGATAATAAAAAGTTAAGCAGTCAAATATGTATATTCTCTAACGATGGACCAAGCCAAAATGTACTAGTGTGAGGTTGCACTAGGCGTTAGTTAATATAAAATAATATTATAAATATATAATAAAGAAAAGTATACAATTCAAACGCCGTCTTTATTCTGGAATAAAAGTATTAAGTCAAGTTAAAACGCGAGTGCTGTGAAATAAAGTGAAAAGTATAACGAACAACCACAAAATTCCGCACATCAACTGCGGTGAGTGAAGTTGGTGAGTGAAGTTATATAGAAAAAGTTGATTTAATTTTAATCTTTGCGTGTCAAGTACCCAAAAATATATAATATTATAAAGACGTTTTTTATTTACAATGAATAAATTGCACAGAAATTGAAATTATTTTTCTTTTTGTTCGATTTCTTTCAAAACAAACTAAATAAACTAAAATTTTCAAATATGGCGACCTTTGAAATCGAAGATTGCGGTAAGGAAAAAATCGTGGAAACCATAAAATTATCTCTTATATATTGTATTATGTTAAAATTTTTTAGAGTCAAATAATTATTTTTTTTGCATGATCACTTATTTCAAATAAAAAGAAAAGTTCTCATAAACAAAATAGTATAAAAATAGCGTTTTGAAATCTCAATGTACAATTTCAAATTTCAAAAAAGTTTTTTCGACTAAATTTTCTTTGCGGCAATCGAAAGTAATCGCGTATATAAATATATCTCAGAGTGTGAAAAATTTGTGAGTTTAAAGTCTTTTCTTGTGAAATCTGTTTCTCGCTTCAAAGTAGTGCTAACAAGTTCGGAAACTGCCAAGCAGGTAACCATGGCTACGGAAAATCTTCTTCCTGCGTCTTTACGAATATCGATTACTGAAGCGCGAAGTTTAATACCTGAATTTGATGGAAATCCAAGTGATTTGCACAAATTCATTGCGTGTTATGATATTCTTTTCTCACAAGCGGCAAGCGTCCCGGATAAAAATCTGTTTTTAAGTTTGACAAAAACAAATTTGTCGGGTACCGCTTATGACATATTTAAATATATGGAAATTTCCTCTTGGGAACAATTGAAACTAAACTTAGTTGAATTAAAAAAAAAACGGTACATTTTAATCTTCCTCGATTGGAGTGCGAATTGTGTCATAAAAAGGGACATGCTAAAGACGCATGTTATAGAAATAGAACCCTACCGACCTTTTCACCGGCTCCAGTAAGGATAATAATCCAATGCGCTTATTGTGGAAGAAATAACCACAATATTAGTCAGTGTCGTACAAAAATGTGTGACGAAGGTTATAATCCAAATCAAAACTTTCACCAACCACAAAGATTTAATCAAAATCAAAGAAATTTTAAGCTAGGAAATTATAATCAAAAAACAAATAATAACCAAAATCGTGGAAATTATAATAATAATCAAGCTCGATTTATGTATAAATAATAAAATAAAAAAGAAATAGAAATACCCGCACGAAGTGAGAAAATCATAAAAATTCCAGCAAAATATAAAAATGAAATTTTAATTCTACAAAAAGAAATTGAACCAGGCGTTATAATAGGTAATGCACTACACCACACAATAGAATTGTCTTTCCATTATCATAGGACAAATTAAAAAAACAAAAGAATTAAGAGCGTGTAAATTATCAAAAAATGTTAAACCAAACGAAGTCCGTGGAACTCACCACTGCTATTAGTTCCAAAGAAAGCAGATAGTATGGGTAACAAGAAGTGGAGGGTAGTAGTCGACTTTCGTAAATTAAACGTTATAACGATAGAAGATGTATACCCTTTACCGAATATTACTGACATAATCGATCAACTCGAAAAATCTAAATATTTTAGGGCCGTTTGCTGATACTGTTCTTAAATCTGTGTCATAACTAAGTTCATCTTTCGACCTATGTGGAACTTAATTTATTTTTAGTTGTCAGAAAATATTTAAGTTGAACTTTGCTAATACTAACTTAATTTGAAACGCAGCTAACTTCGTTTTAATGCCAAATGACACATAACCTCCAAACAAATATCTTTCCGTTTTTTAAATCGAAGTTTTAAGAGTGCTTTTTATTAAATTTTAAGTTTTGTCTTTACTATGGCTGAGAAAAAAAAAAAGGAAGAAATCCCAATTTTTCATTGAATGAAAAACGCACGCTTCTTCAATGTGCATTTGAAGAAAAAACCATTATTGAAAACAAAAAAACAGATGGAACGACATGGAAGGAAAAAGAATCGGTTTGGGACCGAATAACCGCAAACTTAATTTCCCATTCGGCATCTGCGTGCTACAGGACTGTTGAAGCATTAAAAAAATTTTACCAAGGTTACAAAAAGGGTATAAGGTAGGTGGCCGCACCGCAGATGAAAAATGTCGGTTCTTCAGACTGGAGGTGGTAAGCCGTAATATGCGAAGGATCCAAATTTTGATCTCGCAATATCTATAATGAACCCGAAGACAATTGAAAATGTTCCTGATGGCGATGGTGCGAATGAGTTATTTGAAGATCAACCGTGTGACAGTAAGAATAACGTAAGATGAATTATCATCTTTTTTATTTATCTATTTTTTTCTCTTCTATTACTCTTGTTTATATATTTGCAGACTGGAGAAAAACACGATGAAATTATATCAGATTGGGGAAAATATAAACAGTTGTCAATTAAAACAGCCGCTGCACTCAAAATTACCATGGCAGTGCATCAGGCAAACAGAAAGATTCCACTGTTGAAAACGCCGATGCAGATACTCGAAGATTAAAAAAGGATTGCATCAATTCCAACATGGAAACGGAAAAGGCAAGTAAGTGGTGTGGAAGACGCAAACCAGTTGCTTCAACGTTACCTAGCGGCAAAATTACTGAGCAATATTCGCAGCATCTGTCAACAATTAAAATTGAACTTGCTTCAACACGAAACGAAAAAAGAGGAAGCCATTCAAAGAAAATATTCCAATTCTATTGAACATGAGTTGAGAAAAAGGTCCTTAGAACTAGACATTGAAATAAAAACCGAACTGCTTAAAAAAATCAAGACTGTTTCCTTCACCACTGTTGGGGCATGCAGTGTACTTAAAGGTTTTTAGAATATAAATCCTTATTTTAAATAATTCACATTATAATTAAGTAACAAATACATGATGAATAATTTCGAAAGTAATCCAAATTTTCCTTTTTTTCTTTATTATGTCATGTTTTCTAAATAAAGGTAAAATAAAGTTACATTGTGTTTTTGTTTTGTTTCCACTTTCGTGATTTGCTAAGATTTTACAACCTACCAAAATAGTTATTTATAAGGTCTTTGCGTTTTTCCACGCCTGGGTTTGATGAAGTTGCATTTGCATTTCCAGTTTCAGTATTATTACAGCATGCAATTTGCCCTAAGTTTATTGCCTTTTCAAAGCCTTTAGGATCAAAATCTACGCTTTCAGGAGGTTCTAACGACACACCATTCTCCCTTAATATGTTGTGCAAAACACATATTGCTACAATAATTATAAATACCGTTTTTAATTTAAGACGGCAGCGATATGCCAGTACTGGAAATCGTCTTTTCAATATTCCGAAACCTTTTTCTATAGGTCCTCTTGTCCGTATTTGGGATTCACTATACAATTGTTTAGCCGTGCAACGGGGACTGAGCAATGGTGTCATTAAATATATTTTTGCGGGCAGGCGGAATCACCTGTGATTAAATTACTATATACTGCAACTTTTGTAATTATAAAAACCAAATCCCTTACCTAAAATAACGCAATCTGCGGCACCTCGACTTTCCATCTTAGCTCTAAATCTACTACTATTGAATATTGTGTCATCATGAGCAGAACCAGGCCACCTTGCAACCACATCAGTAAACAACATTTTTGCAGTGCATACTGCCTGCACATTGATTGAAAAGTAACATTTTCTGTTCCTGAATATTTCCGCGTCTGATCCACCTGAGAAAAACTTGAATTATCTATGCAATAAATTCATATTTTTTATCATATCAGGAGACTGAATTTTAACATGGGTTCCGTCAATAGCACAATAACAGACGGAAAAAATGCGATCTCAAAAAAATCTCGTTTAACCCGTGAAACTTCTATACAGCTTTGCAATTACCATTGCAACTCTTACAACTATCCTTGAAACAGCTATACTTAGCAGATGATTGCAGAGCTGGTAGCTGGTTAATAGGTGCGACTGAATTGTTTTTAAAAGACGGAAAATTTTCATCAGAAATTTTGTACAAAACTGATATCAAACCTGTTATAAGGCCGTTCTAAGCCTTTATCGATTTGTTCTAAAACATGAATAGTCATATTTTTAGTTATACGAAATCGTTTGTAAAAGGCCAGGTCATCCAAGCTAAAAAAAATACTCATTTCTATAATAAACTTGACGGGGAACACCCACTTCAATGAGTTCAAGAACTTCAACATCGTCCTCCAATAAGTCTGGTAACTCAAAATCCATTTTTATAATTTTAAATTTTATTTAAAGTAAGAACTAGTTCCGTTTACACTACAAATTATTAAAATGTTGTCACAAAACATAACCTCAAAATGGCCTAAGTGCAACTTAGAAACTTTATACCTTAGTATTTCTCCCCCATAAAATAAGTTCTACTAAGTGTCATTTATGACGAACTTCGAGTTTGGTGCAAACCAGTAAGTGGTACTTAACTCAGCTTTATAAACCAGTGGTTCATTTCTACCCGCTACAATAATTTATTTTTGCTTTCCTATGCATTTGTAAAAAAGAATTTTCTTTAACGGTTATAGAACATGCCTAGAGTCTACAAACGAATTTCGGAGAAAGGAAGCTTTTCTAAAAATGACATGAAAGAGGCTATGAACCTAATTAAGTCGGGTATGACTATTAGAACGGCTGCAAAAGAGAAAAACTTGTCTTACTCGACTGTTCGCCGTTGTTTAGTTGGTGAGTGAACGCAGCCCTGATTAGAACAAGTTGAAGAAACTATTCCAGTTTCGCGAGTTTTTGTTTTAATTAAACAATAAAAAAAAAAAAAAATAATAATAGTTATTGGAGTAAAACAGTTGCTTCGCCAGCGAACCTGTTCGTCTAATTCCAAATTATAGATTGAGAAGGATTTTTACAGATGAAGAGGAACTATCATTAGCGAATTACATAATTCAATGTTCAAAAATGTTCTACGGGTAGCCATGAGCCATGGGTACAAATAAACCAGTGGGTCATTTCTACCCGCTACAATAATTTATTTTTGCTTTCCTATGCATTTGTAAAAAAGAATTTTCTTTAACGGTTATAGAACATGCCTCGAGTTTACAAACGAATTTCGGAGAAAGGAAGCTTTTCTGAAAATGACATGAAAGAGGCTATGAACCTAATTAAGTCGAGTACGACTATTAGAAAGGCTGCAAAAGAGAAAAACTTGTCTTACTCGACTGTTCGCCGTTGTTTAGTTGGTGAGTGAATGCACCCCTGATTAGAACAAGTTGAAGAAAATAGTTCAGTTTCGCGAGTTTTTGTTTTAATTAAACAATAAAAAAAAAATAAATAAATAATAGTTATTGGAGTAAAACAGTTGCTTCGCCAACGAACCTGTTCGTCTAATTCCAAATTATAGATGGAGAAGGATTTTTACAGATGAAGAGGAACTATCATTAGCGAATTACATAATTCAATGTTCAAAAATGTTCTACGGGTAGCCATGAGCCATGGGTAGAAATGAACCAGTGGTTATATCTTTGGCATATTGCCATGGAAAATTCCGATATTTGCAGTCGTTAAGTTGTAACGTGTGTCCTAAACTACACTGTAACGAAGTTACAAATAAAAATTTAACTTTTAACGGAAAATATTTTTTTGGAAAAATATTTTCAGTTGCGAATATAATTCGCAGTTAAAAAGAGTCATTTGGAGTATAAGACTCAAAATAAACTCTAGTATAATCAGTCTATCACCAGACTCAGAGAAAGCCGTTTAGGAAGAAATCTATACTTAGGAGACTGTGTTGGGAGTCACCCGTACCCCGACTTAGGAATCCTTCATAGTATAGTAGGACCTCTTCATAAGGGACACTTATTCGAGTCACCCGAACTCCTATAGGAAGGACCTAATTGATATTGGACCGCTCTGACTAAATACGGAACTCTCTTTCTTTTTACGAAATAACCGACCACAGTACTGTTTGCGTCACCCGAACCGGCAGTACAGTGGAACCCCGATAAGTGGTACACCTCAGCAGTGATACCATAACCGATTTTGCCTTGTAAAGAGGTACCTGCCCCTGATCCAAAATACTGTTTGCGTCACCCGAACCGGCAGTATAGACCGCTTGTTGTTTTGAGTCCCCGTACCACTCAACAAGATCTTCTAGACCAGATTTCCGAGGTAGTAGGTAAAACTACTGACCTGCTCGTATATACGAGATACCTGTGCTTGATATTGTTTGCGTCACCCGAACCAAGCAATATCAAACAAATACCGACCGATACGAGCCATACATATCCCATGTATTGCTCCCCACCCCGAAACATCCAAAATAACCTCCTTCCCCGATACTAAAACAACCGTATCTCCAAATAGGCAGGCAGGCATAAAGATTTAATAAAAGACAAAATTATATTATTTTTAAACACAAAACTGACTTATTATTTCAACCGCCCGTATCCGACCCCTGGAGCCGGCGAGCTCACCCCGTGCAGAAAACAACGTTACAATTTGGCGCCCGAGCAGTCCGATATATACCAGAAAGAAGGAGATAGTCCGAGCAGTCCGATATATACCAGAAAGAAGGAGATAGTCCGAGCAGTCCGATATATACCAGAAAGAAGGAGATAGTCCGAGCAGTCCGATACAAGCAGCAAGAAGGAGATAAAAATTAAAATCAAGAAATTAAGATAAGCAGGGAAAAATGGAGCAGAACAACACTAATCCAGAAGAGAAGGGAATATCGAGATTATCAGAGATATATCAGTTGAAAAAAGAAGAACTGATAGCCGAGTTAAGTAAACAACAGATCGATACCGAAGGAACCGTAGATGAACTTCGCAGACGACTTGCAGCATACAGGAAAGAAATAATGAAAGCAACAATAAATTTAGCCGATACACCTGGCACATCAAAAACGACCACCAGTATTGAAACCGGCAATCCAGCTTATAATGCCAATAATAATACTGAAAGATTTCCTGAACAACCGAATTTTAATATAAATGAAACACTGCCACAACAACCGATAACTAATATGAACATCAGCGAATACAACAACCAGTTACGATACTGCGAACCTCCAATACTAACCGACTATGATATTATCGATAAAGTACGGAGATGGAATATGTGGTTCGATGGTAACACAAACCCACTAGAATTCCTCGAACGCATAGAAGAACTAGCAGAGTGTTATATGATCCCAGTAGACCGGTTAGTTCGAACATTACCAGAACTACTGAAAACTAATGCACTAAGCTGGTATCGTAATAACAGAGGCTGCTGGTATTCATGGAATGATTTTTCCAAAGATTTCAGAGCATATTTTCTGCCATCGAGATATAGAGCAAAGTTAATGGAAGAAATTAGAAGCAGAGTACAAAAACCGTCTGAGAGAGTAAAAGAATACGTCACGGCTATTCAAACGTTAATGCGACATTCTGAGTCATTTAGACAGGATGAACAATTAGAGCGAATATACGACAATCTCAGAACAGAATACCGATTGTATATTAAAAGAAAGGATTTCAATTCTCTGACAGAGTTAATTTCCATGGCTGAAGAATATGAATCACTACAAGCAGAACTTCCGATATATCGACCACAAACCAGCTATCAATATAGAAACACGCAAAACATACAAATTGCACCAAGAACATCTTCAAATACAACTATAAACATACCAGAAAATACTCAAACCACCAGACCAGTACAACAGCATCAAATCAATACGATACAAAATAAAACGAAGAAAGTTGTAAAATACCAGATAAAATATAACCGAGCAGAATGTTGTTGGAAGTGTGGAGAAAGAGGACACACACGAAGAACCTGCACAGCAGAAAAAACTAAAATTTTTTGTTCATTTTGCCAGAGATACGGTGTAAACACCGAAGATTGCAACTATTATATGGAGACAAAACCAGCACACCGAAATACTAAGGAGGACATGTTCACAGTACAAGTCAAAATTTTTGATGAATGGTTCACCGCACTAATCGATACAGGAGCTACAAAATCATGCATAGGGGAAGAAGTAATGAAACTTTGCAGAAAGAAATTGATCGAACCGACCGAGGAGGCACACTGTCTGTGTTTAGCAGATAACACAGAAGTGAATACCACCAACACATTCCAACTACCAATAATTTGGAGAGGACAAAAATTACAACACAACTTCATTTATGTCACCAAATTAGCAGAAGAAATGATTATTGGAACGGATTTTCTAATCCGACAAAATTTCAAAATGTCGCTTAATAATATTATTATCTCCCCCCACTCGCAACTAATCACCCAGAAAACAAAAGAAACTCCTAAAAATCAAAACAAAAACCGTAAACCCAATCCCATCCTAAATAAAATATCGTCCCAAAAAGTATATAAAAGCAAACAAAATATGAATAAATTATCAGTAAATAAAATGATGTCAGGACGAAATAATATGAAACCTGTACCAGCTGCCAATGATGACCCAGCAACAAAAAGAAAACCGACGAAACCAGCCAAGATTTTCGCACCTCTACAAAAAATGCAAAAATATAAATCTGTAGCAGCACAAACAACAAAAGCAGCACCAATAACAATATTGGTACCACATAAACCAGTGATGCAACTAAGGAACGTTTCTCATATCAACCGCATATCAATTGGAACGACAACAAACAGCCAAACTTTCGTTAAAAGAAAAAACACTACCACAACAAACATTAAGACCAGCCGCTTTAACAACACGTACACCCCCGAGAATCGAGATTCTCGAGAATAAAATTATTAAACCAGCAAACCAGACCAGTCCAGTCGAAAAAATAGTGATTAAAACATCAACCAAAACCGCTGAACCAGTCGAAGATGCAAAAGGTAAACCGCAAGACCAGACTGCTGATCCATTCAAGGATATTGCGATACCTCCACATGCCAAACGATTTAGGAGAAATGGACCCAAGGGTTTCATCTATGGGCGAAGGAACGCCGCCGGAACAGTGACGTTAACATATAACGGGCTGACCAGAATCATCAAAGAACAATGAAAATATTTTTTTTGAATTTTTTAGATTTTAAGTTTTTTGAAAGTATTATTAATTTTTATAAAAATATATTTTTTAGTTTTAAGAATTATTTGTTGAATTATTATTTTTTTGATAAGAAATATTTTTTAGTTATAAGAACATGTTGAGTTATATTTTTTTTGAATTATTTTTGGAAAATATAAAGTATTTTTATTGATTTAATTTTGATATTTTTTTGAATAAATAAATAAATAGATAGTATTTTGAATTCTTTGATAAAACTAAGAGAAAAAAAAAGAGAAAAGAAAATATAACTAAAAATGGAATTAAGAATTAAAGGAAAATTATTTTGAATTTTTTTTTAAAAGAAGAAATGTACAGAATGTAAATTAACAAAATCCCAAATTTTCCTTCCCGAAGAAAGAGGGGGATGTAACGAAGTTACAAATAAAAATTTAACTTTTAACGGAAAATATTTTTTTGGAAAAATATTTTCAGTTGCGAATATAATTCGCAGTTAAAAAGAGTCATTTGGAGTATAAGACTCAAAATAAACTCTAGTATAATCAGTCTATCACCAGACTCAGAGAAAGCCGTTTAGGAAGAAATCTATACTTAGGAGACTGTGTTGGGAGTCACCCGTACCCCGACTTAGGAATCCTTCATAGTATAGTAGGACCTCTTCATAAGGGACACTTATTCGAGTCACCCGAACTCCTATAGGAAGGACCTAATTGATATTGGACCGCTCTGACTAAATACGGAACTCTCTTTCTTTTTACGAAATAACCGACCACAGTACTGTTTGCGTCACCCGAACCGGCAGTACAGTGGAACCCCGATAAGTGGTACACCTCAGCAGTGATACCATAACCGATTTTGCCTTGTAAAGAGGTACCTGCCCCTGATCCAAAATACTGTTTGCGTCACCCGAACCGGCAGTATAGACCGCTTGTTGTTTTGAGTCCCCGTACCACTCAACAAGATCTTCTAGACCAGATTTCCGAGGTAGTAGGTAAAACTACTGACCTGCTCGTATATACGAGATACCTGTGCTTGATATTGTTTGCGTCACCCGAACCAAGCAATATCAAACAAATACCGACCGATACGAGCCATACATATCCCATGTATTGCTCCCCACCCCGAAACATCCAAAATAACCTCCTTCCCCGATACTAAAACAACCGTATCTCCAAATAGGCAGGCAGGCATAAAGATTTAATAAAAGACAAAATTATATTATTTTTAAACACAAAACTGACTTATTATTTCAACCGCCCGTATCCGACCCCTGGAGCCGGCGAGCTCACCCCGTGCAGAAAACAACGTTACAACACGCTTACTTGTATTTTCAAACCGCATGGTTTTATTAAATTCATTCCAGAAAATTCATATCCGTGGTGAAAATAAGTTGAAAAGAGAGTCTTGAGGGAAACAGAATGAAAAAGGGCAAAGAGGAATAAACAGAATTATACGTGTAATATTCTGATTGGCGGGATAAAAGATAGGAAAAGAAATACCGGTTTCAGAATGAATGGATTTTTTTTTTCTAAAAAAGAGGAGAAACATTTATCAGGCAGTCTGGTTTCAAATGTACAGGAGACTGGGTGAGATCAGCCATTGAGGCAAAATACAAGTTTTTTTTAAAATGTGGAAAAACTGGGAAATGGATGAAAATTGAGAAAAAGGATAAGTTTTAAAAAAAAAAAGGAAATTTGATAGTGGGAAGAAAGTGGGAAAAGCTAGAATCGTTCTGAGAAGGAAAAGATTTGGGGAATTAGAAAAAAAAAATTTGTTTAGAATGATGAAAGTTTTTTTTCTTTTCTCCATTTTAAACTCGATCAAAAACCTAACAGTGTCAAATAAATTAAAATTAAAATAATTTCTTTAAAAAAAAAAAAAAAAATTTTAAAGTTTAATAATTTATCTGGAAGAAAAAAAAAATGGCGCATGTGAAAATTTGTTTGAAAATTTTACACTGAAATCCGATAAAAAAAAAGATCAAATAAAGAGTTACGCTAAAATTTTGAAAAAAAAAAACATATTCGACTCCAAAAGGGGGTATAATTTACATAAAGAAAGTAAAAAAATATTAAATTTTGTTTATATTAATTATAAATAATGTAAATATCTAAGTGAAACCAATAAATTTAAACATCATAAGAATACATATGTATACAAACACATATATATATATGTATATATATGTATCAGTCGACTCCGTAAGTAATATGAATTCCACAGCCAGCGGAGATTTCCACCAGGGTTTGTACAATCAAAAATTTTCAAAATGGCACATTTTTTTTTTAACCGCGTGTTTGCCAAGGAAAATTGTTTTGTTGTTTTTTTTTTGCAATTAGCTTTAATTTGGTCCGCAAGGAAACCAAACATAAAAGAGGACTTTAATTTGGTCCGCAAGGAAACCAAACATAAAAGAGGATTCAGGGAAGGAGTACCAATAAGCAGACAATTGATTATTTTTGGCGAATTTGTTTTTATTGTCTTCACAAGATCTTGCATCGAAGAACCAGGAAACATTACAAATCATCTTTTTAAAGCGTCATAATTACCTACGAGTATTCTATATTCATTTTGTTTGTAAATTGACAACATATTATCAAAAATTTTAATAAAATTACTTTTCACAAAGATTTTAGGCTTAAATGATAATAATCACTTCTTATTAATTAATAAGGTTAGTATAAGATTGTATTAAATTTGTGAAGAAATTAACCTTATTTGATTTTTCCTCTCATGGGTATTAGAAGAGTTTCGTTAATTATTATTAATTGTTTTTTTTTTTGGTTCTTGCCGCATTTCAAAGAAGCAATGAAAGGATGGATATTGCACACGGTCCGCGTAACTACATTGAATATTACTATAAATTGCGCATTGAAAAATTAAGTTGGCTCCTAACCCCGAAAGAGGAAAACGAAGGTAAATTTCCTATATTTTTTTTGTTAAAGAAAAAAAAAAGACAAACAATAAAGGAGGAGGAGGAAAATTTGTTTGTATGTCAAATTATAAAGGAACAAAGACAAGAAAAATACTTGTAAAATGTACCAAAACGGAACAAAAATATAACTAAATTACGGATATTGGTATCAAATATAAATAAAGGTTGTTTGGCAGTTTGAGAAAAAAAAAAGAAAATTTTAACGATTATGGTTTTTATTTAAAAGAAAAAAAACTAAAAGTGACGGGAATATATCGATGAACTTTTGAAAAAAAAAAAGGAAAGCAGTTGGAGCTTTGTTTTCTCCCCAATATAGGTTTTGTTGTGAGAATTCTGGGTTTTTTTTTTGAAACAAGGGAAATGAAGAAAATGAAATTTTTAATGATGATAGAGTCGAGATAAAATTAGAATAGTCGAGGGTGTGAAAGAGGGAATGAGGTGAGAGGAGGCCGCATAGGAGGAGGGGCATAACTAAAACTAATAAGGGACGATAACCAATTGAAGGGGGGGGTATTCGTCAACGGGGACCGGCATTCTGCTGTCGGTCCATTCGGGTGGGAAGTGCCCCAAAATCCGGTTGGCAATAACACCTATAGCCAATCGACCCCCACATGCCTCGCAAGGCTTTCGCGAACGGTTGGTCAAGTTCCGGTGACCACCAAACTGACGAACACTCCCTTTATTCGGTTGTTTTCGCCACAACCAAATTTTCCTTGCTTGATAGCTTTTGCTATCACCATAAAGTCTAAACGACATTAACACTCTTATGCACGCATAAATAATAATGTGTAATTTGATGGTAGATGGTGGTTAACAACGACCCACCCCTCCGGCGAGTTAGCAAGCGCAACTCAGCTTGGCGTGCAGCCTTTTAGTTGTTCACATTAGCTGCACCATCTCATATCTTCTCCTCGGAAGGAAGGAGATATGCTGTAAGGATCATCAGGGGACTTACATTCTTCGTAAAAACCCCATATGTAAACCCCGCAGTTACAAGCTGGTGAGTGAACGCAGTCCTGATTAGAACAAGTTGAAGAAAATAGTCCAGTTTCGCAAGTTTTTGTTTTAATTAAACAATAAAAAAAAAAAAATAATAATAGTTATTGGAGTAAAACAGTTGCTTCGCCAGCGAACCTGTTCGTCCAATTCCAAATTATAGATGGAGAAGGATTTTTACAGATGAAGAGGAACTATCATTAGCGAATTACATAATTCAATGTTCAAAAATGTTCTACGGGTAGCCATGAGCCATGGGTAGAAATAAACCAGTGGCTATATCTTTGGCATATTGCCATGGAAAATTCCGATCTTCGCAGTCATTAAGTTTTTGCGCGCTGTTTAATAATTATTCTCAATCGAAGTTAGGCTGGGATACCGTAAACACGTGTTGTGGCAATGCTGTCATAAAAAATGCTTTAAAGTATTTTTTGCGTGTATGTAATTTTATAATTAACAGCAGTTCAAATTTTTGGAAAACTAAAATATTATTTTATGAAGGTATATAGTGGAAAATTTTATAAAATTTACGCATATTTTTGTGCTTCTGTTAGGTGATTTTAACTACAAAAAAATTAAAAATATTTTTTTGTGCCAATGGGTAGGATTGAATCACACATGAGTGGGTACAAATAAACCAGTGGTTCATTTCTACCCGCTACAATAATTTATTTTTGCTTTCCTATGCATTTGTAAAAAAGAATTTTCTTTAACGGTTATAGAACATGCCTAGAGTTTACAAACGAATTTCGGAGGAAGGAAGCTTTTCTGAAAATGACATGAAAGAGGCTATGAACCTAATTAAGTCGGGTATGACTATTAGAAAGGCTGCAAAAGAGAAAAACTTGTCTTACTCGACTGTTCGCCGTTGTTTAGTTGGTGAGTGAACGCAGCCCTGATTAGAACAAGTTGAAGAAAATAGTCCAGTTTCGCGAGTTTTTCTTTTAATTAGACAATAAAAAAAAAAAAAAAAATAGTTATTGGAGTAAAACACCAAACATCTCACTCAGAACGCCCGAAGAGTGTAGCCTTTCAAGGGCCACGTCTTTTAATAAACATAACGTCGTGTCCTTTTTCTTTCAAAATTTGGAGGATGTATTTACCCGCTGTTCAAATTTTCCAAATGGAACTAGAGTGTTCAATTTAGACGAAACAGCCGCTGTTACAGTTCAGAGATCACGAAAGGTATTTTCTTTGTTCATACCTATTATCTTAAACTAGTTAAATCATTTTCCAACTCCCAGGTTCTAGCTGAGAAAGGTATTAAATGTGTATCCAAAGCAACAAGTGGTGAAAAAGGAACCCTTGTAACTACATGTTCAATAATCAGCGCTTCTGGTCAATATATACCACAAGCTATGGTATTCCCTCGTGTTCATTTCAAGAGTCATACGTTGAGGGGGCACCCACAGGAACATTGGGTCTGGCAAATCAGTCCGGTTGGATGAATTCTGATCTATTTGCGCAAGTAATAAAACATTACATTAAGGAAACTTGTAGTAGCAAAGAAAATCCATCTTTGCTATTATACGATAACCATGAGTCACATTTATCCTTGAAGTATTAAATTTAGCCAAAGAAAATGGTGTAACTGTATTAACCTTTCCGCCTCATTCGACCAATAAATTGCAACCGCTGGATGTTGGCGTATTTGGCCCATTTAAATGTGCATATAATGCAGCAGTAGACTCTTGGTTGATGCGTAATCCTGGGAAAACAAATACTATATATGAAATAGCATCGTGTGTTGGTAGTGCATACCAGAAAGCATTTACACCATCGAATATTATAGCGACTTTTAAGAAAACGGGCATATATCCCTTTGATAAGGAAATTTTTTCTGAAACTGACTTTCTCCCCAGCTTTGTTATTGACAGGCCAATGACTCCAAATGAAATTAACTGTTTCTCAAATAAAGTTAATAAGTTAATCCATAAAGACAAGTCAACAATTTCTGCTACATTCCAAAGCCCACAGATATTTCAAGGGTATCCAAAGGCTGGCGCTAGAAAAATCCTCAGAAGGAACAGGAAAAAGGGGAAGTCTATGACTGCAACAGATACGCCTGAAAAACAAGAAATTGCTGCCCGTAATTCCACCAAAAAAAAGGCAAATATTAAGAAAAAGCTTATCCAGGTACCTATATAAATCCAAATTTTTATACATTTTTTTACTATAAAATATAAACTTCGCAGGAGGACTCAACCAGCCAAGAAGATAATGCAGAATATATGGACTCTTCCGCCTCTGCAGGAGAATATGTGGAAATACATGATCAGTTATTTGATGACAGTGTTAAATCATAGAGCAAGGCAACTTTGTGTTAGTTGAATTCATTAAAAAGCAGAATTCCCGAGGTTTTTATATTGGAAAGACAATCAGTAATATAGATAATGCTGGTAATATCGACGTAAGTTTCTTGCGGAAAAAAGGGAATAGCTTTGTTATGCCCAATGCGTCTGACTTTGCCAGCGTTCGAATCAAAGATGTAAAATGGATACCACCACCTCCATTGTGCACAGGAACTGTAACGGTTAGGTTAGTAACGGCGGGTGTTCCTACCCTTACATTTTTGTGTTTTAACGACCAATAAAATCGCGTTTTTTATTTAGCTACTGTCACACATTCTGAGTTTCAACAATTTTTCCTTTTTTCCACTAATAATTTTCGAAGCTTAGTTCCATGGATACATGCTAAATAAAAATATGACAAAAGAAAAACCCAGAAGAAAAAAAAATACTGCGAGGTATATGGCATGATTTAGTGAGAGAGAAACAAATGGGAAACCCTTTAGTATGAACGAAACAGAGCGATAGTAAAATACCGGTGTTTTTTTATCATTGAAGATAATTTTTGCGAACGGGAGGTAAAAGAATTGAAAAATTGTCGATGATGCGAAGAGTCTGGTTTGAATCAGGAAGAGTAGCAGTTGAGACAAAATAAAAGTTGTTTTTTTAAAATAGAGAAAAACTAGGAAATGAATAGAAGTTGAACAAAAGATAAGTTTTGAAAAAAAAAAAATTGATAATAGGAGGAAAATGGAAAAGGTAGAATTGATTTGAGAAGAAAAAAGATATGGGGAATTAGAAGAAGAAAAAAATAAAATGATGAAAGTAGGAAAATGGAGTCGTTTTTTTTTCTTTTCTCTATTTTAAATTCGATCAAAAAAACCAAAAAGTGCCAAATAAATTAAAATTAAAATAATTCTTTTTTTTTAATTTTAAAAGTTTAATAATTTATCTGAAAAACGAAAAATTTTATTAAATAATTAAGTGTATTACAAATGGAGCTCAAACAAAATTGTTTGACACATTTTGAACGAGTTGATGTTCGAAATGGGGTCATTGGTTGCCACTTCAATGTGAACAAATATTATTTTTTTCAGAAAACAAATTTTTTCAAAAAAATTTGAGATTTTGACTCAAACTTTTTTTCGGTTTCGGAATCGGATCTTCTTTCGCGATTGCAGGTCCAATGTAGTTCGTAGTTTACGGTTGCAAGTTAGAATGCTAGTCAGGTCATAGTTTTGACAAAGCGGAAACTATCTGCATGTTCGTTTGTGTTTACGATCGACTATCTCTTAACTAGGCTTGAGGATTTTTTTTTTATACTTTCTCTGACATTGGACCAAGAAAATGTTAGTGATATTGTGGTGTAGACTGTTGCGCCTTTAATCGCATATTGTTGAATGTTATAATACATCATACTTTATTGTGTTTGGTACGCGCGGTGTATACTTCGACATCCAGTATAACGTTTGGGATCGAATCATGTATGAAGTCCAGTTTGGCATTGTACAGTGTTAGATTGTTTCGATTGATTAACATCTTATTTTCATTTCGTGAGTGTATGTCGGGTTTGTGTTTCTTCGTGTCGTCCACTCGCTCATTCTTTCTCTCTCACTCTTATAAGTTAAATATAAAATATTTCTAGGTATGAAAGTAGATGTAAGGAAATAATTTTCTTTTAGAAATTTATTTAGAATTGGGGAATTTTTTTTTGGAAAAATTTTTCTAAATTTTCTCGGAAAAAAAGAAAACATTTTTTTTTTCTCTTCAAGTTTTTGGGAAATTTATAATATTAAATTTATTTGGTTAGATTTAGTTTAGTTTATTTTAGTTTTAGTTTCATTAAAGTTTAGTTTTCGTAAGTTTGGTTTAGTTAAGTTTAGCTTAGTTTTATTTTAGTTTAGTTATCTTGATTTCATTTTGATTTAGTTTTTTTTCATTAGTTTTTTTATTTCGGTTTAGTTTTATTAATTTGAGTTTTTTGATTTAGCTTTAGTTTTTTTTTTTTATGTTCTATTTTAGGTTTGAATTTATTACTTTCATATTTTTTTATTATTTTGGTGGGGGATTTTTTTTTATTAATTTTCAATATAAGAATTATGCATTTTTGGTTTGTTTTGCTTTTTTTTCTTCAACGCGATGGGTTAAAGAATATAATGTGAATGTGGTTGGAAATGGTCGTTCAATGGTTATATGTTGGAACTGTGACAATGTTGGTCATGAATTCTTTGAATGTGTAACTCCACAAAGGTCCTTCTTTTGCTATCAATGTGGTAAGAAGAATGTTTCGTTACCAGTGTGTCAAAGACACATATCTATTTAACACATTAAATGTAAAGCAGACTTAATTCTGGTGCTAAATGAATATATCATCATCAAAAAACATATAGAAAAAACTTTCATAATGTTGTTGTTGTTGTTGTTGTAAAATTCTTATATTTCTCTTCCTTTTACTAATATTTGTGAAAAAAGTTGACTATAAAAGGCGATTTTCTGGGTCACACACACACACACACACATATATACACAATTAGAAAAGTCTAAGCATTTTAAAGCTGAAGTAAAAAAAAAAGTTTTAATTATAAAATTTCATTCTCATCAATCCAGGAAACGAAAAAGTTATTAAATTTTTAAACCCCATGGTGAATTTTGGCCCACCCTGCTGTGAATCTTTGGCTAGACATAAAACTTCCGGAAAAGTTTAAACTCAAATTTGATGCTGCCTTAAAATCACGGAAAGATATGGCATTGAACAAATATGCCCTCGCTTCTTTTTATCTGCATCCTTTTTATGACAACGCTAAATTATCTGTTGCTCACAAGGACAAGATAAACAATTTTTTATTTCACGAACTTAATGGCACTGAAATAGAAGAATGGGACAAGTTGGCTATAAAACTGTTCCAGATTCCAGCATCATCTGCCCAAATAGAGAGACTTTTTTGCAAGCTGGTCATATGTTCATTCTCCAATAAGAAATCAGCTGACGTTCGAATTATCCAAGAAATTATTACATCTTTACTACTCACTCAGAATCGTAGATAACTTATCCGATGAAGATGATTATGTATGATTCGCGATTTTAAAAATTATAATAACAAAAAAAAAAATAAATTTCTGATTTATGAACTTTGGAATTTGGAAATATATTAAATTTTTTGATTCAAATTAGCTGAACTGTATTTCAATTATTTGTGTTCCAATGATTTTAATTTAAAACAGATTTAGCTACATAATTTTAAATTGCTAATTTATAAACGCTTTTCCAACTATTTTTCATTCTCTACACGTAGACAATGAAGTAGACAATATAAAATTGTCGATGCAGCTTGGTATACGCGTAGACAATGCCGTAGTCTACCTCAAGTAGTCTACGTCGCACAACACTGATTAGCATATAACATTTTAAAGCTTACATAAAAAAAATTACTCATAATTTAGAAAAAAACAATGGCGATGATCACAAAAAGTGTTTCCGGTTAGTTGTGGTTTAAAAAAAAAAAAAAATGGCTTATGTGTAACAACTACTAACAACAATTAAGTTGGAGTGGGAATATAAGGACACGAGCAAGAGAAGAAGTTAGTTTTCAAAGAACTACCGAGCTGAGCAGACTTGATTGTGGCGATCCTGTACAGACGGAATATTTTTGTTTTTTAGAGTTTTACTTTAACTTAAATGAAAATGAGAAGAATGTTTTTTGGAAAGAACAAAACGGTTTGATTTGTTTGATTGTTGCAGTTTATTTGATTGTTACAATTCAGAAGTGGAATCAGGAACCTGTGTATATTATATACCTGTGTATATTATATATATATATATTATATATATTTTTTTTTAATGACAATAAAAAGAAAGAAAATATATATCAATAAACAATAATTAGTAGAAGTGCTACGTGTCAAATTATTAAATCAATGGAGTGTAATTTAAAAATACGTTATTATCAGCATTTATTATTAGTCGCTCTGTCAAATTTTAACGAGTTATGTGGTGTCGTGTTCTGTTGCTATTTGCATACAAAACTGTTTCTTCGTAGAATACAAATGTATGCACAATACAGCAGCAATATATTTTGCATGTTACAGATTATGAGTATTAGTATAGTTTATGTTTTCTTCTCGCAGTAATGAGTGTCAAGAAAGGAAATTTAGCTGTATGTATTTTTTTAAAGATATTGGTTCATAGGAACATGAAAAGATATGTAAGATATGTATTGAAGATATCGTTTCGTTTTGATTCTGTTTGTTTTGCTGGGAATTTTGTGTTTAACAAAATTTCTTTTTCTAGAAGCAAAAGAATGAAACGATGAAATGATTGCTGAATTTATTTGTGTGCATACATGAAAGTCTATTGGAGAAAGATTTTGTTTTTAACATTGCATTTTGAATATATTGATAAATCCATAGCTTTTTTTCAAAGAAAATTAGAAGAGATTACTAAAAGAAAACAAACATTTAAAAAAACAGTTTCTGTTCCATCAAAAGCACAGTTTGCATCATACCAAATTTCCTATAGAATTGCAAAATGAAAAAAAATTCCATTCAATAGGTGAAACGCTAGTACTACCAGCAGCTATTGATATAGTTGAAACAATGTTAACACTACGATTTGAGGAACTTTGTGCTAACAAACAAACTCATCCATCACATTAAATTTTTTTCTATAAATATACATACTAAATTTTTAGTTTTATTCTATGAATACATTACTTTTTACAACTTGAAAATGGGCTTATATTATTTTATTGTTTTATCTAATAAGGGGGCCGCCAATTTTTTATTTTCAGAAAGTTTGGAAACCGCTGGATTACACTTTGGTTCAATGTCATCGGAAACTGGACGAATTATCCAATAGCGAAATCGAGGACGATATTCAGGTCAGGATGGACGAAGCTGTAACAACTACTAACAAAAATTAAGTTGGAGTGGGAATATAAGGGCACGAGCAAGAGAAGAAGTTAGTTTTTAAAGAACTACCGAGCTGAGAAGACTTGATTGTGGCGATCCTGTACAGACAGAATATTTTTGTTTTTTAGAGTTTTACTTTAACTTAAATGAAAATGAGAACAATGTTTTTTGGAAAGAAGAAAACGGTTTGATTTGTTTGATTGTTGCAGTTAATTTGATTGTTACATATCATTTAAAAAAACAATGATGATAAAAAAGTCTTTCCGGTTAGTCGTGTTTTTTTAAAGCTTACATAAAAATGGTTAATAATTTAGAAAAAACAATGACATTCTCGCTAATTAAATTCTTATTCAATGTTCAGTTACTGGGGTTGCTCAGATTTCTGTTGTACACTTTTTTAAATATACTGTTACTGTTACCTTGCTTGTGAAAATCTCAAATTAACTGAATTTCTTTTTTTGGCTTAAAAAACATATTCTTTATCACAAAGTTTTTGCGGTTAATCGTTTTTAAGGTTTACATAAAAAAGAAAAAAATGCCTAAAAATTTGGAAAAAACAAAAGAAAACGAAAATACGATGATGAAAGTAAAAAAATCACATTTAAAGATGAAGGAAGAAGAAAAGCGGTTAACAGCTGAAAATATACATTTAGGAAGTGAACTGGCGAAATATACCGTCCATTCGTCCTTTTCCCTACACAACAATATCAAACATTTTTATAGAGAATATTTGACAAAATAATAATATATCTTTTGTACCATTCGCTACATACGAGTATATATTGTACAATATAAAAAAGCCGATATTTCCTGATCGTCGAGCTCCGACGGGATCCCACTAGTCTATTCTTAATTTCTTAATACTAAAGAATTGAAGGAATTAGATTTACAAAAGCTAAAATTCAATTGTTTTATAAAATTTCAGATATTCATTTTCTATTTATAGTTAAAAGAGATTTTCCAACATGACAAAATTCTATCAACTTCAGCGGATAATGTTTTCATTACCATCATAGAATGTGTGAAACACGATCTTCCAAATCGAAAGCTGAGTTTCAATGCACTTTTGAGATACATTAGAGCTGAATTAGCATCCGACAAATTTTTAAAATCTGATATTTCCAAAAGGAATATAGGGATGGGGCAAAAAATTCGCTTTACGAGAAAAAAAAAAAATTTTTTTTGGATTAGACGAAATTAAATTTTTTTATTGTAGTAAATTTGGGTTGAATTATCAAATAAAATAAAAAAGAAAAAGAAACTAACATTGCGATAGAGATAATTGCATTCAACTTTTGTGATTTGAGAAAAAAATTAAATTGAAATATTTCCAGGACTATAATAAGTTATATAAAAAGGATGTACAAAAATTTGAAATGCGCAAATCTTTTTAAATTGTTTCACAAAAAACTACAGGGAATAATTAAACAAAAATTTAGTTTTTTTTTTTTTTTTTTGAAAGTAGGACTGCCCAAAATTCAAAATGTCAGGGTAAGAAAATTATAAGTATAAGAATAAATGTAATTTTTGTGTTGCATTTCTGCACTGTATGAAAAATAAAAACAATTAATAAGTTTCGGAAACCATTCCCAAAATAAATTTTTTTTAAATCACACCACCCTTTCCCCTCACTACGATGAAAAAAACAAAACTTTGAAGAGTTGAATTTTTGTCGTGATTGAGATAGGTCGATAGAATGGCCTAATTAAAAGCGTATTTTCTATAAAAAAAGGTGTTTTTAATAATAACTTTAAAATTTTCTAAATTAACTTAACAAAAAAATAATTGATTAATTTTAACTCATTAAAAATACCTAATAAAACATTTTAAAATATTTTCTTTTTTCAGAATCAATTTTAGTGAACATTCTTTTCTCACTTTTGTTAAAAGTTTTTATGTATTCGTTCGTTTGATTTTATGATAAATAAAGAATGAATGAAATCATTATAAAAGTGTTTGAAAATTAAATATTTCGTCACGACATCCGAAATAAATAATTGGAGAAGTGCTAAATCGACAACCATAACCCTCGGCACCACCATAAGTTTATATTATATCCCATTTGTTATGGTACACCCTGTACCAAGAAATCGTTTCCGACCAAAAAAGCGGTTATCGAACCCAACATTTTGAAACTCAATTTTTAATAAAAATGCGTAAATAATCATTTCAATTTATTAAACATATTTCGAAATATAAACAATTTCGAAATATGTTAATAAAATTATTATTTCGTTTCGACATAAATTTCCTATGTCGAAATACATAAAAAAAATGTATACTAACAAATTTTAGTATAACGATATTTGAATTCACTTTTTTGTTCTTATGCGATATTAAAAAAATTTGCGTACGCGAACACTTTTTTTCAATAATTATTTTTCTTCCAAGAATAATTATTTTTTTTTGTCAATTACGCGAAAATAACTAATATCGGTCAAAGTACGATGAACTTAAAGTACTTTGACAAATTTTCTATTTTTTTAAAATTTCTTGATCGATTTGATATCAATGATCGATCAGTTGTTTCTTGGTTTTCAAAACGCGTTTAACTCTTTTTTTTTAATTGACCGGTCGCGGCGATTTAAAAAGAAAAAAAAGGCATTAATAAGTAGTTGTTTTGTTTTCCCGCCGCGATAGTTCGTAAAAAGTAAAAAGAAAGTTTTTTTTGGTCGGAACTAATCGTTACCATTTTATATTATTTCAAGTGAAAACGTTAAACTTGTTTGGATTTGCCAAAAATTTTGAAGAAAAAGAAAATTTTAATAACTAATTGTTGTCATTTTACATTATTTCAAGTGAAAACGTTAAACTTGTTTGAAATTACCAAAAATTTTCAAGGAAAAGAAAATTTTAATAATAGTTTCCTAATACACGAAATATTTAATTTCTTTTATAAGAAAACTAAGTTTTAGTGACCGATTTTATCGGAATTTTGTTCGTGAAGAAATTGTAAAAAATACTGAATAAATTTATTTCTTTTTTTAAAAAAAAAAACAAGGAAGTGTTTTGTTTTTTTTTTTTTTTTTGAACCAACAAGGGGTAAGCGTTTTAATTTTTAATTTATATCAAAATTGCATCGTGTTTCCGGGATTTACGACCCCCGGAGACAAAAATTACATATAACATAAAAGTTTCCCAGAAGCGTCCTGGGAAGGATCAGGTCGTCCCTTTTGCTCCACAACACATTTAACGGTATTACTAAAAGGAAGTGAGAAGTTGGGGGACTATTACAACCATTTAAAACGAAAATTGTGTGGAATTGACTCCCAAAAGGCTGAACAACAAATTGTGAAAAATTTGAAGAAATAATAGTTTCGTTTTAAAGAAAGAATAATTCGTTAACATCTTGAAAATACAACAGTTCTATTTTACAGACCGAATCAATCGTTAAAATTTTGAAGAAATAAGAGTTTTATTTTAAAGAAAGAATCAATCGCTAAAGTTTTGAAGAAATTAGAGTTTTGTTTTTAAATTTTGAACAAAGAATAATTCAGTCTCAGTTGAAGGAAGTTTAACACATTAAAATTTAATAAAATAAAAACTATATTATATTGAACATAAACACGTGTTTTGTTTGAATGAAATTGAAAAAGGGAGTCAAATAAACAAGTAGTAAGCGAATTTATATTAACTCCTTAGGAAAATCATAATTACCAGGAGTTCTGCACTACCAACGAGTAAATTAATAATAAAATAAAAGTTTCCCCGAGTCATCCTGAAATGAATCAGTTCGTCGTTTTCGCTACACAACAATATCAAACAATTTTATAGAGAATATTTGTAAAATAATAATATATCTTTTGTACCATTCGCTACATACGGGTATATATTGTATAATATAAAAAAGTCGATATTTCCTTACTGTCGAGCTCCGACGGGATCCCACTAGTCTATTCTTAATACTAAAGAATTCAAGGAATTAGATTTACAAAAGCTAAAAATCAATTGTTTTATAAAATTTCAGATATTCATTTTCTATTTATAGTTAAAAGAGATTTTCCAGCATGACAAAATTCTATCAACTTCAGCGGATAATGTTTTCATTACCATCATAGAATGTGTGAAACACATTCGGTTACACCGAATCAACACCAACAGTTTGTGTTCAAGGTTTTTTTAAAGGTTCAGAATTGACTTCTGGGTTTCATACCGATTTAATTCTGCGCTGTAGTTCTTTGTGTGTTATCGTGTCAGGTATGAATCGTTCGGTTACATTGAATCAATACCAGCGATTTATGCTTACAAATTTCATTTAAAACGAAGAAAGATTGTAGATGCGGGTTGTTCGGTTACACTGAATAAACACCAGCAATTCGTATTTGGAATCTTGTGGAAGTTCAAAATTGACTTTCGGATATTTAAACCAAATTCAATTTTGAGCTTCAAGTCGTTTTTTTTTCTCTTTTGTCAAACTAATCAAAGTCATTTGTTAATGGTTCGGTTACACCGAATAAATACCAATCGTTCATATTTGAAATCCTCAAGGACAAAGGAAATTGAATTCATTTGGTTTCATACCCCTTTAATTCATCATCCAGATTTGGTTATTTTGTCAGGCGAGTGGAATTCTCAGCACTACGGAGTCCTGATTTCAACCAGAATAGGAGCGCCGCTTTGATTTTGGAAAATCAACGGAGGATTTTTACACAATTACTCATACGAATTTAATAGTTTCTTTGTATTATTTAAGTTTATTTTTGCAATAATTTTTTTCTTTCATTTTGAGATTTTTTCACAGTTTTTTTTCTTATTAGTAAATTATATTCTTTCGCTTATTTTAACGTAGAGTTACAAACAATTGTTTAGTTTTAAGAACTTGAATAAAAACGTTTTTTTTTATTTTTAACGAACAATCAATCTTCTTATTTATTACCAGAAACCAATCCTTATTTTTGTGTGTTAAGTACAGGGCTTAACAACCCTTTCACTCACAGATAATTCGCACGATTTAAATTTGACTACCTTCGAAAGTCGCATTTCTAAACGCTTTCAACCTAATCAATTTCCCGGAGAGAGCCACGAGGGTCTCCTGTAGGGCTATATTACACAACAGTGGGAAGTTTCGGGACTACTACAAACATTTAAAACGAAAATTGTGTGGAATTGACTCCTAAAAGGCTAAACAACAAATTGTGAACAATTTGAAGAAATAATAGTTTTGTTTTAAAGAAAGAATAATTCGTTAACATTTTGAAGATACAACAGTTCTATTTTACAGACCGAATCAATCAATCAATCGTTAAAGTTTTGGAGAACTAAGAGTTTTGTTTGAAAGAAAGAATAAATCGTTAATATTTTGAAGAAATAAGAGTTTTATTTTAAAGAAAGAATCAATCGTTAAAGTTTTGAAGAAATTAGAGTTTTGTTTTTAAATTTTGAACAAAGAATAATTCAGTCTCAGTTGAAGGAAGTGTAACACATTAAAATTTAATACAATAAAAACTATATTATATTGAACATAAATACGTGTTTTGTTTGAATGAAATTGAAAAAGGGAGTCAAATAAACAAGTAGTAAGCGAATTTATATTAACTCCTTAGGAAAATCATAATTACCAGGAGTTCTGCACTACCAACGAGTAAATTAATAATAAAATAAAAGTTTCCCCCGAGTCATCCTGAAAAGAATTTTGTAAAATAATAATATATCTTTTGTACCATTCGCTACATACGGGTATATATAGTATAATATAAAAAAGGTGATATTTCCTGATCGTCGAGCTCCGACGGGATCCCACTAGTCTATTCTTAATACTAAAGAACTGAAGGAATTAGATTCACAAAAGGTAAAAATCAATTGTTTTATAAAATTTCATTTTCTATTTATAGTTAAAAGAGATTTTCCAGCATGACAAAATTCTATCAACTTCAGCGGATAATGTTTTCATTACCATCATAGAATGTGTGAAACACGATCTTCCAAATCGAAAGCTGAGTTTCAATGCACTTGCGAAATACATTACAGCTGAATTAGTATCCGACAAATTTTTAAAATCTGATATTTCCAAAAGGAATATAGGGGTGGTTGAAAGTAGGACTGCCCAAAATTCAAAATGTCAGTGTAAGAAAATTATAAGCATAAGAATAAATGTAATTTTTGTGTTGAAAGCCGCATTTCTGCACTGTATGAAAAATAAAAACACTTAGTAAGAAACCATTCCCAAAATAATTTTTTTTTAAATCACACCACCCTTTCCCCTCACTACGATGAAAAAAACAAAACTTTGAAGAGTTGAATTTTTGTCGTGATTGAGATAGGTCGATAGAATGGCCTAATTAAAAGCGTATTTTCTATAAAAAAAAAGGTGTTTTTAATAATAACTTTAAAATTTTCTAAATTAACTTAACAAAAAAATAATTCATTAATTTTAACTCATTAAAAATACCTAATAAAACATTTTAAAATATTTTGTTTTTTCAGCATCAATTTTAGTGAACATTCTTTTCTCACTTTTGTTAAAAGTTTTTATGTATTCATTCGTTTGATTTTATGATAAATAAAGAATGAATGAAACCATTATAAAAGTGTTTGAAAATTAAATATTTCGTCACGACATCCGAAATAAATAATTGGAGAAGTGCTAAATCGACAACCATAACCCTCGGCACCACCATAAGTTTATATTATATCCCATTTGTTATGGTACACCCTGTACCAAGAAATCGTTTCCGACCAAAAAAGCGGTTATCGAACCCAACATTTTGAAACTCAATTTTTAATAAAAATGCGTAAATAATCATTTCAATTTATTAAACATATTTCGAAATATAAACAATTTCGAAATATGTTAATAAAATTATTATTTCGTTTCGACATAAATTTCCTATGTCGAAATACATAAAAAAAAAATGTATACTAACAAATTTTAGTATAACGATATTTGAATTCACTTTTTTGTTCTTATGCGATATTAAAAAAATTTGCGTACGCGAACACTTTTTTTTCAATAATTATTTTTCTTCCAAGAATAATTAATTTTTTTTGTCAATTACGCGAAAATAACTAATATCGGGCAAAGTACGATGAACTTAAAGTACTTTGACAAATTTTCTATTTTTTTAAAATTTCTTGATCGATTTGATATCAATGATCGATCAGTTGTTTCTTGGTTTTCAAAACGCGTTTAACTCTTTTTTTTTAATTGACCGGTCGCGGCGATTTAAAAAGAAAAAAAAAAGGCATTAATAAGTAGTTGTTTTGTTTTCCCGCCGCGATAGTTCGTAAAAAGTAAAAAGAAAGTTTTTTTTGATCGGAACTAATCGTTACCATTTTATATTATTTCAAGTGAAAACGTTAAACTTGTTTGAAATTACCAAAAATTTTCAAGGAAAAGGAAATTTTAATAACTAATTGTTACCATTTTATATTATTTCAAGTGAAAACGTTAAACTTGTTTGAAATTACCAAAAATTTTCAAGGAAAAGAAAATTTTAATAATAGTTTCCTAATACACGAAATATTTAATTTCTTTTATAAGAAAACTAAGTTTTAGTGACCGATTTTATACGAATTTTGTTCGTGAAGAAATTGTAAAAAATACTGAATAAATTTATTTCTTTTTTTTTAAAAAAAAAAAACAAGGAAGTGTTTTGTTTTTTTTTTTTTTTGAACCAACAAGGGGTAAGCGTTTTAATTTTTAATTTATATCAAAATTGCATCGTGTTTCCGGGGTTTACGACCCCCGGAGACAAAAATTACATATAACATAAAAGTTTCCCAGAAGCGTCCTGGGAAGGATCAGGTCGTCCCTTTTGCTCCACAACATCTGGCGCAGCCGGTAGCATCTGAGTTGCTAAGCATTAAAAATCTCAGATCCCCGAATCTAAAAATAAGACAGTTGTGGCAAATTGACGAATGATTCAACCAGATTTGACTTCTGTTATGTAAAAATTCTTTGTGTAGTTTCAAACTGGCTCTTTCCAGAATCTGAATATTAAAGATTTGTGATCAAACAGTTTTTTCTTGGTGATGTTGAAACTTATTTTTTGGGGTTCGGATGTTTCACCGCAGGAATTAAATAAAAGCTCTTTGGAAAAGTTCTCTTTCCATTTGGTTTCAGAGCTCTCTGCTTCTCAAAAAACTTCCAATGGTATTATCAAGTGGGAGGGGTTTCCCGCAGAAGTAATATTGGTTGGAATAAAGAAATGTATAATCCAAGAAAAAAAACTTACTTATTATTTTGCTACAGTTGGTGTCCGGATGGTTTAATGAAATGAAAACCCTTTTGTATGAATATTCACTCTTCAACTTTTTTTTATTGACCTTTAAAAATTTATATATTTTTATAATTTTTGCACTTTAGTTTCACAATAAATGACTTTATTTATAACTTATGAATTCTAGTTTCACAATATCTAACTTTACTTAAGAATTTTAGTTTCACAATAACTAACTTTACTTTCAATTTAAGAAGTCTAGTTTCATAATAACTAACTTTACTTTCAATTTAAGAATTCTAGTTTCACAACAACTGATTTTACTTTTAATTTAAGAATTCTAGTTTCACAACAACTGACTTTCAATTTAAGAATTCTAGTTTCACAATATCTAACTTTACTTTTAATTTAAGAATTTTAGTTTCACAATATCTAACTTTACTTTCAATTTAAGAATTCTAGTTTCACAATATCTAGCTTTACTTTCAATTTAAGAATTATCTTTTTAACAATATCTGACTGACTACCTTTTTGTTCCTTAAATTTTTTCTTTTATAGGTAGTAAATTTCAACCTTTGTACCCATTGTTCCAATTTAATAGTGTTTTACTAGACTTTGTACTATTGAGCAATGGATTTAAATTTTGTGTTCTAAATATTTGAATTTCGCAATTTCCTGTTTCTAAATTCAAATATTTAACTTATGCCGATAGTGCGGATTTTTTTTGTATGTTGAAATTTACGCCTAAAAAAAAAACAAAGTGTCTTAACTTAATTTTGGTTTTACTTTTCGCTTGAAATAAATTCGCAACATGTTGAAACCGTTAAAATGTTTCGGACTTATTTCATGCGTCTAGAAACCTTTTACTAAAACTGGACCATGTCCAGTTTTTTATACAACATTTCCTCTCATATTACAACAACAAAATTGTATTTGCTTTCAAACAAAGATCTTAAGATTCTTGTGTGAAAGCAGATACAATTTTGTATATGTTTACATATTTAATTAAGAACTTATGACTTAAAAATATGATTATCTTAAAATTAGTTTTTTTTTTTTTGATAGAAGAAAAAAAAATGTCAATTCTTATTTTTAATTTGTTTCGTTCAATAACCTTGATTTCGCTGATGCGTTTTTTTTTTTTTTTTTTTTAAATTCAATATAGGACAATGTCCAGTAAACGGAAAAACTGTCAAATGTGCATTCCTGCACCTTTAATTTTGTATAAAAAGGTGGTTTGCTTGGAATTTCAAATTAGTTCTTATTTAAAACGGGAAATATGAGTTATCTAGTTAATTTTTGGACCGGTGTTGGGCATTACATTCATCACAGTACCTTAATTGGTAGTGATGCAAGGAATACCATTGTCCTTGAAGATGACGGTGTGGCGGATGTACACCTTCACATTTGGGTTACACCTGATAACGTAAGTATAGCTTCGCTTATTTATTCAAACAGAGAATTAAAATTTTGGTTTTTTCAGAGGCTTCTTGCGACGACCCATAGCCATAAAAGGGTTTTTCTGGTGGACCAGTGGATCGAGGAGGCGGGGCGTTCCGTGGTTATGAGAGCAGCCAACATGTTGGCATTTGGACGCGGTTTAAATTCGGGAATTTATGTTGTGGCAAAGCATAATTTCGGTCCAAATATTTAAAAAGAATTTGCTGTATGTTTTTTTTTTTTTAAAAAAAAATAAACTAAAATAGAAATTATGTTTTTTGTGTTATTTTATTTCTTTTTGTTTCGTATTTTTCTTTCTCTTTTCTTTTTTTTTTTTTTTCAGGTGAATTCTTGTTTAAAATAAAAACAAATAACGAGGTGCTACTGTATTTTTCGTGGATACTTTGTTGCACTTGTGGGTGGTATTCGCGTATTGGCGATTCTATAGATTTTATTTTTATGCAGTTTTAGTCTTGTTCTTGCTGCCTTGAAATGAGTTTAACAAAGATCGCGCTATTTGACGAGTGGAATGGTGACCGTTGGGTGTTCGAAGGCCCGGTCACAATTGGGTCTTCCCCCAATTGTGACATCACCTTAGATGTGGGCATCCAGGCCCATCATTGTGTTCTGGTAATTCGGGGGCACGTAAGTTTATTTTCCCCCTCCTTTTTTTTTCTCTTGCTAATAATAAATTTTTCTTTTTTTTTTTTTTAGTTTATTAAGATGACGTTGGCGGCCGATGCGGCGGTCTCCTTTGGTGGAGAAGAATGTCGTGGACCTGGGGAGTGGTTCCCCCAGTCCGGGATCGAAATAGCGTTTATCGCTTCAGACGGGAGCCGGGAGTTAAGGGTGCTCATCGGTTATTATTAAATTGTTTTTGTTCCCTTTTTATTTTTAAATAAAGTGTTCAAAATTTATCTCTCTTTGATGTTATAATTTGTTCCCCTTTTTAGTTGTGGGCCTTTACTTTCTGTTGTTTGTTTGTCCATTATTCTCATCTTGAATTCCTCCTTCGGGCGTGCATTGGTGTCCTAAATAGACAATTATTAAACATATTTCGAAATATAAACAATTTCGAAATATGTTAATAAAATTATTATTTCGTTTCGACATAAATTTCCTATGTCGAAATACATAAAAAAAAAATGTATACTAACAAATTTTAGTATAACGATATTTGAATTCACTTTTTTGTTCTTATGCGATATTAAAAAAATTTGGGTACGCGAACACTTTTTTTTCAATAATTATTTTTCTTCCAAGAATAATTATTTTTTTTTGTCAATTACGCGAAAATAACTAATATCGGTCAAAGTACGATGAACTTAAAGTACTTTGACAAATTTTCTATTTTTTTAAAATTTCTTGATCGATTTGATATCAATGATCGATCAGTTGTTTCTTGGTTTTCAAAACGCGTTTAACTCTTTTTTTTTAATTGACCGGTCGCGGCGATTTAAAAAAAAAAAAAAAGGCATTAATAAGTAGTTGTTTTGTTTTCCCGCCGCGATAGTTCGTAAAAAGTAAAAAGAAAGTTTTTTTTGGTTGGAACTAATCGTTACAATTTTATATTATTTCAAGTGAAAACGTTAAACTTGTTTGAAATTACCAAAAATTTTCAAGGAAAAGAAAATTTTAAGAACTAATTGTTACCATTTTATATTATTTCAAGTGAAAACGTTAAACTTGTTTGAAATTACCAAAAATTTTCAAGGAAAAGAAAATTTTAATAATAGTTTCCTAATACACGAAATATTTAATTTCTTTTATAAGAAAACTAAGTTTTAGTGACCGATTTTATCGGAATTTTGTTCGTGAAGAAATTGTAAAAAATACTGAATAAATTTATTTCTGTTTTTTAAAAAAAAAAAAACAAGGAAGTGTTTTTTTTTTTTTTTTTTTTGAACCAACAAGGGGTAAGCGTTTTAATTTTTAATTTATATCAAAATTGCATCGTGTTTCCGGGATTTACGACCCCGGAGACAAAAATTACATATAACATAAAAGTTTCCCAGAAGCGTCCTGGGAAGGATCAGGTCGTCCCTTTTGCTCCACAACACATTTAACGGTATTACTAAAAGGAAGTGAGAAGTTGGGGGACTATTACAACCATTTAAAACGAAAATTGTGTGGAATTGACTCCAAAAAGGCTGAACAACAAATTGTGAAAAATTTGAAGAAATAATAGTTTTGTTTTAAAGAAAGAATAATTCGTTAACATCTTGAAAATACAACAGTTCTATTTTACAGACCGAATCACTCGTTAAAATTTTGAAGAAATAAGAGTTTTATTTTAAAGAAAGAATCAATCGCTAAAGTTTTGAAGAAATTAGAGTTTTGTTTTTAAATTTTGAACAAAGAATAATTCAGTCTCAGTTGAAGGAAGTTTAACACATTAAAATTTAATAAAATAAAAACTATATTATATTGAACATAAACACGTGTTTTGTTTGAATGAAATTGAAAAAGGGAGTCAAATAAACAAGTAGTAAGCGAATTTATATTAACTCCTTAGGAAAATCATAATTACCAGGAGTTCTGCACTACCAACGAGTAAATTAATAATAAAATAAAAGTTTCCCCGAGTCATCCTGAAATGAATCAGTTCGTCGTTTTCGCTACACAACAATATCAAACAATTTTATAGAGAATATTTGTAAAATAATAATATATCTTTTGTACCATTCGCTACATACGGGTATATATTGTATAATATAAAAAAGTCGATATTTCCTTACTGTCGAGCTCCGACGGGATCCCACTAGTCTATTCTTAATACTAAAGAATTCAAGGAATTAGATTTACAAAAGCTAAAAATCAATTGTTTTATAAAATTTCAGATATTCATTTTCTATTTATAGTTAAAAGAGATTTTCCAGCATGACAAAATTCTATCAACTTCAGCGGATAATGTTTTCATTACCAACATAGAATGTGTGAAACACATTCGGTTACACCGAATCAACACCAACAGTTTGTGTTCAAGGTTTTTTTAAAGGTTCAGAATTGACTTCTGGGTTTCATACCGATTTAATTCTGCGCTGTAGTTCTTTGTGTGTTATCGTGTCAGGTATGAATCGTTCGGTTACATTGAATCAATACCAGCGATTTATGCTTACAAATTTCATTTAAAACGAAGAAAGATTGTAGATGCGGGTTGTTCGGTTACACTGAATAAACACCAGCAATTCGTATTTGGAATCTTGTGGAAGTTCAAAATTGACTTTCGGATATTTAAACCAAATTCAATTTTGAGCTTCAAGTCGTTTTTTTTTCTCTTTTGTCAAACTAATCAAAGTCATTTGTGAATGGTTCGGTTACACCGAATAAATACCAATCGTTCATATTTGAAATCCTCAAGGACAAAGGAAATTGAATTCATTTGGTTTCATACCCCTTTAATTCATCATCCAGATTTGGTTATTTTGTCAGGCGAGTGGAATTCTCAGCACTACGGAGTCCTGATTTCAACCAGAATAGGAGCGCCGCTTTGATTTTGGAAAATCAACGGAGGATTTTTACACAATTACTCATACGAATTTAATAGTTTCTTTGTATTATTTAAGTTTATTTTTGCAATAATTTTTTTCTTTCATTTTGAGATTTTTTCACAGTTTTTTTTCTTATTAGTAAATTATATTCTTTCGCTTATTTTAACGTAGAGTTACAAACAATTGTTTAGTTTTAAGAACTTGAATAAAAACGTTTTTTTTTATTTTTAACGAACAATCAATCTTCTTATTTATTACCAGAAACCAATCCTTATTTTTGTGTGTTAAGTACAGGGCTTAACAACCCTTTCACTCACAGATAATTCGCACGATTTAAATTTGACTACCTTCGAAAGTCGCATTTCTAAACGCTTTCAACCTAATCAATTTCCCGGAGAGAGCCACGAGGGTCTCCTGTAGGGCTATATTACACAACAGTGGGAAGTTTCGGGACTACTACAAACATTTAAAACGAAAATTGTGTGGAATTGACTCCTAAAAGGCTAAACAACAAATTGTGAACAATTTGAAGAAATAATAGTTTTGTTTTAAAGAAAGAATAATTCGTTAACATTTTGAAGATACAACAGTTCTATTTTACAGACCGAATCAATCAATCAATCGTTAAAGTTTTGGAGAACTAAGAGTTTTGTTTGAAAGAAAGAATAAATCGTTAATATTTTGAAGAAATAAGAGTTTTATTTTAAAGAAAGAATCAATCGTTAAAGTTTTGAAGAAATTAGAGTTTTGTTTTTAAATTTTGAACAAAGAATAATTCAGTCTCAGTTGAAGGAAGTTTAACACATTAAAATTTAATACAATAAAAACTATATTATATTGAACATAAACACGTGTTTTGTTTGAATGAAATTGAAAAAGGGAGTCAAATAAACAAGTAGTAAGCGAATTTATATTAACTCCTTAGGAAAATCATAATTACCAGGAGTTCTGCACTACCAACGAGTAAATTAATAATAAAATAAAAGTTTCCCCGAGTCATCCTGAAAAGAATTTTGTAAAATAATAATATATCTTTTGTACCATTCGCTATATACGGGTATATATTGTATAATATAAAAAAGGCGATATTTCCTGATCGTCGAGCTCCGACGGGATCCCACTAGTCTATTCTTAATACTAAAGAACTGAAGGAATTAGATTCACAAAAGGTAAAAATCAATTGTTTTATAAAATTTCATTTTCTATTTATAGTTAAAAGAGATTTTCCAGCATGACAAAATTCTATCAACTTCAGCGGATAATGTTTTCATTACCATCATAGAATGTGTGAAACACGATCTTCCAAATCGAAAGCTGAGTTTCAATGCACTTGCGAAATACATTACAGCTGAATTAGTATCCGACAAATTTTTAAAATCTGATATTTCCAAAAGGAATATAGGGGTGGTTGAAAGTAGGACTGCCCAAAATTCAAAATGTCAGTGTAAGAAAATTATAAGCATAAGAATAAATGTAATTTTTGTGTTGAAAGCCGCATTTCTGCACTGTATGAAAAATAAAAACACTTAGTAAGAAACCATTCCCAAAATAATTTTTTTTTAAATCACACCACCCTTTCCCCTCACTACGATGAAAAAAACAAAACTTTGAAGAGTTGAATTTTTGTCGTGATTGAGATAGGTCGATAGAATGGCCTAATTAAAAGCGTATTTTCTATAAAAAAAAAAAGGTGTTTTTAATAATAACTTTAAAATTTTCTAAATTTAGTTAACAAAAAAATAATTCATTAATTTTAACTCATTAAAAATACCTAATAAAACATTTTAAAATATTTTGTTTTTTCAGCATCAATTTTAGTGAACATTCTTTTCTCACTTTTGTTAAAAGTTTTTATGTATTCGTTCGTTTGATTTTATGATAAATAAAGAATGAATGAAACCATTATAAAAGTGTTTGAAAATTAAATATTTCGTCACGACATCCGAAATAAATAATTGGAGAAGTGCTAAATCGACAACCATAACCCTCGGCACCACCATAAGTTTATATTATATCCCATTTGTTATGGTACACCCTGTACCAAGAAATCGTTTCCGACCAAAAAAGCGGTTATCGAACCCAACATTTTGAAACTCAATTTTTAATAAAAATGCGTAAATAATCATTTCAATTTATTAAACATATTTCGAAATATAAACAATTTCGAAATATGTTAATAAAATTATTATTTCGTTTCGACATAAATTTCCTATGTCGAAATACATAAAAAAAAAATGTATACTAACAAATTTTAGTATAACGATATTTGAATTCACTTTTTTGTTCTTATGCGATATTAAAAAAATTTGCGTACGCGAACACTTTTTTTTCAATAATTATTTTTCTTCCAAGAATAATTAATTTTTTTTGTCAATTACGCGAAAATAACTAATATCGGGCAAAGTACGATGAACTTAAAGTACTTTGACAAATTTTCTATTTTTTTAAAATTTCTTGATCGATTTGATATCAATGATCGATCAGTTGTTTCTTGGTTTTCAAAACGCGTTTAACTCTTTTTTTTTAATTGACCGGTCGCGGCGATTTAAAAAGAAAAAAAAAAGGCATTAATAAGTAGTTGTTTTGTTTTCCCGCCGCGATAGTTCGTAAAAAGTAAAAAGAAAGTTTTTTTTGGTCGGAACTAATCGTTACCATTTTATATTATTTCAAGTGAAAACGTTAAACTTGTTTGAAATTACCAAAAATTTTCAAGGAAAAGGAAATTTTAATAACTAATTGTTACCATTTTATATTATTTCAAGTGAAAACGTTAAACTTGTTTGAAATTACCAAAAATTTTCAAGGAAAAGAAAATTTTAATAATAGTTTCCTAATACACGAAATATTTAATTTCTTTTATAAGAAAACTAAGTTTTAGTGACCGATTTTATACGAATTTTGTTCGTGAAGAAATTGTAAAAAATACTGAATAAATTTATTTCTTTTTTTAAAAAAAAAAAACAAGGAAGTGTTTTGTTTTTTTTTTTTTTTGAACCAACAAGGGGTAAGCGTTTTAATTTTTAATTTATATCAAAATTGCATCGTGTTTCCGGGGTTTACGACCCCCGGAGACAAAAATTACATATAGCATAAAAGTTTCCCAGAAGCGTCCTGGGAAGGATCAGGTCGTCCCTTTTGCTCCACAACATCTGGCGCAGCCGGTAGCATCTGAGTTGCTAAGCATTAAAAATCTCAGATCCCCGAATCTAAAAATAAGACAGTTGTGGCAAATTGACGAATGATTCAACCAGATTTGACTTCTGTTATGTAAAAATTCTTTGTGTAGTTTCAAACTGGCTCTTTCCAGAATCTGAATATTAAAGATTTGTGATCAAACAGTTTTTTCTTGGTGATGTTGAAACTTATTTTTTGGGGTTCGGATGTTTCACCGCAGGAATTAAATAAAAGCTCTTTGGAAAAGTTCTCTTTCCATTTGGTTTCAGAGCTCTCTGCTTCTCAAAAAACTTCCAATGGTATTATCAAGTGGGAGGGGTTTCCCGCAGAAGTAATATTGGTTGGAATAAAGAAATGTATAATCCAAGAAAAAAAACTTACTTATTATTTTGCTACAGTTGGTGTCCGGATGGTTTAATGAAATGAAAACCCTTTTGTATGAATATTCACTCTTCAACTTTTTTTTATTGACCTTTAAAAATTTATATATTTTTATAATTTTTGCACTTTAGTTTCACAATAAATGACTTTATTTATAACTTATGAATTCTAGTTTCACAATATCTAACTTTACTTAAGAATTTTAGTTTCACAATAACTAACTTTACTTTCAATTTAAGAAGTCTAGTTTCATAATAACTAACTTTACTTTCAATTTAAGAATTCTAGTTTCACAACAACTGATTTTACTTTTAATTTAAGAATTCTAGTTTCACAACAACTGACTTTCAATTTAAGAATTCTAGTTTCACAATATCTAACTTTACTTTTAATTTAAGAATTTTAGTTTCACAATATCTAACTTTACTTTCAATTTAAGAATTCTAGTTTCACAATATTTAGCTTTACTTTCAATTTAAGAATTATCTTTTTAACAATATCTGACTGACTACCTTTTTGTTCCTTAAATTTTTTCTTTTATAGGTAGTAAATTTCAACCTTTGTACCCATTGTTCCAATTTAATAGTGTTTTACTAGACTTTGTACTATTGAGCAATGGATTTAAATTTTGTGTTCTAAATATTTGAATTTCGCAATTTCCTGTTTCGAAATTCAAATATTTAACTTATGCCGATAGTGCGGATTTTTTTTGTATGTTGAAATTTACGCCTAAAAAAAAAACAAAGTGTCTTAACTTAATTTTGGTTTTACTTTTCGCTTGAAATAAATTCGCAACATGTTGAAACCGTTAACATGTTTCGGACTTATTTCATGCGTCTAGAAACCTTTTACTAAAACTGGACCATGTCCAGTTTTTTATACAGCATTTCCTCTCATATTACAACAACAAAATTGTATTTGCTTTCAAACAAAGATCTTAAGATTCTTGTGTGAAAGCAGATACAATTTTGTATATGTTTACATATTTAATTAAGAACTTATGACTTAAAAATATGATTATCTTAAAATTAGTTTGTAAATTAGTTTAAAAAAAAAAAATGTCAATTCTTATTTTAATTTGTTTCGTTCAATAACCTTGATTTTGCTGATGCGTTATTAATTAATATAGGACAATGTCCAGTAAACGGAAAAATTGTCAAATGTGCATTCCTGCGCCTTTAATTTTGTATAAAAAGGTGGTTTGCTTGGAATTTCAAATTAGTTCTTATTTAAAACGGGAAATATGAGTTATCTAGTTAATTTTTGGACCGGTGTTGGGCATTACATTCATCACAGTACCTTAATTGGTAGTGATGCAAGGAATACCATTGTCCTTGAAGATGACGGTGTGGCGGATGTACACCTTCACATTTGGGTTACACCTGATAACGTAAGTATAGCTTCGCTTATTTATTCAAACAGAGAATTAAAATTTTGGTTTTTTCAGAGGCTTCTTGCGACGACCCATAGCCATAAAAGGGTTTTTCTGGTGGACCAGTGGATCGAGGAGGCGGGGCGTTCCGTGGTTATGAGAGCAGCCAACATGTTGGCATTTGGACGCGGTTTAAATTCGGGAATTTATGTTGTGGCAAAGCATAATTTCGGTCCAAATATTTAAAAAGAATTTGCTGTATGTTTTTTTTTTTTAAAAAAAAATAAACTAAAATAGAAATTATGTTTTTTGTGTTATTTTATTTCTTTTTGTTTCGTATTTTTCTTTCTCTTTTCTTTTTTTTTTTTTTCAGGTGAATTCTTGTTTAAAATAAAAACAAATAACGAGGTGCTACTGTATTTTTCGTGGATACTTTGTTGCACTTGTGGGTGGTATTCGCGTATTGGCGATTCTATAGATTTTATTTTTATGCAGTTTTAGTCTTGTTCTTGCTGCCTTGAAATGAGTTTAACAAAGATCGCGCTATTTGACGAGTGGAATGGTGACCGTTGGGTGTTCGAAGGCCCGGTCACAATTGGGTCTTCCCCCAATTGTGACATCACCTTAGATGTGGGCATCCAGGCCCATCATTGTGTTCTGGTAATTCGGGGGCACGTAAGTTTATTTTCCCCCTCCTTTTTTTTTTCTCTTGCTAATAATAAATTTTTCTTTTATTTTTTTTTTTAGTTTATTAAGATGACGTTGGCGGCCGATGCGGCGGTCTCCTTTGGTGGAGAAGAATGTCGTGGACCTGGGGAGTGGTTCCCCCAGTCCGGGATCGAAATTGCGTTTATCGCTTCAGACGGGAGCCGGGAGTTAAGGGTGCTCATCGGTTATTTTTAAATTGTTTTTGTTCCCTTTTTATTTTTAAATAAAGTGTTCAAAATTTATCTCTTTTTGATGTTATAATCTGTTCCCCTTTTTAGTTGTGGGCCTTTACTTTCTGTTGTTTGTTTGTCCATTATTCTCATCTTGAATTCCTCCTTCGGGCGTGCATTGGTGTCCTAAATAGACAATTATTAAACATATTTCGAAATATAAACAATTTCGAAATATGTTAATAAAATTATTATTTCGTTTCGACATAAATTTCCTATGTCGAAATACATAAAAAAAAATGTATACTAACAAATTTTAGTATAACGATATTTGAATTCACTTTTTTGTTCTTATGCGATATTAAAAAAATTTGCGTACGCGAACACTTTTTTTTCAATAATTATTTTTCTTCCAAGAATAATTATTTTTTTTTGTCAATTACGCGAAAATAACTAATATCGGTCAAAGTACGATGAACTTAAAGTACTTTGACAAATTTTCTATTTTTTTAAAATTTCTTGATCGATTTGATATCAATGATCGATCAGTTGTTTCTTGGTTTTCAAAACGCGTTTAACTCTTTTTTTTTAATTGACCGGTCGCGGCAATTTAAAAAGAAAAAAAAAAGGCATTAATAAGTAGTTGTTTTGTTTTCCCGCCGCGATAGTTCGTAAAAAGTAAAAAGAAAGTTTTTTTTGGTTGGAACTAATCGTTACAATTTTATATTATTTCAAGTGAAAACGTTAAACTTGTTTGAAATTACCAAAAATTTTCAAGGAAAAGAAAATTTTAAGAACTAATTGTTACCATTTTATATTATTTCAAGTGAAAACGTTAAACTTGTTTGAAATTACCAAAAATTTTCAAGGAAAAGAAAATTTTAATAATAGTTTCCTAATACACGAAATATTTAATTTCTTTTATAAGAAAACTAAGTTTTAGTGACCGATTTTATCGGAATTTTGTTCGTGAAGAAATTGTAAAAAATACTGAATAAATTTATTTCTGTTTTTTAAAAAAAAAAAACAAGGAAGTGTTTTTTTTTTTTTTTTGAACCAACAAGGGGTAAGCGTTTTAATTTTTAATTTATATCAAAATTGCATCGTGTTTCCGGGATTTACGACCCCCGGAGACAAAAATTACATATAACATAAAAGTTTCCCAGAAGCGTCCTGGGAAGGATCAGGTCGTCCCTTTTGCTCCACAACACATTTAACGGTATTACTAAAAGGAAGTGAGAAGTTGGGGGACTATTACAACCATTTAAAACGAAAATTGTGTGGAATTGACTCCCAAAAGGCTAAACAACAAATTGTGAAAAATTTGAAGAAATAATAGTTTTGTTTTAAAGAAAGAATAATTCGTTAACATCTTGAAAATACAACAGTTCTATTTTACAGACCGAATCAATCGTTAAAATTTTGAAGAAATAAGAGTTTTATTTTAAAGAAAGAATCAATCGTTAAAGTTTTGAAGAAATTAGAGTTTTGTTTTTAAATTTTGAACAAAGAATAATTCAGTCTCAGTTGAAGGAAGTTTAACACATTAAAATTTAATAAAATAAAAACTATATTATATTGAACATAAACACGTGTTTTGTTTGAATGAAATTGAAAAAGGGAGTCAAATAAACAAGTAGTAAGCGAATTTATATTAACTCCTTAGGAAAATCATAATTACCAGGAGTTCTGCACTACCAACGAGTAAATTAATAATAAAATAAAAGTTTCCCCGAGTCATCCTGAAATGAATCAGTTCGTCGTTTTCGCTACACAACAATATCAAACAATTTTATAGAGAATATTTGTAAAATAATAATATATCTTTTGTACCATTCGCTACATACGGGTATATATTGTATAATATAAAAAAGTCGATATTTCCTTACTGTCGAGCTCCGACGGGATCCCACTAGTCTATTCTTAATACTAAAGAATTCAAGGAATTAGATTTACAAAAGCTAAAAATCAATTGTTTTATAAAATTTCAGATATTCATTTTCTATTTATAGTTAAAAGAGATTTTCCAGCATGACAAAATTCTATCAACTTCAGCGGATAATGTTTTCATTACCATCATAGAATGTGTGAAACACATTCGGTTACACCGAATCAACACCAACAGTTTGTGTTCAAGGTTTTTTTAAAGGTTCAGAATTGACTTCTGGGTTTCATACCGATTTAATTCTGCGCTGTAGTTCTTTGTGTGTTATCGTGTCAGGTATGAATCGTTCGGTTACATTGAATCAATACCAGCGATTTATGCTTACAAATTTCATTTAAAACGAAGAAAGATTGTAGATGCGGGTTGTTCGGTTACACTGAATAAACACCAGCAATTCGTATTTGGAATCTTGTGGAAGTTCAAAATTGACTTTCGGATATTTAAACCAAATTCAATTTTGAGCTTCAAGTCGTTTTTTTTTCTCTTTTGTCAAACTAATCAAAGTCATTTGTGAATGGTGCGGTTACACCGAATAAATACCAATCGTTCATATTTGAAATCCTCAAGGACAAAGGAAATTGAATTCATTTGGTTTCATACCCCTTTAATTCATCATCCAGATTTGGTTATTTTGTCAGGCGAGTGGAATTCTCAGCACTACGGAGTCCTGATTTCAACCAGAATAGGAGCGCCGCTTTGATTTTGGAAAATCAACGGAGGATTTTTACACAATTACTCATACGAATTTAATAGTTTCTTTGTATTATTTAAGTTTATTTTTGCAATAATTTTTTTCTTTCATTTTGAGATTTTTTCACAGTTTTTTTTCTTATTAGTAAATTATATTCTTTCGCTTATTTTAACGTAGAGTTACAAACAATTGTTTAGTTTTAAGAACTTGAATAAAAACGTTTTTTTTTATTTTTAACGAACAATCAATCTTCTTATTTATTACCAGAAACCAATCCTTATTTTTGTGTGTTAAGTACAGGGCTTAACAACCCTTTCACTCACAGATAATTCGCACGATTTAAATTTGACTACCTTCGAAAGTCGCATTTCTAAACGCTTTCAACCTAATCAATTTCCCGGAGAGAGCCACGAGGGTCTCCTGTAGGGCTATATTACACAACAGTGGGAAGTTTCGGGACTACTACAAACATTTAAAACGAAAATTGTGTGGAATTGACTCCTAAAAGGCTAAACAACAAATTGTGAACAATTTGAAGAAATAATAGTTTTGTTTTAAAGAAAGAATAATTCGTTAACATTTTGAAGATACAACAGTTCTATTTTACAGACCGAATCAATCAATCAATCGTTAAAGTTTTGGAGAACTAAGAGTTTTGTTTGAAAGAAAGAATAAATCGTTAATATTTTGAAGAAATAAGAGTTTTATTTTAAAGAAAGAATCAATCGTTAAAGTTTTGAAGAAATTAGAGTTTTGTTTTTAAATTTTGAACAAAGAATAATTCAGTCTCAGTTGAAGGAAGTTTAACACATTAAAATTTAATACAATAAAAACTATATTATATTGAACATAAACACGTGTTTTGTTTGAATGAAATTGAAAAAGGGAGTCAAATAAACAAGTAGTAAGCGAATTTATATTAACTCCTTAGGAAAATCATAATTACCAGGAGTTCTGCACTACCAACGAGTAAATTAATAATAAAATAAAAGTTTCCCCGAGTCATCCTGAAAAGAATTTTGTAAAATAATAATATATCTTTTGTACCATTCGCTACATACGGGTATATATTGTATAATATAAAAAAGGTGATATTTCCTGATCGTCGAGCTCCGACGGGATCCCAATAGTCTATTCTTAATACTAAAGAACTGAAGGAATTAGATTCACAAAAGGTAAAAATCAATTGTTTTATAAAATTTCATTTTCTATTTATAGTTAAAAGAGATTTTCCAGCATGACAAAATTCTATCAACTTCAGCGGATAATGTTTTCATTACCATCATAGAATGTGTGAAACACGATCTTCCAAATCGAAAGCTGAGTTTCAATGCACTTGCGAAATACATTACAGCTGAATTAGTATCCGACAAATTTTTAAAATCTGATATTTCCAAAAGGAATATAGGGGTGGTTGAAAGTAGGACTGCCCAAAATTCAAAATGTCAGTGTAAGAAAATTATAAGCATAAGAATAAATGTAATTTTTGTGTTGAAAGCCGCATTTCTGCACTGTATGAAAAATAAAAACACTTAGTAAGAAACCATTCCCAAAATAATTTTTTTTTAAATCACACCACCCTTTCCCCTCACTACGATGAAAAAAACAAAACTTTGAAGAGTTGAATTTTTGTCGTGATTGAGATAGGTCGATAGAATGGCCTAATTAAAAGCGTATTTTCTATAAAAAAAAAAAGGTGTTTTTAATAATAACTTTAAAATTTTCTAAATTTACTTAACAAAAAAATAATTCATTAATTTTAACTCATTAAATATACCTAATAAAACATTTTAAAATATTTTGTTTTTTCAGCATCAATTTTAGTGAACATTCTTTTCTCACTTTTGTTAAAAGTTTTTATGTATTCGTTCGTTTGATTTTATGATAAATAAAGAATGAATGAAACCATTATAAAAGTGTTTGAAAATTAAATATTTTGTCACGACATCCGAAATAAATAATTGGAGAAATGTTAAATCGACAACCATAACCCTCGGCACCACCATAAGTTTATATTATATCCCATTTAACGGTATTACTAAAAGGAAGTGAGAAGTTGGGGGACTATTACAACCATTTAAAACGAAAATTGTGTGGAATTGACTCCCAAAAGGCTAAACAACAAATTGTGAAAAATTTGAAGAAATAATAGTTTCGTTTTAAAGAAAGAATAATTCGTTAACATCTTGAAGATACAACATTTCTATTTTACAGACCGAATCAATCGTTAAAATTTTGAAGAAATAAGAGTTTTATTTTAAAGAAAGAATCAATCGTTAAAGTTTTGAAGAAATTAGAGTTTTGTTTTTAAATTTTGAACAAAGAATAATTCAGTCTCAGTTGAAGGAAGTTTAACACATTAAAATTTAATAAAATAAAAACTATATTATATTGAACATAAACACGTGTTTTGTTTGAATGAAATTGAAAAAGGGAGTCAAATAAACAAGTAGTAAGCGAATTTATATTAACTCCTTAGGAAAATCATAATTACCAGGAGTTCTGCACTACCAACGAGTAAATTAATAATAAAATAAAAGTTTCCCCGAGTCATCCTGAAATGAATCAGTTCGTCGTTTTCGCTACACAACAATATCAAACAATTTTATAGAGAATATTTGTAAAATAATAATATATCTTTTGTACCATTCGCTACATACGGGTATATATTGTATAATATAAAAAAGTCGATATTTCCTTACTGTCGAGCTCCGACGGGATCCCACTAGTCTATTCTTAATACTAAAGAATTCAAGGAATTAGATTTACAAAAGCTAAAAATCAATTGTTTTATAAAATTTCAGATATTCATTTTCTATTTATAGTTAAAAGAGATTTTCCAGCATGACAAAATTCTATCAACTTCAGCGGATAATGTTCTCATTACCATCATAGAATGTGTGAAACACATTCGGTTACACCGAATCAACACCAACAGTTTGTGTTCAAGGTTTTTTTTAAAGGTTCAGAATTGAATTCTGGGTTTCAACGGGGAGAAACACAAGCAAGAAAACGTCGTCTATGGCGAGTCAGAACCGGTGGCATCAAAATTTAATGGAAGGAATGGAAGGAACGGACGGCACTTTGCCTAAAAAGGTATCATTTTACTATTTTCCACTTAATCTGCAGGTTGGTTCGCATTCATCAGGAGCATCTGTCAACATTTAAAAAAAAAATATCTCAACATTATTTTGGCGAGGATTCAGAGAATATACAGAGTAATTCTCAGGATTCACGAATAATTTGAAGCATCAATGTTCTACTAATGGTACCAGCTTAAGTTACATGATTCAGCACCTACAATTATTAAAAATTCATGATTCGGGAAATGTGCATCAACTGAGAAATATAATCTCAAATTACAAATCTGGTTATAAACAGCATATGGGTGCCTACAAGAACTAGCATTTCATCAATTCATCAATTGGCGTAAACGAAAGTGAACACCTGTTATTGTAGTATAATTAGGATGGAATTCACGAAATTCATATACTTGTGTTTTTCAATTAAGTAATTCCGTTATTTGTCATGCAACTATGATTATTTTTAAATTTTAATTCAATTACACAATATTTAAAAGAAAAAAAAAAAACTTTTTTTTTGTTCAATATTATTAAATTTTCTTGTTCAATGAAAAATTGGAAAACCTAAAATGTTTCATATGAATCGCTGAATAAAATTCACTGGTTTTCGCTAGGAATTATTGGTTAAAACTTGTTAGTTTTAAGGAAAGAAAGAAAGTAATTTTTTTTTTTTTAAAAAAAGAAAAAAAAAATTTTTAATTTGACTTTATTACAAATAAATTCGGACTCGAAGTTTCTTTTTTTTTGGTGTATAAAATTGTAAAAGTGAGAAATCGATTTTCCATTTTGAAATCTAAAGAATATGTAAAAATACACAAAAGTAAAAAATAATTAAAACCATAATTTTTTTTTGAAGAATCCATGGTCAATAATTCGAATTTCTGGTTTGGAAAAAGAAAGCCATTTCGGTGATATTCAAGCAAGAAAAAAAAAAGGGGGAACGGTTCGAAGGCAGATTTAACGTGAAAACAGGAACCAAGGTTCGCTACTACTTTTTCCTGTCAAAGATGGGTATTTATTCGGAATAAGATTATTGTTAAGAGAGAGAGAGAGGATGAATGAGTTGGTGATGTGAGGGGGCATAGGAAACAGAAAAGGGACGATAACCAATTGTAGGGGCGGTTATCGTCAACGGGGACCGGCATTCTGCTGTCGGTCCATGCGGGTGGGAAGTGCCCCAAAGTCCGGTTGGCAATAACATCTATAGCCAATCGGCCCCGACATGCCTCGCAAGGCTTTCGCGATAAGTTTGGTCAGTTTCGGTGACCAGAACTAACGAAACATCCATTTATTCGGTTTTTTTCTCGCGAAACCGAATTTCCTTACCTGATAACCTTGCTATCACCATAAAGTCTAAACGACGTTAATATTCTCATGCACGCATAAAAATTTATGTGTAACCCGATGATAGATGGCGGTGAGCAGCGACCCACCCCACCGGCGAGCTAGTTTGCGCGACTCAGCAACGCGTGCAGCCTTTCAGTTGCTCACATTTGCTGCACCATCTCATATCTTCTCCTCGCAAGGAAGAAGATATGCTGAAAAGGTCATCTGGGGATTTGCTTTCTTCGTTAAAAACCCCAATATGTAACCCCCGTAGTTACAATCTTCCAAATCGAAAGCTGAGTTTCAATGCATTTTCGAGATACATTACAGCTGAATTAGTATCCGACAAATTTTTAAAATCTGATATTTCCAAAAGGAATATAGGGTGGGGCGAAAAATTCGATTTTCGAGAAAAAAAAAAATTTTTGGATTAGACGAAATTAAATTTTTTTATTGTAGTAAATTTGGGTTGAATTATCAAATAAAATAAAAAAGAAACTAACATTGCGATAGAGATAATTGCATTCAACTTTTGTGATTTGAAAAAAAAAAATTAAATTGAAATATTTCCAGGACCATAAGAAGTTATATAAAAAGGATGTACAAAAATTTGGAATGAGCAAATCTTTTTAAATTGTTTCACAAAAAACTACAGGGAATAATTAAACAAAAATTTTTTTTTTTTTTGAAAGAAGGACTGCCCAAAATTCAAAATGTCAGTGTAAGAAAATTATAAGTATAAGAATAAATGTAATTTTTGTGTTGCATTTCTGCACCGTATGAAAAATAAAAACACTTAGTAAGTTTCGGAAACCATTCCCAAAATAATTTTTTTTTTTAAATCACACCACCTTTTCCCCTTACTACGATGAAAAAAAACAAAACTTTGAAGAGTTAAATTTTTGTCGTGACTGAGATAGGTCGATAGAATGGCCTAATTAAAAGCGTATTTTCTAAAAAAAAAAAAAAAAAAAAAAAAAGGTTGTTTTAAAGAAAGAATCAATCGTTAAAGTTTTAAAGAAATTAGAGTTTTGTTTTTAAATTTTGAACAAAGAATAATTCATTCTCAGTCGAAGTAAGTGTAACACATTAAAATTTAATACAATAAAAACTATATTATTTTGAACATAAACACGTGTTTTGTTTGAGTGAAATTGAAAAAGGAAGTCAACTAAACAAAAATGTAATGATCCGCGTCGCGTCCTAGCATCATTACGATATGTGGTATCGATAAAAGATATCGAACCACTCATAATAAGTATGAAGATGAAACCATACAATTATGTCGCGTCCTCAGGAAACATAAATATCTTTTTCTAATAGGACATTTAAAAGAAAATAACACATTAATATTCCTTTTTCAAAAGAAATATAAATGTGTATCATGTTTACTAAATAGAAGAAGAAATATGTCATATTTCTCTGTGAAATATTGATATTGTTTCTTGGTAAATATTTAGTAAGACTGTTTTTAACCATTTCAAGTGGTCAGCAAATTATTACAAATCAAGTGTAACAAAATTTGACCCACAAAAATGTTCTTATTAAATACGGAAAAAGTCGGTTTTAATTTATTACCAAACTATTTCAAGTGGTCAGCAAATTCCTCGAACAAATCAATCGTAACACATTTGAAATATGAAAATATTGAAAAAATACAGCTTTTTTTGTAAATTTAGCCGACGTTTCGGACTTTTTTCCGTCCTTCTTCAGGGCTTTATTCTGGAATTGGAGATTATAAATATATTTAACATTAAATTTAATTGAAGCTTACACTAATCTTTCTTAAACTTTGTGTAGTTTTTTGTCATTGTTAAAAATTTTTTAAACTAATATAATTATAATCATTAAAAAACATTTAAACAGAATCCCAAAAATACTTTAAAACAAAAAAAAAAAAAGAAAAACAACAAAAAAAGAGAATTATGATATAAATTTGACATCTGGAATGCAACAGTTTTTCCCAAAACAAAAAAAAAAAAAATAAATTTTTTAAAAAATTGTTTTCCCTTTGTGTTTCCTTTGGTCTAAAGCCTCAAGCACATAGTAAATAGTAAATATGGTTGACTGATGAGCAGTTGATAAACGAAATTATTTGCTGTTCTTTTGATCGAATACTCTGGAATAAATATTACTAACATTCGAAGATTCCTTGCTTTTAAAATTAACACAATTATCAGTTGTTTTAATGTAAAGTTCCTCTAGGAACATACGTTTTTTGTAGATGTCATTTCTTGTAAGAATGTTGAAATTATTGAAATTTTAAAAGCAAGGAATCTTCGAATGTTAGTAATATTTATTCCAGAGTATTCGATCAAAAGAACAGCAAATAATTTCGTTTATCAACTGCTCATCAGTCAACCATATTTACTATTTACTATGTGCTTGAGGCTTTAGACCAAAGGAAACACAAAGGGAAAACAATTTTTTAAAAAATTAATTTTTTTTTTTTTTTGTTTTGGGAAAAACTGTTGCATTCCAGATGTCAAATTTATATCATAATTCTCTTTTTTTGTTGTTTTTCTTTTTTTGTTTTAAAGTATTTTTGGGATTCTGTTTAAATGTTTTTTAATGATTATAATTATATTAGTTTAAAAAATTTTTAACAATGACAAAAAACTACACAAAGTTTAAGAAAGATTAGTGTAAGCTTCAATTAAATTTAATGTTAAATATATTTATAATCTCCAATTCCAGAATAAAGCCCTGAAGAAGGACGGAAAAAAGTCCGAAACGTCGGCTAAATTTACAAAAAAAGCTGTAGTTTGATTACATGACTGTTAATCCTTACCCCATTTATCTAAAACATCATCACAGTCGATAAACTCATTATCATATTGAAAAAATGTTCGTGACACATTTTTTCAAGTTAAAACCTTTACGTAGAATTTTGTAAATAGGAAATACAAAGAATACACATTATGTAAACGGTTTTTACATAATGAATATTCTTATGATTATTACGTCAACCAATAAGAACAAAACCCGGCCCACTCTCACGATTATTGGAAAAGTTATTGGAAAATTGGTAATGTCTCGTTTCCTATAAAATAAGAAACGAAAGCCTTTAGAGTGAGAGTTAGTGAACAGGCAGAGTCAGAGTAACAGTTATAGTTCGAGTTATAATTAAGAAGCTATAGTTCGAGTTACATTAAGAACAGTTAGTTAAGAACATCAAGTGAAGATGTTCTAAATAAAGATATATACAAAAAAAAATGAGTTTTTTAATTAAGTGTGAATATAACTTCCTAAAATGGTAAGTACGAAGGGCTGGTGAACTTCTCTACGGAAAGCACTCCCACGTCCTTGTGTGGTATCCAAATGGGGATACGACATAAAAAAAATTGGTGGCAGCGGTGGGATCCCTATTAAAAAGGGGATACACAATTATTTTATAAAAAAAAAAAATATAGGAAAAAAGAAATCCAGTGTTAAAGTGAAAAAGTGAATGATTTTTTTTTTTTTTTCGCGCGTTAAAAGTTTTGAAATGTCGACATCGTATTCGACAATAACATTACCGGAAGACGAAGAAACAGTAGAGTTCACGACGGAACAATATCTAAATTATGTTTTAAAACATAATACCGACAAAGAATCGGAAAAATTAATTAAAAAGTTAAAACTGAAAATTAAAAAGGCGAATAAAAAGTCAGGAAAAACGTGCAAAAAGTGAACAAACAATCTTTTTTATAAATAAATTTTCTATTATAAACTTTCATTCGTTTTAAAATGACTCATTGGCAATGGGCCAAATATTTTAACCTCAGTAGTGAGAACTTAGAAAACCCAGAAGTATATAAATACTGGGACGAATTCTTTCTGTCTATGAATTACATGTACGAAGTAATCATAGCCAGAGATCGCGAATAAAAGTGAATAAAAGTGAATAAACATTACCTCAGCCAGGTGCTCAGGGGTAATTTAGTGAAATTTTTAATCGGAGGTAATATACCCGATCGATACAAGGTGGGAGGAGCGAGCCCACAGATCAAAAAACAAAAACCCAACTTCAAATCATTAAACGCAACAAGAGGCAACAAAAAAGAAAAAAAAACAGCGTAACGCAATGCAACAGCAGCAAAATAAAAAACACAAGTAAGATTTAAAAAAAAAAAAAAAAAACTATGTTTATATACAAAAATTTTTAGAATACAAAAAAAAAAAGAGAAAAATATATCTACTTTATTATAAGTTATATAATTAATTAAGAAACATCTCAAAATAAGAGAAAAGCGATATAAAAAATAAGTGCAAAAATATATATATATATGATAGTTCCGATGTTCTTTTTTGTGAATTGATTTTTTCCGCGTTTCCACTCTGTTGTTTATTGGCAAAATAAGTAAAATATTTAAACTGAAAACATAATTCGAAACGGTATTTCACTGATTCTTTTCGCACATATTGGTTGTCTCTAATAAATAAACCAAAATCTTTGGTTTATTAAATTCAACTTAGAATTTCAATTTACTCAAAAATTGTAAAAACGCGAGGTCAAAAGGCAGCCGAAATGCCGAACGGGGGTGTAGGTGAGGCGACGGGCGTCACAGCCGGACAAAATTCCGCTCCTATTCTGAGAATTACTATCTCAGACGCGTTAAATATGATACCGAGTTATGACAGTAATAACGACGAATTACATAGGTTCGCGAATTTATATTAACTGCTTAGGAAAATCATAATTACCAGGAGTTCTGCACTCCCAACGAGAAAATTAATAATAAAATAAAAGTTTCGCCGAGTCATCCTGATAAGAATCAGTTCGTCCTTTTCGCTACACAACAATATCAAACAATTTTATAGAAAATATTTGTAAAATAATAATATATCTTTTGTACCATTCGCTACATACGAGTATATATTGTATAATATAAAAAAGGTGATATTTCCTGATCGTCGAGCTCCGATGGGATCCCACTAGTCTATTCTTAATACTAAAGAACTGAAGCAATTAGATTTACAAAAGGTAAAAATCAATTGTTTTATAAAATTTCAGATATTCATTTTCTATTTATAGTTAAAAGAGATTTTCCAGCATGACCAAATTCTATCAACTTCAGCGGATAATGTTTTCATTACCATCATAGAATGTGTGAAACACGATCTTCCAAATCGAAAGCTGAGTTTCAATGCACTTGCGAAATACATTACAGCTGAATTAGCATCCGACAAATTTTTAAAATCTGATATTTCCAAAAGGAATATAGGGGTGGTTGAAAGTAGGACTGCCCAAAATTCAAAATGTCAGTGTAAGAAAATTATAAGCATAAGAATAAATGTAATTTTTGTGTTGAAAGCCGCATTTCTGCACTGTATGAAAAATAAAAACACTTAGTAAGAAACCATTCCCAAAATAATTTTTTTTTAAATTACACCACCCTTTCCCCTCACTACGATGAAAAAAACAAAACTTTGAAGAGTTGAATTTTTGTCGTGATTGAGATAGGTCGATAGAATGGCCTAATTAAAAGCGTATTTTCTATAAAAAAAAGGTGTTTTTAATAATAACTTTAAAATTTTCTAAATTTACTTAACAAAAAAATAATTCATTAATTTTAACTCATTAAAAATACCTAATAAAACATTTTAAAATATTTTGTTTTTTCAGCATCAATTTTAGTGAACATTCTTTTCTCACTTTTGTTAAAAGTTTTTATGTATTCGTTCGTTTGATTTTATGATAAATAAAGAATGAATGAAACCATTATAAAAGTGTTTGAAAATTAAATATTTCGTCACGACATCCGAAATAAATAATTGGAGAAATGTTAAATCGACAACCATAACCCTCGGCACCACCATAAGTTTATATTATATCCCATTTAACGGTATTAATAAAAGGAAGTGAGAAGTTGGGGGACTATTACAATCATTTAAAACGAAAATTCTGTGGAATTGACTCCCAAAAGGCTAAACAACAAATTATGAAAAATTTGAAGAAATAAGAGTTTTGTTTTAAAGAAAGAATAATTCGTTAACATTTTGAAGAAATAAGAGTTTTATTGTAAAGAAAGAATCAATCGTTAAAGTTTTGAAGAAATTAGAGTTTTGATTTTAAATTTTGAACAAAGAATAATTCAGTCTCAGTTGAAGGAAGTTTAACATATTAAAATTTAATAAAATAAAAACTACATTATATTGAACATAAACACGTGTTTTGTTTGAATGAAATTGAAAAAGGGAGTCAAATAAACAAGTAGTAAGCGAATTTATATTAACTCCTTAGGAAAATCATAATTACCAGGAGTTCTGCACTACCAACGAGTAAATTAATACTAAAATAAAAGTTTCCCCGAGTCATCCTGAAAAGAATCAGTTCGTCCTTTTCGCTACACAACAATATCAAACAATTTTATAGAGAATATTTGTAAAATAATAATATATCTTTTGTATCATTCGCTAGATTCGAGTATATATTGTATAATATAAAAAAGCCGATATTTCCTGATCGTCGAGCTCCGACGGGATCCCACTAGTCTATTCTTAATTTTTTAATACTAAAGAATTGAAGGAATTAGATTTACAAAAGGTAAAAATCAATTATTTTATAAAATTTCAGATATTCATTTTCTATTTATAGTTAAAAGAGATTTTCCAGCATGACAAAATTCTATCAACTTCAGCGGATAATGTTTTCATTACCATCATAGAATGGGTGAAACACGATCTTCCAAATCGAAAGCTGAGCTTCAATGCACTTTCGAAATACATTAGAGCTGAATTAGTATAGGACAAATTTTTAAAATCTGATATTTCCAAAAGGAACAGTGTGTTAACAGAAGTGTTCAGTGTGTTTTGTTTTGTGATTTTTCTTTGGTGCTATTTGTGCTTAAATGTTATAATTTTAATAATACTATTACTTTTAATAGTTTTGAATTATCAAATTTACTAATTCTCAGTGTTTTACATTTGTGTAATTTGTAGTTTTTTTTTTTTAATTTATGTATTGAATCTAACATTTAATTATTTAATTTGAAGATTTTTTCTTGCTAACAAAAAAAATAAGATAGCGTAAGTTCGTTATTGTGTTATCATTTAACCATTAGAGCGCGAACCGTCGATAGATCGACTCTCTATTAATGCGTATAAAGTGAGGAGCGTCGAAATATCGACTATTGCGCAGTTTAATTATAGGTATCTACCTGTACGGACGTGTCTAAGCGCGCGCATGTATAACCTTTTTAATAAGTTAATAACATTCAAAAATAACCATTTAAAATTATTTTGCTGTGAATTTAACATTGATTTTTGTATTTTTTTTTTTAAGTAAAAGTTGTTTATTTCTATCTGAAAAATGTCAAATTCGTCAAGTAGTGATGATGAAAACACTTGCGAATCTTTGAGTGTTTCTCTTGATAAAAATAGTGACAGTGACGATGAAATTAGAATGTTTACAAATCGAAGAATGCGTATTTGTAGCGAAAGTGGTGAATCTTCCGAAGATAAGTCTACTGTTTTGGATACCGATACATTTGTTCAACTTCCTTTTGACATAAATTTTTCCAACGAAACAAATAATACTTTTTTGGAAATTCCCGGACCAAAACATTTACCCGCCGATATTAAAAAGCCTATGGGGTATTTTGAATTACGAAAATCCATCTACATTTGAGGAAAATAATTAAGATTCTGTGCACACTTAATTAATAAGGTACTTTTTTTCAAAAATCCTTTAGCAATTTATGCAAAATACGTGAAAATAAGCTCAGCACTAAAAGGATTAATTATTTAATTTGAATTTTTTTTCTTGATGACAAAAAAAAATAAATAAGGTACCGTATAAGTTCGATGATGGAGTGATGGAGTGTGTAACCGCTCATTTCATCGATCGTGCGTAAGGTTGCCTGTAGAGATCAATAGCTTCACGTGTTCTGAATGCTCTGACATTAAACCTTGTCACATTCTCAAATTTTTGAAGTTCACTTCACCTAATTTTGACTTAGTGAAAACAGTCCACGCTACTCTACGTGTGCAAGGAGCAAAACAACCAAAATAAGTCAGTCAATCACTTGGGAATTGAAAATAAAAACGAGTCATCATCATCATCATCAGAGCCGGAAGAATTTTTTGTAGGAGGATTGGACGTTGGTAAAGAAAAATTGTGGTACATAGAAATTAAAATAAATAAAACTTTAATTAAAATACAATTAGGTGCGCAAGTCAATGTCACGTCGACTTTTCAATTTGAAAAACAGTATAGTCGGTTGATTTTGTGAATTTCTCTTTGTGAAAAACCCATACATTTCCCCTCACAAGAAGTCAAAGCAGAATGTTTACAGACCCCAATTCCGCTTCTCCTTTACGGGACACTGCTACTCCCGGTTTAAACATAAGGGACGCTCCAACCCATATTCCTGAATATGATGGTAACACAACAGATTTAGATCGATTTTTAATGTGTTGTCAACTATTCACCTAGTTCTCTTCTAGTGAACCTGAAAACTCTGTCTTTTAACATTAATAAAAATTAACAGGAAAAGCATATGAAGTGATAAAGTATAATTCGACGAACAGTTGAGAGGAATTAAAAAAACTTCTCCCAGACCAGTTTTCGTAAAGTTCATTTCGAACGTAACCAGTGATAATTGAAAAACAAAAACAAAATAATTCTCTTTACTTTTGTAAGAAAAAATTCCGCCATGTTTTCTTAATAAAGTTCGCGTGGCCTCAAGAAATTGAGACAAAAAAAACAAAAAAATTGGCAAAATTGGAGAAGAAGAATTCCAATTATCTGCCTTGTATCCTACCTTAATATTACTGTGATAAATAAAACATACACCAATTTAATAGCATGTACTTTAAAATACAATATATATAAATGCGTTTTTCAAACTCATTTTTACTTTGAATTAATAATAGCTGACGTTTATAATACAATATATAAATGTAAGTCAATGAACGCTTTAGTAACTAAAGCTAACTAAAGTTTAGTTAGTTCTTTTGTTTTCTTATGTTACCTAGCTCTAAGTTTTTTACCTAATTTTAAGTGACTTCTAACTGTAGACTGCACTGCCAGGAGCAAGCATTTTTTCATTTCTTGGGTCTCCTAAATATAATATTTGTTTGAAATTTTGTATTAGCTTACAATTAATTATATTTAAGTTTTGAGCTAGGCAAATTAATAACACGGAAAAAAAAATTTTGTACTAGAATTTTCAATATACATTGTACATACATTTATAGGAAAATTTACCGAAAAAATCGTAATAATACCATTGATAAATTGCTAATTTTACTAGTTTTTTTTTATTTTGTACGACGTTTTACTAAAGCTTTGGTATATTTTGCCAATTTTATTTAGGAACCACTGGCACAATCCATAATGTAAATTTACCCATTTGCACATTTCGTATTAGACTAAAGATTCCTATTAAAAACTGTTTCGTTCTGAAATTAAGCAGAAATTTTGCAAAGTTGTGTGAAACAAACACTAAGAAAGTCTTAACTTTGAAAAAACGATCTAATTTAAAATAACTTAGCGTCATATGAACGCAGAACCCGAGTAGATCGGACACAATTTTGCTAATCAGATTTTTCGGTACATATTAAATTTATCGTTTTGCAGTGAATAATTTAATCAAATATCTTAATTTATTATTTACCATATATCGTAAGTGAAGTGTAAAATTTTTAAAGTGAAAATGGGGTAAATATAATAATGGGTGATCCGGATTTTATCAAAAAGAAATTAAAAGAAATTGGGTTGGAAAATTTCGAAGCAATTTTTATTAGTTATATGTGTTCTTTCTATATCTAAAAGCCCTAAAGTGAAAAATTATTAATTCTTAATTTCTTTTATGATTTTTTCTATTGTGAACTCATAATAACCAAAAACTTTGAATTATTCCAACGAGAAATAATTTTAACCCTTAACAGACCAATGCCGCCATATAAGCGGCATTGCACTTTTACTTACTGGGTCCAATGTCGCGTATATGGCGGCAATAACCATTTTATTATTTTTATTACTATTACTGTTGCTATATTTACTAGTGACGCGTTAAGTATTGTGCCATGTGCTTTCTGTGAGTTTTTTTCTGCTAGTTATCTACACTGAGAGAAAAAACCATCGGCATAACTCCTATATTGTATAGCTTTACCAATATCGGTTACAGTTCTATATAAATTGCAGTAAACGCAATGACATATATACGAAAATAACATAATTTTAGTATTTCGAGCAAAATTATATTACTAAAACTGAATAGCAATTTATACTGTATCATATGGTATCACAGCCTATTTATATTGCTGTTACTCCTATGGCTGATTTAAGGCCAGAAAAATGATCCAAATTTATGGGGCACAGGGCTATACTTTATACTTTTTATAAACACATACATTATTGGTTGCGTTGGGTTGTATTAAAATGTTTATAGTCCAAATGAATTTCGTAATTATAGTAGTCATTGCGAAATTCACTGTAATAATATGCTAAGTATGATTGATCATTTGAATTTATTTGGTATTCTGCTTTCTTATGTTGTGATGTGCTGATCTTAAAAAAAAAATTATCAAGAAAGTATTTACTAAACAGTGAGTGATTTTAAGTGTTTATTTTAATATTATTTAAAAAGGAGTTCATTAGGGTGTTTCGTCAAATAAAAAATGGATAATTTTGAATCTTATTTAAGAACTATTTTAATTGAATTAGGATTTCCAAATTTATTTGATAAATTTATTGGTAAGCGTCATATTTTTATGTATTCTAAAAATAAATGAGTGTATTTATCACAATTACTTCCAGAGGAAGAATTTAACAAAGAATTATTCGCAAATTTAACATATGATGCTTTAAAAGATATTATTCCTAAGGCAGGACCGAGAGTATCTTTTTGGTGTGCGTATAAAAAAAAAATTAAAAACGAAAATGTAAGTGCCCAATATACTTTTATGTCATTTGAAATACTCAATATATTTTAATGTCACTAGATTGGGTCTTTTTCAACTATTCCTATGTCATCTAGATCTAGTATACTGACATTTGACAGCGTAACTAATTCAATTGATGACAGTGGCTTGGACCAGGTATATACAATGTATACAATAATGCCTGCATAATTAATTACTATATTTTCAGATTATTGATGCTAATTTACTCTTGAAGACAAATAATGTACAAGATTACTTAAGTTGTGCAAATGGTCAAATAGTTCAACATTTTTATAAAAATAATAAAAGATTAACAGAAATAGAACGGAATCTTCTGGCCAATTTGATAATTCAAAAAGAATTCGAATTGAACTTTTTAGGGTTTAAAATTACTACAGACAGATTTATTGATTTAGCCAATGAAATTAAATCTTTATTCCCAACAGAGGAAATCGGGAGCTACTAAGTTCCATATGATAAAATTTCAAAAAAACTAGCTTCAGGCAAACTTTGGGAATGCTATAATAGAATAAAAAGATCTTTAAGACTTGCTGAGGAAAAACGAAATCTGAATTTAGCTGATGAAACAGAAAACGATAAATTTTTATCCGAGAAACTTAAATTTTTGGAATCAAGCTTTGAGCCATTAGATCTTAGAATCTTGTATAAACACAAGAAATAAATAAATAATAATAATGAATAATACAAATTTTTATATTTTTTAAGGAGAAGAATTTGAAAAGGAGTCATTTGAGAACCTGGATTACGAAGCCTTAAAAAGTATTATACCCAAAGCTGGACCACGCCAAATATTTTGGCTAAAGTACAAAAGCTTTTACAACCGAGAAGAGGTATGTCATTTGGTTGTAATCTATTTAATAATATAATTTATTTTCATTATAAGTAGACTAACTCCATTGCCACTACGCGATAAGTTCCATCAACTGTTACCGATACGAGTTCAATTCCCTATGTTAAATGATCCTGATACTTCAACTATAACTACTTTACAAGAAGTAAGATATCTAAAAAAAAAAATGTATTTCATTATTTTTCTAAAATGTTATATTAATGTATTATCTAAATATTTAAGTTGATTGAGGCATTAAATATACCTACTTTGAACAGCCCTACTTCTTCAATTCAAAACTACATATCTACTCCAACGACAAGTCGGCAAAAAACGTTTTTGGAAAACGGTTCGATGGAATCATATTTAAAATCTGCCCCAGGAGTAATAATAAGTAATATATATAAAATAAATAATGAACTGGACAAAACATACAATAAAGAATTCGAAAAGAATGATCCTAGTAATTTTAAATTGACGTCAAATCGGTTTAAACTACTCGCGGAGGAAATAGTTTACAATTTTCCTAATGAGTACGAAACAACATATTTCGTACCATATAATAAAAAGTCAAAACGTAGCGCGGGCGGAAAATTGTTTGTAGTATACAATTATTTATGGAAAAAATTAAAAGTATCGAACTTAGCCATTTCTCCTGAAATAGGAGATACTTTCTACAGAAGAGAATGTTGAAATTCAGGAACAAATTGCCTTTTTAAAGAGCAATTACGAACCTTTTGGCAAGGTTAAAAAATATTGGAAAAATACTTTAATAGTTCCGAAAAAAAATTTTTAAAACAAATATTAAATTTACAATATTCAATTACTTTCTATACTTTCCAATATTAAAAGGCCCAACAGGATGGCACCTTTTATGTTAAGACTTTGAAGAACTTCATCCAAAATCAACGAATACTCTTTTTACATCTTGGCCTGCTCTTAATGATAAAATAATAGAATTTTGTAAGAAAACAAAAGAACAAATCACAATTTTCTCAATTATTAATAAAAGCAAATGCTCTAAGTTGCTTATAGTAGTAAAAAAAAAAAGAATGATGATTCCAAAAAGTATAAGCGCATAAAATTTACATGCTTAGAAATTCAAGAATTATTTATTTTGTATATCACGGTTAAAGAAAAACGGAAAAGCCTAGAGAAAGCTAAGCAAACATTACAACCCATAGTTATTCTTGGCGTTGAGAATTTAGGTAATTAATAAAAATGTGAATATTAATAATATGCAAAACTTTTAATTGTATAGTTTTGCAGACAATATTGTTGCATCATATGTTGGAGTGGATGAAACACTTTACACATTCAACAATCCACTACAAGTTATAGACGTGTTGTGGTACACCCTGTACCAATCCTTTTGAAAAAAAATCATTCCGACCAAAAACGCGTTTATTGCTGCCAAGAATCTCCCGTATTTCGCAATGCCGTTATTTGTTCAAAAAATTATTTCAACATCGTGAAATAATTAAAATTTTATAAAAACGTAAATGTTTATTTAATTTATAACATATTTCGAAATACGAAACAATTTCGAAATATCTTATTAACATTTTTAATTTGCTTCGACAATATTTTTTCATGTCGAAATAAAGTAAAATTTGTATATACGCGAATTTTAGTACGAACAAAACAATCAGTCTCATGTTTCTAAGTATTATATGGATTGGTCTGGGAGGAGCCGTAAGAAACCTGGATTTTTCAACTAGTAGTAACACCGGGGTCTTTTATAGGAAGATCAATCACGTGTCGTACGGATGCCTTGAGAACGGATATATAGTGATTTGGGCAAAGAAAAACTCTCAGGTGAAAATAATAAAAATACATAAAACTTTATTAAAATGAATAAAATCGTTCGGTACAGCTTTGCTTATAATCGACTTGAGTTTCAACAGAACTCAATATTCTTCTCGGCAATGTATGGTAAGGAATTTTGTTAGGTGGAAATCGAAAAAAAAATGCTGTGTAAAAAAATAAAACGTAAATTAAAAAAAAAGCTGTGTAAAAAAATAAAACGTAAATTGAAAAAAACGCTGTGTAAAAAAATAAAACGTAAATTAAAAAAAAAACGCTGTGTAAAAAAATAAACCGTAAATTAAAAGAAAAACCCTCAGGTGAAAATAATAAAAATACAAAATACTTTATTGAAATGAATAAAATCGTTCGGTACAGCTTCAGAGAAGAGCCCATTCTCGAAAAGTATCGCATCAACTCTTCATTCATTCATTTATTCACTGGATAACTCAGAACATAAAATTGTCAAAAGATGGCCGGAGAATGGATTGCTTCCTTTTGTTGGATGGATTAATTCAAAATTATATGGAACTGCAACAGAGGATGAAATTCAAGATATTAAGGCGAATTCAAATAGCTTGTCAGATTATATCAACCAATTGAAAGAAATAACCCATCATCATAACAAGGATATTGCGTCCTTATTTGGATAAACAACAAAAATTAATCAACATATAAATCAAATTGACTGTAACGTGTGTTCTAAACTACACGCTTACTTGTATTTTCAAACCTACACGGTAACATGATTGAAATCATCTGCGTGGTCAACTTTTATGCGAAAACGCATGTTTTTAATAAATTTATTCTAGAAAATTCGATATACCTCATATCCGTGGTGAAAATAAGTTGAAAAAAGAGTCCCCGGTGAGAAACGAAAGAAAAGATGCAAAGAAGAATGGGAAAAAGTTGATCGTGTAATATTCTGATTGGCGGGATAAAAAAAAGATTTAGTTCAAACAAAAAAAAAAAAAAAAAAGAGACAGGGAAAAATTTTTTTGTTGGCGAGAGTCTTGTCTGTATCATGAAAGAAGGAGGTCGTTTTCCAGAGATTAAAATAGGAGAGACAGACTTTGGGTATTCCAGGTTCAGATTTTTACAGGAGAAAGAAAAACAAACAAAATATTAATAGTTTTAATATAAATGAAAAAAATAAAACTAGTTAAATTTGCGAAACTGGATAAAACAAGTTATCGGTAAAACATAAAATAATTTAAATAGGGTTTTGTTAATTGAATTCAAAAAAAAGGAAAGGAAAAGAAAGCTACAGTGGTAAAGTTTTTTTGATAAGAATTCATAGTGAAATATAAAAAGAGTTTAAATAATGAGATATTTTAAATATTTGCAACTGAAATACATGTAAAAAAAAAAAAAAAAAAATTTTTTTGATTAAGAGAAATTTTATAGTCAAATCCAAAAGTGTAGACGTTTTTTAATTGTAATAAAAATATTTAGAGTTCAATTTTTTTAAATGGAAAATAAAAAAAATTGGTAAATGGTGAAAGATACGGAAAATTTAAAGTGACACAAAAAAAAAGAAGAATAGGCAAAATGATGATATCTGAGGTAGCAGCGGCAGGAATTTCAAATCCACTATAATTAGTATAAATAATATCCAAATCCAGGGAAAAACCACTGAAAACACCAACACGGAAAACCAAAAATATATATATATATAATGTGCGACCAGAATCTACATGGATCACCATAAAACCAAATGGAAAAGGGAAAAACAACGGAATTTTTTTTTTTTTTTTCAATATTCAATTTTCATAATAGTTCTTACATTTCAAAAAAATAAATAAATAAATAAAAGTAATTAGGTTAGAGTTATCAAAATTAATTTAAATGTAAAGTTATATTGCGGTCGAAAAAAAAAAAAAACGAAAACATAAGAGAAATAGTGAAACACCAATTTTGTTATAAAAATCTTCTTTTAGGTGGAAAAATGGAGGCCTCCTGATTTTCATATCTCGGGTGAGTTTTTTTTTGCATTCAATTGAAATATGAAATTTTTTTTTAATATACATGTGCATCTACAAAGAATAAGGCACGATACCGTTTTCTATTTTTTCTTTTTTCGAGCAATCAATTTTTTTGTATCTTAAGGGCATGTGGCGATTAACCCGTTAAGTGGTTATGTCGTATATATACGTCTTGATCTCTTGTACAGTGTAGCGCTTATGACGGACATATTCGCATCATGATTTTTCTTGGTATATTTAATGGGTAAGACGAATATATACATGCAATCGTTTCTGGTAATAGAGGGTAGGAGCATTGCATGATTCAACTTGTTTACGCGCTGTTCTTTGATAAAAATAATCAAAATAAAAAACCAAAATCAAGAACTAATCTTTGGTACGATACAAACCTAAACGAAATAAGAACATTTTTGGGTTTGCTACTTATTCAAGGAGTTGATTCAAAACCCGATAGTAAATTATATTTTACTAGACGTGAAAGTATTGAATCACCTTTTTTTCCCCGAGTAATTAAAGAAAAACGCTTCTTTTTGTTACAAAAATTTCTACACTTCTGTAACAACGAAGAATTTTCATCTGCGCGCACAACAAAAAAATTGTATAAAATTGCACCAATCTTAGATTACCTAAGAGACAAATTTTTGTCTATATACAAACCAAAGAAAAACATTGCTATTGACGAATCTCTAATTGGATGGAGAGGTAATCTTTCCTGGAAACAGTACATACCATCTAAGAGACGAAGGTTCGGGATGAAAATGTTCTCACTTTGTGAAAGCGCAAGTGGATATGTCTATAACTTTTTCTTTTATACTGGTGCTAGTACAATATATGGAGAATCACATTATCCCAATGAACCTATCTCTTCACGAATCGTATTAGAGTTAATCCATCCCTTATTGAACCAAGGGTATTGTTTGTATACTGACAACTATTATACAAATATTGACTTGATAGACAAGCTAGTGAAAAGTCGTACTGATTGTGTTAATACAATAAGAAAAAATCGTGCTAATATTCCTGTAGAAGTAAAAGCAAAAAAATTAAAAAAAGGAGAACATATAGTTATGTACAGGCGGAAACAGATGGTGATAAAATGGTACGACAAAAGAGAAGTTTTGTTTGCAAGTAGTTTGCATGACGACAGCATGAGATGTGTACCAGTTAGAGGAGGATTCACTGAAAAGCCAGAAGTTGTTTTAGATTATAATTCTAATATGGGAGGAGTAGACCTAGCTGACAGCAACTTACATTTCTACTCTTCTGCAAGAAATAGACTAAAAAAATACTACATGAAAATTTTTCGTCATTTTCTGGATATGACAACTTTGAACTGCTACAAAATTTATACAATTTTAGGTGGAAAAAAGAAAAGAATATATTTTATTCTTGATCTTGCAGAAGCAATTATTGAAAAATATGCTGACAAAAAACACATATCTTCAAGAAGATCTAAAACGCCGAAACCTTCTAGACTGATTGAAAGACATTTTCCTTCGTTTATACCACCAACATCAAAAGCTAAACCCACAAAACGCTGCTACGTGTGTTTTAAAAAAGGGATTCGAAAGGAATCGAGATATTGGTGCACGGGGTGTAAAACAGGATTATGTCCAGCTCCATGTTTCCAAATTTACCACACCAAAGAATAATTCTGACTCGTTTTATTTTCAATACCTGTTATTTAATTTGTTTAATTATCAATAAATATAATATTTCATACAAAATCTAAATTTAATTACAATCCTAAAGTTCCCCTTTTCTTTGTACTTTTATTTCAATATTTTATAAGCTGGTATAAACATAACCTAAAAACTTCGAAGGAAAATTTCATTTTTTCAAAAAATGTTACTAAATGTTGTGAAGATAGTAATATTTATTCATTAAAATAAAATAAAATGGAAATGACGTTAAAAAAATTATTCAATGGATATGACGAATATATACGCTAGCTACAAAAATACGTGGCCACTAGAGAAGCCACTACTCGCAATGCGCCGAGCCGCTTAACGGGTTAAAAAAACCAGAAAAAAAAAAATCTCTTCTTTATACAAAATATAAGAAAATTTGTTTTGCGAATACGATATTGGCATGTATGAATAATTTGACCAGTAAATAATTTCAATGTGGATTGTAGTTTTTGAATTAAAAGCATGTTTTGAATAAAGTAAGGAAAAAGGAAACAAAATCTATTTTTATTTTGTTTGAATCGCTACATTTTCAGGTTATGTAAAACGCCATGTGATCGTGGAGAGAAAGACGGAATGAGGGCCTGAAGAGGGCATAAAATAAATTTTAAGGGTCGATAACCATTTGTAGAGGCGCTTATTGTCAAAGGGGACCAGCATTTTGCTGTTGGTCCAAGTAGGGTGGGACGTGACCCAATCAAGACCAATTGGCATAACACCTCAGCTAATTGGCCCCGACATGCCTCGCAAGGCTTTCGCGGAAGTTCGGTTAGTTTCGGTGACCCGAAATCTAACGAACCTTTCATCTAATCGGTTTCTTTCTCGCGAAACCGAATTTCCTTGCTTGATAGCTCGCGCTATCCCTATAAAGTCTTAACGACATTAAAAATCATTTGCACGCATATAAATTATATGTATACGCGATGATAGATGCTGGTGAGTGTGTTTTACACACTGCAATATATGTAAACCCCATGTTACATGACTACAAGATTAATCAAATCATCTATGATTATAAAAATAATAGTAAAAAGCTAATGGATGTTTTGGTCAATGAGGATAACATGGTTCAAGATATATTCTTTGGAGTGAGATATTTTATTCAATCAATGTTGCAAGTTGATTCAATCCAAAATCAAATGAATAAAGTTAATAGTATTGCGAAATTAAAGTCAATGTTTCTTTCATACCGGAATAAAAAGAATTTGCATACGCGTAAATTTTATGAATTAATTATTTTTCTTCAAAGAATAATTAATTTTCGCTTGATCGACAAATTTTACTAATATCGGTCAAAGCACTATGAACTTTAAGTACTTTGAAAAATTTTTATGTTGGATAATTTTAATCGATTTTCATTCAATAAATAATGAGTAGTTATCAATCACTTTTCGCGAAAAGAAATATTCATTTTGGCCGGTCACGTTTAATGCTTCAAAAGAGAAGCAAATTTTTTAATTAGTAGTTTTTGTTAATAAGTTAGACGTGAATAAAAAGTTTTGTTTTTACCGGTCGCGGTTTAAATTCAAAAAAGTAAAGTTATTGTTTTTACCAGTTCTCGCAAAAAGAAATGTTTTAATGGTCGGAATCATTTTGTTTTCATAATGTCACTTACGTTAAAAATAGAAATTTTAATAAAATAGAAATAAAGGAATTTAAAAGTAAATTAATTTGTTTGAGAACGAAAAAGGAGTTATTTTTAAAAGGAAATTGTGTTTCAAGGAATTTAAAAAATAAAAATTTCAATGAAATACAAAGTAAATTCGAATTAATAAAATTCAGTTTTTAAAATAAAGTTATTCTGAAAAAAGATTGTGTTTAAAAATCAAGGAAAACTTAAAAAGAAATTAGATTGTTTCAATAAATTTATTTATAAAAAAAAAAAGTGGGGGTAAGCGTTTTTAATTTTATTTTATTATAAAACCACATCGTTTTCCGGGAGCTCTGTGCTCCGGAAAGAAAAATATTTAATCACCGAGAGGTTGCCCCTAGTTGATCGACAAGGATCCTCCTTCGTCCCTTGGATTACACAACAGACGTTTGCTTTAAAATTTTCAATTCGATTGATGCAAGATACCCAGATGCGTGTGCTGCTATCTGGATATTTTTACAACAAAAAATTTACAACATTTATTACAACGATCATGACGCATATGTTAACAAACATTTTACAAGTGTATAGACTCTTTAGTTTCCCAAATTTAAAATTTATGTATTTTTTGTGCGTTGTTTTAAATGTAAAGCATTCCTCTCTAATTTTAAGGCTTATGTTAAACATTAAGGGTATTCATGAAACGTGGGAATTTTACCGATTGCGTAAATGTATATTTTTCCGAGGATTATTGCATGAACGCACCTTAAAGAGTTTGTGTACTATATAAACTGTATAAATCTAGTAAGCAGCTGTTCAGCTGTCAGGCTAATGTAGAGCTGTGAAGTTAAAGATTCAAGCTGTTTGTGACCATAAATTGATAATTCGTCATCTAGTATTGGGTTATCCTGGAAGTGTACACGATGCCAGAATTTACAACAATTGCGACCTTTCCACAAAAACTTCGGAATTTTTTAAGGGAGCAGAATGGATAGCAGGGGACAGTGCCTATAAATTAACGGAGTCTGTTATAACTCCTTTCAGGGAATATTCCCGAGGAGCCACTTTGCAAAAGCGGAACACCTTCAATAAAATTTTTAGTCGGTATCGAATTCGAATAGAGCATTGCTTTGGCATCAGGAAAGAAAGATTCAATAGCTTGAAGGAGCTAAAAATTCAGATAAATAATATTTCCAGCATAGCATTGGCATGCCGTTTTAGTCTGCGCGATATTACATAACATTGTAGTGATGCAAGAAGGGGAAGACATATTTGAAGTGCCGAATGAATTACCAGACCACGAGTCTAGTTTCAGAACGAAAATTTGCCGACTGCTGCAGGCGGAGGTAAACGACTAGCACTACTGGAAATTATAAATGAAAATATTTTATAAAAACAAGTTTTTAAAATAATAGAAATTTTATTGCGTTATTTTATATTTTAATTCCAGTTCATATCTTTTGAGTCTTTCCTCTTTCTCAATTTCCATTTTCTTTATCACAAGTGCAATTGCGTATTCTTGTTGCAACTTCAATGTCAAATTTCATTTGGACAAACCTAAGCAAAGAAATTTGAGACTGAGCAAATTCGTGTATGGCATGTCAAAAATCAAAAATCGTGAAACATGTCAACAGTCCAATAGGCAACTTCCAAATAGCAAAAAATAGTTTTGATAACATTCATTTGGATATAATTGGACCATTACCTCCATTGGAAGACAAAAAAAACTGTGTAACACTGATCGACAGGTTTACTCGGTGGCCCGAAACTATTCCTCTAGCGGACATTAAAAGCGAAACGGTGGCAGCCGCCATATACAAGCATTGGATTTGTCGTTTCGGTGTGCCATCAACCATAACGACAGATCGCGGCGTGCAATTCGAGTCAGAACTATTTGCCGAAATGTCTAAACTTCTTGGTTTTACGCGCACTCGCACAACCGCGTACAACCCCCCACATGCAACGGAATGATCGAACGGTGGCACCGAAGTCTAAAAGCTGCTATTATGTGCGCAGACAATCCCCAATGGATTAAAACTCTACACACAATACTACTGCGGTTAAAAACTGCATTTCGCGACGACTTTCACGCAACGTCTGGCGAATGAGTTTAAGAATTCCTAATGGAAAAGGGCATTAATAAAAATGCACTATGCTAAATTAGGAAACGATTCCGAAAAACAAAATAATTAGAGTTGTAAATTCGAACGGGTGAAAGAAGGTTCTCTTTACGGAACTTATCCGGAGGTGCAAATACAAACCTAAAAAGTTAATAAAATAAATATTTAATTCCTTTTTAATTTCAACGTTTAATTTTAATTTCATTAATTACTTAATTTTAAAAAAGGAAAACTTTATAAAATTTTCAAAAATAAATTAAATAAAATGTGTTGAATTATTGAGTGTATGATAATAATTCAGTTTTATTTAATCCTTGAGGTTAATGCGTTAGTTACTAACGCATTACTAACGGTTAGTACATTCCCTTCGACGCCCAAAATAAATCTAAAGTGTATACCCACTTCCATAAGCTACTTTTTTCGCGAACTTTAATAATTTCATTTTTCTTTTCTTAAATTTGAAAAACAAAAAAATATAAAACAAGAGCAAAATTTCTCACTGAATGAAAAATTAATGTAAAAAAAGAATGTTTTTTTAAAGGGGAAAATTTGAAAAAAAAAGAAAACAAGAAAAGAACATATGCATATAGATGTAATTTAACTGAAATAAAGAAAAAAAGGGAAGTAAACAAAGGCTCAAATTTTGTTCAGCGAATTAATAAATAAAACCGTTTATATTGAGCATAATCAGAAAAAAAGAAGGAATCCTCTCTAATAAAGGGGCAGACACGTTCATGAGGGCCAACATTTTGGTTCTTGGTCTTTTGGGTAGGACTAAAGTTCCATAAGTCCGATTGCCACGCCACTTAGCCAATCGGCCCCGACATGCCTGGCGAAAGCAATCGTGAGGAGCGGTCAAGTTTCGGTGACCGAAAACATTAACGAACACTCCCGTAATTCGGGTTTCTTTTGTTTCATTCATCCGAATTTCCTCACTTGATAGCTGGCGCTAACGCAATCAGTTAGGAGTGCTGCTTATAGTGATTTGCTTGCGCTGCACCAACTCATATTTTCTCCTCGGAAGGAACAAAATATGCTTTTAGATAATCAGCGATTACCATTTCGTTTTACTCAACTTGCAGTGTGACTTTTGAGTCTGGCCAGGCATTCTATAGGGAAAGAACTCCCATTATTTTCAGTATGACCAGAGGAATGGCCCACATTTAAACAAACAACAGACTTGTAGATTTACATCAAGCGAAAATCTTACACGCCTTCGAAGGTGTTTAAAGTGGGAAACATACACAGCAGTAGAATATTTAATAGTGTCACGAGGTAATCTAAATGACCATTATGAACTTACTTGAAATGAGATTTGGAAAGGTTGAGCAAATAATAAAGCTCTCATCAAAAAATAAGGGCAGTAAAAGAAGACAAACTAGACACTTTAAGAAAACTCGGAACAACTTTTAAAAATCTTGTAGACATTGTTAAAATACTTAAAGGTAATTCTCATATAAATAATCCTCAGCTGTTACACGAGCTCGAATTAAAGTTACCTGTTCAATCAAGAGTTTATTGTGTAACGTGTGGCTAATGCAACACGCTTACTTTTAATTTTAAGCCTACATGGCAACACCATTTAAATAATAGCGTGGTCAGCTTTTATGAAAACCGCATGGTCTTCAAAAAAATTCTTCCAGAAACTTCTCTTCACCCCATATCCGTGGTGGAAATAAGCTGATAAAAGTCTCCTTCCTTCTCCTTCTTCTCCCCTTCCCCCCCCGCGAACGAGAACGAAAGAATGTATCGAAAGAAAATGAGAAAAAATGAACGTGGCGTAATCTGATAGGTGGGATAAAAATATGAAATTAGAAAAACCGGTTTTTTTTTATCCAAAACAGAAATAATTTTAGCGAACAGGAGATGGCAGAGAGATGAAAAATGAGTCGATGATGAGAGTTAGCTTGGACACGTACTGACGAACGGACGGAGTACTAGTAGTACCTAACATAGGACAAAATGGAAAAAAAAAAAACTATATTTTCAAATTAAAGAAAGAAATACAAATTTTGTCTATATTTTAATGTTATTTTTTTTTCATTCTTAAGTGTTTTCATTTTGATTTTGGAAGAAGCTCAATTTCAGTTAAAAGTTACAAAATATTTAAAGAAAGTTTTTTTTTAAAAAGAGAAAAAAAAAATCCTAAGAAAAAAGAAAGTGTATTTTAAAATCTAATGTAAAATCAAAGAAAAAACATAAGTTTTATTTTTGAAAGAAAAATGGAAAAGAATAAAGTGGATACAACTAAATAAAATTTAAGGTAGCGATCGGGAATAATGGAGTGTATGTGAAGAAAAAAAAAAAAGAAAAATTACATGATTTTTGAAAATTTTAATCAAAAATAAAAAAAGAACACATGTGTTTTCTTTTGATAAATGGGAAAAAAATGGTGAACGAAAAGTGATGAAAATTTAATTTGAGTAAATAGATTTGGCTTTACCTTTCTTTTTTACAAAAGAACGCGGGTTTTTTCTTGTGAAGCTAAAATTAATAAAATTTAATTTGCGCGATATATTTGGCTTGGCTTCCTGAGAAAGAAAAATGTGCGAATTCTAAATTTAACTCATAATATAAAAATCTGAAAAAGGGTCCATACTCATTTGTAGGGGCGAGTATGGACATACGGGGATCGGCATTTTGCTGTCGATCCAAGTGGGAGGGTAGTGCCCCAAAGACCGATTGGCATTAACACCATTGCCAATCGGCCCCGACATGCCTCGCAAGGCTTTCGTGGATGGCTGGTCAAGTTCGGTGACCAGCAAATTAACGAACTTCCCCCTTATTCGGTTTTTTTCTCGCAAAAACCGAATTTCCTTGCTTGATAGCTCGCGCTATCACTATAAAGTCTTAACGACGTTTTCACACATCTTGCACGCATATAATTTATGTGTAACGCGATGACAGATGGTGGTGAGCAGCGACCCACCCCTCCGGCGAGCTAGCTAGTGCGATCAGCTAGGCGTGCAGCCTTTTAGCTGCTCACATTGCTGCACCATCTCATATCTTCTCCTCGCAAGGAAGAAGATATGCTACATAGGTCATCAGGGGATTTGCTTCTCGACAGAAAACCCCTAAATATGTGCAACCCCCCTTGTTACATATATGGCGCCCAACGTGGGCTTGTCGGCCAATGTTTTGTTGTGCGCGGGTGTAATTTAACCTCGGTTAAATTACATATATGGCGCCCAACGTTTCGTTGGTTCAGCCAGCGAATTTGTTTAATTTTGTTTGCCATTTGTCTTTTCGACTTCGGTTGAAATTACAAATGGAGTTCAAACAAAATTGTTTTGACACATTTTCGAACGAGTTGATGTTTGAAAATGGTGTTTTGGTTGTTACCGTATGGTAAACCAGGTTTTTTTTAGAAAAACAAATTTTTTTGAAAAATTTGAAAATTGACTCTAACTTTTTTTCAGTTTTACTGAATCACCCTGTCTGTCTTCACTTTTAAAAATTTTCGATCTTTTTTTATTAGTCAATTTTTTTTTCTGAAGGTGTGTTCACATCATCAAAATTTCTAAACGAAGTTTTGGTGTGAACATAATTTCGGATGTTTGTTGTTTGTGCTATTCGCGATTGCGTTTATATTGAGTCCAACTGTCGTCATATTTTATTTACGGTTGCGTAGTAGCAGTACTTCGGTTTTTTTTTATTGAATATTCCGCTTGCCGCAAAAGCGTTTGAAATATGGATTACGAGCTACATGAATATTGTAGTCATTGCAACGCTTCACGTTTCAATGCAGTTGAGACTCCGGGAAATGAAACAGATGCGGATGTATGAGCTTTAGTGTGCCTTTTCGCACATTCTCGTGCTTAATTAAGCCCATGGATAATGCGGTGAGGACACGAGAGTCATGCAACCACATCAAACATAGTGATTCGGGATTGTGCCAGTCGTTTGGATCGGATCACATGCTACAGGCTTGGTTGCCATTGCAGGTGTCCGATCACTCGACTTGGTACCGTTCGCGGGTCACCCATCAACATCCAAGTTTTCGTTTCGTGAGTGCATGTCGGGTTTATGTTTTCTTCGTGTCGTCCACTTGTTTCGTCTCTCTCTCTCGCTCTTACGTTATTACGTTTGATTTAGTTTGAAAATTGTTTTGTGCGGAGTTTGTGTGAGAAAATTAGTTTTCTTACCTTCACGAGAAATTCACGTTGATTGATTTTTTTTTTTTCTCTCTTCGGTTGTTTTCTCGATTCGGTTAGCTTTAGTTTAGTTTATTTAGTTCTTTTTTGCGGAGTTTGTATGAGAAATTAGTTTTCTTATCTTTACGAGAAATTCACGTTGAATGATTCTATTTTCTTCTTCGGTTGTTTTCTCGATACGGTTAGTTTTAGTTTTATTAGCTTTAGTTTAGTTTATTTAGTTCAGTTTATTATAGTTTTTTTTTATTTTTTGGTTAAGTTTATTGGGTTTAGGTTTCTTAAATTTAATTATTATTCGAACATTTTTTTTATTTACATTTTTTTTTATAAAATATATTTTGGTGGGGGAGTTTTTATTATTATTATTTTTTTATATATATAATTTTTTTTTTATTACTTTTTTATTATTGCATTTTTTTTTATTATTACTTTTGTCCTTGTTCGGTCCGATATTTTTTTTTGTCCCTAAAAGTTCCGTAAGAAGGAATAGATCTCTAAATACCCGATTTGACTTTTGATTATACTGAGTTTCTGGCTTTGTTTTGAGAATTTGATTTTGTGCGATTGTAATTTTGATTTTGGGAATTAAGGTGTGTTTGCAAAATGGAGAACACAAATACAGGTACAACGCCTAAAACCAACTCCACAGTTGTACCAAATGCGTCACCGGAGCCACCTACAAATGCTCAAGGTGCTGCAGTGGATGTATTGACAGGTCGAGAAGAATCTCGAGTTACTCGAGGGCAATCACAGCTTTCGTTGGATTTTACATCAGCGTCAAAATCCGTGGCTTCTGCTACAATGACGACTCGCAGTCGTAGTGGCAGAGGAAGAGGTGCGGCAAACCCAACTATCACACGATGGGGTTCTAGTGATGGCGCCTCCTTCCTCTCTCCGTCAGATCCAAGTGCCTCAACTGAAAATATAGGCACTATGATCGAAGCGGCTGTGAGCAGTCAGATGGCTAAAATCCAGAGCGAGTTGCTCAATCAAATTAAAAGAATGACCTTAAATGCACCACCGCAAACACAATGTTCAGTGGCTCCGCCAAAACCCGTTGACCAGTCTGCTAACTTCAATCTTTTGAACGAAAACTATAGTTTGAACGTTCCTCAGAGACGAAGTCAACCAGTATTAAACCAGAATGTAAACAGACCACCTCCTTTGTATAGTGCCAATGACCGAAATCCTAATTACAATGTGAATGCTATCTTAGCTTCAAACGATAGTCACCACGTCGACCCCAGTCAGGATCCGAATCCACGCCCGCCTTTTAACCCAAATAACAATCAAAGGCGTAGCCCAAGTAGGAATTCAAATCTTAACTCAGGCACGAATCGTAATGTTCAGGAAGTTCGACACGCTAGTTTACGACATGATACCCGAATCGACAAATGGGGATTCAGGTTCAGTGGAAAGGCTCAAGATATGTCAGTGGAAGAGTTCATATTCCGCATAGAAACCATGCAATCGCGTGGGGATAATTCGTGGTACGCCATTTGCACCCAATTCCATACCCTGCTCTCCGATAAGGCTGAGCAGTGGTATTGGCGACTACTGAAAAGAGAACCCCACATCGATTGGCATAGCCTAAAGGCGGCCCTCCGACATCAATTCAAGAGCCTGGACACTGACCATGAAATCATGCGTCGGATGTTACAAAGAAAACAATCCAACAGTGAAACTTTTGATGATTTTTACGATTCGGTGATGTCTTTATACCATCGGTTAAGAATTCCTATGACGGAAATAGAATTGGCGGACATTATGAGAGAGAACGTCAAAGATAAGATCGCAAATCTTATTTTCGGAATGCCTGCAATGAGTCTGAGTCGCTTTCAGGAAGTATGCCGCAAAGCGGAACGCCATCTTTCTGACAGAGAACCAAGACGAACTTGGCAAAACCCAACACGGCCCATCCATGAATTGGATGATCTTGACGAACGTAATCTCTCATATGGACCTGATACGGCAAATAATGGGATTGACTTGGACTATGATAAACTTAGACCCACAAAAGAAATGTTGCGCACCACTGATTTTCGCCAGAATGTAAACAGTCAGGAATTCAGTACAAATAACTCACCTGCTAGAACGAATTTTATGCCAGACTCTCGCTTCAGACAAGAAAATGATTCTCATCTCCCATACCAAGATTTTGACAATGTTTGCGACCCAAAAAATTATGCGTATAACCACCAACAATACACCAGAGGTGGCCAAACTTTTCCTCACGAACCGGTATCGAATCGCTATAATATTAATTCATCCCATTTCGGTGGTAGTTTACCATATCAACCTGCCGAAATCGATAGTAATATTCGAGGATATGTGAGCGAAAATATGTGGTCAAACGGAATGCAAGATCATTTAGAAGCTGTAGATGCTAATGGTAGATCACGGTTCAAGTGTTGCAACTGTGACAATATTGGTCATGGTTTTTTCGAGTGTACTATACCACAACGGTCCTTCTTTTGCTATCGTTGTGGTAGAAAAGATGTGTCGTTACCGATGTGCCCAAAATGTAATCCGGGAAACGCACAAAGGCACCGAGAGACGCACGGGAATCCCCGGTTGCCAATAATGCCCCCGGACCAAACAAAATAGAACCAACCCTGAGTCCAAATCTACCATTACAACCAAATTCTCCATCTGTCACGAAAATTTTAAAACGAGAAACGTCAACTGAAATCCCATCTAATAATAATATACTGGAAAGGTCGAACAAGACATTACATCAACGTCAAATGGAATATGACGAAGCTAGGAATAGAATAATCGGTGCTTTACTAAACCCGAGTAGAATTAGTAGGTTTAGAGAGAGATGTAAGCAAAAGAAGTTGTTAGGTAAAACGGTGGAATCTGCTTTTGTGAAGCGTAAACATGATGATCGACCATATGCTAAGGTGGAAATCGATGGCGAATCCCTTTTTGGCCTATTGGACAGTGGTGCAAGTGTGTCCTGTCTAGGCGCTGGCGCTTTAGATTTCCTCGAACGTCATAAAATTTTAATTACTGGTCGCCCCACCACAGTCAAAACGGCTGATGGTAAAGCTCAACCTGTACATGGGCAAATAGCAATTCCAATTACCTACAACAACAATACAAAAACACTTTCTCTATACATCGTACCAGGACTTACCCAAAATCTATATCTAGGTGTAGATTTTTGGAAAGAATTCGATATAGCTCCGACTATATTTTCAAAAAACGGAACTTTAGATTGTTTGTCAATTGACGATCCCAACACACACGCGCTAAATTCGGAACAACGCGCGCGTCTTGAAAGTATCTTAACTTTATTTCCTTCCTTCAACCAAATCGGTTTAGGAAAAACACATTTAGAAGAACATGTTATTGAGGTAGAAAACGCGGAGCCTGTAAAGCAACGCCACTACCCTGTTTCCCCTGCGGTGCAAGCCCTCATGTATGCTGAGTTGGACCGTATGTTGGAATTGGGTGTTATCGAAGAAAGTGTCAGCGCGTGGAACTCTCCTGTAGTCTTGGTGCGCAAACCTGGAAAGGTTCGCCTCTGCCTCGACTCCAGGAAAGTGAACACCCTTACGAAAAAAGACGCTTACCCACTTCCACATATAGAAGGCCTTCTCAGCAGACTTGAGAAGACGTGTTTCATTTCAAGCATTGATTTGAAGGACGCCTTTTGGCAGATACCGTTGGAGAGGCAGAGTAGGGAAAAAACTGCTTTCACAGTGCCTGGTAGACCGTTATACCAGTTTACAGTGATGCCATTCGGGCTCTGTAATGCTCCTCAAAGAATGTGTAGACTGATGGACAAAACAATTCCAGTCGAGTTAAGAGAAAACTGTTTCGTCTATTTGGACGATCTGTTACTAGTTTCTGAGGATTTCGATTCTCACGTTAAACTTTTGGCAACCATTGCACGTTGCTTGTCCACTGCTGGACTTACGATAAATTTGGAGAAAAGCAAATTTTGCATGAGAGAAGTTAGATATTTGGGTTACATCGTTGGTAACGGATGTTTAAAGACCGACTCAAATAAAGTATCTGCAATTTTTGACTTTCCTGCACCTACCACTCCAAAACAGGTTCGTCGATTTTTGGGCATGACAGGATGGTATAGGCGGTTTATTGCCAATTATGCCTCCTTGTCGTCTCCAATCACTGACTGCCTAAAGAAGAGTGCCAAGTTTGTTTGGACAGCGGAAGCTCAAGTAGCGTTTGAAGCCTTGAAGTCTTCATTAATTACGGCCCCGGTATTGGCCAACCCTGATTACACCAAACCCTTTATTATACAGTGCGACGCGAGTAAGACCGGTGTCGGAAATGTTTTGCTGCAAAGCGACGACGAAGGCAATGAGAAACCCATCGCCTATATTTCTCAAAAGCTGAACTCTGCACAACGCAACTACAGCGTGACGGAGCTGGAATGTTTCGCTGCGGTGTTGAGCGTTAAAAAGTTCAGAGCCTACGTCGAAGTTTTGCCGTTGAAAAAAATCACCGACCATGCGAGTTTAAAATGGCTCATGAGTCAGCGCGACTTGAGTGGACGTTTGGCTCGATGGAGCTTAAAGCTTCAAGCCTTTGATTTCGCGATTGAACATAGGAAAGGTTCAGAAAATGTGGTGCCAGATGCGCTTTCACGTGTTTACGTGGACGCGATTTCGGAAATAGTTTCGGCACCTAGCATAAACTTGAATTCTGAAGCCTTTAAATCAGAGGAATATCTCGACCTGATCGATACAGTGCAAAGCAACGCGGAAAGGCTGCCTGATACGCAAGTGTCAGATGGCTACGTGTATTTCAGAACAAGCTTTAGCACTGGCAATATCTTTCAGGAAGATCGATCGTGGAAGCTTTGGGTTCCATCTAGCCTTACGGACGAGCTAGTTCGCCTGGCGCATGATCCTCCACAAGCTGCGCACGGCGGTATTACCAAAACCTTATATCGTTTGCGGCAGATACTTCTGGCCTGGTATGGCTAGCGAAGTACGTAAATATATCGCGAGTTGCATCGTATGTAAAGAGTCTAAGGCTCCAAATAGTATGTTGAGGCCGCCAATGGGCAAACAAATTGAAGTTGACAGACCATTCCAGTACCTATATGTTGACCTGTTAGGACCCTACCCTCGGTCTAAGCATGGTAACACCACTCTCCTGGTTGTTTTGGACAAATTTTCGAAATTTGTTTTGTTCAAGACACTACGTAAGGCGTCTGCCGTGCAGATCACCGATTTCTTGGAGGAAAGCGTCTTCAATTTATTCGGCGTACCCGAGATTATATTTTCAGACAATGGACCGCAATTTATATCAAAAGAATTTCGCAAATTAGTTGAAGCGTATGGTGTGAAACACAATCGTACAGCTATCTACTCACCACAAGCTAACGCATCGGAACGTGTAAACCGTTCATTACTGGCGGCCATCCGCTCTTATGTTGGCACCGATCATAGGGATTGGGATCAAAATTTGGGAAGCATCGGCTGTGCTCTTCGGAGTACAATCCATGCTTCTACGGGGATTGATCCATATTTTCTTGTGTTCGGTTCCCACATGATCACACATGGCTCGACCTATGAACTTATGCGGAAGTTAAATGGTTTGAATGATGGTGAATTGGTTGTGTCCTCAAAAAAAGACCAGCTTGAACTAATTCGCGAACGCGTCAAAGATAATTTGTCAAAAGCTCACCAACATCATGAGCGGATTTATAATCGTCGAACCCGAGTAAAGAGATTTATTGTCGGACAAGAAGTCTACCGAAGAAATTTCACGCTTAGTGACTTCGCAAAAAATGTCAATGCTAAGCTAAATCGTAAATTTCTGAAGTGTCGGATTGTTCGTGCGATTGGCGATTCCCTCTATGAGGTCGAGGATTTGCAGGGTAGAACCATAGGGGTTTACCATGCCAAAGACTTGAGGCAATAGTGAGGTAAGAACCGACATCCACTGCCGCGGGTTATGACGGATCATTTCCTTTTCTTTCTTTCATTTTCTGTTGCCCGGCTAGCTCAGTCGGAGAGCAACGGAGACTCTTTTGGGTGTGGTCGAGCCCCACGTTGGGCAGTACAAGATTTCACGTACCTATCAAACCACCCACACGCTTTTCAGTTACGTCCGGGTTGATAGATCAATCCCTGACGTATCTGTGTTGTAACGTGTGGCTAATGCAACACGCTTACTTTTAATTTTAAGCCTACATGGCAACACCATTTAAATAATAGCGTGGTCAGCTTTTATGAAAACCGCATGGTCTTCAAAAAAATTCTTCCAGAAACTTCTCTTCACCCCATATCCGTGGTGGAAATAAGCTGATAAAAGTCTCCTTCCTTCTCCTTCTTCTCCCCTTCCCCCCCCGCGAACGAGAACGAAAGAATGTATCGAAAGAAAATGAGAAAAAGTGAACGTGGCGTAATCTGATAGGTGGGATAAAAATATGAAATTAGAAAAACCGGTTTTTTTTTATCCAAAACAGAAATAATTTTAGCGAACAGGAGATGGCAGAGAGATGAAAAATAAGTCGATGATGAGAGTTAGCTTGGACACGTACTGACGAACGGACGGAGTACTAGTAGTACCTAACATAGGACAAAATGGAAAAAAAAAAAAACTATATTTTCAAATTAAAGAAAGAAATACAAATTTTGTCTATATTTTAATGTTATTTTTTTTTCATTCTTAAGTGTTTTCATTTTGATTTTGGAAGAAGCTCAATTTCAGTTAAAAGTTACAAAATATTTAAAGAAAGTTTTTTTTTAAAAAGAGAAAAAAAAAATCCTAAGAAAAAAGAAAGTGTATTTTAAAATCTAATGTAAAATCAAAGAAAAAACATAAGTTTTATTTTTGAAAGAAAAATGGAAAAGAATAAAGTGGATACAACTAAATAAAATTTAAGGTAGCGATCGGGAATAATGGAGTGTATGTGAAGAAAAAAAAAAAGAAAAATTACATGATTTTTGAAAATTTTAATCAAAAATAAAAAAAGAACACATGTGTTTTCTTTTGATAAATGGGAAAAAAATGGTGAACGAAAAGTGATGAAAATTTAATTTGAGTAAATAGATTTGGCTTTACCTTTCTTTTTTACAAAAGAACGCGGGTTTTTTCTTGTGAAGCTAGAATTAATAAAATTTAATTTGCGCGATATATTTGGCTTGGCTTCCTGAGAAAGAAAAATGTGCGAATTCTAAATTTAACTCATAATATAAAAATCTGAAAAAGGGTCCATACTCATTTGTAGGGGCGAGTATGGACATACGGGGATCGGCATTCTGCTGTCGATCCAAGTGGGAGGGTAGTGCCCCAAAGACCGATTGGCATTAACACCATTGCCAATCGGCCCCGACATGCCTCGCAAGGCTTTCGTGGATGGCTGGTCAAGTTCGGTGACCAGCAAATTAACGAACTTCCCCCTTATTCGGTTTTTTTCTCGCAAAAACCGAATTTCCTTGCTTGATAGCTCGCGCTATCACTATAAAGTCTTAACGACGTTTTCACACATCTTGCACGCATATAATTTATGTGTAACGCGATGACAGATGGTGGTGAGCAGCGACCCACCCCTCCGGCGAGCTAGCTAGTGCGATCAGCTAGGCGTGCAGCCTTTTAGCTGCTCACATTGCTGCACCATCTCATATCTTCTCCTCGCAAGGAAGAAGATATGCTACATAGGTCATCAGGGGATTTGCTTCTCGACAGAAAACCCCTAAATATGTGCAACCCCCCTTGTTACAATTGGATATATTGCGTCAAACATAATAGTAATAGGAAAAGAAATCTTGCTTGGTTTGCAGAATGGATTGAAATAGAAATGGAAGTAGCATGTGTAACGGCGCTATAAGCAAATTTACACATTTTTCCTTTACGGAGTTTAAATTAGCACCAAATATTTTATCCGTCTTCAACCATTTGTTAATTCGAACTTAAAAATTTTCTAAGAATTCCCAACAGATAGCTGGAGAAACTCAAAGAGGCTGAAAATTCTGCTCCAATGAAAGAACGAGAAAAACGGAAGAGAAAGAAAAAACCGAGTTTTCCTCGACCACGATGAATTTATTCGCTTATTACAATATGACGAAAAATGATCTTATTTGATAAAAGATTGTCTTATCCAATTGCAGGGAAAATGTTCAAGAAATTTTTTCCGAATTTGGCATTCTAAATCTGTACTTAGTGAGGTTTTATTCGTTGAAGTGAACCGGAGTAAATAACAAAAAAAATAATAAAAAAAAATTATGGTAATTTCTATTATTTGTGTGAACACTTGGAGGCAACAGGCCATTAATGGCCCTGTCACTTTGGGTTCAAACCCTATTGTGACATTTGGGTGCTATTGAGTGCAGTGTTGCCACTACATTGTGTACTGTCACCATGGGATGGTGCAAACGGAGTAAGGAATCAAAAAAAATGTTTTTTTTTATTTCATTATAGTCCGTTTCTTTTTTTTTTAGTCTGTTAAAGTGGAGATCCATGGACGGACTTGTTGCCCGGACAAGTTATTAGCTTTGGTAGGCTGGGCTATGGGTATTGCGGTTTTGTCCTAATAGACTCCGAATTTAATGAGCCCAGCTCTATCTTACGTTGAATAGTGGTACTGCCAAATAAGTGCATCTTGTTTTTATTTTTTTGGAACGAAGTTCCTTATCGCACGGTTTACGCTACACGCTTTGAGGGATGGAGGCTAGCCGAAAAAAAGTGTAAAATTTGATTAAAAAAATATTTTTTTAAATATATTATATCCTATACATATTATATCCTTATAAATATATATACATAAACATATTTTACCCATTTGGTTACTCTTGTTGGGTCTGGGATATTTCATTGAAAAGCTTATAATTTTCAAGCCTTGACAATTTTATGTATATTATGTTTTAAATTTATAAATTAACATCCTGTGTTTACATATTAGAATAAGCTCTTAATTTAATTTGTATTTTATTATTTTCTGCATTTGTAAGTAGGCTAAGATATTTGTATTAGTTATAAGTTTCCACATAGATTTGGACATGTTTCAAGGACCATAATGGACATAGTTTCCGTAGTCCTTAAAATATTTAATAAATTTTATAAATAAATAAATAAATAAATAACATATTTTATTTTAATAGCGAATCATCTAAAGCAGCGGTCGGGGAACCGGGGTAAATTACCCCAAATGGGGTAAAAATGAAATTTTTGGGGGTAAAAATGAAACTTTTGTGAGTAAAAAGTATATATTTTTAATTTGCTATTTTATAAACCTGTTAGTATTTTTTTCAACTTAAACAATTTAGCGACATATGCAGGCCACGCCATCTCACTCCCCACCACAAAGTGTTCTCGAGTTATATCTTTGCGCAGTAAAGCACAGCCCCGGCTACCTGCTCAGTCCATGCCATGCCGTCAAGATACAAATACATTGACGAGTCAGAGAGCGAGTTTTTACTAGTTAGTTGCTGACAAGACCACCATTTTATCATTAATCATCGATATATCGATCAAGGTAAGCCGCAATTTGAAAATTTAATTCAAGTATTTTACAACTATTATTTTCTGTCTCCCTTAAGATGGCAGCAAATAGAAAAATAACATACCAAGACGAATTCCTTAATTACGGTTTTACACAAATAGAAGACAATGGTACAATGAAACCACAGTGTGTTGTATGTATGAAGGTACTGACTTCAGAATCTTTCAAAAAAAGTCAATTGAAGAAACATTTAGATAATTTGCATTCACACCTGTCTTCCAAACCGCGAGAATACTTTGCAAATTTAGAAATATCTGTTAAAAGACAAAGATTGAATAGCAACTTGTTTGGTACATTTGATCAGCGTTCAGCATCAAGGGCTAGCTTAGAAGTAGCCTGGTTGATTGCTCGAAATAAGAAACCATACACTATTGGTGAAGATTTGGTTAAACCAGCTGCTGTAAAAATGGCAGAGATTATGTGTGGTCAAAAAGAAGCGAAGAAACTGAATTCAATGCCCTTGTCTGCGAGAATTGTGAAAGAACGAATTTCTATATTAGCAGAAAATGTGAAGGAACAGGTTATTTTCGCATTAAAACAGGCTAAATATTTTGCTATTCAGCTTGATGAGACAACTGATTTTAGTAGCAATTCACAGCTAATGGTATATGTTCGCTACAAAGGTGCAGATAATTTTGAAGAGGAATTGCTGTTTTGTTCTCCTCTCGAGTTGAGATCTCGTGGAATTGATGTGTACAATAAAGTAAATGAATACTTCAATGCGCGAAGTTTAAAATGGGAAAACTGTATTTCTGTATCTTTGGATGGAGCTCCAGCTATGCTGGGTCATATTAATGGTTTTTCGGCTTTCGTAAAAAAAAATAACCCAAATATTGAAGTTACTCACTGTATGATCCATCGCCACGCCCTTATGGTCAAATATTTAGAACCTACACTGGAAGCCGTCATGCATGATGTCATCAAGATTGTAAATTTTATCAAGGGACATGCACTAAACACGCGGCTATTTCGTGAATTATGTCAGGACAGAAGTAAGGTGGCTCTCTCGCGGAAATGTACTAAATCGAGTATGGACTCTCAAAACTGAAGTCGAAATTTTTATGGTTGATCAAAAAAATATTCTCGCAGATAAGTTTAAAAACTCTTCCTGGGTTGCATATCTCGCATATTTAGCGGACATTTTTGAGCGTATAAATGTATTAAACAAAGAATTGCAAGGAAAGAATATTAATATCATTTCAGCGAGAGAAATAGTGTCAGCGTTTGGATTAAAGCTGCAATATTGGAGACAGAAAGTAGAACAGAACAAGATAGCTTCTTTTTCAAGGTTAGCTTTGTTTTTGGAAGATTGCGAAAATATTACTTTTGCTGACATCAAGGATACAATTGTAAGACATCTTACCAAACTCAGAAAGCGGTTTTCAGATTATTTTCCAGATCTTGATACACGTACTGTCAGTTGGATTGTAGATCCTTTTAAATGTGAAATTGCTATGATACCAGAAGAACCTTCAGAAAAAAGAACAAATGCGCAAAAATGTAAAGAATATCGTGAGAAAAAAAAAATACAGGATATAAGAGTACAAAACATCAGTGGATCTGATGAATGTCGTGAGAGAAAAATTAGAAGAAATTAATAAATCTAAAAAATGGATAAGCAAAGACCTAAAGAATATCGTGACAGAAAAAAAATAATAAACAAAAACAAACTAATTGAAATACAGCTGAAAAATACTGACCATCTTCGGTGCATAACAAATTTGATACAAGCAGTGGAATCAAACAATTCAAACTTATTCCCATAACAAATTCGGCAGTTCAGCGGCGGCGCTTAAAAAATTTGATGGTACAAGCGGTGGCAAAATATCAACCACTAATACGGCCGGCACATAACAGAAGATTATGAAAATTTTGAATTTACTTTATCTTGCATCAATAAATTTAGTAAACAAATTCAAAATAATACACACTTCAAAACACATATGGTATATTTACAGATTAATGAACTATCAAAATTTAGTAGTACTAACGCTGAAATGGATGGAATAACAATGGGGTACAAAATAATTGATGTAATTTTCTCTTCCGAGATATTAACAAAATACTCCTGGACCGGGATATCATGATCCAAAAATGAAGGAGAAAATAAACCGCTTAATTCCTTAGAAGGAATACTTTCATTGCTGTATGAAGTGCTAGTTAAAGCCAATAATAGGCACACAAAACAGGAAATGAAAAAATGTTTGAAGACGTTGTTTTAAAACATTCGAAAAAGCAAAGAATGCGGGAAAGGGGAAAAAATACTATTTTCTCTACATTTATACTTAATACAAAAACAATTAATTCTTACAATATTTCTAGTTATAAGAATGACATTACCATCGATGAGAGAAAAAATAATGATTAAATGTGAATATCAGTTTGGATCATTTGTGTAATATTCTAAACATTAAAATTTGTTTTATTGAATAAAAATATTTTTATTACATTTTATTGGATAAACGTTTTTATTACATTTATTGTAAAATATTCTAATTCAGGTGTAAAGTATGAATCAGAGGCAAGAAGACATATTCATTGTGATACTTCAGACATATTAGCCTGCATTTAATTTTTGTTAATGAACAAAATTTAGGCTGAATTTGATCAGAATATGAAGTTAATATGTTTAGGTGCGATGACTTGTGGCGACGCGACTGCGTTTTATTTCATCGGTTTCATTTTCCGTATAAATCCTCAGAGTGGAAAGTAGCACTTAATGTGAAACACTTGGACTGACTCCGAAAATTCGAAAATTTTCTGATCACGTTACCTCTTTGACTTTTCCTCGTGGGGAATAAAACAAAATGAATTAAGTTTTGCAATGGCCGAGATACGAGAAGGTTCAACCGCCGATTGAAAAAGAATTGTAACACTTTTCAATCGAGAAAAATAATTCAAATTTAAATAAAACTTCTAAATAAATTTTCATAATGTTTTGTGTTAACTAAAGTTTACTATAAAATCAACTCAAATCAGAATAAAATAACTAATTTAATTTTTTTATGTTTGGTATTAATTAAAGTTTTTTTTGTAAAAATAATTAAATGTTGATCTAAACATCATCTTGAATTCGTTGTTATTTACTGAACCAGATGGCCATTTTCCAGTTCAACAAATTGGAAATCCAAGATTCCAAACCACGACAACCGAATTAAATATATTGGGGAATCTAACTGCAATCATGAACATGTAAGAGCGCGTTCAGTGGACAGCTAGCGACAATCTCTACGGAACCTGTTTTTCTGAAACCATGACAACGTGAAGTCAATCATATTCGCAACCATGACAACATGAAGTCAGTCATTTTCAGACTATTGGAAGCCGAAGACGATTTTTGTAATTGTTAAGTCTCCTCAACAAATATTTGATGTTTCTAGAAAAATAATAAACATTGAAGTTTGCAAAAAAAAAAAATCAAAAATATAAAAATTATTTTAGTTCATAAAGGAAAAATATAGAAAAGGGCAATTTGGAAAATTTAAGATGAAAAATTTAATAAGGCCAATGTAAAAGATCTAGTCTAAAAAGGATTTAATTAAGTAAAAGATTAATTAGGTTTTTTTTTATTATTATTTCAAGTCATAATCCATAGCGAAAATAAGAAGTCCGAAAGGTTTGAATCTTCTTGTTTGTTTTAAGGAATCAAGCTTGAACCAATACAATCATACGAAAAAAACGTACATCCTATAGCTAGATACAAGGATCCGTTACAAGCTATGATATAAAAGGAGATCCGATCTCCATACAAATCATGAGTTTTTTAAATATCGTTCACTAGAAAACATCGACCCAATATAATTTAGAAGGATGAATCAACAGTCAACCAGTGGAGTAAGTAATATTTTACTATAGTTTAAATTATAAATTAAAAACTTAGAAAGATTTCCTATACAAAATGTTCGAGTACATCGAATAAAGATCAGCATTTTGTATTTGAGAACTTTATAAGTAGAAATTGGGGACTTAGAAGAATTTCCTATGTAAGTGTTTGAGTACATCGAATAAAAACCAACATTTGTATTTGGGGATTTTATAAGTACCAATTGATTTACAGGCTTCAAACCAATTGTATGTTTAATGTATATAACGATCAGAATTGTAAGGTACTTGGATACAGTGAATAAAAGCCAGTTCTTGCAATTGTGATCTTAAGTAGATTCAGAGAATTCCAAACACGGATTGTTCGAATACAGCGAATAAAAGTCAACCGTTTGTGTTCGGAGTTCTCATTAGTTTGGACTGGATTTCGGGTATACATACCAAGTTAAGTTTGGACTAAGTTATTGTACTAACAAGGTTTCGGGTCTATAGGGTTTGGGTACACCGAACAAAAACCAACTCTGTATCCGTGAAATCTTGCGCGAAAGGAAATTAAAATTGTTTTCGGGTTCATATTAGAACCACTTAGGAATTTCCAGTTTTCATTTTGAGACTATAGGAGAAGAGCAGGAGAGCACCTTCTACATAATAGTGCACCAGGAATTCATCGCACCATTAACACAGAGGAGAGGAATAACAACCTCGTTCGACTGCCACAATTTACTTTTTTTTGTTGTTGTTTCTTTTTTACTATTGTATTTTTTTTCTCCTTTTATTATTAAGGTTAACTAAGTTAAAAAAAACAGTTGTCTAGTTTAAGTATTAAATAAAGAAATATTTTTTATTATACCGAATAACCAATATCTTATTATTGACCCAGCAACCAATCCTTTATAATATTTTTTTTTTGTGTTAAGCATAGGGCTTAACAGTAATTCTTTGATTTTTTTGAGAACTTTTTGAACTTGTAATCAAATAAAATTGTTAAAAACCTGAATTCAAAGAATTTTATTACAAACACTTCAATCAACCATAACTGGTGAGCTCAACGCCGATGTATAATTTGAATTTTGTCGAAAACACCGAAACTTGGGCATCCCATTCGAGTTTTATTTCATCTGCTTCTGCAAAAGTTGCAATTAAACGTTCTTTCAAAGCTTCGAATTTTTGTCCAACAGCGGGCGGATTTAATAGCAAATCACTAACGAAAGTTAAAGTTGGTCCGTCTAAATTTGCAACGAGATATTGAAACTTTGTTTCATCCCGTGTTATACCGGAGATACCAAAAATCGATTCGATTTGAAGAAACCAAAGTTTTGGGTTTTCCTTCCAAAAAACGGGAAACTTTTTAATGCTTGTTGCTGAAATGTTTGCCCTCGGGAAAGAATTTTGTTCTGAAAAACTTTCCGGATCTTCTCTTTGGGAATCCTCGTTTGACATTTTTATGATGTTTTGGTAGTTGCCAATTGCCCTTTGTCGGGGTCACCAATTGTGGAAGTCTTTCTATTAGTTTAATTTAATTTTAATTTAAATATAATAAAATAACGTAAACTTTATTTTAATTCAACAACAGAATTGACTCTATGAGAGAACCGAAAATTATGATATTAATTTATTATTATTAATTTATTTGTCGTTTCGAAAGGCTACGTTCAAAATCACTGTCTTCAATGAACCTAACAACTGGTCAAACTGATAAGGAGGAAAAATTAACCCAGGCTTTAAAAACCACGATATTACTTCTCGTAGATCAAATAACCGTTTTTGAAAATAAAGAACAATTTTATAAAACCCAGATTTTGAAATTAAAAAATAGGGAAATGGTTCCCGACGAAACTTGTGATATGTTAAATCCAAAACAGAAAATGGTGAGCCGAAGTTATTAAAATATTATGATTTCTTTAATTTTTTTTATTTTTAGAAATGCACGATGTCCTTCTGTTCACAAACATTTTCCTCGTTGCCTGCTATGCGCAGACACGTACGCAATATTCATTCAAATCCAGAAGTATTTGTATGCAAATTTTGTGGGCGTAAATATACCCGCAGGGACAATTTAAAAACCCATCAGAAACAAAAACATCTTCGTTCTGATGTTTTTGTATATAAATAATGAAATCAATTAATAAGTTTTTTTTTCTTTGGGAAATTTGAATGATAATTAAATAATTAATAATAATAATGATGATAATTTTTCTGTTATTAAAATATTCCAAAGCAGAATTGGCAATTTTGTAATTACCATTCGAACCACAAAGCTGCAAGAAAAAACCTCCGCAGAGCCATCAAAAAGAGTAAATTCCTCTGCTGGAGAAACCTGTGTGACGAAATAAACCAAGATCCATGGGGACTAGGGTATAAAATCGCGGCAGGAAAGTTCGGATCTTGCAAGACTTCATGTGCTATGGACGCTGAAACGATAGAAAAAGTGGTTGACGGGCTTTTCCCATCACATCCTATCAGGGAAGAACCACCCACCAGCGCCTCAGAAACAGGGGAAGAACCACTTTTCACTAAAGAAGAGCTAAAAAAAGCGGTGACAAATTTCAAAAACAGAAAGGCCCCAGGTCCAGACGGCGTTCCAGCAGAAATCCTGAAAGCCATTGTGCAGGAGGCTCCAGAACCAATGCTGGACATGTACAACACCTGCCTTAAAGAAGGTGTGTTCAGCCCTCGGTGGAAAAAGGCAAGATTAGTGCTAATCAGCAAAGGTAAGGGTGACCCGAATACCTCCTCGGCGTACAGGCCGTTAAGCATGCTGGACACCTCGGGGAAACTATTCGAACACCTGCTAAGGCCCCGAATTTTAGAAGCCATTCAGAAGTCGGGAAAAAATTAACCCAGGCTTTAAAAACCACGATATTACTTCTCGTAGATCAAATAACCGTTTTTGAAAATAAAGAACAATTTTATAAAACCCAGATTTTGAAATTAAAAAATAGGGAAATAGTTCCCGACGAAACTTGTGATATGTTAAATCCAAAACAGAAAATGGTGAGCCGAAGTTATTAAAATATTATAATTTCTTTAATTTTTTTTATTTTTAGAAATGCACGATGTCCTTCTGTTCACAAACATTTTCCTCGTTGCCTGCTATGCGCAGACACGTACACAATATTCATTCAAATCCAGAAGTATTTGTATGCAAATTTTGTGGGCGTAAATATACCCGCAGGACAATTTAAAAACACATCAGAAACAAAAACATCTTCGTTCTGATGTTTTTGTATATAAATAATGAAATCAATTAATAAGTTTTTTTTTCTTTGGGAAATTTGAATGATAATTAAATAATTAATAATAATAATGATGATAATTTTTCTGTTATTAAAATATTCCAAAGCAGAATTGGCAATTTTGTAATTACCATTCGAACCACAAAGCTGCAAGAAAAAACCTCCGCAGAGCCATCAAAAAGAGTAAATTCCTCTGCTGGAGAAACCTGTGTGACGAAATAAACCAAGATCCATGGGGACTAGGGTATAAAATCGCGGCAGGAAAGTTCGGATCTTGCAAGACTTCATGTGCTATGGACGCTGAAACGATAGAAAAAGTGGTTGACGGGCTTTTTCCATCACATCCTATCAGGGAAGAACCACCCACCAGCGCCTCAGAAACAGGGGAAGTACCACTTTTCACTAAAGAAGAGCTAAAAAAAGCGGTGACAAATTTCAAAAACAGAAAGGCCCCAGGTCCAGACGGCGTTCCAGCAGAAATCCTGAAAGCCATTGTGCAGGAGGCTCCAGAACCAATGCTGGACATGTACAACACCTGCCTTAAAGGTGTGTTCAGCCCTCGGTGGAAAAAGGCAAGATTAGTGCTAATCAGCAAAGGTAAGGGTGACCCGAATACCTCTTCGGCGTACAGGCCGTTAAGCATGCTGGACACCTCGGGGAAACTATTCGAACACCTGCTAAGGCCCCGAATTTTAGAAGCCATTCAGAAGTCGGGAAAAAATTAACCCAGGCTTTAAAAACCACGATATTACTTCTCGTAGATCAAATAACCGTTTTTGAAAATAAAGAACAATTTTATAAAACCCAGATTTTGAAATTAAAAAATAGGGAAATAGTTCTCGACGAAACTTGTGATATGTTAAATCCAAAACAGAAAATGGTGAGCCGAAGTTATTAAAATATTATAATTTCTTTAATTTTTTTTATTTTTAGAAATGCACGATGTCCTTCTGTTCACAAACATTTTCCTCGTTGCCTGCTATGCGCAGACACGTACGCAATATTCATTCAAATCCAGAAGTATTTGTATGCAAATTTTGTGGGCGTAAATATACCCGCAGGACAATTTAAAAACACATCAGAAACAAAAACATCTTCGTTCTGATGTTTTTGTATATAAATAATGAAATCAATTAATAAGTTTTTTTTTCTTTGGGAAATTTGAATGATAATTAAATAATTAATAATAATAATGATGATAATTTTTCTGTTATTAAAATATTCCAAAGCAGAATTGGCAATTTTGTAATTACCATTCGAACCACAAAAAAATTTTAAAATTTCAACAATTTTAGAATTACCATTCAAACCCACACACCAAATAAACAGCCAAACTTTAATGTAAACAACAACACAAATTTTCTTCTTTTAAAAATTTATACAATAGACCATAAAACAACAACAACAACAACAACAAAAATTTTAAATTTAAACAATAGGCCATAAAAATACAGTATAATAATGAATAACCATACAAACTCTTAATAGAAAATTCCAAAATTTAAAACATTGGAATAAACAAAACTTGTATTAACCGTTTGTTTATTAAAACTAAAATAAGGCGCGACCAAAAATTTTAGTTTTAAAACTAAAACGGGACAACACCCATGCAAGTGAAAACAACATCTGCTACACATACAATCAGTGCTCTCATCAAATCCAGGAGCGTCTGTCCCACATTGGGCGGCTCTCTGGTCAGCGTTTGTCCAAAATTGGGCGGCTGTTTCTCGGACACGAACATCATTTCTTCAAATAATAAGAACATCATTTCTTCAAATAATAAGAACATCATTTCTTCAAATAAGAAGAACATCATTTCATCAAATAATCAAGAATATCATTTCTTCAAATAATAAGAACATCATTTCTTCAAATAATAAAAACCTCATTTCTTCAAATAAGAAGAACATCATTTCATCAAATAATCAAGAATATCATTTCTTCAAATAATAAGAACATCATTTCTTCAAATAATAAAAACCTCATTTCTTCAAATAAGAAGAACATCATTTCTTCAAATAAGAAGAACATCATTTCTTCAAATAAGAAGAACATCATTTCATCAAATAATGAAAATATCGTTTCATCAAATAGTATAACATTAACATTAATCAATCAATTTTTTTTTAAATGATATAATACATAATATATAATTTAGTAAGTAGCTATAGAAAAAAAAGAAAGAAAAAAAAAATTCAATTTTGGAAGAAGAAAGAAAATACCAGAGCAAAGAAGGAAAATTATTCTTATATAGAAATAGTGGTTTACATTTTATTAGTTGGTGAAGAGTTACCGCAAGGTTGTCCAACCCGCGGCTCGCGGGCCGCATGTGGCCCAAGACAAGTATCAATGCGGCCCAAAAATATTTAAAATTTTTGGAGCATGTCCATTTTTCTGAGAAATGATTCGGCTTAAGTGATATAAAATGAATTTCATGTTTTGTTTTTATAATGAAAAATTTCATAAACTAATAAATTTTAAATTACTTAGTGCCGGATTACACGCGGTGTTTCTTGGATAGAATTCTACCGCAGACATAGGTATCGGTGGGTTGGGGATGAGGCAGAAGATCTACCTCTTGAAATGTTGGCGCAACGGAGTTTTTTACGCACACAAACAAGAGTCGCTGTTTGTGTCGGTTTCGCAAAAAATTGAAAATTCAAGCGCGCCATTCGCTTACTGACCGTCAACAGGTAATCATAATCTAAAAGTACATAGGAAATAGTAAAATTGTAGATCCTAACAGTTTGACAGTTTAAGTTCGAGTGATGCTGTGCTCACACACACTAATACACTCCTTGTGTAGCTTGTATAAAAGACTGTGGTATAAACATTCCTCGTCTAATCGGTTTGGTAGTTTTCTACCTAAAACTTGACGGTAGATTTCTACTGCGTGTAATCCGGCACTTAAAGATAAAAACTGTATATTTTACGTTTTTTTTTTTTCGATCGTCAGCTATAGTAATATACTTGTGGCCCAAAACACCATGTCTTCTTCCAATGTGGCCCAGTGAAACAAAAAGGTTGGACACCCTTGATTTAATGGATACAGAAATGGAAGATATGAGTGACGAAGAATATTTTAATATTATATTCTGAAATAGAAGGAAAGAGATTATTCGAACTCGTCGAAAACATTTTGATATTTGGGATGATGTGGATTTTTACATCATATTTAGGTTCTCAAAACAAACAGCCTTTATTATTTTAGAATAAATACATTCTAAAATCAAGAATCCGACAAATTGATAATAAAATTCAAAAATTTCTAATAAAAAAGTATAATTTTTTTATATGAACAGCGCATTGTCAACAGAATGCATGTTTCTTCTGACATTAAGATTTTATGCTGGCGGCGGGATGCTTATCATTATAACGATCTGGTTGAAATTGTTTAAGAAAAGTATACATCGAAAAATTTACCGTATTATTCAAGCAATTCGAAGCTCTTTTTCCATATTCAATCCATCTAGGTATTGCAAAATTTGTCTCTTCAGCACAATTAAAACCATGATTAAAACCAGCATGATAACCAAATGGAAACGTTATCATTATTTCACCAGCCTCTTGTGTTATATTACTAAAGGGTATTTTATGTTTTCGCAAAATTTGTAGACTAATTAATGTCATTTTATGTCTTAAAAATGAATGGCAATTTTCATAACTAGCTGGAAAATAATCATTTGCGATCTTTTCTAATCTTGTACCATATTCTGGCGGTACAGCATACCATGTCTTTGGTGCACCAAAATGTAAATAATTTATAGAATATAAATCCATATTTTCAATCTTCAGTATTCCATGCAAATGTTGTTTTCCACATACCAAAATATAAAAATGCTGTATTGACACCTTCAATTTTTATATCATAATCTTCATTCACACAATCTAATATTGTTCCTAAACGATTAATATTCCATACATTCACATCAGGATCTGTAATACTTCCATTAACATCAGCACCATAAATCGGTGCAATATAGGTGATATTTTTCCAATATTTTCTTTCTAAATCTTCAAAATCAAAATGTTTTGGTGTTGCAAATCTTTCTGTATTTGCTAGTTCACTAAATTGTTTTATATTTAAGGGTACATTAACAACATTAATCTGTAGATATAATCCTTGTTTGCCAGTAACAATTTGACAAAGCGGTGCTGGAATTGTTATTCCAAACAAATTAAATATTAATTTTTAATTGTTTATGAATTAGAGTTGAAATTCCAAAATGAATGAAACGATCTTCCGATCTTTCTAAAGAAAGTGTGATTTTTTTAAATAAATAAAATGTTTTTGTTACTAGTTTATCAACGTTTTTTTGTTTCACTAATGTCTATAAAGGTTTAAGCCTTTACAGTTTACATGAAAAGTTACAAAATTTATTGTACTGAATTCACCGCGGAAATAAATGGTCACCCTAGGTATGCGTCCTACGAATTTTTTCTGTGGAATTAAAAATCCTAATGCCGGATGTTCAAGTTGTTTTATTAATTTTTCATTTGATTTCTTTAATACTGATGAATCTGAATTGATATTTGGTTTTGTTGATTCAGTCGAATAAGTCTTCTTTTTTCTCGGTTTTCTCTGGATCGGATCTTTTCTTTTTCGAAAATGATTTTTACGTTTTTGAAGTGAAATACTTCTATGGGGGCGATTGGCAAAAATTATGTGACGATTGTCTGTGACGAAACGTCACATTACAAAATATCTCATTATATGGACGTCCTAGACGATTACAATGTTCAACAATATTGTGGAGGTTGTGATTAGATTTATTTTCGTTGAAGACCAAATAGTTCTATCTATCACCGTATTAGCGCTGTAGTCGATACAAATTTTTGAAATTTTTTTAAACTTTTTATGTAAAGGTCGTACACGATTGAAATATTCAACAAAGTTGTGGAGGTTTTTATGGGGATTATTTCCGTCGAAGACACAATAGTTCTATCTCCCACCACTTCGGCGCTGTATTCAATAACAATTTTTGAATTTTGACGAAACGTCACATTACAAAATATCTTATTATATAGACGTTTGAGTTATAGAATATTCTTTTTCTTCATAACTCGACTCCCCTTTATCGCTTAACAAAAGAATAAAAGAATCTCGCAGAATATGTAATTGTATTTGATCCGCTTTTCATATTTTAAAATAAATAAAATCTATCTCTAACAGAACATAGTTTTACATATCTACATAGATTTAAGAACAACGTCATACGTAATTATAGATATTTAGCCGTATTCTGCGCACACAATTTATGTTATGTTATGTTATGTTAGATACAACTAATGTATTTAAATCGTTTTAAAACTCATAATTTTTCTTTTATTTTGACGAAGTTTCTTGATCTTGTTCATAACGACACGAGTATTCTCAACCAAATCACAGAGTCATTCAAGCAAATTAATCGATCAAGTGTAAGTCCTGTTCGCTTCAACTCAGATATCACTCTTGTATCGGCAAACCCACCTCTAATATCATATGAGATCGAAACTTATACAGTTCTCATAACAACGACAAATCAGAACTTGCCTATACTTGAAAATCATTTAGAGACTGATAGTCCCAATTGTGTATACACTTCATTGGAATACATAGCATCTGAAATTTTGCAAAGAGCAGCAATGGCTTTTGTACCATATGTTAATCCTGTCATCACTCAAGATACCACTCATGCTGGAATTGGAGATGTGGAAGGCATGTACAGAACATATCTAAATCCTGATAAATTCGAACATAAGCTCATTATCAAGAATTTAGATATAGAAGCCGTGCAATCTACCCCAGGTACTGAAGCATTTGTGTACAAAGTTGGTCTTGTTAGTTTTATCAGGGCCTATAGTAGATATGCACGTATGCCTTCACTTGCAGAATACATTCCATTATGTGTAGGTGAGTTTCTAGCTCCTAATCTCCCTATGACAATGTATATAGCACAAGGAGAGTGTAATTCAAGGATCATCAATGCCTTTGTTAAAGCCAAATCAGCTCGATTGCCCATGTGTTCGTCTACAATAACTGAGTACAATACCCAACAGACTACAGAAAACCTCAGAATCCTGGAGGAAACCACAACAACGATACAAGGAGTCAGATCCTGTTATACCTATCTATATGGTCATAAGATTATTGCCCCATCCATCCATGGCACAAACTTATTAGTTCATCTTCATACAGCCATAACGAAACGTGGTACTACCAGTGAGGAAGCTCTAGAAAAGATTTCTAATGGAATCTATAATGATACCAGTCTAACGATTCAACTTGACTCAGAAACAATTGAGAAGATTTATCTTCTATATGGTGCCTACATCAATGAAAATAATGCTGGTGATATCTTTGCATACTGGTTGAGCCTCATTGGTGATCGATCTCTTCGGATGAAATTGATGTCCAACCAGGCCAAAGGTGCCGGATTAACATCATACATTACAATTGGAAGGGCAATAAAAGCATTTCCTACTTTTCCATGGGCAAAGGTATCAGTAATATTATCTGCTGATTGGGCCTCTTTTATATCAGCAATGAGCATAATACAAGATAATGCTTTTTATGGATACTCGAATAACACCGATGCCATTGCTTCCACTAAATATAAAAGTCTCGCATACGTTGCAAAAGAACTTTTGATACAATGCAATGGAGAATCTGGATTGAGACAATATAGAGGATGGGTAAAAAGTCCTGTAAATGCACCTCTTCTAAATGCTATTATAGCGGACTTCGTTGAACTCCGGGCTACAGACATCACAACAATAGATGAGCAAACTATAAATTCTGTGAATACACATGTAGCTAATGTCAGCACTAACACCCTATTCAATTAAAAACTTGAAGATACAACATAAATATATATATCAATTATTTGTATTTGACGTAAAAGAATATTTTTCGTTAATTTCGTATTCTGCGCACAAATTTTATGTTATGTTAGAGTATTTTCTTATTTCCGTATTAACCGTTTGTTTATTAAAACTAAAATAAGGCGCGACCAAAAATTTTAGTTTTAAAACTAAAACGGGACAACACCCATGCAAGTGAAAACAACATCTGCTACACATACAATCAGTGCTCTCATCAAATCCAGGAGCGTCTGTCCCACATTGGGCGGCTCCCTGGTCAGCGTTTGTCCAAAATTGGGCGGCTGTTTCTCGGACACGAACATCATTTCTTCAAATAAGAAGAACATCATTTCATCAAATAATCAAGAATATCATTTCTTCAAATAATAAGAACATCATTTCTTCAAATAATAAAAACCTCATTTCTTCAAATAAGAAGAACATCATTTCTTCAAATAAGAAGAACATCATTTCATCAAATAATGAAAATATCGTTTCATCAAATAGTATAACATTAACATTAATCAATCAATTTTTTTTTAAATGATATAATACATAATATATAATTTAGTAAGTAGCTATAGAAAAAAAAGAAAGAAAAAAAAAATTCAATTTTGGAAGAAGAAAGAAAATACCAGAGCAAAGAAGGAAAATTATTCTTATATAGAAATAGTGGTTTACATTTTATTAGTTGGTGAAGAGTTACAGCAAGGTTGTCCAACCCGCGGCTCGCGGGCCGCATGTGGCCCAAGACAAGTATCAATGCGGCCCAAAAATATTTAAAATTTTTGGAGCATGTCCATTTTTCTGAGAAATGATTCGGCTTAAGTGATATAAAATGAATTTCATGTTTTGTTTTTATAATGAAAAATTTCATAAACTAATAAATTTTAAATTACTTAGTGCCGGATTACACGCGGTGTTTCTTGGGTAGAATTCTACCGCAGACATAGGTATCGGTGGGTTGGAGATGAGGCAGAAGATCTACCTCTTGAAATGTTGGCGCAACGGAGTTTTTTACGCACACAAACAAGAGTCGCTGTTTGTGTCGGTTTCGCAAAAAATTGAAAATTCAAGCGCGCCATTCGCTTACTGACCGTCAACAGGTAATCATAATCTAAAAGTACATAGGAAATAGTAAAATTATAGATCCTAACAGTTTGACAGTTTAAGTTCGAGTGATGCTGTGCTCACACACACTAATACACTCCTTGTGTAGCTTGTATAAAAGACTGTGGTATAAACATTCCTCGTCTAATCGGTTTGGTAGTTTTCTACCTAAAACTTGACGGTAGATTTCTACTGCGTGTAATCCGGCACTTAAAGATAAAAACTGTATGTTTTACGTTTTTTTTTTTTTCGATCGTCAGCTATAGTAATATACTTGTGGCCCAAAACACCATGTCTTCTTCCAATGTGGCCCAGTGAAACAAAAAGGTTGGACACCCTTGATTTAATGGATACAGAAATGGAAGATATGAGTGACGAAGAATATTTTAATATTATATTCTGAAATAGAAGGAAAGAGATTATTCGAACTCGTCGAAAACATTTTGATATTTGGGATGATGTGGATTTTTACATCATATTTAGGTTCTCAAAACAAACAGCCTTTATTATTTTAGAATAAATACATTCTAAAATCAAGAATCCGACAAATTGATAATAAAATTCAAAAATTTCTAATAAAAAAGTATAATTTTTTTATATGAACAGCGCATTGTCAACAGAATGCATGTTTCTTCTGACATTAAGATTTTATGCTGGCGGCGGGATGCTTATCATTATAACGATCTGGTTGAAATTGTTTAAGAAAAGTATACATCGAAAAATTTACCGTATTATTCAAGCAATTCGAAGCTCTTTTTCCATATTCAATCCATCTAGGTATTGCAAAATTTGTCTCTTCAGCACAATTAAAACCATGATTAAAACCAGCATGATAACCAAATGGAAACGTTATCATTATTTCACCAGCCTCTTGTGTTATATTACTAAAGGGTATTTTATGTTTTCGCAAAATTTGTAGACTAATTAATGTCATTTTATGTCTTAAAAATGAATGGCAATTTTCATAACTAGCTGGAAAATAATCATTTGCGATCTTTTCTAATCTTGTACCATATTCTGGCGGTACAGCATACCATGTCTTTGGTGCACCAAAATGTAAATAATTTATAGAATATAAATCCATATTTTCAATCTTCAGTATTCCATGCAAATGTTGTTTTCCACATACCAAAATATAAAAATGCTGTATTGACACCTTCAATTTTTATATCATAATCTTCATTCACACAATCTAATATTGTTCCTAAACGATTAATATTCCATACATTCACATCAGGATCTGTAATACTTCCATTAACATCAGCACCATAAATCGGTGCAATATAGGTGATATTTTTCCAATATTTTCTTTCTAAATCTTCAAAATCAAAATGTTTTGGTGTTGCAAATCTTTCTGTATTTGCTAGTTCACTAAATTGTTTTATATTTAAGGGTACATTAACAACATTAATCTGTAGATATAATCCTTGTTTGCCAGTAACAATTTGACAAAGCGGTGCTGGAATTGTTATTCCAAACAAATTAAATATTAATTTTTAATTGTTTATGAATTAGAGTTGAAATTCCAAAATGAATGAAACGATCTTCCGATCTTTCTAAAGAAAGTGTGATTTTTTTAAATAAATAAAATGTTTTTGTTACTAGTTTATCAACGTTTTTTTGTTTCACTAATGTCTATAAAGGTTTAAGCCTTTACAGTTTACATGAAAAGTTACAAAATTTATTGTACTGAATTCACCGCGGAAATAAATGGTCACCCTAGGTATGCGTCCTACGAATTTTTTCTGTGGAATTAAAAATCCTAATGCCGGATGTTCAAGTTGTTTTATTAATTTTTCATTTGATTTCTTTAATACTGATGAATCTGAATTGATATTTGGTTTTGTTGATTCAGTCGAATCAGTCTTCTTTTTTCTCGGTTTTCTCTGGATCGGATCTTTTCTTTTTCGAAAATGATTTTCACGTTTTTGAAGTGAAATACTTCTATGGGGGCGATTAGCAAAAATTATGTGACAATTGTCTGTGACGAAACGTCACATTACAAAATATCTCATTATATGGACGTCCTAGACGATTACAATGTTCAACAATATTGTGGAGGTTGTGATTAGATTTATTTTCGTTGAAGACCAAATAGTTCTATCTATCACCGTATTAGCGCTGTAGTCGATACAAATTTTTGAAATTTTTTTAAACTTTTTATGTAAAGGTCGTACACGATTGAAATATTCAACAAAGTTGTGGAGGTTTTTATGGGGATTATTTCCGTCGAAGACACAATAGTTCTATCTCCCACCACTTCGGCGCTGTATTCAATAACAATTTTTGAATTTTGACGAAACGTCACATTACAAAATATCTTATTATATAGACGTTTGAGTTATAGAATATTCTTTTTCTTCATAACTCGACTCCCCTTTATCGCTTAACAAAAGAATAAAAGAATCTCGCAGAATATGTAATTGTATTTGATCCGCTTTTCATATTTTAAAATAAATAAAATCTATCTCTAACAGAACATAGTTTTACATATCTACATAGATTTAAGAACAACGTCATACGTAATTATAGATATTTAGCCGTATTCTGCGCACACAATTTATGTTATGTTATGTTATGTTAGATTTGACGTAAAAGAATATTTTTCGTTAATTTCGTATTCTGCGCACAAATTTTATGTTATGTTAGAGTATTTTCTTATTTCACATAGAGCGAATCTAAAATGATCTGAATAGGTCATGTTAGAATATTTGAGGTATAATTTGAGAGTATTTGTCGGAAATTTGAGCGAGCATTAAAAAAAAGAGAAATATTTTCAATCGTTTGACGTTTGTCATTTTTTAAAGTCAAAACAAAAAATTAAATTATTTGTACTCGTACATTTTGTTTCAAAAAAAAAAAAAACTTAATTTTATAATAAAATTAATAAATCCAATTGGAGTAGTGTATTTTGTGGATTGTTTTCAACGATTCTAGGCCGATCCCACTCGGGCAATTCCACTCGCACAATTCCACTCGGGCGCAATTCCACTCGGACAATTCCACTCGCACAATTCCACTCGGACAATTCCACTCGCACAATTCCACTCGGCAGAATTCGACTAGGGAGCAATTTAATTCAATGTATTTAACTCGCGCGAGTTAAATACATTGAATTAAATTTCTCTCTAGTTGAATTGTTATGTTATTATTCTTATATGTAAAAGAAATTAAATTGTTGCCCAGTCAAATTTTTTCGAGTGGAATTATTCCGAGTGAAATTGTGCCCGAGTGGAATTGTGCGAGTGGAATTGTGCGAGTGGAATTGTGCGAGTGGAATCGGCCGGTCACCGTTTTCAACAGTTTGAAACAAAGTCGTGTGTATACAATGTCGAGTTTTGTTCGTATTGAAATGTTGAAGGAAATTGAAGAACAGCGTGCCAGGTGTGTGTTTCAAAATGTTTTCATATTTTAATAAAATCTAAATATTATTTTATTTCCGCAGAAGATTACACAGAATCACTTTTCGTCGGCTTCGCGACGCTTCTGATCCGTTCGAATTGCCTTCTTTCAGGTTCAAAAAACTTTTCCGGATGGGTCAACAATCAGTTAGGATACTGATCGAAAAACTGTTGCCTTATGCTAATGAAACAAACATCCCATTTGCAATTCGCTTTTTGTGTGCTTTACATTTTTATGGACATGGCTCCTATCAAGTACCCGTTTAGTAGTTGCAGCGTTTTGGCAATATCACAATCAAGTGTTTCCCGTGCAATAAGGGAAGTAATAAATTTGCTAAATGATCACTTGCTGCGTGAACAAATAAAATCCCCTACTAACGTGTTGGAAATCGCCAGCACTAAAGAACACGGTATGAACTCTTTTAAATGTAAAATATTATTAATAAATATATTTTTTATTAAGTTTTAATGCCGACTTCGGAATGCCTGGAATAGTTGGTGTGATTGATGGCTGTCATATGACAATTGTTGCCCACCAATAGATGACCCATATTTTAGTGCCAATTTATTTAGAAACCGGAAAGGAACTCACAGTCTCAACGTTTTGGTTATTAGTACAAAATTTATTGTATATTCAGATTTATATTCCTATAAGCGTCATAGCTTGACATTTGCAAAAAAACTCGTGGATTTTGCACCATGATAACGCACCGTCGCACAGTGCCATCATTATTCGTAATTTGTTGACGAAAAATGCAACAAATACCATCCAACAGCCACCGAATTCACCTGATTTGGCTCCCTGTGACTTCTTTCTGTTCAATCGAGTTAAAAAACCATTACGGGGAACGCGTTTCAGCAAATGGAAAAATCGCCAACACACGCAGAGATAGATGTACTCTTGGCTACGTAACTTTTGCAAATGTCAAGCTATGATGCTAAGATTTAGAGGGAATATCAATAATAAATGTACCAATTTAACAAGAAAAAAACAGAACTCAAATCGGAACGATGAGAGCACCACACGGTGGTTATTCCGTTTTGTTTTTGATCAAGGTAGTATATCTATTTTATAGTGCTGCGATGCTGACATGCGAATTTTATATGCCAACGCCAGATTTCCAGAATAAGTTCATGACTCCGCAATTCGGAAAACATTGAAATTTAGAACGAAACCAATTTTTTATTCGGTTTTAAGCGCTATTTTTCTGTATGACAACAATTTTATTTTAAATTTTTTTCGGGTGATTCTGGATTTCCCCTCGAACCTTGGCTTCTAACGCCTTTCGTGAATACAGTACTTCCTAATGAACAGCGGTACAATAAAAAGTTCCTTACTGCGAGAAACATTGTAGAGAGGTGTTTTGGTGTTATCAAAAGCCGTTTTCGTTGCCTTCACCGCCACCGAGTGCTACATTACCATCCGACCGTAGCGTATAAAATAATTTATGCAATTTTTGCATTGCATAATTTTCGTTTCCGGAATAATGCAGATGATTTCGAAAATGAGAATGACTGCGAATTTGAAACCGATGAAGAGTAACCAGAGGAAATTGAAAACTTCGATACAAGTAACTCACCATTTAATTTTTTGAGTTATTGAATTCGCGGTTTCTTTCACTTCCGCTTCCTTGGCATCAGCAAGCGTCATATTCACTTTTATTTAATTATTAATAATTTGCGTTTTATTTTTCTTTCAAAATTTTGGATACTAAAAACTTATAAAAAACACACCAATTAAATGAAATATTAATATTAATATTTACACTTCAAATACTAATGTACTAGAAAAGTAAGAAAATTTAGTACATTTTCTAAACCTAAAATATCCCGTAAAAGAATTTTCGCAGAATACGAAATTCTAAAATATTTTAGAAATTATTTCAGAAATGAGGGGAAATTAACGTAACATAACATAACATAACATACAAAATCGCAGAATAGGACTAATTATTTTGTAATGTGTGGATTTTTTCTTTCCAACATAAAATTTTTTTTTATCGCAAAATACTAAAATGCCAAACGTGAAACCTTTTTGTCCACATATTTTAAATTATATCAGTCGCGTGTCGATAGATTGACTGGAGAATCATGCCTACGATTGAATCGGAAATGAAAAAGACAAAAAAAAAGAGGAGATCGAGTTTGAGTGTTGAGAGAAATGGAGCGAATGATAAGACCAAGTTCTACGTTGCTTTTTGTGAAGAAAAACCTAATGAAAAAATTGTACCTTTTGTGTGATCTCGAATGGAATATTAAATTCTAATGTATTATTTAAATGTTAACATTATTTGGCAACACTAATCAAATATTTCAAAAACATATTATATTGAGAGAGATCTTTAAAAAAGAGGAAGAAGCAACAGTTTTAAATTATTATTACACAAGGCATACAGAGAACGAGATATATAGAAAAGCACGAGATATCTTGAGAAACGAGATACGAGACCGAGAATAAAATTATTGTTTTAATTATTATTTAAAAACTTACAATTAAAATTAAATACCTTAATGTAAATTCAATATTTTTATAATCAATTTCTGTTTGTGCTAAAACCATTTATAATTGCATTGCTCTGAAATAAAGAGATTATATTTACACTGTATTGTTTGTTTTTGAAGCATCTTTACATTTGATTTGGGGATTTTGAGTGGAGCACTTTGTCCGAGAATATTGAGCTTCCTGATTGATGGAGAAAACCATATTTTGTAATATACATTATTTATACATAGTTAACATGTTATTGTATCGAGTGCAAGATAATAAACTTTGAATTCGCTTTGAGATAACAAAATTTAGAAGCCTGAATTTGGAGGCGATCGAATTCACGTCTTAGTGATAGAAATTATTAAAATCATATCTGGGAAATGAAATGCTGAATTCTGGGGGTTGAGAAAGTTTCCTTGGATAATCTGAAGACCGCAAAGGATAATTATGTCACGGATGACTGGAATGGAATCGGATGTGGTCCACATGACAAGTATGTGGTCATTTTTATTACATGAGGCGAAGTACTAGCGATTTTACGTTATCGATCCAAGAATGTCAAAATCAAAAAATTCATTGTTCCAAAAAAGCGAACAAAAGAAAGTAGTTTGTTACGGTAAAAAAAGGCAAAACGGCAAAATAAGGATGATAAGCTGAAAAATTCCAGGAATAAATTTCTGGCTAGTAAAAATACAGAACGTGATTCAATCGTTACAAGTGGTAATGATTCTGACAGCGAGATGGAAAGTGCCAGTTTGAGTACATCGTTGAGTAGTTCCTTTGAAACATTACTGAATGTTGAATCACAGCCTAGTTCATCAACCACAGAAAGAAAAATCGATTCAAGTGATATTGAAATGGATACGCAAATTGAAAATGATGAATCAAAAAGTGACAGTGAAAAACAAATTGAGCCCAATGAACACGATCCACATACATGGCCAGCCATTTTATCAAGTTCTTTTCGCGAAAAGATTGTAAAATCAGGATTACCACCGATTCCAAAAGGCAACGTTTATCCATCACACGATGGTCGAAAATTCAATGAAACCATTTTTTCTCTACACACACAAAATGTAAGGCAAAGAAAAGTAGAGTAAAAGTGAAGAACCGAGATCTGGATTTGAACCAGGTTCTCATCAGTTTAATGAGGCGAGATCGAGGTCTTAACCAACTAGACCATTCTACACTGTCTCTACTAGTCTGTTCATTTGCCTTTTCCTCTAATATTCTCAAATCATTACAACTGTTTTGTCTCAAACCTCTCAATTGTTTACCAAATTCAGTTGTATCCTACTTTTAACTCTTACAAAAACATAAAAATTTCGTCAATGGAGCGTCACAAAAAGAAAAAAATGTGGACGGGCAGGGAAGTCCGTAAACTAATTGAAATTTGGAGTGAATCTATATAGGACCTTCGAAGGGCTAAAAGAAATAAGCATGTATATGCCGAAATGGCATTAAAACTACAGGACTACTCCATGAATGTCGAGGCAGAGGAAGTACATACAAAATAAATAATTTAAGCCAGAGATATAGGTACAGTTTGTCTTTATTGCCGCCACTAAATTTACAATTTTTTGCAGGAAAGAAAACAAATTGGTTGGCCCGTCCGTCGGATCTCCTTCGTCCTGGACACATTTTGAAAGGGTTCACCTAATATTAGGAGGATTCAAGTGTAATAATCTTTCCCTTCTAGAAGAAAGTTTCAGCTCCCCCAAAAAAACATTGCTTACAAATGCACATTTTTATTATTTTATTAATCGTGATTGTGTAATTATTGTCGAACTATCATAAATATTTCGCATTCTTTTTTGAAAGGTCGACAAAAAAAGAAGTAATTGTAGAAATAGCTGAAATCAAAGGACTACGCGGTGTCATACAGAGTTAAGCTACAAAAATGAAAACCTATGTAACCTAAGAAAGCTGAAAAAGCTGATATCTTTCAGCTGGAAACAAAATTGAGTTTGTTGGAATCTTATTTCAATAATTTTAATAGTCTTCAGTCTAAATTGGAAAGACCGAATCCTAATGAACAAACGAGATTTATTTGAAGATAATTATTTCGAAATAAAATCCAAAATTTTTGCTTTCATCAACAGCAAGAAACCAATGCCATTTATTCCACTGGATTCAAAACCATTCAATATGTCATCAAATTTTGGTCATATAAAAAGGCTGGATCTTCCAAAATTTAGTGGTGAAATTCTAGACTGGCTTGATTTTTGGAATGTTTTCGTTAAATTGATTCATGAAGATAAAAATATACCTGCTAGATGTAATCATTTCTAAACTTGATTCAGATTCAGAAAAATATGGAAACTAAAAATATTTCGTCTACATAATCGTCTGAAGGAATTCAAAACGAGGAAGATTTCTTATACCCTTCTTGGAATGAATTCGCTAGTTTTCTCTAGAAAATATGTGGAACTTTGGAAACTTTAGAATCCACTACTAATCGTCAACATTGTTCTTCAAGCAAGTCTTCGCATAAATCGCACAAATCATCTTTAATTTCGACATCTCTGGAAACGTGTATTTTTGGCTCGGAATCATTACACTCACCATATAATTGTTCGAAATTTCAAAAATTAAATCGCAAAGGAAGATATTTTGAAGCTAAGACACTCAAATTGTGCATTATTTGTCTAAAATCCGGACATTCCGTCAAGCAATGTCAGGAGAAGAAATGCAAAAAAAAAAACTATTAATTTAATTAAAAAATAATAAAAACAAAGTATTAACGGGTTGCTTGTCCGAGGCTGAAGTAACTGCAACAGAACTATCGCTTGTTTATAACAGATTAAAGCACCACCATAGCTACCTTTCAATGGACTGTGGAAACAAATTACTGCATCAAAATTTTTAAGTAAGCCCATTGAAAATAACACTACTATAAGACCATTATGACTTTATGAGCAGGAAATCTTTAAACACGAAAAACAACACTGGTATGAATGACAATTCCTTTTAAAATAATTTTTAACGCTATCGTGGGAAAAAAACTATTCTTTGTCAATATTGTGGTGTGGCATTTCTTTGCGTTTAGTCATTATGAAAGCAGCATAAAAAAGCTTATTGCCACTTTTCATGTTATGTAACGGTGGGTTTCTTGCCTTACATTTTTGGTTTTAAAGACCACTAAAATCGCGTTTTTTTTTTTATTTTAGCTACTATCATGCATTCTAAGTTTCAACATTTTTTCCTTTCCACTAATAATTTTCGAAACTTAGCCACATTTATACATATTAGTGGTACTAAATAAAAATAGGAGAAAAGAAAAAACCCAGAAGAAAAAAAATCTGCTAGGATATGGCACGATTTGGTGAGAGAGAAAGAAATGGGAAACTCTTTAGTATGAACGAAACAGTGATATTAAAATACCGGTTTTGTTGATTTTGGAAAAAATTTTGCGAACGGGAGGTAAAAGAATTGAAAAAAATTGTCGATGAGGCGGAGAGTCGGGTTTGGAAGCTTGAACAGTCCAGATGGGCTGTGGAAAAAAAAATTTAATTAATAATTTCGGACTAAGTAGCAGGCACGAACATACAAAAAAAAAAGAGTTTTAAAGTTTTTTTGGGGGAAAGATTTGGAAAAGAAAAAGAACCGAAGAACACAAAATGCGGAAAGAAAAAAGTTTTTATAGACAAAATTTATTTTTTTGGTTATTTGAAGGCCATTTTTTTTTTAGTATTTTAAAAGAATAGTAAAGTGATTTTGAAACGTGTTGCCTTTTCGAATTTCAAAATTTTTCTAATTAAGCATGTAAACAAAACTGTAACAATTTGGAAAAACAAAAGGGAAAACCCAAAGGAAAAAAAATTTTTTTGATAGGAAAATGGATGAGAAAAAAAACAAAATTTTTAATTTTCATCAAACACCATTTTGTGCTGTTAGATCATCAGATCGTGAATCGCAGTTGTATAAGAATTTCAGTACTCGTAATATATAAATTGTAAATGACGCATCAAATTTCAATCTTTCCGGCCATCAGCTATTTTCCATGTTCAGCAACATATTACATATTAACAATTTGTTAAATGGTTAAGAAAAGACCCAAAAGTTGAAGAAACTAATTAATCTAAACCTAGTTCTCATTTACAAGATGAAGATGCCGTGCTACTACAATTGCAACCTATAAGTTTAAGTGATTGTGATATATTTCATTCGGCAGTCGAACTGAACAAGTCAACCGAATAACATCGATTTGCTGTCAAGCTGGGAATAACAAAAATCTATATATAAATTATACAAATGTTATGTATTATATAACATTTAATATAATAAACAATTATTATAAAGAATAAACACAACAAACTGGTGACGAGGATCAAGAAAAGGACCAAGGAAAAGTGTTAGTTAGAAAACTGTTTGTCTTGAGGTAATTACATATACTACTTTGCTCAACAAAATTCGACATCGTAAAAATCGCCAAATTCACTTTTCTTTGTTCACAAAACCAAGCATAAACTTAAAACTAATGATGATATTGACATGTAATTTGTTACAGCTCCAAAATCAAAAGCATACAAGGATCTAATTAAATCTTTACGAGATCATCTTTGTCCACAACCAAATAAAATCGCAGAACAGCACAAATTTTCTATGAGAATTCAACATGAAGGTGAATCAATTGCGAATTTCCAGGCTGAATTGAAGAGAATGTGCACAAATTGTAATTTTGTTTGCGGAAATTGTAATAAACCGACAAACAATACACATTTACGTTCACAATTTGTAAGGGGAATCCGAGATAATGACGTTCGCGAAAGGCTACTCCAGCAAGACTCGATGATGCAGTCAAATTAGCGCTGGCAATTGAATCATCTAAGGTTGAAAGTAGAGAAATGCGTACCGATTACAAAAGTACCAGCTCAGTCCATAATATTACTAAATATGATACTCAAAAGACAAAATAAGCTAAGAAAATCATTTTAGAAAGGTAACAACTCAAGAGCATCAAACCTTCGTAGAATCGAAGGAAAATGTTTTAAAAGTGGCAGCACTAAACATAAAGCAAACAAATGCATAAAAGAAAATTTAAAATGCAATAGATGCAATAAAAAGGGGCATGTTGAAGATGTTTGCCTGAATACAAATATAGCAAAGAATCATGTCATAGACATTCGGTCACAAGAAAGCTATTAGAAAGATATTATTACAAATGTTGAAGATACGGCTACGAATGTCGAAAACACAAATATTACTAATAACGAAATCGAAAATATTATTCTAAATGTGCCATCTATTTACACCAAACGAAGAAATACTACTGAATTCCAACGATCCACATTCTTGGCCTGCTATTACAAATAAAGTAATATATTCCCTTGTCAAGCACGGCCCAGAACAAGGCGATGATAAAAACGTTAATACCATTGTATCAGAAGGCGAAAATTTCAAAAAGATTGGTTTTATGTGAAACATATTAATGGAGAAACGGTTAAAAGAAAATGGATGTTATATTCTATTAATCAAAATGCAATATTTTGTTTGCCTTGTATGCTTTTTGGACACAGACACAAAACTCATAATATTTCAGACCAGCATAAAGGATTCCGTGATTGGCAACATCTTCATCCTGTTATTCCACCACACCAAAATTCGTCTGAGTACAGAAAATTTGTTCAAAATGCAGATTTACAAGGTTTTTGATACTCTAGTACCTCAATTAAATTGGCGTTATGAGCAACGGAGAACTATCTGTAATGATTTTTCCTTTCTTTATGGTTCGTCCTTGGAATCAACAAGCGTTTTTGATCTAAAAAAAAAGTCGGCCGCAGATTTAGCCATTAAGCATAGTAAAAATTTGAATATGTACCAGTTCACCTGTGAGATTCAAAGCTTTAAATTTGAAGCATCGACACTCATTAATAATATTAAAACTGCAACTCCACTTGAAATTTTGCAGGCACTTCATGACTTTGGGTTAATTGAGTCTTATCCAAATGTTGCTCTCCGAATATTTCTCACTCTCCCAGTTTCTACTGCATCGTGTGAAAGAAGTTTTAGCAAGCTAAAGTTAATCAAGAATTATTCAAGATCCACTATAGGACAAGAGAAGCTATTCAATCTTTCAATAATATCCATTGAATATAACATAGTAAAACATATTAGTTATGACGATGTTATAAATGAATTCGCGGAAATGAAAACCAGAAAAGTGCAATTTAAATAAACACATTTATAAAATAAAAATAATAATAAATAAATATTTCTTTACATTTTATGTACTATGCTCATTTCTTCTGATTAATTTTCCCAACAAAAATTTAGGGTTAGGTAAGGAGCCCAGAAATGAAATCTTGCACAGAGCACTAGAAAAGCTAGTTACGGCGCTGAGCTAGTGTATAAACAAAATAATAATCGTTTTAATTAGTCATTGTAAAATTATAAGCTTACAATTGTGCTCACGTAAAATTGTGAACATTTTACATTATTAAACTTACTATTGTCATCACCAAATTTGCAGAAGAATATTTGTCTTAAAGTGTTAAAGATCAATAAAATGGCAACAACAAAACGTAAAAATACATCGTTACTAGTTATGTGTGGACCATATTTGCGGATTGATCCCCGAATTTAAACCTGGTAGTAGTCAACAATAGTCAACAACACAGTGGGTCGAGTTTGTGGAAAATATGAAAGACATATATAATTGGAGCGATAGACAAACTATGCTCTATGCGTCTTTGCGTCTGAAAGATCCATAATATTGGTACCAAAGTGAACAACAAAATGTTACTATATGGGTACATGCCAAAAAGAAAATGTGTTTTTAATGACGATTTAAGCGAGTTTCCCTTTATTAAAACCACTACTAGTTTCAATCAGGTGAGATGTGAAAAATGTTTGGCAGATTTTTCGATAGCAAATAGTGGACGTGCTGATATTAAAAAGCATTTGAAACACAAAAGCATAAAAAACATATTTAGCCAAATCATCAAGTAAAGTTTTAATGAAAATTCTTAGAAGTAACACATTCAATGATAGACAAAAGGATCTATTGTAGAAGGTACTTGGGTATTTCACTGTGTGCAGCACAAAGCTTCATATAGGTCTAACGATTATACATAAAACCTAATCAAATCGTGTTTTAATGAAAAATGTGCTAAAACATTTTTGGTTTTCGAAGAGTTCAGACGTGTTTTTGAGTTCCTCTGAATTAAAAAAAAAAAATTTTAAACAAAAATAGTTTGTGGTGTTTTTTTTTTTTTTTTGTTACAGTAATATCTGTATTGTTATTATTTTCATTTATTTGTCGCGATATTCGTTCTTGGTCTCTTGTCTATTTTTTTGTGTTAATCAGTTAATTAATACTTAAATAACTAAATTTCTAGATGACCATGACTTTTGCATATCATGTGCCAAAGAGTGGAATTCTCTCGAAATATATATTTCTTGTAATGGTTGTAATGGAATTTCACACATCTCGTGTGCGGCTCTTTCTGGCAGGATTGCCGATAAATTAAAAGAAAACAATACTGGCCTTCAGTGGTTTTGTAAAAAGTGCCGCCCGCTCTCTAAGAGTGTTTTGATATCAAAAATTCAAACACTCAATAAATCATTTGACATTCTTAGGAGTAAATTTCTTGAGATAAATGATCTTTTTATGCAAGGGAAAATGAACGAGCCCGACGTGCGACACGAGCAGGTTAAACATCGAAACCAACTAAGGTAATACAAAAAGGCGAAAAGGAGCTGTATAAACCAATTGAAATGAATGAATGCGAGGATTGAAGTTGGAATTATGATAAGTACAAAACAGTGTTAAAAGGATTTGCTGGAGGGAAATGTTTTTCGTTAGGAAGAATGAAAAAAATTATCAAATTAGACGATATTATCGTACAAGCTGAATTGTTAGTCGTACCAATTAACGTTCAGGAAGTTGCGATTTTAATTGGACAAAGTTTGCTAAATGAACTCGGAATAAAAATTATTAAAAGTTGGAATAAATTAGAAATCTTTAAAGATGACCGACATTCATCCCAAGAGAAACGTGAAAGTGAACCTTCCCCCGTACATTAGACTCGACATCAGTATTTTATTCGACGTTATCCATTTACTGTGGACGATGTTCTAACAGGAGATATTGTTATGTAACAAAACATTACCTACATCCCTCCAAAGAGTAACGCACTTCGCAACAACATGTTTCTTGAAACTAATATGTTTCGGAAACCTCAAATGTTGTTGTGAACCAAAGAAATGTTCCGCAATATTTTTTAAAGCAATAATGTTTTCTGTAAACTAAAAAGTTTCGGAACATTATTTATTTCTTCAGCGAAAATTGTACTTTGCACTATCAGCAATAAAATTATTGGAAAATAACCAATTGCGAAATGCATTAACATTTGGTGCATTTCGAAATTGATGTTGAAAGTTTCCAAATCGAAAGAAAATCAGGACGGTTGCAACACAGCAACGTTGCTGAAACTTAAATGGAACACTAGGTGCAAAGTACGTAATTTTCTAGCTATAAAAAGGCTGCTTTGAATAATCAAAAGGCAGTTAAGAAAAGAATATCTGAGACACGAGCAGTTCGAGAAATAACGGAATCAAAAGGCAGTTAAGAAAAGAATATCTGGTACAAGAGTAGTTCGAAAAATATCGGATACAAGTGTAATTTAAAGAACAACTAGAGTTATTTTTCTTCAGTTAATAAAAGTACAACACACCTAGGCGACAAACGCCAGTTATTAAATCAAAGTTATATTTTCTAAGTGAATTGTAAATCAGGCCAAAAAATTATTGAATCAAAGTTATATTTTCTAAGTGAATTGTAAATCAGGCCAAAAAATTATTAAATCAAAGTTATATTTTCTAAGTGAATTGTAAATCAGGCCAAAAAATTATTGAATCAAAGTTATATTTTCTAAGTGAATTGTAAATCAGGCCAAAAAATTATTAAATCAAAGTTATATTTTCTAAGTGAATTGTAAATCAGGCAAAAAATTATTAAATCGAAGTTACATTTACCAAAATAAGAAATTACATTTTTTGTCAAATAAGTCAAAGTTGAACTCGGAACTAGAGTGTTTTATAAATAAAAGAAATATATATAAGAACAAAAAAGTGTTTTGTTTTCTCGTGTTAATTGTGCGCTAAAAAGAAATTTTCGTAAGTGCCAGAAGAGCAGAAAAAAATTATGTAAGTTTGGTTTAAATTACCTCATATTTTTTATGTACAACGTGAGTTCCATCGCAAGACTCCTCCCAATCGATTTTTCCCTCATTGAAAACGACGAAGTTTCTCAAAAGAGGGGAATATTTCGAAAGAGTTTTTAACTCTAACACAAATTGAACACCTGCGGTGGAACACCCGACAACAAAGATAAGTTTCGACACCACCAAGAAAATACAACTTGATCACAAATCTTAATATTCAGATTCTGGAAAGAGCCAGATTGAAACAATACAAAGAATTTTTACATAACAATATCACAGAAGTTATAAAAGAAAAATTGCTGACATTAGTTAATTCCTTTAGAAATTGTTTCTCAATTAAAATAAACGAGTTAGGAGTAAAACCACTTATTAGTACGAACATCATCATTGACGGACGTAAAGGTGGTTAAATGTAAACCGTATCGAATGCCTTAGCAATATGAAGCAGAAATGATAAAAATGTTACTTATTAAATATTATTCAAATAACCCAAAAAATTATACAAATTACTATAATTGTAAAATCTTTCAATTGTAATGCCTAAAATATTAGTTTCTGTAAGTGCAGATCTTTTCAAATATTTGTGTTAACTGATAACGCAGAACGATTAAATTATAATAAATAAATAATAAATTAAGTGTAAAAAATTGTTTCATTTGTGTTCAAGAACATAAATAGAAATACGCCTGGAAGAGGTGTTGTAGAATGGGTAGTTAACCTAACTATTGCACCAAAGATCTTAAGGTCGCAGTACAGGAACACCCTAAAAAAATAAAATCTAAAAATCAAGAACATAATAGAACATCATTGGACTCACAATATAATAATATATTCAATATATTAGTTATAATCAATTAAGAATTAAGTATCAGTACATAATTGGTCATTTACCTTTATCAGCACAAATTATTTTGGTATAAAATAATTCTGCTCGGTCATTTACCTTATGTGCAATAATCAATTATTATAAAATATCAATTATATATGTAAAATAGAATTATGCTTAGTTAGGATAATTTTACTGTAAATACTACTGTTGGTTGCTCAAACACATCTAATTATTAAAATTCATCTTATAATTCGTAAACTAAACGAACGTATTGTTGGTTGTTCGAATATTAGTTTCGAAATAAAACGAACGGATCCTAATTCGACTATCGTTGGCTGTATAAAAAATATATTCCGCCCTTCTCTTCTGGACTAACATTGGGATCAGTCGTTTTTTCATTATCAATTTTCGTCGATTGTTCTCATTACATTTTTAAAATAAAACTTTTGTTAGACCGGTACTATTTTCGTGAAAAACACAAATTCTCAATTAAAATTATATGAAATAAAAATAAAAATAATTATTATAACGAAACATAATTGGTGTCTGATTTCTTTCGTCATAAGTATTCGCACCAACTATAAAAAGGCTTATAGTGCACAACTACGATTTTTGGATTAATAAAACAGATTAAAATAAAGTCTTAAATCTTTTAGTGGGTTTATTCTAAACACAAACTCATCAGCCCCCGACCAACGGTAAGGGCATCCAACAAGCATCCAAAGATCATCGAAACAATCAAAAAATAAAATTCATTAAGAGTGTTAAGATTTCAAAAGACTGCAATTTTCAATAGACTTTTATTAATTTTACTTGTTACTAATATTATTTTTTATTCACAGTAGAGGCTGAGATTTTCAATTTCTTTTGTTTTTTTGTTAATAATTTAATTGTAAAAAATTCGTCAAACAATTCGATTGGAGTTACTATTATAATGTACACAGACAATTCGGTCTGAATCGGACATTTTATTAATATTATTTCAAACAATACTTTAATTTTGATTAAAACCTATTATAATAATTAGTTAAAATTCCAATTTATTACTATCCCTTTTATTTCGATTTTGGCTCATTCCTTTCTCGCTAACATATAATCTTCAAAAACGCTTGAAGATTCAACAAGAAAAGATTGCTCCCTTAACATTTGATCGTTCGAGCACAGTTTGGACATCGACTGTGAAAATACAAATCTAACATTATAATATATAATTAATAATTTTATATATTATAAAAGCATTCAAGATAACAATTTTCAAAATGTCGAATATCAAAATTAAATAATTAGTACCGTGGTAATTTGAAAATAAGTATAAAATTTTAATATTGAACTTTTAAGTTCATTCCTCTTTGGAAGAATGTGGAAAAAAAATATAAATTGAAATTAATGTGGACAAAGCCTTTTCCATCTGGTGTAAGGCTGCACCAGGCATTTTTTTCTCAATTTAGAAAAAATTCATCAGAGCCCTAAGAAGAGACTAAGAAAAAAGCACCAATAAAGAAAAAAGGGCCCAAAGAAGAGGTTGGCCGAAACTTCATTTTTTAAAATAAAAAATATTTCAAAATTTTGTAATATCTATAAAATTATATTAATTCTATTTTAGAACTACAAACAACCATCAAAGTGCTTCCTTTATGGTCAAACCGCCCGGAAATGTGGTTTGTACAACTGGAGATGCAGTTCTCTTTGAATCATGTAGTTGCTGACAACACAAAATATTTTTATGCAGCCGAAGCATTTTCAACCGGAAGAAATTTTCAACGCCATTTTTGATATTATCAAAGATCCTCCGGCTGAAAATAAATACTAGAATTTAAAGAGAACCCTTACCTCCCGATTTTCCTTAAGCAATGAAAAAAAATTGGAGGAACTTCTTTCAGGTGTGGAGCTAGGACATAGGAAGCCGTCCAACCTCTTGAGAGAGATGCTGATGAAGGCAGGTGAGAACGTTGGTCAAGAATTAGTAATCTCTCTTTGGAAACGGCGACTTCCTCAAGTAGTTTCAGTAGCCCTGTCATCACAGTCTGCGCACAATATTCAAGAAATCCAAGAAATTTTCACATATTTCAACCTACTTACGAACTAAAACAAATTTTAAGTTTTAAATTGCCGTAGTTTTATTCTTTTGTCCTTCGATATTAAATTGTTGTTACATTGTTTTCAATTGTTTTTAATTTGTTCTAAATTATACTGTATTTTAATTTTTTGGAAATGGATTTGTGTCCTAAATGTAAGAATAAATTGCTTCACAAGGCAACAATTATGTGTGATGGAGTTTGTGACCGTCTCTTCCATTGTTCATGTGTTGATATTCCAGGTGACGTTAGTACATTTACTTGTGATGAATGTTGTAATATCCGGCCATGTCATATACTAAAATTATTCAAATTCTCGACTTTGAGAACTGACCAACTAGGTGTCAATTACGATAAACTGTATGTTGATTCGACATTTACAGCAAATAAAGTCAAATCTATTGGGGACAAAGTATCTAATATGTGTGAGCTATTGGACAACATGCAAGATTATGAAAATAAACTGGACAAAATTGCATCTACATTTCAATAACACAACATGACTTATCCAAAGTGATGAAAAAAACAACACAATTAGAACTGAAACTTAATACAATGCAAAAAGTTTTTGCTGAGTTTATGGACTCACCATTTGTATCCACAGTGACAACATTAAAAGTTCCTCTGATGGCAGATGAAACTACCTTAGGGAAACTAGATGTGTTGCGTAATGAGTTTCATTCCTGTATGTCTTTATTATCGTCCAATAATAACTCTATCGTTGATTTAAAAAATTTGAAGTGGCTATCTCTACAAAAAATAACAAAAATTTCCTTGAAGGACTGACTATTACCAAGGCTAATGTTTCCACAAATCCTGAACCTGTTCTTGAATGTATTGCTACTGTCACTAAATCAGCCCCAGCACTTAACGTAAATAAAAGTAGCAGTCTATCGAATCGTTCTCGTAATCACATTTCCTGTAAAAAACGACGCAACACCTGGGAATACACAACATGACGAAGAGTTGATCGAGTAAAATTTATAACAGTTTGTAAAATAAAGTTCATAAAAATATAAGTCGGTGTTTCATTTAAAAAAAAAGCCCGTACGCTTCCCAAACAGTCTACCAAAGTACTAAGATGGCAGAGCAATTAGACAGATTAGCGTTATGTCAAAAAGAAATTGATGATGAAATATAGAAGCACATAATTAATGTTAAAAAAGATTCCAAAATAAGGAAAACGAAAGAATACATTACAAAATGCAGGGAAAATGTATTAAAACTGTGGGAAGGCTTTAAAGAGCACGAAGTTAAAATTAACGAGTTTCTAAGTGAACAATCGCATCATCCGTATTTTACATCTAATTTTCATCATCAAGTAAATTCAGCTTATGAAGAAATAATAAGTCTTCTAGCTCAGGCCTCGTCAGATGTGCAAACGGTTAATAAAGACCAGTAATTTTGCGACACATAGAAGAAATTGAACAAGAACAATCTCAAAATGAGCGGATAGCATATTATCAATTAAAAATCAAGTTGTTAACAGATGATTGCGAAAAAATTATAAACATTCATTGTGATATTTTTGTCTATACTACAGATGAAGATTACATTAAGGATTATTTAAAAAACAATAATTTCGAAGAAACAGAAGACGTCTATCACTCAACCATAATTATTCTACAAAGTATGATATATTATCAGTAACAAGCGGGATTCAACAAAGAGTAAACAGGTTACAGAATAACACAACCGATACTCATGCTGATATCAAGGAACCAAGATTGAATATTCCCATATTTGCAGGAAAATACGCAGAGTGGAAATTACTTTAAGATATTTTTACACAATTAATTCATAAAAATATCACGTTGAGTCCAACTCAACGATGCATTATCTAAAGGCACAATTAAAGGGTGAACCTAAACGATTGTTGCAACATTTACATGTAACCGACGAAAACTACGGAACAGCTTTGGAATTACTTAATCAAAGATATAATACTCGCCATTCAGTTTCAGCCCAATTAAAAGCATTGCTCTCACCACAAGCATTAATAGGAGAATCAAGTAACGGTCTAAAAATAATTTTCGTTAAGAGTTACCTTTCTTAACAATTTGGAAATAATTAGTGAACATGTCTTTCGAGTACTCCGAAGATCGAAATAGAGAACAAAATTCTCAAAACTATCGATAAATGGAATTAGTGCAATTTAATTAGGAACAGAAAAAATAATACTTTCCTCATTTTCAAGTGTATCTGACTACTAGAAGTGTTCAGATATTCCAAATATTCCGAATACCCTTTTAAAATTTAAATCAATTTAGATTTGTACTTAATTATTATAAAAAAAAAATAAATAAATAAATAAACTGAAAAAATGCAACATATAGTTTTAAACGTTCCAAATACGTCTCCAAGCAACCATATGTCTGTTACAACTTGTATAAGAGACGGTTGTTATATAAAACTAACTAATTAGCCTTTCCGCGAACATATTTCTAGACGGAAAGCTAACCGAATATTAAGTAACACATTCGCGGACAGGTTATTTTTTTTTAATTCTCCTACTCAACCCGATGGAAAAGGAGCTTATTAAATAAAATTATCTATGCCAAATTATGTTCATCATGAATATGCTTTTGATATCTAAATAGTAAAATAAATCAAGTGTTTGATTTCATTTAATAAAGAACCGATTCGGTCTTGGTTTAGGCGTAAACTGAAATGCTTCAATGGTACCGGTTCGGTATACGCATAAACGTACGACCTATTCTTAAATTTAGACCGTCCACGAACGTGTTAAATATTTAAAATTACTTAAACAATAAATATGTAAAAATGTAAGCTCAATTGAATGATAATATAGTGTAATCATGTTCTTCAATAATTCCCAAAATACATAATTAATGCCTAATGCTCTAGAGCTAGACGGATCTCTGATTTTAATTACAATTATTTTTTAATGATACTTCTGGATGACCTATGACACATCTTCTTTTTTCACAATGATCATTATTCTTGTCATTTCAAAATTTGCATGAGTTTTTAATTTTTATTACACAATGTTTATTAATTATTATTCAATGAAGTTAATATTTTTTTATTGTTTTTACCAAAATTTAAAGAAATTTTTGGAATAAAATTAAGTTTCTCTCGTTTTAAATTTATGTGAAAGAAGAAAATATGTCAAAATCACATAAAATTTTTAAAATGTTTAAATGTAGATGGCCCTGTAAACAGTGTAAAGCAACAATTTGGGACCTCTTCACAATTTCATTTAATAATTAAAACAATAATGATGCTTGAAATACTATAGATACTTAAAATTGATCATTATTACGTAAATAAAGGTCATTATCGAGTTTTAATGACCGATTGGGCAATAATGAGCATTAAAATCGGAGATCCCTCTAGGATATAACACAAATTATTTAATTACTTATGTAACAAAATAACTTTCGCTTAAAACTAGAATACCTTATCATTATGTTTGCGTTTAACATTATCTTTTGCTGCCAATTTATAACGATTATTCGATATTGCCTTCATCAGTTTATTTAATTCATTTTGTTATTTCTCCAATTTCTTTAGATTTGAAGATGAAACTTTTCCGATATTATTGAATTTCTCATCTGTTGTATTGTAATATCTGAAAATTTAAAACGATTTTTAAATATTTGCATTAAACAAGAAAACTGTATTATTTACCCAACGAACAAAGATGTCCGGCAGTGGTATATAAAAGTGTTTCTAAAGTATTTACAGCTTTATGGAAATTATATGCTTCAAAACTTTGATTATAAATTCGTTTTATTGTTCCTAAACGACTTAAAATCCATTTATCCATAACGTTCAATTCAATTCCTTGTAAATTATCATCATTCGAAGAAGCTAATTGTAATATTTCACATGATTGTAATGTAAAACGAGTTGCTTGCCACATTTTATTTAGAAACAGTTTAGTGCAAGGCTGTCCAACCCACGGCCCGCGGCCCATGACAAGTATCAATGCGGCCCGAAAATATTCAAAATTACTGAAGCATGTTCATTTTTCTGGGAAATGATTTCTGTGTTTGCGCTCTCGTGCTAAAACTGCCAAGTGACAAACAACAGCAACAGGACCAGAACAGAAAGCTTTTTCGTTATGCAGTAAATTCTCTTTATTTTTGCGTTGCTCGCTCAGCTACACTGTTTTGTTGTTTGTTACCTGGTGGCTTAAGTGAAGAATGAAACATACTAAGTGTAAAATTAGAACCAACATGTTGGATGAACACCTTGAGAACTGCCTGAGAATTGCAACCACGTCAATCGAACCCGATATTGACGGTTTAGTTTTTCAACTTTAAGGTATCACATTCATTTTATGATATGGATTTATACATAGTAATATACTTGTGGCCCAAAACACCATGTCTTCTTCCAATGCGGCCCAGATAAACAAAAAGGTTGGACACCCTTGGTTTAGTGGTAGAACAGTACTTAATGTTAAACGTAATGCATCATGTTCCACATTCTGGAATTCCATTTGGCAAGGATTTTTCAATTCCATCAATTGATTTTTTCAATTCTTGAACTGTTAGTACTCAATTCGAGTAGGATTTTTCTATTTCCATTTTATATTCCTGCAAAAAAAAAATATCTTTAAAACAGACCAAAATTATTTAATAATGTGCAGCGCACGAGAAAGAACTAAACATGTTCTCTACGAATACTCGCAAATCTTGAAGCCACACTAAAAACATAAAGGTTTTTTCTTTATAACTTTGTTTCTCCTTTTCAAATTTTCCTCTAATTTGTAAGTAACCCAGACCCTGATAGCATAACTCTAATTTGCAAATTTAATTCAAATCGGTGTATTAGTTGTGTGTATTAGTTGTACATCAAAAAAACTTTATGAACAGGCCTATTTTCTCCTACGACTATTTTTTTCTCCACTATCCCTAGACCGATATTACTGGAATTTTCCATGGTATCGTCTATTTATGTAATCCACCAATATAATTAATTTAAACAAAATTGCTTGACAAATTTTCAAATTAAATCCGAAAAACCATAAACAAAAAAACGACAAAACTTTCTGGTCACCCTGGTTTTTCCTTTATAACTTAGCTCTCCCTGGATGAATTCTGCTGAAATGCAATACCAAACCAAGTTAAGGAATAAGCAACTCATATTCTAAATTTCATCAAAATCGAATAACGCAATTTTGAGTTATCTTGTATACGGACGGACTGACAGACGGACGAACATGCTTAAATCGATATAACTTTTGATTCCTGACACAATCATAACCTTAAAATCTTTCTACGACGATTATTTCGATGTGTTACAAATGGAGTAACCAAACTAATATAGCCTCTGGTAGTACCTACCATAGGGCATAAAAATAATTTCTATTTACCTTTAATGACACTCCTTGAATAACTTGCTTTCCTTCTATGTATTTTACCATTTAATCAGAATATTTCTAAATGGCATTTGATTTGTAAATTCCTGTCTTAAAATAACCATTCTAGCGACCCAAAAATATATGATGTCATGTCCAGGTTACCATTAAATCTAATGAATAATTCTCGTTCATTTGATTTGGTCATCCAAACACAGAAAATGACAATAAAGATGATGAAAACCATTTATCTATCCATTGATCTTGTTGAATACAGAATTTATTCATTTTGCAATTCGGATATTTCCGTTTAAACTTTTCTATAGCTTGATTTTTTAATTTCGCTGCAATCCAAATTGGTTTTTTGTATTATTATGAAAATTATAAACTGGAATTTGATGTCGCCACCATAATTGTCTTGAAATACACCAATCTTCAGATTCCATTAATCATCGATACAATTCTTGTTCGAAATTTAATGGGAAACTTTTCATTTCACAAAATTTAACAGAATTCATAGGATTTCCTGAAATTTCATCACATTTTAAAAACCATTGTGGTTTTAAGATATATTCAATAACATCATCCGAACGTGTACAACTTGATAAGATTGATATTATGTGATTTAATATTTTTGTACGAGCTACGAAACATGGTAAATTTGCGAAATCATGAAATTCGTCTAGAATTATATCAGAGACTCAGTAAAACAAGAAATTATTTTCAATCGATGTCGCTTAACTATGATAAAATCATTTTCATCATGTCCTGGAGTTTTTTTTTACAGTTCCTGTATCATAAATTTGTCCGAACGTTATCGTCTCTGAATAGCCAAGAACTTGAAGTTTTGTTGGTTCTTTAATTTCCAAATTTTTCACTTCAATATCAAATACTGACGATTCTAATGTATTTCTTCCAACAAATAAATGTATAAAAGTTTCATTCAGCAGCATTCTCTTGTTTCTAACCGAATACAAAAAGTTTCTTTTGAAATCGTTTTGTAATATTAAAGAAACTTGGGTGACTTACCTTATCCATTGTAAAATAAAGATCCTTCCAATTTAATGAGCAAGCCAATTGTAATAAATCTTCAATAATTTAATTCTGTTTTTATCAGATTTTCATTTAAGAATTTCCTCAAGAAATTTCTCGCGCCCAAATTCATGGCGTGTTTTATTCTGTTCTTTATACAATTACTTTTAAACAACCCACCATCTGTTCCCCGTATCCAAGCAACTTTATAACCTTATTGCAGCTTTTTACGGGATATTATATCTTGTATGGTTCCTATTAAAACATGACCCAAATGAATGGAAACCATCACATTTGGGTATGGTAAATTTCGATTTATGAGAACCCGCATTATTATTATTATTTAATGAATCCCTTTTTGCCAAATTAAACATTTCTGATGTCCAACATTACGTAAGTTTTATAGCCCTTTTCGTTTTGTACTGAGTTAGAAAAAAGTATTCACAGAATATCATCCTTCATTTTCTTATATGGATTAAAGAAATATATAAAATTACCTGATTTTCTTGAAAATTTATTGAAACAAAAAAGCGAACTAAATGCCACACTCGCCATACTTTAGCGGCAAACACATTTTCTATCACCTGGGCTGCGTTCACTCACCAACTAATGCTGGAAACACATGTGCAGATATTCTGCATGCAGCGCTGCACGAATATCCGCACATATCGCACATTTCTGGGTGTTATAACAAACAACATCTAAAAATTCGTGGAATTTTCTTTCACAACTAAGTTTGACATATTTTTTATTAAAATGGGCGAATTTTCGTTCTTGCCGTTTAAAAAAAAGTTTTTATGGTGTTTATTTACTTATTGGTAATCAAATAGAAATTATGTTAATTCATAAATTAGTAAAAAATTCGTTTTTTTCGAATCCACGCCGAAACGTCAAATCCCACTTTTTTTTTATTTTGATTTTAACGAAATCTACCAGTGACAGTCATTTTTTGGTTAAAATGGGGGCAATTCTTAAAATTCGTCGAAATTTTTGAAAATTCAGCATTTTCAGTTTTAAATGTTTTTTTTTTTTTGCTTTTAAAGTTTCCAAAAATGAGGCTCTACGTATGAAATGGCTTTCGGCTATTGGTTTACGCAAGAAAGAACATATATAGGCACATACGTGTTTATAATTATTATTTAATAATTTAATTTTGTATGTTTAAGAAAAACTTGATTTTTTAGCAATCAAACGCAAACATTTTTTTGCAATTCGGATGTTCCAGAATGCATGAGATTTTGGCCCATTTGCAATGTTGCCCCTCCGAATATATGTTTTTAACGCCACCACTACGCCGCACACATAAGCAATAAAATGCAAGAGTATTCCAAAAGTGCTTCAATTTCCCCTGCGAAAGGCCTATCCATATTTTCCTGAATCGTCGCGTCCGCCACCGTCGACGTCGAGATTGCCACCTGCCATACATTTCATATGAAATTAACTTTCATTTGACGCTTCACGCGTTCGTCGCGTTCATTGCGTCCGTCGCGTCCGTCGAGATTGCCTCCAGGGTTAAATACTACTGAACTAGGATTCGCTTAACCCCTGAATCAGATTGAAACAGCAACAGCGAACGTTGTGAATGCTGCTTTTTGAAACACATTAAACGACAGCAACAGCAAAATTTGGCAGTTCAATTTTGAAAAATAGGTTTGCTTGCTTTCCTGTTCCTCTATTGCAACTAAATGCGTACGAAAATATTTTGATTAAAATTCATATCGTTTAATGCCAAAAATATTTGAAATATTGTCATTAAATACACGAATTTATCAAGTTTAGGTAAATTCACCATCTTCTATTTTAATATTAGTTCATTTTATAAAATATTATTTAGAATAAATAAATAAAAAAAAGCAATAAAAAATTATAATTTAACAAAAAATTAAATTTTATTCATGAAACAAGACCAAAAAAAACGATAATTAATATTTTTAAAGTTCATGCACTATATTAAGCCAAATTGTAACTAATAATAAAGTCCGGAAGCTTCCTATCCTTACCGTACCGCCGTTGTTCAAATTTTGCCTGTTCTTTTTTAAACAATTTTCTATCCTCTGCTAAGGCTGATAACACACTGAATCAGACAAAACAGACCAACACAGTTTTTTAGCACTTAATCAGTTTTGTTACCAATAAATACACAAAAGTATATGCGCAAACCCACATTAAATCAGGCAAAACATCTACGAAAAAACAAAATGTTTTCTCGATTGTTTCGACATATAAATACACGCAATCAAATCGGTCAACCCTCACTAAATCGAACAAAACAACCGCAGTCAGTCTTATCAATATTTCCCCTCCATCATTTTTGTCTCAACAGAAAAATAATTAAATGAGGCGACGCACACTGACAAAACAAAACAAAACAGGTGTTATGAGTGTTTCGAAACGCCGAAAAACATGCCTGATACTGTTCGACGGTATCATGTTTTTTTTAATCAAATATCAAATTTCATGTTTAGAAATGAAAAAAAAAATTGATATTATTTGAAATTTAATTTTAAAATATATTTTTATTTACAAAAGTTAAGTTTTCTAAATCTAAAATTTGTAATGTGGAAAAATTATTTTAAATTTTTCGTTTTTTGTATCAAAAATGTTAAAATAAATTCGGTGCTCGATTTTTGAATATCTTGTGTGAATTTTAAAATTTATTGAAGCATTTCATATAATGCAGTGTTTCCCAACGTGGGGCCCACGCCCTACAGAGGGGCAATTTGATTGTTAAAGGGGGCAATTCGAAAATGGACATGACACGAGTTTAATTCTTTCGCTCCGAGCCATTTAAATGCAATGCTAGATTTCGGTGCCAAATTTAGTTTCTTAAGTGGACAATTCATTTTTTTAATATTAAAAATTATGTATGTTACATAGGGGGGCATAAGAATTTTAGAAAGGCTAAGGTGGGGCATGGCACAAAAAGGTGGCTAAGGTGGGGCATGGCACAAAAAAGGTTGGGAAACACTGACATAATGGGTATGATATATCCATCTACAATAAATTTGAAATTTTGATTCTAATTAATTCTGTTTTGTCAATGCCACACAAAACAACCAACACATTTAGTTTTGTGTTATTAATGTGCGTTAGGTTAAGCCAAATCGTCAAATATGTCAAATTAATCGAAATAAATTTACAATCTCGACGTAGACGTGACGGACGCGACGGTTCAGACATTGTAAAGTTGACTTGTATTCAACTTTTACGTGACGGACGCATTCAAATGTCATTTTAAAATTTCTGTGTCGGAATTATTTTGTGAAAATTCTTTTTAAAAACGATATTTTAGTTTTTTTTATTAATTTACACTACTTAAAAACTATTTTAATTTATAACACAAAGATTATATCAAATAATAATAAAAATTACAAATTTCATCGATGGTGTCGAGTTTGCCTGCACAAAAATATTTATACCGTCACTAACGTTTTTGACAATTCACGCGTTCATTGCGTCCGTCGAGATTGCCTCCAGGGTTAAACTTGAAAAATTGCAGTGCAACAAATAACAAAGAATTCATATATATTCTTGCCGATGACGTGTTACATCAAAAAATCAACCCCCATCGGTCAAACAGACCCTTTTGGTAATTCGGATTACCACATTTAACTACTATTTTGATGACAACACTCCCTATGCACAGAAAGGCAAATACAACCCTTTTCTTTTAATATATTAATGTCGGGACGGCGCGAACGCCATTCCCGGCTACCAAAAATTTCGCGCACGAGTTACCCACATTAGGGGTAATCGCGGAGGTCAACTCAACCGTAGTGCAATGGCTAAGCCTCACTCCGGGGGAACCGCCTTGTTGATCACGGTAACCCCTACGCCAGGTAAGTATGCTTTGGCATCGTTCGCCTTCACTATTTATACTCTTGCGACAACTTCAAACTGCGAATTATATTAGAATGAAATTTTTTTAATATTGTACAATACGAAAATATAATTTTCATTGATTTTTTTGCTTTTGAACATGCATACATAAAAACATATGGATTTCATGTGTTTGTGTGTATATTCTCTTCTAGAAACATGACATTTCTTTTTTTCATGTTATTTAAAAAGTTGAAGTTCTTTTAACCAGAAATTGAGAGCCAAGAAAATAAATACTATAAATAAATGTTTATCATTAAAAAGATTGCTATTTCTACCACAAATTCTTAGTCCAGAATATTTCAGGTTTGGATTTTATTGCAAAAATAAAATGAAGCTAACAAAATGATAACAATTAGTTTTTAAAAGAAAATTATAATGTGATGTTCGTTCATTAAGTTTTTTTTTTTTTCTTCAGTGTTCCTCGTTTGTTTCTTTTTCGGTGACGACTGCCTTTTACCATAATAGGATTATGGTCTCTGGTGTATTACAATTTTATAGATTTGATTAATTATTAATATTATTTTCATTAAAAATTATCAACGCCGGTCCAAGCTATTTCAGCGCCGAATGCAGATAAGGTAAATGACGCCTTCAATAATAAAAATATCGTATAGAAGATCAAGGAAAAAGTTCGTGACGTTTTTTCACCAAAATTCCAACACATTTTTATTACATTTTAAATGAATTTTATTAAACCAAATATGTGCCGTTTTGATCGATAATCTTTTGCCATTTTTCTGGTAAAACCATTATGCCATGAATGTGGGATTTCTGGGAAAAAAACTCAACCAAGTGATTTTCACAGTCTTTACACGATTAAAGGAATTCTGCAGAGACCGAAGTAAATGGTAGTCGGACGGAACAAGGTCCGGACTATACGGTGGATGCATCAAAATTTCCCAGCCAATCTTTCTCAATTTATTCCTAGTCAATACAGATGTGTGGTGCATGGAATTGTCCTGATAGATAAATACGCCTTTTCTATTGATCGATTGTGGCCGCTTTACCTCAATTGCGTGCTTTCATCGCGTTAGTTGTTGACAGTAGAGAGTGGAATCAATCGTCCGCCCAGATTAGAGCAGTCCATAATGCATAATTCCCTTCCAATCCCGTCAAACAGAAAGATTTATAAAAATATTCTATGAAATGTCACCTTTCAAGCGAGCTATAACATAACTTGATAGGGTTAGAACTACTAAAGTTAGCGAATCTAAAGGCATCTATTGGAAAAAAGTGCCCCGAACTTTTTCCTTAATACAATATAATCAAAGAAAAAATGTACCTTTTCTAATTTTGCTTAAAATTTAATATGAATCAAAATGAAAAAACTCGCGATACTAAATAAAAAAATGCTCAAATTTAGCGCCTTCCGAACTTTGGCGCTGGATGCGGTGGCTCCATTGCACCATTGGTTGGATCGGCCCTGAAAATTATTGTACAATCTTTTTATAATTTTATATTTTATTTTTAATAATGACGTTGTGTTTTCCTGCTTGCTGCTTTTAATAATTTTATAATCGTTCTATTTTTTCTGAAGACCAGGTTTCTATGATTTTTTATTTATATTTTTTTTTAGTTAATTCCCACACGATTCAGGGCCGCATTTAAGCCCCAAGCTTCGAGGAACTAGAAAAATATGCAGCAGATTTAGAAATTGCTCTGACAGATTCTAAAAATGATACATCTACAGATATTGAAAAGGAAGCAGACCTAGACGGTAATATGTTGGTCGAAGAAATGGAAATTCTAAAACCAATTCTTTCCTTAGAATATTTCCAAAATTCATTTAAAATTTTATTGACCTGAAATCAAAGTGTAACTAATAATAAAGTCGGGAAACTTCCTATCCTTACCGTACCGCCGTTTTTCAAATTTTGCCTGTTCTTTTTCAAAAAATTTTCTATCCACTGCTGACATAGATAGCTACATATTGTACGTATGGGTGAAAGAGAAATATAATCTAAGCAAAGAAGCACTTGTTGAAATTTATATGCAATGCACAAATACTAGAAGAAATATAAGGTTTTTAAGAGATTTTCATGTGCTTTTTCAAGAACTTTCATTCTCTCTCTTCCTGATGGATTTTGCACTTATTGCCACGTGCTTTTTCTGGCTACTTCGCTAGCTTTCCGGACTTTATTATTAGTTACACCTTGTTGGAAATTGACTTCAAATCAACATCAATTTCATAGTGTCGGATTACACGCGGTGTTTTTTGGGTAGATTTCTACCGCAGCCATAGGCATCAGTGGGTTGGGGTGAGGCAGAAGATCTACCTCTCGAAATGTTGGCGCAACGGAGTTTTTTACGCACCCAAACAAGAGTCACTGTTTGTGTCGGTTTCGAAAAAAATTGAAAATTCAAGCGCGCCATTCGCTTACTGACCGTCAACAGGTAATCATATTCTAAAAGTACATAGGAAATAGTAAAATAGTAGATCCTAACAGTTTTACGGTTTAAGTTCGAGTGATGCTGTGCTCACACACACTAATACACTCCTTGTGTAGCTTGTATAAAAGACTGTGGTATAAACATTCCTCGTCTAATCGGTTTGGTAGTTTTCTACCCAAAACTTGACGGTAGATTTTTACTGCGTTTAATCCGGCACATAGACGCTGGCGAATAAATTTTTTTTTATAGGTTATGTTTTCCCTCTTTTCATATCCCATTTAAAATTTCCAAGTCGATTTGAAGTCTATCTGGGTTTACATGCAAATTTCAGGTTGATCAGAAAAATTTTTTTGATCGGATCGACTCAACTCCGATTGATCATGCAGACGAAGTAACAGATTCAGAATTGCAATTTGGACATTTACGTAAATTTTGATTAAAGAATTCTTTGTGTAGAAAGTTACAGTTGCAGCATTGACATACGATTTGAAAATACCCGAGATAATCTGAAAATTCTTCTGTTTGGTTTGAGTCTTGGTTAAAAGTAACATGAAAGAAAAAATGTATATAAATAAATTGAATTTAAATATTCATATATATTTTTTGAACCTAAATTTGTTTTTTTAGTCAAATTATTAAAATAGTTTCTACATTAATTAATATTTAAATATAAATTATATTAAAAAATATTTACAAAATCTTAAATTACCTCCATCTTTTGGCGGTGGTTGTATGAATTCAATCAGCTGAAATAATTCCCCTACTTTCAATTGTCAAACAAAAATAGCAAATGTGTTTGCCGGCAAAATATGGCATACAGTTCGGGGTTTTGTTTCATCTTACGGCAATAACTTTTCAAGAAAATCAGCTAATTTATAAATTTATTTAATGTATATAAGAAAATGTTACGAAATTTTGTCACTACTTTTCTTTTTTTATTAAATCAGTACAAATTACAACGTCTTATAAATCTTGTGCTGTCAACAATCAGAAAAAAGGATTCATTAAATAATAATAATATGGGCTCTCATAAACCGAAATTCTCGACGATTTTACTACCACCAAATGTGACGGGATCTCTTCATTTGGGTCATGTTTTAATGGCAACCATGCAAGATGTAATATCCCGTAAAAAGTGGCAACAAGGTTATAAAGTTTGGATACAGGGAACAGATGCCGATGTATAAAGAACAGAAAGCACGCCATGAATTTGGGCGCTAGAAATTTCTTGAGGAAATTCTTAAATGGAAATCTGATAAACAATCAAATTATTGAAGATTTATAGCAATTGGCTTGCTCATTAAATTGGAAGGATCTTTATTTTACAATGGGGAAGGTAAGTCACACAAGTTTTTTTAATATTGCAATACGATTTCAAAAGAAACTTTTTGTATTCGGTTAGAAACAAAAGAATGCTGTAAATAAAGCTTTTAAACGTTTATTTGATGACGAGCTTATTCTTCGACGAAATTCATTATTTATTTGATATTGAAGTGGAAAATTTGGAAATTAAAGAACAACAAAACTTCAAGTTCTTCGCTATTTAGAGACGATGGCAGGCGAACAAATTTATGATATCGTTTATAAGATTTGTGATCGTGGTGATGAAATAATTGTTTCAACAACATGTCCAGAAACTCTTCTCGGTGGTGATGTTCCAATTACTGTCCATCCGAATGATGAAGGATATTTAAAATATTATAATGACATTGAAGTTTGGCATTCATCAAGAACTTACATCAATCTTTTTTGATGATACAATTGATTGAGTATTTGATACAGGAGCTGAAAAAAAAAAAAACTCCATCGAATAACTAACATCGATTGAACATTTGTGCATTCAATTTCTAACAAGAATAGTATCGATGGTTAATGGAATTTCAAGATTCGTGTATTTCAAGACAATTATCGTCGTGGGGACATCAAATTCTAGTTGAAAATTTTCATAATAATGCATAAAAATCAATTTGGATTGTAACGAAATCAAAAAATCAAGAAAAGTTTAAACGGAAATAAATATGTACGAGTTTTAGGCGTTTGGTCAAATACTTTAATACAAATAATTAGCTTTGAAATACGAGATAGCAATTGTATTGTTTATCAGAGCCAATGGAATGTTTATGACGAGAAATTGAAATAAGAATATCAGTGAATTTGTTTAGTACACGTAATTTAAGTACTAGATATTGTTAGCAGTTGAGAGGTGTCGGGTTCGCGGCTTTGACAATATTCACATTCTTTCAATTTCATACAAATCAATTCTGTATTCAACAAGATTCAGAGGTTTTCATCATCTTTATTACCATTCTCTGTATTTGCATGGCTAAACAAGAATTATTCATTAGATTTATTGGTAACTGGAGATGACATCATATATTTTTGGGTCGCTAGAATTGTTATTTTAGGACAGGAATTAACAAATCAAATACCATTTAGAATTATCCTATTAAATGGTGAAATATGTGATGTAAATGGAAGGAAAGCAATTTATTCACGGAGCGTCATTAAAGGTAAATAGAAATTATTTTTTTAGTGTGGCTTTAAGATTTCCCAGTATTCGTAGAGAACATGTTTTGTTCTTGTTCGTGCGCTGCACATTATTAAATAATTTTGGTCAGTTTTAAAGATAGTTTTTTTTTTTTTTGCAGGAACATAAAAAGGAAATAGAAAATCCTACTCGAATTGAATACTAACCGTGGAAGAATTCAAAAAATCTATTGATGGAATTAAAAAATCCTTGCCAAATTGAATTCCAGAATGTGGAACAAATAAATTGTTTCTAAATAAAATGTGGCAAGCAACTCGTTTTACATTACAATCATGTGAAATATTACAATTAGCTTCTTCGAATGATAATGATTTACAAGGAATTGAATTGGACCTTATGGATAAATAGATTTTAAGTGGTTTAGGAACAACAAAACGAATTTATAATCAAAGTTTTGAAGCATATAATTTCCATAAAGCTGTAAATACTTTAAAAACATTTTTATATACGAATTTTTCTGATGTTTATTTGGTAATTTCTTAATATTTTTGTTTGTTTTATATAATTTAAACAATTGAAAATCTTGTCTCCCCATTTCTTTAGGAAACAACAAAACTGAACATCATTTCGAATACAAATCAAGTTAAAGTTCATTGTATTATATGTCGGCATATTTATGTTCAGAGCTTTAGAGATGCTATCGCACCATTTACACCATTTCTAAGTGAAGAACTTCTTCAATATTTAACACAATAAGACGAAATCTTTAAGAAGGATTTCATAAATGAACAATTAGAACAAGAAATTGCAAAAATTCTGGATGTTTGTTTGGCAATGCGACAATTTCAAAGTCAAAATCATATTACAAAAAAACATAAAGCAAAAATATTTTTATTTCCTGGAAATAATAATATTCCAACATTATTATGTAAATATATTACTATAAGTCGAATAATTTCATTATCGAATGAAATTTTTTTAGAAAATGGTTCAACAAGAAGAAAACAATTTGATTTTCAATCGACTGCCGGACATCTTTCGTTCGTTGGGTAAATAATACAGTTTTCTTGTTTAATGAAAATATCTAAAAATCGTTTTAAATTTTCAGATATTACAACAAATGAGAAATTCAATAATGTCGGAAAAGTTTCATCTTCACATCTAAAGAAATTGGAGAAATTACAAAATGAATTAAATAAACTGACGAAGACAATATCGAATAATGGTTATAAATTGGCAGCAAAAGATAATGTTAAACGCAAACATAATGATAAGGTATTCTAGTTTTAAGCGAGAGTTATTTTGTTACATAAGTAATTAAATCATTTGTGTTTATCCTAGACAGATCTCCGATTTTAATTCTCATTATTGCCCAATCGGTCATTAAAACTCGATAATGACCTTTATTTACGTAATAACGATCAATTTTAAGTATTTATTTCATTCAACATTATTGTTTTAATTATCAAATGAAATTGTGAAGAGGTCCAAAATTGTTGCTTCACACTGTTTACAGGGCCATCTATATTTAAACATTTTAAAAATTTTATGTGATTTTGACATATTTTCTTCTTTCACATAAATTTAAAACGAGAGAAACTTAATTTTATTCCAAAAATTTCTTTAAATTTTGGTAAAAACAATAAAAAAATATTAACTTCATTGAATAATAATTAATAAACATTGTGTAATAAAAATTAAAAACTCATGCAAATTTTGAAATGACAAGAATAATGATCATTGTGAAAAAAGAAGATGTGTCATAGGTCATCCAGAAGTATCATTAAAAAATAATTGTAATTAAAATCAGAGATCCGTCTAGCTCTAGAGCATTAGGCATTAATTATGTATTTTGGGAATTATTGAAGTACATGATTACACTATATTATCATTCAATTGAGCTTACATTTTTACATATTTATTGTTTAAGTAATTTTAAATATTTAACACGTTCGCGGACAGTTTAAATTTAAGAATAGGCCGTACGTTTATGCGTATACTGAATCGGTACGATTGCAGCATTTCAGTTTACGCCTAAACCAAGACCGAATCGGTTCTTTATTAAATGAAATCAGAAACTTGTGATTTATTTTACTATTTAGATATCGAAAGCATATTCATGATGAACATAATTTGGCATAGATAATTTTATTTAATAAGCTCCTTTTCCATCGGGTTGAGTAGGAGAATTAAAAAAAAAATAACCTGTCCGCGAATGTGTTACTTAATATTCGGTTAGCTTTCCTTCCAGAAATATGTACGGGGAAGGTTAATTAGTTAGTTTTATATAATAACCGTGTCTTATACAAGTTATAACAGATATATGGTTGCTTGGAGACGTAATTTGGAACGTTTAAAACTATATGTTGCATTTTTTCAGTTTATTTATTTATTTATTTTTTTTTATAATAATTAAGTACAAATCTAAATTGATTTAAATTTTAAAAGGGTATTCGGAATATTTGGAATATCTGAACACTTCTAGTAGTCAGATACACTTGAAAATGAGGAAATTATTATTTTTTCTATTCCTAATTAAATTGAACTAATTGAATGTTGTCTATTTCGATCTTCGGAGTACTCGAAAGACATGTTGACTAATTATTTCCAAATTGTTAACTCTTAACGAAAATTCGTTTTAGACCGTTACTTGATTCTCCTATTAATGATTGTTGTGACACGAATGCTTTTAATTGGGCTGAAACTAAATGCCGAGTATTATCATATCGTTGATGAAGTAATTCCAAAGCTGTTCCGTAGTTTTCGTCGGTTACATGTAAATGTTGCAACAATCGTTTAGGTTCACCCTTTAATTGTGCCTTTAGATAATGCATCGTTGAGTTGGACTCAACGTGATATTTTTATGAATTAATTGTGTAAAAATATCTTAAAGTAATTTCCACTCTGCGTATTTTCCTGCAAATATGGGAATATTCAATCTTGGTTCCTTGATATCAGCATGAGTATCGGTTGTGTTATTCTGTAACCTGTTTACTCTTTGTTGAATCCCGCTTGTTACTGATAATATATCATACTTTGTAGAATAATTATGGTTGAGTGATAGAAGTCTTCTGTTTCTTCGAAATTATTGTTTTTTAAATAATCCTTAGTCTAATCTTCATCTGTAGTATAGACGAAAATATCACAATGAATGTTTATAATTTTTTCCCAATAATCTCTGTTAAGAACTTGATTTTTAATTGATAATATGCTTTCCGCTCATTTTGAGATTGTTCTTGTTCAATCGCTTCTATGAGTCGCAAAATTACTGCTATCAATCCGGTTTGCCTTTTTATCAGTTTTGTTAATTCTTCATTTACTAAAGAATTTTGGACTTTATTAATCGTTTGCACATCTGACGAGGCCTGAGCTAGAAGACTTATTATTTCTTCATAAGCTGAATTTACTTGATGATGAAAATTAGATGTAAAATACGGATGATGCGGTTGTTGACTTAGAAACTCATTAATTTTAACTTCGCGCTCTTTAAAGTCTTCCCACAGTATTGTTGAGTTTGCACTGAAGTTTATTCAAAATAGTTACACTATTTATACAAATTTTAACACTTAAAGCTAAAGGTAACATGTTTACTAAGTAAAAATATAAATATAAAAAAGTAGGTATTTGAATGTGACCTATAAGAGTTATAAAACAATAACTAGTTCACAATTCTATAAAATTGCATATTTGACAATATTTACTAAAATATTGTTATGAAATTATAAGTTAATATAAACCATTGATTATGAAATATTTGTTGATTCTTTTTAAATTATATTACACGTGCGTGGAACATTCTCCGTCGGGCCAATTGACATCGTTAACTACTTCGAATTTATTTCTTTTAGCTGCTACCGGTTGTTTCTTATGCATTGCGTAATTTTCTTATGATGAGATAGCTTATTTCAATTATTATTATACAAATGCTACCATATCCCAATATATATTGATGAACATCATGAACTGAAATATTCTCTGGAAGTTTTAGTGATTTTTCATGAGATTTGATGAGTTCTTGTAGATCTTGTAATTCTTTCTTAGTTGTTAAGTTCTTAAGCAGTATGTCCGGTATCCTAGGCAATTGCGGCATCTCCATAGTTAAATTGAATGCTGGGAAAAACGTAGTAGTAATATTATCCGTGTGTGTGTGTGAAATGCTGTAATGATGGTTGATTCATGAGTTATACTACAGCCTGGACTTAGCTGAAGCAATCCTTCATCTTGAATTAATTGACTGAATACTTTTGTATCGCAAACCACATTTAAGGTTTCTTGTTTGTCAAATGAATATATCCACGAATTCACAGCATTTAACTGTATCCAATATCTGCCAGGAACCACGGTGTGTATGTTACAATGCGACGATATCTCTTTTTGATGTAGAAGTAATGATTTCGCAAGTACTTACATTCGATTTTATATTATATATAGGATGATATTGTTTACATGAGAAGTATTCGCCGATTTGGTTGTCACACGAATTTAATTCGATTCTTTGTATTGGATAATATCGATCTCTGTGTATAGGTTGATGATTCTAAACTCTGATGATGGTTGAATATAGATAAATATATTCTCATGTTTAGTTGGTAGTGGATGGAGCTTGAATGGAATTTTAATATTAAATATTACTGCTGAAACTACGGTTCTTGTACAAATTTAGTAGGGCCTCTGGATTATCTTCTTCTGGAAGTCCTAGATTGGGAGGAAGCCGTTCTCTGATTTTCCTTAATTGCGCCTTAAGTTGCTCTGGAGTTATTATTAATGGATTTGATTTGGCGTGATGAACATCTAAAATTGATTCTATCACCGAATCTTGCGTTCTTTGAAAGTCTGAAACTATGAGCATTGCTTGTAAGGCCATAGATGTAAACGTATGAGAGAACGATTCTGTGGCGCTTAAGTTTTGACTTGCATGAGTTAAGAGATTAAGATGATATTTAATTGTATTAAACTAATCATTTACTTCTTTTTGTGACCTCCTTAAAACATTTACTGTAGAATCTGTGATCGAAGTTTGATTTTTCATTAATCTACTGTGAAATTGCATTCCGATCGTAACTCAAGTAGGTCCAACAATATTCTTATTAGCTGCATCTTTGCAGACTTTATTCATGTTTAAAACTAAATTCTTGATATTTTCATATTGATTCCAATAATTTTCTAATGAGTAGTATGATATGATATTCCATTCACTATTCGTCATTTTGACTGGTTTAAGTTCTTCAAAATATAGTCCTGGATGATCCTTAAATGGTATTATCTTAATCAATTCTTGGCACATAGCACGAGGAAGCAAGAATATTATCAATAATAATATTGCTACACAGTTTGCTGATATTGGTTTTGGTGTAGATTTATAATTCATTTTCTCCTTTTTGTTTCGTGTCCATTCTGAATTGATTGGTGGAATCTTTCTTTTTCGCATATTATAATGTTGATTAGGTTTCTGTTGAATTATTTCTGATGGCGAATTTTGCTTGACTTCCACACTGGACGTTGGTATATTTGTTGGATTATTAACTGGTAATGGACATATCTTGCTGATGGGTCGTTTTGATGTTTTATTGCCTTTAATCTTTAGTGTCACGACTCTTATTAATCCATCTTTCCCGGAATGGCATTCTATTATTTTTCCTAACGCCCACATCGAGGGTGGAGTTTGTTCATCTCTTATTAGAACAATGTCGTTGATTTTTACATTTTCTGAACGTTCTTTCGTCTTCCTTATTTTGGAATCGTTTTTAAAATTAAGTATGTGCTTCTATATTTCATCACCAATTTCTTTTTGACATAACGCTAATCTGTCTAATTGCTCTGCCATCTTAGTACTGTGGTAGACTTTTTGGGGAGCGTACGGGCTTTTTTTTTTAATGAACTTTATTTTACAAACGATTATAAATTTTACTCGCTCAACTCTTCGTCACGACAAGAACTTAAGTAACTACTTTAATTAAAATTATTTTGTAAGAAAATGTTTTAATGATTCAATTTTGGTAATATTGCAAATGTTGTCAATGCTGCAATTTCGCAATTAAAATTAATAATTAAAATAACGTAATTATTTTGCACCATTAGCGTCTTTTGCAGTATTGGTGTTCCATATTCTTCCAAAGAGGAATGAACTTATTAAAGTTCAATATTAAAATTTTATACTTATTTTAATATTACCACGATACGTATTATTTAGTTTTGATATTCAAGATTGAAGTATCTAAATGGGGTGTTGAAAACTTCTTTATTTAATAATGGTTGATTTTTATTTTTTAATACTTATTAAATTAAATTGTGAGAAGATATCTGGTTTTTTCAGTTCACCAAAAAAAATTAAAAAACTATATGAAAAAAAACGTAAACTTGATTAAAATTAACACTCTTAAATCTAAATCAAATCTAAAAACACAGTAAAAAACTTAAAACTAAGTGGTTGGGTACACCACAAAGATTTTGAAAATTGTTGTCTTGAATGCTTTTATAATATATAAAATTATTAATTATATATTATAATGTAGATTTATATTTTCACAGTCGATGTCCAAACTGTTGTGATATCGATTTTATAGTAATGGTTCTTCAAAGTTATTAAATTTTCATCTATTTTACTTAAGTCATTTAATTTAATATTAAGTATTTGATTGAGAACTGTCATTTGGTTTGAAACACCGTAGATTTCATACCTTGTGCATAATTCTTTCCATACATCGAAGACATTTGTATATTCAGAAATGGTACTCGCAATTTGGTTGCTTATTGATTCGATAACTAATCCATATGCATTTTCTTGTTGTTCATCGCCATCAGCTAGTTTGAGGATAATTGCATTTTTGCATTTATTTTTAATTAATATGGCAATCTTTTTAACTTTCCAACTAGTAAAGTTTTCATTTCCAGTTAATTGTTTTAGATTTAACTTACGACCGGCCATCTTGAATTTTGTGAATCACACTTTTTTGTTTATTATTATTTTTTTTTTTATCTAAAAAAAGGTAATTTATTCAATTTCTAGTCAGTGATTCGATTCGTGCTGATAACGTGTTGAATATGATGAAAGATAAACACTGATATGAGAACTGATACAAATTATTTATTAAGACTTCAATAGTTTTATAAACAAGATAAAAAACAAAAGTTGTCTATTCAAGACGATGATTCTAGTTTGACTGACTAGACAGAAAAAAGACGTGTTTGAAGTTGACGGCTGCTCTTGGATATCACAACACAAACTGTGTTCGAAGGATCAAATGTTAAGAGAGGTAACTCTTAATGAATTTTATTTTTTTGATTGTTTCGATGATCTTTGGATGCTTGTTGGATGCCCTTACCATTGGTCGGGGGCTGATGAGTTTGTGTTTTGAATAAAACCACTAAAAGATTTAAGACTTTATTTTAATCTGTTTTATTAATCCAAAAATCGTAGTATTTACAGTAAAATTATCCTAACTAAGCATAATTCTATTTTACATATATAATTGATATTTTATAATAATTGATTATTGCACATAAGGTAAATGACCGAGCAGAATTATTTTATACGAAAATATATTGTGCACGTGAGTAACCAAAAATGTGTTGATAAAGGTAAATGACCAATTATGTACTGATACTTAATTCTTAATTGATTATAACTAATATATTGAATATATTTTTATATTGTGATTCTAATGATGTTCTATTATGTTTTACCACATACCTTCCCTCTTAAAAAAAGTATTTTTCCCAACGAGAAAACACTACATAACATTTTTGAATAAAAAATGAGAACAACTAATAACATTTATCAAAATTTGCTTATACAATATTTATTAAATCTTACATCCTAAAAAAAAAAATTAATACAAAAAAATATTGAAAACTTTATTATTTCTTAAATATACATATATTTGAATCTACTTTTAAAAAAATTCTTACATTTATTTCGTTTTGATTTTTGAAATAACGAATTTATGGTGTGTATTTTTAAATTTGTAACTCTATATATAGTTTTTTATTTATTTTTATTAAAAAAATAAAGAGTTGCGTCCTTCTACTTCGAAAATGAAACAAATTATATTGAAATACTTTTGACATTTTAATCGTGAGAACTCAACAAAAGGTTAAGGCCAATAACATAACGCTTGGTGCGAACAAAATATTTAACAAAATTTTGATAAAATCGGTCACTAAAACTTAGTTTTTGTTATCAAAGAAATTAAATATTTCTGACAATTTTGGAAAAACTCCTCCAAAAGTAATAATTTTTTCAATAAAAACATATGTCAATGGATGCGAGGGCCGAAAGGATATAATAACAGGTAAAAAGGATTTGTTTGTTCGGGACGGTTAATATTAAACAACGGCTTTATTCTAATTCACTAAAACTTTATTAACGATAAATAGGTCTTAACTCCACGGTGGTTTGATCGAGACTAACTATCTGTGTTGTTCATCATGGTATTGTTGGTTCGTGTTGTTCATCATGGTAGTATTGGTTCGTGACACATACAATTCGTTTTACCCGGCGATTTTTTCTCGTAACCCTTACCGCTTCAAAAACAAACATTAACTGACTCTTTTCAATTTTTTCTTTTCTTTATTTTTTTCAAAAAAAACATAATTGTACTTTTTCCCGATAATAAAATGAAATATTGCCGAAAAAACAGAATTTTAAAATAAGTTTATTGATTGTTACTTGCACAGATAATGAGTTAGGATCTGCAGGTTTTTGTTTTGATCTACATATTTTTTTTACGTGTGACAAATAGTAACACTAGAATTACTATGACCAGTAAAAATATTATAACTGAACCAGTCCAAAAAGTTGTAGTATGATTGAAAGTTATGGTCGACATCCGATCATTTTCTTCTATTCTAATTTTGTTTTCCAAATTTGCAATATTTTTAACTTGTGATTCAAATACTTGTTTGAAATGCTTGTGTCCTGCAAGTTCTATAATAGGATGCAAATCGGGCAATTTTGTATAGTTTTCATTGTTAATTTCAAAAATACTAAAGCTTTGACTGGGACTTTCCCAACTTAAAGGTTTTTCGTAATGGTCGATTTGATGACTTTGACCTCTGAACATCAGTGTTCCAATTTCGGTTATACAATTTGGTTTTAAATGAAAAATTCCGCGATTTTTTAAAATAATTGTTTCCTTGTTATCACCGCACGTAATTTCCATTTGAATTGAATATGGTATAATATATAACCAACCATTGGGTTGCACCATTTTAATAATTATCGGATTTGTTATTGTTATGTTTTTAGTTTGACAGATTTCTTTCTCATGTTGTAATCTTTTATTCAGCAACAAAAGGCAATTTTGATTTGAAGTCGATTGAGAATTTCTTTTAAAATTTGAATTTATTGAATTATTAGTAAAATGAACTCTGTTTGAATTTGAATGCATATTGCTTGACTGTGAGAACGGTTCTGGATTTCTATATTCATCAGGATATAGTTGGAATGCATAATTCTCAATATGCTCTGCTTCCAATGCATTATTGATGATTTTATCCAGTAACGGTTCTTTGTCTGCTAGAAGGCTATGTCGTAAATGTGGATTCAATACACCTACCTTAAATGTAAATGTAGCTATATCTTCAAGTTCTTTTAAAAGAGAAGAAGAACCTGTTCCATATTTCATTACGGCAGCCTCTTTGCATTCATGTAGTGCATTTTTAATTCTTGTTGAAAATTGTTGCAATTTTTCGTATGGCCTTTGACGACATTTTTTCAATTCATCGACAAGTTCTATATAGGTTCTACGGGGAAGGTATGTTTCATTTATTATAGCTTCTATTTTCGCAAACGTTTGTGTCGCATTAGAAGTTAATAGAATGAACGCATCACCTTGAACTCTGGTTTGTACTAAACTTGGAAAAATTTGTTTTTCTTCCTCACTGAGACACATTAAAACTTTTTTACAGCAAGATATAAACTGTTGCACTTCAATAGCTAAATTAGGACCCGATTGTCTAGAAAACATTGGAATTAAATTGCAAGATAATTTTGCAATCTTTTCAAAATTTACACTTATTTCATCTTTTTGATTAACTTCCCTACGAGACAAATTTTCTTTTCTTAATTTTTCGATCTCTTGCGTTAGAGGAATTATTCTTTGCGTTGTTGCAGGTGTTATTGATTTAGGTGGAGTTTAAAACCATAAAATGATGATTCTAAATCTATACTTTCGTCTCCTTTATCTAACACACTTTGCTCAAAATCAGATTTTTCTGACATTAAAGATATGAAAAATTCAGATAAGTTTTCACTTCTTTCAAAATTCAGATAAATTTTCACTTCTTTAAAACTTTACGCAATACTTTTAACTTCGCGAACTTTGTATACCGAATAAGCGAAATAGATACACTTTCGAACACTCAAGGAAAAGACAAAAAAAAAAAATGACTGAAAATAACCCATAAATTCGTTTCACACACTATTTATATTAATATTCAATAATTAATATTAATATTATTTTTATTTATTTTTTGGTTTTTTTAAAAGAAAAATATAATAATCTAGACACAAATATTTTTAAATTTATCTTTATTAAGAAAAAAAAAAATTTATGTTAATATAAGCTTGTACCTTGAATTTCCAACTTTTGTTCGTGCTTGAATTGATGACTTGAGTTGATGAGTTGAGTTGATGAGCGATGTTGTTATTTTCTCTTTTGATTTTGTTGCTCCTTTTGTAGTTTTTCCAATTGATGAGACGATGAGCTGATGATTTTGTTGCTCCTTTTGTAATTTTTTCAATTGATGAGACGATGAGCTGATGAGTTGATGCTTTTGCCTCTTGGTGAAGTGGTTATTGCTTTTTTCAATGTTGATTTTTCCTCTATATAATGCAGTTTTGTTATTATATTTCGTGTTCTTGAGACCAGACTCAATCTCAAGTTTTAAAGGCCTTTTGTTTTCTTAGCCAACACAAAAAATAGTTTTAACTTTAACTTTATATATAGAGAGTTTTCCCGAGCTGCGCCAAATGTCGTGGTGGTGGTGTAGTTGAAGGAATATTCAAACACTTTAACTTTACACTTAAACTTTTCTTTTAATTTTATTTCAAGTATTTTAATTTAATATAATTTAATACAAAAAAACTTATTTCAACTTCACTTCTTGGTGGCTTATCATCAACTGATTTTAATCAAGAATTATGTTCTTGAAACGTGCTGTTAATTTCCGTTAAATATTTTAAATTGCGAAATATAGATTTTATGCTTATTAATTAAAATTGCAATATATTAAAAATCTATATTTCGCAATCGTGGTTCAAGTCCAATCACCTGAACTAATCTTTCATATAATTAATTAGATCAATTCAAAGTGTAGACCAGAAGCAACCAAGACACCTTAAGTTGAAAAGCTCATTATCAGTTAAGGTGCTTTTGATCTTAAAAGCACTTTTCAAAAACATAATTCACCACAAACACTTACATTCGGGCATCCAAAAAGGCCTTTCTGAAGCGCTAGATCTGTCTAGGGCTTACAATACCGAACTAAAATCTGAATACCGGTATTTGATATTTGAAATTTGAAAGATCGGGATACCGGTATTAAAACCGGCATTATTAATAAAAAATTTACTAGTTATATTTTTACTTACCTCAGTTGTTATATTGACTTGTTAACAAATAATATATGAAATCCAATAAATATTGTTCTGAAATGAGTAGATATTATATATTTTATTACATAGAGAGTAGGAGTAGATAGATACAAAAAAAAGTGCAAGTAAAAAAAAGTACATATTAAATTATATGTTACATTTTACATATAATAGGCTCGTATGCAGTGGCGTACCTAGAACTTTTGCCGCCCGGGGCGATCTCCAGTTTGCCGCCCTTTCTATTATAAGTCAATCAAATAGTGGTTTTTATAAATTAATACACATAAATAAATTATTAAGTTATTTAATCAATATAAATTAATACACAGAGTAAATTTTTTTAGACATATTTGTATGCACTCGTAAACATATTTATATAATATCTACTCTTCTAGCTTTCATACTAGAAAAATCGTGTATAATGCTCTCAAAATTTATATTATTTGTAATTTCTTGTTCTATTGACAATATTGCAAGATTTTGTAGTCTTAATTGACTCATTGTAGAACGAAGATAATTTTTCATCAACTTCAATTTTGAGAAGCTTCTTTCGCAACTAGCGACACTGATTGAAATTGTTAAAAAAATTCTTAACAAAATTACAATGTTGGGAACAGAATTTTCCAACCTATACTGCTGAATAAATTTTAGCAGATCAAGAGGGCCCTTCTCCCCGTTTTTCCAATGTTTTGCCTCTTCTTTTAGTGTAGGTACAGCATAAAAACCTGGATCCTTTTTCTTTCAATATGGAACTGTTCTTTATCAATGTCAATCAAGTCATTTATTTGACATTCAAATTCTTCATTTAGTAGGTTACACGGTATTATACACGAATATTTTCTTACAAGGCCATGCAACTGATCGAAGCGTTCTTTTATTTCCTTTATAATTCTGTCCATAGATGAAAACATTTCTCTTCGTACTTCTTCTTCTAAGGATAGCCCCACGTCTCGCGAATTTTCCCCACTCATATTTTTTCTCCTTCTAACTCGACGCTCAGTCGATATCTCCAACTCTTCACAAATTATTTTGGCTGCTATAACAGCGTTTTGTACTAGCGTATCTCTTTGTTCCATGAAATGTGTTTGCAAAGAATTTAGTTTTATATGGCATTGGTGGACATTTAACCCTTTTATTTGCAGGTATTTTTGAGCGTCATTAATTTCCAAAAGAACGGGTTCCCATAAATGAAGGTAACATAGAAAAGAAAAAGATTGCATAGAATTGAGTAATACTCCAGCATCTGATCTCGTTTTACTATTTTCTTCTTCAGATGTCAATTTTTCCAAAGCGCTTAAAATGTAAAAAAAATGTTTTTTTACTATAGTTACCGCGGCAGCTCTAGCGCTCCAGCGAGTTTCTACACTGCGTTTAACACCTTGACCAGTGACAGAAAGTAAAACATTCCATCTATGAGTGGAAGAAGAAAACAACGAAAACAACTGTTCGATAGTTCCAAAAAATGTGATGGAATTGATAGCTGTAGAAGCTGCGTGTAAACATGCCAGGTTTAAAGAATGATTTGTACATGCTACAAATTCTGCATTTGGATTTATTTCTTTAATACGTGTTCTCGTAATACTGGGTCGTACTTAGCCAATAAGTCAACAATCTCAAGAAAATTTCCTCTATTTTCCAGTGAATCGATGTTTTCCTGATGAACACTTTCACGATGTCCTCGAAACGCCAAATTTTGTTTTGCTAAGAATCTAATTATATCAAGTATTCTTGTTAGAATTTCCTTCCATTTTTTTATTTCTTTATCAATATTCTGTTGTTGTAGTTTGAAGTTTCGTCCTGTCCTTTTCGGTGTTCCGTAAATATATTCATCTTTCAGGGGTATAGCAGTTTATGCTTATTAATTTTAATATTTGTAAATTAATTAAACTCTAACTTAAATTAATCCAAATATAAACTTACCGTATCATATAATTCATATGGATTAATCAGTACTTAAATACCGTTATATAATTTTGAATTATTAGAAATAAAACCAGAAAACAAGTGCACATAATCCACACACCACAAGACACCACAACGGAATGAAAAATAAAATTGAAAATATAAAATATAATTTTTACTTGTAAACACTTTACACACTTTATGTATTCGTATAAACGAGACCTATTCATTGGGTAGTAGACGTAAAACATAAACAATCGCTTTATATTGCCGACACCGCCGCTTCTCGATGGTGCCATACTCGGCTCGGTATGTGTAATAAATGTGCCTGATAAAGATTTTAATACAATGAAATTGTTTGTTTATCTTCAAAAAAAATTTCTTGTAATTAATTAATATTATTTTAAATTAGATTTATTTTGTGCATAAATTCAATTTTTATCAACTAATGTAATACCAAAATACCGGTATTTTTACATAAATATCGGTTTTTTATAACGGACAAAAATCGTCCGGGATTCCGGTATTCGAAATCCCGGAATCCCGGTATTGTAAGCCCTAGATCCGTCAAAGTAAATGTAAAGTGATATATACATATGTTATATATATAAAAAAAAAATTTTAAACGGATTAGCGCAGTCTATGTTGCCCTCACAAAACTTAATATTAGCGGTTGCTTGTTTGAAATGATGAAAATCTGCTTGTTTAAAAATCCTAGTGGGTAAACGAATCCTTGTGCCTAATATTTTAGATGACCAAAAGTTGACAGCCTCTGGAATGATAATGGTGTGTAACGTTACAATAAAATCACATCCACGAGGTTTCATTTTTCAAAATTTGCTTGTATTTATTATGTTTATTACATTTTACATTGATTTCTTTTCGATTTTTGAAATAACGAATTTATAGTTTGTATTTTAAATTTATATTAAAATTTCGCTGGAATTTTCTTCGATTGTTTATATGATTCGCTTACTTGCGCTATATAGTAGTAAAAAAAAAATCGTTGAAATAGATAATAAAAAAATAAAATAAAATGTGGATCTTGTTGTGGATCAAAAGGGACGACCTGATCTTTCCCAGGACGACTCTGGTGAAATTTTATTAAATCTGGGTTTTTTCCCTCCGGAGTTCGGGGCTCCCTGAAAATCGATTTTATTTAGTGGTAAAGAGAAATTAAAAACGCTTACCCTTGTATAGGAAAACTACCAGTAAAACCCTTTAATCGGTCACCAAACTTTCATTTATTATCTTCAAAATTTAAACACTTTTTACACGTCTTAGGCCTAAGTTATACGACGATCATTGTAATGAAGGAAATTGTGGAACTAGTGGAAACCGAGCGTTTTTCTTTGATTTTCAATGAAAGTTGGTTATACCTCTTTTACGAATGTCAGAGAAACTTTCAGTCAGATTTTCGTTCATAGCTAAGTCGTATAATGGTTTTTTTCATCAAATCCAATTAGATTATTTCTTCCCTTTCCTTTTTTACCGATGAGACACAAATTTTCTCCATTTTTTTTTATATATTATTATTTTCTTATTGGGACGCTAAAGTTTGAGGTTAGAATGTCGACGAAAAATTCCTAATGAAGGCAGTTCTCCAATGAAATGAAATTAAATAGAAACGCAATCCACAAAACAGCTGATCGATTAAAACATGTTACCGTCATTCAAATTATAAAAATCTTTATAAAAAACAAATTACGTGATAATCCTAAGATTTTTTATTTAAAATCTATTTACTAAACTTTTTCCCATGTTTTGCATTATTTTTTTTTTAAAGAAATAACCTTTGTAATACGTTAATTTTCCATTCTAAAATTATTTCCGTCATTACAATGATTGTCGTATAACTTAGGCCTTATATGTTAAACTAAACAATTTGTTTTATTTGAAATTTTCTTTAACCTTTTTCAAAATTTCACATACAGTTAACTAAACGACTTTATTTATCTAAAATTTCTGTTAACCTTTTTCAGAATTTCATATACGGTTAACTAAACGACTTTATTTATTTAAAATTTTCGTTAACCTTTTTCAACTTTTACATAAGTTAAACGTTTACACTTGAAATATATAATTAAAAGGACAACAATTAGTTCCGACCAAAAACTTTCTTAAACTTTTAACGAGCTATCGCGGCGGGAAATCAAAAAACTACTGAATGGTAATCGATATCAAATCGATAAGATAATTTTTTAATAAAAATTTGTCAAAGTACTTTAAGTTCATCGTACTTTGACCGATATTAGTAATTTTTGCATAATTGACAAAAAAAATAATTATTCTTCGAAGAGTAATTACTTGAAAAAAAATGTTCGCGTATGCAATTTTTTATTATTGCGTATGAAAAAAAATGAATTTATATTTTGTTATACTAAAATTCGTTAGTATACAATTTTTTTTATGTATTTCAACATAGAAAATTGATGTCGAAGCAAAATAATAATTTTAATAAGATATTTCGAAATTGTTTATATTTCGAAATATGTTAATAAATTTAAATAATTATTTACGCGTTTAATCAAAAACTAAATTTCGAAATGTCGGGATCAATAACCGCTTTTTTGGTCGGAACGATTTCTTGGTACAGGGTGTATCACAACAATCTAAAAATTGAGAAGAAAAAAAAAGAAATAAATTTTAGAATTTATATAAGTTTTATTCATTGAAGACTTTTAACCGTGTACTTTTCGTTTCTTATTTTTGAAGTGAAAACTTCTTTAGGGAGTAGACTTCTTTTGGGAGTAGAAGTAAAAGACCCGTAGTGTTTGTTGTGTTGAGTTAATGGCACATTTGGAGAGAATTGCCACGGTTTCACCTGTATTACTTTTACGGTCATAAAGATTGAGTTCTAGCTGTTTTTTTGGGTGCAGCGTAGAAAAATGGTATTGAAGAGAATTATTTTCATAATGAATTAATGGATTTAATAAATACATGTAGGAGGCTAGTTCAAGAGCAAATTTGAACATTTGTTGTCTTTTCGTTTCGTCGTTCGTGTTTGATTGCAGTGTTTTAGTCAATACATTTATTTTAACATGTGTTGATTTTTTATGTTTTGTGTTTGAATGTTTTGTCTATTGCTGGTTATTTGTCTGAAGGCTATCGCTGCGGGGCAGTCACTGTAGTTAGCCGGGTGACCAAATTTTGCGCAATTCACGCAAAAGGGTTTACCTTCCTGTGTATTTATGCGGGCGTTTTGGCCGGGTTCATGAGTTTTTGATTGGATATAATTCTGGTATAATTTCTTCCCATTGTTTGTCTAATTCTGTTACTTTTTTATTTTCTTCGCTTACAATCTCACGCATTTTATCTAATTTCTCAGTTCCTTCTTTATAACATTTTATTATTTTAAGTAATGTTAATTTACTCATATATATATTTATTTCTAAAAAAAAAAGATTTTATTAATAAAACACCATTTTCCATTCAATTCCTATATCCCTTTCGATTTACAATTTTAGGTAAACTTCAAATTTCACAACACATATTTGAACCAAAACTTCATAAAATAATTTACGATTTTAAATTATATCACTTTAACATTATTATTATTATTATATCATAAAAATTTATTTTATTCAATATTTTTTTATGTGACATAACCGAATTGCGGAAGTTAACAACTTCCGAAAATGACAAAAAAGTGGCATTAAAACAATAAAAATTCACAAAATTCACATCACTACACTTTAAAACAATTTACATTGCACTTTTAATCTTAATTATTATTAGTACTTTGCTTTTAACGAGAAAATATTAATTTTTTTTATTGAGAAACGCGATTATTAACACAGATTTGTTGACATTTTGTTCTCCCAAATCAATGACGTCTTTACTGTACATATGGGCCGTGATGACGTAGACATTGAATCTGGCCAACAGCGTTGTTCTCTTCTTGTCCTGACTATATTGGAATGGCTACGACGAAACTGAATGTAATCTTCACCGCGCAAGCCAGCTCTGGTATTCACCTATTGGATATTAATTGGCATTGAACATCCATCAAGTTCTCTGCCGAATTTTTTTTACAAAACTTTGGACAAATTGAAAATACACGTTCGACGTCTCTTAATACTTTTGATACTAACGTGGTAAAGTGTTTGAGGAGCGCGCGGGCTTATTTTCAATGGAAAACTTATTTTTAACTTATATGAACTTTTTATTTATTAAAACATTTTGGGATACTACAATTTATATTCGAACGATTGATTCTTTGTCACTACTCAGACTTAACTAACTATTTTATCCAAAATTATTTTGGAAGAAAGTGGAATTTTCACCAAAATCGCTTGCTTCAGCAATATTGTTTTAGTGATATTGGTAATATTGGAAATATTGCCAATGATGCAATTTCACAATTAATAATTGATATAAAATAATTATTTTGTACCGTTAGCGTCTTTTGTATTTTTGGTGTTCCACATTCTTCCAAAGAGGAATGAACTTACTAAAGTTCAATATTAAATTTTAGTACTTATTTTAATATTATATTTAAAATCGCTCCGACTCCATGAATGAAAGAATATATAGATTACGCCTTCCCATATTTCAAATTGCTTTTTTCTGCGCACCTACGTCATCCGAGATTTTATATGAATATTTTTTTGTATGAAAACATTTTTGTATGAACATTTTTTTGTACGAAAAAATTTAAATTACAATAGTAGTACAAAATATTTTATTTACCCATTTCAAATTGTAAATTCCTCTCCATATCATTTGCTGGAAAATGATCGCTACAACTTCTCGACGCTTTCGTATTGAAACAATCACTTCTCCTACAAAAATGAACCCATTGTTGGAAAGGCTTTTTTGTTTTTCAAATAAAACAACCGTTTGATTATTCTTGATATTTATTACACGATTTGGTTATTTCTATTTCTTTTTATATATTGAAGTTTTGGAACACAAAATTTAGTTTCTTTAAATTTAACATATTCGACGAGAGAATTTAGGTGAGGTTTTCTTCGCTATTAGAATGTGACTGGCGTTTTGAAGAAATAATTATTATTTATTTCTTATCTAAAAATTCATAATTGCATTTTTATAAAGATGCGCGAGAATACAAAAAATAACTTTTATTGAAATATGAATATTTCAATAATAGAAATATGAATATTTTATTTGTCTGGGCGGATGTCGCGTAATGCAATATTATTTTATATTTAAAATAACTGAAAATACGAAATAAGCGATTTCATGAGAACTAGAAAAAATAACGGAAAATATATAAATATATGGATCGCTTTACAATAATTTCGTGAGAACTGGTAAAAGGTAAGAATCGCTTTACAACACCATTTTGGTAATAATGTTTGTTCTTTTGGGAAACAATAAAACCAACATTTATTTTGTTTTTATTATTGTTAGTATTGCAAAGAAACACGGCACACCTCATTTTTTAATTTAAACTTTTTTTTAATTCACAAACTTTTTTCAACGTTTATTATTTATTTTAGTTTTTGACATTTTGAATTTTTATTTTCATACTTTTATGACGTCAAGCGGAATCCATAAAAGTATGAAAATAAAAATTCAAAATGGCGGACATGCGCGTGGCGTAATCTTTATATTCTTTCATTCATGCTCCGACTCTAATCAATTTTTTTATATTTCTAAAAAATGGACAAAAAACAAAGAAAAAAATTTGAGAGGGTGTTTTTTTTGCCAATTTTTTGCTCTCTTCGATCATCTTAACCTGGGTTAATATTTATAGAAAAACGACTTTTTTGTATTTTTCTTTATTCAGTATAGCACTAATGGAAAAAAACTTAAAAATTTCAATATTTGTAACATAATTCTAGTAAATTAATTGGACATGTGGCAATTATCACATTTCGTTTGTGTTAGGTTATGGATGTGATGCACTGTTCCGGATAGTGCGCTTTTTTTTCTGCTGGTGACACATGTAACATCCCCCTTTTATCTTCATTCGACCGATAGAATCACGTTCCGGGATTTCATTTGGTTCTCTCTCATACTTAATTTCATCAATTGTCACTCCCAAAATATATTTGACAACAAAACAAGCCATTATTCTGGGAATCCTTGCTCTCGTTGTTATTATCGAAGGGCATAAATGTTCCCCTAATTCTTGAATAAATTCCCAACGACGACTAGTTTTTACTGTTTTTTTTATGTGATGCATTGTTTGTAGAGAAAAGAATATAAGCTGCAAATGCTGCTGTATCTAATACATTGTAAAACAAATTCATTGACCAGCGATTTGTTTTTCTTTTGGTGGTGTACTGAGCCAGCATTTTATACATTGTGTCAACTTCTCCTTTAGTGCTATTATAATAATGAATAATTTCTGACTTTCTTTTGATACCTAAAACAGTTGCATCGCGATGTAAAGTTGATAATAAAATTACAGCTTTCCCGTTTTGGAGAATATAGCAAAGTGTCGTATTTTTTCCAAATCCAAATCTAGTGGATAAATCCTTTCTGGATTTTGATGGTTTAAACATGTATGCATGTTTCATTTTCTTTTACAGCGCCGACTAATGATCCATACTGTCCCATTTTTTCCAATATAAGTTCCATCTGAATTTTCGCCGGATTCTTCTACATTTCATTCAACTCCTGCTTTATCTTCTGGTTCACTGCTTTCTTCTTCAGAGTCTGTGCCACTCTCGTTTATTTCTACATCTACGTTTTCCATTTCAGCATCGGAATCAACGCCATTTTCCACCGGCATATAATCTTTATCTGAATTGGAGACATCATACAAAATCATTTTCGGAATCTAATTCTAATTCTTGTAGCACTTGTGCTATGTAATTTTGTTGTTCTTCATATACTAACCTAAAATATAATTAATTATTTATTACGTGTATTCTTTAACATATTTTATCGAAGACGAATTAATTTCTGAAATTTAATTGAGATTATTATAAAGGAATAATTAATTACCTGGATAATGAAGTACCCGAAATAAACCGGAAATAACCTTCTTTTTCACTCATAATAATGAAGATTTAAAAAAAATTAACTGTTATTAAAAAAATGGTTTTCTTATAATTTGCACTTCACAGCTTCAGAGACCTAACAAAACTTATTATAAAATGCAATGCAGGTTGGCTTGCATTTTTGAGCGTACTTCACTAACACTTCCGCAGCTGAATGTAATTGAAATCTTAATACATTAATACATATACTCTTGATTGCAAAATTTAGTGTAAGTCGTGCAAACACAAACTCTAAAAACTAATTTAATTATTATGCGTTTAATGTTAATACTTTCTCAAAAAAAAAGAAAATTGCCAGATTTCGTCAAATTTTCCGAAAAAGTTTATAATCAAATCTCGATTTAAAAAAAACCCCAAATCTCGTTCAAATTTCCATCTGGTTGTTTCTCTTTTTAAAATCAAATCTCATTTAAATTATCAGAACTGTAATAAATTTCAGGTTTCAATTTTCCAGAAAGATATAGTTGATATATATATTGGATTCATCTAAGACCGAAATTTCCAGACCGGAAACGAGCAAACCATTTACTTGCTGCTGATTTTGATAGAGCATCTTCAGCATAAACACTACAAATTTGTTCACAAGTCTGCGAAGTATTATCGCCTTGGTTGAAGTGATATTGTAAAGTATAGCGAATTTTTTAAGAATTTTGGCTAATTTTCGAAACCCAATTACAGCAATTACTTCTGACTAAAAATTTTCCGACTGCTGCAGGCGGAGTTAAACCACTACTTGAAATTGTACAAAAAAATTATTTATAAAAACAAATTTTTAAAATAATAGAGAAATTTTATTGCGATGTTTTATATTTCAATTCCAATTCTTCAGTTTTTCCTCTTTCGCAATTTCCATTTTCTTTATCTCAACTGCAATTGTGTATTCTTGTTGCAACTTCTGTTTCCTTAATTCTAATTCGTTTATTGTTTTTTCCTTTTTCAATTCGAATTCTCTTGCTGCCTTTTCTTTTTATAATTGAAATCGTTTTGTTTTTAACTCTAGTTTTTTTTCTTGCAAAGAAAGTAGTGACCATATATTTGAAATACCGTTTTTCGCTTTTTATGGTCTAGATGCCATACGTTTTTTGCAAGTTGTAAAATCCAATTCACTTTTTTGTAGAGCAGACTTCGGGGTACTTTTTGAATATTTAGTCTGTTCATTGCTGCATGTATTTTCATAATCAAAGTCCAGTTCAGAAATTTCTATACTTTCCTCATCATTTAAAATGCCATCACTATCAATACTCTTTTCTTTACCATCAGCCAAGAGCCCAGCACCTGTATTATTTTTCCAGCTGATAGCAGAGAAATATGAAGATCTTAAGTAACGCATCTTGTTCTTAGCGGTCGACTAGGAGATGTTTTTAAGGACGACAGTGTTAGAATTTGGTTGTAAAATTTTTGTGCTATAGGTTTCTAAAAACTTAGTTTCTGTAATTACAGTTTTTATCACATCAAATTGCTTTGCCATACCTCAAATGATTCAATATTTTCCTTAATATTATCAACGACAGCCTCTATGAATTCCAATGTCTCCATATCTGTCCACCGGTGGACTGGATTTATTCGAGAACCTATAACTAATTTTCCTGCATTCTGCTGTAATTGATGTCTCATAAATATAATTTTGTCAATTTAATTGTTAAATTTGATTAGTTTCGATCTATCTTCGACATTTTTAACAAAAAATTAGTAGTATTTCTTTAGTTGTCCAAAAAAATTCTTTTTCCCTCCTACAGCAATTGTCAAAGTGACATTTGTGTAAGTTTGCCAGGTTATTTACGCACCAAAATTGTCGCGGAAAGTTCCCAGGTTTGTGTATTTGAGTTTCCATAGGAATTTTGACAGCTCATTTACGAGGTGAGAAAATTATGCAGTTTACCCGATTTACGAGGGTTTACGTGTTTTCATGAATACCCTTATATATTAATTACTAATTATTCTCTTCCTTTTTTTGGATTTTTTTTTCTTTTCTCCACTGTTCTCTTTTTGTTGTAAGGTGTCTGATTATAATATAAACGTGAATTCGGCAATTATTCTTTTCTTTTTTTTCATTCACTACAAAACTATAAAAATTTTTTTTGCTTTCTAGCTTAATACCAAATTTTCAAAAAAACTATGCACTAACTGAATATTACTCTTATTATTTCCTTTTTTTTTTTGTTAATTCGCGATGCTTTATTTTACTTTTTGGTATTAATGCATTTTGACAAAAAAAAAATGAATTCCGTCATGAGGATTTATTTTTCTTTCTCTTCTTCGATCAACTGACTGCTAATTTACGACTGTTCTCTAGGCTGGTCCAATCCTGACTGACTCTAACCAGAATATTTGTCTTTCATTCTCCCATCTCCGATCCAAAATTCGCATCACGCTCGGTCGCCACAAGCGCATCGTATAATTTTTCCGAATTCTCAGTTCTCTTCCCAGTTTTTTTGAATGAGGCGAATTCTTGTTTTAATCATTTAAAATTTCCTGTTCCTGATGTTGATTGTGTAAAATTTCCATTATGTAGTAATAAGTTCAGCTCATCTTTTAGCGAAATATTAACTGTTATCAGGTGAGTAATTTTTTCATCAACAGACGTGATGCTAAATATGGAAAATATGATTTAATTACGTAACTTGATGTACATTCTAAGAGTTCGAAGCAAGCAAGAAAAAATTATATAAATTAAAAAATAAAGAAAAGGTTCAACGCCTTCTAGATTATAGTTTTTTGTAAATTAATTATTTCGACAAACGATTCGAAGTGGAAAAAAGGTCCTGTTGGCGATATCAGGCGACTGCGTTAACATGCCGCGCCCCTTGCAGATATCAGCGTATCTTCAACAACTAATTGATGAGTTGCTCGACGAATAAGTCAAATTTTTGTCCGGACTTCAGCAACTCAGACATTCCCATCTCGACCTTCAAAAGTACGCGTAATTCGTCTCATAAGCCATTGTTGCAGCGGTAGTTGGTCACTTGAAATTAAAACCAGCGTATTTACTTCAATGTTCGGAGACTTGGCAGCCCACTTGAAGCGTTGTTGTAACTGTGGTATGTATTTCTTGGACCATCTCTTCTAAGAATGTTGTTGAAGAGCGCACGTTCTTTGCCAATGAGATAACGAGGACAGTTTCGTATCACTAATATCGGTTTCTGGTACAGCATTTAGAAAATCGCCAACAAGAAAATGACCAGGTGTTTAAACTTCATCATTTGGATCCGATGACATAGCAGCAATAGGACGTGAGTTAGTATATCTTCGATCTGTGTTACAGTTCTACTGAGCTCTTCCAACGTTAAATAGGATTACTCTAAAATACGATATAAATGATACTTAGCGGATTTCACGGCGGCCCCCCACAGCCCACCGAAGTGGGGAGGACGTGGTGGAATAATACAAAACGTGATACCATTTTCTGAACACACCTTTAAAATTTCATGGTGTCACTGTTGTGTATAAAACATCTTGTGAAATTCTTCTAGCTTGGATTTTGCTCCAACAAAATAAGGTTTTACATATACCACGGTGACTGACGAAACGAAACGAAACGAAACGTTTCAATGCGGCTATAAAGGCTTCTGATGTCAAATCGGAAACTACTTGTACGGCCTTTGTCGAAAAACATACGAAAACTGCAATATATGATTTGTGTGGTTGTTTTCCTCGAATCTAAATCAAATTGTTAGCGTATTTGTGGTCGTAAATCAAATCTACAATGACTTCGCCGTAGTGGGCGACGAACACTGATTTTGCCTTCCCTCCTTCTTCCGTATAAAAGTTTGTTTCTAAATTTGTTGTTGGCCAAAATTCAATCGACTGATGTAAGAATTTCGGCCCCGAAAACCAGGTTGAATTTAACAACTATCCAACAGTTGCACCTCTTGAAATAATATCAATGGGGTTCGATTCTGTCGGTACATGACTCCAAATTGCGTCATTAAATTTGTGATTTGTTCCATTAAACTTAATTTTATACTCTCCCGGGTACGCTCGCCTTCCCGTCTAGTGTACGCATTTGATTCGTTTGCATCAGTATGCATTTGCAGATCTTAGGCTGAAGGAACTTGTGAAAGGGGTAGCGAAATCCTATAACAAATGCATTTATTATGTAGCAGATACGTTACTGATTTTCGCTACTTTGGATGGTACATAACGGCTCTTTCTTTCGTCCAGTAAAATACGCCACTGGCCTGAGACATTACAAAAATAAAAATTTCCTTAGAATTATATAACATAATTTACCTTCATAAATACCAGTGCAGCGCTCTAGCCTTTGAATGCAGCACATGTAACAAGGGGGTTGCACATATTATTGGGATTTCCGTTGAAAGGAGCAAATCCCCAGATGACCTATATAGCATATCTTCTTCCTTGCGAGGAGAAGATATGAGATGGTGCAGCAATGTGAGCAGCTAAAAGGCTGCACGCCTAGCTGATCGCACTAGCTAGCTCGCCGGAGGGGTGGGTCGCTGCTCACCACCATCTGCCATCGCGTTACACATAAATTATATGCGTGCAAAAGGTATGAAAACGTCGTTGAGACTTTATGGTGATAGCGTGAGCTATCAAGCAAGGAAATTCGGTTTTCGCGAGATAAAAACCGAATAAGGGGGATGTTCGTTTATTTGCTGGCCACCGAACTTGACCAGCTATTCACGAAAGCCTTGCGAGGCATGTCGGGGCCGACCGGCAAAGGTGTTAATGCCAGTCGGTCTTTGGGGCACTACCCTCCCTCTTGGATCGACAGCAGAATGCCGATCCCCGTATGTCCATACTCGCCCCTACAATTGAGTATGGACCCTTTCTATATTTTTTTTCACTTTTTCTACTTATATTATCAGACACAAAAAAAAACTGATTTGTTTCACCAGACTAAAAAAAAACTTCTTTTTTTCAGACATCAAAATTGACTTCTTCTTTTCTCTCCTCGACTTCATCGACTTCTATCACCAGACTCTAAATGCTGACTGACTTTTTCATCTCTCTATCTCCTGTTCCAAAAAAAATTTGCTGTTTGGGATAAAAAAAACCGGTTTTTCGAATTTCATATTTTTTTATCCGCCTATCAGATCATGCCACGTTCATTTTTTTATTCATTTTCTTTCGATGCAATTTTCGTTTCTCGTTCGCGGGGGGGGGAGAAAGAAGGGAGGAGACCTTTTGTCAGCTTATTTTCACCACGGATATGGGGTGAAAAGAAATTTCTAGAAGAATTTTTGGAAAAGACCATGCGGTTTTGTAAAAGCTGACCACGCGATTATTCAAATGGTGTTGCCGTGTAGGCTTAAAATTAAATGTAAGCGTGTTGCATTAGCTGCACGTTACAACACAGATACGTCAGGGATTGATCTATCAACCCGGACGTAACTGAAAAGCGTGCGGGTGGTTGGAGTGGTACGTGAAATCTTGCACTGCCCAACGTGGGGCTCGACCACACCCAAAAGAGTCTCCGTTGCTCTCCGACTGAGCTAGCCGGGCAACAGAAAATGTAAGAAAGAAAAGGAAATGATCCGTCATGACCCGCGGCAGTGGGTGTCGGTTCTTTCCTCCTATTGCCTCAAGTCTTTGGCATGGTAAACCCCTATGGTTCTACCCTGCAAATCCTCGACCTCGTAGAGGGAATCGCCAATCGCACGAACAATCCGACACTTCAGAAATTTACGATTTAGCTTAGCATTGACATTTTTTGCGAAGTCACTAAGCGTGAAATTTCTTCGGTAGACTTCTTGTCCGACAATAAATCTCTTTACTCGGGTTCGACGATTATAAATCCGCTCATGATGTTGGTGAGCTTTCGACAAATTATTTTTGACGCGTTCGCGAATTAGTTCAAGCTGGTCCCTTTTCGAGGACACAACCAATTCACCATCATTCAAACCATTTAACTTTCGCATTAGTTCATAGGTCGAGCCATGTGTGATCATGTGGGAACCGAACACAAGAAAATATGGATCAATCCCCGTAGAAGCATGGATTGTACTCCGAAGAGCACAGCCGATGCTTCCCAAATTCTGATCCCAATTCCTATGATCGGTGCCAACATAAGAGCGGATGGCCGCCAGTAATGAACGGTTTACACGTTCCGATGCGTTAGCTTGTGGCGAGTAGATAGCTGTACGATTGTGTTTCACACCATACGCTTCAACTAATTTGCGAAATTCTTTTGATATAAATTGCGGTCCATTGTCTGAAAATATAATCTCGGGTACGCCGAATAAATTGAAGACGCTTTCCTCCAAGAAATCGGTGATCTGCACGGCAGACGCCTTACGTAGTGCTTTGAACAAAACAAACTTCGAAAATTTGTCCAAAACAACTAGGAGAGTGGTGTTACCATGCTTAGACCGAGGGTAGGGTCCTAACAGGTCAACATATAGGTACTGGAATGGTCTGTCAACTTCGATTTGTTTGCCCATTGGCGGCCTCAACACACTATTTGGAGCCTTTGACTCTTTACATACGATGCAACTCGCGATATATTTACGTACTTCGCTAGCCATACCAGGCCAGAAGTATCTTTGCCGCAAACGATATAAGGTTTTGGTAATACCGCCGTGCGCAGCTTGTGGAGGGTCATGCGCCAGGCGAACCAGCTCGTCCGTAAGGCTAGACGGAACCCAAAGCTTCCACGATCGATCTTCCTGAAAGATATTGCCAGTGCTAAAGCTTGTCTTGAAATACACGTAGCCATCTGACACTTGCGTGTCAGGCAGCCTTTCCGCGTTGCTTTGCACTGTATCGATCAGGTCGAGATATTCCTTTGATTTGAAGGCTTCAGAATTCAAGTTTATGCTAGGTGCCGAAACTATTTCCGAAATCGCGTCCACGTAAACACGTGAAAGCGCATCTGGCACCACGTTTTCTGAACCTTTCCTATGTTCAATCGCGAAATCAAAGGCTTGAAGCTTTAAGCTCCATCGAGCCAAACGTCCACTCAAGTCGCGCTGACTCATGAGCCATTTTAAACTCGCATGGTCGGTGATTATTTTGAACGGCAAACCTTCGACGTAGGCTCTGAACTTTTTAACGCTCAACACCGCAGCGAAGCATTCCAGCTCCGTCACGCTGTAGTTGCGTTGTGCAGAGTTCAGTTTTTGAGAAATATAGGCGATGGGTTTCTCATTGCCTTCGTCGTTGCACTGCAGCAAAACACCTCCGACACCGGTATTACTTGCGTCGCACTGTATAATAAAGGGTTTGGTGTAATCAGGGTTGGCCAATACCGGGGCCGTAGTTAATGAAGATTTCAAGGCTTCAAACGCTACTTGAGCTTCCGCTGTCCAAACAAACTTGGCGCTCTTCTTTAGGCAGTCAGTTATCGGAGACGACAAGGAGGCATAATTGGCAATAAACCGCCTATACCATCCTGTCATACCCAAAAATCGACGAACCTGTTTTGGAGTGGTAGGTGCAGGAAAGTCAAAAATTGCAGATACTTTATTTGAGTCGGTCTTTAAACATCCGTTACCAACGATGTAACCCAAATATTTAACTTCTCTCATGCAAAATTTGCTTTTCTCCAAATTTATCGTAAGTCCAGCAGAAGACAAGCAACGTGCAATGGTTGCCAAAAGTTTTACGTGAGAATCAAAATCCTCAGAAACTACTAACAGATCGTCCAAATAGACGAAACAGTTTTCTCTTAACTCGACTGGAATTGTTTTGTCCATCAGTCTACACATTCTTTGAGGAGCATTACAGAGCCCGAATGGCATCACTGTAAACTGGTATAACGGTCTACCAGGCACTGTGAAAGCAGTTTTTTCCCTACTCTGCTTCTCCAACGGTATCTGCCAAAAGGCGTCTTTCAAATCAATACTTGAAATGAAACACGTCTTCTCGAGTCTACTGAGAAGGCCTTCTATATGTGGAAGTGGGTAAGCGTCTTTCTTTGTAAGGGTGTTCACTTTCCTGGAGTCGAGGCAGAGGCGAACCTTTCCAGGTTTGCGCACCAAGACTACAGGAGAGTTCCACGCGCTGACACTTTCTTCGATAACACCCAATTCCAACATACGGTCCAACTCAGCATACACGAGGGCTTGCACCGCAGGGGAAACAGGGTAGTGGCGCTGCTTCACAGGCTCCGCGTTTTCTACCTCAATAACATGTTCTTCTAAATGTGTTTTTCCTAAACCGACTTGGTTGAAGGAAGGAAATAAAGTTAAGATGCTTTCAAGACGCGCGCGTTGTTCCGAATTTAGCGCGTGTGTGTTGGGATCGTCAATTGACAAGCAATCCAAAGTTTCGGTGGTGTTGAACAAAGACGGAGCTATTTCGAACTCTTTCCAAAAATCTACACCAAGGTATAGAGTTTGAGTAAGTCCTGGTACAACGTATAGAGAAATACTTTTTGTTACATTATTATAGGTAATTGGAATCGCAACCTGACCATGTACCGATTGTGATTTACCGTCAGCCGTTTTGACTGAGGTGGGACGACCAGTAATCAAAATTTTATGACGTTGTAGGAAATCTAATGCGCCAGCGCCTAAGCAAGATATGCTTGCTCCACTATCTAAAAGGCCTAAAAGGGATTCGCCGTCGATTTCTACCGTTGCATATGGTCTTACATCATGCTTTAATGTTACGAATGCAGATTCCACTGCTTTAAACAATTGCTTTCGTTTTCTAAACTTTTCCCTGAGATTTAATATATAACGTGAAGTTTTCTTAGGGTAGATTGTACCAATAGCTCTATTCCTAACTATGTCTTGTTCACTTTGACGTTGATGTAGAGTTTTATTTGTCTGTTCCAGTTTATTTTTAACGGACAAGATGTTATTTGACGTTTTCGGTTTTAAGATTTTGTCATCTGGCAAATGTGTTGGTGGAGATGATCGTTCAAAGTTCAATGCTGGTTCCGTTATGGTTGGTTCAATAGTGTCATTGCCAATGCCTTGCTGTTGAATGCTTTCTGGATGGCATTTAGGACACAATGGAAACGAAACATTCTTCTTACCACATTGATAACAAAATAAGGACCTTTGTGGTGTTATACATTCAAAGAATTCATGACCAACATTGTCACAGTTCCAACATACAACCATTGAACATCCATTTCCAACCACATTGACATTATATCCTTTACTTAACAAATCGTGTTGATAAGCCTGATTAACATTTACTATTGGAAACTCTGTTCTGACCAGCTGTTGACGCGGAATATTAATGTTAAAAGACTTGTTCGGTTCGAAGTTTTTACTAGGCAAATGATCAATAGCAGCATTAAATTCTTTAGCCGGTGGTATAACTCTAGACTTAGCAATTTCCGATGACGCGTTCGTGATACTTGGTCGATTCTGACAGACAGGTTTTTGTGATTCCCTAACAGAGAGATGACGTTCTGCTTTGCGACAAACTTGTTGAAGACAACTTAAAGTGGCAGTCGTCATTGTGAAAATGAGATTTGCTACACTATCTTTAAGGTTGCTGCGCATGATTTGGGTCAATTCAGTATCAGTCTTTGGAACAGTTAAACGAAGGTTCATAGACATGATCGAATCGTAAAAATCATTAAAACATTCGGTAGTAGTTTGTTTTCTTTGCAGCATGAGTAGCAAAATTTCATTGTCAGTGTCGAGATCGCCATAATGCTGTAGAAGAGCTGACTTTATTCCGGTCCAATCAATAGATGGTTCTCGCTTTAGAAGGTGCCAGTACCACTGCTCTGCTTTACCATTGAGCAGGGTAAATATTTGGTTACAAATGGCATTCCAACTTATATCATATTTTGATTGTAATATTTCGATTCGGAATATGAAGTCCTCCACAGGCATACCAGTGATCTCGCCACTGAACGAAAAGTTCCACTTCTCGATGCGAGCATCGTAACAGTCAGTTGCAGCAGAATTTGAATACATAGTCGTCATTGGTTTTCCTTTAAGGAGAGTTCACTTGTCAAATCACAAGCACAAATAGCTAAGCCAAAAATTCGAGAAGTATTTCTTTTCCGAAAGAGCGTAGTTGAGACAGAGAGAGAACACCAAAAAAAAGTCTGGTTCAAAGCGGAACGAAACCAATGGAGAGAGGAAAAAAAAAATTTAATAATAACCACCAAAAAACTTAAAATAATAAAAAAAATACCAAATATAATTTCAACAAAAGGTATAACCTAAAAATAAAAAAAAACTAAAGCTAAATCAAAAGAACCTAAACTAAAATCAAAAAAAACCAAATTAAAATCAACTAAACCAAATGAAAGTAGTTGAAAAAAATTTAACTCCCTCAATTAGTTTCCTCAAAGAGAAAAAAAAATTGCCGAACTATTTTCCGAAATCAATTGCCTAAAGCAAATTCGAAAAAGGTAAACTAATATTAATTTTCCGTAGAAAATTCCTCCAAACTCCTTACTAGTACTAACTTAAATTTCCCAAAAGAAATTTTTCCGATGTATCAAAAAAATTATCTTACTTAATTTTTCCCTACATCTACCTTCATACCTAAAATTATTTATATCTAACCTTATAATGAGAGTGAGAGAGAGAGAATGAATAAGTGGACGACACGAAGAGAACATAAACCCGACATGCACTCACGAAATGAAAATTGGATGTTACTCATCGCAGGAATCTAACACTGTACAATGCCAAAGGGCTTCATACATGATTCGATCCCAAAACGTTATACTGGATATCGCAGTGTAGACAGCGCGTACCAAACACAATAAGGTATGATGTACTATGACATTTAACGATATGCGATTAAATGCGCGACAGTCCACACCACAACATCACTCACATTTTCCTGGTCCAATGTCCGAGAAGATATAAATAAAATCCTCAAGACTAGAAAAAAATTAGTCCGATCGTAAACACAAACGAACATGCAGATAGTTGCCGCTTTGTCAAAACTATGACCTGACTAGCATTCTAACTTACAACCGTAAACTACGAACGACATTGGACCTGCAATCGCGAATAGCACAAATAAAACGAACAACCGAAATTATGTTCACACCAAAACTTCGTTTAAAAATTTTGATGGTGTGAACACACCTTCAGAAAAAAAAATTTGACTAATAAAAAAAGATTGAAAAAAAAAATTTTTAGAGTACAGGGTGTTTCGAAAGTTTTTTCGAAAAAAGTTTGAGTCAAATTTTTTTTCAAATTCTTAAAATAAAAAAAAATTTGTTTTCTGAAAATTTTGGTTTACCTAAAGGTAACAACCAAAACACCATTTTCAAACATCAACTCGTTCGAAAATGTGTCAAAACAATTTTGTTTGAACTCCATTTGTAATTTCAACCGAAGTCGAAAAGACAAATGGCAAACAAAATTCAAAATCCGCTGAGCGAACAACGAATCGTTGGGCGCCATATATGTAACAAGGGGGTTGCACATATTATTGGGATTTCCGTTGAAAGGAGCAAATCCCCAGATGACCTATATAGCATATCTTCTTCCTTGCGAGGAGAAGATATGAGATGGTGCAGCAATGTGAGCAGCTAAAAGGCTGCACGCCTAGCTGATCGCACTAGCTAGCTCGCCGGAGGGGTGGGTCGCTGCTCACCACCATCTGCCATCGCGTTACACATAAATTATATGCGTGCAAAAGGTATGAAAACGTCGTTGAGACTTTATGGTGATAGCGCGAGCTATCAAGCAAGGAAATTCGGTTTTCGCGAGATAAAAACCGAATAAGGGGGATGTTCGTTTATTTGCTGGCCACCGAACTTGACCAGCTATTCACGAAAGCCTTGCGAGGCATGTCGGGGCCGACCGGCAAAGGTGTTAATGCCAGTCGGTCTTTGGGGCACTACCCTCCCTCTTGGATCGACAGCAGAATGCCGATCCCCGTATGTCCATACTCGCCCCTACAATTGAGTATGGACCCTTTCTATATTTTTTTTCACTTTTTCTACTTATATTATCAGACACAAAAAAAAACTGATTTGTTTCACCAGACTAAAAAAAAACTTCTTTTTTTCAGACATCAAAATTGACTTCTTCTTTTCTCTCCTCGACTTCATCGACTTCTATCACCAGACTCTAAATGCTGACTGACTTTTTCATCTCTCTATCTCCTGTTCCAAAAAAAATTTGCTGTTTGGGATAAAAAAAACCGGTTTTTCGAATTTCATATTTTTTTATCCGCCTATCAGATCATGCCACGTTCATTTTTTTATTCATTTTCTTTCGATGCAATTTTCGTTTCTCGTTCGCGGGGGGGGGAGAAAGAAGGGAGGAGACCTTTTGTCAGCTTATTTTCACCACGGATATGGGGTGAAAAGAAATTTCTAGAAGAATTTTTGGAAAAGACCATGCGGTTTTGTAAAAGCTGACCACGCGATTATTCAAATGGTGTTGCCGTGTAGGCTTAAAATTAAATGTAAGCGTGTTGCATTAGCTGCACGTTACACACATTCAAATAAGATTTATCTGAATCTTCGGAAGAATTTCTGTACGGTTTTATTACACTGCTCTCCAATTTATAACCACTGTCACCTATTTAGTACATATTTTAGAGATTTTTTATATTATAATCGAAGTATATATTTATACCAAGGAGCTAGGTCTTGTTTTGGGAATAACTGGATTTCATGAATTCCCTTTCCGCACTGTGCGCCCAAACAAAACTATCATGCTCGTAGCCACCGTATTTGGCACAAATTGCCATTATCTCCATCTTTTTATCACATACCTAAAGAAGAAGAATTAATTACGTATTATTTACTATAATTGTGTTGATGCTGTGTGTACCTTTGTGTTCCACAGGCCGCAGAAGGGTGGTATGTGTCCCGTCGATATAACCAACAACTTAAATGAAAGGATGTTCGTATGTAGTAATAGAAGAAACAAAGCCAATAAAATATACTAACATACCACCAGGTATTTTATATCTATTGTTGTGAATATTAGTGGAATTTAGTAAGTACGGTAATTTAAATACACGTGTTCGTTTGGAATCCAGATTTATTCTGGAATGGAATTTTGTATTTCGATCCAACAGAATTTTTGATTCGATTTAATATTCGATCTGAATCCTTTTTGGCATCGCGTACAATTATCGTATCGTAAATTAGTGTGGCTGTTGAGAATTCCACGCAAATGGTATACATTTTCGAACTGCCCGATGTAATTTTTCAGAAATTTTGACATTTGGTGTTTTTTTCAAATAATTTAACATTTTTGTATTTTGAAATTACAAATTTTTAAAGTTTTGTGGGATTGAAAGCCTTTTTTGCTTTTTCTTGGAAGCTGTGGTGACTTGGGTAGTGGATCTGGATTTATCTCTTCATCTAAATCCTCCAAAATTGTGGTTTCCAAGAACATGTTTTCATAATTATACCTAGTATCTTGGACGTTATCATAAAAGTCAGTGGATTCATTTGCTTGGTTTCTTTGTTGGCTGCAACCAGGAGTTGGTGGGTAGGCTCCATACAAGTTGGTATTTATACCATCAACAGTATTATCTAGCCCGGTGACTTCAATAATACTTTCCTCTAAATCGGAAAATACTTTTATATTTCTGGGTCCATCTTCTATCTATCTATCTTCTAATCTTATCTATCCCTAGCCATCATTCGAAATTCGTCTCTACAATGCATTCCGAAATCTCGTGACCACGAATATTGTTAACCGACTTACACAAAAATTCGAAAAACGTTTTTTTTTCTTTATTCACATGATGGGTTGACTTACTTATTCTACGTCCTATTCCCATAAGGAAGGGAATACCAAACACAAAAAGAAAATCTTTTCTTTTATCTAGTCTACAAAAAAAAGTTTTCATTTCTCTTATATTCAAATTGCACATATGTATTTATCAGTGCGTCTATACTTAACTCGTAACACGTATTATTACCAGATCTCTTCTGCTTCTTGACTATCTAATTTAAGTCTACAATATATGAGAATCGGTATTACACGAAAAAACTAGGTGAGTAAATTGAGAAAAAAGAACTGTTTTAATTAGCCTTACAACGCTAAAAGAGAAAGATAAGCAAATTATATGTTTTATTTTACTTTAACGCTACGTCTCCATTTACGATTTTTCATCGCGCGAAATATCTCACAGACAAGAGATTTCTTTGACAGCTGGACAAAAAATTTCCTGAAATTACATTTCTGAAGATGACGTCGAGAAGTAAAGTTCTAGTTGCCGCTCTTGCAATTCATGCGATATGGGAAATTTAAAAGGCTGAAAATGAGGAACACAGGAAAAGAAAAAGCCCTAGATATTGGTTAAATTCGTTTTTATCATAACGAATGAGGTTCCACAAACACTCATTTTCTCTATAAAATGCAATTAATTTCACAATGTCTTGCCGACTAAACTTGTGTTCCGCCATCTTGAATTCACAAATGTCAAAAAAAAATTCCTGAAATTTCAGTACTGCAAGATTTCACGAAATTTGTCTCTGGAATTATTTCTCGCCGTCAACTCGAGCTCTGATTGGTCAATCAAAAATCGAAAAATCGTACTTGAATCCTACTTGAATTCAAGATATCTACAATCTACATATACAATTTTTATCGATTCTTTTTATTGTATTTTGTTTCCTTAAGTTTAGGTTTATTTACTAACAATCTTAATCCTATGTAATGTTAATTCTATAAGATAACATTTTTTTTTTTTTTGTACTATTTAATTTCAATTATTATTAATAATGTTACTTGTTTTGGGTTTCCTTAATTTTTTTTTCTTGATGGCTTTTTTTCTTTCTATTCATTTTGATGATTCTCGAAATGCGGCTTAAACATGATGAAATAATTAATATCCTTTGAAAAATAATAAATCTCGAAAAGCTGGTACTGCTGATTTAGTTGGTTGAATTTTCATCTCAATTGAGTACAAAATTTGTTTGATGAGGTGAAGTTTTCCGTTGGGCACATAGTATTCACATGTACTTAACATCAAGGCGATCTAGGAAATTTAATTTCGGTTCCAGTTTTTGTGTTGATATAAAATCTCCCGTTGTGCATCTCACGGTGACCATTAAACTTAACGAAATTGCTGAATTTTGATGGCTGTCTTAGGACAGAAAAGCTGCTTCGTTAAATAGAAATGAAATACTTTGAATTGTTGCTCGGCCAGAAACTGACTGAACTCGTGAGGAAGAACTAGAAGCCGAAGACGGTTGGAATACTGGCGTGGAAATGAGGATGTACCCACTAAATTACCTTGATGAGAAAGGCTCGAACCTTGACTTTGATGTCGTCGGACTTTCTGAAGAATCCACTCAAAAATTGGAGAAAGGGTTCAATTAATTATACAGCTTCTATATATTATGCATTTAGTTACTGGTACAAAAAACCTACATGACTTTATTGAAAACTCCTCAACAAAAGTCGCACTGTCTCCACAATCTGATTAGGATTCATCTCTTCAGGCAATTCACTTTCTTTGTAATTTGTAAAAACTCTATAAACATAGAATAAATTGTTTTCCATGAATGAAATCAATATTGCAAATCCAATGATCAAAAATTACTTTCGGAATTCCACTGAATCGTCTAAAAATCTCAAAAGCGACATCATATCCCACTGCACTGTTTTCATTGTAGGCTGACCGCTATTGGTCACCATTTTTTTCTTCTCTCTGCAATACCTCTCTCGGATGCTCTTCAGAAAATCATCTGCTTGCAAAAAAGATTAAATTTGACTAATTCATAAATTTTAAATGTTTTTGCATTTCATTTAAATAAAAATAAACCAATAGTAAACGACATATTTATATATTTTTTTCCCAAAACTAAATTTTAAACTGAACAATGTGGTTTGTATAAAGTGAGGTTAAAGTCGCACTCCTTTCCGGAATGGTAAAAAACTTTATTATTCCCATAATTGCGCGTTACTCAAAAAAAAATTTTTTTTTTCTTTAAACAAAAAAAAGCTTTTACCTCGTCGCCAAATGTTATATTTTATTATCCACAGAAATATATTTTATATTCAAAGATCTTGTTTCACTATTCGTTTATTTCTGACATATCTATTACATTTTTTAAAAACTTACAACAGTGAATGTACTAGATTTTTACTGAAGAATGTAATACATAACAGTATCCACGAAACAAACCATAAACTGAAAACACCAATCACAAGACTGGTCAATTTCAACTCTAGTTTATTTACGTCTTTGGTTGATTGGATGGTGTTTGCTGATATCGTAATCATGAGAATATGATAATAGCAATATGTAATTACTATGAATGGAATAATACATGCACCGATGGAAAACACGAGCATATAAATTCGTAGATATGTGGATTTTGTTATCGAATGATCTTTTAATAAATAAAAAATTATTGGTATCATTTTATTGCACGATCTATTTACTATAAAGGACCAAAAAGTCACACTGCAAAAGGGTTTTATGAAAAGCGCAAATCCCCAGATGATCTTTGCAGGATATCTTCTTCCTTGCGACGAGAAGATTTGAGATAGCAAATGTGAGCAACTGAAACGCTGCACGCCAAGCTGAGTTGCGCTTGCTAGCTCGCCGGTGGGATGGGTCGCTGCTCACCATCATCTGTCATCGCGTTACACATAGTGATTCATGCGTGCATAAAAGTTTGAATGTCGTTCAGACTTTATGAGGATAGCATAAGCTATCAAGCAAGGACAATTCGGTTGCGTCGTCCTCCATTATTCCAGGATCGAAAACATTTTAGTAAATTAACTAATGAAGAAAGGCGTTGCAAAATGATTTCAATACTCTCTTCTTCAATATCTATTGAAATTCTCTCAAAGTGGATCACCACTGTTTCTCTCCACGTCCTCAAACGCCTTCTTCGTTGGAGAGGACGGGCGGCATTATTTTCCTCCATTTTGTTTTACTTTTTTCAAATTTTGAAGAAAGAAAACAAAAACTGCTTTTTCAGCAATTGTTTTTTTTATATTTTCTATGAGAATTGATGAAAAAAATCTATGAAATTTTAGTAATTCGCACTAAAAAAATGTACTTTTTTAGAATTAAAAAATCAAAAAATCCCACATTAAAATTCTCTGTGGACTCTGCGACGTTCAAATTACAAAGTATTATAGTATTATACAAAAATTCAATATGAAAATTTATTACCTTATAATGGTGATTCATCTCCATGTCGGAAATGGACAACGCTGGCTTAAACCCACTTTTATTGAGCTTGTTGTTGCTTGGTTGTCAGCAGTTTTAAACTTCTTACAGATTCGTTATCTATACTTTAAAATATAGGAATAACAATAAAACACAGTATTGCTTACGTTAATCTGTTCAGAGGAGCCGAAATACTGGTCAATGTTTCTGTTATTTTTGTTAGAGCTTCAGCCTCACATTTTCGTTTCTTTTCTCCCGCTCTTCTCTATCCCTTAACAATTTTTTTATTTCCTCCATTACGATCGTAATATTGTCGGCTATAGGCTGATTTTAAGTTACTATATGTTTTCAAATATTTTTATTTCAATCAATAAAAATCCTTCACATCAAATAGCAATAGTATTTCAGATTTTTTTCATATCTTCAATTTTTTGTTCGTACTGAAACCAATTGATTTGTTGTTGGTTATATCTAAATAGAATTTCCATTTCCGCTTTGTGCCAAAAAATTAGATCATTATTGGTATACCATGACAAAATTTGATCTTCTTTTAGTTGATCTATAACTTGTTGGCTACAATAAAAATATATTTGCTGCTGACTTATATGCCAATTGATGCTTTTATTATTATCATGATTCACAGCAGTATTTGAATAAGTAGAATTAGCCGTGATTGCAGTCGTATTATCATGAGCAGTATTTGAATAAGTAGAATTAGCCGTGATTGCAGTCGTATTATCATGAGCAGTATTCGAATAAGTAGAATTAGCCGTGATTGCAGTCGTATTATCATGAGCAGTATTCGAATAAGTAGAATTAGCCGGGATTGCGGTCGTATTATCATGAGCAGTATTTGAATAAGTAGAATTAGCCGTGATTGCAGTCGTATTATCATGAGCAGTATTTGAATAAGTAGAATTAGCCGTGATTGCAGTCGTATTATCATGAGCAGTATTCGAATAAGTAGAATTAGCCGGGATTGCGGTCGTATTATCATGAGCAGTATTTGAATAAGTAGAATTAGCCGTGATTGCAGTCGTATTATCATGAGCAGTATTTGAATAAGTAGAATTAGCCGTGATTGCAGTCGTATTATCATGAGCAGTATATCAATAAAAAAAACGAAACTATAACAATAACGAAAGAAAGTTATTCTTTAATTCAGTCTTCAATTACATATTTAAAGCAATGTGCTCCAATCGCATCTCAAAAACAGCATCATAAGAATAAGAGAAGAATATTCTAAAACTACAATATTTCACTGACTTCTATAACAATATGTTTTCCGTCAATCGCTCCATTACAATGTGGAATATTCCATTGGTTGCTCCTTAAACATTTCACAACTCAGTTCGCAAAATATTAGAGATCTCAAACTAATCCAAATTTGCGCTGTAGTTTCCCACACAATATTGTGTACAGAGGCAGGCGAAGTTTTATAGTAATAACTCAGGCTAATTTGCGATTCCCCCACTGCCAAATACCTGTGAAGATACAACATGAGTTTTGCAATTATCCAAATTATTATTTAGCGTTTACCTTAAAGTTATTGCCAGCCGTTGATTTGGAGGTATTAGCTCAGGAAGATGATCTTTTTTTTATATGCGGGCCAATAATTCTTAAAAGTTCTTCAAATTGAGAAGCCATCATTGGCATATAATTTTTGAAGAGATTCGAGTCGGAAAGAACCCAGGGGCACACAATATTGGCAAATGCACCCGACACATTCCTTTCTTTATATAATTCACGCCTCACATTGGCAATCACTAAATATTATGTTAACTAGAAACTGTAAATTTTCCTGATTATTCATTTTATTTATTTTTATTTATTTTACCAAAAAATTTAATACAGGACAAATTTTTAGTTTAAAATATATTTTTTTGCTTGTCTGCATTATAGTTCGGGGAGAGATAGATCCTTATATATGTGACTCCATTAACCTTGGCCCATACAAAATCTTCTCCAGCGCTAAGATCCTCAATTCGGTTTCTGCCGGTGTTGAGCACCCAGAGAGCGGCAGAGTTTGCGCCATTCTCAAACCATGTTGAGGATGCTCTGTTTCGGTATTGCTCGCTTATGATGAGTACGTCTGTGTTAAGCTTAGCAACGAGTCGTGAGCTAAGCTACTTCTGTTCATATTGCATTGCAGTACATTCAACATCTTGATTGTTTGTGCTTCTGTGCAACCTGACACAGGGATAATTGTGGCTAGGTCTGATTTCTTGTTAATTTGCCAACTTTTTCTTCGAAGTCTTCAAAATAATATATAGAAAAATTTCCTATTTATTCTGTTTTATTTATTTTAATAAACAGTTTTCTCTAATCAAAAATAATTCTTATTTAACTTGTTACGGACCCCAAAATAATTACTTAACCTTTCTTCCCCATCGATCAAAAATAAACTCTTTTTTAATTTTGAAACTTTGTCTTTTTAAGAAAAAAAAAAAGTTTCGAACAGTGGATTAAAAATTACTGATTTCAACAACTTTTTCTTTATATTAAATTTATTTAATTATTTTGTGGGGTTTAGTTATTTTTACATTGACCGAACCAATGAAATTGTTAAAAATTCCAACGCTTGATTTGATTTCTATGTTAGTCTGGTTCTCCAAAAATTTTTAACCATTTTCGCTTCAAATCCGAATCCTGCAGAGAAGCAGATCTTTTGCCTCTTAAAAAATGTATTATGCATTTCTAAATTAATTATATAGTATTTATTAGTATTTATGTATTACGCTTTGAAGAAGTTTTTGGAGGAAAATCAGTCAACGAGGATGTATCATACTTTCATAAAGTGCTATTTGTCTACAAGATACAATAAATTTAAACAGATATTACCCAGTGCTGACTAAAAAATCGCGAAACTTACCGAAAAAGAAAGATATCAAGTAAATGAAACAAATATATACATGTAGGAAAGTTTTATTTTAATTGAAAACTAGTATTTTGGTAAAATTATAAGAATTATTATTTATTAATGATTTTAATATAAAGTACACAATCCAAATGTAATTATTTCAGTTTCTAATATAATAATAGTATATTTGAATTATTAATCCAAAGAAAATGTAATTTATAGTTTTTATTTACGGTGATACAATCGATTAAATCTATCTACGTCCACGGCTGATTATATTCTAACGTTTTTCCCCAAAAAGAAAAGAGAAGAGAACGAATAAACTGTATTCAGTTCACTCTTTCTTTCCCATTTACATTCAAGAACTTATGACAGCCAGTGCCAACCGAAAAATGGACGATGACATTATGTTGAATTCACTGGCATTATAACATTTATTGAAAAAATTTGCTTTCATATATCCTTTTCTTAGTTATCTTATTTATCGGAAAATTGGATTTTCATATCTTCAATTTTTTGTTCGTACTGAAACCAATTGATTTGTTGTTGGTTATATCTTAATAGAATTTCCTTTTCGGCTTTGTGCCAAAAAATTAGATCATCCTTCGATCCTCCATTATTGGTAGTATACCATGATTAAATTTGATCTTCTTTTAGTTGATCTATAACTTGGTGGCTACAAGAAAAATCTATTTGCTGTTGACTTCTATGCCAATTGATGCTTTTATTATCGGCTCGTCGTTCTTCTCCACCGCTTTGTACATTGGCACCAAAATTCAAATTATAAGCTGAATTAGCCGTGATTGCATTCGTATTATCAGGATTCACAGCAGTATTCGAATTATAAGCTGAATTAGCCGTGATTGCATCAGTATTATCGAGATTAGCAGTACCAGAATTCAAATTATAAGCTGAATTAACAGTGATCGCATCAGTATTATCGGCTATTTCCATTCCATTCGCTCGTTTTTAATTTAATTTTTTTGTGTTGAATCGTTTTTGTGGGAGAATTTTTGATGATGGTGCAGATGGTGCAGCTAATGTGAGCAACTGAAAGACTGCACGCCAAGCTGAGTTGCGCTTGCTAGCTCGCTGGAGTGTGTCGTTGCTCACCACCATCTATCATCAAATTACACATAAATATTTATGCGTGCATATGAGTCTTAATGCCGTTCAGATTTTAAAGTGATAGCATAAGCTATCAAGCAAGGAATATTCGGTTGTGGCGAAAATAACCGAATAATGGAGGGTTCGTTAGTTTTTTGGTCACCGAAACTTGACCAACCGTTCGCGAAAGCCTTGCGAGGCATGTCGGGATTAATTAGCTAAGGTGTTATGCCAATTGGTCCTAATTGGGGCACGTCCCACCCTATTGGACCAACAGCAGAATGCTGGTCCCCATGACCATAACCGCCCCTATAAATGGTTATGGTCCCTTAATTTGTTTTTTCTTTATTCTTCCCTCATGCCCCCAATCAGTCTCTCCCCCTCTCTCTCAATATCACTCTTATCTGTTCGTGTTTCGTTTCATTTTGATACTCTTTTCTCTTCTTCTTTTCCTAAAAAAAAACTTTTCCTCTTCCTTCCTCAATTGAACAATCTTATATTAGCGTGTAATATTCTTCATACCCTCAAGGCATAGAAAATGAAGTACAGGAGGCCATTTCATTGTATAGACGAGGCAACATTTGACGCAAAAAATACAATTGAACCGCAGGACGCTGATCTAGTGTATCCAAAATGATTTTTCTATTCAAATGTTATATAGTTAATCAATTTAAATTTGGTTTCTTAAATACCTAACCTGTTGTCTCTCTTACATTCACGAGAGAAAACACCTAAAAATCTATTTAATAACATATATGTGTTTTTATAATTCTTTTTTTTTTCTTTTTATATTTCTTTGTTATTTTCAAAAAAAATCAATTTTACATAAAGGCTCTAAGTCTAAAAGTTTGATTATTTATACATACAGGTTGCGTGGTTTCCGTTTTCCCTTTTTATGTATGAAAATTTGTCAAAATTTATACTCATGAACAATAAAGAAATGATGTCTCGAAATCACCGGAATTATAATGATGAATGAAGCGTGCGCCTTTAAAGTTGTAATTCTATAGATGAATAATGTACTTGACGTAATTGGTATATGAATAGACCCAAATTATGAGAAAATCAGCACCAATCCTACGGATGAATAAACACAATTGATGTCTTAAAATTTGCAGAAATGTGCCAGATTTATCACGATGCAACTTTTAAGATTTTTGGATGACAAACAAAATTTGACGTAATGTGGAAGTGTTGAGATGATGCGGATATCCCACGATGCAACATTTGAATTTTTGGATGACAAACAAAATTTGACGTAATGTGTAAGTGTTGAGATGATGCGGATATCCCACGATGCAACATTTGAATTTTTGGATGACAAACAAAATTTGACGTAATGTGGAAGTGTTGAGATGATGCGGATATCCTACGATGCAACATTTGAAATTTTTTTTTTTTTGTATAAAATTGACAAAACTTTGATGCAACTATGTAGATGAACGCAACGTGCCATGCGCCTTACCATTTAGCATACTTTTAATAAACTAACTAAATATTTACACCCTTTTGGGTTTATTTTTATATAACATAAAAAAACCATTTCTCTTTCCTTTTTTAATAGTAATTTTTCTTCTAAGTATAAAAAAACAAAAATTCAAGGAAAACCACTCCCCACGTTTAAATTTTTTCCCTTTTTTTCCACTTTTTTTTTTCAAAATCAAAACTTCACGAATCGCAATAAAATTTTTAATTCTTTTTTTTTCTAATTTCACGCTAATTTTTAACAAAACTATTTTTTCTAATTTCACGCTAATTTTAACAAAACTATTTTCTTTTAATTTCCAAATTCCACTGTCTTCGGCTTAGTTTCACAATAAACAATATATTTACCTGGAATTGTTCAGTTCTTTTGCTATTTCAGCTGTTATTTTATAATACAATTTTAATAACTTCAAATATTTGAATTTTATTAATATAAAAATATAAAATTATAAAATTATCTTTTTCAATCATGCAACGCATAAGTGTTTTTTAATAAATCTTTTGGAATTTGGTTGATTAACAAAATAAAAGTGGATTTGGATTTATAATAATAGTTTATTTGAACACGTAAGAAAATGACACGTCTTATTGAGTGAAGCTCATACAGTACAATAATAAGTAAACTTAACCTAAGGTACAAACACAATGAGTTCGAGAATCGAAATAAAGGTGCAAGCACAAATCGAAACAATATTGCTTTTCTCTTTTTAACAAAATCACTACGTGTTTCGAGAAATAAATTCTCATCTTCAGGTGTAGTCAAATTTAATTATTATTAGTTAGTTCATCATTAGTGGATGTTTCTAATATTTAATTTATAAATACATGTCAAAACTAGAATATGATAAATTACTTAGGTGGTTTAACGTCAACTTATTAAAGTGTGATATTTGTTGGTCGATAAATGTTGAAAGTAATACTGTTGCAACGTTATTTAACGTTTTTTAAAGCGGTGTTATATAAACAGTTGGCTTTGAAATCCAATTGGTCATTTAATAAAAAGTCTTTAGTTGTTACTGAGGCTTTATATATTTCGAATTCTTCAAGCGCGGCTTTATATTTACTTATGTTGCAAATATTTAATGGTGTCAAATTATTATCAAAGCTTGTGTAATTATGATTATTCTCAAGCAAATGTTGCGCGAAGTTAGATTTTGTTTGGCTGAGATTCGCGTTAGGCAAGTGCTCTTTATACCTGTCATGAAATATTCTGCTGGTTTGACCTATATAATATTTTTCACAATCATCACATGCTATTTTATATACACCGGAAAGTGTTCTCTCAGGATTTCTTGTTTGGATCTGTAGTCGTTTTTGTAGGTTATTACTCGTTCTGAAGGAAATTTTATAGTTAAATTTGTTGAAAACGTTTGATAGTGTAATATATTAGTGTATTCAGTAGATGCATATTTTATTAATTTGTTTTCGTCAAGATTTGTTTTTGTTTGTTTAGTGCTCATTTTAAATGATTGTTTTTGAAGTAATTTTTCTATGGCTTTAGGTGTATAACCATTGTTGATAGCTATGTGTTTGATAGTTTCTAATTCGTTTCGATAATCTTTGTTATCCATAGGTGTCGTTAGTAATATATATAGCATTGTATTATATGCTGCCATTTTATGTGTCTATGGATGGAATGAATCGTTATGTGTGGTAATATCCATTGTTGTAGGCTTATGATATATTGTAAATTTTAAACCGTTGTTATGTTTTCGAACAGTTAAGTCAAGAAAATTTAAATTGTTGTTGTTTTCCATTTCGGCAGTGAATTTTATATTACTTTTCATGTTATTCATATAATTTTTTAACATCTCAACTTCCCTTTCTGTAGCATTAAATAGGATAAAAGTGTCGTCAACGTGTCTGGAATACGGTATGATTTTTTGTTTTTGTACGTTTAGATCTGAGAATAAGTATTTATTTTCAAAATAGTTAAGAAAAATGTCAGCTAATAGGCCACTCAATGGAGAACCCATTGCGAGACCTTCATCTTTGCTGTAGAATTCCTTGTTGAATGTGAAATAATTTTGTCTTAATACGTTTTGAAGTATAAATATTAGATCGTCTATTTTCTTCAGATCTAGAGTGGAAGTTTTTTCTAGGTTCGTCCTTAGTATTTCTACAGTTTTCTGTACAGGTATGTTGGTATACATGTTGATTACGTCGAAAGAAACAATTTTGTATTGAGGTAGTACTATTATGTTTTTTGTGTTGTTTATGAAATCAACCGTGTTTTTCATACTGTGGTTGTTTTGTTTCCTAGTACAATGTTGTCTAATATGATCTTTTGTAACAGTTTAGCTACTTTATAACCTGGTGCTATAGTGTAGTTTATTAACGGTCGTATAATTATCTTTATGTATTTTTGGTTGACCTGTGAACTTGTGGGGCTTTAGCGTTGGGTTGTTTAAGTCTGTATTTCGTTCGATTGTTGAACAAATTGCACGCATTGATAGCCTTGTTGATGTCTTTCACATATTTTTTTTGTTGTTCTTTTATAAAATTTAAAGACTTTATTTTTGTGCTGTCATCTGTTTCATTTACAATAAGGAGTTCGATTTCATTTTGAATATTTTTGACTAAAGAATCTTTCGAAAATTCAGCCATGGAATCGTTTTCTAACGTCTCCAAACGCGCGAATAAATTTTCTAATTTTGAAAATAAAATGCATTTGAATTTTGACAAATTTATTTTACGTTGAGATATAAATATTTCAAAATCAAAATTATTGTCTATTGAGAATGAACATTTCACACGAAGGCAAGGTTCAAATGATATATTGGAAAAAAAAAATGCTTTTCCAGAGTTGAATTTCAAAATCCAATCTCTGGAATTATACTTATCCATTTTGAAAATATCCTGTAGGGACTCCATTGTATCAGCCTTGATCCACTTCTTGTTGATGTCATCGTTCCTCTTCTCCAATTCCCTCCGACGATTTTCCGGATCTTTTGTTTTTGTGACGGTTTTCGTCAAATGTTTGTGAAGATTTGGATAAATTGTTGGAATAGCGTCCAGTTTTAAGGTCCATTTTTGTGGGACAGGAACTTCAGATCCTAAAATACATAGCGTTAAAATTTTTTTGTATAAAACCGAAAACTTTTGATACCATCGGCCAATTTCAGCATATCAAATTTCACCAGAAAGTGGTCTGCAAAATGCTTTGAGCATATAACAGTGTCCTTACTTACTCTAAAACTTTTTCGAGGGATATGCTTCAGCCAGGTTTTTCTCATATCTTCATTCCGTGGAAACTGAAACATATGGCATTCTGTTCCTTTCGCGTAAGTAGAAGGACATTCGGGAACACAACATACACGCATCTGCAAGATATTAGATTAACATAACGACGTAATCCTCTACGTGGTATATCATTCGAGGAAGAAGTACATTCATGAACACAATATGCATGCATCTCGAATATTTTAGCATTTTTAAATTTGTTATTCTTTTTTATTATATTTTGCTTCACTGAGACCAACAATTTCAATATTTATTATTAAATATTAATTGAAAAATAATTCAAAACTAAAAAGAAATCTGAAACACAAAAATTTTAAATTAATTTTAAAAAAAAAAACTATCAGCGAAATACAAAATTCCATTCCAGATTAGGACTGGCGCCATTTCCCACAAGTCCTTAGTTTATGTGCACATGTACAATATAAAATTTGGCGTTAAATGACATAAAACCAAATATAAATAATTATATCTCACTGGTTGAAACGGAAAATGTTAAATTAACTAACAAAAAATTAAAAAAAAAAACAATAACAAATGTTGTTGGTCCAACTCCTAATTCCGGCGACGATGCGTGGGACGTCGTCTAATACCCCGTCGTCCTCCATTATTCCAGGATCGAAACGTTTTAGTAAATTAACTAATGAAGAAAGGCGTTGCAAAATGATTTCGATACTCTCTTCTTCAATATCTATTGAAATTCTCTCAAAGTGGATCACCACTGTTTCTTTCCACGTCCTCAAACGCCTTCTTCGTTGGAGAGGACGGGTGGTGTTATTTTCCTCCATTTTGTTTTACTTTTTTCAAATTAAAAAGATGTAGCGTCCTTTGAAGAAAAAAAACAAAAACTGCTTTTTCAGCAATTGTTTTTTTTATATTTTCTATGAGAATTGATAAAAAAAATTTATGAAATTTTAGTAATTCGCACTAAAAAAATGTACTTTTTTAAAATTAAAAAATCAAAAAGTCCCACAATAAAATTCTGTGTGGACTCTGCGACGGTCAAATTACAAAGTATTATAGTATTATACAAAAATTCAATATGAAAATTTATTACCTTATAATGGTGATTCATCTCCATGTCGGAAATGGACAACGCTGGCTTAAACCCACTTTTATTGAGCTTGTTGTTGCTTGGTTGTCAGCAGTTTTAAACTTCTTACAGATTCGTTATCTATACTTTAAAATATAGGAATAACAATAAAACACAGTATTGCTTACGTTAATCTGTTCAGAGGAGCCGAAATACTGGTCAATGTTTCTGTTATTTTTGTTAGAGCTTCAGCCATCACATTTTCGTTTCTTTTCTCCCGCTCTTCTCTATCCCTTAACAATTTTTTTATTTCCTCCATTACGATCGTAATATTGTCGGCTATAGGCTGATTTTAAGTTACTATATGTTTTCAAATATTTTTATTTCAATCAATAAAAATCCTTCACATCAAATAGCAATAGTATTTCAGATTTTTTTCATATCTTCAATTTTTTGTTCGTACAGAAACCAATTGATTTGTTGTTGGTTATATCTAAATAGAATTTCCATTTCCGCTTTGTGCCAAAAAATTAGATCATTATTGGTATACCATGACAAAATTTGATCTTCTTTTAGTTGATCTATAACTTGTTGGCTACAATAAAAATATATTCGCTGTTGACTTATATGCCAATTGATGCTTTTATTATTATCATGATTCACAGCAGTATTTGAATAAGTAGAATTAGCCGTGATTGCAGTCGTATTATCATGAGCAGTATATGAATAGGTAGAATTAGCCGGGATTGCAGTCGTATTATCATGAGCAGTATTTGAATAAGTAGAATTAGCCGTGATTGCAGTCGCATTATCATGAGCAGTATTTGAATAAGTAGAATTAGCCGGGATTGCAGTCGTATTATCATGAGCAGTATTCGAATAAGTAGAGTTAGCCGGGATTGCAGTCGTATTATCATGAGCAGTATTTGAATAAGTAGAATTAGCCGTGATTGCAGTCGTATTATCAGGATTCACAGCAGTATTCAAATAATAAGCTGAATTGGCCGTGATTGCAATGGTATTATCAGGATTCACAGCAGTATTCGAATTATAAGCTGAATTAGCCGTGATTGCATCAGTATTATCGAGATTAGCAGTACCAGAATTCAAATTATAAGCTGAATTAGCCGTGATTACATCAGTATTATCGAGATTAGCAGCACCAGAATTCACTTTATAAGCTGAATTAACAGTGATCGCATCAGTATTATCGGCTATTTCCATTCCATTCGCTCGTTTTTAATTTAATTTTTTTGTGTTGAATCGTTTTTGTAGGAGAATTTTTGGTGTTGAATCGTTTGTTGGTGATGTTGGTTTATTAATTAGATAATGAAGCGGGCATTTCCCACTATGATGGTGAAGAAAAGACTGGATTCATGATGAAAATTAAATTGTCACCGCATGTTGAAAATACCTGCATTTTGTGTTTTCTTTTTTTTTTTTTTTGATTATTTAAAGTTGAGTTTTTGATAGCCGAAATTGCGGTTTTTTTATGTTGTTTTTATTTGTTTTATTTTCTTTGGTTTAGTTCTACAATAAAAGATTTAAAAATTTATATAAGCATTAATGAAAAAATTTATTTTTTTTGTTTTTTTGTGAATTTTTTTCTTCTTTCTTTCCCTTTTCGACTTTGCGCTTTTTTTGTTTACTTTTTCTTTCAAAAAAAAAACTTATCTAAACTTTTTTTCTTTTTTGTTTAATTTTTATTAATCTATGTTTCGTTTTAAAAAATTTTTCTCGGGTCTTACCAGTGACACATTCTTGGCCACTTTACGTGTTGACCGCCTCGCCGTTGTCTTTTCTTCCTTGTTCTCTTCCATATTAAACAAAATTGTTTAATTGCACTGTATATATTCACTATATATCACCGATCACACAAATTTAAAAGTTAAATAAAAGACAAAAAGTTTCGCGCGTTTCGTCAAATTAAAATAAAAACAAAAGTTAACACTTCTCACTATTTTTTTTTTATTGTACGAAAATTATCCTTAAAAGCGAAACACTTTCCACTAGTTTTTTTTTTAAATAATACATGTAAATAATTCGCGGTGGCGACATAAATTCAACCCCACATCTAAAAAACTGTAACGCACAGTATTAAACCGAAAACAAATTTGTAGGTAATTCACTTTTGTTGTGGAACAAAAGGGACGACCTGATCCTTCCTAGGACGACTCTGGGAAACTTTTGTGCAAATATGGTTTTTCTCTCCAGAGGACCCACTCTCCGGAAAATGTATATATATTTTTTAACTAAATGAAAATTAAAACGCTTACCCTCTTTTTCCTTTTTAAAACTCTTTATTATTCTCAAAACCCTTCTCGGTATTCTCTTTAAATTTAGACAAAAAAAACTTTCTTCTTTTTAAAATTTACAAAATTCCTTTTCTCTTTTTTAACTCTGTATTAATCGCAAAACACTTTTTCGGAACTTTCTTCAAATTTAGACAAAAAAAACTTTCTTCCTTTAAAATTTACAAATTCCTTCTCCTTTTTAATCTCTTTAACAAATCACTTAAAAACAAAAATTGGTTCCGACCAAAAAAAAAAACTTTTCTTCCGCCCGACTTTTATTGAAAACTTTGTTTGAAACAAAAACTAACAAGAACAACAACTTAATACCTTTTTTTGTTAAATCGCCGCGACCGGTCAATTAAATTTAGAAAGAAGCTAAACGCGTCGGGAAAACCAAAAAACAACTGATTGATAATTGATATCAAATCGATAAAAAATATTTTAAAATAAAAATTTGTCAAAGTACTTTAAGTTCATCGTACTTTGACCGATATTAGTTATTTTCGCGTAATTGACAAAAAAAATAATTACTCTTGGAAGAAGAATAATTACTTGAAATAAAATGTTCGCATATGCAAATTTTTTATTATCGCGTATGAACAAAAAAAATGAATTTATATTTCGTTATACTAAAATTTGTTAGTATACACTTTTTTTTATGTATTTCGACATAGAAAATTTATGTCGAAGCGAAATAATAATTTTAATAAGATATTTCGAAATTGTTTATATTTCGAAATATGTTGATAAATTTAAATAATTATTTACGCGTTTAATCAAAAATTAAATTTCAAAATGTTGGGTTCAATAACCGCTTTTTGGTCGGAAACGATTTCTTGGTACAGGGTGTACCATAACACTTTGTACTTATTATTATTTTTATGCGCACGTCAACCCGTCTTCGTGCCCCGTGGTAATCTAGACCTTCGCGTTCAAACTCTAACTGCTAACTAACTAATATTCTATTTTCTAATTCTACTTATATCCCTACCTAATCGCATATATGCTTTTCTTATCTATATCCTGTCGGTATTAATTCCTTTAAACATCATGTTACCATATTCTAGCTAAACCTTGGTCTTTGTCACCCACGAAGACGGCAAAACATGGTTTTCACACCATTTGCGCTTTTTCTTTATTAATGCCAAAAGGGATTTCTTTGGCGGGTCCTAACTAAATATCCTTTAGCCATGAAATAACTAAACTATTTATTCTAACTATTTCTTGGCCGAATCCTAAATACACATTACAAATTTCTTACCTAAACTCGCTGATTCATTTCTTTCCTGACTAAATAGTTAGAACACCTGTGTAAACACGGAAGTGTTCTTTCTTTCGTTCCTAAGTTACTATTTTTCTAACTATTGACTCAAGTGTTCTTTGAGTCATGACTATACACTATATTTTTCATTAAAATATCTTCTTTCTCGTTTCCGAACAAAACAATTTACTATAAAACTTTTGGAAACACTATATTTTCCATTAAAATATCTTCTTTTTCGTTTCCGTACAAAACAATTTACTATTAAACTTTTTTGGAAACACTATATTTTTCTTAAAAGATCTTCTTTTTAAACAATTAGAAAAAAAAAATGATTCCGACTATTAAAATCGACAAATTCGGCGTAAACCGTTTTTTAACTACTTTAATTTTTAAAAAATGAACAAACCGAAATCTTGATTTTTTATCGCGACCGATCAAAATCGAAACTTTTATTCGCGTGAAATGTTTTTAACAATAATTAACGTCCGCCAAAACTGATTGATCACTACTGATTATTAATCGAAAGAAAATCGATTAAAATATTCAACATAAAAAATTTTTTCAAAGTACTTAAAGTTCATCGCACTTTGACCGATATTAGTAAAATTTGTCGAACAAGCGAAAATTAATTATTCTTTGAAGAAAAATAATTACTTCATCAAAATTACTCGTATGCAATTTTTTTTTATTTCGGTATAAAAAAATTGAATTTAATGTCTCAATATTAAAATTCGCGTACATACAGATTTTATGTAATTTCGACATGAAAGAAAATATTGTCCAAGCAAATTAATAATTTTAATAAGATATTTCGAAATTGTTTGATATTTCGAAATATGTTATAAGTTAAATAGAAATTTACGCGATTACAAAATTTTAATTACTTCACGATGTTGAAATAATTTTTTTAACAAATAACGAAATTACGAAATACGGGAAATTATTGGGATCAATAAACGCGTTTTTTGGTCGGAATGACTTTTGGTACAGGGTGTACCACAACATGAGCTGCTTTTGACTTATTTACTATTTGATTTAAATGCGTGTTGCAGTTCATCAAAGGGAACAAAAATTATAAATGAACTACCAGATTTTTAAATTTTAAATTAATATTATTTTATTGTCTCAATTTATAGTTTTATTAATTTTTCTTTTCTTCGAATTCTGATTTTCACGGAGTTCTGCATTTAGAACTCTTATTTTGAAAAACATTTTGCACCGGAAAAACAATCTTTTAATTTCGTAATCTAAATTTACATTTTCAGCCATGGAAATTATGTTTTGAATGTACTTGGAGCCACACTTTAATTTCTCACCGTTCTGTTTTTGAAAAATCTCCTCCAGATATTTAAAATTTTCCATGAACGTAGAATTCGGTTTCCGCAGGCCCCCTTCTGACAACTGATCCGTCCAGGTTCGAGTAGAAGAGCTACTCGACCCCTGCTCGCAATACTTTTCAAGGATACCGGGAATTTTTACTTTAAGACGATAAAGTATGTAGCCAGCTAAATGTTCTAGCCCGTCGTACATGAAATCACTAATAACCATCTCCGGCAAGGCTGATTCTGTTTTTTCGATCGCCAGATGTGCCAATAAAGTGGATGTAAAAATTTGATCTGAACTATCTGTTTCGATATTTGAATTGTAAAGCAGTTGGGTGGTCGGAAAGTCCTCCCTTGGCACGTATAACTCCAAAAAACAACTCTAACGGATCCTGGTTCAACCGATATGTTAATATGTATTCATTTTTGTATTTAATTTTTAGATCGTTATGCATCATTTTTAATGCATTGATGCTATTTAAAATGCTTTTTTTGAATGGCAAAAGGGATTTGTTGTTTCCGATTCGCATTGTCTGAGTTATGTTTTGCATTTTATCTAGGATGATTTGATGTTCTGACATTGCCAAACCATAAGCAGCCATTCTACGTCGCGAGTCAATTCTCGGTACTCTTGAATTAAACATGTGAAACCAGTCATTGACCTATAGACATTTCGATATCGTTAAAAATTAAAATTTTGCTATAAATCGTATATTTACTTACATCCTTAAGCAAAATGGAAACTTCCTGCCAGTTTTCAGACTTTGCAATGCCTAGAGCACCTAGTCTCTCTAAAGCACACGAATTGGTATGTAAAAACAATTGTGTCGCATATTTAACTTTTTGCCTCTTTCCATATTTACACGACAAATGAATGTTCGTTAAACGGCTTGCTATTTTCAGGTCTAATAATGTTTGATGTTATAATAATTCAACAAGGGGCTCCTTTGTTAAAGATTTGTTATCGAGTCAAATTCCCGAATCTAGAAAATGATTCCGTAAAAGTTTAACGAGGTGAGGCGTATCACTGAAGACGTAAACGTTTTTATTCCCTTCGCAGGGATTTACAAAATAAGGCGCCTCTTCAGTTATTTTAAGTTGACTCCATAGTCCTCGATTGTCTCCTCCCAAATCCGAAACAATTGCAATAACATGGTACTTTATGGCATGTAGTTTTGATAGTATGATAGTATCCAAAATTTCGTTTGTCAGTTTATCATCATAGCTATAGAAAAGTTGCTGCTTCCAATTTTCGAAGAGCCCTCTGGCCATGATGACTTGAACATAGTTAGCTGGAGCTAACAACCTATCGCTCTTCGCATCATATTCGTAAGATTTTTGGATCTTCATCTCGTCGGCCATGAGCACACACACCTTTTGATATGGCGTTAGGTCGGCACCTCCCATTAAGTTAAAAACATTGTTTAAATATCCAGGATTTACATCGATTTTTGAAGCCCAAGTTTTTAATGCAGAAACTGCAGGTAGTGGATATTTTTTTTAAACAAAAGTCGGTAAGCTTTTGGACCATTAGCAAAAATTTCAATGGCTTGAGCTATGTTTTTAAGTTCCCACTTTATCCTTTTTTGACACTGCAATTTCTTTCGTTGCCGGGGTGTAAAAATTTTGTTGATGGAGCCATTTTTCGTTTTTAACCGGTGACACTCAAACATTAACCTTTTATTTTCTTTCCTGAGTATATTTATTTCGTTATTACTGCGTGTAAAACATTAGAAAAATTAGTATTTTATAATCTAGATTCATTAGCTATGATTACCATCCAATTTCTAGGTCATCAGTACTTCTGGCTTTGTCATTGAAAGAATTACTTGAACCGGGCAACTTTCTAGAATCCGATTCAGGGGAAACGTCACGGTTTGTATTAACTGATGAAGTTTCCACCGCCTTAACTGAAATCTCAGTCGCTGAAGTCGTAGTTCGCCAAGAATGTTTGTACGTCTAGTTAGGCTTATTATAAAATGAATATTTATTTTTGGGAATGTTCTTAAACTTTTTGCTTTTCAGAAACATCATTTTCAAAAATGTTGCGGAATATTTTTGGTTTATAACAGCATTTGTGGTTCTAGAAACATTTTAGTTTCTAGAAACATGTCGTTGGGTAGTACCCTACTTTTTGGAGGATGTATGTAATGTTTTATTACATTATCCTCATTCCGTGGAAAATGAAGAATATGCCATTCCGTTTCTTTCGCGTAAGTAGAAGTACATTCATGAACACAATATGCATGTATCTGGAATATTTTAACATTTTTAAATTTGTTATTCTTTTTTATTATATTTTGCTTCACTGAGACCAACAATTTCAATATTTATTATTAAATATTAATTGAAAAATAATTCAAAACTAAAAAGAAATCTGAAACACTAAAATTTTAAATTAATTTTTTAAAAAAAAAACTATCAGCGAAATACAAAATTCAATTCCAGATTAGGACTGGCGCCATTTCCCACAAAGCCTTAGTTTATGTGCACATGTACAATATAAAATTTGGCGTTAAATGTATGGAAACTAACAACAACAATGTAAATTTTAAATCCCAACTGACATAAAACCAAATATAAATAATTATATCTCACTGGTTCAAACGGAAAATTTTAAATTAACTAACAAAAAATTAAAAAAAAACAATAACAAATGTTGTTGGTCCAACTCCTAATTCCGGCGACGATGCGTGGGACGTCGTCTAATACCCCGACGTCCTCCATTATTCCAGGATCGAAAAGATTTTAGTAAATTAACTAATGAAGAAAGGCGTTGCAAAATGATTTCAATACTCTCTTCTTCAATATCTATTGAAATTCTCTCAAAGTGGATCACCACTGTTTCTCTCCACGTTCTCAAACGCCTTCTTCGTTGGAGAGGACGGGCGGCGTTATTTTCCTCCATTTTGTTTTACTTTTTTCAAATTAAAAAGATGTAGCGTCCTTTGAAGAAAAAAAACAAAAACTGCTTTTTCAGCAATTGTTTTTTTTATATTTTTTTTTTTTAAATTAAAAAGATGTAGCGTCCTTTGAAGAAAAAAAAACAAAAACTGCTTTTTCAGCAATTGTTTTTTTTATATTTTTTTTTTTAAATTAAAAAGATGTAGCGTCCTTTGAAGAAAAAAAAAACAAAAACTGCTTTTTCAGCAATTGTTTTTTTTATATTTTCTATGAGAATTGATGAAAAAAATTTATGAAATTTTAGTAATTCGCACTAAAAAAATGTACTTTTTTAGAATTAAAAAATCAAAAAATCCCACAATAAAATTCTGTGTGGACTCTGCGACGTTCAAATTACAAAGTATTATAGTATTATACAAAAATTCAATATAAAAATTTATAACCTTATAATGGTGATTCATCTCCATGTCGGAAATGGACAACGCTGGCTTAAACCCACTTTTATTGAGCTTGTTGTTGCTTGGTTGTCAGCAGTTTTAAACTTCTTACAGATTCGTTATCTATACTTTAAAATATAGGAATTACAATAAAACACAATATTGCTTACGTTAATCTGTTCAGAGGAGCCGAAATACTGGTTAATGTTTCTGTTATTTTTGTTAGAGCTTCAGCCATCACATTTTCGTTTCTCTTCTCCCGCTCCTCTCTATCCCTTAACAATTTTTTTATTGCCTCCATTACGACCGTAATATTGTCGCCTTTTTTTCTAGATTTTCCTGTTGATGCCTGTGTATCCACGGCAGAGCTAGTGGGAGTGGTTAAAACACTGGTGGAAGAACAATTGGAAGAAATGTCGATAACATTGTCTATATTTTCCTCTTGAATGGATCTACTGAAGGTGTAGTAGTAATATCCTTTAAAAATATATTATTTATTTCATAAAAATATGTTTACATTTTAAATGGATATGATTACCTCGAACCCTAAAACGGGAACGTTCTTCTCACCGTCTATAGTCTGCCCGAAGACACTTAAAGCTCGTTCTTCCAGGCGGTTGAGTTTATTACATTTTAGTTAGCAACATGTCCACTTTAATTTTCCGGGATTTGGACTGGATCTGGTTCTTCCAGTGCGTCAAACTCTATAAAAATATTATAAAAATATGTATAATTTAGTAGGAAATAACTACCAAACTTACAGTTTTCCACTGCTCAGATGTTCTTGTGGGTCCATTTAGAGAATTTAATAAAGACGCCAATTCATGCCACTTTTCCTTGAGATGTGCCGGTTGTTTTGGCGAATTTTTTCCGGCCTTAAACTCCGGATTTTGGGAGAGAAAAGACAAAAACCTCCAATTGCTCACTCGTAGTCCTTTTTCTTATGGTTTCCATAATCTTTCCTGTAAATTGTATAAATATACATATGTATATATGCCATTGCTTTGAAGATACTTAAAAACGCGTGTTGAGGAAGAAAGAAATCGAAGTTAAAGCTTCATTTGGCCGTTGTAGAGAGTTGCGTAGATAGGTTGATTAAAGTTGTTGAGGGATGGATGCAACGTATTTGGTATAATATATTGATAAAAACAAAAACACTTACGTAAAACCAAGTTCTGCTAAGCATTTCTTTTTATTCTTAGAATATCGATACAAACTCTTCTGTTTGACACAATGTAAAAAAAATTCTTTTGTCTTAAACAAAATAACTTCTTCTATTTTTGAAATAATGTAACTTTGTAACTTTAAAGCTCAAATTCTTTTTTCTTTTTCAAATTAACTTGTTCTATTTTGAAGTAATGTAACTTTGTAACTTAAAAACTCAAATTCTTTCTTCTTTTTCATTAATCCGTACCGTTCTTAGGTAAACCGATATTTAATAACTAACGTAATTTTACTTTAAATTTTTCTAAAACTTAACGGCTTATGTCTAAGTCGTTCGCGTTTATCGTCGTTCACGGCTATCCGATTTTTTTTAGAACTGACTCTTAACCGAACTTTTCTTTCGATCTTTATAGAACGAGAAATTTCCACCTTTGCACTTAATTTTCCTTTTGTAGGTCACAGAACGATCGCTAGAATTGCGCCATCGCCCTGATATAATTTTCTGACAAGAATGTTTACGAATATGTGTTTAACCTTGGAAATTATAATTTTATTTTCCAATTTACACTTGTTGTTTGAGCACACAATGGCAGTAATGCAACCACTTTTGTGACACTTTGTTGTTGTTTAAAAATAGCGACACTGTTTCTTGTTGAAACAATATATCCGGTTCTAATGACCAAATTTATGTATGCGAATAATGACGAAACAAGATGCCTTATTTGATTGCGAAGATGCTGGTTCTTGAATTAATAATGGACTGTATTTTATTTTAAATATGGTGATAGCGCGAGCTATCAAGCAAGGAATATTCGGTTGTGGCGAAAACAACCGAATAAACAGAGGGTTCCTTAGTTTCCTGGTCACCGAAAACTGACCAAATCTTCGCGATGCCTTCGAGAAGCATGTCGGGGCCGATTGGCTAATATATTAGTGCCAATCGAGCTTGTTTGTGGCACGTCCAACCCGAATAGACCAAGAGGCAAAATCTTGTTATCAATGACCATACCCGCCCCTATAAAATGGGTATGGTCCCTTTTTTGTTTTTATGTCCTACTACGGCCCCCTCTCAATTCATCTCTCCCTCTCTCTCTCTCTATCATTTTTATTTCGAACTTTCCATGTTCTGAACCATCTTATCATACACCTCCCTCCTGTTTATAGAACATCTCATATTTGTGATCCCAAAAAAAATGTTCCTTTTTTTCGAGAAAGAAAAAGAACTTTCGTATTCTGTGGGATTTTCCGTTTATCTTTTGTGTCCCTTTTCTTTCTCTCTTTCTTCTTCGAAAAGAAAAGGAACTTGGGTTTTGGGCTAAAATTATTAAATTTAGTTATAGATAATTACAAATCTTCAAAATTCATTTATTTAACCAAAAAAAATTTTTATTTACTTAAATTAAATTTTCAAATTGATCAATTGAAATAGTTACAATGAGGCCAAGCTAAACTAACAAAATCCTAGCACTTTTCTAATTTCTACTTACATAACTAAATGATACAAATTGATTGAAATCTTAATTAAATAAAAAATTACCAAAATTTTCCAGCTGTTTATGTCAATTTTCTGCATACCAATTCCAAATGAAAACTGTTGCTCAATGAGGTGATGATATAACGATAAGACAAGCGATTTTCATTGCTTGCATTAAAATCAGGCTACCACAAGGCTGTAAATTTTCGCTATCTCATTTATTTGGTTGCTCCCTTTTACGATATTGGCGATATTTAGATATTTCATTTATATGAGATATGAACGTATATATATATGTGGTAGTAAACGAAAAAAAAAAACGGCAGAGAGAGAATAGAGGCAGTCGCAAAACAGGGATCGTGATGAATAGACGTACTTTTAAGCAAATTCAATATTCTTTTAAATATTCTAAAAATTGTTATTATTACGCGCTGCCAATTTTTTATGTACCTTGCCTGCTGGTATATTTAACACTAAAATTAGTTAAAAGCATATTTTTCAGTTCTTTCCACGTTTTAACAGTCTGGTTGCCATTAAGCATTAATTTTGCATTTCCCGTCAAAAGTCTTTTAGCGTACACTAATTTTTGCAGCTCATTCCATCCCACTAAGTCGGCATTTTCTTCAAAATTTTCTATACATTTTTTAACACTAATTGTTTCTTTACCGTCGAACATAAATAATGAACTTTCTACGTCGCTGAAAGTAAAATTGCATCTTTGTTTTACGAGTCCCAATGTTTCTACTTTAGCTTCTAACTCCTTTATTTTAGAAAAATTTTCATCGCCTCCTGTACTGTCATTTTCCACACCATTCCCAACACTATCATAATCACTGCCCCCTTCGTCACTATCATTTCCTTCTCCGCCGTCTTCATTTTCTTCTTCATTTCGTCCCGCATTCGCCAACATCATCAATCTATATTTTAATATTACTTTTTTCCCTTTAGTACTCTCATTTCGTTTTTCAAGCTCCTTTTTCAATCGTGTAACACTCATTCTGTCAACTTCTTCAAGTGTTAATTCTGCCATCTTCCTACTTTATTATTATTTTTTCCAAAATAATTTATTACGATTTTATTCACACAAGGCCTAAAATGTACGTCACTGTACATTTTTCTCATATAATATTCTTCACAAAATGTACATCATTGTATATTTCTTTTTTCGCAACTTCTTTATTGAGTGTTTTCCAGTTTGCTTTATTATAATTAAAAAGTTTTATGGGGTTTTGTAGTTGGAACTCAATAGGCCAGTAACGAGTTTTTTCTATTCTGTTGACTTTAATGCCGTCAATATTCAGGAAAACGATGTCGTGGTCGGAGTAAGAGGGTTTAGTCAGTAGGGCCCCCTGTCTGAGACAATTTTTACTAACAACAAGCTCTTTTTGCATCAAAAAGAAATCAAGATAAGCTCCGGATTGTGGGTATGTGGGGTAGAGGCTGTGCTATAATTTGATGTTGTGGAAATCGTGATTTTTAATATACCAGTTGTAGAGGGTTTTCCCGTTATTGTCTTGAACAACATTTGACCAAAAAGGTTGCTTTCTGTAGTTGGCAGGGTGGCCTCGCTCTCTTTAGTTGACACAGTAATGCTTACCTATTTCAGTATCTAAGCGAGCGCATTTTCCTGGCTCCTTGGTGTCAGGGCATTTAATGCAGCGGTACGGTATGTTGCAATTTATTGCCACATGATCGTACCTCTGACATTTCTTGCACTGAAGGGTGGTGTGTGGACTTAATTTTTCCCATGTTATTTTTTGGTGGAGAAGGAAGTTTGTTTTGATCAGAGCTTTTACATTTGAAGTTTTGCCACACTGGACATAAAATAACGTGTTGTGTTTCTTTTGACGGGTTTTTAGTCTCTCAATTTTTTCAAAATTAACTTCTAGATTAAGAGTGGTTAAGGCTCCTGCTATGTCTCAGGTGTGTAGCTTTTTTCGATGCCACGGATGATATAGCACCGAGAACGTTTTTCCTTTGGGGTAAAGGCGTATAGTTTAACTTCTTTTGTCTTTAGGATGTTGAGGGTTTTGGTATAATCTTCTAGATTATTTGTTCTAATATGGGTACAATTTTTATTTATTTTTTTTAGAATAAAATTTTTGTCTTTGAGTTCTTGTTTGAGACAGAGAATGGTTTTCTTGTGGTCAATATTGTAACACACTATTGGAGGAATGTGTTTAGATGACTGAGTTTTCGTAGTTTTATTTTTTGCTGAGGAGTTTGCATTTTCGTGGGTTGGCTCTTGGTTAATTGGCTGATTTGCAGGCGCATCCATTGGGTGTTAATCAAATTGACCTGTACTCGAAGTGCTTGGTTTAGGTGCATTTTCTTGCCTTGGGTCGTTTGGATGCATTGTGAGTTTTGTCATCGAATGTGGATGTGGATAGATTTTTGTTGAGTATTTAAGTGGCGAAGCAAAACGCTTAGGTGAAGAGTTTTTATTTGGTGATGAGAGATGTTTGGCTAATATGCCTGTTCGTCTATCTAACGTGAGGAGCTTTCGTCCACGCCCTCTCAACTGAACTAAATTTTTTGTACCTAGGCCTAAATCTAGATTTTGCATGCGTTAGTAACTAATATATTTAATTGTATTTTGTGTTGTTAATTTTTAAATTAAAACTAAGAAAAATATTAAAAACTAAGTAAAATTGTAGGTTCCCTACAGTGTGTATTTCAGTTATGATGAATTTGATGAAAATGATGAAAGTTTTTATCGTACCTCTTCTTTTAAAATCCATTTATTTTTCATATCACAGTATACATTGCTTAAAACTAATGGTAAATTTTATTTTTGAGGAATGTAATAAATCTTAACGTCTAATTTTACTTGACTTATCTAAGATTATACCTGTATAAATTCATTTTAGGTTGTAATTTTAACTTAAGATTATGATTAAATTTATTTGAAAATATATAAAAAAACAAATATTGTTGACCTTAGCTAGACCAATTATCTAGCCCTGTGGAGAGGGACGCGCATCCGCGGTTTTACAGTGGTTAAAAACGTTATGAGAATCCTTGCTATTTTTTTTTTTCCTTTTTTTTGTGCTTCGGCAGATCCCTCATTTTAATTGGGTGGAATTATTTGGTTGATATGGTGGTATTTGTACGCCACCGAATTTTTCTTCCGTGGAAGAGAAAAGAAAAGAAAGAAATTCGTGAAATGTTTGTGTAAGTTTGTGTTAATTTGTTTAGTCTTATTTCAGTATTTACAGTAGTGTTAGGGTTGAGTTTATTTAGAGTGATGTTAGGTTCTAAGTGTTTATGAGGAGAATATAATGAATTAGTGTTGAGAATGATAATTTTCGTATCGAATTTACGGATTTAGTAAGTGCATGAGGGGAGCTAGTTCGAAGGCGAACTTGAATAATTGTTTTTTTTTGTTTTCGTCATTTGTGTTCGTTTGTAGTATGTGCGTCAGCGCATTTATTTTGTTTGACAGCTCAAACAGGTCCATGTTGAAGTGATGCTCAAATTGCTGTTGTATGTAGTTTAAGTTGTCCAAGTTCGTTTCGTTGGTTATTGGGGGCGGTCTAGAAGGGGCCGTGCGGCCTTGTGGAATGGGGATTGCGTTGCGTGTAGCTTCGGCAAAGGAGATAGTAGGACGAACAAAGTTCGAAGACATGTGTTGGCTGTTTGTGTTTTGTGATCGTGTAATTTGTGGAGTTTGTGTCTCGATTTGCATTTGTCTGTCTTTTTTTTGTCTATGTGCCTGGGCGGTGGGACAGTCTTTGTAGTTGGCAGGGTGGCCGTAGCCTCTGCAGTTTACGCAGTACGGCTCACCAATCTCTATGTCTGTGCGAGCGCAATGTCCTGGCTCGTGTTTTTCGGCGCATTTAATGCAGCGGTATGGCATGTTGCAATTTATTGCCACATGATCATACCGCTGACATTTCTTGCATTGAAGTGTAGAGCGCGGGTTTAATTTTTCCCACTTTATTGACTAGTGGAGAAGGAATTTTACCTTTATCAATTCATTGATGTTTGAGTTTTTATGACATTGCACATAAAAAAGCGTGTTGTGCGTTTTGCGTCGGGTTTTAAGGATTTCTATTTTTTCGAAGGTTACTTCTAAGTTGAGTGCGGTGAGAGCTTTTGCTATGTCATCAGGTGTGTAGCTATTGTCGATACCCCGGATGACATAGCACCATGAACGTTTTTCTTTTGGTGTAAAGGTGAATAAGTTTATTTTTTTTGTTTTTAGTATTTTGAGGGTTCTTGAATAGTCTACAAGGTTATTTGTCCTAATATGCGTGCAGTTTGTGTTAATTTTTTTAAGAGTAAAAGTTTTGTCATTTAACATTTGATTTAGCCAACCAATTGTTTTTTTGTGGTCGATATTGTAGCATACTATTGGGGGTATGTGTTTACTTGGTTGTGTTTTAGTGGTTTTGTTCGTTGCTGAGGATTTTACATTGTTATGATCTGGCTCTTGACTTGAGAATGAGGAGACAGATGGTGATCGCCTTATATCATACTTGGCATAACTGGAGTGGTCTGGGGCCACATCCATAGGGAGAGAATCAAATTGACCTGAGTTTTTTGGGATTGTGGTTTGTTTAGCCATCTTATGTGGATGGGGAAAAATTTTTTGAATTCTATTTGTGTATAGATATTTGAGTGGTGAGATATTTTTTTTGGGAGATGAGATATGTGAATGCACTTTGGACGCGAGTGTTCTCTGACCACGCCCTCTCAACCGAGTTAGATTTTTGTTTTCAAAATCTACATTTGAATTTTCCATGGGTTAGTGATGGAAAAAAAAAAGAAAAAATTTCAATTGTATTTTATGTTTGTTAGTATGATGATATTTTTTATGATGTATTTGATGAATATGATAAACTTTTTTATTGTACCTTATGTATTGTGATGATTTTTGATTGATGTCGTCTATCTCCAGTTTAGTCGATTCCAGTTGAATTGCAATTTGATGCTATGACGTTTGATGAAAATTGTGGAAAACGAAAAATTCGGATTATTCGATATTGTTGTGATTATGAGTTGTTCCGTTAAAGCTTTTTTAGTTACTGTAATTATGATTTACAGTTGCTGCTGCTGCAATTTTTGTGCTTTACAAAATTTATGATGTACTATTAAACTAAAAAAAAATAATCAATTGTGATTATTTTTTTTGTTTTTTAGTAACTTGTGAGCACTGAATATTTTGTTTAACTGTTGAACTTGAACTGCCCAAGTTAATTTCTTGGGACTTTTGTTGTAAGTATTTTTTTTTTTTTTTTGTTGATTTGTTTATATTTTACACAGTGTTATTTTTGAAAAATTAATATGCACTTGCTGCACTTAATGTATGTTTTCATATTAAATAAGCATGAATTTAGATAAATTTTCACTATTGACTGTGCACTCTGATCACTGATCTCTCTGATGAATCTGATCTGACTCTGATGATCGCTGCTCTGATGATCTGATCCTGATGTTTTATCGTACCTTGTATATCCTGATGATTTATATTTGATGGCGACTGTACTCCAATTAGTCGATTCCTGATGAATTTTCAATTTGTTGTTGTGTTGTGTGAAGAAATGTTGAATGCGAATAAATATGGATTATTCGATTTTAATGAATTTATAAATTGATCCGTTATAGCTGTAATGTTGTGTAGCGAAAAGGACGATGAGATCCTACCCAGGATGACTCTGGGAAACTTTTTGTTTATATTGAATTTTTGTCTCCGGGGGTCGGAAAACCCGGAAACACGATGCAATTTTAATATATAATGAAAATTTAAGCGCTTACCCCTTGTTGGTTCAATAAGAAAAACACTTCCTTGTTTTTTTTTTTTTTTTAAAAAGTAAATAAATTTATTCAATAAAAATAATCAACAAAATTGAAACGATCTTTTCTTTTTTTTTTTTAAAACTTTTCAAATTTTACGTAAGTTAAACGTTTTACACTTTTCAGAATTTTCCATAAGTTTAACTAAACGATTTGAATTATTTAAAATTTCCGATAAAACTTTTCAAATTTTACGTAAGTTAAACGTTTTACACTTTTCAAAATTTTACGTAAGTTTAACTAAACTATTTGAATTATTTATAATTTCCGTTAAAACTTTTTCTCAAATTTTACATAAATTCAACTAAACGATTTGATTTCTTTTAAAAATTTCCGTTAAAACTCTTTCTCAAATTTTACATAAATTCAACTAAACGATTTGATTTCTTTTAAACATTTCCGTTAAAACTTTTTCTCAAATTTTACATAAATTCAATTAAACGATTTGATTTCTTTTAAACATTTCTGTTAAAACTCTTTCTCAAATTTTACATAAATTCAACTAAACGATTTGATTTCTTTTAAACATTTCCGTTAAAACTTTTTCTCAAATTTTACATAAATTCAACTAAACGATTTGATTTCTTTTAAACATTTCCGTTAAAACTTTTTCTCAAATTTTACATAAATTCAATTAAACGATTTGATTTCTTTTAAACATTTCCGTTAAAACTTTTTCTCAAATTTTACATAAATTCAACTAAACGATTTGATTTCTTTTAAAAATTTCCGTTAAAACTCTTTCTCAAATTTTACATAAATTCAACTAAACGATTTGATTTCTTTTAAACATTTCCGTTAAAACTTTTTCTCAAATTTTACATAAATTCAACTAAACGATTTGATTTCTTTTAAACATTTCTGTTAAAACTCTTTCTCAAATTTTACATAAATTCAACTAAACGATTTGATTTCTTTTAAACATTTCCGTTAAAACTTTTTCTCAAATTTTACATAAATTCAACTAAACGATTTGATTTCTTTTTTTACATTTCTGTTAAAACTCTTTCTCAAATTTTACATAAATTCAACTAAACGATTTGATTTCTTTTAAACATTTCCGTTAAAACTTTTTCTCAAATTTTACATAAATTCAACTAAACGATTTGATTTCTTTTAAACATTTCCGTTAAAACTTTTTCTCAAATTTTACATAAATTCAATTAAACGATTTGATTTCTTTTAAACATTTCCGTTAAAACTTTTTCTCAAATTTTACATAAATTCAACTAAACGATTTGATTTCTTTTAAAAATTTTTACATAAGTTTCACGTTTTACACTTGAAATATAAAATATAAAAAATACCACAATTAGTTCGGACCAAAACTTTTTTTCAAACTTTTAACGAGCTTTCGCGGCGGGAAATCAAAAAAAACTACTCGTCGGGAAAACCAAAAGAACAAAACTAAAAAACGCTTTTTTAAAACCAATTATAAACTACTGGGAACGTTTTTAAAATCACGACCGGTCAATTAATAATTAAGTTGAACGCGTTTAGGAAATCAATTAACAACTGATCGATAATTGATTTTTAATCGATCAAGAGCTTTTTTTTTTTTTAAAAAACGAAAAAAAATTTGTCAAAGTACTTTAAGTTCATCGTACTTTGACCGATATTAGTTTTTTTCGCATAATTGACAAAAATAATTATTCTTGGAAGAAGAATAATTATTGAAAAAAAAATTCGCGTAATCAAATTTTTGATATCGTAAGAACGAAAAAAATGAGTTCAATTAGCGTTATACTAAAATTCGTTAGTATACACTTTTTTTATGTATTTCGACATAGGAAATTTATGTCGAAACGAAATAATAATTTTATTAACATATTTTGAAATTGTTTATATTTCGAAATATGTTTAATAAAATTGAAATGGTTATTTACGCGTTTTTATGGGTTTCGAAATGTTGGGTTCGATAACCGCTTTTTTGGTCGGAAACGTTTTGTTGGTACCGGGTGTACCATAACAGTAATTTGAACTGTATTAAAGCTTTACAGTTGCTGCTCCGAAATTAATTTGTGTTTTTACAAATTATTGATGAACAATTGAACTTAAAACCATGAATTTATGATTTTATTTAATTTTTTGTTTAACTTTTATGATTAATTGATGAACTAATTCCCCTTCTGGGGGGAATTTAACTAGTTAACTTATAACTGCCCAAGTTTATAAATTTCTGATTCAATAGTAAAATGCTCATATCATTTCTTTGTTCAAAAATTGAGTGCAACTTGTCCCACATTTCCTTTGCCGTTGAACACGACTGAATGTGAATAACTTGATTTGCTCCATTTGCCGTTTCAATAACTTTCTGTGCTCTGGTATCTCCCTTTCTCCAATCTGCCTGTTGTAAAATATCTGTCACTTACAACCAAAATTAAGCGAATTTGAAATTTCTATAATTTCCACTGTGAAGCATCATTTAATTTTTCAATTTTCATTGAATCTTCTATTTCTGCGAACCGAAAAAATTAATAAAACCAAGAAAAAAAATTATCCGATTTAAACGAATTTTAATAAAAAATATCGGAAAGTATTTTTATTTTCTTCCCCTCATTTAAATCTTCAGCGTCATTTATTAATTCATAAATATCTCGTTCCTTCATGTCGTCAAATCCTTCTCCACCCACTGATCTAGCAATATTTACTATATGTTCGATATTTATACTTGTAGAATCTAAAAAATTTTCTTGAATTCTACACGGAACAAAATTTATAGCTTTGAGTGCTATTTTTCTGATGTTTCCTGCCAATTTTATGGTCGTTTTTGGGATAGTGGACTTTTCGGTTGTAGGAGCTAAAAATTATAGCAAATAAAACTTGTGGAAAAACTAAAGCCAAAGAGCTATTTATTTCTCTCATGCTGCTAAATATTTTAACTCCTTTTGTATTTTATTTAAGTACTGGTTCTCAACAGCTTTTGCACGGTTTCACTAAACTTTTAATATTAACCGCCAACATATTTGATTCAGTTGGTTCAATCTTTAATGATATGTGCTAAATTTTTACGTAATCATCTCTCCCATTTACTATAGCTCGTATCAAAAATATGTTTGGCTCCATTCTTAACAATACTGGAAATGATGCCAAATATTTTGGGGATGTGTGCTACAAAATTCAGCAATCGAGGCTATTCAGTAGGTACAAATTCGTAAATAAAAGGGGGTTAAGCAAGGAAAATTTTAGGTATTTAAATCCAAAAAATAAATAGGTACTTAGTAATTCAAAATTTTATTTCAATTAATAATAATATATTAATAATTATTAATAATATTTTACATACATATATAATATTATCTTTATTATTTTGTAACTAAATGATAATTGTTATTGCATTTCATGTGAGGTTTCGCAAGCACCCTTATACTTTGCCGGGTGTCTCAGTGGACATTTGCCAGGAGTCTGCCTGCAATTCACATGCTTGCTGTGTATAAAAAAAAAAATAATAATATATTTGGGATCTGTTGGGGTGGAACATGATTAAGAACATACATAGATTCTTAACCATTTATTATCCTAAGATCAATAAAAAAAAAAAAAAATAATGACAATTATGAATAAACTTTGCTGAGATTATTTATATAATGCCATCCCTCCAATAACCATCGCCGTCACGTCACATAATCGTCCCGCTGTACTGATCAACCCCTATTAGGAAGGATTTAGTGAATCATTATTCCTTCTTTCACCACAAATTTGAATAAATATATCAAGAAAAAAAAAATTTAAGAAAAAAACTGTTTGCCACCCCTGAAAAATAAAATTTTAAAAAAGAGACAAAAATATGGTAAATAAAAAGAAATTAAACACAATCATTCAAAAAAATGATACTATAATTGTAATTTTTATTTAAAAAAAAAAAAAAGGTTTTTAATAGAATTCATGTGGTTTCAAATTCATTATACCAAAAGAAATCAACAAAAATATAATGAAACTTCAAGAAAAAAAACTGTCAAATAATTTTTAAAATTTATCAACACTTTGATTTCACCTTTCAAATGCAATTTGATTTTGTTTTTTTTTTCAAAAATAATAATAATAAAAAAAAAATCAATAAAAAAACTTCAAAAATATTTGCCACATAATTTTTAACACTTATCAGATTCTTGTTACCCCAATTTGAGAATCTTGCGCTGGTAATCCAAAATATGGAATAAACTTAATAACTTTGACACTTTAAAAATGTAAACAAACGCGATAAATTAAATAAAAATAACGTTTCGCGGTTCTTAAAATATTCTTCACCGACGGATTAAACTAGTTAATTGTGTCAAATGTGCGCGATTTACTGTGCCTGTTATTGAGATATAAAAAATATAAATAATAAAAGAAAACTATTTTATGTTTATATAAATTTTTTTGAATGGCATATTTTGCATAAAATAAAAAAAAATTTATGTAAACAATACTCAACTTTGCCTTAGTGCCCTTGTGTCAAAGTGATCCTCCCGTTTTACGTGTGTGTGTTTGTGCAGCAATTGTGACCTTCAACAAAATATGGTTAATCGTTGACCTCTTTTTCCTCTGTCACTTTTATATAATTTTTTTTTTTTTTTCTTTTTCTTTGGATAAATAAACGTAAATTATGAAATTCCGCGTAATTTTATAGTATAGAGAATATAAAAAAAAAACAAAAATTAAGGAAAAAATATCAAAAAAAAACTCAAGCTCAAAAAAAAAACAAAGAAAAAAATAGTTGTAAATCCAAAAAAAAAGAACAAAATTTTCTATATTTTTGCCCGTGGTTCAACGTTCCTTCAATATTCAAACTTGACAAATACTTAATAATAATTACGAAACAACTGCAAGACTCGTTACAAATGTATGTATAAAACATATTTTATACATTTTGTACTTATTAAAATTAACTGAAGTAAATGCATTAGTATTTGTTACTATGTACGCTTGTATATGATAATCATAATAAAGAGTTTCCAATTTTTCTACAAAAAATATTATTGAGTTATCTCGAGGAATACAAATAATTTTTCTTAATGGTAATAAATCACCTTGTTCTGAATCTTACTGATTTTTAGTAATTTCGATATTACAATTGATTTTTGAATTATTCGGAATATTGTTTGAAACATTCATTTTAGGTTTTAAATTTTTGAAATGTTTAACAACATGTTTTCGAAATGAATCAAATTTTAAAAATTTACTTGTTAAATTGCAAGTATTACATACTATACATATACTCTTTTATATTTATGGAAAAACTTAACATGATTCATGTACTCCTTAAAACTACTCTTGTAACTCTATATATAGTTTTTTATTTTTTTTTATTAAAAAAATAGGTACAAAATAAAAAGTTGCGTCCTTCTACTTCGAAAATCAAACAAATTATATTGAAATACATTTTGACATTTTAATCGTGGGAACTCAACAAAAGGTTAAGGCCCATAACATAACGCTTGACGCGAACAAAATATTTAATGCCCATGTTACACTCTGCAATTTATTGCATTGGAAATAATTCATAATTAAGTAAAATATTAAAAGACAATATTGATAGACGAGTTCAATCAAAAATGTTGGTTTCAAAATCAATATACTCTATTTAAAAAAATTTTTAAAACTGCGTTTAATAGTTGTTTTCGTTTGTTGTTTGGTGGTGAGACTCGTTTCTCACTTTCTAATAATTTATCTTTTTCAAGGGAAAAATCTATGTCATCTCTTAACGTTTCGCGTAGGTTTGAATTAACTATTAGTTTCAAATTTGATCGGAGACCTCGTTTAAAATTGTTAATAACCATTAATTAACCATTAATTTTCGTATTGCTAGTTTCGAATGATTCGGCTTTTGAACTAGAAATATCGAATTCGTCCAATAAATTTTCTATTCGTTCAGCATAATCTTTCACTTCTTCTCGCGAACCTTGTTGTAAATTGAATATTTCAGATTGAATAATTTGAACAGACCGTTCTTCAGAGCTAACTTTAATTCTTCCCAAGTATCCTAATCGTTATATCGTAATATAAAGTTGTAAGCACGTCCAGTTAATTTGGATTTAATTAAATCTAAAAATCCTAATTTGGAATTGTCATCTGTTGCTCGTGAATATTGTATTGTATCGACTTGAAAAAAACGACTCAACTTTGTCTAAATTGAAAATACTAAGAGCCATTTTAAATGGTGTAATGTAACAACCGGTGTTGGTTGTATGTTAGGAATTTGTTTGCTTGATCAAACAAATATCCTAACATTGTGATCCTTTGCTAAAAGGCATATAACTGACTGGTATCAGTTATATGTAGTGGTACTAGAGCCGAAAGTAACCAGGAAAAGGTACACCTAGCTTCATTGCTCTAACTAGCTCGCCGGAGGGAAGTGGGCGGTTACCTTCTACCACTAATCACGGTGTTACACAAAGTTTCATGTGTACCATGATTTGAGCTGACGAAAAGGCTGGAGAAGTGGATTTATTACATCCACACCTTTTCATATCATCAGCGGGTATATAAAATAAAAAGACAAAACTGATTTTATAAAAAAAAACTTGTGGAATTAGGTGAGCCATAAGTTCAAGCAACAGTTACCAGATGAAGGAAAGAGGGGAATCATTTATATGATTACAAAACCCTCAACGGACAACAGACGGACTGATTTATGGCGTCAAAATTGCACGTGACGCCGGTGCTGTCATCGGAGGGGGTGAACCGATGATATTGTTCACCCCTGGGCTAATTTATCCCACCCATGGAGTCCAACAAAACAGGACTCCCCATGACCATGTTTTTGCCCAAAAAAAATAAACACGGTCCCTTTACTCTCTTATTGGTGGATTCACCCTATTTCGCTACTCTCGCGTCACTCAACTCCTACACAATGTGATTCTAGAACTTCATTTATAAAATAAAAATCACAGGGGTGCATAATCCATCAAAAAAAAAAAACACCCAAATGGAAAGAAATAGCAATTGTTTCATCATTTGACCCACATTTCGCTTTAATGACCCCAAATAGGAAATAAAAATAATGATTGAGAAAAAAAAAATATGTATGTCGGTAATTTAGGATTTTTTTTATTTAAAATTAATATGAACAAAAAAATCAAAAAAATGGAACCAAAATTTAATTGAAAAACTATACCTAATTAATAAAAAAAAAATGCAAATAGTATAACGAATCTATGAAAAAATATTAAAATAAAAAACAACTTAGGAAAGAAAATTATTTAACTCAAATAAAAACTAATAAAATAATGAAAATAGGATAAAATTTCACTCAAACAAGGAAATTCAAAAAGAAAAAAAAAACTGCAATTATAATCAAAATATACTTAAACTAATTCAAAATAAAAAAAAATCAAATAAAAAGAATACAAGTATAATTAATGCATATATGAAAATAAAATTAAGAATAAGCACAATTTGATATAAAATGAAAATTAATTAATGAAAAAAAAGAACTTACGGCTGCTCCGTCGAGGCCTCTGCGTAACACACTGTCCTAAACAAAAAAAATTAAACAAAAAAAAACTAAAAAAAAAACTAAGAAAAATAAATAAAAATCAAAAGATTCCAATGAAAAAAAAAATTTAATGTTGAATTGGTCAACGCTCCTCTTTTATATGTTGGTTTGTATTTTTGTTGGATTTGCTGTTTCTCTTTTGTTCTTTGTATGATATCTTCTAAAAGTCTGAGCAAAAAAAATCAAATTTTTGGTCCGTCCGCTTATCAAAATCTCTCTCAAGTCCAGTTTTCCGTTTTTTCTCGCCCACACCCAAAAGAAAAAAAACAAACCGAATTTTTCCAAATCCCGTTTTCCTTTTCTGTCCTCTCCCAGTTGTAAAAAAAATATATATAATATTATATACTTCTTTTTAACAATAGCTTTAATTTTAAAAATGAAAAAAAAATCAATGCAATTGTCCCATGCAATACTGCAACCAGCTGATTTTTATGATTCAAAAAAAAAATCAAAATACAGTGGAGGCACCATTGCACGGCACATGTTACATTAAAATGAACTGCTTCTGAATTTGAAGCACTTGGAGAGGAAAAGATTTCTTCGTTCTTATTTGACGACTCAAAATCAGAGGAATTTTCTAAGTTCTTCTCCTTTTGGGTTTAAACTTTTTTCCGTCTTTCCAGACTACTATTTAAAGAGAGTTCTTTGGACATTAAAAAGAGTTTTAAAATTCTCACAACCGGCAAAAAACGATGTAACTTTTTTTTATTTTAAATAACAAAACATTGAGACAATAAGTCGCTAGAATTAAAAATGTAGGTAAAATAGTATATTAATAGGTATTATTATTATATATATAATATAAAGCGTGACCCAACTAAAAGCGCAAACTTTAAAATTAAATAAAAAAAAAAACGTCCTTATATTTTTTCAAAGTTCTCTTTTTATTTGAAAGAACAATCCTTGCGGTTAAGTATGGAAAATTATTTCATTTAAATGACTGCCGCGGCTGGCCCTGCAGTATGCCATTCGGTCGGTCCAATTTCGGAGCACATTTTAGATTGTTTGGGGCCCTATGGCGGCAATGGCTGCTTCAATATTCAACTTCAAATGCTCAATTGTCTCTGGATGGTCTGCATAACATTTGTCTTTCACGGCTCCCCACAAGTAAAAGTCCAACGGTGTCAAATCACAGCTTCTTGGTGGCCAATTGACATCACCATTTCGACTAATGATGCGGCCATCAAATTGTTGACGCACTTCGGCAATTATTCGGCCAGCTGTGTGGCTCGGAGCGCCGTCCTGTTGGAACCAAAGGTCGCTCACATCAATATGGGTATATGGTATATATGGGATTGATTTATGACGAAATTCTTTACGTTTGTCAGAAATAATATTTAATACGATTAAATAGTTCAAAATTAAAATAATACAAATTTGAAATCAAAATATAAGATACAATACTAATATATGAATTTAATAGGTACGAGAATCACTTGATGTTGACACGACCGCGGTCTGTACAAGAATGAAGTTATATTAATTCTCTCTATCTTCTCGCACACATACAAAATTTCTTAATATCTTTTCCACATATATATGTTATATAATTTTATTTTGTTTTTTTTTCAAGATATATTCATACTGCTACTGATTTCTGAGATGGCTTGGAAATTGCCTTACTGTAGATATTTAGCTCGATATAGATAAGTTGAATATATGTAATTGAATGTATTTATTATATTTAGATGAATATAGTTGGACGATGTCTAGGGGCTGCCCTAACTTTAAATTTGTTATTATATAATATTATCTCGGTTTTTTTTGAAGACGTTAACGATGGAATTTTTCTTTGCGTTGCTGCAGGTGGAGTTTGTGTGTTCAAACCATAAAAGTGTGATTCTAAATCTATACTTTCGTCTCCATTATTTAACACACTGCTCAAAATCAGATTCAGATAAATTTTCACATCTTTAAAACTTTACGCAATGCTTTAAACTTCACGAACTTTAAATACCGAATAAACGAAATGGATACATTTTCGAACACTCCAGGAAAAGGCAAAGGAAATTATTGAACTTTAAGATAAATTCGTTTCACATGATAAATTTTTGTTGAAATTCTTTCGTGAAGTGTCTTAAATGTTGCTTTAACGTTTTATTGCTTGATCAATTTGATTGATGGTGTGGTTGGATGATCACAACTGTTTTTTTTGGGTTTCCGCTCCATAATCTAAAAAGGACAAAATGGTTTCCATTAGAAAAATTATAATAAAAAATGTCCTCCATGCGGTTTCACTGCCATTTTTTTTCCATTTAGCAAATAAACTTTTCTGCAAAAAAAAATGCTCTTTTCTTTGTTTCTTCAATCTAGAACTTAAGGTTTTAGCACTTCTGCCAGTTTTACAAAAAAAAATTATTTCTTTTTTTTAATTAATTAATATACTTTTCTTTTGAGTTTTTATAATTAGTAATTTTTTTCTTTTTTTTCCTTAACTCGCATTAAAACAATGAAAAAAAGAAATCATTTAAAACCATCACTTTTTTTCTCCTCATATCCGGCTTCGACCAAAAAAAAAAAAAACTCCTCCCCTGAACCAAAACTCAGTTAAAAAAAATCCTTTAACTACTACCAACTTTATTTCCATTACACATTGTAGAGATTTTGCAATGGAAAGATAATTTGTTTCATCTACTTGGTGCAATTACAGAAAGAATTTTTTTCTTTCTGTCAAAAAAATCGACCATTACAAACGGAAAGAGAACAAGGGATGCTATTGCAAAATATTTATTTAATAATGGCATTTTATTTTATTTATTATATTATAGTTCAGTCAGTTTCAAATCCAAACTTTATGTTAAATATATATTTTATATATACATATTTAACTTTTATATTTTATACATTTATAGGCAATATAAATATCGACACTGGCAACGTCAACTCCCGAATTCTTTCTCTTTCTCTTATTACCTCCCAAATGACTACTAATATGGGCTGGTATTAAAATAAAAACACTTTTTTTATTTCCACTTAATTACTTTACGTTTATTTCTCAATAATAATAATTCTTTTTAATTATTTGATTTTTCTTTTTCAACAATAATTGTTCAATTTTTATAATTCAACTTTTTTTTCACAACAACTCTTTTTAACAATTCGTTTTACATTTAATTCTTTTTAATTTAAATCTTATTGTTAACAATACTTAATCTTATTTTTCACCAATACTTATCCTTTTTACTTTAATTCTTAATTTTCAACAATACTCAATCTTATTCTTCACCAATACTTTTTCTTTTTAGTTTAATTCTTAATTTTCAGCAATACTCAATCTTATTCTTCACCAATACTTTTTCCTTTTACTTTAATTCTTAATTTTCACCAATACTTATTAACTTCAATTCTTAATTTTCAACAATACTTAGTTACTTCAATTCTTAATTTTCAACAATACTTAGTTACTTCAATTCTTAATTTTCAACAATACTTGTTAACTTTGATTCTTAATATCTTATTTTATTGGACTCTGGTCGAGCTTGTGTCCCTTAACTCTGACGTCGAGCTGATACCTCTCTCACTACGTTGCTTGGCTTTTATAGGAACAAAATCCTTACGGGTGCAGAATGCATTCCGGATATTCAAATTTCAAAATGCTTTGCTTTGCATTTGAAACTTTTGATTCGCAATAACAACAATAGCTACAAAAAACTAACCAATTTACCAACAACTGAAATACCATTACATATGATAACGGTCCCCGCCCAAACTAACGTCCAAATTACATCCGAATCCCTAAATTTACCGGAAACAATATTAGGAGATACAAAAATTGTTAATAAAACAAGACAAAACACGGTCGAAACTCTGAAATCGGTAAAGCTGCCTGTATTTAATTTTTCTGCTAATACTGAAATATGAAACTCATTAAAAAAAAGCAGAAGAAAAATTCGAACATTCTTTGTAATCAGAACACCATAAAATTATTTTTATTTTTTTATATATAATTTGAATTAATGTTACTCCAAACAATGCAAAACATACGTCAGCCGATCGACACCACGGCCAAAAGAAATGGACATCCCATGCCTTAGATTGAAAGACGCCCGGTGATACACCCATCGATCCAGTACATGGGTACCAAGCTCTGTTACCACAAGCAGCTCGGCTTTCTAAAAAACAAAAAAAAGTAAAGCAAAAACAAAATAAAAAAGAGCTAATTTACTTACGCAAGGACCAGTCCTTTTCAATATACAGTGAACCTCCGCTACTGCATTTGCCTCCACCTCCAAATCGCAAAAATTACCACCGCCAATTACGGCCACTTTTTGCAAATGGTGATATACATCAGTCCGAATGTTTTCAAGAAAATAGGACATTCTATCAATAATTGTTTAAAATAACTCAAATATTAATAAATCAAAACTTACCGTTTACCTAAAAATTGCAGATATAATCACGAACTTTATTTTATTTAAAAAAAAGGAGGCCCGGTGATATATCCAACGATCCACTACGTGAGTACCAAGCTCAGTCACCACAAATAGCTCAGCTTTCTAAAAAACAAAAAAAAAAGTAAAGCAAAAACAAAATAAAAAAGCTAATTTACTTACGCAAGGACTAGTCCTTTTCAATATACAGTGAACCTCCGCTACTGCATTTGTCTCCACCACCAAATCGCAAAAAGTACCACTACCAATTACGGCCACTTTTTGCAAATGGTGATATACACCAGTCCCAATGTTTTCAAGAAAATAGGACATTCTATCACTAATTGTTTAAAATAACTGAAATATTAATAAATTAGTACTTAGCGTTTACCTAAAAATAGCAGATATAATCACGAACTTTCTTTTATTTTATAAAAAAAAGGAGGCCCGGTGATATATCCAACAATTCACTACGTGAGTACCAAGCTCAGTCACCACAAGTAGCTCAGCTTTCTAAAACACAAAAAAAAGTAAAGCAAAAACAAAATAAAAAAGAGCTAATTTACTTACGCAAAGACCAGTCCTTGTAATGTAATGTTATGCCGATCGCCCCCTAGATATAAGTAAGTTTTAAGCTAAGTAGGCAAAAATGGCTTTTCGTTGGAACAAATCTCACGGGAAAATATTGTAGATAAAGTGCTTAATCGCGATTTCGGAAAAACAACGGTTTCAAATTCGAAGGTATTCAAAGAAACTCGAGAACATTCCTAAGACAAAATTCGTCTTCATGGAAATCCGAGTACAATGAAAATTGTCCCACGGGAAAATATAGTGGACAAAATGCTGATTAGTCAACTTTGAAAATGGAGAAACATCAGTTTCAAATTCAAAGCAAAGCATTTTGAAATTTTTATATCCGGAATGCATTCTGCACCCGTAAGCATTTTGTTCCTATAAAAGCCGAGTAACGTACAGTTACAAGACACAGTCGGATGACAAGACAGTCAGGAGACAGAGTTCGAAGAGACCGTTCGACGACACAGTCAGATGACACAGTTCGACAAGACAGTTTGACGACACAGTTAAAACAGACAGTTCGACGACACAGTAAAAAGAATCAGTTCAACGACAGAGTTAAGCTCGACTAGAGAGTCCAATAAAAAAGTATTGTTGAAAACTTACAGCCATTGAATTTAAAAATATTGTTGAAACGAATTTAATTAAAAAAAGTATTGTTGGAACGAATTTAATTTAAAAAGTATTGTTGAAACGAGTTGAATAAAAAAAGTATTGTTGAAAAAAGTTGAATTTAAAAAGTATTGTTGAAAAGAGTTAAATCTAAAAAGTATTGTTGAAAAAAGCTGAATTTAAAGAGTATTGTTGAAGAAAGTTGAGTTTAAAAATTATTGTTGAAAAGAGTTGAATCTAAAAAGTATTGTTGAAAAAAGGTGAATTTAAAAAGTATTGTTGAAAAGAGTTGAATTTAAAAAGTATTGTTGAAAAAAGTTGAATTTAAAAAGTATTGTTGAAAAGAATTGAATTTAAAAAGTATATTTCAATACCAGCCATATTAATAATGATTCGGGAGTTGACGTTGCCAGAGGCATTCCGACAAAATATTACACAACATAACTGGCGCAGCCGGTAGGATCCTAGAAGTTTAAAAAAAAGAGGACAACAAAATTTTTTTTTATAACTTGAAAAACTTGGATCCATCGAATCTACAAAACAACAGTGTGATAAGTCAACGAATGAATCGAACAACATCTACTTCCAACATCATAAGTGACATCCTAAACAGCACCTTCCAACAACTAGACGACCCTTCGATTGACGACACCAGTCCTGAACAAAATACGTTCAGGTCAACAACCGCACCACCAGCAAACGTCAAACCAGGACATCTACGAAGCGGACGGCAGTACACCAAATCAGAATCCAGTACACCACCAGAACAACTATTTGAAGCAACCATGAAAATTCTTGCGTTATTGTCGATATTATTCATGCAAGTAGAAGCGCAACTACAAATCAGATATCTAAATTTAACTGGAATCCTATTTGAATCAATTTCTAACACGGTGACTTACCAGAAAATATGGACAATATACACAAAAGTCAACCTTTACCAGGGGGACGAGACTTTAGCCTTCATTACCTTAGTCGACAGGAACATTAGAGACTTATGCACAGTAGCGGGACAATCAACAAATGCTTCATGCTCGTATTGGCACGACGAAATTAGAAAAACGACCATTAAAATTCAATCCCAAATAGACATGGTGAACTATTTTAATATAAAACGGAGACAGAAAAGAGCCTGGTTCAATATTGTCGGAACAGGACTGAAAACTTTATTTGGAACAATGTCCCAAGACGATGCAGATGATATTTCAGCCCGGCTAAAAACATTAGAAGAACATGACGAGGATGCTGAACATCTTCAAGATGGAATCCTAATCAGAATAACATTTCCTGTCCCATCCCGAGATATTTATACTCTGAATAAAATATATTTGCTACCAATTCCAACTAACAAAGCTAACACATATTAGATACTAAAACAGAATATATACTAAATAACACAAGAAAAGGATTCTCTATTGAACTGACTGCTATCGAGTTTAAATCAACATGCTGAGAAATATTATTGAATCATTTTATCCCATTATACCTGTGTAAAATAACACAACCACTCCAAATAGGCCCTTTTAAACAAAAATGTTTACCCGGATTGTTGACAAGCAACTCTTCCGAAACCGCAGATTGTACCTATAAAATACTTAATCAACTTCCCGACATACTAACTAAACTGGTAGGTAAGAATTCCTGGCTATTTTCATTTGAAAAAAAAAACCGTACGATAACAGCAGAATGTGTAGATGAAAATTTACACCATTCGCTTCTAGGAATTGGAATATTAACCCTAGAAGCAAACTGTATATACCTAATAGGGAACCAAGAACTCCCATTCGAAGGAAACATTGAATTCAATTTACGCATACACCAACCAGAGATAATAAAGCTACCATTCTTCCTGGTGAACAAAAATTTCAATCAAAACATAGAAAAAGATCAATTAGAGGATATTCATTTCAAAACCCATGCTAATTTACAGGTCGCAAGTCAATCATTACAAGAATTCAACAGAGAAATACTAAGGACCGAACAAACTAGACAAAATGAAGAACACAAGGTACATACGTAAATATCGGTATAACTTCAGTAATAATCGGTGCGCTGATATTACTAATAGTTATAATTCTCCGCTACAAAAAACTAACCAAATTAACAACAACTGAAATACCATTACTTATGATAACGGTACCCGCCCAAACTAACTTCCAAATTACATCAGAACCCCTAAATTCACCGGAAACCATACTAGGCTATACAAACAATGTTAATAAAACAAGAGAAAACACGGTCGAAACCCTTTCCCCACCATCAACCAAGATCTCCACGCAAGGAGAAAAACGCATGGAAGAAAAGAACCTAAATAACATCGAAAGTATAAACAAATCAGTACAATCTTTATCTTAATCCACAATTAACAAAAACAAATAAGTAAAAACAATACCAACAATTTTACCTTGACCCAATTTTTCTTAACTAAGTCAAGTTCAATAGCAAATTTAGAACAAAAAGAAGAGAAGACAATAATTTTTTTATCGGCATTCAAGAATAAATATATGAGTACATATATGTGGGATTTTGACAACCCTACAGTAATTCAGGGAGAAGAATCGTCTAAAAACCAAGTAGTTTTGAAATAAAATATAGTTGGCCTGGATTTTTGATATATAGAATAATTTTCTGAAATTATGTCAGTCTGAATTTTGTTTTTTGCTGTTTTGTTCAATTTAATACCAATAAAATTGTTTTGCTTTTTCATTATAAAAGAAACTATTTTATTATTCCCACATATATATAGATATACCAAAGCAGATAATTCAGAGGGTGAAATCAGTAAAGATGTTTGTTTTCATTTATCTGCTAACACTGAAATATGAAACACAATTAAAAAAAAAAAAAAAAATAAGAACAAGAAGAAAAATTCGAAGACAATAAAAACTATTTTTTATTTCGTATTTTTGTTTTAAATACAATTGGAATTAATTTCACTCTGAACAATGCAAAACATACGTCAGTCGATCGACACCACGGCCAAAAGAAATGGACATCCCATACCTTAGAGTGAAAGACGCCCGGTGATACACCCATCGATCCACTACATGGGTACCAAGCTCTGTTACCACAAGTAGCTCAGCTTTCTAAAAAACAAAAAAAAGTAAAGCAAAAACAAAATAAAAAAAGGTCTAATTTACTTACGCAAGGACCAGTCCTTTTCAATATACAGTGAACCTCCGCTACTGCATTTGTCTCCACCACCAAATCGCAAAAAGTGCCACTATCAATTACGGCCACTTTTTGCAAATGGTGATATACACCAGTCCCAATGTTTTCAAGAAAATATGACATTCTATCACTAATTGTTTAAAATAACTGAAATATTAATAAATTAGAACTTAGCGTTTACCTAAAAATAGCAGATATAATCACGAACTTTATTTTATTTAAAAAAAAAAAAAGGAGGCCCGGTGATACACCCATCGATCCACTACATGGGTATCAAGCTCTGTCACCACAAGTAGCTCGGCTTTCTAAAAAACAAAAAAAAAAAAATGTAAAGTAAAAACAAAATAAAAAAGAACTAATTTACTTACGCATGGACCAGCATTCGTCTCTACCACCAAATCACATAAAGTACCACTACCGATTACGGCCACTTTCTGTATATGGTGATATACGCCTGTACGGATGTTCTCTAGAAAATAGGACATTCTCTAACTGATTCTTGGAAATAACTGAAATATTAATAAATTAAAACTTACCGTTTGCCTAAAAATAGCGGATATAATCACGAACTTTATTTTATTTTTTGTCAGATTTAAATTACCAAAAAGTAATTTAATCACACATTTATTTCCGGGGATAAGAATTTTTGTTTAACTTATCCCAAATGCGAATACAGTATATATATTCAGAACTTTATATTTAATGATGAAGAACGGACATTTAGAAATAATTAATTAAAAAAATTATATATGCTTTTTAACAACGTTGTTGAAAAGCAGATACAATTTTTTTTGTTAGGGTATGAAGGAATGTAATGTAATGTCATACCGATCGCCCCCTAAGTATAAGTAAGTTTAAGCTAAGTAGGCAAAATTTTTAGTGTTACGCAATGTCAAATAATCAAATCAAAATATCACTAATAAATTATTCATAAAACTGTAACAACGGGTTTACTTGTATTGCTGTGTAACAAAATCACACTGCAAGTAGAGTAAAAACGAAGTACATCCCTAGATGATCTAAAAAGCATATCTTCTTCCTTGCGAGGAGAAGATATGAAATGGTGCAACGTATGTGAGCAATTGAAAGACTGCACGCCTAGGCGAGTGCACTAGCTAGCTCTCCAGACGGAGTGTGTAGGTGGTGGTTATTACAGTATGATGGTTAACTTCACCACCTCATTTAATTTTGGTTGTCGAACACAATTATTAATACTTAATACACCGTAAAAAATCGATTTTCTTTTAATAAACCTTTTTAATATATATCCGACCAATAAAATCGATCGAAAATAGTTAAACCAAAAAGACTGGAAAATGATTTCCTCGGAAAATTAAAAGCGAATTTATAACGAGTAACAATAAATTAGTTTTTATTTTTTGGATATAATAATTAACATTTTATTATTTTATAGAATTTCGACCCGGTGGTCGGCAAGTTGTGCTGTTTCAAAAGCGCTTTTAGTGCTTTCATTGTTAAGTTCTCGAATCCTGGATTCATTTTTAATAATGAATTCAATTGATTTCCCGAACGCAAAATTAAAAAAATACAAGGAGTATTTCCAAAAAAAATTATTTTATAATTGCGAAATTGGAGGTTGCCCGCCACTGTTGATAAATTTATACACAAGAAAATTAACGGACGCATGTTTTAGGTTGCTTCGTTCATACACTTTGATTCAAAATGTTTTTTTTTTTTTTTTGTTTGGTTTTATTTTTGAGAAACGTCTTTTCTCAAATCGTATTCTTGTCGTTATTGAAAAAAGAGAAAAATGTCACTAACACATCAAAGAGGGATATTTAAGCGAAATACTTTTCTTCGTGCGTTGTTTCAATTTTCAACGGTTTTTTTTTTTTTTAAACAAATAACGCGTGCGCCACTTGAACTTTGGAAAAACAATGGAAAACCCGACGCTAAAAGGATTTGTTTGTTCGGGACGGTTAATATTAAACAACAGTTTTATTCTAATTCACTAAAATTTATTAAACGATGAAAAGGTCTTAACTCCACGGTGGTTTGATCGAGACTAACTATCTGTGTTGTTCATCATGGTAGTGTTGGTTCGTGACAGTATTAAAAAAAAACTATCAACATATGTTGAAATTTCCGGCCATTTTTCTTTTTTTTCTCTTTTATTTTCGATTAAAAATTCTTGCCTTTACAGCCACATAAATTCCAAAAAAAAAACGAGCTGAAACCTCAATCTTTATTGAGAAAAAAAAGGTATTCTCTAATTATTAATATTAACACTATGCAATCTTGTGCAAAAAGAAAATTCTAAATCACGCTTCATATATTTTTGCCGAAGTTTTGTGACAAATTTTTTTGTTTTATACTATTGAATCCAAACTTTGTTATTAACGAGAAAAAACAACTTGAAATTTATTATGAAATTTTTGTTGAACATCGCGGAAAATTTCCTTTCTTTTGGATCCACGTCCATCTTCAACAACAAAAAAAAACCAACCGTCTTTGTTCAGGCTTCAAAGCAGACTCTTCTAAGCATCTTTTGCCTTATCGCATTTCCCGTCCTAAAATTTTTCAACACATTTTTTTTCTCTGTCGCCCGACCTAGTTTTTCCTTATGTTTTGTTTCATTGAATCGGGTGATCTGACTTGCAGTTTTCCTTCGTTCTCTTTATTCTGATATTCATTGCATGTTGATTTATAGTCGATTTTGTTTTCGCTTTACCTATTTGGTTTTTCGACATGGATTTTCGCACACTGAACTGATTTTCTTTGCAATTTTTGGAGAAATATTATTTTAGTAGTTGAAAATTAAGTGTCACGAATGTCGCTAAATAGGACGCGCACGAATTTGATGGTGTTGTGTAATATGGCCCTACAGGAGACTCTCGTGGCTCTCTCCGGGAAATTGTTTTGATAAGATGATAAAGTTTTTTCTTTCGGAAGAGGAATCGCGAATCCAGATTGGAGCTTTCGATGTTTTATTGTGGTTGTTGTAAAAAAAAAAGGTAATGAAAACAAATGACTTACATAATTTCCTTTGAGCTTTATTTCCTTTTTCACAAATGATCTTTTAGATCTGTTTCTAAATTTTTCTTACACTTTATTTTTTCTCTTTCAGTAAAACTTTAAAATTTCCTTTGAATTTTATTTCCTTTTTCACAAATGATCTTTTAGATCTGTTTCTAAGTTTTTCTTACACTTTATTTTTTCTTCTTACAGTAAATCTTTGAAGTTTCCTTTCAACTTTATTTTCTTTTTCACAAATGAATTTTTACCGAAATTCACCTTTCTTTCGAAAAAAACGCAACGACTCTACCGCGTACCGTATGTTTTTTCTCACTGCACTCTTGATTTTTTAGAAAAAACGTAACGACTTTACTTTTAGTCGTTAATGGCTATCCGATATTTTTAAACTGACTTTTTGGTTATTCAAAGCCAGTATTTTTATAGGCAGAAAGTTCATAGTTTGCACTCATTATTTTCTAGGTCGCAGAACATTTATGCAATAGTTCTGGTTTACTTTCTTTCTAGAATGTTTTCATCGATTTCATAATTCATGCCAATAACATGTATTACAAAATCAATGTAATTTTTTGCCGATAATGAGTTTCGAAATGCATCAAGTAATTTTAATGCATTTCGCAATTTATTATTTTTCATTCACAAAGTAGAACTTTCGCCGAAAAATGTCTACAGTAATTTTTGGTTTTAAAATATGATTTATAACTGGAAGTATGTGTAATGTTTTATTACATTACACTCCTTCATATTGCCGCAAGAAAATTATATTTACTTTTAAACAAAGAATCGAGATACTTTGTTAAAAAGGAGATATAATTTTCTTTATGTTTATGTTTATGTTATGTTATGTTATGTTTTATGTTTATGTTATGTAAAAATTCTTTGTATAGTTCCAACTTGGCTCTCTCCAGAATTTGAATCGGAAATTTTGAGACACAGTTGTTCCCTTTTTTTTTGTTCTGTGGTGACGAAACTTATCTTCGTTGGTGGGTTTTCCACCGCAGGTGTTCAATTTGTGTTTGAGTTAAAAGCTCTTACGAAATATTCCCCTCTTTTGAGAAACTTCGTCGTTTTCAATGAGGGAAAATGCAATTGGGCGGAGACTTGCTATGGAAATCACGTTGTATATAAAAATGAGGTAATTTAAACCAAACTTACATAATTTTTCTGCTCTTCTGGCACTCACGAAAATTTCCTTTTAGCGCACAATTAAAACAAAAAACAAAACACTTTTATGTTCTTATACTTTTTTTTTATTTATATAATATTCTGGTTTCGAATTCAACTTTGATTTATTTGACAAAAAAAATGTAATTTCTTATTTGGTACACAATATTTTACTTCGGTTTACTTAGGAAATATAACTTTTGGCCTGATTTAACTTTGATTTAATTAGGAAATATAATTTTTGGCCTGATTCATAACAGAACTATTTACTTTTATTCACTTAGAAGATATAACTTTGATTTAATTAGGAAATATAATTTTTTATTTTAATAACTGGCGTTGTCGCCTAGATGTGTTGTACTTAGATTAAATTAAGAAAAATAACTCACTAGTTGTTCTTTAAATTACACTTGTATCCGATATTTTTCGAACTACACTTGTACCAGATATTCTTTTCTTAACTGCCTTTTGATTCCGTTATTTCTCGAACTGCTCGTGTCTCAGATATTCTTTTCTTAACTGCCTTTTGATTATTCAAAGCAGCTTTTTTATAGCTAGAAAATTACGTACTTTGCACCTAGTGTTCCATTTAAGTTTCAGCAACGTTGCTGTGTTGCAACCGTCCTGATTTTCTTTCGATTTGGAAACTTTCAACATCAATTTCGAAATGCACCAAATGTTAATGCATTTCGCAATTGGTTATTTTCCAATAATTTTATTGCTGATAGTGCAAAGTACAATTTTCGCTGAAGAAATAAATAATGTTCCGAAACTTTTTAGTTTACAGAAAACATTATTGCTTTCAAAAATATTGCGGAACATTTTTTTGGTTTACAACAACATTTGAGGTTTCCGAAACATATTAGTTTCGAGAAACATGTTGTTGCGAAGTGCGTTTCTCTTTTACATAACATTCCTTCATATTGCCGCAAGAAAATTATATTTACTTTTAAACAAAGAAAACGAATACTTTGTTAAAAAGGAGATATAATTTTCTGTATGTTTACATATAAAATTGTTAGCGACCGAAAGTTAAAAAAAAAAAAATTAAGTTGTTCTTGAACTACAAATAAAATATGAACTTATTACTATTAAAAATTAAATTTGTCAAATAAACAAAAAAATCTAAGTTTTTGTTAAGTTTACATTCTTTTTATAACAATAATTTTTATTATTCAATACTAAAATTAAAAAGATTTATTGCTTCAATTTGTTTATAATTCAATTTATTTAAGTTGTAAAAAAAAATGATCTGCTAGGTCAGCATTTTCACGAAAGGTTTACGGTTAAAAATTTTAGAATGGGCCATGCATTTTTTTGTTTGCATACAAACAGTAGATCACCTTCTCAGTGACTCATAAATGATATTTTGGTTTTGATATATGTTTGTTTGGTATTGGAAAAAAGAAGAGTAGCTTTTATTTGGCAAAGGTTATTGAAGATGTTCTTGAAAAAAAAATTAACCTAATAGTAAATGTTTGTTTATGATTTTTATTTTTTGCAAGCAAATTTTTTATTGAGTGCATTTAATGCATTTGTTGGAGGAAAGTATAGATAATTTTTTGTTACTAAAAATGAAAATTTAATTTGAATTGGATTGGTTTTAATACAATATTTTTCCTTTTCGCCTATTTAGATTATGATCTAAAATATTTTAAATTGGTTTTATTTATATTCTTATTAAAAATTCTGCTATTTTGCGATAAAAAAAAAACGAATGGCCTATATTTATTTCAAATTTTTTCTTTAGGTTTACGTTTCAATATTAAATGTAAATTATTTCAATGTACGGAAAAGATTTTTCAATTTATGTGTTTGCGTTTTTTTTTTTTTGGATATCATATTTCAAAACAAAGTAATTTGTAAAAACTTATGAATGGGAAGAATAATCACCTTTTAAGTGATTCATAATTCAAAATTTTTTTGTTTTGACGTGTGGTATTCAGTAATGAATTGGTTTATTTACTTTTTAATTAAAGAAAAAATGTTTGCAATGTTTGCAAGAAGAAAATGACATATATTTATATGACCAAGTTTTGGGTTTAAGGGGCAAAATTTATTGGAACTCATTTAACATTATTTTCTTTTCGTTTTTTTTTTTTTAGATGGATGAAGTATGATTCTGTATATAAAAAAGATTACATAATATAATTTGTTATAAAAGAAAAAAATTTTTTAAATAATTTGGTTACCCTATACCGCGGAAAAAAAAAGTTTTGTATTTGCTAACTTCCGAATTGGTTTTTGGGACTCTCTTTCTCTTACGAGTTTTATAGTTTTTTAGATTATGATCTAAAATATTTGCTTTGAGCTCGTTGTGTTCAACTGGGTTTTTAATGTCAGATAGTATAATATTATTAAATGTTTTAATCTTACCGCTATTTGATGAGCTTCTAGGCCTTTTGTTTTCATACCTAATTTGATTATCAAGCATATTACTTGTTTTTTGAGGACTTTTAATGATTTTTTGCTCTCTTATTTGCTTATTAAAGGTTCTACAAATCGTAACTTTCTTGTCACTTGGCTCAACAAGGGAACTTCCAAGATAAACTGTTTTCGAACAGCATGGTTTACCTTGTTTGGAATTCATTTTTATCTGAATTAATTTCCTTAGAAGAGGAATGCGAATTTCTCTCTGAGTCTTTGTTTCGCATTCTAGCTTCTTCTTGTGGAAAATTTGGTTCAGCAGTGTTTGTCCGTCCTGATGGTCAATTATAATTTTAACCTTGGGAATTGGTTTTTTAACCTTCTTCTGGGTGACATGTATATGGGCCGTGTTTATGGACTTTGTGGATACACTGTTAAAATGAGGAATTTCAACGTTTTCCTTGTTAAATTTGGTGTTTCGGAACTTATGTGTTTGTTTGTCCTTTCAATAATACAATTTGGAGGCACGCAATCGAACCCTGATATGCCATCTTTTAAATTCAGAGTGGCTGTTTGTAGTGGAGAATTTATAAAATATGTACTCATATTTTGAAAAGTGCCGGATGCCGTTTTAATTTTTATTTTATCTTCTTCATTATTCTGTTCGTTTTGACCTCGTGTCGATTTATTTCTTATATTTATTTGTATATTGTCTTTTAGCGACGATTTTTTCATATTGCTTATATCTAATTCGGCCGGGCTGTTTGTTTCGATTGGTTTGGGTACTGATGTTATAATTATATTCGAAGGGTTCATTACAGGTTGCTTGAGTGGAGACAAGTAATTTTTGTCCCATTGTTGTTTGGCAAAACATGTGCTTATATTGTGTCCTAGTTGCAAGCAAAAGTTGCATTTAATATCATTATTATTTAAATTTGTTATCATGTTTATTTGTTCATTAAATTGTTGGTCTGAATAAAGTTTACATGTATTATTAGCGTGTCCGTACACATGACATTCATCACAATAGGGGGTTCATGCGAGTTCTGCACTCATCGTAAACATGACCCAACCTATTACAAAAACCACATTTCAATCGTTGGTTTTGAAACGTATTATTATTATTGTTGTTGTTAAAATTATAATTGTTATTATTTTGAAAATTGTTTCTATTATGCCCATAGCTTCTACTGGGTGTATTATTAAGATATTTTGTGTTATTATAATTGTTATTTTTTGACTGAAATTATTATTGCCATTTGGTGTTAAATATTCATTTGTGAAAGAGTTATTTCCCGTGGTAAAATTGGGTTGGAGGTTTCCCTGTAAGTTTTGTGTAAAAGGGGTAAAGGAGGAAGGTAGTGATAAAGTGAATTGTTTTTCCGCTTGCTCAAGATATTCTGCCTTAGCAGCTAATGTTTTGAAAGTCTTATGGTCTTCGTGTAGGAAGAAAAGCCGATGATTGGAATTTAATAATCCATTTTGGAATGAAAATATTGCAGTTTCCTCTAAATCTTGGGCTACGGATCCATACGCGTCAGGATGCCGTTGGATTGCTTGATCTGCGCAATCTTTCAAGAGAGATGTTATTCGACCTGCAAACTCTGAAAGAGTTTCTCCAGGAAATTGTCTGGAGTTTTGTAATTCTTTTAACAAGATAGCATAAGGTTTACGTTCAATTAATTTCTCTTGAACAGTATTCAAAAAATCTGTAAAATTTCCCGTTGAAATATTTACTAAAATTGTGGCAGCTCGACCACGGAATCTAATAGGGAGAAGAGAAACGAAATGTTTTTGCTCTTCTGCTGAAAGAATTTTCTGTGCTGTTCGGCAACATCCTATAAATACCGTTACCTCGGATGCTAAATTAGGTCCGAGTTCCGCGCTTAGTAAAGGAATCGAATTGCACACAAACCTGCTTATTTTTTCTAATGACATGTTTGATCTTATTGATTAATGAGACTTAAATTCTAAATAAAAAAAAATTTCTTTTGAAAATCTGCTGTTGTTGTTGATTTTTGATGCTTCGTGTACATCCTGATTCTCCTTCTTGATGATGAAGTGACGAAAATTTTCCAATTTGGTGTTGTCAAATATTGTCAATGTTACCACTCTTCAATTTCAAATTCCAGAGGAGAGGTTGGTTGAAACATTCGCCGAATTTTTACGCAGTTATTTTTAGTTCTTTTTTTCTGAGATTTTTAACGCTTAGCGACTCAGAACTACCGTAGCTGCGCCACTGTTATGTAAAAATTTCTTTGTATGGTTCCAACCTGACTCTCTCCAGAATTTGAATCTGATGATTTGTAACCAGTTGTTCCCTTTTTTTTTTGTTCTGTGGTGACGAAACTTATCTTTGTTGTCGGGTTTTCCACCGCAGGTGTTTAATTTGTGATTGAGCAAAAAGCTCTTTCGAAATATTCCCCTCTTTTGAGAAATTTTCTCGTTTTCGATGAGGGAGAATATTTCTGGGCGGTGGCTTGCGATGCAAATCAAGTTGTTTATAGAAATGAGGTAATTTAAAAAAAACTTACATAATTTCTCTGCTTCTACTTCAAACTGGCACTTACGCAAATTTATTGAAAGAAAACAAAAACACTTTTATGTTCTTAACACGGTTTATTATTAATTTATAGAATGTTCTTGCTTGATTTTGGTTCACAAATTTCAACTTTGAAGTTCTTAATAAATAATTTTCTGATTTTGATTCACAAATTTCAACTTTGATGCACTTAATAAATAATTTCTGATTTTGACTCACACTATTCAACTTTGATATACTTAATAAATAATTTCTGATTTTGATTCACAAATTTCAACTTTGATGTACTTAATAAATAATTTCTGATTTTGATTCACAAATTTCAACTTTGATGTACTTTATAAATAGTTTCTGACTTTGATTACTGGCGTTCTCGCCTATATGTTGTAACGTTGTTTTCTGCACGGGGTGAGCTCGCCGGCTCCAGGGGTCGGATACGGGCGGTTGAAATAATAAGTCAGTTTTGTGTTTAAAAATAATATAATTTTGTCTTTTATTAAATCTTTATGCCTGCCTGCCTATTTGGAGATACGGTTGTTTTAGTATCGGGGAAGGAGGTTATTTTGGATGTTTCGGGGTGGGGAGCAATACATGGGATATGTATGGCTCGTATCGGTCGGTATTTGTTTGATATTGCTTGGTTCGGGTGACGCAAACAATATCAAGCACAGGTATCTCGTATATACGAGCAGGTCAGTAGTTTTACCTACTACCTCGGAAATCTGGTCTAGAAGATCTTGTTGAGTGGTACGGGGGACTCAAAACAACAAGCGGTCTATACTGCCGGTTCGGGTGACGCAAACAGTATTTTGGATCAGGGGCAGGTACCTCTTTACAAGGCAAAATCGGTTATGGTATCACTGCTGAGGTGTACCACTTATCGGGGTTCCACTGTACTGCCGGTTCGGGTGACGCAAACAGTACTGTGGTCGGTTATTTCGTAAAAAGAAAGAGAATTCCGTATTTAGTCAGAGCGGTCCAATATCAATTAGGTCCTTCCTATAGGAGTTCGGGTGACTCGAATAAGTGTCCCTTATGAAGAGGTCCTACTATACTATGAAGGATTCCTAAGTCGGGGTACGGGTGACTCCCAACACAGTCTCCTAAGTATAGATTTCTTCCTAAACGGCTTTCTCTGAGTCTGGTGATAGACTGATTATACTAGAGTTTATTTTGAGTCTTATACTCCAAATGACTCTTTTTAACTGCGAATTATATTCGCAACTGAAAATATTTTTCCAAAAAAATATTTTCCGTTAAAAGTTAAATTTTTATTTGTAACTTCGTTACATCCGCCTCTTTCTTCGGGAAGGAAAATTTGGGATTTTGTTAATTTACATTCTGTACATTTCTTCTTTTAAAAAAAAAATTCAAAATAATTTTCCTTTAATTCTTAATTCCATTTTTAGTTATATTTTCTTTTCTCTTTTTTTTTTCTCTTAGTTTTATCAAAGAATTCAAAATACTATCTATTTATTTATTTATTCAAAAAAATATCAAAATTAAATCAATAAAAATACTTTATATTTTCCAAAAATAATTCAAAAAAAATATAACTCAACATGTTCTTATAACTAAAAAATATTTCTTATCAAAAAAATAATAATTCAACAAATAATTCTTAAAAACTAACAAGTAAAAAAAATTAGAAATCAGAAATTAATCTTCTTTGATGATTTTTGTTCTCCGGTTGTACGTTAATGTCACCGTTCCGGTGGCGTTTCGTCTTCCATATATGAATCCGTTTGGGCCGGCTCTTCTAAAACGTTTGGAGTTTGGCGGTATCGTAATACCCTCAAATGGATCGGCGGTCGGGTTTCCTGGTGGTTTTCGGATGGCAAGTGTAGCTGGCCTTATTAATTGTTGCGGTGTCTTCGGTACTGGTTGTGTCTTTGTTGTTGTCGTTCCAATTGATATGCGGTTGATATGAGAAACGTTCCTTAGTTGCATCACTGGTTTATGTGGTACCAATATTGTTATTGGTGCTGCTTTTGTTGTTTGTGCTGCTACAGATTTATATTTTTGCATTTTTTGTAGAGGTGCGAAAATCTTGGCTGGTTTCGTCGGTTTTCTTTTTGTTGCTGGGTCATCATTGGCAGCTGGTACAGGTTTCATATTATTTCGTCCTGACATCATTTTATTTACTGATAATTTATTCATATTTTGTTTGCTTTTATATACTTTTTGGGACGATATTTTATTTAGGATGGGATTGGGTTTACGGTTTTTGTTTTGATTTTTAGGAGTTTCTTTTGTTTTCTGGGTGATTAGTTGCGAGTGGGGGGAGATAATAATATTATTAAGCGACATTTTGAAATTTTGTCGGATTAGAAAATCCGTTCCAATAATCATTTCTTCTGCTAATTTGGTGACATAAATGAAGTTGTGTTGTAATTTTTGTCCTCCAAATTATTGGTAGTTGGAATGTGTTGGTGGTATTCACTTCTGTGTTATCTGCTAAACACAGACAGTGTGCCTCCTCGGTCGGTTCGATCAATTTCTTTCTGCAAAGTTTCATTACTTCTTCCCCTATGCATGATTTTGTAGCTCCTGTATCGATTAGTGCGGTGAACCATTCATCAAAAATTTTGACTTGTACTGTGAACATGTCCTCCTTAGTATTTCGGTGTGCTGGTTTTGTCTCCATATAATAGTTGCAATCTTCGGTGTTTACACCGTATCTCTGGCAAAATGAACAAAAAATTTTAGTTTTTTCTGCTGTGCAGGTTCTTCGTGTGTGTCCTCTTTCTCCACACTTCCAACAACATTCTGCTCGGTTATATTTTATCTGGTATTTTACAACTTTCTTCGTTTTATTTTGTATCGTATTGATTTGATGCTGTTGTACTGGTCTGGTGGTTTGAGTATTTTCTGGTATGTTTATAGTTGTATTTGTAGATGTTCTTGGTGCAATTTGTATGTTTTGCGTGTTTCTATATTGATAGCTGGTTTGTGGTCGATATATCGGAAGTTCTGCTTGTAGTGATTCATATTCTTCAGCCATGGAAATTAACTCTGTCAGAGAATTGAAATCCTTTCTTTTAATATACAATCGGTATTCTGTTCTGAGATTGTCGTATATTCGCTCTAATTGTTCATCCTGTCTAAATGACTCAGAATGTCGCATTAACGTTTGAATAGCCGTGACGTATTCTTTTACTCTCTCAGACGGTTTTTGTACTCTGCTTCTAATTTCTTCCATTAACTTTGCTCTATATCTCGATGGCAGAAAATATGCTCTGAAATCTTTGGAAAAATCATTCCATGAATACCAGCAGCCTCTGTTATTACGATACCAGCTTAGTGCATTAGTTTTCAGTAGTTCTGGTAATGTTCGAACTAACCAGTCTACTGGGATCATATAACACTCTGCTAGTTCTTCTATGCGTTCGAGGAATTCTAGTGGGTTTGTGTTACCATCGAACCACATATTCCATCTCCGTACTTTATCGATAATATCATAGTCGGTTAGTATTGGAGGTTCGCAGTATCGTAACTGGTTGTTGTATTCGCTGATGTTCATATTAGTTATCGGTTGTTGTGGCAGTGTTTCATTTATATTAAAATTCGGTTGTTCAGGAAATCTTTCAGTATTATTATTGGCATTATAAGCTGGATTGCCGGTTTCAATACTGGTGGTCGTTTTTGATGTGCCAGGTGTATCGGCTAAATTTATTGTTGCTTTCATTATTTCTTTCCTGTATGCTGCAAGTCGTCTGCGAAGTTCATCTACGGTTCCTTCGGTATCGATCTGTTGTTTACTTAACTCGGCTATCAGTTCTTCTTTTTTCAACTGATATATCTCTGATAATCTCGGTATTCCCTTCTCTTCTGGATTAGTGTTGTTCTGCTCCATTTTTCCCTGCTTATCTTAATTTCTTGATTTTAATTTTTATCTCCTTCTTGCTGCTTGTATTGGACTGCTCGGACTATCTCCTTCTTTCTGCTATATATCGGACTGCTCGGACTATCTCCTTCTTTCTGCTATATATCGGACTGCTCGGGCGCCAAATTGTAACGTTGTTTTCTGCACGGGGTGAGCTCGCCGGCTCCAGGGGTCGGATACGGGCGGTTGAAATAATAAGTCAGTTTTGTGTTTAAAAATAATATAATTTTGTCTTTTATTAAATCTTTATGCCTGCCTGCCTATTTGGAGATACGGTTGTTTTAGTATCGGGGAAGGAGGTTATTTTGGATGTTTCGGGGTGGGGAGCAATACATGGGATATGTATGGCTCGTATCGGTCGGTATTTGTTTGATATTGCTTGGTTCGGGTGACGCAAACAATATCAAGCACAGGTATCTCGTATATACGAGCAGGTCAGTAGTTTTACCTACTACCTCGGAAATCTGGTCTAGAAGATCTTGTTGAGTGGTACGGGGGACTCAAAACAACAAGCGGTCTATACTGCCGGTTCGGGTGACGCAAACAGTATTTTGGATCAGGGGCAGGTACCTCTTTACAAGGCAAAATCGGTTATGGTATCACTGCTGAGGTGTACCACTTATCGGGGTTCCACTGTACTGCCGGTTCGGGTGACGCAAACAGTACTGTGGTCGGTTATTTCGTAAAAAGAAAGAGAATTCCGTATTTAGTCAGAGCGGTCCAATATCAATTAGGTCCTTCCTATAGGAGTTCGGGTGACTCGAATAAGTGTCCCTTATGAAGAGGTCCTACTATACTATGAAGGATTCCTAAGTCGGGGTACGGGTGACTCCCAACACAGTCTCCTAAGTATAGATTTCTTCCTAAACGGCTTTCTCTGAGTCTGGTGATAGACTGATTATACTAGAGTTTATTTTGAGTCTTATACTCCAAATGACTCTTTTTAACTGCGAATTATATTCGCAACTGAAAATATTTTTCCAAAAAAATATTTTCCGTTAAAAGTTAAATTTTTATTTGTAACTTCGTTACAATGTGTTGTGCTTGGGTGAAAATGAAGATAATAACTCACTATTTTTCTTTGAACTGCACGTGTATCCGATATTTTTTGAACTGCTCGTGTATCAGATATTTTTAGAACTACACTTGTATCCGATATTTTTTGAACTGCCTTTGTATCCGATATTTTTTTTAACTGCCTTTGTATCCGATATTTTTTTAACTGCCTTTTGATTATTCAAAGCAGCCTTTTTATAGCTAGAAAATTACGTACTTTGCACCTAGTGTTCCATTTAAGTTTCAGCAACGTTGCTGTGTTGCAACCGTCCTGATTTTCTTTCGATTTGGAAACTTTCAACATCAATTTCGAAATGCACCAAATGTTAATGCATTTCGCAATTGGTTATTTTCCAATAATTTTATTGCTGATAGTGCAAAGTACAATTTTCGCTGAAGAAATAAATAATGTTCCGAAACTTTTTAGTTTACAGAAAACATTATTGCTTTCAAAAATATTGCGGAACATTTTTTTGGTTTACAACAACATTTGAGGTTTCCGAAACATATTAGTTTCGAGAAACATGTTGTTGCGAAGTGCGTTTCTCTTTTACATAACAATAATAACTTATTAAATTTGATATGTTAATGGTGATCCATATGTATCTGTATCAGTGATATTGGTAATGTGGTATTATCCCAAAGATTTTGGCGTTGGATTTAGTATTTGATTATGTAGAACGGTGATGATGCAATTGATGACAGTGATATTGACGTTGGTATGCTATCATTTGATAACAATGGTACACATCCTGATATATATATATATACCCAACTCTTTTTTTACACGGTAGATACGTTCCAACGAAAACCGTGTAAAAAAAGACATGCAGCGCATATTAAAATTGAGGATGTGTTCCACAATTTTAAAAAACCGTGTAAGATCAAAAAAAGACCTATAGGTTGTCCTAAAAAGCGTGCAAAAAAAAGTATAATATTAAAAACCAACACTATTCTAATGAAAAACAGAATATAATGAAAAACAAATATATTTATATATATTTATATTCTGACGAGTTTGAATCCAATAAAGAGTCTGGTTCATTATTAACGTTCTCTGATGTACTTAACACTCAATTTTAAATAAATATAAAAATATAAAATGCGACTAAAACAATTCCGGGAATTTCCCCAATTATATTTTATTCTTGTAACTGCGTATGTATACAAAATTTTTTTTGGACTTCGTGTTAGAACAAATAATTCGTGTAAAAAAAATATTTTTTACTTTTTGTGGACCGTGTTATTTCAAAATCGTGTAAAAAAAGACCGTGTAAAAAAGAGTTGGGTGTATATTGGTTGATCTTTGATGGTAATGAACTGATTTAAAAAAAAAACTATTCCAATTTCTTGATGCTGGTGGTGCTATTGTGGCTATGAGGCCCCTCCGTCACTGCGGGGAGCGAATGTTGGTTGACGAATTCGGCCATGGACAACACTTGAGCGTTATTTCTATGTCATAAACCATACCCAACAATCGAGACAAAAATTTGATATAGTGAGAAATGCCCAGTTTCTTTGGAAACTGAAAAAAAAATGAAGAAATTAAAACCAAAAAGAAAACCAAAGTTAACCAAAATTTTGGGAAGCATGAATTGGGTTTTTCCTTCTCCCCCCCCCCCTGTTCTTGTCGTTTTCAATTTCGGGTCGGAGCCAAAAGTTTTCTTCTTCCCCCTTTTTTTTTCTCTATGTATAAAAACAAATTTATTTCGTTCAATTTTCGATGTTCCAAAAAAAAAAAATTTTAGGCGGTGAAATTTCTTCTGGATGAAGTGTTTTTAACTTTCCCGTTATTAACTGTTTTCCCGTTTTCAATGTTATATACAATGAACAGTTCCACTATTATTCATATTCATTCACTTTTGGATGATTCGTTTATATAAAGAAAAAAAAAAAAAAACAAATTAATAATCTTAAAATTTATTTGTTACCACAAAACTGATTTTATCTTTTAATTTTTTTTCTTTATCAAACACAAAAACTAAGAAGGATTTTTCGTCAAGAACGAGTTGTCAACCATCATGACTCAAGCTTCACAATCGACTATCTCGCCCAACATTTCAAACCAGACTTTAAATTTTTTTTTTCTGATTTTACTTTAAGGCACTACATAATAGCAATCTTGTAATTTTTAAAAAAAATTTTTTTTTTTTTCATTTAAACCAATTTTATTTGCTTTGAACCACTATTATTCCTTTTCTCACAAAAAAAAAATCATCTCCTAGTTCTCTGTCCCATCCTGCCTATTTCAGCTTTCATACCAGACTCCCCTTTTATCGACCAAATTTTTTCTTCATTCTTTCATCTCCCATTCGCAAAAATTTTTCTCCAGTCTAAAACCAAAACCGGTATTTCTTTTCCTATCTTTTATCCCGCCAATCAGAATATTACACGTATAATTCTGTTTAATTCCTCTTTGCCCTTTTCATTCTGTTTCCCTCAAGACTCTCTTTTCAACTTATTTTCACCACGGATATGTGGTGAATAGAATTTTCTGGAATGAATTTAATAAAACCATGCGGTTTTTCGCAAAAAGTTGACCACGCAGATGATCTCAATCATGTTACCGTGTAGGTTTGAAAATACAAGTAAGCGTGTAGTTTAGTACACACGTTACAAAAGCTCTCTCAGAATATTTCCCTCTTTTGAGAAACTTTCTCGTTCTCGATGTGGGTAAATGTGACTGGGAGGTGGCTTGCGATCTATGTCAGGTTGTATAACCTTGTTTCAAAAATGAAGTAATTCAAAAGAGAACTTACATAATTTTCTGCTTTTATTATCGCCTGGCACTTAGGCAAATTATTGAACACTATGGCAAACAAAAAACCAAAACACTTTTATGTTCTTAACACGATTTATTTCTTATTACTTTTTAATTTACAGAATTTTTATGACAAGCAAAATCTTCTTTTGATTTCAATATTTTAACACAAACTTTTAAATATCTTCTTTATTCAAATTTAAAAACAAAATCTTCTTTTGATTTCAATATTTTAACACAAACTTTTAAATATCTTCTTTATTCAAATTTAAAAACAAAATCTTCTTTTGATTTCAATATTTCAACACAAACTTTAAATATCTTCTTTATTCAAATTTAAAAACCAAATCTTCTTTTGATTTCAATATTTCAACACAAACTTTAAATATCTTCTTTATTCAAATTTAAAAACAAAATCTTCTTTTGATTTCAATATTTTAACACAAACTATATTTTTTGAAACCGGACTTTACTTCTTGAATCATTTTCTCAACTCGCGAATAATAATAATTGCTTTATTTTTTGACTTTTAAAATTTAACGATTACTTTTTACAAAAGAACTTAATGACTAATTTAAGTCGTCCGTGTTTTCTAATAACCCAAAGAAATAACTAACTGATAACGTCTATATATTTTGAACTCAAAACTAACTTTGTTTAAAACTTTAACGATTACGACGTTACCGAACTTCTTGTATCCGATATTTTTTATGACTGCCTTTTGATTATTCAAAGCAGCATTTTTATAGCTAGAAAATTACGTACTTTGCACCTAGTGTTCCATTTAAGTTACAGAAACGTTGCTGTGTTAAGCAACCGTCCTGATTTACTTTCGATTTGGAAACTTTCCGTCATCAATTTCGAAATGCACCAAATGATGTTAATGCATTTCGCAATTGGTTATTTTCCGTTAATTTTATTGCTAATAGTGCAAAGTACAATTTTCGCTGAAGAAGTAATTAATGTTCCGAAACTTTTTAGTTTACAGAAAATATTATTGCTCTCAAAAATGTTGTGGAACATTTTTTGGTTTACAACAACATTTGAGGTTTCAGAAACATATTAGTTTCGAGAAACATGTTGTTGCGAAGTGCGTTATTCTTTTACATAACAGCTGTACGTAATGTTTTTGTTACATAACAATATGGAAAAATATGTATTGATGCTTATTTATAATGACATATATGTAGGATTTCTGGTGATTTAAAGATCTTCAGGTTTTAGAAAAACAACACATCAATCACTACTATAATTATTATTAAATTTATTAAACTAAATTCAAGTTCTTAATGGATTCTTGACAATTAAAACTATAAGAAACAGAATCTTAATGGATTCTTATTAATTAAAAATATAAAATGTGCAGCTTTAACTTTTGATTCTTAATTCTTGACTTTACTTTAGACACTCACTTTTACTAAATGCTTTCTTTTGAACTTTAGCCTTTGGCGCAAGAGTTTAAGGAATGACTTGAGATCTAGTACGCATTTTATTTCCTACATATATATATATATATATATATAATTTTTTTATTTATTTAATTATTTATTTATTTTTTTTTGTTCAGATTAGACTTAGATTATAGGGTGAACATGAATAAATTATGAATGGGCAAACAATGTATTTAATTCATTTGTAATAAACAATAAACTTCTACAATTAAACAATTAAAACAAAAACCTTTCTTCCTTATTTCCAACCGAAAAAAACCCTTTTTACATCAAAATGATTGTAAACTTCAAAAAACTAACTAAATATTTTTCTTTCACTTAAACAGATCTTCTTCTCTCAGAAGTTCTTTAAAAACTGCCTTCTTCTCTGCCCTTATCCCCACTCCAACTTAATTGTTGTTAGTAGTTGTCACAGCTTCGTCCATCCTGACCTGAATATCGTCCTCGATTTCGCCATCGGGTAATTCGTCCAGTTTCCGACGACATTGAACCAAAGTGTAATCAATGACAAAGTACAGGAACTTCCCATCCTTACCGTACCGCCGTGTTCCAAATTTGACTGTTCTTTTCCAAAAAAATTCTCTGCACTGTTGACATAAATAGCACTAAAAATTTTACGTATGGGAGAAAGAGAGACATTATTCCAAAAAACATCCCATTTTTGCTTTCAAGTAATTTTAAAATGTAAACAAAGAGACATAGGCAGTAACCCAAACACAAACGCACACACGCCAGAAGAGAAAAAACAATTGACGCCAATCTCTTCCCCCGGCGTGGGAGATCCTACAAAATTTCGACCCATATTTAGGATTCCACGGCAACCCGATAAGACTCGGCCCGATCCTTAAGAACGTTTCGTTTTTCTCTTTCTGACGGACCGTGCCTATGAAAACTGTATATACTCTTGCGTATTCTTTCGCACCTATCGCCACATGTTTCTTTCTGGTTACTTCGCTATTCTCCCCTACTCTATCTACCTACACCCCCCATTGAACTCAACATCGTAACACCCTATTTCCAATTATGATTCTTCATAAGTGCATCTACTCGTTTTGCCCACTGGGTTGCCGAAGGCCTGATAAATTTGAAGGACTTAATTCCGGCCAAACTTCGGGGATATTTCTTATGCTACAAATTCTGTTTTTCCTTTTTTTGCCCTTGCGTGATTCAACCATTAATGTTTGTACTCCTTCAATCAATTGCTATTTCCTCCCTTTTAAATTTGTGCAGTTCAATTTGACAACTTCTTCTCCAAGTTGTTTATTTGCAGCTTTAAATTTAAAAAAAAAAACCATTCAAAGACAGCTGTACCTGCAAGTGTATATATAAAGTCGTTTTTCTGTAAATAAAATAAATTGTGATTACGTTATTTCATTTGATTCTCTCTTTTTTCATTTTCTTTGTTCAAGGAAGTATAATTTTGACACTTATGTACAAAGACATCCTATACATGATTTAAAAATTTCCTACTACATTGCATTTATCTTCTTATCGTCAATTCATTTTAAACATTCCACCATAATTCCAGTCCATTGTGTAAGAAATACTTTGTTAAACACAAAATCTTTCTCCAACAGACTTTTCATGTCTACATTTTTTCTTTTTCATTTCAAACAACTTCACCATAATTACAGTCCATTCCGTAAGAAATATTTTGTTAAACACAAAATCTTTCTCCAATAGACTTTTCATGTATCCTACTTTTGCATTCCATTTCAAACACTTGTGCCATAATTCCAGTCCATTTCATAAGAAATATTTTGTTAAACACAAAATCTTTCTCCAACGGACTTTCATGTATGCACACAAACAAATTCAGCAACAATTTCATAATTCCATTCTCTTGCCTCTAGAAAAATAAACTTTGTTAAACACAAAATTCCCACCAAAACAAACAGAATCAAAACGAAACATCCAAAAACGTATTGCTGTTGCATCATGCATACATTTGTATTCTACGAAGAAACGATTTTGTATGCAAACAACAACAGAACACGACACCACAAAAGTCGTTAAAATTTAACATGGCGACTAATAATCAATGCTAATTTAATAATAATAAAAAAAAAATATATCACCAGCCGCAACCATACAATTCAAAATCTCAATAAATACCTGATAATAACGTATTTTAAATTACACTCAGCACTTCTACTAATTATTGTTTATTGTTTATTATATATTTTCTTTATTTTTCCTTTTTTTTCATTAAAAAAAAAACAGGTTCCTGATCCCACTTCTGAATTGTAATAAACAATAAACTTCTACAATTAAACAATTAAAACAAAAACCTTTCTTCCTTATTTCCAACCGAAAAAAACCCTTTTTACATCAAAATGATTGTAAACTTCAAAAAACTAACTAAATATTTTTCTTTCACTTAAACAGATCTTCTTCTCTCAGAAGTTCTTTAAAAACTGCCTTCTTCTCTGCCCTTATTCCCACCCCAACTTAATTGTTGTTAGTAGTTGTCACACATTTATATTCATATTACCCTTCAAAAGTCGCGATTAAATTTTGCTTTTCTATGAAGCAAAATTTACTAGTCATTTGAGTTAGTTGTTCACTATGTTTATGAAATGTGTAAGAAGGATTGAATCAGTTAATTATATACCATTCCGGATTCACTAACGGTTTAATGTATAAAATGAATTGCAATAGGACATAACTTACATAATATTAATGTGGTGATAATTGGAAGAATACAAGTACTACCAACCTAGATCAGCAGTTTTACGTGAAAGTAAATAAAATATACAGATGATAGTGAATCCAATTGAAAGCTAAGTGATGCCTTCTCATTAATCCACCATATTTTGATTTCACCATTTAAACTTAAGTCTGGTGCTCTTAAATTTACCAAAATTATATTATTAGAGGACGTGATGTGAGTTCTCGGCATTTACAAATGTTCTGTGTCGATAATGTATAGACTTTCGAGGTACTATTTGCGAAAATTCGGATGGTACCACAATCCCCTAACATGTTTAGTACGTTAGTCCAGTTGAAATAAAGTTGGTATTTCCTCATCGAGAAGATCATCCATCCTTTTATTATTTCTATTCACTGGAACTTAATGGAGCATTTTCTTGGTTCACGGATTTAAGATGCCACTAAAATTTCTTTTTTTCTTCGCTTCCTCGTGGTTTATTTTATTGATTGATGCAGAAGATGCGACCCGATTCTAACTAGTGGTACAAAAAAAAATTCAACAAAAAAAATTCCCCATTGAAAGTTTATTCACGATCTGATAATTTTTCCTCATTTGTTTTTTTTTTCTTTTCTCCTCTCATTCTTTTCTCTCTTCAACACCGAATTTCATGCTTGACCTGCTGCGGAGATCACAAGAACTTTAACATTTAAATTTAGCAAGCAGATGACAATCGTGTTGGCAAGTAGAAAACGCTGTTTTGAAATTTAAATCTCGCCGTGAGGGCGCTAAGGAGGTTTCACGTATAAATTTCAAATTGCCAATTGTCAAAGCAAATATTTTTTGATCTGTCAAGAATCTTTTTTTTTTCAACGCGTTACAGTACCACCCTGTCATGCCGAGAAACCTACGAATTTGTCTTGATATTTTGAGTCTAGGAAATTCTGTTATAGACCTAACTTTTTCTGGATCGGGTTTTAAAACCTTTTCGCCCACAATATACCCCAGGTATTTGGTTTCTTTCTGACAAAAATGACTTTTTTCTAGATTAATAGTTAGGTTGGCAAAACGAAAACTTTCAGAAACCTCTTGCAATAAACTCAGATGTTCTTCAAATGTTTCGGATATAATTAGAAGATCATTTTCGTATGCGATAACATTTTTTTTCTTTTTTTTATTATAATAAATGAATTCTTTATTGAAACTGAAATAAAAATTAAAAAAAAAAATATGTATTTCAGGTTTTCATCTCGTCAATCTTTGATCATATCGAAACCAATCGATCTGCTGTTGGTTCATTTTAAAACGAATCTTCTTTTCGGCTTGGTGCCACAAAATTAGATCCTCCGATCCGCCATGCCAACGATACCATGATAACATTTTGTCTTCTTTAAGTGTATCTATAATTTGTTGGCTGTTGAACAAATTTATTTGTTGCTGACTCCTATGCCAATTGATGCTTCTTCCAGCAGTACAATTATAATCGGAGTTGCGCAATGTCATAACATTCGGAATTATTTCCGTATTATCAAGGGGTTTACATATGGTGCAGTGTGACTGAAATTACACTGCAAGAAGAGAAGATATGAGATGGCACAGCGTATGTGAGCAACTAAAGGAAAGGCTGCACGCCTAGACGAATTGTACTGACCAGTTCGCCGGAGGGAGTGGGTGGTTGCGCACTACCATCTGTGATCTTGTTTACACATAATTATAAGCGTGCGAAGATTTTTTTTTTGTTTGAAAATCCATTTATTCATTTATATCACAGAGTACATTTACTTAAAGCTAATGGTAAATTTTAGTTATTGAAAATGATGTAATAAATCTTACTGTCTAAACTTAATTGACTAACCTAAGATTATATATGTATTAATTCATTTTAATATGTAATTTTAATATAGTATTATGTGTAAATTTATTTGAAAATAAAGAAAATATAAAAAACAAATATTATTGACAGTTGCTAGACCAATTATCCAGCACTGAAGAGAGGGACTCGCTTTCGCGGTTCTATTGCAGATATGTTAGATTCGTTTTTGTGTTTGATTCGGTAGATTACCTCGTTCTACTTACACCAGAGACACATATATGGTATAGATACCATGATTTAAGAATACTACGTCGTATACCACATGTGTGTCACTTTATACCATTTCAAAAAATTAAGTATAAATATGATAATGAAATGGTATCAGCTATACTACAGTATTGATATCATAGTATGTATACCATATGTGTGTCTCTCATATTAGGTAATCTTATTGGGAAGTGTTGGTGGTTTTTGTAAACCAACTGAGTATTTTTTTCTGTAGGAAGTGGAAAGCAAAAGGAATTTAGGTATTTAGGGCAATGTCCGGGTTGAGTTTATTTAGAGTAGTATTGAGTTCTAAATGTATTTGAGGAGAATATAAGGAATTAGAGTTAAGAATGAAAATTTTTTTTTTTATCGAATTTATGGATTTAATAAATGCATAAGAGGTGCTAATTCGAATGCGAATTTGAAAAGTTGTTTTTTTTTGGTTTCGTCATTTGTGTTTGTTTGTAGGATGTGTGTCAGCGCATTTATTTTGTTTGACAGCTCAAACAAATCCATATTGAAGTGATGTTCAAATTGCTGTTGAATGTAGTTGAGATTGTCCAGGTTTGTTTCGTTGGTCGTATGAGGCGGTAAAGAAGGGGCCGTACGGCTTTGTGTGATGGGAATTGCGTTGCGTGTTGCTTCGTCAAAGGAAATTGTGGGTCGAACGAAGTTCGAGAACATGTGCTGGTTGTTTTTATTTTGGGGTTGTGTAGTTTGCGGAGTTTGTGTCTCGTTTTGTCTTTGCCTGTCTTTTTTTGTCTGTGTGCCAGGGCGGTGGGACAGTCTGTGTAGTTTGCAGGGTGGCCGTAGTTTCTGCAATTCACACAGTACGGCTCACCTTTTTTAATGTCTATGCGGGCGCATTTTCCTGGCTCATGATTTTCAGCGCATTTAATGAAGCGGTATGGCATGTTGCAATTTATTGCCACATGATCGTACCGCTGACATTTCTTACATTGGAGTGTGCGCTGGTTCAATTTTTCCCACGTTATTGTCTGATGGAGAATGAATTTTACTTTGATCAATTCTTTAATATTTGAGGTTTTATCGCACTGTACATAAAAAAGCGAGTTGTGTGATTTTTGGCGGGTTCTAAGTATCTCTATTTTTTCGAAGTTTACATCTAAGTTAAGTGCGGTTAGAGCTTCTGCTATGTCATCCGGTGTGTAGCTTTTGTCGATACCACGGATGACATAGCACCATGAAAGTGATTCTTTTGGTGTGAAGGTGTATAAATTTATTTTTTTTGTTTTTAGTATGGTAAGAGTTTTTGTGTAATCTTCAAGGTTATTTGTTTTAATGTGAGTGCAATTTTTGTTTATTTTTTTGAGAATAAAGTTTTTATCTTTTAGGAATTGGTTTAGGTACAGAATGGTATTTTTGTGGTCAATACCATGACACACAATAGGAGGGATATGTTTGGCAGACTGGGTTTTAACTGTTTTGTTATTTTCTGGGGGGTTTACATTTTTATGATTTGACTCTTGACTTGATAAAGATGAGAGAGAAGGTTCTCGTCTTAGGTCATGAATTGAGTGATCTGGGGGCACATCCATTGGAAGATCGTCAAATTGCCCTGTACTAGAAGTACTTGGTTTAGGTGGATTTTCTTGATTTGGGTCATTTGGATGCATTGTTTGTTTGGTTGTTTTTTGTGGATGGGGATAGATTTTTTGAGTTTTTTTTGGCTGCATGTATTTGATTAGAGCGAGCTTTTTTTTGGGTGAAGTAAAATATGATAGTCCTTTAGACGAGATGGTTCTTTGACCACGCCCTCTCAACCGTGTTAGATTTTTGTTTACTAATTCTACATTTGAATTTTCCATGGGTTAGTATTAAAAATTTTAAATGTATTTTGTTTGTTAGTATGATGTTTTTTTTTTTGAATATGATGAAATTGATGAATTTTTTTGTACCTTAAGTGTTATGATGATTATTGATTGATGTCGTCTAACTCCAGTTATTCGATTTGGATGACTTTTCTATTTGTTGTTGCCTTGTATGTGGAAAATATTGGTTTCGAATAAGTAATAGTTATTCGATTATTGTTGAATTGTGAGATGTTCCGTTGTAGCTGTTTTGTTAACCTTAACTATTGTTCACAGTTGTTGATGTCGTAATTCTTTTGTATATATATATATACAGAATTTTTTTTTTTTTTTATGCACAATTGAAATTTAATCATAAAAAATTATGAATTTATTTAGATATTTGATTTTTTTTTTTAACTTTTTTTTTAACTGATTGAACTAATTCCCCCTCAGGGGGAATTTAACTGTTAACTTAAAACTGCCCAAATTTATTCCTTGGGGCTTTTATTGTATTTTTAATTTATTTTTTTTTTTACACAATGTTATTGTTGTTTTGTAATTTATCACTAAAATAAATTTGTTTTTATTTTCTTTAATATAATTTATTATAAAAGTATATGGATTTAGATTTTTTTCACTATATGTGCTCGCACTGATGTCACTCTTGACTGACTGACTCATACTGACTCGATCTGATACTGAGCACTGACTCACTGGGAAGATTTTTTTTTAGAAGTCGGGAAGACTATAGTGGGTAAGTAAATTACCCATGCGAAGGAATATTCGGTTATGGCGAAAACAACCGAATTAAGGGAGGGTTCGTCCGCTGTGAGGCAACTTTCTCGCGCTTGCCTTCGCGAGGCATGTCCCGGCCGATTGGCGGGAGTTGGCATTGCCAACCGGACTTATTTGGGGCTCGTCCTATCGTTTATGGACCAAGAGGTAAAATCTTTGCCGCTCTCATCGTGTCTGCCCCTTTTAATAGACACGATCTCTTTTCGGTTTCATGCTTCCAAGCATCACCCTCTCATTTCTTTTCTCTCTTCCTCAGTGATTATCTAATTCTCGTTTGACATTATTATTATTTTATGTCCGTTTATCGCCTTTACATATTCCCGAAGCAATCCGGATTCACTTTTCTTTGGGTAACAATTTTTTTTTATAATTTCTTTTTTTTTCCTTTGTATATATATACACAGTTTTATGTTCTTTTTGCTACTATTGATTATGTGGGAAAACTTATAGCTAAAAAAATTGTATGCGGAGTCCATGTGCGCAAATCTAGTCGACTTTAACTCTTTAAGTTCTATTTTTTTTGTTCTTCTTCGTTAAAATTTTTAAAGTTTTTTCTTTGTTTTATTGATTTTGAAAGTAATTTGTGTCGTTTTTTTTTAAACATTAATATGTCTTTAGCTTGGGGGTCATGAAGAAAAACGCGTGACCAAAACGCGTTACGAAACGCATGCAACACATTTTGAAATTAATATGTTTTTAACCTAGCCGTCATGAAAAAAACCTATTAGGAAAATCAACTTTTTTTTCTTCTCTTTTGTATGTCTTTCTAACACATTTTTTCTTGAATTTGAAAAATTTAATTTCTCTTCTCTTTTGGCAGAACGATATTTACACAAACATTTGTATTTTTTTTTAAAGTAAAAATTTAAATTTAATTTTTTTTCAGAGTAGTTAATAATTATTTAATTTAGAAAAACTTAAGTTTTTCATATTTCTTAATTTTTTTTCTTGTTTTTTTTTTATTAAAAGAATTTTCTTACAAAAGTGTGGTGGATTTTCAGCAAATAAAGTTGTTTTAAGAACCATGTATTTTATTACTATCTTACACTTGACAAAAACCAGATCAATAGCCTACCAACAAAAGACATATTAATGATCTCATGTTTGTAGTCTTTCTTTAAAACAAACTACTATTTTATTCGTCTAAGTCTCATAACTTTTATTTTTGTCAGGAACTAATAAACCGCGAGCGATGATAGCCAGTCTAAAATCGAGAAGAGCTTTACCGGAAGCTTTTTCTTCTATTTATAATACAATTGGGTACTGCGTAATTCAGTACACCTATACTCAAAAGTTTTGTTTAGCGAATAATCTTCACAAAATGTAAGGTAAATAAACCCTACATGTTTTTCCCACAAGGGAGATACTCGTTCTTTTTTTTCATATAGTTGTAAAATTTCAGCAATAAGTTTGGCACTACAAAATTTCCGCCAAAATTATATTGTTGTCTAGTCTTGGAATCACCCTATTTCTTTCTGTTTCCTTTTGAATAGTTCTAGGTTGCTGATATATGCAAGGTATTTGTATTAATACCAAGTGTTTAATTAAAAATTGTATTTATTACTAATGATTATAGATACTATATATAAAATGATTATTAAGATGTTATTGACTTTAAATTTAATATTCGACTGACTTCTACTGACTACTTTATTGGCTTTACTTTTAATTATTGACTTTAGTTTAAATAGCGACTGACTTCTACTGACTTTAATTACCGACTGACTACTTGGTGATTATATTCGCTATTACTGCTTCCTGCACTCTTACATATATATGTATGAGTTGATATTGCATGATTAAAATTTCCTCGTTTTTTTTTTTGTTGTAATTACTTTTCAACGTTTGTTTTACATTTTCCTTCTGTACAAAGAAAAACCAAGGAAAATTTATAGTTAAAAAGTTTTAGCATTTACCTTGATCGAAAAAAGATATTTTTCGGAGTCGCCATCTTGGTCACATTTTGTGGGAATAGGTGATAAAATCAGCAATAACTTCCTTTCGAGCTATTACATTCATTTTTTTTTTTTTTTGTTGATATGTGTGCCGCATATTAATTTATTTGGTTTTTTTTTTTGTAGGTAAATTTCACACAACTTTTGTAAAATGTATTTTTAATTATTTTAAAAAATTTATTAATTTTCTTTTTTTCGTCGTTCTTTCGTTTTATTTTTAAACCAATTTTCACCAAGATTTTATAATTCAAACGTTTTTTTAATTATATCGGTATTTATACAGAAAGCAAATTCTTTTAATTTTTTTTCCACATTTTTTTGCATTTTCCACTAGAATCATTTTTAAAACTTTTCAATCAACATTTTTATATTACTACAAATCCAAAATATTGCACTATAAAAATACCAGAAATATCCAATTTCTTTATAAAAGAAAACACTAAAAAGTGTTATCATTTAATAACATCGAACCGAACGGGTAGCACACCACAATATAATCAATCCCGAAATCGAACTTTAAAATTTTTCCCTGTTTCTCCATAAACTTATCCATATCATATTCTTTTTTCTTCCCATTCCTACTTCCTCTAAAAAAAAACTTACACTTTGATCGCCCATTCTAGACTGCCTATATGAACGAGTTTTTTGGTATTCTCTCTTCTCCCGTTTCAAGTTTTTTTTTCCATCACCGCATAAAAAACTGGTATTTCATTTGGGTACAACGATCATGTTTTGTTTCAGTCTAGCTAACACATTTTGTTTTTCTTCTCACCAAATCATACAACATGACTTCGCGATTCTTCGTTTTTCTCTGTTTTCTATTTATCAACGTGGTTACCGTCCACTGAACTATTTTTCAAGAATTATTTGACGAATTAATGGTTAAATGTTGAAATTTAGAGGGCACGATTGTAGATAAACGGAAACCCATATTTTAGTGGTCGTTAAAAAACACAAAGTGTAAGTATGGGTTCTCCTCACTGTTACAGGTAGAACTTATTAAACGACTACAAAAAGCATTAGACAAAGAAAAATTAAATAAAAACCAAGGAAATACAGAAGATAGGAGTGATATAAACAAACTTTTTGAAGAAAACGATAGTGAAACAACAAAGATGACTAAAACGGAGCCAGCATTAAAAAATAATTTTGTTTTCAAAGATGAAATATTCAACGGACAGTCAGGCAAAGATATGCACTCTTGGACTAAAGAATTTGAAGTAATTGCAACGGTTTGTGAATGGATCGACGTACAAAAATATCTATTCGCAAGAAGATTATTGAGAGAAGCTGCAAAAATGGCAATTGAAGCAGGATCGGGAATTACTAGTTGGACAAAGCTAAATGATTTCTTACACAAAGAGTTTAGAGATCCACATTTAAGTATTGACATACATAACCAATTAGATTCAACAAATCAAAAGCCATGAAGAGTCAGTCATACTTAGAATATTTGTACAAAATGAAAAAAATTGCAAATAATGGAAATGTTGACAAAGCGTCATTAGTCGCATACATTGTGGCTGAATTCCTGATTTTACAACGAATAAGGCAATGTTGAACTAAGCGAAAGATTTAGACGAACTAAAAAATTAATTCAAATCTTATGAAGTTATGAAAAGTGAAATGAGTCTCAGAAGAAAATCTAGTGATGGTCAAGGAATTTCTTCAGGAAAACAGAACAATTCTAAAAAATGTTGCTCATTTTCGCATATATCAGCCGAATGTCCAGATAAATTAAAGGGGACACGTTGTTTGAGTTATGGTGATTTTGGACATATTGCACCAAAATACCCCAAAAATACAACGTAAAATGCATAAATGTTCCAAATATGAATATTAACATCGATATAAACAGTGAGACATTTCTTCCTTTCGTTTATACAGGTAGCGATGTTACTTTAATATAGAAATCTATCAAAGAAAAATTTGGGAATATAGCGTATAATGGACCAGGGATATATTTAACAGGTTTTGGTCAAAATACAAAAAAACTATGGGATCTTGCAATATTACTATTGAAATTAACAATGAAACTTATTCGGTAGTATATGTCACGTTGTGGAAGACAATTGGTTGCCAGACTATATTTTGCTGGGGAAAAATTTCTTGAAATATCATATAATTTGAAAATGGACAAATTAACATTTTTAAGAGCAAGTTACTTAATTCTAATAAAAATGTTTTGAACAGAATTGAAGTTTTCGAAATAGCAAAAGAAAAGCATGATCATATCGATGTACAAAATTTATTAAGTCATGAACTTTTGAATTCAGCAAAATTATGTAGCTAAAATAGAAGATTTGAAATTATTACAGACACAAAGTATTATTCAATCTGAGGAAATAGCAAAATTAATCGAAACAATAAAAATTTTAGAGTTTAAACTAAAAGACAATAATATGGAGTTAGAACAACGACGACTAAAAGAAACCAAATTACTTAGTTTTGAAAGGAAGCATTCTCAAGTTATTAAAGAATTAATACGAAAATTTAATAAATGTAAAAAACAAATTGTTTGTCATCAACAGATAGTTTAGAGTCATATTCTGATTAAGGCACGGGAAATCAAACTGGAAACAGAATATTGAGATTGGACTATAGCGACGATGACGAGCCAGAATCGCCTGGGTCGGGCGATAAGCAGGATGGCCGAATGTAGGGTTGGCAACTGTAACAGAGGGGTTTATATATAATCGCCTGGGTCTGGCGATAAGCAGGTTGGCCGAATGTAGGGTTGGCAACTGTAACAGAGGGGTTTATATATAATTAAAGTCTGACCCAAAAGTCACACTGCAAATGGGTTTTACGAAAAAAGCAAATCCCCTGATGATCAAAAGACCATATCCTCTTCCTTGCGAGAAGAAGGTATGAGATGGTGCAGCTGACTGAAAGGCAGCACGCCTAGCTGAGTTGCTGTGGCTAGCTCGTCGGAGGGAGTGGGTCGTTGTTCACTACCATCTATCATCATGTGCGTACATATATATCATATGCGTACTGTACTATATTTTATACGTCGTTCAGACTTTATAGTGGGCAACTAAATTACCCAAGCAAGGAAATTTCGGTTTTTTAAAGAAATGAAAACCGAATAAATGGAGCGTTCGTTAGTTCATTTTTTTTATGTTTATCAAATTTCAAACTAAACATGAATTAAATTTAATGTAAATTATCTTGTTTCCAATGATTTCATAGTAACACAAATATATTTATATATGTACATATATATACATATGGTTTTGTTGGTTCCTTTTTTCCATGGACTTCTTATGGTAACATCAATCAAATGAAATATTTTAAAATTGGATATATTCTTTTGGTTGCGGAAAGATTTTTATATGTGTATAAAGAAAACGTGCACACATCTATATTTATACACATTAACATACACATACATACATATATATATATTCTGTTCACTTTTCAAATTCTCTAAATTGATTTTTCTTTCTGTTTCAAGATTTTTAAGTATTGTTGTGTAATTTAGCCCTTGAGACGACTCTCATGGCTCTCTCCGGGAAATTGTTTAGTGAAAATACTAGAGTTTACCATAAAGAGGAATCGCGATGTTGTGGCTCGATTTCGGATAGATCCGTGTAATGGATGATGGATCGCTTTATTATTTATAGGGGTTAATGAAAATAGGACTTACATGAAATGTTTTTAGTTAAATGTTTGAAGTTTATCCAGCATTCACTCACTTTGAACGAAAAAAAATAAATAAATACACTTTCTTTTTTTTTTTTTTGAACACAGTTTAGTTTATTATCTTTCCTTTTCCTTTTTTATTTTACAAAATTCTTTTATTATTTCTTATTCCATTTACTGAACAATCAATTCGACACAAAATTATTTCTTATTTTATTTATAAGATTTTTAAATTAATTTGACACAAAACTATTTCTTATTTCATTTCTAAGATTTTTAAATGAATTTGACACAAAACTATTTCTTATTTCATTTATAAAATTTTTTAAATCAATTTGACACAAAACTATTTCTTTTTCCGTTCTCTCGCGTACCGACTGCGGGCTCATTAAATTATTGTCTACTACTGTAATCAACTTGCAAAACTCAAAAAAAACGTAACGACTTTACTTTAAGTCGTTCACGCGTATCCGATATTTTTAGAACTGACTTTTTGGTTATTCAAAGCCAGTATTTTTATAGGCAGAAAGTTCATACTTTATACTCATTATTTTTTAGGTCGCAGAACATTTATGCAATAGTTCTGGTTTACTTTCTTTCTAGAATGTTTTCATTGATTTCATAATTCATGCCAATAAACATGTATTACAAAATCAATGTAATTTTCTGCCGATAATGAGTTTCGAAATGCATCAAGTAATTTTAATGCATTTCGCAATTTATTATTTTTCATTCACAAAGTAGAACTTTCGCCGAAAAGTGTCTACAGTAATTTTTGGTTCTTTACTGTGATTTCTAACTAGAGGTATGTGTAATGTTTTATTACATTACAGTATTACTCCAATCCAAAACTCTTTTATTAATATTTTTCATATGTGTATGTCGTTCTATTCATAAGTGTCCAAAATTTTGTTTTCTCCTTTTTGCTCACGAGCTAAACGGAGGCTATATATATATATGTCCAATAAAGTCCGTCCACGCTAAAGAAAATGAAGAAACAGAAAATTTATTTATGGTTTCATTACCCGACAAAATCAAACACATGGTTAAAGAAGACAAGTTAGCCGGAAACTAAATATTATGTGATGTCACCATCTCCGTAAAATCAACAAATGTGTGATTTTGCTAAAGAAACGAAAAGCACTGACGAATTGGATTTAGGATTAAAATAATATACGAAATTATTTAATTTATTGATTCTGTATTTTATTGGAATATTTTTTAATTTTTTTTGTTTTCAAATTTTTTTTATGTTCCAAAAACAATTTTTCGTTAAATTTTCTAATTCTGAAATATAGCTTACACCTGAAAAACTTTTCCTTAATTTTAGTATCTATTTTAACATTTTGGGATTCAAGTAGAAAATATTGCATACAATTTTTAGCTCTATTTGTATTAAAAATGGAATCTAACTCTTTCAATTTATTAATCTATTCTTCATTGGGATGTTTTAACATTCCATTTGAAATACAATAAATCCACGAATAGTTATTACTATTTGGATCTTGAAATGATTCATTTAAATTTAATTTTTTTATAATATATCCTGCTAAATATTCTAGAGCATCTTCTTCGAGTTCATCATATTCTATGGAGTCTATTATATTTACAGCATCTCTGCCGCACTAATATTCCTCAAACCCCTCCTCCCTTCTCGACACTAATGATGAGATGATAGCGTATACATTCGATTTATCGTTTATTCGATTTTATTATGAATGATATTGCTGACTTGTAAAAAGCAAACTAAAGTCACAAAAAAAAAACAAAAAAACTTTTAGGTTTTGCGTTGAAATAATCTTTAGAATCCAAGACGATGTTCATTTCGAATCTTCTGGGGTCTGTCAATTCTGAAAAACTTATGTTTATATTTCTTAAATAAGTAATTTACTTTACTTTTAATTTCATAAGGTATTTTTTCTTCAAATATCAATTCAAATTTGGTCTCAACATCTTCAATGGTAATATTTAAGATTTCGTTTTCGAAATTATCTGGTTCATATTTTAACTTAAGGCCAAATTTATTTAAGTAATCTCTTCAAAAAATGAGATCGGTTTTCATAGTATAATCCTGTACAACTAATAATATTATCCATCAAATGTTGTACCTAAAATATTCAATTTTGAAAAATTAATTCCTACATATTTGTTTAAATAATTATTTTGGCGTTTATAATTTTTAATGAACTTCTCTTTGATGATTGATACAGCACTGCCTGTGTTTAGTAGAGCTGTTAACTTCATTTCCTCCGTATTACTATATATATTTTGAATGAATATACCAACCGGTGTGATGAAATTAGATGGATTGACTTCTTCGATAACCTTTACTTCACTTGATGTGATGGAGCGCTCAGTTTTGAATTTTATTACTTTAGGGCAATTCGCAATAGTGTGACCTGGAGATCCACAAGAAAAACAAGAAGCAGGTGCTCTTTTGGGCTTTCGGCATTGTACTGACAGATGTCCCTTCAGCCCACAATTATAGCACTATTTTATAAATTCTTTCTCCTGCTTTATTATTTTGGTATTGGAGACGTTTTGGTTACTTTTTTCTTTAATTATTGATGAGAATGCTCGAAGTAATTTTTCTTTAGTTTCAAAGTTTTGAATTCGGGCTTGATTCTGCAGTTTTTTATCATCTATTCGATCAATCATGGAATCAAAAAGCTCGTCTTCCGCTAACTGGAGATTATTTACTAGACATAATTTTTCATGCAAATATTCCGCAAATGATTCGTTTGCTTTCCAAACACATGATTCGAATTGTTTTCTCAAATATAATTTGTTTGGTCTGTTGTCAAACATATATTCTAGATCACTCAATAAATCACTCAAAGACATTTGTATGTGTTGTGCTCTTGAGGGAAACCAGCAGTTACCTTTCAATTTACTAATTACAACGATTTTTATTTCCTCCGAAATCTTGTATAGAATTAGAATGCCCTTCGTAATGGCGTGGGCTCGTTGACTGTTTATAACGAAATTTTGGGGCTTTTTTAATATTTCCCATTCAGAGAGTTTTTTAAAAAGTTTATATTCTGTGTTGATATCTGTTCTGGTTGAGTGTTGTTGTTGTTGTTGTTAGCCAGAACAATTTAATATTAGAAAAACTATTTTATTTTATTGTGATGAACACGTCTTTATTCATCGACGTTTTGTCTAAAAGAGACTTAGTAACTAAAATATAAAATATTAATACAATATGATTTGTTTGTTTTCTGGAGGTGGAAATAGCGGGTCTATTAATCTCTTTATCCCGATCTAGCTGAGGATAAAGAGATGTCATATAAAATTAAGAGAGACAGCCATATTTCTCTATAAAAAGAGTTTTATGTTGTGTGGAGAATTTAATATGATCGCCACAATATCATAAAATGGATTCTTGCAAAATACCTGCAGTTCCCGACTTTCAGTCATTAAACGGATGGGAAAAGTGATGTATTTAGAAACATAAGTTAAAATTTGGAAAACCAATTTTTTGCAAAGAATTAGTATTACCATTCACGTTAGAACATAATGGCTGACAAGATTTTGATTTTAATTGTATTTGATCAAGTTTTATATCTGCATTATTGTTATTACTGTAATTATTTATAATATTGTTACAATTATTAGAAAACAGTGGTTGATTTTGTTTCACTTTAGACTTATATGATTTTTGTTCGGTTAAAATACATAAAGCTTTATGGCTATTTTTTAAATGCCTTTTTAAGCTATAAATATTTTGAAAAGATTGGGGACAATTATTTCGAGTAAATTTATAGTTATAATAAGAACTTAAAATATGTATTAATTTTAAATGAGTTGCATATATGTAACAGGCCAATTGACAAGTCCCCGGCCGGACATATAGATGGCGGTACTAGAGTTAAATCCATATGATTTTTAGTTAGCCCTAACCTTTAAAAGACACGTGTATAAATTTGACAGCTGTCGGATCATTAGTTTGTGAATTATGCCATTTTGAGTGAAGCAACTTTTGTTATTGTGAAGAAAATGGATAAAAAGGAATTTCGCGTGTTGATTAAACATTGCTTTATGGCCAAAAAAAATACCGTTGAAACGAAAACTTGGCTTGATAATTATTATCCGGACTCTTCACCTTCGAAATCCACCGTTGGAAAATGGGGTGCCTTTTTAAATCTGGTCGTACAAGCCTTGAAGACGATCCATGTCAAGAACATCCAAAAAGTGTACCAACAACAGAAAAGATACAAAAAATACAGGATATGGTTTCGGAAGACAGACGAGTGGGTGTGCATAAGGTAGCTGACACCCTAGGCATCTCATATAGACCCGTACATCACATCTTAGCTGAAGTTTTAGGTTTCAAAAAGCTGTGTGCAAAGTGGCTGCCGCATTTCCGAAAAATGGAACAAAAACACATGCAAATGCGACTTTCTCAAGAACATTTGGAGCATTTTCGAAAGGATAAAGTGGATTTTGTGCGCGGATTCATCACTATGGATGAGACTTGGGTCTATCACTATGATCCTGAGTCGAAAGCAGAATCCAAAAACCGATAATTCGGCTCCAAAACGGGTTAAGGCCCAAAGATCAGTGAAGAAGGTTATGGCATCAGTTTTTTGGGATGCAAAAGGAATTTTGTTGGTGGATTACCTCCAAACTGATAAAACAATAAACTCAGATTATTATTGAAACCTTTTGGACTAATTGGATGTAAAAATTCGTGAGAAAAGACCTGGTTTAAAGAAGAAAAAGGCAATTTTCACCAAGACAATGCACCGTGTCACAAGTCAGTGAAAGCGATGGCAAAAATCCATGAATTGGGCTTCGAATTGCTTCCGCATCCACTGTATTCTCCAGATCTGGGCCCCAGCGACTATCTCCTGTTCTCAGATCTCAAAAGAATGCTTGCTGGGAAGAAATTTTCGTCGAATGAAGAGGTGATCGCCGAAACTGAGGCCTATTTTGAAGCAAAGGACAAAAATGATATCGAAAAGTTGGAGGGTTGCTATAATCAGTGTATCACCCTTGAAGGGAATTATGTTGAATAAAAAAAACGAATTTTGCCAAAAAAATGTGTTTTACTATGGTAGGCCGGGGACTTTTCCATTCACCTGTTATATCAACAGTGCTGAAAAATTCCTCGCATAAAAAACACGAAAGCATAATGAAAATATAAGAAATACTTAATATTTATTGAATGTAAAATACTATTCCTGGTTCTTTAATTGTGTTATAAGAGATATAATACTAGAGGATGCAGATTTTCCCAATTCCATTTCGATGTCATATATATAAATTTGTAGAAATAGCCAAAAATTGTACAATTCTTTCGGATATTCAACATTGAATACATAAAACAATTTAAAAATAGTGTCTATAGCAGTTAAAAAAGAAGGTACTTTATAAAAGAAATTATCAAAAATAATAAAAAAGTCCTTGTCCATGACAGTACTAATAACAGGTTGACAACGTAATTTGATTGTATGATACCTTTCTCTTAATTATTCATATTTTATTTTCAAATTAGCATATTTTTTTACTGATATCAAACAGTTGTTGAGTTAATCCTGTATTGATGGATGTATGAGAACGATGTGTGTTCATATGTGTAGAAAAAAGCTCGAAGGACCAATAATAATTTTTTGTGAAAAGTTGAAGTGACTAGGATTTTTGGTGAATTCTAATTAAAACGACTGTATTGCTTGATGATTAAAATGCGAATATAATTTATTTGTGCTGTGCCAGAGTACAATTCTTTCGTTATACAAAATTGTACATTAAAATTAACAGTAGTTTAATTCGTTTTAAGTAAAGAGAAAATACAATGATTTTTAAGAGACGTACAATAAATTGAATTTACATTATAAAAAATGAAACGTTGCCAATTTTATACAATGGATGCCAAAACCTTTTCTTGTTTTCATCCGGAACTTTAATTGGTTGCGTTGGTGGTAACAGATATATGGATAGAACGACTTCTGAGTGGTTGCACCATTATAAATTTTATGAATAATGATGATGATATTCACGATGCCTGTTGTCACGATGCCTGTTGTCACGACGACCTCTACGTTGGTTTGGTGGGACATTTTTCAAATAATCGGAAAGCATGTTGACCATAATTATAATTTCTGCTTTCAAAAAAAAAAAAAAAACATGTATTAACTTAAATACGCAATTATTTTTGACATCTGTAAAAAAAAATGTTTTTAAAATATAATGATTCAAGTCGTTTAAATAACAACTATAATCTAAGTCTATCTATAAGAAACATAATTGTTAAAATTGTGTAGACATATTTATTTTAATCTAAAAAAATATCTTACCAATCTTATAGCGTTTTCTTGTGTAAAAAGGGGCCAATCTGAAAATATTTTACCAGAATCTTCTTCGGTACTAGCAAGAATTTCATGCCTTCATTTGGGCCACGTGCACTTCCATTTTATTTCAACAATTTCCCAAGGATCACAAAATTTTTCAAGCCACAACTTGTCAGCTTCTTGACCGTCAGAATTTTATATAAAAGAAAATTTAAATCTGTAAAATATAACAAAATATTTTAGGTAATTACTGTAACTATCTGGTAAGCAGGAGACATCAAATACCTTCTCCACTACACGTTTCCTTTTCGGACAACTATCGGCCAAACATTTGCTTCTGTATAACTTTAACTGGTTGTGGTATTTTGTGTATAAAGCCCATTTGGCATTGGCGCTTTTCTCTTTAGGTATAAAATACCTCAGCTAAAAGAATATTATTATTCATTCAATAACAGGCTTAATTGAAAAATAAGAATACATTATTTTGTTTTCAAAGGGAAAATGTATTTTGTTGTGTAATCGGTGGGACGAAGGAGGATCCTTGTCCATTAACTCGGGGCAACTTCTTGGAATCTACGTATCTCACTTTCCGGAGGTCAAAACTCTCGGAAAACGATATATATATATGTATATAGAAATGAAAATCAAAACACACAAATTAAATAATTTCAAACTATATATTTTGTTATTTTATTCGATCGCTTTTAGATCCTTTTTTATTTTACCACTTATACAAGTTATACAAATTCAGAAATTCCACTATATTTCTTTTTGCTTTATTTTTCGATCTCTTTTAGATCTTTTTTTTATTTTAACACTTAAACAATTAATTCAAATTCAACTATATTTGTTTTTGCTTTATTTTTCGATCTCTTTTAGATCCTTTTTTATTTTAACACTTAAACAAGTAATTCAAATTCAACTATATTTCTTTTTGCTTCAATTTTCGATCTCTTTTAGATCCTTTTTTATTTTAACACTTAAACAAGTAATTCAAATTCAACTATATTTCTTTTTGCTTCAATTTTCGATCTCTGTTAGATCCTTTTTTATTTTAACACTTAAACAAGTAATTCAAATTCAACTATATTTCTTTTTGCTTCAATTTTCGATCTCTTTTAGATCCTTTTTTATTTTAACACTTAAACAATTAATTCAAATTCAACTATATTTCTTTTTGCTTCAATTTTCGATCTCTTTTAGATCCTTTTTTATTTTAACACTAAAACAAGTAATTCAAAATCAACTATATTTCTTTCTGCTTTATTTTCGATCTCTTTTAGATCTTTTTTTTTTTATTTTAATACTTAAACAATTAATTCAAATTCAACTATATTTCATGTAGTATTTTTTCGACTAAAATTTCAATTTCACTCGTTATTACTTCTTCTCCTTTTATTGACTCATTAAGAATCTGCTGTATATTCCAGAATCTGGGATATACATCTATATGGGATATATATCTATCTATACATTGATCTAGAACCTAGATCAATGCTAATTTAGTTACATTTTAAAAGAATAATAAGATGTAATAATAATTACTAAATCCGCAATTAAAGCTGGATTTGCAGAAATGTAGGATGCTGAAGATGTCGAGGGTGTTGGTGACTTAATGTTTGAAAACCATATTTATATTTATATTTCTATTTATGGAAGAATTCATTGACAAGGTGTCAGCAACCGATATAGTAGAATAACCCTATAATTTTTTCAATACATATTACTTAGTTATTTTTAAAAATGTGTATTTTATTTTATTTATACGTTTTTTATTCTCCACTCTGCTAATCTTCCCTTAAACATAATTTTTTTACTAAAATATTCGTCGGGAATTAGTTTCTCAATATCACCTTCAGTTATGTACTTCAAACATTCAATATGTGTATTATTTTCTCGAATTTCAAATTTGTTTGAGTTTTGTATTTCAGTGATCATAGCCAGAAACAAATTTAAAACTTACCTAAAAAGATGTTCGTAAGTTTTAGCAAATTCCACTCTGAAAGGATATCTAACACCAAATTTTCTTTACTTGATTCACATAAAACTTTATCACTTTCTAAATATTCCACAAATTGTACATCCACATTTTCTAAATTTTTCAAATTTTTCAAATTTGAAATATTCGATTAAATTATCCACTGCGAGAACAATGAATTTATTAACTAAGATGTATTGAAAAATTTTTAACTTATCGCAAAATTGTGTGCGATCTACTCTGGTTCTCCATTCATATGACGCTTTACTGATATATCGGCAATCAATAATAATAACTATTTGTTTGATAATTAAATATTATTTATTATTGATGTGAAGCCTTTGAGCTCCAGAATATCTCTAAACTATAATACAAAATACAGGTCGTATTTGTACTAAAATAATAATTAGAAACGAACTACTTAGATTATAAATTAATAATAATAAAAATTAGATTTAGAGTGAGTGAGTATTTTAGGGTTACCACAACGCTAAGGTCTTTTAAATTAGATCGCTTTGTCAAAGTGAAGACTTTCTTAGTGTTTGTATAATACAACTTCGCAAAATTCTTCAAATTATAAACTTCGCAAAACAAATCGAACAAATCGATTTCAACTCGCGAACGATTATTAACAAATGACTAATTCTTTTTTAAAATTCGCTAATTTATTCTATTCCAAGTATGGTACAATAATTTAATTCGAACGATATTGCACTTTGACTAATATTAGTTTTTTGCAGGAAAAGCAAAAATTTTAAATGTACTGATTTTAATTATTTTCCATTCTTGTTTTTTCTGCAATTTTATTTACTAATTGTTTCGAAATTTCTTAATCTTTGAAGAAGAATAAGTAGCTCATAAAAAATTACGCATATTGTGTATGGGCGATTAGTTGGTGGTGTATTTAAAATTAGCTTATTGCTATGAAATTTCGTCCCATTTATTTTATTTTGAGCGTCTGTAACAAGGGGGGTTGCACATATTAGGGATTTCTGTTGAAGGAGCAAATCCCCTGATGACCTATGTAGCATATCTTCTTCCTTGCGAGGAGAAGATATGAGATGGTGCAGCAATGTGAGCAGCTAGAAGGCTGCACGCCTAGCTGATCGCACTAGCTAGCTCGCCGGAGGGGTGGGTCGCTGCTCACCACCATCTGCCATCGCGTTACACATAAATTATAAGCGTGCAAGATGTATGAAGACGTCGTTAAGACTTTATTGTGATAGCGCGAGCTATCAAGCAAGGAAATTCGGTTTTTCGCGAGAAAAAAAACCGAATAAGGGGGATGTTCGTTAATTTGCTGGTCACCGAACTTGACCAGCTATCCGTGAAAGCCTTGCGTGGCATGTCGGGGCCGATTGGCAAATGTGTTTAATGCCAACCGGTCTTTGGGGCACTACCCTCCCACTTGGATCGACAGCAGAATGCCGATCCCCGTTTGTCCATACTCGCCCCTACAAATGAGTATGGACCCTTATTTATTTATGTCTCTTCACGCCGTATCACCTATCCCATCTCTCCCCTAACCCACGTTATTTATTTTCCTACAGCCATTAGCCCTTCCTCAGATATACCTCCTTCTTCTGTCCGCGGTTATGAAAAAACCCACGAATGAAGCCTTTGTTTTTTCTTCTTTTTTTTTTTTTCTTTGTTTTATTTAAATTTCTTTTTTTTTCTTTAATCAAGAAAACCCAAAAGAGAATAAAAAAAAATCATTTTAAATTTGAAATATTCCAGAACATGATTTATTTACAAATAAAATAAAATCTTTTGTAATTTGCAATATACAGTAGATATTGCAATGTAAATCATACACATTTATATATATATATACGTGGTTGATGTCTAAAATTACTATAGTGCACTATAAAAGAAAAGAAATCAAAACTTAGAAACTTTATATAGTTGAATTTTTCCTTTAGTTTTTTTTTCTGGGTGTCTTTTTAGTTTTGACAGCTCCTTTTTTCTTGCAAAGGTACACTCATTTTAAATAAAAGCATTTTTAAATATATATATATATATAAATTTTCGTTTTTTTGATTTCCCTCTTTTCTTACTACTAAAAACAATATAATTAAATTTCTTTTTTTTTTCTTTCTTTCTCGTTTGACACAGTAGAGATATATTAATAAGCTTTGATTTCGCCTGTTTTGTTATTTTGTCTTTTCTTTTTTTTTCTTCTTTTTTTTGTATACACTTATGCCTCCTTTTTTTTCTCTTTTATATACATATAAAATAAAAAAAAAATGCATAAGAAAAGCCAATTATATAAAAAAAATTATCCTAGTTTTGCCATTAAAACAATTTTAAATTGGTCACAGTCCAATCTTATATGATTTCTCCTTATTTTTTTTTTTTTTGTTGCGTCGAATAGAATTTTTTTGTCTAAATTACCTTATTATTTTGTTTTTTCTGGTTTTTGTCGTTTCTCCGCCCCCTTTTTTTTTTTTTTTGAAGATTTTTTCTTTTGTGATACCGAAATGGGGACCTCAAATAGCAAATAAGGTGATGTTCTGAGTTCCGTAAACGCCGATATAGCTGGAGATTGTTGTTACCCCCTATATATTTTTTTTTTTTTATTTACAGACACTCACCCAGATCCGGAACTAGGAGGCCCTCCCCTTCCGTAACCATCCTGTGAGAAAAGAAATACAAGAAAAGAAAAAAAAAACGATAGTTGTTCTATCGCCTTTTCATAAGTTTTATGATTATTAATAAGAAAATAAAATAAAAGAAAACCTTGATTTTTCTTATTTTTTTTTTCTTTGTTTCTTGTTAGTTTTTTTTTTTTTTCTTTTTAAAAGTCAAAAAAAAAGGTTGCTTAATTGTATTAATTCTAATCTAATTAATTAATTTTGGTCTCCATCTGGTTTTCCGCCATTTTGCTGTTGTACGCCTAAATTATTTGATGAATTTTCGAACCTAATTTGGTGTTTGTTCTTTTCTTTGCGATCCTTCCCTTTTTGATTTTTGCACGGGCTGAAATTAGGTTTGATGACGATTCCGATAATAATTATATGCCGAAATGATTATGATGTAGCCACAATAGCGACTTTGCTGACATTTATGTGTAAATATTTAATTTGATCCTCTTTTTTTTTTTTTTTTTTTTTTTTTTGAAGCTTTATGTTAATTTTAATTTCCGACTTTAAATTTCCTTTTTTTTTTTTTTTTTTTTTCAGGATTTAATACAAACTTTATCTACGGTAATCAGATTTCATTTTCTTTTCAGTGTTAGCCTAAATTATTTATTTATGCCCCCTTTTTCAGATTTTTATATTAAGAGTTAAATTTAGAATTCGCACATTTTTCTTTCTCAGGAAGCCAAGCCAAATATATCGCGCAAATTAAATTTTATTAATTTTAGCTTCACAAAAAAAAACCCGCGTTCTTTTGTAAAAAGAAAGGTAAAGCCAAATCTATTTACTCAAATTAAATTTTCATCACTTTTTCGTTCACCATTTTTTTTCCATTTATCAAAAGAAAACACATGTGTTCCTTTTTTTTTTTTTTGATTAAAATTTTCAAAAATCATGTAATTTTTCTTCTTTTTTTTTTTTTTTCTTCACATACACTCCATTATTCCCGATCGCCACCTTAAATTTTATTTAGTTGTATCCACTTTATTCTTTTCCATTTTTCTTTCAAAAATCTTAAACACATTTTTTTTTTCTTTTTTTTTTTTGTAATTCCGAAATTCGATCCTCGCAGTTTTTTTTTTTTCACTACTCTCCTCTATGCTTCCAACAAGCTTCTCTGAAATCTCAAACCAGACTGTCTTTTTAATTTTTGCATTTTCCATCTCCTGTTCGCTAAATTTTCTGTTTGGGATAAAAAGAACCGGTTTTCTAGTTTTAATTTTTTTATCCGCCTATCGGAATGCGACACGTTCAATTTTTTCCATTTTCCTTTGGTCCATTCTTTTGTTCTCGTTCGCTGGGGGGGGGAGGGAAAGGCTCTTTTATCAGTTTATTTCCACCACGGATATGAGGTGGAAAAGATTGTTCTGGAAATAATTTTGAAGACCATGCGGTTTTCGCAAAAACTGACCACGCTAATATTTAAATAGGGTTGCCGTGTAGGCTTAAAATTATAAGTAAGTGTGCTGTATTAGTCACACGTTACATGTCAATGTTATGGCGTGGTCTGCATAGAACAAGCCTCTGGATAATTAACAAACACGTTTCGTATACTAAAATATCTAAATATCAACGACCTTAGAAACGTTTGGACGTACTGGAATTTCCTTTTTACATCCTACTGCATAACGTAATTATGTAAAAGTTTCTCTCTTTTCAAGAACTTTTATTTGGTAGTTAATTATTAATATAAACCTTGTTAGGTGTACAATTAGATTTTATTATTTAAATTTTATTTTTAGGTACACAATTTTATATATTTTATTAATTTTATTTTTAGGTACACAACTTGATATATATTATTAATTATATATATTTTATTAATTTAATTTGAGAGCACAGGGGCTTTACCTTTTACGTGGTGTTCCTAGGTTGAACATCGGAATAGAAGAAAGAAAAATTTTTTTAAAATTTTTATTTTTTTTTCTCAGCATACTACAAAAAGAAATTTTTGTATTTCGGCTACTGAGGAAAAATTTTTGTAAATTTTCTACAGGTAGTTTAGGTGAATTTACTAACAAGTAATTTCCCAAAACTGACTGTAGTGTCTGATAACCGCCACAAACGCTAAATTTATAATCTTCACTTGCATTGTTCATTACAACTTTTTAAAGATAAATAAAAGTCGAGATGAATTGGTTGAGATAACACTTGGGTCAATAAGTTCGTATGCTCTCACATAGATGGCGCCACTAAAAAAAAAATCGATGCGATATCACGATTCAACCATATTCAACCAGTTATTGCTCTGAACGTCACGTAACTTTTGTTATTGAAAAAAAATCATTTTGTTTCTTTTCCGATCAAAGACACATTCCTTGAATACATTTTTTTTTCTTTTGTTTTCCAAATATACTTATATATTTCCGCTTTCTTTCTGTGATATTTTTTTTTTCTTTTTTCTTTATAATTCTTTTACTAGTAACTGAATTCTTAAACCTAATTTACATGCAAAAAGATGAACTTTTAAATTGAAAAAAAAAAAAAAAAATGTTAAATTCAACTTGAAATTTTAAAGTTGAGAAAATGATGAGTTGAAGTTGTATTAAATTCGAGATGCAATTTTAAAGTTGACAGAATGATGATTTATAGTTGTATCAAATTCAAGATGCAATTTGAAAGTTGACAGAATGATGATTTATAGTTGTATTAAATTCAAGATGTAATTTTGAAGTTGACAGAATGACGAGTTAAAGTTTAAATAAATTCAACTTGAAATTTTAAAGTATCTGAAATTTCCCTCCAATTTTTGTTCTTTTTCCTTTTTTTGTTGTTTTATGTATTACGGGTAAGTATTAATTGACTGATGCCCTTTTCCGTTTTTTTTTCGTCTTTTTCCTATACTTTCCATATTTCAGATATAATTATTATGTTTTTAAAGGTTTTTATAACAATTCCAATAATTTTTCTGTTTTTTTTTTTTTTTGTTATTACTTATTTAACACTTTTGAAATGGAATTTTTCATGAAATTTTCCACGAACACTCTTTCTGACTGTCTCACTCAAGAGGAACACACCTTTTTTTTTTTTTTTAGTCACGTTTTTTCTTTCGTTCTTCTTTTTCTCTTTTTTTTCCGTATTTCCGGCGCTGGTTGTCATTTTTCGTTATCATGACCCATGTTTCATGGGGTGAGCTTTACCATTTGCGCTTGTTTTCGAATTGCAGTATACGATATTCTTATGAAAAAAAATCCTGCATTAAAATCGGTAATAGGTTCGATTATCATTTTCCTTTCAGACCGATAGGTAGGCCGAAATGATTTACTATGGTTTAATGAATTAATTTTAAAATCATTTCAATGAAAGGTGTAAGGGTGACTTTTTTGATATTAATATTGGTCATAATAATATGAGATTTTTGAAAAGTTTTTTATAACTTTAAATTTTCAGAATTCGTTTGTTTTAGTGGGTGGAAGGACAATTAAAAAAAAAAAAACTACACTTTCAAATATCGCCAACGTTTCGTTTGTATTTTTCAAACTTCCTCAGGGCTCATTTTATGTGTTATAGAATTATATATGTAATAGTCGACATAACAATAACAAATTATTAACACCGAACAACTTATAAATTATTGTTAGAACTTATACTTTTATTTTTAATATTTATTGTTAAAAAATTATTTTTTCGCAAAAATCACGACACAACAATGGCAAAAGAATCAGTTATGATGATATGTGTGATAAGAAAAAAATTTAAATTTGGTTTGCTATGACTGTTTTCACTTACACTTTTAGACGAGAGAAAAACAAAACGATTGTGGGAAAGCGATTTTGAATATACATCGCTAAACGAACCAACGCAATTTTTAAATCCAAAAATTACAACTTTTTTACATCAATGGCAGTTTTTTGTGAAGAAACGGTTTAAAAGTTGCTTCTCTATTGATGCAATGGTTCACTGGAAAAAAAAAATTACTACGTCTGTCATTTTTTTTTCCATGTTGCCCCCTTTGCAACTTGTTCATTTCCGGATAGTGAATTTTTTTAGGAACTATAGCTTTTTTTTATGGTAAACCTGAATAGCAATGAATGCTATAGTTTTGATTAATATGGCCAAAATTGTAGTAATTATTGCAATTAATATAGTTGGGATAAACAAACCTGTTACTACCTTGTTATTACGGGAGTTTTAACACCTAGCGCTTTTTGCTAAATAAGTGAAGCTCCAGTTAATAGGCAAATATGCTCAGTAACAAATAAATAGGATTGATAAGCAGACCAATGATGTCGTAATTTTGCACAATGAAAATGCCACATATGCGACATTGACAAACCAATTTGATGAATAAAAAATAACTAGTGCAGTATTGTTAATAAAATTGTATGCCATAAATATTTGTAATATTTAAGGTTTGAAATTCATTCTGCTTCTTTAATAAATATCTTTCTAATATCGTGAAACATATGTTCTTCCTAGACTTTGTCGTTTTAGCAATATCTTTTAATACCTTTGTGTTTACTACGCATTGACGCATTGGATTAGAGGCCCAATTGTTTTCATATTCTGGGATAATGTGTCATCAAATGATATTTGGGTTTTAATAATAATTTAAAAATGTCAATGAATCTTTTATGATGTTCTAAAATTCTAAGTTTTAAGTCTGATACCATACCATCTGTTGATACAAAAGCCGGGTATTTAATTTTGGACAACTTTATTTATTACAAAACGTTTTAAAAGAAAAAAAAAATACATGTGACTTCCTCCATTAAAATTCTAACAACGACTCAATACAAAAAGAAAAATAAAAATTTAAAAAAACAATTCAGCAAAACTAAAATTAGTGTTGCCAGTGTATGCTTTGTCGATCAATTCAAATAGAAGTGACATTACTCCCCCCTAGTGCTAACTCCATGTTTGTTAGCACGATTTGCTGGAACTTCTGTTTGTATGCTCGTCCGGCAAAGTTTTGTAACTGGTCTCCTGTAGGTATTTTTCGATGTTCGAATATCTACGACTCTAACGATATTGTCTTCTCCAGGATAAATTTTCTCAACGACTGCTATTGGCCATTCACCTCTGGGTAATTTGTTGTCTTTTAGAATTACTATTTCTCCAATCTCAATATTATTTGTATTAGATGTCCATTTCGAACGATTGATCAATGTTGGAATATATTCTTTTATAAATCTTTTCCAGAAGTTATCAATTAACATTTGAGAAATTCGCCATTGACGTCTGAGAATACTGTCATATTGATTGAATTTGCCCATCCATGCAGTTATGCGACATAACGGCTGGTATAAAACGTAGTCGTCAATTTCCGGAAGTGCATTTCCCACAGTTGTAGTTAATGATAACGCCAGTTCTGTATTTTCGACATTTGCATGATTTTCTTTTGACCCTTTCGTCCAATTTTCAGCTGACTGATACAAAAAATCTGGACCTGTGTACCATTTATTAGTTGCAATCATGTTTACAGGAACATTTCGAGTGCATATGTCGGCGATGTTACAATTTGTCGGAACCCAGTTCCATTCTTTTGCTAATGACAATTCTAAAATTTCACCGATTCTAGCTGCTTCAAATAATCTAAGACCCTTTGTAGTATTAATCCAATTTAAAACGGTGAAAGAATCAGACCAGAAATATCGTTCATCAAATGTTATGTCTAATTCTTCACTTACCATTTTTGCAAGTCTGGATCCCAGTACTGCTGCAAGACATTCAAGTCTAGGAATTGACAAGTTTTTGTTTAAAGGTGCCACCCTGGCTTTAGATGCTATAAGTGTTACTTTGAAAATTGACATTCCGTCTTTTTCATATATGTACCGGCAGTATGTTGCTGCACAGTAAGCGTCTTTACTTGCATCACAAAATGTATGTAGTTCAAGTTTGATTGGATGTTCTTTATAATGTGTATAACACCTTGGAATACTAAGTTCGCTTAGTTTCTGAATTTCTTGTAGCCATTGTTTCCACGTTTTTAGCTGATCATTCTTTAGTTGATCATCCCAGCCTATTTTCGATTGCTAGATGTCTCTCATTAAAATTCGTCCCTTGACAGTCACAGGGGAAATTAGACCAACTGGATCATATACAGACATTACTGCCTTTAATACCTCTCGCTTCGTGGGAACTTTTGTGCCATTGATAATGTTTGTATCAACCCGATTAAATGTTGAGTTGAATTTGAAACAATCTTTTCCTGAGTCCCACATTATACCCAGTACCTTTTGTTGTGAATTTGCCCCTCCAATTGTAGTAATAGTATTGGGAGAAACTGATGCTGGTGGAAGACTTTCCAGAACAATTTTGCTATTTGAAGTAAAGTTTCTGATGTCGAATCCACCCTTTTGATGAACATAAATTACTTGTTTTATCAATTTCACTGCTTCTTCTTCAGTTTGTTTGGCATCTAAATAATCGTCTACATAGTGATTTTTCACAATAGCCTCGTACGCCTCAGGAAAATCGGTTTTGTTATATTTCGCATTTAAATTTTTTGCAAACTGTGCCATAAATGGAGATGAATTTAAACCAAACATAGCTTTCATCTGATAAATTTCTGGTTGTACTGACTGATCAAGATTTCTCCATAAGAAGCATTGAACAAAAGTGTCTTCGTCATAGATACGAATTTGGTTGAACATTTCACGTATATCACTACAAAATGCGTAAGTATTTTGCCTAAAACGTAACAATATGCCAACAATTGATGTCAACCAATCGGGACCAGACAATAGCTTATCATTTAATGAAACGTTATTAACCTTTGCAGCTGCATCAAATACTATTCTTGGTTTCAATGGTTTATTTGGGTTGATAACGGCGAAGTGAGGTAGAAACCAAACACGCTTTTGTTTTGATAATTCTTCTTGATTTACCTTGCGGGCATAGCCTTTCTCTAATAATTTATTTATTTCTAACTGATAAGCAGCTGATAATAGTTCATCTCTCTTTAATTTTCTTTCTAAACATGTCAGGCGTTGGTAAGCCATAGGTTTACTATTTGGAAGCTTGCACTCATTATCTCTCCATGGTAAACGCATTTCAAATTTTCCATCATTTATAATAATGGATGACTCAGCGATCATAATTGCTCTTTTATCTTCCTGGGATTTTGTTTTGTCTTCTTTGACGTGACAAGCACCAAAACTATCTAGTGAAAAATGATTTTTGACCATTTTGTCAATCACCTCTTCACTTATACAACATGTAAAATTTGCCGCACTTCGATGTTCTTTTGATGTATGACCATGTCAAGCCCAGCCAAGTTTCGTATAAGATAAAATAGGACCATCTTCGTCTGGTTGCATTATCTTTCTTGTTATAATTTAATTTATATGTTGTTGCCCTATAAGCAACAATGGTTGTTGTCTTTTGGAGAGATTAACTTCTTTTATAAATGGATATTTTGTAGTCAATTGATCTAAGTCAACATTTTGACTAGGTAAATCCAAATTCTTCATCGTTCTTACTTCTTTTATGTTGTGGAATGCGTGCCCTTTTTCAGCGCTAATTTCCATTTCAACTATTTGAGAGTTTGGTTCGTACCGGAAAATTTCTCCGGTCCATTTACAACAAAAGGGTTTAATTTTACCCTTTAGTCCGATTTTATTTGCTACAGTTGAGTCTAAAATCGTAGTTGTGCTGCCTTCGTCTAAAAGTGCTGTAATAGTTTCAATTCCATTTGGACCCTTTATTTGGACTGGCAACATTTTTAATAATACTGGAGGATGATTTTCTGATACACAAGTAGTAATTTCGGGTAGCTTGTTTGCAATAGAAGTGTTTTTTTCAGTTTTGTGTAAGAGAGGATGATGGAATCGTTCACATCCAGACTTTTGACATTGTTTGCGATTTTTACATTGACCACTATGAAATCGCAAGCAGCAGAAACACACTGACGCTTTCTTTGCCAGTTCCCACCGTATTTTGGTATCAGCTTTAATAAAAACAGAGCACTTTTCTAAAGAATGTTGATCGTCATTACAAATTCTACACTCTCTCTTATTTGTTTGCTTTTGACTAGTATTGGATAAATCTTTCTCTGTATCTTTGTTGTAAACAATTTGATGTACCTTTGTATAGAACGTTACATCTGATACCATTTGAGACATTTCTTCCGTCCAGTCAGCAAACATTTTTAAATTTGCAGTTTTTGCATTGATATTTTTAGTCATCAAAAAAGTTACGCATTGCACTACCATATGTTGAGGAAGTTTTTCTATAAATATAGCTAGCAATTTTGATTGATTTATTGAAGTTTCTGATACATATTCCAAAGCAGACGTTATATTTTGAACAACGCAAGCTAAGCCTACAAACTTTTTAAGTGAATCGACGAACAATACCTTATTTGCTTTTGCAATTAATTCATGTATTACTTGTTCTTGACTGCCATAATGTCTATGTAGGATGTGAATTATTTTGTCTGGATTTGTTGCAGAAAGAAGAAGCATTTCAACTTTTGATCGAGCTTCATTTTTGAGACATTTATCTAAACGCATTATATTCTCTTCCGGTGACAAGTTGCATTTGGTTGTTGTAAGCTTATATTGCATATAAAAGTGGTGCCACAGTAATTGTGAAGAACCATCAAAATCTGGAAGTCGTAAGTTGACAGATTGTCTAGCAAGCATCTGAGATACAGTATTTTTTAACTCATGCACTTCTTCGTGAACACTTTGCTTTTCAACTCGAACGCTGTCACCCGGAATTCTATTTTCCATTTTTGGATTAACCTCAAATTCATTTTCTTCAGATCTGACTGTGTTTACCCAAGATTCTACATAGTCATTTTTATTTTCGCCAAGCGATTTAATTTGAAGAAGTTGGTTTTCTTCTTTTCCCATTTCTACTATTGTTGTTAAAGAATTTCTTTTACTTTGTAAACTTTTTTCCTCAACTAGTAGAATATTCACTTTTCTTTGAGTTTGATTTTTTTTAAGCATTAACTTATTTACTTCTGTTTCCAATATTTGGAGATCCATCTGTGGATTTTGTTTTAAGTTATTAATTTGCTCATCTATATTTTCGATCTCACTTTCATATAAATCAATTTTTGTTTCAATTTCCACATCTCGTTCATCAATATTTTCGATTTTCCGAAGAACTGTGAGCCTACTGCGTAGAGATGACACGTTAGAACTGTGTTCGGAAGGAACTGGAGATGATGAGTTTCTGATAAAATTGTTAACCTCTCTGCGCTTTGGGATTGACAAATTTTTAATTATTTTCTTTGAAATATCCCGCACAGAATCTGTTTTGTTAATTTCAATTTCTATCAACTCACAAATTTCATGTAAACCATCCACACTTATCAAACGGTTCGCATTTTCCACATTTTGCTCAAATTCTTTTTCGGAAATTCCTTGAAATTTTCTTATATTTGTTTTTATTGCACTGAACTGTGGCACAAACTGATACATAATTAGATGCAAATTTTCTAATTCTTGAGATCTGCGCGCTTTTATTTTTTCTAGAAGTTTTTTTCGCCCATTCCAAAATACCTCTTTGGCCATTTTAATTAGATTTTCTGTATTTCCAAACGCGTTTAATATTTAGCTCGAAGGACCATTAATGTTGATACAAAAGCCGGGTATTTAATTTTGGACAACTTTATTTATTACAAAACGTTTTAAAAGAAAAAAAAAAAATACATGTGACTTCCTCCATTAAAATTCTAACAACGACTCAATACAAAAACAAAAATAAAAATAAAAAAAAACAATTCAGCAAAACTAAAATTAGTGTTGCCAGTGTATGCTTTGTCGATCAATTCAAATAGAAGTGACACCATCTGATACAACATCAGATAGAGCAATATCCACCATTTGCTTCAAATTTAAAAACAACTCCCATTTCAAATTATCATCTGGTACCCAATCACCAATTAAAACACCCGTAAGAGTCATCATTTCGGAAGAAGAAGACCTAAGTTTATTTAATTTAAGAAACTCAGAACTTATTTCTGCTAGTTTATGATCAGTTCAAAAATTGAAAAAATTTATACGATGATTTAAATTTTCTAAGGTAAAAAATTCTTGAGTGTATATAAAATTATTAAAAATTAAAGCAATTTCAAAATTAAGGACACCGTCAAATAAATCATGCATAATGTCAACGCAGAAATTATCAACGCATTGAAAATCTCTCAAAATGTTAAAAACACATTCTGAAACTATACCTGTAGTTTTTACAGATTTTTTTTGCAAGTCTTGAATGTAATTTTCTTTTATTCGTATTTGGTTTTCTTCACAAGCAAATTGGGCAATATCTTTCTTTAACGTGTAAAAGAGGCAATAGTGGTTGGCATTGAAACTATCAGTAAATCCTAAAATGAAATTAAGGCCTTTATTATCTACAACACATACACTCAAAATGAAATAAATTTTTATTCCATTAACTTCAATTCCATTTGTTTCTAGGATTTTGAGTTCTGAAATAATAGTTTCAAAAACCCTATTCCCAAAAAATTTTCCTATCCATGTTTTATCACAAACCCGACATTTCAAATTTTTTAAATCTAATTTGTGATACACTTTTATGCGTTGAATGTAAAGTTTAGCTTCCAAAAAAATTTGTTTTACAAATAAAACCATTCATTACACCCATACCTAGCTATACGGCCGCTCTTTATACGGTATTTCGCTATAACGGCCCTCTTCAATTAAGGCACGTTTTCGATTTACGGCCTAAAATGTTTCGCTATAACGGCAAAAAAAACTTTTTTTCGATGTCGATGTATCTACATGTAGCCAACACACTCTTTTCTATTTCCTCTTGTTTGATGATTTTAAGCTAAAATTACTTTTAATATATTTGTCCGAAAATCCAAGGCCTCTTAACGGACTAAACAAAAATCAATTACCCGTCATATGGATATTCAACAAGAAAGCTTGGATGACTAAAGCTACTTTTGAGGATTGGTTCAAAAATCACTTTTATACAGAAGTGAAAAAATATTTGCGAGACAATAACTTAAGCAACAAGGCTTTGCTAATTTTGGATAATGCACCAGGGCATCCTACTAATTTATCCGAACTATCTGAAGATGTCATGATTGAGTATCTTCCGATTAATACAACAGCTCTGATCCAACCAATGGATCAGGGTGCAATAGCCACTTTTAAGGCATATTACCTACACCGAGCTTTCCGACAACTTATAAGGGAAACCGATGGTAAATCTTCAATTAAAATATTTTGGAAAAACTATAACATCAAGGATGCTGTTGACAGCATCAGTGAATCATAGAAGGAATTAAAATTAACAATTGTTCTGTATTTGAACTGACTACTAAGAATGCTTAGATACGACTGAATTTATTATAGAAATTTAACATACATAAAGTATTTCAATGAAGAGGTGATTGTAAATTATTCAATATACATCACGCTCTCCCTTAAGCTTGTTATTTGCGTGCTACATTGTTTGAGATTAAATACATATAATTTTAAGAACACATATAACATATACATATATTACTTTGAAATATACAATTTTTATGAACGAAATCAAAACAAAATTATTAATCTATCCCTATTGCTTTAACTACTTTGCCATTCACTCTTGGCCTTAATATTCTATCTGATTGTGTCACAGAATTATCTCGAACGGGTGCATCTTGAGCAGATGAGGTGGCTGTGGATGTAGATGGAACACTTGTTTGCCTTTCGCCTTCTGATACTCCTTCATTTATTTCATTATTTAAGTTAGTCAGAGTCGAAACTCCATCTCCATCACGAATTTGATTTAAATGTCGTTTTATTGCTCTATTGTTGTTAATTATGATGCAGCTATATGATCGAGGTCCTAATTGTTTATTTATCTTTGCTGGCATCCAGCTTGATTTGTTTGGATTTCGATAATCGCGTATGTAAACTTTTTGTCCTTGAGAAAAAACTTGTTTTCTTTTGCCTTTATGATTTTGTTAAGTTTCAATTTGCTTTTTAATTATTATATCTTGGACAAGTGGAGGTTTAAATAAATCAAATCGAGTCTTCAATGATCTATTAAAAAAAAGTTTAGCAGGAGACTCGCCGGTAGTTGTATGCACGGTATTGCGATAGTCAAATAAAAATCTGTTTAAAATAATATCGAAATCAAGATATTTTTCCGATTTCAAATTCGCATATAATGATTTTTTTAAATTTTTGACGAAAATTTCTGCCTGACCATTGGTCGCTGGATGGCCTGGTGCAGTTAAAATGTGATTAACATTGTTCATTTTTAAAAACGTCTTGAAATCATTTGATGTGAATTGTCTACCGTTGTCACTAACGAGGGTATTAACAATGCCATAACGACAAAATAATTCTCGCATTTTGCTAACAACAAAATTTGAAGTTATGTCTTTTGTTTTGAAAACTTCAACCCATTTAGTAAATGAATCGATTATAATCAAAAAATAAAATTCTTTTATTGGACCAGCGAAATCGATATGAATTCGACTCCAAATTGAATTAGTTGGTTTCCATGAAATTAATGAACTCTTTTCCGGACTTGATTGTAATTCTTGACGTGGATTACAACTTTTTATTAAATTTTCTATATCTGAATTGATATTTGGCCACCAGACAAATGATCTAGCTAGTGCCTTAGTTTTAACTATGCCCATATGTGAAGCATGAAGTTCATTTAAGATATATTTTCGAAATTTTTCAGGAATAACAACTCTATATCCCCATAAAATACAATTGTATTCAACTGTTAACTCATTTGATTTATTCTTAAACGGAGAATATTTTGAATCAGTTAAATTATTTATTGTACCATTAAGAATCGAGTGAGAAACTTTTGAAAGGATTGGGTCACGTTGAGTTTCTTTCGCTATGTTTTGGAAATTTATATTTAGATTATTATCTTTTTCAATAAAATTGATATAAGAATTTTCAAAAACGTCAATTTGTGAATTTGCGTGATAAATAATCAGCATAATTTGAATTGCCCTTAATATACTCAATGGAATAATTGAAACCCGAAAGAATAAATGCCCATCTTTGCATTCGAGCTGCTGCCATGATCGGTAAACCTTTATTTTCACCGAAAATTGTTATTAAAGGTTTATGGTCAGTCTTTAAAATGAAATAATTGCCTAACAAATAATGTTTTAATTTTGTGACGCTAAAAATAATAGCTAGTGCTTCCTTTTCTAATGTGCTATAATTTTTTTCAGACTTTGAAAGAGCTCGAGAAATAAATGCAATTGGTTTGGTTGAACCATTTGGAAATTTATGTGAAAGCACACCTGCAATTGCATTATTGCTTGCATCCGTTGATAATATCAACGGTAAGTCCTTATTAAAATGAACCAAAACTTGATCCGAAGTTATTTCTCGTTTCGTTAGTTCATATGCCTTTTGGCATTCATTTGTCCATTCGAAAGGAACATTTTTTTGTAGTAAATTGTACAGAGGAACCATTTTGTTGGCAAATTTAGGAATAAATTTAGAATAATGATTCACCATTCCTACAAATGCTCTCAATTCTGATATATCAGTTGGGATAGGTGCATTTAAAACGTTAGAAATTCTTTCATTTGTTTCGCTCAATCCATGTTTATCAATGGTAAAACCAAGATAAGAAATTTTTTTTTGAAAGAAAACGCATTTTTTTAAATTTAACTTCAAATTTGTTGATTTAAATTTGTTCAAAACTGATTTTAAATTTTTGATATGTTCAACAAAATTCTTTCCTGTTATGGTAATATCGTCTTGATAAATGACAACATTGGGAATCCCACGCAATAAATTTTCAATTGTTTTTTGAAAAATTGCTGCGGCCGGTTTGATGCCGAAGGGTAAACGTTTGACCTTTAAAGTACCAATGTGCGTACTTAATGCGCATAAAAGTTGAGAAACCTCATTTAATACAAGTTGGTTATATGCATTAGATAGGTCTAATTTAGTAAAAAGTTCACCGCCTTCAAGTGATGTAAATATTTCGTCAATGCGAGGTAGTGGATATTTTACATCACTAAGATGTTTATTGATTGTGACCTTGTAATCGCCACATATTCGAATAGTACCATTTGGTTTCGGAACCGGGACAAGTGGAGTTCCCCATTCAGAATTGTCTACTAATTCTAAAATATCATTTTTAATTAGATCTCGCAACTGTTTTTCGATATCATCTTTCCATGCGATTGGCAATGGCCTAGGTTTAAAAAATATCGGTTTTGCATCATGAGAAATCTGTAAACTAATCTGTTGTCCATTAAATTTTCCAAATTCATTACTGAAAACATCACTAAATTCAGATTTTAATTGATCAACAATTATTGAATGTTTTTCTACATTTGAAACCAAATTTACTTGTTGTAGTTTAAAATGAAAGGCTCGCAAGAATGTTCTACCAAGTAATGGTGGAGTCTTAGCATTAGAAACGATTATAGGAATGCCCTTCTTAATACCTCGATACATGATAGAAGCATCAAACTGACCAAATACTTTTATTTGTTTTCCGTTGTAATCAACATACGGCATCGAAGAGACAATGTTTTATCTCCGTATAAACTATAGTATAATGACACAGGAAATAATGTACATGGGGCTCCGGTGTCGCAAACAATTTTCATCTTACATCCATCGACCTCAACTGGAAGCAAATACACACCGTTTGATCCATTCGTGTTGACACTGAAAATAGAATAATCGAAAATATCATAATTAATATCTTTATTAAAATTAATGTCTGAATCTGATATATAATTGACTCCCTTTTTTCCTTTTGAACGGCATGCTGAAGCTAAATGACCCACTTTGTTGCACGTGTAGCATGTGCTGGTTTTATATTTACAATCCTTTGCTTCATGATTTGACCACCCGCACCGTGTACATTTCGCCTTTTTATTGTTGTTGCTGTTTTCTTGACTTTTATTTTTGTTTTGATTAGTTTTGTTGTTATTTTTGGAAATGCATTTTTTAACAAAATTTATGTTGGAATCAGTTATTGACTTGGTTGCAAATTTTGTTTCCAAAATCATTGCTTTGCTCAGTGCCTTTGATATTGTTATTGTTTCATTTTCTTCACACATTCGTTCGAAAATATTTTCTGGCAAGCCAATGATAAATTTATTTAACACAAATGCATCTAAGTTTACACCAAATTTGCAATTTAACGCTGAATTTTTAACTTTCGCATACCATTGCGTAACTGTTTCTTCATTATTTTTCACAACACTAAAGAAGATTTTTCTTTCATTAAAGACAATTGTTGGTGGTGTATAATGTGTCTCCAAAATTTCGCACAATTCTTTAAAAGTTTTTGTTAAGGGCGATGATGGACTGCACAAGTCATATGTTAATATATATGCTGCTGCTCCAATTGATTTTAATAAAATCATTTTCTTTTTATTTTCATCAACACAATTTATTTCGAAAAAATGAAGGTCCAATTTGTCTTTCCACATAAACCATGATTCTTCACTTGGTTGAAATTCTGGAACATTGGAAGTAATGAAAAATGTTGGCGTTGTTGTTGTCATTATATATTAATCAATTAAATTTTTCTTTTTTTTTTAAAATCACTAAAATTTTTTGTAAAAATATTACAAAATATTTATTTAAATTTTTTATTTAAATTTTTTTGTGATTGATATATTTTTTATTCTCGTCGCCAATTGTTCTGTATTTGAACTGACTACTAAGAATGCTTAGATACGACTGAATTTATTATAGAAATTTAACATACATAAAGTATTTCAATGAAGAGGTGATTGTAAATTATTCAATATACATCAACAACAATGAACCATGTTTGGAAAAAAATATGGCCACAATGTGTAAAAAGTACTGATGCAGAAGTTAATTTCCTTCCTGAAATTAGGCAAAACACTTTGGATCTAGCACATGATCTCGGGTTTGAAGGTTTGAAGGTTTGAACGAACGTGATGTGCTTGATCTACTTGAAGCTGATAGGGAACCCCTTTCATATGAGGAACTCATTCAGTTGCAAGCCGAACCGGCATTTGATGAAGAGACAGAGCCTGTTGTATCTAAACAGCTAACATCAAAAAATTTGTCGAAAGCCTTTTCCTATTTCGAACAAGGAATAAACATCCTCCTTGAAAACGATCCTAACGTCGAACGTAGCGCTAAAGTTTCTCGAGGAATTAACTCAGCCATTAGCTGTTATAAATTACTGAAGAACGAAATAGACGAGAAGGCAAGACAAACAACGTTGGACAATTTTTTGAAGCCAGGCCCATCCTTACCAGCGAAAAATGATGACGACAGTGATCTGCAGGTTACCATTTCTTCATCGTCTTCAGATTTTTATTTTGAATAATAAACAATGTATACATATTTAATAAATTTGGAACCGATCACATTGAATTTGTATGAATTTGTATTAGAATACACCAATACCTCAATTTGCGTCGGGGTTACGTTCCAAAAAAACACGACGCAAATTGAAACGACGCAAAATGAATTAAGATTTTCTATAGCAAACCATGTAAAGATCGAAGATAGGTTCCAGGGTGACGAAAATACTACTTTTTAAAAGAAAATTGAACAAAGTAAACATTAAAAAAACAAAAATAATATAAAATTTTATTATATACATACATACAAAAAACAAAAAAAACGTATTCAATTAAAACAAAATAAACTATTCAATTAATTTATGAAAAACAAAATTAAAATTAATCACATTCTGATGAATCCATAATGGGTATTGTCGTAAGTCGGCTTTCTTTCACAAAAAATTGGTCCAATGTTTGCTGAACAGCTTTTTTTTTCAACCTAAAATAAATTTCTTTGTAGCAATTGATATTCGTAGCTACCGCCTGGGACACTTTAAAACTCCTTCCGCTGTCAGGATCGTTTTTTAAAAAAATCTCCATAGCTTCGTCAATCAAACACATCGCTTTGGAAATTTGTTTTGAGGTTAAATTTTGTTTTTCGGAGATTTCTATTGAACGGTCACTGTCACCTTCTTCATTAGCAAATTGCAATTCCAGTTGCAATAGTTCTTCATTAGAGAATTCTTGGTTGTGCGAGGTTAGCAATTCATTTATGTCAGTCTCCTCCATACCTTCAAAATTAGACTCTCTAGCTAAATTAGAAATTTCATGACGAACAGCTGGTGTACCGTCATTTTCTGCAGCGCATATTCGGTGAACACATTCAGGCCATATTTTGCGCCAAACACCATTCATGCAAGATGGTTTAACCTCCTCCCACGAATCAGAAATAATTTCTATGGCTTTCATAATGAACTTTTTCCAAAACTCTAGCATGGTAGTCTTATCTTGTCCATCAGGCTGACTTAAAAGAAGTTTAAATGTTCGTCGAAGGTAATAACTTTTAAAAGTCGATATTACTCCCTGATCCATCGGCTGAATAACCGGTGTCGTATTAGGCGGCAAAAATACAAATTTCACGTTTTCTGACAACTCATCAACATAAACTGGGTGGGTAGGAGCATTATCTACTAGGACCAAAGCCTTGAAGTTTAAGTTTTCCTTGTTGCAATAAGCTTTAATTTCTGGAATAGCACAAGTTAAAACCCAGTTTTGTAATAATGATGTTGTCATCCATGATTTTTTGTTTGCTCGCCAGTGGACAGGAAGCAGATTCTTTGAATAAGCTTTCATAGCTCTTGGATTTTCTGAGTGATAAATGAGAAATGGTTTAAATTTAAAATCACCATTTGCATTACCACCAAGAAGAAGAGTCAGTCTATCCTTGCTAGCTTTAAATCCATCTGTTAGAAAACAAGAAAAAAATTAAAGACTCGAATCCAAAACAACGCAACCTCGAAAACCTAACGACGCACAGTGAAAATTAGTACTAATTAACCAGCGACGCAACTTCGAAAAAACGCAAAACGGAACGACGCAAAGCGAGGTATTGGTGTAATTGATTCCTTATACGGCTTTTCGCTTTGCGGCCAAGTTTCGTGGAACGTATCTAGGCCGTAAAGCGAGGTATGGGTGTATTACTTATTTGAAATGGATTCTAATGCGCTATCTAATGCAGTTACGCTGTGGTAATTTTGGTCAGATTTGGTTAAAATTTTGTACAAATATCTTTGAAGATATTCTCTTTTCTTCTCTGGATATACGCAGTGTAATGAATTTATAATTTTAAAACAGCCATCTACAGCCTGTTCTGTGATATCAAATCTAAATAGTGTTTCATTCACCAGAACCAATGAAGACTGAATATAATCTACAAAGAAAAAATGATTTCTTTAGTTGAGATAAGGCAAATATAGCAATTTTATAATTTACCAAAGGTTCTTCCTATTACAATAATATTATTCGTGGTTGTAATGTTGTTTTCTCTTTTTGAGCATTTATTTTCCATTTATTGATAGTTTCATATATTACTTCAACATTCTAAAAAATGTTGGTTTCAATTTTTATTAATATTTATTGTTTGCGAAATAGTTATCTTATTATCCTATTCTTTCTTGGACAATTTACTTCGTTTACCTTTAGAACCTTTTATTTTTGCATATGCAGATGTTGATAAAAATTGCATAGTAGCAAAAGCGCGGCAACTAAGGCTACTATTCTCAAATTGTAATTGCGGGGTTTACATATGGGGTTGTTACGAAGAATGTAAGTCCCCTGATGATCCTTATGGCATATCTTCTTCCTTGCGAGGAGAAGATATGAATGGTGCAGCTTATGTGAACAACTAAAAGGCTGCACGCCAAGCTGAGTTGCGCTTGCTAGCTCGCCGGAGGGGTGGGTCGTTGTTCACCACCATCTACCATCAAATTACACATAATTATTTATGCGTGCATAAGAGTGTTAATGTCGTTTAGACTTTACGGTGATAGCACAAGCTATCAAGCAAGGAAAATTCGGTTGTGGCGAAAACAACCGAATAAAGGGAATGTTCGTTAGTTCTTGGTCACCGAAACTGACCGAACTTAACGCGAAAGCCTTGCGAGGCATGTCGGGGCCGATTGGCAGAGATGGTATTGCCAACCGGACTTTGGGGCACTTCCCTCCCGCATGGACCGACAGCAGAATGCCGGGCCCCTTATGTCCATACTCGCCCCTATAAATGAGCATGGACCCTTTGCAAATTCATGCCTTTTTCACACGTCCCCTAGTTCATCTGTCTCTCCCCCCCTGATGATTCTTCTAACTCACTTTAGCCATTGTTCCTGTACGAAATCAAAATTGGACTCCTTTCGATTTTCAATTTAATGCCGAAGAAAATTTACTGTATAGGGTTGACAAAGAAATAGACAATTTCCTCAATTCCTAATATATTTCACCTTTCTCTTAGTGGGTTTTTTTTTTCTAAATTCTTATCCTTTCTTTTCTATTTAATACAAACAAAATGAGGAAAATTTGGTTGACCTTCATACTTTGGTCTTCTTTTGCCCTCTTTACCCTCGTGTTCAAAGAAAACAAATAGGAAGAGAAGTGTCAAAAAAAAAAATAAGCCCCACAGGAGTTTGCCCTCTCTTTCCTCGTCTTTCTATATTCTTCTCTTCGCTTTTTTTTCTCCTCTAATTTCAAGTTTCTTATTTGTTCTTTGGTTTCTTAATTTTGTAACATAATTTCTTAATTTCTTTTAGTTTTGTAATTTTGAATGTAATCTTAAATATAATTTCTTAATTTCTTTCAAATTTTTAATTTGGATTTCAGTTTGTAATGTAATTTCTTAATTTCTTTAAATTGGTAATTTTTTTTTTTTTTTTTTGAATGTTTTATTTTCAATAAAAATATTTATTTCTTCAATATATTATATATTATATATTTGTACATTAAATTTAGTTTTTAATACAAAAAATTAAACAACTTCAGTGTTGTGATTTTTTTAAAACAAAAAATAAAACAAAATAAAAATTTAATAAGTAACTTTTTTAATAACCGACTTTTCAACAAAATTAAAACAAAAACAAACAAAATAATTCAACGATTTTAAATAAAAAAATAAAAGAAAAAAAATAAAAAACAAATCTTCCCCGCTTATAGGAAATAAAAAAAGTTAGTTAGTTGTTTGTCCAATCAATTAAATGGACATTGGTGAATACTTTGAGACACCAGGAATGATAGTTTGGAGATTATTATTAATTGTGTCGACGTCGTCTACCACCACCACCCCGTCGTCCATGGAATGGAGTACGAAAAGACTTTAATAATATAATTAATGATGACAGCCGGTTTATAATCATCTCTCTATGTTCTTCGTTTATGTCTCCAGTGATCCTTGCTAAATGCATCACCACCGTTTCCCTCCACGTGCGTAACCTACGTCTACGCGGACGGGCGGCGGCGGCGTCATTTGCCATTTTCTGCAAAAAAGTTTTTTTTTTTTAAACTAAAATGTAATTTTTTTACTACGAACGAAGTAAACAACGTGCTTCCTCTGCGACGCTCAAATTGTTGAATTGGTAAAAATAATTTCTTAGTTTCTTTCAAATTTTTAATTTGGATTTCAGTTTGTTATGTAATTTCTTAATTTCTTTAAATTAGTAATTTTGAATGTAATCTGTAATACAATTTCTTAATTTCCTAATTTCCTTTAAATTTTAATTTTTGATTTTGAATTGGTAATATAATTTCTTAGTTTCTTTTCGATTGTTAATTTTGATCATCAATAACGAGAAAATAATGCTGAATAAATAAATGTATTTTTATTGTTTTTCCAATACAAACACAAAAGATTCTGAATTCCAACCAAAATTTCGTCCGATCCATTTCCATGCTGTTTGATAATTTCCTCGTTCAAAATATTTGTTTTTTTTTTTTTTGATGGTTTTCCTTTTTAGTTCCGGCCGTTTCTGGTGTGTATGAAAATGTATCAAGTTGTCCGGAAATCCGCGTGAGTGCAATTCCTTTGTACAGATTTAATTATTAGTTTTTCCTTTTTATATAATACAGCCAGTTTTTCTGTAAGCGCGCCACCTTTTCTACAAACTTTCCTCACTTCTTTTTCTAATGTAACTCTAAAACCACACAGAACTCGCATTTTAACTTTTTATCTAAATTTTCTTTTCCTTTTTTTTTTTTTTCTTTCTTATTTCCGACCATCACTACATTTAATATTTCAAAACAAAACGTTTCATTAAATCTTTTTTTTTCTCTTTAATTTTTCTTTGAATAATAAAAAAACTTGTCTTGACTACACTGCTATGTTGACCTGCTTTTTTTGGCTTCTCAAAACAAACTCGCCTTCATCGACAAAAATTTTTTCTTCATTCTCCCATCTGCTGTCCGCAAAATTTTTCCCCAGTCTAAAACCAAAACCGGTATTTCTTTTTTTTTTCTTTTTATCCCGCCAATCAGAATAGTACACGATCGACTTTTTCTCATTCTTCTTTGCATCTCTTCTTTCGTTTCTCAGCGGGGACTCTCTTTTCAACTTATTTCCACCACGGATATGTGGTGAATCGAATTTTATAGAAGGAATTTATTAAAACCATGCGGTTTTTCGCAAAAAGTTGACCACGCAGATGATTTCAATCATGTTACCGTGTAGGTTTGAAAATACAAGTAAGCGTGTAGTTTAGGACACACGTTACAAAATCGTAAATTCGCCCTGTAGCCACAAAAATCCGATTAATGCCGAAATTACTATTCTGAAATCATATGTATATGCAACTGTTATATAAGTTGCTGTCAAATCGGCTGTAACTTTACCAGTGAATTAAAAATATCGGAATTGTCAAAAAGTGACATAAAATTGTGTGTTGATAAAAATAAATTGAAGTCAATTGAAGTGAAAATTTATTTCAATATGAAATATAAATAATAATATTAAAGCAAATAGCATTTCTTAATTTTAAAACAAAAAAAGCCTTCATGGCAAAACGGACTAAAAACGTATTACTTTGGTTTTTACTCATTCTGACGAAGTCAGTTCTATAAAGAAAGAAAATATTTTAAATTAGTAGTGGTTTTATCATAAACTAATAGTATGCTTACCATAATTAAACTCTAAATTCGGGTGTTTTGCCCGAGCGTCGGCAATTGCCAACCTCAATTTAATTTTTTTTAATCTGTAGGTTTTTCTTAGCTTTATATTCTTTATTTTCTTTGTTTCTTTTTCCTTGTCTTGGAGATGCTTCTGAAAATGATTACCATTATAATCCGTTATATAGTATGTATATATTTTACATTAGAATGTAACAAGGGGGGTTGCACATATTAGGGGTTTTCTGTCGAAGAAGCAAATCCCCTGATGACCTATGTAGCATATCTTCTTCCTTGCGAGGAGAATTTATGAGATGGTGCAGCAATGTGAGCAGCTAAAAGGCTGCACGCCTAGCTGATCGCACTAGCTAGCTCGCCGGAGGGGTGGGTCGCTGCTCACCACCATCTGTCATCGCGTTACACATAAGTTATATGCGTGCAAGATGTATGAAGACGTCGTTAAGACTTTATTGTGATAGCGCGAGCTATCAAGCAAGGAAAATTCGGTTTTGCAAGAAAAAAAACCGAATAAGGGGGATGTTCGTTAATTTGCTGGTCATCGAACTTGACCAGCCATCCGCGAAAGCCTTGCGAGGCATGCCGGGGCCGATTGGCAAAGGTGTTTAATGCCAACCGGTCTTTGGGGCACTACCCTCCCACATGGATCGACAGCAGAATGCCGATCCCCGTATGTCCATGCTCGCCCCTACAAATGAGCATGGACCCTTGCAATTTTATGTTCCCTTGCGCCCCGTCCTCAATCCATCTCTCTCTCTCTTTCTTCCTATTTACTCTTTCTTCATTCTCTCAAGCAGACTAAACATATATGGAAGCCGATCCAAGGATTTTACTCTTTAAAAGTAAACTGTATCGCCACCAAATCATCACCATCAAGAAAAAGGTCCGCTCATTGTCTTGACTCGCAAGGCAAAACAAAAAAAAATTTTGTAATTTCTTTTCTCCTTGTTGTGGTTTTCAATAGTCTATTACAATTTACAATATCAAAATAAAATTTACTTTCTTATTCGTTTATTTTTTTTTCTTTTTTTTTTTTTCTTTCTTTACAATTTTTCTTATATGTGTGTTCAGCATGCGTATAATAAAATAACTAATATAGGTCTTAAACCTGAATAATGATAAAAAAATTCCGGGACGTCCCTGTATATATGTAAGTATTTATTCAACCAAACAAGAAAATAATGGAAAGCTAAATAAGTATCCATTCATACACCCTACCGCGTGACTTTACGTTAAATTCATATTATTATGTCTGAATCCATAATCTTTTTGAAGTTTGTAGTCTGCCTCCCAAAAAAAAAATGGAGTGAACTAAGTTTACCATCGTTATGTAGATTTTCTTTATTTTCTTGTTTGTCTTTTTTTTTCTTATGCTTAATTAATAATATAATAATGTAATTGGAATAAAATTTATTATTTATTATTATTTATATATTTGTATATTATATTATTATTTATCTTTTTTTCTTTTCCTTTTTTCCTTTTTATTCCCATGTGGGATGTCGTTTCTATTCGAAAGATGAGATTTGCACACCCTGACCCATTAGGTCATGGTGCACCCTGTGCCATATGTAAATAGAAAGCCGCCATAAATGATGTACGCCAATGATGATATATTTTTTTTTTCTTTGTTGTAGAATATAATTTATAATTTAAGCTGATCGATGATTGCCGGTAGTTGCCAATATGTTGGTTCTCGGTGTTTTGTTTTGTTTTTATTTTATTTTATTTTATTTTTTTTTTTTTTGATGACGTGTGCGTCACAAATATTGAAATTTAAAAAAAATATGGTTACCTTTTTTTTTTTGATCGGGCGTCTATAAACACTTCCAATGTGGTATTTGAGCGGAGATCGACCGCATAATTTTTAATAATATATATATATACATATATAAAAAAAATTCCTCTGCTCCAATTGGAATAACTCCACACAAAAAAAAAAACAAGGAGAATAAAAAAATCAAAAATGGCCGGATCACCTTTTTTTGAATCATTTCATTTGGATCTAACACCTTGGAAAATAACTGAACCTTCAGATTTGAACGTTTTGAATTTTTTTATGGTAAAAAAAAAAAAAATCTATGTCTGCTTTCTAATGTAACACAAAGAAAAAAATATATGTATATATATGTTTTCCTTTTTTTCTTTCTTTTTGAAATTGGGACACTTAGTTTCTTTTCTTTTTTTTTTGGTTTTTTTTTTTTTTTCTTTTGATTAAGGAAAAAAATTTTCACTAAACATTCTCTTTCTTGGTTTAAACAAAATTTTCAGGTAAAATCCCTTTTTTTCAGTTAATTATAATTTTTTCTTTTTTCTTTCTACCGTATATTCATGAATTCGTACACATAATCTAAAGTCGCACATTAATTATTTAACAAACCGCCTTTTCTTAACATTACTGATACCCCGCGATAACTCATTTTTTCTTTTTAAAATTCTTTTTTTTTTTCTCGACAATATTTGAACCAGTCTTCATTACTCCACATTTCGAAACTGACTGTCTGCAATTTTTTCCCTTTTCCATCTCCTGTTCGCTAAATTTTTCTGTTTGGGATAAAAAGAACCGGTTTTCTAGATTCAATTTTTTTATCCGGCCTATCGGAATGCAAAACGTTCATTTTTTCCCATTTTCCTTTGGTCCATTCTTTCGTTCTCTCGCGGGGGGGACTCTTTCAGCTTATATCCACCACGGATATGAGGTGAAAAGAATTTTCTGGAAAAAATATTTCTGAAGACCATGCGGTTTTCGCACAAGCTGACCACGCTAATATTTAAATAGTGTTGCCGTGTAGGCTTAAAATTATAAGTAAGTGTGCTGTATTAGACACACGTTACAAGAATTTACCTGGTACAAAGCTGATTTCATTAGGTATTTCTGATTCAACCAAGTCATACCTACGTCTGATGCGTTCTGGGAAAAATTGAAAAGAATTCCATATATTGAAAGGATCTAAAGGTTAAAATGTGATTACTTACCAAATGAGATAAGTTAGCAGCAAATGAGACAGATGATGTGCCCTCTACAGCAATTTTTTCCCAAAGTGATAGGGCTCTGTCCTCCTGGTCGGTTAACCCAACACGGCACTGTTCACCACCACCGGTCCTTACTTGGTGCGCCTTAATTTTTCTATATTTTGCCCGTACCGCGTTTTTCCAGTCTATAAACCTCTGTAAAAAAAAAAAGAAAATAATTTAGCCATTCGTTTAAATTATTAATTGTACGGTGCCTTTTTCCATTCCACTACAGTTAATGCGGGTCCACAACCGCATGAATTTAATTTTGTGGACAACTCTTCTTACATTTCACTCAGTAAATTTGGAGGCTGGTCGCAAAACACCTGTACGAAAAACATTGTTGTGCTCCAATTGCTCCAAATAGATATCAATTTGTTCCTTGCTGGTATTCGCCTTTCTTTTTTTAAAATCCGTTATGACAATTATTATTATTTTATTTTATTATTAATTTCCACAAATAATTAAAAAAAAAGAAACAAATTTCCACATAACTAATGTAAAAACGAACTTTCAAAGTTATGAAATTCATTTTTGACATTTCATAAAACACGACGAATTGATTTTACAGCAGCGAAATGAAAGCAAATGCAGTATAGTAATTTGGACATTTATATAAAAATATAATATAATATATAATATATATTGAAAACAATTTTGGGTTTTTTTTTTGTATCAATTCTAAAAAGAAAAAAAATTATTTAATAATATTGGTGTTTATAGGTTTGTTCCTTTTTTTCCCATGATTTTTTCCGTTTTATTTGTTTATAAATGTATTTAAAAAAAGAATGTCCAAATCCTGTTGTCCTTCAGTCTGTCCAATGCGTATATAGTTATGAGGAAGATTCAAGTTGCTGCTTCGTTTTTTTTCTGTTTTTTGGCCTTTTGAGGGGCGCACGTGGAATATGGCCCGCCGATTTTGAAAATTACCTGGTTTAACTGTTGCAAGTCTATTACTTTTAGACGAAAATATTTACGTGACTCTGCCGTCTTCTAGCCCCTGGAGACGAATATCAACTTCAGTAACGCCAAATTGGTAAAAATTACGTTTCTTCACAGATTTTTATTATTTATTTTAATTCATAAAAAAAAAAATTGAAGATCAAAATCAAATCTAAATTTATTTATATTTTCATCTTTTCCCAAAAAATTTTCTCTCACCATTTTTTTTTTTTAAAGACAAATCTTTTTTTAATTATTTTTTTTCCTTTTTCTTGTAACAATCTTTTTTTTTTCTTTCGTTTAGGAATTTAAAGAAACGTTGCGTTATAAAAATATATATTTATAAATTTAATCACTCTTTCCACAAATAACTATACATTTTCTCCAGTAATCAATATATAATACTTTCCGATTTTTTGCATATCTTTTACATTAATATAATTCGTTCTCTTGTTTATCAAAAAAGAAAAAAAAACTGCGTTTAATTGCAATGCGGGCACCTCTTTACTTTGTATGCAATCAATACGAACAATGAAAAGTGAAAAAAACCGTGCACATTAAGGCCGTATTCCAATTTTCGTTTCCTCTAGTTTTCTTTTTTACTGTTTTGTTTTTCATTTTTTCCCTTAGTTTCTTTTTTATCTTGTTTACTTAGCTTGTAACGTGTGATTCAAACCTTACTTTTTTTTTCAATAGGGTTTTTTTTGACAGATCACGCGTGACTAGTGTCATTCTGATTTGTCATTTTTGTTCAGGATTGTATGGCAATTCATCATGTCAAGACTTACATCGTCGTTTGTTTGCTGAATGGGCGCTTGAACGCATCGAAGAAAATCCGGAATTTTCAAGACAAATTTTATTCAGTGATGAGGCTCATTTCTGGCTTAATGGCTACGTTAATAAGCAAAATTGCCGTATTTGGGACGATGAGCATCCACAAGAGTTTCAAGAGCTACCATTACATCCATTGAAAACAACAGTTTGGTGTGGTTTATAGGCCGGGGGCATCATCGGTCCGTATTTCTTCAAAAATGCGGCCGGCGGCCACGTTACCGTCAATGGTGAGCGCTATCGTGCCACGATGACGGACTTTTTGGTACCTGAAATTGAAGCCCGTGGTCTCGACAATATTTGGTTCCAACAAGACGGTGCTACGAGCCATACAGCCCGTGTTACAATGGATTTATTGCAAAATCATTTCGGTGAGCAATTAATTTCACGTTTTGGCCCAGTGAATTGGCCACCAAGATCGTGCGATATCACACCTTTGGACTTTTTTCTTTGGGGCTATGTAAAGTCAAAAGTCTTTGCCGATAAACCAGTGACAATTGAAGCATTGGAAGCGAACATTACACGTGTCATTCATGAGATTCCGGTCGAAATGCTTGAGAGAGTGATCGAAAATTGGACCGCCAGACTGGCCGAGCTGAAACATAGTGCCGGCCAACATTTGAAGGAAATTATTTTAAAACATTAATTGCTATACTATGTGTTTAAAGTTGATAATAAAGATTTGATATTTGCATTCAATTCTAATTGTTTTAGTTTTATTTAAAAAAAAAGTAAAGAATGAATCACGCTATATAAAAATTTTAAAAAAATTAATAATGTTAATGCCAATTTTAAAGTGTTATTTGGATAATAAAAGCTAATTGTAATTACTCATTTCTGTACGGGTAGCTATTTACTTCGGGAATTTATGGATTTTTTTTTTGTTTTCTGACTTAATTCTCCTTTCAATAAAACATATTTGTTAAATTTTGTCCAATAACAAGAGAAGAACCTTATTTTTGTAGAAATTTCAAACGAAGATCGACATTTTCGTTTCCATTGTCCCTTTTTTCCAGCTTGTCCAGTTTTCATTTTTTTTTTTTTTTTTATCAGCAAATTATAATTTCTGTAGAGTTGATGCTAATTTTTTTGATGATCAAATTATTATTTCTGTTGTGTTGATGCCAAATTTTGATGATTTAATTATATATTTAGTGTCACGCCATTTTTTTTTTTTTTTGAGCCAACGAGTTGACACCCGCTGCATAATTTGACAGGTTATCCCATATATCAGCAAACATTATTTTTTCTTTTACTTAGCTCAAAATTTATTAATAGTTTAAATTTATTAATTACCAAAATATATTTAATTTATCAAAATTTGTCATTCCCCTTTTTTCAAATTCCAAAAAAAATCAATTTAATGTAAAAATTTCATTGTTGTTTTATTTTTTTTGCAATTTAGAAAATGTACTTTATGCAGTTCGTTACACTTTTCGATAGGGTAAAAAAAGAAAACTAAAGCAAGAACATAACTATTTTTGATAACTCGATGCTCGGTTGTAATTCGTCGGAGAATTCACTGTTGTTCTATATTTCTTGGCCAAACACGAATTGTCCCCAATTTGGCATATTTCTCACAAAAAAAATTCCGTATTTTACAACAAAAAAATGAAATGTTGCTTTTGATTTCCTTTTTTTATTTTTATTTTTTTTTTTATGTTTTCCAAATCCCCGGTTTTCTAAATACTTTACCATGGGGGCCAAAAAAAAATTGATGCCGAATCTTGAAAAAAAAAAATGCAAACTACATTTAGTCAGTTTCTTTCTTTTTTCGCTTTTTTTTTCTTTTTCCCTTTTCCAATGCACCAATTTCTAAAATATATCACGTGACCCCTTTTTTCCCAAATATAAAAAAAAAACTTCCAATTGTAACTGCGAGGTTTATATATATTGCAGTGTGTAAAACACACTGCAATAGGGTTTAAACGAAGTAGTAAATCCCCTGATGATCTCTACAGCATATCTTCTTCCTTACGAGGAGAAGATATGAGATGGTGCAGCTAATGTGAGCAACTGCAAGGCTGCACGCTAAGTTGAGTTGCGCTTGCTAGCTCACCGGAGGAGGTGGGTCGTTGCTCATCACCATCTGTCATCAAATTACACATAATTATTTATGCGTGCATATGAGTGTTAATGTCGTTCAGACTTTAAAGTGATAGCATAAGCTATCAAGAAAGGAAAATTCGGATGTGGCGAAAACAACCGAATAAATGGAGGGTTCGTTAGTTCCTGGTCACCGAAACTGACCGAACTTCCGCGAAAGCCTTGCGAGGCATGTCGGGGCCAATTGGCTGAGGTGTTATACCAATTGGTCTTAATTGGGGCCCGTCCCACCCTATTTGGACCAACAGCAGAATGCTGGTCCCCTTGGCCATAACCGCCCCTATAAATGGTTATGGTCCCTTTAGATTTAATTTCAAATAGTTTTCTTTTTTTTTTTTTCAAAAACTGATCCTTATATAATTGTATATTTTTAATTTATCGTTTTTTTTTTTTTTTTTTCTTAATTATACGCGATATATTTTGAACCTTTTCTTTTTTCTTCCCTATCACGACTCTTCCATTTGAATATCTCGACCAGACTCTTCATTCCCCGTTTTAAAACGCATCACCCAAAAACGAAACTTGCCATCTCTCTCTCTCTTCATATCGACCCCAGTCTTCTCATATTATCATCAGATTTCGCCTTTCAATATATTCTATAAGGAATGTGTACCTTACCCTATGAACACCGAAATCGAAACATAACTTGATAAATTCATTCGCTCTCATTCCATTGTTCTTTACCAAACAGTGCTACCATCTGTTTTCGACCACTATTTATTTGTGAGTTTCCTAAGAAGATTTCAAGTTCGGAAAATATAAGGTTGTGGAAGTCGATAAAAACAATCTTCTGGTATTTGTGCGCTGGTTTAAGTCCGTGAAGGAAAATTAAATAACATAAGCGTGAGGCGCCATTACACAATGCCATTTTATTAAAACTAGTTTCCGTTTTCTTGATTTAAAATTAAAATTCGCCATTGCCAAAATCCTTCCATTATATAACTTTTCTTCTTTTTCCTTTATTCCCTTCCAATCCATTTTCTTTCTTTTTCCCTTTTTAGATAAAAACAAAAAAAAACCACATCACCCAACTAAATAAAATTCAGTCTTCAATCTTGACTACAATTTTAATTTTTTTTTTGGTGACTACACTCTATAAAGCTTCATAACAAGACTCTCGTATTCACGACAATGATTTTTTATTCTCCCTCTTCCCGTTCGAAGTTTTTGTATTTTTTTTTTTCATGATAAAAAAAACGTACGTTAGTTTTGAAACACCATCGTGTTGTTTCATTTTTTCGCAGTCTAATCAACACATTTTTTCTCCTTTCTCACCGAAACATGCCACACAATTTTTGGCGGTTTTTTGTTTTTCTCTATGTTTCCTCTTTTTCATTATTTTCTATTTAGCAAAATTGGATGATATGCATTGAACTAATTTTCGTGAATTATTAGCTGAATAAAGGTTTATATGTAGAAAATTAGAATGTGCGATGGTAGCTAAATAGAAAACGCAATTTTTGCGGTCGTTAAGACACAAAATATAAGGGTAGGTTCACCCACCGTTATATTCTTTTTTTTTTCAATATAAACAAAACTTTCGGTTAAGATTTATTCTTATAAATCCTCAAAATAATGGGTTGTCGTTATTATTGCCTAAAATAAAAACAATATCACCAATTTCATATTTACAACTTAAAAATAGAATTTTCTTGCAAGATAATATATTTTCAAAATTAATTTCAGTTCAAGAAGTTAAATTAACAACTTTGATTTATTGCTTTGGTTATTATTTTGAAGTCATAAATAAGTCTGTTCCGCTTTAAGACCATTTGCATCTAAAATATGAAAATATGGAATAAATTATAAAATATTTTTAAAATATAGTATGTATTTAAGTGCGATCGAATTGTAAATTAATTCAAACTGCCCACTATCTATACTGGTTGATGTCTTACAATTGTGTTTTTCCTCCGCTATCTTCTTTCTCTTATATTTACCGGAATGAATATCCAGCTTTTGATATTTATTTCATCGGGAGTAATATTTGTCAATTAGCTTGCCACGAGGTGGAAAATTATTACAACGCTGGACGTAGTAAGTTGCCTGTGCAGTTTATTAAAAATGAAATTAAAATTAGAAAGACATTTGTAAATATAAAATTATTACTTTACTTTCTGTCGGAAAGTTTATTGTGATCTCATCTGCAGCCGCGTTGAAAGTTTTTGTATTTACTATCTCATTGTTTGACAGCCAATGATCAGCAATTATCGCTGTTAAAATACCTCTAGAAGCTGAGGAAAACTTATTATTTTTTTCATATTCTGTCAGAATGGATTTTCCACGAATAGAACCATTTAGTATTTGTCTCAATGCCTTAAAAATTAACAAAACGAAATATTTATTTTGAACTGTATACACAAATTACGAAATTTGACAAATATAGAGATGAGGTTGATTTTGGGCTATCCGGGCAGTCTTCGAGAATTCAAAAACAAACGCTGCTTGCTACACTGGCTGTTAAACTGTTGTCAGTTCTACTTTCACATGCCTAAGTATCATTTTCATAACACTTTAGTAAATAAAATGTCAGAAATAATTAAATTTAACTTAAATTTGCTGTTCGCCACTCAAAAAGCCTTTTTTTAAATTTTACTCGAAGTCCACGTTTTTCTCTCGGAATTAAGTCATTTATATCTGTATCGCTGATAGTTTTCAAAATCGCAAGGTTGACTCCGCAATCTAAATTTGGCACAAATTTAGCAAAAAAAAAAACTTATACGTTATGGAACTCCTCTTATGAAGCATTTTCTGGTAATATATATATATATTTTCCCTTTTTTTGATTAACAATTACCTGTGTAGGTTGTACCACCTGAAATTCAATGGCATTTCTATTTTTATTCGGCTTTAGTGTTAAAACCATACGATTTCTTTTTTTTCCAAATTTATTTTTTGTTTTCTTGTTTATACACTCTGTTTAGATTCAGTATTAAAACTTTTTATTTTGGGTTTCGTTTTTTTTTTTTTAACTTAGAATTTTAGAAATTTTTATTTAATCTCACCAAACACGTGTATATAAAAATAAATGGTCACCAAGCTAAGAAAAGAAACGCAAATTTCGGAACCTACACCCAGAAAAAAATTTCATTTCAAATGTTTTTAGTGGTAAAATCAAATGGAAATCTCTATAGATTTTGCGCAAAAACGTTAGAATTTTAATTTAAGTTTTTAAAAATATTCAAAATGAAATTTTTCATTTTCATTTTTTACAACCAATTTCGCTTTTGTAATAAAAGTTTATTTTTCAAAGTGAAATTTTTCGAATTTCAAACTGAAATTTTTCAAATTTCAAAGTGAAATTTTTCGAATTTCAAAGTGAAATTTTTCGAATTTCAAATTGAAATTTCCAGATTTTCGAAATGAAATTTCTGGATTTAATTTTGAAATTTTTCGAATTTCAAAATAAAATTTTTCGATTTCATTATGAAATTTCCCGAATTTCGAAATGAAATTTTTGGATTTAATTCTGAAATTTTTATAGTTTCAAAGTAAAATTTTGCGATTTAATTCTGAGATTTTTCTAATTTCAAAATTAAGTTGAGAAATTTCATATTGAAACCTAAAATTTTTATTTGAAAATTCTTTTCTATTTAATATTAAATCTTTCCAATTTTGTTTTAAAAGCTCTTACTTTTAATTTGAATTACGATTTCATCGGCTTTGGCTACAATTATGCTGAAAAAACGAAGTATTTATAACTTTTTAAGAAAAGAAACAAAGCATTAATATTTATTAAATGTTTATTAGAAATAACTAATAATTAATTTCGTTTACAAATTCATACAAAATTCAATTTTAGTATTTATTTAATAAAATTCATTACTTATTTATTTAAAATATTTCTTTAATCGAACTATTTTTCTGCCATCATTCAAATAATATAAATGGATCGGAGGACCATCAAATTCATTAATTTTAATTAAGTCAAATTCAATACCATTTTCAACAAAAAACGAAAGAAATTTTTCTGAATATTTCACATTTTTTAATTTTTTACATACGATAAAGCAAGATCCATTCGCTAATAAAATGTCAACTACTTCATAAATATTTTCATTGATTCCTCTTAATATGCTTAAACAATATTTAACTTTATAAGTTATACCCCTAAATGTCACACTGTCAACTGAAGTGTATTGAACGTCTTTTAAATCATGTTTAAGGCTATTATAATATTCTTTATTTTTTATATCTGCAAATTGTGAATTTCTAAATAAAATTTAATCCGCGGTGGCTGTAGTACAGCATGCAGTAGAAGTGATACTACGCAGTCTCTTGAATCTAGAATATATACATTATTAAAACAAAATAGAATTAAGAAATGTTATTATGTAATCTTACTTTGATCTTGATTTTCTTGATTTTGTAAAAATTTAAGAAGTTCAATGTTTTTTTTATCCTTTATTGAACTTGTGAAATACTTCGTAACTTTCGTTAGGAAATTATCGAATCCCGCCAATAGAAAATTTCCCTTACCAGAAAAGAGAAAATCAAAATCAATATCAATCTATAACAAAAAATTAATTTATTCACCAAATGTAGTCTATAAAATATATATATATACTTACTAATTGATAACCCAGACAATCATTATAACGAGGCCAAGGCAGAATTAAATTTGCAATTACTTCCTCCGTTGAATTTCGAAATTCGCTATTTCTTTTTGGTGACGTAAGTTTCCAGTATTCACACACCTTCTCCCAAGGTTCTGAATTGTTGGATAGCCAAATTCTATAATCCTCGTCGCTTTCTATAAATAAAATACGGCAATTATTTTAACCCTATATGTCTATATTTCAACATGGCTTAAAAATTAATTTATAATATTTACCTGATGAGCTTTCAGTTTCTCTAATGGAATTCAAATTCACGGAAATTTCAATTTTGATTTGTATCTCACATTCGCATACCTTGAAAATAATTTACCACTGGGATTTTTTTTATAACCTCTAGGAATATAATATGTTTCCTAAAAATTTATTTAAAATAATTATTTGCTTCTGTATTAGTAAGTTGCAAAAGTGTTAAAGCTCTTTCAGTTGGAAAAATGGTGGTTATGGCTCGAGTAAAATTATCAAAATCACTATGAGACATATGTCTTTTTTTCACCATGCAATATTCCACTATGCACTGTACCAAGTCCGTTTGCGATTTGTTATTGAGAGTATTATCTTTTTTATATAAAGATAAAACCATTTGACCTTTAACACTATTTTTTAAAATTGATATAATATTAGGTAATTCTGTTGAAACTGGTGCTGTATCACTACAATAATTTAAAAAAATTTTAACAATGCCCCAACATTTTAATAATCTGGTAACTGGAAATTACAACACAAATTGATTCAATTCAAAACTTATTGTAATTTCCACTTACCAAACTACATTCGAGTTATAAATTTACCAAAAGAAGTCTGTAGATATAGATGAATTGGAAAAGTTAGAACTTGGCGAAGATATTTGCGATTCAATCCATTCATTTATTCTGCTGTCCATAGGCAATGTATTTGCTTCTGATAGCTCAATAAGAGGTAGTTTCTGTGATTAAATTTACAAAAAAAAAAAAATAAAATGTCCTGTCAAAGCTCATTTATACATCTCGGCTTCGTTTGAAACATCTCGAAAGCTTGTAAGTTTGATTTAACTTCAATTCGATTAAAAAGAAAAAAAATTCTAACGCACTATATAAAATTTAGTAATTTTAAAATTGTATATGTATTTGTTTGTAAAATTGAATTTAGTTAATGAAATCAATAACAATCGAATGATGAGCTTTCATAAATCCGTATTCAAACCAAACCCAAATAAAAAAAATATTTACCAAACTTTGTCTCCATTTTTTTAATCCTGCCTTAAATAAAACCTTTTGTCCAAATACTTTTGGATCACAAAAAAGATTTTCAATGTCACCATATTCGATATTTTCTAAAACCTTTATTGATATTTGCCGGTCACATAAAAATTCAAAAACTTCGTCAGAAATTCCCCAAGACAAAATTAAATTTTTAAAATCTGTTTCTTTGGCACAAGATTTATGCACTTCGGAAGAATTTCCACATTCCACTATTAACACATTGCCATTTTTGTTATTAGACATAATTTCACACAATATCAAAAACTTCACTTGCTCTTACTTTGAAGATTCGCATAACACTAAATTATTTTGAATAATGCATAAATAACTTTCTTGTTCTTTCCTGTTGTGATATTCAGTACCGCCAATTTAATATGAAAAAGCTTCGCTTTACTTTAATTCATTACATAAGCTACATATAACTTGGATATTAATTTCAAATCCACTTTTTTTTTTTCGTCTGAAAGCAAATTCCTTCTTGATTTTGTTTTTATTAATTCTTTACGTTTTTTTATGTTTCTTTTCCTTTTAATTTGTTTTCCAAAACCAACTTATCTTTTATGCCACATGAAAAAAAAAATTTTTTCTTTTTTTTTTTTCTTTCGACCGGTTTTATTTACTGTCCATCCGAGAAGAGATCAAAAACGCTTTTCTTTTTTTTCCTCGTGGTATTCAAAAAAAAAACTTATTCCCCTGAACTGAAACTTAGCCAGACCAAAGCCAAAACACAATCTACTTAATTCTATTTACACCAAAACGAGAGAAGATTTGATGGAAATATCTTTCCATTTGTTCTACTTTTCTCTTGGTGCACATTCCTTTTTGTATTTATTTTTCATTCAATTTCGTTTTTTTTCTTTTTTTTTCTCTCGTTAATTTAGAAAAAAAATCGCACATTACTACTCTCGCCCAATTTGTCGATTTCATGACCTATGTCTAGCAAAAACGATATACATTTTGGCTCTCTTTCAGCAGTTCTCTTATTGTCCTGCAATGTTTTGGTATACGCAGAGCATGCATTATAAAATTCCTCCTCCAGTGTTTTCCGATCTCTTGAGAATTTGCTATTCCTATTTATGCGGGGGTGTTAATTGTTAAGGCAATATTTTCTTGGTTGGCCGAGGTTGAAATTGACGCTACGCTGGCAACAAAGCCATATAACGGGTATCTGGGGTATAAGTATTTGAAACAAATTCTGTTTCCAAGCCTAAAGTAAGGGACGAATTTGATGATTCATTCAGCACCTAAAACGAACGATTAGAAACAATAATTATTGTCAACAGAGATTTTATATGTTCTTATTTTAACAAAGAAAAAGGTTTATTAATTACCGCCAAACTTGATATATTCCTTTAATTGACAGAGACTGCATCGACTAGAGTAGATCTGACGAAACTCTTTTTTTTGGAAATGCTTCCATTCCATTTTATTTTTATGTTGAAAAGAATTTTTATTTTTTTAAAAATGCAATGAATTTTTATTATTTTTTTAATTAATGAATTTTTATGTTTTTGTTTTTGTTTTTATTTTTATTAACCAATGTTGTTATGAATCAGATAAGTCATTTATTTACTAAATAATTAAACAATAACTGCCGTTTATTAAGATTTTCCTGTTCATTAGAACTAGTTTCCAATACCTGGCACTCCCTCGCAGTATGAGTATCTTCGAACAAATTTTCGTCACCTTCTGTAATACAAATATTGTGCAAAACACAACATGCCACAATTGTATTTACACAAAGATTTAAATTTGTATATTCTGTAAAATGTAGCAGTCTTCTAAAACGATCTTTTAACAGACCAAACGCGTTTTCTACTACAACTCTTGTAGAGGAATGAATTGTATTAAAAATTTTTTGCATCTGCGTAAGATAACCATTATCTTTAAATGGTATAATGAGCCACTCTTTTAGCGGATATGCCGAATATATTGTTTGGGCAAATTAAATTTTGGCTCTCCAAAGTGTTCCTGTATAGTGCTGATCGTTTTAAGATTCGACTATCGTGTAAAGAACCTGGCTCGCCGCAATGGATATCGATGAGTTTCTTTTCTGCATCGACCACGGCTTGCATTGCTTAACTGTAATATTTTTTCCTGTTAAAATACAACTTCTTTTTTTCGGTAGGTGCTTTTATTTGAATATGTGTGCCATCTATGGCGCCAATATCGTTAGGTATACCTTTTATATTTTCAAATAACGTTATTGTCTTTTTGAATTCGTCATCTGTATGCCATCGGATGTAATTGTGGCTTATGGACACAAGCCAGGAAGAAACACGGACTACTGTATGCCAAGCGGATGAATTTGAAACGGCAAACAAATTCGCGAGTTGCCTAAAAGTCACAGTATTTCCCGTATACCACAAAAAATTATATATTTCTTTTGCATGGCCCATTTTTTGCGACCTCCATGCTTGTGGACAGGTGCAACTCTGTCAATTTTGTACATATCTAAAAATGAACTAGCTAAATTAATGTATTAGTGTTTTTATTTTATATTACCAATTATGCCGTCAACAGTTAATCGTTTGAAGCGAAAGTTGCTTTTAAAGTCTGAGCCACTAAACTTGGCTACAACTTCCAAAAAACTGTCGACTTTATGGTGTAGTAATTCATCTATAGGTTCTGAATCACTTGAAGACGATATTGATAATGATTCCGAATCGCTGCTGGGACTGTCTTCTGCATTCTCTATCATGAACTAAATATTGCGAATAAATGCAAATTGTAACACTATGTATTTTTACCTCAATACGTTCTTCTATACTGCGTTCCATTTTAAACTTACATTCAAATTAATAAAATAATTATATTTATTATGTGAATAATAATAATTGACATTAAATTTTTTTTTTATTTAAAAACATGCAAAGCTGCCAATTTATTAAAAAAAAAAAGTTTTGATTTGCGTCATCTACCATCTGGCAGATGGCGCTTAGTACATGTTTTCTATCGATCGCTAATTTATCGACCAAAATTCTACGTCGCTAATTAAGAACCTATAAAATCTATGGTAAGCGCCGATAGAATTCCCAATAAAATACAGCAGAGATATTCTTATTCTCACACTTATTTATTTACAATTCCAAACATCAATATTTTTTCCAATTGTTTTTTTGAATTTGGTCCAGCAAAATAAACAGCTGTTTTCTTTATAATTCTGAATCAAAAACCTTCTGAATCATTTCAGTCATTTCCATTCCTTCATTACCCAAATTCGTAAAGCACACAACTGTTAGGAATGTATATATGTTTATCTAATCTAGGATGGAATTCGGGCGTGAGGGCGGATATTAAATTAATCGGGAAAAATGAATTAAAGATACAACGCGTTTTCTTAATATAATAGATAATAAAACATCAATCAAATAAGATGAATAAAAATACTAATAATCCTTTTCGGCGGCGGTTTTAAAGAAATACTCTTTATATTTGGCACGGTTGTCGACTATATTCGGCGGCGGTTAGCAATAGAATGTATATTCGGCGGCGGTTGCAAATAGACTGTGTATTCGGCGGCGGTTGCAAATAGACTGTATATTCTTTTGTTCTCGACGCTTGACTGGTATTTTGTGTTTACAGCTCAGTGGCGGCGGTCGTGTAAGAGTTACGTATTCTTTCCAGCGGCGGCGGGTTATAGGTCCATGACACAACTGTGTGCCATATATTTTGTTGTTGTTCCCATATAAATATATGGGAAACTTTTACCTGTCTAACCTAGCTCAACGACCATATATCAACATACTTTTCGTGTTTAAACACTTCTCCTCAACAATAGCTTTCCATTGATATATATATTAAACCACATCTTTTGTTAGAATACGAGTAAAAGGGAGGCAAAGTTTTGTGTTTGCCTATTTATATATAGAAGATTAATTATCAATACTTAGCATTAATAACATTAATATTCCTATTTTGTGTATACATATATATATTAGGATAATTAATGTTTATTTAGATCGACTGATAAATTTTGTGATAGCGGTTAGAAAATAATTATTTTTCTTTATGTAACAACTGCAGGAAAACTTATTTAATGCATTTTAGATTGAAACCATTCTCGCTGAAACGATAATATGCCAATAATTTTAACAGGTTTTTTTGTTTCGTATGTAATCCATTCCAATTTCGACACAAAATGTTAAGAATCAATTTTGTTCTAACCAAAAAAACAAAGCTCACGTCGAAAATAATAGAAACGTGTGTTTAACCGTTAGCTGCTCAATTAAATCATTTAATGTAGTTCCATAGAACGGTGTTTAACCGCTTTACGGTTAATGATTGATGACGTTCCTTTTCATTTTTAATATCATGCATATGTGTGAATATAACTATATAAAAAAACCTGAATTCGGATGTTCATCGTCCTTCACATGGAGTTAATTATCTAGGTGAGAATTTCCCACCCCCTTTTTCACAATTTCAATTTTCCAGAATATTTATTTTTTCCGAAAAGATGGTTTTCTTTTATTTATTTATTTATTATTATTATTATTATTTTTTTAACTTTTCTTTAAATTGGATTTAATTTTAATGTCAAAATTTTCTTATTTTTAAAATCAGCTTTACTTAAATTTAAATTTATTTTAAAACTTAATTTCAAGCCAGATTCCAAAAATTATACCCATTTTTTTTTTTTTTGTGAATTTATATAAAAAAAACTATTTTATTTCCGCCATTTTTCAAGACAAAACAAAATCTTTTTTTTGTTTCACTTTTCTATACTCTAATTTTAAATTCCAAAATCCTTTCTTTTTTTTCTGAAGGCAAAATCTAACTATAAAACTAACTAATTTATTATGTTGAATCTTTAAGCGTTTTTAAAGATTGTAATGTAGCGATAAATGCGAATTAATGAGTTGTAAGCAATTAGGAAAATGTAACAAGGGGGGTTTACATATTTGGGGTTTGTTATCGAAGTAAGCAAATCCCCTGATGACCTATTTAGCATATCTTCTTCCTTGCGAGGAGAAGATATGAGATGGTGCAGCAAATGTGAGCAGCAAAAAGGCTGCACGCCTTGCTGAGTCGCACGAACTAGCTCGCCGGAGGAGTGGGTCGCTGCTCACCGCCATCTGTCATCGTGTTACACATAAATTTATATGCGTGCATGATGAGTGAAAACGTCGTTCAGACTTTATAGTGATAGCGCGAGCTATCAAGCAAGGAAATTCGGTTTTTGCGAGAAAAAAAACGAATAAGGGGAGTGTTCGTTAATTTGGTGGTCACCGGAACTTGACCAGCCATCCGCGAAAGCCTTGCGAGGCATGTCGGGGCCGATTGGCAAAGGTGTTAATGCCAACCGGACTTTGGGGCACTACCCTCCCACATGGACCGACAGCAGAATGCCGATCCCCGTATGTCCATGCTCGCCCCTACAAATGAGCATGGACCCTTATATTCTTTATTTTCCTCGTATCGCGTTAGTTATCTCATCTCTCTCCCTCTTTAACTTACTATTCGATTCTACCCATTTCTACCTTCCATACAACAAAAGAAAAAAATTCCCATTTAACAATATTGATTTATTATAAAAAAATTGCTACAAATTGACCTCTAAAGCAAGATTACAGGATCTCTTATATAAAAAAAATGAAATGCTGCAATGGCATCAATGCATATTGAACTGATAAATTTATTATTTTCCTTCCCTTTTTTTTGGAAATCATTTAGCTTTGATATCAAAAAAAAATAAAAAAACTATCATATGTCTCGCATTAATTTTTTTTTTCTTTTGTTTTGCTTGGATCTCGTGATCCTAAGTTTTACAAATGACTGTTAAAACAATGCCAAATTTCCCGTTTAATTAAATTTAATTCTGAAAACCACCTAGGAATTGATATGAAGACACAATGAGATGAAACCGAAGGAAACATCAATTGCCTAATATTTTCGAGACTGGGTTTTTTTTTTCTCTTTTTTTTTTTTTTTTGTTTTAGTAAAACCTCTATAAAACTTCCTTAAATTTCATTTCATTTCCTCTTCATAAATTTTTTTTTTTTGTTTCTTTGACAATATTTCCAAAAACTTCACAATTTTACTTATAATATATTCTTAATTCATTTATACATTCTCTTTTCCCTACTTTCTGTGTTTTCCAGATTTAAATAAATTTCTTTATTAATATATATATGTAATTAAAAAAAAATACTTGGTTTTGGTTTTGAAAGAAAATTTTAACATTTTCCTGTTGTTATTTTTATGTTCCCATTTGATGATGAGTCGAAATCGCATAGCATCCTTGATTCAATTTTTGTTGCCATTTTTTTTCCTTTTTAAAGTGATGCATTTCGTTTAACAGGGTGATTCGCCAGCATTTCCCATGTTGTTGCAGCATGTGAAAAAAACAAATTACAGGAAATTGTTGGGAAATCGAATTTGCATTTCCTCCCTTCAATGAATTTTGTTATAGTTGAATTCAATTTGAAAAGCATTTCCTAGATGAATTATAAAATTTTTCAATTAGGATTAACCAAAAATGTACAGATTTTGTTTTCCCTTTTAACGGTGTTTTAAATTATATATATATATATATTATTTTCGTTTTTTTTTTTTTTCTTTCAAAAAAAAAGTATTTGAATAAGCTCAATTTTATTTATTTTAATTTTGTTTAGATTTCTTACACACTAGTTTTCCACGTTTTTTTTTTTTCTTTTTGTTTTATACCGCGTGCACCTCTTTTTTTTTTCTTTAGTTACGGTAGTTTTCAGACCTTAGAATTTGGCCAAAAATGATTTAATTTCTTTTCCTTCTTTTTTCTATTTTTTTTTTCTTTTAAAAGCTAATTTGAAATTTAATGTACGGTTTTACCGATTTAGGACACCAAACTTTGTTTTTATTTAATTCAAGAAAAAAAAAAAAATGTGACCACAAAAAAAATTGACGAAAAATATGCATTTAAGCTCAAAGCACAAAATAAAAAGAAAACTTCACTGAATTCCAATTCTTTTATTCTTTCTTGCTTTTAAAAATCTGGAAAAGAAACTTGGTGATATTTTATAACTCTAAACTTATGTGATGTTTTCTTTTTTTCGAATATATACCGGAGTCCTCAAACTCAACCTTCTCCATTGTAATCCAAACCAGACTCTCCATCATCGACAAAATTTTTCCATTCTCCCATCTCCTGTTCGTCAAAATCTTTATCCATTTTAAACCCAAAACCGGTATTTCTGGTTTTTAACTTTATCCTACCAATCAGAATAAGACACGTTCATTTTTTTCCATTCTTGTTTCTGTCTCTTCTTTCGTTCTCTCAGCGGGGACTCTTCTTTTCAGCTTATTTCCACCACGGATATGAGGTGAAACGAACTTTCTGGAAAGAATTTTTGAAAACATGCGGTTTTCGCAAAAGCTGACCACGCAGATGATTAAAATAGTGTTGCCGTGTAGGCTTAAAAATATAAGTAAGCGTGTTGTGTTAGGCACACGTTACAAAAATATTCGGAACCAAATGAATATTTAAAAATACCAACTAAACACATTGAAGACCCATTTTCGACTACCCTTTTGTGTCATTCAAACAAGACTCGCCTAAGCAAAAAAATTTTTTTTCATTCTTTTTCTCCCGTTCCAAAATTTTTCTATCATATTTTGTTTCAATTGCCTCACCCATTTTTTATTTTCCCTTCCGTCAAATCAGGTGAGGTGACTTGCTGATTTCCTTATACTCTCTTTCATTTGATTTTCGTTGCTTCTGGATTTTTTCGATTTTCTTTTCTCTTTTTGTATTTTATTTATCGAAATTAGTTCAGTGTCTGATATCCAACACTGAATTAATTTTTTACAATTTTTGGAGAAATGTTACTTAATATTTGAAAATTAGGTGTCACGATTGTCGCTAAATAGGAAACGCAAGAATTTAATGGTCGTTCAGACACAAAGTGTAAGTATAAGTTTTTGGCTCGCGTTACGTCCTTCGACACCTGCGCCACTATTTTTTACTTTTTCAATTTTGTTGTTGGTGGTACTATAATACTACAAAAGCCCTAACTATTTGTTTTTAACGTAATCTGAAGAAACCGCCGCCCTAACAAAACATAATCTTATACGAAAATAAAATAAAGCTACTTACTGTTACCAGTTACCAATTTTGTTTTCTTTGTTTATTTAGTTCCGTTTTTATTTTTCTAATTTTTCTTTACTTTACATTTACTTTAATTTTAAATGATCTCCTTAGGAGTTCTCCTTCATAAATTTATTTATTTATCCTTTTTATGCCCTATGGTAGGTACTACCAGAGGGTATATTGGTTTTGTCACTAAGTGTGTAACGCATAGAAATAATCATCGCAGAAAAATTTCAAGGGTATGGTTGTGCAGGGAATCAAAATTTATATCGATTTATGCATGTCCGTCCGTCCGTCCGTCTGTGGACAAGATAACTCAAAAACGCGTTATCCGATTTTGTTCAAATTTAGAATGTAAGTTGGCTATTCCTTAACTGCGTTTGGTATTGCATTTGAGCAAAATCGATCCGCGGAGGGCAAAGTTATAAAGGAAAAACCAGAGTGACCAGAAAGTTTTGTCGTTTTTTTGGTTATCGTTTTTCGGATGTAATTGGAAAATTTGTCAATCGATTTTATTTAAATTAATTATATAGATTAAATCCATAAATAGACGATACTATATTAAATTTCAGTCACATCGGTCCAAGGATAGTGGAGAAAGAAGTAGTTCTAGCCTAAAATAAGCCTGTTCATAAAGTTTTTTAATGTATTTTAAAAATTTATATACCGATTTGAATCAAATTTACGAAACGTGTTTATGCTATTAGACTCTAGCCTACCTGTGAATTTGGGCCAATTTGCGAATGAAGAAATGAAGTTATGGAGAGAAAAACCTCAAAATATTCAATTAAGTAGAAAGTTCGTGGCGTTTTTTTCCAACAGATGGCTTTAGAATCGTATAAGTTTAGTAGTTCTAATCCTATCAAGTTATATTATAGCGCGCTTAAAAGGCGACATTTTATAAAATATTGATGAAAAAAATTGTGAAATTCAGGCAGAACTAATTGGGGTAATTGGGTTTGGAAAATGAGCCAAAATTCTGAAAAACATTCCCTATATTAATGCTCCCTGTAAGGTACTGCCGTCCGTCCGTGGACAAAATAACTTAAAAACGTGTTATCGAATTTTGATGAAATTTAGAATGCTACTTGGTTATTGCTATAGTGGAGTTGGTATTGCATTTCAACAAAATCGACTGAAGGGGAGCGAAGTTATTAAGCAAAAACGAGGGTGACCAGAAAGTTTTGTGGTTTTTTTATATGGTTTTTCGGATTTAACTGGAAAATTTGTGAATCAATTTTGTTTAAATTAATTATATTGGTTAAATACGTAAATAGATGGTACCATGTTGAATTTGAGCAAAATCGGTCCAAGAATAGTGGAGAAAGAAATAATCCTAGGAGAAAATATGTTTGTCCTTAAAGTTTTTTTGATGTACTTTAAAAACTAACATACTGATTTGCTGATTGGATTTATCCTATTAGGGTCTAGGTTACCTGTGAATTAGAGGAAATTTTGGAAAGAGGAAACAAAGTTATGAAAAGAAAACCTTGAAATACTGTTAGATTTGACTGTTTTTCTGTCCTATTTCTACCATAGGGCATCAAAAAATCGGCTATAGGCCGATTTTAAGTTACTACAAGTATATGTTTTTTTAAAAGAACTTATATTCTAGATTATTCAATTTTTTTTTTTTATAATAGATACCAAAAAAAAATTATATGTGTTAGGGTAGTATTTTTCTATTAAGTGTTATGAAAAAAATTTTTTTTTTTTAAAAAAAATAATTGTATTTACGATTAATTCCATTCATTCCAGGGTTTTCGATTTATTGTGATGTTTCTTTGCTCCTTTGTTTTGCCTTTTTTTTCATTTTTAGTTCATTAGTATCTCCAGTTCTGCATTACTTCGTAATCTCCATTCATTTCAGACTTTCGCATTTATTGTGATGTTTTTTTTTCTTTTCAGATTGTAGTGCCCTCCAGTTTTCCATTACTTTCTATTTTAAGTAAAAATTATTAATTCAAATCATAAGCAAAACAAACTAAACCCATTTTGGAGTATATCTCATAATTGTCATCTGGTCGAATTTACGTTAAAATGACATTTCGTCGTTTTCATAGTGATCATGGTGTCAAACAATTCTTTCCTTCAAAATATTCAATAACTGGTTCCCATTTATTTTCCCATTTTGAAGAGAAAAAGGATTTTATCACTTCGAGAAACAGTTGAAACCACATTTCGTCTGTTTTCAATTAATTAAAAGAATTATTGATACGTTGACAATTCATATTTTATTTATTAAAACTAATATTTCAGCTACTTAAGCAAAATACATACTACTTTTCTTTCAATACATTTTTTTTTTTTTTTATATATAGTATATAATTTTGTTTTTTTTTTTTTGTTTAAAACAAAACAGTTTCAACAATTCTTTTTATAAATTAGATGAACGTCACCATAAGGAAATTTTACATTTATTCCTTTTTTTTTCATTTGAGTTTTCACATGTCATGTTTTAAATTTGAAAGAAAAGGAATTAATACTTTGTTTCTCAAAAAAACCGCAAGAGGTACATTTGATTCGAATTTTTAGAATTACAGAGGATAAAATTCAATTCCTCCCGCCTTTTTTTCAATTAATTGGGACGCCAATCAGGTCGATGAAAAAAAAAGAATTTAAAGCACGTGTACTGTTAAAATCACGACAAAACGAAACAAAATTTTTAAACCGTTCACGATCTTTGTTCTCATTTACATTTGGTCTTTTTTTGAATTTATTGAATCCACTTCAATTCGTATTATATCCATGTGATCAATTGATCTTTTTCCTTTTTTTCGCATCGTATGGCTTTCCAAAATACTTTTGAAAATAACCGAGTATATGGGAGGTTCGTTAGTTTATTAGTCCTAGAAACTGACCAACTGTTGGCGTTTGCCTTCGTGAGGCGTGTCGGAGCCGATTGGTAAGATGGAGTACCAACCGGCCTTTTGGGGCTTTTTTCCCACCCGAACGGATCAGAAACAAAGTTCTGATTCCCGTGATCCTATCTGCTTCTTTTAAAATTAGATAAGATCCCTTTTTTGATCTTATCTTTTCTCATGCCCACTCGAATGCCTCTCACACTCTATGACCCCCCCCCCCTCTATATATAATTCATAACATTTCTCTTGTTTTTCTTTTAAATTGGTATTTATTGACATCTTTATTTTTTCATTCTCTCTTTTTTTTGTACTTTCCTATACAATTACAATTGCAAACGCAAATCCCTAATTCTATCAAAAAAATGGTAAAAAAATGTGGTGGTGATTCAATTTCTGTTTCCTAAATCGTTTCTTTTGGCTTTTACCACGAAAATTACATCTTATTTTTTATTTATTTTGTTTTCTCTTTTTCATTGTAGATAGACAAAACGAGAAAAAATTTTTTTTTAGTTAATTAAGTATAAATTTAAGTTGTTTTCCTTTCCCTGCTTTTTTTTTATTTAGAAATAAATATTTAATATAATAATGTTTATATAAAAAAAATGTATAAAAATGTTGCCTTTGTTCAATGAATTGTAGTTATAGGTTTTTTTTTTTTCTAAAGCAGCTGCTACTTTATGATGCTGCCGGTGTAAATATTATATTTGTTTGCTGTCTTCTGTAATATTCCTGTGCTCGGCAGATGGTTTCCTCAAATGATTTTTTCTTCTTAATTTTTGTCTTGTGGAGTCAATGTCTTTTTTTTGAAGAATCGCTAGTATACAATTCCGGAATAAAAATGTTTGCTGCTAAGGTCAACGAGTTCCGACCTCTGTTTTGCGATGCTGAATGGGCCCTCGGAAAACCGTATTTTTTTTTCTATTTTAAAAAAATATCAAATTTTCATTTTTTCCTTATTATAATTTTATCTCCACCATTTTATTTTTCCACAAGTTTGGCAAGAATTCTTTACATATAATTTTTTTTTCTTTCTAATTTTAAATAACTAATTTTTTTTTTTCACTTGGCCAGCATTTTTCACAAATTTCGAGCAATAATTTTTCTTCATATTCAAAAATAAATTTAATAAATATCCAAAAAAAAATTTTTTAATCTTATTTCCCGAAATATCCAAATTTTCCTTGTTTTTTTTCAGTCTTTAAATAATCTATTTTTCTTCAAAAAAATACTACCTTATTAAAAAACTTTAATTTTCCCATTTTCTTATATTTTCCTTAATCTATCTTTTCACCATCAAAAAAACCTCAACTGTATTCGTTGATCACCCTGTCAATACGAACATATATTAATCTAATATTGGATGAAATTCGAGTGGTAATGAGGGCTTTAATTTAAAAGGAGTAATTTTCCTTTATACGCTGCATTGTTTTTTCGATTCCGAAGTGTCCGGCCTCCTGGAATATTCTTACAATTCGGCATCTGACAGATGTAGGTACAACCCACTTCATTTTCTCATTAACATGATAAAACAGTCTTCCATTTCTTATAACGTACTCCTTTTGTATCTGCAAAAATTGTTTTGATTCAATCTCTTGTTTTAGTATTTTTACGATATTCATTAATTTCGGGTCTTGCATTTGCATGCTCGTTAACCAATCATCGTAACTAATTTCGATTTTCATAATATTTACATTTTCGGCTAAAATAGAAAACAACCTTCCATTGATTATCGGCAGCTTCTTGCAATAATATTCCGGCTAATCCGTCAGCACTCTCATCAGTGTGGACCTAATGTGACAATCTGGATCAAATATTTGTAAAACAGGTTCTGCACACAATTTAGTTTTCAGTTTTTCAAGTGCATCTTGTTGCTCTGTGGACAATTTAGATGCCAATGTTCTCTTTTCCCTTAGCAAGTCGGTTAATGGTTTAGATAAAATGTATAACCTTTTTCGGGTTAGTCTTCATTTTCAGTAACTCGTTCGCTTCAGAGGGCATAGTGAGAACTGAACTACCCTTAAAGGTATTTACGGTCTCACTCATACCATGAAAGGAATGATAAAAAAACGAAGCTCGCACTGTTTGATGATGACTGGTTTTAGCACGACTAGTTGGCTCGCTCGTCCTAGCTCGTCGGTGGGGTGGGTCATCATTCATCAAAGTTTAGTGCGGTTTGTCATCATAAAAAAAAGTTCGTGCTATTTTTGTGTACTTTTACTCGTGAAGAGTAGACTTTCATTATCCAAATGATAATGGCTCGAAAGCCAGCATAAGGACCTGCTGGTTCGTAGTTTACAAACACAACAAAAGGGAAAGAATTGTCGAAACCAAAGTCCTTTCTTCCCTTTTTTAGCAAGGGTCAGAAAAAGAATTTTAAAGTGGTCGGCACAAAGAAGCATGACGTCAAAACCGATATGGATAATGTGAATGTGGCAGATGTTGTGGCCAATGCTTTAAAAGATCATTGTCCCGCCCGTTAAGATAACCACATGCCATGATTATCCCCTTGATCGTACCGCGACCGAATTAATGGTACGATCCCTCAACGAATTCATTGTTTCCATTCTACGCCACCACGATCACAACCGAGGCGACCCCCTCATTCTACTCCCCTCTCCTCAGTCTCTCCCTATCAGCCCTCAATCATCCTCATCGAACAGAAAAGAAATTTCTTGCGTCAGTCAGTCACCGTGACATAATAAGTTGGTTTAAAAAAAAATCACCCGACGCATGTAAAACGCAACATTTAGTTTTAAGTTATTTATTCGGATGAAATCTAACCCGGGAGATTTCTGTTCCTTTAAAAAAATTTGCTTCCTTTTTTTCTTTTCTTTTCCAATCATTTTGCTACTTAATTATTAACAGTATATAAAAGAAATTGATAATTATTTTAAATTCTCTTCTTCTTTGGAAGGTTCCATTTCATTTTCTTTCCTTTTTTTTTCCTTCAATTAATGGTATAGAAGTGATAAAATTTTTTTTTTGTTTTGTTTCTTTTCTTTTCTTTCTTCTAAATCAGGAGCGGGCAAATACTTTAAAGCGCGGGCCAAAATGAAATTTTCAAAATCTCTCCCGGGCCGGAGGACTATACGTTGCATACGTTGTCCAAGAAATTTTTTTCACAAAAATACTATAAGTATCATTTTAAAGCATTTGGACAGAAAAATTTGACAGTTAATAAAAGATAATAGTAATAATAAATTGTCTTACTTAGGTGTATATGCGAACAATTTGTGCCCAGTAAAATATGTCTCGTAATTTTTAATGAAATATGATCCATTATATTAAATTAATGGTCATTAAATAAATCAGTTAATGAAAGAATTTATTTTGATGTTTATTTATATCCTAACGATACAAATTGTTTTATTTTGATCATAGTTATTACATTTTTATATTTATATTACATTTTGTAAATAGAATAGTAAATAGAATTATAAAAAGAAAAGACAAACATCAAACGTTAAAATAGAATAGTTTTAGTTAATGCGAAACGTGAAATCTCGAATGCTCATTTGATATTTTCGATCCGTCGTACTATTGTTCTTCTCGAAAGGCTTACATTTTCAAAAATTTGTTTCTTTTCAGGACAACATATCTCCGACACTTGTATCATGCATTGTTTAACAAATTCTGCTTCAGTAAAAGGTTTGCAGAACTTAGCAATTTTGTGTGCAACAGCATAACTTGCTTTTGTGGTAGATTTCTCGATATTACTTTGTTTGGTAAAAATATTTTGTTGCTTATTCAAGTTTTTTGTCATGTTTTCTGCTACACTTTGAAGTTCTTTTAAAGAAAGTGATGCATATTTTGGATGTTTTGATTTAAAATGCCTGTTTAAATTGTATTCCTTGACAACAGCAATTGTTTCCTGGCAAACTAAACAAATTGCTTTCTTATCAATGTTTGTAAAAAGGTATTTTACCGTCCATGCTTCATTGAAATTTCTGCATTCCAAATCAACTTTTCTTTTTTTAGATTGATTCATTTTACAAAGGCCTACAAATAAATAATTTAATTATTACAATAAAATATGTAACAAGGGGGGTTGCACATATTTAGGGGTTTCTGTTGAAGAAGCAAATCCCCTGATGACCTATGTAGCATATCTTCTTCCTTGCGAGGAGAAGATATGAGATGGTGCAGCAATGTGAGCAGCTAAAAGGCTGCACGCCTAGCTGATCGCACTAGCTAGCTCGCCGGAGGGGTGGGTCGCTGCTCACCACCATCTGCCATCGCGTTACACATAAATTATATGCGTGCAAGATGTATGAAGACGTCGTTAAGACTTTATTGTGATAGCGCGAGCTATCAAGCAAGGAAAATTCGGTTTTGCGAGAAAAAACCGAATAAGGGGGATGTTCGTTAATTTGCTGGTCACCGAACTTGACCAGCTATCCGCGAAAGCCTTGCGAGGCATGTCGGGGCCGATTGGCAATGGTGTTAATGCCAACCGGTCTTTGGGGCACTACCCTCCCACATGGATCGACAGCAGAATGCCGATCCCCGTACGTCCATGCTCGCCCCTACAAATGAGCATGGACCCTTATATATTTTTATGCCCTCTTCACTCCTCCCCTATTCCATCTCTCTCTCTCTTCTCTCGGTGATATTCCTATCTACTGTTACTCTCCATCTCGGAGGGTTTATAAAATGGGGCAGAAATCCCGCAAGCGCAAATGGATATCGAAAAGGAACTCAATAATCAAAACCACCAATTTCTTCTTTTTCTCTGAATTTCTTTAATTAAGTAAATAGAACCTAAAACATTGATCAACCAAATAATAAAAAAAATTTATTGAATACCGTGCACAAAATCCAAAAAAACGTTATTTATTTTATTTTTTCCAACTTCAATTACTTTCGTTTTTTTTTTTTTCTTTACGTTAGTTTAAAACCAATAAAAACATGGTAGATTGAGATCTCTAAATTAAGCCAATTTAAACTTAAATCTTGATTTTTTTTTTTTTCTTTATGAGCCAAGTGGGTTCAAAATTTACTATATGTATTCCAAAATAAATTTTTAATTCCGAATAAAAAACTTAATCTTGCTTTAGGCGAATGAATATTAGATATGAATTTTTAATATATATATTTTTCTTCAAAACTTACCCCGAGCTCCCAAAAAGGCCTTTCTGCAGCACGAGTTCTGTTAAGTAAATACAAAAGTCATATGAATTCATATGAATATAAAATTTCGCGGTTTTCGCAAAAGCTGACCACGCCGATGTTTAAAATAGTGTTGCCGTGTAGGCCTAAAATTATAAGTAAGCGTGTTGTATTAGCCACACGTTACAAAGTTAACTTATATGGTTGTTTTAATTTTAATTGTAAATTATATTTATGTTTTAGTTTGAATTTGTATGTGTTGTTCTTGATTATTTCAAGGTGAGTTGATATGTTATATGTATGTTATGGAGGTGTTATGGTTTTAATTTTTTTTTCACAAATTGTGTTCAACATAAAAAAAAACTGTACCACTCCAATTAATCAACACTACTTTTCCCCACACAAGAAAATCACCGCTAATAACTAATAAAAAATGATAGTATACAAGATTTTATGAAAAAGTTTATGAAAACTTAATTAAATTTTATGAAAAATCAAAAAAAAACCCATGAAATTAAAAAAAAAAAAAACCCGTCCTGATCTCTTCACTATCTCGATTCGACCTCTGTTTTTTTTTTTTCATCCACCCACAATTTGAAAATCTAAACCCAGTTCGACCCTTTGACCTTGTCAAAACTTCTCTCGCTCTTGTTTTTTTTTTTGAAAAAAAAAAAATTCAAAGGAAAATTCTGTTGGAACTTTGATTCTGCCACCAATAGTAATTTTTATTAAAATCAAAAAAATGAAAAAAATGCAAATCCCTCGAGAATTTCACATGTTACATCTAAATCAAAATAAACAGTACGCGTGCTGCGACCTGTCATCCCTCGAAGAATGAGAGGAGTACACGTTCAATTCTATGTAGTAAGCCGACCATCTGCTTTATGAGAGTATGTATGTTGCATACATTAAAGTAGGGATATGGTTACAGCTGTTCAAATTATAATACTCTCTATTATTTATATATTTCATTATTTATATGTACACTACGCACACAAATAATGTTGATTTCAACAAAATCGCATATAAGAGATTAAAAAAATTGCATGCAGGATTTTTCAGTGGGCCAGCTTTTGCCCACCCAGAATCTAAATGTTCAATTCAAAACAAAAAAAATCAAAAACAAAACTTTCTTTCTTTTACTAAAAAAACTTAATCAGTATAATAATGCGACTCAGTACGTTAATTTTAAATGTAGTAAATGAAATGAATCCTTAATCTTAATTTTCTAATAACTTTAGGCTAATTTGAGGGTTATTCATTTCCCAAAAAAAAATTCATTTTATTTCTTATTATCTTATAGTTATACTTTAATTTTTGAAAAAAAAACACGGTAATTGGCCATTTTGATGGACGTTGATGAGAAAGTTTAAAGATGTGTAAGTTGATGATTATAAAAATTGTTGAACCGCCATTTTGATGACGTTGATAACAAAATTAATTAAAGATGTTTGTTTTTGGTGAATATGATAAAATTTGTTGAACCACCATTTTGATGACGTTGATAACAAAATTTATTAAATATGTTTAATTTGGTGAATCTGATGGAAATTGTTGAACCGCCATTTTGATGACGTTGATAACAAAATTAATTAAGGATGTCTAATTTGGTGAATCTGATAGAAATTGTTGAACCGCCATTTTGATGACGTTGATAACAAAATTAATTAAAGATGTTTATTTTTGGTGAATATGATAAAATTTGTTGAACCACCATTTTGATGACGTTGATAACAAAATTAATTAAATATGTTTAATTTGGTGAATCTGATAAAAATTGTTGAACCGCTATTTTGATGACGTTGATAACAAAATTAATTAAGGATGTCTAATTTGGTGAATCTGATAGAAATTGTTGAACCTCCATTTTGATGACGTTGATAACAAAATTAATTAATGGTGTTTAATTTGGTGAATCTGATAAAAATTGTTGAACCGCCATTTTGATGACGTTGACAAAAAAATTAATGTTTTTTTTTTGTATCAGCTTTTTGATGATGAAATTTCGGGTTGAGTAAATGCTCGTTGGTGTAGCCTGATTCCTGGTTTCAAAATGGTGAAATGGCACTCTCCTTGATACCCCAACTGTAGTCACTAAAAGAATTACATAAAAATATAAGATTTTCTCGAAACTTGTGGTGGTTATTTAATATACTTGTATATAAATTTTTCTTTCTCTTTTGTCTAAAATAAAAAAATTGTTTGACTCCTTTCTCGGTCCGCTTAGTTCGCCTTAGCCACTCCAAAAACAATTTTCTTTTCGTTTTTTTTTGTCTTTTTTTCTGTTTCAGGTTCCTCTGCACTAATTAAGTAAACTTTCTTTTTTTTCTTTATATACCTTTAAATATTCCTCTTTTAATACATTAAAAATGGCATTGCATGTTTTAGGTATTATAGTTGAAATGGTGTTCGCTGGTATACGGAATAGATACATTAGCGATTTATAACTGTCACCTGAAAACAGAATCTTACTGACAATTTAGGAAATAATCTAAAATGTTACAACCAAGCGTTCAGTAGGAGTTATTGCTTTTCTCATAAAAGTATCCCTTTTTTTTATTATGAGTCCCACTTTTTCTAAAAGATAATCAAAATCCGATGCCGATATTCACAAAAAATTTTTCAAAAACAACTCATCTCCAACACGTAATTTGCGTAATAAATTATTTTATTTCAATAATTAAATATCACAATTAAAACAAGACTTCAAATTAAAAGACGTCAAATCAAGACAAGACGTCAAATTTTGAAGACATACACGAAAAAACTCCAAGGAAGTTGCAAGCAATAAAAGCTGCATGCTATGTGTGAACACCTCTGCAACTTTTTTTTATGGTTGCAACATTTTTTGTTGCAGCAGCATAGAAACTTCAGATTGCGCGCCACTTTTACTTACATGTGTGAACAAGACTCGCAACTTTTGCAGCTGCAACCAAAAAAACCCTGATGCAAAAGTTGCAGTGTGTGATCTTAGCTTAAGTAAAATTCTGACGACGACGAAATTTTGAATTACCCGAATTACAAAATTTTGAATCAGAAACAATTTCTTTTTGTAAAATTCTGACGACGACAAAATTTTAAAATTACCCAAAACACAAAAATTTTGAATTAGAAACAAAAAGCAAAAGGACAAAAAACAAAACGACAAAAGGACAAAAACGAAAGAACAAACCAAATAATTTATAAATAAAAAAAAAAAAGAATAATTTTATTTATTCAATAAAAAATTAATTGCACAGAATAAAACTTTCTTCATGTTGCACTCCAAAACTCAAAATCATCCCGGGCGTCCATTTCCTAACAGCCATCCTGGTAACCCATTCGTTACCAATCATCATGCCATTATTGGACATAACTGTGATCCAGACAACCTATTCAAAAAAAACAAAAACAAATTAGTTAAAAAGTAAAAAACAAAAAAAATTATTAATAAAAAAATAAAAAATTATAAGTATACTCACACCATAGTGTAGCGTGACTACACAATGGAGTGGCCAAATATTATCGGCCTCCAGGATGATGTTACACCCGTTGTAACATCCAAAAGACATCGCTGGGTTCAATTCCCAACACCTTGAAGTTGTACAGCTCATTATAAACATTTTTTTTTTTAAAACTAATTTTTCTTACAAATTACATTCCTTATAGACAGATAAAACAGTGATCTTATTTCAATCCTCAGTTGTAAAAAATTCCAAATCACACCAAAGAAATATATAAAGAAATATTCAATATAACACTAGATTTAATAAAAATTACAATTTACTAATGAAATAATGACATTTCAATAGGAACCATGAAATTCTTTATGTTATTGACGATTCTTGTAACCGTAACAATTCGGCATCGAAGTGTTGGCAGAGCAACACTTCGATCAAACAAACACTGCTATCTTGCGGCAGAAAGTGCGTTTTATGGTATAGCAAGAGGTAACTAGAAATTGCACGCCTAGCTGCTTGCACTAGCTTGCTCGCCGGATGGGGTGGGTCGTTACCTTCTACCATATGCCGTCACGTACAAATAATTTTTATGCGTGCAGTAAACAAAATTGTTTGGGCTAGCAAGAGGGCTGGAGATGTGATAATAATAATTCACACCCTCTCAGGTCACTAGCGGAATGGGTAAAAATGTTATAAATAAAAATAAAAGTGAAAAAGTTGTGACTATTGTCACGAAGAAAGAAAAGAGATGGCAAGATTTTTGAATAGGATAATTTTATATTGAAAACCCGCGAAACGGAATTCAATTAAAATGACAGACGGATGGACAGAAGATTCTGAAGATGGGTCCATCCGAAGCAAATTGTTCACTTGGTGTCGGCAGATGTTATTGCCAACACCGAGGCCTTTATCCCACCCAAAGGGCTATACACAACATAATACCCTTTGTGGATCGCATCCGGCCCTGGAAATACACCTGAAAAGTGCGATCCCCACAACCTAAAACAAAAAAACGTGGAAGCTGAAAAAAAAAAAATCCTACGCCCCCATTATCCTCGGCCGTCACTGCTCACTTTATAAATTAGCACCTCATTTCAATGTAAAAAAAAAACAATTCCAGGGGTGCACAACCTAAATCGGAAACTGCACACAAAAAAAAAATAACAAAAAAAACCCAAACACGTTTTACGTATTAATTCACATCCTTTATTAAAAAAAAAACTAATTTGGCAGATAAAGAAAAATTTTAATTAAAAAAAAAGAAAATAATAAGAAAATACTAAAATAATTAAAGAACTATAGGCAGAAACGCCAATCAATGAAAAAAAAAACTTAAAAGAAATACTAATTTATATTTTCAAATATTTATATATTAAATAAAAATTAAACTTTTAATGAAAATTTAGAAGAAAAAAATTTAAAAAAAAAAACTTACTGCTGTTTTGTTAAGGCCTTAACGCCACACCCTGTAAGAATTGGAAAAAAATGAATAATAGGAAAACTTTGCGAGTTGCTTCGCATAAGTAATCCTATTTAAAACAAAACTTTTAATTTATTATTTTTTAAAATTTAAAAAAAATTATGTGGTTTTTGTTAGTTTTTATTTTTGTAAATGTTATCCGATGTCTTCTTAGGTCCGGCGTTTTGGAATATGTATAATATGTTGTAATTGTGTTGAAATTTCTTCTTTCATTATTTGTGTATACGTTTTTATTATAGGTAGTATTTAAGTTTTTTTTATATTGTATTTTATATGCTTTTATGTTTTAAAATTGTATTTTCGATGTTTTATTTAAATTTCCAGGTTTTTATTTTAAAGTTTAATATATGTGTATGTATGCTTTATTTTAAAATTCTATGTTTCCTTTTTTTTTTTAATTTCAATTAAATGTATTTTATGTTTTAGTTTAATCTATATGTTTCATTTTTATTTTAGATTATATGATTTATGTTATATTTATTATATGTTATAAAATTATATTTTATATTTTATGTTACTAAATTATTTATATGTTTGGTTATAGTTTAAAATTCCATCGTTTGTATTCATTTTAAGTGACTATTTTATTTTAACTTAGGTATTTTATGTTTTTATGGTAAATTTAAGATTTTGTTTTAATTTGAATAAGATGGATTTTATGTTTTAATTTAATGTTTTAAATTAACTTATTTTTTTTTTTTTCTCATTCACTTCTAACAACAACAAAAGATTTCTCTTCGAAAATATAACACTTAAAAAACACTTAAATTTTCTTCAAAAAAAAAAAAAAAACCAAACAACAAAAAAATTTTATCTAATTTTTCCCAAAAAAGACCTTCCTTTTCAATCTCCAAATTCGACTCTTGAAAAATCGTCCACCCAAATTTTCTTTTCAAAAAAAAACGGACCCGTTGGTTTCTCGACCTATCTCAAAAAAATTATCCCCGTTGGTCTTTTTTTCGAACAAAACAAAAAAAAAAACTTCTCAGTTGCAATTGTAAAAAAAAACACAAAAACAATGCTTCGTATTTTTCCCAATTGCAACTAACGCTTTTTTTTTTAATTTAAACAAATTAAAAAAAATGGATAATTGTAAAGCAATTCAATTTTGCCATCCGCTATTATTCTTTTAATAATAACCAAAATGCAGTGGTGGCAAAACCAAATTGCTCACGTTACATTCTGTTTATTCAAACAAACGCACAACTACAAATCAAACATTTAAATGCGACCGGAATCCTGTTTGAATCGATTGGTAATACAGTTACCTACCAGAAAAAATGGACTATATATACACAAGTAAACATTTACCAGGTAGATCAGACTGTAGAGTTCCTTTTATAAGTAGACAGCAAAATAAGGGATTTATGTAGCCTAGCAGGTCAAAAATCAAACGCTTCATGCTCATATTGGCATGAAGAAATCAAAAGAACCACAACTAAAATTCAATCACAAATCGATGCAGTGAACTTTTTCAATATAAACCGAAAACAAAAAAGAGCGTGGTTTAATATAATCGGGACAGGAATGAAAACCTTATTTGGAACAATGTCTCGAGACGATGCAGATGACATATCATCAAGACTAAAAACACTGGAAGAACATGATAAAGAAAACCTTCACATCATTTAAAAATATGTCACAGTCTTTCAATCAGCTTCCAATAGCCTAAATAAAGCTTTCACCAATATGACTAAATACAACTAAATATTTTTGAAGAAAGATTTGAACGTTTTACAATTGAATTCTTAAACGAAATTTAGTCTCTGGAAAAAGAATTTCAAAATCTTCATATTCATACAGAAATGAATGAATTGTTAATATTTATTTTACATCTTCTTCAACAAATATATACATGCCTTAACGAACAATTTTCCATTCTAACCTCACTTCAACAACATAAGTTACATCGTTCCATAATTTCTGCCGAAACGTTAACTAAAATTCAGTCTGAAATAGCAAATCAAACCGACACATTACATCTAGACTTCCCAACACTAATGTTGATATAGCGATAAAATTATTTTATTTTGCCGCTTAAGTTTGTTTTATTAGCGCAGCCTCACGCTAATTAAGTTGAAGAAAAAGGCTTTGTTGGGTTTCAAAATTAAACTGAATTTATTTGACAAAAATTCTGGAATTTATACAATTTAAATGCTGAGTATACAAAATTCTTATATTCTAAATGTGTGGGAATCGTACATTTATAAAAATTATCCATATATCAAATTTAATTAAATATAAAAGTTTAATTTGATATTTGGATATATGGAATTGAAATCGAAGTATTTTATTTTGAACGATATGAGTTTTTTATGCAAAAAATATTATTGTGGGAATTTTAACATAGAAAAATTTACGCGTTGCACAAAATAAGTCTGGGAAATATCTGTTGGTTTTTTACGACAAAAAACCAAATATTTGATATAACTTAACAACTAACACAAATCATAAGAGCTTCGTTGATTATTTTATCTGAAGCTAACAAACGAAAGTCACCACGGTGTTGGGTCAGAGCCTATTTAAGATCCAGAGAAGGGGAATTGTTACTGAATAATTTCAAAATTGATAAATCAAGTGGTTTTCGGAATTTTTTCAATAATTTTATCGGCAGATTTTGTATTTTTTGCCCAAACAATTGCACCAAAAATTTAATTACCATAATTTTAACACATTAGGCTCCGACCATTGCATTTTATTTTTTTCTTTCCAAGAACTAGAACACGAAATTAAATATCACGATCGTTATGGAAACTTAACAACTTTGGGTAATTGATGACACGATTATAATAAGGATTGAGAACTACACTTGTCAATCAAAAAACAGAAAAAATAAACATAATATCCCTTTCGATAATTTCCATACGAATACCATATAAATAGGTGCCAGTTGCAATTACCAACACACCGAATACCATTATATCAAGCAATTGTAAAAGATTTTATCTGGAAATTTTTTTTGCACGCACTATTTTATTACAATGCAATAAATTGCAACCAAATTACATATATACAACATGTGTGGGCATCTAGAAAATATTTCCCAAATCCTAGGAAAAAACCCACAATAAAATTTATTTCAATACTTTCCTGATTAAAACTGAAAAATTTTAGGTAATTAGCCTTCCGTAAATAGAAAGATTTACCATTGCAAAAAAAAAAAAGAATTGTTTTATAGCTCTAAAGCTATTAAAACAAATTTCAAAATAACTTGAAAATAGGATCTTTTTTAATAAAAACTATATTTTCAAATTTGCGGAAATTCCAATGATCCTTAATTTAGTATATGAATTCGTAGAAATTCGAATCATAAATTTTGAATATTTGAAATCTACAATTTTACGAAAAAATGAGAATGAAAATTTTTCTAAATTTTAATTAAATTAATTAATGAACATTTTAAATTCTAATCCAAAAAATAGGCATTATATCGAAGACCATGTACAAAAAAATTCATTATTTCCAAGAAAAAAGAGATTTGTAAACACGAAAAACATTTTTGCTTCCCATCGCTGACGGGGAGCACAAAAATGCAAAAAAATACACGAGAGCAAGCTTGGAAGCAAAAATTTCCCGTTTCCTCCAATCGCGCAGCTTCGCGTACAGTTCGCGAAGATCGTTTTGCTTCCACGCGCAACCTTTTTTCGGTACGGACGACGAGGCGAACATTTTCACGTTCAGAATGTACACGCACAAAATTTGCGCGTCCAGAAAATGTGCGCGTCCAGAAAATGTGCGCTGCTCTTTTGGTGGAAACGTGCAGCGCGAACAGAATGCGCCGCAGCCGCGGCGTTTGGTGGAAACGCACCTTTATAATAACATTTCCAATCCCATTCCGAGATATTTATTCTCTGAACAAAATATGTTTTTTTCCAATTCCCAGTAAAAACTCTAACTTGATAATATTAGATACTAAAACAGAGTGAACTAAATACTAACGAATTTAATTCAGCATGCTAAGAAATACTTCTGAATCATTTTATACCTTTACATATTTGTAAAGAAACGTAACCGCGTCGAATTGAACCATTTAATTCAAAATGTATATCAAATTTATTGACAAAAACTAATTCCAAAACTACAGACTGTACCTACAGAATACTTCAACATTTTTTTTGCTGACATAATATCTAAGCTTGTAAATAAAAAATTCGTGGTTATTTTAATTTCAAAAGACACGCACGTTAACAAAAAAATGTACAGATGAAAATATACACCATACATTGATCGGAAATGGAATATTAACTTTAGAATCAAACTGTATATATTTATTGGGTAACCAAGAACTTCCATTCGAAGGAAATATTGAATTTAATTTTCCCATACACCAACCGGAAATACCAAAACTACCCTTATTTCTGTTAGAAAGAAAAATCACTTAAAACATACAAAACAATTTATTAGAATCAATTTATTTCAAATCACATCATTCTCTAAATTCGAATTTACAAGACGCAATTCAATCATTACAAGAATTCAATGACGAATTACAAAGGACCGAACAAAATAGAGAAAATGAGAAACACAAAGTAGTTACATTCGTAAATAGTGATATAACCTCGGTAACCATCGGTGTGCTAATATTACTAATAGTATTATTTTTTCGTTATAAAAAACTAAAAAACACAGTAACAACTGAGTCACCATTACGCACAATTACGGTCCCAATACCAACTAACGTTCAAATCCCATCTGAATATAAAACACCCAAAGAATCCCCAAATTTAAATCAGTGTAATCCACCTGTAACAATAATACACGATACAAAATATTTAAACGCAAAAATAAAAACCATGGTCGGGATTCCTCCACCACCTCCTTTACCACCAAATAAACTTGTACCATCAAATAAGGTTGTAACAAAAGGAAAAGTACAAATAATATGCAATAATATTAATAAAACGCCTAAATTAAATCATTAAAAAAAAAAAACACACACCAACATATTTTTCATGACCCATTTCTTTTATAATAATTAGGTCAAGTTCAGATATACGTATTTTTTTATTTATACCATCACAATAGCAAAATACGTAGGTACGTATTTCAAGTCCCGAACCGAAACCTGGCTCTTCGATCCAGTTATCAATTAAGAAGACTCTTCCGGTTCCTAGACTTAGCAACTCCATACCCTATAAAACGGAAAATAAAGAGAAGAAAAAAATATAAAATTAACATGAATTGTTAGAATTAAAGTATATTAAAGTAATTACCACATCAGAAACCGGTAATATGGCACAAAGAACCTTGTCCACATTATTGATCTCCACCACGATATCACAAATATCGTTACCACCTATTAGGGTAAATCTTGATAGCGGATATTGCACCCCAGTTTGCATACACCTCAATGAACAAAAAGACATTTTTCTGGGTCAAAAATAATTAATTACTAATTAAAAAATGCACTCAAACACACTTTTTATACCTTAATCAGTACCCGAAAAATTGCTTAACGCACAAATTTGTTTTTCAAAATTAATAAACAATCGGAAATATCGAATTACAATATAATTAATATAGCAAAATTTAAGACCAACTAAATAAAAAAAAACTTAATAGTAAAAATTAAAGTAATGTAAAATAACTTCTAATATAACTACGTCGTTTCGTCTTGAGTCGCGTCTTCTAACTGACTTGGTGCGTCAGTTTTTTCTCACACTTTCACGGCCATCCTTAGTGTTCTCAGCCCCTGAGGACTCCATATTTCATGGCTTCATTAAATCCGCAGATGAAGTTGTTAGTTTAAAGCCTTCTCCTTTTCCTGATTTCCTTACTTTCTATCGATCGTGCCCTCGTACTTCTTCAACTATATACAACTGTATATATAATATTTAGGGAATATTTTCCATACAATTTTATTCCGCTGCCAAACTGGGTCCGCTTTATTGCCACGGTGTCGCCTACCTGATACACAGTAGCTTTTTTACGGGATTTATCATATTGTCGTTTCTGCAACTGCAGAAATTCACCAATCTTGTGTCGAATGGTTTCTCTTCATTTTTCGCGTGCGGTATCAAACGATGCTACCCATTCTTCCTGTAGTAATGAACCAATTTCTATATCTCCTATGTCGCGTAACTTAACACCAACCAATGCTTCGTGCGGTGAGGTATTTATCATTTTTTGCAATGATGAGTTGAGACATCGTTGCACACGATCCACGAAACGAGACCATTTCGAGACAGTTTGGCAAAAACAGATATGATAATTTGATAGATCCGCTCGAACTAATACATATTCGATAGTTTTATCTTTACAATATTGTTGGAATTCTTGCGACGTATATGCCGTACCTCGATCCGAAATTACACGTCTCGGATATCCATAAGTATTTTCTTGTACTTCGAGACGATCAACTACCTCTTTAGTATTGGTTGTTTTTGTCGGATACAACCAGGAAAATTTACAAAATCCGGCTGTAACCACCACAATGTACTTGTAACCTTTTCCTGTCGTTGTTGAGATTGGACCTAAATGGTCAATGTGGTCAATGGTACATCACCCTTGGGTATCAGATACAACTCGCCTTCTGCTTTACCACATTTTCTTTCTATCAATATACATTGTAGGTATTCTTGAATGTGTTTTCCTATTTTCTCTTTTAATTTCGGTATGTAATATCCTTGTTCGACCAGATCTTCAGTCTTTTGAATATCAAAATGACCCTTGTCATGAAATCTTCGAATGACATCTTTTGCATATTCTCAGGAACAAACACTACATTACTTCCATTTACATACTTCATTAAAACATTGTTTTGCATCACATAATCATCATATGGCTCCTTTTCTACAATCTTCTTTATTGCCATGAGTTTTTCGTCTTTATTCTAATTACAATTCAGCATTGAATTAAGAGTATCGTCCATTTTCAACACTGTATTTCTGCTTAGAGAATCCACATGTTTCATTCTATTGGCAGTTCGGTGCTGGATCTCATATGCATATTTTTCCAGAGAAAGAGTCCACCTTGCTACCCGTGTAGGAATTTCTCGTTTGTTCACCGTTTTATGAAAAGCTGAACAATCTGTCAATACTTTTTTTTCCATACACCAACAATTCGCTATTTGACCATCTAATTACTTTATTCATCCCTTCTATATCAACAATCCACTTCTCTATGGGAATATCACCATTACCACTAAATGATTCGAGTGAATCTTTCACATCTCGAAAAATGAATTGTCGTGATTTTGGCAATGAATTACAAGCAACCGATTCGTCTCAGATCAAATATAGTTTTTGAATATTTAAGACTTGTTGCTGCCAGTTTATGAAGTTATCTTTGTCACCGAAGAATTCACACAACAATTCTACAATATTTATTTTTGTGCATTTTGTTTAACACTTATTTCCAACTTGACGTTCTCTTTCCACATTTTTTTCGCGATTTAATATTTCTATCTCTTTTTTCAATAAATGGATTTCCTTTTCTGTCATACTGTCATACTGTCGTCTCTTAGTTTTTGCTGGATTGAAGACGATAATGCAGTTTTCTGATTATTTTCTGTATTATTGGCGGCCAATACATTTTCTTCTCCATCAATTGAAGAGTCGTTATCGTCATCTTGATAATGGTTCCTTAATCGTTCGAATAATATTTGTCAGTTTGGAGTCCTAGCTTTTTAAATTGCTTTTTTAACTCAGCCACTGTATAATGTTCATTGGCCATTTTGTTTTCGTTTATTTTATTTTTTATTTTTACCTTATTATTAACATAAATCACACAAAAGCAGTTAATTCTCACCAGCTTGTCATAACAACTGACTCAATCTTAATACATTCATAATTTTTTTAAATTTGTTAGAAAGAAATATCATCACCCTTACAATATCGGATAAAGAATCTCTTTCATTAAACAAAATGTTCCATGCCGTAACTTTTTTTTTAACTTTAAAATTCAATCTCCTATTTATTACAATGAGTTTTGGTAAGTTTTCATTTTCGGTAATTCGTTTCTTTCAGAGGGTATAATGAGAACTGAACTATCCTTAATCGATCTCACTCATACCATGAAAGGAATGGTCAAGAAAAAACGAAGCTCCCACGGTTCGATAATGACTGGTTTTAGCACGACTAGTTGGCTGGCTCGACCTAGCTCGCCAGTGAGGTGGGTCATCATTCATCAAAAGTTGAGTGCGGTTATTCACCATAATAAAAAAATGCCTGCTATACTAAATTGTACTTGTTCTCGTGAAGAGTAGACTTTCATTATCCGAATGATAATGTCTCGAAAGCCGGCATAAGTACCTGCTAGTTCGTATTTCACAAACACAAAAAAACGGAAAGGAAGGTCGAAACCAAAGTCCTTTCTTCCTTTTTAATCAAGAGTCATTTAAAGAATTTTAAGGCGATTATTACAAAGAAGCATGACGTTAAAGCCCCCCGAGGTCGATAGCAAAAATTTGGCGTTGGCAGATGTTGGTGCCGATTCACTACTAATGTGGACTGGTCATAAAGTAAAACACTTCTTTTTATTTTCACTTACTTACTTTAAGGATTTAACTTGATTTCTTTAAAAAAATTCATCAACACTTTTATTTAACAGGTTTAATTATTTAATACTTTTCTTTTCAACAATAATTCTTTTTAATTCTTCAACTGTTCTTTTCCACAATAATTCTTTTTAATTCTTGAACTTTTCTTTTCAAGAATAATTCTTTTTAATTCTTCAACTTTTTTTTTCAACATTTATTCTTTTTAACAATTATTTTTACTTTTAAGTCTTCAACTTACTTTTCAACAATAATTCTTTTAAATTATTTAACTTTTCTTTTTCACGTCTTAAATTTACTTAATTGGACTGTCTAATCGAACTGTGTCCCTTAACTCTGTCGACGAACTGATGCTTATCTCACTACGTTGCTTATAGGAACAAAATCCTTACGGGTGCAGAATGCATTCTGGATATGCAAATTTCAAAATGCTTTGCTTTGAATATGAAACTGTTGTTTCTCCATTTTCAAAGTTGATTAATCAGCATTTTGTCCACAATATTTTCACGTGGGACAATTTTCATTGTACGTTGTTTTTCCGAAATCGTGATTATTAGGCATTTTGTCTACAATTTTTTGCCATGAGAATTGTTCCAACGAAAGCCATATTGGTCTACTTAGCTTAAACTTAATTATATTTGGAGGGGCGATCGGTATGACATTACATTACATTAATATATGGTGTATATTTTTTTCTTAATATTGCTTATGAGTTTTTTTAATTTTGTGAAAAAGTTTCTAAATATATATCTGTATTTCCTTCGTGACGTATTTCAAATTGTGAAGATGTTGTATTATAATTTTATTTGAATTTTCTTCGTAACATATTTCAAATTTTGTTTTAACATTTATGAATTGATGAATTTGATTGTCGTGACGTGTTTCAAATTTTGAAGATGTATGATAATTTTAGTTGTATTCCCTTCGTGAAGTATTTCAACTTTTGCTTTAACGTTTATGAATTGAGAAAACTGATTGTGGGTGTGGTTGGATGATCGCAATATTTAATAAGCTAAAAAGAAATACAAAATGGTTCCCATTAAAAAAATTGCAGTAAAAAATTTCTTCCACGGTATTTCACTGCCATTTTTTTTTCTTTACAATTTCACAAATGAAATTTTTCTACAAAAAAAACTTCTCTTTTGTTTTCTCTTTAACCAAGAACTTGAGGTTTTCGCACTTCTGTCATGTTGACAAAAAAAAAATTTTTTTTCTGTTTTTTCTTTTGAGTTTTTATAATTAGTAATTTTTTTTTTCTTAACTCGCTATTAAAACAATCAAAAAAAGAAATTTTTTATAGCAATCACTTTTTAGCTTGAACTGATTCACATTGAATCTAAAACGCATGATGCCACGCGGTTTTTTTTCCTTTTATTTGTTTTACGTTAATTTCAGCAATTAAATTATCTTGTTGTGTTTCTAAATCTGAAAACGACCCAAAAATGCATTTACTATTTTTTGATAAGTTTGTATAATTTATTACTTTCCGATTGTAATGAATTTGTTTTAGTTAAATCAAATCATGCATTAAAGCTAAATTCTCTCTAAATTCTATTTCATAATGTTAACAGATGTGTTCACATAGCATTGATTTCATCAAAGAAATTAATTAAATTAAGGATAATTTTATTGGCTTTAATAAAAAAATGAAATTATAACTTAATATAATTTTGAAGGATTATTTCGTATACATTGAAAAGATTTATTTTTTGACATAGAATATTTTTATGAAATTATTATCTGACATTTCTTAATGACATTTATTTTTTTTATATAGATATATATATGCTTTTTTAACCGCCAGATAGCGCATTTTTGAATTTATCGATAACATAAATAAAATTTGCTACAGATGGTGTTTAAGTTGTTTAAATACCGATCCATTTTTTACTACCATTTTATTCATTTCACAATTAACATTCAATCACGAGTTAAAAATCTTAAAATTATAGGAATAAAAAAAGAAAATGTCATAAATAGGTAATTTAATTATAGGATAATGCAATTCTCTCGTTGGTGATCCAAAATGGATGCCGATGCATTCCACTCGTTCATGAAGTACCGCTACAGATGGCTAGTTCTTTCACACTTGAAGCAACTCGTATTCTGCGTCTCTGATATTAATTAAAAAATTTTCTTTCCATTACGAAAATGACCACACTTTCAAATTTGATTACACGCTTAACTTCGACAATATTTTTTTTTTTGGGTGAGTATATTCCTTCTGTTTTCTCTTTTTGTTATATATATAATTAAAAAAACTTATGACAATATTTTAGCACAAAGGAAAATTTCCCTCCCTTTTTTTGTAAAAAAAAACTTCGTTATCTTCCTCAATTTGACAACTTCTTCACTTTTTTTAGACACCAAAGAAATCTGTTCATATATCCCATCCCATCCCATCCAATCTGGATTTTCTTTTCTTTTCCCCCTTTTTTTCTCACAATCTCAGAATGACTAAATTTCTAACTTTCAATTTTCTTTTCGTTTTTTTTTTTTTTAACCGATTTGTAATTTTTTCTATTTAAATTAATACGGTTCTTTCTTTTTTTTCATTTTAATCTTTTTAATTTATTTTAAACTTAAAATTTTAAAAAAATTCATCGCACCTCTACCAACGAGAGCTTTATTTTTTTCAGCCTCCAAGGATTCGTTCTCCTCTTTTTCGCTTCTAATCCCAAACTCACCCGAAAATAAAACTCGTGGTTTCTATCGTGACTTCTCCTTCCGTTTTCGTTGTTCCATAATATAGAATTTATTATATGGCATGCCTCAAATTTTGATGAACAAGTTTCATGGGGTGAGCTTGACCATTTGCATTTCTTTTCTCTTCAATTATGGTTAAAATCAGAATAAACTTAAGAACAACTTGCGCATTACAAAGCAACGAAAACTTTTAATTTTTTTTTCACTTGTGTTTTAATAATTTATATAAGAAATTGGAATGTTCTTTTTAAAGTTTAGAAACAACGAAAACTTTTAATTTTTTTTTTTAACTTGTGTTTCAATAATTTATGAAAGAAATTGGAATGTTCTTTTTAAATTTTAGAAACAACGAAAACTTTCAATTTTTTTTTAACTTGTGTTTTAATAATTTATAAAGGAAATTGGAATATTCTTTTTAAAGTTTAGAAACAACGAAAACTTTTAATTTTCTTTTAACTTGTGTTTTAATATTTTATAAAAGAAATTGGAACGTTCTTTTTAAAGTTTAGAAACAACGAAAACTTTCAATTTTTTTTAACTTGTGTTTTAATAATTTATAAAGAAAATTGGAATATTCTTTTTAAAGTTTAGAAACAACGAAATCTTTTAATTTTTATTTTAACTTGTGTTTTTGTAACAGAGGAGTTTATATATGTTTGTAGTCCGATTTTTGTGGATAAAAAGGGACGACTTGATCCTTCCCAGGACGACTCTGGGGAACTTTTGTTATATTAGGGTTTTTTCCCTCCGGAGTTCGGAACTCTCGAAAAAACTATGTAAATTTAGAGAAATGTAATTTAAAACGCTTACCCCTTGTTTGATTTTTAAATAAAAACACTTTCCTTTAAATTGAACAAATTTCTTATACTTTTATTTGTCAAATTTCTCACACCTTTTCCTTTAACTAAATTTTATACACAAAAAAATAAACTTCTATAATTTTATTTTTACAACTTTATTTCAAATAAAGTTCACAAAATAAACTTCAAAATATAATAGCTAGGTTTTCAGTGCACGCTTTTAAACGAAAATAGTTAAAATTTATTTCGACTCAATACTTTTATTATTAATAACTTTACTTCAAATGCTTTACTTCTTTATTACAACTTTATTTCAAATAAATTCCACAAATTATCTTCAAATTAGCATAGCTATGTTTTCAGTGCACGCTTTTAAACGAAAATAGTTAAAATTCGTTCCGACCCAATGCTTTCAATCGCGACCGGCAATATTTGAACAAAAAGAAAAACCAATAACTTAGTAATTTTTTACTTAAAATCGCGACCGGCAATATTTGAACGAAAAGGAAAACCAATCGATATATAAATTAATATATATATATATAATATATAACTATTACAGTATAACTTGCCGTAAGATAAACAAAAGAAATATGACACTACCACAACATTTTTTTTACATATCTCATGTACAGTCATACAAAGACGAAGGGAAAATGTCTTTTAATATTTTGGATACAAAATCTTAATAAGAACAATTTTCCAAATTTAGTCTTTGTCGAAATATGAAAAAACTCCCCGTAGAAATCCTAAGGTAATATGTATAAGATATATTGAACCTTTTCAACAAATCTCTGCTTTTAAAAAATGTATCCAAGAATATTTTTTTTTACATAAAATACTCTGTCAACTAACATTTCAACACTTTCTTAATTTCTATGTTAATTATCGCACGTTTAATTAATTGTTCCAAATATGGAAGCTTTAATAGTATTGCCTTGATTCCCTAAGGCAGTGTTTCTTAAAGTGGGGTACGCGTACCCTGAAGGGTACTCGAAAAAATATTAAGGGTACTTCAATAAAATATATCGTATATTGAATTCACTACATTATCGCTTCATACGGAGATTCGCTGGATTTCGCGTGGAAAATTATTTACTAAACTTTTGACGCTTAAGATGGAGGTGGCTATTTTTCTAGGAGAAATAAACTCGGACTACGCACAATATTTTGAAAATGAAAAACGGATTTGCAAATTGGCATATCTTGGCGATATTTTTGATAGGCACAACGACCTAAATCTTCAGTTACAGGGAGTTAATTCAATTTTTTCCAGAACACGTGACAAAGTAAATGCATTCAAGACGAGAATAATGTTTCTCACAGCTTATTGACTTTATACAAGAAAACGAAATTACTTTAAGTGAAAATTTTAACTACACAATAGCGATACACTTAACAAATTTAGAATTAAACTTCGAACAATATTTTCTTAGTATGGTGAAGAGGAATATAGCAAAAAGCTTTGGGTTATAGATCCATTTAATGATAAATTTATTGAACAAGCCGGAACTTCAGATATTATGAAGGAAAAACTGATGGAGTTTCTGCGGATACCAGAGTTTTGGCAAAAAACTAAAAATGCATTAAAGTGAGTGTGAATTTAGAAAAGTTTGAGAAACATTGCCCTAAGGTACTAAAAAATTCAAAAAAAAAAAAAAACAAACAATAGAAAATCATAGCCCACAACTTAAAAGGGGAACAAATAATAACACATAATTAATATAAATTTAAGCACTTTATATTTAATAATAACTTTTATAAAAGTGATTTTTTATTTTTTTTTGGGATTGTTTAACTTGTCGGTGTTTAGGCACACAAAACAAAACTTTGAGTTTGGCTCCCTGAGCCAAAACTCAACACCGTCCCCGGAAGCCATTTCCTAACCGCACGGCAGGTAACCCATTCGTCACCCACTAGCATCCCATTGCGAGACAACATGGTGACCCATACCACCTAAAAACAATAACAAAAAAAAAACGTTTAAGTTTATAAAGAAAAAAGGAACCTTTTTATTAAAAGTAACAAATACTTACTCCGAAATGTTCGGCCACAACACACTGTATTGGCCATATGTGGTCCACCTCCACAATAATGTCGCACCTATGGTCTCGACCAGAAGCCATTACTGGCTTCAACGGCCAACACCTCAAAGTAGTCACACTCATGAAATACATTTTTTTTTTTGTAATTATTGTTCAATTTAAAATATGAAAAAAATACAACACAAATTTAACCCTGCGAGGGAAAATTAGGAACAAGTTAGACCGACAATGTTGGTGTGATAGGATTCAACAGATTTGGAGTATTTAGAGTAAATTGTCTTTCCGCTGATTCAAGAAATTCCGCCTTACTTGTCAGTGCATCGAAATCTTCGTGCTTTTCGTGTAGGAAGAACAGTCTGTGATTTGAGTTCAGTATTCCTGCTTGGAAAGTGAACATTGCGGTTTCTTCTAGATCTTTTGTAACGGAAACGTAATGATTTGGATGCCTTTGCATGGCCTGATTTACACATTCCTTCAATAGTGACTTCATTCGTCCTGCAAATACTGTGAGAGTTTCGCCAAGTAATTGCTTGGAGTTCTGAAGTTCATGAATTAAAGTGGCGTAAGGTCTTCTGGAAACTAATTTCGAAATTAAAGTATCTAAAAAGGTTGTTAAATCGGTTACAGATATGTTATCTAAAAGGGATGCGGCACGTCCACGGAATCGTGTGGGTAGTAAAGAGACAAATATGGTTTGTTCGTCCTTACTAAGTATGTCATGGATGGTTTGACAACACTGAGGAAAAACTTTCACTTCCGACGCTAAATTTGGTCCGAGTTCCGCGTGAAGTAAGGGGATTGCATTAAAAACAAATTGAGACACTTTGTTACAATCTACAGACATTTTATTTTCTTTTATTTCAGGTTCACTACTTAAAATCTGGTTGTTTTCGTAAGAGTTGCTTCCTAGGGCTTAAATTCCCTGGGAAATCGAGGGTGGTTGGAGATTTTGGTGTTGATCGTGAAAGTATACGCCCGCTTCGTGTTCGTCCTGTTTCTTGCACTGATGGTGACGCAAAAACTGGACTGGTGTTGTCGAAGGAGAACTCGTTTATTTGCTCCTCAAAAGTCAGTTCGTGCACCTCGTTATTTGTTTCCGGAGTCAAATCTGGTTGAATCATTCGTCAATTTGCCACAACTGTCTTATTTTTAGATTCGAGGATCTGAGATTTTTAATGCTTAGCAACTCAGATCCTACCGGCTGCGCCAGATGTTGTGGATCAAAAGGGACGACTTGATCCTTCCCAGGACGACTCTGGGGAACTTTTGTTATATTAGGGTTTTTTCCCTCCGGAGTTCGGAACTCTCGGAAAAACGATGTAAATTTAGAGAAATGTAATTTAAAACGCTTACCCCTTGTTTGATTTTTAAATAAAAACACTTTAAATTAAACAAATTTCTTATACTTTTATTTGTCAAATTTCTCACACCTTTTCCTTTAACTAAATTTTATACACAAAAAAATAAACTTCCATAATTTTATTTTTACAACTTTATTTCAAATAAAGTTCACAAAATAAACTTCAAAATATAATAGCTATGTTTTCACTGCACGCTTTAAACGAAAATAGTTAAAATTTGTTTCGACCCAATACTTTTATTATTAATAACTTTACTTCAAATGCTTTACTTTTTTATTACAACTTTATTTCAAATAAATTCCACAAATTATCTTCAAACTACAAAAGCTATGTTTTCAGTGCACGCTTTTTAACGAAAATAGTTAAAATTTATTTCGACTCAATACTTTTATTATTAATAACTTTACTTCAAATGCTTTACTTTTTTATTACAACTTTATTTCAAATAAATTCCACGAATTATCTTCAAATTAGCATAGCTATGTTTTCAGTGCACGCTTTTAAACGAAAATAGTTAAAATTCGTTCCGACCCAATGCTTTCAATCGCGACCGGCAATATTTGAACAAAAAGAAAAATCAATAACTTAGTAAATTTTTACTTAAAATCGCGACCGGCAAATTAAATTACGAATATCTGTATTGGAGTCAAAGAATCCATCAATACTGATCGATATCAAATCGATCAAACAAATTTTTCAATAAAAATTTGGTCATCGTACTTTGACCGATATTAGTAATTTTTGCGGAATATGCGAAAAAAAATTATTCGTTGAAGACGAATAATTGCTTGAAAAAATTTTTGCGTATGCAATTTTTTTATTATCGCGTATGAACAAAATTAATTTATATTTTGCGATACTAAAATTCGTTAGTGTGCAATTTTTAGTGTATTTCGACATAAAAAAATTTATGTCGAAGCAAAATAATAATTTAAATAAGATATTTGGAAATTGTTTATATTTCGAAATATGTTAATAAATTTAAATAATTATTTACGCGTTTACAAAAACTAAATTTCGAAATATCGGGTTCAATAAACGCTTTTTTGGTCGGAATGATTTTTTGGTACAGGGTGTACCACAACACGATTGAAATCACACTGCAATCGGGATACAAACGAAGTAATAAATCCTCTGATGACCTGAAAGCATAAAGCATATCCTCTTCCTTGCGAGGAGAAGATATGAGATGGGGCAGCAATTGTGAGCAATTGAAAAGGCTGCAAGCCAAGCTGAGTCGCCGTTGCTAGCTCGCCGGAGGAGTGGGTCGTTGCTCACCACTACTTGTCATCAGTATTACACATAATTTATTTTATGCGTGCATACGATTTTTTTTTTTTTTGCAATGTAAAGACTTTAAAGTGATAGCGCGGGCTATCTAGCAAGGAAATTCGGTTTCGCAAGAAAAAAAACCGAATAAATGGAGGGTTCGTTAGTTCGTTGGTCCCCGAAACTGACCAATTTTACGCCATTGCCTTCGCGAGGTATGTCTAGGCCGATTGGAAAGATGGTATGGCAACCGGTCTTATGAGGCTTTTGTCCCACGCGAATGGATCAGAAACAAAATTGACCATACCCGCCCCTATGAAATGTGTATGGTCCCTTTTTTTTGTTAGTCTTTCCCGTGCCTCACGACTTCATCTCTCTCTCCCTCTCCACTACCCTTTTAGGTCAAAGTTGACATCATTGCTAGTCCTTCCCCCTTTTTTTCAATTCTTCGTACGACTCTCCGAGCATGACCTGCACTCAAGAAAACCAAATATGAGCAGGTAAAGAAACGTTTGAATGTTTTTTTTTTTCTTTTATCTTTTAATCAGTTTCATAAACCTAAACTTTAGTTATATAATAGAAAACCAATAAATTTTCGTTCTTATAAGCGCTAATGTTACATGTGGATTTTCTTTTCGATCTGTTTATTTTATTTTGTTTTTGTTGTTTCATTAGAGGAGAGTAAGAAAAAGGAATCCTTTTCCTTTTCCTTGAAATATTACGCTTAAAATGCGGTCCGATCATTCTAGCGTTTTTTCTTTTCTTTTACCGCAAAAATTTATTTCTTAAAACCCAGTATTCTTGAAAAAGATTTTTTTTTCTTTCTTTTCTCTTGGCTTGTGTTAGCATATATTTGTTTATGTTAATCTTAAATCTAGAATATATAAAAAAAAAAATCAAATTCATAATATGAAATTGACATCATTTTGTTTTTTGTTTTTTTTTTTTTTAGTCTTCTTTTTTCTTTTTTTATTGATTGTTGCTTCTATCATCATACGAATTTCCCCAAACTATGCATAGTGGAATGCAGGAAAACTGTAGAGATACAATTTAATTACAAGTTCCGTATGACAATTCCTCATGCCAATCTATAGGTAAAAGTGTACCATATTCTATATACACCGCCTGGGTTATAATCACTGGCTTAGTGCGCTCGACTCCATTTTGGTGTGACGGATGACAAATTATACACATATATATGTATATAATTAATTAATTAATTAATTAATTAATTTCGGAATTTCTCGATCTACTATTTGTTTTAAAGATGTTAAAAAATCTATTACTATACTTTCATTATTATCAAATTGATATAGTAGTAAATTATTTAATACATCTATAGATTTTTCCATTGAAAAGTAATTGTAAAAATCGATTAATTTTATATTGCAAAATTTTATTTTATATTTAGTTAATGCTTGATCAACATTATTTCTATTGGAATAGTCCATTAAAAAGTCGTTATTTGTAAAATCTTTGGTTTTTTTTAATATTGTCTAATGGATAGCATGGATTATATTTTATTATTTCCTCCAATTGTTCTCTGACTTTTTCATAGCGGCTCCTCTTTTTTTTTAATTGTTTGTTTGGGCTAGAAACAATTTGTTCAAAAGGCGGCTCATTTCCGTTTGGTCGTTGAAGGTTGCACTCATCTCCTGTAATTTCGCCCCGTTGTTGAGGCTTTTATCATATAAAAACATAAAAAAAAATAGAATCAATTTCCACCGATGCTCAAGGAAATTAATTTATACAGCCGCTGGGCTGGTGCATAAAAAAATAATATAAAAAAATTATCAAGCAAAAATTATACGTTCGCACGAGTTTAAGACTTTTTTACTTCTGGCAGATTTACAAAGGGAATATTTTTACAAGTCATTATACAAATGTGTGCAAGTACATTAAGTGCCAAAAGTATCGGATCAAAAATACATTATAGTCATTTTACTATACAAGAAACTCTATAGATAATGAATTTACTGCTTTTGAAGAATGAATTACTAAATTACTTATAATTGAATGTTAAAAAAAGAACTTAACTTGATACTTTTGATGTATGATGCGTTCACACCCGTTCTCCCAATAATTCATACCGTTCTTGGCGCATATTTTGCCATCGTATAATTTCATCTCGAGACGGAAATCTTTGTAATCTTCCTCCAATTCAAATTTTAGTGTTGATTTCCCCTTCGTATTTCTCGTATTCGAAACATAAGAGAACATTCTCCCAGTCGCGTTCATTGAGTTCGTTGATAAACCGAATTCGGTTATGTCGTTGAATGCCTCGGTGAATGTCCGGGTAGTTTTTTCAACTGCAACGGCACGTTTCGTTTGAATAGGAGTAGTTGTGGGTGACGTGAATATGTCCATATTCCTTTTCTTTACAGACGAGGAAGAAGGTGAGTACTGTTGGGTTAGAGGCATTTCTTCTTCTGTTTCTGAAATCACACAAGTGAGCATATACTTTTTCCAATATTTCACCGTTATCGTATCTAATAACGTCTGATATGTAGCGTTTAGCATCTTTGAACTTAATTTGTATAAGATGTTGAATGATTTGACTACCCACGTCTCCTGATTTTTTTCCCATGCCTTCAATACTATTAGAAGACATTGATCGAATCGCTTCATTATTGGCATTACTTCTGGATTCTCTTCCTCGGTCGGAATATTCTCTATTATCACCTTATTATATATATATAGAAATATGTATATATGTATTTTTATTCTTTTTTTTCTTGAGAGAATTCACTAACACTTCATTATTAAGCAAAGAATTTACATTGTATTTTGCTAATTTTCATGAAGATAATATTTTTGTAATATTTATACATTTATTTTTCTTAAAATAAAATTTCTAAAATTCTCAAATTGAAAAAAAATTCAGAAAACAATGTCGCAAAACCCAAAAAGGTGGGGGAGCTAATTTCGGCCGCCTTTGATATTCGTATTGCGTCGAAATTAGGTTCCTTTTCGCTGATAAAATTCCCGAATTATTTAGGCAAATTATTCTGTCTTTGTTTGTTTTTTTCTGCTTATACTATTGTTCCTCGTTATTACTAGTTAAATAACCATTCGAATTAAATAAAGAGGAAAAAAAATAGCGGATTTGTTCCGATTATTATTAAGCATGTTGATAGACAAATTAATTTCCGAATCAAATTCCTTTTTTTTTTAAAAATAATTTTTATTTTTTTTTTTTTAGTTCGGTACTTAATTTTTTTGGGGAAAATATCACTTTTCTTTTTATAGCACATCCGAAAAACTTATTTTTATTTATTTTTTAATCACCTTTCCCCGTTTGCTTGAACTAATTTTAAAACAATTTTTCTTTTCCGTTTTTTTTTTGTTCCGTTTATTATTTTTTTTTTACTAAAAAAATTCTCAATTAATTTAATTAATTATTTCCGAGATCTTTTGAATATTTATCAATCCTACTTTAACTTTATTTTATTTTTCTTCTCCTTTTTTTCCTTTCAAAAAAATCACCTGTTACTTCGTGGACCGTATTCCACATTTTTTTATTTTGTTTTCTTTAAAGAATTTTTAATAAATGTCAAAGGTTTTTTTATTAATTTTTATTTTTTATTAAGAAAATCATTACAAATTTGTACAACTAATTCGGTTATTTTATAATGATTTATGTCCTTTTCGCAAGGAAACTCATTAGCTTTCTATTATTTTGTAGAATTATTAACCAGTTTATAATATATTTGTAATTCTAGAAATTTTAAATCTTCTCGAAAGGAAAAACAAAATGAACTGAAAAACTATTTTTTCTCATAGCTAGCTTTTTTAAATGAATTTATAAAATAAGCAAGTAATGAAATGTAACTCCACCTATTCAAACTCTTCCCAAAACCTCGTTCCAAACTAAAACCTGACCAACAAAAAGCTTTTACCCCATCCTTTATCTCCCGCTCCACAAAAAATTCCCAAAATCACGCCATACTGTAGTCGTTATTCCAAAATACCAAAGAATTCAAATAATTTAAACAAATTGGCAGGAACCAAAACCAATAACCAATATTCTGAAAACACTCCAAGAGCAGACGAAACCACTAAACATCTCAATCAAACGGAAGCTAATTAACGACTGACTATTTATTTGGTATGAGTAATAGTATAATAATGTGTACATTGATTCATATATACATAGGAATGCCTACAATTCGGTCGTCCTGACAATAGGTCGTCCTCGACCTTTACAAATAAAAATATATATAAAGTACAAATTAAATAAAATTCATATGCGTATCATTTCACATGGTTAAGATTTAATGTATGGTCTTAAACTACCAGCGACGAAAACCCCTGAAAATGGTTTACGTGTGTTTTGGTATCCTTCTAGATCCTCCAACAAATATCTATCATTTTCAAAAGCTTTCTTAATAACAAAAGGACCTCTGTATTTGGTATAAACTTCTTACTGACACCAACGGTGGTATCTACATTTTTATCTTTACTTAATCATTTATTTCATACATCTTTTGTGGCTTATGTCTCAAATTATACCTCTTTTCATTATAATCTTGTGTTAACTTATTTATTTCATTTGCCCTGTTTCTTATTTTTTTCAAATCCCTTTCGATATTCAAATTCTTATTTTCAATATATAAATATTTTATTTTCTTTCAAAAGAGGATCAAATATGGTATTAATATGCCTTTGGAAAACCGAAGGGGCATTTGTTAAATTGAATGACATTTTCAAAAACTGGTGCTGCTCAAAGGGAGTAACGAATGAAGTATATTTTATTGATGATTCTTTCATATTAACAAGGTAGAAATCATTTTTCAAATCTATACAGGAAAAGTATTTTTTCTTGGACAAACAATCTAACTGGTCTTCGATAAGAGCTGACGCATAATGATCACGAATTGTTATTTGATTTAATGTTCTAAAATCCACACACATTCGAGTTTCCCTCCTTTTTTATCACTAAAACGATCGGATCGATATGGCGAATTACTTTCTCTAATAATTTGTTTACTGATAAGGTCTTCAAGAATAATTCTAATGTTTTCCTTTTCTATGAAAGATAAATGACGAGGTTTGTAATAAAATGGTTCATAGTGTGTTAAAGATACGATCATTTCGACTCCATGATCCGACTTCGGGGGTACTCCAAAATGCTTCAAATAATTTTTATATATTTCAAAAAGATGTTGTGATGTTGTTATGTAAAAATTCTTTGAACGTACTCACCTTGGCTCTTTCCAGAATTTGAATTGAAACTTAATCAAATTTAGTTGTCTATTTTTTTTTAATGGTGTCGAAACTTATTTAACTTGATTGGGTGTTCTACCGCAGGAATTAAATGAAAACTTTCTGGAAATGTTCTCTTTTCATTTGATTTCCGAACTTTCTGCTTCTCAGAAGACTTCCAACGATATCAGCAAGTGGGAGAGGTTTCTCGAAGAAGTAATATTGTTTGTTAAAAAATGCATAATCCAAAAAAAATTTACTTATTATGCTGCTTTGGTTGTCGTTCGGAGTTATTATTGAAATAAAATCCTTTTATATATATAAATATACTCCGTTAAAATTCTTTATTGTCTTTTAAAAATCCCTTAAACTTTAGTAATCGACACTTTTATATTTTTTAAATCACGCCTTTTTTTCTTATTTTACAATCTATCTCCTTAAAAATATCGCTAAAGCAGTTACGAACTTCTTGTTTAATTAATTTACAACTTTAACTTTCTTCAAAAAACAAAACTTCTTGTATAAAAATAGTTACGAACGTTTAGAAGAAATGGACCATATATACCCCAATGAACCTCTATCAAGAAGACGAAACTTTAGCATTTCTGACGGCAGTCGATGGTAAAATAAAAGATTTATGTACCATGGCAGGTGACAACACAAATGCTTCATGTTCCTATTGGCATGAAGAAATTAAAAAAACAACAACAAAAATACAATCTCAGACCGATGCTGTAAATTACTTCAACATAAACCGCCGACAAAAACGAACTTGGTTCAATATAATAGGAACAGGTATGAAAACTTTATTTGGTACAATGTCTCAGGACGATGCGGACGACATTTCTTCAATGATAAAAGCATTGGAAGAACACGACAAAGAAAATCTACATATAATTCAAAAACATATCACAGTCGTGCAATCAGCGTTCAATAATCTTAATAAGGCATTTACAAACATGACAATACAAATGAATCGTTTTGAAGAAAGATTCGAACGTTTTTCCATTAAATTAGTAACCTAAATTAGATCTCTTATAAAGGAATTCCAAATTCTTCATATTCACACGGAAATGAACGAATTGTTAATTTTCACCCTACATCTTTTACAACAAATATACAGTCATCTAAACGAACAATATTCAATATTATCTTCTCTACAACAACGCAAATTACACCCCTCTATTGTAACTGCGGGGTTTACATATGGGGGTTTTTACGAAGAATGTAAGTCCCCTGATGATCCTTACGGCATATCTTCTTCCTTGCGAGGAGAAGATATGAGATGGTGCAGCTTATGTGAACAACAAAAAGGCTGCACGCCAAGCAGAGTTGCGCTTGCTAGCTCGCCGGAGGGGGGGGTCGTTGTTCACCACCATCTACCATCATATTACACATAATTATTTATGCGTGCATACAAGTATTAATGTCGTTTAGACTTTAGAGTGATAGCGCGAGCTATCAAGCAAGGAAATTCGGTTTTGCGAGAAAAAAAAAAACCGAATAAAGGGAGTGTTCGTTAATTTCTGGTCACCGAAACTGACCGAACTCAACGCGAAAGCCTTGCGAGGCATGTCGGGACCGATTGGCAGAGATGTTATTGCCAACCGGACTTTGGGGCACTTCCCTCCCACATGGACCGACAGCAGAATGCCGGCCCCCATATGTCCATACTCGCCCCTATAAATGAGCATGGACCCTTACAAATTTTATGCTGTCTTCACATATCCCCTAGCTCATCTCTCTCTCACACTCAATTATGATTTATCTAAAGCGCCCCATGTCTTGCACTCGTGAAGTAGGAAACCCAGCGGGCATTAAATTCACCTTCAGAAACTAAAAACTAGCCAGCCATTTTTCTTTTCTTGTCATTATTTTCTTTTTTTTTTTTTCTTTTTATCAAACAGGATTATTTTAATCAGATACAATAATAATTTCCCTTTTACAAATTCAGTTCCTCAACAAAATTTTATTGGTCTCTTTCTTTCTTGATCTAGACCAACGGAAGGAAGGAAATTCCTTAATATCGAATCATGATAATTAAACAATATCAAATTTATTATAATTCCCGTCTGATTTTAACTTTAATTTATCATATAGATTGTCGTATCGTTTATCGCAATACTTAAATTAATGGGATCCTTTCCTTCTTATAAATTCCTTTCCCACTTTGCTCTAGTTCAGATTATGCTTAAAATTGCTTACTTTGGTCTATACACAATATATGGCATGTATGGCATTTATAATCATTTACTTAACAATTTTATTCGTGATTTATTTACTTTAATTTATTTTTTCTTCTTCTGAAAATTAATTGATATGTTATCTTATGAAATTTTTATTAATTTTCTCTTTTTTCTTGATTCCTTTTATTTTTGTCATATGTTTTATCATTTACCTTACTCTTCCTCGGGATCAGAGCCAGATTAAGGATGTGTACACAAAATTAATGCAGCTCGTACAAGCTAGACACCAGGAAGATAGAAAAAGTATTTTCAATTATAAACAAAAAAAAATTTCACAAAAAAACCGTATGCCCACATCTTAATATCATATTCAAAAAAAAGGAAAGTTTATTACTTAGCTTTATTTCAAAAAAATTTATTACTTAGCTTTATTCAAAAAAAAAAATTATTATTTAGCTTTATTCAAAAAAAAAAATTATTATTTAGCTTTATTTCTTTAGTTTCTATTTCTTAAATGAAAAAAAAAAGTGTGCTTTCTGACAATATGAATGAATCTCCTGACATCCTTTGTGGTATTTTGATGACACAATATATTGACTATCCTTTTAATTCTCAAAACTATATATATATTCCTGTGTTTTGTCTTCTTTAATAAATGAAATTTTGGTTTATTATTTTACGTTACGAAAAATAATGGCATCTCGAACTCAGTTCCTGCTGGGATCAGTTTCAAAGAAGAAAAAAAAAATTTGGTTGGTTGAAATTTGTCGTTCGGCTGCGTCTAATCTTCTGCTCGAGCTCTTTTAAATACATCTATGTTATATTTGAATATGTAAGGGCTTGAATTTCCGCTGCCATGAACTACTTATCCGATGAAAAAAAAACCTGGACCAATAAAACAAGGTATATATGAATATACCGTATAAATTTGCTTTTTGCAAAATGGCGGAGAATTTTGATGCCGGCTATGTACTACGTCTGGGTAAATTATCTTGATACGATGCCTCAATTCCTAGTTGAAAATAATAAAATATCCTGGTGCTACAGCCATAACAGGAGCAATTGAAATTTTCTATGTTTTTTTTTTCTCGGAATCAATTAACACATTTTCGCGCACATTTATCAAAAAAATTTTATTGCCACTTTTGAACTTTATTAAAAAAAAAAACTATCATTTTATGTAAAAAAAATAAAAAAAAACGAAGTTACAAGGAATTTATTTAATTTCCTTTTTTTTCTTTCAATATAAGAAACGTTTCAGGACCGAACTTTTCATAACTTTTTTGTTTTCTTTTTTTTTTCTTTTAAACCTACTCGGTTCATGATCCATCCAAGACTCTCGATTCAACAAGAAATTTTTTCATCGAAAAACTACCATAACCAAAAAAAAAAATATATCCGTCCCCTTCTTCCTCAACAGTTTCAAAAAATCAGACCAACGGATTTGAAGCATTCTTCATATCAAAATTCTGTCGCGTGTTTTAAAAAAACCGGTTACGCTCTTTTGTCCCTTTCTTTAAAGAGAATCTTTGAAATTTTTTTTTTTCTCGTTTGTAACCCAACGGAAATAGATGGCTCTAACTATCACTAAGATCACTTGAAATGGTTTTAAAATTTGATTGCGATAGATGGCCATCCTGTTGGGTAGAAGAAAAAGCTTTTGAAATTTAAATTTCGCCGTGTAGGCTGCAAGAAGGTTTCACGTAGAAACTGCAAACTGCTGACTGAAAAAAAAAAATCTGATCCATCAACAGTTTTTTGTTCCCACGCGTTAGACTATACTTACAGTAGAAACATTAACGAAATTGCAATCAGAAATAGGCAACCAAACTGACGTATTACACTTAGATTTCCCATCGTTCACCCAAATTATTCGAGTAGATGCGGAACATCTCGGAAATGGAATTTTGATACGAATTATCTTTCCCATGCCATCCCGAGATATATATACTCTTAATAAAGTATATTTATTCCCAAAACCCACTAACAAAACTAACTTTGCAATTCTGGACACTAAAACATATTATATTCTGAATAACACCAAAAAAGGAGTGTCTATTGAATTAACAACTGATGAATTTAAATAATCGTGTCAAGAAATACTACCAAACCACTTTATTCCTATGTATATATATAAAATAACTCAACCCCGCCAAATAAGTCCATTCAATTCCAAATGTTTACCGAATTTACTGGTAAAAAATCCTTTTCCCACTACTGATTGTATCTACAGAATTCTAAAACAAACCTCAGATTCGCTAACCAAATTAGTGAGCAAAAATGCTTGGTTATTTTCTTTTCAAAAAACACGCACTTTAACAATAAAATGTACAGATGAGAACTCACATGACTCATTAATTGGTAATGGAATTCTAACATTCACGTCTGACTGTACATATGTCCTAAATAACCAAGAACTACCGTTTGAAGGAAATATAGAATTTAATTTACCAATACACCAACCAGACCAACAAAACATACCAACTTTCATATTAGACAGAAAACCAGACCTAAACCCGAAGAACGAACAAATTGAAGACATTAATTTTAAAACACATTATTCTTTAAATATCAATCTACAAGAATCAAGTGTCAGGACGAGGGGTAAGAATAATGAAGATTTATAAATAATAATAATATTATTAAAAGGAAATACACTTTATTTTTAAGACTTTTGCTAATACAAAAAAATACACGGCGGACGGCAATCGATTTAATCGTTCGGCGAATAACAATCGACTGGCTTATTTTCTAGTTCTTGTTGCTTCTACAGTTGGGTCGCGAAAACCGCAACACAAGTAAATCATTACAGGAATTCAATGACGAGATACAAAAAATCCAAACTGATAGGAAAAACGAAAATCACAAAAACTTTATATCATGGAGTTATGTGTATAATTTATATGTGAATGTTTCATCAAGGATCATTTTGAATTGCTTGTAAGTGTCCTGATGATATCTTAGTAAGTTGTTTTTACGTTTTTTCTTTTCTTCCCTGTACTTTTTGTTTGGTTGATTGATTGTGATGAATTGTTCTATTCGATAGTATTCCTGTTGGAAACTAAGAAATATAATTTATATTCAATATAAATTCACTCTTACCCCACGACTCCATTGGACTTATTTCAAAGTTCACATTTTAGAGTCTCCACAAGACTTTCTTCCAGATCGACTGCAAATAAGTCTAAAGGAGTCGTGTGGTTAGAAAACCAAAAAAAATTAATTTATGATGATAAGTTTTGTAAATAAAAACACACCAAATTGAAAAATAAACATATGTTATAAAAATACATATAGAAACATCTAAAATGAAATTTAATATGAAATTGTTTACATTTTGTAAAGAAATTAATATACTATTAATATTATTTAGGTTTCAGTCAAAATAAACATATTTATGTGAAGAAATGTTATGTAGAAAAAATTAAAACTCCATTTTATATAGGTGCGTGTTTGTTTTATGACAAAAGTTCAATTTCACGGTTAGTACCTGAAAAGAGGGTTTTTACGAAATTTTATACTAAAAATACTCTACTTGTAAAACAATTTAATTATGTGCTTTTACGATTTTCTAATTAGAAACGAAATAATTATTATTACAACAGGTATCTCTTAATTGTTTTTCATTTTTACATGAATAAATATTTTAACGTTGAATAAAACGTGAACAATTTAATATTTTATTCGAATTTCTGCATTTTCTTTAATGATTTTTTTCAAATTTAATTGGTAGCTTTATAAAAGCTTCTTTAAAAGGAATGAAACTCAATTTTGAAATAAACTTTTATCAACAATTACTCTTCAAAGTAATGCATTTTTAATAATTTTTATATTTTACGTAAAATATAATATAGAATAATGTTCTACAGTTCCTTCAAATCTTATTGGTACACTTAATTTCATTAATATTTTTTCTTATACTTAAATTAAGTGATAACTATGGTTTTGTCAAAACTTTTATACTACCATATCTTTGAAAGAAAGGTATTTAAGAACATATAGTAACTGAAAATTGGTCTATAGCCGATAGGTTTTTCCTTCATAACTTTGTTTCCTCTTTCCCAAAATTTCTTCTAATTTGCAGGTAACCCAGACCCTGATGGCATAGGTCTAATCTGCAAATTTTATTCAAATCGGTGATAATGAATGTAAACAAAATTACTTCTCAAATTTTCTGGTAGTACCTACCATAGGGCATAAATATAAATAATCAAAATACTTTGACGTACCTTGCTATTTAACTTCATATTTCACAGCGGTTTTACACCTTAATAATGTTTTATTTTTTCAAATTAGGTCTATATATATGAATCACTAAACATTTTGAAATTGAATTTATTTGAAATTTTGGTAAGAAAAGGTGTTCGAACAAGCAATTCAACAATTCAGACATATATATGTCGACTGTTATTAGCAGTTTTTATTTTTTGTGAAATAAATTGTAAATTTATAAATTTTCAAAAATTACGTACAGAAGTTGTTTTTTGTTGGCCTTGATTTAAAAATTCGACCAAATCGTCATTTAACTCCTTTTCACACTTTTTATTCATTTTTTTTTTTTATATAACAAAGTTTTAAAGTTATAGTTAATCTTTTAATTAATCGAATGTTTTTCTAAATTTAAAAATCATTAAAACTTAATTAATTTTCATTTTCAAAACATTATAGCACACATAGCACTCAAGGAAAGACGCCAAACAAACGCACAAAGATTTTTACTCAGATTTACGCAGACGAAACTGAATAAAAAACTGTGCGCAAATCAGATTTACGCAGGCCAAACTGAGTAAAAAACTTTGTGCGTTTGGGCGTAAAATATAAAAGCACAAAAGTTCTGGTAAATATCGCAAAAAATATATGGTTTAAATCACGCGCAGATCGAACAACAACTGAAGCTTCCAATCATAGAGTTACATTAACTAGAGATTTCATTTCTCTCGTTTTCATACAAAATTATGGAGGAGAAATGGATACTATTTTATCTTCTCGCTCGCTTACTCCAAACCAAAGTGTAACTAATGCTAAAGTATGGAAAGCTCCTATCCTTACCGTACCGCCGTTTTTCAAAATTTGCCTGTTCTTTCTCAAACAATTTTCTATCCACTGCTGGCATAGATAGCATATTGTACGTATGGGTGAAAGAGAAATATAATCTAAGCAAAGAAGCACGTGTTGAAATTTATATGCAATGCACAAATACTATAAGAAAGATTGGGCTTTTAAGAGTTTTTCACGTGTTTTTGCTTATTCTGGCTACTTCGCTAGCTTTCCATACTTTAGCATTAGTTATACTTTGCTCCAAACGATGGAAGCCCAAGTTTTCCAAGTTTCGGATATAACGACTCGCCGCTTAACCTACATAAACAGCAGTATAACAATAATTCTTTCCACAAGTCTAATAACTATAATCATAGTATATTTACGAAAAAGAAAGATTTCCAAAAGAACTCACAAGACAACTGTGGCATCATTAAATGCTATTCAAATCCCTCTAAATCTCAATGAATCTACATTTAATTACGAGGAAATTGGCAACAAAGTAACTCCGCCATCACACATGGTTCTAATTCACCCACCGCCAAGTCCACCGAGAAAAATGAGGGATGGACCTCCTCCACCGCCGATGCCATTGGCTAAGCCAAAACAAACAGGGAAGGTTAAACAAATCTGTGAAACTCTCAACGAAAAACAGAGAGTGAGAAAATCATTGGAAAGTCTAAATTAAAAAATTCAAGTTCAAATGTAATAAAAAAATAAAAACAAACCCAAGCCTTAGAATGAAGTTTATAATTATTTCATTCATTTAATACTTAAAAAAAAAAAAAAAAAAAAAAATTTCTCAAATATTTCAACAAAAACAATTTTAAAAAACAAAAACAACAAAACGAAAACAAACCCCCAAAAGCAAAGAACTCTGAACAAAGCCAAAATAAAAAAAATAATAAAAAAAAAACACAACGGTATGCATTTAAGCAAATAAATAAATGACGCATACAAGGAATCCCCAATAGCAAGAACATGTGCTTGATAAACAAAAAAAAAAATAGAATAATAAGATAAGAAACCAATTCAAAAAGAAAAATGCAACCAAATGCAATAAAATTGTTTGCATTTCTACAAGGCGCAGAGAAAATAATATAAAAGAAAAAAGAGCACACGTTGCCTTTTTTCGCAAAGTGGAATTATTTTTTCTCAATTTTAAGCAAAAATTCACCTGAAAAAAGAAAGAAAAATACAAAACAAAAAGAAGAAAAAATATCACAAAAAACATAATTTCTATTTTAGTTTATTTTAACAAAAAAAAAATAGATAGAACAAATTCTTTTTATATATTGGGACCAAAATTATGTTTTGACAAAACATAAATCCCAGAATTCAAACCACGTCCAAATGCCAATAGGTTGCCTGGCCTCATAACAAAGGAACGCCCCGCCTCCTCGATCCACTGGTCCACCATAAAAACCCTTTTATGGCTATGGGTCGTCGCAAGTAGCCTCTGAAAAACCAAAACTTTAATTCTTTGTTTGAATAAATAAGCAAAACTATACTTACGTTATCAGGTGTAACCCAAATGTGAAGGTGTACATCCGCCACACCGTCATCTTCAAGGACAATGGTATTCCTTGCATCACTACCAATTAAGGTACTGTGATGAATGTAATGCCCAACACCGGTCCAAAAATTAACGAGATAACACATATTTTCCGTTTTAAATAAGAACTGATTTGAAATTCCAATCAAACCACCTTTTTATACAAAATTAAAGGCGCAGAAATGCACATTTGACAATTTTTCCGTTTACTGGACATTGTCCTATATTAATTAATAACGCATCAGCAAAATCAAGGTTATTGAACGAAACAAATTAAAATAAGAATTGACATTTTTTTTTAAAAAACTAATTTACAAACTAATTTTAAGATAATCATATTTTTAAGTCATAAGTTCTTAACTATATATGTAAGCAAATACAAAATTGTATCTGCTTTCACACAAGAATCTTAAGATCTTTGTTTGAAAGCAAATACAATTTTAATGTTGTAATATGAGAGAAGATGTTGTATAAAAAACTTGACATGGTCAAATTTTAGTAAAAAGGTTTCTAGACGCATGAACTGAGTCCGAAACATGTTAACGGTTTCAACATGTTGCGAATTTATTTCAAGCGAAAAGTAAAACCAAAACTAAGTTAAGACACTTTCTTCCTTGCGAGGAGAAGATATGAGATGGTGCAGCTAATGTGAACAACTAAAAGGCTGCACGCCAAGCTGAGTTGCGCTTGCTAGTTCGCCGGAGGGGTGGGTCGTTGTTCACCACCATCTATCATCAAATTACACATAATTATTATATGCGTGCAAAAGTTTTTTATGTCGTTAAGACTTTATAGTGATAGCATAAGCTATCAAGCAAGGAATATTCGGTTGTGTCGAAAATAACCGAATAATGAAGCGTTCGTTAGTTTTATGGTCACCGAAACTTGACCAACCGTTCCTAAAAGCCTTGCGAGGTATGTCGAGACCAATTGGCTAAGATGTTATGCCAATTGGTCTTAATTGGGGGACTTCCCACCCGAATGGACCAACAGCAGAATGCTGGTCCCCGTTGACGATAATCGCCCCTACAAAAATTGGTTATCGTCCCTTTCATAATTTATGCCCTCTTCATTCCTCCCCTATTCCATCTCTCGCTCTTTCTCAATAATCCATCTATCTACAATCAAACAATTTCGTTTCCATGGTTCTTGATTTTACTTTAATTGTACTCATATTCCAAAATTTATTTTAAATATTAATTCTAGTTGGCTAACATTTACTCAATCTTCTTAGTTTTTTTTTTTTTTCTTTAGGAAATAAAATTCCTGGAACTTGAAATTTAAGTTTAATCAAATTTTTAATTATTATTAATATACACCAAATCCAAATTTTGTTTTAAATTTTCATTTTTGATTTTTCCATATTTTCTTCAATTTTACTTTTACTTTATTTGAAATTTCCCTAAACTTTAATCTTAACTATAATGGAATCTTTAATTACTTCTTTTTTTGTAAACTGGTCCAAATTTGGCTTTCAATTTGAATTTTACACTTGTTTTTTTTTTTTTGTTTTGATATTTTCTTAAATCGTATTTTTTAATTTTCTTTTCTTTTGTTCAAAATTTCCGTAAAACTTTAATCTTAATTTCAATCAAAACTTTAAATTTTATTATTTTTTTTCTTTTTTTCTAATGTCAACTTGTCCAAATTTGGCTTGAAATTTTAATCGGTTTATTTTGGTCTTCCTTCTTTTTTTATTGTAGTAAAAAAAAAAAAACAATTTTGTTTCCTCTTTTAGATACAATTCTTCTTATTATTATTTTTAAAGTATAAAAGAAAACTTTATTCAACACTCACCCCAAGATCCGAAACAGAAGGCCTCCTCAATACGATTTCCATTAATTTAGGAAAACTAATATTTGCATTAAGCAAACGAGCAAAATATCGACTCAAGCACAAAATTTGTATTATTTCCGAATTACTTTTCTTTTTTTTTGTTTTATTTTACAACTTTTAATTAATATTTTCTTTCCATTTGTCTTGATTCGACTTTTAAGATAAATCCGAACATTGATAATATAAAACAAAATTCCGTTTTGCTACAGGAAAAAAATTTTCCTTTCTTTTTTTTTACAGTTTTAATTTTTAGTTTTTTTTTTTTTTGTTTTGTTTTTTTTTTTTTTCTACGACGCGATTCAAACAAACTCTCAAACCAGACTCTGTGTTCATCGACAAAAATTTTTTCCCATTGTGTCTCTTCCCGTTCGCAAAATTTTTCTGTATCAAATCAAAACCGGTATTTTTTTTAAATTTTTGTGTTCTTTTGTTCAGACTGGCGGATTGCATTCGTTCGCTATCTCATGAAAACATATTACGGGGCATTTTGTTTTGTTTTCTCGTGTTTCCTCTTTCTCCTATATTCTATTTAGTGTTACCAGGATAGGCGTTCGACTGATTTCCGAGAATTATTAGTAGAAAATTGGAGTAATGTTGGAAATCAAAGTGCGCGGGAGTAATTAAATAGAAAACGCTATTCTAGGGGTCGTTAAAACCAAAGTGTAAGTATGTTGTTACACACACCGTTACAAGGACGAAGAGAAATTTAAAAATTATACAAGGATGAACATTCAAACATTTGACAATCTTTTGGTACTTATTGGAAACAAAATAAAGAAAAATGATACGAATTTTCGAAAAAGTGTTACACCCGAAGAAAAGCTGCTAGTCACTTTAAGTTAAAAACTGATGTGGTTATTTGAATGCAATTAAAAGTTGGACATTATAATAATATGTCATATTTAGTTTTTAATTCATTTTTGTTCATCATTAAACATTACTTGATCAATTTGAGATGGATATTTTTTCTTCATCAACAAGTTTATTTAAAGTTGATATTTGCTTTAACTGGGGCATTAAACTTTTGAAGAAGTTTAAATCTGGATCTTCTTGTGCCGATTTTCTGGTTTTAGTCCGAAGGAAATCGATCATAGGGGCATTTACTGTATCAGCAGAAGTCATTTTTATGGGTTTTTTGAAACTTGAATTGCTCGTTGGTGATTCAAATATGTCACTATCTTCACCATAAATTTCTGCTACAATTTCTTTGTCTTTACTAAATTCAGGAATGCTTTCACTCGTCCGATGCTGACTTATGCAGTCCTTCATAAAATACATAGCGTATGCAAGATACCACTTTCTTTTTTTTGTAGCTTTAAACCCTGATATTGTTGATCTTACCTCTCGCAAGAAGGAGGTCTATTTATTCTTGCATTCAGTAAGTCAAATTATGGAACTTAATTAGTAAAACAGTTTTTAAAGGAAATATAAATGTTTTATATTTTATAATGTTTTCTACTCTTACTTAATGACCTTTTTTTAATTATATTCAAATAAATCTGCAGATATTTTGCAACTTGGCTCTACTTTAAATCATTGCATTATCTCTTTCGCTTGGGGTCTTCTACTATTGGGTACATAGTTCCTCAGACGTGTCAAGCTATTTGGAAAGCTCTTTGTCCAAAGTACATGACAACACCAGATACTGAAAAATAGTTAAGTATTGCAGAAAAGTTCCACAAATTATAGAACTTTGCAAATTGCATCGGCGCAATTGACGGAAAGTACGTGCGTATTCATTGTCCTCCTAATGCAGGCTCACAATATTACAATTACAAAAATTCTCACTCTATTGTTCTCCAAGCTGTAGTGGGTGCAGATGGAAATTGTATTACAATCGATGTAGGTGATTATGTTAGAAATGGAGACAGTGGTGTATTTAATGAATCAGTTTTTGGAAAATCTTTTAAAAACGGTGATTTAAATATTCCAATTCCGCAAAAAATATGTAATTATCAATTTCCATTTGTTCTTGTGAGTCATGAAGCCTACCCTCTAATGAAAAATTTAATGCGACCATTCCCTCGAAAATCTTTAACAAGTGAAAAACGAGTATTTAATTATAGTCTCTCAAGAGCTCGATGACTAGTAGAATGTGCATTCGAAATGATTACCAAGAAATTTCGAGTGTTAGAAAATGCAATTTTCTTATCTCCAGATAAAGCTGGAGTTATTGTTATGACTGTTTGCGCTCTTCACAATTTTATAAGAATTACAAAAAGAAAAACAAGTTGATGTGCACAATAAGCTCGAAATTATATTTGAAGACGTTACTTTGGAAACACAGGGAATACGAAGACCAACAAGTGTTGCGGTGAATGTTCGTACAGAATATATGAAATATTTTAATTCCGAAAAGGGTTCAGTTCCGTGGCAACATAAATATGCATTTTAAATTTGGTAAAGAATTAAAAACTGTTTTTAATTTTAATAAATAATAAAGAAAATAGTTGATTTTAATTAAAATTCTTTAACAGGCCGTGTAGAAATAGCAAATTTTATCACTGCGTAGAAATAGGAATTCTTCTACAAATTTCAAAAATCACTCTTATGTATTTTTACAAAAACTGACCTGTACAATTCATCTCTACAGCTATTTCCTCCCACAATTTGTCAATTATGTTGCGATTTGAATACTCCTTTAAATTAATATTAAATATTGGAGGTCAGTCTTTCACGAACAAAAGCAATTTTTCTGCTCCATTGCATTTGATTTTTAGCTCTAAGAAACTTAAATTGTATAAATAAAAATATATTTTAAAATTTCATTCTCATACCTTCAATTATTTTTAATATTTCTCCCTTTTTAAACACTTTTTTTTAAATTTAAATTGTAAAACGCTTTATATACTTTATTGACAATTGACATTTGACTAAAACAACATGATACCATCGAACAGTATCAGGCATGATTTTTGGCGTTTCGAAACACTCAACATCTGTTATGTTTGGATTTGTTAGTGTGCGTTGCCTGATTTAATGTTGTTTGCGCATATGCTTCTGTGTATATACTGGTAACAAAACTGATTTAGTGCTAAAAACTGTATTTGGCTGATTCAGTGTGTCCTCAGATTAAGTGATTAAAATATATGTATTCTCGTTTCAAAATATAATCGCCCCGAGAAAAAGTGTCCCTCACAGACGAGCTAATAAAATTAGATAAAGAGAAAACAACGAGTTCTTTTAGTAGTTGGACCAAAAATTTACATACACCATTAACTATGAATCCTAATTACGAAAAATAGTTAAACTGACTTCTACGTTAGTCCCTATGTTTTCAGGAGAATCAAACACTAACCTTTCAATAGAGGTACAACACTTCTCCTGTTGCAAGCAAGTTTTAATGTGTTTAGCGTAATGTTTTTCCCGGTATACTTAGAACTAGAATCCCATGCTAGAATCCCACTAGAATCTGCTGCATTCAGATTGGCTGCAGGTAATATGGGCGCGTTCGAAGAATTGGAAGTCCTTTAAAACAGAACTTACTTACCTAATCGAACTTATTTAGAGTCGGAAAATGAAAGAAAACAGTGTCGTCAGATACCAGGAGAAAGCTTGCAAAGTTTTGCCGCGCGAGTAACAAATGCATTTTATTCATGTAAAAAGGCCGCTAACGCTAAATATAATCAAAACACTAAAGTATGAATAATATCGAAAGCGCAGTAAATTCCGCTAATTCGCAACCGAAAAGAAATTCCCCATAATGTGTTAAGAATTGGAGCTCAAAGCTTTTATTCTGTCAAACGGGTGAATTGTTCGCGATATAGTAACATAATTAGAAAAAGGCGTTACTCAAAACTTACGTAATTTCCTTGATCTAACGTCTTTCTCTAGCTTGATCACTCTTGAATTAAAATAAAAGTAAAACCCTTTACAAATCCTTTGTTTACAGTTTTTTATTGTCCCTTTAATTCACAAAACTCCTTACACTTTAAAACTTGATTTTCTATTTTTTTAAAATACTTCTTATTGTGTTTTATAACCACATAAAACGAACTTTTCTTCATTCAAAAATATTCTTAACACTTAAAAAATTGATTTTCTATTTTTCAAAATACTTCTTATTTATTTTTTGTGTAAATTAGCCCTACAGGAGACCCTCGTGGCTCTCTCCGGGAAATTGTTTAGCGAAGATGATAGAGTTTTCTTTAGAAAGAGGAATCGCATTGGTGTTGGCTCGATTTTGGGTCGATCCGTGTATTGGATGGTGACAATTGTTAAACAACGCTTGGGTGGTGTTATAATTTATTTAATATATATAAGACTTACATAATGTTCTGCTTGCTGCCTGGTCCTCTGAGCACTATGTTAACTGGTATTAAATAAGAACACGAGTCTTTTTCCTTTTTTTTTTTTGAACAATCTTTTTATTTTAAACTTCTTCAAAACACAACTTTTAATTCCTTTTATAAATTCTCTTAAATCAATACTTTATTTTAAACTTCTTCAAAACAGAACTTTTAATTCCTTTTATAAATTCTCTTGAATCGATACTTTATCTTAAACTTCTTCAACACAGAACTTTTACGTCAAACTTTACTTTTCTTTTTCGCTAGCAATTCGTTTCCCGAGCATTTCTTCTTTAACTTTTTCTTTTTTACTGACTCACTTTCTACTACTTTAAACCGAACTTAAGCTTTTTTGTTGAAAACTTAACGACTTAGATTTACGTCGTTCCCGCGTACCGGATATTTTTTACTGAACTCTTGATTATTAAAACGTCACGACTTTACTTTGAGTCGTTAATGGCTATCCGATATTTTTAAAACTGACTTTTTGGTTATTCAAAGCCAGTATTTTTATAGGCAGAAAATTCATACTTTGTACTCATTATTTTCTAGGTCGCAGAACATTTATGCAATAGTTCTGGTTTACTTTCTTTCTAAAATGTTTTCATTGATTTCATAATTCATGCCAATAACATGTATTACAAAATCAATGTAATTTTTTGCCGATAATGAGTTTCGAAATACATCAAGTAATTTTAATGCATTTCGCAATTTATTACTTTTCATTCACAAAGTAGAACTTTCGTCGAAAAATGTCTGCAGTAATTTTTGGATTTAAAATATGATTTATAACTAGAAGTATGTGTAATGTTTTATTGCATTACATGTTTGATTTACTTTAATCAAAGACCGTTTAATAGGAGTTAAAATGACCACGTTTTTTTCTTTTTAAAAATTTCTTTTACCACTAAACTTAAAACTTTAAAGAATATTTTAAACAAATAACTTAACGACTTTAAATTTAAGTCAAAACTTTTTTTTTTTTTTTTAAATTAAATTCGAAAAACCATAAACTAAAAAACGACAAAACTTTCTGGTCAACCTGGTTTTGGTTAATAACTTCGCTCCCCCTTGTTCGATTTTGCAAAAATACAATACCAAATGAAGATAAGGAAGAACCAACTCACATCAAAATCGCATAACGCGTTTTTAAGTTATCTTGTATACGGACGGACGGACATTCAGAAATCGATATAACTTTTGATTCTCTACATAACCATACCCTTGAAACATTTCTACGGCGATGATTATTTCGATGTGTTACAAATGGAGTGACAAAACTAATATACTCTTTTGTAGTATTTACCATAGGGGATACAAATGTATTATTTATTTAGAAATTGACCAAACTTATTAAAAAGTATTTGACCACTTTGTTATAGCGCCTATAAGTATGAAATTCGCATGTTCGAGTTTTCTTTACAAAAGTAATATGAGATTATTAGATTTTCAATTAGAATAGAAAAATTAAAATTTAGTACAATTAAAGTAGTAGGTTAAAATATAATAATTTAAAACTCACTAAAATTTTTAAAATTTCACAAACTGTAGCTGCGTTTCTAATCTATTTTAAATCACTTTATCACAGTTTTTGAAATTTCTTAAATCAAATCTCAATAGAAATTTCTGCACACTTTTAGTAACTAGTTGATTCTATCAATTGTTAGGACCAAATATTATTTTGTACGACCTTATCAGTTACTTTCTTATGATAGAATGACTGATTTCCTTTAAAATATAAGCTTTTATTCCCTCAAAACTAATTATACAATGCAGTTCTATATATGATGTCAGAAGGAAGCACTATTTTTTATGATCAGAGAATATCCTTTGCAGATTGTTGACAACTATATATTGTACATATATATTTATATACACAAAACACTTGTTGCTATATTTTCGATGTTCGTAATTCAACGTGTTTTTTTCCTGTTAAAAAAAATATTTCATACTAAATCCCACGCAGGTTCATTTGGACATTTAAAAAAATAGCACAAACTAAAAGTGGAATCCTATAAAAATGAATTGGAAATTAAAATAGGAGTAAATATTTAAACAAAAATTAACAATTGGTTAGAAATAATATATTATACAAAATACAATCTCTTACATATTTTTTTAATAAAAATATTTATTTATTTATTACTAATTTTATAATGTATAAATACATTAAAATATGTTAAAAGTGCTGCCATTGTAGACTTTACAACCAACTTAAAATGAAATTTTAAAAAATATATTCATTAGAATTTAATCAGAAAATAATTTTTAAAAGACAAACAAAATTAATCTAAATAACATTTATTTGAAATATTGTTTGTCAGGATATTTTGCATTGAACAGTTTTGCATTCAATACTTTGCCATTTTTGTTCCATGTTTATTTGAAAATAATATATTTTATTACCAATTTGTCGGGTATTAAAAATAATAATGTATTTATTTTAGAATAATAAAGCCCTTTTGATCTAGATTTTAAATTCTAACAATTTTTGATATTCAATGGTCAAGTGCATGCGTTGGAAGGGCAATATTTTTACTGATCAAGAATATTTTCTGAGGAATTGTTGAAGAAGTTGAAGTTGTTGAAGACTTATTTCCTAAATTATTGCTTGAATATGTATAAAACACATTGAAACGATAATTGAGGAAATTTAGATACCCAAAATAAATGTAATAATGAGCAGTTATGTAGGAATTTAATTAAACCACGGGTGGATAAATCTTAATAGAAATAGACAACGCCACTAAAAAAAAACAGTAGTCACTGAAAAAAGAAACAAAACCAAGAAGCATTCTGAAACAAGCATAATCAACGAATATTAAATTAAAATTTTTACTTTAACGACTTTATGTTTTTTAGTTCGCGTTTACTCTAATAATTAAATAATAACTTTAATTTTTTCCTCGAAAGTACGTTACAGCTCTCATTCGTTGAACTTTTACGCAGTTATTTTTAGGTTCGGTTTTTTCTGAGATTTCTAACGCTTAGCGACTCAGAACTACCGTAGCTGCGCCACTATTATGTAAAAATCCTTTTCCCACTACTCTTTGTATCTACAGAATTCTAAAACAAACCTCAGATACGATAACCAAATTAGTGAGCAAAAATGCTTGGTTATTTTTCTTTCAAAAAACACGCACTTTAACAATAAAATGCACAGACGAGAACTTACATGACTCATTAATTGGTAATGGAATTCTAACATTGACGTCAGACTGTACATGTGTCCTAGACAACCAAGAATACCGTTTGAAGGAAATATAGAATTTAAGGCGCAGAGAAAAGAATAAAATCACACGTTGGTTTTTATATTAAGTGGAATTTTTTTTTTTATTCTTTTGAGAACTACAATTTTTACAAGAAATCACCTGAAAAAAGGAGAAAAAAGAAAACAAGAAAATCACACGTTGCTTTATGAAATATACATTTTTTTTTTTAATTCTTTTTATATAAAATCATTATTATTTTTATATAAAATCATTCGAGCCAGGAGTCCGCCGTGAAAAGACATAATAACTGGTATTCACTCCTTCCTCAAAACCAATTAGCATACCCTCGTCTATTAGGAAGGCGGACCCCGCTTTTTCGATTCATTGATCCTTTATTAAGACCCTTGCATTACTGTGAGTTACCAGAATCCATTTCTAAAAAAAAAAAGGGAGAAATACATACATATAATTAATTTGGAAAAAAGAAAACAAGAGAAAAAAAAAGGAACTTACATTATTGTAATCCCTCCATAAAAAAAGATGAGTTTCAGCCACACCAGCATCCTCCAGAATGATGTCATTGTAACCTTCACTCCCGATCAAATTGCTCGGAAGGAGAGGATATCCAATACGGGTTCGCAAACAAACCAAATATCTAACCATTTCCATCTCGTAGAATCCCCATCTTTGAAATTTGGTTTGAGACACCATCTTTACATTATGTAAACTCATCATTTCACACGTTGAAAAAAAAAAAACTGTTCACTTAGATTTATATATACATATGTATTTTCTTTATATATATTTTTTCTTTCTAATATTTTAATTCACTTAATTAGATTTATATACCCGACTTTTTACGTGGGCTTTTTCTACTGTCAAAAGAAACGTACAGAATATTAATCCCGAAAATTCCTAACGGTAAGGCTGAAAGGAAATCGGTTTTCCCTTAAAATATCGAAATTAAAATAATAAAAAGAAGGTGTTTTATTCGGTATACAACGCCGTTAAACGGTAAGTAAAAAGGGCTGGTGAACTTCTCTTCGGAAAGCACTCCCACGTCCTAGTGTAGTATCCAAACGGGGATACTACATAGGAAACATCACTTCCTGTGTCGACTAGAGATTCTATGGCAACACCCCGAATTTGCACTTTTTGTAGCATTTTTTGAATAGAAACAATTGATTTACTTTCATTTTTTGATCAAACTGGGGCACTGGTTTTAAATATACCCGAATTGTTGACATTTATAGCTCTTTAGTCAACATTTAATTCAGTCCTTTTCTTGGCATTATATCCAACTTGTTATATTTGGTTCTGTTTTATATTAAACACAATTGCTAATTCTGAACTTGTTGTTTATTTGACTAGTATTGAAAGACTGCTGTATAATAATAGCTCTCACAACTACTTACAAAGTACAATCTATTACACAACTCACATCTACTATTTCCGTTTGACACTCTCTGAAGCTTTCTTTTCATCATTGGATACTTTCTTATTTGGATACGTTTTACTTGTGTTAATTGTGAACTTTTCGTAACCATCCAGTCTTGTTTTAAGTTCTTGCATATCACGTGCGCCTCATTTTCACACTTGCATTAGCTTCAATTTCGTCTATTACATAGCTTATTAAAGCATCTTTCTCCAAGTTTATCTGATTGGTCAATAGTTTCGTCTACTAAAAATGTTCTCGCACGTCTCTTGTGTTTTTTTCTTCCTGCGCCCCAATTTATCATGAATATCTGAGCTTTAAATTCTATTTTTAAATTCATTGAAGAGTTTTGTTTTAAATATTACCTATGACGCCACACCCATTTCATTCTTAATGAATTGAAAGGTGCGGCAAACCTTTCAAAAGTTTCATTCCGTAGACCTATAATTCACTCTTAGACCATCTAAAGTCTTAATCATTTCTTCGAAATCTTCAATCCAGTCCTCAATATACATCTCTATCATCACTAAATGGTTCAAGTGATTCTTCAAACTCTCGAAAAAAATTGTCATAAACTTCGCATAGCAATAATTGAATCTGAATCATAGGTCTTGTAAGTATTACCATCCCCACTTAGTTCTCCTTCATCCTAAGTTCCAGGACTATTTTGCTTCCAGTTATTTCATTTTATTGTTTTGTCAGTTCTTCTACTAATTATGCCACTGTAGTAGTCGATTTTTAGTTATATCTCATCTTGAAATTGAAAACGATCTCGTTGGGACTATACCCAGTGGTATTGTTCTTTTGGGAATTTAAAATCCACTGTAATGACATCAATTCGGTGTCCCATTCTTTCACAGAATTATCAGGTGTTAAAATAGATTGATTTATACGCTCAATCTGTCCATTTGCGCGTAGAGTGCGCACAGCAGTTTTGACATGTTGTATATCGTAAGGCGGTTCCGCTGTCACTTATTATTTTATTAGGCAGTCTAAAATACGATGTCAATTCATTGAAAATCATGATGACGGGTTGAGTTTTCGTATTTCTAACGGCTTTCACTCGGGCTCATTGTGTTACAACTACAAAAATTTTTTGAGCATCATATTGATGGCGCTGGTAAATTCAAATTATGAATTCATAATGGTAGATGTGGGTACCAATAGACGGGTTTCGGATGGAGGAGTAATATTTTACACCAACTTCTGGCAGTATTTTTTGAATAATAAACTCCACTTTTCTGAAGACAAAGCTCTGTCTGGAAGCGAGATGGTTGTGCCATACGTATTTGTTGGATATGACGCATTTTCTTTCCACAAGCATTTGATGAAGCCTTACAGCCATCAGGCCTTGAGCTACGAGCAACGAATTTTCAATTATCGACTGAGCCGTGCAAGACTAGTGGTTGAAAACGCCTTCGGCATTTTGTCCTCACATTTTCACATTTTTGACAAGCCAATACGATTGTCACTGCAAAGAGCTTAGTTAATTACACTTACTTACTGCTATCTCCACAACTTTGTAATAAAACACAATAATATTCAGTATGTGTCACGATCAGTGATTATTGTAGAAGACATAGAACAGGGTGCATTCGTAGTTGGTAAGGATAAATTAACAAATTTGACAAGATCTTTAAATGGAAGTGGGCAGAACAATACTTTTCAAGATGCTAAAGCAGTTCGCGATAAACTCTGCACATATTTTAATGCACAAAGACAGGTTCCATGGCAAAATAATTTTGTTGGTTAAGCATTATAATATTCTTTCATATTATGTATATTTAAAATTTTATTAACTCACCTGTTGTGTTTCAATTGTTGGATTTTCCTCTGCTTCCCGACTATTTGTTTTTTTGCTTGGAATTGTGGAAATGCTCGGAATGGGTTTTTCCAAATGTTGTAGAAACTCTAAACTCTGGAACCACGATACTTTGGGCACATAAAGACTATCAGTTCCCGCACTAGAACTTCGAGAAACTTTTTTTTTTTAGTTCTTTTCTGTAAGAACTTCGAATGTGTTAATTTTCTTTTTTACGCCCTCCTGTGTAGCATTTGGTTTCTTCTTTTCAAAGATATCAATCAATTCCATGTAGCCGGAGTAATCTACACTGCTGACATCCCATAACGCCCTATGGGACTTATAGCACTCTATAAATTCCAATAACAATATGGTTTTTGTCCATATTTGCTTTACAAAATCAGTACACTAGGTTTCTGCACTTAAAAGAGGATTTAAAGACACAATAATATTCAAAACTATAAATATTTCATGACTGGAGTCTGTTCTGACACGATACGACTGACGCGAATAACAGCAACATGTTCACACCAATCAGTTTTGCATTAGTTTTTTAAAAAAACCATAGCTTCGCTAATCCTTTCAAACTGATTGTTCTTCCCATTTGTAGGCAACTATCAATTGATTTATTCTGCTTATGAATTGATGCGATGTTAAAGACTTTTCTGACGCTGGATCGAATTCTGGTAATATTTCAATTACATCCTTTATGTTCTGGAAGGTATTGAAATTCGGTGGCCTCATCATTGTGTCGAACACTGATGATGAACAATTCTTCGCATTTGGTACAACTGATGCGGCTTGTGCTTCTGGAATTATATAATCATTAATATTTGTTTCTATTTGCATATTTGCCCTTAGACTAGTCGGTGTATTTCTTAAAATCAAATCGCTCTCATCAGGTACTCCAGTAGAGAAACTATTTGTAGCTAAGTGATCTCGATTTTACCCAGTCGTGCCATTTTTATTTTGCAATAGCTCTGCTAACAGATGTCTAATTTCGCCAAGTTCAGATCTCAAGTTCTGCACTTCACGACCGTTTGTCAATTCTCGCGGCAAAAACTCATTCACGACGTGTTCGGTTAATCTACTTATAAAATTATCTTAAATAACTGATGTTCCTTCAATGTAAGGATTGATGTTCCTTTCGTGTAAGGATTGATGTCCTTGAATGCTGGGTGGTGTCTATGCGTTGAAACTCTCCGGTTCGAAGGTTGTCACTACTATTGATGTCCTCTCAATATTGAAGTTGTTCACGATATACCATCGTAATTCACTTCATAACTCCCTTCTTTTATTCACTTGGGATAAAACTTGTTTTTCAGAGAACAATGATATTAATTCGAAAAAATTTTAAATTACAGTAAACCGCCGTTTTTTTATAAAAATTTTATCAAATAAAAATATTTAATGAATGAAGGATAAAAAGGACCGTTTGCCTATCCTACCGACTGCGCCAAATAAGTTTCGAACGAAGGATTTCAAATAAAAAAAATATTTATTTGTCAAAACTTGTTCTAACTTTATTATGTTGATTATAAAAATGGAACGTTCTTAATTCTATTTGATTCTTATTTATATACTTTTAATTTTACAAAATTGGCAAAAAATGAATTTACAATTGAATGTTGGAAATTATTAAAAAAGAATAAATGCTGATCTAGCGTCTAGCATATTTTGAAATATTTGTTGTGAAAAATGTATTTAATAATTTAATGTTGAAATTGAATATTTTAATAAATATGCCTAGCTTTTGTGAAATACTTTAATTTGAAGAAAGTTAGATCACTAACTTTTTAGAAGGTTTTTACGGTGTACTTGATGTATGTTCAGCTTTCGTAACTCGCGCAGCTTCGCGTACAGCTCGCGAATCTGGTTTTGCTTCCACGCGCAACCTTTTTTCAGTGGGGACGGCGAGGCGAAGTGCTTTTAAATGAAAGAATACCAACAAAAAATTCCTCTTCCATGGCTGCTTTCCAATATTCTGCATCATGGTGGTATAAAGCTTGTTCAACCGTTGTTGGATCATCGCTAAATTCTTCAAACTCATCAAAATTCACAGAATTATTAATTTCATTGCCCAGGATAAATTAAGGATTGTTGTTTTCTTTGTGTTCACCAAGAAAAGCAAAAAAATTCCAATTTTGTGGTTCGTGTAATCGATTTGATCTTCGAATTTCATCAAATTCATTAATTACAATTCTTTGGGTTGGAATATAATCTGGATCATTTGTATCGTGTATTTCTGCAGTTGTCGTATGATGCACCTTCATATTAACTTGACCAATTCCATCAATTGAACCATTGATATGTTTCTTGTTTGTGAAGCTGAATTGAGTAATGCGCGGATGCAAGCATCCTGATTCATCTTCGATATTATTGACAGCACTTGCGAGGAAGATATGCTCTGAAGAACTGGAATCCATGACGTACAGCGATGACCGAATATGGGATGTATTTACTAGTGATGAATCGTTTTGAGAATTATTCGAATCTGATGGTATATTTGAAGACGACGATGATTCAAGATTTGAAAAACGATGCAGCAGGGTATGATGTGATGCTGAACAAACCCTATATTTTGATGACGTACATTTTTTCACTGCATGTCCCTTTGACAAACAGTTGATGCACAACGAACGATTTTTGACTCCATTGAAGCGATCTAAAATTGATACTGCACTAAAGTCAGAACATTTATAAATAGTGTGACCAGTTTTGTCACAAACGACATTGACCCTAAACTGAATATTTTTGAAATGTGTACTTCAAAAATGATTGTTTTTATATTAAAGCATTCTTCCAAGACAGTAAGAATTTTGGAATAATTATCACTTGCCACTTCAAGACTGTCAATGCACTTTAACGCGGGCCCACACAGACAAGCTTGCAAATACCTTAGCTTTTCAATGTTCAACAAACTGGGGTTCTTGTCCACAAGCACTCTAAACGTGGATATATAGTGTATTGCGCATAATCCCCCAAAAAAGGGGGCAGTTTTATTTTTGGCAATGCCGACGAACTGTGTGAAGCACCGGACGCAAACGAAAAATAAGGCATATCAGAAGACATACTAGACCGTCTAGTTTTTTCCATTATAATTTTGATTTTAGATTTTGTAACACAATATAAGTCTTCCAATTCATTCCGACTCTTTTCATAACTGGTGTAATCGGAAAGCAGTTTTTCAAGTGTACTTTGGTATACTATAATTTGTTTGAAATAAGACTCTAACATTTCTAATCTACACTCGAGTTCAGTTATATTTAATGATTCTTCTTTCTGTTCCACAAAGTTCTTAATACGCGTTAGGCATGATCTGGTTGATGACCTCTGCTTTTTTAAATCAGCAATTTTGTCTTCCATTTTTATTAGTAAATTTGTATTGTCCACTGACACGAACCGAACGGAGATACCGAACCTAACCTCAAATGGCAACCATGTTTCTCTTTCAACTTTGTTACGTTAATATTGCTACGGATTTTCCAAACGCAAATGTTAATTGAATCTTTATTACCTCGAAAATAAAATGTAATTAGTGTACACCACGCAATAAGCCTTGAAAAAGTCTAAATAAAGTAGACGAAACGTTGGCAGTAATTGAAAAAGGTGTTTTAAATTACTACATTAAGGTCCTAATTCCAACTAAATAAAATTTTTATATAATTAATGTGATCCGGCTCGAAGGACCAAAATGAACACTATAAGCTTTTTTTAGTTGGTGCGAATAATAATTTTACGTGAAAAAAACCAAACACGAATTATATAGGTTATAATTATGTAGGTTTTATTTATGAAATTTAAATTGATAATTTTTGTACTTGACGAAAATAGTATCGTTTTGAAAGAAAGTTTTGTTTAAAAAATTTAATTAAAACAATCGACGAAATTGATGTTAAAAGTACCGCTTGATTTCCAGGTTGAATCCCAATGTGATTCCAGAAAAGAAGCGAAAATATATTTTTTGCGCAGCAATGGGGTTTAAACGAAGTAGCAAATCCCCAGATGATCTTTTCAGCATATTTTCTTCCTTGCGAGGAGAAGATTTGAGATGGTGCAGCAATGTGAACAACTAAAAGGCTGCACGATAAGCTGAGTTGCGCTTGCTAGCTCGCCGGAGGGATGGGTCGTTGTTCACCACCATCTATCATCAAATTACACATAAATTTGTATGCGTGCATAAAGAGTGTTAATGTCGTTCAGACTTTAAAGTGATAGCATAAGCTATCAGGCAAGGAACATTCGGTTGTGGCGAAAAAAAAACCGAATAATGGAGGGTTCGTTAGTTTTATGGTCACCGAAACTTGACCAACCGTTCGCGAAAGCCTTGCCAGATATGTCGGGGCCAATTGACTGAGATGTTATGCCAATTGGTCTTAATTGGGGCACGTCCCTACAGAACTAACAGCAGAATGCTGGTCCTCATGACCATAACCGCCCCTGTAAATGGTTATGATCCCTTAATTTGTTTTTTTTTTCATTACTTGGCCTCAACGCACCGCCCCCTCATTCCCCCCTCTCTCTCCCTCAATGAATGATCTACCTACAATTCATACTACCTTGATTTATTCTTTTTTTGTCTGTTCTTCCTTTCTTTGCCATTTCCTTCTATTTCCCTTTTTCTCTCTACTACATGTGTATCGTCCAAAAAAAGAAATTTCCTTCCAAAAAAACGTGGTGACCGAAAACCATAAATTTTGATATAAAAATTTCGATAATATTATTTTACATCAAATCATTGTTTGTTTTTTATTTTTATTTTTATTTTTTTTTCGCTTTCTTAACAGGTAGAATTAAAATGTAACGAAATAATATATATAAAATAGATATATTTTTATATATTGAAATAAGATTTCTATTGTTTCTTTTCTTGGTTTGTCCTAATTTTTTTCTTTTTATATATATTTATAATTAAAAACTATAGTAAACCTTATAAATTAAATAGTGATGAGTCTTCAGCTCAAAGAATGTTGTTGGTGATTCATATATTAACAGCTGTCGACCCTAATGTTTCAAAAATTACTGTATCCAACTCAATGCCAATCTCGATTTGGTTCCGCAAATGCTCCTTTCCTTCTTCCCTTTTTGCCTTTCCATGATACACCTGATGTCGTAGATGAATTTTGAGATTTTTGGATTCCACGACTTCCATCGGGGTTATCATTTGGATTTTGTGACTCCACTACCTTTGGCAACAACTGCACGTCCCTTTGAATTATGCATTCAATTTTATAAATATACTTTTCTTTGATTGTTGTCCTTAAATTTTTCACTTTTCTTGGATCTTCTACATATTTTTATCGACTCTTCGGAATTGTTTCTCCTCCTCATTATCATTTACAAGCTAAGACCATATTCAAAGACAAACAAAAATTAGCAACACATTTTCTTTTCAAATTATGACAAATACTTTCTTTTATTCCGTTTTTTAAGTATAATAATATTTTTTTCTTTTGGTTGTATAATTTTGAAATTTTGACCCTAAAAATGCAGCATTTTTGGATTTTTTTTCTTTTCTACAACAGAGAGGTTATTTTTTTTTTATTTCTGTGGAATTGAAAGTTCCAGTGATGAGTTATGAAATTAATATTGATGCAATCGATGATTCCATTGATGCATTTATGTAATTAATATTTTGATAAATTTCGTGAAATCGGTAAATCCAATAGTGTATAACAAAACCGTGGAGCATCCGATGATGCCACAAATGTATTCATGATGGTTCTTGTGTTAAAAAGAATCAAAATAGAGCCATCGATGATTCCAATGTAAATTCACGAAATTCCCCAAATTTCTGCTTCCTTTTTTTTAGTACTTAAAGAAATAAACCATATTTACTTTAATTTTGTCTTTTTTTTTATACCTTTTGACTTCAAATTATTTCCATAAGAAAACCTTTTCTTTTAATATTTCTATCAAAATTTTTGGTCGCCCTTTTTTCTTTAGTTATTCTAACATTTTTTCCAATCACAATATTTTCAAGCTCTAAATTCCAACTCCCAAACCAGACTCTTCGTTCCTTGTTCCAAAGGAACGTATCACTCAAAAAATCGACTATGTCTTTACCACTTCATATCGACCCAAGTCTTCTCATGTTATCATCAGATTTCACTTTCGAATATTCTGGGAATAATGTGTACATTTACCTATCAACACCGAAAATGAAACACGACCGCTAAATCCATGCTATCTCATTCCCTTGTTCTTTTTACCAAGACAGTGCTATCATCTGCTTTCCACCACTATTTATTTGTGAGTTTCCTAGGAAATTGAAATTCAGCAAAATATAAGGTTTTGGAATTCGATACAATAATGTTTTAGTTTTCAGCGCAGGCTTAAGTCCGTGGAGGAAAAGGAAATAATATAAGCGTGAGGTGCCGTTACATTTTATTACATTACACACCTCCTCCATCCATGCCATTAGCTAACCCAAAACAAACAGAAAAGGTTAAACCGATTTGTGAACATCCCAACGAAAAACAGAGAATAAGCAAATCATTAGAAAGCCTAAATTAGAAACTCAAATCATTTCCGATGAAACAAAATACAAAAAATTCATTTATCATTTATTACAAAAAGAAAAACGAAACAAACGAAAACAACTACAAATTTGCAAATCTTGTTTCATTAAAAAATGTTTGGTCCAAAATTATGATTGGACAACACATAAAGTCCTGAATTCCGGTCACGTTCAAACGCCAATATATTCCCAGCTCGCATAACGAAAGAACGCCCCACCTCCTTAATCCATTGGGCCAGGATAAAAACTCTCTCATTGCACAAACAGTCTCTGAAACAAAAAGAAAACAAATTTCATAAATGATAAAACCAAATGATTGTACAAATAATTATTAACGATTAAACTTACATCATCGGGCGTAATCCAAATGGTGTTCCTCTCATCGCTACCAATTAAGGTACTGTGGTGTGGCGGCTAAGCAACCCCAGACCAATAATTTACCAAAAAGCGGGCCATAATTAATTCTTTGAATAACTTTAAAACTATCTTTAAATAACAATCAACTCATCTTTTTATACGCAAAATTGAACGTACAAAACTGCATGTTCGATATTGAAACGATGAGTTTTGAAAGATAACTAACTTTATTCTATAAGATATTTCAAATTTATACAAAAATAATGCAGATATTGCATTTTATAAAATATATAATTAAATATTTTTCCCAGGAATTTATTAAAGAATATTCCAGGTGTTTTTAGAATTATTTTAAGGTTTTTGATTACTTTAAAATAATATCATTTGACAAAGTGAATTTGTTTAATATTGAATTACTTGAATTTATAACATTGTATTTATGAGGAAGTACAATTTTGCTACTATTGCATTTTTATATGGGAACAAAATGTGTCTATTAAAATATGATTATAAGAATTCGGTTTTTTTTGTAGAATTCTTATATCTATATTAAGCTCTTATCATAATTTCTTAATTTCATATTTTTGGTAAGAAAATTAAGTTATGATAACGACTTAATTTGTGCATGCTTGCACATATTCCCCTACCGTGTTGTTTAAAATATATCTCATAAAATAACAATTCTTTTTCATTGTAATTAACTCTCGTAACGAAAGAAAAAAAAGAAATTAAAAAATTAAATACCAATTCTAATTATCAATAAAGAAAACTTAAAAGATGAAAATTTCCTAATTCTGGCAAAATTCTAAAAACGGCGATGCCGTCGATTATTACGTAAACGATAATTAACGTCACCACGATAATTATTATTACCATCACAACGATAATTATTATTATCGTCACCACGATAATGATGACCACCACGATGGTGATTACCAGCAGTATCTGTTCTAAATGATCGAATAACATTTACCATTGCGACTGCCTCTTGTTCGACAAGAACAATAGTTTCAATACTGGAATCTTGCTTTATGCGGTCGCAATGGAGTGCGACGACTTCACGCCACGTCCTAATCGTTCTTCTTTGCTCCTCCTCCATTTCTTTTTTTTCTATATTATCACGTTTATTTAAGACAGACAGATTTTTAGAAAACGACGTAAATTCAATAAAATAATTAAATTTTAAGATGAGAGTTAGTTAGTTCCTTACTCCACGACGCTAAACTGTATCTGTTGTATCTATTGTAGTGATAACCTTGACGTTTGTGCTGCCTGTATTGGGGGCAGTTCTATTTGTGGTTCTTTCTTCCACCCAGTACATTTGGCCAGAGTATCATAATTTCTATAAATTAGAAACGAAATCAATGACAAGACGAGTATCAGAATACTGTAGCTGACAGTATATTGATGTATATCATGATGATCTAGTTGTTCGGCTAATTTTTCCTTCTTTAACCGTTCAATTTCCTTCGTGATATCATTATATTCCTTGCTGTTGTCTCGGAGGTACAGTTCTGGTTTAGCAATTTGAGGTGGTTGATGATAGTTGTTTCCTGTGGTTAAGCAATTCTATTTCGTAACGACTGACATTTAACTTGCTGTTGTAAATAGGATGGCCTTGTTTACAAAGATACTCCTTCCTCTTCTAAGTGTTTATATTTATCCAGCTCTAGTTGTGACAGAGGGTAAAATCGATCTCGATGCAAACTTACTATTAGAAAGTCCGTGAATGGTTCAATAAATATAAATTCGTTGTTGTGGGGAGTTGGTACAGGTATTAATTTAAATAGCTGATAGACTTCGTTATGAAGAAGTGGTATTCTAATGCTGAATAGAATACGTGATTTCATTACTCTAACCTTTTCTGTTATAGCGTATGAGCTAATAAAAACATTTATCGTTCGGATTAAAATGATAATTTTATTAAATTTGAATGTTTTTGCTTGAGAGCTTTTTTAAGAATGATAATAATAATTATAAATTTTGAATTAAGAAAATTTATAAAATTAAATAGTATCTTGATATTTAAAACTTAAATTTACTATTTTACAACAAGTATTAAGAGAACTTTGTATAATGGAAAATATTGCACTATAAAAATCACTACACAAATTTATTACTTTTCTGAGTTTTTCTTATTAAAAAAAAACCCAGAAAACACGAGATTAATTTATTTATAAACAAACGAAACGGTTTCCGCGAAATGTCAAACGCAATATTTATATCTCAAGACTGTTCGCGAAGTGTTACCACACAGTATTAAAAGCAACGAGAATCAAACAATAGTAACCAAACAATAGGATTTTTCTAGTAGAATCCCGAAATACTCTGACTGATATAAATAGCCGCCGGGATTCAAGTAGAGAATCAATTCACACCAAGAAGTCAGATCGTGTACTTGAAATAAGTAAAGCCAAGAGCAGAACAAAAACGTTGAGTGTAAAAGTAATAATTGTGATCAATTATTGAAATAATTTTTAAAAACTGTGATAAATTGATTCTAATAATTAATTATTGAAGGACAAATATTTTTAAGACTAATTGTTAATTACAAATAAAGTTTACACATTAAATTCACATAAATAAAAAGTATTATCATTTAATAACATCGAACCGAACGGGTAGCACGTCACAATATAAATTTACAGTAGTAGAAATTAAGTATAAAAGTGTGTTCCACCACACTATTATTAGATTGTATATTCTGAGCACTCCGTCTTTTCTTGTCCTGGTATTGATAGTGTAGGAGGTAGATTTTCTTTTATTAATGCTAGTTGATTCCGTAATTGTGTTGGTGTAAGCAAAAGCGGCTGAATCTTTCCCTTGTGTTCGCTGATAATGGTGAAGTATTATTGTTGTCTGTAGGAGAAATGATGTGAATGTTTGTTGATGATAGATATCTGATGTGGTTGCTTCAACATAATTAGTTAATGCTTCTAGTTGATTATCAATAACCTTGAATTTGGATTTGATAGATTCGTCACCACTCTTTAAAATATTTACTGTTGCTTCGATTACTGAAGTTTGATTTTTAACTAACTCTAAGAGATATTGTTCGTTGATACGAGTCATTTCAATTTCTCTATCCATATGGGTGGCTTATTCCGAGTCTAATATCCCAAAAAATTTATTAGCTATGGTGCCGATTAAGTTAAGTGGAGACCTTTTTGTTAATAGATGTTGGGTGCTGCCGCCCTGTCTATATATTATGTCATTATTTTCTTCCAGTTGCACAAGTTGATGTTGAAGTTGAATAAGTATTGCATTGCACTAATCCTTCCTAAGTATGGTTATATTGCAGAGTCGATCTATTTCGCCTGTATATTTCCTTATTCCGAGCAATTCGAGCCAATACCCTTGAAGGTTATAATATGCCATTATGTTCCATTCGTTATTTATAAGATTTACTTGTCCAAGTTCCTCAAAGTATATATCGGGATGGTGGGATGGAGTTACCTCAATACGTTCGATTGGTCCGAATGCTAGAGCAGGAAACAGTAGCAAGGCTAATGTCAGTAGAACCATTGAAGTTCTTATTTTCATTGTCTTTAAGGTGCCTTGATTCTGGTGTCTCGGTATGTTTGTATGCTCAGCTTCATCTCTGTGTATTGACCTTTCTTTAATTTATGTTGTTTGTGGAATGAGATTATCGCATCTTGAAACAGGGTGAATCCGAATTTTCCTTGATACTGAAGGCTTTTTGATGTCATTATATTAGAGGACAAATTTAGTTATTGGACGTTTCAGCGTGTTGCTTTTCGTTTTTATAGATGCCACTCTGATCAATCCATCATGACCTGCATGCATGTCCGTAGTTCTACCCAAGACCCATCTTGTTGGCAGTAGTAGCTTATCATTAATGAGAACTATGTCCCCGATTTTAATGTTATCAGTTTTCTGCGTCCACTTTGGTCGCTGTTGTAGTCGTGTTAAATATTCCATTGACCATTTCTTCCAAAAGTCTTGTTGTAAGCGATCCAAAAGCTGCCATCTTGATAAGCTGTGCATATTACTAGCGGTTCTATCCCGTGCTGGTGGAGCTAGTAAAGGAGATCCTATTAAGAAATGTCCCGGTGTTAATACATCCAATTCTTTGGGATCGGTGGAAATAGGGCATAATAGTCGCAGGTTCAGACATGCTTCAACCTGAACTAGGACTGTGGTTATCTCCTCAAATATCAGTATAGTTTCGCCGGCAGTTCGTTTTAGGTGATGCTTTACTGATTTCTCGCCTGCCTCCCGTAGCCCTCCGAAATGCGGGGCTGATGGTGGTATGAAGTGCCAAGTTGTTCCCAAATTTGTCATTTCCATTGACAGAGTATTTTTTCTTGAAGTCTTCCGTGTTGATTTGAAGTATCTTATTTGCTAGTACAAAGTTTGTACCATTGTCACTATACAAGTTGTTGACTGCACCTCTTCGTCCCGTAAAGCGTTTAAACGCTGCTAGAAATGCTTCGGCTATTAAGTCGCTTACAGCTTCTAAGTGAATGGCCTTAGAAGCAAGATATACGAATACATCTATATATCCCTTGTATGATTTAGCTCCCCTGCCCCTTGACATTCTCATATTTAGGGGTCTTGCATAGTCTACACCACTGTTGGTAAATGGCCTTGCCACTGTTGTTCGATGTTTTGGAAGATCTCTCATTAACTAGTTTCGCGTTTGTGCTTTGTGCCGGAAACAGGTAACACATCTGTGTATGATGCATTTTGATGATCCAATATTGTTGTCTAGTTTGTGCTAGTGTTAGCCGAACTCCCGCATGCATGGTAGTCTTGTGAGCTTCTTCGACTAGTAACTGGGTTAATCTGTTTTTGCTGGGAAATATTATAGGATGCTTTTCATTGTAGCTGATGTCCACATTTTGTAGTCTTCCACCAACACGTATAATTCCTTCTGTTTCCAGAAAGGGATTTAATGATAATGTTGCGGAGCAAAAAGGACGATAAGATCCTACCCAGGATGACTCTGGGAAACTTTTATTTTACAAGGAATTTTTGTCTCCGGGGGTCGGAAATCCCGGAAAATCGATATTATTTGGTTATAAAAATAAAATTGATAACGCTTACCCCTTGTTGGTTCAAAAAAAAGAAATAAATTTATTTAGTATTCCACAAGATTACAATTTTTTGAACAATCTTAACACATTTAACTTTTTCTCTTAACAATTAGAACAAAACATAAAGAAATCGTAATTGGAATTTTCCTTTTTTTATTTCCGACCAAATTTTGGGCAACCTTAAACAAATTTAACTTTTTCACGTAACAATTTTAACAAAATGTAAAGAATTCGCAATTGGAATTTTCCTTTTTTATTTCTGACCAAATTTTGGCCAACCTTAATCCAATTTAACTTTTTCACGTAACAATTTTAACAAAATGTAAAGAATTCGCAATTGGAATTTTCCTTTTTTATTTCTGACCAAATTTTGGCCAACCTTAAACAAATTTAACTTTTTCACGTAACAATTTTAACAAAATGTAAAGAATTCGCAATTGGAATTTTCCTTTTTTATTTCTGACCAAATTTTGGCCAACCTTAAACAAATTTATCTTTTTCACGTAACAATTTTAACAAAATGTAAAGAATTCGCAATTGGAATTTTCCTTTTTTATTTCTGACCAAATTTTGGCCAACCTTAAACAAATTTAACTTTTCCACGTAACAATTTTAACAAAATGTAAAGAATTCGCAATTGGAATTTTCCTTTTTTATTTCTGACCAAATTTTGGCCAACCTTAAACAAATTTAACTTTTTCACGTAACAATTTTAACAAAATGTAAAGAATTCGCAATTGGAATTTTCCTTTTTTATTTCTGACCAAATTTTGGCCAACCTTAAACAAATTTAACTTTTTCACGTAACAATTTTAACAAAATGTAAAGAATTCGCAATTGGAATTTTCCTTTTTTATTTCTGACCAAATTTTGGCCAACCTCAAACAAATTTAACTTTTTCACGTAACAATTTTAACAAAATGTAAAGAATTCGCAATTGGAATTTTCCTTTTTTATTTCTGACCAAATTTTGGCCAACCTTAATCCAATTTAACTTTTTCACGTAACAATTTTAACAAAATGTAAAGAATTCGCAATTGGAATTTTCCTTTTTTATTTCTGACCAAATTTTGGCCAACCTCAAACAAATTTAACTTTTTCACGTAACAATTTTAACAAAATGTAAAGAATTCGCAATTGGAATTTTCCTTTTTTATTTCTGACCAAATTTTGGCCAACCTTAAACAAATTTAACTTTTTCACGTAACAATTTTAACAAAATGTAAAGAATTCGCAATTGGAATTTTCCTTTTTTATTTCTGACCAAATTTTGGCCAACCTTAAACAAATTTATCTTTTTCACGTAACAATTTTAACAAAATGTAAAGAATTCGCAATTGGAATTTTCCTTTTTTATTTCTGACCAAATTTTGGCCAACCTTAAACAAATTTAACTTTTCCACGTAACAATTTTAACAAAATGTAAAGAATTCGCAATTGGAATTTTCCTTTTTTATTTCTGACCAAATTTTGGCCAACCTTAAACAAATTTAACTTTTTCACGTAACAATTTTAACAAAATGTAAAGAATTCGCAATTGGAATTTTCCTTTTTTATTTCTGACCAAATTTTGGCCAACCTTAAACAAATTTAACTTTTTCACGTAACAATTTTAACAAAATGTAAAGAACTCGTAATTGGAATTTTCCTTTTTTATTTCCGACCAAAAGACGTTTTGAAAAACCAAGAAAACAACTGAAAAACGTTTTAAAAAACCACGACCGGTCTATTGAAAAAGGTTATATGCGTTTTGGAAATCAATCAAATACTGATCGATAATTGATTTCAAATCGATCAAGAAATTTTTAAAAAGGTATAAAAAATTTGTCAAAGTACTTTAAGTTCGTTGTACTTTGACCGATATTAGTTTTTTTTGCATAATTGACAAAAAATAATTATTTTTGGAAGAAAAATAATTATTAAAAAAAAAAACTGTTCGCGTAATCAAATTTTTGATATCGTAAGAACAAAAGTTGAATTCAAATAGCGTTATACTAAAATTTGTTAGTATACACTTTTTTTATGTATTTCGACATAGGAAATTTATGTCGAAACGAAATAATAATTTTATTAACATATTTTGAAATTGTTTAAATTTCGAAATATGTTTAATAAAATTGAAATGATTATTTACGCGTTTTTTTATTAAAAATTGGGTTTCGAAATGTTGGGTTCGATTACCGCTTTTTTGGTCGGAAACGTTTTGTTGGTACCGGGTGTACCATAACATACCTTCCCGTTACTGAAAAAAAATTTTTTGTCGGCTTTTAAACAAACTTACAAAAATTGTTTGTTCAAAAGTCACAAAAAATTTTTATACTATTATAATGTTGATAAAAAAGGAATGGTATGTTTTACCATTTTTACATTTTGGTTTCTTACTATTCTAAATACTGTACTTATATTTAGTAAACAACAAAGTATTTCTATTTGTTTTTAATTCAGATAGGATTATTATCTGTATTTTATTTTGCTTGGGTCGGATTACCTAAAAGAATTCCTTACTTTCGGAATTGTTTTTTTTTTTTTTTTTTTTAAATATTCTTGGATTAATTCTTGAAAAGCAGAGATTTGTTGAAAAGGTTCAATATATCTTATACATATTACCTTAGGATTTCTACGGGGAGTTTTTTCATATGTCGACAAAGACTAAATTTGGAAAATTGTTCTTATTAAGATTTTGTATCCAAAATGTTAAAAGATATTTTCCCTTCGTCTTTGTGCATGAGATATGTAAAAAAAAAATTTGTGGTGGTTTCATATTTCTTTTCTCTAGTTTTTTTTTTATTTGGTATTTTTCTGCACGTTGTTCCGCAATGACTATATATTGGATATAAATATATATTAATATATATATATGAATATATTTAATTCACTTCGAGATCTCCTCAGGTTTTATTCGTGGACGTAGGTATAAAACATGTTCAATGTTTACCATTTGGCAAAGAACAAATGGGTGAACTTGAACTTGACCTAATTTTGAAATTTCATATGTAAGGAATATACTTTCTCTATGCTTATGGTTGGGTGTGAAACATTTTTTTTTTTTTTTTATTATTGTCGTTCACAGAATAAAAGATTTTTGCGTTTAATAAAATAGGTGTTGTTTTGTTCTGAAAAGGTTTCGAATTTTCTTCAAGAAAAATTTCTTGATTTTTAAACAATATAGAAAATAATAACACTTAGGTTTTATTATTGGTTTTATTTTATATCACATACAATTGGTATGTATAATTACAACTTTATTTGTTGTTTCTATACATTTGCTAAGTCACTTTAAATTCTAATTGTACAATTCAAAAAAAAAATATGTATATATCAAATAATTATGAAATTGAAATAATCCAATTTTGATAAATTCTACCTTTAATTATGTTACAATTTCAATTGAATTGATTCTACGTTAAAAACACACAAAAAAACTTATTTTTTTTACTTTTGATAAGATCTAAGATAAAATACGGAACGAATTTTGATATAGTTGTCGGTTTAGAGATTTTCTTTCAACTCACTGAAAAAAATCCTTTTTTTTCTTGTAAATTATAAAATACCAATGTAAAGAAAAGAAAACAGGAAAATTAACGTTCTATTTAAGTTCGTCGACCGATTATATACTAATTTCTTTACAAGGTCGAAAGAATGTTGGAGCCGAGCTTCAAACCATACTTTCGTTTTTTTTTTTGTTAGTTTTCCTGTTGTGCATTTCAATTAACGATCAGTTTTTATATCGATATTGGGTGACAGTTCAGATGTAAACAACATTCTGGTAAGAAAAAAAATAATAATATTAAATAATTGGATTAATGTTTTATTTCTTTTAGGTATTATCTGGTGATGTTCATAGGTGAGTATTGTTCCATTCAATATTATTATTAACTTCTTTCTGATGCAATTTTATAATTTCAGGTCAGCTTACTGATGAGTCTTCAACATTCTCCCCGGCCTTGACCCAGTAAAAAGTGGGTCAAAATATATATGCGAAACTATAAACATAGTAATTATTGCGGCATTTCCTCCGTGCAGTAATTGCTATGTTCCACGAACATGGAGTTTGGGCGCTCCGACTCGCCGTGAATTAAGGAATTAAAGGAATGTTGGAAAGAAATTTCAAATATTTACTGTGTGAGATTCCTTAGCTTTTAAAGGTGATTTTGTATTAAAGTTTATGGGTAATGTATGAATATGATGCATTTCGTTTTTAATATAATTTTAATATTTCTTTCTTTTTTAGTGCACATATGTATATTCCATGGATGCATCATATTATCTACGGTTCACGATTTTTTTTTTTTTTTTTTTTTTTTGTCGTTGGGATGATCGATTTGATCTTAAAATTTATTTAAGTTTTTAGTGTAGTTTAATCGTGTGTTACAACTGATGAATCACGTTTTGTTTCGTTATCAGTTATTGGCAAAAGACATAGTTTCGTAATAGGTCTTTTCATTGTAGAGTGTTGTGTTTTTACTGTCGCAACTCGTATCAAACTGTCTTTCCCAGTGTGTGTTTCTATTACTCTACCCAATAACCAATTGGATGGTGGTAATCGTTCATCTTTGATGAGCACTAGTTGTCCAATTTTTATGTTCGGATGTTGTGACAACCATTTCGGCCGCTGTTGTAAGCGGGTTAAATATTCATGACTCCACCTGGTCCAAAAATTTTGAAACAATTGTTGTTGATATTTCCATCGAGATAAACTATGAATCTTGTCATCAAAAAGAGACGGTTCTGGTATAGATAATAATTCTTCTCCTATTAGAAAATGTCCTGGAGTAAGAGCATTCATATCTTTTGGATCACTACTTAATTCTGTTAGAGGCCGTGAATTTAAAACAGCTTCGATTTGCGTTAAAACCGTGTAGAACTCTTCGAAATTTAAAGTCGTGTTTCTTAGTGTACGGCACAAATGGAATTTAACGGACTTTACTCCAGCTTCCCATAGACCTCCAAAATGTGGAGATGCTGGTGGTATGAAATGCCAAGTGATTTGCTGTTTCGTGAGTATATCAGCTGATTCCTTCGTGACTTCTTTCAGAGTACGTTGTAATTCCTTTGTCAGTGTAGTATTTGCTCCGACGAAGTTTGTACCGCAATCACTGTATATATCAGAGCATAGTCCTCTTCGGCTTGTGAATCTTCTGAATGCAGCAAGAAATGCTTCGGATGATAAATCTGAAACTGCCTCTAGATGAATGGCCTTCACTGCTAAACAAATGAAAACTGCTATATATCCTTTATGTGAACGAAAACCTCTCCCCTTTGACATACGTATTTGAAACGGCCCACAGTAGTCAATTCCAGTGTGAGTAAATGGACGAGTTATGTTTACTCTGGGAGTCGGAAGATTGCCAAACAGTTGCTTCATCGTTTGAGTTTTGTATCTATAACACACTGTACATTTGTGAAGTTCTAGTTTGATTGTATTTCGTGCATTAAGAAGCCAGTATTTTCGTCTTACTAATGATAATACCAATTGTGTTCCACCATGTAGGCTTTCTTTATGAGTGTTTCTGATTAGTAATGTGACAAAATGATTTTTATCGGGCAAAATAATCGGATGTATTTCATTATATGGTAGAGCAGAATTTTGTAAACGCCCTCCAACTCGAAGTAATCCGTTATTATCAAGCATTGGATTCAAATTGATTATTTTGCTTTTTGTTTTTATATTTTGTTTTAACTTAACTTGATTTATTTCATTTGAAAACTCTCTTTCTTGGATCATTTTTATGATGGTGTCGTGTGCCTGACGTAACTCAGATGGCCGAAGGCTACCCTTGGACTTATTCTTTGATTGACAATTGAAAATAAATCGTTGACAATATGCTATGACCGAAATTAGTTGTGTCATTGAGGAAAATTTGTTCATAATTTCAATGCCATAGTCTTCATTTAATGCACAGCTAACAACTAACTTTTTTACTTCTACTGTCGTGTCAATAATTTCCTTCTGAATTGGCCAATTTTCTTTAGACTTTTTCAACCAAGCTGGTCCGTTCCACCACATATCAAATGATATCAATTCTTGTGCTAATAGTCCTCTAGAGGCGCAATCAGCGGGATTATCTTTCGAAGGAACGTGTCTCCATCGAATATTGCCCACCAATTCATGTATGTGCGTTACTCTATTTGCTACAAAGGTTTTCCATTTGGTTGGATGACCTTGTAGCCATGAAATTACTATTTCGGAATCAGTCCAAACAAATACGTCTTCTATATTTATTTGTAATGACTGCTTGACTCGTTTTATCAACTTGGCTAAGAGAGTGGCACTACACAATTCTAATCTTGGTATGGAAATGGTCTTAATGGGAGAAACTTTAGTTTTGGCAGTCAGTAAATTAGTATGTGTTCTATTTTGATGATCTATGCTTATCAAATACAACACTGCTGCGTATGCCTTATTTGATGCGTCACAAAATCCGTGTATATAATTTCTAGATTGCGCATCAGTGTGTAGCCATCTTTGTATTTTTATACTTTCGATCACATGTAACTCTTTACGAAATTCTTCCCAGAAATGTTTTAAGTTCGATGGTACATTTTCATCCCAAGTTAAACCTGCAAGCCACAGTGATTGAAGAAACATCTTTGCCGAAACTATTACAGGTGCAAGCCATCCCAGTGGATCATATAATCGTGCTATGTCGCCAAGTATTTTACGTTTGCTGTAATCGCTTAAATCCGCTTCCATATTCACCTTGTATGTAAAATAATCTGCGTTTGGATACCAGTGAATACCAAGAGTCTTGACAGAACTAGTTTCGAATTCATGGTGCGAATCAATTTCTCGAAATTCTTTTGGTAATGTATTCAAAAGTCTGTTGTCATTTGCTGACCATTTTCTAAGTTGGAATCCTCCTGAATCCAATAGTTTTATCAAATTGTTTTGAAGTTTGAGGCCTTCTTCTAAAGTATCGCTGCCTGATAAGAGATCATCTACGTAAAAGTCGTTCAATATGATGTTTGATGCTGAAGGAAAATTATCGGCTCCATCTCTAGCTAATTGTTGAAGCGTTCGAATAGCTAAATATGGGGCACATGTTACTCCAAATGTTACCGTTGTAAGGTAGTAATCGCGAATTGATTCGTTGTATGAATTTCGCCATACAATTCTTTGATATTCAGCATCTTGTTGTTTGACTTTGATTTGACGGTACATTTTTTCGATGTCTGCAGTGAAAGCAATCTTATGACGTCTCCATCTTAATAGAATTGATGCAAGGTCATCTTGTATGGTGGGTCCCGTATAAAGAGTGTCATTTAAACAGACACCGCTTGTAGTTTTTCTGGAAGCATCGAAAACAACTCGAAATTTAGTAGTAGTACTGGTTTCTTTCTTCACTGCATGATGAGGTAAATAGTTGCATGTCAGGAATGAGACTTCATTCGTATTCCTTATGTTGTCATTTTCTTTGGTCTTCGCCTCTAGCATATGTCCTAGGTTAATATATTCTGATATGCATTTATGATATTCTTCAGAGAATGTTGGATCCTTTTGAAAACGGCGTTCCATTTGAAGGAGACTAGAAATTGCAATATCTCGCGATTTTCCCAATCCGCGATTTTTAGGTTCATGTATGAATGGTAAATCCACTTGATATCGTCCGTTGGAGTCTCTCATACAACTTTGCTGGAAAATTTGCTCACATATTTCATGTTCAGGTCGTTTTGGAATCGGAATTGACATTTCTTCTATTTCCCAGAATTTCTTCAATTGTTCTTCTAAGTTAAATGCTGCATGAAAACTTACGATACCTCTTTTCGGATTTGCGGTTGTAATGTTCGGAACTTCACCAGATATTATCCAGCCAAAAATAGTCTCTTGAGCTATTGGTTCTCCTTCGTTTCCTCTTCGAAGGCCTCCGCAAAGTATTTTGGCATAAACATCTGCACCTAAGATAAGGTCGATTTTTCCTGGTCGTTTGTAGCATGGATCTGCTAATATCAAACCATCAAGATGACTAAAATCATGATGTTCAACTGAGTTATTGGGTAACCAATTTGTGAGAGTCTTCAGTATGAACGCTTCTATCTTAATGTTAGGTGTGTTCGATTGTCTCGTTGTTAAGAAGAAATTTACACAACTATTTATTTTACCTGCATTGCATCCACCTACTCCAGTAACATTAGCATACATTGATTGTCTCTTCAGTTTAAGTTTTTGCACGACAGTTTCAGATACAAATGATGCCTGTGATCCTTGATCTATCAAAGCTCTAAGATATGTTTGATTCCCATCATCCGAAATAGCTTTGATAACTGCTGTGGCCAAAAGAACTTGTTTGTTTCTATTGATTTGACTGCTTAAAGAATTCATTTGAAATGGAGTTGCTTCCGCATGGAGATGATGATTTGATGTCGAAGCTTCGTTAGATGTTGCAGATGTCGTATTTTGTAACGAAAGATTGCTATTATAGTTTTGTTTATGCGATTGTTCAGCGTGTTGAATGTGTAGAAGCGTGTGGTGTCGTTTCTTGCAGTGGAAACAATTCATTTTACTGGGACAGCTCGCTAAAATGTGTCCTCTTCCTAAACAGTTCATGCATAGACCATGTGTTTTAACTTTATTCAATTTATTGGCATAATCCATTTTAAGAAATATGGGACACTTACGCAGATGATGTGGTTCTGAGCAAATAAAACAAATTAATGTAGTTTCAGAGTGAAATGATTGCATAAACTTATTTTCGAATTTGTTTCTTGGTGGCATTCTAGATTCTTTAGATGTCGTTTTAGCTTTATCAAGCAATGCCTCTAACACCCTAAACCGAGTTTCAAGAAACTCTTTGAATTGAGAGAGTTTTGGTAATTCAATACTCGCACCTAATGCTGCTTCCCACTGTTGGTGAGTTTCAGTTGGCAATTTTTGAACTATCAAATAAATAATAATGGAGTCCCAAGTACTTGTGTCTATTCCTAAGTTTGTCAGCGCATGTAGACTTTCACATGTAGTATCCACAAGTTGTTTTATTCCCTCACATGATTCTATATTAAGAATTGGCTGATTCAATAGGTTTTTTAATTGCGTATTTACGAGTACTCTTTTATTTTCGTATCTCTGCACCAAAAGATTCCAAGCAGGTATATAATTCATTTCGGAAATTGGATAATGTCTCAAAAGATGCTCTGCTTGTCCCGTTACACTTGTTTTCAGGTAATGTAATTTTTGTACCGATGGAATGCGTTTATTATCATGGATTAATGATTTGAATAAATCATGAAATGATGTCCAAGATGAATAATCTCCAGAAAATTTTGGTATTGAAATTCGTGGAAGTTGTACTTCTTCACGTGACTCTGGAGTGGGAATTTCTTTCGTTTCTATTTTAGTAGATACTGCAATAGGAAACTGTTTCGTTTGATCGTCTTTAATACGACACAAAGCATCTATAAAGGCTGATTCAAAGACAGAGAAGAAATCTTTTGTGAAATATGAAAGGGCGTCTGAAGTTGTATCTTTACATAGAAGAATTTCATCATGCACCCTTTTGAACTCTTTCCAATACTCATTGAATTGGTTTATGCGAAACTGGTAATACGTTGGACTCTCCTTTCGATTCTTTCCGTCCTTTTTGTAATTTTCGAATGACTTACACATAGTTTGATATGCATTCTGTTGTTGTTCAATATATGTTTCCATTTCGTTCGACAATATATATATTTTTCAATAAAGAACTTTCTTTTAAATTTGTTAAAATCTTTAACTCACACAATAAATAATAAGGAAAAAAAAAAAGGAAATATGAAAGGACTTACCAATCGACTTCGTCTAAAAAACACTCCCGACACGTAACCGTAACCGTTAAATTTCACTATATCACTGATAATAAAACCTTGAAATTTTCACTTTTTATTTTTCTTTAAGAAAACTCGTTTTCTTTGATATTTTCTATTGAGATTTGGCTAAATTCGGCTTCGAAGGACCAATGTTTTGTTCTGAAAAGGTTTCGAATTTTCTTCAAGAAAAATTTCTTGATTTTTAAACAATATAGAAAATAATAACACTTAGGTTTTATTATTGGTTTTATTTTATATCACATACAATTGGTATGTATAATTACAACTTTATTTGTTGTTTCTATACATTTGCTAAGTCACTTTAAATTCTAATTGTACAATTCAAAAAAAAAATATGTATATATCAAATAATTATGAAATTGAAATAATCCAATTTTGATAAATTCTACCTTTAATTATGTTACAATTTCAATTGAATTGATTCTACGTTAAAAACACACAAAAAAACTTATTTTTTTTACTTTTGATAAGATCTAAGATAAAATACGGAACGAATTTTGATATAGTTGTCGGTTTAGAGATTTTCTTTCAACTCACTGAAAAAAATCCTTTTTTTTCTTGTAAATTATAAAATACCAATGTAAAGAAAAGAAAACAGGAAAATTAACGTTCTATTTAAGTTCGTCGACCGATTATATACTAATTTCTTTACAAGGTCGAAAGAATGTTGGAGCCGAGCTTCAAACCATACTTTCGTTTTTTTTTTTGTTAGTTTTCCTGTTGTGCATTTCAATTAACGATCAGTTTTTATATCGATATTGGGTGACAGTTCAGATGTAAACAACATTCTGGTAAGAAAAAAAATAATAATATTAAATAATTGGATTAATGTTTTATTTCTTTTAGGTATTATCTGGTGATGTTCATAGGTGAGTATTGTTCCATTCAATATTATTATTAACTTCTTTCTGATGCAATTTTATAATTTCAGGTCAGCTTACTGATGAGTCTTCAACAGGTGTGGTAAAGTTTTTTGAAGTTTTTAGACAGGGTGTAGTTAAAATTTTTTTAATCGGTTGTTATGGACTCTTCGCATTTTCTTTCCGATTTGTATGGAAGTATTTAGGTCATCATGAACTTTTCGCACTAGAAAAGGGCCATTCCATACTGCTGATAATTTGTGTTTCGTTGCTGCGTTCCTCAATAGTACTGTATCTCCTACGTGGAATTTTACGGTCTTTGAGTTTTTGTCGTAATACTCTTTTGATTTTTCCTTAGCTTTCATGAGATTTTCCCTCATACTGGTGTGAATTTTTTGTAATTTATATTTGATAGTATTACAATAATCATCAAAATTGTATATGGGATCTGGTTTTTTCGTGAGGTTTGTGGGTAGAGCGCGATGGTAGCCATACAAAGCATGAATTGGTGTAAATTTACTTCCGCTATGGGGTGTGTGATTATGTACTAGCGCGGCTTCCGAAAGGTACTGGTCCCATGTGTCAATATTGTCGTCGACCATTGTACGCAAATATTCGATAAGGGGTCCGTGAGTGCGCTCTAGTGATCCATTCGATTGTGGGTGGTAAGCAGTAGTTTGCACTTTTTTGATATGTAGTAACTTGCATAGTTTTTTGAACAATTCGCTGGTGAAATTTGCACCTTGGTCCGTTATTAATTTGTCAGGCACCACTAAATATTTTAATATGATATGTTGATAAAAACAATTTGCTATCGTACTGGCCTCGCCATCTGGTATAGCAAAACAATCCAGGATTTTGGTTAAATCGTCTTGAAAAGTTAGAATATATTTGTTACCTTGTTGAGAAATTGGAAGAGGTCCGACGACGTCCAAATAAACTTTTTCGAATGGACGATTGGCTGTGTCGGTTATTCTCATTGGCATTTTTAACTGTTTTCCCTTTTTGTTACGTTGGCATTTTGAGCATTTTTTAATATAAGTTGTTATATCAGACAGCATATTTTTCCAACGGTAATTTTTTCGTAAACGGTTGAAAGTTTTTTGGATTCCGGCAAGCCCTCCTAAAGGTGAGTCGTGATGGGCTTTTAAAAGAGTTTGAATATCGTTTGGATTGGTTAAAATTTCAACTTCTTCTTCTTCGTCGGATTCTGATGTTTCATATGAGGCATTTGACTCTGTGTCTGATGGTACGACTTCAGTGGGGTCTTTTAAATCTGTTCTTATGGGTTCGTCAATCGGGTCGATGTTTGTAGGTGCTATTTCCAGTATATTTGTGGGTTTTTGGGGAAGTTCCACCTCATTATTTGGCTCGTTTTGTTGGGTTTTAGTGTGACTTCTGGTTACAACATTAATTTGGCTTGAGTTGAGTTCTACCGATGCTATATTATTACTTGTAGAATTTGGGGTGATTTTTGAGAGAAATTTTTGTCCTTCTAAAATGGTTAAGTATGCAAATTTTAATTTAAATTTAATTTTGAACTAAACCCTTCCTTTTTTCGCGCATTTCTAATAATATTTGGGGTATCGTCATTTCGTTTCCATTTTTGGTAGCAAGTAAAGTGAGGCAAATATCGATTAGACAAAATGTGCCTGATCGTCCGATTCCAGCACTGCAATGTATTAATAAAGGTTCATTTTCGCATTCGTGTGTTTGATAATGTTTAAATTCTTGGTAAAATTTCAAAAATTCTTTTGCAGTAGAGGGTGTTCCTGTATCGGGCCATTTATTAAATTGAAATTGTGTTACGTCGCGATATTTTTTTGTTGAAATTTCTGTAAGTCGAAAAATTCGTTTAGTAAAATGTGTTTGTTCTGTTAGTTTCAAATATACTATGGTGAAACCGATTTTTGTTAGGGGTATTATATGTTTGTCTCCCGTTTGTTTTGGCCAATACTTATGACACTGAATTTTATTTTGTTCTATTAATCTCGTTAACATTACTATTGTTTTGCAATTGTTTTGCCAAATCATTAACCAAAAATCGTCTATTGTTTCCAATAAAGGTCCTTGCGTTAAAATGTACGTTGTATCAAGTTTGCTTATTTTCACTAAGTTTGCGTTTATATAGTCATTTTTTTCGTTAAGTAATTTTATTCGTGAATGATCGTATGGTAATACGTCTTCGTATCTGTTTAGTGGTTTGTTAGTAAGTTTGAGGGCCTCTTTTGTCGTAAATCCGTCTTCTTTGATTTTAGTTTTTGAAATTGTTTCGATTTCGCGTAGTAGTGAATTCCATCCGTTTGTTTTTTCTAAATTGGTTATTTGTTGTTCTAAATTAATGGTATGTAAATTTTCAAGTTCTTCAATAATTGTTTGTTTCGGGGTCATTTCTTCTAATATAGATCCGGATTCAAGGGGTGGAATGCGACTAAGGGCATCAGCATTCGTGTTATATTTTCCTGCTTTGTACTCGATTTGATAATCGTATTCCGAAAGTTTATGGTGGAAACGCACCAAACGACTTGTCGGATCTTTCACGTTAAAAACTCCTTTTAAAGGTTTATGATCAGTATAAACAGTAAATTTTCTACCATAAAGATAGCAACGGAAATTTTTGGTAGCCCATACAATAGCTAGTAATTCCTTTTCAATTGTGGAATAATTTCGTTCTGCTTTATTTAATGAGCGGCTAGCGTATGCAATTGGTTTCTCTTTTCCTACTTCGCCTTGAGAAAGAACTGCTCCAATAGCTTCATTACTGGCATCAGTTGTTAAGTTGAAAGCTTGAGCGAAATCGGGGTATATAAGTAGGGGGGGGTGATATTAGAGTGTTTTTTAAATTTTGGAATGCCGATTCGCAAATTTCGGTCCATTTAAATTTATTATTTTTGCGTAAAAGTTTGTTTAGAGGTTCCGCAACCTTTGAAAAATTTGGTATGAATTTGCGATAATAATTTGCCAAACCCAAAAATGATTGGACTTGACGAATGGTTTTGGGGACTGGGAAATTTTGCACACAAATTATTTTTGAGGGGTCAGGTAGAGCACCTTTGGGCGTGCATTGGTGTCCTAAATAGACAATTTCTTTCCTAAGAAAATTGCATTTTTCAGGTTGTAATTTTAGGTTATGTGTTCTCAATCTTGAAAAAATTGCGTCCAATTTTAGGTTATGATCGAGTAAATTTTTTCCGTATATGACGATATCGTCAATGTACACAAAACATAAAAAACCTTGTAAACCTGACAATACGTGGTTCATAAGACGATGAAAAGTAGCCGGGGCTCCAGTTAGTCCGAACGGCATCCTTAAAAAGTCATAATGTCCGAAAGGTGTGCTAAAAGCAGTTTTAGCTCTATCTTCTTGGTTTACTAACACTTGATGATACCCACTAGCAAGATCTAGTGTGGTGAAATATCTGGAATGACCAAGTTGGTCTAAAATATCTTCAATTCGAGGCAGGGGAAAGGCATCACCGATTGTAATTTCGTTCAATTTTCTAAAATCTACTACTACTCTCCATCGCTTTTCTCCGTCGGGGCCATTCTTTTTGGGTACCACTAGTAACGGGGAATTCCATGGACTTTTGCTTGGAGTAATTATTTCATTGTCAAGCATTTCTTTTATCTGTTCTTGGATAATTTCGCGTTGTTTTTCGGGTAGGCGATACATCTTTTGGTTTATGGGTGCATGGTCTTGTTTTACGGGGATTGTGTGTTCGTAAGAAAGGGTGTGAGTCAATTTGTCATTTGGTAAATAAAAAATGTCGTTGTATTCTTTGCATATTTGTAATATAGAGTTTTTCTCTTCAATAGTTGCGTTTTCATCTAATCGTATGTTTTTCATAAGTTCTTCTATTCTATCATTGTGTATAGAGTTTTGATTGAGGTTAAATAAATATTGTATATTCTCTTCAGGCGATGGTTCTTCTGTTTCTTGTTCTAAATTGTATATTTCGTAATAGTTAAGGGGACGTGTGCTGAAATTAAAAGGGGCGATTTTCGCTCGTTTCATTTTGGTATTGAGTACACAAAGCGTTATTTTTCCGTTATCAGGCCTAACTAAACAACTTCCAAGGTATACTCCTTCGCTTAGTTCTTTTGACAAGCAGAGTCTATCTTGTTTGAAATCCACTTTTATTTGAATCAGTCTTCGGGAGCGGGGCGGAACATGAATTGCTCTCTGAGTCTCCACTTCATACTCCGTTTCGTCCCGTGCTTGATTCGTTAAAGTTTGTCCGTTCCATGAGCCACTTACAATTTTAACCTCTGATTCAGGTGTTTCCACCTGTTCGTTGGTGACATCTATATGGACCTTATCCATGGAATCTATGGTCGTACTTTTTAAAAATGGAATTCCGAAGTTATCTTCATCAATTCTAATTTCGGGAAAAGTTAAACGTTTATTTGGGCCTTCAATATTGCAATTACGAGAAAGGAAATCGAACCCTAAAATTCCATCTCCTGGAATTGGAGTAGTTTTTTCCACCACATGAAATTTACATGATTGCGATATGGGGGGTGGGAAATTTGTAAGACATGTACCTATTGTTTTTCCGGTGCCGAAAACAGTTTGAATATTTGTTTTTTCTTCTTTATTTATTTTTATATTATCTTTTATTGACGATTTTTTTATTATACTTATATCTGCTCCCGTGTCTACTAATAATTCGGCCGGATTGTTTATTATTATTGGTAAAGGTACTTTTATTACGCATTTAGCAAGGGTAGGTAATTTTTGGGCGGGCTGACACCTTGTCTCGTTTTCTTGGGGGCTAAGGTGACAGCCCTGTTTTAGTTTTCCGTCTGTTTAATTGCTGGGGAATTATTTTCATCCCACAATTTTTTTGCTATGCAGTTTTCTATCGTGTGTCCAGGTTGTTGGCAGAAAATACATTTGTGCATGTTGTCTACAGGGTCGTCGAGTTCCCTATTATCATTTGGTTCGTTAGATATCATATTAATCCGTTTTGTTGGGGTCGGTAACGTTTGAGAATTACAATTGTTGTTCGTATGCCCATGTATTCGGCATCGACTACAATATGGTGTATTCATACGCGTACGGCATTCATTATACGTATGCCCAAAACGATTGCAAAATCCGCATGGTGGTCGGGGGTTCGATGGGTTCTGATTGTGGGGATTATTGTAGGAGTCATTGATTCTCGGTGAGTTATTGGTATTATTATTATTGTTTCCTTCTTCAAAATTATGTCCTCTGTAATTGTTAATCCCACCGACGAACCTATTGTCGTTGTGACGATTGTTGTTGTTAAACGCGTTATTCTGGTAGTTTTTGTTCCTCCTCGCATTGTCGTTGAAATTGTAGTAACTGTTGTTGGGTCTGTTGTTGTTGCTGTTGTTGAAATTGACGTTTCTGTTGTTGTTGTTGTTGAAGTTGTTGTTTCGGGTAGTACCGCTGTTATTGAAATTGTTATTTCTGTTGGTGTTGTTGTTGTTGAAGTTAGTGTTTCTGTTGTTGTTGTTGTTGAAGTTGTTGTTGCTGTTGTTATTGTTGTAGGAGTTGTTGTTTCTGCTGTTATTGCTGTTGAAGTTTTTGTTTCTGTTGTTGTTGTTGTGGTTGAAGTTGTTGTGACTGTTGTTGTTGTAGTTGTTAAAATTGTTGTTTCTGCCATTGTCGTTGTTGTTGAAGTTAGTATTTCTGTTATAATTATCGTTGTTGAGTCCGTTTTGATTTCTGTTGACATTATTGTTGTAGTCGTGGTTGCTATTGTAATTGTCATTTGAGTTGGTTACGTTTCGTTCCTCTGTTTGGGGGTAGAACATTTGCGACATGGTTGGTGTGATAGGATTCAACAGATTTGGAGCATTTAGAGTAAATTGTCTTTCCGCTGATTCAAGAAATTCCGCCTTACTTGTCAGTGCATCGAAATCTTCGTGCTTTTCGTGTAGGAAGAACAATCTGTGATTTGAGTTCAGTATTCCTGCTTGGAAAGTGAACATTGCGGTTTCTTCTAGATCTTTTACTACAGAAGCATAATGGTTTGGATGCCTCTGAATAGCCTGATTGATGCATTCTTTTAAGAGTGATTTCATGCGCCCCGCGAAACCTGTAAGAGTTTCACCAGGCAATTGTTTTGAATTTTGTAATTCATGTATCAAGGTGGCGTAAGGTCTTCTGGAAACTAATTTAGAAATTAAAGTATCTAAAAAGGTTGTCAAATCGGTTACAGATATGTTATCTAAAAGTGATGCGGCACGTCCACGAAATCGTGTGGGTAGTAAAGAGACAAGTATGGGCTCTTCATCCTTACTAAGTATGTCATGGATTGTTTGACAGCACTTAGCAAAAACTTTTACTTCCGACGCTAAATTTGGTCCGAGTTCCGCGTGAAGTAAAGGGATTGAATTAAAAACGAATTGAGACACTTTGTTGCAATCTATGGACATTTTGGTTTCTTTTAATTCACTATATAAAATTATATCGGCCTTAAAATCTAGTTGTTTTTTTTAAGAAGTGTTTCCTAGGGCTTATATTCTCTGGTAAATCGTTGGTAGTTGGAGATTTTGGTGTTGATCGTGCGAAAGGATGTGGTAAATTTGGAGCAGAAAATATACGTCCGCTTCTGGTGCGCCCAGGTTCGAGCGTTGTTGGTGATCCAAAAGCTGGACTGGTGTTGTCGAAAGAGAACTCGTTTATTTGCTCCTCGAAAGTCAGTTCGTGCACCTCGTTATGTGTTTCCGAAGTCAAATCTGGTTGAATCATTCGTCAATTTGCCACAACTGTCTTATTTTTAGATTCGGGGATCTGAGATTTTTAATGCTTAGCAACTCAGATCCTACCGGCTGCGCCAGATGTTGTGGAGCAAAAAGGACGATAAGATCCTACCCAGGATGACTCTGGGAAACTTTTATTTTACAAGGAATTTTTGTCTCCGGGGGTCGGAAATCCCGGAAAATCGATATTATTTGGTTATAAAAATAAAATTGATAACGCTTACCCCTTGTTGGTTCAAAAAAAAGAAATAAATTTATTTAGTATTCCACAAGATTACAATTTTTTGAACAATCTTAACACTTTTAACTTTTTCTCTTAACAATTAGAACAAAACATAAAGAAATCGTAATTGGAATTTTCCTTTTTTTATTTCCGACCAAATTTTGGCCAACCTTAAACAAATTTAACTTTTTCACGTAACAATTTTAACAAAATGTAAAGAATTCGCAATTGGAATTTTCCTTTTTTATTTCTGACCAAATTTTGGCCAACCTTAAACCAATTTAACTTTTTCACGTAACAATTTTAACAAAATGTAAAGAATTCGCAATTGGAATTTTCCTTTTTTATTTCTGACCAAATTTTGGCCAACCTTAAACAAATTTAACTTTTTCACGTAACAATTTTAACAAAATGTAAAGAATTCGCAATTGGAATTTTCCTTTTTTATTTCTGACCAAATTTTGGCCAACCTTAAACAAATTTATCTTTTTCACGTAACAATTTTAACAAAATGTAAAGAATTCGCAATTGGAATTTTCCTTTTTTATTTCTGACCAAATTTTGGCCAACCTTAAACAAATTTAACTTTTCCACGTAACAATTTTAACAAAATGTAAAGAATTCGCAATTGGAATTTTCCTTTTTTATTTCTGACCAAATTTTGGCCAACCTTAAACAAATTTAACTTTTTCACGTAACAATTTTAACAAAATGTAAAGAATTCGCAATTGGAATTTTCCTTTTTTATTTCTGACCAAATTTTGGCCAACCTTAAACAAATTTAACTTTTTCACGTAACAATTTTAACAAAATGTAAAGAATTCGCAATTGGAATTTTCCTTTTTTATTTCTGACCAAATTTTGGCCAACCTCAAACAAATTTAACTTTTTCACGTAACAATTTTAACAAAATGTAAAGAACTCGTAATTGGAATTTTCCTTTTTTATTTCCGACCAAAAGACGTTTTGAAAAACCAAGAAAACAACTGAAAAACGTTTTAAAAAACCACGACCGGTCTATTGAAAAAGGTTATATGCGTTTTGGAAATCAATCAAATACTGATCGATAATTGATTTCAAATCGATCAAGAAATTTTTAAAAAGGTATAAAAAATTTGTCAAAGTACTTTAAGTTCGTTGTACTTTGACCGATATTAGTTTTTTTTGCATAATTGACAAAAAATAATTATTTTTGGAAGAAAAATAATTATTAAAAAAAAAAACTGTTCGCGTAATCAAATTTTTGATATCGTAAGAACAAAAGTTGAATTCAAATAGCGTTATACTAAAATTTGTTAGTATACACTTTTTTTATGTATTTCGACATAGGAAATTTATGTCGAAACGAAATAATAATTTTATTAACATATTTTGAAATTGTTTAAATTTCGAAATATGTTTAATAAAATTGAAATGATTATTTACGCGTTTTTTTATTAAAAATTGGGTTTCGAAATGTTGGGTTCGATTACCGCTTTTTTGGTCGGAAACGTTTTGTTGGTACCGGGTGTACCATAACAATAACAGTTTGCTGTCAGATTTCAGTCTCTTGTTGCGTTGTAGACTACGGACGTCTTCAGGAAATTCTTTATTTTGCATTGCTTGTATTAATCGACTAGTTGCTTCTTGAATATCTTTGCTCGTTAATTGTCCAAATTCTCGCTTTTCTCTTGATTTTCTTGCATTGTTACAAAATCTAACACAATCAGCAATTATTCTGGATAATTTGCGAAGAGTGGAATACTTTTCTAATAATTCTGCCATTATGGTTTCATCTGCAGTAAATGCCATATTTACTGAAATTTTCCGGGCTTCAAGACCTGTCCCTGCATCTACTATTTGAGGTATGCATAACGATAATTCTCTCAAAAATGATGGTCCTATCTACCATTTTTCACACTTTATTAATTCCTTTGGATTAATTCCTCGCGATGCAACGTCTATCGGGCTTTCCTTTGATTTGACATGATGCCACTGATTTGCATTTAGGATTGAGTGTACTTCAGACACTCTATGAGCGATGAAAGTTTTCCACTTACTGGGGTGATTTTTTAGCCACGCTAAAACAACTGTTGAATCTGTCCATGCATAAACAGTTGCTTCATTCCACTCCACAGCAGATTTTACCTTTTCCACAAGTTTAGCTAATAATACGGCTCCGCATAATTCTAAACGGAGTAGTGAAAGTCTCCTACTTATTGGCCCTACCCTTGATTTGGCTGCTAAGTCAGTCTATGACCTAACGTAATCAACTTTGGTTGAATTTGGCAAAGTTTATATTTACTTATCGATATTTCATGTGCTTGATCATTGATTATACTTTCAAGCTCTTTTCGGTTTAAAGGTGATTTTTCTAATTTGGCAGCCAATTGAAGTTCCATTTGAAAAATATAAACTGAAGTACCTTTCACCTTAAAAATTAACTTAACACTAAATTTTATTATATTTACGAGTAGCTTCGCCTATAAACTAAAGAACTCTAACAAAACTTTTCCCATTAAAGGAAACCACAGTTATCACAGTTATATAAGGTTTATTGCTTTGAAATTATATAAAAGTAAAGATCACTACACATTTCTAGTTTTTAAAGTTAATAAAGTAATTACAGTTAATTTAATTAATGATAATATTGGGGATAGCAAAAACAAAAAGGAAAAAAATATTATTGGTAAGGTTACTAAAAATAAAACTACCAATAAAGGTTCGAATAACGGTAATAATCGCATAGCTTCTAATATTAATAATAAGAATAAGAATAAAATAAAAGAGAAAACCAGTAGCATCAATTCCATTATTCAAGATAAAAAAAACCACAGTAGTGATAGTAAATTTCTCCCTGCTAGTGTCAATACCATTTCTCACATAAAAAAACAAAATACAAATAGCTCTAATAGCAAAACTTTTGTTGATAGTAGTATCAACAGTAATGCTAATAATAATACCGGACAATCTACACCTGCTGCCCTTGAGTCACCCGTTTTACACATTGTACCCCATCCGAAATCTATCTTTGTCTCCCGTTTTCTCCCGTCAACCACACCTACGGATGTTAATAACTATATAATGTCTTTGCTACCAACCGAACTTACTAATACTAATGCTGCTAAGGTTGTTAAAATTAGTAAAGTCGATAGTATCGTCGCATCCTTCAAAATTTTGGTCCCCGATAAAGTTTTCTCTCAAGTAATTTCGCCATCCTTTTGGCCTGACTAAACTCTGGTAAAGGAGTTTATTCCTAGAGAATTCTCTCGTCGTCGACCTTCCTCTGCTAGTGTGCCAAAAAACTCAAAAAACTAAAACGTTTATCCCTTTACTACCAAAACGTGAGGGGACTGTGTTCCAAATTGAGTAAAGTTTTTCTGAATGGACAAACACTTTCCTATGACATTTTTGCTTTGACGGAAACGTGGTGATATAGTTAGAGTGTTGTGATGGACGAACTATGTTCGAACACTGGCACTATTTGGTGAACGACTAGAGTTGCACGTCAAGTTGGCTGGCACATTCTAGCTCGTCGGTGGGGTGCGTCGCCATTTACCATTGGATTTAGTACATTTCATCTTACTACAAAATATTACGTGCAAAAGGGTTGCACATGTAAATTAAACTCGTGAAGAGTATTAAAAAGTTGTCCAAAGCTGACAACTGCTCGAATTCTTCTTCTAAGATTTTTATATTATTTGTATAAGAGATTCCTTAAATTTTAAGGTTGGTATTTTGTAAATCCCAATTTTCATCGATGCCTTTTTTTGATTATGTATCAAATAAACCATAATGTTTTTTTTTTTGTTGTTGCTTCATGACGTTTATGTATGTTGGGTTAATATTTAAATTTTTATGTTGAATCTTACGATGAAGATGATGATTTAAAATTTAATTTTTTATGTTGAATCTTACGACAAAGATGATGATTTAAAATTTTAATTTTTATGCTGAATCTTACGATGAAGATGATGATTTGAAATTTAAATTTTTATGTTTAATCTTACGATGAAGATGCTGGTGTCATTATTAAATAACGAAGCTGGCGTTTCCCACCATAATGGTCAGAAAAAACTTGATTCATATACACCAATAAATTTTTTGTTTCGGTCTGGGCCATGAGGTGGCAGATTTCTCCGCATGTGGGAAATACCTCTTTTTTGTGCTTTCTCCTTTTTTGATTATGTTTTTTTTTTGTTTTAGTTTAATTTTGTTTAATTCTACAATAAAATAAAAAATTTTTTTTAAAGCATTAATGAAAAAAAATCTATAATTTTTTTTTTGATCCAATTCACATAACTTAATCTTAACTAATACATAATTACTTTTCCTAATTAAACTTTATTTCATTTTTATTTCTTTACTGGTTTTTGCATTTTCCACGCAATTACAAAATTAAGTGGTAGCTATATTTAAATTCAATATAAATAATATTATCATCGCTCAATTACTTAATCTTCCAGTTCGTCCCGAGCTTGATCAACGATGTATATATATATAGATTGAAGCTCGTACAACTCTAAAAGAAGACAAAAGAAATGAAAATTTAATTTTATATATCAATTCTTTTCCGAAACCAATGCCAAAACCACAAACCCTAAATTTAAAAATTATTATTCAGCTAATATAATATGTTACTTCCTTTACTTTACAAAATTTGTCAGAAAAGGAGACTCTTTCTTTTGGATCATATAATACGTAATAATAAAAAAAAATCCATTCCTTAGGTCTATATAATTTATTTTTTTATTTTTTATTTTTCTTCGGATATGACGAAGACTGCAAATTAACTTTGGTTTTAGTCGTTAAATTTAGATTCCTTTCTTCTGTTTATTTTGTGTAATACTATAGTGATTTCAACGACTTCCAAGATATATTATATATATATTTACGGACGCCAATTGGTTGTGGAACCCGCCTTATACTCTCCATCGTCTGAATTCCAATTCCTGGTGATCCTGATACTATATGGATTTACTTATTTTAAAGAAAGAATTTTGTCTATTGAAAAGAATTTTATGTTCGTTTAATGGGTTAAATTTTAGTAAACACATAATAAATTCCTTTATTTTGAAGAAAACCAGAGCGTTGTCCTAAAACATTTCACATACTAGCCAATTCAAGGCCCAGTTTCCCTGTGGAATATTTTCCTTTGAACAAGTAAACAAAACTCCTATCTTATAGTTGCTGCTTGTATTTATCGTTTGATTTATATATATTTTTTTGTCTTGAAAACTGTGATGACTATGAAATGATACGACTGTTGTTGTGTGCTGATTGTAATGAACTGTGTTTATTATATGTTGGGTTTACAATGATGGTTATAATTGTAGGGTGGGTTCACTGATATGACAAAAACAAAATGGGGAAGAATAAACAAAAAAAATTTACGTGTTACGAACACCAAATGTTTCTTTCTTTGTCTTCGTAGGCCTCTTTTTTCTATTTTTTTCCAACTTGTTTTATTCACGTGTATCTAGATAAAACTTCTTTTTTTTTGTCTGCTTAATCGAAGCAGCAATCAAAAAATAAATCAATATATATTGTTGTGTAATATGGCCCTACAGGAGACTCTCGTGGCTCTCTCCGGGAAATTGTTTAGCGAAGATGATAGAGTTTTCTTTAGAAAGAGGAATCGCGATGTTGTTGGCTCGATTTTGGGTCGATCCGTGTATTGGATGGTGACAATTGTTAAACAACGCTTGGGTGGTGTTATAATTTATTTAATATATATAAGACTTACATAATGTTCTGCTTGCTGCCTGGTCCTCTGAGCACTATGTTAACTGGTATTAAATAAGAACACGAGTCTTTTTCCTTTTATAAATTCTCTTTATTTTAAACTTCTTCAAAACACAATTTTTAATTCCTTTTATAAATTCTCTTAAACCAATACTTTATTTTAAACTTCTTCAAAACAGAGCTTTTAATTCCTTTTATAAATCCTCTTTATTTTAAACTCCTTCAAAACACAACTTTTAATTCTTTTTATAAATTCTCTTAAATCGATACTTGATTTTAAACTTCTTCACAACAGAACTTTTAATTCCTTTTATAAATTCTCTTAAACCAATACTTTATTTTAAACTTCTTCAAAACAGAACTTTTAATTCCTTTAATAAATGCTTTTTATTTTAAACTTCTTCAAAACACAACTTTTATTTACTTTTATAAATTCTCTTAAACCAATACTTTATTTTAAACTTCTTCAAAACAGAACTTTTAATTCCTTTTATAAATTCTCTTTATTTTAAACTTCTTCAAAACACAACTTTTATTTCTTTTTATAAATTCTCTTAAATCGATACTTGATTTTAAACTTCTTCACAACAGAACTTTTAATTCCTTTTATAAATTCTCTTGAATCGATACTTTATCTTAAACTTCTTCAACACAGAACTTTTACGTCAAACTTTACTTTTCTTTTTCGCTAGCAATTCGTTTCCCGAGCATTTCTTCTTTAACTTTTTCTTTTTTACTGACTCACTTTCTACTACTTTAAACCGAACTTAAGCTTTTTTGTTGAAAACTTAACGACTTAGATTTACGTCGTTCCCGCGTACCGGATATTTTTTACTGAACTCTTGATTATTAAAACGTCACGACTTTACTTTGAGTCGTTAATGGCTATCCGATATTTTTAAAACTGACTTTTTGGTTATTCAAAGCCAGTATTTTTATAGGCAGAAAATTCATACTTTGTACTCATTATTTTCTAGGTCGCTGAACATTTATGCAATAGTTCTGGTTTACTTTCTTTCTAAAATGTTTTCATTGATTTCATAATTCATGCCAATAACATGTATTACAAAATCAATGTAATTTTTTGCCGATAATGAGTTTCGAAATGCATCAAGTAATTTTAATGCATTTCGCAATTTATTATTTTTCATTCACAAAGTAGAACTTTCGCCGAAAAATGTCTACAGTAATTTTTGGTTTTAAAATATGATTTATAACTAGAAGTATGTGTAATGTTTTATTACATTACATATTGTAAGATATTCATTTAAATATTTATTTTTGCTAACAGTATTTTACAATATTTTTATTTTCACTTTTTTCTTAACAAATTTTGTTCTTCTGTCATTCTTTGTATATGTTTAAAATCAGAATGCCACGTCTTTTCGCATTCCTCATGTTCAAAAATGTCAAAACTATGGAACGATTGGAATGTGAAATAGAAGTGGTTCTCAATCTGCATTGGTTTACAATAGTGGCTTCTTAACCCAACAAATGTACATATTATTTTTATTTTATTTTACAACTCGGGCAGCCTGACTTAAGCCGATGGCTCATTCGGCTTAAGGCCGAAACTGTAACCAAAACAAACGTCAGGACAATCGTTATCTTCAAATTTATTAATAGAAAAGTCCAACTGGTCTTTTGATTGAGTGTTACGTTCGATGGGACTTGCAACAACTGGTTTCCACAATCGTAAATGCTTGGCCTCAATAATTCCGTCATAAGGGAGTTGAGCCAGTTGACAATTCTCTATGTCACGAATAACATAGCGATCATGAGGCAGCACATTTTGAACAAGGTACGGCCCACGAAATTTAGGAACAAACTTCTTATTTCCCACAGATGTGTCAACATTACGGACAACTGCAAAATTGCCGATTTGATATATTTTGGCCGGGTGACAATGTTCACTGAACCACTTCTGACCATAACATTGCGCAATTTTAATCCTCTCTGAAGCCTTTAACCGGTCTCGTTGTAGATTTCTCTCAACACAGTCTAATTCCTGATCAATCAAATATTCGGTAAGGTGATCCATATTTGGGCCTAAATGGTCAACACCAAATAATAATCTACTAGGAGTAGTATCTATCGATTTATGAATGGTATTTTTTTTTTTTTTCATATATACTTTATTTTACCCTGAATTCATATTTTGCTATAAACTTAAAGTATTAAAGAGTTTCTTATATCTAATTTTATTTAAACTTAAGGCTAACTTAAAGCTACTGTGTTTATTTCGAATTCTAAAGTTTGTTTCTTTTACAGTAAAAAATTTTAATTTAGTTTTTATTCATTTTTTATTTTTAAAATTTTTGATAAATTTTATTATTTTTTTTTTTTTTTTTTTTTGTGTATTGCATGAGGAAAAGGGTGTAAAAACCTCCGCCAATTAATGCATATATATATATATTTTTTAAAACTTATTCTAAATAAATAACATTAAGACGAAACAATATATCAGACGGTAGACAGGCACATGTTTTATGTAGGAAAGGGGATAAGGGAGCTGGGAGGAGGGATGATCTTTAGATATTTTATCTATTATTTTGTCCTGAATATTTTTAATGCTTAATACGAAAGATGTTCGTCGTACTCGTTTTATTTCCACCAGTATTTAACCTCTCTTTGATTATATGTTTTATCTCGATAAGAAATATCTGTGGAAAATCTGACCAGACTCGATATATCTTCTACTTGGCTTGGGTTGTAGAGTACCTTTTTATCATTCGAATGGCGATAAATATCATATATCGAGGGTATATTGTTGCGATCCTGGATAAATCCTTTCTTATCGAGATAGTTGAACCCTTCCGGTGGGAAGTTTCCAGTTTTCCTCGCATTTTCAAAGTATCCGTCATCCATATGATATGGCAGATATATAGTATCGTTATCGTGAGTCTGCGCTGCTTTGCATATGTGATTACGAATTAATTTGAGGATGAAAACGTCAAAGCGATGTACCTGTGCTGTGTTGTATAAAATGTTGTTTGGAACATAGTGCAAAGGGTTTAAATTTCTAAATTTACGTAAAGCGGTACGCAAGCACTTACGTTCGAATATTCGAATTCTCTCCATATAGGATGGAGAGATATTATACCATACCGGACATCCGTAAGAAAGTATTGGGCGGATCAGCGATTGGTAACAGATTATCTTGACACGAGTGTTAAGATATTTCGTAAAGAAAAGTCTTCGAATCAGATGGAAATTTGTGTTAGCTCTTTCCAATTGTATATTAACATGGTTGTTAAAATATAAGAAATGATCTAGGTGTATACCCAGGTATCGGACTACCTGTTTGTTTTCAATGATCCGTTCTTGGGAGTTTTTAATTTGAAATTTTTTGTAATTTTTTTTTATGTTATTAGGCGCAATGTTTAAAGGTGTTCTAAATAAGATGCTTTCGCATTTATTATAATTTATTTTTAAATGCCAATCATTACTATATTTTTCAACTGCTTTGAAGAGTTGCTGAAGATTTTGTGTTACAGTCTCCACTTTTTTACCGTGCGTATAAATTATTAAATCGTCTGCAAAGGCGATAGTGTTATCTTTTTTGGTTGCAATAAAATCGGACGTGAAAATATTGAATAAGATTGGTGAATTAACAGTGCCTTGTTGCAATCCGTTGGTTATTCGGTAAGTATGTTCCGAGTGTTTGATACCATCAGTAAGGTAGAATTTTTTTTCAGATATCATTTCATATATTAGTCTAATTAGATGTTGTGGATAGACTTGGTAGTTTGTCAGTTTATATATTAGACCTTCTAACCAAACGGTATCAAAAGCCTTTTCGTAGTCTATTAGGCACGCACCGGTTACTTGTTGTTTATTTTTATACCAGATGATGTCTGATACCAATTTAGTCACGGCATGCGTTGAAGAGTGTCTATGCCTGAAACCGTATTGGTTATTAGGTACAATATTACCAATTTCAGTGAAATGCAATATCGAGTTATTTATAATTTTCTCAAACACCTTACTGATATTTGGTAACAGACTAATCGGACGATAATTCTTTATTGAACTTAAATCTTTGCCCTTTTTTGGGATTGCAACTACCTTTGCAGTTTTCCAATTTCTAGGAAAGGCACTGTTATTAAGAAGGTTGTTAAATAGTATACAATAATCGTTTAGAATAATAGAAGGTAAGTGTTTTAGTATGATATTTGGAATATGATCATGTCCTGAGGACTTTTTGTTATTCAGAGATCGAAAATATTCAGTTAATGTATCTATTGTTGTAAAATAGTTGTTAAGATGTTCTTTGGGAATACTGTTCGCGTGCAGCGAGGGAGAAAATTGCAGAATCGTTTGTTTAAGTTCCTTTGCGCTTTTATGTTGATTGAGAAATTTCTTGAAATTGTTTTTTACCAAATTGCATCTGTATGCAATTCAGTTTCTCTGTTAGCGTCATAAACACACAATACACGGGCAGATGTCAGCAATTGCTTCAAAGTTTCAAAAGATTTAATACATTTCTCATTAAGATCAAACTCAACATCTTTATGTAACAACTGTTACAATGGATTCGCGATTTGGGCAAGACCCGAATCGAATTTTCTGAAAAACGAACATAATCCCAAAAAGGAATGTACTTGTTTGACATTAACAGGCAAAGGAAACTGATGGATCGCTGTCAATTTCATAGTACCAGGTCGAATGCCGTCAGATGAGATTAGAAACCCTAAATATTCAATCGATTCATATGCAAATTTGCACTTAGGCAATTGTAATTCCAATCCATTGGTAGAAATGCATTGCAAAACTTCACTTAATAATACTAAGTGGTCTTCAATAGTAGAACTAGCTACTAAAATATCGTCCATATATACGACTATTTTACCAAGGTCTATAAATGGCTTTAGAACTTTATGAATAAACCTTTGAAAAACAGATGGAGCATTCTTAAGAACAAAAGGCATTCTGACGTATTCAAACTGTCCGTCTGGAGTGACAAATGAAGTGTATTTTGTAGAGGACTCAGCAATTTTAACTTGATGAAAACCACTTTTCAAATCAAGTAGTGTAAATAGCCTTTTCCCACTCAGATATTCTAAACAGTCTTCTATTAATGGTAATGGATAATTATTCCTAAGAGTAACCTTATTTAATGTTCGATAGTCTATACACATACGGGTCTCGCCATTTTTCTTCTTAACTAATACTATGGGAGAAGCATATGGAGAGTTATTCTGAATAATAATTTTATTTTCTAATTGATTTGATTACTTCTATAAAAAATAATTTTTGATGAGTTCGACTCCAAAAAATTTAAGTTTTATACTTGAAACAAACTTATTTTGAATTTTGTATGTTTTATAGTTTTTATTTTTTTATGGATGAATAGCCTGCACTAAATCTGCACTTCAGGATGACGCCTGTAAGTCAGGTGTTCAAGCACTTCCACACAAATCTTGTGAAGGTAGCACATATATGGATGCGCACATGTAGTTTACCCCCCTTGGATGACTTGAAATGACTTGGTTTTCTGTAATTTAATTTAAAAGCTATTTGAGGTTGGATATCACGGACTAGTTTGGCCTTCTCGGTCTCCGCCTTGCCCCAGTTTGGGCAAACTGGCGGCCCTGCGAAGACTCGGTACTTAGCAAACAAGTTGAAATGGTCTTGGTTTCCTGTAATTTAATTTAAAAGCTGTTTGGGGTTGGATATCACGGACTAGTTTGGCCTTCCCGGTCTCCGCCTTGCCCCAGTTTGGGCAAACTGGCGGCCCTGCGAAGATTCGGTACTTAGCAAACAAGTTGAAATGATTGTGTTTCCAAAGTTGCCAAATCTAGTTTCGTATTTTAACTTGGGTGATTTTTTATAAACGATGAATTTATGAGGATGATCATTAAGAGAACTTTTTCAGATTTCAGAATCATTCTTCGGCTTGTGTAGCCTTGTCACATGTTTAAAAATCGTTGGTTTCACAACTATGTCAAATGGAATTTAATCGATCTTCTTCAGATTTCATTGTGTTTTGAAGCCACGTGGTGGCGGTTAGCCAAAGTGGTTCAATCTGCGCTTTGGGATGACGCCTGTAAGTCAGGCATTTATTTATCTATAATTTCGCTGCAAAGAATTTAGAGAAAAACACAATTTTAAAAAAAGACAAGATTGATTTTCTTCCATGTCAAAAATTTGACTACTCGAATTCTAGCGGGCAGGAAAAAAAAATTATTTAACAAAAACCAAAAAAAAACTAAATATTTCCCAAAAAACAAAAATTAAAATGCAATTTCAACAAAAAACTTAAAAAATTCAAAATGGCGTTAAGTCACCTTTTTTTCCGAGCTTGCGGCCTCCATGTACGCACCCGAAGGATGCCAACCGCAAATAATAAGTCTTGAATGATTTTTTTAACCTTTTCTTTTTCTTCATATGCTAACCGTCTAGGTCTACAAAAAAACGGGGAATCGTCTTATAATTTTAATTCTAACTTATAATCAGGAATCTTGATTCTTTTAGGGTGTATGTTTTCATAGTTTTGAGAAATACATTCAATTATGCGATCTTTAATCTTATGATTTAATTTTCCGTCAATATCATATTTATCTCTGACATTATCTAATTCATCTAATTCACAATCATGCTCAATGCTAAAGTCCGAAATTGGCTCGGTTGCCACATTTCCAAATACATCTGTACGTTCATATGTAATAATAATAATAATATCTGCAAATTTTCCACCAAATTCACGTAAACTATCGTCAAAAATTGTAGCCAAGCAACCGACTGAGGGTCCATTCGCAATTCCTTTGAATTCATACACAGATTTATGCACGTCATTACTTATTTATTACATTTGGTTCATTAATATTTTTTGATTTAATTGGGATTAAATTAAAGTGTAAATTAATAGAAAAAATATGAAGCACAATCCCGTCCAATCAACAAATTGACTGGTATTGTTTCCTCTGAAACAACAAAAAGTGAAATTAAATGGCGTCTATGGTACAAGTTTAAAACGCAAGAAACATTTATAGATAATCAAATAAAACGCCTTTATAGACTCACAAAATTTAAACATTGTTTATTGAACGCGTTTCAACTCTATTTTAAGAGCCATCATCAGCGTGAAACTAAAAAACAATAAACGAAGATTTTACAAAAATTTTATTTTTTTTTTTACATTAATTAAAATAATTCTTAAAAGATATTATGAACTATTACCAATAATTTAACTTAATACGAAGCACATAATTGTTTTTACAAAAAATTTTCTTTTTCGTTTGGGAAACTATTACTTTTTTTTTATTTATTAACCGACTAACATATTTTCACAGACTAAATGTCGATATATAGCATTTAAAATTTTCAATTTAAAAATTAAACGGCAATACTTGAATGTTGTCTGTAGTTAGGGAAGAAACGTTTTTGATTTTAATTTAAGTTCTTTGTTGTTAAAACCGTTTTTTGTAGCCGAAAAGAATTGATTGAACTGGGCCGTTATCAGCATTCAATAAGCTGTTCTTCTGTCATTCCTTATATACTACCTTGATCAAAAACAAAACAGAATAACCACCGTGTGGCGCTCCCATCGTTCCGATTTGAGTTCTGAGTTTTGTTAAATTGGTACATCTGTTATTGATATTCCCTCTAAATCTTAGCGTCATAGCTTGACATTTGCAAAAGTTACGTAGCCAAGAGTAGATCTATCTCTGTGTGTGTTGAAGTCGATTGAAGTTGACTTCAATCCGACCATGTAAACGAAGTAAATATGTGGCACTTAGATGTTGTGAATCTGTTCTAAAGTTGACGGTCTTGTCATTTGATTGTATGTGTATCATTTCTCCTATTCTTCCCTTAATGAAGTTTTTTCCACATTCAGTATTTCAACATTGTCAAAATAATATCGATATACTTGTACAACCTTTTTTCTTGCTTAAATAATTTCTACTACACTTTTGCCAGATTCTTTTGATCTGTCCCGATATATAACCTTTTTCTAAATATTAACTATTGTGGTATGGATGGCTTGAGGACTGGAATATGAAGATTTGAGGTAAAAGGAAACTACCAAGTGAAAATATAAAATACAAAAATACTTTATTAAAATTAATTGATTCGGTTACAGCGTCGTTTGTACTCTACCTGACGGCACGGCAGTTTCAAAAGAACTGACTATTCTTCTCTGCAATGAATAGTTTACAGTCGAGTCTCGGATACTATGACACTACCTTTTTGTAATTCCACTATTACTTTTTATAGGTAGAAAATTCCAAGCTTCCCATTGTTTAAGAATGCTCACGAACCGTTGCACTATTGTGCAATTTCCCGATTTGAGTAACAGAACGGTTGCTATCTTGTATTATTTCTTCTTTGATTAGCTTCGTTTGTTTTGATTAATGCTTTATTATAGTAATCTTTCATAAAATCGACATTATCGAATTTATCAAGACCAGGTGTTCTTCTTTTGATACTTAACCTACTTAACACATAAATAGTTTATATATACAAAAAAAATCTTTTGGTTTTCTCTTCGAAAATGTTGCGAATGAATATCACTCGAATGAACAAAAAAATGTCTGGAAAATGGCGTCTCCGATTTAAAATTTCTTAGTTTTTGTATTTTCTTCTTTTTTTCAGAATTGCGCCAAAATGAAGCCAAATAATACTGATAATTGTAACACACAAAAGCAAAAAAAAAACTTTGATTAACTTTCTTTGGAGGGTGTATTCTTTTTCTTAATAAAAACATCGCGTTCACCGAAAACTATTTCAATCTCGTTTCGAATTCGTAATTACTATTTCTTTGCTTTTCCAATAGTCTTTTTTTGGGAATATTTTTAACGCGAGATCACTTGATTAATTTATATTTATATGTATTTTTTTCACGCCCTTATGGTTCCTCAGGAATCTTTTTTGTTTTTAACTTTAACAGATTACCTAATTCTACCATTTCTTTTATTTCTATTTCTAATCCCGAATCCGATATATTAAACTCGTTTTTTTCACATTTCTAAAACATTTTTTTTTTAAGTTAGTAGGATAAGAAAATTTGGAATTCCAAAAAAATCTTTGCTTCTTTTAATTTTTTTGGTTGGTCGTTGTTCACCACCATCTATCATCAATATTACGCATAATTTATTTTATGCGTGCATATGACATTTAATGTCGTTAAGACTTTATTATGATAGCATAAGCTATCAAGCAAGGGATATTCGGTTTCGCGAGAAAATAACCGAATATATGGGAGGTTCGTTAGTCTATTGGTCACCTAAACTGACCAACTTCACGCAAATGCCTTCGTGAAGCATTTCGGGGCCGATTGGTAAGATGGAATACCAATCGGTCTTATGGGGCTTTTGTCGCACCCGATGGACCAAAGCAAAAGTTGGCCCCTATGATCCTGCCTGCCTTTTTTTATACAATAAAGCTACAAAACAATCACGTAAGTACATACTATTAGCAGACGCCCTTAATGTGAAAAGAAAACAATTTTATATATTGTAATTTTTTTTTTTATTACAATAGTGTGGTTTTTTTAAAACAATAAAACTAATATTTTAATTTTTATTTTTTTGTCACGGAGATCAATCTTTTTTTTTTATTTATAATCTGAAGAAAAACTTATGACTATACACGAGTTATACAAATTTGTCTGTCTACTTTAAACTCAAAATTTAATCTGAATCTTGTGTTTTTTAAAATGTTCTTAGTTTTATTCTTACAATATATTTTATTTGTTGGAAAAGGGATGAAATTTTATGGAGGTTTTCCGGAGTTTTTGTATTTAAAATATTTTATGAAGGCCTTTTGAATTTTTATGTGCCGCTGTTTTATTTAAATATTGTGTGCACATCTGTTAGACACATGCCTTCATACTTTGATCCTTTGTATAAATCTATCATGTTTGGTGTTGTTGTATCAGCAATGGGTTGATCAGGTACCAAAACTCCCCCAGACTTAGATTCTTCCGTACGTGCATAAGATACGTTCGGGAGAATAATCTGATTTTTGATTCTTTTGTTCCTTGTGTTCGGGGAGAACAATTAGGATTCGAATTGGAATAAAAAACACTTAATGACTGCTTTGTCTGTCTTTATCGATTGAAAACTGATGTAGTTTTAACCCAAATGCGCTGTCGTCTGTTTCTGTTGAATGTCTCTTGTAGAATGAAATCTAATATGAACTGCTTCTGTTGAAGGCTTTCTGACGAATGAATACAATATGCATATCCACCGTTCTTTCTCTTGTCTTTCCTTTTGAACACCATTCGCCTCTCTTGGTTTTCTCCAGCAGTGTATGTATGAGATCGTCATGTTTGATATTTCTACATTGCGTTTATGTGTGAGATCATTATACAATCTGTTTGTATCTCTGCACCGCTCCTGTATACATGCGATCAAGACAAAACTTGTTCAGTAGTTCTGAACACCTTGTAAATGTTAATATGATAAAAATGGTTGTTGTAATTATAATTACTACAGTGATGGATACAATACTGCTAGTATGTATGATTGTAATTGTTTTAATTTCTGCAATTTTGAATAATTTTTTGGTTTTCTATATTAATGGCAATAGTGATAATGCCTGTTATTTGTTTTATTTTTGATTCATAATTTTGTTCAAATTTACATGAGTACATTTTATTGTTTAGTATGTTGTTAATACAATCGTCTTGAATTATTTTAAGTTTCTTGCTTGTTTTTGTCGGATAATATACTTTATTATTTTTAACTAATACTTTAGATATATTTGTGCTTAATTGATATTGTTCATCCTTATTAGGTACAATTATGTTTTTATAAAAATTGTCCTCGTATATCGGGATACTTATGATGAAAAGTAAGAGTTTATCCTTAATTGCTATCTTTAAAGTTAATTCTTTCATTATGTCTAATGTAATATCATTATTAATAATTTTATTATATCTTAAAATATCTCTTGTTAAAATGTTTAAGTGAGATGCTAAAATGATCTCTTTTATTTTTTATTTAGTAGTGCAATATTATGTTTGATGGATAATTCTAATTTTAATTGTTTCATTTCTTTTTCCTTAATGTTAAAATTACTATCTAATAAATTTATATTCGCTTTTCTTTCTTGATTTAGTTTATTGAGTGTTTCTGAAGTTATTTTAATTTGTTCATTAAATTTATTATTAATTTCAATTTGATCGTTACTTGATTTTATGAAGTTATGATTATTTTCTTGTATGATGTTTAAGATGTTTTCTATTTTATCTTTATCCTCTTGATCCATTGTGCCAAATAAAAATTTTAAACCGTAACCTTTGAAATTTATTGCACCTATTTTTGCTCTTTGGTGGGGTAACGTTGGATATGTATTCTTGGATAAGTTGTATGTTATTACCATATTCGGTTAAGTTGATGATGTGTATGAGGCGTTTAAAATTGGAAATAAGTTTTGTTTCGTTTACTTGAATCAGGGTGAAACCATTGCCTGAGTTGGCATCGTTAATTTCTAGTATCTGGGCTTGGCCCGTCAACCAAAGAATCATCCAGTCCTATGGAGAGAAACACTTTCGTTAATGTTTGCATGTTTTTTCTTTTTGTGGAATTGGTCTTTGTGATATGTGTATTTGCCTACTTCTATCTTTTTACTATTTTTGATTCTACTTTGAACTTATCTATATTTACGTGCAATTTTAATTCGCTTATGATAATTTCGTAAAATATTTGGATTTATTTCTTGGTGTTTTCTGTTTATATTTACTCTTTCTAATATCGAATTCTTTTTCTTTTCTATCCTGTCGTATATTTCCTTTAAGTTTTTTTTATTATAATGTACGTCTATAGGTTTTTCTAATGTCGTTAGATATACCATATTGTATTGTTCTAGTGGAATAGAGCCATGGTTGATTCATGGGGAAAGAACAGTTTTGTCCTTTTCATTTAGGGTAGCGTGTAGTCGTTCTATGTCACTATTACCTGTATGTCGTTGTGGTGTAGTAGTGTCGTTTTCAATAGAGTTTTCTTTCAAATATTCTCTGAATGAGAGGCAATTTAAAGGTGCTTCATTGTCTAAAATTATTTTTTGTGATTTACCTATATAATTAAATATTTTAATAATCGCGTTCATTACATCTGTCCATGAGCGAGTATCTAATTTTTCAATTGCTGCATATTTGCTAAATTTATCAATACATGTCAAGTATTTTATGTCTTGTATGAACCATGTATCTAAATGATAATGTTGTTGTGGTCCTGTAGGTGTTTCAGTTTTTTCGTAGGGAAGTTTAATAGGATGTCTATCTATTTTTGCTTCGGAACAAATTAAACAATTTATTATTTATTAATTGTTTTAGTGATTTCTTCGCGTAAATTTGGATAATAATATTTTTTTTTTAATTTCTAAATGTGTTTTTTCTATACCTATGTGATTAAACCATTTCTCGTGAGTATTCAATATCATTTCGGATAGTTCTTCATCGTTCATATCTTGTAAAAGTACTGAGCATTTTAATAATGTAGTTATATTATTTGATTCTTTCTAATAATTTTGAAAGGCTATGTGCTGTTCATTATTGTCGAACATGATTCCATGTGTGTATTTTTGGTCTAGACTACACTGTAAAATGTTTTCATGTATTATTACTACGATTATCGTTGGCACAAAATTTGCCAACGATCAACGTAGGAATTTGTAACAAGGGGTTTACATATTTTTTTTCTTTTGGGGTATTGTTATCGGAGAAAGCAAATCCCCTGATGACCTTTTCAGCATATCTTCTTCCTTGCGAGGAGAAGATATGAGATGGTGCAGCAAATGTGAGCAACTGAAAGGCTGCACGCCTTGCTGAGTTGCACAAACTAGCTCGTCGGTGGGGTGGGTCGCTGCTCACCACCATCTGTCATCGCGTTACACATAGTTATTCATGCGTGCATAAAAGTTTGAATGTCGTTCAGACTTTATGAGGATAGCATAAGCTATCAAGCAAGGAGAATTCGGTTGTGGCGAAAGAAACCGAATAAAGGGAGTGTTCGTTAATTCTTGGTCACCGAAACTGACCAAACTCATCGCGAAAGCCTTGCGAGACATGTCGGGGCCGATTGGCAGAGATGTTATTACCAACCGGACTTTGGGGCACTTCCCACCCGAATGGACCGACAGCAGAATACCGGTCCCCGTATGTCCATACTCGCCCCTATAAATGAGCATGGACCCTTATTATTTTTTTTTTATTTATTTAGGCTCTCATCCGGCCCTCAACCTATTTCACCTCTCTCTCTCTCTCTCATACACAAGTTGTAATTTAGCCAAGCATCTGTAAAACGCAAAATCGTAGCCGAACCAAAAAGAAACAAACGAAATTTATATTCTTTTCACAATATTCCTGCATTTTATTAATTAACAATGAATTCTACTTTACCACCTTTGACATTTGTACATTTCTACTAGCTTTTTCATTACATTTTTGTGTTTTTTTTTTTTTTTTTATAAAATTAAAAATAAGTATAACCAATAAAATATTTTATGAATATGATTTAATGACGAATCTCGAAAAAAAGAAAATGATAAACCCTTTTAGGTAATGGAACGAGTTAATGCAACGTCCGAAACCGAAACAAAATAGTATAAATTATAAATGTTCAACTTACGTGGCAACTTCACAAAAAAGGCCTTTTCTGCGGCAACTCCTCTGTAAAGAAATCCAAAAACATTATCTTTACATCGAAGGCGTATTGTGATTTGTTTTCCTTCATTCCTTTTTTTTTCTCGAGAACCGATCCCAAAATTTTATTTTCTTTCTTTTTCCTTATTTTTATTTTTTTTTTTTTTTATATAATTTCATTTTAATACTGAAATAAATATAAAATTTACTTTTACTTTAGACAAATTCAATAAAAAAAATTCACGGCCCCAAATTATATAAAAGGCAGCCTGATGGCGAATTCTTGAAAAAAAATACCATGCAGTTTCAACTTGTTTTTTTTTCCTTTTGATTCACCTCCCCCTCGGAAATTTGTCTTTTCCTTCGTTTTTCGCCCTTTGTATGTCTTTTCAATCAATTTCCATTGAAAATTTATTACTATTCCTCTTCTTACTTATTTAAATCCATTCCCCTTTTCTTTCATTTTTTTTTTCGCTTCACTTGATTTCCTGAATTCCTTAATTTTCTCCTTTCCTGCTTGGTTTACTTATTTCTTCCTTTTTTCTTTTTTTTTAATTAATGAAATAACCAATTCATTTTCTGCTCCCACCATTTTTTTTTATTGTATTTATTTTTATTTTTTTTTTTTTTTAATTTTCACCACGTTTCCAAAAGTCACTTAATTGTTTCTTTTAAAATACTTTTTTTTTTTTTGTATCTTCGTGCCTGGCACTTAGTCAAAAAAATTAATAAAACCTTTTTTGTCAAATTTTTTTTTTCTTTTTTTCAGCACATCTGGACTGTTTAAGCTCTAAAACCAGACTTTTCTCTTTTACATTACAAACCAGACTTTTCTCTTTTACATTACAAACCAGACTCCCGATCCACACCCTTTTTTTTCCATTCTCCCTATTCCCGTTTGCCAAATTTTTCAACATTCAACAAAACCGGTATTTTTTTGTTTTTTTTTTTTTTCTTTAAAATTTTGGTGATCATTTGTTCGCACTCATGGATTTCATGATACCCCATTTCAAGAAAACATCCGATGTTAAGGGGAAATTTTTTTGTTTTTTCTTTCTCCCCTTCTTCTTTTTTTCGTTTCTTCTTTCTTCTATATTCTATTTAATGTTACCGGGATATATGCGTTGGAATGATTTTCCGAGAATTATTTGTGGAACAAAGGGGAAAATGTTGAAAATCAATTCGCGCAATGGTAACTAAAATAGAAAACGCTATTCTAGGGGTCGTTAAAACCAAAGTGAAAGTATGTTGTTACACACACCGGTACAAATTATACTGTTTATGATAATTTTGCTCGATTTAAATGTAAAATTAATATGAACTTAAGTAAACCGTGCATTTATGACTTGTAAAACTTGCACGGCAATTAAATATTTTTACACACACGATATGTAGAAATGCTGTCTATTAAGTAAAGGAGTACTCTTTTGGAGTACACTTTTAAAAACGCAGTAGTAAAATTTCAGAAATAGCAATGTATTTTTCATGTAATAATAGATTTTCAGGTTGTAAAAAATACTGTGATCATGAGTAATAGGAAAAATGTTAGGGGTGTTCCTTTTTTGTTCCAAATCGTGGTGTATTATGGTATCTAGACCAAATTTTACAGCGATACACCCCGATCTAAAACGAAAAGAAATTCTTCTGTTAAATAAAATGCCTACATAGAAAAATTATATTTTAATTAAAATTTTTTTATTAATTATTAAGGTAAAACAATATGAAATTCATGATAAACTTAAAATATGTATGACATATACATATGTACTTCATTGAGACTAAAATGATCAGCCAATAAAATATAATAGGGACGATATTATCATATTATATACTTTATTTGAAAAGTTATTTTTTAATTTTTTAATTTTGGCTTAAAAACGAGTGAACTTTAGATTTATTTCCCAAAGTCTTTTTACGCGATCTACTAAATGATGAAGTTATACCCATAAAATTTTGAATTGTCTGCATGGTAAGACTGATTTCTTTTGGGTAACTCATATTGAAATTAAAAAAGTATGTTTTTAATATTTCTAAAGCCTCCAGAAATGTTTTGGCCGTTGCACATTTTTTTTTTTCAACAAATATGTAAAATACACTGGTATTAGGATCAATTTCTGAAAGAAGACAAATTTAATTTTGAAAAGAATTAAGTTAAGTAAATTTACATATACCTATTTCAGACTTTAAAGTGATAGCATAAGCTATCAAGCAAGGATAATTCGGTTGTGGCGAAACAACCGAATAAATGGAGTGTTCGTTAGTTTGTCGGTCACCGAAACTGTCCGCACTGTCCGCGAAAGCCTTGCGAGGCATGTCGGGGCCAATTGGCTGAGGTGTTATGCCAATTGGTCCTATATGGGGCACGTCCCCCCCCTACTTGGACCAACAGCAGAATGCTGGTCCCCTTTGACGATAACCGCCCCTGCAAATGGTTATCGTCCCTTGCTTGTTTCATGTTACATTCGCCCCCTCACACACTCATTTCCCCTCTCCCTCCCTCTCTCATTGCCACTTCTATCTCAACTTATACATTCTTCTGTTCGCGAGTGGAAATGAAAAGACAAATATTAACTGTAGTATACAAATTATAGCATCATGCGCTCTTTATTCAGGATTATTCGCTTATATTATGTGTTACTTACTGTCACAATCTTCCCTTCTTTTTCCCTTTTTTTTTTTAATTACATTTACTCTTTTTCTATAAAAATTAATTCTCCGTCCTCATAGTATGTATGGGATGACTTCGTAATGTAACGGTACCATAAGAAAATTCCATCAAAACAGGCGTTGCCTCCCAATTACGGTCAAAATTGATCCGACCATTTTTCATATAAGTAATTCGGTGTAAATATAATAGAAAAAAAAACTTACGCCATACTTTGTTTTTGTCGAATTCCTTTTATTTTGTATATAAAGAAAATTTGTGGACTTCGTTTATGACTCAACGGGAAAATGATACACAAAGATTTTTCCCGTTTCAACTTAGATGAATTTCTCCCTTTACGATTCCAATATGTATAGATGTATATATATGCATATAATTCCTGTTCCTTTATATGTTTTCTCCTTGGTTGGTTTTTTTTTTTGTTTTTGCTATCCAAATTTGGAATTCGCTTATCATAAACTCCCCTCTTTGTACACTTTTCAGCCAACATTTTTATTTTTATTTTATTTTTTTTTTATTTCGTTCGAGAAAAAAAACTAATCAAAACTGACTCTAAATATTTCTATCATTTCTTTTTAAAATCTTTTCACATATTCTGTTTTTTTTTCTTTCCTATTCCCTTCATTTTTCGTTATCACCTCACAAAAAAAATTTTTTTTTTTTTTTCAGACCTTCTTGTTTTTTCCAGACTCTCCTGCTTCATGACTTACACCAGACTCCTCGATCGTTTCTTTTTCCTCCCGTTCCAAAAAAACGCATCAGCCAAAAAAACTACCATCTCTCTCTAACTTCATATCGACTCATATTTTCTCATGTTATCATCAGATTTGCCTTTGAATATTCTATAAGGAATGTGTACATTTCCTTGTGTACACCGAAATTGAAACATGACTTGCTAAATTCATATTCTCTCATTGCTACCAACTGTTTCCACCATTATATTAGTGAGTTCCTAGGAAAATTTGAAATTCGGAAAAATATATGGTGGTGGAAGTCGATAAAACAATCTTTTGATATTTGTGCGCTGGATTAAGTCCGTGAAGGAAAATTAAATAACATAAGCGTGAGGCGCCGTTACACTCACTTTAAATTTACTTAGTATAAAATTAGTATTTTCTCCAAAATATGTAGTAATTACCAAAAGCACTGCATAATTTTCGTTGCTTTCATTTTCAGTAATTTTTTAAGAAATTATAGGTTTTATAAATTTCTCTAAATTTCTTATGAAATCAATAGTACCTCTATTGACCAATTTAGAAAAATGTTTTTTGGCATAAGAGGGGCCAAGTAAATGTGGCCACTTCTGATCAATTTCTGATATTGTAGGAGGATTCTCAATGTTATTTAAAAACTTCCGTTGAGAAGAGTAAGTGTCTTCAATATAACTATTATTTTTCTCCACATCAAATGACTTTAAATTAGTTAGAGAAACATTCTCCTTCAAAAAAATTCGTTTTTGCTCCAAAGATTCTTCCTCTTCTGTGCATTCAGTTATCCATTTTGCACAGCCTTCTCTTAACGTTTTCGATTTTTTTATTAAGCTGGGTTTTGTACCTGTTTTCGTAAGGGGTAAATGCGCAGTTGTTTGCACACCAAATGTATTTAAATATATAAATATATATAAATATAAATAAAAGTACGTCACTTTTTATTTTAAAAATATGTGTATTTTTAATTAAAATTTCACAAACAAAATTTTATAAAATTATTAAATTTTCACGAAACAAAATTTTTAATATAATTTGTAATTCAAAAAAAAAAGGAAGTGTTTTAATTTGGATAGAAAATCTTAAATGATAATTTAATAAATGCTAAACGCTTTTTAAGATACCGCCGATGATCGTTGTAAGTTTTTGACTGCCTTTCCATGGAAAACATTTTTATGATAAAAGAAAATTTTGATCTGGTCAGCAGAATTCATTATCCATGGGAAAAAGTTAAATTTTTCAAAATTATACATTTTGCGTATCAGCATATTAATTTTGCTTATAAAAAATATTCTCACAATAAGAATGTGATTATCAGATTTCTGAATAAAATTTGTTACCGGAAAGCAAATCTACGGTTTCAAGAAAATTTTCATTTTAAAAATCGTGGGATATATTTTTTATAAGCAAAATCAATTTTGCGTTGAACAGTACCCTCATTTAATATGCTTCTTTTTCCTGTACTTCTATTTAAGTAATTATTATGATAAACTAGTTTTGCAGTTATGTTGACAGACTCTATGTCAATTTCATTTTTATCAATAATAATGCCCAGACTCTTTGGATATTTTGACATGGCTTCTTCTGCAACACGTCGAAATATTGGAACTGGTATATAAAAAACTATAAATCACATTTCATCTACAACAAAATGTATAAAATCATTAAGATAATTGCCTAATGGCTCTCCTTGCTCAAAAAGCTTATTTATGTTATATGTGCGGGAATTCTATCCCAATTTTTTAAAATTTTTAAATAATTGCTTGCTTTGTTCAAGTCCAATATTTGATCCAAGTGAACTATCAGACAATGCACCACTCGTCATTGATAAGGTATCGTCCGAAATATTTAGTAGAGGAGACTGTGGCGGAAGTAAGTATAAATTGATCGTGCTGGAAGGAGAAGCAACTATTGGAGAACTAATGCTAACAATATCTTCACGCGGTGATGCAAGCCACTCCGTATCATGATTTAGTAACAGAAAAACTTTATCAGAAAAGCATTCTAGAGTTTCTGAATCATCAATCCCATCGCCATCTTCTTCCAACACTAATCGGCTTCCGTGTATTCCAATATTATTTGCTAAAAAAATTCGTGTTTAGATTTGTTTTTTAGTAAAATTTTTAGATATGGTACCTTTCTGTATGACTTCCGTCAAATTAACTTCGCAACAAAAACTTTTTTTAATAACGCGATTAGAACTCCATACTTTAAACGCCCGTCTAGACATCTGGAATATTCGTAAGCCTTGTGAAAACTGTAGTTGTAATATTAAATTAATCAACTTACCTTTAGTTGCTATAATAAATGTGGGATATTATGTTGTAAAAATGCAAAGTTTTTGTTGTGTAGTGAATAGATTTTAATAGGAAAAATGGACAACACCTTGAAGTACGGGATTAATATCGCATCGGATGAAAGTTCTTCCGTATGATATAGTCCTTTAATATAATTAAATTCTTTGTTTCTAACTCGTTTAACGGACAGAAGACAATATCTTACGATAATTTTTCTCTTCTTTGGATTTTAATAGCAGTTTCTATATTTTTGCTGGCTCAATGTTTATAACCCTTTGAATCACCGGTTTCGATATTTTTTTTTTTCTTTCTTTTTATTTTATTCACTGTATTTTGTTTATGCATAAAAAAAATAATATAGAATAATGAAAATGTTTTACTCACCAGGGAAACTTCTGGATTCGGATAAAGGTTACATACGGTGAGGTCCCAAAAAAAAAAAACTGCCAGCATGCAATAAGGTGTCAATTTCGCAAATGTAGAAACCCAAAAGAAAAAAAAATCCGTAAGGTCTTCAAATATCGGTACATGTGTGGTACCACAATTTCGTTTATTTTCCTAATTTTAGGTTGATTGTTTCTTCCTTAAAATAGCCTAATTTTTTTTTCTTTTTTTATATATATTTATTTTAATTTCTTAGAGAAAATAAATAAGCCTAGAAAATCCTGGTTGGATGGTTGCTCTCAGCCTGCAGAATTGTAGTGGAGGATGCGTCCAAGACGGATGCTCCGAATAATATTGGATCCTAGGATCTTTCTTCGTTTTTTTCGAATTTGTTCCAAACATGTGCAACTTATACACAACCTTATTGTAGGTTAGGACAAAAAAAAATCGAAACAACTCTGTCAACAGATTTTTTTTTATTTTGATATTAAAATATCACTATTTTTAAATGTAAAATTTTACCCTTAATTTTTTGTTTACGCAAATTGTAGGTTCCTATTATTTATTTATTCCTGTTTTCAGCGAAATTTCATTTCTTTCCACAAGATTTTCCCTGCTTTTAGGATTTCTTCTTTGGTTTGTCCTCCCTTTCCTTTTTTTTCTTATATTTCTTCCAAACCGATTTTTTTGTTTAATTTTTTTTTCCGTTTTAATAAATTTTGTTTTATTATTTTATTATTTCTTTACTAATAAAAGAGGTTGTTCGGTCGGGGATCGAAAAGAAAAGAACAACCAAATCCAAAATGGGTTCTTTCTTTCCTGTATGTTTAATAGAGCACTGAACTATATGCCTAGACTACATTACTGCTGTGTTTTTTCTTGTTATTTCTTTCCTCACTTACAGATGGCAGTGTTGATATTAGATAGTATATGGGTTCAAGGTAGAGTATAATTGTGGTTGGTTTAACATTAAAAAAAAAATGTTGCCACCAGATTAAGCACCCGTTACAGAATATTATAATCTGTTGATGATACCCCAGTTATTTCAAAATTTTTCAGATCCGTAATTAATTTGTGTTAAAAATGTTGTTATAACCAAAATGTTTGACTTGAGATTCTTTGCAAAGGAGAACGAGCTGAATATGGTCTACTTTTGACCTGTTATGTGGCAACAGGTTTCCTAACACATAATATACACTTAGGACTTCATATTTTTTTTTGCAGACCCCAGCGGATTGGAAACCTCAAAGGAATCCATGTACCATATCAGTTCTAATTTTTTTATATTATTATTGAAAAAATTGGAATTTCGAAAAAGCGCACCATCAGTATAATCTGCATATGAACCTTCACAATTTCGAATAATGTCCTTCAATATCTGATTTTTTATTGTTATATCGTTAAATAATGATTTTAGTGTTTTAAAAAATGGAACGTAGTGGTAATAGCAATCCCTGTGGTACTCGTTTTTCCCGAGCAGTATTTTTAAAGGTTTAATAATATTTTGTATGCTCCCAAAAAACTTATTTCTTTTATTGGTTGAACTTGACACTTCTTCCAAATTAAATTTTATTGATTTTATCATTTTTTCATTATATATCACTATATGTTCAATTATATCAACATTTAAATTATATTTTTTATAAATGGTTTGTAATTCAGCTAAACAAAAAGCTTTACAATTTTCCGATTCTTGTTTGATTTTCCAAATTATCAAGTTAATAATGTTTTCTGGAATATTATATTTTGCTTTAAGCCGCAAAAAAAGATCTTGAAACGAAAAAATGACAGGAGACGCGGTATTGCAAATGGAACCAATTTCAAAATTTTCTGTTGTTTGTACCTCGATAATATTGCGTCAGTTGTCAGTGTAAATGTACTTTTAAAGTCGGGATATGCCAATATAGGGTCGGAAGCGATAAGAGTTTTAAGGGTTTCGCATGCTTGAATGAATTTATCATTTAGTTCCACTTTGGTGTCTTTCTTTAAAGAGAGAGTTATAGGTTGGACAATTTTTGCGTAGTTGGGAATAAATTTTCGGTAGTATCCTGTTAACCCTAGGAAACTTTGAATTTCTTTAACTGTCTTCGGGATTGGGTATTTAATGATCGCTTCGATTTTATTGGGGGTTGGCTTTAATACCGTCAGCAGTGACGATGTGTCCAAGAAATTCCGTTTCTTTCTTTAAGAATTCAGTTTTATCTAGTTGAATCTTGAGGTCTACTTCTTGTAGTGTCCTAAATATTTTCTCTACAGAGAATATGTGCTCTTCAAGAGAGCTGCTGAAGATAATTATATCGTCAAGGTAGACGAAACAGATTTTGCCTATGAAATCTTTCAAGATTTCGTTCATCATTCTCTGAAATGTTGCCGGGGCGTTTTTTAACCCAAATGGCATACGCACGAACTCATAGTGCCCGTCTGTTGTGGAGATTATGATTATGATTATTATTAAATGCTGGGCGTGGTTGCGAATTATTATTATTATTATTATGGAAAAAAGTGGGTTTATTAGATCTGTGTTGGTTAAATGAGTGATTTTTTTGGGAATTGAAATTATTTTGATTTTTATGAAAAGAATTTTTTCTCATAAAATTTTGGTAATTGGGTCTACAAGACTCTATGATTCTATCATCTACATATCCTTGTTCCGTTAAGATTTCTAATGCTTCTCGTAAGTCGTTGTTATGTAAAAATTCTTTAGATCGTTTCATCTTGGCTCTCTCCAGAATTTGAATATGAAAATTTGCGACCAAGTTGTTACTTTTTTTGGTGGTGTCGAAACTTATCTTCGTTGTTGGGTTTTCCACCGCAGGTGTTCAATTTGTGTTTGAGTTAAAAGCTCTTTCGAAATATTCCCCTCTTTTGAGAAACTTTCTCGTTTTCAATGAGGGAAAATACGACTGGGCGGAGACTTGCGATGGAAATCAAGTTGTATAGAGAAATGAGGTAATTTAAACAAAACTTACATAATTTTTCTGCTCTTCTTTTAAACTGGCACTTACGAAAATTTCCTTTTTGCACACAATTAAAACAAAAAACAAAACACTTTTATGTTCTTATTATTTTTTTTTTATTTATAGAATATTCCAGTTTCGAGTTTAACTTTGCTTTATTTGAAAAAATGTAACTTCTGAATTGGTTCACAATATTTCACTTTGGTTTACTTAGGAAATATAACTTTTGGCCTGAGTCACAATAGAATTATTTACTTAGAAAATATAAATTCTGGCCTGATTTAACTTTGATTTAATTAGGAAATATAACTTTTGGCCTGATTCACAATAGAATTATTTACTTAGAAAATATAACTTCTGGCCTGATTTAACTTTGATTTAATTAGAAAATATAACTTCTGGGCTGATTTACAATAGAATTATAACTTTTATTCACTTAGAAAATATAACTTCTGGCCTGATTTAACTTTGATTTAATTAGAAAATATAACTTCTTATTTTAATAACTGGCGTTGTCGCCTAGATGTGTTGTACTTAGATAAAATGAAGAAAAATAACTCACTATTTTTCTTTGAACTGCACTAGTATCAGATATTTTTTGAACTGCACTTGTATCCGATATTTTTTTAACTGCCTTTTGATTATTCAAAGCAGCCTTTTTATAGCTAGAAAATTACGTACTTTGCACCTAGTGTTCCATTTAAGTTTCAGCAACGTTGCTGTGTTGCAACCGTCCTGATTTTCTTTCGATTTGGAAACTTTCAACATCAATTTCGAAATGCACCAAATGTTAATGCATTTCGCAATTGGTTATTTTCCAATAATTTTATTGCTGATAGTGCAAAGTACAATTTTCGCTGAAGAAATAAATAATGTTCCGAAACTTTTTAGTTTACAGAAAACATTATTGCTTTCAAAAATATTGCGGAACATTTTTTTGGTTTACAACAACATTTGAGGTTTCCGAAACATATTAGTTTCGAGAAACATGTTGTTGCGAAGTGCGTTTTTCTTTTACATAACATCGTTTACTCTATGTGAGGAAACAACGGTTCTCATGTTTTCTGGAAGGTCTAATGTAAATGCTTTGAGAACTACTTGTTTATACATATGGAGTTTAACGGGGGCTTCTGTCTGAGTACTAATTTTTCGTGACATATCACTCAGAGTTGTTTGGATTTCGTGGTAAAATCCTAGTATGTTATTTCTACATTTAATATTTAGTAATCGTTCATAAATTCTTTGTTCTAAATTTCCAAAATATTTATTTTTTATATCTTTTATTTCTCCCCACGATTGAGCATTAGTGCAATAAATATTTATTACTTCCCTGGCTTTATGGGTTAGTTTAGCTTTAATAGTATCTAAAATTATACGTTTAGACGGAAGGTCATAAATGGTTCACAATTATCAATTTCTTGTATAAATGTAAATAAATTTTTCGGATTTCCATCATATTTCTCTTAAACGTTTAGTTATAAAATTATTTGTTAATATGTTAAATGAAGTTCGGTTTTGATTTGTGTTGTTAGTGTTACCTAGGATTCCTGGTTGAATCGGGCTGGTCATCTTGATTTTTATTCTTTCTTATTCTTAATAGTTGAATTGTAGTTGTTCACGTCTTCTTTGTTAAGACTGGTTATTTATTTTCACTTCCTATATATATATTTTTCTTTTTTTTATTATTTTAAACATTGTTTTCTTTTAAGGTAATAGGAGAAACCTTGTGAATAATATTCGAGTAGTTTACGTGTACTTTGAATATTATTTGTGAAGTGATTTTTTTTTGTCAAAGACTTTATTCACTTTTCCACGAGTTTAGCAGTTAATTCTCGTACGTTGATATTTACGGATTGCGCGTTTAATCGAAAAAGATGATTTTTTAATTTACGTTTAAATTCACTTTTTCACTTTATCACTTGCAATCCTACTGACTGCCCCAATTTGGTTTAACGTGGTTTTTTTAAAAAAATAAAACTAATATTTTAATTTTTATTTTTTTTTCGCGGAGATCAATCTTTTTTTTTTTTTTATTTATAATCTGAAGAAAAACTTATGACTATACACGAGTTATGCAAATTTGTCTGTCTACTTTAAACTCAAAATTTGATCTGAATCTTGTCTTTTTTAAAATGTTCTTAGTTTTATTCTTACAATATATTTTATTTGTTGGAAAAGGGATGAAATTTTATGGAGATTTTCCGGAGTTTTTGTATTTAAAATATTTTATGAAGGCCTTTTGAATTTTTATGTGCCGCTGCTTTATTTAAATATTGTGTGCACATCTGTTAGACACATGCCTTCATACTTTGATCCTTTGTATAGATCTATCATGTTTGGTGTTGTTGTATCCGCAATGGGTTGATCAGGTACCAAAACTAGCGTCCTGATATAAATGTTTTTTTGAATTAGTTTTATGTAGTGGGTAGAAGGACAATTTAAAATGAAAAACTGCACTTGAAGATATCGCCAACATTTTGTTTGTATTTTTAAACTTCCTCAGGGCTATAAAAACAAAAAAAAGAAACAATATGTAATTGGACGTTATTAATCTCTTAAAACTACTTTGACAACAGTTTTTAATTAGAATCAAACCAAATTGAAATTTACCTCATCTTATGTGTTATAGACATTTGGTGTTCTATTTGTTCTTAAGAAACGGGAATTTGTGGAGAAATAAAAACGTTCGCTTTTAACAAAGGTTGTATAACTATTCAACTTTATTCGTGTGTCCCTCACTAATAAAAATTACAAAAAATGTCAAAAATGCAAAAAAAGGATGATTTTTGCGGTGGTCTATGTAATGGACTGATCACTCTTGTTGTTTGACGTTTCGATTTGTGTGGAAGTTCTGTATCTAAAATTCTTGAAAAATCTTGCAACGTTTTTGGATCTATCGCGGCCATTACTGTGTTGAACTTTTGATTGCCACTCCGAATTCCCATTGCTGGAAACCAGTAACTTAAGCTCAAAAACCAACCTTCGATGTTTCGCTTGTTAAACGCTGGTAAGTTTATTTTTGCTACGGCATTTATTTCGATTGACGGTGGCTCGGTGTTCGCGTCACTTGTTTTTGGTTTTGTTGGGTCCGCGCCCTCTCCAGTTATTGGCGATGTCGTGCTGGAGGTGTTGATAGTAGTGCTTTCTTCCGCCATTTTTTAAAACATGCACTGTCTTTGACAACACAAAAATTGTGTAGAAAATACGCGCATTTCTTTATACGCGTATTTTCTACACAATTTTTCAAAACTATTTTTCGCTTGTTTTTTATTATAGTCGTTGGATTGTTTGATTAATTTGCTTCACTCGATCTTCTCGTGAATTCGCGTCGCGTGGAAGAATTTATTTTGTTTATTCCTTTTTTTTTTGCTTTAAAAAATCCGAATAAATTTTTCCTACTTTTGATCGATCTTGCGCGTTTTCGTTAATTTACTGTCTTAATCACTAATAGTTTTATTTTCGGATCACGTCGGGGTCGCCACTTTGGTGTTCTATTTGTTCTTAAGAAACAGGAATTTGTCGAGAAATAAAAACGTTCGCTTTTAATAAAGGTTGTATAAGTACTCAACTTTATTCGTGTAGTCACTTTAAAATAAAACTCTTATTATCAGTGGTTTACAATATTTATTCTTTATAAAAGTAACACGTCTTGACTTTATGGTAATATAATGCAGACTGTCGCGTATCTGTTAGACCGTTATCCCCACTCGTTCTCTCTTAATTTTAGTGTTACCACATTCGTGTATGCCACACTAATAAAAATTACAAAAAATGTCCAAAATGAAAAAAGATGATTTTTGCGGTGGTCTATATAATGGACTGATCACTCTTGTTGTTTGACGTTTCGATTTGTGTGGAAGTTCCACCACAGACATATATATTCAATGGTCAACATAGCAATAAAACAATTATTACTCGAACACTTGTAAAATCTTATTAGATTGTAATTTAATTTTTAATTTTTTTGTTAGAAACTTTTTTTATTTTGACCAAACACGTCAGGAAGCAACAAAACTGTCATTCACAATACTCCACTGGTGTTATTAGGTCAACATATTGTATACGGTGATCTGTAGCAAAGGAGTGTTTTATATCTATGTATGAGGCCGTAAAAAGTGGCACTTTGATCTTGTGAATCTGTTCTAAAGTTAACGGTGTTGTCATTTAGTTGTATGTACCATATATCATTTCACCTATTCTTCGCTTAATGAAGTTTTCTTCAACATCCAATATTTCAATGTTGCCGAAATCGAAATTATGGTGAGTATTTAAATGGTGTTCAGAAAGGGCCGTTTTTTCTAATTTACCAATATTTCATATATTACAACTGTATTTGTGTTGTGCTATTCTATTTTTCAAATATTGTTTTGTTTAGCCAATATAGCAACAACAACCTGGTTCTTTGCACGATGCTTTATAGTTTTCATTTGGAGTCTCAAGGATTGTATTGTCATCCTTTAACTTTGAGAAAACGGAATTTAATTTTAATTTGTATGTGGGCTTTTCTTTTTGTTTTATTAAAGTTTTTTTTTCTAATTATACTTACATTATCATTCTAAAACAAAATTCTACTTTTCAAATATAAACAATATTTCATTTCTATCCGACTTTTTTTTTCTTTCCCGGTTTTAATTTTTAATTTTAATTTCCTTTTCGACACTTTTGTTTTTCTTTTATTTTTTTCGGTCTTTCTAGTTTGACTCTTATTATCCAAATCCCTACTCAAAAAGCCCATAACCGCATCGTACTTAAATACTATCTCTCCTCATCTCGTTTTCACGCATTCGAGTTTTTCCTTATTCAATAAATCGCTTGTCTAATTTCCAGAACGTTCTTGGAGTCTCCGTATATATCATACCGTACAGTCGACCAAAACGGTAATATTCCCTCTATCCAATCTCTTGTCTTCATTCGTTTTTTCGTTTCATTAAATTTAAACATTGGTTTTCTCTGTTTTCTCTTCTCATACTTCTATTTAGCAGAGCCTCAAAAAAAAAAAATTCATGACTACACTTGTCTAACTCACAACACGGCACAATCCGTAGTAATATGTTTCATTAATTTTATCTTGCTATTACTAATAATTAGATCGACATACATATTTCTGAATATCTTTAGTATCATTTCATTGTTAAAGAAATTATCTGCAACGACTAAACAGTTAATATCTATTGTAAAATTATCGGTACTCACTGAATATTCAAATGAACCATCTACAAACTTTAAACTTTGACCAAATCCACTTAAGAGTATTTTAGGACTATTTAACACAGATTTATTTGGTAGTTTGTTGAATTTCAATCTACTTAATAGATTGATATCATTTCCTATATCAACCAAGGCTTTAACTTTGAATGCGTCAAATGATACTAATGCGTTGATGTCTGGTACTGACAGTTTATTACTCGTGAGCTGTCATTTCCTAAATCTACTGTACATCGTGATGCGACATGTCCGAAATTGTTGCACTTGAAACAGCGTGTTCCTCTACTTTTGTGTTGGCATTCTTCTTATTGATGATAAAAAACACCACAGTTTGTACATCGTTTTTGCTTGTAAGCTGCAGTGTATCCCGTGTCATGCTTATTTCTGGGTAATAACTTAATTTTTTCATAAATTTGCAGTTTTTTCTCTAATTCGTCTTGAATGGATGCTACAGACAATATTTGCTTATTGGAAGTTGAAACCTGTAAACCATTAATAATGTACATATTCATCGATACCTCGTCTACTTTTCCTAGTTTTCCAATAGAGATCATTTTGTAGAAATATTTTAGAAAGGTTTAGAAAGGTCATGGATTGTATTTTTTTATGTATATCTATACCAAGTGGTTCATTATCAAACTCTTGAATTAAAAATTTTTGTATACTTGACCAATCCAAAAGGTTCTCTGTCGATTCTATTGCTATTTTTGCAGCTACTTTTAGCAATCGACGGACATACATACATTTTTGAATTTCTGTCTACTGACATACTGTAACAACGGGGTTTACATAGGTTTCAGTGTGATTGAAATCCCTCTGCAATCGGGGTATAAACGAAGTATTAAATCCCCTGATGACCTGAAAGTATATCTTCTTGCGAGGAGGAGATATGAGATTGTGCAGCAAGTGTGAGCAACTGAAAGGCTGCACACCAAGTTGAGTTGCGTTTGCTACTTCGCCGAAGGGATGCGTCGTTTCTTACCACCATTTGTCATCAATATTACACATAATTTATTTTATGCGTGCATAATGTAAAGACTTTATGATGGGTAATTTATTTACCCAGCAAGGTATATTCGGTTTTGCAAGAAATAACAATAAAAGGGGGTTCGTTAATCTTTCGGTTACCGGAAAGTTGACCAACCCTTCACAATTGCCTTCGCGAGGCATGTCAGGGCCTGTAACAAGGGGTTTACATATTTGGGGTTTGTTATCGAAGAAAGCAAATCCCCTGATGACCTATTTAGCATATCTAGAAGATATGAGATGGTGCAGCAAATGTGAGCAACTAAAAGGCTGCACGCCTTGCTGAGTCGCACGAACTAGCTCGCCGGAGGGGTGGGTCGCTGCTCACCACCATCTGTCATCGCGTTACACATAAATTATATGCGTGCATGATGAGTGTAAACGTCCTTCAGACTTTATAGTGATAGCGCGAGCTATCAAGCAAGGAAATTCGGTTTTGCGAGAAAAAAACCGAATAAAGGGGAGGTTCGTTAATTTGGCGGTCACCGGAACTTGACCAGCCGTCCGCGAAAGCCTTGCGAGGCATGTCGGGGCCGATTGGCAAAGGGTGTTAATGCCAACCGGACTTTGGGGCACTTCCCTCCCACATGGACCGACAGCAGAATGCCGATCCCCGTATGTCCACACTCGCCCCTACAAATGAGCATGGACCCTTAATTTTTTATGTTGTTCTCACACGTCCCCTAGTTCATCTCCCTCACACACCACGAAGCTCTATTCAAAAGTGTACATAACAAGTTTGTATAAAATAAGCCTCAATTTTGATTTCGTCTGTAGAACACTGATATGTATTTATTCATGTAATTATAGGTACTTGTTCTACCTTTCACAATATTCCACTTATAAAAAAAATTTCTTAAAAGTATAGTAATCCTACGAACAAATGATCATTGGTTCAAATTTATAAACTTTAAAAAAGGAAAATCTTCCCTTGATTCCTTATAAGTCTAACTCCCGATGTAGTCGATTGCCTTACAGTGGATATTCACACCAGATCACACGGTTTTTCCTTTTTGTTTGCATTGCCTTGAATCATACTTAGGTGTGTATGATTGCGATTTGACAGTTGCTTTACCCTGGTAGGGAATTTTACAATATAATTAAAGGACTAAACTTTTGCCACCATGATCTGGGATGGATATCCCCTGTTTTCAACACATACAAGGATTTATACACAAAGAAAATTTCTTCTTTTCTTTTTTTTTTTTTTTTTTTTTTTTCTTGTCTTAATATATATGTATATAAAAAATTTTTATTTCTTTTTTTTTCTTTATTTATTATAAATGTCAAAATTTACTTGAATAATTGTTGGAGGTATTTTCGGTGCAACTTCGACCAAAAGGTGATGTGAATTGAATCTGAATGGTTTGATGGTATTAATGTTGAATGCAAGTTGATTTGTATAGGTGTTGAAAAACAATGATTTGCGCCAAAACTTCAAAAAAAAATTTCATTTTGTTGGACGATAATTAATGTTGGACGAAATCGATTGATATAGATGCTGCAGCAATAATTTGCGCCAAAACAAAAAAAAAATCGTTTTGTTGAATGATGATTAGGTTGATTCGTATAGATGTTGAGCAAAAGATAAAAAGACAATTTGCGCCAAATTGTGGCTTTCTTATCCCAATAAAACGCTGGGCTTACGGTACCATGTACTCCAATTTACTGATTCTTGCAAGACGCCATGTTGGAAACAAAACAATTTTTGTTTTCTTTGGTTATTTTAGAATGTAAGGCCGCTTCCCTGTTAATGATATTTTATTAAAAAAATCTTGTCACAAAAAAACCTTTTTATGAGGTCGCCATTTTATGTTGCACGTTGAATTTTCCACTCATTGCTACTTAGATTCATGTTTCTCACTTTCCGCCATTTTCTTTTTTCTTTTTTTCTTTTTTTTTTAATTTTACATTTGGATATTTTTTTTTTCTTATTATTTAAGCATTTATTTATTCCATTTCTTATTGTTCTTTCTTTTTCTCTTTTGAGGAAGAACAAGTAACGAAATTAGTTACGAATACACACCATCACGATTCGTGCTATATAAAAAAACTTCCCTATTCTTTTCTTTTGGGTTTTTTTTTTTTTTTGTAAAATCCCCTTTCTTTTTATAAAAAAAAACCGGCCTAATTTATGCGTCTAATTCACTTTTAACTTTTTTTTTAAGTTCACTTTTTTCTTTTCTCAAACAAAAAAATTTTTGGTCTTCTACTATTTAATTTTTTTTTTAAATTTTTTTTTTCTCTGGATTCGACCCTTCAAGCTTCAAAAAAGGTGACTTGATTCTTTTTCATTTCTAACCAGACTGCCCTTCACAAAAAAAAACTCCCATAAAAAAAAACCATGAATAAAAAAAAGATATCTCCGTCTCCTTCTTTCTGCCTGTTCGTCAAAGCTTTCAAATTATCGGATCATATTTTTGGGCTAACGGATTCAAGCATTTTTCGTACAAAATCCTACCTCGTGCTTTGATAACCAGTTTATTTTCTCTTTTTGTCTCTTTCTTATTTTTCTCGTTGGTAACCCAACGGAAATAGATGGCTCTAACTATCACTAAGATCACTCGAAATGGTTTTAAAATTTGATTGTGATAGATGGCCATCCCGTCGGGGAGAAGAAAAGCTTTTGAAATTTTTGAATTTCGCCATGCAGTCTGCAAAAAGGTTTCACGTAGAAACTCCAAACTGTTGACTGTCAAAAAAAAAATCTGATCCATCAACAGTTTTTTGTTCCCACGCGTTACAGGCCGATTGGCAAGATGGTGCACAAATTGGTCTTGTAGGGTATTATATATATATAATGGTTCGTATAAATGTTTTTTTAATTAAACCACAAATCTTGATTAATAAAATTATATCAAATTAAAGTTTAATCATTTTGTTTTATATTTATTTTAAAATTACAATATTATTATATTAATTGTGTTGAAGAAGTTTGGTATTTTAGGATTTCCAAAATATGGTTTTTTTAATAAAATGAACTGATGTATTCAACGAGATTTTTTATTATTCTATTAATTATTATTTTTGAAAAAATGAAAAAAGTAAAAACAAACTAGATGAAAATTAATTTGCAAAATTATAACACAACAAGTAAACTAAATACTAGATGAAAAATTATTAACAGGTACAACACAATACCCCCTTGCCAGATAATGAATTAAGTAACAATTGAGTTAATGCTGAATGTAACCGTCTTTTTTGGAAAAGTTTGTATTTTAACATCATGTGGTAAATTTTCTCCAGTTTATAATGATTATTAAATTTTTTTTTTGGGTTTCTTATCTTCTTCTCCTTCAGCAACTCGTTCCCTTCAGAGGGCATAGTGAGAACTGAACTACCCTTAAAGGTAGTTACGGTCTCACTCATGCCATGAAAGGAATGATAACCAAAAAAAACGAAGCTCGCACTGTTTGATGATGACTGGTTTTAGCACGACTAGTTGGCTGGCTCGCCCTAGCTCCTCGATGGGGTGGGTCATCATTCATCAAAAGTTTAGTGCGGTATGTCATCATAAACAAAAAAAAAATTCGTGCTATTTTGTGTACTTTTACTCGTGAAGAGTAGACTTTCATTATCCAAATGATAATGGCTCAAAAGCCAGCATAAGTACCTGCTGGTTCGTCGTTTCCAAACGCAACAAAAAGGGAACGGATGGTCGAAACCAAAGTCCTTTATTCCTTTTTTATCAAGGGTCAAACAAAGAATTTCTTTAGTGGTCGGCACAAAAAAAGCATGACGCCAAAACTGAGATGGATAACATGAATGTGGCGTTGGAAGATATTGTGGCCAACGCTTTGAAAGGTCATTTCCCGCCCGTTAGGTTAACCATATGCCATGGTCATCCCCTTTGATCGTACCGCGACCGAATTAATGGTACGATCCCTCTAGTTTTTTTCTTTTTTTTCCTATTAACGATCCATTACCCCACTTGCCCACGTCCGGAACACCTCCATCCAACTCCCCTTCTCCACATCAACCCCTCACTCGTCCAACATCATTCAAAAGAACATTAATTACATAAGTTTTTTCTCTCTTTTTTTTCAATTAAGGAAATTTTCCTTATATAATATTTTATGGGTTTTCCTTTTTTTTTTTTTTTTTCTCTGGTCATACAGCGACCTTAATTTCCTTTTCTTACAATCTAATTCAAACTTTAAGGCTTTTATACTTAAAACACTATTTCCAGTTGTGATTCTGGTAATTTGGAAAAAGGAAACGAATCACACCTTGTATTCCCCTCTAACTCTCAAGCGAATCTCGCCTCATCAAATCCAAAAAAAATCTTTTTTTTTCTTTTCTTTTTTTGTCAGATCAAAATACCTCTTGGACTCGACAACACGAAACCGACAAAACGGAGTTTTTCAAAGCTTGATTCCCCTCTTTACCCAACTTAGTCTTCATAATATCTTTTTTCTTTTTTTCAAACTATAATATCTTATTTTATTTAGGTTTTCTCTTTTTCTTCCTTTTTCACAATTTTTAGGTAAATATATTTAAGACTTAAAGATACTACCAATTTAGTTTTAATTTAATGGAAGTTGAATCTTCGTCAAAATTACAAGAAAAATAAAAAAATGTTACGTTATCAAAAAAAAAATTTCTTCCTCTTGGTATTATTTGATAACTAAATTAAATAAGATTTTTTTTGTCTTTTTCTTTTTTTTTTCTTTTTTTGTCTTAATATTACAACTCTTTTCTTGCTTAAAAAAAATCAGTTTGCTTAATATCTATTTTGAAATGGTGAGACTGATGATGTTTGTGATTAACGAGAACTGCTGGTTATAATTGGACTTATTCTTAACGATGAATAGTCGTTGAAATTTAACTAACGATGTTTGTCATTGTAAAGATGTATTTTAAAGATGGTTTAATGATGAATTGATGTTAAAATTGGGTTAAAGCTGATTATTAGTTTACAGATGCTTTAATGATGAATTGACGTTAAAATTGGGTTAAAGCTGATTATTAGTTTACAGATGCTTTAATGATAAATTGATGTTAAAATTGGGTTAAAGTTGATTATTAGTTTACAGATGCTTGATTTTTTAAAGATGGCCTCATGGTGATTCATTTTGGTTACATTTTTTTATTTTTCCGGATGAAGTTAAATCCTTCTCCCCAATGCCAAAAAAACTTCACAGAAATCCCGTAGGGTATGTAGCAGTGTTTTTCATTTTCCATATAACGGGGGGGTCCCAAACTATCCGTATATTTGGTTTTGAGGGTAGTTATAGGAGCCTTGGCACCTCTTTTAATTAAATGATTTTTTTTTCTACAATTATATGAAAAGATTACTAGTAATTTGAAAAAAAATACAAAATAAAAAAAACTAATTTTTCCACAACACGTTTTCGCTTTTTTCTTTGTTTTTTCTTTTCAGCATATCTCAAATTACGCGTTGTTAAAAAAAATCCGCTTTTATTTATTTCTTTCTGTCAAAAAATATCGACCATTACAAGTTAAATGTGCTGGTTTAATTCTGTTAATGTGTATAGCTTCAATTGTGTTATTTTGTTTAATATATACATGTTCTCTGTCTCTGCTTTCTACCTTAAAAGGTCCTTCGTAAGGTGGTGATAGCCCTGGTCGAATACCATCTATCCGAATAAAAATATAATCACAAGTTTTTAAATCCGGACTGACAAAAATTTTTCTTTGACCGTGGCGTACGACTTGGCGAGGTTTTAAATTGTCGAACAAAGATTTCAATTTTTCCATAAAAGGTAAGTCGTCAAGAGAGTTTTCCGAGGAAGTAAACATTTCGCCTGGGATACGTAAAGTTTGTCCGTATACCATATCGGCTGGTAAACATCCAATGTCTTCTTTGATTCCTGTTCTGAAACCTAATAAAATTAAAGGAAGTTCTTCAGCCCAATGTATTGAGTTATTTTTTTGCTATAAACGCTGTTTTTAAAGTTTTATTTAATCGTTCGACCATTCCATTACTTTGTGGATGGTAAGAGGTAGTATGTATTTTGTGTGAACCGAGAAATTTTGAAAATGAAGAGAATAATTTTGATTCAAACTGTGGTCCCTGATCCGTTGTTATGGTATGCGGAGCAACAAAACGTGGAATATAATTTACGAAAAGCGTTTTAGCAATAGTTAACGCCGGCGGCGTGCAAAGTATTAACAGGATTACTACCTACATTTGTGTTACCCAGATATAAATGAGAAAATGTTTCACATATTTCATCTGTTGTTACATTGTTGACCTTTGAAGAAGTTGATGCTGCGTCTTCCCTTTCGACTCTTTTGTTGCGGCATCTGTTTGCATAGTGACCCTTTTGCTGACATTTGAAACAAATAACTTCACGTTTGTCCTCGTGTTTCGCTTTTTCATTGTTGAGGTTTGGTTGCTTTGTATTTTTTTGTCGCCATTTTGAATTTGATCGCCTTATATGTTTCTTTTGCTGACCGCCATTTTTATTTGAACTGACCCAATTTGTGTTTGGTGTTTCCGAACAATTGTCGTTATGAATGTTTCGGTACTCTTTTGAGGTCATTTCCATTATAAGAGCTTTTTCACAAATTTTAGCAAATGGTGTGTCTAGAGGCTCATCCAAGAACTTCCGTTGAATACTTTCATCATGAATTGACAAAATAAATTTATCTGATAGCACGGTTTCCAACGCCGTTCCGTATTGACACGAATCTGCGAGGCTTCTTAGATCAATTATAAACTCAGATAGTGTTTCGCCCTGTTTTAAATTTCGAGACAAAAATTTGTGTCTTTCGGCACGAAAATTTTTTTGAGGACAAAAATACTGTTTTAATTTTTCCACAATTTCATCGTAAGTTGCGTGCTTCATTAATTTTGGTGCCATTGCTGGTATCAAAATTTTAAAACGCTTTTACCTCGTCGCCAAATGTTATATTTTATTATCCGCAGAAGTATATCTTTATATTCAAAGAAAAGACACGTTGTTCTTGTTCTTACTATTTGTTTATTCCTGACATATCTAATGCATTTTATAAAAACCTACAATAGTGAATGTACTAGATTTTTACTGAAGAAAGCATTACATAACAGAAGCTAGGCCAAGGAATGATTTTAATTACTAGTCCTGGAATCACCTGTGCCGTATAAAAAATAATACAAGACCACATAAATAAAATAATATTTTAATTTTAAATTGAACACTTTTATTTAATAACTGAAAGCGACTATATTTTTGTTTTAAAGTTAAACATCGACTGGAAAATTAATTTGTTTTTTCCATAACAACAGCTCTTACTGCTAACTAGATCAAATAAACTTAAATTTGGAATTATAAAAAATCTCGCAAAGTGTATTTACGTACTAGATATAAAATTTTAAATTTTGATTAAATGTTGAAAGAATGTTAAAATTTTGTGTTCACCACACACCCTAATTCTTTCTTTTTCCATTTGAAAAGTTGGTAGATTGCTGATATATATTTGAGTTGAGATTGCATGGTTAAAATTTCCTCGTTTTCCTTGTTTTTTTGTTTTTTTGTTGTAATTACTTTTTCCACGTTTGTTTTCAGTGTTTCTTTTTGTACAAAGAAAATCCAAAGAAAATCTATAGTTAAAGTTTTAGCATTTACCTTGATCAAAAAGAAAAATTTTTGGAGTCGCAATCTTGGTCACATTTTGTGGGAATAGGTGACAAAATCAGCAAATTCAAATTTTTTTGTTAAACCAATTTTCACCAAGATTTTATAATTCAAACTTTTTTAAATAACCTTTTTTTTTTCTTTTCTCTATCTTTTCAAAAAAAGCAAATTCTTCTAATTAATTTTCTTTTTCTTTGTTTTACGACACTTTGAGAATGGCAAGAAATCACACTTTTTTTTTCTCATTTTCCACTAGAACCCGTTTTAAAACTTTTCTATCAACATTTCTATATTGAATTTTTTATTACTCAAAATCCAAAATACAACCAATTTCAAAATCTAACTTTAAAAGTTTTCTGTTCCCCCATAACCTTTTTTTTTTCATTCTTACTTCCTTCCAAAAAAAAACCTGACTATATCTTTTGATTGCCCATTCTAGACTCCAAACAAGACCCTCGCTTCAACAAAAAAAATTTTCATCTGAAACTAACATAACGAAATAAGGGATATCCGTCCCCTTTTTCCTACTTGTTCGCCAACAGTTTCATAAAATCGGATCATATTTAGCTAACGGATTGGAAGCATTTTTCATATCAAAATTCTGGCGCGTGTTTTAAGAAAACCGGTTACGCTCTTTTTGTCCCTTTCTTTAAAGAGAATCTTTGAAATTTTTCACTCGTTTGTATACCAACGGAAATAGATGGCTCCAACTATCACTAAGATCACTTGAAATGGTTTTAAAATTTGATTGCGATAGATGGCCATCCTGTTGTGGAGAAGAAAACACTTTTGAAATTTAAATTTCGCCGTGTAGGCTGTAAGGAGGTTTCACGTAGAAACTCAAAACTGTTGACTGTCAAAAAAAATTCTGATCCGTCACCAGTTTTTTGTTCCCACGCGTTACATGCTTTCTTTTTGGTTTCAGTTCCTTCAAGTTTTTTAATCCCATCATTTACCATTTCTTCAATTTGCCGTTCTAAGAAAAAAATATTTTAAAATATTTAACGATAGAATTAAAAAATATCCTAGTAGGAATTGTTTAATTATACTCATTAATTCGCCTCAGAGCATTTTTTTTTACCAATTCATGATTTTACCTTCATTTTTTAAAGATTTTAAAGATTCTAAAATTTATTTAAAGCATTTCTTTTTCATTTGTTGCGTAGTTCTCCTCAGTAGAATTGAGACTTTTTAAAATATAGGTTATGGGTTTGTCTTTCCCAATATTTCCTTGAGACAGGACAGCTCTGATCGCATTATTTGATGCGTCGGTTGTCAATATGAAAGTTTCGTCGAAGTCAGGAAATGTAAGTACGTCTCCTGATGTGAGCAGTTCCTTTATTCTTCTGTTCATCATTTAGTGTTATGGGAATTTTTTTAGGTTGACTTTTGCTGATCTTTGCTGAATGTCCTCCTGTTAACTTTGTTAGCGGTTTAGCAACTTTGGCAAAATCTTTTATGAATATTCTATAAAACAAATTATTTCTAAAAATAACTAAACTGGACGTAGTCTCAATATTGAAATAAATTCATTAACTTTCAATTCTGAATATATGGTAACTAATTTATTTAAAAAACTTGTAACCATAATGTTTGACAGAATATTACGACTTAAGAAAAAAAAAAATTGTATGTTAAAAAAACGAAGGGTTGAACCCCCATTTGTAGGAACATATTTATAAGAATAAAGGAAATTATGTAATTATCATTTAATTTTCTTAATCAAATGTCTTGTATAATAAATAATTATTTTGACTTTAATTTAATAAAAATGGCTTTACTTCTTTACTTGACTTTACTTTACTTCTTTTAAGACTTGATTTTTCTTTAATAAAATTGGTTTTACTTTTTTAAAAATGGCGGTAGTTCCGTATATATGAACTAGACTTTTAACTAAAACTTGAACGTATTTTTTCAGAACGAGAATTCGGCTGCCTCATTGTATCCAATTGGTGTATTTAATTGGGAATTTTATCGGGCGCTAATTTAGTTTCTCAAGAGTATTTTTTTTTTTGAGGTTAAAAAAATTAGAAATTCTTTTTTAGAAAGATAATGAAATTAAAATAAATAATATTTCGCTAGACGGCTATTTAAAGAATTGTTTTAACTAAATAAAACAAAAATCAATAAAAATAATAGAAAAAAAACTGACTAAAATGAGGTACGATTCAAGATTCAAATCAATTTTCTGTTATTTTTAAATATTCTAATAAAAACAAAACCCGTTGATTTGTACTATCTACCATCTGGTAGACAGTACTAACCAATCCTGCTATCCATGCCTCCTATCCATCACTAATTAGCGACCGATATTATCCGGCGCTAAATATTTGTATGATAGACGCGGATAGCATTCTCAAAAAAATACAGAATGTGTTTCGATTTTACTGCTCTCTTTCAACAATGTGTTTGTGTACTCCTACATATAGGGTTTCTTATTATCTTGGATTTTATTGTTGTGTAATTTAGCCCTACAGACGACTTTCGTGGCTCTCTCCGGGGAATTTACTTGTAAAATGCGACTAGAAATGCGACTTTCGCAGGTAATCAAAGTTAAATTGTGCGAATTATGGCTGAGTAAAATGATTAAGGAGGGAATGGAATACCTCTGGCAATGAGGCAATATTCTCCGGTCTGATTTAACTTAAATAATCATAAATGAAACGTACATAATCTTTTTCTTGATGTTCGTCTTGGCTCCACTGGAATTGCGCTTCACTAAGCAAACTCTTTTCTCTGTAAACACTTTTAGAGTTGATAAGGAAAAACTAATGTAATTTTCTTTTTTTCTCAATTAACTTTATTCAAATTTGTAACATATACATTTTGTTCCACAATACAATTTAATTTCTAAACTATTCTTCTTTTTATACTTTGCTTTTAACTTAGAGATGCTTTTCTTCAGCACCCACTTTTGCGAAATACTACTTTACTTTTGTAGGCGTAAAGAAAAACCTGGATTCAATAAAACAACGTCTAATTATTTTCGTGGTCGTCAGACAACTGCTTTCGATTAGTTTTTATTATAATTTTTATTTAGTTACATAGTGTTTTTTTAAACAGACTACTAGGATGTAATTCAATAACTATGATTAAGAATCCTACAGTTCGGCCATCCTGACCATATAATCCACCTCGATTATAAATACATTTTTTCATTAACATATATAATTATTTTAACATTAATTTGAATATAAATAATAACTGTATGGAAAAGAAAAATTTATATCGCAGTCCACACACACATCCAAAATATCGTATGTATTTAGAACGAACGTTTTAATTTAAAGCATACGGTTTCATATTTGACGGGGAACAAACACCTTTATAGGGTAGTCTAGTTATTTGCAACCCTTCAACGTCTTGTATCACATAACGATCATTGGGTAGAACTTCAACAACTTCATATGGACCGCGGTATTTAGCCAAAAGTTTATTGTTTACGCCAGGAGTAACTACAACATTTTTGGTAACAACGTAATCACCTCTTTTATACTTATGCGGTGGCTTATGATATCCGTCATAATACATTTTATTATAATTTTGTACTTGTTCTATTGCATCACTGGCTTCATTTCGAATTTTTAACAAATTTCAGCCTTTATCTTTTTGATTTATCCCGAACAAAAATGAACTCGGAGTAAATCCAGTACTTTAGTGTATTATTAAGTGCGAATTCTATTTTAGGTTATTGGTTATGCCAATCGGGATCGCTTTTCGATAACATTGATGTGACTATGCGATTTACTCTTTCCACTTAGCCATTGAACTGGGGTGAGGCCGTAGCTATCTTTATGTGTGTGATATTGTGTTTATCCAAAAACTCTGCAAAGTCTTTGGAGGTGAAACATGTTCTGCGGTCGGAGATGACTCTGACTGGTCTGCTATAATTGCCGAAATACGAGTCTAAACAATTGATTGCTTCAGACGTTTGTGTGCAGGGGACCATAGTGGTCAATATGTATGGTATTGAATGGCAGTTTTCCTTTGGGAATGTTATTTAATGAGCCTTCAATTTTACCAGATACTGGAGAGAAATAAATACATTTTAAGCAGTTGGTAATGTAACTTTTTATTTTTAGTTTCATATTTGGAAACCAATTAGTTTTTTTTAACAAATTATAACATTTATCTACACCCAAATGACACATAGATTCGTGTTGTATTTGAAGTACCCATTGTTCCATTAATTCTGGAACATAGAAGAATATTTCGTCACCTATTTTCCGATAAACTAGTCCATTTATCAACGTATAAAGTTTACTTTCGCTTTTTTGTAAATCTGAGAAAATTTTTGCTATATTTTCATCGTGGCGTTGGGCTACTGCCAAAGCATTTTCGATATCATTTTCTACTACAAAAATGTTGCTGCATCTACTTAACGCATCAACATGCGACATTTTTGTACCTGACCGATGTTCGAGTTTGTAACTGAAACTTTGCAACTCTAATGCCCAGCGTAAAATACGAGGATTTAAAATTTGTTTGTTTAATGTAAGCGTTAACGCTTCACAGTCGGTAACTATTTTGAATTCAATCCCAAGCAAATATATTTTAAATCTTCGCAAGGCATAAATAATAGATAGTGTTTCTAACTCGTTGCTATGATATTTAGCTTCAACATCGGTGGTTCTTTTGGAAAAATAAAAGATTGGATGGAATTTGCAGTCTTCTTGACGCTGCATTAATATGGAACCACACCCAATGTTACTTGCATCGCAATGCAACTCGGTTTCCTTTTTCGGACTATAAATTGAAAGTAAAGGGGAGTCTAATAATTTTGATTTCAAACTTTCAAAAGCGTTTAATTCGTCTTTGCCAAATTCAAATTTTACGTCTTTTTTTAGAAGTTCGTATAGCGGTTTCGCTATAATTGAAAAATTTTGTATAAACTTTCTGAAATAGGAGCACAAACTGACAAAGCTATGAACTTCCTTTACATTTTTAGGTATTGTAAAGTTGGAAACAGCTAACAGGTTACTTGGATTTGGTAGAATGCCGTACGCGTTTACCAGGTAACCCAGATAAACAATTTCTTCATACAAAAATTTGCATTTATCAAACCTAAGTTCCAAAGAATTTTCAGTTACAATAGACATAACTTCTTTTAATATTTGTAAATGTTCATTTATAGTTTCTGTTGCTATCAAAATGTCGTCCATATAGATACAAAGTTTGCCCTGTATAACTAATTGTTTAAACAGACCGTTAACGAATCTTTGAAAAACTGTCGGCGCATTTTTTAACCCAAAGGGCATTTTTAAAAATTCATACTGTCCTAGTGGTGTTACAAACGATGTGAAAGGAATAGATTCCGTAGACATTTTTAGGTGATGAAAACCACTCTTTAAGTCCAACAGTGTAAACTATGTTTTATCACTTAGTCTGTCCAACAAGTCCTCGATGAGAGGCAGCGGGTAATTGTCTCTAACCGTTATACGATTTAATTCTCTAAAATCTATACAAAGTCTAGTCTTCTTATTTTTCTTCTGAACTAGGACTATTGGTGACGCATAAGGTGAATCACTTTGCGCGGATAATATTATGTTCTAACAGGTCGCTTATAATTCTTTGTAGTTCTAGTTTTTGAGTAAAAGCCAACCTTCTAGGTGTACAATAAAAGGGTTCATCCTTTGTCAATCTTATTTTCATTTCCAAGTTATTTGCAGGTGAAACAGATTTGTCTAATTTATTTTTTTATTTTGTAAGAATATCAAAAACTTGGGCTTTAATACCGCCGTCCAAATTATCATTTATATTTAATTGTAAGTCATCATCTAAAACGTTTATATTCAAGATTTCAAGACAAAAATTGTCATTGTTGTTTGTTTGTGACACACATTGATTTTGGATGTGAGTATCACAGCTGTTTTTATAAATTTCATTTTTTGTAATTAATTCTTGCTTTGATGAAATCTCTACCTAAAACAACTGGATATTTCATACAGTTATCACTAACAACATAAATCAACATATTAATATTTGTTCTAAAACTAACAACACACAATATACAACCTATTATTTGAAGTTTACTTCCATTAATGCCATAGTACTTATATTCGTTAGAATTAACATTCTTCACCAGATGAGCCGGAAGATATTGTTGCTGTACAAAGCTGATGGGGCTCGTATGTATAAACATGAATCCGCAATTGATTGACAAAACTCCAACTGAATGATGAAATTATGGAAACGTTTATTCCATACTCTTGAAGACTGTTTGAGTCCGTACAAGCACTTTTGCAATTTGCATACTTTTCCATCATTTACAAAACCTTCCGGTTGTATCATAAAAATTTCTTCTTCCAATTCTCCGTTCAAAAAGGCTGTCTTTACGTCCATTTGATGCACGTGAAATCCCTCTTGATTTGCTACTGCCAATAGAACACGTAAAGACGTTAATTTTGCAACGGGTGCGTAGGTTTCATTGTATTCGAAACCTTTTTGTTGTGAAAAACCCTTTGCCACCAGTCTAGCTTTATATTTTACAACCTCACCTTTTTCATCCTTTTTTATTTTAAAAACCCATTTGGATTTTATAGCACGACGATTCTTTGGTAAGTCTACCAAACTCCATGTATTGTTCTTTTTAAGAGATACAATTTCTTCAAGCATAGCACTTCGCCACATTGGCCAATCAGCTCTTGATTTAGCTTGAATGACTGTCACTGGATCATCACTTACATAACTTTCTGCATTTAGTGCAAAACTCACATTTGATTCCATTCCATAAAAAAATAGGCCTCCTCTTGACTCTGGTACTACTCCTTAATTCGTGTTCTTCCGCATTTACATTTGAGATATCGGAGTCAGAATCATTGGTCAAAATACTTGAATCAATAGTTGAATTACTTACTAGTTCATTTTGAGACGACTCTGTTGAAGAAAATTTATTAGTTTTAATATCTTCAGAGCTTTCACAATTAGTGTCAACGAAATTTCTTAAATTCTCTGAATATTCATGAAAAATTACATCACGACCAATTACTATTTTCTTTTTGCTTGAATCCCATAATCTATATCCATTTGATGTGTAGCCCATCATAATTGTTTTGTTTGTTTTCGAATCTAATTTTTGGCGAAGTTCATTTGGCACATGTAAATAAGCAACACAACCAAATATCCGCAAATTTGACAAATCCGGCTTTTTCTTATACCACAATTCAGCAGGCGTTAAAAAAATGCGACTGTCCTTGAATGCTTGCGTTGGACATCTATTTATGATATAGGTACCTGCCAAAATGGCCTCATTCCAAAACTTTTTGTCCAATTTTGCGTCTAAAACCATTGTTCTAGCTTTTTCGACAATAGTTCTGTTGAAACGTTCTGCTACGCCATTCTGCTGAGGTGTGTACAGCACAGAGAAATTTAATTGAATACCTTGTTCCAAACAATATTCTTTCAGTTCGTTAGAGATGTATTCTCCACCATTATCACATCTTAAACGCGATACTCGAGCATTTGTAAAATGAGCAGTACTCATTGCAACATATTGTTTGAACATTTCACATACTTCATTTTTATTTTGAATTATGTACACAATAGCAAAATGCGTGTAATCGTCGATGAAGCTTACAAAATATTTACCTTTATTCCACGAAACTGGATTAATTGGTCCACAAACATCACTATGAATCAATTCTAATGGTCGGTTCAAACGATTCTCACTTGTACATGGATGAGGTTTCTTGGATTGTTTACCTTGAATGCATGGTTCACAAAAATTAACTTCTTCCTTATTCAGTTTTCCAATACCATGAACCATTTTATTATTTATTAATTTGAAAATATCGTTTGTATTCAAGTGAAACAATCTACGATGCCACATTTTTAAATTATCCTTTGAAACACAATTTCCGGAAAAATCACATGTATTTACTTTCAATTTCAATTCATACAATTTGTTATTTCTTTTACCTTTCGCAATTATGTTATCATTTTTGTAAATGATTACTTCACTGTTAACGAAAACTATTTTCAACCCTTTATCTTCCACTTTTCTAAGTGATAAAAGGTTACATTTTAATTCTTTCACGAATAACACATCTGTTATTGAACACGGAAGTTCATTTTTATCAATTATTAAACTGGCTTTTATTGTTCCTATTTTCGATGCAGTTAACGAAATACCTTGCTTAGCTACGGCTATATTTATTGGATTTTTCAACGATTCAATTTCACTGAATAAAGTAATGTCATTTACCATATGGTCTGTTCCACCAGAGTCCATGTAAAATTTAACCATATTTCTTTCATTGGCATTAAAAAACGCATTATTTGCATTAAAGAAATCATTCATACTACCCTTACATAGAACAGGATTGTTTTCATTAAATTCATTTTCTAGTACAGATGCGCAGAAAGATATTTCGTTCTCTCTATCTACAGATGAAACGTGTACTTGCCCTTTATTTGAATCCATACCTGTTCTACACTGTGACTTTTTATGGCCATATTTTCCACATTTAAAACATTTGTAACGAATTTTCTTTGCCTGCATAGCAATGCTATCTTTATGTTCGTCCGAGTTCACTTCACTTTCTATATTTTCCCTCTTACTGCATTCATCAAGAAGGCGGCTTTTAACAAAATCGACACTCAATTTATCGGGTTCTAATGTTTCTAAAGCCGTAACTAAATGATCATATGAGTTTGGCAAAGACAGTAACAGGTAACAAACAATGTCCATGTCTTCCAATGATGCACCAATGGACTTTAATTCTCGCACCGTTTTATCAAATATCAGAAAATGATTTTCGATATTTTCATTTTCATTGTATTTCATCGTCATTAATTTCTTTCTCAAAAATAATTGTCCAGCCACAGTTTTCCGTTGAAATACAGCTTTTAAAGCCTCAAAAATTTCTTTCGCAGTACCTTTGTCCTTCACATATTCTAAATGGCTATCAGCAATATACTGAATTAAAAGAGATTTACATTTCTTATCTTTTAAAACATGTTTTGCCTCTTGAGCTTTTTCACTCCGAATTATTTCTGCAACATCTGTTTCAATGTAATCACGTAATTCTTTCTCATCTAACAGCACCTAAATTCGGTACTTCCAATTGTTAAAATTGGTACCGTCGAAAAAATTAAAAGCGATATTATTATGAATTTTTGTTGGTCTGAACCCAAAACTAACTAATTGACTTATATGAATTGTATTTCTTTTTTATTGAATCTTTATATGATTTGGGTAAAAGGTCATTTTTATTTGCTGATAATGAAATAATTATAGTCTAAAAATATCAAAGACTGTAATCTTATAGCTAAACTCCTAATATTTGAAATAATTTCTTCACAAATTTCATTAGAATTTGTATTAAATTAAATTATAATAATAAAAAATTTTAATTTAAAATGAATTACAAAATTTTTTTTTATTTGCATTTCAAGAGTCAGTGGCAGGCGAAATGAATAGGGACAAATGATATTTTATATTGTAATATTTTCATACTGCGTATAATGTTTCAGAGAAGAAATCAATTGTACCTACTCAAGATGTTTTATTAATTCTTAGGGAAATTTAAAGGTGTCGTTGGACAGGTGGGCTATCCATCGGTGTACAATATATGGGTGGAAACTCAGATTTCCTGTGGCTGAAAATATGTATTATATACCTGTGCTCTTCAGTCCGCGGTTTGTTGTAATTTTATAACATATGAAATACTATCTACATTGGTTTTTAGTTCTGTCTTCGCCAGTCCGCGGGTGTAAAAAGGTTGAAGAACGCTTTTGTTTGTATAGATTTTTAATTTTAATGAAAAGTTTTAATGTTACAATTAATGACATAGAATTTGTCCATTGACACGCCTAAATTTTTAAAAATTACAGAACTGAGAATTCCTGGAGGATTTCAATATTGTATACAAACAACAGCAAATACATTATTCAACAAAAGCATTTTTTCCGAAAAAAATAATAGATATACGGCTGTCACTGACTAAATAGAAATATGATTTGTCCATTGACGTGCGTAATTTTACAATAAATGCAAAACTATGAATTCCCCGAGAGTTAGATGTTTTTCTAGATGGATCCGCAAATACAACATTCAATAACGGTAATATATTCCGAAAAAATAATAGATATACGGCTGTCACTGACTAAATAGAAATATTATTTGTCCATTGACGTAGGAAGTTTTTCAAAAATTGTAAAACACTGAATTCCCCAAGCATTTCATTTTTCAATAGTTATAAAACTTTGAATTCCCCGAGAGTTAGATGTTTTTCTAGATGGATCCGCAAATACATCATTCAATAAAGGTAATATTTTCCGCAAAAATAATAGATATACGGCTGTCACTGACTAAATAGAAATATGATTTGCCATTGACGTACGTAATTTTTCAATAATTGCAAAACTATGAATTCCCCAAGAGTTAGATGTTTTTCTAGATGGATCCGCAAATACATCATTCAATAAAGATAATATATTCCGAAAAAATAATAGATATACGGCTGTCACTGACTAAATAGAAATATTATTTGTCCATTGACGCACGAAGTTTTTCAAAAATTGTAAAACACTGAATTCCCCAAGCATTTCATTTTTCAATAGTTATAAAACTTTGAATTCCCCGAGAGTTAGATGTTTTTCTAGATGGATCCGCAAATACATCATTCAATAAAGGTAATATTTTCCGAAAAAATAATAGATATACGGCTGTCACTGACTAAATAGAAATATGATTTGTCCATTGACGTACGTAATTTTTCAATAATTGCAAAACTATGAATTCCCCGAGAGTTAGATGTTGTTCTAGATGGATCCGCAAATACATCATTCAATAAAGAGAATATATTCCGAAAAAATAATAGATATACGGCTGTCACTGATTAAATAGAAATATTATTTGTCCATTGACGTACGAAGTTTTTCAAAAATTGTAAAACACTGAATTCCCCAAGCATTTCATTTTTCAATAGTTATAAAACTTTGAATTCCCCGAGAGTTAGATGTTTTTCTAGATGGATCCGCAAATACATCATTCAATAAAGGTAATATTTTCCGAAAAAATAATAGATATACGGCTGTCACTGACTAAATAGAAATATGACTTGTCCATTGACGTACGTAATTTTTCAATAATTGCAAAACTATGAATTCCCCGAGAGTTAGATGTTTTTCTAGATGGATCCGCAAATACATCATTCAATAAAGATAATATATTCCGAAAAAATAATAGATATACGGCTGTCACTGACTAAATAGAAATATTATTTGTCCATTGACGTACGAAGTTTTTCAAAAATTGTAAAACACTGAATTCCCCAAGCATTTCATTTTTCAATAGTTATAAAACTTTGAATTCCCCGAGAGTTAGATGTTTTTCTAGATGGATCCGCAAATACATCATTCAATAAAGGTAATATTTTCCGAAAAAATAATAGATATACGGCTGTCACTGACTAAATAGAAATATGATTTGTCCATTGACGTACGTAATTTTTCAATAATTGCAAAACTATGAATTCCCCGAGAGTTAGATGTTTTTCTAGATGGATCCGCAAATACATCATTCAATAAAGATAATATATTCCGAAAAAATAATAGATATACGGCTGTCACTGACTAAATAGAAATATTATTTGTCCATTGACGTACGAAGTTTTTCAAAAATTGTAAAACACTGAATTCCCCAAGCATTTCATTTTTCAATAGTTATAAAACTTTGAATTCCCCGAGAGTTAGATGTTTTTCTAGATGGATCCGCAAATACATCATTCAATAAAGGTAATATTTTCCGAAAAAATAATAGATATACGGCTGTCACTGACTAAATAGAAATATGATTTGTCCATTGACGTACGTAATTTTTCAATAAATGCAAAACTATGAATTCGCCGAGAGCTAGATGTTTTTCCAGATATAGCAAAAAAATACATTATATAAAAAAATGGGTTTACCTAAAAAAATTAAAAATTAATTATTATTATGAATTTTTTTTGGTATGAACCAAAAACTAACTAATTGAAAATGTTTTTTTTTTTTTTGTATTGACCTTTCACCCAAATTGTTGTGTAATATTTTGTCGGAATGCCTCTGGCAACGTCAACTCCCGAATCACTATTAATATGGCTGGTTTTGAAATAAAAACACTTCTTTTCACTTAGTTATTTTAACCAATATTTATTAACTTCGAATTTCAAAACTATTTTCTTTATCAATACTTTAATAATTATTTTCACCAATACTTCAATTCTTAATTTTCAATACTACTCAATCTTATTCTTCACCAATACTTTTTCTTTTAACATTAATTCTTAATTTTCAACAATACTCAACCTTATTCTTCACCAATACTTTTAACATTAATTCTTAATTTTCACCAATACTTTTATTTTAACTTTAATTCTTAATTTTCACCAATACTTTTATTTTAACTTTAATTCTTAATTTTCACCAATACTTTTATTTTAACTTTAATTCTTAATTTTCAACAATACTCAATCTTATTTTTCATCAATACTTTTTCTTTTTACATTAATTCTTAATTTTCACCAATACTTTTATTTTAACTTTAATTCTTAATTTTCAACAATACTCAATCTTATTTTTCATCAATACTTTTTCTTTTAACATTAATTCTTAATTTTCACCAATACTTTTATTTTAATTTTAATTCTTAATTTTCAACAATACTCAATCTTATTTTTCATCAATACTTTTTCTTTTAACATTAATTCTTAATTTTCACCAATACTTTTATTTTAACTTTAATTCTTAATTTTCAACAATACTCAATCTTATTTTTCATCAATACTTTTTCTTTTTACATTAATTCTTAATTTTCACCAATACTTTTATTTTAACTTTAATTCTTAATTTTCACCAATACTTTTATTTTAACTTTAATTCTTAATTTTCAACAATACTCAATCTTTTTAATTCAATTGGTTTTAATAATACTTTTTAAATTAAACTTTTTAGTCGAGCTTGACTCTGTTGTTGAACTGATTCGATGAACTGCTTCTATCAACTCCCTCTATGAACTCACTACGTTGCTTGGCTTTTATAGGAACAAAATCCTTACGGGTGCAGAATGCATTCCGGATATTCAAATTTCAAAATGCTTTGCTTTGAATTTGATACTTTTGTTTGTCCATTTTCAAAGTTGACTAATCAGCATTTTGTCCACTATATTTTCCCGTGGGACAATTTTCACTGTACTCGGATTTCCATGAAGACGAATTTTGCCTTAGGAATGTTCTCGAGTTTCTCTGTTATCAACTTTGAATTTGAAACCGTTGTTTTTCGAATTCGCGCTTATTAAGCATTTTGTCCATGCTATTTTCCCGTGGGACAATTTTCATTGTACTCGGATTTCCATGAAGACGAATTTTGTCTTAGGAATGTTCTCGAGTTTCTTTGAATACCTTCGAATTTGACACCGTTGTTTTTCCGAAATCGCGATTAAGCACTTTATCCACAATATTTTCCCGTGAGAATTGTTCCGACGAAAAGCAATTTTTGTCTACTTAGCTTAAAACCTACTTATATCTAGGGGGCGATCGGCATGACATTACATTACATTCCTTCATACCCCAACAAAAAAAATTGTATCTGCTTTTCAACAACAAAAAGGATGGTTGTTAAAAAGCATATATAATTTTTTTCAATTAATTATTTCTAAATGTCCGTTTTTCATGTTACAATATAATGTTTTGAATATATATCTTATTTTAAGAATCTATATATATATTTATTAATAGTTAATACCAACATGCATTAGTTTTATTCAATTAATTAATTTAATTGATTATTTAACTTTTGAATTCAATTTGTATTCAAATTCATTTTCCTATTATGGCTTTTTTTTTTTTTTCTTTACTGCATTCGAATTTGGGATAAGTTAAACAAAAATTCTTATTCACGAAAATAAATGTGCGATTGAATTACAATTTAGTAACTTAAATTCGAAAAAAAAATAATAAAGTTGGGCGAAAAATTTTAATAAAGACATTACAATAAGTAAGATTCTTATTACGTTTTCGAAATATGAGATTCATGTTTTGAAAAATTTACATGAACACTTTTTAGAATTATTGTATATTGTATTTTAATATGGCTAAAAATGTTAAACTATTTTTGCATCGTCAGCAGAAAATTTCTTATACAAAAAGAAATTTTTAAGCTTTCTTTATGTTCGGGGGTTACTCGCAAAATTTTATTTGCTTATTCTTAATTATTTTGTATATAGTATGTTTTCTCTTCTTTATTATAGGGAAAGTAAAAATGAAATTATGATAAAAATTTATTGAGAGGAGAAAAAAAAAAATTGAAAAAAACGAATGAAAGTAAATTAGTTACTATATGTTCGGGTGATTTTTATATATAGGTAAAAAATTATTATCTATGCAATATATTTTTTTGGTAAATATTGTTTCATCGAGGAATTTTAATCTTTTCTCTATTTCTTTTGTTGTTGTAGTTTAAGTTTTTGCGTAGCAGATTTTCGCGGTGGGTTTTTTGTGTTTTTCTTTTATATTTATAATTTCTTTTTTCCAGTGTTGCGTTTTCGTCTAATTTCAAATATTGTTTAAGTTCTTCTATTCTGTTTTTACCCATTTGATTCTGGTTTATACTGAATAAATATTTTATAGCTTCCTCGGAAGATTCTTCGCTTTTTTGTCTTAAATTTATAACGTCATATTGATCTAGGGGGTGGGTGTTAAAGCTAAATGGTTTAATTCTCTTGTTTGTTAATTGCGTATTGAGGATACAAATGACAATTTTCCCGTCAATAGGCCGGACCAGACAACCTCCAAGATAAACTCCTTCGCTTATTTCTTTCGATAAGCAGAGTTTTTCCTGTTTGAATGTCACTTTTATCTGCACCAATCTTCTTGAGCGCGCCGGAATATAAATTTCTCTTTGAGTCTTCACTTTATACTCCGAGTCGTTCAAGTTGGATTTTGGGTGCAGCAGTGTTTTTCCTATCCATGGGCCACTTACAATTTTAGCTCCAGGTACAGATGATTCAACCTGTGCCTGTGCGACATCTATATGGACCGTCTTCATGGGGTTTTTGGATACACTGTTAAAAAATGGCATTCCGAAGTTGTGTTCGTCAAGTTTTACTTCGGGGAAAACTAATCGTTTATTTGTGCCCTCAATGTTGCAATTTTGAGACAAGAAATCAAAGCCTAGTATACCATCACCGGGAATTGGGGTGGCTTTTTCCACCACATGGAATTTGCAGTTTTGTGGTACGGGGGGTGGAAATTGTGTTAAGCATGTACCTAAAGTTTGTCCTTTGCCGAATGCCGTTTGTATTTTGGTTTTTTCGTCTTTATTAATATTTATGTTTTTCTTTAATGATGATTGCTTGATTATGCTTATGTCTGACCCTGTGTCTATTAACAATTCGGCCGGACATTTTGATACTATTGACAATGGTACTTTGATTATACATTTATTTTGTTTGGAATGGAGTGTTTCGGGCTGACACCTTGTCTCAATTGTTTTGGGTCTAGAATGACAGCCCTGCTTTAGTTTCCCGATGGATTAGTGGGGCATGGATTAATTTGCTCCCATTGTTTCTTAGCGAAACACATTTCCATAGAGTGCCCAGGTTGTAGGCAAAAATTACACGTATTTGGCGTTTCTTTCGATTTGCTGTTTTCGATATTTTTATTTGATATCATGTTTATTTGATGAGTAGCATTTGATTGTGGGTGAAAATTGCACGTATTGTTGTTATGTCCATAAACCCGGCATCGGTTGCAATAGGGTGTGTTCATACGAGTTCTACACTCGGCATAAACATGACCTAATCTATTGCAGAAACCGCATTGCGTTCTTTGGTTTGGAGGGGGATTATTATTATATTTATTAGAATTTCTATTATTAAAATTTTGGGTAGTATTGTTATTATTACCATATTGAGTACCCCTATTATTGTTATTATTGTTGTTTTCCCTATTTCTGCTATTGTCATTATAATTATTACTGTAATTTTTGTTAGTATGGTTGTCATTGTTATAGTTGTTGTTACTACTATTATTGTAAAAATTGTTATTTCGATTCCTACTGTTGTTAAAATTATTGTTGTTATTAACTCTGTTATTGTAACTGAAGTTACCATTTTGATTGGTGTAGTTGTTGTTATAATTCCGGTTATTGTTATTCCTATTGTTATTGGGGTAATTGTTTTGGGGTGTTACTTCGGCTGAAAAATTGAACTGTTGGTTTGGTTGTACGTGTGGTATGAGGGTATTAGGAGTTGCTAAACTGAATTGTTTCTCCGCCTGCTCAAGAAATTCAGCTTTAGAGACCAGGGCATTAAAGTCCCGGTAGTCCTCATGAAGAAAAAATAACCGATGATTTGGATTTAACATACCCGTTTTAAAAGCGAACATAGCGGTTTCCTCCAAATCTTTTGTTACTGATTCATATCCCTGTGGATGTCTTTGAATTGCATTATTTATACACTCTTTTAACAAGGTTTTCATTCGCCCCGCAAATCCTGTGAGTGTTTCTCCAGGCAATTGGCTGGAGTTTTGCAATTCATGGAACATTGTAGCATATGGCCTTCGGGGAACTAGTTTTGCTAATATTGCAGCCAGAATGCTAGTAAAGGTATCGGTAGGTATGTTTGTTAGAGTGCTGGCGGCTCTACCTCGAAACCTGGTGGGAATTAGGGGTAAGAACACTACGCGTTCCTCCTCGGAAAGAATATTATAGACAGCTTTACAACAATCTATGAATACTGTGATTTCTTCCGTTAATTTAGGACCGATTTCCGCGCTTAGTATAGGGATTGAATTGAATACAAATTGGCTCACTTTATTTATATCTACGGACATATTTGCTTTTGCCATTTTTTCGGTACTTAAATTACTGGGTATAAAAAGTTGCCTTTTTGGGCCGATCTTACCTTCAAATGGTTGTTCTGGTGGTGTACTGGATTCTGATTTGGTGTACTGCCGTCCGCTTCGTAGATGTCCTGGTTTCACGTTTGCTGGTGGTGCGGTTGTTGGCCTAAACGTATTTTGTTCAGGACTGGTGTCGTCAATCGAAGCGTTGTCTAGTTGTCGGAAAGTGCTGTTAAGGATGTCACTTATGATGTCGGAAGTAGATGTTGTTTGATTCATTCGATGACTTATCACACTGTTGTTTTGTAGATTCGATGGATCCAAGTTTTTCAAGTTAAAAACAAATTTCTTTGTTGTCCCTTTTTTTTAACTTCTAGGATCCTACCGGCTGCGCCAATTATGTTGTGTAATATTTTGTCGGAATGCCTCTGGCAACGTCAACTCCCGAATCACTATTAATATGGCTGGTTTTGAAATAAAAACACTTCTTTTCACTTAGTTATTTTAACCAATATTTATTAACTGCGAATTTCAAAACTATTTTCTTTATCAATACTTTAATAATTATTTTCACCAATACTTCAATTCTTAATTTTCAATACTACTCAATCTTATTCTTCACCAATACTTTTTCTTTTAACATTAATTCTTAATTTTCAACAATACTCAATCTTATTCTTCACTAATACTTTTAACATTAATTCTTAATTTTCACCAATACTTTTATTTTAACTTTAATTCTTAATTTTCACCAATACTTTTATTTTAACTTTAATTCTTAATTTTCAACAATACTCAATCTTATTTTTCATCAATACTTTTTCTTTTTACATTAATTCTTAATTTTCACCAATGCTTTTATTTTAACTTTAATTCTTAATTTTCAACAATACTCAATCTTATTTTTCATCAATACTTTTTCTTTTAACATTAATTCTTAATTTTCACCAATACTTTTATTTTAACTTTAATTCTTAATTTTCAACAATACTCAATCTTATTTTTCATCAATACTTTTTCTTTTAACATTAATTCTTAATTTTCACCAATACTTTTATTTTAACTTTAATTCTTAATTTTCAACAATACTCAATCTTATTTTTCATCAATACTTTTTCTTTTAACATTAATTCTTAATTTTCACCAATACTTTTATTTTAACTTTATTTCTTAATTTTCAACAATACTCAATCTTATTTTTCATCAATACTTTTTCTTTTTACATTAATTCTTAATTTTCACCAATACTTTTATTTTAACTTTAATTCTTAATTTTCAACAATACTCAATCTTTTTAATTCAATTGGTTTTAATAATACTTTTTAAATTAAACTTTTTAGTCGAGCTTGACTCTGTTGTTGAACTGATTCGATGAACTGCTTCTATCAACTCCCTCTATGAACTCACTACGTTGCTTGGCTTTTATAGGAACAAAATCCTTACGGGTGCAGAATGCATTCCGGATATTCAAATTTCAAAATGCTTTGCTTTGAATTTGATACTTTTGTTTGTCCATTTTCAAAGTTGACTAATCAGCATTTTGTCCACTATATTTTCCCGTGGGACAATTTTCACTGTACTCGGATTTCCATGAAGACGAATTTTGCCTTAGGAATGTTCTCGAGTTTCTCTGTTATCAACTTTGAATTTGAAACCGTTGTTTTTCGAATTCGCGCTTATTAAGCATTTTGTCCATGCTATTTTCCCGTGGGACAATTTTCATTGTACTCGGATTTCCATGAAGACGAATTTTGTCTTAGGAATGTTCTCGAGTTTCTTTGAATACCTTCGAATTTGACACCGTTGTTTTTCCGAAATCGCGATTAAGCACTTTATCCACAATATTTTCCCGTGAGAATTGTTCCGACGAAAAGCCATTTTTGTCTACTTAGCTTAAAACCTACTTATATCTAGGGGGCGATCGGCATGACATTACATTACAAAATCATGGAAAGACCATGATTTGGGTGAAAGGTCATTTTTATTTGCTGATAAACATTTGTATTTGAAATAATTTCTTCACAAATTTAATGATTTTAATTTAAAATATGACTACCATATTTATCTAAGTTAGTTTAAAGAATCCGTTTTCAAATTTAATTTGCTAATACCGCCGAAATGATTTATAAAGAATTTATTTACGAATTCAATTTTTTATTCGAATGAAAAAATCAAAAGCCATATAAAAACTTAGAAAATGGCCGATATATTAATGCCTTTTATTAGAACAGATAAAAAGGAAATCTGTATATTTTCAGACTTATTTCATCTTTTTCACTTTAATTAAAACAATCAATATTTTATTCATTTCTTTTTTTTTTTGATTGTAATATTTTTTTTTTTTTTTACATAACCTAGTCTGGAATCTCATGAAAAAAGAAATGATTGGAACACGTAAGAAAAAAGAAAGCTTATTCAACCATTTTCACTCACCTTAACCTCCACTTCCGCTTCAGAATCGTCGAAATTTCGTTCGAATTTGTAATAAATAAAATTATAATAATAATATTTATATCCATTAGAAAAAAATTAAATTATAATAATAAAAAATTTTAATTTAAAATGAATTCCAAAATTTTTTTTTATTTGCATTTCAAGAGTCAGTGGCAGGCGAAATGATCGCTGTGGTTTTTTTTTCACAATTCCTTTTCAAACTTTCTGTTACATTTTTTGTCTTTGTTTTTCTTCCATAATTTTATACATTTCATAATTTCCTTTATTCTGAAATTTGCGGAGGAGGAAGAATGAATCGCACCCACACAAACACATATTCAAAACCATGGAAAAACTTGATTATTTCAGGTAAATTAAAAAGGGGTTCTTTTTTTACTTAAAAAAAATAATCAAAAATCAATTCAGGATAAAAAACTAATTTTGAATATTGATTAATTATTATTCAAATATTTTGAATTATTTTTTTTTTAATTTATGCATTTGTATGTGTTAAATATTCGCCGAAATGATATTTGTTGAAAGTTCGAAAGCGAATTGATAATCATACATAACGGTACAATAAAGTTCCGTGATTCTCGATATAAAAATTAAACTTCTCTTTTTGTTTTTTATTCAAATTATTCGCAATGCAATTATTAAAAAAAGGATATTTTTAACTTTATTTTTAATTTTTCAGAACAGTGAGAAGTCACATGATGCTATATCAGGTGAATACAGACACGATTTCTTGCCAAAAATTGGCAATGAATCAGCACAAACTGTGACAATATTGAAGTAGTTTCGGAATTTTATTGTAGAACCAAGTACTAGTGTTTTTTTTTTATATATAATATTATTCTCACTAAGGGTCTGGGCCCATAACCTGATGAATAGTTAAATAAATACGAACAAAGTTTTAATGAACACACAAGATTTATTAAAACCTTTTTCTAACAAAAAACAAAGAAGAATGAATAAAAAAAAGAAAAGCATGAATGCTGCGATTAAAATAATTAAAATTAAAATATCATATACTTCGTTTACATGACCGGATTGAAGTCGACTTCAATCCGAATATTGTGCATGTATACCCAGATCGACTTCAAATCGACTTGAGTCAATCCGATCACAAAAATTTTTCTGATCGACTTGAAATTTGCATGTATACCCAGATCAACTTCAAATCGAATTGAAAATTTAACATGGAGTATTAAGAGAGGGGAAACATAACCTAAAAAAGAAAAATTTGTTTGGCTGCGTCTATGAAATTGACTTTGATTTGAAGTCGATTTCAAGTCAATCTTTCAATCCGGTAAAGATAAAAAACTCGGGTTGGATTTCAAGTCGATCTCAACTCAATTCTGAAATCGCCATGTAAACGAAGTAATAGTAAACAATCTGATAATAATGAGACAGTAGTATTATTGTGAATAATATCAAATTGCAATGAGTCTATATTCTCAACAGAATCGACCAGAGTTCGCATAGTCGCAGCTATCATAACATCATCATTATTACCATTGCAAAAAGTATATCTTATGTTGTGTTCAAACTCATTTTCATACCTCAGTTGCACATTTTCTGGGATCAAATTTTCATTTGCTGCTTCAGGAACATATGACGGATCTTTGAGAATCAAAACCGATAGATTTTTTGGACCTTCAGTTGAATTGTTATTTTGTTCATGATTTTTAGAATAATTAGCTTTTGATTGTTTTGGCTTTTGACAATCAGTGCTAACATGACCAATTTCACTACAATTAAAACACTGTACAGGATTATTTCGAGCTTTTGCGTCTGTACGAACGTTCTTTTGGAAATTTTTGGAACTATTACGTTGCAGTTGTTGGTTGATTTTAATTTTTTCATATTTTCTCAGTGCGTTTTTAAATTCTACTAAATTATTGGCATTGTACAATATAATTTTATTCGTTTCATAATCTTGAATACCATTAATTATATATTCGATTAAATCTGATTCTTCAAGTTCACATAGTAACGCTATTTCTTGCATTGCAATTACATACTGTTGGTACGTTTCAGTGGTGCTATTTTTCCGATTTCTTAGCATGTTGTGTATATCATCTGACGTAACACGTTTATTAAACTCCTTAACTAAGGCGGCTTTTAATTCTGACCAATCTTTTGCTCTAAAAATTCTTAAGAACATTTGAGCGGTACCACACAATAAGCGTTTGGCATATATAAAATTATCATAATTAATATTCTACAAGTTTTTCTCTTTTCTTTTGTGTAATATTTGCAAATGAACTAAATTTTCTGTTGCTATTTAAAAAAATCACCAATAAACAGAAAGAAGCTTTTCTCAAATCCAAATCAATTGGCAATAATTGTTTTTCGACCTATTGGATTTTTAGCTGAATTTCTTCGTCTATACGAAGATGTTTTTTTTTTCTTTTTTCGTCATACACAAAAAAAATGGTTGCACCATGGAATTTCCCCTCACTTTTTGGATTAGATCTTTTTTTTCTTCGTTTTTTTTTCATATATTTCCAAAATCAATTTTAAAATATGAATAATATTCAATAAAATGAATTTCATTTATTCATTTGGGCACCACATAATATTTCCAATATATATACATATATATGGCCATTATTTATCGAAAGCGAAACAAAAGAATTCTTGCAATATCGGCATTTTTATTTCATAATCGAATTTTAATCGCGTTTTTTCTTTTTTTGTTTTTGTTAATCTACTACTGGTTATTTTAATATGCAAATTACTTTTTAAATAAAAATATATGTGCGTAAAATTTAGACTAAATTTAAAAAAAATTTAATTTTTCTTTTACGTTCGATTCAATATTTTTCTGGTCCATTCTTGATTCTTCAAAGATCTAAACTCAACTCCTCGATGCTTCAAACCAGACTGACTAAACATTTTTTGTTGTTTCTCATCTCCCGTTCGAAAAATTTTTCTTCAATTTCAAAAACCGGTCTTTTAAATCGCTCTGTTTCGGTCACACTCACGGGTTTTCTTTTTCTTGTTTTTCGCCAAATCACGCCATATGACTCGGCAGTTTTTGGTTTTCTGTGTTTCCTCTTTTCTTATATTTTCTATTTAGCAGCACTGGATTACGTGCATTGGAATGATTTTCGAAAATCAGAATGCGCGATGGTAGCTAAATAGAAAAACGCAATTTTTGTGGTCCTTAAGACACAAAATGTAAGGGTAGGAACACCCACCGTTACAACTTAAGTACTTTAGACTATGTCGTTCCCGCGTATCCGATTTTTAGAAACTGCTTTTTGGTTATTCAAAGGTAGTCTTTTTATAGGCAGAAAGTTCATACTTTGGACGCATTATTTCGATTTTAGATCGATTATCAAATTGCGCAATAGTTTTGGTTTACTTTCTTTATGAACTGTTTTCATTGATTTCATAATTCATGCCAATAACATGTATTACAAAATCAATGTAATTTTTTGCCGATAATGAGTTTCGAAATGCATCAAGTAATTTTAATGCATTTCGCAATTCGTTATTTTCCGTTTACAAAGTAGAACTTTCGCCGAAAAGTTTAAAAGTATTTTTTGGTTCTTTACTGTGATTTTTAACGAGGGATGTGCGTAATGTTTTATTACATTTCATAATTAGTAAAACGATTTTTATCTCTTTGATGCCGAAACTCTACTGAGTAACGATTCGTCAATTATTTTTAAAAACATTATAACTGAATACTTTTAAAACTGGTTTAGGCTCTTTGATCAATACTCAGAGAGATATTTTCTGGAAATCTAATACATAATGTTTTGGGTCGATTACCACATACTGTAAATATATATGTATATATATTTATAGTAAAATTATCCTAATTAAGCATAATTCTTTTTTATATATATAATTGATATAACAATTGATTATCGCACATAAGGTAAATGACCGAGCAGAATTATTTTATACTAAAATAATTTCTACAGGTTTTAATGAACAGCACCTCGTACAAACACGGATATTACTTTTTAACAAAAAATTAATTTATTTTATATTTATATATGTAGAACCCTGTGAGTTCTAGCAATTGTTTTGGATGTATCAACGAGTAACTTACGTAGTTTACTCGGATTAAATTGACAAAATGTGCTAGTATAATTATTTATTATTCACAATGTAACAAGGGGTTTACATATTTTTGGGGTATTGTTATCGGAGAAAGCAAATCCCCTGATGACCTTTTCAGCATATCTTCTTCCTTGCGAGGAGAAGATATGAGATGGTGCAGCAAATGTGAGCAACTGAAAGGCTGCACGCCTTGCTGAGTTGCACAAACTAGCTCGCCGGTGGGGTGGGTCGCTGCTCACCACCATCTGTCATCGCGTTACACATAGTTATTTATGCGTGCATAATGAATGTTAACGTCGTTCATACTTTAGAGTGATAGCGCGAGCTATCAAGCAAGGAAATTCGGTTTGGGAGAAAAAAACCGAATAAAGCGGGTGTTCGTTAATTCCCGGTCACCGAAACTGACCGAACTTAACGCGAAAGCCTTGCGAGGCATGTCGGGGCCGATTGGCAGACGTGTTATTGCCAACCGGACTTTGGGGCACTTCCCACCCGAATGGACCGACAGCAGAATGCCGGTCCCCGTATGTTCATACTCGCCCCTATAAATGAGCATGGACCCTTGATTCTCAATGCTCTCCGCCCCGTATCACTTAAACCATCTCTCTCTCCCTTGTCCCGGTGATATCGCTATCTACGGTTGCTCTCCATCTCGGTGCAAAAGTTTATAAAATAGGTCAGAAATTCTACAAGCACAAATGGATATCGAAAGGAATTTAATAGTCAAAACCATAAATTTTCTTCTTTTTCTCCTAATTGGTATATATATTCATAAGTCTTAATAGTTTAGTTACAAAAATCTTTCCACACCGCACAAAAACTTCGAAACAAAATCTCTCTTAGAATTTTTCTTCTTTCCCTTTTTTTGTCTTTATTTCTTAAATTTTCGTATGACTATCGCCATCTTTATTTTATTTATTTTTTCTTTTAATTAAGTGAATAGAATCTAAAATAATGATCATTTAAACAAAAAAAATTTTATTGAATATTATGAACAAAATCCAAAAGTTATTTCTTCCAATTTTAGTTACTTTCATTTTTATTTTATTTTACTTTAGTTTAAAACCAATATAACATGATAGATTTGTGATCTCTAAATTAAGCGAATTTAAATTTAAATTCTTATTTCTTTTCTTCATGAGCTAAATTGTTTCAAAATTTAATATATGTATTCAAAATAATTTTTAAATCCAAAAAAAAACCTAATCTTGTTATAGGCGAATAAATATTAGACATGAACTTTTAATATATATTTTTTTTTCAAAAACTTATATCGAGCTCCCAAAAAGGCCTTTCTGCAGCACGAGTTCTGTTAAGTAAATACAAAAGTTATGTAAATTCATATGAATATAAAATTTCGCGGTTTCCATTTGGTATTAAAAATCTTTTAATAAGTTTTATTTCAAAATTTTTCCTTTTGACAAAATCTGATTCTTATTTAATTGCGGCGGCGTCCATCACTCGCTATACATGAGCCAGGCAGGAAGAAATTAAAGCACCATTGAATCCTGTTCCATAAATAAAATTGTTTTCTGCCAACATATGAGAGGGTGTTTCGTCCAGGTTAAAAGAAAATTGGTGCCACGAGGATTTGAATCATAAAATTTCCTTTTTTCCCTCCAGTTACGTTCTTCTACTATGTAAATTTCCTATGAAATTGAATTTACTTGGGCAAAAGATCTCAGGCACATGGATTTGTTGCACCACGAGAAGATGTTGCTTTTTTTTGAAGAATTTTACAAAAAGAAAATTCCACACTTCAATTAATGTTTCATATTTATAAATCTAACAATCCCGGAAAATCGTTGAACAAATTTATTATTACTATCAGTTACGTGCTTGCTTAACAAATTGTATTGAATTTAAAGAAAAAAAAAAACGTTAGATTGTACGGTTTTTTTTTTTTTAAAGTCACGCACAAAAAAAAATCAGCGCATTATAATTATATATTTTTTCTTTTTATACGTTTTAATTTTCACACTGATCGCACTTATGCCTCCAACCTGTTTTACATATTATCAAGGAAAAAACCATTTTCAGGTATAAGAATAAAATGCATTTTCATTTCTGAAATTAATTATACAATTTCTCGAAATAAAAAAAATGTTTTTCCGTGACTTTTCAATTTCATGTCTCAAACCAGACTGACTATCATCCACTCACCATAACTGACTTTTTTTTTCTTTCCAAAAAAAAATGAAACCGGTTTTTGTTTTTGGGTGTAGTTAAAACATCATGCCATATAACGTTTGTCTTTTTCCGTTCTTTTCTTTTTTCAATTTTTCGTTTCTTCTTTCTTCTATATTCTATTTAATGTTAACGGAATATATGCGTTGGAATGATTTTCCTAGAATTATTTGTGGAACAAAGGGGAAATGTTGAAAATCATTTCGTGCAATGGTAACTAAAATAGAAAACGCTATTCTAGGGGTCGTTGAAACCAAAGTGAAGGTATGTTGTTTCACACACCGTTACAACAAAGCAAACTTCGATATTTTACAAAGAACTTATTTTAATATAAATATAAATGTGTGTATTTTAAAACTAATTAACTAATTTAATTAAGATATCGTGTTTTTGTGTTGGTGATGCGAAGAGCACAACATATATATATATATATATTCACATATTATATTAACCGTTTATTTATAAGCTTGTTATTTAATTCCAACTAAATCTTTTATTAGAGAACGATGAATTAGATTTGAATTCAGAAAATGATCTGAAGAATATTATTAATGCAAAATGAATTAGAAAACGAAAAAACCAAAAACACAAACTAGATTAAAATAAATCAATAAAATAATAATGCTACAAGTAAATTAACTACTAGATAAAAATTAAATAAAAGATACACCACAATGACCAATTATGTTCTGATATTTAATTCTTAATTGATTACAACTAATATATTGAATATAGAACTTGTATTATGATATTATGATTCAGGTATAGATATACTATTATGGTATTGAACAAATAGAAGGAAAAAAAAACGAAATATAGAGATTTATTCCAAAATTACGTCTACCAAGACGAAGTTAGCAGAGAGAAAGAGAGAAAAAAGATGTCAGTTAGGCCAAAATACTATCAATGCAGCACTACTGCTCAAATTTACATTATTAATTTCATGTAAAAATTGTATATATTTGACGTTTATGTGAAAATGACATTTCTTCCGTTGATGATAAAAAACCACGTGTTTGTTAAGAACATAACTGAACATTACATTTAAGTTTCCTTCTCATTTGTAATATAGATGGCGGTGTTTAAATATGGGTTCCAGAACTTAATATTTGCGATATATTATTTTGTGTTCTAACCTTAAAAGTTTAATCTTATCAATAAAATCTTGAATCTTCTGTCATTTATATAAGATAGAATTACATAATGGTGCTTGATCCAATGATTATGGTGTCAAGTGCATCACAAAGCAGTGCTACGTTGATTGTATTTTGTCTTTTAATCGAGAATTATTAAACATCTTAGGCTAAGCTCAGATAAACGATCGTATCACATTTGTGTAGCAAACTCTAAATTAAGCAATTGTATATCGAAATGAATGTTATTTAAGGACTGAATTGAAATAAGTATTCAATTAATCTTGTAAAATGATTGTAAACTTTATTAAATAATAAAAAAGAGGACAAATTATCCAAAATGGTTTTTTTTTCTTCCAAAAATCTAATTATATTATTTCCTAAACAACTCCATCTAGATCCAAGCTATTGGACAAGGAACTTGTGAATACGATAATGAAAATCTTGGATTTGCAATATCGTAATTTTTATTCTTATCAGTTAGAACATATAAAATGAATGGTTTTATAAAAATATTTGGTTGTATTAAACCTAAATGACAAAGACGATTATTGTGCAGTGTCATACCATTTTGTGTTGTATTCGGTATTATTATAAAATCGGTTGTACAATCTTGACTCTGTACATTAGTTGTACCGAATAGAGATGGATCAACACCACCAGCTTCACCGATCACTGTAAATGAAGGCACATCTGATGATATTTGACTTCATGATATACCATATTGATTAGCGGACATTTGTATATATAGGGTGTCCCAAATAAAAGTGCAAGATTTGATTTGCGTAACTGAAGTTTGTGTATATCTCGGGTATTCTGCATCTTATAAAGACGACTCATACCTCATTCGGCGATCAATTTAATAAGGAATTAAATGCCATTCACCGTTTTCAAAAATATTCCATTTTAGGACAGGAAACATAAGAATTCTCTTGTATGAAGGTATACGTATATGTCAGGTATTCTGGGTCCTACAGGTATGAATTATACCTCATTCGATAGGGAATTTAATAATTAATTAAATAAAGAATGCTCCGAAAGAAACGCACAATTTGAATTTTGTGGAATTGTCTTTTTGACAATCGTTCCTTCCTGCAAAGTTCCATGACTATTGATAGCAACAATGGTAGATGACAGATGTGAAGATTTCAGTACTGTAAACTTAATGAAACGAAAATAGCACGACATTTAAATCTGGCGCTATTATGAAGACATTCGATATTGTATATTGTTGATTTGCCAATTGACGGATACATTCAACACCGATACTGTTTGGAAAGGATTTTGTTGATGAAGCATAATTAAAACTCATTACAGCGCCGCTATCTCCGAAGTAATATTGTAAATAACCTCATGGTGCTTTAAATTGTGAGCCACAAACAATTTGTATAATTTGTAATTGCCAGACCCCATTAAATGTTGGTTGGTTGGATTCAGGTTGCTTCAATTGCTATCATAATTGGTGTGATACCATTTAAATCAATATAAACATGTTGACCAGAATTTTCACTCCATAACTTTAACGTGATGAACCACCAGTTTTTTTTTATGAAATCTTTCAGACATTCACTATTTCGACTTGGCGGTACCAATGATAATGACAGAGAATTAATACATAATTGACATAACATCGCCACATCGTCAACTGGTTAAGAAACATGTAACAAAAAAGTAATGAAATAGTTAAAAATATCAAATGAAAAGAAGAAACTTGAAGATAAACCTTGTTCCACCAGTAAAAAAACCGGGATTACCTTTATTGTAAACATAGGTGTTATTAAAGGATGTTGTTCGACCACAAGAAAGTTGATCTAAAATGAAACAAAATAAATATAAATTTATTGTATTACTTTTTGTAAGTTTCTAATTAATATCTTACAGATATAACAAACAGCTTGAGCTGTTACTGTTGTACATTGTCCAGCTGAAACACCACCACCATCCGTACATTCTCCTCGTACAACGCACGTACCAAGCATATTGAATCTAATGCATACATCTTTTAGAAATCTTCCAATTGTTTAAAATGGGAAAACTAAAAGAAATATAGGATTCAATAAAGAACATAACATATTTCATGTTTCATTAATTAGACCCTTTTTTGACCCTTTCTTTTCAAATATGTAAATAATAATGGTAAGTAAAATTGTGCAATACCTTAAAATGAGATAAAGTTGGCCACAATTTTAAAACTCTTTTTTTTCTTGAGGTCATTTGAGAAAATTTTACACACCCAGTAATGCCATACATGTAGTAACTAATTGCTTTTAGCTCTCTTGAGAAGAAAAACATGCAACACACTATAGAAGTGAAACGGAGAAAACAAAACTGGTCTACTAGCAGAGCGATATAAATTCAATGAAAAATCTATCGACTCTAACACCATAGCGATGATACCTGCACAGTCTATGGCAAAATATTCGTCATGAAAATCTCTAGACTTCTTTAAATCATTTGCAACCTCTAATTTATAAAAAGAAAGTACAAAATATACAAATTTCATGACGATTTTTCTTTTTTATTATCATTTCCATAAATCGACAACAAAATTAAAATTGTTTAAAAATATATGGAATCATCAAAGACAAGTAGCTGCTTGAACTAGAGATTATTTTTACTGCCAGAAGCTTCAGAGTTTTAAGGTCAGGTGAGTGTTTTTTATACTACTATATATTTATTATCTATTTGCTAATGAAAACCTAACTATCAATGGATCCATTGCCGTAGTTCCTCTGTTCTTATTTCTGTAAATACAAGAAATATATAAAAGCAGATATTTTGAGTAAGGAATATCAGAGAATATACTAAATTAAGAAATATTGGAGATCTGCTCCATGTACCATGTGACCATACCACACTGTACTTATAATCTGTTCAATTTGTCTTTTCTAAAATTCTAAGTATTATTTAAACTTAAATATCCGAGTAGAATTGTCCGAGTAAAATTGTCCGAGTGGAATCGGCCTAGACTCTATTTAAACTATACAAAAGTTATTCGAAATACTGTAATTATAAAAACACTTTCAATTTCAATGCCAATTACTTGTATGAAAACTATTTAAACCAAAATATCTTAACTCTTACAACTCTATCATCTCCAACGGCTGAACCTCACGAACATACTATGCAAGGCCATCTCATCAGTAAGGCACACTAAAGTAACCACACACAAGTTTGATGACAACAATGCCAACTGTACAAATAATTGCATATATTCATATGAAATTGTAGGCAAAGGAAAATATATTGTGAAGAACCGAAGTTTGGATTTGAACCAAAGTCTGGTTTAATAAATGATGATTCGGGAAAGAGTAGTAGCGACCTTCTCCATTTTTTCATCAATGATTGTAATATATGTTATATTTATAAGGTGGACTCTATATAAGTTACATCCGAACCTGGAATGATCCAGAGCACTTTTTTTACACGGTAAATTTTTCTCAGTTTACGCGATGCTTTTTTTTTCTTTTGTTGTAAAATAGAATTTATTTTTAAATAATTTAATTGCAACCGCAGAAGAAGATCATCGTGAAGTTTCATATCCTCTTTCACTTGAACCAGATGCTACAATCAAGATTCAAAATTATATTATATATCGGAACGACTTAAATTCATTGCGTGCACTACGTATACCTAGGTGGTTGCACATTCCTAAAACTTCACATCTTCAATTGTTTGGCTTCTCAGATGCTTCTGAGAATGCATATGCTGCAGTAGTTTACTTACGGGTGATGAATCAAGATCAAACTCGCATCAATATTATTGCATCAAAAACAAGAGTAACGCCAATTCAACAAGTATCTTTGCCGAGATTGGAATTATGTGCAGCACATCTTTTATCAAGACTAATTTTCAAAATAAAGATTGCATTTAATTTTGATTCCATTGATACAATAGCATTTACAGACTCAACAATAGTTTTAGCCTGGTTACAAGAAATTCCGAGAAGATGGAAGACATTTATTGCCAATAGAACATCAGACATTTTATCAGTACTACCATCTCAGCACTGGAGACACGTAAAGTCTTCCGAGAATCCAGCAGATTGTGCATCAAGGGGATTACTTCCAAAGGAAATATTAAACTTTGGCTTATGGTGGAAGGGACCATCTTTTTTACGGGACAGAAATTTCAATACAGTCAATTCAGGATCTTCAAATTTAAAAACTGATTTGGAAAGAAAAATTGTTAGTCTTCATATTACCGCAGAACATTCAAATGAAAAGACAAATATTATATCTATTTTACTTGCTCGTTATTCAACTCTAACACAACTTCAAAGAACAATTACTTGGATTTTTCGCTTTATTACGTGTTGTAAACCAAATACAAGAAAACAAGTACACGAAAGGTTTTTGAAGGTATCAGAACTTCAAAATGCACTGCATACGATTATCAAATTTACGCAAGCTACAGAATATTACGAGGACTTAGAAATGCTACACAAGGGGAAAGCTCTACTGCCTAAAAGGAAATTAATTTCTCTCAACCCTTTCTTGGACGAACTCGGAATTTTACGTGTAGGTGGTCGAATACAAATGGCAAATATTAGTCACAACCAAAAAGATCCAATTATTGTACCGAAGAATACGAAACTAGCAGAACTTATAATATACGACACACACATCAAATATCTTCATACAGGTCAACAATTAATGTTAAACATCACTCATTTAAAAATTCAAAAGCATTGTTTTTTTGTTCTTTTATAGCCTCGGAAAAACCGAGGAGTTTGTGGGTGTAATCATCATAAAATTGATATAAGGTCAAAATGTTCATAAGGGGTGTAATACTTGTAAATGAGACAAGTTTAAGTAATTTAATATGATAATTTCAATTTTCGAATGAAAATATACTTACTAATAATAATAACATTAATAAAACTAATACAATTAATAATTATAATAATAATATCGAAATTGGTGGTAAAACAACGATTTGTTATATAATTTAAAAGATAAGTGAATAAGTTAAGTAATAAATTAAGTTTAAATGAGTTAATTTTAAATACATTAAAAATCAAATTAGCTTAACAAATAAATTGGAACCACGCATTTAATTTAATTAGATTTGTAGAAGAAACTTTAAAACCTATTATTTATTCTTTAATACTAAATAACAAAAAAAAAAAAAAATATATATAACATAACATATAATATGACATTTAAATAATAAATAATAACATATAAAATTCAAATTATAACATAAAAATACAAGTTAAAATTTTAACAAACCACATATAATAAATTTAACATAGAAGATAACCTAAACCATACAGTTTAACATATAACATAAACCATATAATGTAAAATAACATAAAACATATGATTTAAACTAAAACCTAATATATATATATATATATCTAATTTAAATTAAAACAAAACATATACTTTATCATAAAACATAAAAACACAAAAGTTAAAACAAATATTGACTCAAATTAAAAATTAAACATAGAATTTTTTTTAAATTTAAAAACATAAAACATAATTTAAAACATAAATCCAACATAAAATGAATATAACATAAAACATTAAAACAACCATCGACATATTCCTTTAAGCAGTGGCTAGGAGAACAGGAAGCAACATAAACTATACCATTTCAGTTTCAAAATGAGAATAGTAAACTTCAAAATGAGAATAGTAAACTTCAAAGTGGAATAGTAAACTTCAAAATGAGAATAGTAAACTTCAATATGAGAATAATAAAAAGGGAGCTCTCAAGAAAGTTGTCAAGTATTCTTAACATCAGAAACGAATTATCCGTCAAAAATAGAGAGTAAGAGCCTTAGAAAACCTTATGGAAGAAGGTCTGCAGACAATTATACCAACAACATGTGCCAATTGCATCGCAAGCATTCAAAGAAAATTCACTGCAGCTCTTAACTTAGAAAAAATGCTATATTAATAAATTTAATTTAAAATATTTTGAATTAATATTAATTGTTTTAAATTAAATTAAAATAAAAAATCTCATATTGAAGTTTACTATTCTCATTTTGAAGTTTACTATTCCACTTTGAAGTTTACTATTCTCATTTTGAAACTAAAAAGGTATAGACTCAGCGACCGATACATAAATACATGGGATAAATTACATATATATATATATATTGTGACGTGTTAGTCTTTCGGTTCGATGTTATTAGAATGATAACACTTTTTATTTATGTGAATTTAGTGTATAAAGTTTATTTATAATTATTTCTGCGATACAATTAGTTTTAAAAATATTTGTCTTTTAATTATTTAATTATTACAATTATTTATCACAGTTTATAAAAATACACCACAATCGCTATCTTTAATAATGATCACAAATCGCCGTTGTAATCGCTTCCACCAAAATAATCACGTTTTCAATCTCTGTTTTGTATAATCTCTGACGAAGCTTTTCACTTCAACTGATCGATTAAGATTGATTTCAGGCTCGACCCTACACCTGCTTTTATATCGAATTGGTGTATTTCGCGAACTTTCTTGAAAAGACTGGTCGTTTGGCTGTCTAAAGCTAGATGGCATTTTCTCGAAAGCTCTACAAATTCTTGAATATTTCCAAGAATTGTTTTTGTCGTGTGGTGTTTTTTTTTGTGTTAGTTGTTTTACTTAGAATACTTGCATTGTGACAATGTTTTATTCTTATTGTTTGATGATTTTATGAATCACCAAGTATCCTAAGTAAAATATAGTGCAATATATATAATAAATCGTTAATGAAATTTTCTTTTATTACACTAACCAAATTCCAAAATTTTGAAATTTTGGCTCGCGAATAAGTTTTCTGATGATTTTCAGTTTTCTTTACAGCACAGGGTGTGACGTTAAGGCCTTTACAAAACAGCCGTAAGTTTCTTTTTTCATATTTTTTTTATTAAGATTTTAATTACAAATTAAATTTTTATTATATATATATATGTATGTATATATACAATATAACATATAAACATATAAATTAGTTTTTTTTGATTTTTTTGTATAATTTCTTTGGTTGACGTTTCATTCAATAGTTTTTTGTTTATTTTTGTTCAGTATTTTCTTTCAATTTTTTTTTTTAATTAAAATTTTCCATCTGCCAACTTAGCTTCATTTTATTAACCAATGTTTATTTGATTTCCTCAATAAATAATATGAACTTAAATTTAAAGCGTTGACTTGTGGTTTTTTTTTATTTGTGTTCACTATCGCCTTTTCCTTCCTTTTAGGTTGTGCACCCCTGGAATTGTTTTATTTTTATTACGTTGAAATGAGGTGCTAAATTATAAAGTGAGCAGTGACGGCCGAGGATGATGGGGGCGTAAGATTTTCTCTTTTTTCCAGTTTCCATTTTTTTTAGGTTGTGGGGATCGCACTTTTCACGTATATTTCCAGGGCCGGATGCGATCCACAAAGAGGTATTATGTTGTGTGTAGCCCTTTGGGTGAGATAAAGGCCCGTGTCATTTTAATTGAATTCCGTTTCGCGGGTTTTCAATGTAAAATTAACCTATTCAAAATCTTGCCATCTCTTTTCTTTCTTCGTGGCAATAGTCACAAATATTCCTCTTTTATTATTATTTTTAACATTTTTACCCATTCCGCTAGAGGGTGTGAATTATTATTATCACATCTCCAGCCCTCTTGCTAGCCCAAACAATTTTGTCTACTGCACGCATAAAAATTATTTGTACGTGACGGCATATGGTAGAAGGTAACGACCCACCCCATCCGACGAGCTAGCTAGTGCAAACAGCTAGGCGTGCAATTTCTAGTTACCTTCTTGCTATAGCAGAAAACGCACTTTCTGCCGCAAGACAGAAGTGCTTGTTTAATCAAAGTGTTGCTTTACAACACTTAGATGCCGAATTGTTACGGTTGCAATACATAGCGCTATTTATTTGTTTGGCTACAAGAGCTTTACATCTTGAAATCGTTTCTTACTTATCTACAGATGCATTTTTAGCAGCTTTGAATCGCTTCATGGGTCGCAGAGGCCGTTGTTTAAATAAATGACAACGGTAGAAATTTTGTCGGTGCTGCTAGGAAAATCACAGAATTTCAAAAGTTTTTGATGCAGAATTGCGAGCAAATATCAAAGGAACTTCACGATAATGAAATTAAATGGCATTTCATTCCTGCATGTTCACCACACTTTGGTGGAATTTGGGAAGCTGGGGTAAAGTCATTAAAATACCACATTAAACGAGTTCTAGGTGAGTCATTATTGACATATGAAGAATTCTCTACTTTTTTATGTCAAGTCGAAGCTATTTTAAATTCACGGCCTATTTCTCCTAAATCACCGGATCCTGAAGACAAGGAACCTCTAACAGCAGGTCACTTTCTTACGCAAGGTCGTTTACTTTTACCTCTGCAAGAAAAATTTATCGAAAAATATATCGTATTCATCACGATGGCAACACTTGCAGAGCCTTGAACAACAATTTTGGAAAAGATGGAGTTTAGAATACATCTGTACCCTTCAAAAACGCAAAAAATGGGCGAGTAGTAAAATCAATATGAAGGTTAATGACCTCGTATTAATTAAATCAGAAAATCTACTTCCATCCAGATGGTTAATGAGTCGCATTGCGAAGGTTATATCTGGTAAGGATGGCTTAGTACGAGTGGCAAGTGTTCGGACAAAAAACGGCGTCTTGGATCGGCCGATTCATAAATTATGAATTTTACAGCGAATTCTACATCTTCGAATCCTCATTCTTTGATTAGACAGAAATATATTTTAAATTTTAGGCCTAATAATAATTGTAATTATTTATCTGTTTTATCTGTTCCATGAACATAATTGGAACAGTATGATGTTGACTGACCGTCAATTTGTTGTCCAACGAGTTCATGGATGGTTCCATGAATTTTACTAAACACAACTTGTTCCATCAGACCTTCTGCTGTTGCGTACCTTAATCTTTTATCATCTGGATATTTTTTTTTACCTTTTTAAAGTTGTCATTTTTGTTTTTAAGCACTACTATCTTGATCAAAAACAAAACGGAATAACCACCGTGTGGCGCTCCCATCGTTCCGATTTGAGTTCTGTTTTTTTTAATTAAATTGGTACATCTGTTATTGATATTCCCTCTAAATCTTAGCGTCATAGCTTGACATTTGCAAAAGTTACGTAGCCTAGAGTACATCTATCTCTGTGTACATTAATTTAACTAGTTAATTTTTAAATTTGCACAAAATTGCCAGTTGCACCTGTCCGTATAATAGCCGTGGTTGCTGCAGAAAAGAAATGCATCCATATTCATTGCGGCGAATCAGGTTCTTGGCAGGATAATCGAATCTTAAAACGAGGACTATACAAGAAAACTTTGGAGAGCCAAAATTCAATTTTCCCGGACAATACATTTCTTGTAGGCGATAAGGCATATCTGATAAAATAGTGGCTTATTACACCATTCAAAGATATTGGTTGCCTTACGCAGATGCGAAAATATTTTTATACTATCCATTCCTCTAAAAGAGTTGTAGTGCCAAACGTGTTTGGTTTGTTGAAAGCTACTTTTAGAAGACTTTTACATTTTACAGAACATAAATTTGTATCATTAGGTCTGTTTTATTTGCCATACCCTATACCGGAGCAGGGTAAGTAGCAAATAAAACGAGCAGGAGTAGGAAAAAGCTTTAATTCAAATGTTTGTAGCGCTGCTTATCAACCATATTGTAATTAAATGAGAAACTTTTAGCTAATACACTTTTTATGGTAGAAAACTGAACTAATTCAGGTGCAATAGTTTACACCTGTTCTGAAAGTAGTGTAGGATTTGCTCTTTTATTCTTTTGTTCTTTTTGTTTTCAATGTAAAAATTTGCTCTACAAATAAAACAGACCTATAAAGATACTGTAACGAAGTTACGAATAAAAATTTAACTTTTAACGGAAAATATTTTTTTGGAAAAATATTTTCAGTTGCGAATATAATTCGCAGTTAAAAAGAGTCAGTTGGAGTATAAGACTCAAAATAAACTCTAGTATAATCAGTCTATCACCAGACTCAGAGAAAGCCGTTTAGGAAGAAAGCTATACTTAGGAGACTGTGTTGGGAGTCACCCGTACCCCGACTTAGGAATCCTTCATAGTATAGTAGGACCTCTTCATAAGGGACACCTATTCGAGTCACCCGAACTCTTATAGGAAGGACCTAATTGATATTGGACCGCTCTGACTAAATACGGAATTCTCTTTTTTTTACGAAATAACCGACCACAAATACTGTTTGCGTCACCCGAACCGGCAGTACAGTGGAACCCCGACAAATGGTACACCTCAGCAGTGATACCATAACCGATTTTGCCTTGTAAAGAGATACCTGCCCCTGATCCAAAATACTGTTTGCGTCACCCGAACCGGCAGTATAGACCGCTTGTTGTTTTGAGTCACCCGTACCACTCAACAAGATCTTCTAGACCAGATTTCCGAGGTAGTAGGTAAAACTACTGACCTGCTCGTATATACGAGATACCTGTGCTTGATATTGTTTGCGTCATCCGAACCAAGCAATATCAAAACAAATACCGACCGATACGAGCCATACACATCCCATGTATTGCTCCCCACCCCGAAACATCCAAAATAACCTCCTTCCCCGATACTAAAACAACCGTATCTCCAAATGGGCAGGCAGGCATAAAAATTTAATAAAAGACAAAATTATATTATTTTAAACACAAAACTGACTTATTATTTCAACCGCCCGTATCCGACCCCTGGAGCCGGCGAGCTCACCCCGTGCAGAAAACAACGTTACAATTTGGCGCCCGAGCAGTCCGATATATAGCAGAAAGAAGGAGATAGCCCGAGCAGTCCGATATATACCAGAAAGAAGGAGATAGTCCGAGCAGTCCGATACAAGCAGCAAGGAGATAAAAATTAAAATCAAGAAATTAAGATAAGCAGGGAAAAATGGAGCAGAACAACACTAATCCAGAAGAGAAGGGAATACCGAGATTATCAGAGATATATCAGTTGAAAAAAGAAGAACTGATAGCCGAGTTAAGTAAACACCAGATCGATACCGAAGGAACCGTAGATGAACTTCGCAGACGACTTGCAGCATACAGGAAAGAAATAATGAAAGCAACAATAAATTTAGCCGATACACCTGGCACATCAAAAACGACCACCAGTATTGAAACCGGCAATCCAGCTTATAATGCCAATAATAATACTGAAAGATTTCCTGAACAACCGAATTTTAATATAAATGAAACACTGCCACAACAACCGATAACTAATATGAACATCAGCGAATACAACAACCAGTTACGATACTGCGAACCTCCAATACTAACCGACTATGATATTATCGATAAAGTACGGAGATGGAATATGCGGTTCGATGGTAAAACAAACCCACTAGAATTCCTCGAACGCATAGAAGAATTAGCAGAGTGTTATATGATCCCAGTAGACCGGTTAGTTCGAACATTACCAGAGCTACTAAAAACTAATGCACTAAGCTGGTATCGTAATAACAGAGGCTGCTGGTATTCATGGAATGATTTTTCCAAAGATTTCAGAGCATATTTTCTGCCATCGAGATATAGAGCAAAGTTAATGGAAGAAATTAGAAGCAGAGTACAAAAACCGTATGAGAGAGTAAAAGAATACGTCACGGCTATTCAAACGTTAATGCGACATTCTGAGTCATTTAGACAGGATGAACAATTAGAGCGAATATACGACAATCTCAGAACAGAATACCGATTGTATATTAAAAGAAAGGATTTCAATACTCTGGCAGAGTTAATTTCCATGGCCGAAGAATATGAATCACTACAAGCAGAACTTCCGATATATCGACCACAAACCAGCTATCAATATAGAAACACGCAAAACATACAAATTGCACCAAGAACATCTACAAATACAACTATAAACATACCAGAAAATACTCAAACCACCAGACCAGTACAACAGCATCAAATCAATACGATACAAAATAAAACGAAGAAAGTTGTAAAATACCAGATAAAATATAACCGAGCAGAATGTTGTTGGAAATGTGGAGAAAGAGGACACACACGAAGAACCTGCACAGCAGAAAAAACTAAAATTTTTTGTTCATTTTGCCAGAGATACGGAGTAAACACCGAAGATTGCAACTGTTATATGGAGACAAAACCAGCACACAGAAATACTAAGGAGGACATGTTCACAGTACAAGTCAAAATTTTTGATGAATGGTTCACCGCACTAATCGATACAGGAGCTACAAAATCATGCATAGGGGAAGAAGTAATGAAACTTTGCAGAAAGAAATTGATCGAACCGACCGAGGAGGCACACTGTCTGTGTTTAGCAGATAACACAGAAGTGAATACCACCAACACATTCCAACTACCAATAATTTGGAGAGGACAAAAATTACAACACAACTTCATTTATGTCACCAAATTAGCAGAAGAAATGATTATTGGAACGGATTTTCTAATCCGACAAAATTTTAAAATGTCGCTTAATAATATTATTATCTCCCTCCACTCGCAACAAATCATCCAGAAAACAAAAGAAACTTCTAAAAATCAAAACAAAAACCGTAAACCCAATCCCATCCTAAATAAAATATCCTCCCAAAAAGTATATAAAAGCAAACAAAATATGAATAAATTATCAGTAAATAAAATGATGTCAGGACGAAATAATATGAAAAGAACGATGCCTGGACCAACTGCCAATGATGACCCAGCAACAAAAAGAAAACCGACGAAACCAGCAAAGATTTTCGCACCTCTACAAAAAATGCAAAAATATAAATCTGTAGCAGCACAAACAACAAAAGCAACACCAATAACAATATTGGTACCACATAAACCAGTAATGCAACTAAGGAACGTTTCTCATATCAACCGCATATCAATTGGAACGACAACAACAAAGACACAACCAGTACCGAAGACACCGCAACAATTCATAATGCCAGCCACACTTGCCATCCGAAAACCACCAGAAATTTTAAAACAAATAAAACCACCAGGAAACCCGACCGCCGATCCATTTGAGGGTATTACGATACCGCCAAACTCCAAACGTTTTAGAAGAGCCGGCCCAAACGGATTCATATATGGAAGACGAAACGCCACCGGAACGGTGACATTAACGTACAACCGGAGAACAAAAATCATCAAAGAAGATTAATTTCTGATTTCTAATTTTTTTTACTTGTTAGTTTTTAAGAATTATTTGTTGAATTATTATTTTTTTGATAAGAAATATTTTTTTAGTTATAAGAACATGTTGAGTTATATTTTTTTGAATTATTTTTGGAAAATATAAAGTATTTTTATTGATTTAATTTTGATATTTTTTGAATAAATAAATAAATAGATAGTATTTTGAATTCTTTGATAAAACTAAGAGAAAAAAAAAAAAGAGGAAAAAAAATATAACTAAAAATGGAATTAAGAATTAAAGGAAAATTATTTTGAATTTTTTTTAAAAGAAGAAATGTACAGAATGTAAATTAACAAAATCCCAAATTTTCCTTCCCGAAGAAAGAGGGGGATGTAACGAAGTTACAAATAAAAATTTAACTTTTAACGGAAAATATTTTTTTGGAAAAATATTTTCAGTTGCGAATATAATTCGCAGTTAAAAAGAGTCAGTTGGAGTATAAGACTCAAAATAAACTCTAGTATAATCAGTCTATCACCAGACTCAGAGAAAGCCGTTTAGGAAGAAAGCTATACTTAGGAGACTGTGTTGGGAGTCACCCGTACCCCGACTTAGGAATCCTTCATAATATAGTAGGACCTCTTCATAAGGGACACCTATTCGAGTCACCCGAACTCTTATAGGAAGGACCTAATTGATATTGGACCGCTCTGACTAAATACGGAATTGTCTTTTTTTTACGAAATAACCGACCACAAATACTGTTTGCGTCACCCGAACCGGCAGTACAGTGGAACCCCGACAAATGGTACACCTCAGCAGTGATACCATAACCGATTTTGCCTTGTAAAGAGGTACCTGCCCCTGATCCAAAATACTGTTTGCGTCACCCGAACCGGCAGTATAGACCGCTTGTTGTTTTGAGTCACCCGTACCACTCAACAAGATCTTCTAGACCAGATTTCCGAGGTAGTAGGTAAAACTACTGACCTGCTCGTATATACGAGATACCTGTGCTTGATATTGTTTGCGTCATCCGAACCAAGCAATATCAAAACAAATACCGACCGATACGAGCCATACACATCCCATGTATTGCTCCCCACCCCGAAACATCCAAAATAACCTCCTTCCCCGATACTAAAACAACCGTATCTCCAAATGGGCAGGCAGGCATAAAAATTTAATAAAAGACAAAATTATATTATTTTAAACACAAAACTGACTTATTATTTCAACCGCCCGTATCCGACCCCTGGAGCCGGCGAGCTCACCCCGTGCAGAAAACAACGTTACAATACGTAGGTGCAGAAAATTATTATCTCAGAATTTTTGCAGGGTGTGCGGTGCACATATGGACCGCACACCACTGTGTGGTAGTCATAATCTTCTGCCTGTTTTTTTAAAAAGTTGAATTCTTCAAATTGGTTTTTTGTTATCAGACCTTTTACTATATTATTTCTATTCGTAGCTAATTTTTGTACAAAATCCAGCATCTTTTCAAGATTAGCCATTTTTTTCTTCAGTGGTATCCTTCTTATCCTCCGTAGTGTTTATTATTTTGTTTACATTTTCCACAGGGGACACTATCACATTTTGTATTGGTTTAATTTTAGCTGCTTCACTAAAAGAACATAACTTGTATAAAACCCTGTTTGACTCTTGTTGGTTGTCTCAGACTAAAATATTCTGTTGCTTTCTCCGTTCTTCCCCAATTTTCGGGCAATCATCCTTTTTTTCTTGTTATTTGCAATTAATACATTTGATATCCTTTGATTACCTTACAATCCTCATTTTCTCGATGTTTATCCGCAAATTTCTCTCATGCTAATTCTTTTGGTTTGCAGAGTTTTGCTATTTGGTCAAATCTTAGACAATTTAAGCATTTTCTTATCATCGGGATGAAATAATCAATCCTATATTGCAAAGGTTATTTTTATTATCTTATATTTTTTTAAAACCGGAAACACAATCAATGTATTTGAATTGAATAAATAAAGTTTATTTTTGTATATTAAAGAAAACGCTCCCCTTTTAAATTAAAGCCGCCCTTACCGGTCGAATTCCATCTAAAATAGATAAATTAATATATCGATATTGACATTTGACTCTTTAGTTCTCCTGGAAAATTCGAATTATAATTAACTAAGCAACAAACCTGGTGATGGATTCAGTTATCGCCTTGCATCCCACCTGCATTTTAAATCTGACTAAAAAAAGAGAAAGACTAATTATTAATTTGTATTTAATATTATTATTATTTTTTTATCTTTAATTATATAGTTAAATTATAAGCCATTGAACTGGTTTATTTGTTTTGTTTTCTGTCTAGTTCCACGTTGTTCAATTAATCTTAAACTTATCTACAAAAGGTAGTGCCAGGAGCAAGCACCAATTACAAGTATAAGTGTTCTTAATATTATAAAAAAGAATTGAATTGTTTAAGCTTTATTAGTTTAGTATAAAACACTTAACGCTGTAAGCTCGGCATACTAGAAGCCAGCAAAATATATATTTGATAATGGCTGTATTAATCTATGACATTAAATAAACTTATGTCAAAAAAGGTTTCAAATATAAAAACGTAAAATCTAAATCTACCCGTTTTCGAAACAAAATGCCTCAAAATTACTGCTTTATACCCTTTGTCTTCTAGAATCTTATCTTTGCCTAAAATTATTTGCATGGTGTTTCTCGCATAAATAGATTTTACACCTCCCATATCTTTCCTATCTATCTTTCCTACATTAATGATGATTTTTTTCCTTTATCTTTCAAAATTTTACACAACCTTAGAGGGCTGATTTCTCTTCTTACTTCACCTTCAAATACCTCATCCACATAAGTTATAAAAGGCGCGACATTGTATTCATCATAGAGCAGGTTAGTGCTAACTATATCTTTCGATAATGTCTTGTTTTTCGAATTATTCCCCGTATTCAATGGTGTCATTGTTTCATTATTATAGTCTATTTTGCAACATGTTGATTGTTGATTGTGGTATTTCTTCTTCCTTCCCCCCTTCTAAATATAGGGCTGGAACCCCTCCGCTTCTCGACCGCAACCTAGAACGGTCTCTCAACTTCTGCATTACACTTTTCTACTACTGATAAAGAAAGAAACAGCAAAAACAAAAATCATCCGTTCTCAACAGAGTTTTGTTGAAATAATTGAAACAATAATTTCACTTAGAATCATTTAAATCATAGTAAGCTCTATAAAGACTATGTAAAACATTATTAGACACTATAATATTAGTATAAATAGGGCAAACCAATGTACATTAGTTTAGTTATATTCTGAACTTACTCCTGAACATTATATTGGCTTAATATTTTATAATCAAGAAAAGTGTTAATTATTGCTGAAATAATTTCCAGATTTTTAAACAGTTTCGAACAGTTTCAAAGTCAACTGCACTGATAAAATCTCAATCGAATTATTGAGATTTGTATTTAAAAAGAATACAACTATTTTAAAATTTACAATTGTAAGAGTTAAAAATAGGGATACAACTGAATTTGGTAAACAATTGAGAGGTTTAACACAAAAAGAGTTGTAATGATTTGATAATATTAGTAGAGGAAAAAGGCAAATGAACAGACTAGTAGACGAGATAGTGTAGAATGGTCTAGTTGGTTAAGACCTCGACCTCGCCTTATGAGACTGATGAGACCCTGGTACAAATCCAGGTCTCGGTACTTCACTTTTTCTCTACTTTTCTTTGCCTTACACAATCTTTATTTTGGGGTCTGTATTTTGTTTAGCAATTATATAATTTCTGTGTCCAATCGATATAGGCAATGAAAAAACAATGAATTTTAAAATAACAAAAACTAAATTAATATTTCTCAAAGCCAAATTAAAGTTCTAAAATGAAAACATAAAATAACAAGTGAATTACAAAAAACAATATATTTGGAATATTATAAAAACTCTATCTTAGGACGGAACATGCACTATTTGTTTAAACAAATTTTTTTTTGTATTTGTTCAACCTCAAAAAAGATGACAGCAGCTGCTTGTGTGTTCCGTCAAATAATATCAGTAATACCAACATCCGAAATTAAATGTTATAAGAACATTTATTTAAAAAAAAAACCGTGTTTTGAGAAAGTGAAATAGCAGCCGATAGGGATAGAGATTTTCATAACGAATATTTCGCCATAGGCATGCCTTTCCATCACCAGTATTGATGTTCGAGCCGATAAACTTTTTATAGAATTTATCTCGCTCCGCTCGCCAATCAGTTTTCTGTTTTCTCCGTTTTCACTCCTGTAGCGATTAACATATTTTTCTTCTCTCCAGAGCTAAAACCAATTAAAATGTATTTTCTTCAATGACCATCAGAAAAAAAAGGTTTGTGCGTTATCCAAAATTGCAGAAAACTTTACCTCATTTTACGATATTGTACAATTTTACTTACCATTATTATTTACATATTTGAATTGTTCTAATTAATGAAACGTGAATTATGTTGTTATTGAATTCTATATTTCTTTTAGTTTTCCCATTTTATACGATTGGAAGGGTTCCAAATGATATATGCACTGGATATATGCTTGGTACGTGTGTTGTACGAGAATGTACGGATGGTGGTGGTGTTTCAGCGGGACAATGTACAACAGTAACAGCTCAAGAAGCTTGTTATATCTGTAAAATATCAATTAGAAACTTACAAAAAGAAATACAATACATTTATATTTGTTTTTTCCTTTTAGATCAACTTTCTTGTGGCGGAATGACATCCTTTAATAACACATATCTTTACAATAATGGTTATCCTGGTGTTTTTACTGTTGGAACAAGGTTTATCTTCAAGTTTCTTCTTTTCATTTGGTATTTTTAACTATTTCATTACTTTTTTGTTACATGTTTCTTAACTGTTTTACCATGTAGCGATGTTATATATCCATTATGTATTAATTTTCTGACATTATCATTGGCACCGCCAAGTGGAGATGGTGGGTGTCTGAAAGATTTCAGAGGAAACTGGTGGTTCAACACTTAAAAGTTATGGGGTGAAAATTCTGGTCAACATGTTTATATTGATTTTAATAGCGATACACCAATTACGATAGCAATTGAAGCAACCTGAATCCAACCAACCAACATTTAATCGTTTGTGGCAATTAAAAATTATACATATTGTTTGTGGCTCACCATTTAAAGCACCATGAGGTTATTTATAATATTACTTCGGAGATAACGGCACTGTAATAAGTTTTAATTATGCTTCATCACCAAAATCATTTCCAAACAGTACCGCTGTTGAAAGTCAATTGGCAATCAATGTGGTGTATCATGGAATTAAACGTCATCGGATATGTTTTGATTTACAATGATCGGTGATTTTAGTGCTGTTGAGCCATCTCTTTTGGGTGCAACCAATGTACATAGTCAAGATTGTACAACCAATTTTATAATCATACCGAGTGCTACACAATACACAGTGCTACACTTCATAGTGATCTTTTTTGTGGTTTAGGTTTAATGCAAACAAATAGTTTTATAAAACCATTTGTTTTATATGTTGCAAATCCAAGATTTTCATTATCGTATTCACAAGTTCCTTGTCCAATAGCTTGGATCTAGCTGGATTTGTTTAGGAAATTATATAATTAGATTTTTGAAATAAAAAAAAACCATTTTGGATAATTTGTCCTCTTTTTTATTATTTAATAAAGTTTACAATCATTTTACAAAATTAATTGAATACTTATTTCAATTCATTACTTAAATAACATTTATTTCGATTTACAATTGCTTAATCTAGAGTTTGCTACACAAATGTGATGCGATGGTTTATGAGAGCTTACTTAGCCTAAGAAGTTTAATAATTCTCGAATAAAAGACAAAATACAATCAACGTAGCACTGCTTTGTGATGCACTTGACACCATAATCATTGGATCAAGCACCATTATGTAATTCTATCTTATATAAATGACAGAAGATTCAAGATTTTATTGATAAGATTAAACTTTTAAGGTTAGAACACAAAATAATATATCGCAAATATTATGTTCTGGAACCCATATTTAAACACCGCCATCTATATTACAAATGAGAAGGAAACTTAAATGGAATGTTCAGTTATGTTCTTAACAAACACGTGGTTTTTTATCATCAACGGAAGAAATGTCATTTTCCCATAAACGTCAAAAATATATTTTTACATGAAATTAACAATTTTCGAAAAAATTTGAGCAGAATTGATTGTATTTTGGCCTAACTGACATTTTTTCCTCTCTTTCTCTCTGCTAACGTCGACGACTTGGTGGACGTAATTTTGGAGTAAATCTCTATATTTTGCATTTTTTTGTTTTTTTTTCAATTATTATATCTGTTATTCCAATTAATTGGTCCTAGAAACTTTCTTTGGTGATTACAATTTTTTAAAATTAAAAAGAATATGAAGAAGACCTTTGTTATAGATCGTGTACGCACAATCTAAAGTGGGTCAAACTTACACAAGCTGTCAAATACAACTAGACGAAGAATTTCATTCGGCATGTGGAAATGACAGCGAGAAGACACTCAACAAGGAACGCACAAAAACATATTATATTATAACTATTGAGAATTTTAAATAAAGATCATTTTTTGTTAATTAATAAAGTGCCTAATAATTCAACAACAAAATAACACAACCTTCCTCGCGCTTATGCAAACACATAAAGCATAACCATTAATTACCCACTTGAGCCAATGAAATCGGCATTAGGTAATAATGCGAATGAACATTTCGATACAATAAATTTTACGATTGAGATGGAAAACAACTACAAAATTTCCTTTTTGGATTTGGAGTTAACTTGGTTAACCAATAAGATCGACTTCGCAGTGTTTCATAAATCAACAAGCACAATGAGATACATAACAAGTGATTCTCATTGCTCAATACAACATAAGATGGCAGCTTTCCATTCATTGGCTCATCGATTGTGTAAACTACCACTATCAATTGCCAACTATGAAAAAGAATTTTTGTTAAAAAATACATAGAACGAAGCAGTGTTGTAAAAGACGTAAACCAGTGAAGACGCGAAATAATTTGAAGCTTTTATATTTTTATGACAAATTTCTTTATATTTTTATTATCAATTACGTTTTGTCATTTTTGTATCCTACATATATTAAAGAAATAGCAAATGTCAATGGTTATAGCATTAAGGACATTGACCAACTAATTAGAAAACATGCTCGAAGTGTAAATAATTGAAATTTGACTACTTTCTTTACACTACACACAAATGTTGCAATACCCAATGATGTCAAACGAGTTTGTATGCCTTATGTTCCCGAAATAACAAATAGATTAAAGAAGTTTTTTAAAAAATACAAGATGCAGTTAGTTTTTTTAAATCCGAATAAAATAAAATATTATCTTGGTACAACAAAAGATAAAACTATAGAATCAGAGAAATCAGGCATCTATAAAATTGCATGTGACGATTGTGATGAAGTTTACTTTGGCCAAACAAAAAGAAAATTAGACATTCGATTCAAAGAACATATAAGATATATAAAAAACAATGAACCAAATATAAATCGGCAATTGCTTCACATGTCATTAACACAAACCATAACCTATCCAGAGAAAAGTATAGTTTACTAAAACATGTAATTAAAGAGCAGAAATTAGATGCATTTGAAAGTTATTTCATCCATAATAGTTCGCATGCTAACAAGGATAATGGAAGCATTGACACTCATATCTTTTCAAAATGGTTTAAATTTTATTTTAAAATTTTTAATATTTCTATCTTCTATCTATTATAATAAAAAACTTTTTTCCGCACATCATTTATAAATTTTGTAGTAGAAAAACTTAATAAATAATTTATAACTCAAACAATTTTCGGCACCGACGGGGATTCGATCTCAGGGCAGTTTGTCTTACTAACTGAATATCTTGCTAACTATGCCATTGACTTCAATTCTTAAAGTAAGTCAGATTCGTTAATATCAAATCAGAACTGAATAAATAATTTTATAACTGAAAAAAACTATGTGCCATCGACGGGGCTTGAACTCACACAACTTACGCACAGTAGTTCTACTAAATCTTGCGCTTACCAGCCGCGCCACCGAGATAAATGCTTCAGCCAATTCAGATTCGTTAATATCAAATCAGAACTGAATAAATAATTTTATAACTGATAAAAGTATGCGCCATCGACGGGGCTTGAACTAACACAACATACGCACAGTAGTTCTACTAAATCCTGCGCTTACCAGCCGCGCCACCGAGATAAATGCTTCAGCCAATTCAGATTCGTTAATATCAAATCAGAACTGAATAAATAATTTTATAACTGGAAAAAATATGCGCCATCGACGGGGCTCGAACTAACACAACATACGCACAGTAGTTTTACTAAATCCTACGCTTACCAGCCGCGCCACCGAGATAAATGCTTCAGCCAATTCAGATTCGTTAATATCAAATCAGAACTGAATAAATAATTTTATAACTGGAAAAAATATGCGCCATCGACGGGGCTCGAACTAACACAACATACGCACAGTAGTTTTACTAAATCCTGCGCTTACCAGCCGCGCCACCGAGATAAATGCTTCGACCAATTCAGCTTCGTTAATATCAAATCCGATCTGAATAAATAATCTATCCATTATCGCATGTTATCATTTCTATTCACACCTGGTCAACTGTATGTCGCTCTATCACGATGTAGAAGCAGAGGAGGTATAAAAATAGAGTGCAAGCTAGAACAAAAGGTCATAAAAAACATTGTATTTGAAGAAGCCGTGAAATAAATCACAAAAGCAGTTACATATTATTTTTTGCTTCTTACTCTATTATGCTTCATTTTTTACTATTACATTACAGGAAAACTAAAAATTAAAATCTACTCGAAGTCCACTCCGGGGCCCGGGGTTGGCGAGCGAAGCGAGCAGGGGCGGAGCCTCCTAGTTACTTTAAAAATAATAATAATTTATTAAAATTTTGTTTCTTTTTAAGCATTTTACCTGAGAAAATATTTTTTAATTTTTTTAATATCTGTCAAAAATATTTTATTATTAAATGATTTTGTATTTTATTAAGCCATAATTACTGATGATGGGCATGAATTAACTTACGGCGCTGATCAAAAGCCTGGTCGTCATAAACGATTCGATGAGCCTTGACAAAGCAGCCTTGGAGAAAGGAATGGACGCCAAAAATAACCGGAGTTCAGCCCACATCAGTTTCGACAACGTAGACCCAGAGAAAAAACTGGCAGCCAAAGGTCCAAATAGACTCGCGAGTAATAAGGGAAGGCAAATAGGGACTTCAACTACCCCAAAATTGACGAAAAACCTCACAAGCGGCAAGAGAAACGCGTTTTTATGTCACTTGACGTGACATAAAAACTTTTGAACTCTTTCGGGTGACATTTCCATCGGTTTATATGCGTTCTGTTTGTTCTTAAAGATTGCCAATTTAATTGCGAATAATTGGTAATAGAGCAACCCATGAATTAGATTCCAAATCGTTAAACTTGGCCAGAAAGTCTTCAAGAATAATAATATAGTTGTAGATAGCTGACAAAAAATCATAGATTCTTTAATTTAAAAACATCAAATGCAGAAAAGGAACAAATAAGTCAGCGAAATAATAAATAAGAATTTCCTGCCACATTAGAAAATGACTGACTCTAGTTTCTCCAGAGATCCTTATGAGTAAATCTGGATCCGGTGACTTTCCCGTGTACAAGCATTTTCCGATAAGATCTTCTGTAATATCATCAGTTTCCAATTCATCACCACCTTCGATTATGGTTTGAATCGATTTGCTTATATCTTCGTGAGACGAATAGCCAATAGCAACATTTAAAGTATATTTTGTATTATGTTCAGTAATTAACATAATTTGGCTCATAAGTTTTTGCAAATCTGGAGATATAGTAAACATATTTCCAAGAATTCTAATGCGTATTCCGCGCTCAACAAAGTGTTCCGCATTATCTAATATACCTTGAAGTTTAACTTTATTTAAATATTGTAAATAAATTTTATACACCGAATTCACATAAATAAAAAAAGTGTTATTCTATAACATCGAACCAGACGGGTTGCACGCAACAATATAAAACTTATTATTAATCCGTATTCTTTATCATATTTATGTATTCCAAGTAATTTCATACCTCTAACAAAAATTTAGCCTCATTTCTTGTTATAGGCGACCGTTTTTATAAAAGTACAAACAAAAAAACCAAAAATGGCTGGAACAAACCAACAGAAATTAGAATATTGACATAATTTAATTAAATTAATACCTGTTTATCCAACCAACTTAATTTGGCTAAAGTCTGATGATCATTTTCACTTTCGAAGAAATGAATATTCTCTGAAACACCATATCTCGAAATCTAAACGACGTCTATCAATTTTTTGAAATTCTTATCAATTTTCTACAAAATTTCGTTGGAGACTTTATTAAATTATCATAGTCTATTTTAATATTGTATATACTAAACAAATTAATAAAACTAAATAAATGCAAATTTCTATTCTAGTGGCTGAAAGAAGAGCAAAAAAATGGAGCGCTGCTATTAATTATTATTATAAGGTGAAAGCACCATTGAATAAGATGAATAGACTTGCACAACTTGGCAGCCGCGAAATTAATATTGCAGTACAAAGTACTAGTCAGCGGTAGGAACCCAAGCAAATGAGGAAGTTCCTCCAGCCTCCTCAAGCAATGAAGTTGTACAACTTGGTAGCTACCAAATTGATCAGGGTATTGCAGTGCAAAATAATGAGCAGCCTGTGGTGGTAGGAAGCCCAGCAAATGAGGAAGTTTCTCCACCATCCTCAAGCAATGCTGTACAACAAATAGATGAAGCTATTCCAGTGCAAATTACTGAGCAGCCTGTGGTGGTAGAAGGCCAAGAAAATGAGGAAGTTTCTCCACCCTCCACAAGCAATGTTGTACAACAAATAGATGAAGCTATTGCAGTGCAAATTACTGAGCAGCCTGTGGTGGTAGGAGGCCAAGAAAATGAGGAAGTTTCTCCACCTTCCACAAGCAATGTTATACAAAAAATAGATGAAGCTATTGCAGTGCAAATTACTGAGCAGCCTGTGGTGGTAGGAGGCCAAGAAAATGAGGAAGTTTCTCCACCCTCCACAAATGCTAGCGCTAGATGAAAATAATTTTTCTGAACTTGCATTGAAAAAAAATGATGAAATTCTTAATGCAAGGGTTAGAGCACTTAATAAATTATTTGAGAAGAAGATAAAAGGAAGTGAAGGAACCAATGGACAATAAAAATGCGTTCTAGTGATCTTAATGATAAAAATGAGAAAGAAATACTTTCAACTATTTATAATCGTATTAAAATAATACCAAAGTCAAAGTTTAAAATAGGTGATCTCGTTCTAATTAGTAAATATAAACATATTTTTGAAAAGGGTTATACACCAAATTGGACAACCGAAATTTTTAAAATTATTAAAATTCAAAATACAAATCAAGATTATCAAGGACAACGCATAAAAGGAGGAGAAGGAGATGACAGCAATGCAGACAGTATAACAAAAAGAGGTGTTCTTTCTCAAATTGGAAAATTCTTTGATCCTCTTGATCTAATAAATCCATTAGCAGTATCAGCAAAAATATTTTTCCAATATTTATGGAAATTGAAGTTACATTGGGACAAGAGCTTACCACAAGATTTGGCCACACAATGGAAGTCATTTGTAGAAGATTTGCATTACTTAAATGCAATAAGTATTGGAAGATATCTGACAACACCTTCATATATTTCCACAGAAATTCATGGTTTCTGTGATGCTAGTGAGAAAGCCTTACGGAGCCTGCATTTATTTAAGAACTGTTTCTGATAATAGAAAAGTGATTGTGAAGTTGCTGTGTGCTAAGTCAAGAGTTGCACCGGTTCGAACAATTTCAATCCCTCGTCTAGAGTTGTGCGGAGCACTTTTATTATCAGAATTACTGCAACGCATCACCGTACTGACAGAAAGCTGTCTACCGAAAATTTTCTGTTGGACAGATTCTACAATAGTATTGTCTTGGTTAATTTCACAATCATATTTGTTCAGATCATTCGTTGCAAATAGAATAAGCAAAGTTCATGACCTTACTGCAAATTTTACATGGAAACATATACCTACTGAACATAATCCAGCTGATATCATTTCTCGTAGGATATCTGCTAAAGAATTAGCAAACTCATCATTATGGTTTAATGGTTCAAATTTTTTACAGTCATCGCCTAATAGTTGGCCAACACTCGACAAGACTTTGGAACTAAAGCTCCCAGAAATGAGATTACAATCTTTTTCATTTTTTGCTACTTCAAATATTACCGATTTTATAGTTAGCAACAAATTTGTCAACTCTTACTTTAAATATCTTTTCTTAGTACTTGCTAATGTTCGCAGATTTATTCATCATAAAACCGCACGTTCTGTCGGTCCAATCACCGCAGTTGAAATCGACCTTGCCTTGAAATCCATCATCAGAAACATACAAATGGTGTATTTTTGTAAGGAATTTTTAAAATTACAATTAAAATAACAGATTAATAGTGATAGCCGATTTTGCAATTTGCACCCATTCATGGATACTGATGGCATAATCCGAGTTGGCGGTCGGATTAAATACTCCAATCTTCAATATGATGCCAAGCATCAGTTGATTCTGCCACAGATGCATCCGTTTGTAAACGCTTTAATTTCATATTATCATGTTAAATATCATCATTGTGCTTGCCAAACTTTGTTGAATATCCTTAGGCAACGTTTCGGGATTTTATCTGGGAAATACACTATCAGCAAAGTAAACCGTACGGACGGAAAAATTTCTTGATTGGGCTTTTGTTTGAGTTTTGGTTTTCAAACAATTTTCTTGAGAGTTTTTTCTTTTACTTTGGTTTTCGTTTTTTTTTTGGTTCTTTTTGGTGGAGAAAATAATAGTTTTCTTCAAATTTTCGAATCTTTTTTTTTTTTTTGGAAAATTTTGATTGATAGTGAATTTTTAATTAAGAACATATTTTTTTCCGAAATTAAAATGAAAAAAAGAAAAATCGTTGGTCCGAAGGTGACTTAAATAAAAGAATACAGAAAATTTAAATGAGTCATAGAACACCAAAGCATAAAACATAAAACACATAAGTAAAGAAATGAAAAGAAAACAAAGACATATAGTAATTTAACTTAACCCTTACGGTACGGGAGACGATTTATTAGTTTCAAACAAGTATAATGGGTTTATCTAATAGAGACATGCATACTAAGCTAATATATAGTCCCCTTCCCTGGGTAAAGATTGGGGGGTGGGACATATATGTCCCAGCAGGTATTTGTCATGAGACATATAAGTCCCACCAGTTCTGAATATGCGAGTATATAAATAAATATTATTTCTTTTATTTTAAATTTTATCTATTTTTATTCAGTGTTATTAATTCATTATTCACTCGCAGATGAAAAGACATCGTCAGATGACTCCTCGAAAACCCTTTGGACATTAAAATCAGAAAGCCGTTTCGACATTTTAGCCTAAAATAATATTTTTACTTTTATAACGTTATAGCCCTATTGGGATACATATGTCCCACTGCAAAAGCCGAATGGGACATATATATGTCACTAAAAAAAAACCTGAAAATAAAACCAAATCTTATACTTACTTATATAAAAACCTGATTAAATCACTACAGGAAGATCCCCGAATACTTCAATAATATTTTTTCGCTACTTTCGCACTTTTCAATATTAATTTTAACTTTTTGTGAAAAGAAAAACCTTGACAACTTGACCGCAATGCTCTGCGCATCATTAAACGTCAAGTGTTATGGTAATGTGCAATATTTTTTCTTCAATACCTGTTCTTCTAAGTAAAGAAATGGGACATATTCTACCCTTTTAATGTAAAAATTGTACATATTAGAGCTTTGTGAACATTCAGTGGGACACATATGTCCCAATAGGTGCGAAAGGGTTAAATCTTTAATACTTCCTTTTTGTTTCATTTCGTCATATTAATTTCTTTTTCGAAACGAATGAACGTATGAACGCACAAGGAAACAAGAAAAAAACAAACAAAATTAGATTTCAATTTCAATTGACATCAGTCAATTGAAATTGAAATCTAATTTGGATTTTGGCATTATTTGAATGATTTTATTTAAAGAAAATCTAAGGATTAACAGAATCCAAATGAAATATGATGAAAGTAATTTTTTCATTGCTATTAACTGAAATAAGGGGAAACAATTTCCCAATGAAAAAAGGGTAAATTTATTAATTTTGGAATGTATGAAGGATATTGAATCATGTCATAAATAACGTAATAATGGTATGAACTGCCATTAGAAATTGAATGTAGATTTTTAACTTCTATACGAAGTATATAAGTTACTGGAATCATGGTCAAACCTTCACTTTTATAGGATTCTAAATCGTTTGCAATCATTTTTATCCAATGTCTGTCTGTCGTGTACAAGATTGCGGCAGTATATTTGAAGCAATTTCGATGAAAATTGGTAACAGCGGTTTTTTCCTCATGAGAACCATTGTATCAGAAGTTGGGTTTGATCTGACTAAAACTTCGGTTTTTTGTGTTTTTACATTACAGGGTATTGTAACGTTATTTATAGACCGATTTCAATATAATTTGGCATGAGACACTCTTTCAATGAATCAATTGAATCCGATTACAACTTCGGGTAGCTGCCGAACAAAATTCGAATTTTTTGTATGAAATGATACGATTTTCAAACTTTGCTTACATATTTTCTTCATAATTTGGATAACTCAAAAACGTATTATCAGATTTTAGTGAAATTTGGTTAGTGTAATGTAATAAAACATTACGCACACCCCTCGTTAAAAATCACAGTAAAGAACCAAAAATTGCTGTAGACATTTTTCGGCCAAAGTTCTACTTTGTAAATGAAAAATAATGAATTGCGAAATGCATTAAAATTACCTGATGCATTTCGAAACTCATTATCGGCAAAAAATTACATTGATTTTTTAATACATTTTATTGGCATGAATTATGAAATCAATGAAAACATTCTATAAAGAAAGTAAACCAGAACTATCGCATAAATTGATAATCGTTCTGCGACCTAAAATCGGAATAATGAGTACAAAGTATGTACTTTCTGCCTATAAAAAGACTGGCTTTGAGTAACCAAAAGACAGTTCTAAAAATATCGGATACGCGGGAACGATTTAAAGTAAAGTCGTTAAGTTTTAAAAGAAGTTTTGTAAATCAAAGTCGTTAAGGTGAAAACCAGACAGCACGCAGAAAATTACGTAACTCCTATTTACATTAACCCCTAGGAATTATAACACCACCCAAGAAGCCCACCATCCAATACACGGATCGACATAAAATTGAGACACGATTTCTCGATTCCTCTTCCTTATAAAAGAAAACTTTAGTACTTTTTCTAAGCAATTTCCCGGAGAGAGCCACGAGAGTCGTCTGTAGGGCAATATTACATAACACTAGTACATTGGTTGTACGTAGGCATAGATATTTGTTGCTTCTTACCAGGATCTAAGAAAGGATACAGGTCCTGGAAACGGAAATGGTTTTTTGCTGAAGTAAATTTGCAAAAAGCTTTTTGAAATCTTTCACCAATGTCCAATGTCTGTCTCTCTGTATGTCTGTCTCTCTATATGTCTGCTTGTCTATCTGTCTGTCTGTCGTGTACAAGATTGCGATCGTATTTTTGAAGCGATTTGAATGAAAATTGGTAAAAGCCGTTTTTTCCACACGAGAACCATTCTGTCAGCTTCTGTCGGCTATATGCCGATTTTAAATTAATATATGTTGTTCTTATCAATTAGTTTTGTATAACCTTAGTCGTATTTACTGAAGATGACATGGATATATCTCGAAATACGTATATAATAAAATAATTATAATTTAAAAGAAACTTAAATTGTTAATTATTTATTTAAAAAAGTTGTTTCAATAAAGGTGTTGAGGTCTCATTAAGTTATTAACAAAAAATAAAAATAATCAATAATTTCATAGCATAACGCACTAAATAAATTTATTTAAAAATATATTTTTTATAATTTTACAATTTTACATTCTGATCAAAATTTTATATTAGCGTGGAATGAATTTTTATAGGGAGAAAACAATTGAAAATCTTTAGAACTTGGACCTAGAGTTAAATTATGTTTAAAGAATGCACATAATTTTCATTTCTTTGTAACGGCGCATCGCGCTTATGTTACTTAATTTTCCTTTACGGACTTAATCCAGCGCACAACTACCGAAAGATTTTTTTTTGTTATCGACTTCCACAAACTTATATTTTTCCGAATTTCAAATCTTCTTAGGAACTCACTAATATAATGATGGAAACAGTTGGTATCAATGACAGAATATAAATTTAGCAAGTCATGTTTCGATTTCGGTGTACACAGGGAAATGTACACATTCCTTATAAAATATATTCAAAGGCGAAATCTGATGATAACTTGAGAAGATATGGGTCTATATAAAGTTGGAAAGAGATAGTAGGTTTTTTTTTGTTTTGGTTGATGCGTTTTGAAAACGAAGCAGGGGAGTCTGATTTAAAGCTTGGAAGAGACCGAATCAATTGAAAATTTTGATAATTTGAAAAACACAGAAAAAATAGAGAAAATGTGGAAAAAATTTTTGAACGAAAAATGCTAAAATATACAGTTTTTTTAAATGGGCATCGTACTGTTTAGCTAATTAATTGAAATCTCTAAAAGAGAAAAGTTTAAATGATTATTTGTTAAGAAAAAAGAAAATTTTTTTTTAGTTATTATCTGGAGTTCTTAGAACAGAAAAGTGTGAACTAAACAAAACAAAAAAAAAAAAGAAAAGAAGTATTTTTTTTTCGGATTAATTCTTTGAAGAAAAATTGTGCGAATTTTGTTTCATCTAAGAGAATATATTTATAAGAAAAATTTGGTGTGCCTAAACTAGTTTCACCACGTGTGGAAAAATCCAGGAATCTTAAAAATCATCAGATGCCATTTTTTTTCTTCATGCTTAATTTTCGCCATTGGAAGGAAAATTAGGAATCTTCAAATCATCAGACGCCATTTTTTTTCATGCCTAATTTTCGCCATTGGAAGGAAAATTAGGAATCTTCAAATCATCAGACGCCGAATTTTTGTACCTAATTTTTTTTTTTTTTTAAAAAAGAAGGAAAACTTGGAAGAATAATAATTTGGCTAGTGATTGTCCTTTTTTTTGTTGTTCGATTTAGTTCTCATTACAGGACAGGGGATTCATCAAGGGCCTTTGAAGAAACCACGTAAGTTTCCTTTCATTACATTTTATTTGTTTGAAATATATATTACTTTGCACGTAAAGATGCATATATCGCTGGTAACAAAATGTTTAACATCATTGGTATGAAGTTTTATTTTGAAAAAAAAAAAAAAAATCAAACCATAATTTCTCAAAATTTCGGCTGTCGAAATTGCTATATTGCACAAAATACCAGAACAAACAATTAAAATTCAAATCAGAATATTTTTTTTTTTTTGCCTGTTAAATTTCAGTTTGGCGCAGGAAATGAGTTTCGGTTTCAATGTGAAGAAATGGGCGATTTAGAATAAAAACATTCGTGGAGGGAGAGAGAGATGAGTTAGGTGATGCGAAGAGCATGAACAAATAAAGGGACGATAACCAATTTTGTAGGGGCGGTTATCGTCAACGGGGACCAAAACATTCTGCTGTTGGTCCATTCGGGTGGGAAGTGCCCCAAAGTCCGGTTGGCAATACCATCTATAGCCAATCGGCCCCGACATGCCTCGCAAGGCTTTCGCGAACGGTTGGTCAAGTTTCGGTGACCACCAAGCTAACGAACATCCATTTATTCGGTTTTTTTCTCGCGAAACCGAATTTCCTTGCCTGATAGCCTTACTATCACCATAAAATCTAAACGACATTAATACTCATATGCACGCATAAAAATTTATGTGTAACGCGATAATAGATGGTGGTGAGCAACGACCCACCCCTCCGGCGAGCTAGCTAGTGCAACTCAGCTAGGCGTGCAGCCTTTCAGTTGCTCACATTTGCTGCACCATCTCATATCTTCTTCTCGCAAGGAAGAAGATATGCTGAAAAGATCATCTGGGGATTTGCTTTCTTCGTTAATACCCCATTGCAGTGTGTTTTTACACACATTATTGAAGACTATTTTTATCGATGGGAATTTCAAATGCGTGGATCTCCACATATACATGGTTTTCTATAGTTAAAGGATGCTCCAAAGTTTGATGTTCATAACGTGAATAATTTTGATGAGATCACGAATTTTGTTGATAAATACGAAAACGAATACATATTGGTAAATAATATTGACATAAATTTAGTGCCAATAAGAAAAATTGACATATCTTTGGAAAGTAGAGAACATATCAATTATCAAGTTATTCGGAAGCAGTTTCCTTTCGTACCAGCAGAAGCTATAACAATACATAAAAGTCAAAGTTCGACTTTTAGTAACATATGTCTTGATTTTAATAAAGGCCCACTAACACGTAATTTGTTATATGTAGCATTATCTCGCGTATATTATAGTGGCTTATATTATAAAGGGAGTTTCAGGCAACTATTGAAATCAAAGAGAAATATAGTAGATGAAGAAATACAAAGATTAAGACAGAAGAAAAAATTACATACTGGATTGAATGAATTGATAAAAAGTACTATGAGTATAACATACCAAAATGTTCGTGATTTACGAAATAATCTTAGGCATATAATTAAAAATGACTGGTATCTTACTACCAATATTTTATTTATCTGAAACGAATACGCAAAAAAGTGATCAGCTATTAAATATACCCGGATTTAAGTTAGTATTTCGATCTGATGGAGCTAATCGAAAATTATCTAAAGGCATAATTTGTTTCATTAAGGATGATATCATAGAGCTTGTAAATAAGGAACATATTTTAAAGGAAGGGAAAATGAATGGAAAGTACTACCATTTAGATTTGCATAAATGTGGGATTGTCAACCTGGCAATACCTTAATACTTTGTTTAAAAAAGCAATCGACCCAGTAGTCGATTGTTCAAAACAGAAAAGAAGAATGAAAAAAATGTAAGTCAGATGAAAATTTATGAAGAACAGAAAAGATTGAACATCGAATGAAGAAAGAAAACTTTGAAGAAAATAATAAGAAAAATTACCAAAAGAAAAACGCAGCATAAATACGCGTCAACCGATTGAAACACTTTTCATTATAATAAAAATAAATAATAAAAAAACTAACGAAATTATATTTACAATTTTTCATACACGTATTTTATTTCCTAAGAACCTTAATTTTCCTACAAATGGGGGCTCAACCGCGATACGAAGGTCCAAACAAAATTCTTTAAAGTGCGAATAAATAAAGATTCGGAGAAATTAAAATACAATGTTATGAAAATTGTGAAGTTGTTTTTTTTCAATATAAAAATAAATAAAGAAAAAAAAGTAAAGTAGAATTGCACGAAAGTCAGTCTGTGTTGCTGAAGAAAAGCATTTCAAAATAGTAGAAAACGAGTTAGAAAAATAAAGACTGAACGAAATAAAACTTTAACAGTTTGTGTTCTAAGAATTATATAAATTAGACGAAGAATTATTCTTGAAAGAAATGAAATTATTACGAAATAGATAAATTAAAGGAAGAATTATTTTTGAATGAAATAAAAGTTTAACAGTTTGTGCTCTAAGAATTATATAAATTAAACAAAGAATTATTCTTGAATGAAATGAAATTTCAACAGTTTTTTGTAAGAAATATATCAATCAATTAACATTAATTATTATAAATAAAGAATTGTTTTTGAGAAGTAGTGTTAATAAGAAAGAAAAAGGTCGTGAAGAGAAAACGAAAAGAATCGTGTTTCATTTAACAACCACGGTGCATAGAAGTGAGAACCAGTCCTATGTAAGTCCTATTTGCATTAACCACTATGAACTAAAGCACCGCCCAAGTGGCCCATCATTCAATACACGGATTGACCCAAAATTGAGTCACGATTTCGGAATTTTTCTACTAAAGAAAACTCTAGTACTTTCTCAATACAATTTCCCGGAGAGAGCCACGAGGGTCATAAGGTAAGGCAATATTACACAACATTTCTAGTCTTTTTGCAAGTAATAAAAACATAAAATTAGCAAGAAACGTACTTTAATAGGATCAATTATAGGCAATATAAATAATACTTTTAGTTTTTAAATTTCAAACGGAATTAAAAAAGCTAGGACTCAAAACTGACGGTAAGAAACAAATATTAATCGAACGATTAAGAAAATATTATCAAGATGACGATAACGACTCTTTAAGTGATGGAAAAGAAAATGAATAGGCCGCTATTAATACAGAAAATAACCAAAAAACTGCATTATCGTCAGCAAAAAGTAAAAGAGGATGGTATGACAGAAAAAGAAATTCAATTATTGAAAAAAGAGATAGAAATATTAAATCGCGAGAAAAAAATTGTGAAAATGGAACGGGAAGTTGGAAATAAAACAAGTGTTGAACAAAAATTCACAAAAATAAATATTGTGGAATTGTTGTGTGATTTCTTCGGAGACAAAGATAACTTCATAAATTGGCAGCAACAAGTCTTAAATATTCAAAAACTATATTTGATCTCAGATGAGGAGATAAAAATAATTGTCATCAGCAAATTAAGGGGCAAAGCCATTCGTTGGTTCCATTCAAAGGCTGATCATATTCATTTGTCATTAAGTGGATTACTCAATAACTTAAAAGCAATTTTTGATAATCCACCAAATCGATTACGTTTACGGAGACAATTTGAATCATATATATGGAAAACGAATGAAATTTTTGGAGAATATAACCATGAAAAATTATGTTTGGCGAATAACCTTCAATTAGACGAAGAAGAATTAATCGACTCCATTATTGATGAAATAGGAAACAGAGATTTACAGAATCAAGCACATATCCATAATTTCGAAAATAAAGAAAGTTTCCTTCGTGCTTTTACATCTATCACAAAACAAAAGAATGAGCAACAACCAACACCAGCAGCAGTGACACCGGTAAAACCCAAGAGATGTTACAATTGTGGACGACAGGGACACTTAATAGCAAAGAGAAAACCAGGTTCCTGTTTTTCAAGTGGATCGTTGGAACATACTATTGGCAATTGTCCAATTAAACAAACAAAACAATATGGAAATAATCGTAGTATATCCTAGGGAGTAAACCTTATTGAAGAAGTGAACACATTTGATTTTATTACTAATGTTAGTATGGTTCAAAATGACAATGGTAAGATTGAAGAGGTAAAACTAAAAGCTTTATTGAATACAGATAGTGTTGTATCGATTATAAAAGAGAAATATATATGTTAAAAATTATGACTATCAAAATGTTATGTACAATTATGTTGGAATTAATAATTCACAATTAAAAATTTTAGGTACATTCACAGGTTTGATTAACATTTTTAAGGAAACTCGAAACATAACATTATTAGTAGTACACAATCATACGATGGAAACAGATATAATAATAGGAAGAGATTACTTAAAAATACAGGGTGATTTTTTAGGCGTTTGGTTTTTAATTGAAAAAAAACACAGAAAAATGTAAAAGGTATATGAAATTTTTATTTAAATCGATAAATATATTCCTGCCATTTACTTTTTAAAGATTATTTCATGTAAATGTTGACCACAACTGCGTTTTAAGTGGTCCATTCGATAAGTCCAATTTTGAAGCACTTTCAAGTATTTCGGCTAGTATTTCGCTAATAACACGAGTAATGTTCCAAGGCTTCAATTGAATTTGGTTTATCGGCATAGACGAATGACTTCACGTAACCCCACAAAAAATAATCTAGGGGCGTTAAATCGCACGATCTAGGTGGCCAACTTACCGGACCAAAACGTAAGATAAATTGCTCATCGAACTCATATTTTAATAGGTCCATTGTTTCTCGTGCTGTCTGGCATGTAGCGCTGTCCTGCTTAAACCACATGTTATCCAGATTCAGTTCATGCATTTCTGGCAAGAAAAACTTCGTAATTATCGAACGTAGCGGGCACCATTGACGGTAACGTTGTTGCCTTCATCATTTTTGAAGCAATACGGACCGATGATTCCGCCGGCCCATAAACCGCACCAAACAGTGCATTTTGCTGGATGCATTGGCAGTTTTTGTATTTCCGGTATTGTTTATCACACCAAATGCGACAGTTTTGTTTATTAACAAATCCATTCAACCAGAAATGAGCTTCGATTATGACGACCATAAAATGGTCGAAGTGCACGAGCAGTATTATTCATAGAACACGATTTTTGATAATAAAATTCAATAATTTGTAAGCTCTATTCGTTTGCAAGTCTATCCATGATGAAAAAACAATGCTAACTGAGCATGTTTGACTTTGACACATATCACGAATCACAGGAGTTATGGATAATTCCTAAATAACAGTATTATCCAACACAACATATTATATTTGCATATTCTATTTGTTTTACCTATGATCAGCACATTTCATTTTCATTTTCAATTTTGCATTTTAAATTCTCAGAATCACAAAGTAATCAAATTCCATTTTCAAATTTAGCATTTTGCAATATAAAGTCAAATTAGTTTTAAAATTTAATAAATCATATTTCAATAAAAAAGACAGGAAATTTTCCAGACATATTCTATGTCAGCAAAATTTATAACAAATCTAAAAATGTAATTATATTTAAAATCATAAATAAAAATCAATAGGTTTTCGGCAGTTATTTTGTTAACTTCATTTTACCTAATAAATAAAATTTGTATTGAATAAAAGAACTTGGGTTTTTTTCAATATCTATATTAATCGAAACATATCTGGCGCAGTCGGTAGGATAACATAAGTCTATCCAAGTTGTGTGTTGTGTAAAATTTTAAACGACGGTTTATCGCGAAAGGTTTTTCAATATCGAAGGTATATCGATAGTAGTGATACAGCAACCAGTGAACTCAAGAAGAAAATTACCATATTAGCCAACGACGGTTTATCGAAGAACTCCGTGGAAAAATTCATCTTGCTGAGTATCAACTCTTTAGTTCAAAGAACCTGCAATCAAGAGAAATGTAGGCAACAATCATACTCCTTTCTTTGTAAGTCGAGTTCATTCATTCCTTCTTTCCATTTATTATTATTCCTTACTATTTTTACATATAATAAAATCATAATATAAATAAATTACTTTTATCAAATTAAAATCAAATTAATTTTGCCAAAATAAAATTAAAATATTTCTTATCAAATCGAAATTAAATTGAAGTAAAATCAAATTAATTAAATATTAAACTATATTTTTATATACAAGTACATATGTACAAATAAAATTTTATATCAAGTTGAAGTTAATCTGAATTAAAATTAAACTATATGTGGGGATACCACCTTAGATTTAGCTTAGTATTAAGTCTGAAATGTCAATTCATTTTTTTGTTCATGTTTCATTTTTCTCATTTTCATTTATGTTAAAAAAAGAGGACAGAGACTTTGGATTCATTCTGCTGTCACTCTTCGAATCGATCACACGAAATAAAATTGTTGTTTGGAGCTTTTTTGTTTGCATTGTCACATTTTAGTTTTTAGTTTATTTAAAATTTTACTTTTTTTTCTGTTTTATTGTTTTCATTGTTTTCAATTTATTGATATTTTTTTTCATTGTTTCGGTTAACGTTTTTATTTGATTGTTCAAGTAACATCGATAATTCTTACTGTTAGTTTTTAATTGCCGTAATAATATTTTTTTATATTTTGGGTCACTCTTATTCTGACCATCAACCAGTTCGTTTTTAAATATTTCATCAGAGGAGTCAATAGTTTTGTAATAAAAATCAATTATATTTTTGTAGAATATTTATTTTTTAATATAAATTAATCATATTGTTATTGTAACATAACTTGTTTTCTCGAATACAAATTATTTCAAACAAGTTTATGGTACATTTCATGGTCCTTCGAGTTCAAATCATTTCCAAACAAATTCATGACCACAATTGTTATTGTTAAGTTTACAAATTGTTTCTTATTTTTTATTCGCGAAGGTTTTTTGGTAAGACGCCAAAATTGGTGACCCCCACGTGATTGAGAAATTACCGCGCATTCGTGAAAATTTCGTGAAGTTATTAATAATAAAAAAAAAAAAAAAAACAGCATCGAATCATTCCAAACATAAAACGTTTATTCATTAAAGCCTTAAAGAATGCACGCACGTCTACATCAGAGATGACTCCGTACGACCATCATTCACACCACCTTAGAACGAACCGTATAAAATTCTTAGCCGAAATAAAAAATGATTCAAACTGCAGATACGCAATCGTCAATCTTGTATATCAATCGACAGATTGAAGCCAGCATTCACAACTAACGATGAGCTAGAATCTGAAATACAACCAATACCGACTCAACCTACGTCATATAACCAGCGGTCGAAACGGATGCGAAAGCAACCAATTCGATTCCAGTAACGTCATCAACAAAACTTAGAGCAAGTTTCGTCTAGCCGCGGAGTACTGTGGGGACACCACCTTAGATTTAGCTTAGTATTAAGTCTGAAATGTCAATTCATTTTTTTCACGTTTCATTTTTCTCATTTTCATTTATATTAAAATTTGGATTCATTCTGCTGTCACTCTTCGAATCGATCACACGAAATAAAATTATTGTTAAGTTTACAAATTGTTTCTTATTTTTTATTCGCGAAGGTTTTATGGTGAGAAGCCAAATATATTTTTATAACATAAAAAAAAAAAAAAAAAATAAAAACCTTTATGTCAAATCTGTTTAAAATAAAAAGTGTTAAAAAACCAAGAAATAAGCCATATAGTGTTTGGAATTTGTATAGTTTTTTGAATCGCGATATTTGTGCACCGGAAGAAATTTGCGTCGAAAATTTAAGTAGTGAGATCGATTTGACAGATTTGCCAAAAAGTTCTAAAGTTATTAATTGAAGTTTAAATATCGAAATACCAATCATGGCTAACGAAAGTAATACAAACGTTCAAGTAATGGCCAACCCGTATAATAATCTTAGAGTTCCGGACGCGATTAAAGATTTGCCAAAATTTAGTGGTAATATTCGATTACTATACGATTTTATAAATAACGTCGAAGAAATTTTAATATTTATATCAGATATTCACGGTACAGCATATGGTAGAATATTATTACGGGTGTCATGTAATAAAACATTACGTACATCTTCCAAAAAGTAACGCACTTCCCGACAACATGTTTCTCGAAACTAATATGTTTCTGAAAGCACAAATGTTGTTATACAAGTAAACCAAAACAACATTTTTGATAACAATAATGTTTTCTGTAAACCAAAAAGTTTCAGAACATTATTTATTTCTTCAGCGAAAATTCTAGTTTGCACCATCAGCAACAAAATTAATGCAAAATAACCAATTGCGAAATGCATTAAAATCATTTGGTGCATTTCGAAATTGATTACTGATGGAAAGTTTCCACATCGAAAGTAAATCAGGACGGTTGCTTAACTCAGCAACGTTTCTGCAACTTAATTGGAACACTAGGTTCAAAGTACGCAATTTTCTAGCTTTAAAAATGCTGCTTTGAATAAATAAAAGGCAGTTCTAACATATCGGGTAGCCGTGAACAGTGTTCTTACAATCGGATAAACGCGAACGACTTAGACATAAGCCGTTAAGTGTTAAAAAAAAAGTTGAAAGTAAAATTACGTTAGTTTTTAAATATCGGTTTACCTAAGAACGGTACGGATTAATGAAAAAGAAGAAAGAATTTGAGTTTTTAAGTTACAAAGTTACATTACTTTAAAATAGAAGAAGTTATTTTGTTTAAGACAAAAGAATTTGTGTTACATTGTGTCAAACAGAAGAGTTTGTATCGATATTCTAAGAATAAAAAGAAATGCTTGGCAGAACTTGGTTTTACGTAAGTGTTTTTGTTTTTATCAATATATTATACTAAATACGTTGCATCCATCCCTCAACAACTTTAATCAACCTATCTACGCAACTTTGTACAACGGCCAAATGAAGCTTTAACTTCGATTTCTTTCTTCCTCAACGCGCGTTTTTAAGTATTTTCAAGAAAATTTCCCGGAGAGAGCCACGAGAGTCGCCTCAAGGGCTATATTACACAACACGGGCTATTAGAAATAAAATAGAAGGACCTGCAAACGAGGTACTAAATATGTATGGTACTCCACTCGAATTGTTAGAAATAAAAATTAATTTAATTTTGCATTATTCTGACAAACGTAGTGAAACGTCCCTTATTAGAGACTTGCACAATGCAAAACAAAATATTAAAACGGTAGAACAATTCTATAGTGAAATAATAGAAGTTTTGTCTACTGCCAATAAACATTTACGAAATTCATGAGTCTGGTAATAATGTTATAAAAGCAAAAAGAGATTTATATTTGAAAATGGGTCTCAATGTATTTTTATCAGGTTTAAGAGAACCATTAGGTTCCATTATCAGAGCTATGAAACCTGAAACATTGGCAGGAGCATTCTCATTTTGTATAAAAGAACAAAATGTTTTCTACATGAAATCTTATAACCAACCCATTAATAGAAATGTACCAATTCAAAAAGTTTCAAATCCCAATTTCATACCTCGCCAACCAATTCGACCAAATAGACCTAACAATAATTATAATAATAGACCCAACAATCTTCCCTTTAATCAACAACGTAATTCACTACAACAACCATTTATTCCATTTAAACCAATGAGATTACCACCACCAAATTTTATGAGTAGAGAATTGCATAATATTTCCGAACAAACCCCATATAGTAACAATGACGAAAATTTGAATGAAGGTTTATCAAATTCTAATTACGAACAAATTGAAGAAAATTATAATTATGAATCAGTTGAAATAGATGATCATCGCCAACAACTTGATCAGTATTATAATTACGAAAAGGAAATAGTAATGTTGACCAAACAAACCAATTCGAAGAAGGAGATGTAAATTTTCATATAAATGCCTTGATGAACAAATCAGGTACTTAGATGTTAATAAACATGATTTCGTTCTCCCTTATATTCAAGTATCTTCTCCATTTAGCCGACCATTAAAATATTTAATAGATACTGTAACGTGGGCATTAAATATTTTGTTCGCGTCAAGCGTTATGTTATGGGCCTTAACCTTTTGTTGAGTTCTCACGATTAAAATGTCAAAAGTATTTCAATATAATTTGTTTGATTTTCGAAGTAGAAGGACGTAACTCTTTATTTTGTACCATTTTTTTAATAAAAATAAATAAAAAACTATATATAGAGTTACAATACTTCTTTTATTAATTCAGAATTTACTCATTTTGAGGACCTCACTACTATTAAACCAACAATCATTAATACGATATTAAATACCCGATAAACTCGATTTCATGGTTATTTTGATGGTTTACTAGAATTGGAAACATTAACATCATTAGGTGCAAAAGCTGATTTAGAAAATAATATGTTAATAAGAAAGAATTCACACATACCTCTGCAGTTTAAACCAAACTTCATGTCAAATAAATATAATCTGGGATATTTTTGAATGCACGTCAAAGTCTGCATCATAAAAGGCCGATAACCATTTGACGACATACTAAGTTTATTCAGTGTTTCTCAAGATTTGCTTAATTTTTTTAAATATAAAATTTTTTTTTAACAATTTTTTTTAAATTGTAGTATCATTTTACGACATATACATATGAAATTACAATTAAAGTCAAACATATAGAAGACAAAATAATGGTATCAATAAAGATTTGTAATTTGGTTAAGTTTAGCCTATATGCTAGTATTAGGATATATATATATATATATATATATATATATTCACGACGCCTAAAAAAATCTTTTCACGCATATAATTATGTGTAAATACCAGATGGTAGTGAGCAACGACGCACTCCCTCCGACAAGCTGGTCAGAGCAATTCAGCTGGGCGTGCAACCTTTAGTTGCTCACATACGCTGTGCCATCTCATATCTTCTCCTCGCAAGGAAGAAGATAAGGTAAGTATATAATTTTGAAAAATTTAGTTTTTTCTCATCGAAAATGAGTTCTGCTGAGCGATCTCAAAATTTTAACTTCATATTATGAATATTATTAAATTTTAATATAACATTACTATGGATAATGTTAAGAATTATTTGATTAAGGAAAATAATGAATCGGATGATTCTTCAAGACAAGTTGTTGGCAGAAAGCTCGGCTCAAGAAAACGATTTTGTATTTATTCGGATTTGCTATCTGATGATAGCAATGAAAAAATCGCAACAAATAATTCGATTGGACGAAAAAGAAGCCATAATCCTGCTAAATGGGACCGAAATGTCCAGAAGCATAGAAGCAATAAAGGTTTAAGATACAGAAAAAGAAGTGGACATTTAATACCTGGAAAATCATTTGTAAATCTGCCATGTCAATGTGTTCAGAAGTGCAATGAAAAAATCATTTCGGATGAAAGGAAAGCTGTCATGGAAGAATTTTATCATTTAGAGACCCAAGTTGAGCAAAACATTTTTTTAAGAGGGTGTATTAAATCTAAAGAAATAAAAAGGCGTCCGAGATCACGTTCTTAAACGTATTATTTTCGAAAAAGCGGAAAAGATGATATTTCGGTTTGCAAAAAGTATTTTAAGGATACTTATCAGATAAGCGACGGGAGACTATACGACCGCTGTTGTTCATTTTTGATTGATCGTGGTGGTCACCATGTTCCAGGCAATTAAATTGATGGCACATATGTTATAAAACATATAAACTGATTTCCGATCTACACAAGTCACTACACAAGAGCTTATAATCCGAGGAGAAAATACTTAAATCCGAACTTAAATATTAAGAAAATGTACGAACTCTACATCGCACAATGTACAGAAGAACATATAGAGCCAGTAGTTTTCGTTTCGAATCTGTCAAGTGTTCAGACGTGTGTTTTTGTTCTGTGATTTTTCTTTTGTGTTATTTGTGATTAAATGTTGTAATTTTAATAAGACTAATACTTTTAATTGTTCTGAATAATCATTTTACTAATTTTCAGTGTTTAACATTTGTGTAATTGGTAATTTTTTTTTTCTATTTTAAATTTATTTGTCGAATTCTAACATTTAATTATTTAACTACTGCTAACAAAAAAAAAAAAAAAATCCGTAATTTCGTTATTGTTTTTAGAAAGCGAAAATTTTCTTTCTTTATTTTTTATTTTTTTGAAAAGGAATACAAAAGTTTTTTCATTTCATTTGTATGGTATTAGTATAGACTTTATTTATACTAAGGGCATATTTCACACGTCTGCGTCTGTTTCTGTTTCTCTTTTTGTTTTTGCTTGCGCTTTCGTTTGTTTTTTTTTTTTTTGTTTTTTAAAACATTATGGCAACAATTGTGTGCGCTTTTTGTAATGACCCAACGGGCATTACTGCATCGATCCATTGTGATGGAGTGTGTGACCGCTCATTTCATCGATCGTGCGTAAGATTGCCCATAGAGAGTAATAGCAAAAATCGTATACATATTTACTATTATTATATTTATAATTTCAATTGTGAAATTGCACCATTGACAATATTTGCAATATTTGCAATATTTCCAATATTAGGTCAATAAAATAATATTGGCAAAGTAAGCGATTTTGGTGAAAATTCCACCTTCTCCCAAAATAATCAGTTAAGTTTTTCGTTTTGTCAAGATTCAATCACGCTAATAAAAATTTATAAATGTAGGAAAAATGCGTACTAGATCTCAAGTCATTCCTTAAACTCTTGCGCCAAAGGCTAAGTTCTAAAGAAAGCATTTTAGAAAGAGGCAGTCTCTAAAGTAAAGTCAAAAGATCAAGAACCTAAAGTAAAGCTGACCATTTGATATTTTGTTTAATTAATAAGAATCCATCAAGATTATATTGCTTTTTTATTTCTTGTAGTTTTTAATTTTCAAGAGTCAATCAAGAACTTGAATTTTAGTTAATAAATTTAATAATAATCGTAGTAGTGATTGCATTTGTTATTTATTTTAACAACCTGGGGATCTTTAAATCCCCAGAAATCCTACATAAATGTTCGAAGTTAATAAAGTTGTTAAAGGCAAATTACTGTGTTTGATTATAAATAAGCCCGTAGCTCCCGGAAACACTCTACCACAGTTGGCGCCGCTAGAAAAGTTATTAAACTAAAAATTTGGCGCTACAAAAGACACATAAATTCCTTTAACTTAAGATTGAGTCTGGTCTTAAGAGCACCAATTTAGTTGAGTAACATAAAAAAAAAATTTTTTTAATATTACCACAACACAGTTACTTGCGTAATGATTCATAATTTGCTATTGTCAAATCACAAGTAAAATCACAAGTCCAGAACATTTTTCGTCATATGATTGGTTTAATATAATAAACACTTGTAAAAAGAAAGCACCCTTTCATATGGTTCAAATGACGCATCAGGACTAAAAGCTCATTAGAAGCTTTAAAAAAAAGAGACATTGAAAGTTGGATTAGTTAATCAGTTGTTAAATATCATTGGAGTGAGCCAGTCGAATAAATCAAGTTAATTAAATAATTGTTTGTTTTCTTTCTGATTGTCTTTCCCCTAAGATATTGAAAATATTGATGATATTTGTTATTTGCTATTATTATTTATCTTTGTATGATAAATTAAAAAAGTTTTTGTGAATAAAAATGAATGAACTAAATGACGAGGAATTTATTATGTATTGTATTTAGTACATTAGTGATATCTTATACGCCCTGTATTTGTGGGTAAAAAAAGAAAAGCGACTTGTGGTAGGAGGTTTTATAGCCGGGAAGAAAATTTAGACCCGCACATATTTGGATTCTACCAGACAGCATTCGCTGCTATTAAAACAATGAGGAGGAGTTTTTTAAATACACAAGAATGACAGTTCCGGTGTTCAATATGTTGTTGTCATTTGTAGGCCCCAAATTAACAAAAAGAAGTACCTCCTACACAATTAGGCCAGAAGAGCGATTAGCAATTACTTTGCCGTAAGTTAATATTGTGTTATCTATTGGTTTGAAATTGTAATATCAAATTTCGTTTTTTAGTTATCCTTCCCAAGGAGTAAGCCATCAATTTTTGGGATGGTCTTTTAAAATTGGTAGAACAACCGTACGCAAAATTTTATTAGAGACATGCGAAGCAATTTGGAAAGTTTTAGGACCAATTTACGTGAGTAAACCTACTGTTGACGACTACAAACTGATTGCCGAAGATTTCAAAAATATATGAGATTTACCTAATTGTATCGGTGCCATCGATGGGAAGCACATTTCGATACAGTGTCCACCTGATAGCGGATCGCAATCATATTTACTTATTAATTTTTTTCTACGCAGGTATTCTATTTGAGAGTGGATTTGGGAAGGATTTCTTATCTGGTAAATTAGAACTACCATCAGATAAAAATTTATACAAATCTAATATATTAACACATACAATTCATATGAAATTAACTTTTATTTGACACTTCACGAGTCCGTCGCGTTCATTGCGTCCGTCGCCTCCGTCGTGATTGCCTCCAGGGTTAGTCCAAAATTTTGAAAACTATTGTTTAATATTGATGCGTAAGTGCACATAGAATTGTTGTGAAATTGAAAAATATTGTTTGATATTGGTGCTTGCACATGTGGTGTTTCCCATTTCCTTAAAAACAATTAAATTTCAACTTAGTTTTAAGTTCGAGTTTTTACTCAGTTTGTAATATAAAACTTAGTTTATGTTTTTGTATTTTATTTAATCTAGATGTAATCTTTAAAATATTAAAAATCTAGTTGTATACAATTTCGAAAGTGTTAAATAAAAAAATAAAATAAGAGCAGTCTTGTACCCAAATAGAAACTTATTATTAAAAATAAAAATCATTATTAAAAATAAAATGTTACCATAAAATATAATAAAAGTGTGTTTAATTACATTAAATTATTTGGAAAAAGTTTTATTCAAATAATAAAATGTAGTAGAACTACAATATTGGTGACATATAACAATTATTCTGGAAAATTTTGATTGGTATTGGTGCTTGTGCACACAAAAAATTATTATTGTGGAAAATTTTGAAAACTATTGAAAATTATTGCTTATGAACGAAAAAACCTAACGAAAACAATTATTTTGGAACATTTTGAAAAACATTGTACAAAATATTGTATATATTGTATTGCGAGTCTCACACGCGAATTTCAGAAAGCACTAAATTACTAAACAACTAACTAATTAAAATGGGTTGTTTAACGTTTGTATTATTATTCGCAACTCAAGCAATCGTACAGATCCAAATAGAACAACTAAAGTCAACAGGTATTATTTTTGAATCAATAGCAAATTCAGTTACCTACCAGAAGAAATGGACAGTATACACGCAAGTGAAATTATACGAAGAAGATGAAACCATATCATTCCTTGCAGTAGATCGTAAAATAAAAGATTTATGCCTATTAGCGAGTAAACAAACAAATGCTTCATGTACATACTGGCATGAAGAAATTAGAAAAACAACAAGCAAAATACAATCACAAATCGATGCGGTAAATTCTTATTAATTTTAAATAGAAGACAAAAAAGAGCATGGTTGAATATAATAGGAAACGGAATGAAAACTTTATTCGGCACAATGTCCCCCCGTTGATGCAGACGATATCTTATCGAGATTGAAGACGTTAGAGTAAAATTGATAAAGAAAACCTACATATAATCCAGAAGCATGTAACCATTGTGCAGTCAGCTTTTATTAATCTAAATAAAACCGTTAGCAATATATATAACTATACAACAAAATCATTTTGAGGAAAGATTTGACCGTTTTTCCAATAAATTAATATCAGAGATACATTTGTGGCGACCGCGTTTTCCCTAAACAAAATACGGTGGTTCCACATTGTATAAAAGTTTTACGGGTCAAATAAAAATACTTAGTAAATTTCGGAAACTATTCCGCAAATAAGTTTTTTTAGTTCTCACCACCTTTTCTCTACAATAAATACTACAATAAAAAAAAACAAAAATTCGACGAGTTGAAATTTTGTTGCGGTAAAGATAGGCCGTTTCAATGGTCTAATTAAAAGAACGTATTCTCTCGAAAATCAAAAAAAAGGGTTTTTAATGAATAATTTAAAAGTTTTCTAAATTCTACTAATTAAAATATAATTTATTAAAGTAACTACATTAAAAATACCTAATTCAAAGTTTTAAATTTAATTCATTTTTCAGCGTAAAATTTCGAGATCTTTCTTTTCTCGCTTTAACTTATAAGTTTCTCTTTATAATTGTTTAATTGTTTTTTGCTTGAAATAAAGAAAGAGACAAATTATTTTATCTGTGTTTGGAACATTTTTTAACACACTTCGACCACCGAAATAAATAATTGGGGAAGTGAAAATCTGACAACTTGCAATCACCACTACCCCATACATTCACTTAAAAAAGAATTACAAATTTTACATATTCATACAGAAATGAATGTATTGTTGATTTTTACGATACACCTCCTCCAACAAATATATACCCATTTAAATGAAAAATTCGCAATAGTATCGTCATTATAACAAAATAAACTACATCCTTCGATACTTTCAGCTGAAACCCTGACGAAATTACAAGCTGCATTACGAACTTCAACGTGATTTGTTTAGTGACACATTTTCATGTTGAAGCAACACGGAAATGTGCCGAAAAATCATATTTCAAAACCCAAAATTACTGTAGACATTTTTCGGCGAAAGTTCTACTTTGTGAATGAAAAATAATGAATTGCGAAATGCAATAAAATTACTTGATGCATTTCGAAACTCATTATCGGCAGAAAATTACATTGATTTTGTAATACATGTTATTGGCATGAATTACGAAATCAATGAAAACATTCTAGAAAAAAAAGTAAACCAGAACTATTACATAAATGTTCTGCGACCTAGAAAATAATGAGCACAAAGTATGAGCTTTCTGCCTATAAAAATACTGGTTTTGGATAATCAAGAGTTCAGTAAAAAATATCCGGTACGCGAGAACGACGTAAATCTAAGTCGTTAAGTTTTCAACAAAAAAGCTTAAGTTCGGTTTAAAGTAGTCGAAAGTAAGTAGTAGAAAACAAAGAACTGAAGAGTAAATGCGCGGAAAGCAGTTAGAAGAAAAGAAAGTTAAAAAAAAGAAAGTTCTATATTACAAAATTAAGTTAAAAAAGGAAAACAGTTCGAACAAAAGGAAGTTTTAAAAAAAAGAAAGTTCTATATTACAAGATTAAGTTAAAAAAGGAAAACAATTCGAAGAAAAGAAAGTTTTATATTGTAAAATTAAGTTTTAAAAGGAGATTTAGTGTTAAAAAACGTTTCTAGATAATAAATCTTAAAGAAAAGAAAATTTAAAGAGTTTTTATTTTACTGAATGATTGTAGTGCCCAATAAGTATCCAGTGGAGCAGAAGCAGTCAACAACAAGCCAAGTAGAACTACGTAAGTCCTATTTACATTAAATGAATTATAACACCACCCAAGCGTTGTCTAACAATTGTCACCATCCAATACACGGATCGACTCAAAATCGAACCAACAACATCGCGATTCCTCTTTCTAAAGAAAACTCTATCATCTTCGCTAAACAATTTCCCGGAGAGAGCCACGAGGGTCTCCTGTAGGGCAAGATTACACAACGCGGATAGACACGGAACATCTTCAAAACGGAATCCTGATATGCATAACATTCCGAATCCTATCCGGAGACATATATACTCTCAACAAAGTCTACTTATTCTCGATCCAAACTAACAGCAGTTATTTCATAATTTTAAACACTAATACAGAATATATCCTCAATAATACGAAGAAAGGATCCTAAATTGAATTAACCATTTCTGAATTTAACTCCGTTTGCCAAGAAATATTACTAAATCATTTCATCTCTCTGTACCTAGTATGCAAGATAACACAACCTCGAGATATAAACTCCTTCAATTCCAAATGTATTCCAAATTTATTGATAAAAAATACAAGTTGTGACTACAAGATTCTCAAACAATCCCCCGATATACTAACTAAACTAGTAAGGACGAATGTTTGCTTATTTTCTTTTAAAAAGTTACGAGCATTGACAATCCAATATACAGATAAAAATTGACATGACACATTAGTGGGAAATGGTATTTTCACTTTAATATCGAGTTGTGTATATATATTAGACGACCAGGAACTTCCATTCGAAGGAAATACAGAGTTTAACTTACCGATACATTAACCAGAATATACTAAACCACCATTATTTTTAGTAAAAAAATTAAACAATGACGTGAGGAATAATTCATTGACGAAAATTCACTTTAAAGCTCATAACTCTCTAAACTCAAATTTACAAGAAGCGAGCCAATCTTTGTAAGAATTCAATGACGAACTTCAAAAAATAGAAAATGACCGAAAGAACAAAAGAAATACAAATATAACCTACGCAAATAGTAGTATTATCTCAATTCTTGCAATATTCGCAATATTGATAATAAAAATAATCCCGCGAAAGAGAAAGGTTATTAAAGAAACCAAAACAAAAAACAATGAATCTTTAAGTACAGATACCATTAAGCAGTTTTCCGTACAGATCGGCCATTAGAGTAGAAGAAACTAGCATTTAGGTAAACAAATCCAGGCAGTTACAATAAATGCACAAGAAATTGAGCAAAAGAAACTTAATATAGGACCCCCCATAGGACCCAATCCTACGCTAGCGAATGTAGGAAAGATAAAAGACAGTGGGTATTGACAACCCTGCTCAATTCAACTATAGTTAATCCTGAATTATGTCAGACAAGCAGAATTTATGGGAAAACTTTATAGATTCATCCCATATATGGGACGAATTTATAAAAAACGGAATTTTTTGTAATTAATGGTATTTTGTTGCAATGTTTCTGCTAATCGCCCACATAGAAGTAAATATTTCACTTCCAAAACTTATACCTATTAACGTAAAATCGGCCTATAATCGATTTTTTGATAGGTGTTTTTAAATTGTATTCATCAATTAATGTAATTCCTTTGTAGGAAATTTTTAACGTTTGAAAATAAACTTTAACCTCAATCAAAGAGTTTTAATAAAACGTTAAAAATACTGAAATTCATCACATTTTCAACAGTGTTAACGTGTTAAAAGTGTGGTGGAAGGCTGAGAGTTGTTCCAAATTAGATGAAAACCCAAAGAATATAGTAAACAGCTTGGTACCGGAATACATATTAGAAATTGGGTTTCAAACATGTATGTTGTAAAGCGAGCCAAAAACTGATACTTACACTTTGTGTCTGAACGACCATGAAATTCTTGCGTTTCCTATTAAGTGACAATCGTGACATCTAAATTTCAAATATTAAGTATAAGTATAAGTATAACTATAAGTTTTGGGAGTCCGGCACGACGTGCGTAAATGCATTTCCCCCCATCTAATAAAAAAAAAAGAAAAATTCCCCATTAATAACAAAATTTATAAATCATAATAATTATTTTAACCGGCTTTCTACAAAAAGACTCAAAATTTTAACACCAAATATTTCGCTCCAAGATCAAAAGAGAAGTACAAATTTTAAGGGCAGTTGTTTAAATTGGCAGCCAAATGAATATGCTGACCGAGAAACTGCGACTTCAATTGATGATAAACAAAAATGGCTCCAGAATATATATGTGCCAACGTCATATTCCAAGGAAGAATGTGTTAAAATAAAGTCGTATATATCTCAAACATATTCTGCACAGCATCTGTTTCTTAATAACATGTCAAATACAACGACAGCAGAAAACATTAAAGCCGTTTGACCATCTTTATTTAAAAAAGACTTTATTTATGAACATTTGGAAAAATTGACTGGAATAAACATTGAAAATATTTTATCATATTTGGAGAAAAAAGTCATATAGTCAGATATTGGAGAATATATGGAGAAAAAACAAAATAGTATTTCACCGCTCTCAATATTAAGTTGTTAAGAATATGTGTTGAAGTATTTTAGAGAAAACTAAATTTTTTTTTAACAAATCATATCCGGTAAGTTAATTGCTATTTGCTTGGAAGTATTTTATTGAAAACCTTTTATTTTAGATGGGCACAATATTAAATGATATTTCTCCTCCTGTACCGTCTCCATGGCTAGCCGCTATAGATATTGCATCCACAATATTATCTATATTAATTTAATAAAATAATAAAAAAAAAATATTTCTTTTAGATATTGGGAATACACAAATATTTTATATACCATATATGCGGATTCAATTCAAGATAGAAGTAAATCCACAAATTTGAACGAGGCGATAGGACAGACATTTGGTCTATTTTTTACTCTAAATATTGAATATTCCAAAGGAATAATTCTGATGTTCAACAACTTCTACAGTTGCACGATCAAATTTTAAATAAATTTTAATAAAGGAATAAAATGTAACGGCGCTTCACGCTTACGTTATTTAATTTTGCTTTACGGATTTAACCCAGCGCAACATACCGAAAGAATCGACTTCCACAACCTTATATTCTTCCGAATTTTAAATCTTCTTAGGAAACTCACAAATAAGTAGTGGTGGAAGATAGATGGTAGCACTGTTTGATAAAAGACAATGGAATGAGAGAGAATGAATTTATCAATTGATGTTTCGTTTTCTGTGTCCATAGGGAAATATGTAAATTCTTCTAGAAGATTCTAAAAATAAAATCTGGTGATAACTTGAGAAGACATGGGTCGACAGAAGGTGAGAGAGAGATGGTAAGTTTCGTTCTGGGTGATGCGTTTTTTTAGAACGGAAAAAAGAGAGTCGATTCCAGAATGTGAAAGTGGAAAGTTCAGTTTTCGGCTGCGCGAAAAAAAAAATAATAAAAAATTTAAAAAGTTAAAAATGAGGAAAGATTTCAATAATTTAAAAAAAAAAAAATAGTTAAAAAATTAAATAGGGAGAAAAGGAAAATGAGTTGGTATAAATACAAAAAAAAACACGGGATTAGTGAATTTCGTAGAATTTGCCAGAAAAAAAAGGTTTTGATATTTAGACGAGAAAAGTGCAGTTTTAAGGAAGAATTAGGTTATAACAGAATTTGTGAGAAAAACTAGAGACAATTCGTTTGAAAGTGGAATTTAAATTAGTATTCGTCTGTAACGTGTGCCTAACACAACACGCTTACCTATATTTCAAGCCTACACGGCAACACTATTTTAATCATCCGCGTGGTCAGCTTTTGCGAAAACCGCATGTTTTCAAAAATTCTTTCCAGAAAGTTCGTTTCACCTCATATCCGTGGAGGAAATAAGCTGAAAAGAAGAGTCCCCGCTGAGAGAACGAAAGAAGAGACAGAAAGAAGAATGGAAAAAAAATGAACGTGTCTTATTCTGATTGGCAGGATAAAAGTTAAATCCAGAAATACCGGTTTTGGGTTTAGAATTTGAAAGCTTTGACGAACAGACAGAAAGAAGGAGACAGAGATATTTTTTTTATTCATGTTTTTTTTTGATGAGAGTTTTTTTTTGGTTGAAGAAGACAGTCTGGTTCAAAATGTGATGGCAAAAGGTCGGTTTTTGAAATGTGAGAAAGAAAAGGTTTAGTCTGAAGAGTCGAATTAGTTTTTTTTTTTTAGACAGAAAAATTAGAATTGGAATAAAAAGAAAAACAGTTTTTTTATTAAATTACGATCGTAAAAGAAAAAAAAAAGAAAGATTAAAAGTAATAACGAAAATTAAAGTCAATTTAGAACAGTCTTTTTTTGTGTTTAATGGAAAATTTGTTTTGTCAGCCCGGAAAACGGGGGAAAAAGGAGGAAAATCGAAATAACCAAATTTCGAAAACCGCCCTGTTATCTGAAAGAAAATAAGTTACGAAAAAGAAAAAGAAACGTGTTCCCTTCGGAAAAAAAAAGAACCTGAAAAAAAAAGAATCTGCAACCGTGAATTTAAAAATACAGTTTTTTTTGGTGATATCCAAGCCTTTCCGCAATATAAAATGGCGCCGAATCGCGAGGTTGACAGAAAACGTATTTTTTTCTGGTTTTGCGATTAAGTAAAATCAAATTTTTGTGTTTATACGATAAAATGATTAGTAATTAATGTGAAATAAAAAGGAAACATTTTGTTTTAACAATCCTCAAAATCGACCATAGGAGCAACAAAATATAAGGAACTGCCTCATCTACTTGAAATTAATTATTTAATTAATTAAATAACACCCTACAAATTTGGAAGTCAGGTAATTTGCAAGGGAACCTAATAAAATTTTTTTTGAAACCCGTTTGGATCATTTAATGATACTACCAATGACGGAATGTCATCACCGTAAACCAACATGTACCATCAAGAGACCATGATTTGATAGCGATTCCTGTATGAAATTATGCAGCACACCAGTTCATTACTAGAAAAGGGAAAAGTGGAAATCCTTTTTTTTTCATAAGTACATCAACACCGCCCATCGTATTTATACAAAGGAACAAACCGGACTATAAAAAAAAAAAAAAAAAAAAACCAAAAGAGGAAAAAACCAGGATTTTTTTTTATTAACTTTGATTATATTAATATATAAATTTATATTTAAGTATCTATCTTGCAAGATCAGAAATTTTAGAACAGTGGCCCAAGTAGAGTAAAAGAAAAAAAAAAAATTATTCATGTCAAATTAAAGATAAAATAAGAACAAAGAAAAGAAATGAAAGAAAGAAATGTATAATTTTGTTAAAAAAAAAACCGTAAACCAAAAAGGCGATTTCTATCATTTTCTATCTTTTGTTTGTTTGGGTGCGAAGATTTCTATCAGGTGAATGCCTGTCGCAAGTGTCATACGAAAAGGACCATGTTTTTTTTTATTTTTTTTTTTTTAAGTGATGGCGTGCAGTAAATAAATTACATTTTTTTGAGAGAGATGAACTAGGGGGACATGTGAGGGAAGCATAAAAATATTAAGGGTCCATGCTCATTTGTAGGGGCGAGCATGGACATACGGGGATCGGCATTCTGCTGTCGGTCCATGTGGGAGGGTAGTGCCCCAAAGTCCGGTTGGCATTAACACCTTTGCCAATCGGCCCCGACATGCCTCGCAAGGCTTTCGCGGATGGCTGGTCAAGTTCCGGTGACCACCAAATTAACGAACACTTCCCTTATTTGGTTTTTTTCTCGCAAAAACCGAATTCTCCTTGCTTGATAGCTTATGCTATCCCTTTAAAGTCTGCACGACATTAAAAAAATCATATGCACGCATATAAATTTATGTGTAACGCGATGACAGATGGTGGTGAGCAACGACCCACCCCTCCGGCGAGCTAGGTCGTGCAACTCAGCAAGGCGTGCAGCCTTTTAGTTGCTCACATTTGCTGCACCATCTCATATCTTCTCCTCGCAAGGAAGAAGATATGCTAAATAGGTCATCAGGGGATTTGCTCCTTTCGACAACAAACCCCAAATATGTAAACCCCCCTTGTTACACGTCTGGAAAACTCGGATTGAAAAGAAAAAGAAAGTGAATTTTTAATCCGCTTGAAAACGAATTTTTATGTTTTGGCTTTAAGCATAGGTTTCGAAATTTACGTTCCTTTTCTTGGTTTGGTGACCATTTTTTTTTTATGTATATACACGTGTTTGGTGAAGTTAAACAAAATTTCTAAAATTCTAACCTAAAAGAAAGAAAAGGAAAAAACGAAACACGAAATAAAAAGTTTTAATAATAAATCTAAACAGAGTGTTTAACAAGAAAAGAAAATAAATTTGAAAAAAGACGAACATAAGATAATTTATAATCAAAAAAGGAAAAACATATATATATATCACCAGAAAATGCTTCAAAGAGGCGTTCCACAATTTATAAATTGGATCCACCTTCAAAAAGGAGAAAAAAAATGAACCCAAGGTTCCTCAACTTTCGTAAATACCGCAACAAGTAAAAATCACAATGTTTCTCAACTTTATTTGATCAACGCAGCAAACATAAAAACAAAATGCTTCTAAACTTTAATTTGACTGATGCAATGCAATTTTTCAGCTATCAACTTTAATTGAACACAAAAAAAAAACAAAAGAAAAAAAAACCACGACAAATTTTAATAATAAATAAAACAACAAAATTTCATATTTTATTAGCAATTAAGAAAAATATATAAACTTTAATTTCATAAGGGAAAAGAAAAGATAGAATTATACATTTATTTATAAAGCCACTTAAAATTTTATTGTTATCCTTGAAAAGTAAATGAGAAAAAAAAAAAAAAAAAAATAGAAGAAAAGGATCCAATAATTAGTAACAAAACGCACAATAAATTTTTGGCAAAAATATTTTCATATTTTCAATATAGATATATATATTTTCCTTGGAAAAGAAAAGGGAGAAAATGTTGAAGAAATGAAATGAGGTGATGCCTTCTTGAAAAGGAAGAGGTTTTGTTTTGTTTTACAAAAATATTAAAGAGAAAAAAAAAGAAAAATTAAATAAATCCCCAAAATATTTCTTTTCCTTTCCAATGGAAACATGGTACGTTTTATTAGCATACAAATTTTTTTAGGTTAAAACTATAATGTTATTATGGTTATCAAACCATCATATGCAATCAAAGTAATTGTTCAACATTTTTTTTTCTGTTTCGTTTTTTTTTTCTTGACTCGAGGTTGTCGTAATATGTCAAGCTGGAAAAAAATATGAATAAAACAATTATAAAATAAAGTTTTGTAGTTAGTATAACAAGGAAAAAAAAACATATACCTTTGTTTTCTCCAATGGTGGGTTTATAGCTCGGATATAGTCATATGGGTAAAAAATATGGACCGGAAGGTGAAGGTAGAAAGAAGAAATTGAAGGAATAGACCAGAAATGAGAGCCATGGTAAAAGGACAAAAGGGCAACCTAGAGAGGGAGGGAGAGATGAAGTGAGAGGCTGATGCGTGGGGGCATATAAAACATAGAAAAGGGACGATAACCAATTGTAGGGGCGGTTATCGTCAACGGGGACCAGCATTCTGCTGTTGGTCCATCCGGGTGGGACGTGCCCCAAAGTCTGGTTGGCAATACCATCTATAGCCAATCGGCCCCGACATGCCTCGCAAGGCTTTCGCGAACGGTTGGTCAAGTTTCGGTGACTACCAAACTAACGAACTTCCATTTATTCGGTTTTTTTTTCTCGCGAAACCGAATTTCCTTGCCTGATAGCCTTGCTATCATCATAAAGTCTAAACGACATTAATATTCATATGCACGCATAAAAATTTATGTGTAACGCGATGATCTCATATCTTCTCCTCGCAAGGAAGAAGATATGCTGAAAAGGTCATCTGGGGATTTGCTTTCTTCGTTAATACCCCATTATATGTAAACCCCATGTTACAAAAAAGGAATTCATGTATGAATAATTTAAATTTTTTTCATGTCAGCAATCCAGATTTGCCGCCATGTTTGGCATATGATATTTTTGAAGGAAAAGGTAAAGTGGCTATATAGCTCATACTAAATTATTTTTTGAAAACATTTGTTCGATTAATTATGTAAATCTCAAGTTAACAGCGATTCGAAAACAATTAAAATTAATAGTTAGTTTCGCAAAGCTCTCCAATAATTTGAAAAAAATTCTTGGAACTACTTACGAAATTTGGTACATAATTATTCTATTTCCACTAGTAATGCTGGATAGAAAATTTGATCGTAACAACGGTATTTGGCAAATGTTTTTGGGATTGTTAGAAATGGTTCGTTTAATATGTGCAGATTGTGTAACTCTCCAACAAATTTATTATTTAAATTCAGTTACATTAGAATATAGAAAGCATGCTTTCCCTAATAATGGATTTTTGCCAAAGCATTACATTACATTACATTATCCATATTTATTGACACAATTTGGACCACTTAAACGTCTCTGGACAATGCATTACGAACACAAACACCAGCATTTAAAAAGAATTTATAAAAGAGCTCAAAATTCTATTAACGTTACTAAAACAATAAGCGATCGGCATCAGATCTATCAAACTAATCTTCAAAATGACACATTTCTAACACACGTACAAAGTGATCGCGCAATACTTTTGGAAAACAACATGTTCAATAACATATCTACGGAACGATTTATATTTTTTACTAACTTTGTAAAAATAAATGGAATCACATACAAAGTAGCTGAATGTGTAATAATTGATAGTAATCATTATAACATTAATGCCCTAGACATACTACGCGATTTAATCCAGTCGATTATTTTTTAATCGAAAATAGTAAAACAATGCGACACATACTTTTTTTCTGGATTAAAATTCATTCTCAATTATTTTTTGACGTTTCTCAAAATTGGTTTTTATGTTATAATTATTGAGGTTAAACGGAGTGGATTTTGCAATAATTTAGTGATTTAGTGAACACAAATTTAGTAAAAAATTAAAAGAAAGTTGAAATTATTGTGTCCAAAATGGATTTAGTGGATTTAGAATAATTCAATCGTTGCAAAACGAAACTGTGCAATTTATTGCAATAAACACTATTTTAGATAGTGAAAAGGAAAAAGTTTTACGGGATATACGAAGGATGGTTGAAAAAATTCAAATTCGTAACAGGGAGATTAATTGTTTGGCGTTAATTTTTAGATCAATGTCATTTAGAAATAGACAAATCTGGAAAAAGGTAACGAATTATTTTTAGTTTTTTCAATTTTTTAATATTTGGCAATTTCAGTATCGTACAAGCACATTTTGGGAAGAAGGAGTTCCAAAATATACACAAACTAGGTTTAAGGAAGATTTCCGTGTCATACAGAAATCTTTCAATTTCTTAGTAGGGAAACTAATCCACTTAACGAGGAGTGACACAATTTTTAGACCCTCTATTCCTCTACCGAAACGTGTCGCTATAGCACTATATGCTTTGGGTTCTTCTGCAGAATATAGAACTATAGCGACTTTATTCGGTGTGGGTCGTACAACAGTTGGAGAAATTGTAATAGAATTCTCAAACGAAATCTGGAAAGTCTTAAAGAAAGATTATATGAATACTTATCCAGCATCAAACGGAAAACTGAAAGAAATTTTGAATGGATTCAATTCGCTCGGATTTCCACAATACTTTGGCGCTATAGGTTATTTTTTATTGTATTTAAATAAATTGTGTAAAATTGTGCGTTATGTTTTTCAGATGGTTGTCACATAGAAGTAAAACCCCCGAAAGATGAAGCTGTAGACTACTACAATTTTAAAGGCTGGTATTCAATCATTCTTATGGCAGTAGTCGATTATAGGTTCTACAACACTTGTTTATATATTTTCCGAAATATAATATCTACATTTTCAGGTACCGATTTTCATACATAAGTGTAGGGGCACCAGGCCGATGCAACGACTAATATTTATTTGAAAAATCCTATTTAAAGGTTTATCACCAAAACGCACCAATTTTCAAAGAAAATGCTAAAACCATAGGCTCACTGGAAGTACCACCACTTTTATTGGGAGATTCAGCTTTTAGATTGTCGAATATGATACTTAAACCGTATCCATATGAAGAAAATCGAAGCAATTCAAAATCGACTTTCAATTACGAATTGTCTAAATGTCGGCGAGTAGTTGAAAATGTTTTTGGCCATCTTAAGGCAAGATTCAGGAGATTGGGAAAAGGGGTAGAAACCAAAGTCGATAATGCGCCTTGTATTATCAAGGCATGTTGTATTTTGCACAACTTCTGTAACGAGGAAACGATCCCACCACTGCTCACTGGTTGAAAGCCCTCGAACACGAAACACTTCCTAATAGAGAGCAACCCACTACTTCAACAACCAAAGGGAATGATGAGATACGCTTGCTGAATACTTCTGTAAGTTATTTCTTTTAAATTCCACTTGAATTTATTTGGCCTAGTTCAAATATAAAATAAATCAATGTTTGTAAAAAAAAAAACTACTTATAGTAGTCCTGAACATAGTTAACAAAAGGTTCAGAACCACTGAACATGCAATCATGGTCACACACACATACACACAGCAACCAAACAACGAGAGAAATAAATTGGGTATATACAGCTTGGCGTCAGTCTTCAAGAAATCGCCATTGGTTACAGTTCATATGGTATTCATACGAATTTGGCATAGTTGCTGGTAGTTACAATAAATCATTTCATACAAAATATAAAATTGTTATTATATTATTTTACCCCAAACAATAAGAAAAATAATTAAATGAACCTGGAAGGGAATGGAATTTTAAAAGAAAATAAAAGAATTCGGCAATTATCGTGTAATTAATTTTAATTTAAAATTTGGAAAAAAAATAGTATAGACAAATTACGAAAAGTCAGTAAAGGGGGAAAAAATAGGAAAAGCAAGTTCTTCCAAAGAAAAAATGAACGCGTAAAAGTTTCTGAAAAGAAATAGGCTTTTTTATTAGGGCAATGAGAATGACAGTTGCAATAAATCATATGTGAAATAAAAGAAATATACATTTTTGAAGAAAGGTAGAAAATTATTAAAACGGGGAATGATTGGAAAAGAAAAAAAATGATTTGATGAGTTTAATTGTTGATTTCAAGAAAAAAAAAGAAATTTAGAATCCAGTAAATATTGAAAGTGAAAGAAAAGAAAGGTTCCTGAAAAAAAAACTAAAAAAAGGAATTATACATACATTTAACCAAAAAAAAGAAATCAAGTCAAAAAGTGTTAGCCATGTGGCTAATTTTAAAATAATTTCTAGGCGGGAAGCAAGGTAAAATTAAAAATAATAAGCCTAATACGAAAAATATTTCTTATTAATATTAAAGAAAAGAAAAGTGGTAATATTTCGATCCTTCATAATCACTTCATCATCAACATTGATTTTTGCAATATCGTCCAATTATCTCAGAAGGAAATGGTTTTTGGTATCTGCCTTCTGGTTTGTCACCGTGCATATGGGGGAAAAAAAGGTATTTGTCAATATTATTTTGGTTTTGGTCCCTTCTTAGCATCAACATGCGGTACAAGTTTGTTTTGGCCTGTATTGGATAAAGTTCAAACAAACCCACGAGGGGAATTAATGTCTTGTCAGTAAATGGCCATCATCTTTTGGAGAAGAAATTTTGCTTTGGGTGCCAATTTTCATGCAAATTCCGAAGACCATCATTCGGAAATGTTAAAATAAAACAAAAAAAAAAATAAAAACAAGAAAAATTTTGTAGTACAACTACCATTTATCAAATGAAGTATAGTTAAGAAAAGAAAGCAAAAAAAAAAAAAAATATTGTGGGGCCACAATGGAATTAACTTTTCTCATGTCATTCAGTAAATTTGCTCATAAACTATATAAATTTGATGCTTTGTTTTTATATCATCCTCTATGAAAGGAATTAAAGAAAAGTTGGTTTCATTGAGATCCAAACCAATATTAATCGATTAATATATACTTCATATGACTAGAGAAGAGAAACATGTTATAAGACCGGAAAATAAAGGAACCTTTTTTTTCTTTGGACCTAGAATCGCGAATTTTCTTTCAAATTTTTTTGATTTAGTGATTTCAGGGAAGCAGAATAGGATGTGTACAATTTTCGGGTGTAGGCAGTGCTCGAAGTGAGGTGGGATGAGGTGGGATGCCATCCCGCCACTTCTAAATAATTGTAAATTCATCCCACCACTTCTTGGGGAACATATATTGCATCCCGGAACATATTTTTTTAAATTTTAAACAATTTTTTTTAAATTTTGAATTTTTTTCATAATTTAAAATGAATTTTAAATTTCTAATAGTAACGTATGAATATAAAAAAATTGCAAATGAAATTTTCATTACTAAGTAGGCTTCTTTTCGTTACTAAGTAGTGTACTTCTTTTGTACCGAAAAAAGGCGCACAATTCAAATTACTGAAAACAATCGGTCGACAATTTGTCAATTTTGACACATGCTGAATAGCGTGGAATAACTTTTCAGGGTTGACACAAATATTTTTCGAGATTTTGAACGAGATTTCAACAAAATCTCAATGAAATCTCAAGATTTTGAAATCCTCTATTTGTATAAAATTTTGTTTAAAAAATTATTTGTTTTAAAAAAATGGATAAATTTGTAGCAAGAAAAAGAAAAAATTTTGTTGAAGAACAAGATGTAGATAAAAGGGCGCGAGAAGAAGATTCTTGTAATGTACCTAGTACATCAAACCATCAAAGAATATTACATGAATCTATCATCCATTAAGATTCTGATAATAATTTCAATAAATTTAATAATAATAAAAGTAGTGATTGTGTTGTGTTATTTTAATAACCTGGGGATCCCTAAATCCCCTCAATCCTACAAATTTGGGGGATGTAAACCGGAATAATTCGATTGAATTTCAATAAAATTGATCCACAATAAAGATCAAAATCTTACGTGGTAGATGATCCAAGAAAAGTGAACATTTTAAGGACAACAATCGAAGAAAACTGAATTTAAAAAATTGAATGCATAATTCAAAGGGACGCCAAGCTAAGATATAGTGAAGTCATCGTCATAAAGCAGCATAAGCTAAACTTGAAAGCTTTCAATAAAGTTTACTGAAACTGTTCAACAGAAGATATTAAACAACTACAAAAGGGGAAAGTTTTCGAAAAATTTAAATACAAGTAAGGTACACTACCCGTCAAAAGTTTGCGGAAGCAAATTTGCTGCAGTACATCGTCGGACAATTATTTTTTGTAATTATAATAATATAAAGATAGACATTTTCTTTGAATTAAATTTTCCCAAATTGTTTTAGCATTAGGTTTTCCTTTGTATACATTTTTTTTTTTTGTAAAATAAAGTTTAAAGTGAATAAAAATTAACAAGCGCTATCGTAAGATTGTAAAGAACATTAACCTAAATGGACAGAGAAGCGGTAACGAGAATGACAGTGGAGGTCTGAAGGCTGCATTATGTGCGCCATTTTTGGCAAAAACGGCTAAAAAACATGAACTGCAATGGCGACTCCTGGAAAACTTGAGAGAATGTGCTCAAGTTAATGAAGAACAGAGTCATCGCTCTCCAGTAAGTGAAGCTTTCCGTGAGGAAACTCCAAGGCGCGAATTAAGTGAACCCAAAGAAAAGGCTACAATGTTATTTCGTGATGTCGAAGACAGTCTTCAGAAATTTCCATCAAGAAATGGATTCAAGCTCGTTGGTCGGTTGGGGTAACCTTCAAAAATTTATTTCTGGGAAAAAACTGTTAAAGGATACCGCGAAGTTGTTCGTCAACAGCGAAAATAATATTTCAAAGTGGAACACGTTAAAGCAACGATTAATCAAAGAATTCGATCGCAAACTGTTAAAAAGAGAAAAGCAGCATTGTTTCGATTTGTGCTTGCACCTTTATTTCTACTACTATTCTAGTACTATTATTGTACTGTATGAGCTTCACTCAATAAGACGTGGCATTTTCTTACGTGTTCAAATCAACTATTATTATAAATCCAAATTCGCTTTTATTTTGTTAATCCACCACATTCCAAAAGGTTATGGACACAGTGTGCGCAGGAATAAGAGTAACGATTTGATGATATTAAATATATTTGTAATTAAAATATATTTTTGCTGACGATTAATAATAGAAAATAAGAGGTGAAGAAAAACACGTGTTTACGAAAACCACGCTAAATTTTTCTTTTTACAAAAAAGCCGAATCGCCGTATTCGTAATAAAATTTTAAAAAAATGAGTAGTGAAGAAGGAAATTTTTTCCTACATCGATTGAATGAAGGAAATTACAAGTTATGGAAATTAAATTTAAATGTGCTTTCCATGTTGAAGGATCAAGGTTTGCTAGACATAGCAACCGGAAAAAGCAAGTTTGATGAAACCGCTACAGCAGCAGCAGTACAACAAACATGTAATAAACAAGATGGCAAGGCAATGTCGATCTTAATATCATCAATTGAAAAAGACCAAGCAAATCATATTTTGACTTGTGCAAATGCGCATGAAGTTCTAACAAAATTAGAAAGTATCCATGAGAAGCCGTTGGGTCTCTAATGTTTGCCGCAACAGTTTCGAGACCAGACATTTCATATGGAGTGGGAGAAATAAGCAAATATTTAGAAAATCCAAAAAATAATCATGTCTCAGCACTCAAACGTATATTGAGATATTTGAAGAAAACAACTAATCTGTCTATAAGATATAATGCATTATCTAATATAATAAAATTAGAAGGCTATGCAGATGCGGATTTCGCTCGTGATATTGATACCAGAAGATCAAATACAGGATATGCATTTCTAATGAATGATGGTGTGATAACTTGGAGAAGTACTCGACAAAAAACTGTAGCATTATCAACCACGGAAGTTGAATGTATGGCTGCGAGTGAAGGAGCTAAACAGGCTGTTTGGCTGAGACAATTATTAAATGATATTGGTTAAGCAATCAGTCTTTTGAAAGCAACCTATTATTACTAGGAATGTTGGAATCAAAACAATGAGTGGGAGTGTTAAAAAGAGAAAAGCAGCACTGTTTCGATTTGTGCTTGCACTCATTGTGTTTGTACCTTCGGTTAAGTTTACTATTATTGTACTGTATGAGCTTCACTCAATAAGACGTGTCAATTTCTTACGTGTTCAAATAAACTATTATTATAAATCCAAATCCACTTTTATTTTGTTAATCCACCAAATTCCAAAACAAACCAATTAGCGCAGAAGTGCACAGTGTTGCAAAATAGGAAGAAACAACCTAATGAGAGTTTGAAAGAATACCTGTACAAAATGATTGAGATTGGTAACGAAATTGATCTCGATGAGGAATCGGTAATATCCTGCGTGATAGACGGTGTTCGGGACGACAAGATAAACAAAGTAGTTCTTTTCGGAGCCACGATTATCGAAGAGTTCAAAATTCGACTGAAAATATTGTAACGGCGCTTATGTTTTTTAATTTTACTTCACGGACTTAAACCTGCGCAAAAATACCGAAAGATTTTTTTATCGACTTCCACAACCTTATATTTTTCTGAATTTCAAATTTTCATAGGAAACTCACAAAATATAATAGTGAAAACCAGATGGTATGTATCGATAAGGAACAAGGGAATGAGGGAGAATGAATTTATCAGTCATGTTTCGTTTTCGGTGTTCAAAGGGAAATGTACACATTTTTTCCAGAATATTCGAAAGCGAAATCGGATGTTAACATGAAAAAATATGGGTCCATATGAAGGTAGAGAGAGATGGTAGGTTTTGTTTTTTGGTTGATGCGTTCTGAAACGAGGAACGAGAGTCTGGTCTGAAGCTTCAACGAAGTCAGTTTTGAAATGTGGCGAACTTAAGATGATTTTTTTTTTGAAAGAGGAAAAAAAGAAGAAAAATGGAAAAGTATATTTATAATGAAATAAAAAGATAATTAAATTCGGCTACAGAGTTTAGAATAATATTAATTTAGTGAAGAGGAATAGTTTTTTTTTAAATGTAACGCGTGCTATTAGAAAAAAAAAAGTTGTGTCTAGGAAATTGGAATTAATAAATTAGAGTTTTGAGTGGAATTTCATAAAATATAGGGAACCGTTCGGAAATAATTTTCGTTGGAATATCAAGAAAATGGGAAAAAACGTGATTTTCTTCAGAAAAAAAAATAATTTTGGTAATATGCGAAAGTAGATATTTTTTTGCCGGAAAACTTTGCACTTTGACCGGAATTTTGTATTCTAAAAAGAAAACTAAATTTATTTTCAGTTTTTTTCTTTTTTGTAATGCTACATAACTGAGTTAAACAAAAAAAAAACAAAAAATACATAAATTTAGAGAAAAAAAAAATCGCGTGTAAAATTTAAGGTTATGGAAATAAATATAGGAGTTTCGTTTTTTTAAATAAAATTAATTTAGCCAAAATTTAAGTGTACAAATGCTAGAAGAACCTCTGAAAAAAGAGGAAAATTGTTTTACTCAAAATTGTTGGAAAATATTCATGAAGAGTCGGAGATAAATGATAACAGGAAAAAAGAAATATTATTCTTCATTTCAATATTGGAAGCTTTATCCAGCGAAAGTATTTACTACCAATTTCTGTTATATGGGAATTTTCGAGTGGAAATCATCCATATTTACAATTTGTTGATCTATAATTACTACAAGAACATCATTTAAATAACCGCTGAAGTTCCAGTTTATTCATCATAATGGTGGATCCTCCACAACGGTAATGACATCATTAATACCAATACAGAGTAAAGTGAAAGTGCACCTAAAAGTTAACACAACATTTTCTGGTGGCAGCAGTGGGATTCCACAAGTTGTGGATACTTTGAATTAAATTCTTAAAAGAATTTTAAGAAAAATACGTAATCAAAAGTTAAGTAATTTTAATATCAAAAAAAAAATTAAGAAAGTGTTTAAGTTGTAAAAAAAAGAAGAAACAACAACAACAAAGAGAATTATAATAAAATTGAAGTGAGGTAATTATATGCCGGGCAGCTCTTAGACACCGTCCAACTATATTCGTCTACAACAAAGATTCTACTCCACTCAACTATATTCGTCTACAACAAAGATTCTACTCAACTCAACTATATTCGTCTACAACAAAGATTCTACTCAACTCAACTATATTCGTCTACAACAAATATTCTCAACTATATTCAACAAAATTTACAGCAAGACAATATCAAAGATGAAATTAACATAAGTTAAGAATTTATTATGTTATTATTAGAAAAAAAAATTTTTTGTGAAAGTGAAAACAAAAATATATATATATATATACGTGTATATATTAAATATACATATATAATAATAATACTTGCCTGCATCTGTAATTCAAACGACTTATTGTGTCAATGTTTCCTTATTTAAAATAAAAAAAGTTACGTCGGTTATTGTCGGTTGTGTGAATTTTAAGACTCGTATTCATGTCCAAAGAACTCTCTTTAAATATTAGTTTCAAGAGACGGAAAAAAGATACCGCGAAAAGTTCACACCCAAAAGGAAAAAAACTTAGAAAATTCTTCCGATTCTGAGTCATCAAATAAAAACGAAGAAATCTTTTCCTCTCCAAGTGCTTCAAATTCAGAAACAGTTCAGTCTACACCATTAAAAATGGCTCTTAGCATTTTTAATTTAGGCAATGTCATTAAGTTAATTCCTGAGTTTTATGGGGGTAACAAAAAGTTGCACCGGTTTTTGTAACTTGCTACAATACAACATTCACGAGCAACAGATGACAATGCCAAATTAGAATTTTTAGATTTAATTAAATCCAAATTAACTGGACGTGCTTACAATGTTATATTACGATATAACGAGTATGACACTTGGGAAGAGTTAAAATTAGCTTTGGAAAAACAATTCTCGCAGGAACGGTCTGTCCAAATTATTCAATCTGAAATATTCAGTTTACAACAAGGTCCGCGAGAAGAAGTGAAAGATTACGCTGAACAAATAGAAAATTTATTGGACGAATTAGATATTTCTAGTTCAAAAGGTGAATCAGTTGAAGGCGGAAAAGCCATACGAAAAATAAACGAGAAAATGGCTATTAACAATTTTAAACGGAGTCTCCGATCAAATTTGAAATTAATAGTAAAATCTACTCCATTCCGATATTACCGAATACTAAATGCTTGTATGAAACATATGAAAATGTATTTTTTATTCGTATACCTAATACTATATTTAGATGTGAACTATGACTACAAACGATTTTGCAATCGTAGAATTTGAAGATGGGATTCAATTAATTCCAAATTCATGGATTTCGTCGTGTAAAACCAAGGCTTTTTGGCCAAATACAATGTCTAATGACAACGAGCTTGCTAAGGTAGTTAAAAATCAAATGGCTCCTTTAATTAATCAATGGACAATGTATGATATGAGCATTCTAAAAACTACAAGTAAGTTCACATAATCAAATCATATTTAATTACAGTATTTTGACAAATTTTATTATTTTAGGTGATTACAATAAAGGACGGGAGAAGTTACAGAACTTCGTAAATTTTTCTGAAGTGAATACTACCGATTCTGAGATAAATGGAAGATGTTATGGTATTCTTTTACCACCATTTTCTAACAGAATGCGTTTACCTTCTCCAAAGACTTAATCTCAAAAGCAAATTAGGGCTATTTCCGAGAACCTTTCGGAGTTTGAAAGTAAAGCACTGGCTTTCTTTGCTGAATACTCTGCTAGGCAGAATGTAATACTTAGCAAATTAGAAAGAATCGAGGGGGATATTGGTATGTTACATAAAAATGTATATATATGTAGGAAATAAAATGCATACTAGATCCCAAGTCATTGCCCAAACTCTTGCGCCAAAGGCTTAAGTTCTAAAAAGCGCTTAGGCTGAGTCAGTGTAAAAAGTAAAGTCAAAGGGTGAACACCTAAAGTTTAAGTTGCTCATTTTTTTTGCTTGTATTCTATTGACAAGAATCCATTAAGATTCTGATAATAATTTCAATAAATTTAATAATAATAAAAGTAGTGATTGTGTTGTGTTATTTTAATAACCTGGGGATCCCTAAATCCCCTCAATCCTACAAATTTGGGGGATGTAAACCGAAATAATTCGATTGAATTTCAATAAAATTGATCCACAATAAAGATCAAAATCTTACGTGGTAGATGATCCAAGAAAAGTGAACATTTTAAGGACAACAATCGAAGAAAAGTGAATTTAAAAAATTGAATGCATAATTCAAAGGGACGCCAAGCTAAGATATAGTGAAGTCATCGTCATAAAGCAGCATAAGCTAAACTTGAAAGCTTTCAATAAAGTTTACTGAAACTGTTCAACAGAAGATATTAAACAACTACAAAAGGGGAAAGTTTTCGAAAAATTTAAATACAAGTAAGGTACACTACCCGTCAAAAGTTTGCGGAAGCAAATTTGCTGCAGTACATCGTCGGACAATTATTTTTTGTAATTATAATAATATAAAGATAGACATTTTCTTTGAATTAAATTTTCCCAAATTGTTTTAGCATTAGGTTTTCCTTTGTATACATTTTTTTTTTTTGTAAAATAAAGTTTAAAGTGAATAAAAATTAACAAGCGCTATTGTAAGATTGTAAAGAACATTAACCTAAATGGACAGAGAAGCGGTAACGAGAATGACAGTGGAGGTCTGAAGGCTGCATTATGTGCGCCATTTTTGCCAAAAACGGCTAAAAAACATGAACTGCAATGGCGACTCCTGGAAAACTTGAGAGAATGTGCTCAAGTTAATGAAGAACAGAGTCATCGCTCTCCAGTAAGTGAAGCTTTCCGTGAGGAAACTCCAAGGCGCGAATTAAGTGAACCCAAAGAAAAGGCTACAATGTTATTTCGTGATGTCGAAGATAGTCTTCAGAAATTTCCATCAAGAAATGGATTCAAGCTCGTTGGTCGGTTGGGGTAACCTTCAAAAATTTATTTATGGGAAAAAACTGTTAAAGGATACCGCGATGTTGACGAACAACGAAAATAATATTTCAAATTGGAACACGTTAAAGCAACGATTAATCAAAGAATTCGATCGCAAACTGTTAAAAAGAGAAAAGCAGCATTGTTTCGATTTGTGCTTGCACCTTTATTTCTACTACTATTCTAGTACTATTATTGTACTGTATGAGCTTCACTCAATAAGACGTGGCATTTTCTTACGTGTTCAAATCAACTATTATTATAAATCCAAATTCGCTTTTATTTTGTTAATCCACCACATTCCAAAAGGTTATGGACACAGTGTGCGCAGGAATAAGAGTAACGATTTGATGATATTAAATATATTTGTAATTAAAATATATTTTTGCTGACGATTAATAATAGAAAATAAGAGGTGAAGAAAAACACGTGTTTACGAAAACCACGCTAAATTTTTCTTTTTACAAAAAAGCCGAATCGCCGTATTCGTAATAAAATTTTAAAAAAATGAGTAGTGAAGAAGGAAATTTTTTCCTAAATCGATTGAATGAAGGAAATTACAAGTTATGGAAATTAAATTTAAATGTGCTTTCCATGTTGAAGGATCAAGGTTTGCTAGACATAGCAACCGGAAAAAGCAAGTTTGATGAAACCGCTACAGCAGCAGCAGTACAACAAACATGTAATAAACAAGATGGCAAGGCAATGTCGATCTTAATATCATCAATTGAAAAAGACCAAGCAAATCATATTTTGACTTGTGCAAATGCGCATGAAGTTCTAACAAAATTAGAAAGTATCCATGAGAAGCCGTTGGGTCTCTAATGTTTGCCGCAACAGTTTCGAGACCAGACATTTCATATGCAATGGGAGAAATAAGCAAATATTTAGAAAATCCAAAAAATAATCATGTCTCAGCACTCAAACGTATATTGAGATATTTGAAGAAAACAACTAATCTGTGTATAAGATATAATGCATTATCTAATATAATAAAATTAGAAGGCTATGCAGATGCGGATTTCGCTCGTGATATTGATACCAGAAGATCAAATACAGGATATGCATTTCTAATGAATGATGGTGTGATAACTTGGAGAAGTACTCGACAAAAAACTGTAGCATTATCAACCACGGAAGTTGAATGTATGGCTGCGAGTGAAGGAGCTAAACAGCTGTTTGGCTGAGACAATTATTAAATGATATTGGTTAAGCAATCAGTCTTTTGAAAGCAACCTATTATTACTAGGAATGTTGGAATCAAAACAATGAGTGGGAGTGTTAAAAAGAGAAAAGCAGCACTGTTTCGATTTGTGCTTGCACTCATTGTGTTTGTACCTTCGGTTAAGTTTACTATTATTGTACTGTATGAGCTTCACTCAATAAGACGTGTCAATTTCTTAAGTGTTCAAATAAACTATTATTATAAATCCAAATCCATTTTTATTTTGTTAATCCACCAAATTCCAAAACAAACCAATTAGCGCAGAAGTGCACAGTGTTGCAAAATAGGAAGAAACAACCTAATGAGAGTTTGAAAGAATACCTGTACAAAATGATTGAGATTGGTAACGAAATTGATCTCGATGAGGAATCGGTAATATCCTGCGTGATAGACGGTGTTCGGGACGACAAGATAAACAAAGTAGTTCTTTTCGGAGCCACGATTATCGAAGAGTTCAAAATTCGACTGAAAATATTGTAACGGCGCTTATGTTTTTTAATTTTACTTCACGGACTTAAACCTGCGCAAAAATACCGAAAGATTTTTTTATCGACTTCCACAACCTTATATTTTTCTGAATTTCAAATTTTCATAGGAAACTCACAAAATATAATAGTGAAAACCAGATGGTATGTATCGATAAGGAACAAGGGAATGAGGGAGAATGAATTTATCAGTCATGTTTCGTTTTCGGTGTTCAAAGGGAAATGTACACATTTTTTCCAGAATATTAGAAAGCGAAATCGGATGTTGACATGAAAAAATATGGGTCCATATGAAGGTAGAGAGAGATGGTAGGTTTTGTTTTTTGGTTGATGCGTTTTGAAACGAGGAACGAGAGTCTGGTCTGAAGCTTCAACGAAGTCAGTTTTGAAATGTGGCGAACTTAAGATGATTTTTTTTTTGAAAGAGGAAAAAAAGAAGAAAAATGGAAAAGTATATTTATAATGAAATAAAAAGATAATTAAATTCGGCTACAGAGTTTAGAATAATATTAATTTAGTGAAGAGGAATAGTTTTTTTTTAAATGTAACGCGTGCTATTAGAAAAAAAAAGTTGTGTCTAGGAAATTGGAATTAATAAATTAGAGTTTTGAGTGGAATTTCATAAAATATAGGGAACCGTTCGGAAATAATTTTCGTTGGAATATCAAGAAAATGGGAAAAAACGTGATTTTCTTCAGAAAAAAAAATAATTTTGGTAATATGCGAAAGTAGATATTTTTTTGCCGGAAAACTTTGCACTTTGACCGGAATTTTGTATTCTAAAAAGAAAACTAAATTTATTTTCAGTTTTTTTCTTTTTTGTAATTCTACATAACTGAGTTAAACAAAAAAAAAAACAAAAAATACATAAATTTAGAGAAAAAAAAAATCGCGTGTAAAATTTAAGGTTATGGAAATAAATATAGGAGTTTCGTTTTTTTAAATAAAATTAATTTAGCCAAAATTTAAGTGTACAAATGCTAGAAGAACCTCTGAAAAAAGAGGAAAATTGTTTTACTCAAAATTGTTGGAAAATATTCATGAAGAGTCGGAGATAAATGATAACAGGAAAAAAGAAATATTATTCTTCATTTCAATATTGGAAGCTTTATCCAGCGAAAGTATTTACTACCAATTTCTGTTATATGGGAATTTTCGAGTGGAAATCATCCATATTTTCAATTTGTTGATCTATAATTACTACAAGAACATCATTTAAATAACCGCTGAAGTTCCAGTTTATTCATCATAATGGTGGATCCTCCACAACGGTAATGACATCATTAATACCAATACAAAGTAAAGTGAAAGTGCACCTAAAAGTTAACACAACATTTTCTGGTGGCAGCAGTGGGATTCCACAAGTTGTGGATACTTTCAATTAAATTCTTAAAAGAATTTTAAGAAAAATACGTAATCAAAAGTTAAGTAATTTAATATCAAAAAAAAATTAAGAAAGTGTTTAAGTTGTAAAAAAAAGAAGAAACAACAACAACAAAGAGAATTATAATAAAATTGAAGTGAGGTAATTATATGCCGGGCAGCTCTTAGACACCGTCCAACTATATTCGTCTACAACAAAGATTCTACTCCACTCAACTATATTCGTCTACAACAAAGATTCTACTCAACTCAACTATATTCGTCTACAACAAAGATTCTACTCAACTCAACTATATTCGTCTACAACAAATATTCTCAACTATATTCAACAAAATCTACAGCAAGACAATATCAAAGATGAAATTAACATAAGTTAAGAATTTATTATGTTATTATTAGAAAAAAAAATTGTTTGTGAAAGTGAAAACAAAAATATATATATATATATACGTGTATATATTAAATATACATATATAATAATAATACTTGCCTGCATCTGTAATTCAAACGACTTATTGTGTCAATGTTTCCTTATTTAAAATAAAAAGTTACGTCGGTTATTGTCGGTTGTGTGAATTTTAAGACTCGTATTAATGTCCAATGAACTCTCTTTAAATATTAGTTTCAAGAGACGGAAAAAAGATACCGCGGAAAGTTCACACCCAAAAGGAAAAAAACTTAGAAAATTCTTCCGATTCTGAGTCATCAAATAAAAACGAAGAAATCTTTTCCTCTCCAAGTGCTTCAAATTCAGAAACAGTTCAGTCTACACCATTAGAAATGGCTCTTAGCATTTTTAATTTAGGCAATGTCATTAAGTTAATTCCTGAGTTTTATGGGGGTAACAAAAAGTTGCACCGGTTTTTGTAACTTGCTACAATACAACATTCACGAGCAACAGATGACAATGCCAAATTAGAATTTTTAGATTTAATTAAATCCAAATTAACTGGACGTGCTTACAATGTTATATTACGATATAATGAGTATGACACTTGGGAAGAGTTAAAATTAGCTTTGGAAAAACAATTCTCGCAGGAACGGTCTGTCCAAATTATTCAATCTGAAATATTCAGTTTACAACAAGGTCCGCGAGAAGAAGTGAAAGATTACGCTGAACAAATAGAAAATTTATTGGACGAATTAGATATTTCTAGTTCAAAAGGTGAATCAGTTGAAGGCGGAAAAGCCATACGAAAAATAAACGAGAAAATGGCTATTAACAATTTTAAACGGAGTCTCCGATCAAATTTGAAATTAATAGTAAAATCTACTCCATTCCGATATTACCGAATACTAAATGCTTGTATGAAACATATGAAAATGTATTTTTTATTCGTATACCTAATACTATATTTAGATGTGAACTATGACTACAAACGATTTTGCAATCGTAGAATTTGAAGATGGGATTCAATTAATTCCAAATTCATGGATTTCGTCGTGTAAAACCAAGGCTTTTTGGCCAAATACAATGTCTAATGACAACGAGCTTGCTAAGGTAGTTAAAAATCAAATGGCTCCTTTAATTAATCAATGGACAATGTATGATATGAGCATTCTAAAAACTACAAGTAAGTTCACATAATCAAATCATATTTAATTACAGTATTTTGACAAATTTTATTATTTTAGGTGATTACAATAAAGGACGGGAGAAGTTACAGAACTTCGTAAATTTTTCTGAAGTGAATACTACCGATTCTGAGATAAATGGAAGATGTTATGGTATTCTTTTACCACCATTTTCTAACAGAATGCGTTTACCTTCTCCAAAGACTTAATCTCAAAAGCAAATTAGGGCTATTTCCGAGAACCTTTCGGAGTTTGAAAGTAAAGCACTGGCTTTCTTTGCTGAATACTCTGCTAGGCAGAATGTAATACTTAGCAAATTAGAAAGAATCGAGGGGGATATTGGTATGTTACATAAAAATGTATATATATGTAGGAAATAAAATGCATACTAGATCCCAAGTCATTGCCCAAACTCTTGCGCCAAAGGCTTAAGTTCTAAAAAGCGCTTAGGCTGAGTCAGTGTAAAAAGTAGAGTCAAAGGGTGAACACCTAAAGTTTAAGTTGCTCATTTTTTTTGTTTGTATTCTATTGACAAGAATCCATTAAGATTCTGATAATAATTTCAATAAATTTAATAATAATAAAAGTAGTGATTGTGTTGTGTTATTTTAATAACCTGGGGATCCCTAAATCCCCTCAATCCTACAAATTTGGGGGATGTAAACCAGAATAATTCGATTGAATTTCAATAAAATTGATCCACAATAAAGATCAAAATCTTACGTGGTAGATGATCCAAGAAAAGTGAACATTTTAAGGACAACAATCGAAGAAAAGTGAATTTGTAAAATTGAATGCATAATTCAAAGGGACGCCAAGCAAAGATATAGTGAAGTCATCGTCATCAAGCAGCATAAGCTAAACTTGAAAGCTTTCAATAAAGTTTACTGAAACTGTTCAACAGAAGATATTAAAGAATTACAAAGAGGGGAAAGTTTTTGAAAAATTGAAATACAACTAAGGTACACTACCCGTCAAAAGTTTGCAGAAGCATATTTGCTGCAGTACATCGTCGGATAAGTATTTTTTGTAATTATAATAATACAAAGATAGACATTTTCTTTGAATTAAATTTTCTCAAATTGTTTTAGCATTAGGTTAAGTCTTTTTCCTTTGAATGAGTTTTTTTTCGGTAAAAAAAAAGGGAAATTTAATATTTTGCAAATAAATGTAACAATAAGAACGGATGAAGCAACAGAAATAAAAGAGAATGAAAGAAAACAACTACAGAATCTCCTAAAAGAATATGAAGATCTTTTCATAAATAAACGCGAAGCCACCCCATATGCAACCCACCATAGACAAAGCCAGGCTTCAATCAACCAACAGCCGCGGCACCATTTCGACTTTCACCACCAAAACGACCTGAATTGCAAAAAGAATTGGACCAAATGTGAAAAATGGAATTATTGAAGAATGTGAATCTCCTTGGGCTGCACCCGTAGTTATGGTGCCCAAGAAAGATGGCGGGACAAGAGTTTGCATCGATTACAGACAATTGAACGCAATAACGACTCCTGATTCGTATCCTATACCCCGCATGGATAATTTACTTTACGCCGCAAAAAAATTCAATTCATGTCAACATTAGACTTACAAACAGGATACTGGCAGATAAGTGTTCATAAAAACGATCAAGATAAAACAGCTTTCATCACACCATTTGGGCTATATCGCTTTACAAGGATGTCATTTGGAAAGAAATGCTCCAGCAACCTTTCAAAGAATGATGGATAGATTTTGAACAGCTTTATCTGATATACTAATATTGTGTTATTTAGACGACATAACAATCTGTTCAGAAAACTTTTGTAACCATTTGGCAGATTTACGAAAAGTATTTAATCGACTTCGACAATTTAAATTAAGAATGCAGCGTCACAAATGTAATTTCTGTTGTACCACAGTAAAATACCTGGAACACATTATTACTAAAAGCAGAACAAGCAAACAGACCCGAAGAAAACTGAAGTAATACAAAATTGGACAAAACCCAAAAATGTTAAACAACTTTTAAGTTTTTTACAAACTTGTTCATGGTATAGACGATTTATATCACAATTTGCAGAGGTGGCAAAACCATTAAGTTCATTGACAAAGAAGGACGCTGGGTGGAAATAGGAAACTGAAGAAATACAATCATTTCAAAATTTAAAGAATATGCTTACAACAACTCCAGTCCTTCAGCAAGCCAACAAATCTTTACCATATATTCGGATGTAAGCAACTACGCATTAGGAGCAATATTGGTCCAGGGGGAGGGTAAAGATGAACATCCAATTGAATATGCTAGTCGTAGTTAGTATCCTACTAACAGCAACAGAACGTAACTACTCAACAACAGAACGAGAAGCCTTGGCTGTCATATGGGCTATTGCAAAGTTTCGTGGATATATAGAAGGATCTAAGGTTACGCTTTAAACAGATCATGAACCATTAAAATGGCTTTTATCAATAAAATCGCCAACTGGCAGACTTGCGAGATGGGCTCTTCAATTACAACCTTATGACATTCAAATTCCCAGACCCGATCCTCGGCTGCTTTTTATAGCAGTTAGTGTGTCTCGGGAAAGTGCTCGAAAGGTCTGGTTGTTCGATTTCCGCTGGCTTTTCACACTATGTGGCAACACTTCCGGAACAATCTCCAAATATAAACATTGTTTTGTTTTTATTACATTTCAAATTCGGAGAAATGTCATTGTTACTGTTTCGGTCGTGTGAAAATAAATTAATTTAGTGCTTTCTGGAAATATTCTGATTTCCTTTTATTTAATAAAGAAAGTAGAATATTTCCAGCAATTTCTAGTGCAATACATTTAAAATTTTAAAGTCATTAATTCAACCCAAAAGTTGTTCGTCATTGGGATTTTTGGATCTAGTCAAAGTTCTACAAAACCATTTTGAACCTCGTATAAATTTTCGATCTGAAAGGTTCAAATTTCATAAAGCAGTTCAGGAAGAAGATGAAAGCGTTACCGAATACATAATTCGTCTTAAAGTATTAGCTCAAAATTGCGGTTTTGGAAATTATTTGAACGAAATTAATGTGAAAACGCCGACGAAGTGTTGTGAAAACTTTGTAATGCCTGAAAAAACTTCTCCTTTAATGAGGATTCGGTTACCGACCGGTTTATTGCAGGACTAAGAGATGAGAAAATTCAAGCCGAAATTTTAAACGATCCAACGTTAAACTTTGTAATGCGCGACTTTTTTATTCATATTCAAAGCTGCCCTCAAATTGTATACAACGGGAAACGTACCATAGTCAAGCTTACCCCATGGAAATTAATTTTTTTTTATTTGAGGCGAAACGAAATGTAAATCACGTTAGTCTGGATTTTGAAAGGAGGCAAACGGAAACCATGTTTTTTCTGATAGGTTTTTTTTTGCTAAAAGAGAAGAGAAGCAGTGGTGATCTTATTGAGGATGGTTGAAAAAAAAAAGTGTCTTAAGAGCCATGTGGTGAATGTTAATAATGGTGTTAAAATGAATTAGAAAAATTTAATTATGAAATTATAATATTAAACAAATAACGTAAATGATAGAATTAATTGTAGTTAATAGAAATTATTTTTGATTCAGGTTTCAATAGGTAATATTATTTTTTTTAAATTTGAAGAAAAGAAAAAAATAATTTTGTGGTACACGCGGAAGATCGGAAAGAATTTTTCCTTCAAAAATTTAAAAAAAATAATAACTTTAAGTTTGTAATATAAATAATTATAATTATAATTATAATTATATCTCGAAAATTATTCTTCCTTCCTTCTTACCAAAAGGAATTTGTATTATATGGATCATTTCTGATTTGCCAATTTATGTCAATTATTGATACATTGATCATTAATTTCTTCCTACGGTATATGGAAAATTAGGGACAAAAACACGAAAATAATTTTTTTTTAAATTTTGGTTTTCAGTTTTCGATAAAAAACAAAGAAATTTTAATCGAAAACATATATATATGTATATATATACCAAAAAAAAGCATGAAGTAGAAATATTGTTTTTTCATTTCCTAAGGAAATAAATGGAAAAAAAATACAATAGGATTTAAAGGAAACAAAGAGGATAAGAATAGTTATTATAAAAATTATAGAAAAATAAATTAATAGGTTTTTGGGGGCTTAGATTAATCGGAAAATGTAAAAATAGTACGTAGATTAGTTAGATATATGTATATAAAAGAGGAGGTAGCCTAGGGAATTAACGGAATTTAGGTACCAATAGGGGAAGCGATAATTCCTTTTTAAAGGGAAAAAGAAAAAGAATATTAATTGAGATTTTTTTCTTTGTGGACATTATTTTTTTCTGTAAATCTCTACTATTTTTTTTAATTTCTTTTACTTATTGAATTGTTATCGACATAAAATTAAAAACTAGCAAACAAAATTTTAATAAAATGAACATTTTTTCACTTTAAAAAATTCGTCCCTGAAGAGGTTAAGTCACCTTATTAGGCAAGTAAAAAAAATTATTAATTTTTTTCCTTTTGGCAATCCCTGGTTAGTTCCAAATTCTATAACTATCTGTCTTTTTCGCCATGGTCGCGTTTATCTAATTTTTCAGGTCTGCCAACTTAATATGATCAAAATCATTAACGTGTTGCCTCCAAATTTAAAAATTTTGGTGGCATGGTGAAGTAAAAATTTTTAGCAAAGGTTTTTTTTTTAAATTTATGGAACGTGTTTCAAAATTTTATTTTATTTTAAATATTGTAAAAAAATGGCTATGCGGTGTGCTATAAAAAGTTGTGTTTGGAATAGTAAACCTTCGTTATACAATGAAGTTTACTATTCAGGTAAGTAAAATGAATTTACAAAAGAAAAGAAAATTTAAAGAAATTGGATAATTTAGATTTCCCAAAAAATCAAAATCGTTTGATTAAATCGTGCAATATATTGCAAATAAACCCAAAGGAAATTACACCGAGATATACCAGAACTTGCAGTAATTATTTCAATTCGATAGACGTAAATCGAATTGGTCTTAGGAGTTACTTGAGAGGCAGTGCTCTTCCAGTCTTGGATTCATCCGAAGTAATCGTCACCAAGGTATGTGAATACTTTTTTTTTCAAACAGGGTTTCAAAAATAATTAATTTCACTTTTGTAATGCCATTACAATAAGAAAGAGAACCAAAAAGAACTCTCACAATGGTTTCAATTACAAAGATAATAATAAAATTTTAGATTTTTAATTACATTTCAGCAAATAACGGTCGCACATGAACTGGATAAGTACGTCAACCAAATTGATGAGGTACCTTCTGATCACATCAATAAAGACACTGAAATAACTTTTAACTATTAATTTTAAAACTAAAAAAATATTATATTACGTATACTTCGCTCTTAGGTGAAGTGGAAACTCACATAATCTCGAAAAAAAACTTCTTCAATTCATTAAAATGTTTTCAAATAATATGCTTTTAGTTAAAAATTGGGCAATCAACTGCAGAGAAAAATAAAGAAACACAGGAATGAAATCGATTGGCAAAAATTAAGGAAAATCGATAGACAGAAAAGGATCAAATACTGAATTTTAAATAAAATAAATTTTAAAAACAATTACTTTTCAAATATATTTATTTATATGTATTGGAATAATGGCTGCATTTTATTCATCGGGGTCAGCGCCTATTTTGAATAAAACGATGTGGTTCTCAAAAAGAAAAAAAAAATTTTTTCTTTGAAATTTTGGCTACACTGCGTTTTAAAAAATTCGATTGTCAAATGTCAAATTTCAAATTTTACATATGTTTATTTTGAATGTGAAGTTTATTTTATTTTATTCTTGTTCAATTTTATACAAAAAATTACATTTGGTTTTGAGGAGTGATTAAAGTAATTCTTACAAAATATGGATTTAATATCGGAGGTTTGCATTGATTTAGAAGTATAGATCAAATAGGAAGAATTAAAAAAAAAATTCTTTACAGATTTTATTTGACTTATGTTCTGAGAACAGTGGTAGTGATAATGATATGGAAATGTCGTTACTTTTCTCTTCAAGTTCATCTTTATCTGACTTAGCATCAGAAAATGAAGAACATGCAGTGGTAACGAATTTCATGGATACCATAAATAATTTCAGCGCTAAGGATTTTAGGACGCATTTTCGCCTGAGTCAATCTACAGTCTATAACGTAATAGATTTGGTTTTACTTTTTAAATTTGAAGTAATTGTATTTTTACCAAGGCTTTAATTTCAGATATGTATAAACAATAACTACCACCTCCACAAAATGGTGGCAAATCAACTGTTGGCGCTGAAAAGGAGATATATATTTTTATATGGTACATCGCCAATACGAATAGCTACCGCGAAATAGCTAATTTAATTGGAATTTGTAAATCCACTGCTTGGAACGTGGTGGATAAAGTATGCCATTGGATTATATCGGCGACCAAAAAAAAACGTAACGAACTCTCCATTTATTCGGTTGTTTACGCCACAACCGAATATTCCTTGCTTGAGAGCTTATGCTATCATTATAAAGTCTTAACGACATTGAAACATTTTTGCACGCATAAAATTTATAGTTAGTGTAAGATGATAGATAGTAGTGAGCAACGACGCACTACCTCCGGCGAGCTGGTCAGAGCAATTCAGCTAGACGTGCAGCCTTTAGTTGTTCACATACGCTGTGCCACCTCATATTTTCAGATCAGTGTGTTTAACACACTGCAATATATGTAAACCCCTCAGTTACACATTCTAACCATAAAAGAAACGAAAAAACAAATTTATCCTTTTTTATATAAGTTATCGGAGAAATCAGGACATATGTAAGCTGAATTAAAGTAAATGATACTATACCTATGGGTAACAAACAAAAAAAAATTTAATATAAACAAAAACTAAAGAAATTAAACAAGGGAAAATATACTTACCTATATAATTTACTTTTGGGCTCTAAGAGCCACAATCGGTGCATAATTTTCGTGATTTTTCTCTTTTTAGAAAAATCATGAAATATTCTAATTTATTTTATAATTAATTATTGTTCATTAATTATCTGCCTTTGTAGCGTGTTTGTGAAATATAGTGCAATATTGTCTCTCTATTCCAATTCAAGTTAGTAAAGAAGATGGAATTTTCTTTTCAACCAATTTTCTTCCGATTAGAGTTAATGGACGTACCATGATATGGAACTATTATACAAGAAAAAGGATCACATCAAGTCTGTTCAATCCCTTGAAAAGATTTGCATTGGAAACATTCCAATTTAATTACTATATAATAGCTACTTAGTCAAGATCTTACCCCACGACTCCATTGTACTTATTTCAATACATATTTTCAGTCGGACTGACAAAAAAGTCCAAATCTTAGAGTCTCCATAAGACTTTGTTACGAGTGCTATGTTATTTTCAATTGTATTCCCTACAAAAAGAAAATTTGAATTTAAATACACCACCCTAACAATTGCCCACACAAAGAATTACCCGCCTCTGGTGTCGAACATGGATAATAACACTAAGTGTGAATATGGCAATCTGTTTCCGATTGGAGGCAGCCATATTGTTTGATTCACTTGGATGAAGAGAACCATCGTCGTCACACGTTCCACCGCGAGGCAATAAAAAAGTAAAGAAAAAAAAAAGGAGCAAGCAAGGAAAATCAAACATCGGAATTAATAAAAAAAAATAAAAATTAAAGAAAGTGGTGAAGTACTTCTCAACCAGATTATAAGAATAAAATTGGCATCGACCAAGTAAGTATGTAGAATTCAAATCAAGATCATTATAAAATGAAAATGAATTTCCTTTTCTATACCAGCTTAAACACGAGGTCGCGTAATTAAGCTGCATTGAATCTGCTTTGGTTTTGCACGGCGGCGGAAGCCACAACGAAAAAAAAAGTCAACCAAGAAAAAAAAAAAAAAGAAGAGCACACATAACCTACCTTTTTTTTGTTAAAAATTTAGATTTGTTTTTGATTTGCCCACTGGCGGACAATACCAAACTCCCCCAACAAAGAAGAGGCCTCAGCGGAATTGGCGGGTGCGTAAAAAGAATTGTATTACATTATATTTTGGTTTTTTTTTTACCATGTGTTTTCTTCGTGAGACAATATTTTTTTCTTGTTGTGTTTAAATTCGTGCGCGCGCCGTAACCGGAAATTATAAAGAAAGAAAAATAAAAAGATTACGGAGTTAGAATCCTGCATACGTAAGGAACAGACAAAGGATGGATTAACTCGTGTGCGAATACATGGACCGAAATAATTCATTATCAATATTGAAAAGAAAGAAAAAAAAAATATAACCTAAAATTGTATGGCGACGTCAACATCTCAAACCTGATATCCAGGCTATTGTCCGAATTCCGTATACTACATGCATCGGCATCCTATAACATTTTTTTTTTTTTTTTTAAAAAAGCATCTTGATGAGACAACTTCTGAGAATTTAAATTCCGATAATCATATTGGATCAATTTGATTTTTTTTTTTATTAATATAACACGCTCAAATCTTGAAAAAAGTAATAATAAATAAAATCTTGATTTATTAAGAAATATACAAACATCGTGAAGTTAGGACTTTATTGAATTAAATACATAATTCGCGAAACGAGAATCAAATTTTTTTTTGTCAATGTAACTGCGATTACATCAAATAATAAGAAACTCAGCATTGACATTATGCATCATTGTTTTATTCGCTATGGCTGGCTAATAAAAGGACAAATAGTAATATCGAACCAAGTTTTGTTTAATTTTGTTTAATTTCTTTTTTTTGTTTGTGGACTGTCAAGCAGCACTACCTAATTGGCAGTATGGTTGGCTAGAGTGGTGCTCGTAGAGAGAGAGAGAAGCGTGTATTGTAAATGGGTGGTAGATGTGTGCGGGCATTCGTGATTTAGCGAGTGATCCTGCGTCGTCGTGGGTGGTGAACAACATCTGGGGCCCGTCTGGTATATAATTGCGACCGCAATTACAAATTTTTGTATTGTTGATCTTCACTGATTTTTTTTGTTTTCGTGCAGCCAGCGCTGCGTAACCTTTCGTCCTCTATAGGACTGTAATGTAATAAAACATTACAGATACCCCTCGTAATTACAAACTGCATTACGAACTTTAATGTGATTGGTTTAGTGACACATTTTCATGTTGAAGCAACACGGAAATGTGCCGAAAAATCATATTTCAAAACCAAAAATCATTGTAGACATTTTTCGGCGAAAGTTCTACTTTGTGAATTGCGAAATGCATTAAAATTACTTGATGCATTTCGAAACTCATTATCGGAAGAAAATTACATTGATTTTGTAATACATGTTATTGGCATGAATTATGAAATCAATGAAAACATTCTAGGGAAAAAAGTAAACCAGAACTATTACGTAAATGTTCTGCGACCTAGAAAATAATGAGCACAAAGTATGGGCTTTCTGCCTATAAGAATGCTAGTTTTTGATAATCACAAGTTCAGTTCAGTTCAGTTAGTAAAAACATACGGTACGCGGTAGTGATTAAAAGTAAAGTCGTTGCCTTTTTTTTGAAAGAAAGGTGAAGTTCGGTAAAAGATCTGTTGTGAACGAAAATAAAGTTTAAGAAAAATTGAAAACAGATCTAAAAGATCTATTGTGAAAGAAAATAAAGTTTAAGAAAAATTGAAAACCGATCTAAAAGATCTGTTGTGAACGAAAATAAAGTTTAAGAAAAATTGAAAACAGATCTAAAAGATCTATTGTGAAAGAAAATAAAGTTTAAGAAAAAATTGAAAACCGATCTAAAAGATCTATTGTGAAAGAAAATAAAGTTTAAGAAAAATTGAAAACCGATCTAAAAGATCTATTGTGAAAGAAAATAAAGTTTAAGAAAAATTGAAAACCGATCTAAAAGATCTATTGTGAAAGAAAATAAAGTTTAAGAAAAATTGAAAACAGATCTAAAAGATCTATTGTGAAAGAAAATAAAGTTTAAGAAAAATTGAAAACCGATCTAAAAGATCTATTGTGAAAGAAAATAAAGTTTAAGAAAAATTGAAAACCGATCTAAAAGATCTATTGTGAAAGAAAATAAAGTTTAAGAAAAATTGAAAACCGATCTAAAAGATCTATTGTGAAAGAAAATAAAGTTTAAGAAAAATTGAAAACCGATCTAAAAGATCTATTGTGAAAGAAAATAAAGTTTAAGGAAATTACGTAAGTCATTTGTTTTTATTACTTTTTTTACAACAACCACATTCAAACATCGAAAGCTCCAATCTGAATTCGCGATTCCTCTTCCGAAAGAAAAATCATCTTATCAAAACAATTTCCCGGAGAGAGCCACGAGGGTCGTCTGTAGGGCCATATTACACAACAGGACCACGACCCCTTTCCCTGAGCAGGCTGGGATTAAACCCCTTAAGCGATGGAGGATGAAAGGTGTGACGTTGTTGTTTGGGTTCTTGACGAAACGTAGTGGACACTTTCCAAACAACACGCACTGGCGCCCGTTACCTGCGATCCGGTAACAAATAAAATGTGCGATAAAACATGTTCGGTAGTGAACAAGGCCCGTGTCAAGTCTCAGACCCATAACCATATGAAACGCAACAACTTTTTTCAGTCCGACTGAAAATATGTCCAATTTTTAAAGTCTCCATTAGACTTTTTCCAGTCCGACTGAAAATATGTCTTGAAATAAGTCCATTGGAGTCATGTGGTACGGGTTTAAAATTGAAACCAACGCTTCCTACATATCCCTAAATCAGGCATGTCAAACACGTCTGAAGACAAATTGTCGGAATTGAAATCAATTCTTCAAAAACAACAAAGTGTATTCACTAAATTGGTTGAAGACAGTATATCTGCTGTGAAAGTTAGTTACCATATATATTATCACATTTAATCGCAAGCAGATCGAAACCATTTACTGAAGGGGAATTTATTAGTTAATGCTTAATTAAAGCGGCGCAAGTATTATGTCCAACACAAATAAGAAAATTTAAAAGTGTAAGTTTAAGTCGAAATGCTGTAGCTAACAGAGTTGACCAAATAGCCGAGAATTTGAGAAATCAGCATAATTCAACAATATCAACATTTCAAGTCTACTCTATTGCAATTGATGAAAGTACAGATATTCGAAATATTGCTAAGCTGGAGCACTTAGCTGATACATTTATGGAAGTTTTGAAGAAGTATACCATTGAAAAAGTTTTAAATGTCGGACATGTTTTAAAAATAGTCACCAAAAGTGTAAATTATATTCGAGCACGTGGACTTAATCATCACCAATTAGCTTCATTTCTGGAAGATGTAGAATGTGAATACACCGATCTACCATATTATACGGAAGTTCGATGGCTTTTGAGTCATAGTGTTCAAACGATTCTTCAAATTGCTGGACGAAATCATAATTTTCTTGGAAACAAAAAATTATGAATGTACTGAATTAAAAGATGGACAATGGATAAAGGACCTGGCTTTCTCAGTTGATATTAAGTCATCTTAATCAACTTAATCTTAAGCTTCAAGGCAAAAATCATGGTGTTAAAACGCTATTTTATAATATTTCAAACAAAAATTACTACTTTGGTGAAAACAAATAGAAAAAGAAAACTTGCCTCACTTTGAAAGTTGTCAATTGATTGATTGATTAAATCACCTAAATTAAAATTTACGGAATATACTCTCTGTGGTGATATTGGTTTTAATATCAAATCTATTATTATAATGGAGTTAAATAATACTACTATTGTTACTGTTATAAAAATGTTATCTAGTTTTTAAGCCAGTTGTTGAGTCCTCTTAACATTTTTTTTTGTGTATTATTAACAAAACTAAAAGAAAATAAAATAAATTAAATTGAAAACAAAAAAATCATTGTTTACCTCTACATCGCTGACAGTATAACTGTCATAATCAGTTAGATCAACGATTTGTCAATAAAATGGATAGAATCGGGACATCCATATCATTTTAAATGGTTCGAATATAAACTTAACGAAAATGTATTTTTTTGTTATTCAATAATTATATTATTTTGAAAGGGATAATTTATCCAATACATAATTCTTAAACCAAATATCACAACATAAATTATAGTATAACGTAAATCAGTCATTAATTTAGGGAGGACAACGACATGATCATATTCCAAACAATAAAATCCAGATGCACACATACATGTGTAAAAAGAAAAGTTTTCACGAATTTGAAGAAAAATTAAGTATGGAAAATACAAATTAGTTGAGAAAAATCATGACAACGAAAGTAAGCAACAATAAGAAACGAAATCTAGATCATGGGAAACTACGCATAACCAGATAATCCAGAAATTTGATGTCCCAAAATTCCGTTTTTTCCATACGACAGAAAAGTACTGAAATTTTCAAGGATCCGTTACGATCGGAGTATAAAAGGGGGTGTCGTTTCAGTAACAAGTCACTACATCACAACATGACAAAACACAGAATTACAGTTGCAACGCTGATCGACCTCGAAAAGGCCTTTGACTCCGTTTGGATAAATGGCCTGGTATGGAAACTTATTAATTTCAACTTTCCCACTCACCTCATCCTCATGATAGCAAATTTCTTAAAAAACCGCCAATTTTCAGTTCTCAACCAAAACACCCTCTCTAACATACTAACTATGCCTGCAGGAGTTCCCCAAGGCGCAATCATATCCCCTATCCTTTTCAATATTTACATTTCCGACATATCAGCAACACACTCCCCCATCTACTCTAACACAAACACTAACCCCTGTAACACATTAGCCTTTGCTGATGACTTAATCGTCTCTACCTCTTCGTGGTCGATCAAACAAGCAACGACGACCCTGACTAACGAACTAAAAACAATAAACGATTACCTCACAAAATGGAAACTTAAAATCAACACAGACAAATGCGAGACAATACATTTCACAGGACCCAACTGTAAATACAAAAGCAAACTTAAAAAAGAAAAATTCAATACCGACATAATTATCAACGGCAACAGCATAAAAACCGTTAATACAGTCAAATACTTAGGACTAAATCTAAAAGCAAACTTAAACAACACGATACACACGACATACATTACTAACAGAATTAAAGCTGCACGAGCAATTCTTTTCCCATTCCTGAATCGCCACAGCCCCTTACATAAAGATATCAAACTATTATTATATAAACAAATAATTCGGCCAACTCTGACCTACGCGGCGCATACGTGGGCTAACAATATCTCCAAAACCCAGTGGAACAAAATTTCCAATAAGAAAGGAAGTGCCTACGCACTTGCCTCAATGTTACCCACAAAAGGCGGAGCAAGTATGTAAAATTACAAAACACCGTAAAAAACACAGAGCTTTATGAGCTGGCGGGCATGCCACCATTAAAATAATTCATAAGTAAACAGGTTGACAAATACACCGACAGACTACAAACACATGACAACGAACTTATTACTAACTCAATACCTACAGACCAAACTTTAATTCAATTCTACAGCAACTACCGTCTCAAACCAATAGGAATGCGGAAGTGAAGCCCACAATTCCCAGAAATTTTTTCTTTTTTTTTTTTATAAATAATAGTATCATTTGACGGTTAATCACGTCCCTCTCAACAGGGTTAGATATTTCTTCCCAAAAAATCTTTTTTTTCACATTTATATTTGTTTTTTAGATTTTTTTTAAATTTTTTCAAATAAATTTTTTATCATTATCCTAGTTTTAAGACAAAGAATTAAATATATTCAATTACGCCCTAGTTAAGTTAGATGTAGTCTAAACGTTAAGGTTATTATAATAAGTAAATATTTGAAGTACCATTAGATTTAAGATGCACTGCGATAAAATTGAATAAATGGATTTAAAAAGAAGGGTAACAAGTTACTCGTTTTGAATCATCAGTGAGAGTAAGAAGTAGGAAGCCAAATCCAGGACCACACCAAACAAAAAAAAGGTATTTTTTTTTAAACAAATTAATTTCGTTTGAAATTCATTTTTTTTTTTTTGATTTTCAAATCATAAAATTAATTGTGGACATTATTTGACCAGTAAATTTTATGTCGGGTTACCAAACAAAGGACATTCGTTGCCTTGTTTGAAATACATTGAAATTAGTAACGGATATTTGCCTTATTAATTTCAATCGGGATTGATTTTGGACATTCGTTGCCGAATCAACATAACGTAAATAGTCAAAAGCAATTTCAAACGAAATAAAGTGTTGTTTTGTTCTTTTTTCCAATTCAAATCACGGACAACTTTTGCCTGATTTGCTCCAAATTAAATCACGGACAGCGTTTGCCTGATTTTTTCTCAATTCAAATCACGGACAACTTTTGCCAGATTTGTTCCAAATTAAATCACGGACAGCGTTTGCCTGATTTTATCTCAATTCAAATCACGGACAACTTTTGCTTGATTTGTTCCCAATTAAATCACGGACATCGTTTTGCCTGATTTTCTTCGCAACTTAAATCACGGACATCGTTTTGCCTGATTTTCTCAACTCAAATCAAGGACAGCTTTTGCCTGATTTATTCCCAATTAAATCACGGACATCGTTAGCATGATTTACTCCCAATTAAATTACAGACATCGTTTGCCTGATTTTCTTCGCAACTTAAATCACGGACATCGTTTTGCCTGATTTTTCATTTCAAATCACGGACAGCGTTTGCCTGATTTGTACCTATTAGAATCACTAACATTTTGTCTGATTATAGTTTTTTTTGAGTAGAAATAGCATTTATTTGGAGAGCATTGTCGAACGGGGTCGAGTTGCTGATATTAGGAGAAACATCGAACGAAGATTACAGATAAAGTTATATAGTTATTAGACGAAAATATTAATAAGTACATGAAGTAGAATTAAGATATTGAATTAATAAAGAAAACCAGAATTTTAACAACTCAATCTTTTTATTTTTACTATCAACCTATCCAACATTAATTTTCAGCGTGATTAGGTTGAAATTGGTTAAGAGTATACAGCTCATAAACAATTACAATTACGTCACATAAATACTGAGTAGGAGACTCAACACCAGTATTAAATTGATATTGCAATTAACGCATTCTTAACCAAATTAAATTCTTAGAAACGGACTTCGATCGAAGATTTTCTGATTTTAAAAGCTGTGAATTACAACTTCGTCTTTTTACTTCACCTCTATCTATCGATATTGAAATTGTTGATGAAAACTTGCAAATGAAATTATTTGAAATCCAATGTGAGTCTTTGTTGAAGCAAAAATGTATGGAAGTTGGAATTCCAGATTTTTATACTATACATATTTATCTGTAGATCGGTTTCCTAAAATGTTATCGTTTGTTACGTGTATAATGGCTATGCTCGGAAGCACCTATTTATGTGAGCAACTATTTTCTTTAAAGAAAAATAACAAAAATTCAGAAAGGTGAAGATTAACCGATCAACATTTATCATCAATTTTAAAAATTGCATCAGCTCAATATATTCCACCAAATTTTGATGACTTGCTTTGTGAAAAACGATGTCAAATATCTTCTAAAAAGTAATATTAAACTAGGGTTTGTCGGTTTTTAAAAACCGGTTTTAATACCCGGTTTTTTAGATAAAATTATGAAATTCGAAAACCGGTTTTTTAGTAGAAAATATCGGTTTTCAATGTATGAATAACACTTAAAAATAATTTGAAAATGACAAATGTAGCCAAATGTACCAATTTGATGAAAACACTGTTGCAAGCGGTTTCGTTCTTGGAATCATATCGGTCCGATATGATTTCAAGAAACGGTGTGTTTTGTCTATTGGATGAATTAATTTAGATTTTAGATCAGTTTGTCTTCTGATTTCTTTATGGACAGTTCATAAATTCAGTGTTCAGTGCCATTGATCGATATTCGATATAGATGATATTATACAAAATGTAAGTAGGTAACATATTTTAATATTATAAAAATATAAATTTTTATTTATATTTCTTATATCTTTGTAGTCCTAAATGTCAGACGTGTGGAATTATTTCAAAAACGTAGAAAAAGAAAAAGCCCGTTGTATTTATTGCAATAAAATGCTTACTTGCAAAGGATCAAGCACAAGCAGTCTACATAATCATTTGAAAACAGTGCACGATAAAATAACCGAGAAGAAATCATCTGATGCCGGCCCGAGTTCACAAACAAGTACATAGCCCTGTATTCCTAACTTTGTGAAAAGGACTAGTTCAGAAGAAATTGTATCAAAGCTTGCTGCATTGGATGGACTATCTATTAATTGCATAACAAATAGCTCGTTCATACGAGAGTCATTGCAACAACGAAATTATTGCTTACCACAAAATAATTCTAGAGTTATGAATCTTATTTATAAGTTTTATGAAACTATAAAAAATGAAACTATAAATAAATTAAATTGTATGAAGAATAAAGGCAGATTTACATTTAACAATATTTTAAATTTTATTGGAATTGTGAGGGAGATAGTGCGATTTGAATTATAATGCTGAAAAAGAGACAACGAAAAAGCCTCACACGTATATACCCCACCATTTTTTATAGTAAAGTGATAATTAAATCAGGAAAAAAAATTTAAAACAAAACATAACCTCTTTCAATAAAGTTTCAAAGTGAAAATGACTTGAAAAAAATTCGAAAATGGAAATTACTCGTAATATATTATTATTAAATATAATATTTAGTAATAGTGAGGATGAATCACAAGAATCAACACGCACCAGGAAGAAAAGAAAGATGTGGGTACGAAAATTGTATGCAGATAGAAGCGCTTCTGGTGCATTTGCGAATGTAGTTAGTCCTTTGGCAATTTCAGACCCAAATCTTTTCAAAAATTATATGCGAATGATGCCTGCACAATTTAAAGAGCTTTTACAAATTGTCGGTCCTCATATTACCATCCATTTTAATAATCCCACTTTGAATGTTAAATTCAAACTGACATTTCCATAAAAAATAAACATATGATTATCATAGGATTCTTTATAGGACTAGCTTTGGCGCGAAAAATAAATATTCAAAATTCTTCATAGTGAGAAAAATTGTTGATATAATATTGCTATAAAAGTTCTAGTTGATAGAACTTTTTTACAATTTTATAGCAATATTTCTCACACCATCACAGATTTTTCGACAATATTTTGTAACAGTCAAAGCTAGCCACTTGTTTCACTCTCGCTAAATTTCTCATAGAGATTTGTTGTCTCCCTCACAATTCCAATAAAATTTAAAATATTGTTAAATGTAAATCAGCCTTAAGGGGCAAAAATTTTCTATAACTATAGATGAATGGACTAGTAAAGGAAATCGAAGATATTTAAATATTAGCGTACATCAACTTGAAAAAGATTTTAATTTAGGATTAGCTCCGATATCAAGTACTTGCGATGCTAAAACAATGTTAAAATTGGTTTCTGAGAAACTAAAAACTTTTAATCTTGATTTATCAACCGATATAGTTGCATCAACAAATGATGGTGCTGCTGTTATGAAAAAATTTGGCCACATATCACCAGCGATTAATCAACTGTGTTATTCACATGCCATACACTTAGCAGTTACTGATATATTAAATAATAAAAATAAAAGTCCATTGGAAACAGATTTAAATCCTACAAGTGAGGACTCTGAAAATGACGAATCTGATAATTTTGTGAATAAACTAAGGACACGGCTAAATAGCAAATCATTAGACGTCCTCTGTTTTCTGAAATTATATTTCATTAAACAAAAAAATAAATAGAATATTTAAATTTGTATTAAAATTGCCCGGAATAAAAAATACTTGGTCCTTTGCTTAATTGTCTTTAAAACTAAAACTGATTTTAATAAGTATGTATGCATACACTTTATTTACTCTTGTCTTTCGGCTTTGATTATAATTTACATTATATAATACACAGTTATATATTTTCTAATTGTTTTTAATAAGTATCCATCTGTATCTAATAACTTTGTTTTTTAAAAAAATAATATGGTTATTATAAAAATATGAAAATATATTGTTTTTATTTATTCGAACCCTTTGCTGAATAACTCGTTTCACTATTATAAAAATATTTACATCTTTATATGTGAAAATTATGCATAAACAAGGAATAATTGTTTTTAAAGTTATTTAATCCTGGTCAACTATTATTTCTTTGTTCTACTAAATTGTATAAAAAAATTTTACTATCAATAAAATTGAACAGTAAATAATTTCAGTCAAAAACTGCTTTTAATCACTCTAAATTTTTTTATAAAAATTCGAAACCAGTTAAAACCGGTTTTCTGGAAAAATTACTATTCGAAAACCGGTTTTCTAAAATGTCGGTTTTTGTATAAAACCTATATTAAACTGTATTTCTTATTATAAGTTTTATTTATTTTTTTTTTATAAAAAGTATAAATTATTTATACTTTGAGTTTAAAACGACTATGTATTTACAATATAATATACACTGAGCTTGTTGTATAAAAAAATTGACATTGTCAAATTCTAATAAAAGGTTTCTAGACGCATGAAATAAGTCCGAAACATGTTAACGGTTTCAACATGTAAAAAGTCAAACCAAAACTCAGTTAAGACACTTTGTTTTTTCTGGTCGTAAGTTCCAACATAAAAAAAAAACGCACTATCGGCATAAGCTTAAAAAATAATTAAATATTTGAATTTCGAAATAAGAAATTGCGAAATTCAAATATTGAGAATACCGAATTTAAAAATCAGGACATTGCACAATAGTGCAAAGTCTCGTGAAAAATTATTAAACTGGAACAGTGTGTACAAAGGTTGGAATTTGCTACCTATAATAGGCAATAGTAAATGAACAAACAGTTAGTTTTTTTTTGCGTTGTTAGAAAACGCGGACGACTTAAATTTGTCATTAAGTTCTTTTTTAAATGTAATCGTAAAAGTTAAAATAGTTTTAGTGGTAAATAAAATTAAAAAAAAAACCTGGTCATTTTACTTTCCGTCAAGCGGTTTTTAATTAAAGCAAAGTCCCAAGACTTAGAGAAAATAAGAAATTTGTGAGATATTAAACAATAAATGAAATAGAATTTTGTAAATTAGCAGGTAATAAGAACTTTTGTGAGAGGTTAAACAATAAATGAAATAGAACATTGAGAATTAGAATATTTGTGAAATATTTGAGCAAATAATGAATAAAACCATTGCGCATTAGAAAGTAATAAGAAATTTGTGAGATATTAAGCAATAAATGAAATAGAATTTTGTGAATTAGAAGATAATAAGAACTTTAGCGGGTTGTTAAACTATAAATGAATAAATAAATTCTATGAAACTGAGGAATTTTCGTCGAAAAAGTAATAAGAAAATTGTGTGAAATAAATCATGTTAAAAACATAAAAGTGTTTTGTTTTTTTGTTTGTCATAGTGTTCGATAATTTGCGTAAGTGCCAGGTGATATTAAAAGCAGAAAATTATGTAAGTTTTCTTTTGAATTACTTCATTTTTTAAACAAGGTTATACAACCTGACATAGATCGCAAGCCACCTCCCAGTCATATTCACCCACATCGAGAACGATAAAGTTTCTCAAAAGATGGAAATATTCTGAGAGTTTTTGCTCAAACACATATTAAATTCCTGCAGTGGAACATCCAATAAAGTTAAATAAGTTTCGACACCATTAACAAAATAGACAACTATTTCGCAATAAATACGATTCAAATTCTGGAAAGAGCCAAGGTGAGTACGTTCAAAGAATTTTTACATAACAAGCTTGACATTGAGTCTAATAAATACATAATAGATAATATAATCATTCTAAAAATCGTATTTTATTATTCTGAATATATCGAAATGATTTTGCATTTCGATTCACTATTGCACTGAATTGAAAGATGAAATTAAGATTAAGGAAATCTACTTATATCATTTTCTAGTAAGTATTATTTTTAATTTATCGCCTGTTCTGTCCTCTAGTGAGGAGTAAATAAAACAAGTTGTGTAAAAATTTTACTAACCTACTGTAATAATTCTATTTTTTAAATAATTACTCGAGAGAGTGAGGTAAATCCTCGCATTTTACTTAGAAGTATACCAATGACTCAATGAATACTTGAGTAAATAGTTAGAAAGATAGCCTTTTAGCGAGTATAGAAACAATTGAAAAAACACTTGTGTAAATGGTTAGAAAGATAACCTTTTAGCGAGGTTAAGCGAAAAATGGTAATATGTACTTAGGATTCGACCAATAGTTAAAATAAATAGTTTAGTCATTTCATGATAAGGTATTTGGTTAGGACCCGCCAAAGAAATCCCTTTTTGCAATAATAAATGTAAATGCACAGATGGTGTGAACAATTTTGTTTTCCCGTCTTCATGGGTGATAAAGACCAGAATGTAGTTAGAATATTAGGATATGATATTTATGGAAAATATCGCCAAAAGAGGAATAAAGCAGAAAAGAATATGCAATTAGGTAGGGATATCCAAAAAATAGAATATTAGTCAGTTAGAGAATTTGAAAGTCTAGATTACCACGGTGAAAACGGGTTGACGTGCGCGAAAGAATAATAAGTTCATGTTAATAATCAGTAAAATATTTTTTAGTTGGACACTGTGTGCTATAGAAGCAATTAGGTAACTCCTAGAAAAAACTACGTAATCGGAGTCTATAAAAGGTGGAAAAGCTATGTTTGCGTCATTCGTTCTTGTGCCCTGCAAAAGTGAAACTATTTGTTGATAGAAGTGCGGTTTTTTAAGTGCATTGTTTTTTATTTAAATTGTGTCTTGGAAGTTTTTGAAATGGCTCCACCAAAAAGCAAAATATGGACATATTTTTCGAAGAAAACCAGGGACCAAGCATGTTGCAATACTTGTTCAAAAGTTGGAACGGTGGGTTTCTACCCTTACATCTTTAGGTCTTAACGACCACTAAAATCGTGTTTTTTTATTTAGCTACTATCAGGTATTCGAAGTTTCAACATTTTTTTTTCTTCACTAACAATTTTCGAAGCTTCGTCCCTGGTATCGGTGCTAAATAAAATTATCAGAAAAGAGAACAAACCAAAACCGGTTTTGAAAACACGCGCTAGAATTTTGAATGAAAAATGCTTCTAATATTTTGGCCAAATATGGTCCGATTATGTGAAACCTTCGACGAACAAGTAGGAAAAGGGAGATGGATATACCTTTTTTTGTGTTGTGTTGGTTTGAGATGGAAAATTTTTTTTCTCCTTGTGAAAAAAAAAACGTGGTCGAAATCAGATGAAGGTTTGCAAAAAGTTTTGGGGTTAGCTTGCCTCGTGATAAATTTTTTTGTTACAAAGATATTCAGAACCAGGAAAAAGTTTTTTATGAGTTCAATCAAAGTGATTATCGGTTTCTTCTTGTAAGAGGGCTAAAGCCGTGAAACTTTTTTTTGAAGATTCGTTCTGATTCGCAAATTCTTAGAACCCGATCGAAAGAAAATGGTTTTTTTTTTTTGAAGAAATAGAATAAAATAAAATAAAAATAAGAAAAATGTAAAAACAAAATAATACGTCTCTAAACTAATAAAGTTATATGAGGCAAAACTCTAATAGTATATATATATATATATATATCTAAAAGAATTTGGTTTTAGAAGTAAGATCAAAGAAAAAAAAAATGTGTAGAAAGTGTCAAAATAAAGAAAGCTTAAAGGAAAATCAATTGAAGAGTTCTGTACGGTTTTCTTTGGAACACCCTCTTCTTAAGGTAATTGGAATTAATAATACAAGTATTATATGATGCCCGAAAACAAACTGGTTTTGTACGATAAAACAGCAAAAATACATAGTATACGACAGAAAAGGCGGTATTTGTACAAATCCACATAACTACAATCAACACACGGAAACTTTTGTCTTGGCTAAGTCAAACCACAAAAAAAATAAACCAACGACAACGTATAAAATTCATCAAAAATTGTTTTTTTTAAATAAATAAATATCTTAAAAATATATTACATTTTTATATTACTATATTAAATATTATATCCTTATATAACCTATATGACAATTTCTTTAACAAAACATATATATATAATAAGATGAAGAAATTTTTTTGTGTAAACATAAAAAAAGAAAAAAAAAATTTGTAAGAATAAATTACATACATTGAAAAAAAAGGAAACGTTTTCTCTCCTTCTTGGAATTTTAAATTTTTTTTGGTTACATTGTAGATGGTGTTTGTGCGCGAGGTATTCGGAAAAACGATAATGGCCCTTAGATAATGAGGAACTATTGAGAGAGCGAGGGAGATAGATTGAGGGGGGACGAAGTATGGCATAAAAACAAATAAGAAGGGACGATAACCATTCTTAGGGGCAGTTATCGTCAAAGGGGACCAGCATTCTGCTGTTGGTCTGTTAGTTGCTCACATTGCTGCACCATCTCATGTCTTCTCTTCGCAAGGAAGAAGATATGCTGAAAAGATCATCTGGGGATTTGCTTTCTTCGTTAAACCTCATTGCAGTGTGTTTTACACACTGCAATATATGTAAACTCCATCATTACAAAGTAGCATTCAGCTATATATAGTGCTGCTTCTGGTGTCAACAATACAACATAGCAATATTTGTTTATACATGATTTTAATAGTTGTTTCTTTTATTTAGGAAACTTTGATTAAGCGCCGGGTCACTCCTCAGAAACTTGGGTCTGAACCAGGTACGAGCAAGGACAAAAGCCCGCAGCCCATTTCAGCATCGATGGAACCACTTACGACATTTAAGCAGCCAACTATAGCTAAAGCCCTTAAGACAATTGCAGCTTTTTCGGATGATGGATCAAAATCTTCAAAAATTACAAATGGCATTGTCGTTTTTATTTGTAGACAATATGCCATTTTCGATGGTGGAAGGTGAAGGTTTCATGACGGAACAAGTTGCTCCTCTATATAAGGTACCAACAAGGAACACGTTTAAAAATCTAGTAGATAAGAAATACGATACTAATTCCAAAGTATTGAAAAAAACTTTACAATCATTAAAACACTTAACTTTAACAACAGATATTTGGACGGACGTGCAAATAACGAGTTTTTTGGGGTTGACTGCACATTATATCGCAGATTCTAAATTAGTATCCGTGACATTGGGGGTGACTGAATTAGAAGAATCTCATACAGCCAAATATATGCAGGTGTGAGAAAAACTGACGCACCAGTTAGGTTAGTCAGTTTGAAGATGCGATTTAAGACGTGAAGACGTAGTTCCGTAGAAGTTATCTTACATGTGTGTTACATTTTACTTATTAAGTTTTATACGATTTTATACAATAATTTAATCAATAATAAATATATAGTAATCTTAAAATAATACTTTCGCGTCAACTTATTTAATTTTGTTTTTATTTCCTACATAAATATATTCACAGATTATAAAGCAACTTTCAGAATGGGACGTAAGCCCTGACACTGTTGTAGCCGTATTATCTGATAGTGGCGCGAACATTGTAAAAACTGTACGCGATACATTCGGAAAAAACAAACATATACCATGTTTCGCCCACACCTTAAATCTTGCTTGTGAAAATTCAATGTCGAATACGGCAGAATTGAATGAATTGCTTTTAAAAGCAATTTTATAATAATAAATGATAATAAACATTAAATTTACATTAATTTTGGTTCATTTATTTATTCTATTTAAAAAAATATAATTAGACGTAAAAACTTCCGTAAGAACCACTTTTTAGTAAAGAATTGCGATTTTTCGTACAAAAAATAAAAAAATTTTCATAAAAATATTTTCATACAAAAAATTTTTCATATAAACACTCGTGTGACGTAGGTGCGCAGAAAAAACCAATTTGAAATATGGGTAGGCGTAATCTGTATATTCTTTCATTCATGCATTCGAATCGAATCTATAACGAATTTTTTTAATCTGAGATTTATAAGGAAACGTTTTAAGATTTTAGTAATAAAAAAAGCATATACTTTAAAAAAAAAAAAAGGTGTGAGCGACGCTGCAAAGCAAATAGATCTGGATAAAGGGAATCCGGATAAAACTGGGGTGAAGGGGACAAAAAAATTAGTCAGAAGAGAGAGATGATAGGAGCAACCTATGATACCAACCAGCCATAAAGAAATACAAATTTTGGAAAAATAGAAATACTCATCAATGGAGATAGCCCTCTACAATGAATGTAATTCAGGGCCTTTCACAGTATATGTCAAACAATTTACTGTTAAATAAACCTCTAAGCGAAATGGGGTATACCGCATATATTCCACGCCACCTCATCAACAGAATAGGCAGAAGTAACGGAATACCAACCGATACGGATCTAACAATGCTAAAAAATGAAATCATATCACCAATTGAAATCGAAAAAATAATAAGATTCAACAAAAGAACCAAAAAAGAAGACGACTCATATGAATGGTCTCCTACTGGTAGAGTAATAATTTATTTCAAGGGAAATGAAGTCCCTAGGGAAGTCAAAATTATGTACTCAAATTACAAAGTCGACTACTTTGTAAGGAAAGTAAAACAATGCTTCAACTGTTTCAGATTTGGGCACATTTCAAGAATCTGTAAACAGACAGTCAAAACGTGCTATAAATGTGGTGCAAAGCATGAAAAGGAATGTGAGAAAACAGACTACAAATGCGCAAATTGCTATGACAACCACAGATCTACCGATCCAATATGCCCAGCTCGTGCAAAGGCGGAAGCCATCAACAAAATGATGGCAATCGAAAACATCTCCAAAAAAGAGGCCGAAATTAAGATAAAATATGGAAAAACCAATGGGGCCCTAGAAATAAACAACCCACATGAATTCCCCGAATTAGGATATATATCAAACAACAACATCAAAAAGAAATTAATAATTGATGTCAAAAACCACATCAATGAAGCAAACAAGATCCGGTCAAACTTCAACTCCTTCAGCAGCATAGCAGCAAGGTCCATGAACGTAAAAGAGCCAAACAAGACAAGTAATACAAGCACTCTCACAAACAAATTTGAGAAAAAGGAAAAGGAAAGAGAAGTAATAGAACACAATTATATTACAAACAAAAGGCAAATAGATAAAATGGAGGAAATAACTGCCCAAGTGTTCAAAACTTTAAATAAAGGATTAATAGAGGGATTCTCAGCAAATGACAATAACGAATTACAGAAATTTAACTTAAACAAAATCTATCTAAGAAAACTGAATGAAGCTGGGACTGTTTAATATTCAGAGCATACATAAATCCACAAATATTGAAACCCTCGAGCTATTCATCCGGAAAAACAACATCGATATAATGGCTCTCACGGAAACGTGGGAAAGAGCCAATGAAAAAAAAAGGTGTGAGCGACGCTGCTCTCACGGTAGTTGATGTGTAAACCTGTAGGCTCGTTAGCGTTGCATGTGGGAATATCGCAGAGGTTGTGCTTTTAACAAGCTAGAGATTTGGGTCTTTTATTGAAATAAAGCCATTACATGTATATATTTAATGTAAAAGACAAAATTTATTTTTAAAGTTTAAGTGAACAAATAATTGGTTTGTGGTAACTGAAATAGGAGACGTATACCGTCGTCTCAAGTGTATTGATGTACCGTGAAAATATCGCTTCGATTGTCGTTTTTGTGTTCGTCGTTGGAATGTGTCTGTTCGAATTCATTTCCAAGTTTAATTTTTCCCGCAAGAATGTAATGAGCGGCTCTGCCTCATCTAAGGCGAAGTTAATGCTGAAGTCGCCTCACAATATCATGGGTAATTTGTCGAGGTCTGTCCCAAGCTCAGCGGATCCGACCGGAGTGTATGGTAAAAGAACAAAATGAATGAATTTTATAATTGCGTCGACGGGTTGATTTGGGGAGATGTACACGACTACTGAAAGTATCTTGTGTCCGTTTTGCATTACAAATTCAGCTGCACAAACGTCTCCGATTGCTCTTGACGTCATTGTGGCACTCGAAATTTGGCGATCTGTAATAGTCACATTTGGTATATTTATACGTGCTGTATCACGCTTCTGATATATCGCTACACCACCAGCTCGTTGTCCTTCTCTTTTAAACTGCACGTAACAATCAAAGTTTATAACGGAAATATGCTCATCGTTACGTAGCCAAGTTTCGCTGAGCATCAAGAAAGTACACTGTTGAGTGACCGCATCTGTGAGGTCGTTGTTGTGTGCCCTAAGACTTTGACAATTAAACACGAAGAACGATGTACATAGATTGTGATCCAAAATTTCTAAAATCGAGTGCTGATAGGTGTGTAACGAATTATTTGCAAGTCTAGCAAATTCATTTTGGAGTGGAATCAAGGTGCGTGCAATTCTCCGCCCATGATGAAATTGTCGATTGTTGTTTGGTGCAACAATGAAAAGTCCACCAAGATTAGTTACTCTCGAGAGAGCCACGTAGACGAGCTGTTGGTCATGCGACTTGTCGTAAGCGTATACAACTTGGTCGAAAGCTCCACCTTGTGATTTGTGAATCGTCATACCACAGGCAGGAATGAGAGGAAAATGATTTCGTTTGGCAGTTATTGTTCCATGAAAACCTCCACAACTTTGCTGAACATTGTAATCGCGTGTGACTTCTATATAAAAGTTTAAAAGTTTATATTGACTACAGCGCCAAAGTGGTGAGAGATAGAACTATATGGTCTTCGACAGAAATAATCCCCATGAAAAACTTCACAACTTTGCTGAACATTGTATTCGCGTGTGACTTCTATATAAAAAGTTCTTAAATTTGTTTTGCCTCCAGCGCCACAGCGGTGGCTAATTGAACTTTGTCGTGGGTGTCAGAATGTGCGCCATAAAAATCTCAATAACATTGTCTCAGGTCAGAATCATGTATATTGTATATTTCAGATTATAAATGAGGTTTTCCAAAATGAGCTGTCAAACCACCCTTTTGTAACCACCCGACTCCCAATCTCCCCGGGAACAAAATTTCTCCACGTTTCAACTAATTCTCTACAACATATCAAAAATCGTTTTTTTTTTTTTGTTTTGCTCAACGATATATTTATTTCCAAGTTTAATTTTTGATGGCTCCGCCCATCTGATGATCACAGTCGATTTTTCAACTAGCCCCTATCGAGAGCAAAGATGTTTACATATCAAAAGTTAATGAACGTGTAATTTTTTTTGAAGATAAATTATTAATACAATGAATCTAATATAAGCTCATTTACAGTATACATAGAAAAAGCGAAAGCTGAAGCAAATGGAAAAGATACACAACTGAAATAAAGTTATGGAAAACTAACTAACTCAGAAAATCAAGAATGTTATCTCGGCAAACAGAATAAATCAAAATCACTGCAAGGTAATGGTCAACGACCTAAACTCGGCTAACAATTTAGCATCAGAAAAATCCTTAAGTGAGACTGGATACAATGCACATATATCGCGTCACTTTATCAACAAGGTTGGAACTATTGCAGGCAACCCTGTTTTTTGAAGAAAAAGTCATTCCGACCAGAAATGCAGTTTATTGATCCCAAACGCATAATTTCGTTATATGTTTAAAAACAATTTCAACATCGTGAAATAATTAAAATTTAGTAAACGCGTAAATTTTTATTTAATTTAATTATTTTTCTTCAAAGAATAATTAATTACAAAAAAAATTAAGTAAAATCAAAAGGCAAGAATGAAAATTTTTTATACATTTACAAAATTTGCCTTTCCGCAAATTTGCTAATATCGGTCAAAGTACAATTCGGTTTAAGTAGATTCGATTAAAGTTAGTATTTGTTTTAGAGTTTACGCGGTTAAAAGTCGTTATTGAGGTCAGTCGCGTTTTAACTCAAAATTATAAAAAAAAAACTTGGAACGGGAGGAGAAGGAATACAGAAAAATGGTCGTTGATACGAAAGTCTTTTTTGGAAGCTTGAAGAGTCTGGCTTTGGATCATCAAGAGGAGGGGTCTAGAAAATGTTAGATGAAGGTCTTAGAATGAGATCAAAAATGAAAGTAGAGTTGCAAAAAAAAAGAAAAATTTTAATGGAATAAACGCGTAACTGAAATAAATACGATTAAAGTTATTTTAACAGCTTCCAATTTGGGTTTTCTTTCATAAAATAAAATAAAATAAAAATAAAAATAAAAAATAAATAAAAAAAAAATTTTTCAAAAAAATTTAATTATTAGAGTAAGAAGAAATGTAAAAGTGCGTGTCATTAATATATCGTCAGCTATTTTCAATGAAGCCCTCAAAGGAAAATGGTCTAAATACAAATTTTTTTTTGCTTTTATGACACCTGCAGGCTTGGAAGCTTTTATAAACATTCCAAAAAAAAAAATGAAAGCGCTATATTGGAAATCATCAAAATTGGAACTGTTCACAGAAAACAATACAGCGGAAAATTTCATATAAAAACATCTATATATTTCTTCAAATTTTCATACGAAAATCAGAAAATTGTACAAAAACACAAAGGAATAGGAGAAACATATATATGTGGAAAAACTGAAAAATGTGAACTCGCCACCGCATGGGTTCGAACTCAGCACCCTTGGTTTTTACTACTAAGTTGACTTTCTCACTAAGCCAATGATTCCACTTCAGATTCACATTCTCCACTAATTCTGTACACAACTTATTTGTGTACTACTTCTTTTATTCCTACAACTCGGCCATCCTGACAATACAGCCGCCCTCGGCTGTCGTCACAAACACAATGCCATCATGAGTGTAAAAGAACAACAAAACAGAGTTGAAACACACACCGGTTAAAAACGCAATCAACTACAGTGTTCCTCATCCCGGTTGAGCTCCCAAATTGTGGAAAACTGAAAAATGTGAAATCGCCATCGCATGGGTTCGAACTCAGCACCCTTGGTTTTTACTATTAAGTTGACTTTCTCACTAAACCAACGATTCCACTTCTACAACTAATTCAGATACTCCACTACTTTTGTACAACTTATTTCTGTACTACTTCTTTTACTCCTACATATATATATACGTATCATTTATATATATTTTAAATTCAAATTTAAGAAGCATCATGTAAATTACTACAAAAAAAAGAAAAAAACAAAAACTAAAATTTCATAAATTTCAAAAAAAAAAATATTTTTAAATATTTGCAAACCAATTAATAATTAAAATAAAAATAATTTTTTTTAGAAATGTAAGAAATTCAAAAGCAAAAACAAAAAAAAAACTTAAGGTATTTTTTTTTTTTTTTTTAAACTTTATGGTCCTAAGACCGCCTTACTCTAGAGCCAATTTCCACAGAAAGAGGGCTAGAGGCTTACTTGGCCAAAAACAATTGTTTTTACAGGGCCAGCTTGTGACTTCTTCCTTGTTTATCGTGTTTTCACTTTTTTTTTTTTTTTTTACCCTTTGTTTGACACTTCCTTTCTAACTTTCTGATGTTTTGTTTTTTTTTTTTTTTTTTTTAAAGAGATATCTTATTTACTCTCACGAAATTAATAATTTCGTCAAAATTTTTCCCTTTATTATTTTGGAAAAACTCGCTCACATTTTTACACTTAGCTAATTCTTTACACTTTTCCCTGCTTTTTGTATATTTCTTACACTTGAAAAAAATATGATCTAGCGTTTCTTGACAGCCGCATGAATCACAAATGTCATCATTTATTACTTTTAATTTTTTCAAAGTTACTTTACCAAAGGTGTGGTTAGACATAATTCTATTTATTAATTTGATGTCAATCGGTTTCATTCTTGCTGATATATACCATGGTCTTCTTTCTGGAATCTCCCAAATCTTCGCATAATCTTTACCCTTGCTTATAGATGTTGTTTTATACTCTTCTGTCCATTCTTCCCATATTAAACTGTTGATTTGATTCATAGCTTCTTTCATGGATAACATGTTAAAGATTGTTACCCCATCCTCAACAGCTTCCCTAGCTAATTGATCAGCCCTTTCATTACCCTCTATTTCACTATGACCAGGTATATAGTAGATTCTAACTTGTAGATCATTGTTTTTTAACTCTTGAAGCATTTTTGCAATGTTATTGTTTATTTCCTTTTTTCGAATTTCAAATATTCCAGACTTGGAGTCCGTAAGAATTGCTACTTTTTCCATGTTGCTTTCTTTTGCTACTATTATAGCTCTCCACATCGCCAGGAGTTCCGCTGTCATTGATGAAAGTCTTTGATTCACTTTGAATTTCTTGTTTATACCTGTTTTTGGGTGATGAATTGCGACTCCCGTTGTGCTTTCTTTTATAGACCAATCCGTGAACATTATTTCAAAGTTTTCTTTTTTAAGATTAGCAATCAAATTTTTTGCTAGCATATTTGTTATCCTATTACCCACAAATTTTTTACTTATATTCCCCATATAAAAGTCCGGAAAAGTTTTAATCCAACCATCATTTTTTAACACTTCCTTTCCTTGTCCTTCCACACTATCAAAAATTGACTTGAATTTTTTGTATATCTTGCCATATGATGTTTTCAGTTGTTCCTCTTTTACTGCTCTCATAAAGTCCAGTCCCAGCCAAGTTGCTTTCAATATTTCTCTAGCTGTTAGCTGTTGAATTCTAAATTCCGGTGGTAATTCACCACACATAGCATAAATGACGTGGTTTGGTGTGCCCTTTATTAAACCTAGTACCTTGCGTAGAGCTGCATTTGAAACCGTTTTCACTTTCTGAAGAATTGCTTTAGACATATTTGCTGTAGAAATTATGGCATATTCCAATCTAGATCTTGCAAAAGCTTTATACATGTTTAGTCCTATTCTGGGATTCACCCCATATCTGCATATATGCTCAAATTCATTAATCTTATTAACTAGATTACTTCTTGCTTTATCAAAGTTTTTGTCTTTCGATAATATGAAAAAGTCATCTGCAAACTGGAAAATTATAGTATTTTGATCCGCAATCATGTGTAATTTCCTTGTGTAAATATTAAACAAAATAGGGCTAGTTTCACTTCCTTGCATTAATCCTGAATTGCATTTACTTTCTGCTTTCGACATCACCAATTTTCTGTCCAGTAAAAAGTCCACTATCCAATTTATCACAAAAGGATTAATTTTGATTTCACTCATTTCTTTACTTAAAATTTCTACATTAACGCTATCGTATGCTTTCGTTATATCAATGCTTACCCCTATAATTTTAAAATTATTGATTTTAGCCCGGCTTACTGTGTTTATTATGTCATTTATGCATAATGAGGATGACCTATTCTTTCTAAAACCATAACACCTTTGATTTAGTAATCTATTACTCTCTACATGATTCTCTATTACTGTTTTTAACAGACCATCAATAATTTTATACATACATGATATTAAGCATATGGGTCTAAAGGTAGTTGTGTCATTGTCAACACAGTTACTTTTCGGAACTGGTATTATCTTGATTCTTCTCCAGTCTTCCAAAATATTTCCGTCCTTCCATGCTTCATTCAATGCCACGAAAACGTTTCGTTTTTGCTGGTCGTTCAGTTCCTTTAATATCCTATATGAAATGTTGTCAACCCCCGGTGCTGAATAACTACTCCTAGAACTCAAGAAATTAATAAAATCTTCATAGTTGAACTCCGGTCTTATTGAATTTAATGTTGAGATTTTGCATTTATTGATATTTATAACGTCGTATCTAGCATTTTCTTGCAGAAATTTCTTTTCTTCCTTCTTTGCCCACTTTTTGTAAATTCTCGGGGTATTCTCACCATTCTTTATCCTATTTATTCTTTCCCAGTATTTTACGGAGTTTTTACTACTGGACAATTCCTTCAAAAAATCATTCCAGCTTTCCCTCTTTGCCTTCCTAATTTCTGCTCTTAACCTTGTTTCTATAGCATTTATTTTGTTTGCTATCACCATGCTCTTGGTTTCGTTGTATAACTTCTGGTTTTCCCTTTTTTTCCCATGTAGCGTATGTAGCACTTTATTCCACCATTTTTTGGGGAAAAATCTATCTTTCCCTCCGGTTATAGATGTTGCACAGCATATAAGATTGCCCTTTAATTCAGTTACAATCTCCTTAATGTCCTTGGATACCGTCATATTGTTATTTTTCTCTTTGAGTTTCCTAAAAGATATGAACTTCTTAATTCTATCCTTGAGTTTTGACTCCATTTCCATTATGATCGGATAGTGGTTACTTCCTGTGATCTTATGATAATCCACCTGCCATGTTATGACGCTTTGGATGTTAGTGAACGTGATGTCAAGGGTTGATCGAGCATCGTTAATTTCGTATGTGTGACCCCCGGAATTCAGACATCTCATACCGTTGTTGTACATGAACTGTTGTATCATTTGCCCCCTTCTGTTATTCACATTGCTCCCCCATGCATTGGCTTTAGCGTTCATATCTCCTGTAATAAGTATAGTGTCAAGACTTTGCAATTGTATTTCCAAGCTGGTTAGTTCTCTTGCCAGCCAATTATTGTCGGTACTCGGGCTTATATACAGACCAATAATGACTATGTTCCTACTTAAATTTTTTGTCTTCATTGCTATCATTTCTAAACCTGAATTTATGTTTATTCTTTCTGTAAGGATTGCATTATTACAAAAGATACCTACACCTCCTCCATTACTCTCTTCCCTGAATTTTCCTGTAAACGTAAAGTTATTAATCTTATATTTCTTACTGTTTGTTTTTTGCCAGGTTTCATTTAATATCAAAATGTCTATCTTATTTTTCCTGATGAATAGTTCCATTAATTCTAGATTTCCCTCTCTATCTAAACTTTGCACATTAAAGCAGCTAATCTTCATCTTCGGGTTCTATGCTTGGTAAAGCCGTCTCTATAGAACGGTCTTTTATACGTTTAAACATTTCCATTTGGCTTTCATCTAGTAGAACTTTCCACCTCTCCTCCTTATCAGTAAATAATTTATGGATCCATTCCATTGTTTTCTCGAAGTTTGCTATTTTATTTCTTAATTTTATTATTTCTTCGTTACCTTCTTTATCCATTAAGTTTACTCCTTGATGTTCCCTCACATTTACGCTTTTAGATACTATTTTCCCCTTTGGTTTCACTGCGATTTTTGCAGCTTTGCCGGGATAAAAAACTCCACCTTATACCTTAAATACATTAATTTAATGTACTTTGGTATCTCATTTCCTCTAAAATGTAATTTTACTCTGTCCGTTTATAGTTTATGTGGATGAAGTAAATCAGGAAGAATCGAAAAGAGGAATGAGCCCGTTGAGGTTATGTAAAAAACTCAAAGAAGTGGAAGTTAAAAATATAGAAAACGTGGAAAAAATTGGATTTGGGAGGTGTAAAATCACTTTCAATGACAAGAATACTGCGAATGATGTGGTAAGAAACAGAATTTTAGAAGAATATGGATATAAAGCTAGAATTTTTAAGCATTTTGTGTCCAAAACGGGCATAATATTTGATATTCCATTAGAGCTAGAGGAAGAAGAAATAATGGAGGAAATTGTATCACCAATCCCAATTATGAGGGTGGAAAGAGTCCTAAGGAAAAACTATGACAGGAAAGATGAAAATGACCTACAACTAATCCCAACTTAAGGTATTTAAGAACAATTTTAATTATTTAATCATATTATCAAAATGAACATTAAATTGAATTTTGTATTGAAAACATATAAATAGACAAAAATAAACAACTGTGATCAGATGGAAAAATCAATTTTCCAAATATCAAAAAGTAAAATACAAAATACAAATACTTAGAATTAGTTTGCCTACCACTGATTGTAACAGTTAATATTGTTAACTGTTACAAATATTAGTTAATTCGAGATCTGAATAAAGAATGAAAAGTATTCAGTGTTCATCCCGCAATCATCACTACTAGAAGAAGAAATTAATTAATAAAACAACTTTTAATCATAGTGCAGGATTACAAGCTGTTTTTTGGGTAGAATTCTACCGCAGACATAGGTTACGGTTAGTTGGAGGTGAGGCAGAAGATCTACCTCTCGAAATGATGGCGCAGCGGAGTTTTTTACGCACACAAACAAGAGTCACTGTTTGTGTCGGTTTCGAAAAAAATTGAAAATTCAAGCGCGCCATTCGCTTACTGACCGTCAACATGTAATCATAATCTAGAAGTACATAGGAAATAGTAAAATAGTAGATCCTAACAGTTTGACGGTTTAAGTTCGAGTGATGCTGTGCTCACACATACTAATACACTCCTTGTGTAGCTTGTATAAAAAACTGTGGTATAAATATTCCACGTCTAATCGGTGTGGTAGTTTTCTACCCAAAACTTGACGGTAGATTTCTACCGCGTGTAATCCGGCACATAAAACGAACTTGTTTCTTGTTAATACGAAACCTACATAATGCTACAATGGTAAACCTCAAACATATTAATAATAATCAAAGTTGGATTTCTGATGAATGATCAACATTTAACATAGAAACAAAACCAAAAACCCTTTGAGTATATAAGATTCATGTTATTTGGAAAATTCTTTGTTTCTGGTTTTGGTATTAGATATCGGTGCCATTTGAATGACAGCTGATATGTAATAAAATGATGATTTTAACGTAATTTTTTTTTTTGAAAATAAGCAAGCCCAAAATTTAGTATTAGGAAGAATTAATGTCATTAACATTATTTGTATAAATTAATATTGAAAACGAGATCAAAATAAAAGAAAAAAAAAACAAAGGAAACGTAATGAATAGAAACCCAAAATTGTCTTAAAGTTTTTTGAATACATAGTTTTTCTGGGGAAAAAAAGAATTCTAGTTGCTCTTTCACCGTTTAAAGCATTGGTCCACAACTGGTGGTCCGCGAGATCGTAAAAATGGTCCGTGAAACATGGGCACATAGCTTGTAGTTTGTACACTGAGGTCTCAGTGGACAAACTACTACTACTACTTATTAGAAAATAAACACACAAAATTTCCAAGCAATCATGTAACTATTTTATAGCCTATATAATATACCTATGCACTTATACAATTCATTATACATTATACATACCTACATTATATAAATAAAGACATTATATCCTACCACTGTTCGGCATTTGTATACACACGGAAAGAAAAGAATATAGCATTGATTGCTATAAATATTATAGTAGCCACGATATAACACATCGTGTAATAAAGTTTGGAAAAAATATAAAAATTATAGCAAAATCTCTAAAGATTGTAGCATATTTTAAAAGAATGATATTGCATTTAGCCCTGTAGCAAATTTTACAATGCATATAGTAAATAAAAAACGGAATTTTACGGTCAAACACTTAGCAAGACTTCATATTTACATAGTAAATACAAACATGGCGAAATATGAAATATATATTGCAATCATAGAGATACATGGAGTAAACATCTCTATGAGTGCAAAATTTGAGCATTCTAAAGATAGAATTTGGCGAATTTGGCATAAGTATGTGTATTCAATACAAAAACAAAAATTTGTGTTATAAATGCTACAGGCTTGAGTGTTTAACAATATTAAACAAATTAAATCATTCTTTGCTCTAACCTCTAACGTGATGTTGTATAGTACAGTGTTTTCCAAATAAATTTGTGGCAATCAACATCTCATTACGCACATACCATAGGGTTTTCAACTTGTTGTAAAGAAATTGAAATCATTATATCTGAGATTTTAGGAACCGAAGATAGCTTTGATTTGTCACAATTTTTATATTCAATTTTGTTAATGAAATAGAACTTGAGACTTGTTAAATAATATTGTTCTTTTATTGAATTATTTCGGAACACATTAGAAATCCTCCACAAATTTTTATAAGATTGGTTATAGTGGTTAAAAAAAATGAGTGATAAAGAATTTTTGAAAAATATTCTTGAACAATGGGGATTTAGCCACTTATTGCATAAGTTAATTGGTAAGTACAAAATCACAATAATAATAATAATAATTGGACCACAAAACTTTTCTTGTGAAACTGATACTATTTCATATGTGATAAATATAAAAATATTAAAAAGTTTTAGTTTTTTGCCCTTTAAGGGATTGCAATTGTTTTCTGGAAAAAATTTAAAGAAACATTCCATCCATCAGAGGTTACAAACATTTTGGACAATATGTCATCATTTAGTTACAATTTATTTATATAAATTTTAGACTGTGTCCACGACGCGGAGCAGCATTTCTTCCAGCTCGTCTTTGTTTCAAAGTTTTGACGATACTCTAATTAATTACAACGATGGCGAGTTAGTACACGAAATATACGTAAGTTTCATTTTAATCCTAACAATATCTTATGAAATAAAATTAAAAACTACGAATGATTATTATTTAAGTGTTATAACACGTTTAAAGCTTTGTTTCTTTATAATATAGCTTCCATCTTCACAAGTTTTGTCATCAATTGAAAATGTTATATCAATTTCAAGTGATACCTACAAAATTCATCTTACAGGATGACATACCCGGACAAAACAGGCTGGTATGACAAGGTCCCTATAGAAGGCGAAGGCATAGGCTCGGGTATATTCTCGGAAGATCTTAGCATAGCGAAATCTTTCAGACTTACACTGGAATGCAACGTCTTCCAGGCAGAATGTAACGTGTGCCCTAAAACTACACGCTTACTTATATTTTCAAACCTACACGGTAACACTATTGTAAACATCTGCGTGGTCAACTTTTGCGAAAAAACCGCATGTTTCAAAAAATTCCTTCCAGAAAATTCGATTCACCTCATATCCGTGGTGGAAATAAGTTGAAAAGAGTCCCCGCTGAGAGAACGAAAGAAGAGATACAAAGAGGAATGGGGAAAAGTCGACCGTGTACTATTCTGATTGGCAGGATAAAAATATAAAACAAGAAATACCGGTTTTTGATTTAAGCTGAGGAAAAATTTTTACGAACGGGAGATGGGAGAATGAGAAAAATTTGGTGGAGAGACAGTCTGGTTCGAAATGTTATACAAGAAAGTCTAGTTTTGGAGTCTAGATAGAGGACTTGGGAATAGAGAAGAAAAAAATAAATTTTAATGAAATTTAAAACGAAAATGGAAGTTTTTTTTTAATTGAAATTATAAATATGAGAAAATTAAAAATATAAAAGTGGAAAAGGTCGGAAAAAAAAAATAATTTAATGAAATTTAAAACGAAAATGGAAGTTTTGAAAATAGATAAAAGAAAAGTGTAAAATTAAAGTGGAACCCCGAGTGCATATTGCACAAAGATACCAGGCTGTTTGCCTGGCGATGAGGTTTCCCAACGCTAACCAGGCAAGCATAATCCCAGGCTATATCCGCACTTGAGTGCACAACGTTCGGCCCCAACACATCCGGCGGCAACAAGTAATAACCCCGGCTGCCTCAACAACAACAACAACAACAAACAATCATCCAACATCGAGTATCACCAACATCATCTATAACATCATCATTCTCAACATCGATGACAACCCCAACATAAGATATCAGATACATATATATATATAAATTTTCTTTTCTTTATTTTTTTTTTTCAAAAAAAGAAAAAGCAACAAAATCTTTAATTATAGAAATTCTTGAAAAAAAGGAAAAAAAGAGAAAATTCGCTTTCGAAAATGGTTTTGCCATAGTATGCATTTCGGTTACATAATTTTGATTTTTTTTAGGACAGGGGGGGTTCATCAAAGGCCTTTGAGGAAACCACGTAAGTTCTTTTTTTGATTATCCTGAAATTATAAAATATCTATATATATACAAATTTTCTCCTTTTTTTTCAATTAAATAATTCATTATCAATAGAAAAAAAAAAAGAAAAAAAAAACTTGTCTTGGCAAAGGAAGCTTTGTTTTATTGTTAATATAATTTTTCAATTTCCCGTTGTTTTATGTATACGAATTTTTGTTGTTGTTTTGAATATTGGTGTATAACCTATTTGCGGCTTAATAAAGGAAATTTATATAAAAATTCGTCATTGCGACACTAGACTTTTTGGAGTTTTTTTTTTGGAATGATGGCTAAGTTCAGATAGTGAAATCGCGAGAGAGGGATAGAGTTAGAGCTCGAATTGGGTGAATGTTATGGGGAAAACATGGAAAAAACTAAGGGTCCATGCTCATTTGTAGGAGCGAGCATTGGACATACGGAGATCGGCATTCTGCTGTCGGTCCATGTGGGAGGGAAGTGCCCCAAAGTCCGGTTGGCATTAACACCTTTGCCAATCGGCCCCGACATGCCTCGCAAGGCTTTCGCGGACGGCTGGTCAAGTTCCGGTGACCACCTAATTAACGAACACCCCATTTATTCGTTTTTTTTTTCTCGCAAAACCGAATTTCCTTGCTTGATAGCTCGCGCTATCACTCTAAAGTCTGAACGAAGTTTACATTCATCATGCACGCATAAATAACTATGTGTAACGCGATGACAGATGGTGGTGAGCAGCGACCCACCCCTCCGGCGAGTTAGTCTGTGCAACTCAGCAAGGCGTGCAGCCTTTCAGTTGCTCACATTTGCTGCACCATCTCATATCTTCTACTCGCAAGGAAGAAGATATGCTGAAAAGGTCATCTGGGCATTTGCTTCTTCGATAATTCCCCAAAATATGTAAACCCCTTGTTACATATATGGCGCCCAACGTTCGTTGGTTCAGCCAGCGGATTTTTAATTTTGTTTGCCATTTGTATTTTCGACTTCGGTTGAAATTACAAATGGAGCTCAAACAAAATTGTTTGACACATTTTCGAACGAGTTGATGTTTGGAAATGGTGTTTTGGTTGTTACCTTTTGGTAAACCAATATTTCAGAAAAACAAATTTTTTTGAGAAAATTTGACTCAAACATTTTTCGAAACTTTCGAAACACCCTGTTTCAATTTAAAAATTTTCATCTGTTTTTCTTATTAGTCAACTTTTTTCTGAAGGTGTGTTCACATCATCAAAATTTCTGAACGAAGTTTTGATGTGAACATAATTTCGGATGTTCGTTTTTTTTGCTTTTCGCGATCGCGTTTATGTTGAGTCCTACTGTCGTCACGTTTTATTTACGGTTGCGTAGTAGCAGTTACTTCGGTTTTTTTTTTATTGAATATTCCGCTTGCCGCAAAAGCGTTTGAAATGTGGATTACGGGCTACATGAATATTGTAGTCATTGCAACGCTTCAGGTTTCAATGCAGTTTGGACTCCGGGAAATGCTACAGATGCGGATGTATGAGCTTTAGTGCGCCTTTTCGCACATTCTCGTGCTTAATTAAGCCCATGAATAATGCGGTGAGGACACGAGAGTCATGCAACGACATCAAACATAGTGGTCCGGGATTGTGCCAGTCGTTTGGATCGGATCACATGCTACGGGCTTGGTTGCTATTGCAGGTGTTCGATCACTCGACTTGGTACCGTTCGCGGGTCACCCATCAACATCCAATTTTCTTTTCGTGAGTGCATGTCGGGTTTATGTTTTCTTTGTGTCGTCCACTTGTTTCGTCTCTCTCTCTCTCGCTCTTATAAGTTAGATTATAAATAATTTTAGGATTGATGGTAGGAGTAAGGAGTTTTTTTTTTGTATGCGTAAGCGTACAAAAAGAATATAGCATATAGAGTAGAGTATAGCAAATTTTTTTTGGGAAATTTATATTATTATTTTTGGATTTTCAAATTTTGCGGAAATTCATATTTTGATTAGTTCGCTTTCGATTGAGATTAGTTTTAGTTTATTTTAGTTTTAGTTTTGATTTCAGTTTAGGTTTTTTTTTTGATTTAGCTTTAGTTTTATTTTAGGGCATACTTTTTTGAAATTATTTTTGGTATTATTTTTTTTTATTATTTTTGTTCACAGTTAATTTTGGTGAGGGATTTTTCTTCATTATTGTATTTTTTTATTATCATAATTTTTATAAACATTATATTTTTTTTTATTATGAATTTTTTTTTTCTCCATTAACTTCGTGTTGGTTTTAAACAAGAATTTTTTTTTCTCTCTTTCGGAAAAGAAATATTTCTCAATTTTTGGCTTAGCTATTTGTGCTTGTGATTTTGGCCATTAAACCTCTCTTCAAACAAAAAACCAATAATCAATATGATTTCAAATTCTGCTCGAAATGATGGTTATGATGCACGCATCGAAAAATGGGATTTTTCGTTCAGTGGTGAGATCACTAGTATGCCTGTAGAAGACTTTATATTTCGGATTGAGCTATTACAATCGAAATGTAATATAAGTTGGAATGCCATATGCACCCAAATATTTACCCTGTTCACTGGTAAAGCAGAGCAGTGGTACTGGCACCTTCTTAAACGAGAACCAACTATTGATTGGACCGGAATAAAGTCAGCTCTTCTACAACATTATGGCAGTCTCGACACTGATAATGAGATTTTGCTACTCATGCTGCCAAGAAAACAAAATACCACTGAATGTTTTAATGATTTCTATGATTCGATCATGTCTATGAACCTTCGTTTAACGGTTCCAATGACGGAAACAGAATTGGCCCAAATCATGCGCAGCAACCTCAAAGATAGCGTAGCAAATCTCATCTTCACAATGACGACTCCCACTTTACGTTGCCTTCAACAAGTTTGTCGCAAAGCAGAACGTCATCTTTCTCTTAGGGAAACACCAAAACCTGTCTGTCAAAATCAACCAAGTATAACTAATGTGTCATCTGAAATTGCTAAGGCTAGAGTTATACCACCGGTTAAAGAATTTAATGCTGCTATTGTTCATTTGCCTAGTAACAATTTCGAATCTGATAAGTCTTTCAATATTAATATCCCGCATCGAAAGTCAATTAGAACAGAGTTTCCAATCGTAAACGTTAATCAGGCCTATCCACGCGATTGGTTAAGTAAAGGATATAATGTCAATGTGGTTGGAAATGGATGTTCAATGGTTGTATGTTGGAACTGTGACAATGATGGTCATGAATTCTTTGAATGTGTAATACCACAAACGTCCTTATTTTGCTATCAATGTGGTAAGAAGAATGTTTCGTTTCCATTGTGTCCTAAATGCCATCCGGAAAGTATTCAACAGCAAGGTATCGGCAATGACCCTATTGAACCAACCATAACGGAACCAACATTGAACTTTGAACGGTCATCTCCACCAACACATTCGCCAGATGACAAAATCTTGAAATACGAAACGTCAACTAAAATCTTATCTAATAATAATATACTGGAAAGGTCGAATAAAACATTACATCAACGTCAAATGGAATATGACGAAGCTAGAAATAGAATAATCGGTGCTTTACTAAAACCGAGTAAAATTAGTAGGTTTAGAGAAAGGTGTAAACAAAAGAAGTTATTGGGTAAAACGGTGGAATCTGCTTTTGTGAAGCGTAAACATGACGATCGACCATATGCTAAGGTGGAAATCGACGGTGAATCCCTTTTTGGCCTTTTGGACAGTGGTGCAAGTGTGTCCTGTCTAGGCGCTGGCGCTTTAGATTTCCTCGAACGTCATAAAATTTTAATTACTGGTCGTCCCACCACAGTCAAAACGGTTGATGGTAAAGCTCAACCTGTACACGGGCAAATTGCGATTCCAATTACATACAATAACATTATAAAAACACTTTCTCTATACGTCGTACCAGGACTTACCCAAAATCTATATCTAGGTGTAGATTTTTGGAAAGAATTCGATATAGCTCCGACTATATTTTCTAAAACCGAAACTTTATATTGTTTGTCAATTGACGATCCCAACACACACGCGCTAAATTCGGAACAACGCGCGCGTCTTGAAAGCATCTTAACTTTATTTCCTTCCTTTAACCAAGTCGGTTTAGGAAAAACACATTTAGAAGAACATGTTATTGAGGTAAAAAACGCGGAGCCTGTAAAGCAGCGCCACTACCCTGTTTCCCCTGCGGTGCAAGCCCTCATGTATGCTGAGTTGGACCATATGTTGGAATTGGGTGTCATCGAAGAAAGTGTCAGCGCGTGGAACTCTCCTGTAGTCTTGGTGCGCAAACTTGGAAAGGTTCGCCTCTGCCTCGACTCCAGGAAAGTGAACACCCTTACGAAAAAAGACGCTTACCCACTTCCACATATAGAAGGCCTTCTCAGTAGACTTGAGAAGACGTGTTTCATTTCAAGTATTGATTTGAAAGACGCCTTTTGGCAGATACCGTTGGAAAAGCAGAGTAGGGAAAAAACTGCTTTCACAGTGCCTGGTAGACCGTTATACCAGTTTACAGTGATGCCATTCGGGCTCTGTAATGCTCCTCAAAGAATGTGTAGACTGATGGACAAAACAATTCCAGTCGAGCTAAGAGAAAACTGTTTCGTCTATTTGGACGATCAGTTAGTAGTTTCTGAAGATTTTGATTCTCACGTTAAACTTTTGGCAACCATTGCACGTTGCTTGTCTTCTGCTGGACTCACAATAAATTTGGAGAAAAGCAAATTTTGCATGAGAGAAGTTAGATATTTGGGTTACATCGTTGGTAACGGATGTTTAAAGACCGACTCAAATAAAGTATCTGCAATTTTTGACTTTCCTGCACCTACCACTCCAAAACAGGTTCGTCGATTTTTGGGTATGACAGGATGGTATAGGCGGTTTATTGCCAATTATGCCTTCTTGTCGTCGCCAATTACTGACTGCCTAAAGAAGAGTGCCAAGTTTGTTTGGACAGCGGAAGCTCAGGTAGCGTTTGAAGCCTTGAAGTCTTCATTAACTACGGCCCCGGTATTGGCCAACCCTGATTACACTAAACCCTTTATTATACAGTGCGACGCGAGTAAGACCGGTGTCGGAAGTGTTTTGCTGCAAAGCGACGACCAGGGCAATGAGAAACCCATCGCCTATATTTCTCAAAAGCTGAACTCAGCACAACGCAACTACAGCGTGACGGAACTGGAATGTTTCGCTGCGGTGTTGAGCGTTAAAAAGTTCAGAGCCTACGTCGAAGGTTTGCCGTTCAAAATAATCACCGACCATGCGAGTTTAAAATGGCTCATGAGTCAGCGCGACTTGAGCGGACGTTTGGCTCGATGGAGCTTAAAGCTTCAAACCTTTGATTTCGCGATTGAACACAGAAAAGGCTCAGAAAATGTGGTGCCAGATGCGCTTTCACGTCTTTACGTGGACGCGATTTCGGCACCTAGCATAAACTTGAATTCTGAAGCCTTCAAATCAAAGGAATATCTCGACCTGATCGATACAGTGCAAAGCAACGAAGAAAGGCTGCCTGACACGCAAGTGTCAGATGGCTACGTGTATTTCAGGACAAGCTTTAGCACTGGCAATATCTTTCAGGAAGATCGATCGTGGAAGCTATGGGTTCCGTCTAGCTTTACGGACGAGCTAGTTCGTCTGGCGCACGATCCTCCACAAGCTACGCACGGCGGTATTACCAAAACCTTATATCGTTTGCGGCAAAGATACTTCTGGCCTGGTATGGCTAGCGAAGTACGTAAATATATCGCGAGTTGCATCGTATGTAAAGAGTCTAGGGCTCCAAATAGCGTGTTGAGGCCGCCAATGGGCAAACAAATCGAAGTTGACAGACCATTCCAGTACTTATATGCTGACCTGTTAGGACCCTACCCTCGGTCTAAGCATGGTAACACCACTCTCCTGGTTGTTTTGGACAAATTTTCGAAATTTGTTTTGTTCAAGACACTACGTAAGGCGTCTGCCGTGCAGATCACCGATTTCTTGGAGGAAAGCGTATTCAATTTATTCGGCGTACCCGAGATTATATTTTCTGACAATGGACCGCAATTTATATCAAAAGAATTTCGCAAATTAGTTGAAGCATATGGTGTAAAACACAATCGTACAGCTATCTACTCACCACAAGCTAACGCATCGGAACGTGTAAACCGTTCATTACTGGCGGCCATCCGCTCTTATGTTGGCACCGATCATAGGGATTGGGATCAGAATTTGGGAAGCATCGGCTGTGCTCTTCGGAGTACAATCCATGCTTCTACGGGGATTGATCCATATTTTCTTGTTTTCGGTTCCCACATGATCACACATGGCTCGACCTATGAACTGATGCGGAAGTTAAATGGTTTGAATGATGGTGAATTGGTTGTGTCCTCAAAAAAAGACCAGCTTGAACTAATTCGCGAACGCGTCAAAAATAATTTGTCGAAAGCTCACCAACAGCATGAGCGAAATTATAATCGTCGAACCCGGGTAAAGAGATTTATTGTCGGACAAGAAGTCTACCGAAGAAATTTCACGCTTAGTGACTTCGCAAAAAATGTCAATGCTAAGCTAAATCGTAAATTTCTGAAGTGTCGGATTGTTCGTGCGATTGGCGATTCCCTCTATGAGGTCGAGGATTTGCAGGGTAGAACCATAGGGGTTTACCATGCCAAAGACTTGAGGCAATAGTGAGCTAAGAACCGACATCCACTGCCGCGGTTTAGGGCGGATCATTTCCTTTTATTTTCTTTCGTTTTCTAGTGCCCGGCTAGCTCAGTCGGAGAGCAACGGAGACTCTTTCGGGTGTGGTCGAGCCTCACGTTGGGCAGTGCAAGATTCCACGTACCACTCAAACCACCCACACGCTTTTCAGTTACGTCCGGGTTGATAGATCAATCCCTGACGCATCTGTGTTGTAACGTGTGCCCTAAAACTACACGCTTACTTATATTTTCAAACCTACACGGTAACACTATTGTAAACATCTGCGTGGTCAACTTTTGCGAAAAAACCGTATGTTTCAAAAAATTCCTTGCAGAAAATTCGATTCACCTCATATCCGTGGTGGAAATAAGTTGAAAAGAGTCCCCGCTGAGAGAACGAAAGAAGAGATACAAAGAAGAATGGGGAAAAGTCGACCGTGTACTATTCTGATTGGCAGGATAAAAATATAAAACAAGAAATACCGGTTTTTGATTTAAGCTGAGGAAAAATTTTTACGAACGGGAGATGGGAGAATAAGAAAAATTTGGTGGAGAGACAGTCTGGTTCGAAATGTTATACAAGAAAGTCTAGTTTTGGAGTCTAGATAGAGGACTTGGGAATAGAGAAGAAAAAAATAAATTTTAATGAAATTTAAAACGAAAATGGAAGTTTTTTTTTAATTGAAATTATAAATATGAGAAAATTAAAAATATAAAAGTGGAAAAGGTCGGAAAAAAAAAATAATTTAATGAAATTTAAAACGAAAATGGAAGTTTTGAAAATAGATAAAAGAAAAGTGTAAAATTAAAGTGGAACCCCGAGTGCATATTGCACAAAGATACCAGGCTGTTTGCCTGGCGATGAGGTTTCCCAACGCTAACCAGGCAAGCATAATCCCAGGCTATATCCGCACTTGAGTGCACAACGTTCGGCCCCAACACATCCGGCGGCAACAAGTAATAACCCCGGCTGCCTCAACAACAACAACAACAACAAACAATCATCCAACATCGAGTATCACCAACATCATCTATAACATCATCATTCTCAACATCGATGACAACCCCAACATAAGATATCAGATACATATATATATATATAAATTTTCTTTTCTTTATTTTTTTTTTTTTCAAAAAAAGAAAAAGCAACAAAAGCTTTAATTATAGAAATTCTTGAAAAAAAGGAAAAAAAGAGAAAATTCGCTTTCGAAAATGGTTTTGCCATAGTATGCATTTCGGTTACATAATTTTGATTTTTTTTAGGACAGGGGGGGTTCATCAAAGGCCTTTGAGGAAACCACGTAAGTTCTTTTTTTGATTATCCTGAAATTATAAAATATCTATATATATACAAATTTTCTCCTTTTTTTTTCAATTAAAAAATTCATTATCAATAGAAAAAAAAAAGAAAAAAAAAACTTGTCTTGGCAAAGGAAGCTTTGTTTTATTGTTAATATAATTTTTCAATTTCCCGTTGTTTTATGTATACGAATTTTTGTTGTTGTTTTGAATATTGGTGTATAACCTATTTGCGGCTTAATAAAGGAAATTTATATAAAAATTCGTCATTGCGACACTAGACTTTTTGGAGTTTTTTTTTTGGAATGATGACTAAGTTCAGATAGTGAAATCGCGAGAGAGGGATAGAGAGAGAGCTCGAATGGGGTGAATGTTATGGGGAAAACGTGGAAAAAACTAAGGGTCCATGCTCATTTGTAGGGGCGAGCATTGGACATACGGGGATCGGCATTCTGCTGTCGGTCCATGTGGGAGGGAAGTACCCCAAAGTCCGGTTGGCATTAACACCTTTGCCAATCGGCCCCGACATGCCTCGCAAGGCTTTCGCGGACGGCTGATCAAGTTCCGGTGACCACCTAATTAACGAACACCCCTTTATTCGGTTTTTTTTTCTCGCAAAACCGAATTTCCTTGCTTGATAGCTCGCGCTATCACTCTAAAGTCTGAACGACGTTTACATTCATCATTCACGTATAAATAACTATGTGTAACGCGATGACAGATGGTGGTGAGCAGCGACCCACCCCTCCGGCGAGTTAGTCTGTGCAACTCAGCAAGGCATGCAGCCTTTCAGTTGCTCACATTTGCTGCATCATCTCATATCTTCTCCTCGCAAGGAAGAAGATATGCTGAAAAGGTCATCTGGGGATTTGCTTCTTCGATAATTCCCCAAAATATGTAAACCCCTTGTTACATATATGGCGCCCAACGTTCGTTGGTTCAGCCAGCGGATTTTTAATTTTGTTTGCCATTTGTATTTTCGACTTCGGTTGAAATTACAAATGGAGCTCAAACAAAATTGTTTGACACATTTTCGAACGAGTTGATGTTTGGAAATGGTGTTTTGGTTGTTACCTTTTGGTAAACCAATATTTCAGAAAAACAAATTTTTTTGAGAAAATTTGACTCAAACATTTTTCGAAACTTTCGAAACACCCTGTTTCAATTTAAAAATTTTCATCTGTTTTTCTTATTAGTCAACTTTTTTCTGAAGGTGTGTTCACATCATCAAAATTTCTGAACGAAGTTTTGATGTGAACATAATTTCGGATGTTCGTTTTTTTTGCTTTTCGCGATCGCGTTTATGTTGAGTCCTACTGTCGTCACGTTTTATTTACGGTTGCGTAGTAGCAGTTACTTCGGTTTTTTTTTTATTGAATATTCCGCTTGCCGCAAAAGCGTTTGAAATGTGGATTACGGGCTACATGAATATTGTAGTCATTGCAACGCTTCAGGTTTCAATGCAGTTTGGACTCCGGGAAATGCTACAGATGCGGATGTATGAGCTTTAGTGCGCCTTTTCGCACATTCTCGTGCTTAATTAAGCCCATGAATAATGCGGTGAGGACACGAGAGTCATGCAACGACATCAAACATAGTGGTCCGGGATTGTGCCAGTCGTTTGGATCGGATCACATGCTACGGGCTTGGTTGCTATTGCAGGTGTTCGATCACTCGACTTGGTACCGTTCGCGGGTCACCCATCAACATCCAATTTTCTTTTCGTGAGTGCATGTCGGGTTTATGTTTTCTTTGTGTCGTCCACTTGTTTCGTCTCTCTCTCTCTCGCTCTTATAAGTTAGATTATAAATAATTTTAGGATTGATGGTAGGAGTAAGGAGTTTTTTTTTTGTATGCGTAAGCGTACAAAAAGAATATAGCATATAGAGTAGAGTATAGCAAATTTTTTTTGGGAAATTTATATTATTATTTTTGGATTTTCAAATTTTGCGGAAATTCATATTTTGATTAGTTCGCTTTCGATTGAGATTAGTTTTAGTTTATTTTAGTTTTAGTTTTGATTTCAGTTTAGGTTTTTTTTTTGATTTAGCTTTAGTTTTATTTTAGGGCATACTTTTTTGAAATTATTTTTGGTATTATTTTTTTTTATTATTTTTGTTCACAGTTAATTTTGGTGAGGGATTTTTCTTCATTATTGTATTTTTTTATTATCATAATTTTTATAAACATTATATTTTTTTTTATTATGAATTTTTTTTTTCTCCATTAACTTCGTGTTGGTTTTAAACAAGAATTTTTTTTTCTCTCTTTCGGAAAAGAAATATTTCTCAATTTTTGGCTTAGCTATTTGTGCTTGTGATTTTGGCCATTAAACCTCTCTTCAAACAAAAAACCAATAATCAATATGATTTCAAATTCTGCTCGAAATGATGGTTATGATGCACGCATCGAAAAATGGGATTTTTCGTTCAGTGGTGAGATCACTAGTATGCCTGTAGAAGACTTTATATTTCGGATTGAGCTATTACAATCGAAATGTAATATAAGTTGGAATGCCATATGCACCCAAATATTTACCCTGTTCACTGGTAAAGCAGAGCAGTGGTACTGGCACCTTCTTAAACGAGAACCAACTATTGATTGGACCGGAATAAAGTCAGCTCTTCTACAACATTATGGCAGTCTCGACACTGATAATGAGATTTTGCTACTCATGCTGCCAAGAAAACAAAATACCACTGAATGTTTTAATGATTTCTATGATTCGATCATGTCTATGAACCTTCGTTTAACGGTTCCAATGACGGAAACAGAATTGGCCCAAATCATGCGCAGCAACCTCAAAGATAGCGTAGCAAATCTCATCTTCACAATGACGACTCCCACTTTACGTTGCCTTCAACAAGTTTGTCGCAAAGCAGAACGTCATCTTTCTCTTAGGGAAACACCAAAACCTGTCTGTCAAAATCAACCAAGTATAACTAATGTGTCATCTGAAATTGCTAAGGCTAGAGTTATACCACCGGTTAAAGAATTTAATGCTGCTATTGTTCATTTGCCTAGTAACAATTTCGAATCTGATAAGTCTTTCAATATTAATATCCCGCATCGAAAGTCAATTAGAACAGAGTTTCCAATCGTAAACGTTAATCAGGCCTATCCACGCGATTGGTTAAGTAAAGGATATAATGTCAATGTGGTTGGAAATGGATGTTCAATGGTTGTATGTTGGAACTGTGACAATGATGGTCATGAATTCTTTGAATGTGTAATACCACAAACGTCCTTATTTTGCTATCAATGTGGTAAGAAGAATGTTTCGTTTCCATTGTGTCCTAAATGCCATCCGGAAAGTATTCAACAGCAAGGTATCGGCAATGACCCTATTGAACCAACCATAACGGAACCAACATTGAACTTTGAACGGTCATCTCCACCAACACATTCGCCAGATGACAAAATCTTGAAATACGAAACGTCAACTAAAATCTTATCTAATAATAATATACTGGAAAGGTCGAATAAAACATTACATCAACGTCAAATGGAATATGACGAAGCTAGAAATAGAATAATCGGTGCTTTACTAAAACCGAGTAAAATTAGTAGGTTTAGAGAAAGGTGTAAACAAAAGAAGTTATTGGGTAAAACGGTGGAATCTGCTTTTGTGAAGCGTAAACATGACGATCGACCATATGCTAAGGTGGAAATCGACGGTGAATCCCTTTTTGGCCTTTTGGACAGTGGTGCAAGTGTGTCCTGTCTAGGCGCTGGCGCTTTAGATTTCCTCGAACGTCATAAAATTTTAATTACTGGTCGTCCCACCACAGTCAAAACGGTTGATGGTAAAGCTCAACCTGTACACGGGCAAATTGCGATTCCAATTACATACAATAACATTATAAAAACACTTTCTCTATACGTCGTACCAGGACTTACCCAAAATCTATATCTAGGTGTAGATTTTTGGAAAGAATTCGATATAGCTCCGACTATATTTTCTAAAACCGAAACTTTATATTGTTTGTCAATTGACGATCCCAACACACACGCGCTAAATTCGGAACAACGCGCGCGTCTTGAAAGCATCTTAACTTTATTTCCTTCCTTTAACCAAGTCGGTTTAGGAAAAACACATTTAGAAGAACATGTTATTGAGGTAAAAAACGCGGAGCCTGTAAAGCAGCGCCACTACCCTGTTTCCCCTGCGGTGCAAGCCCTCATGTATGCTGAGTTGGACCATATGTTGGAATTGGGTGTCATCGAAGAAAGTGTCAGCGCGTGGAACTCTCCTGTAGTCTTGGTGCGCAAACTTGGAAAGGTTCGCCTCTGCCTCGACTCCAGGAAAGTGAACACCCTTACGAAAAAAGACGCTTACCCACTTCCACATATAGAAGGCCTTCTCAGTAGACTTGAGAAGACGTGTTTCATTTCAAGTATTGATTTGAAAGACGCCTTTTGGCAGATACCGTTGGAAAAGCAGAGTAGGGAAAAAACTGCTTTCACAGTGCCTGGTAGACCGTTATACCAGTTTACAGTGATGCCATTCGGGCTCTGTAATGCTCCTCAAAGAATGTGTAGACTGATGGCCAAAACAATTCCAGTCGAGCTAAGAGAAAACTGTTTCGTCTATTTGGACGATCAGTTAGTAGTTTCTGAAGATTTTGATTCTCACGTTAAACTTTTGGCAACCATTGCACGTTGCTTGTCTTCTGCTGGACTCACAATAAATTTGGAGAAAAGCAAATTTTGCATGAGAGAAGTTAGATATTTGGGTTACATCGTTGGTAACGGATGTTTAAAGACCGACTCAAATAAAGTATCTGCAATTTTTGACTTTCCTGCACCTACCACTCCAAAACAGGTTCGTCGATTTTTGGGTATGACAGGATGGTATAGGCGGTTTATTGCCAATTATGCCTTCTTGTCGTCGCCAATTACTGACTGCCTAAAGAAGAGTGCCAAGTTTGTTTGGACAGCGGAAGCTCAGGTAGCGTTTGAAGCCTTGAAGTCTTCATTAACTACGGCCCCGGTATTGGCCAACCCTGATTACACTAAACCCTTTATTATACAGTGCGACGCGAGTAAGACCGGTGTCGGAAGTGTTTTGCTGCAAAGCGACGACCAGGGCAATGAGAAACCCATCGCCTATATTTCTCAAAAGCTGAACTCAGCACAACGCAACTACAGCGTGACGGAACTGGAATGTTTCGCTGCGGTGTTGAGCGTTAAAAAGTTCAGAGCCTACGTCGAAGGTTTGCCGTTCAAAATAATCACCGACCATGCGAGTTTAAAATGGCTCATGAGTCAGCGCGACTTGAGCGGACGTTTGGCTCGATGGAGCTTAAAGCTTCAAACCTTTGATTTCGCGATTGAACACAGAAAAGGCTCAGAAAATGTGGTGCCAGATGCGCTTTCACGTCTTTACGTGGACGCGATTTCGGCACCTAGCATAAACTTGAATTCTGAAGCCTTCAAATCAAAGGAATATCTCGACCTGATCGATACAGTGCAAAGCAACGAAGAAAGGCTGCCTGACACGCAAGTGTCAGATGGCTACGTGTATTTCAGGACAAGCTTTAGCACTGGCAATATCTTTCAGGAAGATCGATCGTGGAAGCTATGGGTTCCGTCTAGCTTTACGGACGAGCTAGTTCGTCTGGCGCACGATCCTCCACAAGCTACGCACGGCGGTATTACCAAAACCTTATATCGTTTGCGGCAAAGATACTTCTGGCCTGGTATGGCTAGCGAAGTACGTAAATATATCGCGAGTTGCATCGTATGTAAAGAGTCTAGGGCTCCAAATAGCGTGTTGAGGCCGCCAATGGGCAAACAAATCGAAGTTGACAGACCATTCCAGTACTTATATGCTGACCTGTTAGGACCCTACCCTCGGTCTAAGCATGGTAACACCACTCTCCTGGTTGTTTTGGACAAATTTTCGAAATTTGTTTTGTTCAAGACACTACGTAAGGCGTCTGCCGTGCAGATCACCGATTTCTTGGAGGAAAGCGTATTCAATTTATTCGGCGTACCCGAGATTATATTTTCTGACAATGGACCGCAATTTATATCAAAAGAATTTCGCAAATTAGTTGAAGCATATGGTGTAAAACACAATCGTACAGCTATCTACTCACCACAAGCTAACGCATCGGAACGTGTAAACCGTTCATTACTGGCGGCCATCCGCTCTTATGTTGGCACCGATCATAGGGATTGGGATCAGAATTTGGGAAGCATCGGCTGTGCTCTTCGGAGTACAATCCATGCTTCTACGGGGATTGATCCATATTTTCTTGTTTTCGGTTCCCACATGATCACACATGGCTCGACCTATGAACTGATGCGGAAGTTAAATGGTTTGAATGATGGTGAATTGGTTGTGTCCTCAAAAAAAGACCAGCTTGAACTAATTCGCGAACGCGTCAAAAATAATTTGTCGAAAGCTCACCAACAGCATGAGCGAAATTATAATCGTCGAACCCGGGTAAAGAGATTTATTGTCGGACAAGAAGTCTACCGAAGAAATTTCACGCTTAGTGACTTCGCAAAAAATGTCAATGCTAAGCTAAATCGTAAATTTCTGAAGTGTCGGATTGTTCGTGCGATTGGCGATTCCCTCTATGAGGTCGAGGATTTGCAGGGTAGAACCATAGGGGTTTACCATGCCAAAGACTTGAGGCAATAGTGAGCTAAGAACCGACATCCACTGCCGCGGTTTAGGGCGGATCATTTCCTTTTATTTTCTTTCGTTTTCTAGTGCCCGGCTAGCTCAGTCGGAGAGCAACGGAGACTCTTTCGGGTGTGGTCGAGCCTCACGTTGGGCAGTGCAAGATTCCACGTACCACTCAAACCACCCACACGCTTTTCAGTTACGTCCGGGTTGATAGATCAATCCCTGACGCATCTGTGTTGTAACGTGTGCCCTAAAACTACACGCTTACTTATATTTTCAAACCTACACGGTAACACTATTGTAAACATCTGCGTGGTCAACTTTTGCGAAAAAACCGTATGTTTCAAAAAATTCCTTGCAGAAAATTCGATTCACCTCATATCCGTGGTGGAAATAAGTTGAAAAGAGTCCCCGCTGAGAGAACGAAAGAAGAGATACAAAGAAGAATGGGGAAAAGTCGACCGTGTACTATTCTGATTGGCAGGATAAAAATATAAAACAAGAAATACCGGTTTTTGATTTAAGCTGAGGAAAAATTTTTACGAACGGGAGATGGGAGAATAAGAAAAATTTGGTGGAGAGACAGTCTGGTTCGAAATGTTATACAAGAAAGTCTAGTTTTGGAGTCTAGATAGAGGACTTGGGAATAGAGAAGAAAAAAATAAATTTTAATGAAATTTAAAACGAAAATGGAAGTTTTTTTTTAATTGAAATTATAAATATGAGAAAATTAAAAATATAAAAGTGGAAAAGGTCGGAAAAAAAAAATAATTTAATGAAATTTAAAACGAAAATGGAAGTTTTGAAAATAGATAAAAGAAAAGTGTAAAATTAAAGTGGAACCCCGAGTGCATATTGCACAAAGATACCAGGCTGTTTGCCTGGCGATGAGGTTTCCCAACGCTAACCAGGCAAGCATAATCCCAGGCTATATCCGCACTTGAGTGCACAACGTTCGGCCCCAACACATCCGGCGGCAACAAGTAATAACCCCGGCTGCCTCAACAACAACAACAACAACAAACAATCATCCAACATCGAGTATCACCAACATCATCTATAACATCATCATTCTCAACATCGATGACAACCCCAACATAAGATATCAGATACATATATATATATATAAATTTTCTTTTCTTTATTTTTTTTTTTTTCAAAAAAAGAAAAAGCAACAAAAGCTTTAATTATAGAAATTCTTGAAAAAAAGGAAAAAAAGAGAAAATTCGCTTTCGAAAATGGTTTTGCCATAGTATGCATTTCGGTTACATAATTTTGATTTTTTTTAGGACAGGGGGGGTTCATCAAAGGCCTTTGAGGAAACCACGTAAGTTCTTTTTTTGATTATCCTGAAATTATAAAATATCTATATATATACAAATTTTCTCCTTTTTTTTTCAATTAAAAAATTCATTATCAATAGAAAAAAAAAAGAAAAAAAAAACTTGTCTTGGCAAAGGAAGCTTTGTTTTATTGTTAATATAATTTTTCAATTTCCCGTTGTTTTATGTATACGAATTTTTGTTGTTGTTTTGAATATTGGTGTATAACCTATTTGCGGCTTAATAAAGGAAATTTATATAAAAATTCGTCATTGCGACACTAGACTTTTTGGAGTTTTTTTTTTGGAATGATGACTAAGTTCAGATAGTGAAATCGCGAGAGAGGGATAGAGAGAGAGCTCGAATGGGGTGAATGTTATGGGGAAAACGTGGAAAAAACTAAGGGTCCATGCTCATTTGTAGGGGCGAGCATTGGACATACGGGGATCGGCATTCTGCTGTCGGTCCATGTGGGAGGGAAGTACCCCAAAGTCCGGTTGGCATTAACACCTTTGCCAATCGGCCCCGACATGCCTCGCAAGGCTTTCGCGGACGGCTGATCAAGTTCCGGTGACCACCTAATTAACGAACACCCCTTTATTCGGTTTTTTTTTCTCGCAAAACCGAATTTCCTTGCTTGATAGCTCGCGCTATCACTCTAAAGTCTGAACGACGTTTACATTCATCATGCACGTATAAATAACTATGTGTAACGCGATGACAGATGGTGGTGAGCAGCGACCCACCCCTCCGGCGAGTTAGTCTGTGCAACTCAGCAAGGCATGCAGCCTTTCAGTTGCTCACATTTGCTGCATCATCTCATATCTTCTCCTCGCAAGGAAGAAGATATGCTGAAAAGGTCATCTGGGGATTTGCTTCTTTGATAATACCCCAAAATATGTAAACCCCTTGTTACAAGAAATATTGGTAATTCAAAACAAGAACAGTTGCTCAATCCAATACCGAAAGGGAATAAACCGCTGGAGACCTTTCATATTGATCATTTAGGACCGTTAAGTACAACCAAAAAGGATTCCAAATAAATCCTAGCATTAGTGGATGGCTTTTCTAAATTCTGTTGGTTGTTTCCTACCAAAACTCTAAACGCAGACGAGGTTGTGAAGAAATGTGAAATAGTATCAGACGTATTTGGATATCCAGCAAGGATGATATCGGATAGAGGTGGTGCATTTATTTCAAATCAGTTCCGTGAGAATTGTAGAGCACATGATACCAAGCTTCATTTTATTTCAGCCGGAATTCCGAGAGGCAACGGGCAAGTTGAACGATTACACTCAACTGTTATAGCAGCACTAACGAAGTTGTCGCTGAATACACCTGAAAAGTGGTACGCGTACGTTTCAAATCTACAGAAAATATTGAATAGTACATTTCATCGTGCAATACAAATGACACCTTTCGAGTTGTTAGCAGGTCGTACTAATACATACTCAAAATGATTTGTTTTATTTAAAGATAATCAGGAAATTTTCAACAGGTTTGGTTGCCCGATGGCGAATGCTCTACAAGCCTCTCATTCATGTCGGATGATCATGAATCTACTTCCGCAATATCGGACCACCTAATAGTGCAGTTTGAGTGATAACTTACCAGGCGCAACAAATGTATCCACTCCTGTTAATGGAAAAATTAAAAAAGTAGATGATATGATAAAAGAGGTAAGGAATGAAATGTCAGAGGTGGTGAAATTACTCAAAGATGGTTTGGCGGAACCAACAACGAAATCAAAAACTATTGTTCAAGACTTCTTTGAAATATTGGCAAAGCAAAGGGATCTATCTCCCCTTGAATTTTCTTCCCTTCAAGTAAAAATGCTAAATGTATTATATAAAACACTTGAAAATAGACAACTAAATTAATAAATTTTCGAATTTTTATTTTTCATCACAAAATATTTAATTATTTAAATAGCTTTTTAGGTAATCTCGCATTGCGAAGGCGTTTTAGGTTGCGTTGGAACTGTTGAAGATTTTACTTTGCCGCAATGGTGTTACTTCTTCACGTCAAGTACCTAGGATTAATAGCTTGCAGAATCATGCAATTTTACGAGATTATGAAGAGCTACACAAGCTCTAACAATTTTCTCTGCATTTTCAGGTATTAGATTCAAGCAATTTGTAAATATCTTCGACTTGGCCGTTAGAATCCCAAATGTATTTTCGATTTTAACTCGTGCTTTAGATAGCTTTCTATTGAAATTTTCTTTGTCTGGTGTTAGTAATCATCCAGGGTATGGCGTCAATATATGCCGTTTGAGGGGAAAAGCTGCATCTCCCACGAAGTAGAAAGGAAATTCTATAGAAGAATTAGGCAATGGCCCAGGTTTGGGAATATTCATAGTTTCCTGTGTAAGATAAAATAAATATAATATGTACATTTGTTAGGTTAGGGAACCACCATAGTAAACCCATCCAGATTGAGAACCACTTTTATTTCACATACCAATCGTTCCATAGTTTGACATTTTGAACATGAGGAATGTGAGAAAACGTAGCAGTCTGATTTTAGAAATACATAAGAATTGACATAAGAATAAATGTGTTAAGAAAAAGCGCAATATAATATTGTTTAATCAAATAAATTATACTGTTAAATCCAATAAATTGCTTTAAAGATCCAATAAATTATTTTAAACTTGTAATATTTGATTCCCGAAACTGCTTGCCTTCAAAATTCGTCCATCACTTTGACTCCCGTAAGCTCCTATGTCCACCGCTGTGAATGTATAATTACAATCACAGGCAGCTAGGAGCATAATACTGAAATATTGCTTATAGTTAAAATAGAGTGTCCCCGAATGCCGAGGACACTTTATTTCAATGTTGTAACGGTAATAATTCCGTTTAGTTTTGTTTTCACTACTGGCTTGCTGATGGCCACGCTTTGCCGGGTGTCTTCAGCCTAGTTTGATTCAGGGTTCCCATCAGCGACCAGAGTGCTTGATAAACGTGGATAGGTAATAACGATAAAAAAAAATCAATACTGAAAAATTGCGGGATGAGCTTGCTGAACAAAAACAAAAAAAAAATTCCTCCAAAAAAACGGGACCTACTGAAAGCTGTTATTGGTGTAGAAAATTCATTTTGTTTGTCCATGGCGCATTGGTATGTCAACCGCAAAAAAAAAAAAAAAATCATAATTTATAAAAAAAAAGTTATAATTGTAACTCAACAACGATCCTCATCCATTACACATCAGTGAACCACCCCATTTCCTTATCGGTTTTATTTTTCCATATTAAATTTTAACTGTCAAACAAAAATGAAATACCGCAAAAAAAACCATTGAATATAAATAAAAAAACTTGAATTATATTATAACAAAAAAACAATTTTATTTTCAATTCTTTTTCCAGAAATCAGAATGTTATTTTCAATATAGTTCATCACACAGGAAAATCTTAATTATTCAAAAAAAAAAAAATTCAAAATTCAAAATAATACTGCAATAATTTTACAAGTCTATTCTTAAACCACAGAAAAATTCAAAAATCAAAATTAAAAAAAATGCGATCCACAAAAAAAACTACAAAAAAAAACTAGGCGAATTTGCACTAACTTCAGTTTGTTTACTTTAGTTTAATTGCATTTCAGCCTGATGAGTTCTTTAATTTTTCTTTTATTAATTAATTCATTGTATTGTCTTCCTTTTTTTTTTCTTTTTCTCTTTTTAATGTAATGCGGAAAGTGTAAAAGAAATCACGTTGATATTCCTTTTGTGACGTGACAGTGAATTAAAAAAAAATTGATGAACGAGAAAAAAAAAAAAAATAAATAAATTTACCGTCAAAATATTAACGGAAGAATAGGTGAACTAAAGTGCAAAAAAAAAAAATTTGTCCAAAATGAAGAAAAAAAAAAAAAATGGTACTTCTTGGTAATTCTTTATAAGGTAAGAAAGAATTTCATAAAACTCTAAAAAAAAAATCAAATCTAATCAAAAATTAGCACTTAGCTTTCTTTTTTTCTCCTTTGTTCATTCTTCTTTTTCTTTCTTTCCAATAGTCCAGTTGATCAGATGTTGAAAACTATGGTGACCTTGACCTCTGTTGAACCAGTCGATTTCGTCACGGCTCAAGAATTCAATTTCTTTCCTTTTTGAATATGATGTAAGAAACCGAATGCAGTAACTGAAAACACCCACATTCACCCGGTATTTGACAAAATAAAACTTAAATACTTTCTTTTTTTTAACTTTTTCACAAAAAAGGAATTAAAAAAATTAAAAAAAAAAAAAACGGTTAAATGAAAAATTTTATAATTTGGCAGAGCAACACCTTACACTTTGCTTTTTGAAAAATTTTCTGATCTCTTTCTTCGACAGCGGTTCCTTTTTATACCTTTTGGTATAACAGGACTTGTGTCTCAGTCTCTAAAATATGATTTTTATATGTAAATACTGTTCCTTAGACACTTTCTTACATGTCAAAATAAAGATAATTATTTTCTACATCTTTTAATCATCATTTTATGTAAGAATATTCATTAATTTTTCTGTATTTTACAAATACTGGTTTTTTTCTTTGTTACGTAGCCGTTACTTCTGCCATGGAGTAAAAGTACAAATTTTCACTTTTTTACTTCGCCGCAATTAATTTTTCAATATTGTTGAAACTATTTTTATCAAATAAATAGGTGTCTGTGGCTGTTTCCGACAGCGCCCGGTTTTCTGAATCCATTCATGTACATAATTTCAAAATCCTTGATATTTTTCATTTATAACCAATTCAAAAAGGAAATGGTACAAAGATTAGGTTAAATCCGCTACTGACTTTGAATTCCCAACCATATACGACCAACTCGTCTTTTAGTTCTCAGCAGGTCATAATGCTAATTAAATATTTGGTTCATGTTGTATGAGGAACAAGAAGGTTTCATCAAAAAGAACATCCATAAGTTTCATCATCTGTCAACGGCCCTTCCGTATATATAACGCTCGGATCCATTCCACTTAGTGCTAAACAAATTTTTTTTTTCTTTTGTAGTTTCTTTTTACAGTATTGGAGTGGTAATAGCAAAAGAGTTTTAATAATAATCAAAAAAAAAAATTATAACGTTGTTTTCTTCCCAGATGCTACATTTTCAGGCTCACTTCTGGATGCATTTAGGGTACGCCATTTTCATCATGTAAGTGACCTATAAGTAAGAGCCATTTTTAGAAGAAAGCTGTTCCATGTTTACAGAAAACACATAAGGTGGACTAGGATACATAACAACAACATTACAAACAGATAAGTGGAACTAATTATCATTTACTTTCTTTTCTATAAAAAAAACTAAAGTGATCTCCTTTTTATTTCTTTTTATTTTTAGGACAAAAGAATGAAATAAAAAAAAAGGATTTGTTAAAAGAAAACTTAAAAAAAAACGGTCGTTACAATGTGCTTACCATCGATAGCACCTATCACATGTGGCATGCCTGTATTCTCCAAGAATTGGTCTGCAATTCATTCAGGGTTTATGATTGCCGAATAAAATCATATTTTCTAATTCTTCTTTCAACAAGGGTCATTAGTAGCATGAATTCTTCAATTCCCATTCGTGTGGCTTTTCTAAATTCATCGGTGTCCTTCATTTTTTTAAATGGTAAACAATTTGTTGAAAAATCCATAAAGTTTTCGTTCGTTTTCAATATAAATAAAGCGATTCCATATTCTTGGCCTTTTTTTGCGTGCTAAACGACATATATTTAAAAAGTTTAGATATGATTCGCAATAAAAATTGCTTTAATTTTGAATGTCTTTCTATATCCATTTTTCAAAAAACCTTTTTCTTTGTATTAATCAAAATATGGATGCAATGAAATGCCAAAAAAAATTCTGCACGTCTATTTTACGTGCAGATATGCGTGCAGCACTGCATGCAGAATATCTGCACATGTGTTTCCAGCATAACTCGGCATGTTTAACTTTGACACATATCACGAATCACGGGCGAAATGTCAATGAGGCAACACTGAAAAACCAAACGCCTAAAAAATAACCATGTATATTCAGTAAGAGAAAAAATATAATAATCACCCGGATTATGATTGTCGCATCGTAAGCTAAACGACACGACACTCTGCGTCGTATCGATTTTATTTTGGTATTAGGTAAGAGATACGAAACGACCAAAAAGCGTTGCGATACGAATGCGGTGAAAATTCTATGGTGAAAATGAAATTTGCTATTGTCAATGGATTTTATCTGTCAAAAGAAGGAGTTTTATTAACGGGAAGTTGTCAAAAATCTTTAATTATCAATTATCGACATGGATTCCATCGACTTGTATTGTTCTGATGAAAATGTTAACAATGTGGAGTTGCTACGCAAGAGAAGAGAACTTTGAGATAATTCAAATCTGTTGGATTTGAGCGATGCAACGTATGTACCTTCAGATTTTGTAATTTTATAATTTAGTTTTCATGTTTTTTATAGTTTCAGAAAATTTTTTCGAATCTCGAAAGAAGCGTTCACTTGTACTTGTTTTTTTACAACAATCTCTTGATAAAGAATTACAAGAGTTTGAAAGAATACAAGGTCCAACGCATATACTAAAACACCAGATAGAAACTAAAAACAACCGACCGATTAAACAAAAATACATTCCACGGAATCCAGCTATGCAAAAGGTCATTAATCAAGAGATAGACATATTGCTAAACGAGAATAAAATAGAACCGTCTAAAAGTCCATATAGTTCACCAGTAGTGTTGGTCAGAAAGAAACAAGGAAACTGGAGGCTACGCATAGATTACCGTCAGCTGAACGATAATACTATCAAAGATGCATACCCCTTACCGCAAATTAACCACATTCTTGACAAACTAAAGGGAGCGAATTTTATTTCCACTTTAGATTTGAAGCAAGGGTATTGGCAAATACCACTCACAACAAAAAGCCGTCAATACACAGCGTTTACAGTACCAGGCCGAGGATTATTTCAATGGAAAGTTATGCCATTCGGACTACACTCAGCGCCGGCAACATTTCAACGATGTTTAGATCAAATAATAGGACCAGAGTTAGAACCATTCGCGTTTGCATATCTAGACGATATCATTATAATTAGTTCTAGTTTTGATGAACACATACAACATCTACAAAAAGTGTTTGATCGTCTGAAAAACGCAAACTTAAAATTAAATCCAGAGAAATGTGAATTTTGCCGTAAAAAACTCAAATATTTAGGCCACGTCATAAGCGAGAAGGGTATACACACCGATCCAGGAAAAGTTGAGGCAATAAGTAAACTCACACCACCGAAAACTAGAAAAGAATTACGTCGTTTTATAGGAGTAGCATCATGGTATCGCCGTTTCGTTCAAGATTTTTCCAGTATTACCGCACCGATTACCAAGTTGCTAAAGAAAAACCAGAAATGGTTGTGGGGAAAAGCACAGGATGATGATTTTAACACAATCAAAGAAAAATTAACCGAAGCACCAATATTAACATGCCCTGATTTCAACCATAAATTCACTTTGCAAATCGATGCTAGTCAAGATGGATTAGGCGTAGTCCTATCCCAAACAATTGACAAGAAAGAGCACGTTATTGCATATGCTAGTAGATCACTCAATCAAGCCGAGAAAAAGTATTCTACAACCGAAAAAGAGTGCCTAGCAGTTGTGTGGGGAATCAGGAAAATGAGACCATACATCGAGGGATACAGATTCAATGTATTAACGGATCATCAGAGTCTAAAATGGTTGCATTCATTAGAAAATCCGTCCGGAAGATTAGCACGATGGGCTATAGAGCTCCAACAGTTTGACTTTGACATCAGATACCGCCGAGGAAGTCGAAACATAGCAGCAGACGCACTATCACGCCAACCACTTCAAAATACCGATGATGAAATATGCACAATTGAAGCAGAGAGTAATCAAAAATGCAACTGGTACCAGAATAAAAAGAAAAATGTGGAAATACAACCTGAGAAAAATGCAGACTATCGCATTACCGACAACAAACTTTACCGACACATATACGATCCAACAACCTATACCGAAGACACCGTAACACCGTGGAAACTATGTGTACCAACACCGAGAAGAAGAGAAATACTTCAACAAAATCATGATGACGTAACCGCAGGCCACCTAGGCATTACAAAGACAATTGCACGAATAGCAAAATTATATTACTGGCCCGGAATGTTCCGAGACATCGCAAAATATGTACGTTCATGTGAATCGTGTATAAAATTCAAAGCTAGTCAACAGAAACCAGCTGGTCAAATGCACTCAACACCAGTAGATCATCCATGGCAAATAGTTATTTCAGATTTCATCGGACCTTTTCCCCGTTCTACAAAGGGCAACACGGTAATATTAGTATTTATAGACAAATTTACAAAATGGACAGAATTCATAGCTCTACATGACGCAACGACACCAGCACTAGTAAAAGGGTTCAAAGAAAGAATTCTATCCAGATACGGCTGTCCAAAAACACTAATAACCGATAATGGCAAACAATACACCAGCATAAAATTCCAACAACTACTTACAGACCTGGGAATAAAACAACGATTTACACCGCCATATACACCGCAAGCAAACCCAACAGAACGAATTAACCGAGTAATCAAAACTATGATAGCACAATACATAGAAACCGACCACCGTAAATGGGATGAATACCTACCAGAACTAATGTTAGCAATCAATACAAGTAAACAAGAAACAACAGGTTATACACCAGCTTATTTAAATTATGGCCGAGAACTACTTCTACCGAACACATCGTATGACAAACACACCGATATTCAAGAAAGCACCGATACAAAAGAACGTTTTGAAAAACTACAAAATATATTTGAACTAGTCCGGATCAACATGAATAAAGCATTCGAAAAGCAGCAAAAATACTACAATTTGCGACGTCGACAGTGGAAACCACAAATAGGAGAGAGTGTATTTGTCAAAACACACCCCCTCTCATCAGCTAAAGATAATTTTGCAGCAAAACTAGCACCAAAATATGATGGACCGTATATAGTTCAGAAAATTATTTCACCGGTAATAGTAAAACTGAAAAACAGTAACAACAAATCAATCGGAACAGCCCATATAAAGGATCTCAAAACCAGAACGTCCACAGTCGATCCAGAAGTTTCAAGCGATTAACTATAAAACCGAGATGAAGAAATTCGAAGAATACCAAGCCGAATATAACCGGGCAGAATGCTGTTGGAAATGTGGAGAACGAGGGCATACAAGAGCAACATGCACATCCCAAAGAACATACATATTTTGTTCATTTTGCCGAAGATATGGAGTTTACACCAGAGAATGCAACTGCGATATGGACCCAAAACCAGCACAAAGAAACATTGAAGATGCCTTGTTCACAATACAAGTAAAAATTTATAATCAATGGTTCACCGCACTTATCGACACAGGAGCATCGAAATCATGCATAGGAGAAGAAATAATGAAAACCGGTAAGAACAATTTAATCACACCTAACAATGAGGCGCACTGTCTGTGCTTAGCAGACAACACAGAAGTATACACCAGCAAAACAATCCAACTACCACTAATTTGGAGAGGACAGAAATTACAACACAACTTCATTTATGTCGCCAAATTAGCAGAAGAAATGGTAATTGGAACGGATTTGTTAGTCCGACAAAACTTCAAAATGTCGCTGAACAACATTATTATCCTTCCCCATTCGCGACAGATCATCAAAGAATCGAAAGAACCTCCTAAAACAAATAACCTTAAACCTGACCCAATCCTAAATAAATCCTGCCAAAAAGTATATAAGGCCGAACAAAAATCTAATTATTCATCATTAATCATCGAAAAGTCAATAAGAGAAGAAGCAATAATGAAACGCGCTATCCTCCTACCAGCGGACAACAAGGACCCAACTAAACGCAAGAGGACACAACCGGCTAAAATTTTTGCACCACCGAGCAAATTCAAAAATGTTGCGGTGCAAACAACAACAACAACACCGACTACAATAATGCCACCCACGAAAAATACAGATGACAATGTTAAAATGTTTCGGATAGCGGTCAACACTGAAACAACAAAAGCAACATCACCGAGGTATCCGACAACAGAAGCCATTGAGTGGAAGATAACGGAAGTAGCCAAACAAACAGCCAAACTTTCGTTAAAAGAGAAACCACTACCACAACAAACAATAAGACCAGCCGCTTTAACAACACGTACACCCCCGAGAATCGAGATTCTCGAGGATGTAATTATTAAACCAGCAAACCAGACCAGTCCAGTTGAAGAAATAGTGGTTAAAACATCAACCAAAACCGCTGAACCAGTCGAAGATGCAGAAGGTAAACCGCAAGACCAGACCGCTGATCCAGTCAAGGATATTACGATACCTCCCCATGCCAAACGCTTTAGGAGAAATGGACCCAAGGGCTTCATTTATGGGCGAAGGAACGCCACCGGAACAGTGACGTTAACATATAACGGGCTGACCAAAATCATCAAAGATGAAAACAATTTTTTTGAATTTTTTAGATTGTAAGATTTTTTTTGGAAGTATTGTTAATTTTATAAAAATATGTTTTTAGTTCTAAGAGTTATTATATATATAAAAAAAAACAAAAAAAAAAAAAAAAAAAATTACTGTTATTTTTTTGAATAAATAAATAAATATTTTGGGTTTTTTATGAAAATATAAATATTTTTATCGCTAATTGTTTTGATTTTTTTCTATATTTTTTCGATTTCTTCTACTTACTAATTTTTTAAATAATATTTTTTTAAGTCCTAAGAAAAAAAAAATAGAATTAAGAACTAAGGAAAATTTGTGAATTTTTTGAAAGAAACATGTAAAGAATATAAAAACTAACAAAATCCAAAATTTTCCTTCCCGAAGAAAGAGGGGGATGTAACGAAGTTACAAATAAAAATTTAACTTTCAACGGAAAATATTTTTTTTGGAAAAATATTTTCAGTTGCGAATATAATTCGCAGTTAAAAAGAGTCATTTGGAGTATAAGACTCAAAATAAACTCTAGTATAGTCAGTCTATCAGCAGACTCAGAGAAAGCCGTTTAGGAAGAAAGCTATACTTAGGAGACTGTGTTGGGAGTCACCCGTACCCCGACTTAGGAATCCTTCATAGTATAGTAGGACCTCTTCATAAGGGACACCTATTCGAGTCACCCGAACTCTTATAGGAAGATCTAATTGATATTGGACTTCTCTTACTAAATACGGAATTCTCTTTTACGAAATAACCGACCACAATACTGTTTGCGTCACCCGAACCGGCAGTACAGTGGAATCCCGATAAATGGTACACCTCAGCAGTGATACCATAACCGATTTTGCCTTGTAAAGAGGTACCTGCCCCTGATCCAAAATACTGTTTGCGTCACCCGAACCAGCAGTATAGACCGCTTGTTGTTTTGAGTCACCCGTACCACTCAACAAGATCTTCTAGACCAGATTTCCGAGGTAGTAAGTAAAACTACTGACCTGCTCGTATATACGAGATATTGCTTGATATTGTTTGCGTCACCCGAGCCAAGCAATATCAAACAAATACCGACCGATACGAGCCATACACATCCCATGTATTGCTTCCCACCTCGAAACATCCAAAATAACCTCCTTCCCCAATACTAAAACAACCGTATCTCCAAATAGGCAGGCAGGCATAAAAATTTAATAAAGACAAAATTATATTATTTTCAACACAAAACTGACTTGTTATTATTTCAACCACCCGTATCCGACCCCTGGAGCCGACGAGCTCACCCCGTGCAGAAAACAACATTACAATGTTAACCGTTACTAATTCGATATTAACAAAAAATACTTGGTGTTTAGACAGTGGTGCTACATCTCATAAGTGTTGTGAGAGAAGTTTATTTATATAATTTAAAGAGCATTCCGAAACTGTGGAAATAGCGGCAGAAAGCAAGTTTGTAATAGCAAAAGGAATTGAAGTAAAATTACAATACAGACAGACAAGCAAACAATTTGAAGGATTTGTTGATGCTGACTGGAGTGATGATTCTACTAATAGGAAGTCATACACCGGCTTCGCTTTCTTATTATCGAGTTTCGCTATCTCATGGGAAAGCAAGAAGCAGACTACAGTTGCTCTCAGTAGTACTGAAGCAGAGTATATGGCACTCTGTGCAGCAACAAAAGAAGTTGTTTATTTGAGGAGATTAATTAGTGAAATTGGTTTCAAACAAATTGTACAACTGCCGCCAATTTTAAACGGGGACAACTTAAGTTCGCAACAATTGGTTAGGAACCCAGTATATCATCCGAGAAGTAAACATATTGATATAAAGTACCATTATGTCTAAGAAATTTTCAACCAAGGGGAAATTGAATTAAGTTATATTTCAACAAATGAAATGACGGCTGATATATTAACAAAGAATCTGCAAAAGGTCGAACATTCCAGATTTATGAATTATTTAGGAATGACGCTAGAAAGTTCAGCATCTTGCGTTGAAAGGAAGTGTTCGAGTAATGTGAACGAGCCTTAACTATTGCAACGTAAGGACAATGTTATGTAGGAATCTATTACATTATAGTTATAAGAAGTGTATTCTTTCTCTCTTTTTAAATAAACCACTGAATGAAGCTGACATGTTTTAATTCCAATTGCGCACCAAATTCTAATCTATAGGGACCATTCCACCTGCATTTTGCAGGACTGGCCCGCATTTGTAGGATCTGTCCCGCATCGAAAATTGTCCCGCATTTTGACCACCATTGAAAATTGATCCGCATTGGAATTCGCTCTTTTTTCCTTATTTAATAAAAACTTGATATCAAATCTGTGGTGTTCCCATTTTCTACTAAACCATTAAAATTTACATTCAGTTTTAATTTGAATTTTTCTACTCAGTTTGTAAAATAAAACTTAGTTTGTTTTTGTATTTTTTCAATCTAGATTTAATTATTTTTATTAATGATCTAGTTGTTTTTTATTTTAAAAATATTAAATTACAACAAAAAGAATTTTCAGTTTTTCTCCAAGCTTCGAATCCAGAAGTCCAATTTTAAATTAAAATTATTTAAATAAAAATATTGCAGAAGTTCAATTTTTAATTTCAATTTTAAATTTTAAAATATCATATTTAAAATCAAAATTATTAAAATTAAAATATTGTATTAAAATTTTAAAATAAAGTTAATTATTAAAATACAATTAAAGTGCATTTATTTAAAAATACATTAGTTGGAAAAAGGTTTTATGCAGAAAATAAAACATATCCAACATTAATAAATCTACTCCACATCCTCATTCTGCTCCAATTTTCAAGTTTGCTAAGCTGGATTCGTAAAAGTTCATTACAACCCTATCATTATTATGCATTGCAACCCTAGCATTATTATAGACAATAAAGGTTTTCAGTTGTCGTTGTGTCAATCACTGTCAACTGAAAACTTAGAAATATTATTGCAAAAACAAACTTTACAAGTGCAGTTTAAATTTTAAATAGTAAGTTTAGTTTGTTTTATGTTTTAATTTTAAATATTATATATTTTTACCCTAGTAAAAAATGGCAAATAGGAAACGAAGCTGCAAATTCTCAGAAGAATCAAAAATTAGTGTAAATATAAATAAAAATTCTCATCATGATTTCTTTTTTTTTGTTAAACACGTTAGTTTTCTTTTGCAATGTAAATAAATTATTCACAATTTTTCATTGAAAATTATGTGTGTCACATTAGCCAAAAAAAAAAATAAAAAAAAAATAAAAAAAATAAAAAAAATAAAAAAAAAAAAATTTTTTTTTTATTTTTTTTATTTATTAATATAATGGAGAAGTCTAGGTCGCGTTCGAGAAGCGGAAGGGGTTCTAGCCCTAAGTTTAAAAGAGGAAAAAAAGAGGAAAGACCACAATCAACAATCAGTTTCAAAATGGATTATAATAACGAAATAATGACACCATTGAATATAGAGAAAAATTTAAAAGACAAAACATTAGTGAAAGATATAGGTAATACTAACCCGGAAAAAAGGTATGAAAATTTTATTCTAAAATTTTTAAAGGATTTTTAATATTTTAATATTTTACTTTAAAAATAATAATATTTTATTAAAAAAATTTTCTTTTTTGAACATTTTACCTGAAAAAATATTTTTTAATTTTTTAATATCTGTCAAAAATATTGTATTTTATTAAGTCATAATTACTGATGATATAACGGTGGGTTTCTACCCTTACATCTTTTGGTCTTAACGACCACTAAAATCGTGTTTTTTTATTTAGCTACTATCAGGTATTCGAAGTTTCAACATTTTTTTTTCTTCACCAACAATTTTCGAAGCTTCGTCCCTGGTATACACATCATCGGTGCTAAATAAAATTATCAGAAAAGAGAACAAACCAAAACCGGTTTTGAAAACACGCGCTAGAATTTTGAATGAAAAATGCTTCTAATATTTTGGCCAAATATGGTCCGATTATTTGAAACCCTCGACGAACAAGTAGGAAAAGGGAGATGGATATACCTTTTTTTTGTGTTGTGTGGGTTTGAAATGGAAAATTTTTTTTGTGGAATGCAGAGTCTAGTCTGCACCTTCAAGGGAGTGAGTTCAAAAATGGTGAAGCGACAAGTAGTTTTTTTTATAAAATCTAAAAATTAGTAAAAAAAAAAAACAAAAAAAAAGAAAAATGGGAAAAGAAAATGAATTTTAATTTTGTGTGCGCGACCCCGAGAAAAAAAAAGGGAAAAATCACCTTACATTGGATAATGGTTTGGAGTTTGACATGAAGGATTATTCAGATATTTAGAAGTTTTTTTTCGCTTTTTAAAAATGGCTGTGGAAGCGTGCCAATTTTTGTCATTTTTTTTATCTCAATATTATAAAATAAAGGAAAATATAATAAAGTTTTCAATTATTCAATTTTTTTTTATAAAATAAAGAGTGATCAATAGAAAAGCTTAAATAAATAAAATGAAAATAAGAAAATTTAAATAAAGTTTGTTTCTAAAGGCAGGGAAAGAAAGAAAAATGAAGAAAAGAAAGATTTGTTTCTTCTAAAAATGGGGAATTATTTACAGTTTTGTTTAGACGCAAAAATTAAAATACGATATTAAGAAAAAGTAAGAAAAGATTCGAAAATTTAAAGTGAAAAAGAAAAGAAAAGTTGTGGTTAACCGTTTGACCGCTACGCGGCGCCGTCGCGCTTCGATATTACGTCTCTAATACAGCTACGCGGCGCGGTAGCGCTGCCATTTCAGTGCGAGTTTGTCGGTCGCCGTGGGAGGTTGTTTCTTGCCGCTCGTGTGTTTTTTAAATAAAAGTGTTCTTTCTCAAGCCTAAAAAGTACGATACATCAATTTTTATTTTATAAATATTTTTTTTAAACTTTTTTTTCGCATTGAAAAACGTAGCCATGTCGAGTGATGATAATATTTCGGACTCTGAATTGAGTTCTAATTTCACATCTAAGGATGAATCTTTGGACACGATTGATGTAAGCAGTGATGACGAGAGTGTAGTTGGTCATAGAAGGAAAAGATTGAGAGTGGAAAGTGAATCTTCAGAATCGTCTTCTTCTTCTTCTTCAGAAACGGAAGATCTAACATTCATACCCATTCCACCAACAAAAACATTTTCCAAGGCGACAGATGATTTTTTTGAAACACCTGGACCAAGACGCGCTCCTCCATCGAATGCCAGTCCTATTGATTACTTCAATTTATTTTCCACAACATTACTTCTTGAAAGCATTGTTAGAGAAACCAATAGATATGCATCGCAGTTCATAGAATCGCATATTTTTTCGGATAATTCACGTATCAAGCCCAAAATTTGCTTTGGAAAAACTACCTGGACGCAATTTACGGCAGTGTGTGGTCTGCAGTAATAGGAGGACTGGAATAAAACGTTCCAACCTTATCTGTTGCCGTTGCAAGAAGGGGTTACATGGAATTTGCGCAGCAAAACATAAATGTTAAACTTTTTTTTTTAATTTTTATTTGGCTTTCCATTTTTTTTTATAACATACTACTTGTATATCTTTTAATTGCCTTCAACAGTTGTTTCCATTAATTCTTTATCTACAAAATGTTAAAAGTTTTATGTAAATCGATGTAAAATTGGAGAAGTTATAAAGTTTTAAGTAGATATATATTTTTTATTTATTTTATACCCAAATTTTCTATAGCAGTTTTAGAATGTATTAGAATTTTGATAGATAGCTGTCAAACGGTTAAAAAAAGAAAAATTCTTAAATTGGAATTGATAACAAAAAAAAAAAATGTAAATGTTACAGTTTTATTTTTTTGGAAATTATACAAAATTTAAATTTTTTTCTATTTAAATTTTTTTCTACTAAAATTGGAATTAATATAAAGATATAAAAGTTACAGTTTTTATTAAACTATATAAAATTATCGCTATCTTCAAAATTTTTTTTTTCTTGGAAGAAACTAGAAGAAGTAATGGAAATTCTAAATTAATATTAGTCTAAAAATCTATACATGTTATGAATACAAAAAAAATGTTGAAAAAAATAGAGAAATTAAAAAAAAAAAATAATAAAATTAATCTAGCTATATAAAAAGTTACTATTATAAAAAGTTATTTAGAGTTCGCTAATATTTGTGGAAAAAAAAAATAAATAAATTAAAGAAAAAAATTAAAACATTATTTTTTTTGCTCTGAAATTAAAATTAATATAAAATTCTAAAATTTCGATCAAAATCGAGTGAAATAAAAATGTCGTCCGAGAGAGGGTTACATAAAAGATTGGTGACATCACTGGAAGAACACCCGCCCTGCGTTACAGTCGATATAGATTTTGTTGGTCAATATTTTTTTCACGACGGACATTAAAATGGACTTTGTATAAAGGTAACATATAATGGTAACACTTTCCGCTTAATCCACAGGTTTATTCATATGTTCACGCATGCTTATCGACAATCACCGAGGACTGGTCTCCAACATTATTCGCGCAATCAATTTTGCCTTAGGGTCGCATCAATCATGGGCATTTAAAGAAAAATAAATAAATAAATAAATAAATGACCGTATCATCAAGATGCACTTATGGATTGAACCGAACTTCAATATTAAAATGAATTATATGTTATGGAATTTTCAACAAAGAATCTAAGCCATGAACAATTTAATTAACTAATTTAAATAACTAATTACAATAAATAAATTGAAAAGAAAAAAAAAGGAAATATTTAATTGATCAGATTAAAATCACAAAAAGGGAAAAATTCCCAAAAAAAAACCATAACTTTTTTTTTGTAAAATAATCTAGGATTAATTGTTCGAATGTATAGTTTACCAAATTGTTTTTTTTTTTTTGCAGAATTTTCGAATCAGAAATAAAAAGAAACGGAATGAAATAAAATTGACCTGAAAGGAAAATTAAATATCGCTCCAAGTTTGTTTTTTTCAAAAATGGGTATTTTGACAGGGTAGAAATATTATTGAGCCTGAGAGAGGGGTAAGGAGTGGTTGATGCGGGGAGAGCATAAACCAAAATAAGGGACGATAACCATTTGTAGGGGCGGTTATTGTCAAAAGGGGACCAGCATTCTGCTGTTGGCCCAATCGGGTGGGACGTGCCCCAGTTAAGACCAATTGGCATAACACCTCTGCCAATTGGCCCCGACATGCCTCGCAAGGCTTTCGCGGAAGTTCGGCCAATTTCGGTGACCATCAAACTAACGAATCTTCCATCTATTCGGTTTCTTTCTCGCGAAACCGAATTTCCTTGCTTGATAGCTTATGCTATCACGATAAAGTCTTAACGACATTAACATTCATTTGCACGCATATAAATTATATGTATATGCGATGATAGATGGTGGTGAGCAACGACCCACACCTCCGGCGAGCTGGTCAGTGCAACTCAGCTAGGCGTGCAGCCTTTAGTTGCTCACAGTAGCTGCACCATCTCATATCTTCTCCTCGCAAGGAAGAAGATATGCTAAAAAAATCATCTGGGGATTTGCTTCTTCGTTTAAACTCCATTGCAATGTGTTTTACACACTGCAATATATGTAAACACCTTGTTACAATGATGAGATATATAATATCTCGAAATACGTATATATTAAAATAAATATAATTTAAAATAAAAATTTAATTATTTATTATTTGTTTTTAAATAGTGAAATCAATAAAGGGGTCTAAGTTTTATTTATATATAAATGGTAGTGTTCACTGCCAAAAATGTATAACGGATATTGTAGTGTTCTTGTTTAGTTAAAAGATAGATGTTGTTTTATCAAGTTCTATATTACTACTAACATATAGATACATTTTAAATGCAACTTTTAATGCATTTTTTGAGAAAATAAGAATTTCGTCTTAATATTTTTTTATTCGACAATTCAATTAAATAAGATCTTGGTGATGAATGTAGATCTTTTATCACTCCCGGTAACCAGTGCTTACCACCTTTGTGCCATATTTTCTCCCCTTTTGCGAATTTATTTTTAAATTTAACTTTTAAATCATGGTGTGCCTTATTTGCCATGTTGTTAGATTTCAAAGTTGGTGCAATTTCATTGCATAAATCTTTATTTCTAAAAAGTTCACACTTTCCCGGAATCAAACTTCGCGTTTGCCGTCCCATCATTAATTGTGCAGGCAATTTTGCAATTTTTATTGGAGTGTTTCTGTATTCCAATAATGCTAGCCATAAGCTCGTTTTGCTTTCTTCTGCTTTGCCTCTGTGATTAAATATTCGAAAATCTCTAACTTTGCCGATGACATGATTATTTTTAAAGAAATATCAAACTCTAACGACTCTCGATACCTCCAGGAGGATTTAAAAAATTTTGCTACTTGGTGTCGCAATAATAATCTTATCCTAAACTGTGATAAATGTGAGACGATCACTTTTTCAAGAAAACGGGATAATTCTCTTTGCATATATTACATAAATGACGTGCTCCTCCGAAGAGTAAATAATATAACTAATTTGGGTGTGATTTGCGACAATCAACTCGATTTCAAGTTGCATGTTGATTCATTGGTCCATAGAGCAAATTCTACATTGGGCCAAGGAATTCTCGGACCCCCTTATCACTAAGGCAATTTTTACCACCCTTGTCAGACCAATGGTTGAATATGCCAGTCAGGTATGGTCTCCCTACCAAAAAGCCCAAATTAACAGACTGGAGTCTGTTCAACGTAGGTTCGTACGATTTGCACTACGTAACCTTCCGTGGAATTACCCCTTTCTACTGCTACCATACTTGTATAGACTAAAGTTGATAGGTCTACAATCCTTAGAAAAGCGGCGCCTACTAGGGGATATAGTTTTCGTGAGCCAAACCATTAATGGTGCTATTGATTTCCCCTTTATGTTGGACAAAATTCATCTTAACATTAATACACGGTCCTTAAGATCCGTAGAAATATTCAAAATTAGTTACCATAAAACTGAGTACGGTAGAAACGAACCGGTTTCCCGAATGCTGAGGTCAGCTAACGATAACGCTAAGGTGTTTGATTTTGGTTTGAGCAAAAGACATTTGAAGGACCTCCTATACAAAGACTGTTGCTTGCATTAAGCAATGTAAAAAAAAAAAAAACACTAATTTTTACGTGATTTGTACACAACGTTCCGCAAACCCGTTTGATTGTGGGTACTTCGGACTAGTTGTTATATTTTGTATATCTAATTCATTTGTAAAGTTTTTAAATTCATATGACCCAAATGGTACATTGTCTGCGATAATTATTTTAGGTAAGCCATATACTGAAAATATTTGTTCTAATTTCGATGTTATTGCAGCAGTGGTTTTTCTTCCCAAGGGGACAATATCCAAATATTTCGAAAAATAGTCACCTATTACTAAATAATTTTTTCCTTTAATTTCCATGATATCCATTCCAATCTTTTGGAATGGGGATTCTGGGATTGAATGATTTAACAGCGGTTCTTTAATATTCGCCGATCGATACTTTTGACAAATTGGACATTTTGTCACAATTTCTTCAATTTGATTATCTAACTCAGGCCAATATATTAAACTTCGGGCTCTTTGCTTAGTTTTATATATTCCCAAATGGGATTTGTGAAGTCAATTTAATACAAACGTTCGTAGGTTTTGTGGTATAAATATTCTTTCTTTCAAAAATACTAATCCATCTTCGAGGGAAAGTTCATTTTTTTTAAGTTTTACTCCAAATAATTTCATAACAATTTTTTATTACAAATTGTGCGTAAATTTTATTTTTTTATTTTTTTTAAGAAAAAAATATCTCAATCATAACATTTAAAAATAATTTCGAATTTCGGGTTTTTTTCACTTTTTTTCGCCACAGCCCCATGTGGTGTTCTTATTTACTTAAAAGGCAGATGTGGTTTTATCAAGTTCTATATTACTACTGACATACACTACAGACATAACCAAACATATTAGGTGAGTAAAACATATACTTCGTTTACATGATCGGATTGAAGTCGACTTCAATCTAAATATTTGTAACGCGTGGGAGCAAAAAACTGTTGATGGATCAGATTTTTTTTTTTTGACAGTTAACAGTTTGGAGTTTCTACGTGAAACCTTCTTACAGCCTACACGGCGAAACTTAAATTTCAAAAGCTTTTTCTTCTCCCCACCAGGATAGGATGGCTATCTATCGCAATCAAATTTTAAAACCATTTCAAGTGATCTTAGTGATAGTTGGAGCCATCTATTTCCGTTGGGTTACAAACGAGAAAAAAAAATTTCAAAGATTCTCTTTAAAGAAAGGGACAAAAGAGCGTAACCGGTTTTCTTAAAACACGCGCCAGAATTTTGATATGAAAAATGCTTCCAATCCGTTAGCCAAATATGGTCTGATTTTTTGAAACTGTTGGCGAACAAGTAGGAAGAAGGAGACGGATATATATAGTTTTTTTGTGATGTTGGTTTTCAGATGAAAATTTTTTTCTTGTTGAAGGAGAGTATGGTTTAAGGCTTGGAAGAAGTCGGACCAATTGAAAAATTTTTAATTTTTTTAAAACACAAAAAAAAATAGTGATGGTGAGAGATTCAAAAGAAGAGGTCGGGATCAAGACATTAAATAAGAAGTCGGGAAAAATATCAATGTGATAGAATGGTATAGAGAAAGTGGTCGGATAAAGATAAAAAGAAAAAAAAAATAAATAAATATAGTATTTGGGATGTGTAACCTAAACAAAGTGAAAGAAATCATAAGAAAATAAATAGAATCGATAGAATTGGTTAATATAATTACGTTTTTTTTTATTTTAAAAGAAAAGGTTTGGTAATAAAAAGGAACGAATAATAAAAAAAGAAAGAAAATTCGAGCAATTCTGGTGAATAATTCAAAAAAAAAAAAGTTATGTATCTCGATAATTAGTTTGGAAGTGAAAGCCTCATGGCAGCGTGAAAAAAAAAATCAAATTTTGTTAGGTTAGGTCAGTTCATCATGAGGAATTCAAAATTGGCCATCTTGTGCTTCACTACCAAAATGGAGGCTGGAAAACAAAAATTTTTCTGATCGACTTGAAATTTTTCATGTAAACCCAGATCGAATTCAAATCGAATTGGAAATTTAAAATGGAGTATGAATCAAGGCAAAACATAACCTAAAAAGAAAAATTTATTTACAGGCGTCGTTCAATTAGTGCAACAAAACTTTTTTAAAAATGTCGAGAAATGTCTGGACGTATGAAGAGACGATAACCATGCTGGAGATAATGGAAGAAAAAAATTGTCTGGAAAAAAGTACCGTAATGGTTAAATTTATAATATGATTGCCCAAGAAATGTCACTTAAAGGCTTCGAGACAAAAAATGAAAAGCAAGTAGAGCACAGATGGAAAAATCTAAAGAGCAAATACTTCATAGCGAAGAAAAAAAATAATAGAAGTGGTGCTGTCAGGGAAACTTGTAATTTCTATGAGCATTTAGACAGAATGTTAGGAACACGTCCAGCAACAACTACAGTGTGTAGTGGTATTGACACTTCCAGAGGCAATTTGAATTTTGTTTTTTTTTTTATTATTCATTGACAATATATTTTCAGCTGAGGAATCGCCGTGCACATCTGATAAAAATGTAGGGAATACAAGCGAAGCTTCATCAACAAGTGAGTAATGCGCCTTTCAACATTTTTATTATTAGATTTGAAATAAAATTAATTTTAAATTAAATATGTTTAGTCACTGAACACCAAGGAAAACAAGGAATGCCAAGCGTGTAGTGTAATTTGCATTGAGGATCCAGCAAACTAACAAAGTGAAATTTATGTTAAAATCCAAAACTAACGCGAAAACTTATTACATATCCCTCCAAATACAAGAAATAAATATAAGAAAACAACAATATACTTTTAGGCATAACATAATAAATCGGTTTTTAAATAAAAAAAAGTACACTAAGAAAAAGCATACCATGCAATGTGCAACGGAAAATTTATAAGTTCAAAGTACGCAAATTGTTTGGTACGCAGAAAACGCTTACCATGCAATTTGTAACGAAAAATTTATAGGTTCAAAGTACGCAAATTGTTTAGTACAAAGAAAAAAGATTACCGTACAATTTCAACGGACTCAAAGAACCTTGAACCTATACAAGGTGGAGTCCAAAGTAATCAGGACTTTTTGAATCTAGCGCCCCTAGTGGCGCCATCTATATGCCGACTGGTGCGTTAGAATCTGCTATCCTTTATCGACTTCCTGTGAGAATTTCATGACATTTCATCTATTGAAAGTGAAGTTATTGCGTTTTAAGTGCAGTATGTTTGTGTCATCGGTGCGAAAATGAGCTTCGACGACCAAAAATTGCTCAGAATTCAACATTCGAAGGACATCATTAAACAGGTCAAAAAGGACAAAAACTTCCTTTATAACGTTGTGACTGGTGACGAAACGTGGTGTTTTCAATATGATCCCGAAACGAAACGCCAGAGTGCTGAATGAAAGGCGCCGGACGAGCCGAAACCCAAAAAATCGCGCCTGGAGAAGTCAAAAGTGAAGACAATGCTGATTTGTTTTTATGATTCCAAGGGTATTGTCCACAAAGAATTTGTTCCACCCGGTCAAAACGTTAATGCGGTATTCTACCTAGGAGTTTTGAAGCGTTTGGTGCGCCGTATTCGACGTGTTCGGCCCGAATATCGCGAAGATGGAAGTTGGCGTTTGTTGCACGATAATGCGCCGTCTCATCGATCGACGCTTGTGACCGATTATCTCACCAAAAATCCATCAACCACTTCCCGTATTCACCGGATATGGCACCGTGCGACTTCTACCTTTCGGAAAAATGCATTTGCCGATGAAAGGAAAGCGTTATGCAGACGTAGAGGCCATTCAAAAGGCTTGCACCGGCATACTGGCGGCCATACAGGCCAACGAGCTAAAACACTCGTTCGACATGCTTTTGGACCATGCAAAAAGCTGTATTGAAGCAGAAGGAGACTATTTTGAATAAAATCAATTGATTTTGCCGAAAAAACCATTTGTTCTGTTTTTTTTTTTAAAGTCCTGATTACTTTGGACTCCACCTTGTAATTTGAAATCAAAAGTATCAATTTTCAAAATTGATCGTTCAGATGATATTGCAAAATCAATTAATGGTTTCAATTACATTTCCGCTAACGGAAATTGTGAAACACCACTTTTGCAAAATAAGAGCTTTTTTCCTATAAAAGCCGATATTAAAACCTAAAATAGATTAGATAAGAAACGGAGATCAGATTGGTTAAACAAAAAGTATTGTTGAAATTAAATCAAATTTAAAGTAGTAAAAAGTGTTGTTTAAAATATACACTGAAGAAAAGATCAAAAATTGGTTGATCAGATAAAAAACAGAGATCTAAAAGTAACGGTTAAAATTAAAAGTTGAATCGAAGAAATAAGTTAAAATTAAAACTATTGTTGAAATAACTCGGTAACTCAAAAGTGTTAATAATTATTCATTGAAGAAAAAGGTCAAATTATTTTGTAAGATTGTGAGAAGAATTTAAAAAGGAATTTGTGTAAAATAAGAATCAATACGTTCTTTTACAATTTGAAAGGAATAGAGAAGTTTATTCAAAATAAATACAATTTATAATATTACTAAATGCAACTCTGTTTTATTTAAAAAAAAAAAAAAACAAACCCGAATAAAAAGTTTCCGTTGATTCTAGTCCCCGATATTAAGTCTAGACACGATCCTACATTCAAAGCAGAAAAAGTATTCAAAATAAATTCGCGATCAAAAATCTAAGGCTAGTGTAAAGTGAATAATTTGAGTTTGGGACAACTCGATAAAGTGAACAGTAATAAGTGAAACATTTCTGGAGTTGACTGAAGGTAGATAAAGAGAAGATCATTCAGCGATCACAAAAATTACACAACAAGGATAAAAGAAACTAAGAGAAGTGCATAAATGCTCTAAGCACAAAAATAGAAAGTATGCAAAAAACGCTAAATGAAAATTTTGTAAACAGTCAGAAAGAGCTGATAGAATATGCATTTCAATTGTATTCGAGGTAAGAAGCTGAGTATGAGAAACGGCATCAAGCTGCAATGGAATTAAACCTTACAAACTTCTTAAAAGCAATATATGCAATAATAAATCCCCGCAGTGAAGTTGCACCACCTAAAGACAATGGTAATTTAAGCCAGTTCTTCCAAAATTGTCGAAAATTCCAAGTTTGTCAAAAAGTTATTGAAGTTAAAGAAGAAAAATCTTTTGCTTAAAGTTATTTTCTAAAATACAGAATCGAAGTATTTGAAGTTCGTTAAATAAGTTATTGAAATTAAAGACGAAAAATCATTCATTTTAAAGTATTTGAAGTTTGTCAAAAAGTTATAATATGTGCGGTGCAATGGTGCCTCCACTGTATTTCGAATTTTTTTGAATCATAAAAATCAGCTGGTGGCAGAAATTGCTTTGTACATTTGCATTGATTTTTTCTCTCAATTTTAAATTAAAAGCTATTGTTAATAAAAGTATATAATATTATATACTTTTTTTTTTTATTTAACAACTGGGAGAGGTCACAAAGGAAAACGGGATTAGGAAAAATTCGGTTTTTTTTGGGTGTGGGTGAAAAAAATGGGAACTTGAATTGGTTTTTTTGAAAGAAAAGAACGGACGAGAAAATTTGATCTGTCTTAGTTTTTTTTTTTTTCTTTTGGCTTCTGGCTTTTTCCTTAAAAGTTTTCTTTTTTTTGGTTTCTTTTTGTGAAGAAAAATTTAATTTTTTTTTTTTAATTTAATTTTTTTGCTTAAGAATTTGGTGACTATCAAGAAATTTTGGTTGTATAATACTTGGAAATTTGTCTATTCCTGAGAAATAGGTGAAACTAATAAAATGGTGTTAATGTAAATAATTTGTTAAAAATCTGTTTGTAGAGTTAACTATACAAATACTTATAATTAGTTTGCCTATCACTGATTGTAACAGTTAATATTGTTAACTGTTACAAATATTAGTTAATTCTAAAAGAATAAAAAGTATTTAGTTTGGATCTCACCATCATCACTACTAGAAGTAGATATTGTAACGGCGCCTAACGCTTATGTTACTTAATTTTCCTTTACGGACTTAACCCAGCGCACATACTGAAAGATCGATTTCCACAATCTTATATTTTTCCGAATTTCAAAACTTTCTAGGAAACTCACTAATATAATATTGGAAAACCAAATGGTAGCACTATGTGGTAAAGATCGATCAATGAGAGAATACAAATTTAGCAAGTCATGTTTCGATTTCGGTGTACACAGGAAAATGTATACATTCCTTATAAAATATATTCAAAGGCGAAATCTGATGATAACATGAGAAGATATGGGTGTATATAAGGTTGGAAAGAAATGGTAGTTTTTTTTGTTGATGCGTTTTGAAAACGAAGCAACAAGGAAGTCTGGTTTAGCTCATGAGGCGAGATGGTCGGTTTTATAAAAATCTCACACGCTTTAAATTTTTTTGAGCTGGAAAAAAAGAAATTATACCGGGAAATATAGAACGTGGTTTTTTTTTCTCTTCCAAAAGTTTATCTGGTGTTACTTTTTTTAAATTTTATTAACGAAAATATAATACAGAAATTCGAGTAAATTATAAAAAGGAAAACAAAAATTATTTAGTTACAAAGAAAAAAAAAGAAATAGAAAGAAAAGAATTTAGTTTGGTTGGAAGGAAACGCAAATTTTCACCGAAAAGAAATCATAACCTGGGAAACTCATATAAAATAGAAAAGGAAATATTCTAAAACGGGAATTTTCAAAGAAAAAAAAAAAGGAAAGAAAACGGAAATCGAACAACAACAAAAAAAAACGTACACTAACAAATTGGAACGTGGAACGTGACCTAACCAAAATGTGTCAATGGCCGCCTAATAAAGTTGCGACTTTCGGATTAATCCCGAACATTTTTTTTGTTTGTAAAGCTGCATCGAAATAGGCACAATACTCAGTGGAGAACACTTACTGGAAAAATTTATGTGTTCTTACAATCATCAATTACGACGAAGCAACCTATGATGACCAAAAGGAGAAAATCGAACATAAAATAAATCTCGTTTAAAAAAAGAAAAAAAAATCTATCATTAAATGTAATTAAGGAAAATCCGAAGAACGAAAAAAAAAAAAAAAAGGAGATAAGAAACGAACCAATTTTCGTTTTGCTCTATGATTAAATTGTAGTTATTTTGTTTTATAAATAGGTACCGTGCCGCAGAAGGGCCTTTTTGTGGAGACGATATACGTAAGTTTTTCTTTAAATTTTCTTTTAATATGATTATGAATTTTTCTTTCTTGGTGTTTCCAAATGTTTTATTTGGCAATAAAGTGGTTTGTTTTCGGAAAAAAGGGGAAAAGGTGAAAGAAAATTCCCAAAATTGAATTTTTTTTGTGAACGTCGCGTGTAAATCTTAGTGTCCAGTTTCTTTTGGAAACCTTTTGATACAAATTCTGGTTTTGAGTTTAGCAAATTCGATTGTATGATAAGCAAAACGATTACGCGCCTAAATTTGATGGTAAATAGTTTTTTTTTTTCAATTCTGTTTTGGAATTTCTTTTGTCTTTTTTTTTCTGAACACAAATCCACGAAGAAATAATTAGATTATTTTAACTTCAACATTGTTATAAAAACCAAATTGAAAGGTTTTCCGCGTATACTAAACTTAGTATTTATATATAAAAATCCATATGATTTTATTCCAATAAATAAGAAAAAAAAAGCAAAAGCTTTGTTCATTGATTTTAAGGAAGTCAAACTTTACTAAAGAATTCATTTTAAAGTCTAAAATTAATCTATCTTTACAAAAAAAGAAGAAAACTGTGTTTTTTTTTTTTTAATTTAATTAAAGATGAATAATAAAATTCTATAATTTGAATATGTATGTATATATGTAGGTATATGATAAACATATATCACCACATTGTATGTAATAAAAATGTAATAAAATCATAGTAATGATTTGAACATACTGGTATCTGCGTTTTTGACATTTATTTCATACACACACTTAAATTTACATTATTTTTTGTTGCTTCACGGAGCATTTCCTTTTCTTCATTATGAATCGTGAGTAAGGTCATTGGGTGGAGAGAGAGAGAGAGAGGTTATGTGAGGGCCTGAGAAAGACATAAGAAAAAAAAATTTTTTTAAGGGACGATAACCAATTGTAGGGGCAGTAATCGTCAACGGGGGCCGGCATTCTGCTGTCGGTCCATTCGGGTGGGAAGTGCTCCAAAGTCCGGTTGGCAATAACATCTATAGCCAATCGGCCCCGATATGCCTCGCAAGGCTTTCGTGATGAGTTCGGTCAGTTTCGGTGACCAAGAACTAACGAACACTCCATTTATTCGGTTGTTTTCGCCACAACCGAATTTTCCTTGCTTGATAGCTTACGCTATCACCATAAAGTCTAAACGACATTACCACTCTTATGCACGCATAAATAATTATGTGTAGTTTGATGGTAGATGGTGGTGAACAACGACGTACCCCTCCGGCGAGCTAGCAAGCACAACTCAGCTTGACGTGCAGCCTTTTAATTATTCACATTAGCTGCTCGCAAGGAAGAAGATATGCTGCAAAGATCATCAGGGACTTACATTCTTCGTAAAAACCCCATATGTAAACCCCGCAGTTACAATATTTAGTAATAAAATAACTTTTATTAAATAAAGAACTTGTTTTATTTAAAAATGCGAAACCTACATAATGCTACACTGTTAAACCCCAAGAATTAAAAAAAAAAAAAAAACAACATAATATTAGTGATTTAACATACATAAAACGTCCAACATTTAAAAAAATTATTAAATCATTACAATTTACGTGAAATATAATCAAAAGCTGTGTTATATATAATGATATTAATAATAAATGTTTAAGACTAAATCATAATTTGATTATCAATAGTCATATAAACATATTCGAGAATGTTATTCAACATTCAATCAATTTAAAATATACCATATATTAAATAATATTCTAACAAATACAAATAATATAAATTTTCGAAATGAAAATCTAATTACTAATCATTATAATTATGATAATAATAATAAGAAAATACATAAGAAAACATACATAAATATACATAAAATCCACATCGAACATCATACAGAAAAAAAAGGAACAACAAATCCAACAAAATATTAAGAGGAGCGCTGACAAACACGCAACAGCGATTTAGTTTTTTTTTTTGGTTTTTTCTTAGTTTTCTTTAGTTTTTTTAGTGTATTATATTGTGTTTTTAGGACAGGGTGTTACGCAGAGGCCTCCGCGAAACAACCGTAAGTTCCCTTTTTATTAATTTTTATTAATTATACAGGCTACTGCCTAATTTGTTTTTTTTTTATTTTTACAAATGGCAGTTACTTGAATTACCTTTTTGTTTTTTTTATTCGACATATATTACTTTTTTGGGATGTCTTTTAATAAATAATTAATACGAGTTTCTATTAACTTCAAACAATGTATTTTCAAATCCCAAATAATAATCAATTTTTAATAATCTAAAACAATTACAATAATTCAATGTTAACTAGATCGAATATAATAAATTCTTACATGGGAAGAAGATTTTTTCTAAAATCGATTTCAGAAGAGCATTCAATCAAGTTCCTGTTCATACGCCCGATATTGCGAAGACAGCAATTATTACTTTTTCGATAATCGTATTACGGATTAATGTTTCTAAGTGTGAGTTTGGCAAAACAGAGATTAATTTCCTTGGACATCGTATTACTGCCGAAGGAATTGAACCACTTCCAGAAAAGGTTCATGCTATTCAACTATTTCAACTTCCTAAAATAGCTAAAGAGTTAAAAAGATTTTTAGCAATTATTAATTTTTACCGTCGTTTTATACCACATGCCGTGGATAATCAAATGTTGCTACAAAAACTGATTCCTGGAAACAAAAAGAACGACAACACTCAAGTTGTGTGGAAACTATCTCAACATTTGAACGGTGTAAATCGGATTTGGTCAATGCGACACTTTTGGCTCACCCATCTACAGCTGCGCCACTATCACTAAGCGTTGACGCTTCTGACGATTGGAGCGGTATTACATCAACACTTTGATCGCTTACCACAGCCACTCGGTTTTTTTTAAAGAAAATTAACATCTGCTGAGAGTAAGTACAGTACTTACGATCGAGAATTACTCGCCATCTACCAAGGAATTATTCACTTTCGAAACATTTTAGAAGGAAGGGAATTTTACGTAAATACTGACCATAAGCCGCTTACGTTTGCATTCAAACAGAAAGCAAGTAAAGCATCGCCTCGTCAATTGCGACATTTAGACTTCATTAGTCAGTTTACAACAGACATACGTTATATATCTGGTGAAAACAACACAGTTGCTGATTTCTTGTCGAGAGTATGCAGCATCACTGGCAACATGATCATGGATTATTCAGCAATAGCATTGGCACAACAAAACGATTCAGAACTTCAACAATAATCAAACAAATCATTCATTGAAGTTGCAATTACTTAAAATTTTCGACTAGAATTCAGAAATTTACTGTGATGTATCAAACAACACAATTCGACCTTTCATACCGAATAAGTTCCGTCATGACATCATATTAAAATTTCATCAACTGTCACATCCAGGTATTAAAGGTTCAGTGAAAATAATTACTCAACGTTTTATTTGGCCTGGCATCAATAAAGATATTGCGAGAATTGTTCGTCAGTGCACACCGTGCCAACGAGCAAAAGTTTTCAAGCATAACAAAGCACCAATTTCTACATTTGTTTTACCTAATCGCCGTTTTGAGCATATCAATGTGGATATTGTTGGTCCATTGCCAATTTCTGGTGGCTATCGTTACTTGCTTACCTGCATCGATCGTTTCACAAGATGGCCAGAGGCATTTCCGTTGACGGACATTTCTGCAGAAAGTGTTGCATCAGCATTAATTTCTGGGTAGATTGCACGATTCGGTGTTCCACTAAGAATTACAACCGACCAAGGAAAACAATTTGAATCGATACTTTTCCGAGAGCTATCAAGAATTCTTGGAACCCAACATATTCGAACTGCTGCTTACCATCCCCAGGCTAATGGATTAATTGAACGTTGGCACCGAACTTTAAAAGCAGCAATCATGTCGTATTCAACTAAAGATTGGCATTCTGTATTACGAACGATTCTTTTAGGACTACGTTCAACTTACAAGGAAGATTTAAAAGCAACGCCTGTTGAAATGGTTTATGGATCTTCAGTTTCTCTACCTGGTCAATTTCTTAATGACAGTAAGGTTGAAGGAATTCAATCAGAATTTGTTAAATCATTAATTAAACACATCACAGCCATTCGTCCATCGCCAACATCAAATCATAGCAGAGAGAGAATTTTTATTCAGCCTGAATTGAAAACATGTGAACGTGCATTTATCCGTAACGACACTGTTCGTACTTCATTGACACCTCCGTTTTCTGGTCCATATGAGATTTTGGATCGTACCGAACAGGATTTCGTATTATTAGTGAATGGTAAGAAAGTAACAATTTCAATTGACCGTCTGAAGGCTGCTTATACCACTGGAGACGACTCCCTGAATTCAAACAGTCATCTTTCCACAAAGATATCTAATAAACCGGCAGCAGTAATTCCTAAGCCCTCGGCTAAGGAAGGGCAGGATTCAAATGAGCAATCAAGAACCAAAGAAGCAAGATTTTCAATACCAGAGAGTAAAATTACCAGATTGGGAAGAAAAATTAAAGTACCTGATCGTTTTATAATAACTCATTAAATTCAAGATTTTTGATTTTTAATTAAGTTTATTGTATTTTATTTCGTTTACTTATTCACTGGAAGGGGAGTACTGTGGAGAGTACTTTGTTAAACATTTTTGTTTTCTCTGTTGAGATTCAGCAAATGTATCCAGCATTCGTTGTTTAAGTGCCTGATATTTATTAGCACTTGGAGGAGTTAACACAATATCCTTAATTTGTGTTAAAATGTTGGCCTCAATTGAACCAACGACAGTATGAAATTTAGTATCGTCACTCGTAATGCCTGCCGTTATAAACTGTGATTCAAGCTGAGCAAACCAGATCTCTGGCGCGTTGGGCCAGAATGAAGGAACTCGAACTGCGACTCTCATGACGGTAGGATTAATAGGATCACTTCTCTGGGGCGATGATGAGCGAGACATGTTCGATTTTACATCAAATAATTATGAAAAACAAAATTCACAAAATTAAATCGGAACGCTAATTAAAATATGAACTGAACTGAAATGAAATGAATTGCTTGAAAAGTTGATATTTTCTTGAAAAATGTTATAAAATTAAATATTTTCAAAATTTAATTTAACGCCGCTAATAATTATGTTCCGGTCCTTCCAAACTCTTGCGTTTTAATCGGGGTCACCAATTTGGGATGTCTTTTAATAAATAATTAATACGAGTTTCTATTAACTTCAAACAATGTATTTTCAAATCCCAAATAATAATCAATTTTTAATAATCTAAAACAATTACAATAATTCAATGTTAACTAGATCGAATATAATAAATTCAAAAAAATGTTTAACAAAGTACTCTCCACACTTTAATAAAAAAACCAAAATTATGTATAAAGTACGAAACGCCTTGTTTTTTTTTTTTGTATTTTTTTTTTTTTGTTTTTTTTTGTTTTGCGTGAAATGAAGTGCTAGAATAGCATTGTGCGGGAGTAATGTGAGAGTAGCCAAATAGGGTGAATACACTAATATGAGAGTAAAGGGACCATGTTACATATTTTGGGCAAAAACATGGTCATAGGGATCCCTTTTTTGTTGGACTCCATGGGTGGGATAAATTAGCCCAGGGGTGAACAATATCATCGGTTCACGGTCACACGCAATTTTGACGCCATAAGTCAGTCCGTCTGGTGTCCGTTGAGAGTTTTGTAATCATATAAATGATTCCCCTCCTTCCTTTATCTGGTAACCCTTGTTTGAACTTTTAGTTCACCTAAATCCGAAAGTTTTTATAAAATCAGTTATGTCTTTTTATTTTATATACTCGCTGATGACATGAAAAGGTGTGGATGTAATAAATCCACTTCTCCAGCCTTTTCGTCAGCCCAAATCATGGTACACATGAAACTTTGTGTAACATCGCAATTAGTGCTAGAAGGCAACCACCCACTTCCCTCCGACGAGCTAGTTAGAGCAAAGAAGCTAGGCGTACCTTTTCTTGGTTACTTTCGGCTCTAATACCACTATATATAACTGATACCAGTCATTTATATGCCCTTTAGCAAAGGATCACAATGTTAGGATATTTGTTTGATAAAGCAAACAAATTCCTAACATACAACCAACACCGCTTGTTACAAAGTTATTGTAGTTAAAGAGCAAAAATCTTTCGTTTACAGTTATTTTCTAAGTGTTATTTTTTCAAAGTGTTTGAAATGTGTTAAAATAAGTTATAGAAGTTTATTTTTCTTGTTTATAAAAGTCAAAAAGAAAAAAAACGTGGAAAGAATTTTATCAATAAAATTACGAATTGAATAAAATAAAATAAAGTATTTTTAATTAACTAAAAACCCTTAAGTGATTTATTCAAAATTTTTAAACGATACATCGCATTTCCCGAGAGTTCTGGTTTCCGGAAAGCAAAATTTATAACAAAATAAAAGTTTCCCCGAGTCGTCCAGGAAAGGATCCCTTCGTTGTTTTCTGTAATGAGCCAAACTCATTACCATTCTTTATGTACAGTCTGTAAAAATTAAAGAAAAATCGAAGTTTCAAAGAAAAATCGAAATTTAATTCCATTTAATTTTTAAAACAATAAATCATACGATTTATTGAATTTCACATAAAAAACCACACCGGAAACTTAATTTCCTTTTAAATTACTCGCAATAGGAAAAAAAAGAAATTGATTTCAAAAGGTAATGCAAAATATGACGCGTTAGCATAATTTTACCTTATTACCTTATTACCTTGAAAACAAAAAAAATATAAAATACTCGATTTTTTGTGTGAAAATGCGAATTCGGCAATTTTTATAATTAATTAAGTCAAAACAATGAAACAATGAAAAATTGTTTTAAAGTCAGTCGTAAAGAAGTGTTTAAGTTGTCAAGTTTGGGAAGTGTTTCAACAAAATAAAAATAAAAAAGGAAAACAAAATATTTTTAATAGACTGCATTAATAAATACTTGTATTAACAAGGAATAAAGAATAAAAAAATAAAAGAAAATAAATGTTAAAACAGACAATATGTTTTATTATACTAATTCACTAATACAATATTAACCCAGGGCTGGTGGTCTTCTAATAAAGCACTCCCAGTCCTTGTAGCATGGGTTGCTACATAAATTTTGGTGGCAGCGGTGGAATTTAATAAAAAAGAAATTAATAACAAGTTTCAAGTTTAATCAGTGATTGATAGCTAAAAATAAAAAATTCCTCAGAATTATTAAAAAATAAAAGAAAAAAAAGAAAAAAAAGAAGAAAAAGCAGAAAGCAACAAAATGAAGAAGGAGACACGGGCAAATCTACAGGAACAGGCGGATTGGCGGAAAATATAACGACAGGCAAATCTACAGGGATAGGCGGATTGGCGGAGTTTTTTTTTTGCAAAAATACAATATTAACCCAGGGCTGGTGATCTTCTCATCAAGCACTCCCAATCCTTGTAACACGGGTTGCTACATAAATTTTCAAGAATACAATGGCGTAAGTTAATTTTTAAATTACGTGTAATCGAGTTTTGTTTTAAATACATGTATACAAAATATAGTATACAAATTTTTGTTGATTAATTAGATTAAATAAATACGTTATCGGTATTTTGTTCGTTGTTCGTTACAATACAATTTTATTATCAAATTTTTTGTTTTTATGATTCTCCACCATATTTTTGTTAAGGGCTTACCGAATTCGTGTTTCAGATTATTTAATTATGATTTTGACGCTTTTTAGTAAATATAAGAAGAAAGTGTAATGCGCGATTTTTTTTCATAATATCGTATACTGAATTTCGAAACCAAACGCAAATGGTAAAGCTCACGCCATGAAACATGAATCATGATAACGCAAAATGATAACCAGCGCCGGAGATGTGGAAGAAAAAGAAAGAACGACAAAAAAACGTGACTGTAAAAATATTTTTCAGTTAGAGAGGAGTATGATTTTGGTTGATTTCGAAGATTCGAAGGAGCCAGCCAGACCTCTGCGCGATTTTTAAAGAAAAAAAAAGGTGTTCATTTTGTGAAAAAAAACTATAATGAATGAACATCTAATGGATTTTTTGGATGAAGAACAATCAGCGGCCCCACCAGTGGCCCCACCAGTGGCCCCACTATTAGCCCCACTACCAGCCCCACGAGCGGCCCCACCGGAGGTCAGACCGCCAGCCCGCCGCCAACAATCGAGTTGGCGGTATTCTACTTTGCGGTTCGCCAACTACAAAATATAGCTGTAATCACATTAAGAGAAATGATTTTAATCGTAAGTTCTATATTAGAGCTGTTGCAGTTTCCAGCCATATCGTAACGAAGGTCGCGGCAGAAGAGGGGGTCGCGGAGCTCGCGGCAGAAGAGGGGGTCGCGGGGGTCGCGGCAGAGGAGAAATGTAAATACTAATCACTTCATTGAGGTGTCTTTAAGATCAGCATATGTAACATGTAGACCATTACATTTAGAAAAATAGTGTATTTCCACAAGGATTTAATTATATTGAAGATAGGTTATATGTTGGAGTGGTCATTATTTCAACTTTAAATTTCATCTTTGAATTGGCATTATTTCAACTTTGTATTTCATCTTGAATTTGTCATTATTTAAACTTTGAATTTCATCTTTAAATTGGCATTATTTCAACTTTAAATTTCATCTTGAATTTGTCATTGTTTTAACTTTAAATTTCATCTTTAAAAACTTATATATAGTATGTTCATCTTTAAAACTTATTTATGTGCTATTAACAGTATCGCAACATATAACAAAAGAAAACGGACACTAAAACGGTACTTGCCTTATTAAATTTACTATCACTACTACTGATCATGATGTAAGTAGTGGCTGACGGTAACAGTGATGACAAACTTGAGGGATCGTACCATTAATTTAGTCGCGGTACGATCACGGATTCGGAAACGGATTCCAATTGATACTAATATAATTACATATAAAGCATTGAAGATTTATGAAAAAATTAAAAATCAGTTACCATCTACTTCTTTAGCTGAAAAGAAGCCTTTTTCTGCAAGCCATGGTTGGTTTGAAAGATTTAAACAAAGGCATTCTTTACATAATCTAAAATTAAAAGTAGAACAAGCATCTGCTGATTCAGATGCAGCGCAACAATATCCGACAAAATTTGCTGAGATTATAGCCGTTAATTCCTACACTCCTGATCAGGTCTTCAATGCTGACGAGTTTGGGTTATTTTGGAAAAAAATGCCAGAAAGAACCTATTTGGCTAAAGCTCACAAATCCGCTAGTGGGCATAAAGCAGCGAAAAACCGTATCACAGTTCTTTTCTGCAGCAACGCTTCAGGCGATCATATTATGAAAGCATTAGTTATTAATAAATCAAAAACGCCACGCTCATTTAAGGGAATAGATCTTAAAAACCTTCCCGTTTATTGGATGGCCAATAAGAAGGCCTGGGTTACTGCCACACTTTTTAATGAATGGTTTCATAACTTTTTTCTTCCAGACGTTAAAAGGTATTTAAGTAAAAAAGGGGTGCCTTTTAAGGCTCTTCTTTTAATTGATAATGCACCAGGCCACCCTCAAGACTTACATCACAAAAATATACAAGTTATATTTTTACCCAAGAATACGACTTAGTAGGTATGCTATGTTGGTTCTGGGACAATTTAATGTGCAATTTTAAAGGGAGTTTAGAAAAAATTTTTTGAGATGCAAATTTTGTCCACCAGTGGTCGTCGGTGGTTGATAAGAGTAGTGAAACGCGGGCGTCGGGGTAGGGGGGTACCATATGATGACGTCATGTAGGTAAGCATGTTTGAACATGTTTCGAAAGATGTAGATAAGCGTTTATATATTCTTATGTAATGAATAGGATGTAGATAAGAGATTGTATGTGTGTGTGTGTGTGTGTGTGTGTGTGTTGAATCTATAAAAGTATAGAATTTCACAATCTTATGATATAAACGTTTTGGTTTTTCTATTAAAATGAATCTGAGGGGGAAGAGAGGGGGTAACTTGAATTTACACTAATACATAAGATTTAGATTGCACTAATACTTCAGTTTAAACGGATGTGTGATTAAGTTTACTTAACATTTTTTTGTTTTTTTAATAATAAGTTATTAAAAACTAATATATTTGATATTTGAAAATGTCTTTAAACAATTACACAAATAATAATAATATTTATAAGACTAATACGGAAAACATAAATACTGAAAATACATCGTTTTCACAAAGAACAGATTTCTCTTCCATAGCTGAACTTGATAATATAGAAATTCAAAGTAGTAAGCTTCTGATGAAGATTGGTGACATGGATTTAAACCGACGTTATCATATATTAGGGGCAAGGAGGTTAAACACGAAATTTGGAAAAAAAGTTATAGTGGAGCTTAAGTATAATAGAGCTTTCCTCCCTTCAAAATATGATCATATTTCAGATGCTGTAATAGCTGATATGAACAAGCATAAAAATTTTTATGTATCAAATAAGGGAAAACGTAATTTAACGTTTATTTTAAAATTTGATCAAGGAGATGTAACGTGCGGCTAATACAGCACACTTACTTATAATTTTCAGCCTACACGGCAACACTATTTAAATATTAGCGTGGTCAGCTTTTGCGAAAACCGCATGGTCTTCAAAAATTATTTCCAGAACATTCTTTTCCACCTCATATCCGTGGTGGAAATAAGCTGATAAAAGAGCCTTTCCCTCCCCCCAGCGAACGAGAACGAAAGAATGGACCAAAGGAAAATGGAAAAAAATGAACGTGTCGCATTCCGATAGGCCGGATAAAAAAAAATTTAAACTAGAAAACCGGTTCTTTTTATCCCAAACAGAAAAATTTTGCGAACAAGAGATGGGAAATGAAAAAATTGCAGACAGTCTGGTTTGAAATGTGATAGGAAAAAGTCTGGTCCAAGATCATGAGGGGAACAGTTAAAAGAAAAAAAAAATAATATCAGATCATGGTATAAAAAAGTTGTTAAAAGGAAAAATTTTAAAAATTGAGTTGAAAAAAAAAAAGGAAAAACGAGAAAATTTAATGGAGGGAACGATTATCTGGAATAAAGTTTGATATTTAATAAAAGAAAGAAAATTTAAATTAGTTAGTTTCGATACAAAAGAAAGAAAAAACTGAAAAAAAAAGTGAACAAAAAGGTGACGTTAGAAGAAAATTATTTTCTTGTGACAAATTTTAAATAAGCAGATGAGTTTCAAATTAAAAATAAAAGAATTAGTTCAGTAAAATTAAAGAAAGAAAATTTTTTTTTTATAAAATTTCAAAATGGCGCGACAGTGATTGCCACGAGGAAAGGGAAGAATTCTTTTTTTTTTGCAATGTCGATTACAGTAATTTTACCAGTTTACTATTTGGGTTTTCTTTCTTCAAATTAAAATAAAATAAAAATAAGAATAAAAAAATTTTTGAAAAGAAAAAAATATATAAAAGAAGTCATAAAATTAAGTTAAATTAAAGTAACAAGAAGTGAAACGAAAGAAAAAACGCGTGGTATTATCTATATATATAGTATATCAGCCATTTTCATACGCCTCAAATGAAGCTCGAAAAAAAAAAAATAACAAAAAAAAAATTTTGGCTTATATAAAATTTTTTATAGCTTTTACGCCACATGCAGGCTAGGAAGCTTGTATAAAAATTCCAAATAAAAAGAAAGCGGTTTAGTGAAAAGCATCAAAATTGGAACAGGAAATTTCATGGGAAAACCATCTATATATATATATCTCTTCAAAATTTTGATAAAGCAGAAAACAAAAAGAAGCGCCAAGGAACAGGATAAACCTATACATATATATAAATTTATATATATGTATATATCTTTTATAAATATTTTCAAATTAAAGTAGAAAAAAAAAAAAAACGTCATGTAAATTACAAAAAATAAAAAGGAACAAAAGTAAAATTTCATATATTAAGCATTAAATTTCATGAATTCAAAAAAACTAAAGAAAATATATTTTTTTTTTTATATATTTGTAAACTAATTTATAATTAAAATAGAAATCAATTTTCTTTTCTAGAAATTTAAGAAATTCAGAGAAAAAAAAAAGAATAAAACAAAAAGTCAAAAAAAAACGAAAAAATGGGAAACTTAAGGTATTTAAGAAAATTTTAGTTATTTGAATTGTATTATCAAACTAAACGTTAAAAATTGATTTTGTATTTAAAAAAAAAAAAAAAAACATATAAATAAACTAGAGTGAAGAAGTTATGATCGGACGGAAGAACCAATTTACCAAGTGTCAAAAGAAAGAAAAAAAAATAAATCGTTTGAGTATATGAAAATTCGGGTTATTTGGTAAATTCCTTTTTCTGAGTCTGGCATTAGAATTGGTACCATCTAAAATGAATATTTACGTAAAGATTTTTTTTTTTGTATAGAAAGTAAGCAAGCGCAAAATTTAAATGTAAAAGAATAGAAACCCCAAATTGTTCTAAAGTATTTTTTTTTGAATATATGGTTTTGTTTGAAAAAAGAAAAACGAAAAGAATTCTAAGTTTTCATTCCCCGTTTATAGGAAGGCTCAAAAAAAAGAAAGAGGGAGGGCGGAATCCGGTGTATCACCAACACGTAATAAAAACAGAATAATTAACATTTCTCTGTATTAGTATAATATTACGGTGATTTGGGAATTAATGGGTAAAATGTCGATCTTCTAAATATAATGTCATCCAGGAAAATGGGAATTATGATGATGGATAAATAAATTAACCATTAGAGGGAGAGAGAGAGAGAGTGGGTTAGGTGATACGGGGCGAAGAGCATTGAAAATAGAAGGGTCCATGCTCATTTGTAGGGGCGAGCATGGACATACGGGGATCGGCATTCTGCTGTCGATCCATGTGGGAGGGTAGTGCCCCAAAGTCCGGTTGGCATTAACACCTTTGCCAATCGGCCCCGACATGCCTCGCAAGGCTTTCGCGGATGGCTGGTCAAGTTTCGGTGACCAGCAAATTAACGAACATCCCCCCCTTATTCGGTTTTTTTCTCGCAAAAACCGAATTTCCTTGCTTGATAGCTCGCGCTATCACAATAAAGTCTTAACGACGTCTTCATACATCTTGCACGCATATAATTTATGTGTAACGCGATGACAGATGGTGGTGAGCAGCGACCCACCCCTCCGGCGAGCTAGCTAGTGCGATCAGCTAGGCGTGCAGCCTTTTAGCTGCTCGCATTGCTGCACCATCTCATATCTTCTCCTCGCAAGGAAGAAGATATGCTAAATAGGTCATCAGGGGATTTGCTTCTTCGACAGAAAACCCCTAATATGTGCAACCCCCCTTGTTACAGAGATTCTGAATACTTTTCTTCTAATAATCCTATGTATTATGTTAATATATAAAAATGGTTTTGTGTTTAATATTTTTTAGTATGAACTATTACATTGAAAAGATAAGACTATTTGTTTTTGTTTAAAAGAAAAAACATGTTTTGGGCTGAAACAGTACAAGATAGAACTAAATTTTGTATTTGTGAAGGAGTATGGCGCAGTTTTAGAATTGTTTACATCAATATAATTTCAAATTTTTATGAGCTATTTATTACCCCAGAATATGGGAACAGAACTCTAATATTTCGTTTGAGGAAAGGTGAACTAATCCCATTATATATTAATTTTGAATTTGAGTTTAAGGCTTGGCAACATGTTAAATTAGAGTCACTAGGTGGTGACATATCGTTGATTGGAAGAGCTTTAGATGGAACTACGAGATATAAGGCTATGAATCATTTTCCTACTTCTTGTCCGTTTAGTAGTGAAGAGGATTGGAGTAGAAGAGAAAAATATGTGAGAGGCGCAGAACTAGGATTAGTGGAAGAAGGCAAGAGTGAAGAGTAGAGGTATTAAATAAGCTGAAATAGAAAATGTGTAAATAGGTATAGTCGTCAATCAATTAACAAATTTTATTCATTCCGTTTTAATCAGTTGGTGAAACAATATTAAATATTAAAGTGTATAAGAAGTATGAAAATGGTGTTTAATATATTTTTATTAATATCTCCGTTTACGTTAAGCATTTATAGTCAGCCTATCTCTCTATGTTAAAGAAAATAATTTTGGAAATCAGAAATTTGATTTACATCTCCCTAATAATGATACTGTAGAAATAAGTTTATCTTTTAAACTTTTAACTACTAGTGATAACAAAAATATTTCCAAAGCTACTGAAAACCCTGGAGATACTACTACAACAGCCACTGATTCTACTACCATCGGACCTGATGAGAAAAAAATAGTTTCGGTAGCTGAAGCTATAGAAGTGTTTAGACAAAATGTAATAAAAAAGGAAATGGGTATAGCAGGAATAATTGAAAGTAAAGAACCATTTTATAGGCATTTTCAATTTAGAATTTGATGATAACAAAATTTTAACTATTCGATGTACATACAATAGTAACTATATTACGCGTACACTTAGTATAGTGTGCTATGAATATCATGAATTTGAAACGGAAAGAATTCTAAGTAATGGTGAAGTAAAACATATTAAAAAACAAGATCCTAATTATAAATCAAATGTAGAATTTGTTGAGGTAAAGAAAATGAAACAATCATATCAAATGAAAATTGAATAAATTTTCAGTCATAATTCAGCTGTTGTGAAAATCATACGCATTAATTTTAATAAATAAAAAAATGGATATAGAAGAGTTTTTAGTTGAATATGTAACGGCACCTCACGCTTATGTTACTTAATTTTCCTTCACGGACTTAAACCCAGCGCAACATACCGAAAGAATCGACTTCCACAACCTTATATTTTTCCGAATTTTAAATCTTCTTAGGAAACTCGTTTTCTGTATCCATAGGGAAGTATGTAAATTCTTCTAGAAGATTCTAAAAATAAAATCTGGTGATAAATTGAGAAGACATGGGTCGACAGAAGGTTAAAGAGAGATGGAAAGTTTCGTTCTGGGTGATGCGTTTTTTTAGAACGAAAAAACGGGAGTCTTGGTTGGAAGCTAGAAGGGAAAAGTTCGAGTTTTTTTGGGATTGAAAAATAAAAAAAAAACAATTTTTTTTAAATGGAATAAATTTATATGAAAAATGGACATCGGGTTTTTTCTTTGAAAAGAAAGAAAAAAAAATAATACAATCGATACAAGTGACAAAAGAATGGAAAAAAAAGGAGAATAAATTTTGATTTTGGGCGATATGCACTTATATAGTGATAGAAAAATTAAAAAAAAAAAATAAATAAATAAAATGGCGTGCGCGTAATTTTCCTCACATGTTTTTTTTTCTGAAAAAAAAGGAAAAAAAGAAATAGTGATAATAGGTTGGATTTTTATTTAAAGTGGGTAGTCTAAAAGAGGGGAAAAATCAGCAATAAATCCTGTTTTAATCGGGAAAAAGGCAAAGAAAGAATTTTTTTTCTTCAAAATGGTGGAATGATAAGTTTGATTTAATTCATTAATACGACTTTTTCATTATCAAGAATACATAAAATGTAATACAGAAGAGGGGAAAGAACGTGATCAATCTAAAGAAAAAAAAATAGTAAAGGAAGAACTGAGCGGATCCACAGGCGGAAGGAAGAAAGATCTTTTTTTTTCTCATTTCATTTTCTTCGAGAAATTCTGGTGCTTTCAACATATATGTTTCATTGTTGCAGTTTGTGAGGAAAGACCCTTTTCATGTTGAGTGAACGCACCCAGATACGCACTCAAGGAACGGAAGCATCGCATCATGGGAATTTTAATTTTGCCTGATTGGGCGAAAAGGAATTTATTTTATTTGTTATCTTTGTCTTGATTCCGAAATTTTTTTTTTCTTTTGGTTCATATTTTCTTAAGCATTGTGTAAAAATCAGAATTTCAATAGTTTACTGTCAAATAAGGCTAAATTTTGGAAAAAAAAAGAAAAAAAACAAAACAGATTATCTCTAAAAATAATTTTAAACTTAATCTGAAATGAATATGGCATTAGTTCATCGTAGTATTTAATAAATTTTTTTTGAAGAAAAAGTAGACAAAAAATGAAGAAAAAGAAAGAGAAAAAAAAGGAAAGCAAAAAGAAATATTTGTAAAAGGAGGTACAGGGTCGGAAACGAAATGACGTTGGTATGGTCATACAATATATGTTGCCTTAAAAATTTGTTTATTTCACAGTTTCGCAGCTGCCGCAGAAAGGGCCTTTTTTGAGGAGCTGATAAAAAGAAAAAAAAAGTGAGTGCAACATTTTATATATATATTTATTTTATTCCGTCTTTTTAGAAAGAAAAAAAAAAAGAGAAAAAGAAAATATATAAGAATACGTACACATTCGTTCCACGGACTCGGGGAGAAAATGGAATTTAAAAAAAAATAGGATTTTCAAACACAATTCATGGGTTTCTTGTATTTTCTTTTTTTGGTTTAAAAAAAAAAATTTTTTTTCTTCTTCTTTTGCTAAATATAATTTAAGTGTCATGAAGACAATTTAAGAACCGGGAGCAATTTTTGAATGTTATAAAATAAAGAAAAGAAGAAAAAAGTGGAAATAAATTAACTTTGCATTACATAGTAAACTAATTATAATTGTATTAGGCTTTTCTTGTATAATAAATAAACTGTTCAGAAAAATGACGTTTGCTATCACTTGAATTTAAATTAGGGGATAGTAGTTCATTCTTTCCACTACCCCTACCTTTTGATGGTATCTTTGTGTATGAAATAATATAATGGTTTGAATATAATAAGAATTACATTGAGAGGGAGAGAGACGTGGATGGAGTGGCGCGAATGAGGCATTAAACAAATTAAGGGACGATAACCAATTGTAGGGGCGGTTATCGTCAACGGGGACCAGCATTCTGCTGTTGGTCCATTCGGCTGGGAAGTGCCCCAAAGTCCGGTTGACAATAACATCTATAGCCAATCGGCCCCGACACGCCTCGCAAGGCTTTCGCGATAAGTTCGGTCAGTTTCGGTGACCAAGAACTAACGAACACTCCATTTATTCGTTTGTTTTCGCCACAACCGAATTTTCCTTGCTTGATAGCTTACGCTATCACCATAAAGTCTAAACGACATTAACACTCTTATGCACACATAAATAATTATGTGTAATTTGATGGTAGATGGTGGTGAACAACGACCCACCCCTCCGGCGAGCTAGCAAGCCCAACTCAGCTTGGCGTGCAGCCTTTTAGTTGTTCACATTAGCTGCACCATCTCATATCTTCTCCTCGCAAGGAAAAAGATATGCTGTAAAGATCATCAGGGGACTTGCATTCTTCGTAAAAACCCCATATGTAAACCCCGCAGTTACAAATATAGAAATATATTGCTTGAAGATCATCTAGGCCATGGGTGGCCATCGCGAGGCTCGCGGGCCGCATGCGGCCCGCCGTGAGTTACATTGCAGCCCGCACAGCTCGGTCAAAGGAACAGAAATGTTAACTTTATTGTACATAGAACCAAAAGAACATTACATCACGAGTCATTCGTATCATATATTTTTAGATTATAGCTAAGAGAAATTTGAAATATCTCGTATTTTTGGAAAAATTTTTTGGTTTGAATTTCCGGAAAAATTCATAGATTTTAGCTATTTCAAATATCCCGCTATTTGGTTACTTAGTTTTTTGTCCGACGCTGTTGGTACAATTTAATATGAGACTTCAACTTCTGCTATGTATTTTCTGTGCATTTAGTCCAGCTTGACAAAGTTCCAAGTTATTCTGTAGTTTTGTTCTATAATCGCCACTCGTTTTTGACAAAATTATTGCTAATTCCTGGAAATGGCGAAATTATTTTTCGGTTCTGTTTCACTCACACTTTCAGATTTTCTTTATCAAAGAAATTAGTGGACGAATCTAATTGTGTTCTTTCTTTTCAAATTAATTACGTGTAGTGTAGTGAATTTATAATGAATTTATGATAATAGTTTAAACTACTTTAACTAAGTGTCCTGCCTACCATATCGATTCTATAGGCAAGTAAACCCTGAAACGCTTTTTTTATTTAATTTAAATTAAATAATTATTAATTAGTATTACCCGTGGTCTTTTAGTTTTTTCCGTTAAAAACGAAGTCAACTAGTAGAGACGTTGGACCGAAGAAAAGAAGAATTACAGAAGAATTAAGAAGTTTTGAAGACAGGTGTGGACTCTAAAATATTTTTTCGTGGAAATTAAAGTAAAGCCCATATGCTTGATATGCAACGAATCTGTTTCTGTTTTGAAAGAGTACAACATCAAAGGGCACTACGACGCTAAACATGCAAAAAAGTTTGATAACTACAAAGGGCAATTTCGGCAAGACCAAGTAAATGACTTAAAAAAAAAATGTCTGCACAACAAAAAATATTTACTACAGCGGGTTCAGAGTCAAAATGTTACGTAAAAGCTAGTTATGCAGTAGCCATGATATTAGCAAAAAACTCAAAGCGATATTCAGATGGTGAAATGGTTAAGGAATGTTTGGAGCGCGTCGTTGAAATTCGGTGTCCAGAAAAGAAGACGGATTTCTCTAAAATAAGTCTGTCTCGTCAGACTATTACTAGGCGGGTGGACGACATTGGGAAACATATTGAAGATAATTTGAAAAGTCGAGCATCCGAGTTTATATTTTATGCTCTAGCATTGGATGAAAGCACAGATATGGCAGATACTGCCCAATTAGCAATTTTTGTCGTCAACACGTCCATTTTAAAACGACAGAAGAATTAGCGGCACTGTATCCACTTAAGGACACTACTAAGTCACGAGATTTGTTAGAGGCAGTTACATCGACATTAAATCGCTTTTCGTTAACAACTTATCGGGCTTAACAACGGATGGTGCCCCAGCAATGGTTGGGAAACACGAAGATTTAGTAAAATTATTTGTAAATGAGGCCTCCAAAGTCGGTAATACATCAATGCTAAATTTTCATTACATTCTTCATCAGGAGAATTTATGTTCGAAGTCCCTCAAAATGGACCATGTCATGAAAGTGGTCGTAAAAATTGTGATTTTCATTAAGTCAAATGGGTTGAATCATCGACAGTTCCAAAAATTCCTAGTCCTTGGACTCAGATTATAATGACGTTACATTTTCTGCAGAAGTAAGATGGCTGACTCGTGCTAAAATGTTGAAAAGAGTGCTTGATTTGCAGCGAGAAATACAATCATTCTTTGGAAGCAAGTCAAAAAGTATCCCAGAGTTTGAATACAAAGAGTGGGTTTGCGATTTTGCATTTCTAGTCGATATAACTAGCCATCTAAATGACGTATATACTAGTCTACAACGGAAAGATCAATTAATTAACAAGGTGTATGATCAAATTTCTGCATTTCAAAGGAAATTTGGTCTTTGGGAACAACAGTTGAGGACAAAAAACTATACTCACTTTCCTACATTGTCATTGCAACCAGACGTCACACAGCAAGCGACGGATAAATACGCTTCTTTGATATCTGACTTAAACCTCGAATTTGAAAACCGATTTCAGGATTTTAAAAAACACCATAAAACACCATGTGTTTTTTTGTGCATTTGCAACGCCATTCGCGGTAGACGTGAATTTATTGCCAGGAAGATTGCAAATGGAACATTGTGAAATATGTTGTGATACACAGTTGAAGGAGAAATTTCATCAAGTTAGTTTGGAAGAGTTCTATAAAACGTATTTGGATAAGAATAAATATCCAGCGTTTTACAAACAAGCTCTGTCAATGTTTTCGCTATTTGGAAACACTTATGCGTGTGAACAGCTTTTTAGTCGCATGAAGCACATCAAATCACAACTGAGAACACGAATTACTGATGTTCATTTGGAAAACTGTTTGCGTGTAGCGACAACATCAGTCGAGATCAATTTAGATGCACTTAGTTCTGAAAAACAAAGTCAGATGTCTAGCTTTTAAATATTTGTAATTTTTCTATTTTCTCCAAAAATATAAATTTACCTATTTCTCGTTTGTTTTTTTTTCATTAAACCAGCCAAGCGTTTGAACACAATCTCAACTACTGGGAAGCGACGATGTTGTCGAAAAATTAGGTGCGTGGCCCGGCAGGAAATATTATTTCTGAAATTTGGCCCGCCTGCTGAATTGGTTGGCCACCCATGATCTAGACTATTTAACAAATTGTAATCGCTTCTTAAAACCATTCAACAATATACATAAGAGAACTGGTTTACACGGAGAGCATTATATATGCTGTAGTTGGGCTAATGATAACACAACATGTGGTCCTGATACATGTGAATGCTACAGTGTTCATGTTTGTATGGAAGAAGTTAAAAAACTTATAAATTTCTATAAGAGATTTAAAAACAAGTAAAACTTCGTATATGTATTTATAAATCTATACTTATTGTAAAATCTCTTTTTTTAAATTATAATACATCATTTTTGTTAATCCATGAATTGTGTTTTGATGAAAATCCTAACCATTTAACAAATACCGTAGTGGCCAGATAAAAGTTAACACCATTAAAATTCGTAATATAGTCTGAAAAACAGCACCTAGAATTATTTGTATTTATTTTTTGTGCTTAAGTAAGCAACAATTGAGAACCTAGATTACTTTGAGATACAATGGCAACACTGTTATTTCATCATCTAGTTCCGTTATCGAATTATAATATTGTTCACTCTAAAATTCAAAGTTCATGCGGTTAGGATGCATCAGTTAAGTGAAGAAAAAAAGTGTGTTGTTGCTTTGCATAAAGAAGGGTTATCAACTCGCCAAATTTCAATTCGTGTGGGCTGTAGCCATGTGACAATTTCAAAAATAATTAAAAAAAATAGAATTTTTGGTACTACAAAACAGGGAAAAGTAACAAATGTGCCACGGAGCGTGGGGATCGCCTTCTCACAAATATTTGCCTCAAGGATAGGACGAAAACATCGCGGGAGATTAAGTTCGAGTTCCTTGAAAGAACAAGCAAAAGAATTAGCAATCGAACGGTCAGGAGAAGGCTCCAAAATATCGGATTACCGGCAAGACGACCTCGCAAAAAACCGGCACTAACCACTAAAATGCGGTTAGCGAGGCTTGAGTTCGCTAAAGCCCATAGAAATTGGACTGTGGATGAGTGGAAATGTGTCATGTTCACAGACGAGTCAAAGTGCAACATGAACCAGTCTGATGGTGTGCGGTATGTACGGCGTAGAACTGGTGAAGAATTAATGGATGATTGTGTGGTTACAAGACATAAATTTCCCGTGAGTTTCATGATATGGGGATGTCTTAGCTTCTATGGAGTTGGCGATTTGGCTTTCTGCTCTGGTTCCATGAACTCTCAGAGTTATGTGAAAGTGATTAGTGACCACCTGATTCCATCTATGGATAGGCTATTTCCGGTCATAGTCGACCCCATATTTCAGGATGATTCTGCGCCCTGTCATCGATCTGGAAAGGTAAGTCACGTTTGTTTTAGAGAGGTCTATGTTTAAGTAATAAAATGAAAAAAAAAAATAAGAATCCCTTTACATTTTTTTAATAGGTGAAGGATTTTGTATCGGAACTGGGGTTGAAAACACTAAGCTGGCCCGGAAATAGCCCAGATTTAAACCCGATAGAAAACTGCTGGTCACTTCTCAAGCTGGAAATCGCGAAGAAGAATTCCAAAACGAAGGAAGAATTCAAATCTGCCATCATCGATTCCTGGAAAAAGGATATTTCCTTGGAATACTGCCAAAAATTAATATCGTCAATGCCAAGACGAATAGAGGCCGTAATTAAGGCTGGAGGAGGACATACAAAATATTAATTTTCTATTTTATGTTTTTTTGTTATGTCCTTAAAGTTTTTATTATGTTTTATTATGTTTTTTATTCTTTTTTTTTCAAAATCATTTTCGATATCTTTTTTTTTTGTTTTGTACTTTTATTAGTAATTTTGAATTTGTCTACTTTATTTATTATTAATTAGTTATGAAGACAATAATACGATTAAAAATGGTTTGCAATAAAATATATTATAGTTTTATGTACTTCTGAATAAAAAAAAAAGTGTTCTACCTTGGTTTATGGGATTAACTATCAATTTCCGCACTGTTAACTTTTATCTGGCCACTACGGTACATTATTTCCATTTGTTCGTATTATTTTTTCAACTAGGTATAGACTTGGATGTTCCACTTTTATCTACTCCAATTCATAAAATCCCCCCTTTATTGAATGTCCTTGATAGTCTTGTATGTTGTATTCCTATAATTTGAAAAATTTCTGTTGTCCAGTTTGGGGTGTATCCCTTTTCAAATACATGTTTATACTAATCCGTACATAGTCTCCAATATTGAATTTGTTTTTACCAGCTATTTTAAAAATAACAGTCCTGTTTTACCTTTGGAAGAAACAGGATCGAAATTAACAGCTAATAATATAGCATTCTTATAGTCTTTAGGTTTTAAGTTAAAAACAAAAAACAGAAATGAGTGAAATATTAAATGTTAGAAGTGGAATACATCAAGACACTAGTATTTCAAAAATGTAATATCATAGTTATTCACCATTTTTAAATTCATATAACAATAGCGATGAAATAAGAATATCCGTACAACATCAAGATTTATATATTTTACCTTGCGATAGCTTTCTTTATATTGAAGGAGCAATCACAATGGAAAACAATGAGATATCTTCTTCAGCTGCTTTAACTAACAATTGTATGGCTTTCCTTTTCGATAAAATCAGATATGAGCTTAATGGTGTAGAAATTGATCGCGTTAAAAATGCTGGAATTACTACCACACTAAAAAATTATATATCATTGAATGAAAATTAGAGTAAAATGTTATATAATGCTGGATGGGATCCAAAAGACCTTATGATACCAATAGGTGGTATTCTTTAATTTTTGTGTACCATTAAAAATGTTATTAGGATTTGCTGAAGGCTACAGGAAAATTATTATGAATGCCAAACATGAATTAATTTTGGCTCGTACTAGAAGTGATGATAATGTAATTGTATCTACCACTGATATAGTTATATTCAAAATATTCAAGTTACAATGGAGAGTACCGCATATAGTTGTAGCAGATGATATGAAACTATCTTTATACAAAATTATTGAAAACAATACCCCCATACAAATAAGTTTTCGAAGCTGTGATATATATGACTATCCAATTTTACCAACCACAACGGAACACACTTGGACAGTTAAGACAAAGTTCAAATCTGGTGCACCAATTATAGTTATAGATTGTTCTTATCAAAATGAAACGATAAAATCTGGACCGGTTGACATCAAAGTGGAATTTAAAACATTATCAACCCTACCGACAAAAACAACAGCATATAGTATTGTCTATTTTTACATGATAGAATAGTTGAGTATAATCCATTGAATAGTGAAGTTCGAAAATTGGTGTAAAAATCAAAAAATATGCTAATGATAATTGATATGCAAGGATTTAGAGGTTTAAATAATAAATTCATACCAAAAGAGATTGTTATTTCTCATAATAGCAACGAATATCAACATTTTATTATAAGACCACCATACAACTTTAATAATTTGCCACGATCACTAAAAACTCAAGCTAAATGGCTCCACCAACATTATCATGGATTATTGTGGTCAGGAGGATCAGTTTCATTGGATAGTGTCATTCAATTTATCCCATCACATTTCCAAATAAACAAAGATATCTATGTGAAGGGTGCAGAAAAAAAAGCATGGATAATTCAAAATATTAATGAAGCAACAGTCTATGATCTCGATGAACTCGGTTGCCCCAATTTGTTGTACCTAAAAACTCAATATGTGAATATTCAGCGATGTCTTACTCAACATAAAGGATACTGTGCACTACAAAATGTTTTTTTATTGCGAAAATTTGTAGATAATATGAATGAAATTAAATAAGAACAAAAAGTTTTAAATCTTTTATTATTATTTTTTTTTCTAGTATTACAAATCTTTTATATGCTTAGATATACTTATATAAGATTCGCGCCTGACTGATGACACACTCAGGTAAGTTTTCGCTACAAGATCTTCAATAGTAACAAATGATTGAATCTCTTCATTTAGATGGCTTACTCTTAAATGAGGTATTAATGATATTGTAGCACATGATTCGCAATATGCAATATATTCGCAATATATGAACATAAAATATTTATATGTGATGTTATATTCTGTATTATAATCATCATCATTATCATCTTCATCAGATTCCATTGTCACCTCATTACACTGCAGTGTTGCTTCAGCTGCAATTATCTCTGCAAAAGTTATAATTTCGTGAATCCTCTCCAGTTCACGTCTTATGTTTCCTCCTCCTCCTGTGTTGCTTTCATTATCGTCATCAGTATTATAATTATTAAAAAAAACAGGAACATTTTGCTTTTAAATTTAAACTAAAGTTTTTAAAACTTTAATGTTTATGTTATATACCGAAATATACCATATAATATTAATTCATACAATATATTTTTAGGAAACCGCAAATTAAAATTTTTAATTGATTTAATCAAATTTCTAAATGTAAAAATAATAGTTAATCAAAACTATAATGGTATCAATAACTACTTGGAATTTTAGAAAATTTTCTTAACGAAAAGGGTTTCATATTTTTATATAGTATGTTGTATAGAAAAAAGCTTAGAAATTTAGGTAATCCCTTTAGTACGGGGTTAAGCTTTTATTCTTCGATTAATATAATTAAAAAATGGACAATAATGCAGAAAACGTACGAGTTGTGATATGTGCGGAAATGGTTGCCTATGTTATTAACAACATAATAAAAACGTGTAATTCGTGTGCGCGACATTTAGCTCTAAATGAGCCATGTATAATATGTTACACGAAGTGCAGAAACATGAATCCAATGCATGTTTATTCTCCGAATTTCATGATATAAATTGGATTGAGCTACGCGAAAAATGTGATAGGTGTCGCAATCCTCTAGAGGATATCACATTTTATAATAGCGATCACATTGGCTGTGATAAGTGTCAAGACTTTAACAACGATCTGGTACAATATGATGTCCGATGGGAAGTTTACGAAGCAGAAGAAGAAGAAGAAGAAGAAGACGTAGATTCAGGGTATTTTATTTTTAAAATATTAAAAAAAGAAATTATTAGTTTTATTTTTTTATTTTAATAGATTTGAAGAAGAAGATCAATAGAACAACAAATATATGTAAAAAAATAAAATTCTAATATAAGTATTAAATTCAAATTAGAAAAAATGTAAATTGGGACAGTGTGTACAAAGGTTGGAATTTGCTACCTATAAAAGGCAATAGTAAAAGAACAAAGAGTTAGTTATTTTACTTTCCGTCAAGCGGTTTTTAATTAAAGCAAAGTCCCAAGACTTATAGAAAATAAGAAATTTGTGAGATATTAAGCAATAAATGAAATAGAATTTTGTAAATTAGCAGGTAATAAGAACTTTTGTGAGAGGTTAAACAATAAATGAAATAGAGCATTGAGAATTAGAATATTTGTGAATTATTTGAGCAATTAATGAATAAGACCATTGCGCATTAGAAAGTAATAAGAAATTTGTGAGATATTAAGCAATAAATGAAATAGAATTTTGTGAATTAGAAGATAATAAGAACTTTTGTGAGTTGTTAAACTATAAATGAATAAATAAATTCTATGAAACTGAGGAATTTATGTCGAAAAAATAATAAGAAAATTGTGTGAAATAAATCGTGTTAAAAACATAAGTGTTTTTTTTTTTTGTTTGTCATAGTGTTCGATAATTTGCCAGGCGATATTAAAAGCAGAAAATTATGTAAGTATTCTTTTGAATTACTTCATTTTTTAAACAAGGTTATACAACCTGCAATAGATCGCAAGCCACCTCCCAGTCATATTCACCCACATCGAGAACGAGAAAGTTTCTCAAAAGAGGGAAATATTCTGAGAGAGCTTTTGCTCAAACACATATTAAATTCCTGCGGTGGAACATCCAATAAAGTTAAATAAGTTTCGACACCATTAAAAAAGATAACTATTTTTTATTAAATTCGATTCAAATTCTGGAAAGAGCCAAAGTGAGTACGTTCGAAGAATTTTTACATAACATCGTTCTCTTCTAGTGAACCTGAAAAATTCTGTCTTCTTACATTAATAAAAATAAAATTAACAGGAAAAGCATATGAAGTGATAAAGTATAATTCGACGAACTGTTGGGAGGAATTAAAAAAAACTTCTCCAAGACCAGTTTTTTGTAACGGTGGGTAAAACTCACTTACATACTTACTTACTTGTATCTGAACGACCACTAAATTCTTGCGTTTCCTATTTAGCGACAATCGTGACACCTAATTTTCAAATATTAAGTAATATTTCTCCTAAGAAATTCTAGAAAATTAGTTCAGTGTCCGATATTAATGTCGAAAAATAAAATAGGTAAAGAGAAAACAAAATCGAAAAAAATTCCAGAAGCAACGAAAATCAAAACAAAGAGAAACTAAGGAAAATAGCAAGTCACCTAACCTGATTTATCGAATGAAAAAATAAAAAAATGAATTTTGAAACGGGAGATGGGAGAAAATGAAAATGCTTGAGAGTCTTGCTTGAATGTTAAGACAAAGGAAGTTATGGTCGGATGTTGAAGTTGGAGAGAGTCTGAAAAGAATCATGATCAAGACTGGGTTTTTTCTTTCAAATAATGAAAAATTTAAAGAAGGAAAAGAAAACAAAAAAAATATTTAAAATAAGTGTTCGGTTTTGATAAAACTTAAAACTTAAAATTAATTACGCGGATTGAAAAGAAAAAAAAATTTTTCGGAGTTTTAAAGAAGGGGAAACATTTTAATTATTAATTTTGCTAATATTAGGAAGAAAAAAAGAAAATCAGATTGGAGTCATGCAAACAAAAGTTTTTTTGGTGAATTATTAAACACAAACGTGGTAAATGACAGAAAAATAAGATTATGATCAAGTGATTCTAGATTTTACCACGAACAAAAAATGAACGAAAAGCAAAAAGTGACAAAAACAAAAAAAATTTTTGGTTTGAGTCAGGAAGTGGGAAGGGTTCTCTTCTTATAAATGTGAAAAAATTTAAAACTCATGTCGAGAAAAGATATATAGTAAAAGCTTTCATACACACTTTGAAGTTTTTGTTGGAAAAATTTTCTTTGCTTTTTTTTCACTCGCTTACTTTGAAATAATTCCAAAAAAAATCAAAAAAGAAAAGAAAAAAATAATTTGATTTTATAATGTTAATGATGAACAAAATTTCCCACCACCAGCTGTTCTTATGACAGTGTTTCAATTTTCATTCGAGCAGCCATCTTTCATTAAAAAATGTTCGTCCATTTTTAACCTCAAAGTTGATAGGATAAGTACAAAAATGACTGATTCAATTGTGTCGCGAAAAATAATAAATAAAAAAAAAATAATAAAATGTATGCAGAAAGAAAAAAGCTGGAAAACAGGGCCCAGTTACGTGAATATGAATCCAAAATTATTATGGAAGTCAGAAATAGACTCTGTTTATATGCGAAAGACGATCCGGTCTATAAAAATAAACAAAAAAGAGACGAAGCTTGGCAAGATATTTCAGATATCGTATGCAAACCAGGTAAGTGCCTACTTACTACATAAATAGGAGTGGTAATAAAATAAATGTTTCGTTGTACAATAGTTAGTGAATGTCAGGCCAAGTGGAATAGTTTAAGGGATTCATTCCGGGGGTATTTTCGGACAGTATGATAGTATTGTCGAGGAAGTTGATAGCCCAAACAGAGGCAACTTAATTTTAAAATGAATGTGTTGCAACTTCTAAAGGGCGCATGAAGAAATTGACACCAAATTTCTTAAAGACTGACTTTTTTCATTTACATAACATTAAAAAATTCATTTTTTATTTTAAAGTCTAGAAGACCGAACTATTTTTTATTTTAAAGTCAAGGAGACCAAAGTATTTTTCATTTAACATTAAAAAGGCTGTTGTTTAATTTTAAAGTAAAAGTTGTGTTTATTTTTTATGCTCAAACCAAGAAGGCTTTTTATTTAATAAAAAGGAATTTATATTAAAGAATAAAAATATTTTTTAAATTTTTTTATTGTATATTGAAAATCTACATTTCCTTCTTTTACGCACCAATTAGCGAAATCATTTCTGATTGTAATTGCCGCTGAAGCTGGTTCTAGTGTTCTTGATAAATGATCAACGTATTGATCACATCTGTCAGGGATATGTTCTACTAGACATTTTTCCAAATTAGCATCCATTTTTATAAAATTATGCAAAATACAGCAGCATAAAACTTTAGCCATTTCTCTTTGTACTTCGAGAGATTTTAAAAGAATTCGCCATATGTGAGTTAAGATTCCAAAAGAGCTTTCCACAAGTCTGGCACGACATCTCAGCCAATCGGAACGGACATGCCTCGCGAAGGCAATCATGAACGGTTGGTCAGTTTTCGGTGACCAAAAGCTAACGAACCCTCCATTTATCCGGTTTTTCTCGCGAAACCGAATTTCCTTGCTTTATAGCTCGCACAATCACTATAAAGTCTTAACGACATTGAAAAATCTTTACATGCATATAAACTAGATGTAAACGTAACAGGTCAATTGAAAAGTCCCCGGCCTACCATAGTAAAACACATTTTTTTGGCAAAATTCATTTTTTTATTCAAAATAATTCCCTTCAAGGGTGATACACTGATTATAGCGACCCTCCAACTTTTCGATACCATTTTTGTCCTTTGCTTCAAAATAGGCCTCAGTTTCGGCGATCACCTCTTCATTCGACGAAAATTTCTTCCCAGCAAGCATTCTTTTGAGATCTGAGAGCAGGAAATAGTCGCTGGGGGCCAGATCTGGAGAATACGGTGGATGCGGAAGCAATTCGAAGCCCAATTCATGGATTTTTGCCATCGATTTTATCGACTTGCGGCACGGTGCATTGTCTTGGTGAAAAATGACTTTTTCTTCTTAAAACCAGGTCTCTTCTCACGAATTTTTACATCCAATTAGTCCAAAAGGTTTCAATAATAATCTGAGTTTATTGTTTTATAAGTTTGGAGGTAATCCACCAACAAAATTCCTTTTGCATCCCAAAAAACTGATGCCATAACCTTCTTCACTGATCTTTGGGCCTTAACCCGTTTTGGAGCCGAATTATCGGTTTTTTTATTTTGCGTTCGACTCAGGATCATAGTGATAGACCCAAGTCTCATCCATAGTGATGAATCAGCGCACAAAATCCACTTTATCCTTTCGAAAATACTCCAAATGTTCTTGAGAAAGTCGCATTTGCATGCGTTTTTGTTCCATTTTTCGGAAATGCGGCAGCCACTTTGCACAGAGCTTTTTGAAACCTAAAACTTCAGCTAAGATGTGATGTACTGGTCTATATGAGATGCCTAGGGTGTCAGCTACCTTATCCACAGCCACTCGTCTGTCTTCCGAAACCATATCCTGTTTTTTTGTATCTTTTCTGTTGTTGGTACACTTTTTGGATGTTCTTGACATGGATTGTCTTCAAGGCTTGTACGACCAGATTTAAAAAGGCACCCCATTTTCTAACGGTGGATTTCGAAGGTGAAAGGTCCGGATAATAATTATCAAGCCAAGTTTTCGTTTCAACGGTATTTTTTTTGGCCATAAAGCAATGTTTAATCAACACACGAAATTCTTTTTTATCCATTCTTTTTTCAATAGCAAAAGTTGCTTCACTCAAAATGCTATAATTCACAAACTAATGATCCGACAGCTGTCAAATTTAGACACGCGTCTTTTGAAGGTTAGGGCAAACTAAAAATCATATGGATTTAATTCTAGTACCGCCATCTATGTGTCAGGCCGGGGACTTGTCAATTCGCCTGTTATAACGGCGCCTCACGCTTATGTTACTTAATTTTCCCTTACGGACTTAACTCAGCGATCAAATACAGAAATATTTTTTTTGTTATCGACTTCCACAACCTTATATTTTTCCGAATTTAAAATATTCTCACTAATTCTCACTAATATAATGGTGGAAACAGTTGGTATCAATGAGAGAATATAAATTTAGCAAGTCATGTTTCGATTTCGGTGTACACAGGGAAATGTACACATTCCTTATAAAATATATTCAAAGGCGAAATCTGATGATAACATAACAAGATATGGGTCTATATAAAGTTGGAGAGAGATGGTAGGTCTTTTTTTTTTGGTTGATGCGTTTTGAAAAACGAAGCATCGAGAGTCTGTTGTGAATCTTGGGAATTAGGGAAGTTTCTATATTTCCATCACAACATTTTTTTTTAGGATCAAATACATGAACTGTGTAAATTTTATCGAAATTGGCCCAACAGTTTAGTCTGCACCGTGCGGACAAAATTTTGTCGTTTTTAGACAAAAAAAGCGTTACCAAATAGTGTTTCCATATATTAATTTCGCCCAAAATCTAACACCATCTGGCATTTGATGCAACACCAAAATGGTGAAAGTTTCATGGAAATCGGACTATCCATTCAGATTTTATTAACGATTTAAAAAAGCAGACGAACGGACGGACGGACGGACGGACATGGGGCTAATTATTTTTGACGAAACGGATTTTGCACTTATTTTCATCTTCCTAGCCCTTCTAGATCAAAAGTTAGGTTTTCGCACGATTATAGTACTTTCCTATAAACATTCGTTTATCGGGAAAGTAAAAAAGAAGAAATAATATAGAAATATTTAGAAAAATTTAAACGAAAGTATGGTAATGGTTTTGTGTTTTTTTTTTTTCGAAAACGGTAAAGATAGTAAGAATTTTGACCGAAAAGTGTACAATAAGGGAAGTTTTAGGAGACGCGCTTTCCAAATTTTGGATACGAAAGCGACACCAATACACCTTATATACCAGGTTTAGAAGGAAAACGAAACCTCCTGTCCTGTTATACGAAATTGAATATCTACGAATTAAGGAAATAGTTTATATATATATATATATATATGCACCATATACATCATTGCATGTGTTCGCCTCAGCAGCATATTTATCATCGTCTAGCTAGTGCGATACTCGTTCCAGACCTATATAGTACAGCTGTCAAAAAGAAAATAAAATATTTGGATCATTTCTTCAGCCAAAAAAAAAAGAAAAAGGAAAGATTGTTTTGTTCAACCAAAGGAATTTTCATCATGGCGTGTAACTTTTGTTTTTCTTTTTTTTTTCTAATGAAAATTTATATTTTTTCTCTTTTCACATAAAACCGAATGAATTTAGTATTAAGTAATTTTGATGACAGTCAAATGTCAAAATAATTAATTAAGAAGAAAAAAAAAAGTTTCATACGAGGAATTCTTAGTAATTTTTAAATTCAAACTTTTGTTGTCCATTTTGTTTATCTAAAGTAAATTCCCTTTTTATTTTATTATTTTTCCTTTATATAATCCGGTACGGTGCGGTAAATTGTTAGACAAGGGAGAAAGCAAAAAGAAGAATCCAGTACTAAAATTTTCGAATAATTAAAGAGAGAGTAATTCGATTTGTTGTATTATATATTTTTGCTTATATAGGTACGAAAATGGAGGGCCTCCTGTTTCGGATCTTTGGGTGAGTACACAAGTTGCATTAAATTTACAAAATATAAATATATATATATACCGCCTATATATTGAATCGGAATGATCGCTTTGAATGCGACTAAAGTTAAAGAATTTTGTTTGTGCTTTTCAATTTTGGAAGAAACAACTTTTCTCAAAACAACTAATATAACGAAAGTAAAAGAAGTAAACTAACAAAAGATATTGGAAAATATAAAGAAAACGGGAATTTTTTTTTTTTGTATTAAATATAAGTTTTTTCTATAAGTTCCGATTACGTAAATCGTATAGTAACCGTAAAAAAATAAGAGAAACTAGAATATCTCATAGGGATAAAGGTTTTTTTTGTCACAATTATTTAACAAATTTCAAATTTTTTTCAAATAAAAATTATGAAATGTAACGAACGTTTTATTTTCTTTCTCTTCTCTCAATATGAATGTGCAACGTTGAAACAAACAAAAATAATTTATTGTTGAAGTAAATAAATACCTTTATTTAAATTGGATAGTTTAGATTGCATAATTAGAGGTGATTTGTCGCCCTTAAGTAGAAAAGAAAAGAAAAAAAAAGGGGGGGGAAAGGAAATGTGAAGAAAAATAAGGAGGGAGATGAATCAGGCTAACGCCATGATGTTCGGCCCCGACATGCCTCGCAAGGCTTTTTGCGGTAGTTCGGTCAGTTTCGGTGACCGACAAACTAACGAACACTCCATTTATTCGGTTGTTTACGCCACAACCGAATTTTCCTTGCTTGATAGCTTATGCTATCACCATAAAGTCTAAACGACATTATTATTCATATGCACGCATAAAAATTTATGTGTAATATGATGGTAGATGGTGGTGAACAACGACCCACCCCTCCGGCGAGCTAGCAAGCGCAACTCAGCTTGGCGTGCAGCCTTTATGTTGTTCACATTAGCTGCACCATCTCTTTCTTAGGGTGCATTTGCCAGAAATATCCAGGCCAATATACCCTGCGAACATTTCAAGATTCTGGTCGATACGACTCACGAGAATTAGAGCGGGACACAGTCGGCACTGTGGCATACATGTTTAACAAGACTGCTTCGGACCTGTGCATCAACTTGAACATCTCGCGCAGTGTCAAGCAAATTTTTGTGGATTGCTCATTGTCCAGTACTTGGTCTAGGTCTGTTAATTACAACTCTCCTTTAACTGACTTACTAGACCCATCAAAGACGTCACTGGAGCTGCTTCAAAAGCTATTGGAATATTATGGGCTTTGGGAAGACCCTTTTTGGGCTCTTGAAAATTCCATTACCGCTGGTATCTGTACAACTCGAATTCAAAACAATAACTATATATAACCTTTAACTTTTAACAGTTTTTATTCATGTATTTATTCCTAGTGAGGATTAGTCGCATGATTAGTAAATATAAAATTTAAGTAATTTTTCTATTTTTGTAAACTTATCCATAAGGTAGTCTAACGCTAGTATTAGACTACATGACAAAGTGCCACGTGTATGGCACCTATTGCATGGCACAAATTCATGCCATATAATTTTTGGCACATACCCTATCACACTACATGGCAAATTTGCCATTTCTGTATGACACAGTACAAGGCACCACAGTGCGTCATGCGAATATATATTATACTGTAAGCGAAATGACTGCCATGAATAAACATGGCATGCCTTGAAAATTTTCAATAAGCAAATGTAATAATATTCGAGATAATTAACTTGAAGTTGTATAATACTATATAAAATAATTATTTATCTAGTGCTATATTTAATTAAAATGAGTAAAAGAAAATGTTTGGCCATTATTTTGGCAGTATATGCAATTGAAGAGGATAAGGAAAACTGTGAGATCAGTAATTCCATTGTTGAAAGAAACCAGAAATTGCTCCGGAAGAAACGTAGCGTGTGGGTTAAAGATTGGGTAGAAAAACGCGAAAAAGAAGGATTTTATGCTAAATTAATGCGCGAATTATATGACGAAGAGCCTGATTTGTACAAGAATTTTATTGGAATGTCTCATGAACAGTTTAAAAATTTATTAATTCTTGACAAGCCTCATATTGAAAAAAAGGACACGCCCGTTAGGAAAAGTATGTCAGCTTTGGACAGGTTGATTGATATGTTATTTGGCTACTGGCGAAAATTTTAATTCACTGCGGTACGTGTTTCGCATACCGCAATCAACTATTTCATCAAAAATTCCTGAAGTGCTGGACGCTATTTACAAAGTGCTTGCCAATGAATATCTACAGGTTAGTTTATCATAGCGGTTGGACCACATTCACATTATTTGATTAAATTAATTTCGTATCAACAGACGCCGTCAACTCCTGTTGCTTGGAAAAGAATTGCTGACCAATGGAATGGCCAATGGAATTTTCCAAATTGTTTAGGTGCCGCTGATGGAAAGCATGTAGTTATGACCGCACCGCCAAATGCAGGCAGTATATATTACAACTACAAAGGCACGCATAGCATCATATGTTATTAATGGCTATCTGCGATGCCAATTATAATTTGATATATATTGATGTCTTACGCAACGGTAGATATTCGGATGGTGGCGTTTTTAACAACTGCAGTTTTGCACGTGCACTAGATACTGGAAACTTAAATTTGCCTACACCTTCAGGAAGAATTTTCTGAGTTCTTCGTCAACGCAGGTGAATTAGACTGGCAGTACAAACATATTTGAAGTGTATTTAAAATATTTTTTCTTGGCGTACATTTTTTTGCGGGCAATTTCTTTTTAATTTCTGCGGATTCATTTAAATGTCCTGTGCAGTCTTCATTTGTTTCATTTGATTCTTTATTCATTTTTAAAATAGTAAATTTCTGCCCAATGGAAAGAATTAATTTAAAAAATCGATATTTATGATAAATATTAATATTATTAAATTGTTTTTTAGTATTTAGGTTGTTGTTTATACTATTATATTTAGTCGGTAGAGGACAATGTAATTTTTTATTAGGAACTAATACACATTTTTTATATTACTAAACTAAACTAGGGCTTCCCAGACTTTTTACGCCCGCGACCCTTTTTATATAAAAAAAAACAAAAACAAAAAAAAAAAAAAAAATACCGTTCTGTCATACGAAAATCCCCGTAAGGAAAGTGTTACTTGAAAAATTATTTCCTACCAAGTCAAGAATTATTTCAATGAGTCTTGACAGTGTTGCTCAGGGTTGCCGTTGGAACATTTCTCCGACAAGATTATGATTTTATGATTGTTGCGTTTAAAAAAACTTCTTAAAATTACTACACGTTTTTGAAACTTTCACAGATTTTACGCGACCCAATTTTAAATCTAGGCCACCCAACTTAGGGTCGCGGCCCCCTGTTTGGGAAGCCATGGTATAAACAACAACCTAAATACTAAAAAACAATTTAAAAATTGATCAAGGACGCTAAATAAAAAACTATTCAAATTAATATTATTGTTTTAATGCAATAATTACCTGCGCCACAATGACATGCAAATATATTCACATCAATTCAAACTTAAATTCGAATTACATGTGAAAATACATAAAAAAATATTGTGTCATATGTGTTTATGGCAGTCTAGTTTTTGCCGACCTGCCATGCGGAAATCTCCGGCCATGTAGCGCCATATGCCGTTTCTTCACATGGTAATACAATTTTTAATCATATCAGACTACATGGCAATACAACCATTTTTATATGGCAGAACATGGCACGAGCCATTCGCATGACGTGAAAAATATGTCAATCAGACTACATGGTAGAAAAAATGTCAGAAAACATGCCATAAACTTCGCCATGTAGTCTGATACTAGCTTAAGTTTGTTTCGATTTTTTTTTTTTTTGATTTTAAAATCTTTAAATTTTTTAAAATGTCATATTTAGTTTTTTTTTGTGTAAAATTGAAAAATATTCAAGGCCTATAATGGCTACACCGTCGCAGGCCTTTAATATTTTTGAATACATTAAAGTATTGGAAATTTGTGAACTAAATAAATAAATAAATAAGAAGGAGTCAGTCAAATAGTAACAGTTATTAAAAAATTTAACAGTTAACTATAAAGAACTTGGACCAAGCCATAATTTTCCTTGTGAGAGGCTGCACAATATGTTCTTAATAAGGTAATTTAAACAATATAAATAAATAGTCTGGATATTAGCTTCTTGTAGAATCCCACATTCATATGTATTAGATATAAATAAATACGATGTTAACAGAAATTATTAAAATTCAAATACATTTTTCAAATTATGTATGATTACCACTTGCACCAAAAATAGAAAATATGGAAGGATATATATAAATTAACTGAAACACATCTCTATTATAATAATGATCAATACCACTTATAATTTCTCATTTGTATGATATTTTCAAGATAACTAGCATACCAAAATTAATTAAATAACAGCTATGCAACTAATAGTTCCAGAAAAACCGTTTCTTATAATTGATTCTGTCTGGTAAACAATACTATTTTCTTTATACTGAAGGAGAATTAAAAAAATATCAAAAATTGTAAATAATTATATAAATGGTACAGTATGCGAACAATTATTCCCAATTTCTCATCTTGTAATGAACGAAAATTTTTGTTGATGTTGAATATTAAAAATTTAAAAAAAAAAAAAAAAAAAAAAAAAAAAAAAAAAAAATGGTAAGTGCCCAGCAAGGGAAATATGCGTTGCAACTAACTTCATAAAAAAATTTTTCAGTGGCGACAAAAAAAAGTTTTTGGGTGGAACGGTCTGTTTCCGGGGGAGAAGAGTTAGATCACTGGACGTGGACGGACGGAAAAAAAAGGAAGGAGATTGGTGTTTCGAGCACATGCTTGGAAATAAAAAAATACCGATATTATTTTATTAAAAAAAGGATGTATATATAAAGTGACCAGACGTACTGATTTATTCAGTACAGGTACTGATCTTCATGGCTATGTACTGATTTAAAATTGTACTGATTTTGAAAATATTTCCAAATATGATATTGAAATTCTGTCAATTTTAACGCTAAAATGCATGGAGTTGAGTTATGTACATTTGTAAAACATTCTAATGTAGACATACTGCTTGAATGGCAGCGCGGTGTTTCAACACTAATCTAAGGATAGGCAATATGCGCTACGAAATCTGATCTGGATTTCTTATATTGTAAAATATTCTCATAAAAAATGTTGGTAGGGTAGACTTGTTGATTGGTATTAGAACTTGATACTTTTTTAGTTCTTTATGTTATTTTTTTAATTTTATATGGAATAATTAATATAAATATATTAGATAATTTAATTTTGTTGTTTTATTCCGTTAATAGCCCAAAATAAAAAAATGTACTGAATTTGTCCGCAAAAAATCTGGTCACTTTATTTATATCTTATGTTTTCCCCATTTTGTAGGTGCATTTCATATATTTCGATCAATTTGAAAAAAATATTTAAAAGATAAAATTTATGAAAATAAAACGAAAATTTAACTTCATGCGATTTAGTTGATAAATCAGAGATCTGCGCAAGGCTGCCAGTTATCCTGCGTTCCTGAGTGAGTTTGGAATACACGAAAAGGTTTGATTATAATTGATTTATATGAAGATTAATTTGAATCTTTTAGTTCTTGAGGCCCATATTGTACTCATTAATTATATCAAAAACTTCGTTCTATATATTTTCAAATACAGTCGACTTTCATTGCATTTGAAAAGTGGAAGGGCATATCTTTTCGTATATGTCCTTATATTAATGTAGATATCAACTATTGTTTCACTCCGTATTGTTTTCTGTTTTTATATTAATCCAAAAACTAACAGTAAAATGGAAATAGAATATATATAGATAAAAACAACCAACTTAAAAAGGCATTTGTGGGAAATTAGTTTGAAATAAGAAGAAAATTCCATTCGCAACTCAAATACTAACTAAATTTCTGTTACCGCATATTTAACAAAAAATTATAATTTCTGACCTTTTCAGTCATAATGACTTGGCTGCGCCAAGCGGAAAACAAGAAATATCAGGCGTTTGCAGTGAATTGTGGCTTGGCCACAGTATGCAAAAGCGAGTTGCTTTTTGAAAAAATAAATCGGGATGTTGAAGAAATATCTTGTTGGATGGTTGAAGCATCCATATGCATATTTTACGATTTCAGCAACGATTTGAGTTCAAGTCCAGACTTGGTTATAGAAGAGAAACCAAGATTCTTGGATTATTTCTACGGCTTGAAAGCCAAAAGCCCAAGGAAATACGAAATGAAACCGGCTTATAAGCAAATACGTCGGAATTACCCAGATGTACATCAATATGATGGGTCATATCGGTCAAATTTGTTTGTATCAGCGGCCGATACATATGAAACCAGCCTAAAAAATAATATTAGGCTTCATATGTATCGGAGCGTTAGGAAATTTTTCCGGAGAATAGAACCGGATCTAGACCCATTTTTGACATTGGACCATTTGTTCAATGATGGGCCTGAAGTAAACGCTGATCAAGTATTGTTAGATCGGCCTATGTCTATTTTGAACCACTCGGGTAGATTTTCAAATCTTCAAATTGAATGGTACAAATATATACCATTTTTATATCGGTTGCAACGGTATTTCGAACGGGAGATAAAAAATTTCCGTATTTTCACCATTTTCAAGAAAGGGAGGAAACATGTACAATATGATTCCAAAGCTTTATTCGTCGTATTCTGTTCAGTGGGATTACAGGATGATAAAACTTCATGGAAGTTATTCGCGCCAGTTAGAGAACAAATGTGGGATAAGTTCTTTAACTACAAAAAATTGGAAACGAGCGAACATAAGTTCGATTTTTCGATTCGTACAGATGGAGTAGCCATTTCGTTGCTATTTCGTCGAAAGAAACTGGAGCCTGATCCTAGTTTTGAAGACGCTAGAATGGAAGCAATTCGTCAAAAATTTTCCTCGTGAGGTTTCGACAAAGTCATAGGTTGTGACCCCGGTTTGAAATTAATGTATGCTACTACAGAATATAACCCTGTGAATGAATTTGTAAACGTAAAATACAAATCTGCCCAATACAGGTATGATTCTGGAGAATTCTCACGGAAAAGGAAATTGTTGAAATGGACTGGTGCAGTTCAATCTAGGGTAACAAGGTTGCGCGAAGATCGGGAAACGGCGACAGGGAGAACAATTTCGTGTATGTCGAGCAATTTTAACGAATACGTTGAATTTCAGCTCGAGCATTTAAAAACTTTACAAAGCGTGTATTGTCGACGAAAAGTTGCACGGTTAAAATTTCAAAAATATATATTGCATAAAACCGCGCATGAGTTAGCAAAGAAATTCGTAGGGAATGAAAGTGTACTTTTTTATGGGGGGAGCGGCAACTGCGGCAAATTCTCCTATGAAAGGATATGGTCGAACTCCGCACCGTCTCGTTTTGAGACATCTCAAAAAACTGTGCGACGTTGTTTTGGTCGATGAATTTAGATCGACAAAACTCTGCTCGAAATGTTTTGGAAATCTGAATATTTCTCGATCACCGGTATGGTTTTACAGTTTGCTTAAACCCAAACTGTAAAACTGTGTGGAATCGGGACATAAATGCGGCCAATAACATGCGTTATAAAGGCAGATGCAAGTTACTTGGTTTGGATCTGCACCAGAATTTAAATAGAGCCCCAATGTGATATCACGTTCCACTACCGTGATTTGTGCATTTTTAATGGATTATCAATCAACGTTCTTTTGCCTTTAAAGTACGTTGCTTTATGATCATTCTAAATACAATATCATCGCGAGAGTGGGATGTGTTTTCTTCATATTGAAACTCTATTGTAATTCAGATGCAGTGAACGTATGGATAGTCTAAATATTTTGAATTAATTTTGTTGATTTGGTTCATCTTCTATATAACGTTGGAGTTCGAGTATGCCTTTCATTGGCGAATTGTTTGCAGTATTAGCTCTTCTCATGAAAAATTGCACTTTTTTTTACAATTAATTTCTTGGCAATAAACTTGCTGTTTTCTGCAATCTCATATATTTTTCCCGTCAATTTTTTCTTTGGCAATACAACACTTTTTAGTTTTTAAATGTGAAAGTTCAAATTTAACGTGTTCGTTGGAATTAGTTGACATACATTTGATTGTTCAACCTGAAACCTTGTTATCTGGATAGAATTTCATCCTAACCCTTTCTCAATTTCTGCTCTGTGAGAAATTCTGCAGCATTTATTATATTCTATAGTGGCATATATTTACTGGGGTCAGCTGCCATGTTTTTGTGTAATGTCATGAGTAAAATTTGCGAAGGGTAGTTTCCAAGTCTTCGAACTGGGTTATTCCTCCAGTTTTTGCGACACTGTACGAATTGAAAAATCTAACTTATGATTGCTCTATTTTGGAGTTAAAGAAATTAGAACACTTTGCTCTGAAACTCTGCGCGAATAATTTTGTTTTATTATTCTGTTATTCCTGCTGAACTTTGGTACTGATAGAAAGCCAAGGAATCATATCGTATATGTTTGCTCGGTGAAAATTGGCTTAAAATATGGATGGTCTCCTTTAATTCGAAATATCTTTGTAGTACATATTTATACTATTCAGTTTGGATGGCATTACTTAAGTCGGTTTAGCAATCGCTGATTAGCGTTTTCGCCGGTATTTCTAATTTCCGGAAAAGTTTTCTATTCCCGTACTGAAACAAACAAATTTGATCCGATGTCATATTGTAGTACTTCTGGGTATTCGGTATTTGATTGTATCCTTGGTTTTTTTCCTATTTGCCTTTGGTGTTCCCCTTCAAATCGAGAAATGATCTAAAAATGGTTTCTCTTCAACCCCATTTCTGGATTTGAATTTAATGACTTGCTGAATTGAGAATGTACGTGGATGTTTTGACTGTCTTCCGGGAATCTCTTCAACATCTTTATTTATTTTTCCAAAAGCTAATTCTTCGTTACATCACTGTGAGTAAGTCATAATGGTAATGTACAAAAACAAAATATTAATATTGTTTTGAATTTCAGACAAATCGAGACGCAGCTATAAAGACTCTGTGACTTTTTCGGATATGGTGAGCCCAAAATAAAAAAATGTACTGAATTTGTCCGCAAAAAATCTGGTCACTTTATTTATATCTTATGTTTTCCCCATTTTGTAGGTGCATTTCATATATTTCGATCAATTTCGAGAAAATATTTAAAAGAAAAAATTTATGAAAATAAAACGAAAATTTAACTTCATCCGATTTAATTGATAAATTCCAGATCTGCGCAGGGCTGCCAGTTATCCTGCGTTCCTGAGTTTGGAATACACGAAAAGGTTTGATTATAATTGATTTATATGAAGATTACTTTGAATCTTTTAGTTCTTGAGGCCCATATTGTACTCATTAATTATATCAAAACCTTCGTTCTATATATTTTCAAATACAGTCGACTTTCATTGCATTTGAAAAGTGGAAGGGCATATCTTTTCGTATATGTTCTTATATTAATGTAGATATCAACTATTGTTTCACTCCGTATTGTTTTCTGTTTTTATATTAATCCAAAAACTAACAGTAAAATGGAAATAGAATATATATAGATAAAAACAACCAACTTAAAAAGGCATTTGTGGGAAATTAGTTTGAAATAAGAAGAAAATTCCATTCGCAACTCAAATACTAACTAAATTTCTGTTACCGCATATTTAACAAAAAATTATAATTTCTGACCTTTTCAGTCATAATGACTTGGCTGCGCCAAGCGGAAAACAAGAAATATCAGGCGTTTGCAGTGAATTGTGGCTTGGCCACAGTATGCAAAAGCGAGTTGCTTTTTGAAAAAATAAATCGGGATGTTGAAGAAATATCTTGTTGGATGGTTGAAGCATCCATATGCATATTTTACGATTTCAGCAACGATTTGAGTTCAAGTCCAGACTTGGTTATAGAAGAGAAACCAAGATTCTTGGATTATTTCTACGGCTTGAAAGCCAAAAGCCCAAGGAAATACGAAATGAAACCGGCTTATAAGCAAATACGTCGGAATTACCCAGATGTACATCAATATGATGGGTCATATCGGTCAAATTTGTTTGTATCAGCGGCCGATACATATGAAACCAGCCTAAAAAATAATATTAGGCTTCATATGTATCGGAGCGTTAGGAAATTTTTCCGGAGAATAGAACCGGATCTAGACCCATTTTTGACATTGGACCATTTGTTCAATGATGGGCCTGAAGTAAACGCTGATCAAGTATTGTTAGATCGGCCTATGTCTATTTTGAACCACTCGGGTAGATTTTCAAATCTTCAAATTGAATGGTACAAATATATACCATTTTTATATCGGTTGCAACGGTATTTCGAACGGGAGATAAAAAATTTCCGTATTTTCACCATTTTCAAGAAAGGGAGGAAACATGTACAATATGATTCCAAAGCTTTATTCGTCGTATTCTGTTCAGTGGGATTACAGGATGATAAAACTTCATGGAAGTTATTCGCGCCAGTTAGAGAACAAATGTGGGATAAGTTCTTTAACTACAAAAAATTGGAAACGAGCGAACATAAGTTCGATTTTTCGATTCCTACAGATGGAGTAGCTATTTCGTTGCTATTCCGTCGAAAGAAACTGGAGCCTGATCCTAGTTTTGAAGACGCTAGAATGGAAGCAATTCGTCAAAAATTTTCCTCGTGAGGTTACGACAAAGTCATAGGTTGTGACCCCGGTTTGAAATTAATGTATGCTACTACAGAATATAACCCTGTGAATGAATTTGTAAACGTAAAATACAAATCTGCCCAATACAGGTATGATTCTGGAGAATTCTCACGGAAAAGGAAATTGTTGAAATGGACTGGTGCAGTTCAATCTAGGGTAACAAGGTTGCGCGAAGATCGGGAAACGGCGACAGGGAGAACAATTTCGTGTATGTCGAGCAATGTTAACGAATACGTTGAATTTCAGCTCGAGCATTTAAAAACTTTACAAAGCGTGTATTGTCGACGAAAAGTTGCACGGTTAAAATTTCAAAAATATATGTTGCATAAAACCGCGCATGAGTTAGCAAAGAAATTCGTAGGGAATGAAAGTGTACTTTTTTTATGGGGGGAGCGACAACTGCGGCAAATTCTCCTATGAAAGGATATGGTCGAACTCCGCACCGTCTCGTTTTGAGATAACTCAAAAAACTGTGTGACGTTGTTTTGGTCGATGAATTTAGATCGACAAAACTCTGCTCGAAATGTTTTGGAAATCTGAATATTTCTCGATTACCAGCAGCTATAAAGACTTTGTGACTTTTTCGATCAATTTCGAGAAAATATTTAAAAGATAAAATTTATGAAAATAAAACGAAAATTTAACTTCATCCGATTTAATTGATAAATTCCAGATCTGCGCAGGGCTGCCAGTTATCCTGCGTTCCTGAGTGAGTTTGGAATACACGAAAAGGTTTGATTATAATTGATTTATATGAAGATTACTTTGAATCTTTTAGTTCTTGAGACCCATATTGTACTCATTAATTATATCAAAAACTTCGTTCTATATATTTTCAAATACAATCGACTTTCATTGCATTTGAAAAGTGGAAGGGCATATCTTTTCGTATATGTTCTTATATTAATGTAGATATCAACTATTGTTTCACTCCGTATTGTTTTCTGTTTTTATATTAATCCAAAAACTAACAGTAAAATGGAAATAGAATATATATAGATAAAAACAACCAACTTAAAAAGGCATTTGTGGGAAATTAGTTTGAAATAAGAAGAAAATTCCATTCGCAACTCAAATACTAACTAAATTTCTGTTACCGCATATTTAACAAAAAATTATAATTTCTGACCTTTTCAGTCATAATGACTTGGCTGCGCCAAGCGGAAAACAAGAAATATCAGGCGTTTGCAGTGAATTGTGGCTTGGCCACAGTATGCAAAAGCGAGTTGCTTTTTGAAAAAATAAATCGGGATGTTGAAGAAATATCTTGTTGGATGGTTGAAGCATCCATATGCATATTTTACGATTTCAGCAACGATTTGAGTTCAAGTCCAGACTTGGTTATAGAAGAGAAACCAAGATTCTTGGATTATTTCTACGGCTTGAAAGCCAAAAGCCCAAGGAAATACGAAATGAAACCGGCTTATAAGCAAATACGTCGGAATTACCCAGATTTACATCAATATGATGGGTCATATCGGTCAAATTTGTTTGTATCAGCGGCCGATACATATGAAACCAGCCTAAAAAATAATATTAGGCTTCATATGTATCGGAGCGTTAGGAAATTTTTCCGGAGAATAGAACCGGATCTAGACCCATTTTTGACATTGGACCATTTGTTCAATGATGGGCCTGAAGTAAACGCTGATCAGGTATTGTTAGATCGGCCTATGTCTATTTTGAACCACTCGGGTAGATTTTCAAATCTTCAAATTGAATGGTACAAATACACTGCACGGCACTTGGATAGCACCAATTTAATTTTTATCGTCATTTATGGCATATTGGTGCAAATTCTTAGAAACTTTTCCCATAATATTCATTGCCCATTATTGTATTCTATCTGCTGACCCAGATATGGGAAAAACCCATGCTTGATTGGAAATTCCCATTTTTTCTTTTTCGGCTACTTGCACCGGGGCACTAGGATAGCACCATCAGTTTATTTCAAGCTTTCAAGGCGAACGGTGATCTTCTAAAAACAATTTATGGTTAAAAAACAATTGTGTGATTTGCCTGCTTTACCTTAGTGAAGTTATTGTTCCATCTGGACAAAAATGGGACGTGGAAAATCACTAACCGAAACAGAAGTTCGCAAAATCACTTCATTGAAAGAAAAAAATTATTCCAATCGCGATATTTACATGCGAATTGGTCGAGATCCTTGGACTATAATTAATCTTATCAAAAATAAAGAAAATTACGAAAAAAATCGAAAAGGACGCACACCCAAAGCAACTATCGACCGAGAACATAGGGTCGTATTACGGGAACATCGAATTCTGTTGAAACTGCTCGTAAAATAGTGGAGTAAGTGGGTAGTAGGGCTAGTGTCCATTCTGTTCTCATGGTAATCAAGCAGTATGCAGACTTCCGACGTCAAAAAATACAAAAAAACACGTTTACTTCAGCCTCACAAGAATGCTAGATTCAGGAACATTTACAGTGGAAGACAGAATGGCAGCAAGTAATTTTTTCCGACGACAAAACATTTAATTTGGATGGTTCGGATGGATTTCGACATTATATTGACGATTTAAGAGAATCCAAGTTGTTTTTCTCCCATCTGTTTGTTCCGTCATTTCATGGATCAATCAATTTGGTCGTTTTCGAAGGAAGAGACACGTAGGAAGTGCTCGCAGGTGTGGATACTGCTTGATTACCAGGAGAACAGAATGGACACTAGCCCGACTACCCACTTCCTCCATAATTTTACGAGCAGTTTCCACAGAATTCGATGCTTCCCGTAAGATGGCCCTATGTTCTCGTTCGAAAGTTGCTTTGGATGTGCGTCCTTTCCGATTTTTTCGGTAATTTTCTTTATTTTTGACAAATCTACTTGTAGTCCAAGGATCTCGATCAATTTGAATGCCAATATCGCGATTGGAATAATTTTTTTCTTTCAATGAAGTGATTTTTCTAACTTCCGTTTCGGTTAGTGATTTTTCACGCCCCATTTTTGTCCAGATGGAATAAAAGCTTGACTAAGGTAAAGCAGACAAATCACACAATTGTTTTTTAATGATAAATTGTTTTTCGAAGAGCAACGTTCGCCTTGCAAGCCTGAAGTAAACTGGTGGTGCTAACCTAGTGCCCCGGTGCAAGTAGCCAAAAAGACAAAAGTGGGAATTTCCACTCAAGCATGGGTTTTTCCCACATCTGGGTCAGCAGATAGAATACAATGATGGGCAATGAATATTATGGAAAAAGTTTCTAAGAATTTGCACCATTATGCCATAAATGACGATAAAAATTAAAATGGTGCTATCCAAGTGCCGCGCAGTGTATATATCATTTTTATATCGATTGCAACGGTATTTCGAACGGGAGATAAAAAAATGTCTGTATTTTCACCATTTTCAAGAAAGGGAGGAAACATGTACAATATGATTCCAAAGCTTAATTCGACGTATTCTGTTCAGTGGGATTACAGGATGATAAAACTTCATGGAAGTTGTTCGCGCCAGTTAGAGAACAAATGTGGGATAAGTTCTTTAACTACAAAAAATTGGAAACGAGCGAACATAAGTTCGATTTTTTGATTCGTACAGATGGAGTAGCCATTTCGTTGCTATTCCGTCGAAAGAAACTGGAGCCTGATCCTAGTTTTGAAGACCCTAGAATGGAAACAATTCGTCAAAAATTTTCCTCGTGAGGTTACGACAAAGTCATAGGTTGTGACCCCGGTTTGAAATTAATGTATGCTACTACAGAATATAACCCTGTGAATGAATTTGTAAACGTAAAATACAAATCTGCCCAATACAGGAGGTATGATTCTGGAGAATTCTCACAGAAAAGGAAATTGTTGAAATGGACTGGTGAAGTTCAATCTAGGGTAACAAGGTTGCGCGAAGATCGGGAAACGGCGAGCGTGTATGTCGAGCAATTTTAACGAATACGTTGAATTTCAGCTCGAACTTTTAAAAACTTTACAAAGCGTGTATTGTCGACGAAAAGTTGCACGGTTCAAATTTCAAAAATATATGTGGCATAAAACCGCGCATGAGTTAGCAAAGAAATTCGTAGGGAATGAAAGTGTACTTTTTAATGGGGGGAGCGGCAACTGCGTCAAATTCTACTATGAAGGGATATGGTCGAACTCCGATCACCATACCGTTTTGCAGTTTGCTTAAACCCAAACTATAAAACTGTGTGGAATCGGGATATAAATGCGGCCAATAACATGCGTTATAAAGGTAGATGCAAGTTACTTGGTTTGGATCTGCAGCAGAATTTAAATAGAGCCCCAATGTGATATCACGTTCCACTCCCGTGATTTGTGCATTTTTAATGGATTATAAATCAACGTTCTTTTGCCTTTAAAGTACGTTGCTTTATGATCATTCTTAATACAATATCATCGCGAGAGTGGGATTTGTTTTCTTCATATTGAAACTCTATTGTAATTCAGATGCAGTGAACGTATGGATAGTCAAAATATTTTGAATTAATTTTGTTGATTTGATTCATCTTCTATATAACGTTGGAGTTCTAGTATACATTTCATTGGCGAATTGTTTGCAGTATTAGCTCTTCTCATGAAAAAATTGCACTTTTTTTTATTCAATTTATTTAGAAACGGCAAAAGAAAATTCATGGCTTTTTATAATATCAACTAAAGAACACCTAGTAATAAATTGTAAAGATTTTAGAATTAACTAATATTGGAATCTTAAAAATTAACACAGATTGTAAAGTACGTACAAAATTTCTTATTCTAAATTTTGAAATCGAATATTCAAGCAACAGTACATTAGATCATTTCAGAAATAATACTTATAAAACTATCGATTTGGATTTTAATTTAGAAGAATTAAAATGTTTAAATATAAGCTCTAAATTATTTACAATTTCCAACCAAATTAATAATTTAAATGAACTTAGTGATAATATAGAAAAATTAAAACAAAAACTATTCATTTCAAAATATCACTATAATAAATAATATAAAAATTTTATAAGTTTGTTAATTTTGTTATATGCGACATAAAAAACTTATAAAAATTAGAAAAAAAAAAAAAAGAAAAAAAAAAAAAAAACGAACACGAAAATTGAACTTGACTCAAATTTAAATGAAGATGATGAATGGTTAATGCATCTGCTTCCAATATAACCGGGGAAATGTTGTAAAGCGATCCTTACCTTTTATACCTATTTTTTCCAATTCCCACAAAATCTGTGCGATTTGTCTGTCGGTGGTTCAGCCTACACACTTTCAAACAAATCTGTTCGATTTATCTGTACAGACAAATCTGAACAGACAAATCGTATAGTGTGGAGGCAAAAACTGTAAAATTTTTAATCTATTCAGACGGTCGGAAATGAAATGAAAATATCTATTGACAAAACTGTACAGATTTGTCTGAACAGAAAAATCGTAGTATGCGTAGGCAAAAAATGTATACAGTTTTCAGTTTAGTTTTGTTGCAGCGTCGCTTGTGTTAACTTCTTTTCAATTCGTGTCGTAAACTCATGGCAAACAAACAACGTGATTAGACGGAATAATTTATTGAAATTTATCGTTCCGAACCTTGTCATTGGAACATCAAAGAAAAAGATTATCATGATCGTGGCAAAAAAGATACTGCTTATGCAAAATTAATTTCCAAATTAGAAGAAATAGAACCTAATGCATGTAACGATGGGTGTTTCTACCCTTACATTTTTGTGTTTTAACGACCACTAAAATCGCGTTTTTTATTTAGCTACTGTCACGCATTCTGAGTTTCAACATTTTTTTCCTTTTTTCCACTAATAATTTTCGAAGCTTAGTCCCATGTATACATATCAGTGGTGCTAAATAAAAACCCAGAAAAAAAACTGCGATGCATATATTTGGTGAGAGAGAAACAAATGGGAAACCCTTTAGTATGAACGAAACAGAGTGATATTAAAATACCGTTGTTTTTTTATTGAAGATAATTTTGCGAACAGGAGATAAAAGAATAGTAAAATTGTCGAGGATGCGAAGAGTCTGGTATGAATCATCAAGGTGAAGAGTCTAGTTTTGTTAGATAGTGGCGAATCTTGCTAAAAATAATGAAAAAGAAAAGGAAAAATTAATGAAACGTGCATAAATTTGGATAACGAAATAAATAAAATAAGGAAGGGAAATCGCGGGATAGTTTATTAAAAGTTTTGTTTCGAAATTTTCTTTAAGTTAGTAATTCGCGTAAAACAAAAAATAAGAGAAACAAGAAAACACGCGTTTTATATAAAAAAAAAAAAAAAAAAAAAAAAAAAAAAAAAAAAAATTTCTTTAGTGAATGTACGATATTTAGAGTCTGGTCAGGGAAAGATATTTTCTTGTTTTTCTTTGCAAAAAAAAAAAAAAAAAAAAAAGATTCATTTCCTTTTGCAGCATTGTTCTTTTTGTGCGATGTGTGATATATTGTAGTAACTCCCGAGAGAAAAAAAAATAAAAAAATGCTATAAATAGTTCATAAATATAATGGTTTTCGCTTGATTGTAAATTTCTGTTATAAAAAAGAAAAAAAATTAAAAAAGCTATGTCAAAATCCTTTAAAAAAAAGAAAATTGTTCTGATATGATTAAATCAATTTAAAAAAAAAAAAAAACCAGAAGTGAAAAATTTAAAATAACCGTTAAATTTAACCAAATTATTTAATTAGTAGTGGTGTCCTGAAAGGGAAAACAAAACAAATTTTTTTTTTAAAAAAAAGGAAAACAGAAACGGCTATAAACGAGGTAACAAATGTTAATTAAATTTTTTGCGTCAATAAAATGGCGTCGAGATCATCAAATCCATTAGTCAACGGGTTTATATACAAGGTGGAGTCCAAAGTAATCAGGACTTTTTGAATCTAGCGCCATTAGTGGCGCCATCTATATGTCGACTGGTGCGTTAGAATCTGCTATCCTTTATCGACTTCCTGTGAGAATTTCATGACATTTCATCTATTGAAAGTGAAGTTATTGCGTTTTAAGTGCAGTATGTTTGTGTCATCGGTGCGAAAATGAGCTTCGACGACCAAAAATTGCTCAGAATTCAACATTCGAAGGACATCATTAAAGAGGTCAAAAAGGACAAAAACTTCCTTTATAACATTGTGACTGGTGACGAAACGTGGTGTTTTCAATATGATCCCGAAACGAAACGCCAGAGTGCTGAATGGAAGGCGCCGGACGAGCCGAAACCCAAAAAATCGCGCCTGGAGAAGTCAAAAGTGAAGACAATGCTGATTTGTTTTTATGATTCCAAGGGTATTGTCCACAAAGAATTTGTTCCACCCAGTCAAAACGTTAATGCGGTATTCTACCTAGGAGTTTTGAAGCGTTTGGTGCGCCGTATTCGACGTGTTCGGCCCGAATATCGCGAAGATGGAAGTTGGCGTTTGTTGCACGATAATGCGCCGTCTCATCGATCGACGCTTGTGACCGATTATCTCACCAAAAATCCATCAACCACTCCCCGTATTCACCGGATATGGCACCGTGCGACTTCTACCTTTTCGGAAAATGCATTTGCCGATGAAAGGAAAGCGTTATGCAGACGTAGAGGCCATTCAAAAGGCTTGCACCGGCATACTGGCGGCCATACAGGCCAACGAGCTAAAACACTCGTTCGACATGCTTTTGGACCGTGCAAAAAGCTGTATTGAAGCAGAAGGAGACTATTTTGAATAAAAACAATTGATTTTGCCGAAAAAACCATTTGTTCTGTTTTTTTCTTTAAAGTCCTGATTACTTTGGACTCCACCTTGTATTCCTATGCAACGGCTTATTATGAAAAAGGACTACTCCATATGAATGCGTATTCCGGCTCTACAATACGATCATGTATCTTTCATCCTGCAAATACTACGTACTGGATCTCCAATCAACAATTTTTTTCTTGAAACGAAACTCAACAAAATTCGACATTTTATGAAGAAATTAAAAAAATTTTTTTTAAATAATTTAACCTTTAAAGACACAAATCATAAGATTTTTTTTAAAAAAAGAAAAAAAAACAAATACTTTTGTACTTACGTACTCAGGTACCATTTTTTTGGTGTTTGTAGTAACAGAAAAAAAAATTAAATATTCTTTTTTTTTAAGCGAAATTCTAAGCAATTACATATTTTCATTACCTTTGTAAGAAAAAAAGAGAATTGTTTTGTAATATATATATAAATGATTACATACGTGCTATGAAGAATGTGGCAAATGACTGATCGAAATGAAAAACAAAATTTTTTTATAATAATAAAGGTAAAGCGAATTTATTGAAACAAGGTGACAGGAATTTTTATTTCTTGGGTGATGATTCTCTTTATAAATCCCAACTGGATTCGTTACAAATTCTACTGAAAAGGAAAGAAAAAGAAAAAGTATTTATGACCATGTCGAACGGTGAATAATTGTCATTAAGGGAGAGAGAGAGAGAGAGGGAATGAGTTGGTGATGTGTGGGGCATATAAAACAGCAAGGGACCATACCCATTTATAGAGGCGGGTATGGTCATTGAGGACCAATATTCTGCTGTTGGTTCATATAGGGTGGGACGTGCCCCAATGTAGACCAATTGGCATAACACCTTAGCCAATTGGCCCCGACATACCTCTCGAAGGCATCGCGCAAAAGTTGGTCAGTTTCGGTGACCAAAATGTTATATAAAAAACTTGATATCCTCAAATTTTAATAAAAGGTTTTAGGCGCATGAAATAAGTCCGAAACATATTAACGGTTTCAACATGTTGAGGATTTATTTCAAGCAAAAAGTCAAACCTAAATTCAGTTAAGACACTTTGTTTTTTCTGGTCGTAAGTTCCAACATAAAAAAAAAAATGCACTATCGGCATAAGAATGAAAAATAATTAAATACACCCATACCTCGCTTTACGGCCTAGATACGTTCCACGAAACTTGGCCGCAAAGCGAAAAGCCGTATAAGGAATCAATTATTCTAATACAAATTCATACAAATTCAATGGGATCGGTTCCAAATTTATTAAATATGTATACATTGTTTATCATTCAAAATGCAAATCTGAAGACGATGAAGAAATGGTAACCTGCAGATCACTGTCGTCATCATTTTTCGCAGGTAAGGATGGGCCTGGCTTAAAAAAATTGTCCAACGTTGTTTGTCTTGCCTTCTTGCCTATTTCGTTCTTCAGTGATTTATAACAGCTAATGGCTGAGTTAATTCCTCGAGAAACTTTAGCGCTACGTTCGACGTCAGGATCGTTTTCAAGGAGGATGTTTATTCCTTGTTCGAAATAGGAAAAAGCTTTCGACAAATTTTTTGATGTTAGCTGTTTGGATACAACAGGCTCTGTCCCTTCATCAAATGTCGGTTCTGCTTGCAACTGAATGAGTTCCTCATATGAAAGGGGTTCCCTATCAGCTTCAAGTAGATCAAGCACATCACGTTCGTTCAAACCTTCAAAGCCGAAATCATATGCTAGATCCAAAATGTTTTGCCTAATTTCAGGAAGGAAATTAACTTCTGCATCAGTACTTTGTACACATTCTGGCCATATTTTTTTCCAAACATGGTTCATTGTTGTTAATTTTAATTCCTTCCATGATTCACTGATGCTGTCAACAGCATCCTTGATGTTATAGTTTTTCCAAAATGTTTTAATTGAAGATTTACCATCGGTTTCCCTTATAAGTTGTCGGAAAGCTCGGTGTAGGTAGTATGCCTTAAAAGTGGCTATTGCACCCTGATCCATTGGTTGGATCAGAGCTGTTGTATTTTTCGGAAGGTACTCAATCATGACATCTTCAGATAGTTCGGATAAATTAGTCGGATGCCCTGGTGCATTATCCAAAATTAGCAAAGCCTTGTTGCTTAAGTTATTGTCTCGCAAATATTTGTTCACTTCTGTACAAAAGTGATTTTTGAACCAATCCTCAAAAGTAGCTTTAGTCATCCAAGCTTTCTTGTTGGATCTCCATATGACGGGTAATTGATTTTTATTTAGTCCTTTAAAAGGCCTTGGATTTTCGGACAGATATATTAAAAGTGGTTTTAGCTTAAAATCATCAAGCAAGAGGAAATAGAAAAGAGTGTGTTGGCAACATGTAGATATATCGACATCAAAAAAGTTTTTTTGCCGATATAGCGAAACATTTTAGGCCGTAAATCGAAAACGTGCCCGAATTGAAGAGGGCCGTTATAGCGAAATGCCGTATAAAGAGCGGCCGTATAGCGAGGTATGGGTGTATTTGAATTTCGAAATAAGAAATTGCGAAATTCAAATATTGAGAACGCCGAATTGAAAAATCGGGAAATTGCACAATAGTGCAAAGTCTCGTGAAAAATTATTAAACTGGAACAGTGTGTACAAAGGTTGGAATTTGCTACCTATAAAAAGCAATAGAGAACGAACAAAAAAGGAGTTTTTACTTAGTTATTGAACGAAGCGCGAACGGAAGATAGTTAAAGTTAATTGATGAAATAGAAAAGCAAACAGAAACTAAAATAAAAAGAGTTTTTGTAACGTTTTTAAAGAAGAAAAGGGAAACTGTGTCTTATTCGATATTGTCTTAACTGTATTCAAAATAAAAAGTTCGTGTAACATTTAAGAGAAGGAGAAACAGAACAATAAAAAATTTAAGAGAATTTTTTATAAACGAACAATACCAAAAAAAAAGAGTAAGTTGTTTTTATTTATTAAAAGCCTCCTCCTTTCTTGATTGCACATCGTGGAAACAACACGTGCTAAAAAAAGTGCAAAGCTCATCTGGATTTTTCATACAAACAATTGATAAGTATATGTTTTAGCGTCAATATACGATCCAACAAAAAATTGCAATAATTTTCTATAATAGAAAAAAATACTATATAATAATTTTATCTTATTGTCACGGTTTTCGGAAATCAGAAAATGGAGGAAAACGACGCCGCCGCTCCTCTGCAACAAAGGAGAAGGAGACTAAGAACCTGGAGGCAAATGGTGCTCATAAATTTTGAAAGAATATCGGCAGACATCGAAGAAGAAACGATTTAGATTATTCTGCAACACCTTTTGGCATTGGTTCAATTGGTAAGAACATTCCAAACAGGGGGAATAATGGAGGACGATGCTATGCGCCCCCCCCCCCCCCCGCGCAGAATTAGACGACGTCCCACGCATCGTGTGTGGTTTACACACTGCAATATATGTAAACCCCACTGTTACATGCAAATAAAGATTCTGTAACAAAAAAATAAATAATTTACGATGTGCATTTAAAAGGGAACTAAAAAAGGCGACAGTGTCAAAATCTGGATCAGGTTTGGAAGATATCTATGAACCAAAACTACGTATTTCGTATTTTCGAGAATATTTGAAATAGTACATTATGCGACATCCGCCCATTATAAATAGTTTTATAAAAAACAAAGAAAATTACGGAAAAAAACGAAAAGGACACACATCCAAAGCAACTATCGAACGAGAACATAGGGCGATTTTACGGGATGCATCGAATTCTTCGGCAACTGCTTGTAAAATTAAGGAGAAAGTGGGACCTATGTCGAGTGTCCATACAGTTCTCAGGGTGATCAAGCAATATCCACACCTCCAAATCAAGTGCTCCGGAGTGTATGATTTATCGACATGAATTACGAAATCAATAATTCAGCTTGATGGAAAATTTCCACCAAAAGTATACCAGAACAAGTTCTAGAATATCGATCGGTAGGTTAATGAGTTTTCCACTTTGATTAAAATAAACATGAGTCAGAACTAATATTTTCAAATAGTTTATAAATCTTGTGGTCAGATATTCCGTTTTCTAAATACAATTTGGATCTTTGCATTCCAACCAAATTCCAAAATATTATGTTATATTCATTCGGGATTGTATACCGAAGGCCTTGTATTGTTGATTTGGGATATATTGGAATGCGATTATTTAAGAATTTTTGTACATATGTGATTGTAATTGGTACATACATTTGAAGAAAAATGTAATAAACGGGACAAAAAGGTCTCTTAATAGAAAACACATGTTATCATATATAATATACATTTTTCAAGTTTCCACAAAAATATTTTCGATGTTAAAATTCATTTTGTTTTTGTTTTTTTTTTTATTGTTGGAGGGTTATCGAACAATCAAATAGTTTTGAACTTTGGAGGCGGGTTTATGTTCGTTGTAAGAAATTTGTTCGTCTACTGGGCTCTGTTTGCAGATATTGTTCGTCAGTTGTTTAAAAATATTGATTAAGTGAGGTTGTGCAATAACATAATAAATTATAATAAAAAAAAGTTTTTTTTTTAATTATGATGACTAAATGCATGTGATTAACTGAAATAGAAAATAATTCTATATAATTGTAAATTCGCTAGTTGAGTCAATTATTTTAAAAATCATTGTGTTATTATTAGATTGGCAGAAGTTCAAACAGCATGTATAACGATATTAGCCTAGAAGAAGTGTATAAAAAAGACGAACCAAAATTAAAACACGGGCAGTATTAGAACAGCTTTCATGTGCGACACTCGTTGCCCTTTTGAAAACTTTCTAATACCCGGGACTGCCTAATAAAAATAATAACTACAAAATAGTCTTAGAACATATTTGCAGTGACACTTGCTGTCCTAAAAAATTATTCTAAGATTACCTACTAAAATAAAAGCTTGAACACAATAATTAATAACTAATAATATCTAATAAAATAAAATACAACCTTAGAATTAATATTTAATTGTAAAAATATTTAAACTTTAATAAATTCTATGTTAAATTGAAAATACCATTACAAAGAGAAGTTTTTATTTTTAAAATTTATGAAATTTCCTAAATTCATTAATAAAAATTATAATTTTATTCAACTTAAAAGAAAGTGTTTTTATTTAATAAACAAGGCGTAAGCGTTTTTAAATTCATTTTTACAATCACATCATTTTCCGGGAGTTCTTGTCTCCGGAGACGTAAAGTTAAGATAAAACAAAAGTTTCCCAGAGTCATCCTGGAAAGAATCCTGTTAGATTTCATTACTTGTTATTATATAAATTCATAAATTCATCTAGTAGTTTTAAAAATTATTAATAATTAAATTATATTTTTTTTTAAAACGAGTAGGCCGATAATTTTAGATTTTTTAATAAAAGCGGGCGATGAGAAAAATAGTAAGTTAGTTCAATTTTGTTTTCGTACAAAAAGGGACATAATTTCCAGCATATAATTTTAAAGAACTACATAATTTTTGTATAAGGAATTCCTGGTAAAAAATTAATAGATTTAATAAATTTTATTATAATTCTGTAAAACGAAAAGAAAACTTTGAATTCATTTTATTTGAACTACCATTTTTTTAATGGTTACAAAGCGTAAAATACAGTCCACCAATTAACAGATCCCTTCGTCCCTTTTGCGACACAACACAGAAGTCTAAATTTTAATTAGAAGTGTAAAAGATTTTAAGTGCTGTTAAAAGTTCAAAATTCTTTAGTTCAACACTTTTCCACTGTCGATTTATAATCGTCTAAAATTTTGTATAATTGTATAATACTGTAACACAAAACTATAAATCAAGTTCTTATGTAAGAACGATTATGAAAGAATTTTTTCGTTTGATTTATAGAATATTCTTGGCGGGAACGAATGCCCTAATTTAACCACCAAGAAATTACTATAAACGAACGCCTGTTTATTTCCTTACAAAATCGACATTAAAATTCTTTGCACGCACATAATAATTATATGTATACGCGATGACAGATGGTAACGAGCAACGAACCACTCTCTCCGGCGAGCTGGTCAGCGCTGTTCAGCTAGGCGTGCAGCCTTTAGTTGTTCACATATGCTGTGCCATCTCATATCTTCTCCTCGGAAGGAAGAAGATATGCTTTGCAGGTCATCAGGGGATATGCTTCTTCGTTTTAACCCTATTCCAGTGTGTTTAACACACTGCAATATATGTAAACCCCTCAGTTACATACATACTCCAATATTTCATGCTGCATATAATGTACCTTATAAAGTAAGAAAACAGGTAGAGCAAGAACTCGAGAGGCTATGTAAAGAAAATATATTGAAACCAGTCAAGTTTACTCGTTGGGCAAGTCCAATAGTAATTGTTCCGAAATCTACGAATCAAATTCGAATTTGCATAGATCGTAAAGTCACCATAAATAAATTTATACAAACAGAGCACTATCCACTACCAAAAATTGATGGGATGGCAAATTGTTCATATTTTGCGTCATAGATCTTACTGAAGCTTATCAACAGCTGCAGTAGCGTCTTCAAATCAGGAGCAGGTACTCAAAAAGAATGTCTAGATAAATTGTTTCAAGTCTTAGCTGGTTTGAATAGGCAAAATATTCGTATAAATATGGAAAAGTCAAAATTTTTAGAACCATCAGTCAAGTATTTAAGTCATACTGTTTCTGTAAACGGTATAAGTCCGAATAAGGAAAAAATTAGAGCTATTATTCAAACCCCAGTACCAAAAAATATCAATAGTACCATAAGTTCTTATTTTAAAATTAAAAATAATCTCTGTACAGATGCAGATTGCATTTATTATGGAAATAGATTAGTATTGCCATCATGTTTACGAAAGGCTTGTTTAGATCTTCTACATGAAAGTCATATGAGTATAGCAAGAATGAAAATGTTAGCACGCTTATATATTTGGTGGCAATCATGTGATAAGGACATAGGGGATAATGTATAGTACAATCACGTCAAATTTGCAATCAAACACAAAAGGTCCGAAAAGAAGGAGTACTTACGAAATGACCTGAAGCAAAATATCCTTTGGCACGAATACATCTCGATTTTTATTATTTTATGGGCAAAACATTACTTATATTAGTGGATGCATACAGTAAATATTGTGATATTAAATTAATGATTAACACCACAATACATAATTTAATAAGTCAATTAGACAAAGTGTTTGGAATATTTGGCTTTCCGCACGAGATGGTGTCCGACAATGGTCCTACATTTTTATCATATGAATATACAAAATATTGTAATAAATTCAAAAATATTCACAACATGGATACACCGGGGTTTTTTGAAGGAAAAGAAGCTGAAAAAAAAAAAAAAAAAAAAAAAATATTGCGCTATTTTATTAACAAAATAATATAAAATAGCAAGAAACCAAAAAGGAAATGTCATATAGAGATTTATATAGGAAACTAGCTTTATTTTTTTTCTAAACAGATTTTGTTTTACGATTATAAATAATATTACGTTTTTGAAAAAAAAGAAAAGAAATATTTTTAATTGATCAATTAAAAACAGAAGAAAAAAATAATATACAAGTAAAGTGTTGCACAGAAACATTTGGATACACACAGTACAAATTCATACATTTCATGGAATATTCCAGGCCGATATAAAAAACCTATATCGATCTCGTTCTTTCGCATACATTGTCGCGACGCGTTTTTTGTACAAATAGAATTAAGCCAGTTGAGATTTGACTTTCAATAAATATAGATATCAAATAATTCGTGTATTTTTAATTCGTTTTTTCCGTCGCAAACAAACATCCTTTTAATTAACACATTATCCACAAAAGTATATTTGAAAAAAAAAGGAATTTTCCTAAATAAAAAGGAAAAGGTGAAAAGAACGTATGAAACTAACTATGTCATTTATTAGTGTTGAGTCCTCCTCAACAAATCTAGAAAAATAATAAATATGGAATTTTACAAAACGAAATCAAAAATATAAAAAGAAAACATACTTGTTTGATTTATTCGAATGTCAACAAAATTAACATCTCGATTGTATTCCTTACCCATAATCGTTCCTTTAAATGTTGATAGAGATCATAAGTGTAACCAACATGAAAAATTATTTTAGTTCATAAGATAAAAAGAAAATATAGAAAAGGGCAATTTGAAAATTGAAGATGAAAAATTTAATAAGGCCAATGTAAAAACCCTAGTCTAAAAAATTTAATTAATTAAGAGATTAATTTAAAATGCAAGATTAATAATAAGATATTAATATATTTCTTTAGAAATGTAGGGTTCATAAAATATTTAGGAAAAACCAAGTTCGAACTAACACTGTTTGGTTTAAGGAAACCATGTTCGAACTAAAACAATTATATGAAAAACCCTATAGCTTGATACAAGGATCCGTTACAAGCTATAGTATAAAAGGGGATCCGATCGCTATACAAATCATCAGTTTTTCAAATATTGTACACCAGAAAACATCGACCCACTAATATTTAAATAGAAGGATGAATCAACCGTCAATCAGTGTAGTAAGTAATATTTTAATATATTTTAAATTATAAATTAAAAACTTAGAAAAGTTTTCTATACAAAGTGTTCGAGTACATCGAATAAAAATCAACATTTTATATTTGGAGATTTTATAAGTACCAATTGATTTACAGGTTCAAACCAATTGTATGTTTAGTGTCGAATTGCATATAACAATCATAATTGTAAGGTACTTGGATACAGTGAATAAATGCCAATGCCAGTGCTTGCAGTTGTGATCTTTAGGTAGATTCAGAGAATTCCGAATACGAATTGTTCGAATACAGCGAATAAAAGTCAACCGTTTGTGTCCGGAGTTCTTATTAGTTTGGACCCGATTTTCGGGTAACATACCAAGTCAAGTCCATACTAAGTTGTTGTACTAACAGGGTTTCGGGTACATAGGGTTTGGGTACACCGAATAAAAACCAACTCTGTATTCGTGAAATCTTGCGCGAACGGAAATTAAATTAGTTTTCGGGTTCATATCAGAACCAATTAGGAATTTCCAGTTTTCTACACCAGTTTTCATTTGGAGACTATAGGAGAAGAACAGGAGAGCACATTCTACATAACATTGCACTCGGAATTCATCGCAACCATCAACACAGAGGAGAGGAACAACAACCTCGTACGACTGCCACAACTTGCTTCTTTTTTGTTTCTTTTTTTTACTATTGTATTTTTTTTCTCTTTTTATTAACGCTCAATTAAATTGTATTTAGAAATTTAAGTAAGTTAAAAACAGTTGTCTAGGGTACTGAATAAAGAAATATTTTTATTATACCGAATAACCAATGTCTTGTTATTGACCCAGCAACCAATCCTTTATAATATTTTTTTTGTGTTAAGCATAGGGCTTAACAATACGAAGAAGAAAAAAATAACAAAACTTATATTGGTTAAAATTGCATTATAATAAATAGTTTGAAAAAAAAAACAGAAAAAAAACTTTCTTCACCACTACTGGTAGTACCGAAAAAGAACGGACCAGATGGAGAAAAAAGATGGAGAGTTGTAGTTGATTTCAGGAAACTAAATCAAATTACAATCGGCGATGCATTCCCTTTACCACGCATCGAAGATATTTTGGATCAATTGGGACACTCAAGGTATTTCACAACACTAGATCTTGCTAGTGGATACCATCAGGTTTTGATTAATAAAGAGGACTGAACCAAAACCGCATTCAGCACCCCTTTTGGTCACTACGAATTTCAGAGAATGCCGTTCGGGCTCACGGGAGCGCCTGCGACTTTCCAAAGACTTATGAACCATGTACTATCAGGACTACAAGGTTTTTTGTGTTTCGTTTATATGGACGATATAGTTATATACGGAAAAAATTTACTTGATCACAACATCAAGTTGAATTCAATATTTTCCAGGTTAAGAAATCATAACTTAAAGCTTCAACCTGAAAAATGCAATTTTCTTCGAAAAGAAATTGTATATTTGGGACACAAGTGCTCACAAGAAGGAGCATTACCAGATCCATATAAAATAACATGCGTTCAGGATTTTCCGAGACCAAAAAATATCCGTCAAGTTCAGTCATTTTTAGGACTAGCAAATTATTATAGAAAATTCATACCCGATTTTTCAAAGATAGCAGAACCTTTAAATAAATTACTGCGCAAGAATATGAAATTTAAATGGACCGAGCAGTGCGAATTATCTTTTAACTGTCTAAAAAAATCTTTAATAACACCTCCACTTCTTATTTACCCCGATTTCTCGAAACCATTTACACTAACTACAGATGCAAGTAATGAAGCGATAGGAGCAGTTTTGTCACAAGGCGAAGTAGGTAAAGATAAGCCTATTGCTTATGCCAGTAGATCTCTTAATAGAGCCGAAAGAAATTACTCTACGATAGAAAAAGAACTATTGGCAATTGTATGGGCGGCAAAAAACTTTAGGTGTTATCTTTACGGCCGAAGATTTACTGTGTATACCGATCACAAACTATTAAAAGGTGTGTTTAATGTAAAAGACCCTACAACGCGTTAAAAGCGATTTCATCACAAGCTATCAGAGTATGATTACCAGATTGAGTACAAAGCTGGAAAATACAATACTAACGCTGATGCGCTTAGCCGAATCCCCCCACAAAAAATAAGATCAGTTAACAATGATAAAATATTAGTAGAAAAAGCAGTACCCATTGACGAAAAATTAGAGCAAGTTAAATTTAGTGAAAAAGAATACGGCATTATGGAAAATTTATACAACAAAAATTTTGAAGAAAAAACATCAGCCATTAGCAAAAATACATATAACAACAAAAAAACAACGCGAAATAATTTTGATAAACAAACGGCCATCAATGAAATTATATCTGACAACAACAATGCAGTACAAAATAATTAAATTGAAAAAACATCGGCCATCAATGAAATAGTACACGGTAACAAAAGTGATGTTGCAAATGAAGTTGATAAAAGTGAACTTGAAAATAGGTGGGAACAATTGTTCTTGGACAAAAATCGGGAAAAACCTACAAACGAAATAAAAAACAAAAATTTAAGAGGTATACATGCAATAACTAGAAAGCAAACCACTACAAAAAATGCGGAACAAGCAGAAAAGGTTGAAAAAATAGAGACCAAAACTGGCACAAAATTGGAAAATACAAAAGACACAATAATCAATTTAAATAACTCCGACCAAAGCAATTTAATAGACAATGACTCAGAAATGTCATATAGTCAATCAGAGTCAGAAGATGAAGGTCAAATAGAAGATCTAACTGACCCAGCGGATATCAGAACAATTCTTAAGGCCCATCATGACTCACCTTTGGGAGGACATGCCGGAGCACAGAAAACATACAACCGAATACGGAAAAATTACCAGTGGAAAAACATGCTCCAAGACATAAACGCATATATTCAGAAATGTGTTAAATGCCAACGAAATAAAAAAGGTAGAACTTCAAAAATGCCGATGAGAATTACAGATACGGCATATAAACCTTTCGAAAAAGTTTATCTAGACCTTGTAGGACCATTACCGACCTCTCAAGAAGGCAATAAGTATATACTGATTTTCCAGGATGACCTAACAAAAATTCTGGATTGTGTAGCAATACCGGATGGAGAAGCCCTTACGGTGGCGAAAAATTTCTACAACCGAATTATTTTAAAATACTTGATTAGTTACAGATCAAGGGTGAATTTCAAGAGCGAACTCTTCAAACAGCTATGTAAAATGCTCCACATCAAAAAAATGCAAACAACAGCATATCATCCGCAATCAAATGGAGCATTAGAAAGATCGCATGGCCCATTAATTGAGTACCTCCGAAATATGGTGGACGACAACATCGAGACGTGGGACCAATTTTTAGGTGAGGCGTCTTTAGTACACAACCACACCCCACACACGGGCAGCAAATTTACACCAATACACGCCCTGTATGGATACCATCGTGCAATTCCTACAACGTTAACAAGAACACCAGAGCCCATATACAACTTCGATGATTACTGTAACATAATAAAATACAAATTGCAAAAAATGCATGTCAAAATGAAGGAAAATTTAATTAAAGCAAAAGAAAAATCTAAGGAATACTACGACAAAAATTCAAAGGTAATCAAATTTCATGTGGGAGACCGAGTTCTTCTGAAAAACGCAGCAAAGCAGAATAAACTATCTGCAATATGGATGGGCCCATATGAGATAAAGAGAATAAATAATGATCTTAACACAACAATACAGATCGGAAAAAAATTGAGAAGAGTTCATAATAATAGGATCAAAAAATTCTGATTACCCTAAAAAATATTTTTTTTTTCACCTAGGTATAAAGCAACATATTTTATTTTTTTTTTTTTTTTTTTTATTCAACTGACCTACGTCTAATACGATTTTTATGAAATATGACACAAAAAAAAAAAACAGTTTTTATTACAGCACGAATAAGTGTTTGGTCTTTCCAAATTTTGAAAAGTATGCACTTTCTTTGTGCATAGAGTATATTAAAAATATATATTTTTTTTTAGGTATTTTTATAATTTTTTGGGTTTGATTTTGTTTCTTTATACTCATATTTCAGAAATCAAATTAACCAAAATGAGTAATTTCATAGTTGCCATCCTTTTCATGACTCAAGCACTTGCACAGATCCAAATACAACAGCTGAATTCAACAGGTATTATGTTCGAATCAATAGCAAATTACTTACCAAACGAGATGGACTGTATACACGCAAGTGAATTTATACCAAGAAGATGAAACAAGTAAGATACAATCACAAATCGATGCGGTAAACTACTTTAATATAAACCGAAGACAAAAAAGAGCTTGGTTCAACATAATAGGAACCGGAATGAAAACTTTATTCGGCACAATGTCCCAGGATGACGCGGACGATATCTCATCAAGATTGAGGGTATTAGAGGAGCACGATAAAGAAAACCTACATATAATCCAGAAACAAGTCACCGTCGTGCAGTCAGCTTTTAATAACCTGAATAAGGCAGTTACGAATATAACCATACAACAAAATCTTTTCGAAGAAAGATTTGAGCGTTTTTCAAATAAGTTAGTAGCAGAAATACATTCACTTAAAAAAGAATTACAAATTTTACACATTCATACAGAAATGAATGAATTACTAATTTTTACTCTCCACCTCCTCCAACAAATATAAATACATTTAAATGAACAATTCGCAATATTATCTTCATTGCAGCAACATAAACTGCACCCTTCAATACTTTCAGCTGAAACTCTAACAAAATTACAATCAGAAATTGCTAATCAAACTGACGCTTTACATTTAGATTTTCCCACCTTAACTCAGATCATAAAGGTAGACGCGGAACATCTCGAAAACGGAATCTTGATACGAATTACATTCCCAATCCCATCCAGAGACATATATACTCTCAACAAAATCTACTTATTCCCGACCCAAACTAACAACACTAATTTCATAATTTTAAATACTAACACAGACTATATCCTCAATAATACAAAAAAGGGATCCTCAATCGAATTAACCACCTCTGAATTTAACTCCGTTTGCCAAGAGATATTACTGAATCATTTCATCCCTCTGTACCTATGCAAGATAACACAACCTCGAGAAAAAAACCTTTTTAGCTCAAAATGTATTCCAAATTTATTAATAAAAAATGCGTTGTCTACTACAAGTTGTGACTATAAGATTCTCAAACAATCACCGGATATACTAACAAAACTAGTAAGTACGAATGTTTGGTTATTTTCTTTCCGAACATTGCGAACATTGACAATCCAATGCGCAGACGAAAATTCGCATGACACATTATTGGGAAACGGTATTTTGACTTTACTATCAAATTGTATATATATATTAGACGACCAGGAACTTCCATTCGAAGGAAATGCAGAATTTAACTTACCGATACATCAACCAGAACATACTAAACTACCATTATTTATATTAGACACAAAATTGAATAGCGACGCGAGAAAAGATTCCTTGACAAAAATCCATTTTAAATCACATCAATCCCTAAACGCTAACTTACAAGAAGCAGGCCAATCTTTGAAAGAATTCAGTGACGAGCTTCAAAAAATCGAAACTGACAGAAATAACAAAAAAAATACAAATATAATCTACGCAAATAGTAGCATTATCGCAAATCTTATACTAATCGTAATATTGGCAATAGTAATAATAACACTGCGAAGGAAAAATGTTAAAAAACCCAAAGTAAAAAACAGCGTACCTTTAAATACGGTGCAGATACCTCTAAGCAATTTCCCTTGCAGGCCAGTTGTGAAAATAGAAGAACTAGATGTTAAACTAACCCAAATACATTCACCTACGACTGAACAAAAGAAAATGAATATAGCCCCTCCTCCGCCACCAATGCCTGTAACAGAGACAAGGAAAATTGGTCGAGTTAAACAGATTTGCGAAAATCTAAATGAAAAACAGAGAATTAAGGAATCTCTGGAAAGTCTAAATTAAAAACTTCTTCGCATGATGCTTGTTGATATCCTATTTTTTATTTTTATTCTTCTTTCTCTCTTCACCTGCATCAATATTGCGAATCAAGATGGTACAAGAGAAAATTATATATGCTTATATAAATTTCTTATTATTTTCTATTTTATTTTTTAGTTTCTGTAAAAATAACTCATGTATCATAGGGAAAACCCCAAAAAACAAAAAAAAAATAAAAAAAAAATAAAAAAAAAAATAAAAAAAAAAATAAAAAAAAAAGAACCAACAAACGCACATTGAAAATTTTTTTTAAGCAACCGAATGCATTTTTGATATTTAAAAAAAAAAAAAAAAAGAAACAGGCATAAGTTAAAAATGTCGTCTCAGCAGGAACAAATTTAGTAATTTTTTTTTTAGTAATTTTTGCAATAAACAACAAAAATATGTTTTTTTTCACAAGGCTTGGTTTCAATGAAAAAAAAAACAATAATACCAACGTTTAGATTTTAGTGTATAATTTATTTTATTTAAAAACAAAAAAAAAAAAAAAACACAACAACAAAAAAAAAATAATAATATAAAGAATTAGAAAATGTTGGGCCCAAAACTCTGGGTAGCCAATACATATATGCCGGAAGGCTGGTTGCCCCCGAAAGACAACATCATGCCGACCTGCATTTCAAAGCGGCGTCCTGCCTCCTCAACCCATTGGTCGATGATAAAAACTCTATCATTGCTATGAGTAGTCACAACAATTCTCTAAAAACAAAAAGAGGAACAATTAAAAAAAATATATATATATATATATTATATATACAACAGATCACCTAATTGCAAATGAACTTACATTGCCGGACGCACGCCACATATGCAGGTGTATGTCAGCAACACCTGCATCTTCTAGTACGATGTTGTTTCGCTCATCACTGCCCACTAAGGTACTAGGCAGAATGGGATGAGCTACCCCGGTCCAGAAGTTTACTAAAAAAAGAGCGGCCATGGTACTGATAATCGTCGTTAAATATCTGATTAACTGATTAACTTTAACAAGCATACCACCTTTTTTATATGAAAATTAAATGCGTTAAAACGCATAATTGACATTTCTTTTTGTTTTCTTACCCAATATTCAATTTTCAATATTCTATTTAGATTTTGTATTGAAATTCGACACCATCCTAAATTATTCAACCAATATCCACATATAGGCTCAAACAAGGGCATTAACCGGTAAAAATTGAATTAAAAATGGCAATAACAAAAAAGAATGAAAATAAGCACATTTTTAACTAAAATAAATATTAAATAATATCTATAGCAATGTACAAAATAATGTTGTCAAAAAAAAAAAAAAAAAAAAAAAAGGAGAGAACCCCAACTATACAAATAAGTATTTTATTAAGCCAAACATGTCTCTTTAGTATTAAGTTATATATAGTAGTTATACATACATGAATCGATTTATTATTTTTTTTTTTTTTATTCGTTCGCAAATTATTAAAACACAAAAAAAAAAAATTATGTTTTCCTTTCAACAAAGTCTAATCCTTTCTTTGTTTAAAGGTAAAAATAATTTTTTTTTGGGGAAAATATGAAGGGGTGTAATGTAATAAAACATTACAGATACCCCTCGTAATTACAAACTGCATTACGAACTTGAATGTGATTGATTTAGTGACACATTTTCATGTTGAAGCAACACGGAAATGTGCCGAAAAATCATATTTCAAAACCAGAAATTACTGTAGACATTTTTCGGCGAAAGTTCTACTTTGTGAATAAAAAATAATGAATTGCGAAATGCATTAAAATTACTTAATGCATTTCGAAACTCATTATCGGCAGAAAATTACATTGATTTTGTAATACATGTTATTGGCATGAATTACGAAATCAATGAAAACATTCTAGAAAAAAAAGTAAACCAGAACTATTACGTAAATGTTCTGCGACCTAGAAAATAATGAGCACAAAGTATGAACTTTCTGCCTATAAAAATGCTAGTTTTTGATAATCACGAGTTCAGTTAAAAAATATACGGTACGCGGTAACGATTAAAAGTAAAGTCGTAACGTTTCTTTTTAAAAAAAAAGTAAAGTTCGGTAAAAAGTCAGAAGTAGAAAATAACTGTTCATACCGCGACCGGTACGCGAAGTAAAATAAAGTTAAACAGAAATTTTAAATATCTATTGCGACGTAAAATAAAGTGTAAGAGAAATTTTAAATATCTATTGTGAAGTAAAATAAAGTATAACAGAAATTTTAAAGATCTATTGCGAAGTAAAATAAAGTTAAACAGAAATTTTAAATATCTATTGCGAAGTAAAATAAAGTGTAAGAGAAATTTTAAATATCTATTGTGAAGTAAAATAAAGTATAACAGAAATTTTAAATATCTATTGCGAAGTAAAATAAAGTTAAACAGAAATTTTAAATATCTATTGCGAAGTAAAATAAAGTGTAAGAGAAATTTTAAATATCTATTGTGAAGTAAAATAAAGTATAACAGAAATTTTAAAGATCTATTGCGAAGTAAAATAAAGTGTAAGAGAAATTTTAAATATCTATTGTGAAGCAAAATAAAGTATAACAGAAATTTTAAAGATCTATTGCGAAGTAAAATAAAGTTAAACAGAAATTTTAAATATCTATTGCGAAGTAAAATAAAGTGTAAGAGAAATTTTAAAGATCTATTGCGAAGTAAAATAAAGTATAACAGAAATTTTAAAGATCTATTGCGAAGTAAAATACAGTTAAACAGAAATTTTAAATATCTATTGCGAAGTAAAATAAAGTGTAAGAGAAATTTTAAATATCTATTGTGAAGTAAAATAAAGTATAACAGAAATTTTAAAGATCTATTGCGAAGTAAAATAAAGTGTAAGAGAAATTTTAAATATCTATTGTGCAGCAAAATAAAGTATAACAGAAATTTTAAAGATCTATTGCGAAGTAAAATAAAGTTAAACAGAAATTTTAAATATCTATTGCGAAGTAAAATAAAGTGTAAGAGAAATTTTAAAGATCTATTGCGAAGTAAAATAAAGTTAAACAGAAATTTTAAAGATCTATTGCGAAGTAAAATAAAGTGTAACAGAAATTTTAAAGATCTATTGTGAAATAAAATTAAGTTTAAGAGGAGTTTTAAAGATCTATTGTGAAATAAAGACAGACCTATTGTAACTATTGAAGTAAGAAAGAATTAAATTAATAAAGAGAACTTGAGTAAAAGGAAAGGAACTATATTGGTTTTTTATTTGTAACTGTTGAAGGATCTGGTAAATAAATTGAAGTAAGTGCCAGGAGAACCAGACAGCGAGGAGAAAATTATGTAAGTCATTTGTTTTTCATTACTCTTTTTACAACAACCACCTTCAAACCGCAAAAGCTCCAATCTGGATTCCCGATTTCCTTTCTTCACTGAAGCAAAACTCTATCATCTTATCTAAACAATTTCCCGGAGAGAGCCACGAGGGTCACCTGTAGGGCTAATTTACACAACACGAGTTTATTAAAAGAAAAGAAAACAGGTTAGGATCAAGAATTCTTTTATAATTTTGGGTGCAGTCAAACGTAATTATATTGAACGCTAGATAAGGTTAGCGCGGAGAGAGAGAGGGAAATCGGGTGGACTGCAGACAGGGCATAAATAAGAAAAAAAAAACAAATAAGGCATCATATCTCATAGTTCGGGGCTGATTTGGTCGAATGCGGGTCAAAATACGCATTTGACCCATAGGGCGGGACAAATAGAGTGTAGTCTCGAGAATTCCTGTTCTCGATTTCTCGAGAATTCCTACCCAATTAATTTTTCCCATTTCTCGAGAAATTTTACTTGAACTCTCGAGAATTCCGAGAATTTAAAAAAAAAAATTACATTTACTATAAATTCGAGTATAATGTTTTAATTTTAAATCGTAACACTCTAGCCTAGCATTTATCACCACACCATACTTACAGCTGTTTCAGTCATAAGAAAAGTTGACATTGGCAATACTATAGACTTTTGACATCCGTCACGATTGTTTTTGTTTGCTTTTGTTTGTAATTTTTAAATAAACATTAAAGGTATTATTTACTTTTAAATTAAATTATTTTAAATTGGTTTCAAAATAGTATTAGATTTTTTTTATTTCAGTTTAAGTAAGCATGCAAAAATGGACACGTCAATTAAAAAAAACGAATATGTTGATTGCTGGAAATATTTTGAAAAAACTAATAAAGAAACAGCTAATTGCAATTTGTTCCAAGTCCATATCATGCAAAGGGTCATCCACAACTGGTTTGCATCGGCATTTGGAGCATGTACATTCAATGAGACGAATACAAAAAGATAAGAATATTTCTCCAAATCTAAAACGCGTTAAAATAGGAAAAGAAGAAACATCAATTTCAATTGATAAGATTTTTAAAGTTATTCGACCAAGTGTTAATGAAATCGTTTCTAAATTAGCCGCTAAAGATGGTATGACCATCAGACAAATATGCAGCAGTGATTTCATACGAAATAGCTCAAAAGAATTAGGATTTACTTTATCAAAGCAGCCTAGAGATGTGATGAAGCTGATATTCGACTTCTACGATGAAATCAAAGGAAATATAATTAAAAATATAAAGAAAAGGCTGTTAGAAAACCAAAAAGTGAGTTTATCCATTGATGAATGGACCAGGAATCGCAGATTTTTAAATATACATGTGTATTACAGTGATACTGATTCTTATAATTTGGGGTTGGTTAGAATGTATGGTAGTTGTCCTTCAGAAACTTTAATCAAACTAGTTGAAGAGAAGCTTAGGAGCTTTGAATTAAGTTTTGAAAAAGATATTGTGGCTACTACGAGTGACGGAGCCAGCGTTATGTTAAAATTTGGACGATTGTCACCAGCCGATCATGAACTTTGTTACAACCATGCCATACATTTGGCAGTTATGTCGGTTATTTATTACAAAAAACCCGAAGATCATCAAGAACAAAACAATAGCGATACGGAAAATGAATATGGTTCAGCTTCAGAAGATTTAGATGATGATGAGGAGTTCATTGCAGCAAAATGTTTATCGCTTACTAATGATATGAATATGGATGAAACGATTAAAAAAATACGAAATATTGTCAAGTTATTTAAAAATTCACCGGTAAAAAATTTTATATTGCAAAGATATATAAAAGAGGCTGAAAAAAAAAAATTATCATTATTTTTGGATTGCCGAACACGATGGAACAGCTTGTTTACTATGTTAGAAAGGTTCTTGAGAGTAATTATTCCGATAGAAAAGGACGAATTGAATTTAAGGAGTCTATACCTGAAGACACAAACGCAGCAAAATCTATACTCGGCACATTACGGCCCGTCAAAGTTGCAATTGAAGCATTAAGCCGTTCAGACGCAAATCTTCTTACAAGCGAAGGAATACTCAAATTCTTGTTCAATACGTTAAGAACTGAATCGTCTAATTTAAGCCAAAAATTACTAGTTGAACTAAAAATGCAATTATCAAAAAGAAGAAATAAATCATTGATTTCACTAGTTAAATTCCTTCAAGATCCAAACTTTTCACGGGACGGTGATGATTTTTTCAGCTTCACCTCTAAAGGTGACATTGTTAAAGTTGCAAAAACTTTTATGAAATGACTTTTCAGTACCAATGAAAATAATGATTTGAATTCTGAAATTGATATCGCAGATACCGGCAAATAATGAAGATAATGATGATGTAACAATAGGAGAAAATGTAAGATTAAACCAACTATTAGATTAAATCAATTCAAGATAGCTTAAAGCTCAACCAGTCGTTGATGATAACTTTTCATCATTTGCCAGAGAAGTAAATCTTTATGAATTAACAGGAAAAATTACCACCCGCATTTCTAAAACAAGAAAGGGGAAGAAAGTACATATAAGATGACGTCTATCGAGGAATAAATTTGTAGGGGAGAGTCGGACGAAATAGAACGAGAGCATAAATAAACCAAGGGACGATAACCAATTGTAGGGGCGGTTATCGTCAACGGGGGCCGGCACTCTGCTGTCGGTCCATTCGGGTGGGAAGTGCCCCAAAGTCCGGTTGGTAATAACACCTCTGCCAATCGGCCCCGACATGCCTCGCAAGGCTTTCGCGTTAAGTTCGGTCAGTTTCGGTGACCAAGACCTAACGAACACTCCCTTTATTCGGTTGTTTTCGCCATAACCGAATTTTCCTTACTTGATAGCTTATGCTATCCTCATAAAGTCTAAACGACATTTACACTTTTTATGCACGCATGAATAACTATGTGTAACGCGATGACAGATGGTGGTGAGCAGCGACCCACCCCACCGGCGAGCTAGTTTGCGCAACTCAGCCAGGCATGCAGCCTTTCAGTTGCTCACATTTGCTGCACCATCTCATATCTTCTCCTCGCAAGGAAGAAGATATGCTGAAAAGGTCATCATGGGATTTGCTTTCTTCGATAAGAAACCTCAATATGTAAAACCCCTTGTTACATAGTGTAACTTCATTGGTGACCCCGACGTGAGGTACAAAAATGTTTAATTATTATCCGTGTTATTTAATTCTAAAAAATTATTACTTTCGAAAATATTTTGGATTAAAAAATTAAAAAGAAGAAATTTTCACATCTTCAGAGAATTATTTTGATTATATACCTTTCATACAAAAAATTAATAACAAATTTGAAAACTTAACGCCTAGAAAGATTTGTCAACACGGATCCAAGAAAATTTTTGTACCTTTGGAATTAAAAAAGCTGTGATTATGTTTTTGTTCGTGCAGAGGGAATACGACCCGGTCTTACTCCGCCATACGAAGGTCCAAAAAGAAAACTTCTTTAATTATTTTTTTCTTCTCATAATTTTGAAAATAAAAACATTTCATTTAATTTAAAAGAAGTTTTAACACACCTATATTTAGTGTAACTTCATTCATTTTTGACCGGTCGCGTTTAATGCTTCAAAAAGGAAGTAAATTGTTTAATTAGTAGTTTTTGTTAATAAGTTGGACGTGAATAAAAAGTTTTGTTTTTACCGGTCGCGGTTCAAATTCAAAAAAGTAAAGTTACTTACGGGTTCTCGAAAAAAGAAATGTTTTCATGGTTGGAATCATTTTGTTTTTTCTAAGTTTTCAAAAAAAAAAAAAGAGAAGTTATTTTGAAAAGTCAAGTTTTGAGTTTAATAAAGATTGAGAAAAGTTTTGTGTAAAAAAAAGAGATCTTAGTCAAATTTTGAATTAAAATTAACAGAAAGTCAAGTAAAGTCAAGTTTTGAGTTTGATAAAGATTTTAGTAAATTTCTAATTGATTTTAACGAAAATAAGAATGAGAAAAGTTTTGTGTTAAAAAAAAGAGATCTTAGTTAAATTTTGAATTAAATTTAACAGAAATATAAACATTGAAAGGTTATTGTGAATAAGAATATTTTAAATAAAAATGTAAAATATTAATTTACAATTTAAAAAAGAAAAAGAAGGACGTGTTTTAGTGAGTAAAAATTTAGGACAAGATTTGTAACACAGGGGTAAGCGAATTTATTTCTTAATAATTGTAAAAATTATATAATTTCCGGTCTCCGGAGAGAAAACCTGCCCTTAAGAAAAAAGTTTCCCAGTCATCCTGCGAAACATTAGTTCGTCCCTTTTGCGACACAACACTTCGGCCCAACTTTAGTGCGTCTTTTAGTTGCTGCAGAAGACCGACGGGAGGAACGTGTGTGTTTGCGAAAAAGTCTCAGGCTGATCCAGTGGAACATCCAGAGCTTCCGAACAAACCCATCCTCGTTGGATATGTTGCTACAGTTCTTTCCGGACGACATAATAGCCTTACAGGAAACTTGGTTACCAGCTTCATGTTCGCAGAATACTTACAAAGCTTTTAACGCTGTGTTTCACAATTACGCAAACAGAACTAATTATTTAGTTAGTGGAATTTTAATTAGACGGACGATTGCCTTTTCCAATATAACATTAAATACGAATCTACTTGCCCAAGCGATTAGAGTTCATTCCGATACCCCTTTCTCCATTTTAAACATTTATTTGGAACATAGTTCAGTTATCACATCAACTCTACTTGAAAACCTTTTGTCTCAGGTTCCATCTCCACTTATTATAGTTGGAGACTTCAACTCTCATAGTCCTCTTTGGGGAAGTGAGGGTCGAAAATCTAGGGGTGGTTTGATAATTCAGAGTTTGTGCTTTTAAATGATGGTGTTGTGGTACACCCGGTACATAAAGTCTTTCCGACCAAAAAAGCGGTTATTGATCCCGACATTTCGAAATGTAGTTTTTGTAAACGCGTAAATAATTATTTAAATTTTTTAACATATTTCGAAATATAAACAATTTCGAAATATCTTATTAAAATTATTATTTTGCTTCGACATACATTTTTTTATGTCGAAATACACTAAAAATTGTATACTAACGAATTTTAGTATACCAAAATATAAATTAATTTTTTTCATACGCGATAATAAAAAAAAATTTCATACGCGAAAATTTTACAAACAATTATTCGTCGTCAAAGAATAATTTTTTTTCGCATATTCCGTAAAAATTACTAATATCGGTCAAAGTACGATGACCTTAAAGTACTTTGAAAAATTTTTATTGAAAAATTTGTTTGATCGATTTGATATCGATTATCAATTAGTAGTTTTTGATTTCCCGACGCGTTAGATTGTAAAAAATTTGAAAAGTTTTTGGTCGCAACCAATTTTGTTTTTAAGTGAATAATTCTTAAGTGTAAAAGAAGGAAAAAGTGTTTAAGAATCCAAAAACTAGAAAGTTGTTTATTAAACTTAACAGAGAGTTTAAAAAGTTTTTGTAAGAATTCCTAAGTGTAAAAGAAGGAAAAAGAGTTTAAGAATCCAAAAAGTAGAAAGTTGTTTATTAAACTTAACAGAGAGTTCCAGAATTTTTGTAAGAATTCTTAAGTGTAAAGGAAGGAAAAAGAGTTTAAGAATCCAAAAAGTAGAAAGTTGTTTATTAAACTTAACAGAGAGTTCCAAAAGTTTTTGTAAGAATTGTTAAGTGTAAAGGAAGGAAAAAGAGTTTAAGAATCCAAAAAGTAGAAAGTTGTTTATTAAACTTAACAGAGAGTTCCAAACGTTTTTGTAAGAATTCTTAAGTGTTAAAGAAGGAAAAAGAATTTAAGAATCATAAACGGGGAAAGTTTTCGTTACAGTTTAAGGAAAAAGTTCCATAAGTTATTTTACGATTTATAAAAAAAAAAGGAAAAAGATAAATAAAGTGCTATAATAAAAAAAAAGAAAAAAAAAAGGGGTAAGCGTTTTTAATTTCTCTTTACCACTAAATAACATCGATTTTCCGAGAGTCCCGAACTCCGGAGGGAAAAAACCCATATTTAATAAAAGTTCCCTAGAGCCGTTCTGGGAAGGATCAGGTCGTCCCTTTTGATCCACAACAATGGTTCTCCCACTCATTTTTCTACTCGCAATACATTTGCTGCAATTGACATTAGTTTTGCTTCGCCCACCCTTGCCCTTGGAGAAATAACTCTCCTGTAAACGCTATTGCGTACCGTAAAGCACAAGCCACTCTCAAGAGAGAAATAAAGAATGCTAAAAGAGACACGTGGCAGAAATTCGTGAATGAAATTAGCTCAGGTACACCAATCCATATGTGTTGGCGAAAAGCTATCATAAGTTATCATAGGTAAGAGTCACTACAAAGTGATTTCTGGCATAGCTCACAATAACGAGGTTCTTTCCGATCCATCTCTCGGAAGTTCTTGTAGTAAAGGCAACTCCCACTGCTAACGACAACAATTTCTCTGCTTCCTTCCGTGCTGGAAAAGCAATTTTACCCTTAGGATATGTAAATGATTCAACGGAGCCCGATCACTTTCTAGATACTCCCATTACATTTCAAGAAGTCGAAACAACATTAAATTCCTTTTCGGGAACTACGCCAGGACTAGACAAGATTTCGTACGGGATGTTGAAGAAAACACCGAGGTCTTTCATCATTAAACTGACGGATCTTTTTAATAATATTCTTAATGTTGGAAATTTTCCACATGAGTGGAAGCTGGCTGAACTAAGACCTATTCCAAAAGGTACCTGTCTGATTCCTGAGTCTTCGAACGTAAGGCTTATCTCCTTGCTTAGAACACAATCCAAACTTCTTGAGAAGATTCTGGGTAACCGACTGAGTTGGCTTCTGGAATCAGCGCTACCATCTCAGGTGATGGGCTTCAGACCTGGCAGGGGCACCCAAAGCCAACTGCATGATCTGCACCATGACCTTGCGGTTGCACTTAGGAGAAGAGCGCATTCTGTTGTCTTGGAGGTAGATTTGTCTCAGGCGTTTGATACAGTCGGAAGACATGCCGTGCTAAACCAGTTGATTGGAATGCAGGCGGAAAAAGGCCGTATAAATATTCAAGATCGTTGTCGTTTTTATTTTATCGCAATCTACCGCAACTCGAGTACCCAAAGTAAAACTACCTAGTTTCTCCGGTGATTATACTCAATATACAAGTTTTTGGCAAACTTTTAAGGCTTTGGTGGATGCTGATCCGGATATACTAACAAGAGAAAAATGTAGACACCTAAAATCATGTTTAAATAGATAAACGTTAAGATCAATAGAAAATTTGGAAATAAGTGTACCCAACTATCGAAAGGCTTTGGACATTCTTGATGCATGGTTTAATAATAAATGTATAATTTTCCAGGCACATATAGCAAGGGTACAACGAAATTCAGCAGTTGGTCTTATACCATTAATAGACGAAGTAAACAGTAATATAAGTGCGTTAAAGTCAATTGGAACTTCTTCAGATATTGAAAATGCAATGCTATTACATCTCCTTATGGATAAATTGGATCTAGATTCCGTGTCTAAGTGGGAGGAATCTCGTGATTATGATGCGTTACCAACTTGGAATGAGTGTAGTAAAATCCTATATAAACGATGTCAATTTTGGAAATCAAAGATAGTCTTTTTGACGGAACAGATTCAACAGTTAAACATAAATCGTAAAATAAATCCGGTTCTTCACGTTTAACTTCATTAACAATCCATAGAATATCATGCTTGGTGTGTAATACGGAAGGTCACTACATCGGCAAGTGCACAGAATATTTAAAATTAGCTGTAAATGAACGATTTCACCAAGTGAAACGGTTGAACTTATGTTTGAACTGTTTAGCAAAGGGTCATGGTGTTAAAAAATGTTCGTCATCAAAATGTCGAGTGTGTTCTCAGTCTCTTCATACATCATTACATCGGTTTAGTGAATCTAGTCCAATACAACTTTCTTCAGTTGATCCAACTAATAATGGCAATAATCCAAGTCCTAATTCCGAAAACAGCTCACCGATTCCTACACAATCATCTTATCACATTAATCAGAAAACTATTTAAAATGAAAGGGTGATCCTAGCCACTTTATATTCAAGATCAGTTTGGAAATCTACAACCGGTACGAGCTCTTTTAGATTCAGCTTGACAAATAAGTTTCATCATCAGATAATCTCACAAATAAACTATGCCTGCAGCACAAAAATATAAAGGAATTATCGGGGGCATTGGAAATATAAGCACAAAGATTCATGATATACCTACGGCAGTTATCAAATCTCGTATCAACAATTACAAAACAAGTCTTCAATTGATGGTCTTACCAAAAATAACAGAAGTTCAACCAAACGATGACGTGCATATTGACGGATGGGATATACCAAGGAATATTACTCTAGCAGATCCAAGTTTTAATCGAACGCAAAATATTGATTTGCTCCTAGGAGCTGACATCTTTTTTGAATTACTTTCTGTAGGTCAAATTAAGCTAGGGAGCAATTTGCCAGTCTTACAGAAAACTCTTTTCGGCTGGTTGGTGGCCGGAAGATGCAAAACGTCACAAAAATACAAAAACCATTGCAACATAGTGCTGGATACTATTGTGCACAATCATGACTATTTATTACCGGAAATAGTTGAAAAATTCTGGAAATTAAAGGATGCACCGCCAGCAAAACGTAAATTTACAAATGAGGAACTACAATGTGAAAAGCTCTTTTTAGAAACAGTCAAACAACAAGCTAATGGGAGACTTATGGTAAAACATTTAAACAGTGTCAGGAAACTTTGGGACAATCCTTTGAAATTGCTCAAAGACGTTTTTTCCCACTCGAAAAAAGGTTGAACATGGAGCCGTATTTAAAGAAGCAATACTCGGAATTTTTACTCGAATATGAAAGACTTGGTCACATGGAATTGGTATCAAATCAAGAAAAATCATCCATCAAATATTTCATGCCACATCACTGTGTAATTCGTCCTGAAAGTTCTACAACCATGTCCTATCCTTTTGCCGAAAAGGCATCCTTTTATACAATCATATTTAAAATACATTCATTTAACTAATTGTCAACAATTTAACTAATCTCTGAAGTGGGATTATTGAAAATGCCCCGTAAAGTAACAAAATTCAATTTAATGACAGCGTTAAGTGAAGGAAGCGTGGAGTTTCCACCTGTTAAGCCAACTGGCTTTATCAATTATTTATAATTATTATTTCTTATTTATATTAGTTTAAATTTCAATTCTTTAATTTGTTTGTTTTAAATGTAACACCAATTTTGTTTAATATTAATATTACTATTAAGCCTAAAACATCATCAACTTCATCAGCTGTTGTAAGATGTTACAATTGCAAACGAAATGGACATATTTCAAATCAATGTCCACATCCAAACGATTACCTGGATCTTGGTTTGAATGTAGCAGCACAGAACATCAGTACAAGGACTGTAAGCAGCTAATTCGTACCGATTCTACAGAAATTGACAGCAGCACCAAAGGAATTCATAATATTCAACCATTCCATCAGGTGAGTGTTGCGTTTTGTTCTCAAAGTTTTAATAACGTCAAAAACTTTAACTTCAACTCTCTTTTTGGCATCGGTAGTCCGAATAGTTTCATTTCTAAGTACGTATTACCTTTTGATGTCAAGGCCATAAAAAAAGCAATATTAAAATATTTTCTGACAGCAGCTTTCTGTTGTTGCTATTATTACGAAATGTCTTTTAAGGTGCGAACACACCCTTTGTAACGGTGGGTTTTTCTTGCCTTACAATTTTTGTTTTAACGACCATTAAATTGTTGCGCGTCCTATTTAGCGACATTCGTGACACCTGATTTTCAATTACAAAAATAATATTTCTCCATAAATTTCAAAGAAAATCAGTTCAGTGAGCGAAAATTCATGTCGAAAAACCAAATAGGTAAAGCTAAAACAAAATCGACCATAAGTCAGCTAGCAACGAAAAATCAGAATAAAGGGAACGAAGAAAAAATGTAATTCATCACCTGATTTAATGGAACGCAAGATATTAAAAAAATAGGTCGTGCGAAAGAGATAGAAAATGCGTAGAAAATTTTTTTGGAACGGGAGATGAGGAATCAACGAAAAATGTTTGAGAGGCTTGGTTGAACCATGAAAGAGTCTGGTTTGAATGTTAGATCGAGTAAGTTCCTAAATGGTGATTCGGAGTGCGAGTTTTTTTTTCTGCGAAGATAAAAAGTTTTTTTTCGATATGGAACAGAAAGTAAAGATCAATTTAGAAAAAAAAAAAAAAAAAAGAATAAATAAAATGAAGATTTAGTTTTGGGGAAAACGAAAAATAATTCTAAAGAATCGGGTACCTGAAAAGAAAAAAAATAATAAAATTTCTTGCACGAAAGAATTTTTTTATAAACAACTAAGAAGAAGAGGCTTTTTATTCAACCATTTTGAGTAAATTTTTTTTACAAAAAGAAAAAAATAGAAATTGTGTTCGGTCAAGAAAAGAGTTTGTTCCAACTCCATATCATGCAAAGGGTCATCCACAACTGGTTTGCATCGGCATTTGGAGCATGTACATTCAATGAGACGAATACAAAAAGATAAGAATATTTCTCCAAATCTAAAACGCGTTAAAATAGGAAAAGAAGAAACATCAATTTCAATTGATAAGATTTTTAAAGTTATTCGACCAAGTGTTAATGAAATCGTTTCTAAATTAGCCGCTAAAGATGGTATGACCATCAGACAAATATGCAGCAGTGATTTCATACGAAATAGCTCAAAAGAATTAGGATTTACTTTATCAAAGCAGCCTAGAGATGTGATGAAGCTGATATTCGACTTCTACGATGAAATCAAAGGAAATATAATTAAAAATATAAAGAAAAGGCTGTTAGAAAACCAAAAAGTGAGTTTATCCATTGATGAATGGACCAGGAATCGCAGATTTTTAAATATACATGTGTATTACAGTGATACTGATTCTTATAATTTGGGGTTGGTTAGAATGTATGGTAGTTGTCCTTCAGAAACTTTAATCAAACTAGTTGAAGAGAAGCTTAGGAGCTTTGAATTAAGTTTTGAAAAAGATATTGTGGCTACTACGAGTGACGGAGCCAGCGTTATGTTAAAATTTGGACGATTGTCACCAGCCGATCATGAACTTTGTTACAACCATGCCATACATTTGGCAGTTATGTCGGTTATTTATTACAAAAAACCCGAAGATCATCAAGAACAAAACAATAGCGATACGGAAAATGAATATGGTTCAGCTTCAGAAGATTTAGATGATGATGAGGAGTTCATTGCAGCAAAATGTTTATCGCTTACTAATGATATGAATATGGATGAAACGATTAAAAAAATACGAAATATTGTCAAGTTATTTAAAAATTCACCGGTAAAAAATTTTATATTGCAAAGATATATAAAAGAGGCTGAAAAAAAAAAATTATCATTATTTTTGGATTGCCGAACACGATGGAACAGCTTGTTTACTATGTTAGAAAGGTTCTTGAGAGTAATTATTCCGATAGAAAAGGACGAATTGAATTTAAGGAGTCTATACCTGAAGACACAAACGCAGCAAAATCTATACTCGGCACATTACGGCCCGTCAAAGTTGCAATTGAAGCATTAAGCCGTTCAGACGCAAATCTTCTTACAAGCGAAGGAATACTCAAATTCTTGTTCAATACGTTAAGAACTGAATCGTCTAATTTAAGCCAAAAATTACTAGTTGAACTAAAAATGCAATTATCAAAAAGAAGAAATAAATCATTGATTTCACTAGTTAAATTCCTTCAAGATCCAAACTTTTCACGGGACGGTGATGATTGTTTCAGCTTCACCTCTAAAGGTGACATTGTTAAAGTTGCAAAAACTTTTATGAAATGACTTTTCAGTACCAATGAAAATAATGATTTGAATTCTGAAATTGATATCGCAGATACCGGCAAATAATGAAGATAATGATGATGTAACAATAGGAGAAAATGTAAGATTAAACCAACTATTAGATTAAATCAATTCAAGATAGCTTAAAGCTCAACCAGTCGTTGATGATAACTTTTCATCATTTGCCAGAGAAGTAAATCTTTATGAATTAACAGGAAAAATTACCACCCGCATTTCTAAAACAAGAAAGGGGAAGAAAGTACATATAAGATGACGTCTATCGAGGAATAAATTTGTAGGGGAGAGTCGGACGAAATAGAACGAGAGCATAAATAAACCAAGGGACGATAACCAATTGTAGGGGCGGTTATCGTCAACGGGGGCCGGCACTCTGCTGTCGGTCCATTCGGGTGGGAAGTGCCCCAAAGTCCGGTTGGTAATAACACCTCTGCCAATCGGCCCCGACATGCCTCGCAAGGCTTTCGCGTTAAGTTCGGTCAGTTTCGGTGACCAAGACCTAACGAACACTCCCTTTATTCGGTTGTTTTCGCCATAACCGAATTTTCCTTACTTGATAGCTTATGCTATCCTCATAAAGTCTAAACGACATTTACACTTTTTATGCACGCATGAATAACTATGTGTAACGCGATGACAGATGGTGGTGAGCAGCGACCCACCCCACCGGCGAGCTAGTTTGCGCAACTCAGCAAGGCATGCAGCCTTTCAGTTGCTCACATTTGCTGCACCATCTCATATCTTCTCCTCGCAAGGAAGAAGATATGCTGAAAAGGTCATCATGGGATTTGCTTTCTTCGATAAGAAACCTCAATATGTAAAACCCCTTGTTACATAGTGTAACTTCATTGGTGACCCCGACGTGAGGTACAAAAATGTTTAATTATTATCCGTGTTATTTAATTCTAAAAAATTATTACTTTCGAAAATATTTTGGATTAAAAAATTAAAAAGAAGAAATTTTCACATCTTCAGAGAATTATTTTGATTATATACCTTTCATACAAAAAATTAATAACAAATTTGAAAACTTAACGCCTAGAAAGATTTGTCAACACGGATCCAAGAAAATTTTTGTACCTTTGGAATTAAAAAAGCTGTGATTATGTTTTTGTTCGTGCAGAGGGAATACGACCCGGTCTTACTCCGCCATACGAAGGTCCAAAAAGAAAACTTCTTTAATTATTTTTTTCTTCTCATAATTTTGAAAATAAAAACATTTCATTTAATTTAAAAGAAGTTTTAACACACCTATATTTAGTGTAACTTCATTCATTTTTGACCGGTCGCGTTTAATGCTTCAAAAAGGAAGTAAATTGTTTAATTAGTAGTTTTTGTTAATAAGTTGGACGTGAATAAAAAGTTTTGTTTTTACCGGTCGCGGTTCAAATTCAAAAAAGTAAAGTTACTTACGGGTTCTCGAAAAAAGAAATGTTTTCATGGTTGGAATCATTTTGTTTTTTCTAAGTTTTCAAAAAAAAAAAAAGAGAAGTTATTTTGAAAAGTCAAGTTTTGAGTTTAATAAAGATTGAGAAAAGTTTTGTGTAAAAAAAAGAGATCTTAGTCAAATTTTGAATTAAAATTAACAGAAAGTCAAGTAAAGTCAAGTTTTGAGTTTGATAAAGATTTTAGTAAATTTCTAATTGATTTTAACGAAAATAAGAATGAGAAAAGTTTTGTGTTAAAAAAAAGAGATCTTAGTTAAATTTTGAATTAAATTTAACAGAAATATAAACATTGAAAGGTTATTGTGAATAAGAATATTTTAAATAAAAATGTAAAATATTAATTTACAATTTAAAAAAGAAAAAGAAGGACGTGTTTTAGTGAGTAAAAATTTAGGACAAGATTTGTAACACAGGGGTAAGCGAATTTATTTCTTAATAATTGTAAAAATTATATAATTTCCGGTCTCCGGAGAGAAAACCTGCCCTTAAGAAAAAAGTTTCCCAGTCATCCTGCGAAACATTAGTTCGTCCCTTTTGCGACACAACACTTCGGCCCAACTTTAGTGCGTCTTTTAGTTGCTGCAGAAGACCGACGGGAGGAACGTGTGTGTTTGCGAAAAAGTCTCAGGCTGATCCAGTGGAACATCCAGAGCTTCCGAACAAACCCATCCTCGTTGGATATGTTGCTACAGTTCTTTCCGGACGACATAATAGCCTTACAGGAAACTTGGTTACCAGCTTCATGTTCGCAGAATACTTACAAAGCTTTTAACGCTGTGTTTCACAATTACGCAAACAGAACTAATTATTTAGTTAGTGGAATTTTAATTAGACGGACGATTGCCTTTTCCAATATAACATTAAATACGAATCTACTTGCCCAAGCGATTAGAGTTCATTCCGATACCCCTTTCTCCATTTTAAACATTTATTTGGAACATAGTTCAGTTATCACATCAACTCTACTTGAAAACCTTTTGTCTCAGGTTCCATCTCCACTTATTATAGTTGGAGACTTCAACTCTCATAGTCCTCTTTGGGGAAGTGAGGGTCGAAAATCTAGGGGTGGTTTGATAATTCAGAGTTTGTGCTTTTAAATGATGGTGTTGTGGTACACCCGGTACATAAAGTCTTTCCGACCAAAAAAGCGGTTATTGATCCCGACATTTCGAAATGTAGTTTTTGTAAACGCGTAAATAATTATTTAAATTTTTTAACATATTTCGAAATATAAACAATTTCGAAATATCTTATTAAAATTATTATTTTGCTTCGACATACATTTTTTTATGTCGAAATACACTAAAAATTGTATACTAACGAATTTTAGTATACCAAAATATAAATTAATTTTTTTCATACGCGATAATAAAAAAAAATTTCATACGCGAAAATTTTACAAACAATTATTCGTCGTCAAAGAATAATTTTTTTTCGCATATTCCGTAAAAATTACTAATATCGGTCAAAGTACGATGACCTTAAAGTACTTTGAAAAATTTTTATTGAAAAATTTGTTTGATCGATTTGATATCGATTATCAATTAGTAGTTTTTGATTTCCCGACGCGTTAGATTGTAAAAAATTTGAAAAGTTTTTGGTCGCAACCAATTTTGTTTTTAAGTGAATAATTCTTAAGTGTAAAAGAAGGAAAAAGTGTTTAAGAATCCAAAAACTAGAAAGTTGTTTATTAAACTTAACAGAGAGTTTAAAAAGTTTTTGTAAGAATTCCTAAGTGTAAAAGAAGGAAAAAGAGTTTAAGAATCCAAAAAGTAGAAAGTTGTTTATTAAACTTAACAGAGAGTTCCAGAATTTTTGTAAGAATTCTTAAGTGTAAAGGAAGGAAAAAGAGTTTAAGAATCCAAAAAGTAGAAAGTTGTTTATTAAACTTAACAGAGAGTTCCAAAAGTTTTTGTAAGAATTGTTAAGTGTAAAGGAAGGAAAAAGAGTTTAAGAATCCAAAAAGTAGAAAGTTGTTTATTAAACTTAACAGAGAGTTCCAAACGTTTTTGTAAGAATTCTTAAGTGTTAAAGAAGGAAAAAGAATTTAAGAATCATAAACGGGGAAAGTTTTCGTTACAGTTTAAGGAAAAAGTTCCATAAGTTATTTTACGATTTATAAAAAAAAAAGGAAAAAGATAAATAAAGTGCTATAATAAAAAAAAAGAAAAAAAAAAGGGGTAAGCGTTTTTAATTTCTCTTTACCACTAAATAACATCGATTTTCCGAGAGTCCCGAACTCCGGAGGGAAAAAACCCATATTTAATAAAAGTTCCCTAGAGCCGTTCTGGGAAGGATCAGGTCGTCCCTTTTGATCCACAACAATGGTTCTCCCACTCATTTTTCTACTCGCAATACATTTGCTGCAATTGACATTAGTTTTGCTTCGCCCACCCTTGCCCTTGGAGAAATAACTCTCCTGTAAACGCTATTGCGTACCGTAAAGCACAAGCCACTCTCAAGAGAGAAATAAAGAATGCTAAAAGAGACACGTGGCAGAAATTCGTGAATGAAATTAGCTCAGGTACACCAATCCATATGTGTTGGCGAAAAGCTATCATAAGTTATCATAGGTAAGAGTCACTACAAAGTGATTTCTGGCATAGCTCACAATAACGAGGTTCTTTCCGATCCATCTCTCGGAAGTTCTTGTAGTAAAGGCAACTCCCACTGCTAACGACAACAATTTCTCTGCTTCCTTCCGTGCTGGAAAAGCAATTTTACCCTTAGGATATGTAAATGATTCAACGGAGCCCGATCACTTTCTAGATACTCCCATTACATTTCAAGAAGTCGAAACAACATTAAATTCCTTTTCGGGAACTACGCCAGGACTAGACAAGATTTCGTACGGGATGTTGAAGAAAACACCGAGGTCTTTCATCATTAAACTGACGGATCTTTTTAATAATATTCTTAATGTTGGAAATTTTCCACATGAGTGGAAGCTGGCTGAACTAAGACCTATTCCAAAAGGTACCTGTCTGATTCCTGAGTCTTCGAACGTAAGGCTTATCTCCTTGCTTAGAACACAATCCAAACTTCTTGAGAAGATTCTGGGTAACCGACTGAGTTGGCTTCTGGAATCAGCGCTACCATCTCAGGTGATGGGCTTCAGACCTGGCAGGGGCACCCAAAGCCAACTGCATGATCTGCACCATGACCTTGCGGTTGCACTTAGGAGAAGAGCGCATTCTGTTGTCTTGGAGGTAGATTTGTCTCAGGCGTTTGATACAGTCGGAAGACATGCCGTGCTAAACCAGTTGATTGGAATGCAGGCGGAAAAAGGCCGTATAAATATTCAAGATCGTTGTCGTTTTTATTTTATCGCAATCTACCGCAACTCGAGTACCCAAAGTAAAACTACCTAGTTTCTCCGGTGATTATACTCAATATACAAGTTTTTGGCAAACTTTTAAGGCTTTGGTGGATGCTGATCCGGATATACTAACAAGAGAAAAATGTAGACACCTACAATCATGTTTAAATAGATAAACGTTAAGATCAATAGAAAATTTGGAAATAAGTGTACCCAACTATCGAAAGGCTTTGGACATTCTTGATGCATGGTTTAATAATAAATGTATAATTTTCCAGGCACATATAGCAAAGGTACAACGAAATTCAGCAGTTGGTCTTATACCATTAATAGACGAAGTAAACAGTAATATAAGTGCGTTAAAGTCAATTGGAACTTCTTCAGATATTGAAAATGCAATGCTATTACATCTCCTTATGGATAAATTGGATCTAGATTCCGTGTCTAAGTGGGAGGAATCTCGTGATTATGATGCGTTACCAACTTGGAATGAGTGTAGTAAAATCCTAAATAAACGATGTCAATTTTGGAAATCAAAGATAGTCTTTTTGACGGAACAGATTCAACAGTTAAACATAAATCGTAAAATAAATCCGGTTCTTCACGTTTAACTTCATTAACAATCCATAGAATATCATGCTTGGTGTGTAATACGGAAGGTCACTACATCGGCAAGTGCACAGAATATTTAAAATTAGCTGTAAATGAACGATTTCACCAAGTGAAACGGTTGAACTTATGTTTGAACTGTTTAGCAAAGGGTCATGGTGTTAAAAAATGTTCGTCATCAAAATGTCGAGTGTGTTCTCAGTCTCTTCATACATCATTACATCGGTTTAGTGAATCTAGTCCAATACAACTTTCTTCAGTTGATCCAACTAATAATGGCAATAATCCAAGTCCTAATTCCGAAAACAGCTCACCGATTCCTACACAATCATCTTATCACATTAATCAGAAAACTATTTAAAATGAAAGGGTGATCCTAGCCACTTTATATTCAAGATCAGTTTGGAAATCTACAACCGGTACGAGCTCTTTTAGATTCAGCTTGACAAATAAGTTTCATCATCAGATAATCTCACAAATAAACTATGCCTGCAGCACAAAAATATAAAGGAATTATCGGGGGCATTGGAAATATAAGCACAAAGATTCATGATATACCAACGGCAGTTATCAAATCTCGTATCAACAATTACAAAACAAGTCTTCAATTGATGGTCTTACCAAAAATAACAGAAGTTCAGCAAACGATGACGTGCATATTGACGGATGGGATATACCAAGGAATATTACTCTAGCAGATCCAAGTTTTAATCGAACGCAAAATATTGATTTGCTCCTAGGAGCTGACATCTTTTTTGAATTACTTTCTGTAGGTCAAATTAAGCTAGGGAGCAATTTGCCAGTCTTACAGAAAACTCTTTTCGGCTGGTTAGTGGCCGGAAGATGCAAAACGTCACAAAAATACAAAAACCATTGCAACATAGTGCTGGATACTATTGTGCACAATCATGACTATTTATTACCGGAAATAGTTGAAAAATTCTGGAAATTAAAGGATGCACCGCCAGCAAAAGGTAAATTTACAAATGAGGAACTACAATGTGAAAAGCTTTTTTTAGAAACAGTCAAACAACAAGCTAATGGGAGACTTATGGTAAAACATTTAAACAGTGTCAGGAAACTTTGGGACAATCCTTTGAAATTGCTCAAAGACGTTTTTTCCCACTCGAAAAAAGGTTGAACATGGAGCCGTATTTAAAGAAGCAATACTCGGAATTTTTACTCGAATATGAAAGACTTGGTCACATGGAATTGGTATCAAATCAAGAAAAATCATCCATCAAATATTTCATGCCACATCACTGTGTAATTCGTCCTGAAAGTTCTACAACCATGTCCTATCCTTTTGCCGAAAAGGCATCCTTTTATACAATCATATTTAAAATACATTCATTTAACTAATTGTCAACAATTTAACTAATCTCTGAAGTGGGATTATTGAAAATGCCCCGTAAAGTAACAAAATTCGATTTAATGACAGCGTTAAGTGAAGGAAGCGTGGAGTTTCCACCTGTTAAGCCAACTGGCTTTATCAATTATTTATAATTATTATTTCTTATTTATATTAGTTTAAATTTCAATTCTTTAATTTGTTTGTTTTAAATATAACACCAATTTTGTTTAATATTAATATTACTATTAAGCCTAAAACATCATCAACTTCATCAGCTGTTGTAAGATGTTACAATTGCAAACGAAATGGACATATTTCAAATCAATGCCCACATCCAAACGATTACCTGGATCTTGGTTTGAATGTAGCAGCACAGAACATCAGTACAAGGACTGTAAGCAGCTAATTCGTACCGATTCTACAGAAATTGACAGCAGCACCAAAGGAATTCATAATATTCAACCATTCCATCAGGTGAGTGTTGCGTTTTGTTCTCAAAGTTTTAATAACGTCAAAAACTTTAACTTCAACTCTCTTTTTGACATCGGTAGTCCGAATAGTTTCATTTCTAAGTACGTATTACCTTTTGATGTCAAGGCCATAAAAAAAGCAATATTAAAATATTTTCTGACAGCAGCTTTCTGTTGTTGCTATTATTACGAAATGTCTTTTAAGGTGCGAACACACCCTTTGTAACGGTGGGTTTTTCTTGCCTTACAATTTTTGTTTTAACGACCATTAAATTGTTGCGCGTCCTATTTAGCGACATTCGTGACACCTGATTTTCAAATACAAAAATAATATTTCTCCATAAATTTCAAAGAAAATCAGTTCAGTGAGCGAAAATTCATGTCGAAAAACCAAATAGGTAAAGCTAAAACAAAATCGACCATAAGTCAGCTAGCAACGAAAAATCAGAATAAAGGGAACGAAGAAAAAATGTAATTCATCACCTGATTTAATGGAACGCAAGATATTAAAAAAATAGGTCGTGCGAAAGAGATAGAAAATGCGTAGAAAATTTTTTTGGAACGGGAGATGAGGAATCAACGAAAAATGTTTGAGAGGCTTGGTTGAACCATGAAAGAGTCTGGTTTGAATGTTAGATCGAGTAAGTTCCTAAATGGTGATTCGGAGTGCGAGTTTTTTTTTCTGCGAAGATAAAAAGTTTTTTTTCGATATGGAACAGAAAGTAAAGATCAATTTAGAAAAAAAAAAAAAAAGAATAAATAAAATGAAGATTTAGTTTTGGGGAAAACGAAAAATAATTCTAAAGAATCGGGTACCTGAAAAGAAAAAAAATAATAAAATTTCTTGCACGAAAGAATTTTTTTATAAACAACTAAGAAGAAGAGGCTTTTTATTCAACCATTTTGAGTAAATTTTTTTTACAAAAAGAAAAAAATAGAAATTGTGTTCGGTCAAGAAAAGAGTTTGTTCCAAGTCCATATCATGCAAAGGGTCATCCACAACTGGTTTGCATCGGCATTTGGAGCATGTACATTCAATGAGACGAATACAAAAAGATAAGAATATTTCTCCAAATCTAAAACGCGTTAAAATAGGAAAAGAAGAAACATCAATTTCAATTGATAAGATTTTTAAAGTTATTCGACCAAGTGTTAATGAAATCGTTTCTAAATTAGCCGCTAAAGATGGTATGACCATCAGACAAATATGCAGCAGTGATTTCATACGAAATAGCTCAAAAGAATTAGGATTTACTTTATCAAAGCAGCCTAGAGATGTGATGAAGCTGATATTCGACTTCTACGATGAAATCAAAGGAAATATAATTAAAAATATAAAGAAAAGGCTGTTAGAAAACCAAAAAGTGAGTTTATCCATTGATGAATGGACCAGGAATCGCAGATTTTTAAATATACATGTGTATTACAGTGATACTGATTCTTATAATTTGGGGTTGGTTAGAATGTATGGTAGTTGTCCTTCAGAAACTTTAATCAAACTAGTTGAAGAGAAGCTTAGGAGCTTTGAATTAAGTTTTGAAAAAGATATTGTGGCTACTACGAGTGACGGAGCCAGCGTTATGTTAAAATTTGGACGATTGTCACCAGCCGATCATGAACTTTGTTACAACCATGCCATACATTTGGCAGTTATGTCGGTTATTTATTACAAAAAACCCGAAGATCATCAAGAACAAAACAATAGCGATACGGAAAATGAATATGGTTCAGCTTCAGAAGATTTAGATGATGATGAGGAGTTCATTGCAGCAAAATGTTTATCGCTTACTAATGATATGAATATGGATGAAACGATTAAAAAAATACGAAATATTGTCAAGTTATTTAAAAATTCACCGGTAAAAAATTTTATATTGCAAAGATATATAAAAGAGGCTGAAAAAAAAAAATTATCATTATTTTTGGATTGCCGAACACGATGGAACAGCTTGTTTACTATGTTAGAAAGGTTCTTGAGAGTAATTATTCCGATAGAAAAGGACGAATTGAATTTAAGGAGTCTATACCTGAAGACACAAACGCAGCAAAATCTATACTCGGCACATTACGGCCCGTCAAAGTTGCAATTGAAGCATTAAGCCGTTCAGACGCAAATCTTCTTACAAGCGAAGGAATACTCAAATTCTTGTTCAATACGTTAAGAACTGAATCGTCTAATTTAAGCCAAAAATTACTAGTTGAACTAAAAATGCAATTATCAAAAAGAAGAAATAAATCATTGATTTCACTAGTTAAATTCCTTCAAGATCCAAACTTTTCACGGGACGGTGATGATTGTTTCAGCTTCACCTCTAAAGGTGACATTGTTAAAGTTGCAAAAACTTTTATGAAATGACTTTTCAGTACCAATGAAAATAATGATTTGAATTCTGAAATTGATATCGCAGATACCGGCAAATAATGAAGATAATGATGATGTAACAATAGGAGAAAATGTAAGATTAAACCAACTATTAGATTAAATCAATTCAAGATAGCTTAAAGCTCAACCAGTCGTTGATGATAACTTTTCATCATTTGCCAGAGAAGTAAATCTTTATGAATTAACAGGAAAAATTACCACCCGCATTTCTAAAACAAGAAAGGGGAAGAAAGTACATATAAGATGACGTCTATCGAGGAATAAATTTGTAGGGGAGAGTCGGACGAAATAGAACGAGAGCATAAATAAACCAAGGGACGATAACCAATTGTAGGGGCGGTTATCGTCAACGGGGGCCGGCACTCTGCTGTCGGTCCATTCGGGTGGGAAGTGCCCCAAAGTCCGGTTGGTAATAACACCTCTGCCAATCGGCCCCGACATGCCTCGCAAGGCTTTCGCGTTAAGTTCGGTCAGTTTCGGTGACCAAGACCTAACGAACACTCCCTTTATTCGGTTGTTTTCGCCATAACCGAATTTTCCTTACTTGATAGCTTATGCTATCCTCATAAAGTCTAAACGACATTTACACTTTTTATGCACGCATGAATAACTATGTGTAACGCGATGACAGATGGTGGTGAGCAGCGACCCACCCCACCGGCGAGCTAGTTTGCGCAACTCAGCCAGGCATGCAGCCTTTCAGTTGCTCACATTTGCTGCACCATCTCATATCTTCTCCTCGCAAGGAAGAAGATATGCTGAAAAGGTCATCATGGGATTTGCTTTCTTCGATAAGAAACCTCAATATGTAAAACCCCTTGTTACATAGTGTAACTTCATTGGTGACCCCGACGTGAGGTACAAAAATGTTTAATTATTATCCGTGTTATTTAATTCTAAAAAATTATTACTTTCGAAAATATTTTGGATTAAAAAATTAAAAAGAAGAAATTTTCACATCTTCAGAGAATTATTTTGATTATATACCTTTCATACAAAAAATTAATAACAAATTTGAAAACTTAACGCCTAGAAAGATTTGTCAACACGGATCCAAGAAAATTTTTGTACCTTTGGAATTAAAAAAGCTGTGATTATGTTTTTGTTCGTGCAGAGGGAATATGACCCGGTCTTACTCCGCCATACGAAGGTCCAAAAAGAAAACTTCTTTAATTATTTTTTTCTTCTCATAATTTTGAAAATAAAAACATTTCATTTAATTTAAAAGAAGTTTTAACACACCTATATTTAGTGTAACTTCATTCATTTTCGACCGGTCGCGTTTAATGCTTCAAAAAGGAAGTAAATTGTTTAATTAGTAGTTTTTGTTAATAAGTTGGACGTGAATAAAAAGTTTTGTTTTTACCGGTCGCGGTTCAAATTCAAAAAAGTAAAGTTACTTACGGGTTCTCGAAAAAAGAAATGTTTTCATGGTTGGAATCATTTTGTTTTTTCTAAGTTTTCAAAAAAAAAAAAGAGAAGTTATTTTGAAAAGTCAAGTTTTGAGTTTAATAAAGATTGAGAAAAGTTTTGTGTAAAAAAAAGAGATCTTAGTCAAATTTTGAATTAAAATTAACAGAAAGTCAAGTAAAGTCAAGTTTTGAGTTTGATAAAGATTTTAGTAAATTTCTAATTGATTTTAACGAAAATAAGAATGAGAAAAGTTTTGTGTTAAAAAAAAGAGATCTTAGTTAAATTTTGAATTAAATTTAACAGAAATATAAACATTGAAAGGTTATTGTGAATAGGAATATTTTAAATAAAAATGTAAAATATTAAATCGAATAAAGAGAGCAATTTTAATTTACAATTTAAAAAAGAAAAAGAAGGACGTGTTTTAGTGAGTAAAAATTTAGGACAAGATTTGTAACACAGGGGTAAGCGAATTTATTTCTTAATAATTGTAAAAATTATATAATTTCCGGTCTCCGGAGAGAAAACCTGCCCTTAAGAAAAAAGTTTCCCAGTCATCCTGCGAAACATTAGTTCGTCCCTTTTGCGACACAACACTTCGGCTCAACTTTAGTGCGTCTTTTAGTTGCTGCAGAAGACCGACGGGAGGAACGTGTGTGTTTGCGAAAAAGTCTCAGGCTGATCCAGTGGAACATCCAGAGCTTCCGAACAAACCCATCCTCGTTGGATATGTTGCTACAGTTCTTTCCGGACGACATAATAGCCTTACAGGAAACTTGGTTACCAGCTTCATGTTCGCAGAATACTTACAAAGCTTTTAACGCTGTGTTTCACAATTACGCAAACAGAACTAATTATTTAGTTAGTGGAATTTTAATTAGACGGACGATTGCCTTTTCCAATATAACATTAAATACGAATCTACTTGCCCAAGCGATTAGAATTCATTCCGATACTCCTTTCTCCATTTTAAACATTTTGTTGAGTCTTGCTCAACATTTTCTATAAAATATAAAAAAAATTAATTAAAATAAATGAAAAAAAAAATATGAATTACCAAACTCTTTGTTTACATTTAAACTGTCAAACGACAGCCATGCGCAGTACGCCATGTTAAAATAAGACCATATTTTTATGTATCCACTGAACAGAATTATTCAGAATAAATTATAATTTTTTAAAATTTAATTCATACATTCAACTAATTACCACATTATAAGTAATGTGACGAATTATCATGTAATTAGTTTTCAACAAAAAGGAATATTTGATTAAATATTCAATAAAAACCAACACATCAGTTGTGAATTTGATTCAACAATAAGTTTAACCACATCCTCCCAATTGTACACCCCTGCATTTTGCTACTTTCATTTAAGTTTTTTAAACCAATTTAAGTGGAAAAACCAAAACGATAACAAAAAAACTTAAGAAAACCAGTTACACACCTAATAACGTCAAAATTAAAGAACATACGATAAAATAAGTTATTAAGATCCAAAACTGTATTTTGGGTTTTTACACACCCCTAAAATTTTGAAGAAGTTTTTTATTAATTTTTGTACAAAAAAATTATCAGGGGGACACAAGTGCGTTAGCAAAATTTGCAAAAAATAAATTCACATGAAGTAATGCAAGAATTAGAGCATCAATACTACATGTCATAAACATATTTAATTTCAAAGTCGTAAGGACGACAACTTGACTCAGAAGTCAATCGATCCCGTATCATTGAAAAAACCGTTAAACAGCTAGTATAAAAAGGGGAAGCAAATCCAAATCAAATCACTTAGTTTTCTCAACCGAACGAGCAGGGATCAACCAAAAATGGTGAGTACAATTTAAAATTAAGTCGTCTTGGTGAAACAAGTAAAAAATTGAAAATTTCCAACGGATAAATTGCCTTGCAAATTTTCAATCGGTCATTGATAAAGGATACTCGTTGCCTTATCATTTTTTCATATTAAGAATGGTGATGGATAATTTGCCTCACTATTTTTAATCGGGATTTAATTCTGGATATCGTTGCCGAATTAATGTAAAATCAAATAAGCTTGATAAATACAATCAAGAAAGTTTCAACCATAGACAACATTATTATCTTTACATAAACACGGACATTGTTGCCTGTTTATTCTTTTTCACATAAACACGGACATTTTTGCCTGTTTATTCTTTTATAAAATTACGGACATATCGCCTAATTTTCGTCAAACAATCACGGATATTTACGCCTGATTACCATCACATAAACACGGACATTTTTGCCTGTTTATTTTTTATAAACACGGACATTTTTGCCTGTTTATTCCTTTATAAATTTCAGATATTAGCGTCAAATATTTCCTTGAGATAATTACGGACACTAGCGCCTAATTGATCTCACACCAACCACGAACAATTTTGCCCGATCTCTCCGTCCAAAACCACGGACAGACCAGCTGACTTTCGTCAAGAGTTCACCAAAGCCACAGCCAGACTACTTGCTTCGAGTCATAGAATTAATAATTAGATTAATATTTTTCTTGAATTTTTCTAGACTAAGATATATGAATTTTAAATATTTTAAATATTTTAAATATTTTTAAGTTGAATTAAATAAAATTAAATGTTATTTCCTACTTACAAATAAAACAATCTTTTTATTTTACCACAACAACCTATCCGTTTAAAATTAATGATTAGATTGTGTCGAAGTTACGTAAGTTACATCAACACAATTTCATCATTATAAATGTTAAGTTGAGGACTTAACATTTTGGTCCTTCGAGCCGGATAGATTGATTGTTTGTAGTAGGAATTCGCGTTTATTTAAAATTCATATAGAACCACGAGTAATAACGCATTTGTGTCTTCTTGGATAGATAGAATCAGATAAGGGTTAGTGTAGGTGACTTGCATTCAATTTCGTTTGTTTTCTTTTTTTTGTAAAAATTGCAGAGGGTTACAATGGGTGATCCAAAAATCATATTAACGCAAATGGGGTTGATCGACCAAATTCGAAGGGCGATTATAAATCATCGAAAAACTGGGGAAGCCAGAAAAACGGGAGGTTATTTAAGTCGAAGAATGTCTGCCGTCGAGAAAGTATGGGAAGATATAACGAAGAATCAGGTTCTCATTTCCATGGAAGAACAAACACTAAAGGACACCGACTATATAAAAAAGGGGGTTTTTGACGACATAGAAGGTGCATATTTCGAATTCATTGGTGAACTCCAAGAAGCTTTCGAAATCATCAATAAACCAACGAACCCGGTGCCTTTTAATGAGTCGTTCAACCAAACCAGCGGAGAATCAAGAATTCAGAATAAATCGGAAATACATTTACCAAAAATTAACCTCCCAAAGTTTAACGGCGATTACGAATCATGGCGGTCGTTTCACGATTTATTCGTCTCTTTAATACATTCAAATTCTGGAATTCCTTCAGTGCAAAAATTGCACTATTTAAAAACAAGTCTAGTCGGCGAAGCAGAAAGGCTGCTACGACAGTTCCAGACCATTGGGGATAATTATGGCCCAGCCTGGAACACGTTAGTTAAACGTTATGACAATAAACGAGTATTAGTACACACTCAGTTAAAAGTACTATTTAATCAAAACATTCTGCGAAACGAAACGGTCAATGGCATTAAAGCTATTATCGACCAAACTTCTGAATGCCTTCATGAATTAGAAGCACTGCAAATCCCCATCGGGGAATGGGACCCAATCATAATTCATTTAGTAAATCAACGATTACCTCTCGAAACGAGGAATCTATGGGAGCAATCATTAGGAAACACGTCAGAGGTGCCTTCTTTAGACGAATTTTTCAAATTCTTAGAGTCAAGGTACCGAACGTTGGAAGCTTTAGCCGATATAAAGCCCAACAACGGAAAAATACAAAATCATCATGTGGATTGTAAAAGTGGATGCCCACTATGCAAGCAATCACATTATTTGCATGCGTGCAACAGATTCTTGAACATGGACATCTCCATGAAAAGAAAATACATATTAGATAATCGGATGTGCTACAATTGTCTAAGGGTAGGACATCAAATAAAGAAGTGTTTAAACAAATTCGGGTGCAAGAGATGTGGAAAAAGACACCACACTTTGCTACATACTGACCACACATCTTCTAAAGGCGAAGATGTGAGTCATACGGAGGGTACAGACAAAGTACCAGCCAGGGTCTCTACATCGACCATGTTCGCACAGAACAGTAAGGGTCAAAAAACCATCCTAAGGGATAATACTCAAGGGTTGCTCGCTACCGCAATGGTACGGATAGCCAACTTAGAAGGCAATGCTGTAACATTTCGAGCATTAATAGATTCGGGATCACAAGTATCCTTTATTACGGAAAAAGCAGTTCAACAATTAAATTTGAAAGGCGCACGAGTTGATATTCAAGTCACGGGACTTGGTAAATCGAGAGTAACAACAATCAACAAAAAAGTAACTTTTAACATAAAATCAATCAATTCCAATTTTTCACTAAACTTAGAAGCTTTAGTATTAAAAAGAATCACTGGATTAACCCCAGCTGACACTATTACTAAAGAAAAATGGTCACATCTTCAGGATCTCAAGTTCGCAGATCCACAATTCTCTCAACCAGGAAAAATTGACATACTGTTAGGAGTCGAAATATATTCGGCAATCCTGCTGGATGGGTTAAGGAAAGGACCGATTGGATATCCAATTGCCCAACGAACACATTTGGGTTGGATCTTATTTGGGGGCATCAATAAATCCAATCAAACTACCTCATTCAATATAACCATTGAAAACGAACTTAATCAAGCACTGAGAAAATTCTGGGAGATAGAAGAACTTTTACCAACACGTAAACACACTTTAGAAGAAACCCAATGTGAAAAATTTTTCGGAGAAACTCACAAACGTTTAAAAAATGGACAATATCAAGTTCGTCTGCCATTTATAACACCACCAAATCTCGGCCATTCAAAATACATCGCTGATAAATGTTTTCAACAAATAGAAAACAAATTTGCAAAAAACAAATATATGTTGGAAGAGTACACAACGTGCATAAATGAATACATAAACTTAAAACACATGAGACCCTTAACGCAAAGTGAACTTTGTACACAACAAACATCCAGTCATTGTTATTTACCACATCACGCTGTGTACAAAGACAGTAGTACAACAAAAGTAAGAGTTGTCTTTAACGCATCTGCTAAAACATCAAATGGGAAAACCTTAAACGATTATTTGATGACTGGTCCCACAATCCAACCAAAACTCGCTGCAACACTTCTCAAATGGAGAAAATATAAATACGCCTTAACGGCCGATATCGAGAAAATGTACCGAATGATACAAATTGAGCCAGCAGACCAACAATTTCAAAGGATCTTGTGGAGAGATAATCCAGAGAAACCAGTAATCGAATACCTTTTAACGACTGTAACCTTTGGTACAACATCAGCACCCTATTCAGCTATAAAAACACTACAAACCTTAGCAAAAGACGATGGGACAAAATTTCCGGCAGCAGCTCAATCAGTAATGGACGACTTCTATGTGGATGATTTATTAACCGGGGCTGACTCAAAACCAGAAGCATTAAACATACAAACCCAATTGATATCATTATTAAAAGGTGGAGGGTTCAAATTAAGAAAATGGGCTAGTAATAATCAGGAGTTACTTAGATCAGTACCAAAAGAAGATAGAGAGGTAAACCTTCCTTTAACATTCGACCACAAGGATCAAATCAAAACTTTGGGTATTCGTTGGCACCCAGCTTTAGATTATTTTGATTTCAATATTAAATTTACAGAAAATACTTCAGAGACATACTCAAAAAGAAGAATTTTATCCGAATTGTCTCAACTTTTTGACCCACTAGGGTGGATAGCTCCATGCATAATAAAGATAAAAATATTAATGCAACAGTTATGGTTGACCGGCTGTACTTGGGACGAACCTGTTCCAATTAATCTCGAACAAGATTGGAAAATTATGAAAAAGCAACTAGTTTCAACTATAAAAGAAATTAAAATTCCTAGGTGGGTCCAAACATTGAGTAATTGTAACAAAGAAATTCATGGCTTCGCGGACGCCTCCACCAAAGCTTATGCAGCAGTAGTTTTCATACGAACAGAAGATGAATTTGGAAACATTCATGTAAATTTACTAACATCAAAAACAAGAGTAGCTCCACTCAAACCAGTGACACTCCCAAGATTAGAATTATGCGCTGCAGTATTACTTAGTCAATTAATTAGACAAATTCGATTGGATATGCACATGAAGGATATTATCACAACATCATGGAGTGATTCAAAAATCACCCTCGCTTGGATCAAAGGAAACCCAAATAAATATAAAACTTTCGTAGCCAATCGAGTGGTAGATATACAAGAAAACAATGCTTTTAATCAGTGGCGATACATTCCCACCAAAGACAATCCAGCTGACTGCGCATCAAGAGGAATTGAACCAGTGTTATTAAAGAATCATGACTCATGGTGGCATGGACCGATATGGCTAACAAAAACCCAAGAACATTGGCCATCAGAAAGCACAGAAGTTATTGAAACAATACCTGAATTAAGACCTCCAAAAAGTTTAATGACACAAAAAGTCAGTTATATCGAATTATTTAACAAGTACTCTTCATTTACAAAACTAGTTAGAGTTATAGCATGGTGCATGCGATGGAATCACAAAAATCTTGAATGTCGGAAACAACCGCACTTAACATCAACAGAACTAATTCAGGCAAAAATCATAATCTGCAAACATATACAAAAAGTAAACTTTACACAAGAAATAAACTGTTTACATAAAAACATGAGATTGCCAAAAGAAAGCAAGTTATCAAATTTACATCCATTCATAGGAAATGATGGTTTAATACGAATTCACGGTAGATTGACCAATTCAAATCTCTCTTATGACCAACGGCATCCAATCATTTTACCAAAAGGACACCACGTGATAGACACTCTCATCGACGAAATACACAATCAAACGTTTCATGGAGGAACTCAATTAGTACTCAACACCATACGTTCCAAATATTGGATTTTGGATGGACGAAATACTGTAAGGCTCAGAATTTTTAAGTGCAATCGATGCGCCAGATTTCGTTCTCAGATTCCGTCTCAACTAATGGGAGATTTACCATCCCCAAGAGTGAATGTTTCTCGACCTTTCACCCATTGTGGAATTGATTACGCAGGCCCAATTGAACTCCGAATGTCAAAACATCGTAAAGCAAAAACCTACAAGGGTTATTTTAGTATATTCATCTGTTTAGCAACCAAAGCCATCCACATAGAAGTCGTATCCGACTTAACCTCAGAAGCATTCTTAGCCGCTTTTAAACGCTTCATCAGTAGACGAGGAAAACCATCCCATGTATACTCGGATTGTGGAACAAACTTTGTAGGAGCAAATAAAATATTGTTACGCGAATTCACTAAAAACATAAGGAATGCAAATCAATCAGCAATCACATGGGCTGCCAATATGAGCATAACATGGCATTTTAACCCACCCGCTTCACCTCATTTCGGGGGATTATGGGAAGCCGGAGTCAAGTCAATTAAATACCATTTGAAAAGAACTTTGGGAGAATCATGCCTAACTTATGAAGAATTGAGTACAGTCTTAACACAAATTGAAGCATGTCTTAATTCAAGACCACTATGCCCAATGACCACTGACATAGCAGACTTGGAGCCCCTAACTCCTGGTCATTTCCTAATAGGAACAACATTAATAGCACTTCCAGAACAAAATTTAACTATAGAAAACACACATATCCTTTCAAGATGGCAATACCTTCAACAACTACAACAAATTTTTTGGAAAAAATGGTCAACCGATTATTTACATCGACTGCAACAACGACCTAAATGGCTAACGGCAACACCCAACTTGGAGATCGGAGAATTAGTACTTCTCAAAAGCAATACCCTTCCACCCATCAAGTGGCCCTTAGCAAGGATAATTGATATCCATCCAGGCAAGGACAATATAGTTCGAGTAGTTACAGTTAAGACTAAAGAAGGCACATTCAAACGTCCAATCACAAAACTCATTAGACTCCCATCCAATAAATAAATGAATCCCAAATCTTTGAACAACAATATTAACAATTAACACAGTCATAACAAAAAAAAAAAATAAAATTCCAGATGGATATATTGAATATTGATGATGATGAAAACTGCAATTTCACCGACGGAGAGCTACCACCAACACCAGGGAGAAGCATCAACTTAGACAAAATACTCAAAGAAACAGCAGCAAAGAAACCAAAACCACGACGAAACCATAAAATTCGACCAATCACATGGGGCCGTGAACAATTATCACCCAAACCACATATAAAGGCATCAACCACCAGTCAACAAGCTGGAAGCTTGAGTTACTGGAGACGTCACGCTAAAGAGGTGCCTACACCAGAATACACCAAAAAACAGCGGGAACGCTTCAGAGACCTTTTTGGTACAGACTCGGATACAGAAGAACCGAAAAAAGAACAGAAGAGCATACCAAAAACAATCAAAAAAACAGTCAAAAACAACTCCAAGGAGGTAATAAAGAAAAAACCTACTGAAGACACCAGCACAACAGTGCAAACAACCGATGGAATCCAGGTGGAATTGTCAAAGGAAGAATTTGAAAGCATACCATGGGATACATTAAAAGTTAATGCGCGCCATAAAAAAGTAATCAACCTTAGCAACGGCCGAATTATAAAAGTAAAATTATTAAAATCAACAGACACTAACAATATAACCAACTGGAAAATTATATGGTTCGGGTATCGCGATCATCCAATCGGTCAACAGAAAACTACCACAAAAGGGAAAATTGTTTAAAAAAAAAAAAAAGGGGGGGGAGTATGTTGAGTCTTGCTCAACATTTTCTATAAAATATAAAAAAAATTAATTAAAATAAATGAAAAAAAAAATATGAATTACCAAACTCTTTGTTTACATTTAAACTGTCAAACGACAGCCATGCGCAGTACGCCATGTTAAAATAAGACCATATTTTTATGTATCCACTGAACAGAATTATTCAGAATAAATTATAATTTTTTAAAATTTAATTCATACATTCAACTAATTACCACATTATAAGTAATGTGACGAATTATCATGTAATTAGTTTTCAACAAAAAGGAATATTTGATTAAATATTCAATAAAAACCAACACATCAGTTGTGAATTTGATTCAACAATAAGTTTAACCACATCCTCCCAATTGTACACCCCTGCATTTTGCTACTTTCATTTAAGTTTTTTAAACCAATTTAAGTGGAAAAACCAAAACGATAACAAAAAAACTTAAGAAAACCAGTTACACACCTAATAACGTCAAAATTAAAGAACATACGATAAAATAAGTTATTAAGATCCAAAACTGTATTTTGGGTTTTTACACACCCCTAAAATTTTGAAGAAGTTTTTTATTAATTTTTGTACAAAAAAATTATCAGGGGGACACAAGTGCGTTAGCAAAATTTGCAAAAAATAAATTCACATGAAGTAATGCAAGAATTAGAGCATCAATACTACATGTCATAAACATATTTAATTTCAAAGTCGTAAGGACGACAACTTGACTCAGAAGTCAATCGATCCCGTATCATTGAAAAAACCGTTAAACAGCTAGTATAAAAAGGGGAAGCAAATCCAAATCAAATCACTTAGTTTTCTCAACCGAACGAGCAGGGATCAACCAAAAATGGTGAGTACAATTTAAAATTAAGTCGTCTTGGTGAAACAAGTAAAAAATTGAAAATTTCCAACGGATAAATTGCCTTGCAAATTTTCAATCGGTCATTGATAAAGGATACTCGTTGCCTTATCATTTTTTCATATTAAGAATGGTGATGGATAATTTGCCTCACTATTTTTAATCGGGATTTAATTCTGGATATCGTTGCCGAATTAATGTAAAATCAAATAAGCTTGATAAATACAATCAAGAAAGTTTCAACCATAGACAACATTATTATCTTTACATAAACACGGACATTGTTGCCTGTTTATTCTTTTTCACATAAACACGGACATTTTTGCCTGTTTATTCTTTTATAAAATTACGGACATATCGCCTAATTTTCGTCAAACAATCACGGATATTTACGCCTGATTACCATCACATAAACACGGACATTTTTGCCTGTTTATTTTTTATAAACACGGACATTTTTGCCTGTTTATTCCTTTATAAATTTCAGATATTAGCGTCAAATATTTCCTTGAGATAATTACGGACACTAGCGCCTAATTGATCTCACACCAACCACGAACAATTTTGCCCGATCTCTCCGTCCAAAACCACGGACAGACCAGCTGACTTTCGTCAAGAGTTCACCAAAGCCACAGCCAGACTACTTGCTTCGAGTCATAGAATTAATAATTAGATTAATATTTTTCTTGAATTTTTCTAGACTAAGATATATGAATTTTAAATATTTTAAATATTTTAAATATTTTTAAGTTGAATTAAATAAAATTAAATGTTATTTCCTACTTACAAATAAAACAATCTTTTTATTTTACCACAACAACCTATCCGTTTAAAATTAATGATTAGATTGTGTCGAAGTTACGTAAGTTACATCAACACAATTTCATCATTATAAATGTTAAGTTGAGGACTTAACACATTTATTTGGAACATGGTTCAGTTATCACATAAACTCTACTTGAAAACCTTTTGTCTCAGGTTCCATCTCCACTTATTATAGTTGGAGACTTCAACTCTCATAGTCCTCTTTGGGGAAGTGAGGGTCGAAAATCTAGGGGTGGTTTGATAATTCAGAGTTTGTGCTTTTAAATGATGGTGTTGTGGTACACCCGGTACATAAAGTCTTTCCGACCAAAAAAGCGGTTATTGATCCCGACATTTCGAAATGTAGTTTTTGTAAACGCGTAAATAATTATTTAAATTTTTTAACATATTTCGAAATATAAACAATTTCGAAATATCTTATTAAAATTATTATTTTGCTTCGACATACATTTTTTTATGTCGAAATACACTAAAAATTGTATACTAACGAATTTTAGTATAGCAAAATATAAATTAATTTTTTTCATACGCGATAATAAAAAAAAATTTCATACGCGAAAATTTTACAAACAATTATTCGTCGTCAAAGAATAATTTTTTTTCGCATATTCCGTAAAAATTACTAATATCGGTCAAAGTACGATGACCTTAAAGTACTTTGAAAAATTTTTATTGAAAAATTTGTTTGATCGATTTGATATCGATTATCAATTAGTAGTTTTTGATTTCCCGACGCGTTAGATTGTAAAAAATTTGAAAAGTTTTTGGTCGGAACCAATTTTGTTTTTAAGTGAATAATTCTTAAGTGTAAAAGAAGGAAAAAGTGTTTAAGAATCCAAAAACTAGAAAGTTGTTTATTAAACTTAACAGAGAGTTTAAAAAGTTTTTGTAAGAATTCCTAAGTGTAAAAGAAGGAAAAAGAGTTTAAGAATCCAAAAAGTAGAAAGTTGTTTATTAAACTTAACAGAGAGTTCCAGAATTTTTGTAAGAATTCTTAAGTGTAAAGGAAGGAAAAAGAGTTTAAGAATCCAAAAAGTAGAAAGTTGTTTATTAAACTTAACAGAGAGTTCCAAAAGTTTTTGTAAGAATTCTTAAGTGTAAAGGAAGGAAAAAGAGTTTAAGAATCCAAAAAGTAGAAAGTTGTTTATTAAACTTAACAGAGAGTTCGAAACGTTTTTGTAAGAATTCTTAAGTGTTAAAGAAGGAAAAAGAATTTAAGAATCATAAACGGGGAAAGTTTTCGTTACAGTTTAAGGAAAAAGTTCCATAAGTTATTTTACGATTTATAAAAAAAAAGGAAAAAGATAAATAAAGTGCTATAATAAAAAAAAAGAAAAAAAAAGGGGTAAGCGTTTTTAATTTCTCTTTACCACTAAATAACATCGATTTTCCGAGAGTCCCGAACTCCGGAGGGAAAAAACCCATATTTAATAAAAGTTCCGTAGAGTCGTTCTGGGAAGGATCAGGTCGTCCCTTTTGATCCACAACAATGGTTCTCCCACTCATTTTTCTACTCGCAATACATTTGCTGCAATTGACATTAGTTTTGCTTCGCCCACCCTTGCCCTTGGAGAAATAACTCTCCTGTAAACGCTATTGCGTACCGTAAAGCACAAGCCACTCTCAAGAGAGAAATAAAGAATGCTAAAAGAGACACGTGGCAGAAATTCGTGAATGAAATTAGCTCAGGTACACCAATCCATATGTGTTGGCGAAAAGCTATCATAAGTTATCATAGGTAAGAGTCACTACAAAGTGATTTCTGGCATAGCTCACAATAACGAGGTTCTTTCCGATCCATCTCTCGGAAGTTCTTGTAGTAAAGGCAACTCCCACTGCTAACGACAACAATTTCTCTGCTTCCTTCCGTGCTGGAAAAGCAATTTTACCCTTAGGATATGTAAATGATTCAACGGAGCCCGATCACTTTCTAGATACTCCCATTACATTTCAAGAAGTCGAAACAACATTAAATTCCTTTTCGGGAACTACGCCAGGACTAGACAAGATTTCGTACGGGATGTTGAAGAAAACACCGAGGTCTTTCATCATTAAACTGACGGATCTTTTTAATAATATTCTTAATGTTGGAAATTTTCCACATGAGTGGAAGCTGGCTGAACTAAGACCTATTCCAAAAGGTACCTGTCTGATTCCTGAGTCTTCGAACGTAAGGCTTATCTCCTTGCTTAGAACACAATCCAAACTTCTTGAGAAGATTCTGGGTAACAGACTGAGTTGGCTTCTGGAATCAGCGCTACCATCTCAGATGATGGGCTTCAGACCTGGCAGGGGCACCCAAAGCCAACTGCATGATCTGCACCATGACCTTGCGGTTGCACTTGGGAGAAGAGCGCATTCTGTTGTCTTGGAGGTAGATTTGTCTCAGGCGTTTGATACAGTCGGAAGACATGCCGTGCTAAACCAGTTGATTGGAATGCAGGCGGAAAAAGGCCGTATAAATATTCAAGATCGTTGTCGTTTTTATTTTATCGCAATCTACCGCAACTCGAGTACCCAAAGTAAAACTACCTAGTTTCTCCGGTGATTATACTCAATATACAAGTTTTTGGCAAACTTTTAAGGCTTTGGTGGATGCTGATCCGGATATACTAACAAGAGAAAAATGTAGACACCTACAATCATGTTTAAATAGATAAACGTTAAGATCAATAGAAAATTTGGAAATAAGTGTACCCAACTATCGAAAGGCTTTGGACATTCTTGATGCATGGTTTAATAATAAATGTATAATTTTCCAGGCACATATAGCAAAGGTACAACGAAATTCAGCAGTTGGTCTTATACCATTAATAGACGAAGTAAACAGTAATATAAGTGCGTTAAAGTCAATTGGAACTTCTTCAGATATTGAAAATGCAATGCTATTACATCTCCTTATGGATAAATTGGATCTAGATTCCGTGTCTAAGTGGGAGGAATCTCGTGATTATGATGCGTTACCAACTTGGAATGAGTGTAGTAAAATCCTAAATAAACGATGTCAATTTTGGAAATCAAAGATAGTCTTTTTGACGGAACAGATTCAACAGTTAAACATAAATCGTAAAATAAATCCGGTTCTTCACGTTTAACTTCATTAACAATCCATAGAATATCATGCTTGGTGTGTAATACGGAAGGTCACTACATCGGCAAGTGCACAGAATATTTAAAATTAGCTGTAAATGAACGATTTCACCAAGTGAAACGGTTGAACTTATGTTTGAACTGTTTAGCAAAGGGTCATGGTGTTAAAAAATGTTCGTCATCAAAATGTCGAGTGTGTTCTCAGTCTCTTCATACATCATTACATCGGTTTAGTGAATCTAGTCCAATACAACTTTCTTCAGTTGATCCAACTAATAATGGCAATAATCCAAGTCCTAATTCCGAAAACAGCTCACCGATTCCTACACAATCATCTTATCACATTAATCAGAAAACTATTTAAAATGAAAGGGTGATCCTAGCCACTTTATATTCAAGATCAGTTTGGAAATCTACAACCGGTACGAGCTCTTTTAGATTCAGCTTGACAAATAAGTTTCATCATCAGATAATCTCACAAATAAACTATGCCTGCAGCACAAAAATATAAAGGAATTATCGGGGGCATTGGAAATATAAGCACAAAGATTCATGATATACCTACGGCAGTTATCAAATCTCGTATCAACAATTACAAAACAAGTCTTCAATTGATGGTCTTACCAAAAATAACAGAAGTTCAACCAAACGATGACGTGCATATTGACGGATGGGATATACCAAGGAATATTACTCTAGCAGATCCAAGTTTTAATCGAACGCAAAATATTGATTTGCTCCTAGGAGCTGACATCTTTTTTGAATTACTTTCTGTAGGTCAAATTAAGCTAGGGAGCAATTTGCCAGTCTTACAGAAAACTCTTTTCGGCTGGTTGGTGGCCGGAAGATGCAAAACGTCACAAAAATACAAAAACCATTGCAACATAGTGCTGGATACTATTGTGCACAATCATGACTATTTATTACCGGAAATAGTTGAAAAATTCTGGAAATTAAAGGATGCACCGCCAGCAAAAGGTAAATTTACAAATGAGGAACTACAATGTGAAAAGCTCTTTTTAGAAACAGTCAAACAACAAGCTAATGGGAGACTTATGGTAAAACATTTAAACAGTGTCAGGAAACTTTGGGACAATCCTTTGAAATTGCTCAAAGACGTTTTTTCCCACTCGAAAAAAGGTTGAACATGGAGCCGTATTTAAAGAAGCAATACTCGGAATTTTTACTCGAATATGAAAGACTTGGTCACATGGAATTGGTATCAAATCAAGAAAAATCATCCATCAAATATTTCATGCCACATCACTGTGTAATTCGTCCTGAAAGTTCTACAACCATGTCCTATCCTTTTGCCGAAAAGGCATCCTTTTATACAATCATATTTAAAATACATTCATTTAACTAATTGTCAACAATTTAACTAATCTCTGAAGTGGGATTATTGAAAATGCCCCGTAAAGTAACAAAATTCAATTTAATGACAGCGTTAAGTGAAGGAAGCGTGGAGTTTCCACCTGTTAAGCCAACTGGCTTTATCAATTATTTATAATTATTATTTCTTATTTATATTAGTTTAAATTTCAATTCTTTAATTTGTTTGTTTTAAATGTAACACCAATTTTGTTTAATATTAATATTACTATTAAGCCTAAAACATCATCAACTTCATCAGCTGTTGTAAGATGTTACAATTGCAAACGAAATGGACATATTTCAAATCAATGTCCACATCCAAACGATTACCTGGATCTTGGTTTGAATGTAGCAGCACAGAACATCAGTACAAGGACTGTAAGCAGCTAATTCGTACCGATTCTACAGAAATTGACAGCAGCACCAAAGGAATTCATAATATTCAACCATTCCATCAGGTGAGTGTTGCGTTTTGTTCTCAAAGTTTTAATAACGTCAAAAACTTTAACTTCAACTCTCTTTTTGACATCGGTAGTCCGAATAGTTTCATTTCTAAGTACGTATTACCTTTTGATGTCAAGGCCATAAAAAAAGCAATATTAAAATATTTTCTGACAGCAGCTTTCTGTTGTTGCTATTATTACGAAATGTCTTTTAAGGTGCGAACACACCCTTTGTAACGGTGGGTTTTTCTTGCCTTACAATTTTTGTTTTAACGACCATTAAATTGTTGCGCGTCCTATTTAGCGACATTCGAGACACCTTATTTTCAATTACAAAAATAATATTTCTCCATAAATTTCAAAGAAAATCAGTTCAGTGAGCGAAAATTCATGTCGAAAAACCAAATAGGTAAAGCTAAAACAAAATCGACCATAAGTCAGCTAGCAACGAAAAATCAGAATAAAGGGAACGAAGAAAAAATGTAATTCATCACCTGATTTAATGGAACGCAAGATATTAAAAAAATAGGTCGTGCGAAAGAGATAGAAAATGCGTAGAAAATTTTTTTGGAACGGGAGATGAGGAATCAACGAAAAATGTTTGAGAGGCTTGGTTGAACCATGAAAGAGTCTGGTTTGAATGTTAGATCGAGTAAGTTCCTAAATGGTGATTCGGAGTGCGAGTTTTTTTTTCTGCGAAGATAAAAAGTTTTTTTTCGATATGGAACAGAAAGTAAAGATCAATTTAGAAAAAAAAAAAAAAAAAGAATAAATAAAATGAAGATTTAGTTTTGGGGAAAACGAAAAATAATTCTAAAGAATCGGGTACCTGAAAAGAAAAAAAATAATAAAATTTCTTGCACGAAAGAATTTTTTTATAAACAACTAAGAAGAAGAGGCTTTTTATTCAACCATTTTGAGTAAATTTTTTTTACAAAAAGAAAAAAATAGAAATTGTGTTCGGTCAAGAAAAGAGTTTGTTCCAAGTCCATATCATGCAAAGGGTCATCCACAACTGGTTTGCATCGGCATTTGGAGCATGTACATTCAATGAGACGAATACAAAAAGATAAGAATATTTCTCCAAATCTAAAACGCGTTAAAATAGGAAAAGAAGAAACATCAATTTCAATTGATAAGATTTTTAAAGTTATTCGACCAAGTGTTAATGAAATCGTTTCTAAATTAGCCGCTAAAGATGGTATGACCATCAGACAAATATGCAGCAGTGATTTCATACGAAATAGCTCAAAAGAATTAGGATTTACTTTATCAAAGCAGCCTAGAGATGTGATGAAGCTGATATTCGACTTCTACGATGAAATCAAAGGAAATATAATTAAAAATATAAAGAAAAGGCTGTTAGAAAACCAAAAAGTGAGTTTATCCATTGATGAATGGACCAGGAATCGCAGATTTTTAAATATACATGTGTATTACAGTGATACTGATTCTTATAATTTGGGCTTGGTTAGAATGTATGGTAGTTGTCCTTCAGAAACTTTAATCAAACTAGTTGAAGAGAAGCTTAGGAGCTTTGAATTAAGTTTTGAAAAAGATATTGTGGCTACTACGAGTGACGGAGCCAGCGTTATGTTAAAATTTGGACGATTGTCACCAGCCGATCATGAACTTTGTTACAACCATGCCATACATTTGGCAGTTATGTCGGTTATTTATTACAAAAAACCCGAAGATCATCAAGAACAAAACAATAGCGATACGGAAAATGAATATGGTTCAGCTTCAGAAGATTTAGATGATGATGAGGAGTTCATTGCAGCAAAATGTTTATCGCTTACTAATGATATGAATATGGATGAAACGATTAAAAAAATACGAAATATTGTCAAGTTATTTAAAAATTCACCGGTAAAAAATTTAAGGAGTCTATACCTGAAGACACAAACGCAGCAAAATCTATACTCGGCACATTACGGCCCGTCAAAGTTGCAATTGAAGCATTAAGCCGTTCAGACGCAAATCTTCTTACAAGCGAAGGAATACTCAAATTCTTGTTCAATACGTTAAGAACTGAATCGTCTAATTTAAGCCAAAAATTACTAGTTGAACTAAAAATGCAATTATCAAAAAGAAGAAATAAGTCATTGATTTCACTAGTTAAATTCCTTCAAGATCCAAACTTTTCACGGGACGGTGATGATTTTTTCAGCTTCACCTCTAAAGGTGACATTGTTAAAGTTGCAAAAACTTTTATGAAATGACTTTTCAGTACCAATGAAAATAATGATTTGAATTCTGAAATTGATATCGCAGATACGGGCAAATAATGAAGATAATGATGATGTAACAATAGGAGAAAATGTAAGATTAAACCAACTATTAGATTAAATCAATTCAAGATAGCTTAAAGCTCAACCAGTCGTTGATGATAACTTTTCATCATTTGCCAGAGAAGTAAATCTTTATGAATTAACAGGAAAAATTACCACCCGCATTTCTAAAACAAGAAAGGGGAAGAAAGTACATATAAGATGACGTCTATCGAGGAATAAATTTGTAGGGGAGAGTCGGACGAAATAGAACGAGAGCATAAATAAACCAAGGGACGATAACCAATTGTAGGGGCGGTTATCGTCAACGGGGGCCGGCACTCTGCTGTCGGTCCATTCGGGTGGGAAGTGCCCCAAAGTCCGGTTGGTAATAACACCTCTGCCAATCGGCCCCGACATGCCTCGCAAGGCTTTCGCGTTAAGTTCGGTCAGTTTCGGTGACCAAGACCTAACGAACACTCCCTTTATTCGGTTGTTTTCGCCATAACCGAATTTTCCTTACTTGATAGCTTATGCTATCCTCATAAAGTCTAAACGACATTTACACTTTTTATGCACGCATGAATAACTATGTGTAACGCGATGACAGATGGTGGTGAGCAGCGACCCACCCCACCGGCGAGCTAGTTTGCGCAACTCAGCCAGGCATGCAGCCTTTCAGTTGCTCACATTTGCTGCACCATCTCATATCTTCTCCTCGCAAGGAAGAAGATATGCTGAAAAGGTCATCATGGGATTTGCTTTCTTCGATAAGAAACCTCAATATGTAAAACCCCTTGTTACATAGTGTAACTTCATTGGTGACCCCGACGTGAGGTACAAAAATGTTTAATTATTATCCGTGTTATTTAATTCTAAAAAATTATTACTTTCGAAAATATTTTGGATTAAAAAATTAAAAAGAAGAAATTTTCACATCTTCAGAGAATTATTTTGATTATATACCTTTCATACAAAAAATTAATAACAAATTTGAAAACTTAACGCCTAGAAAGATTTGTCAACACGGATCCAAGAAAATTTTTGTACCTTTGGAATTAAAAAAGCTGTGATTATGTTTTTGTTCGTGCAGAGGGAATACGACCCGGTCTTACTCCGCCATACGAAGGTCCAAAAAGAAAACTTCTTTAATTATTTTTTTCTTCTCATAATTTTGAAAATAAAAACATTTAATTTAATTTAAAAGAAGTTTTAACACACCTATATTTAGTGTAACTTCATTCATTTTTGACCGGTCGCGTTTAATGCTTCAAAAAGGAAGTAAATTGTTTAATTAGTAGTTTTTGTTAATAAGTTGGACGTGAATAAAAAGTTTTGTTTTTACCGGTCGCGGTTCAAATTCAAAAAAGTAAAGTTACTTACGGGTTCTCGAAAAAAGAAATGTTTTCATGGTTGGAATCATTTTGTTTTTTCTAAGTTTTCAAAAAAAAAAAAAGAGAAGTTATTTTGAAAAGTCAAGTTTTGAGTTTAATAAAGATTGAGAAAAGTTTTGTGTAAAAAAAAGAGATCTTAGTCAAATTTTGAATTAAAATTAACAGAAAGTCAAGTAAAGTCAAGTTTTGAGTTTGATAAAGATTTTAGTAAATTTCTAATTGATTTTAACGAAAATAAGAATGAGAAAAGTTTTGTGTTAAAAAAAAGAGATCTTAGTTAAATTTTGAATTAAATTTAACAGAAATATAAACATTGAAAGGTTATTGTGAATAAGAATATTTTAAATAAAAATGTAAAATATTAATTTACAATTTAAAAAAGAAAAAGAAGGACGTGTTTTAGTGAGTAAAAATTTAGGACAAGATTTGTAACACAGGGGTAAGCGAATTTATTTCTTAATAATTGTAAAAATTATATAATTTCCGGTCTCCGGAGAGAAAACCTGCCCTTAAGAAAAAAGTTTCCCAGTCATCCTGCGAAACATTAGTTCGTCCCTTTTGCGACACAACACTTCGGCCCAACTTTAGTGCGTCTTTTAGTTGCTGCAGAAGACCGACGGGAGGAACGTGTGTGTTTGCGAAAAAGTCTCAGGCTGATCCAGTGGAACATCCAGAGCTTCCGAACAAACCCATCCTCGTTGGATATGTTGCTACAGTTCTTTCCGGACGACATAATAGCCTTACAGGAAACTTGGTTACCAGCTTCATGTTCGCAGAATACTTACAAAGCTTTTAACGCTGTGTTTCACAATTACGCAAACAGAACTAATTATTTAGTTAGTGGAATTTTAATTAGACGGACGATTGCCTTTTCCAATATAACATTAAATACGAATCTACTTGCCCAAGCGATTAGAGTTCATTCCGATACCCCTTTCTCCATTTTAAACATTTATTTGGAACATGGTTCAGTTATCACATCAACTCTACTTGAAAACCTTTTGTCTCAGGTTCCATCTCCACTTATTATAGTTGGAGACTTCAACTCTCATAGTCCTCTTTGGGGAAGTGAGGGTCGAAAATCTAGGGGTGGTTTGATAATTCAGAGTTTGTGCTTTTAAATGATGGTGTTGTGGTACACCCGGTACATAGTCTTTCCGACCAAAAAAGCGGTTATTGATCCCGACATTTCGAAATGTAGTTTTTGTAAACGCGTAAATAATTATTTAAATTTTTTAACATATTTCGAAATATAAACAATTTCGAAATATCTTATTAAAATTATTATTTTGCTTCGACATACATTTTTTTATGTCGAAATACACTAAAAATTGTATACTAACGAATTTTAGTATACCAAAATATAAATTAATTTTTTTCATACGCGATAATAAAAAAAAATTTCATACGCGAAAATTTTACAAACAATTATTCGTCGTCAAAGAATAATTTTTTTTCGCATATTCCGTAAAAATTACTAATATCGGTCAAAGTACGATGACCTTAAAGTACTTTGAAAAATTTTTATTGAAAAATTTGTTTGATCGATTTGATATCGATTATCAATTAGTAGTTTTTGATTTCCCGACGCGTTAGATTGTAAAAAATTTGAAAAGTTTTTGGTCGGAACCAATTTTGTTTTTAAGTGAATAATTCTTAAGTGTAAAAGAAGGAAAAAGTGTTTAAGAATCCAAAAACTAGAAACTTGTTTATTAAACTTAACAGAGAGTTTAAAAAGTTTTTGTAAGAATTCCTAAGTGTAAAAGAAGGAAAAAGAGTTTAAGAATCCAAAAAGTAGAAAGTTGTTTATTAAACTTAACAGAGAGTTCCAGAATTTTTGTAAGAATTCTTAAGTGTAAAGGAAGGAAAAAGAGTTTAAGAATCCAAAAAGTAGAAAGTTGTTTATTAAACTTAACAGAGAGTTCCAAAAGTTTTTGTAAGAATTCTTAAGTGTAAAGGAAGGAAAAAGAGTTTAAGAATCCAAAAAGTAGAAAGTTGTTTATTAAACTTAACAGAGAGTTCCAAAAGTTTTTGTAAGAATTCTTAAGTGTTAAAGAAGGAAAAAGAATTTAAGAATCATAAACGGGGAAAGTTTTCGTTACAGTTTAAGGAAAAAGTTCCATAAGTTATTTTACGATTTATAAAAAAAAAGGAAAAAGATAAATAAAGTGCTATAATAAAAAAAAAGAAAAAAAAAAGGGGTAAGCGTTTTTAATTTCTCTTTACCACTAAATAACATCGATTTTCCGAGAGTCCCGAACTCCGGAGGGAAAAAACCCATATTTAATAAAAGTTCCCTAGAGTCGTTCTGGGAAGGATCAGGTCGTCCCTTTTGATCCACAACAATGGTTCTCCCACTCATTTTTCTACTCGCAATACATTTGCTGCAATTGACATTAGTTTTGCTTAGCTCACCCTTGCCCTTGGAGAAATAACTCTCCTGTAAACGCTATTGCGTACCGTAAAGCACAAGCCACTCTCAAGAGAGAAATAAAGAATGCTAAAAGAGACACGTGGCAGAAATTCGTGAATGAAATTAGCTCAGGTACACCAATCCATATGTGTTGGCGAAAAGCCAAAGTTATCATAGGTAAGAGTCACTACAAAGTGATTTCTGGCATAGCTCACAATAACGAGGTTCTTTCCGATCCATCTCTCGGAAGTTCTTGTAGTAAAGGCAACTCCCACTGCTAACGACAACAATTTCTCTGCTTCCTTCCGTGCTGGAAAAGCAATTTTACCCTTAGGATATGTAAATGATTCAACGGAGCCCGATCACTTTCTAGATACTCCCATTACATTTCAAGAAGTCGAAACAACATTAAATTCCTTTTCGGGAACTACGCCAGGACTAGACAAGATTTCGTACGGGATGTTGAAGAAAACACCGAGGTCTTTCATCATTAAACTGACGGATCTTTTTAATAATATTCTTAATGTTGGAAATTTTCCACATGAGTGGAAGCTGGCTGAACTAAGACCTATTCCAAAAGGTACCTGTCTGATTCCTGAGTCTTCGAACGTAAGGCTTATCTCCTTGCTTAGAACACAATCCAAACTTCTTGAGAAGATTCTGGGTAACAGACTGAGTTGGCTTCTGGAATCAGCGCTACCATCTCAGGTGATGGGCTTCAGACCTGGCAGGGGCACCCAAAGCCAACTGCATGATCTGCACCATGACCTTGCGGTTGCACTTGGGAGAAGAGCGCATTCTGTTGTCTTGGAGGTAGATTTGTCTCAGGCGTTTGATACAGTCGGAAGACATGCCGTGCTAAACCAGTTGATTGGAATGCAGGCGGAAAAAGGCCGTATAAATATTCAAGATCGTTGTCGTTTTTATTTTATCGCAATCTACCGCAACTCGAGTACCCAAAGTAAAACTACCTAGTTTCTCCGGTGATTATACTCAATATACAAGTTTTTGGCAAACTTTTAAGGCTTTGGTGGATGCTGATCCGGATATACTAACAAGAGAAAAATGTAGACACCTACAATCATGTTTAAATAGATAAACGTTAAGATCAATAGAAAATTTGGAAATAAGTGTACCCAACTATCGAAAGGCTTTGGACATTCTTGATGCATGGTTTAATAATAAATGTATAATTTTCCAGGCACATATAGCAAAGGTACAACGAAATTCAGCAGTTGGTCTTATACCATTAATAGACGAAGTAAACAGTAATATAAGTGCGTTAAAGTCAATTGGAACTTCTTCAGATATTGAAAATGCAATGCTATTACATCTCCTTATGGATAAATTGGATCTAGATTCCGTGTCTAAGTGGGAGGAATCTCGTGATTATGATGCGTTACCAACTTGGAATGAGTGTAGTAAAATCCTAAATAAACGATGTCAATTTTGGAAATCAAAGATAGTCTTTTTGACGGAACAGATTCAACAGTTAAACATAAATCGTAAAATAAATCCGGTTCTTCACGTTTAACTTCATTAACAATCCATAGAATATCATGCTTGGTGTGTAATACGGAAGGTCACTACATCGGCAAGAGCACAGAATATTTAAAATTAGCTGTAAATGAACGATTTCACCAAGTGAAACGGTTGAACTTATGTTTGAACTGTTTAGCAAAGGGTCATGGTGTTAAAAAATGTTCGTCATCAAAATGTCGAGTGTGTTCTCAGTCTCTTCATACATCATTACATCGGTTTAGTGAATCTAGTCCAATACAACTTTCTTCAGTTGATCCAACTAATAATGGCAATAATCCAAGTCCTAATTCCGAAAACAGCTCACCGATTCCTACACAATCATCTTATCACATTAATCAGAAAACTATTTAAAATGAAAGGGTGATCCTAGCCACTTTATATTCAAGATCAGTTTGGAAATCTACAACCGGTACGAGCTCTTTTAGATTCAGCTTGACAAATAAGTTTCATCATCAGATAATCTCACAAATAAACTATGCCTGCAGCACAAAAATATAAAGGAATTATCGGGGGCATTGGAAATATAAGCACAAAGATTCATGATATACCAACGGCAGTTATCAAATCTCGTATCAACAATTACAAAACAAGTCTTCAATTGATGGTCTTACCAAAAATAACAGAAGTTCAGCAAACGATGACGTGCATATTGACGGATGGGATATACCAAGGAATATTACTCTAGCAGATCCAAGTTTTAATCGAACGCAAAATATTGATTTGCTCCTAGGAGCTGACATCTTTTTTGAATTACTTTCTGTAGGTCAAATTAAGCTAGGGAGCAATTTGCCAGTCTTACAGAAAACTCTTTTCGGCTGGTTGGTGGCCGGAAGATGCAAAACGTCACAAAAATACAAAAACCATTGCAACATAGTGCTGGATACTATTGTGCACAATCATGACTATTTATTACCGGAAATAGTTGAAAAATTCTGGAAATTAAAGGATGCACCGCCAGCAAAAGGTAAATTTACAAATGAGGAACTACAATGTGAAAAGCTTTTTTTAGAAACAGTCAAACAACAAGCTAATGGGAGACTTATGGTAAAACATTTAAACAGTGTCAGGAAACTTTGGGACAATCCTTTGAAATTGCTCAAAGACGTTTTTTCCCACTCGAAAAAAGGTTGAACATGGAGCCGTATTTAAAGAAGCAATACTCGGAATTTTTACTCGAATATGAAAGACTTGGTCACATGGAATTGGTATCAAATCAAGAAAAATCATCCATCAAATATTTCATGCCACATCACTGTGTAATTCGTCCTGAAAGTTCTACAACCATGTCCTATCCTTTTGCCGAAAAGGCATCCTTTTATACAATCATATTTAAAATACATTCATTTAACTAATTGTCAACAATTTAACTAATCTCTGAAGTGGGATTATTGAAAATGCCCCGTAAAGTAACAAAATTCGATTTAATGACAGCGTTAAGTGAAGGAAGCGTGGAGTTTCCACCTGTTAAGCCAACTGGCTTTATCAATTATTTATAATTATTATTTCTTATTTATATTAGTTTAAATTTCAATTCTTTAATTTGTTTGTTTTAAATGTAACACCAATTTTGTTTAATATTAATATTACTATTAAGCCTAAAACATCATCAACTTCATCAGCTGTTGTAAGATGTTACAATTGCAAACGAAATGGACATATTTCAAATCAATGTCCACATCCAAACGATTACCTGGATCTTGGTTTGAATGTAGCAGCACAGAACATCAGTACAAGGACTGTAAGCAGCTAATTCGTACCGATTCTACAGAAATTGACAGCAGCACCAAAGGAATTCATAATATTCAACCATTCCATCAGGTGAGTGTTGCGTTTTGTTCTCAAAGTTTTAATAACGTCAAAAACTTTAACTTCAACTCTCTTTTTGACATCGGTAGTCCGAATAGTTTCATTTCTAAGTACGTATTACCTTTTGATGTCAAGGCCATAAAAAAAGCAATATTAAAATATTTTCTGACAGCAGCTTTCTGTTGTTGCTATTATTACGAAATGTCTTTTAAGGTGCGAACACACCCTTTGTAACGGTGGGTTTTTCTTGCCTTACAATTTTTGTTTTAACGACCATTAAATTGTTGCGCGTCCTATTTAGCGACATTCGTGACACCTGATTTTCAATTACAAAAATAATATTTCTCCATAAATTTCAAAGAAAATCAGTTCAGTGAGCGAAAATTCATGTCGAAAAACCAAATAGGTAAAGCTAAAACAAAATCGACCATAAGTCAGCTAGCAACGAAAAATCAGAATAAAGGGAACGAAGAAAAAATGTAATTCATCACCTGATTTAATGGAACGCAAGATATTAAAAAAAAAGGTCGTGCGAAAGAGATAGAAAATGCGTAGAAAATTTTTTTGGAACGGGAGATGAGGAATCAACGAAAAATGTTTGAGAGGCTTGGTTGAACCATGAAAGTCTGGTTTGAATGTTAGATCGAGTAAGTTCCTAAATGGTGATTCGGAGTGCGAGTTTTTTTTTCTGCGAAGATAAAAAGTTTTTTTTCGATATGGAACAGAAAGTAAAGATCAATTTAGAAAAAAAAAAAAAAAAAGAATAAATAAAATGAAGATTTAGTTTTGGGGAAAACGAAAAATAATTCTAAAGAATCGGGTACCTGAAAAGAAAAAAAATAATAAAATTTCTTGCACGAAAGAATTTTTTTATAAACAACTAAGAAGAAGAGGCTTTTTATTCAACCATTTTGAGTAAATTTTTTTTACAAAAAGAAAAAAATAGAAATTGTGTTCGGTCAAGAAAAGAACTATGGCGTGATCTTTTTTTTCTGATGATGTATCAAAAAAAAAAAAAGATGACAAAAAAAAAATTAAGTTAAAGAAACATTAAATTTTAATAAGTTAAAAATGGCGTAAATGGGTTCCTGCTATAGTTTTGAATTTTGTTTCATCATCAACCATGTGGGCTGGAATACGAGCACTTATATGAATCATATTGTATATGTACCAGAATAATAGGACATCTTCAACCAATAAATATGTGGCGTCAAATATTGGATCTGGACACCAAATTTTGAACGAAACCACCAACAAAAAAAAAGTAACGCAAGGGGCTCATCAAACACGTAAATATAAATGAACATTCAATTAATTAAATATCAAAATTCAACAGAAAAAAAAATAAAAACAAAGCCAAAATTTGAATATATGTATATATAGTATAAAAATTCATTAATTAAAAATCTTAAAAATAATTTCAGGATATAAATTCATTTTATTAAAACCTAGAAAGTAAGATATAAGAAAAAAAAACAGAAAAAGGAAGAATTTTCCATATTAAAAACAAATTAAGCTAGACACCTAAGTTAGGCAAACATATTTCAAAAGAAGAATATTATTTGCTTTTGGTATATTTTTATATAATTTCATTTTTTGGGATTAGATAATAAAAGAAGAAAAAAAAACACTAACATTTGTTTTCAAGAACGAAATACAGCACATAATATTCTTTTTTTTTTTAAATCTGTGAAGATCAGAAAAAAAAAACAAAAACGAACAGAAAGTAAATACGAATAAAGAAAAGAAACAATTTAAAATTAGAAATGCTCAATATTTCAATATTTTGTACCCATTTTATATGCATATGCAATTTATTATAATCTGTAAAGGTTTCTTTGTATAAAATAAATAATCATGAATACCACTGGAAGAAAATGAAGGAAAGTTTCGATTCTTTTTTTTTCAACATGTTAAGGCCAATCTCCACACAGCCGACATCCTATTCTGACGAGAAAAATCAGAAAAGTAGAAAGAGATGGACTTTTGCAATTTTCGCTAGGATTGACCGAATAAAAACATCAGGGTCTCTCCCCACACAATTTATAATATTATGGGAAAATTCAAAACATTCCCTTCAATTTTATGGGAAAATGTAGTACCAAATTGTGTTTTCAGCCTTTATCATAAGGCTTAAATTCCTATCACATCTAAAAACAAGCTGTAATGCAAAACGACGAGACTTCTATACGTATGTTCAAATCACGTTAGCTTCCGAAAGCCTTTCTAAAAGAAAGCTATAGGAATATGGAAATTCAGAGCGAACGTGGTCCTTAGTTAATCACAACATTTGTTGTGATATACAGACAGACAGACATTGGATAAAAATGACTGCAAACCATTTAGAATCTTATAAAACGTGGAGATTTGCAAAACAAATTTTTTTATTTTTTATATACTTCGTATAGAAGTTAAAAATTTAACTTGCGTATTTCATCAAAATCATTTCGTCATAGAAAAACTTCCTATAAGAAAATTTGGTAGTGTGCGCCGATATCGTGTATTATTATTGTGAGAGTATGCAAATGCAGATGAAAACCCATAAATCAGATAAACAAGTTCTTCTGCGATTGAGGGGAATCATCTGGCAGATGAAGAATCAGATGGGGAAATTTGAATTGCAGACGCCGACAAAATTCGTAGGATGATTGTTTCTCCCTTTCTGTTTAACTAAATTTTGCATAAGTGCATCCCTTACTTTTATCAGAATAGGATGTCGGCTGTGTGTAGATTGGCCATAACGCACTTCGCAACAACATGTTTCTCGAAACTAATATGTTTCTGAAACCTCAAATGTTGTTGTAAACCAAAAATATTCCGCAACATTTTTGAGAGCAATAATGTTTTCTGTAAACTAAAAAGTTTCGGAACATTATTTACTTCTTCAGCGAAAATTGTACTTTGCACTATCAGCAATTAACGGAAAATAACCAATTGCGAAATGCATTAACATCATTTGGTGCATTTCGAAATTGATGATGGAAAGTTTCCAAATCGAAAGTAAATCAGGACGGTTGCTTAACACAGCAACGTTTCTGCAACTTAATTGGAACACTAGGTGCAAAGTACATAATTTTCTAGCTATAAAAATGCTGCTTTGAATAATCAAAAGGCAGTTCAAAAAATATCGGATACACGTAGAGTTCTAAAATATCGGGTAGCCGGGAGCAGTTATCAGTGAGTTAGTTATTGTTTGATTAATCAAGTAAAACACGAACGAAGAAACCTTAAGTAGAAGTTCGTAATTATTTTGATACATGAAGTTAAGTTGTTTTTCGAAGAAAGTTAAAGTAGAAGTTCGTATTTATTTTGATACATGAAGTTAAGTTGTTTTTCGAAGAAAGTTAAAGTAGAAGTTCGTAATTATTTTGATACATTAAGTTAAGTTGTTTTTCGAAGAAAGTTAAAGTAGAAGTTCGTATTTATTTTGATACATGAAGTTAAGTTGTTTTTCGAAGAAAGTTAAAGTAGAAGTTCGTAATTATTTTGATGCATTAAGTTAAGTTGTTTTTCGAAGAAAGTTAAAGTAGAACTTCGTAATTATTTTGATACAAGAAGTGTTGTTTTTTCGAAGAAAGTTAAACGAGAAATTCGTAATTCAAAAGGTTTTGTTGAAGAGGGTTATAGCTAAAGTTAAGGTTAAAGTTAAAAATGTAAAATAATTGAACAAGAAATTCGTAACTGTTTTAGTGATATTTTTAAGAAGAACGGTTGTAAAATAAGAAAAAAAAGGGTGATTAAAAAAATTTTCTGAAAAGATAATAAAAAATTTTAAAAGTGAACATTTATATAAAAGGATTTTATTTCATTAACCACTCCGAACAACAACCAAAGCAGCATAATAAGTAAGTTTTTTTGGATTATACATTTTTTACCAACCAATATTACTTCTTCGAGAAACCCCTCCCATTTGCTGATATCGTTGGAAGTTTTCTGAGAAGCAGAGAGCTCTGAAATCAAATGGAAAGAGAACATTTCCAGAAAGTTTTTATTTAATTCCTGCGGTAGAACATCCAAAACAAAGAAAAATAAGTTTCGACACCACCAAAAAAGAACAACTTTGTCGCAAGTTTTCGTATTTAAATTCTGGAAAGAGCCAAGGTTTGTTTGCAAAAAGAATTTTTACATAACAAACATAATTTCTATTTCAGAGCGTGTGGATGAGATATAGTGTTGAACATGTCGAAAGTTAGATAAAAAGGGGAAACCCCTGAGAGAGAGAAAGGGATAGAATTGGTGGACTTTGCGACGAGGCATAAATCTAACAAGGGACCGTAACCATTTACAGGGGCGGTTATGATCATGGGGACCAGCATTCTGCTGTTGGTCTAAGTCGGGTGGGACGTGCCCCAATTAAGTCCGGTTGGCAACAACATCTTTCGCCAATCGGCCCCGACATGCCTCACGAAGGCATCACGCTAAGTTCGGTCAGTTTCGGTGACCGATAAACTAACGAACACTTATTCGGTTTTTTTCTCACGAAACCGAATTTCCTTGTCTGATAGCTTATGCTATCACGATAAAGTCTTAACGACATTTACATTCATTTGCACGCATATAATAATTATATGTTAACGCGATGATAGATGGTGGTGAGCTACGACCCTCCCCTCCGGCGAGCTAGTCAATGCAACTCAGCTAGGCGTGCAGCCTTTAGTTGCTCACATTTGCTGCACCATCTCATATCTTCCCCTCGCAAGGAAGAAGATATGCTGCAAAGATCATCTGGGGATTTGCTTTTTTCGTAAAAACCATTTTTGCAGTGTGACTTTTGGGTCACACTGTAATTATATGTAAATCCCCACAGTTACACCTTGTTGTCAACAAAGTTCAGTCTATGAAAAGGTGTATTAAATAAATATTGGAACTGCATGTTTTGAAAATCATATAAATTCAAATTCTTCCGGCAATAGCATTTGGGAAGAACTAAAATGGTGTGTAGAATGTCTTAAAATATTTAATAGATTGATTGGGAATAAAACTACCAATTTTTATATATTTTATAACCTGTAAGCACGTCAATAAAAGGTTCTGGGTGAAAAATTAATAGACGGTCAAGCAATGTTTGACATTTGAATTTTGACATTTTTCAAAAGTGCAATGGATGTGAATAAAATATTACGTATTTATTTAAATAATAAAATAGCTATAAATAATATTGAAAGCGAAAAAAAAAAATTAAGAATGCTTGCCGTTAGAAGTTACATGCCGTGTGCAATGTTTAGAAAAATGCGGTGTGTCCATGGGCATCGGCAAAATAAACGCAATATATGGTCCAAGGTAGAATGCATTTTGATATATTTCAAATTAGGAATTAATGAGAATAAATTTTGTACGTCGAAAATTCCAGTTTTTGGGAAAGGAATGTTAAAAATATGGACAATTTAAAATTCAAAAACTGTTTCAGAATGGATAGGAATACTTTTAATTTCATTTTTTAAAATAATATTTTCAAAAAAAAAAGTTTAAACATTTGTCAATTGCTCAGCTGACCTACAAAATTTCATTCGCTATTTTCCACTTCAATAAAAAGGCGTGACAATCACAAAAGAATAGATTACAGTGGCCGAAAAAATTAAGTAAAAAAGGAAATACCACGTACTTTTTCGAATTTAAATACCACATTTATGCTACGTAGTTGAAATGGTATTCAGCTGGTATTCGACGACACACATATGGTATGCCACATGGTATCCTTAAACTATGGTATGAATACCCTATGTGTGCCTCTAGTATAACACAAGCAAAATTGGATAACCAAATATTGTATTAAAAGCTTTTGTCATTCCAGATTCTGACGAAGGACTTATATGCAAACCATCGAACGATCAAATTCGACCATACGTACCGAAAAATGTTCGCAAGAAAATTTTAACGAAAAATCGCAATTTGTCGCATCCTGGTATTAAGACATTACAAATTATTACGACTAAAGTATTTTTGGCCTGGCATGAATAAGGATAGTACGGAATTCGTACGAACTTGAATCGCATGTATACTAACAAAAGTACCTAAACATGCCGTGGTGTGATGTAGTAGAAGGAATATTAAAACACTTTCACTTCAAACTTTAACTTTTTCTTTAACTTTATTTAAAGTATCCTATATAATATAACATAATAGAACTCCACTTCTTGGTGGCTGATCATGAACTAATTTTAATCAAAAATTATGTTCTTGCAACGTTCCGTTAATTTCCGTTAAATATTTTAAATTGCGAAATATAGATTTTATGCTTATTAATTAAAATTGCAATATATAAAAATCCATATTTCACAATTGTGGTTCAAGTCCAATCACCTGAACTAACATTTTATACAATTAATTAAATCAATTCAAAGTGTAGACCAGAACCAACCAAGTTGAAAAGCTCATTATCAGTTAAGGTGATCTTAAAAGCACTTTTCAAAAACATAATTCACCACAAACATAAGAAAACAGGAAATTCTGATTTTGTAACAGCAGATAATCGATTCGTACATGCCAATTTAGACATCGTTGGACCGCTGCCAATATGTAGAGATAAGCGAAATGTTTTAACATGCATTCACAGATACTCTAGGTGGCATTTCCACTTTCTGACATAACAGCCGAAACAATTACAAGGGAACCCACGAACATTTGGATTTCAAATTATGGAACACCAGTCAAAATTACTACTGATTTGAATATACAATTGGAATCAGAATGGTTTAGAGAACTGATTAGATTGCTTGGTACGCCGCATTTCAATACCACTCATTATCATCCACAATCGAATGGGATGATCGAGAGGTGGTTTCGGACACTTAAAACTTAAAAGTCGACAAACGAATGACTGGTACAACGTTGAAAGAAGACATTAAATCTACGCCCGCTGAAATACTGTATGGTACAACTCTTCGGTTACCAGAATTTTTCCAACCGCTAAAACAAAAAGGAAACGAAACAAAGTTTCTTAAGAACCTAAAAATAATGACGGAAAATGTTCGTCCAACTACAGCATCACATCACTGTCAAACAAATATTTTCATTTAAAAGCATACGTTTTTGTCCGACACGATGTCGTTAAGAGTCCGCCCCAACCACCTTACAACGGTCCATACGAAGTAATCAAAAGATATGACAAATGTTTCCAGCTAAAAATTGTAAGGTGCGCATAAATTTTTTTATATAAATAATCGAAAATTCGGAAACTTGGACCAAGAGGAAAATATAAGAACGATATTTCCATCAATAATATCTCCATTGTGTTGCTCAATTATATGAAGTTGGTTGCATTCGCTTTCTTTTCTGGAATGACAGTTTAGAAAAAAGAGGAAAAAGGGAAGAGAGAAAAAAAAAACGCCACGCAACCTTTTTTTGCGCGGGTGAGAAACTTCCTTCTGGTGCTATGCCTCGAAGTGTTCGGTCTTAGATCTTGACATACAAAAATTTTTTTGAAAAAAATTTTACATTCGGAATATTGAAGGAAAAAGAAATCAGTTCTAGGATTTTTGTTTTGAAGAAAATCCGTAAAATTCGGATTAATTTTGCATTAAAAAAAAAAAAAAAGGAATTCTTTTTGTGTGTAATCGATAAATTTAAGTACCTATGTATATTCATAATTTGTGAAAGGAATTTTTTTTTGGTTTGGATTTGATCAATATATCTTTGAAATACAGCGTCAATTACTGTTTTCGATCTTGTTGTCGAATCAATGCGACTACTGCACTTTTTTAAATTTAAGTACCGTGGGACCGAGCTTTGCTCGGTAAGGTAAAGTTAAAGTATGCCGAAAAATTGCGAAAAATTTAAAATATAGAAATGTGAAAGTTCCTACATATCCATATATATCGACTGCTCATCAAAATGTAATGGGTCGAGCAATACGTCAGAGTGCAAAGGCCCCGGTCGCGATGAAACTGGCAAGTTATACCGGAGACAGTTTGAAATAGTAATTACAATTGGCCATGAATTGTAAAATTGTTGAAAATACCAAGTGAGGAGTATCGAGGGGGAAGTGAGTTTTGTAGTGGAAAATCGAAAGCCCTTAGCCTACTTAGTAATACTGTAAAGTTTCATTAAGATCGGACCAACCAATTCGAAAATACCAAGCGAGGGGTATCGAGGGGAGGGGAAAAGTGAGTTTTGTAATCGGAAAATTGAAAGTCCTTAGGCTCCTTAGTAATACTGTACAGTTTCATTTAGATCGGATCACCCAATTCAAAGGCACCAGGCGAGGGGTGTCAGGGGAAACGAAAAGTGAGTTTTGTAGTAGGAAAATCGAAAGCCCTTAGCCTACTTAGTAATACTGTAAAGTTTCATTAAGATCGGACCAACCAATTCGAAAATACCAAGCGAGAGGTATCGAGGAGAGGGGAAAACGAATTTTCTCAGAGGTGAGACCTATCTAGATCAATTTCTAGTCCCCGAAAACCCATAACTCCCAAGTTTCGTGAAAATTGTTAGACGGGTTTTCGAGATCGTTGTGCAAACATTCCTCGTATTATATACGTAATATGGTGTTGAGGAACTCAATCAAAGGGAGCGCTGTATCCAATGCAAAATTAATATTAAAATCCCCACTTAAAATCATCGGAATTTTATCGTAATCTTTTTTAAGAATCAGCGATATTTCTGGTGTCTAGTTTATCAAATTCTCGTAGATGAATTCAATAATTGTATTTATCGATTGCTTGGGAGAAATGTAAATTGCCACAATTATAACTGATTTATTATGGTCCAATCTGCTTTCACAAGTAGATATTTCTCCCACTTTAGAAAGCTGAACAGACAATAATTCTGAGTGTTGTGCATTGAGATCTATTTGTGGAGTAACAACCCGGGCTCCATCATTTATATTATTATGATATATTGCAACTCCGCCTGCCCTCGTATATTTGCTTTTATATTGAAAAACAATATCAAAATTTGGAATGTCTACAATAATTTCATTATTCATCCACGTCTCGTTAAGAATTAGAAAATTCGACGGCCATGCTATTCTGTCTAATTGAAGATCCTGTACATGAGCTCGTAAACTTTTTGTGGCATTAGTTTTCAGCATACTTGGAAAATGCTTTATTAAAATGATAAAATATTCACAAAACGATACACGTGAAAAATACACAATGCTAGCTATGAAGCTTGTGAAATGAATGCTTTGTTTGTGTTTTTTGTGTTTACGAAACAGCGCACAAAGAAGAGACGAAGATAATACGAAACACTATATTCTGTATTCTATGTATCCGGAGTTCAGAAATCAATTATAATTTTTAATCTATACATTATTTTCAACAAGTATTTGATATACAATTTGGGTGTGTTCACGATTTCAATGATTTTAAATTTGTTCGTTCAACAATTGACTCTTTGTGCCCTTTTAAGAGTAAACGAATGAAAAGTTGTCCGTGGTAGGATTTCATATTAATCAATCCTAAAACGAACTAACGTAAAGTTACTTGATTCTTAATTTCCTAAAGTTCTATCCGATCAATCAATTCCATGCGGTTGATCAAAAGTTGGATCTGCTAGACTTATATTTTTAGGTATGTTCCAATCCGCAAATTATCAAAATAACGATGAGGCTGATGACCAGTAATCCTTTTGAGGATCACAGTATCCAAATTTGTTGAATATTTGTTTTGCTGAGATTTTATCGAAATAGTGGTGCGATATTTTGCATTTACACTGGCATTTCCTATACCAGAAATTGGAAGCTCGGATCTTTTCTTATCAATACCCAGTTAGTTTGTTAATGCGATGTTTTATTTATTTCAATGAACTAAATTGAACAAAATTCAAGAATGGAATGAAAAGCAATACTATTTCTGTATATATTTACTTTTTAGTGCATTTTATTGATAAAAGTTATTTATTTTAAGTTTTTTTAATCCATTTTATTCTTCTTTAGCAAATTTCCTTAAAACGAGAAAAGGAATTTTTCACACCGAGAAATTAATTGTGCTAAATAAAATTTTGTCCGGAAATTGCAGAAACGTCTCGACAAAATTAATACGAGAGGAGTTGAAAAAAATACAAGACAAATTATTAGGAATGACACCTGATAATATTAACATTAAATGTATCATAGAGATACTAAAAAAATATAAAGAAAAGGTCCATAATACAAATATCCAACGCGAACAGGAGGAGCTATACCTGTCAGGATTTTCAGAATCTGATTCTGACTTGGCGGACTTAGATGAGGTAAGATTACCTATATAAAAAATTCCTATTTATTTAATACTTTTTTTTTGCAGACTAATAATAGAGACGCCAATTCGGCTAATGATGTTACTACGTCAGTATACGTCGCCACGGAAGTAAGATTTGTAACGCGTGGGTACAAAAAACTGTTGATGGATCATTTTTTTTGACAGCCAACAGTTTGGAGTTTCTACGTGAAACCTTTTTGCAGCCTGCACGGCGAAATTTAAAATTTCAAAAGCTTTTCTTCTCCCCGACGGGATGGCCATCTATTACAATCAAATTTTAAAACCATTTCAAGTGATCTTAGTGATAGTTAGAGCCATCTATTTCTGCTGGGTTATAAACGAGAAAAAATAAGAAAGAGACAAAAAGAGAAAAATAAACTGGTTATCAAAGCACGAGGTAGGATTTTGTATGAAAAATCCTTATAATCCGTTAGAGAATATGGTCTGATTCTTTGAAATAGGTAGGAAGAAGGGGATGGATAGTTTTTTTTGGGTCATGTTGGTTTTAAGATGGAAAATTTTGCTGGTAGAGAGTCAGTCCCAGTATGTGAATTTGTGAAGTCTAGTTTTGAGTTAACCGAAAATTAAAAAAATATAAAAAGGGCGGAAAATATTTTTTTATATAAGTTTTAAAGATTAAATGAAAAAAAAAAAAGGAATTAATATTACAGGAGTGAACGAAATAAAATTTGAAAAAGAAAAAGGGAAATTTGATAATAAAAGTGTATTTTAATTTGGAAAGGAAAAGATTTTTTTTTTTCTGCATTTTGTTTTTTTTTGGTCTCGAAAAAAATTAGAAAAGTTATTCGGAAAATATTGTGGTTAGAAATCAACTTAGGAGAAAATCCTTTTTTTTTGTTTTTACACGTGTACGACGTGATTAAGAATTTTCTAAATTTTAAAGAAAAAAAGAAGAAAACACGTGATTTGAAAAGGAAATCATATCTTAAAACACCGCAATTTAGGGGAAAACCGCCTATCTGGTTGAAAACGTTTTCCTTTTTTTTTGTTTTAAAAAAAAAAAAAAAAATAAGAACCAATATATTGAAATAGACTAAATAAGAACATGTAATTAGTTGTTTAAAATTCAAAAAAAAAAAAAAAATTGTTTTTATAAAGAAGAAAACGAAATTTAATTTTAATTTGTGAAATTCAACAAAAGAAAAAAAAAAAAGAATAGAAAAGGGGTACATTCAGTCGTATGTATTTTATGATAGAATGGAATTCAGTCGCAGATGAAAGGAGCAAGAACCAGGAACCAAACCGGAAAAAGGAACCAAAACAAAAGAAAAATTATTTAAAAAAAGGAAATTTAAAAATTTTTTTTGTAATTTTATGTTTTTTTTTGTTGAACAATCTTAGGGTGGTAAACAATGTTCTACAATATCCAGATCTGTATTTTATTACTGTGCCTTCGTCGAAATGGATAGTATCACACAAAATGAAGCTGCCGTCATTCTATCGCTGAGAAAAAGGTTAATATGACTTCACTATGGTTTTTGAAGACAAACGCAACGGTTCGTACAAGAATTTTTTTTATATACATATAAGCAAATAGCAAAAAATGAAAACGGGAGAAAATGGGAAAACATGGAGACTAGCCTTTTATTAAACAAATGAAACTATATAAAAAAAAAAAAAAAAAAACAAAATTTAATAAAAGTATAAAAATTTTAAAAGCTGGATAAAGAGAAATAAAAAAGAAAAAAAAAAATAAAAAACCTACAAATGAAATTAATAAAAACACTACAAATTAGGTTATATTTTTATAATATTAAGAAATAAGCAAAATTTGCTTCTTTATTTGACCATTGACAAACAGCCGGGATTAGAAGGTCACCATTTTAAATTTGGAAAACCTAAGAAAGGGAAACACAACTTTATTAATCTTTTTCTATATAAACTTTATCGAAACTAGCAATTAAACAGGAAACCGATGAAATTCATAGACAAAATAGGAAGAAAATTTTGGTTATAGGTAAATAATAGTTTCTAGTATTGTTTTTATATATATTTGATAAGAAATACAATAATCATAGTATCCGTAATTGAATGAGACTGAAAAAAAAGGGGGTGAATTTACAAAACCCACGATCTTTTCGGTCTAATGTAATATTTTGTTTAGAATTGGGTGTAGCAAACCAAGCCAGTACGATTTTATTTGCTTTTGAACAGTCTCTTTAAATTAACCGAAAGTACTATATATAATGGTATTGAAAATTAGACATAAATATATATATATATATATGTGTATATGTATATATACATATTTATATAAGAATGGGTTGCAATCCGCTGATAATTATAGAGCATGTAAGTGAATCAAAGAAAAAAAAACCAATATAAAGGAAAAAAATAAAAAAAACAATAATTAAAGAAAAAAAAAACGTTTCGTAGATTTCCTTATAAATTTGTTTGTCGGTGTTCGTGCCCATGCATATTCGAAGTGCCGGGAAAGTCTCATCACAGAATGGTGACGAAAAGTAGATAGAGTTGGCATTGAAGGGTAGAGAGAGGGGGATGAGGTGTGGAACGATGTGAGGAAACCTGGAAAAATGTAAAGGGTCCATGCTCATTTGTAGGGGCGAGCATGGGCATACGGGGATCGGCATTCTGCTGTCGGTTCATGTGGGAGGGTAGTGCCCCAAAGTCCGGTTGGCATTAACACCTTTGCCAATCGGCCACGACATGCCTCGCAAGGCTTTCGCGGATGGCTGGTCAAGTTCCGGTGACCACCAAATTAACGAACACTCCCCTTATTCGGTTTTTTTCTCGCAAAAACCGAATTTCCTTGCTTGATAGCTCGCACTATCACTATAAAGTCTGAACGACGTTTTCACTCTTCATGCACGCATATAAATTTATGTGTAACGCGATGACAGATGGTGGTGAGCAGCGACCCACCCCTCCGGCGAGCTAGCTTGTGCGACTCAGCAAGGCTCACATTTGCTGCACCATCTCATATCTTCTCCTCGCAAGGAAGAAGATATGCTAAATAGGTCATCAGGGGATTTGCTTCCTTTCGACAACAAACCCCAAATATGAAAACCCCCCTTGTTACAGATTACCTATATAGAAAAATCAAATTTATTTAATTAATTCTTTTCTTTGCAGAGTCCTGAAGATGCTGCATGTTCTTCAATGAAGGAACATTCTCAGGAAACAGAAGAGGTCAGATTACCTATATAAAAAATTCCTATTTATTTAATCCTTTTCTTTTCCAGACTAATAAGATAGACGCCAATTCGGCTAATGACGTTACTGCGTCAGTATACGTCACCACGGAAGTAAGATTACCTATATAGAAAAATCAAATTTATTTAATTAATTCTTTTCTTTGCAGAGTCCTGAAGATGCTGCATGTTCTTCCATGAAGGAACATTCTCAGGAAACAGAAGAGGTAAGATTACCTATATAAAAAATTCCTATTTATTTAATCCTTTTCTTTTGCAGACTAATAATACAGACGCCAATTCGGCTAATGACGTTACTACGTCGCTATACGTCACCACGGAAGTAAGATTACCTATATAGAAAAATAAAATTGATTTAATTAATTCTTTTCTTTGCAGAGTCCTGAAGATGCTGCATGTTCTTCCATGAAGGAACATTCTCAGGAAACAGAAGAGGTAAGATTACCTATATAAAAAATTCTTATTTATATAATCTTTTTTCCGTTACACAGAGTCATCATACAGAAGCTACAGATAAATCAGTACAATGCTGTGGCAGAATGTTTTCGTCGTTGAAAGTGTTTTTAAGACACCAACAGAAATTCTGCAAGGTAAAAGCATTTTTCCAACGTATGGAAGAAGGCATGCATTCCTATTTATTAAATTCTTTTTTTTTTCGTAGATTGTAAAAAATTTTACTGTACATACGAGTACAGACTCGTCGTCATGCTGTAGCAGCGAAAGGTTTTCCTCGTCGAGTGCGTTTTTAAGGCACAAACGCACACTGGTGCAGAACGGATACGGGCATGTAGGGCTAGGCAACTTGTACCACAAGCGGAGCACAAGCAACTCACTGTCAAGGCTTCAACGAGTACGTCTATGACTGGTGAAGAACGGATACGGGCATGTAGGGCTAGGCAACTTGCACCACAAGCGGAACAAATGCAACTCGTTGATAAGGCTTCGACGACTACGGATATGACTGGTGCAGAACGAATGCGGGCATGTAGGGCTAGGCAACTTGCTCAACAAGTAGAACAAAAGCAACTCGCTGACAAGGCTTCGACGGGTATGGCTATGACTGGTGCAGAACGAATGCGGGCATGTAGGGCTAGGCAACTTGCTCAACAAGTAGAACAAAAGCAACTCGCTGACAAGGCTTCGACGGGTACGGCTATGACTGGTGCAGAACGGATACGGGCATGTAGGGCTAGGCAACTGGTACCACAAGCGGAACAAAACCAACTCGCTGACAAGGCTTCGATGAGTACGGCTATGACTGATGAAGAACGGACGCGGGCATGTAGGGCTAGGCAACTTGCTAAACAAACGGAACAAATGCAACTCGCTGACAAACCATAAAGAAAAGCTTCTATTTCACTTCTACAGTGTGGTCAAAAGCACACTTCCTTTTTTTTTTTTTTCAAAAAATTCAATAAGTTTAACAATGGGTTTTAATTTTTTTTTTGTTTTGTCTATTGTTTGAGACTTGGACTATTTTATAATTTTATTATACTATTGTGTCCGGTAGAAACGAACCGGTTTCCCGAATGCTGAGGTCAGCTAACGATAACGCTAAGGTGTTTGATTTTTGCTTGAGCAAAAGACATTTGAAGGACCTCCTATACAAAGACTGTTGCAATGTGACACCAAAAAAAAAAAAAAAAAAAACTAGTCTGAATTTTTCGATTTAAATTACGCGGGTAAATATTTTCGCTCAATATTTTTTTTTTAAGTTGGTAGGACTGTTAGTGACATCTGTGACAAATTACATGTCAATATCATCATTAGTTTTTAGTTTACGCTTGGTTTTGTGAACAAAGAAAAGTGAATTTGGCGATTTTTACGATGTCGAATTTTGTTGAGCAAAGAAACGCCGCCGCTGAAACGTAGCGAATGTTACAAAAGGCCTTCCATGACGAGACTATGTCACAGAAAAATGTTTACAAGTGGTACAAAGACTTCTAAGAAGCCAGAGAACGTGTTGATGACTTGGAACGCTCTGGACGACCATCGACGTCAATTGATGAGCAACACATCAAGAAAATCAAAGAATTGGTGCTCGAAAATCGTCGATTAACAATTCGAGACCTTGTCGGCATGCTTGCAATATCAATTGGATCAGTGCAAGCAATTTTGAAGGATCATTTGTGCCTCATAAGAGTCACGAAGAGTGGCATGCTTCGAGGACTGGAAAAAGCGGTGGCACAAGTGTATTATATCGGGAGGGGACTATTTTGAAGTGGACGAAATTGATTTGGAAGAATAAATAAAGATTTTTTGATTTATAAAAAAATTCCGACTAGTTTTTGGGCACAATAGTATAACTGTTGCGTCTTTTTGAGTTTTTATTTTATTTTATTTTAATTATTTATTTTTTTTTTTTTTTGGGTGTTATTTATTCAATTTGCTAACCTGTCCTTGACCTTTCTGTTGTTGTTTTGGGGGTTTTTTATTTATTGGTCGGCTATTTTTCCATCTTTTTACTATGGGTAAGTGCCAAAAGAAATATTGTAGTGAGAAGTCCTCTTCCGCTATAATTCTATGCTCGGGGCCTTGCGAAAAAGTTTTCCATGCTAAATGTATAGGATTAAATAACACTATTGGGGACAAGATCAACTCTTCCTCTTTGGGGCTTTATTGGTCCTGTCCCGATTGTTTCAGTGAACTCCCTAGCACTTAAATTAGTGAACATCGATCAAGAATTTTCGACAATATCCTCGAAATTTCATGCTGCTTCTAAAAACTTAGAAGCTTTGCGTGAAATGTTCGAAAAAATCAAAATCTACCCGAATATGAATTATGCCACTACAAACACTGACACAGTTGATCAATTAGTTTTTCCTCTTACCCCTGGTATGTTGGATATATCTTCCCATACTAGCGATGGAAACAATCACCCACCCTTATTGTTTTCTGTGTTACCTTCTATGTCTGAAATCGCAACCTCTACCGACTTCAAGGTGCTAGTAGGGATTTCAGATGAAAATGAAAATATACATGAAGACACAGTTATAGAATTGATACCGCCCACTAACCCTCTCAAAACAGTACCTAATCGTAAAAGGAAAATAGATAACACAAATAAAACTTTCATCTCCAAGAGGGTAAAAATTGGGAATCGATCTCCTCATAGTCATCCCCCTACCAAGAAGTCGGAAGTTTCGGACCCAGTGCCACGAAATACTAACAGTGCCGCAGTCTTAAAGACAGTACTCGCCCCTAAACTAGTATTTCCTTTACGGCTCGACCCGTCGACTTCCTCTGACGATATTCTCTCTTACGCTAATTCTAAAGGAATTGACATCGGCTGTGTTAAGTGTGACAAAATTAATAGACCGTCTAGTCTTGTTTCGTCTTTTAAACTTACGGTTTCGTCTACATTATTTAATCGTCTTGTTTCTGACCAATTCTGGCCTCCAGGGACCTTGGTAAAAGAGTTCAAACGTAGGGGTATGAAAACTAGGCCTCTGGAGTCTACCTATGATTCAAAAAACTAAACTATTTGTCCATTTACTACCAAAATGTAAGGGGACTTCGTACGAAAATGCGCGAGTTATTGCTTGCTAGTAATTCACTTCCCCTTGACGCTATAGTCCTGACAAAAACTTGGCTTAATTGCAGTTTCCTTAATACTGAGTTATTTTCTTCGGATTACGAGGTTTTCCGTAAAGACCGATATGCAGGCGGAGGTGTGCTTATTGCTATCCGTGCGTCTAATGACAACACACTTGTCCCTCTCTCTAATATGGAGCGCCTGGAAACTGCTTGCGTTAAAATATCGTTACAACACGGTAGCATTTTTTTAGTAAACTGTTATATTCCACCTAATATTGATGAGGGGAAGTACCAGCTCCTTACGGATGCAATTAATTATTTATATGATCTTGCGAAGCCCTTGGATGATATTATTCTTCTAGGTGATTTTAATCTTCCTAATTTGCAATGGTCTCAATCAGACGAGGATGTTTCCTTCGTTGCTTTAAATGTAAACTCTAAGTCTGAATCCCTGTTTGTTGGCAACTTGACGGCCTCTGATCTACAACAAATTAGCGGTGTATTTAACTCTTATAAGAAACAACTTGACTTGGTTTTTACCACTGACGTAGCTAATTGCGTAGTCCAGCAGAGCTCTAAAAGGCTTTGTAACATTGACACATACCATCCTCCTTTAAACATTTTCCTTTCGCAGGAAAACTATGAGAACGTTGTGGATATAGAAAATTCTTACTGCTTCAACTTTCGCAAAACTAACTTCGAACTTCTCACCAACCTTCTAAATAAGGTTAACTTTGATAGCATTGTTGACAGTAAGAATTTAGATACATGTATTACTGAGTTCTATACTAGTATTTTTGAGGCCTTTGTTTTATCGGTTCCTTATACTCGTCAAAAGAATTCATCAACTTTTCCACCTTGGTTCAACAGGGAATTACGATCATTATGTTATAGTAGGAACAAAGCTTAGAAAAAGTATTTAACTACGCGTGATGTAATAGACTTTAGAAAGTATATAACTTTGTTTAACGAATTCAAAAGGTTATCCGCGGATCTGTACGACTCCTACATCCTCAAAATGAGATGTAGTCTTTCTGTAGACCCTCACCACTTTTGGAAGTTTGTGAATAGCAAGAAAAAATCAGATGGATATCCGTCAATTATTTCTTTCTCGGGCTATATTGACAAGGCTGTGGTGTTTTTGAGGAAGTAGAGGATTTACCAGAGTATCCATGGAATATGAAAGCACTCTCATCAGTCCATAATACGTACTTCCAAAACACCACAGCCTTCTGAATATAGCCTCCGAGAAAGTTGACGCGATTTACTTTGTTTGCGACAGAAATGTATGGCATATTCCGGATAATGTAGGTCTTTAATACGGCTTTATATGGAGCAATAGACGAGTTTTTTTAATAGAACCGACAAGATGCCTGTCTTCGTGGTCGGTTGTGACTCTATTTCTGCAAATTCTTTTGATCTTTTCAAGTGTTTCTAACTCCTTCTTTTTCTCTAATAGTAGACAAAAAGTCTACCGTGAAATTTGATAAATTTCCGCAGTTTTAGTAGCAGAAATTTCACACCCAAACTTCGTTACAATGGTCGCACGGTCTTCCACATTGATTTCCCTTGTTTTCGCCATTTTGAAAGTTTTTCAAACAAATTTTTTTTAAAATATCAAAGATTAAATATTAGAAAATAATTTCCTGCAATAATTTTATTAAGTAAACGGACCATACTGACCAAAACAGTGTAACGCGTGGGAACAAAAAAACTGTTGATGAATCAGAATTATTTTGACAGTCGACTGTTTGGAGTTTCTACGTGAAACCTCCTTACAGCCTACACGGCGAAATTTAAATTTTAAATAGCGTTTTCTCGTCCCTAACATGATTGCCATTTATCGCATTCAAATTTTAAAATATTTCAAGTGATCTCAGTGATAGATGGAGGCATCAATTTCCGTTGGTGAAGAGAGAGAGAGAGAGAATAAAGAAGAAAAAGAAGGATGGAAGAAAAGAACGGAAGCGAGGGTCAGTTTTTTTTTTGAGAGAGTACTCTGGAATAAGCCGAAGAGGAAAGATGGGGAAAAATATACAAAAAAAACAAAAAACAAAAATCAACCAAGTTATATTAAAAAAATTCGAATTTAACTTGTTTAGTAGTTACGGTTATTCATATCTTTTTAATTTATCGTAGACTGTGTTAAATTGATTTGAGGAAAAAACTAAAAAAATAATAATAATCAAACCCGAAATTCATTACCGAAAAAAAAGAAGAAATTGAAAAAAAAAATAAATCAATAAAAAGGAAAAAAAAACAACCCGGTAGGAAAAGTGACGTGCTATTTAAAACAAACAAAAATAAAAACCGAGAAAACGAAATCTTGGGAATTTGCGCCATCTCATGCATCCTTCCTTGTAAGGAAATCAAAATGGATTCAGTGACACCACGAGGAGTCATCATAAAATCGCTGTGAATCTGTGACATCGAGGTTGGGTTTTACTATAAATATTTAATAATTCCGTGGAAAAGATCCAATTAGTCGATGTACTCAATTTTTTGTGGAGAAAGGAAAATTTTTTTTTTGAATGTCCAATCAGCACATGATCGAGTTTCTTTTCTTCATAACCTATCCTTTTGTATGGAAATTGGGTCCAAAGGGGAAGAATTTTGAGGAGAGAATCCAGCTGTCTTTCGATGACTTATTTAATCTGGCGTCTTCATGAATGAGAATAATAATGAATTTTTTTGTGTTTTCAAGCATAGAAGGGTAGGAGTATCTAGTACAAAATAATTTTTTTTGGTTTGTCAAATTAATTCTAAACTTAAGATTAAATTAAAGGAAAAAAAAATATTAATTAAGAAAATTTCAAATAAAACATAGGAAGGAAACAAAATTTTATCTTCGAATATGGGAAAAATCACATAAAATGCCATCAATGGATGGCTCAAATTAATGAAAACAATAATGTACGGAAGAATTTCTCCTCGACCGGAAAATGGAAAATAGAAGTTAAAGAGAAAAGAGGATTTTTTTTATATTTTTCTAATAACAGACGCGAAAGGGGAGGCCTCTTATTTCAGGATCTTGCTGAGTTCTTTTTATATTAATTGAAAATTTTTTCGAAAACAAAGAAAACTTGAAAGAATCGCCACTCATGATTGGGAGAAATTCATTCAATAGTTTAGTACGAATGTAACGAAGTTAGGACATAAGAATTATTAAATTTTATATTTTTTGAAAGAAAGAAAAGAAATTGGGCTATTTAAATCGGCTCTAATTGCAACAAAATAAATAATATTGTTTTGGAGGTGTTCTTGTACGTACATTTTAAGTCATTATATAACTCGAAGTTTGAGGATAAGGCTACTTCTTGGATAAGTAAATTCAAAATCAAAGAAATTATGTATGTATCAATAAAGAAGCTTCAAGAAAATTTAAGAAAAAAAAAGAAATTTAAGTACATATTTTCTCTGGAATTTCATTTTTTTTTATATTCATTCAGCCTTGTGAATTAGGGAGCTTTTATGGAAATAAAACAGAAAAAAAAATTTTTTTTGAAACAAATATGGAATCTCTTATTATTTCTTTAAACGATTTTCAGATGAGTGACGTAGGTACAAAACCGTGAGCGAGTAGATAGAGTGAGTGAGACGATTGACTGAAGGAAACATAAAAACTGGAAAAGGGACGATAACCATTTGTAGGGGCGGTTATTGTCAATGGGGACCAGCATTCTGCTGTTGGTCCATTCGGGTGGGACGTGCCCCAATTAAGTCCGGTTGGTAACAACACCTCTGTCAATCGGCTCCGACATGCCTCGCAAGGCTTTCGCGAACGGTTGGTCAAGTTTCGGTGACCACCAAACTAACGAACACTCCCTTTATTCGGTTTTTTTCTCGCCGAACCGAATTTCCTTGCTTGATAGCTCGCGCTATCCCTGTAAAGTCTTAACGACATTAAAAATCATTTGAACGCATATAAATTATATGTATACGCGATGATAGATGGTGGTGAGCAATGACCCACCCCTCCGGCGAGCTAGTTTGTGCAACTCAGCTAGGCGTGCAGCCTTTAATTGCTCACATTGCTGCACCATCTCATATCTCCTCCTCGCAAGGAAGATATGCTGAAAAGATCATCTGGGGATTTGCTATTTCGTTTAAACCCCATTGCAGTGTGTTTTACACACTTTTTTTTGAAACTTTCGAATCACCCTGTATCAATTTACACATTTTTTCGACTTGTTTTTTTTCAGTCAAGTAATTTTCTGAAGGCGTGTTCACATCATCAAAATTTCTGCTTAATTAAGCCTGTGAATAATGCGGGGAGGGCACGAGGGTCTTGCAACCACATCAAACATAGTGGTCCGGAATTGTGCTGATCGTTTGGATCGGATCACATGCTTCGACCTTTGTTGCTATTGCAGGTGTCCGATCACTCGACTCCATACAGTTCGCGGGCCACACAACAACATCCAATTTTCGTTCCGTGAGTGTATGTCGGGTATGTTTTCGCCCACTTGTTTTATCTCTGTCTCTCTCGCTCTTACGTCATATACGTTTGATATTTAGAATTTTTTTCTGGAATTCGTTTTGGGAATTTATCTCAGAAACTATTTCGTACTTTTTTTCTGTATTTGATTTCGGAAATTAATTTTCATAGATTTTTTTTGGGAAATTTAGATTTTGGGAAATTTGAGTTTCTTTAAGACCGTGATTTTCTTTTGAAATTATTTTGAGGGAATTTTTTTTTAATTTTTCATTTAATTTCACTTTTTCAATTCAGTTTAGTTAAGCTTAGATTAGTTTTTTTTTTCATTTTAGTTTTAGTTTTATTAAAGTTTAGTTTAGTTAAGCTTAGTTTAGTTTATTTCAATTTTTTCATTTTTGATTTAGTTTTTCGATTACGTTTTTCGGTTCACTTTTTATTATTTTCGGTTTTTTTTTAGGTTTAGTTTATTTCAGTTTTAGGTCACAATTTTTTTGAATTTATTATTTTATTAATTTTGGAAATTATATTTTTAACAATTTTTTTATTATTTTCATATTTTTAAATATATAAATTTTGATGGGGAGTTTTTCTTTTTTTTTTATCATTATATTTTCTATATTATCAAAATTTTTTTTTTATTATTATTTTTTATTATTATCAAGTTTTATTATTTTGTCCATTATTATTTTCCATTGAAAGTATAAAAACATTTTGAGGAGAAAAATCCCTCAAAATTACCAGATTTGATCTTATTGTACTGAATTCTGACTGGACCTAAGGCACGTTTACATCCTATCAATTGTTAGTTTGATCTTGACATCTTTAAATTTGAGTCGTTCTGATAGTTTTATCTGATTTTGTTTGTTTTGGTGAATTTGAGCAGGACATTTGGATATTTGATTTTGGTTCTGCATATAAACCATCTTTGGTTACACCTAAAATAATTTGATCCGTTTTTTTTTTAATTTTTTTGGCGTGATATCAAAATGGCGGAAACAAATACAGGTGCCACTCGAAAAACTAACCTAACCGATGATCCAATTGTGGAGACCGAGTCAAACCCAAACGAGCAAGGTACTGCGGCAAATATTAACCCAGTTCAAGATGAAATACGCATAACGCGTAGTCATTCGCAACTTTCCTTGGATTTAAATTCCGGTCCAAAATTCGTAGCTCCGGCTACAATGACAACTCGCAGTCGTAGTGGTAGAGGAAGAGGTGCGCCAAACCCAACTATGACTCGATGGGGTCAGATCCAAGTGCATCACCCGACGGAATAGACACTTTGATCGAGGCGGCTGTGAGTAGTCAAATGGCAAAGATCCAAAGTGAGTTACTTAATCAGATCAAGCAAATGAACTTGAATGTGCAACCGCAGGCACCAGGTGCAGTGGCTCCACCAAAACCCGTTGACCAGTCTGCTAACTTCAATTATTTGAACGAAAAATATAGTTTGAACGTTCCTCAGAGACTAAGTCAACCAACAACAAACCATAACATTCATCAACCACCACCATCTCTATATGGTGCTAACAATCAGAAACCTTATAATGTAAACGCTATTTCAGCGTCAAATAAAACAATCAAAACATGCCTTTTAACCCAAATAACAACCAAAGGCGTAGCCCAAGTAGGAATTCAAATCTTAACCCAGGCACGAATCGTAATGGTCAGGAAATTCGACACGCAATTCTCAGACATGATACCCGAATCGACAAATGGGGTTTCAAGTTCAGTGGAAAGGCTCAAGATATGTCGGTGGATCAATTCATATTCCGCATAGAAACCATGCAATCGCGTGGTACGCCATTTGTACCCAATTTCATACCCTGCTCTCCGATAAGGCTGAGCAGTGGTATTGGCGGCTACTGAAAAGAGAACCCCACATAGATTGGCATGGCCTAAAGTCGGCACTTAGACATCAATTTAAGATCCTTGACAAAAAAGGATCGAAAAAAATTTAAAAAAAACGACATCAACCGTCCACCACAATTTTACGCATTGAAAAAAAACTTAAAAATTTGAAATAAGAAAGTAAAAAGAAAAAAAAATGAAATTTGAATAGAAGAATAAGAAATTATAAAACCAGCTCCACACTAATTTCCTATTTTAGAATCTAGTTAAAGAAGTAAAGAAAAGAAAGAAAACTGGAATTACACTTTCAAATTTTTTTTTACGTAAATATTTTTTTTGTAAAGATGTTTGCTCACTGAGAATGAAGGTATGACAGAGGGAGGACTGTGACGAGAGGCGATCCAATGATATAGCTATCGATAATCAAGCAAGCTAAAAGCAGAGGGATCATACCAAAATTTAGCGTCGGTCTAGGTACGATCACGGGGGTAAACGATCTTCAATCGGTTGCCCGTAGGGAGGAATATAGACCCTGATTGTTTTGACATGGAAAAGTGGATTTTGATTACGACCGTCCTTTTTTTAGTTTACGGTACATTTAGCTGGAATTTGAGCAGTTGTCAGCTTTTGACAATTTTTAAAAACTCTTAACGAGTTTAATTACATGTACAACCCCCTTTGCACGTATAATTTGTTGTAAAATTGAAAGTGCACTAAATCAAATGGTAAATGGCGACCCACCCCACCGACAAGCTAGAATGTGCCAGTCAACTAGACGTGCAAACTCTAGTCGTTTATCAGATAGTACCAGTGTTCGAACTTAGTTCGATCATTCTTTGTCAAGATGAAAACAATCTTATTACAAAATCAATGGTAAAATAACAAAAATATTCATGGATAGATTGAAAGCCGCATATATGCCAAGTTCAGATTTCGATATCAAACACATCCAATTCAACGAAAATTACAAACAACGAAAGAATTAATTCAGAACAACCAATTACAAATTTAGGTAATGATTATTCTAGATCTGCTGATACAACACCAGTAACAAAATCTGGGTATTGTGATCTAATTCCACAACGCTACCGATAGCCTTAATACTACGGGGGAGTACTGTAGTGACTTCATTTGTTCATTAACTGATTGTTTTGGATACACCCGGTATTTGTATTTCATCGAATATTCCAGATATTATTCTTCACATGCCGTCACTATTGCTATCTAATTCGTTGGCGCATACTTGTTGCGACGGATTTTTATGTAAAATAATAAATAATGCAATTTGGATTTAACCATAAAGACCCCAAATTCGCTGCGTTTCATTAAACAAAATCTTTCCCCAAACACTAATTGCCATACATCCCTTTCGAAACACACAAATAATCATAGTTCCTGTTTAAAATCTGATTAAAAGTTCATGGCAAAAACTAAAACATTAGTTATTGTAAGTATAGCAGATCTTTGAAATATTTGTATTAACTGATAACGCAAAACGAATAAATTATAATAAATAAATAATAAATTGAGTGTAAAAAATTGTTTCATTTGGAAATAGTCAATAGTCAACATGTCTTTAGAGTATTCCGAAGATAGAAATACACAACAAAGTTCTCAAAACTCTGGATAAATGGAATTGATTCAAATGTATCTGATTACTATAAATGTTAAATAAAAATGATTACTATATATATTCCAAATATTTCGAATAACCTTTTAAAATTTAAATCAATTTAAATTTGTACTTACTTATTACAATACAAAAAAAATGCAAAATATAGTTTTAAACGTTCCAAATTACGTCTCCAAGCAACCATATGTCTGTTACAACTTGTATAAGACACGGTTATTATATAAAACTAACTAATTAACCTTTCCTCGTACATATTTCTGAACTGAAAGCTAACTGAATATTAAGTAACACATTCGCGGACGGAATTCTCTTCATTTAATTCTCCTACTCAACCCGATGGATAAGCAGCTTATTAAATAAAATTATCTATGCCAAATTATATTCATTATAAATATGCTTTTGATATCTAAATCGTAAAATAAATCAAAAGAGTTCGATTTCATTTAATAAATATTAAAGTTAAATGTTTATAGTGCTCATAGCAGTAACACACTCAGTACGTTTATGTGCGAACTAAACCCATTTGATTTGACTTGTTCCATACAAAAATAAAGGCTCTTAATCGAATCAATCGAACCGATTCGATCTTCGAGACTTAGAATGATTCAATCATACCGATTCAGTTTATGCATAAACGTACGGCCTATTCTTAAATTTAGACTGTCCGCGAACGTGTTAAATACTTAAAATTACTTAAACAATAAATATGTAAAAATATAAGCTCAATTGAATGATAATATAGTGTAATCATGTTCTTCAATAATTCCCAAAATACATAATAAATGCCTAATGCTCTAGACCAGTGGTTCTTAACCTTTTTGTACTCGCGGCCCACTGAAGCAAATTTTGCATAATTTGGCGGACCCCGGGCAAACTTCTCACGGGGGCCGCGGCCCACTGGTTAAGAATCACTGCTCTAGACAGATCTCTGATTTTAATTACAATAATTATTTTTTAATATTTCTGGATGACCCATGACACATTTTCTTTTTTTCACAATGATCATTATTCTTGTCATTCCAAAAGGTTCAAAAAGTTACTATTTTGTTTATAATTTTTAAAATAGAATGTTTATTCATTTTGATTCAATAAAATTAATTTTTTAAAATTGTTTTTAGTAAATTTTAAGGAATTTTTAGAATAATAAACATTTTTACTCCTTTTAAGTTTATACGAATGAAGAAAACATGTCAAAATCACATGAAATTTTTAAAATGTTCAAATGTAGATGGCCCTGTAAACAGTGTGAAGCAACAATTTGGGACCTCTTCACAATTTCATTTAATAATTAAAACAATAATGATGCTTGAAATACTATAGATACTTAAAATTGATCATTATTACGTAAATAAAGGTCATTATCGAGTTTTAATGACCGATTGGGCAATAATGAACATTAAAATCGGAGATCTGTCTAGGATATAACACAAATTATTTAATTACTTATGTAACAAAATAACTTTCGCTTAAAACTAGAATACCTTATCATTATGTTTGCGTTTAAAATTATCTTTTGCTGCCAATTTATAATCATTATTCGATATTGTCTTCATCAGTTTATTTAATTCATTTTGTAATTTCTCCAATTTCTTTAGATTTGAAGATGAAACTTTTCCGATATTATTGAATTTCTCATTTGTTGTAATATCTGAAAATTTAAAACGATTTTTAAATATTTTCATTAAACAAGAAAACTGTATTATTTACCCAACGAACAAAGATGTCCGGCAGTCGATTGAAAATCAAATTGTTTTCTTCTTGTTGAGCCATTTTCTAAGAAAATTTCATTCGATAATGAAATTATTCGACTTATAGTAATATATTTACATAATAATGTTGGAATATTATTATTTTCAGGAAATAAAAGTATTTTTGCTTTGTGATTTTTTGTAATATGATTTTGACTTTGAAATTGTCGTCTTGCCAAACAAACATCCAGAATTACTGCAACTTCTTGTTCTAATTATTCAGTTATAAAATCCATCTTAAAGATTTCGTCTTATTGTGTTAAATATTGAAGAAGTTCTTCACTTAGAAATGGTGTAAATGGTGCGATAGCATCTCTAAAGCTCTGAACATAAATATGCCGACATATAATACAATGAACTTTAACTTGATTTGTATTCGAAATGATGTTCAGTTTTGTTGTTTCCTAAAGAAATGGGGAGACAAGATTTTCAATTGTTTAAATTATATAAAACAAACAAAAATATTAAGAAATTACCAAATAAACATCAGAAAAATTCGTATATAAAAATGTTTTTAAAGTATTTACAGCTTTATGGAAATTATATGCTTCAAAACTTTGATTACAAATTCGTTTTATTGTTCCTAAACGACTTAAAATCCATTTATCCATAACGTTCAATTCAATTCCTTGTAAATTATCATCATTCGAAGAAGCTAATTGTAATATTTCACATGATTGTAATGTAAAACGAGTTGCTTGCCACATTTTATTTAGAAACAATTTATTTGTTCCACATTCTGGAATTCAATTTGGCAAGGATTTTTTAATTCCATCAATAGATTTTTTCAATTCTTCGACGGTTAATATTCAATTCGAGTAGGATTTTCTATTTCCTTTTTATGTTCCTGCAAAAAAAAAAAAAAAACTATCTTTAAAACTGACCAAAATTATTTAATAATGTGCACCGCACGAGCAAGAACAAAACAAGTTCTCTACGAACACTAGGAAATCTTGAAGCCACACTAAAAACAATAATTTCTATTTACCTTTAATGACGCTCCTTGAATAACTTGCTTTCCTTCCATGTACATCACATATTTTACCAATTCCTGTCCTAAAATAACCATTCTAGCGACCCAAAAATAAATGATGTCATCTCCAGTTACCATTAAATCTAATGAATAATTCTTGTTTAGCCATCCAAATACAGAGAATGGTAATAAAGATGATGAAAACCTCTGAATCTTGTTGAATACAGAATTGATTTGTATGAAATTGAAAGAATGTGAATATTGTCAAAGCCGCGAACCCGACACCTCTCAACTGCTAACAATATCTAGTACTTAAATTACGTGTACTAAACAAATTCACTGATATTCTTATTTCAATTTCTCGTCATAAACATTCCATTGGCTCTGATAAACAATACAATTGCTATCCCGTATTTCAAAGCTAATTATTTGTATTAAATTATTTAACCAAACGCGTAAAACTCTTAGACATTTATTTTGCCATTTCGGTATTTACGTTTAAACTTTTCTTGATTTTTTGATTTCGTTACAATCCAAATTGATTTTTATGCATTATTATGAAAATTTTCAACTAGAATTTGATGTCCCCACGACGATAATTGTCTTGAAATACACGAATCTTGAAATTCCATTAACCATCGATACTATTCTTGTTAGAAATTGAATGCACAAATGTTCAATCGATGTTAGTTATTCGATGAAGTTTTTTTTTTTTCAGCTCCTGTACCAAATACTCAATCAATTGTATCATCAAAAAAGATTGATGTAAGTTCTTGATGAATTGAATGCCAAACTTCAATGTTATTATGATATTTTAAATATCCTTCATCATTTGGATGGACAGTGATAGGAACATCACCACCGAGAAGAGTTTCTGGACATGTTGTTGAAACAATTATTTCATCACCACGATCACAAATCTTATAAACGATATCATAAATTTGTTCAAATGTTATCGTCTCTAAATAGCGAAGAACTTGAAGGTTTGTTGGTTCTTTAATTTCCAAATTTTCCATTTCAATATCAAATAAATAATGAATTTCGTCGAAGAATAAGCTCGTCATCAAATAAACGTTTAAAATCTTCATTTACAGCATTCTCTTGTTTCTAAACGAATTCAAGAAGTTTCTTTTAAAATCGTATTGTAATATTAAAGAAACTTTGGTGACTTACCTTATCCATTGTAAAATAAAGACCCTTCCAATTTAATGCTGTAAATCTTCAATAATTTGATTTTGTTTATCAGATTTCCCTTTAAAAATTTCCTCTAGAAATTTCTGGCGCCCAAATTCATGGCGTGCTTTATTCTGTTCTTCATACAATTTCTTTTTAACAACCCGGCATGATCTGCTCCCCGCATCCAAACTTTATAACCTTGTTGCCACTTTTTACGGGATATTACATCTTGCATGGTTGCCATTAAAACATGACCCAAATGAAGAGATCCCGTCACATTTGGTGGTAGTAAAATCGTCGAGAATTTCGTTTTATGAGAGCCCATATTATTATTATTTAATGAATCCTTTTTTCTGATTGTTGACAGCACAAGATTTAAAAGATGTTGCAATTTGTACTGATTTAAAAAAAAAAAGAAGTAGTGACAAAATGTAATATTTTCTTATATGCATTAAATAAATATATAAATTAGCTGATTTTCTTGAAAATTTATTGCCGCACGTACGTATTGAAACAAAAACCCGAACTGTATGCCATATTTTGCCGGCAAACACATTTGTTATTTGTGTTTAACAATTGAAAGTAGGGGAATTATATCAGCTGATTGAATTCATGCAACCGCCAAAAGATGGAGGTAATTTAAGATTTTGCGAATATTATTTATATTTAAATATTGATTAATGTTCAAACTATTTTAATAATATGACTAAAAAAACAAATTTAGATTCAACAAATATATATAAATACTTAAATTCACGTTATTTATATACATTTTTTTCTCATGATACTTTTAACCAAGCCTCAAACCAAACAGAAGAATTTTCAGATTAAAGGCCAATCTCCACACAGCCGACTTCCTATTCTGACGAGCAAATCAGAAAAGTAAAAAGAGATGGACTTTTGCAATTTTCGCTAGGATTGACCGAATAAAAGCGTCAGGATCTCTCCCCACACAATTTATAATATTATGTAACATTCCCTTCCATTTTATAGGAAAATGTAGTACGAAATTGTGTTTTCAGACTTTATCATAAGGCTTAAATTCCCATCACATCTAAAAACAAGCTGTAATGCAAAACGACGAGACTTCTATACGTATGTTCAAATCAAGTTACCTCCCGAAAGCCTTTCTAAAAGAAAGCTATATGAATATGGGAATTCAGAGTGAACGTAGTCCTTAGTTAATCACAACAATTGTTGTGATATACAGAGAGACAGACATTGGATAAAAATGATTGCAAAACCATTTAGAATCTTATAAAACGTGAAGATTTGCAAAACAATTTTTTTTATTTTTTATATACTTCGTATAGAAGTTAAAAATTTAACTTGTGTAAACCATAAAAATCATTTCGTCATAGAAAAACTTCCTATAAGAAAATTTGGTAGGGTGCGACGATATCGTGTATTATTATTGTGAGAGTATTCAAATGAAAAGCCATAAATCAGATGAACAAGTTTATCTGCGTTTGAGGGGAATCATCTGGCAGATGAAGAATCAGATGGGGAAATTTGAACTGCAGAAGACGACAAAATTCGTAGGATGATTGTTTCTCCCTTTCTGTTTAACTAAATTTTGCATAAGTGCATCCCATACTTTTATCAGAATAAGATGTCGGCTGTGTGGAGATTGGCCTTAACTAGGGTATTCTCTAATCGTATGTCAATGCAACTGTAACTTTTCATACAAAGAATTCTTTAATCAAATTTTACATAAATGGCCAAATTGCTATTCTGAATCTGTTACTTCGTTTACATGATCTACTTGAAGTCGACTTCAATCGACTTCAATCAATTCGATCCGATCACAAAAATTCTTCTGATCAACTTGAAATTTGCATGTAAACCCAGATCGAATTCAAATCGAATTGGAAATTTTAAATGGAGTATGAAAAGAGGGGAAACATAACCTATAAAAAAAAATTGAAGATGATTTCAAGCAAAGTGTAACTAATAATAAATTCCGGAAAGCTAGGAAAGTAGCCAGAAAAAGCAGGTGTCATTAAGTGCGAAAGAAAAGGCAGGAATACATACAGTTTTCATAGGCAAAATCCATCAGGAAGAGAGAGATTGAAATGTTCTTAAAAAACCACATGAAAAACTTTTAAAACCCTTATATTTCTTCTAGTACTTGTGCATTGCATATAAATTTCAACAAGTGCTTCTTTGCTTAAATTACATTTCTCTTTTACCCATACGTACAATATGTAGCTATCTATGTCAGCAGTGGATAGAATATTTTTTGAAAAGGAACAGGCAAAATTTGAAAAACGACGGTACGGTAAGGATAGGAAGTTTCCCGACTTTATTATTAGTTAAATTTTGATTTCAAGTCAATCTTTCAATCCGGTAAAACTAAAAAACATGGGTTGAGTTTTAAGTCGATCTCAAATCAATTCTGAAGTCGCCATGTAAACCAAGTATGTATCTATTTCGCACTCGCAAAATGAATTCGCCGTGTATTGTGAAATGTCAAAAATTAATTTCAAAAGTTCAAGTTTGTTTTTTTTAAAATTATTGTTTAAAATTTAATAATTTTTATAATGGAATGCAAAAAAGAAAGACAAATATGACAACGGAACAAATCCATAGATTTAAATGAATGTCTTTTTCATTTATTCATAGAATATAATAACATTTGAAATGAAATTTGCTTTTTATACATGTTCTTTTTATATATATGTTACAAATATTTAATTGTACATATTTGCAATATAATTGCGTCGAGCCCTAACTGCAGCTACTTCTATATCCGTATAAGGACCCAAGTCTTCTGAAACTTCTGCAAAATGTTGTTTCAATTATTATTAAGAGAATAATTCTAATTGTTTTTATTACCGTCTTGCATTTCTACTGGATCTTCGTGATTCTCTTCATCTACTGGTAAAGTTAATCCTTTATGTTTTGCAATATTATGCAATGTAACGGCTGTATAAATTATTATAGCTGCTTTGGCAGGATGATAGTAAAGCATTTTATCACCTAAAAGGCAATGAAATCTTCCTTTAAGTACACCAATCGTACGTTCAATTACATTCCTTGCTTTTATATGTAATTTATTGTACCTCGCTTCAGGGGAAAGCGTTGTCGGATTACGAACAGGTGTAAAAAGGTATGGTTCTAGCGGATACCCACTATCACCTATTAAATGCGAAGACACATCCTTTTTTACCTCAAAATTATAATTTAAAACACGCCGTATATCCGATAATTTCCATATCGCGGAATCATGAACCGAACCTGGATATCGAGCGTTACAGGCAGTTATAATTTGATCTGAATCACAAATCTAAAAAATATTACATTATATATTAATTGTCAATCGGAATTACTCAAAAAACTCACCAACATAACGTTAATAGAATGAAAATTTTTTCTATTTATATACAAGTAAGGTAAATGAACCATGTCACTCGAAGGTGGAGCTATGATCCGTATATGAGTACCGTCTATAGCACCTATAACATCAGTTATTCCAGTTTTTGAATAAAATCTAAAATTATAATGTATAAATACAAAAAAATGTAAACATAAATTTAAAAAATGCTGATACCCTTGTTTAGCTGCAATAAGTTCTGCTTTAGTTGTTGGAAATCGCACATAATTTGACATCAAATGCATTACAACTAAACTGCATACCTCATTTATGGCTCTCGATGATGAAGGTTGACTCAAAATCGAAAATGCGTTATTGCACATGCTGATTTGGTACGATCCACTTCCTAAAAAGTGCAACGTACACAAAACCTACAAAAAACATCTATGAAATATTGAAATACTAATTTCTTAAATGTACCTACTTTTATGTGAAATGGTAGTGCACTTGAATGAGTATTCGAAGTAGAGTGCAACATTAATTCATTTATTATTTCGCGAGCAATTTCCTTAGGAAACCGAAATAATTTTAAAAATCTGTTTTCGCTTACATCAAAGGGATCCATATCATCTCTCAAAGAACGCATTACCTTTGAACATTTTGTTATTAAAATTTCACTATAAAGAATCAGATTAAAAGTAAAAATTTGTTATGAAAATATTGATTTACTTTTCGCTTTCATATTCACTTTCATTGCCATCTACAACTAGAAATGCGGTTTCGAACATATTTTAAATAATTTTCGTTTTAATTTTCCTTTTATTAACATCAAATTTCTAATTTTATATCACTTTTTAAAAAGCTCCGATATTTCAAACCCATTTGTAAAGATTCAGACGATTTGACAGGAACTCATAAAACAGCTACATATACATATAATTTCAGAATAGCAATTTCGGCATTCATTTGATCTTTGTGGTTACGGAGCGAATTTACAATCTAAGAATAGCAGCCATTGACATGTATAATGGACTGCGATTCGCTTACTTTTTCGTGAGTAAATGTAATTCCTCACGGCGCACAAACTACTTTTTTTTTTAACATGACTATTAAAAATACCAAATAGTACTTCCATTCAGCTCTAAATAATATAAAATACAATAAAGAATTATTTTATGCTATTTCGAACTGAAAGTTTTACTATTTTTTTTTGTTGATGCCTATCCCTGATTAGTTCGAAATATTACAATTGTTTTTCAGATGTCGCATCAGTCGAAGTTCTAATTTTCATTTAGAGTTACCATATGGAAAAAAAAGAATTACAAGTTTTATAAAATTTGTCTGGTAAACTATTAAAGGAAATTAAATTTAACTTAAAATTTAACATAAACAATTTTCTCTCCACTGCTGACATATTGTACGTATGGGTGAAAGCGAAATATAATGCATATAAGCAAAGAAGCATGTGTTGACATTTATATGGCAAATCCTCATATACAGAATTCGAAAAAAATTGGATTTTACTGGTCCACATATAACCTTTTCTTTAAAAAATGGTGTTTGTATGAAAAATTATTCTCACGACAGGAATTTAATTAATCACTGTCGGTTAATTCTAAATGGTTGCTTTTAACAATCATGTCAGGGCCGAATCCAGGAAGTGCGGGGCCCGATTGGATTTTTTTCGTGGGGCCCATTAAACTTTAAATGAAAAATTAGTAACTAAGTTTTTTATAATATATTTAAAATTTTAAGTTTTTCTTTAATTATATATAATAAATTGTATATAATAATACATATAAGCTATAGATAGATAATGTTTTCTATGTTCGGATGTTTCGACGTTTTATTTTTCTGCAAAATCTTCTAAAATTGCATCGAAATCCATCTGCTTCATTTCTTGACCCTAAATCGACCTGACTGCTAAACTGTTTAGTCTAATCCTTAGATTAGGGAAAATATGGATGGGCCTTTTGCAGGGGAAATTGAAGCACTTTTGAAATACACTTGCGTTTTTATTGCTTACGTGTGCGGCGTAGTGGTGGCGTTAAAAACATGAATTCGGAGAGGCAAAATTGCAAATGGGCCAAAAGCTCATGCATTCTGGAACATTCGAATTGCAAAAAAATTTTTGCGTTTGATTGCTACAAAAATCAAGTTTTTCTTAAACATACAAAATTAAATTATTAAATAATAATTATAAACATGTATGTACCTATATATTTCCTTTCCTGCGTAAACCAATAGCCGAAAGCCATTTCATACGTAGAGCCTCATTTTTTGGAAACTTTAAAACCAAAAAAAAACATTTAAAACTGAATATGCTGAATTTTCAAAAATTTCGTCGAATTTTAAGAATTGCCCCCATTTTAACCAAAAAATGACTGTCACTGGTAGATTTCATTCAAATCAAATTAAAAAAAAGTGAGATTTAACGTTGCTGCTTGGATTCAAACTTGATTCGAAACAACGAATTTTTTACTAAATTATGAATTAACATAGTTTCAATTTGATTACCAATAAGAAAATAAACACCATAAAAACTTTTTTTAAACGGCAAGAACGAAAATTCGCCCATTTTAATAAAAAATATGTCAAACTTAGTTGTGAAAGAAAATTCCACGAATTTTTCGATGTTGTTTGTTATTACACCCAGAAATTAAACACTTTATATAGGAAATTTTTTAAGTTTGATTATTTAATTCAAAAGAATTTGGTTTGGAACCCAAAACGCACTAAAAATTATAAATTAAAAAAATGCAATTTTTTTCCCCTCCAAAATTTGACAGTGCGGCCTGAAATCGCTGCTTCAGACACAGATATCGTAAAAACGAGTTAATGCCTACGCTTGGTCTAATCTGACTTATTGTCGACCTTAGATAATTTTTTATTAATTTCAATCTAGAAAATGACCTCTCCTCAGAAGCAACGCTCACTGTAACTGTCAAATATTTTCTAAGAGCAATAAAAATTCTTGGAAATGCCGTAGCTCTGTCATTTTCAGATAAAAATTCAAAAATTTGAAATGGATTTTGGAAATATTCTAACGAAAGAATTGATTTTAGAATTTCCATTTCTTCGACCAACATATTACCGTCTAGGTCTGCTTCCTTTTCAATATCTGTAGATTTATCATTTTTAGAATCTGTCAGAGCAATTTCTAAATCTGCTGCATATTTTTTAGTTCTTCTTTTTCCATTTTTTTGAAAACTTCCCAAAAACCCAAATAAATCAGTATGATTTTTTAACTGTTCAAAACGATACTTTAGCTTTATCTAACACTACATTAAATAAAAATATATTGACTGCGTTCACCGGATCCAGAATTGGTTCATCATCGCCTTCATAATTCGAATACTTTTTCCTTTTTCGAAGTGGAGTGCATTATGTTATTATAAGTTATATTATTTTTGGTAACACATATCATTTTTACATATTATGTAAATTTGGATATTTAAAATTCACAGATTTAGATGTGCGGGGACCCCTCGAACTCGGGACTTAAATGCGGCCCTGAATCCTGTGGGAATTAACTCAAAAAAATATAAATAAAAAATCAAAGAAACCTGGTCTTCAGAAAAAATAGAACGATTATAAAATTATTAAAAGCAGCAAACAAGAAAAAACTTAACGTCATTATTAAAAATAAAATATAAAATTATAAAAAAATTGTACAATAATTTTCAGGGCCGATCCAACCAATGGTGCAATGGAGCCACCGCACCCAGCGCCAAAGTTCGGAAGGCGCCAAATTTGAGCGTTTTTTTATTTAGTATCACGAGTTTTTTCATTTCGGTTCATATTAAATTTGAAGCAAAATTAGAAAAGGTACATTTTTTCTTTGATTACATTGTATTAAGGAAAAAGTTCGGGGCGCTTTTTTCCCAATAGATTTTTCAACAACTAACGCGATGAAAGCACGCAATTGAGGTAAAGCGGCCACAATCGATCAATAGAAAAGGCGTATTTATCTATCAGAACAATTCCATGCACCACACATCTTTATTGACTAGGCAAAAATTGAGAGAGCTTCTCTGGGAACTTTTGATGCATCCACCGTCCAGATCTTGCTCCGTCCGACCAAAGTGTAACTATGGTAAAGTGGCGAAAGTTCCTATCCTTACCGTACCGCCGTTTTTCAAATTTTGCCTGCTCTTTTTCAAAAAATTTTCTATCCACTGCTGAAATAGATAGCACTAAAAATTGAACATATGGGTGAAAGAGAAACATGATGTCATATGATTTTGAAAAACATCCCTCATTTTTTTGTTCGAAAAATTGATCCCATGATGGTGTTGCCATTAATGTATTTTTTTTAAACTGACTGTTTAACTTTTTTAAAAAATGATGAAAATCTTTAATAATTGAGTTATTATTTAAATGAATTTTTTAATAATGAAAAATGAAATTAATATTTCTCCATTCTTTGCTATTTTAGTTTTAATGCAGTATTTTCTTTGATTTTTTATATAATTGCCAAATTGAAAATTACAAATAAAATATAGTGATGTTTCCAAGCGACCAAATCTAATTGAGGTCTTGAAGAAATCATTTTCTACTGCTAACAAATCCAGTCGATTGATTGCAGACATCTACTTTTCTAATCTATTGCACAAATTGCAAAACATGCATTGAATGAATATATAGAAAAAGTACATATGTGCATTAGGGTGGCTCTCACTTTTACATTAAAACAAATTTGAAATTTGTGAAAAGTAGAAGTATTCTTTAATTGTTATTTCTATTAAAACATGTTCTATAAAATTTATGCGAATTATAGGTATTTTTATACAATTTTGACAAAAAACAAATTCGATCCACCCTAATATGCATAAACAAATTAGATCCACCCTAATGTACACATCTTTATTAAATACAACACTTTATTGCAAAATGCACTAACCGTTCCGGATTTGTCGGCAATTTAAAAAACCGTACTTGACTGTTTTCAGATGTTGAAAAGCAGCCAGGCACAAAACACTTAAATTTATTTTGTTTCGAACATTTAAAATTTTCCATATTTTAAACTGCGTCTAACTCCAACGATTTTTTTTGAAAGAATAACAATTTGCAATATTGGCAACACCACTAATGGGTAATTTTTAAATGTTACAATGAAACACAGGCAAAAATTAATATACAAATGCACACATACCAGAAAAAAAAAAATTTGGCGCAAATTCTTTTTCTGGTATGTATGTAAAATTTGTGCCCAAACATAAGATTCCGGGATCAAATCATAAGATTCCATCTAATTTTTAAGAACATTTCATTCTCTCTCTTGCTAATGGATTTTGCCTATGAAAAATATATGTACTCTTGCGTATTCTTTTCCCCGTCTGCCACGTGCTTTTTCTAGCTACTTCGCTAGCTTTCCTCACTTTACCATAGTTACACTTTGGTCCGACTCCATTAGCAAGAGAGAGAATGAAATGTTCTTAAAAATTAGATGGAATCTTATGATTTGATCCCGGAATCTTATGTTTGGGCACAAATTTTACATACATCCCAGAAAAAAAAAATTTGCGCCAAATTTTTTTCTGGTATGTGTGCATTTGTATACAAATTTCTGACTTAGTTTTTTTGTTTAAATTTTAAAATTACCCATTAGTGGTGTTGCCAATATTGCAAAATGTTATTCTTTCAAAAAAAATCGTTGGAGTTAGATGCGGTTTAAAATATGGAAAATTTTAAACGTTTAAAACAAAATAAATTTAAGTGTTTTGTGCCTGGCTGCTTTTCAACATCTGAAAACAGTCAAGTACGGTTTTTTTAAATTGCCGGCAAATGTAATTTTCAATTTTGCAATTATATAAAAAATCAAAGAAAATACTGCATTAAGACTAAAATAACAAAGAATAAAGAAATATTAATTTCATTTTTCATTATTAAAATATTCATTTAAATAATAACTCTATTATTAAAGATTTTCATCATTTTTTAAAAAAGTTAAACAATCAGTTTAAAAAAATACATTAATGGCAACACCATCATGGGATCAATTTTTCGAACAAAAAAATTAGGGATGTTTTTCAAAATCATATGACATCATGTTTCTCTTTCACCCGTATGTACAATTTTTAATGCTATCTATCTCAGCAGTGGATAGAAAATTTTTTGAAAAAGAGCAGGCAAAATTTGAAAAACGGCGGTACGGTAAGGATAGGAACTTTCGCCACTTTACTATAGTTACACTTTGGTCCGACTACCATTTGCTTCGGTGTCTGCAGAATTCCTTTAATAGTATAAAGTTGACTTCAAAAGATGCCTGTGAAAATCACTTCGTTCAGTTTTTTCCCAGAAATTTAACAGTGATGACATAATAATGGTTTTACCAGAAAAATGGCAAAAGAATATCGATCAAAACGGAACATATTTGGTTTAATAAAATTCATTTAAAATGTAATAAAAATGTGTTGGAATTTTGGTGAAAAAACGTCACGAACTTTTTCCTTGATTCTCTATACGATATTTTTATTATTGAAGGCGCCATTTAACTTAACTGCATTCGGCGCTGAAATAGCTTGGACCGGCGTTGATAATTTTTAATGAAAATAATATTAAAAATTAATCAAATCTATAAAATTGTAATACACCAGAGACCCATAATCCTATTATGATAAAAAGCAGTTGTCACCGAAAAAGAAACAAACGAGGAACACTGAAGAAAAAAAAAAACTTAATGAACGAACATCAAATTATAATTTTCTTTTAAAAACTAATTGTTATCATTTTATTAGCCTCATTTTATTTTTTCAATAAAATCCAAACCTGTATAAAATATTCTGGACTAAGAATTTGTGCTAGAAATAGCAATCTTTTTAATGATAAACATTTATTTAGAGTATTTATTTTCTTGGCTCTCCATTTCTGGTTAAAAGAACTTCAACTTTTTAAATAACATAAAAAAAAAGAAATGTCATGTTTCTACAAGAGAATACACACACAAACACATGAAATCCATGTGTTTTTATGTATGCATGTTCAAAAGTGTTCAAAAGCGAAAAAATCAATGAAAATTATATTTTCGTATTGTACAATATAAAAAAATTTTCATTCTAATATAATTCGTAGTTTGAAGTTGTCGCAAGAGTATAAATAGTGAATGCGAACAATGCCAAAGCATACTTACCTGGCGTAGGGGTTACCGTGATCAACAAGGCGGTTCCCCCGGAGTGAGGCTTAGCCATTGCACTACGGTTGAGTTGACCTCCGCGATTACCCCTAATGTGGGTAACTCGTGCGCGAAATTTTTGGTAGCCGGGAATGGCGTTCGCGCCGTCCCGACGTTAATATATTAAAGAAAAAAGTTTGTTTGTTGGAGGATGTTGTCACGAAAATTGTGATTAAATGTGGTGATCCGAATTACCAAAAGGGTCTGTTGACCGATAGGGGTTGATTTTGTGATGTAACACGTCGTCGACAAGAATTTATAAGAATTCTTCGTTATTTGTTGCACTGACATTTTTCAAGTTTAAAAATACAAAAGAAGCAGCAATTTTAAAATTTTAGTAATCAAGTTTTCTGTGTTTATTAATTATTATTATAAAAATATTTTCAAATCCATAAATTGTTGTGGGGTGGTGTTTGTGAAGTCCGTCCTCCTTCCGAGACATGTACGATTCCACCAGGTCCAGGACGAATTGTTCTTTTAATTGGAGGTTATTTGGCCCAGATTTGCATAACAAACTTTTTGATTACATTGGGTGGGCGAAAAGTTTCTCCGTATTCTCTCGGTAGATAGTTTTAGGATCGCATAACCATAACCAGAACCGTGTACATATTCGACTAAATTTTCAATTCGATTATTTTTGGCATCGCATATAACACAATCGTATTGTAATTAGTGCTTTTTGCTCAGAATTGTGTGCAAATGGTATAAATTCTCGAATTGTCTGATGCCATTTTTTTGTTAAAATTTTGATATTTGGCGTTTTTTTTTTCCAAATTAAATTACACTTTTTGTATTTTAAAATTACATGCTTTAAAAGTTTTAAACGAACATTCTATAATTTTGAACATTAATAAACTTCGCTTTTCATTAAAATTTTAGTTTTATGAAGATGGATTTTACAGACAGTAACATTCGTAGTGATGGCACGGCGGTGAAACAGACTATAAGAACTTGACAACATTCAAAAATTTTAATGCAAATATCGGATAAATATTAAATAATTAGCGGCCCGTCCCGGCTTCGCACGGGTGGACATTTATTTTTTAAACATTAGAAGGGTCTTTGTGTATGAAGTTAGACTACAGAGAATATTAGACGCGACAGACATGAATGTGAAGATCATTGGATACAAATGTATGCGGAACAAATCTTTCCTCTTTATAATATAGATTACATTATTTAAGTTTTAGTAGGGATCCCCAATTTTTTCTAGTAATAAATATAGCCTATGTTACTCCGGGATAATGTAGCATTCTAATGGTGAAAGAATTTTTGAAATCGGTCCAGTTATTTTTGAGTTTATTCGTTACAAACCTACAAAAATACAAATCTTTCCTCTTTATAATATTAGGTTAGATATAAAAAAAATAATTATCAAAACTTTAATAAGAACTATTTTTTTAAAATTTCAAATTAAACTCAAATTTTAGATGAAAGTTCTGAATTTCTTTAGAATTTATGAATGGAAAACAATGCCTGGTAAATATCCAACACAACTGTGTTTGCAGACATTGATTCGTATTATATTAGAAGAAAATTAAATTTTTAAAAATTTAAAATGGAGACGTGCTCTCTGGGGACAATTTTCGAATCTCCCATGTGTTTAACACGGGTCTCTCTTGTGAAAAAATTGTCTCCCTAGATCGAATTCTCTGTTCGTGTATCTTCGTTTGATTTTTTATCAAGATTTTAAGGTTTTCATCTGGACTATATATTTTGAGTCTGAATCAAAATCTTTAGCTTTAAACGTTCACAACATTCGAGAAACTGTTACATTTCTATCGTAATCAGTCTAGTGATATTTTAAAAAGTTTCACGGAACTCAAGGAATATGTAAAAACGTTTTAATTCCATTTATCAAATTTTTAATGATTCCATTGATGCTCCCAAAATGCACCTTAATTCCACACATTTGTTCGCTGAGATCCGTGGTCTTTTTTAAAATCAGTTTCCATCGGAGTGACTACGGGAAGAGTGAACCAGTCTCCCGAATGTTACGTGTAGTAAATGACAATGTTTAAGTTTTTGACTTTTCCCTCAGTAAGTTTAAACTGAGAAAACTTTTATATAATTCCTTACAACGAATAATTTTATTATGGAAATTAATCTACATTTAGGCTACACTTGAGCTGTTATTATTTATATTAGAAGGGAAAGTATTTTATAATTCCATTGATAAAAACAAGATTAGCAGCCTGACGCTTTTGGGACTTGTTTTTTATAGGTCTGTTTTATTTGCCACTTGCTCTGGGGTAGAGCAAATCCTACACTACTTTCAGAGCAGGTGTAAACTATTGTACCCGAATTAGTTCAGTTTTCTACCATAAAAAGTGTATTAGCTAAAAGTTTCTCATTTAATTACAATATGGCTGCTAAGCAGCGCTACAAACATTTAAATTAAAGCTTTTTCCTACTCCTGCTCGTTTTATTTGCCACTTCCCCTGTTACGGAGTAGGGTATGGCAAATAAAACAGACCTTTTATGATGATATAAATTGTACAAGAAAATAAGAATATATTAAACCAACTTGAATTTTTTCTTTTTGTTAAAAAGATGACAAAATGTTTTTATTCAATTAAAATTTTATGTTGATAAACATTTTTTATTGTCAACATAATTTCGAAAGTTATAAAATTGCTATGAAATTAGGAATACAATAATTGTTAAAAGGGAAATGATTTAAATATATATATTTTTTTTTTTGGAATTAGTATGGTCTACCATAAACTGATTCTAAAATTTTATAAAAATCATTAGAAATCTTGTACACATATTTAAGCAGTCACATCCAAATTATAAGAAAAAATGAAACTAAAGCAACGGACATTGCTAATTGTATACGAATTCCAGCTCGATCCCAACCACACTCTAGATCAGACTTGAGAACCTGTCGAAATTAAATTCATTTTTAATATATTTTTTTATAAAAATATAATATTAATTGATTTTTATTACCTCCATAAGTTGCTGTGAACTTCTATCTAAGCATATCGTTTCTCTCAAGTCATCATCCATTTCATCACAATTATGTCGCCCATAAATTTGACATGGTGAATTCATAAATGTTCGAAAAACTGTATCAGTCCATGTTTGTGATGAACAAATATACTGTCGTCTTTTGCGTTGCCAAAATTCAACCCAACTAAATAAAAAAAAAAAAATTATTTATTACTTTTGATCCAGATTTCTGTATTAGCGTCCCCCCAAAAAAAGTTTTTATTCGCTGTTTTTTAACCTAATATGAAACAATTATACCATAATTCTAACGCATTGATATGAGATAAAAATCTATAGGGCTACACACTCTCTAAAAAGGAGACGTCAGGTTGCCAATATTGTTTTTCTGCATCAAGTCATCAATGACACTAAAAAAGACTCTCTCTTCCTTTTATACAAGATACTAGGTGGAGTGAAAAGTAACCTCCTTGACCGCCAGAATGCGCTGCTACTGCAAAAAAGGTTATGGTGCCTTGAAGTCCATTCATATTTAGGCAGACATCCCAAATTTCAGTGCGATACTGTCTTTAGTTTTGTTTTGACAGCCGATTGTTGTTGACGTGTTTGGCATCATGTTGAGTATGGACAAAAACGATTTTCGTTCTCTCATAAAACATTATTTTTTGAGAGGCAAAACGGCGAAGGAAACAAAAGAAAAGTTGGATAAATATTATGGGGCTAATGCTCCGTCAGATTACACCGTCAAATATTGGTTTCGAGAGTTTCGTAGTGGCCGCAACTCCACTACCGATCAAGTCTGCAGCGGCAGGCCCTCCGATGTGGTTACAGAGGACAATATCAAAAAAATACATGAAATGGTGTTGGCTGACCGGAAAGTGAAGGTGCGCGAGCTGGCAGATACCACAAGGATTAGTACTGAGCGCAATATTCTGCATATGAAAAAGTTATCCTGCCGCTGGGTGCCGCGCATGCTCACTCCTGACCAAAAACACGAACGCAGAGCACTTCGAAAGTCTTTGGACTTGCTGATGCCTCGATTGGTAACTGTTGATGAAACCTGGATCCACTATTACACACCAGAGAACAGAATGAGTGCCCGGCAATGGACTGAAGCCGGCACGAGGCTCGATGGGTCGGAAAGGTTATGGCGCCGGTTTTCTGGGATTGTCATGGCATACTCTTCGTGGACTACCCCGAAAAAGGAAAAACCATCAACAGCGAGTATTACTGTGCATTATTGGAGCGATTGAAGGCCGAAATCTCTGCAAAACGGCCTCCCAAGGAGGTTACTTTTCACTCCAACTAGTACATCTAAACGTTAATACACCTTAAGGTGCCTGGAACTTTTTAATATAATCTATCACATGACTGATTACGATAGAAATGAAACGATGTCCCGATTGTTGAGGGCAGTTATTGCTAACGCAAAAGATTTCGATTTATACTCAGAATATAGTCCATATATAGAATATAGAATATAGTCCATATAGTCCGAAAACCTCGATAAAAATCAAAGGAAGATACACGAGCAGAGGTTTTTATCTCCGGAGACCAGTTTATAACAAGAGACCGATGTATACACATCGGATACTCGGAAATTTTCTTCAGAAAGCACATCTCCGGAGACAGTGTCTAAGTCTAAAGTGTTTACAATCAACCTACTTCGAAGAGTGGGAGCTTTGTCTTTTCGAAAAAAAATGAATCTCGATCAAAATGTCTATTTTTTTGTATTTAACTCTTTTGAGAGTTTTTTGAGACCAAAGTCTCTGTTCGTGTATCCTCAACTTGAAGAGTGTAAAACAAACAACTTTAGCCTATCTTTATAAGCGGACTTAATACTGAATAATCCAGAAGGCGTAACATTAAAATCTGTTATTAACAGTTTCTAGTATTTTGATAAGAATTTCGTGGTATGACTGGTGTATTTCACTATCAGCCAACAACATACAAATGTTACATACAAAGCTTTAGTATCATATTGATTAGAAAACTTTTTCCATCTACACTTAGTATAGCACCAATGCTTAGTTATCTCAATCTACCAGATACATAGTAAGTTAAGCTTAACATAAATATCTCCTAGAGTCTTCGATTCAGTACATATAAGCATTACCATGGATATTGAGAATGTTATTCTTAGACTTCGAAATTAATAGAATAATAATAGGTGTATAAGAATATCCTGGGTTTTTTTTGGAAAATTTCAGCTCGTATAGGATGCTTCCTTCGTTGTATCACCAAACACTGAGCAGTACTTTATGACTATAAATATATGGGTTTGCAGAAGATACTGATGATTGTTCACGATTAAACCATTTTCGTTTATTGAATATCGTACAATATCTTTTTTTTCATCGCTCGTTACAATTTGGTACAGGTACAGAAAATTATTTCTTTCCTTAGGACTTAACAAAGAAAAGGCTGTATCACATCATTTGAATTTTTTCTTTTCTGTCCTTTTTCTGCAGTCTTCACTTTTTGTGCGAAGTTTCTATATTACAAAACTTTGAAGACTTTCGTTTAACACTTTCCTTTCACCTTCCACGCGTAGATCATCTTCAAGGCAAAAATTACCGCCATGAGATTCAGTAAATAACTTTTAATACGTTGAATGACTTACAGAGTTAGTGCCTCTAGTCGCAAAAATCAACTCCTTAACTTTACCATTTTTTTTCTTCTTTATTTCATTTGAAAGATGAACACAGTACGATTACATGAATGTTTGTTATCGGACTGGTTAAACTTTTATTCACACCATTCATTATAAACGATTGAAACTTATGTCTTTCAAATATCAATGTCAGAGCTGAGATCTGGCAAATTAACAGGAAATTTTAAAACCCAGAACTTTCTTATAAACCTAGTATTTTTCAATATCAATAGGCCTGTTTTATTTGCCGCTTGCTCTGGGGTAGAGCAAATTTTTACATTGAAAACAAAAACAACAAAAGACCAAATCCAACATTACTTTCAGACCGCGTGTAACTATTACACCCGAATTAGTTCATATTTCTACCATAAAAAGTGTATTAGCTAAAACTTTCTCATTTAATTACAATATGGTTGCTAATCAGCGCTACAAACATTTGAATTAAAGCTTTCTCCTACTCCTGCTCGTTTTATTTGCCACTTACTCTGCTCCGGAGTAGGGTATGGCAAATAAAACAAACCTAATGTTTAAATTGTTAGCACTCTACTTTTCCTGTATATTCATTTCAATCAATATTATGATACATTTTTTTTAAATTGAATAAAAACTTTTTTGAGGATTCATTTTAACATTTTAGCCAAATACTATAACACCAATATAAGCATATATATAATATACACGAGCATACTAACCCAAGATTACAATCACAATTTAAATTTGCACCGGAAATTTTTAGATCAGTTAAAAACACACTGTTAGGCAGATATGGTACCATTCCTGTATTAGGATTTGGAATTTGCTTCATGGCAACATTATTATAACGAATATCGATCGATACATTGCGAACACGTCCAAGATTTTTGAAGAAATTACTTGGAAAACGAACAACTGAAGTATTAAATAATGTAATATATACAAACGGAGATCGCATTCCCTGTTTAGGAAAAAATTTAATTAATTTATTTATATAAAATTTTTATATATTTAAATGAGATGTGTTTTTTTTGGGAAAAATAAAGACCATTACAGCACATTTTGTATCCGCTTATTTAAGCAATGTTATTTATCGCTATTAATTTTAAATAGAGTTATACTATATTTGGGATAAAGATGGCACTAAACGAAATTGTATTTTTAAATTTTACCTGATTTCGGCCATTTTTACTGGCTCATTGTACTTCCTCCAAAAAATTTAGTTGAGAGGCTAACATGCTTATTCTGGCATTGTGACAGTTTTGCGGTCAGAAATATTTATGACAATAATATTCTGACTGAAATTATGACTGCTACGAAAATTCGTATTCTGGCGAACGGGTCATAATATGTCCAAAATATGAATTTATACCACTTTAAAACTGGTACAATTTGAGCGAGCTTTCGTGGTTATTTGAGAAATATTCTCGAAAATGTTTGTATAGGTTTGAAATTTTTATATCGGTGTAAAATTATTTGTGTGTTGAAAAGAATGGTGGAAATTATTCCATATTTATCAATTGAATCACTCAGAAAACCCATATAAAATTCCGTTGTGATGTAAAATATTGTCGGTCAGAACTTATGATATTTTTTATGACAGCTGTTAGTTATGAGCGCGCCAGAATACCAAATAGTATTAAAAATAAAGTTATGACAATGACGTCATTTTATGCCAGTCAGAACTTGTTATGACTGCGTTCAGAATAAGGGGGTAAGTCTCTTTTCCAAACCGGTTAGTCTTTCTAATGTAGATCAGCACCGTGGTTAGGTCAAAATTAGCACGTACACACCCAGTGTAGCAAGCTTCGTTCCCACAAAGAGTACTTTGCGAACTAATTTTGCTCCCGGCAGGTTCCACATGTTGGACTATCAGCCACCCCTATTTTCACCTGTATTAGTTCGTACAAAGAGCAGTCCTGCCACAATGCCCATAATGGTCCTGAGAGCTTTACGTTCTAGTCCTAGCAGAATTTTAATCCTTCCGCAATTTGGCATAATCAGTATCATTTTTGCTTGCCTACATTGATTTAGCACTGGTCACCTCTACTGGTAGCGGTAGGTGGGTTGCTTCATCAAGTCTTGTTTGAAACCTAAATAGGACCATCCTACCGAAGGTTGAGGATCGTAGTACGGCTTTTTCATTGCCGAGAATACCCGAGTGACCAGCTACCCTGTTCTTCTACTTAATCCGTTCAGGAAACAGACGCACTCTTCCACTAACCGCGATAAAACGGGTCATGAGTTGAGTGCTGTAATAGCCGCCTGACTGGATTTAAAATTTAAGCCTCTTGCAATGCAGTGGTAGACAGTTAAACTACCAAAGCCTTCAGTTTGAAAAACTGAAACAGGGCTCAGTATAAATATACATATGCTAAAACAACGTTTGGATATTTTTCAATGATTATGGGCTTTAGATAAGCTTGAAGTTGATAGTGATTTTAGCAAGAATATTATCTTAAGGTGATGAGACTCCTTTTTGGATGAGTGGGTACATAAAGAAACAAAATTTTCGTTATTGGTGTGATTCCAATTCACATATGGTTCACGAAACATTTTTACATTTGCAAAAAATCACAATGTATAGTGTGGATCATGTTATCACCGGACCTTATAGTGGAAACAGAATGACGTATCTACAACGGATTCCACACTTTTGGTTTTCAGATTATTTTAAAAATAGTCCGTCGTGGATCCGTCATTCTGTTTCCACCTTTATTCTTTTCAAAAGTAGGAAGGAAAAACCATTATAGTCAAAGCATCGAACAAGCTCCGCATATCGGACTTTCGGCCACACCTATTTTCCACACGTGTTCGTTTAAGGAGCAATGTCCTGTCACAATGCCCACTAAGATTTCATTAAAATAAAAATTACTAATTGCAATAATTGTTTTAAAATGATCTGAATGCATTCTGCACTTTAGACCGCACGCATGTAGTAGACGCTAAAAATTCCCAAGAAAAACACACCTATAATATTGAAAATCTTACGCTCAAAATTTGATCAGCCAAATTTGTAAAAGTTGGACCACTAAATGTTATATTTTTTAATTTTGATGGTAATAAACCATACATTTCTTTTTGTAAATCGGTCGGTTTTACGGATGGCTGTTGTTGTGTTGAACTTCCACTTTTACTCGAATCCCCTTTTAAAAATATTGGCCTTGGTGCTTCAATCCATAATTCACGAATATTATGATGATATTCCAAAAGTTTCGGAATATTAAATTCATTTAAATGTGTATAAGCTGATATTTTTAAAGATCGTAAATTTGGTAAATTTTCTAATGAACCATACTGAAAAGAAGTATACACAATATATGAATTAATAATTTCATAAAAAAAGGGAAATTAATTAATTATACTTCGAAAAATTTCAATTTAAAATGTGATATATCTAAATCTTCAAGAGATTCGGTGACACCATCAAAACTGTTATTTGTTAATGACGTTATTGGATTCCCGGATAATCTTAATGTTCTATATATATAAAAACAATGTCCATATTTAGTTGATTTATTATTCAGTTTCTTTAAAATAATTAAAACTAACTAACTAATGTGCAAAAATCCAGTACTCAATCATTACGATACTCAATTAATACTATACATTGGGTACTTGCATCAATTTTGACTGAGAGATGGCGTTAGCCATATTATTTCGTGAAAGCTAATGTGTATTGTTATTCAATTGTAAATGTCGACTCTTGTGCCAACAAAACAGACTTTGCGGGAAAGGTTTGGTTTCTAATTCCATCTAAAGAAAAGTATTATTAAAAGTTATCGTTCGTTTGTGGAAACTTATGGTGAACGTGTACTCAATAACCGTTACCGATAACAATTTATCAATCTCAAGGAAGAATTGCAAACAAAAACATATAGCAACTGAAAATCGGCCTATAATCAATTTGTTGATGCCTTATGGTATAAATGGGGCAGAAAAACTGTCAAAACTAACAATATTTCAAGGCTTTCTCTTCATAACTTTGTTTCCTCTTATCAAAATTACCTCTAATTTGCAGGTAACCTAGGCCCTAATAGCATAAATTTATTTTGCTGTATTAGTTTTAAAAGTACATCAAAAAAACTTTATGAACCGGCTTATTTTCTCCTATGACCGATTGTACTGAAATTTAAAATGCTACCGTCTATTTATGTAGTTAAGCAATGTGATTAAACCAAATTGATTCACAAATTGTCCAATTAAATCCGAAAAACCATATAAAAAAACGACCAAACTATCTGGTCACCCTGGTTTTTGCTTAATAACTTCGATCCTCCTTGGTACATTTTCCTGAACTGCAATACCAAATCCAGTTAAGGAATAACCAACTCATATTTTAAATTTCAACCAAATCGGATAATGCGTTTTTGAGTTATCTTATACGGACGGATGGACGAACATGCATAAATCGATGTAGCTTTTGATACCCTACACAACCTAACCGTTGAAACCTTTCTACGATGATTCGATTTCGACGTGTTACAGACTTAGTGACAAAACTAATATACCCTCTCTGATAATACCTATCGTAGGGCATAAAAAAACATTGAAAATGACTACATAGTATTCAATACTTTTACTACAAATGTATCCGAGTATCGAATTTGTGCACATCACTAATAAAAAAATAAATATATTCTTACCTTAGATGTGGTAAAGATTGTGTTATTAATGGAATATTTGTTAAATCATTATTAGATAAATCGAGAACTCGTAAATTCGTCATATTCGATGCTAATTCGGGTGGAATCGATGGCAATTCATTTCTAGCAATTATTAATTCACGTAAATTTTGTAATGGTAATTCAGGTACTGTACTCAATGAGACATTCTCTAATGATAATTTAATTAATGAATTTTCTAAGCCTAAAAATGATTTTTCCATAACTTTTAAATCTCGATTATGTGATAAATTTAAAACCGATATTCTTGGTAATGTTGCAAATACAGCATCATCAATTCGTAAAAGATAATTATATGAGATATCTAAATATTTTAAAGACTGTAAATTTATAATATAATTATTTTTTTTTTCATATTTATTGTAAATGAAATTTTTTTTCATACTCTAAATTTATTTGATAAATCCATACTATGAATTGTTGCAATATAATTATTTGAAAGATGAAGTTCGCATAGAGTAAGTGCTGCCAGACTTGATAAAGATGATGTTGGTATTTTAAGTAATTGATTATGTGAAAGGTCCATTCTAAATGAAGAAAATAAATTGAATAGTAAGTTAAGTTAAGTTTCTTAAATATAATAAATAGAATAGAGAGTCAATTTGGTTTTGTTTAATTCAGATATGATGACGAAATTAAATAATTTCTATAAAGGCCCGTCTAAATCAAGCGAGTGAGGGAGTATTCACGAAAATTCGTTGATGTTATCACTTACCACGGATCATTAGTAATACTAGATGCACATATAGGGTATTCATACAATACTTTTGTATAAATAAAGTGTCTTTTAATAGGGACATAACAATTTTGTATCTTTATATGAACGCACCCTTAAACATTAATAATGACCTATCAATGTCAAAACGTAGATTAAAGTCAACATTTTCATCATGGCAAAGTTCACGAACGAGCAACGCTTGGAAATTATTAAAAATTACTACCGAAATTCCGAGTCGGTGGTCGCAACTTTAAGAGCACTTACTCCAATTTTCGGCCGTAATAATCGTCCCACCCGACAGGCTGTGCGTGCTATAGTGGATAAATTCGAATCAACATTTTCACTATTGGATGTTCCAGTGCATATCTCAAACGTCATTGTGGCGTATTTTGCGAAAAGATCTTGGCTTACACCTTTACAAGATCAAATTGACTCAAGAACTGAAGCCACTTGACCATTTGAAGCGCCGAAATTTCTCCGTTTGGGCTCGGCCAAAGCTGGAAGAAAATCCAGAATTTCATCAAAAAATCATCTTCAGCGATGAAGCTCATTTCTGGCTGAATGGCTTCGTCAACAAGCAAAATATGCGTTATTGGACAGCAACAAACCCACATGTGCTTTAAGAGACACTATTGCATCCACGCCGGAGGCGTGATTGGGCCGTATTTTTTCGTTGATGCGAACGATCGCCATGTTACCGTCAATGGAGAGCGCTACCATGCTATGTTGGAGGATTATTTTTGGCCAGAATTAGATGAAATTGATATCGGCGATATGTGGTTTCAACAAGACGGCGCTACAAGCCACACAGCACACATTACAATCGATTTATTGAAGGAGAAGTTTGGTTTGTTATGTCCTTAATGAAAGACCCTTTACTAAAACGGAACAAAATCGAACCATTTTTGAAATAGTAAAAAAATTAACCCCGTACGACAATAATGTACGAAAAAGATTGTGATGAAGCTTCTCAAATGATGATAGCAGAGGCAGAATTGACACAAAAAAAATGATGCTGTGTGTGATGGGATTGGAAAAGCATTGTTCACTACGAGGTCAAAAGATACATTTTAACTTGTATTTTGGACAATTAGAAAGATTATGGCAAGCAATCTAAAAGGAAGCAACCAGAATTAATAAATAAGAACGGCGTCGTTTTCCATCAGACTCCACAAAACTTTGCGACCCGTGAAAAATTGAGAGAAGAGAAGTTTTGATACACCCACCCTATAGTTCTGACATTGCATCACCAACAGATTACCATTTGTTCCGGTTACTTTAAAACTCATTTAATGGTGTAAAGTTGATTTCAAAAGGGATCTGTGAAAATCACTTGACACAGTTTTCTGCTCAGAAATCACAAAATTTTGTTTTTGTTTTTGGAAGATCCTAAAAAATATTTTAGAAAACAACTTACTTTTCCATGCCGCTATTATAAAATAAATTATCTGGAAGTGATCTTAAATGATTATGAGACATATCAATAACTCGTAACGCTTGAACTGGTTTAAATAAATCCGTTGGCATATCCGTCATCATATTATAAGATAAATATAAAATCTATAAAAAAAATATATATATATATATTTAAAAATTGAAATTCAAAACCTCCAAATATGTGTCACAACTAACCTGAAGTTTTTTCGTATTCTTAAAAGCATCAAAATCAATTTCTTTAATTAAATTATGTGAAATATCGAGCCATTGTAAATGGGGCATGTTCCCAAAAATATCTCTAGTTGCATTCTTAACAAAAATTCAATAATTAAGTATTTTTTTTAAAAAAAGGAAAAAAGTTATTGTATCATCGTGAAATTGTTCCTTTTTACATCAAAATGTAAATGTACCCTTTCGCAATTGTAAATAGCTAACTACACTGAATTTTATGGCAACTCAAATTATTTTTGTACGAGGGCGGTATGATAAGTCGTAGTCAAATACATTTCCAATATTTTTATATCCCTGTCGAATAATACGATTTGTTTAACTCTGTAAACTAGTAATTTATATCGCCGATGACTTCGAAATTCGATGCAAATCACCTATTCCAGAGTCATTTCTTCGAATTTGGAAACAGCTAATAGTAACACGGAGATTTATCTGAAGAATACTACAGCTCGTTAACTAATTCATAGCTTAATTTAAACAGTTTTGCTATTGCTTTAAAGATGTCGTACGATTGTGTTTGTAATTTATTTCGAACAAACGTTCAAATGTTCAAAATACATTCATATGAGATGGCCACAATTGCTGTATTTTATTGGGAATTCTATCGGGCGCTAATTTACTTTCTCAAAAGAACGATTTTTCTTATATACATAAATTCTTAAGTCTTAATTTCGAATGTTCGAACCACTGAAATTATTTGATGTAATTATTTGGTTGTGTACCCAACTGGAGTAATTTTTATCAGGTTAAAAAAATTATAACTTTTTTAACTAAATTAAACAAAAAAGCAATAAAAGCAATAGAAAAAAACTGTCCAAAATCAGGCACGATTCAAGATTCAAACCAATTTTCTGTTATTTTCAAATATTCCAATGAAAAAAAAATCCCTTGATTTGCGCCATCTACCATCTGGTAGACAGTACTATCCATCCTGCTATCCATGCCTCCTATCCATCGCTAATTAGCGCCCGATATTATCCGTCGCTAAATATTTGCATGATAGAAGCCGATAGCATTCTCAAAAAAATACAGCAAGCGTCAGCTATCTGATTCATTTTTACATTTCGATCACCTAATACGATAAAAAATTATAGAGCTCGTCACGCATTATCTCGCAAACTTATTTGATTATTTTTGACAATTCGTTAAATCAATCAAAATGGTTAGAAAATTTCGCGGATTTGTGAAGCAAATGTTAAAAATAAACATGCCTCAAGATTCCTCAAGATCATTTTTGTAACTTCTCGACTCGCCGAGAAATGATGCTACTTCTCGCCGAGGAAAGCCAGCCAAATTAACTGTTGAAGAATTTGGCAAAGAAGATGCAAATTTATTAACTAGTGAAGATATTTTCCAGTTTCTGTTAATATTAGCTCTCTGGCTAAAGAACTTCTTTCTGCATTGAAAAGCCAAGATAATGCAAGAAGAAATAAATCAATAGTACAAATTTTACAAAATCTACAAATATAAAAATTAAACATTTATTTTGAAGAGCTAAAATTGAACTCTAAGGCTGATATCTCAAAAACAATAAAAGAAATTATCGTGAACTAGCGGCCCATCCCGACTTCGCACGGGTGGACATTTATTTTTTAAACATTTTGGGATAAACGTAGAGTAAATGTATCTTTTTGCAGGACTTTATTTACATTTTTGTACATTTTTATTTTATGGGTTAAGTAATTTAATTTTGTAGAATTTTGTGGAAATTTACGGAGATAGAGAGAGGGGGTAGTCTGGGGTCCCACCGGCGAGTCCGCTGAGGGTCCGAGCGCCTAGCGCCAGTCTGGAGACTATAGAGGCCCTACAATGGATCAATGGGACCCCAGCCGTCGCTAATGACACTGAATATCGGGTGATTGAAAGCAATAATCGTAAAATCTCAATTAGAGTCTTTGTGCATGAAGTTAGACTACAGAGAATATTAGACGCAACAGACATGAATGTGAGGATCATTGGATACAGATGTATGCGGACTTACATTATTTAAGTTTTAGTAGGGATCCCTAATTTTGTCTAGTAATAAATATAGCCTATGTTACTCAGGGATAATGTATCATTCTAATGGTGAAAGAATTTTTGAAATCGGTCTAGTAGTTTTTGAGTTTTTTCGTTACAAACATACATACAAAAATACAAATCTTTCCTCTTTATAATATTAGGTTAGAAGGTTAGACTAGGTTAGATTACTTTCAAAAGGAGGTTAATCTTGAAGAACATTTCAGTAAGGTAACAACAATAACAACAGGAAGTAGTGACTCACAGACGTAGAGTTACACAGTTTTTGATAAATTACAAAAAAACATAGCATCTCGTTTCAAAACAATGTCGAGAAATGAGGATATAAACAAATCTCTAACTAAAGAGATTAGTTTGTATGAGTTAAATAGGATTATAACTACCAATTTTCGGGATATTTTGAAAGAGTTAAAAACAATTAAACCAACACCGACCGAAAGGTAGAGGGTTTTTTCAATCGCTGCGAATTTTGTTACAAAAAAACATTTTTTATAATTTCTTGTGTATTAAATTTCTCGAGATTTCGAAGAAATTTGGTCCAAAATTCTTGTATCGACGAGAAATGAAACCGGCGAGATGCTCTACCCTGGAGATGATTATTTGCGCAAACGTGTGAAGCTATGACTTTCTTTTGAAGTGAAAACTTCTTTAGCCGCGTTGGAAGTGATTTGAAACTCGATGAAACGCTAAAAAAGCGACACTTTTTTACCAAGATGAAATACCAGTCGATCAGAATTCATAACAAAAATGTTGCATAAAAAAATTTTTAGAGACAAATATGCCTACTTAGGCAAAATTTTAGAAAAAATTTTTTTTTCTGAAATTTTGCCTTGCTATTATTCTGATTTCTGAACGCCGGATACATAGAATACAGATATACAGTGTTTCCTATTATCTTCGTCTCCTCTTTGTGCGCTACTTCGTAAAGACATATTGTTCAAATAGAAACTAAAGCATCGTGTATTGTTCACGTGTATCATTTTGTGAATATTTTATCATTTTAATAAAACATTTTCCAACTATGCTGAAAACTAATGCCACAAAAAGTTTGCGAGCTCATGTACAGGATCTTCAATTAGACAGAATAGCATGGCCGTCGAATTTCCTAATTCTTACCGAGATGTGGATGAATAATGAAATTATTGTAGACATTCCAAATTTTGATATTGTTTCAATATAAAAGAAAATATACGAGGGCAGGCGGAGTTGCAATATACCATAATAATATAAATGATGGAGCCCGGGTTGTTACTCCACAAATAGATCTCAATGCACAACAACTAGAATCATTGTCTGTTCAGCTTTCTAAAGTGGGAGAAATATCTGCTTGTGAAAGCAGATTGGACTGTAATAAATCAGTTATAATTGTGGCATTTTACATTTCTCCCAACCAATCAATAAATACAATCATTGAATTCATCCACGAGAATTTGCTAAAGTACACACCGGAAATTTCGCGTATTCTTAAAAAAGATTACAATAAAATTCCGATGATTTTAAGTGGGGATTTTAATGTTAATTTTGAATTGGATACAGCACTCCCTTTGGTTGAGTTCCTCAACACCAAATTAAATTTAAAAAAATGCAGTAGTTTGCACTGAATCGACAACAAGATCGAAAACAGTAATTGACGCTGTATTTCAAAGACATATTGATCAAATCCAAACCAAGGTATTCATTTCATACATTAGTTATCATAAGCCACTCGTGTCATTTATTGAAATTAAAAACAAAGAGTGTGAATAATAAAATGTAAAATAACTTTTAAGCTTGGTACCAATATTTTAATAAATAAACCCTATAACTATCCCACCCCTGATACTGCATTTGTCTCATTCTCTCGCTGTTTAGTTTTCCGAAGCTTTCACTTCTACCGCGTGTGCACAGCCAACATGATTTTTTTTCATTATTGATAGTTCGTAATTTTGAAAAAAATTTAACTGTTTTTTTTTTTTAAACGAAACATTAAACATTATTAAATTGCATATAATGTTGGAAAATCATAAATTATGAGGTCTTATACAATTTCACAACGATACAAAATTAGATACAACGAACAGGATTATTTGAAAATGCTTACCATTAAAACATTATAGCCCATATGTAAATGTGTAAGAGAAAGTTCTGCAGGCCTAAAATAACCAGGATGTACAATTGATATGTTATTATGTGATAAATCCAAAACTTTAATGTTCGAATGATAAATTGAACCTAAATTCAAGAATTATTTATATTATATAAGAAAACTAAAGTTAAACAATCATTATATTACCATGATCTGATCGTCCTGCCCATGATGAATTGTTCATTAAAGATTTGATTTGGTTATGACTTACGTTTACTTTGAGTGATGATAAAGTTCCAACCTACAAGTTTTAATCTGTTTGAAATATGTCCTTAATATTTCATTGCATATATTTCGTACTTGAATTAATTTTGAGTGTATTTTTGTTAATAACAAAAAAAGCCGGCTTATTTGAAAAAAAAACATTATATTTTATCCATCGTTACTTTTTCCGGCAACAAATTCCATGATAAAAAAAAATTTTCTTTTTGTTTTGAAGCAATCCGGGCCTGTGACCAGGATTTCGTGGGCCCGAAGAAAATTTTAAGAATACTCCATAACACAAAGCTTTATACTATGTTCAGTAAGATTCAGTTCACTAATGGGTAGGAATATTAATTCACACCTGTGATGCCGCACCCTTTATATATATTTATGATACGAACCCCTTTGTGCCCACCCTGATATTCAGTTCTGGCTACGAGGCTGAAGCAATCCATTAGTCGAATCATTTTTTGATTTCTTCATAAATTTTGAAGTGTTGTTCCGAAAGGTCCTCCTGCTTCGATTGAAACAAGTGATAATCAGATAGCGTAATATATCTGGTCAATATATTGGGTGAAATAAAACATCCCATTCAAGTGCTTCGAACATTTCAAAAAATCACCTTATATTCTAGCATATTCTAATTGTTTTTCTTGGAATATTCGCTCCAAATTCAATAATAATGAACAACTTTAACTCTTTTAACTCATTTTTACATTTTTTCGGCTGACCTGCCCTTTATTAGATTTTCACATTAAAGTACTATCTTTAAACTGTCTCTAAATCAAGTGGTTTCAGAGAGCATGTTCACCAGAAGCTTCCAAAAACAAACAATAACTTTCGGCAGTAATTTTCTTTTTTAGATTGAAGGAAAAACGTAACCTTTCGCGCAAATCTTTTGTTGGCACAAAAGTCGATATTTACAATTCAATAAAAAACGATGTTTTTTTTACATCATCTCACCTAATTGTCATATACTAAATATTAAAGCTTATTGACAGTATATACATTAATTATAAATTAGCTTCCACGATAAACAATATGAAAATAATTTGACTGATGTCATTTGTTAGACAACACACAAAATTAATTCAAGTATCCAATAATTAAACAAACCTGATCGAAATAATCAAATGCAAAGTTCGATAATGAGTTGTATCCCATATCCAAGATTTCCAATCTAGGAAGATTCTAAAAGTAAAATTAAATTAGTTTATTATATATAAGAAATATTTTCCTGTTTTTGATAGCAATATTAATCCAAAATGATTAATAAGCACAATAGAGAAAGATTTTCAAATTTGTATTTTATTAATTTTTGGCAATTTGTTTAACTTAGATACATGATTAAACAATTTTTATTCAAGATAACTGATATCATTAGAAAATAATGAAAGTTTCTTATAGATTTTTATTGATATACTAGCTGGTACCCGGCGCGTTGCTGCCGTTTCCGTCTTCAGCAAAAACAAATAAATGTTTTGGCTGTCCGACTCGTGAGCATGCAACGTGCAACTGGCCATGTGAAAAACATGGATTTTCTAGATTAAATCCACACACTTGAAGTGATTGACCTTGTGCTTTGTTAATGATCATTGAGAATGCAAGTCTAATGGGGAACTGTAGTCGTTTAAAATCAAATGGCATGCCTGTGGGAATGCGCGTAATGAGCAAATCTTATCCTTTCGACTTTCCATTAAGAATAGTTGCCTCGATGACATTCTTTTCTATCAAAAGTCGACTCTTTTATCTCTTTGTCCAAAGCAACTTTATATATATTTCTATATACTAGATTTTATATTTATTATATTCGTTGGTTTTTTATATAAATTGTATTTTATTACAATACATTTTTTACAGAAGTGTGCCGAAATTTACCGAAATTTGCCGAACTTTACCGACATTTGCCGAAGTTTAAAAATCTTATTCTACAATTTTTCTTAAAGACCGTTAATTTTCGGGAGATTTCAGTAAATTTCGAAATATTTCGGCACACTTCGGTAAACTTCGGCATATTATACTATGCCTATAACCTTTCCGTAAGTGCAAGCAGTAAGTTGGCAAAGTTTTATCCCAATCAGACGAACGGTGTGGCAGCGCATAACATACGAACAAACAAACATTGATTTTTATATATTTAATAGATAGATAATAGATTTTCTTATGGACAACAGAAAAACAATATGAGAACCGCCAGAGTCCCCGTCACTTTTGAACTAAATGCTTTTGAACTATTTATTAGCTTCTTGATACAAACTATTACTATTAATTTAAATAGAAAAATATCCTAGATAAATAATCCACTAATTAGGTTCATTAACACAATAATAAAAAAAACCGAAGATATCCCATGTGAATAAATGTATTCTCTATAAGATCCAGGAGTTTTCTTTTTAGAAGATTTTTAGTTAGTGAATGTCTTTGCAAAGGAAGCAACAAATCTGAGGAGTTCTCATTTTGGATGTTTTTCCGAATGTGGATGCTTTAACCAAGAATTTGGTTGAGATTTTAGTTTAATGAGCCTGTTGCAAGGTTTAATATAATGTATAATGTAAATAATAAATCCAATTCTAACTCTCCGTATAAAGAATTCTTTAAGTACCACTTCTTGTTTAATTTATGATTGTATTGTACTTTTTGTGGAGGGGTCTATACTGGCCCTTTATATCTCCTCTTAAACAGGTTTAAAAAACGCGATCTCTTTCATAAATTGATTTGTCTTTCTAATGAAAGACAACACCCCGGCTAGATCTAGATTAACTAAGCCCTCTTATCTAGATTGCATGCACACAGTGTAGCAAGTCTGGTTATTGGAATTTAAAGTGTTCTGCTGACTCATTTTCTTCCAGACAGGCTCCACATATTGGATTCTTGACCATCTTTATTCTAGACATGGTTTACTTCATGGTGTAATGTCCTATCACAATAGTTCTAAGAGGTTTACGCTCACAGCAGTATTTTAATTCTGCGGTAATCTGTGTCCAATCAGTTCCACGATACTTCAATAAACAATGAGGAACTAATTTGTGTTTAAAGACCTGTAGATACAATAAAAGAAATTATAAATAGAGCATAGGTCTCGGTTTCCGACTTCACTTAGAACAAAATCTTACATTCATTTTGTATTATATTTTAATCTATAATAAAAGATAGGCAGTTGATTTATATTTCAAGAGGAATGTTATTGTAACAAATACAGTGTCGAGAAATTGCCTTTCTGAAAAGTAGTAAATGCGGGAATGTTTAAAAATAATAAATAAAAATACAAAAGCATATTTATTGTAATTTACACAATAAATATGCTTTTGCTGATCGCAGTCGGATCGTAAGTTTAATACCAGTCAAGCAAGAAATTATGAATTACTGAAAAGGGTACTAATTTATACTTTCCAAATGGATTTATTTTAATTATTGATTTACATGCCGAAGCGAATAAATAAAATTTTAGACTGCCAATAATTGTAATTGAAATTAGTTCCGTTTTCTACCATAAAAAGTGTATTAGCTAAAAATTTCTCATTCCATTTCAATATGGTCGGTAAAGCAGCGCTGAATTAAAGCTTTATCCTAGTCCTGCTCGTTTTATTTGCCACTTACCCTGCTCCGGTGTAGGGTATGGCAAATAAAACAGACCTTTTATTACCACGAATTATTAAATTTGTCCCAATAAAGTTAAAGTTTTCTAAATTCGTTAAAAAATCTAAATTATTGTAAATTTTTAAGCGAATTTTTAATACAAATGCCTAAAAGAATTCAATAGGCTATCAAATGATCAAAATGATTGATTATGTAAATGGGGACAAACAAGTTATCCCGTACCGTATGTCATGAACATACATTATCACTCTCTAGTTTGCCTATTTGGAAAAAGATTCGTGCAAATGCTTGTTGGATGTTTTTCTGTATACAAGTTAGAGATAAATTAGCTATATAATCACTTATTCTAGTTATTGTTATTAGCTGATCTCGTTATCATTAATTACAAAAAAAAAGGATAATTCCATTTTCCTAGTCTCTAGAGTAGTGCCACGCAACCTTTCCTTTCCTACGACACATCAAAATTTTACATACTTCCAAAATTCTTCGGCACAATACAAGCCAATCGAATATCATACACAAAAAATTATTGATAAACACGATATTAGAATAATTATAAGTAATTTTTACAAAATCACGACAAAATTTTGTAGATAACCGCGACACAGCTATTATTGTATTGCGACACATTGGTTGCGCAGCACTGCTCCATAGTGTGAACAAAGCTTATAGAGAGGAATTTGCATATAAACAAAACGTTTTATTTTACGTATAGTTTTATTGTTTATAGTCAATTACACTTCACAATAAAATAATTTAATTCAATACAATATTAGTTTGTTTGTCTGAAGCAATATACAACATATATCATCGCCACATATTCGTACTTTCGAAACACACTCATCAGATCAGCAAACACGCAAACCATAGTCCATATTTGGATGCATATGATATCATCATTGGGTAGCTTATCACGATGAGTTTCGAAAACACAGTACATGAATTATTATTTATATGAGATCAATCTATTTTTATGATAAATTAAAATTTAAAAAATAGTGAATAGTGAAATCTGCCTAAAACGAAACTCAGTTTCCGTTTTTACTACCATTAAAATATGACATGAAATCTGTCCGTTTCTGTCTTAGGCCTAAGTTATACGACGATCATTGTAATGAAGGAAATTGTGGAACTAGTGAAAACCGAACGTTTTTCTTTGATTTTCAATGAAAGGTGGTTATACCTCCTTTACGAATGTCAGAGAAACTTTCAGTCAGATTTTCGTTCATAGCTAAGTCGTGTAATGGTTTTTTTCATCGAATGCAATTAGATTATTTCTTCCCTTTCCTTTTTTTACCGATGAGTCACAAATTTTATCCTTTTTTTTTTATATATTATTATTTTCTTATTGGGACGCTGAAGTTTGAGGTTAGAATATCGACGAGAAATTCCTGATGAAGGAATCAACATGGCAGTTCTCCAGTGGAATGAAATGTAATTGAAACGCAGTTCGCAAAACAGCTGATCGATTAAAACATGTTTCATCATTCAAATTATAAAAACAAATATAAAAAACAAATTACGTGATATACCTAAGATTTTTTATTTAAAATCTATTTACTAAACTATTTCCCATGTTTTGCATTACTTTTTTTTAAAGAAATAATCTTTATAAAAGGTTAATTTTAAATTGTAAAATTATTTCCTTCATTACAATGATCGTGCTATAACTTAGGCCTTAAGGTATTTTCCGTTTTACACGGGTTGCTTTGAATGCAAAAATCAATAAACAAAAAAAAAATTCTGTTTAATGCAGGTTTCTGTCTTTTAAAGTTTCCATTTTAGGCAGTTTTCACTGTATGCATTATTATTAATTAAAGACGGTAAATTTTTTCCTTTAAAAGATTGAACAACCGGGAACTAATAGATTTTCGAAGTTCATAATTTAAGTTTATACTACTAAGTTCGAAAAACCTCCATGTGAGGAGACTGGCCTTTATTTTTACTTTTAAAATAGACACTCATATGACATATTTCTCACAGTTTCTAACAGTTCTTTTAATTTTATTCATTTTGAAACTATTCGAGTTTTTTCGACCGCGTTTAAAATAATAAATATTCACTTAAATCTTCTTTTATGTTCGTTATAAATGCTATCATCTAGTGTGTTGAAAGCAACTCATATGAGGAGGGTGTATCAGAAATAACCTTCTGAAAAAACTCCACTTTAATAAATGCTCAATATATTTGTCACCAATTTAGAATAAATTGCTAAGTGGGACTAACGAAAGGCAGGGCAGCGGAGAGACTGCGACTGAAGTCACTAGTAATTTTGATATATAAAAGCGGTAAGTGCTTCGTCTCTCCACCACTATAAAACTTGGCTCAACCGATTTCAATTAAATTTATTATATGTGTATATACCGATCCAACTTAGAAAATGTGAAAATACTTTTTGAAAGAATCGATCATAAATCGGCGCGCTGGGAACGTACCATTTTGATTTTTGGAGACACGTTGTATAACGAGCTTTTTTACTAGTAATATAATAAAAATATTAGTAGACCCAACACTTTTTTTACATGGTATTTCTTTAAACACTAGATAATTCTTAGTCTAGTTGGGATCACAATGACCCCATAAGATGCCTAATATTATACGAAAGTAATCCTAATCTACCTAATCTAACCTAACCTATTTCCATAGATGTTCCATTTGAAAAATGTACTCATTACAAAAAATCACAGACTGTGAAAAGAACAGAAAAAAAATCACTGTTCACAATCACAATCTGTTCTTGTTCTTTCAAAATAACAGTTCCGAGTCATCTCAACTTTATACTTCTAGTATTTTTAATAGAAGCTAAGTATATTTGAGTTTGTGATGTCAAATTCATTAAATCTATGTCTATTATATTATATTAAATTAAATTCTTAAATATAGGTAGATAATTTTACATTAATTTCCATAGAACAAACGTTTACTTGTCTAAGTCCTTTTAAAGTAAAAACAATTTACAGTCTTTACTCTTGCTTCTCCAAATTTTGAAAGTGAACAAAATTAACCATCTTTATTATTTAATATAGGATGATCCAATTTGAGTTTCCTATGTTGACAGCACTGTAAATCAAGCGGCTGTCGATAAGCACTTATTTGCAAAGTGTCAAATGTCAATTTGTAGCAACACATTTAAAAAATGGATCGCTTAATCACCACTCAACGCGATGTTACAACAGCAGAAAGTTGATGTTGATTTTTCAAAGAAAATTCTCTTCTCTGATGAGGCACATTTCCACTTTTATGAGTGTTTTAATAAGCAAAATTATCTCAAATAGGAAGATGTAAATCCTTATGAGATTCACGAGAAACCATTAAATGGCCAAAAAGTGACTGTTTGGTGGTCAGGCGGCGTTATTGGACCTTACTTTTTTGAAAACGATCAGGGTCAGACTGTAACAGTCAATAATGAGCGATATAGGTGCATAATTATCGATTACTTCTGGCACGAAATTGAAGATATTGATGTGGATTGATGTGATTCCAACAAGACGGCACAACTTGTCACACAGCGAGTGCAACGTTGGATGTTTTACATTATTTCACGTTTTCGTGGCGTCAACTGACCACCAAGATCATGCGACTTAACGCCGTTGGATTTCTTTTTGTTGGGTTACATTAAAAGTCGTGTCTAAATCCGAAACGTTGAAGCACGTAAAAAACAACATCCGCCAAGTTATTGCCGAGATACCTCCGCCCGAGAAATTCACGAAAAACTCATCGAAAATTACTTCGAAAGGATCGACTGCTGCAAAAGGTCTATAGGCGGCCATTTAATTGTTTTTTTATAACATTTGTGATTAACAATATGAAATAAGTATATTTCGTGTTTAAATTTGTGTGTTTTAAAGTTCGGAAACTGAAATTAGATCATCTTGTAATATAAATAAATTGATTTTTAATTATTCCTGTGCATTAATACAACATGCATTTGTAAATCGGGAGATGTATAAAAATCTTTAAAGCAAAAATGGCATGAATATTTATAGGACATTTGACAATATTTCGAATGTTCATATAGAGCTGCATTTGTTGTGAACATTCGTCCGCATGGATGACAAACAAATGATCGTCGATGTCTCATATGATCGAAATAATTGTAATGTTGATAATCATCATTTTGTGTGACACGTGATGATGATGATAATGATGATGTGGATGATGAAGCTGGTGGTGGATTTTGTAAATCACTTAATTTTTTAACTTGTAATTTTGGTTTTACCGAATTTTTTTCAGTATTCGTTTCAGATTTAATTTCCATTAATATTTCTAAATGATTTTCAACATTTATATTTTCAATTTTAACATTTTGTTTATCAACTGTTTGATAATGATGATTCTGATTTATTGATGATTGTGTAGTAGTAGTTTTATTTTTAATTGAATAATTTTTATGTTTTCTCATATGTGCATTTTTTGATTGAAAATTTGGAAAACTACAAAAACATATAGCACAACTGACACGACCACCATTTGTTGTTGTTGATTGTTTCCTTTTTGGTTTTGAAGAATTTGTTATTGTTTGTGGTATAAATGGTGTTGTAGTTTTATTGAACATATCACGTACAACAAATTTTGGTATAACATTTTCAATATGAATTTCTGGTGGTTTTGAGAATTTATAATTTATACCATGTTCTTTAAAAACATGTTCACGTAACAATTGCGGATTATATGGAAATTCTAAACCACATATTGTACAATAAAAATCACATTGACTTTTTGACCAATGATTTACAATACTAAAATTATCAGCAAATAATTTCCAACAATTTAAACAACGAATATATTTTTTTGGACCAATTTTACCACGTCTTAATTTCTTTTGTAAATATTTTGTTATGTAAAGTTTACGATCTGTTATGATTAAATGTTGGATTTGATGTTTTGCCAAGAGTTTTTGATTTGGAAATAACTTTTTACATAATCGACATTTTGATGATGATGATGCTGACAAAGATGATGATGATGTAGATTGTGAAATTTGAAAATTACTTGTTGAACTATTATTTATTGTTACCAAACTACAACCGTTCGATTGAAGTTTATATTGGATTTCTTGTAAATTATTTTCAATATTTTGATTTGAAATTACTGTGAAATTTTGATCTAATGTATTCGAAATATTTGTATCTGTTATATTCGAATCTAATAAAGATGATTCTGTTATTGTTATATTATCAAAAAGTTTAACATCTTTAATATCTTCATTTTCTTTTGTATCACAAATCATATTAGTATGATGATGATCGGAGGAGTTTGGATGAATATAATTTGAATAATCATTATTAGAATTTTCGCCTTCTAGAAAATTGTATGTTGATCTCGGCTCATATACTGAAAAATCAGCGATAAAAGTTCGTATATTGTTTACCATATCATGATTGGATCTCTGTTGAAAAAAAAGGAACAAATATATTTAAGATTCTGATACAAATAAAGATATTTTCAGACTATCTGCCGTTTTGTGTCATATCGTCATAATATAGAAATAAAATTCATTAACTAGCGCTGCAAACTGTTCTATTTCCAGTTGGTTTTTAAGACCATCTTCAGCTCTGCAAGTTTTATCAATATTTATCCAGTACGCTAAAAGACTGGGTTTGATGCAAACCGACCTCTGTCGATATTGTGGAGACATAGGAGTGGCTGAAGACATCAAGCACATTTTATGCGAATGCTCAGATCTCTCTCGAGCTCGGAAAAACTTTTTGGGCAACCATTTCTTCGGGAATTTGGGGATGCTTCAAGCGACTGACATGAACAGTCTAATGAAGTTTTGTAGGAAAATTAAATGCTTTGAAGATGAATAGGTTTCCCAATAGGGTAACTCTTGGTCTCGTAGGGATCACAATGGGCCCATAAGGTGCCTGGTGTTGTACGCAGTAGCCCTACTCTACCCACCTACATACCTATCCAGTTTAATAATTTTGAAAGGGAAAACATAAATTAATTTAACTAATCCTAAGCCTTCTCGAATTATCTATCTATATACCATATTTAGTGCAACATTTTTCAACATTTTATAAAACAAACATTAATAAATTTCCAAAACAAAAATGTAAATACTTGCATAACAAATCAGCTAGTGGCCATAAAGCAGCAAAAAGTAGTATAACGATTCTCTTTCGTAAAAATGCTTCTGGTGACCATATAATGAAGCCATTGGTTATTACCAAAACAAAAATGCCTCGCTCATTTAAAGGACTGAACATCAACAACCTTCCAGTTTATTAGAGAGCTAACAATAAAGCTTGGGTAACGGACAAGCTTTTCAGTAGATTGGTTTAATAATTTGTTTGCCCCAAACGCCAAAAGATAAGGTAAGCAACAAGGGGTTTCTTTTTAATGTTCTCTTTTTATTGATAATGCACCAGATCATCCTAAACCTTTACAACATTAAAATGTGCAAGTCGCATTTCTACCCAAGAATACAACTTCTTTATTGCAGCCGTTAGATCAGGGGATTATTTCGAGTTTTCGGGCAATTTACATAAAGCTAAACTTCAGGTTAAGTTTAGATCAAATAGAAACTGATGAATTTCTTACAATAAATGGCTGAATATGCATATTTTAGTTTCTTTTCGATTTACTCGATTTTAAATATAAAAATTTCCAATTTCAGTTTACACGGTTATGTGAGGAATCTATCTACCTCGTAAAACAGAGGACAGTTGTAGTATAAAAAGTAATATTAGGTCCGTTTTATTTGCTATTTACTCTGGGATATAGTAAATTTTTACACTGAAAACAAAAACAACAAAAGAGCAAATCGTACAATACTTTCATGCCAGGTGTAACTGTTACCCCGGAAATTAGTTTACGTTTCTCCCGTACAGAGTGTGTTAGTTGCGGATGTTTTTGCAAGATTAAAACTAGAATGTTGGTAGAACTGTTTAGAATCTGTTATTTATTTATGATGTCAGTTAATAAAATAAAGGTAAAATTTCAAAAAGTTCCATTTTATTCGCAAAAGAAATTTTATTTACTTTTTTGAAAAATTCATAAAATATTCTTTGTAAAAATGTTTGACGTCTATTACAGGGCAACTCCTCAATTTATTGTTTTTTCTTCAAAGAATTCCGAAATACTCTTCAATTGACATGATATCACTTTGTTTTTTAATTGGCTATTTACCAGAAATTATAATTATTAGGAACCAGAATTCCAATCAGTGAAATCCTGCTTAAAAAACCATTAAATGATTCCTATAATATACAGTAGACCCTAGACCAAGGTTGTCCAATCCGCGGCCCAAGGCAAGTATCAATGCGGCCCGAAAATATTTAAAGTTACTGAAGCATTTCCATTTTTCTGAGGAATGATTTGTGTGTTTGCTCCCAAATGACAAACAACAGAAACAGGACAAGAACAGAAAGCTCTTTCGTTATGTAGTAAATTCTCTTTCTGTTTGCGTTGTTCGCTCAGCTACACTGTTCTGTTGTTTGTCACCTGGTGGCTTAAGTGAAGAATGAAACATACTAAGTGTAAAATTAGAACCAACATGTTGGATGAACACATTGAGAACTGCCTGAGAATTGGAACCCCGTCAATCGAACCAGATATTGAAGGTTTAGTTTCTCAACTTCAATGCCATTCATTTTATGATATGGATTTATACATAGTAATACACTTGTGGCCCAAAACACCATGTCTTCTTCCAATGCGGCCCAGGGAAACAAAAAGGTTGGACACCCTTGCCCTAGACCCTATAATACGAGTTCATATAAGACGGCTTCGTATAACACGGCGGAAAAATTGTGATCGCGTTCGTATAACACGGTGAAAGAATGAGATTTTATTACGATTTTATTACGTTTTAGCTTTTAGGTAACACTAAACGTCATTGTGTTTCTCATACTTCGGGGAAATCCCAAAAAAGGTAGAAAATATTGATAAATCTGTACATTTCTTATGAAAAAAAAAAACATTTATTATTCAACGGCCATAAAAATTGGTGTCATGTAGTATCTTAAGCCTAATTATTAAAGAAATCTATAACAAATAAGTTTGGTCTGTGAACGGCTCATGTATTTGTATAATCTAAGTGACTGGTACAACACGGATTCATATAACACGGAACGTATCTACCGTGTTATGGGGGACAACTGTATTATTAATATTTCTACATGCATTTGCATGCATTTTATTTGCCTCCACCATTTCCAATTTTACCATTTCTAACAAAAGGCTGAAAAAGTTTCTTTAAATTCTTAATAAAGAAGTCTGACTAAAAATGCCCAATTTTGTGAAATAATAACACAAAATTATTTTTCATGTCGACCTGGAAATAAGTTTTGTAGAGTTTCCCTGTCACAACTTTGCCGAACATTTCAATCGTGTACGACCTCTATATAAAAAAGTTCAAAAAAAGGTCGAAAAATTGTATCGACTACAGCGCTAATACAGATAGAACTATTTGGTCTACGACGGAAATATTCCTCACTATAACCTCCACAATATTGCCGAACATTGTAATCGTCTAGGCTAGGACATTCATATAATGAGATTTTTTGTGTTGTAACGTTTCGTCACAGAAAATCGTGACATAACTTTTCCTAGTCGCCTCCATTGAAGTATTACACATAAAAAAAGGGAAGCTCATAGTTATATAAGAGCTTCTTTGGTTTGTACTTGCTGAAAAGAAAGTCAAAAAATTGTAGGACAAAGAAAAAATGTCATTTTTCTGAATGTTTTCCTCGGCTGCCGTATCATTAACTAACATTTTCATGTAGGGAGGGGGCCGATTTACAAGGCACTTTTTGTTTTTAAATTGTTTACGAGAAACCAATAAATTTCAAATCTTTTTATATCCTTTTTTACTCTCTTGTCACGTGCTTTTTGGGCTACAAACCTATTTTAGGAATTTGTAAGGTTCATCGATAGTAAACTTCCACAGAAAATTTCAGCCGAATATTTTCACTGTCCGTTTGACTACTAAAAAGTCTAATCGCTAGAATTATTATTATTTTCCATCACAATATCCTTCCTCAGATGTGTGGAGCGGTACAACGGTTCCGGACTGCACTAATGCCTTCCCCGGCAGGAGTTTAAATTATCTGAATTAACATTTTGAACAAAATTTATACACAGAAAATATATGACAAAAAAAAAACAAGATAGTCTGAAAAGGATCTTTAAAGCAGAAGACAAAGAAAAAATGACCAACCTCAATTATATCTAAAATATTAACATACGAATGATTTGGTTGATTTGCTCGTACATTGTCAATCCATCCATTTTGAATTCTTAAAACCTTTTGTGTTTCTTCATATATTAAAGAGACATTTGTTATACATCTTCGACAAATATTTTTTGGCAATGGATCAGATTTGTATATCTGGAAAATTTATAATATAATAAAATTCATAAAAACTAATTAAAAAAGAAAAAAAAAACTAACTGTGATTGGAAATATTGTCAATATTTTCTGTAGAAGTGTGTTTGATGTTCTTTCAAATATATTCACATTTCTGGTATCAACAAATCCACACATCCGACAAGTTTTGTCTTCAGAAGTATTCATTTTTATCACTTTCAAAAAAAAAATAAATAAATAAATAAAATAAAAACACTTAATAAACACTACACAAAACTCTAGAAAAACCAGAACAGAACTTCCGCAACTAATTGCAGCTAACTTTTAATTAAATCGGTCGATATGTCAAGTTATTGAGTTATTATGTTAAAAAAAAAAAGGTTAATAAATGGTGCTTCCTAGAAGATTGTTGTTTTCAACTATTACACACTTTTGTTCTTTTAAGCGCTTAAATCGTTTAGAAGTAATATTTGAAAAGATATTTTTTTTTTCAGAATTTTATTCTAAAATTAAAATAAATATAATCTTTTAATCAAATAAAATACTATTTATTATTATAGATTTTCTAGTTATTATTAAATTTATTTATATATTGGGTTTTGGGCGAAATGCTCTTGACGAGTTTTAATGAAAATTCAAGAGCAATATTTTCATATATTAATATATACCGGGTTCGGCAATTTAAATGTCCGTCTAATTCAAATCGCTGTCAAATGTTAACTGCACATCTTGCAATACCAAAATTTGACACGAATGTTGGTTGATATATTAGGTCATATGCATAAAAATCAGACTTTACTCTACTTTGCTAAATTTTGACATTTTGGATTAAAGTTTCGCATTCGTATGCTAAAAAGTCTCTGAGTAAAGTCAGTGAGTATTGAGTATTCGGACTACCAATTCCGTATGCATAAAAGTTAAAAAAGTCGAAGATACTCGCAAAATTTTGAGTTTGGTCTACACCATGCTCAAACAGCTTTACTCATGCTAGAATTCAGTTTTTTCAATTTATTTTCAATTAGTTGTCGACAAAAGTGAACGGATTTCTGTGCCTTAAACAATTAAAAAGCATTCGATTGCGTTTTCTTTAAACGTAATTGCTCGAATGAATGTGGAAAATGAATCCAGTAGTAGCTTGATGTTGGCATACATTTCAAAAAATTTCGATATGCAAGGGTCGCAAATAAAATATATTTTTATACCGTACTAGCATGGGAAGCATACGTGTCCAACGTTGGGCACGTTGGTCTACGTTGGACTTTACACAAAAACGTTACATAAAAACATTGCAAATTTGAACTAATCTTCTTGTATTGTAGAGAAGATAATGTAAAATGTCTTAATTCCAAATATTTATCGAAATCGGATCAGTTATTACTTGGAAGATTATTTTATACTGACACAGTGGAGGAGGAAAAGTGTTTTATTGTATTAGCTATAAATTTATCTCGTAATAAAATTTTAATTCCCTTTTAGTAGATATGCTAGTAGATTCGTAAATCGGTCGGCCCAGTGCTATGATATGAAAACTTTGTCGAGAAAACAATTTGCATAAGAAAAGAATCATAACTTTTTCTAATTTATAACTATTAAAATCTAATTTGTTTATTGGATTTTTGAAAATAAATTTTCTTTGTAATCATTTTTATTATGAAATCATTAATTTTAATTTTTAATCCATTTTAATTGACACGTCTAGATCCTAATTAACCATAATGAATAATAACTGAAATTTCAAATCACGTGAAATCACAACTAAATGACAGAATGCTACTCACTCCGAATTTCGGACTAAACGGAGTAAAGTATAGTTTTTAGAATACCATATTGAACAAATACTCAATTACTTTACTCCACTCAAAATTTAGCAAAGTAGTAGTAGTAAAGTAAAGTAGTAAAGTCTGATTTTTATGCATATGCCCTATTGTCTGTCAGTAGTAAAAATTATTTGTTGGTGAAAAGGTGTATTCTTTTTTTTGTACAATGGACCTTACGTGAAATTCAATTGATATGCTTCTCAACCCGTTGGAATTATTCCATTTGGGGAATTTTACAAGCGGCGGTTTGCAAAAAAAAAAAAAAAACTCAACTCAGGTCGGTTTAGAAAAAGATTTGAATCGTAAATTGAACCGTTTAAGGGCCGGTTTGTTCACTATTGATTAAATCTGTGATTAGGTTACCACAGATTTTGCTTAACCCATGGTTATCTGTATCTGTGGTTAACGAAATGCGTTTGTTCACATTTTTTTCACTTTGGTAACCAAACTATAGATTTTTCCAATGGTTTTCAAATGCATATGTCAAATTTTAATCTATAATTAATTTAAATTGTTGAATTGTTTATTAATTGTTTGTAATCTTCGTCACTATCGTGACTACTTCACAAATCCCAAATGGAATTCCCGAAAGAACTGACTTTATAAATAAAACAATACAGATATTTGTATAAATACGAGAAAAAATCACTTCATTTGGTATTATTTTATTATTATTAATTTTGTATCACTCTATATTTTCACTGAATGTTGTTATATGTATGCCGAAATACAATTTCAAAAGTAAAACGCAGTGTAAAAAGATGAACAAACGAAATTCCAGTAAATCATTGGTTAAATGGCGTTAACCAAGGAAAATCGGCTGATTAACGAAATCTGGTTAAAATTTTGGTGAAAAAACGCAATCGTTATTTAACCACTGGAATAACCATTGGTTAAAGATAACCAAGAGTGCACAACCCGGCCCTTAATCGAAGACATCGTGCGAGCACGATGCGCAGTTTAAAAAGAAATTGAAGTTGGTGGTTAAGGCAGAGGGCGGTTACATACAATTCGAAAAATTGTTGCTTGACATATTGCCTGTCAGTAGTAAAAATTATTTGTTGGTGAAAAGACGCGTTCTTATTTTTTGTACAATCAAAAGAATTACTTCGTACGCTCGCTCGTGGTGATTTTTCTCCCACTTTAGAAAGCTGAACAGACAATAATTCTAGTTGTTGTGCATTCAGATCTATTTGTGGAGTAACAACCCGGGCTCCATCATTTATATTATTATGGTATATTGCAACTCCGCCTGCCCTTGTATATTTGCTTTTATATTGAAAAACAATATCAAAATTTGGAATGTCTACAATAATTTCATTATTCATCCACGTCTCGGTAAGAATTAGAAAATTCGACGGCCATGCTATTCTGTCTAATTGAAGATCCTGTGCATGAGCTCGTAAACTTTTTGTGGCATTAGTTTTCGGCATACTTGGAAAATGCTTTATTAAAATGATAAAATATTCACAAAACGATACACGTGAAAAATACACAATGCTAGCTATGAAGCTTATGAAATGAATGCTTTGTTTGTGTTTTTTGTGTTTGCGAAACAGCGCACAAAGAAGAGACGAAGATAATAGGAAACACTGTATTCTGTATTCTATGTATACGGCGCTCAGAATTCAGAAGGCAAAATTTCAGAAAAAATTATTATATTATATATATTATATTTCAGTACGCATATTTATCTACAAAATTTTTTTATGCAAAATTTTTGTTGCTATGAATTCTGATCGACTGGTATTTCATCGAAGTTTGCACAGTTGTGTATTAAGGCCCAACTCAGATGTGATTAAATTTTTAACGAAATTCACTTATGGCAACACTAATTCATAAAACTATTTGTATGCAAAATTTCTGGTCCGAATTTAATGAAATTCTGATTTTCAACTTATCTAAAGAAAATTGAATTTGTCGTCAGAATTTTACTATGGCAATATTTTTCTTTTGTATATTTCATGGAAGCCAAATTACTGGATTGATTTCGAAGGAATCCACACAGTTGAAGTAATCTTAAGGCAGGTCTGGTAAATTTTATTGGAGACGAGACGAATGCAAGATGTCAGGAGTGAACTGATGTAGTGGGAAAGTGAGGAAGCATAGCATAAGATGAGAGCGCAGTGATTTATTCAGTGAAATCATCGGTTTGGTTTGCGCCTTTTTTCTATCTACCAGGGTTCCGTTCACTCGATCACACCGATGTAAAAAAAGGTCGGTGTAGGTTAATGTCAAAAGCCGGTGTCCAAAAATGTAAGTTGTTTGCGAGTGAACGTAGTCGTAGTCAATTAGTCTCATTTCGAAATTGTACTTGGAGAAAATGCGCATTTATAGGTTAGTTATAGTACTGTAATTATTCAAATTTTTTTAATGAAATCTATTTATTTTTAATATTTACTTTAGTAACAAATTTTTACGCCCCATGACATTGGTCGAAAAAAGTTACTAAAATCGACACCGGTGTAAACCAGTGAACGATAGTGTCGGTGTAATGACGTCATCGTGGTCAAAAAAAAGTTGACCACTGAACGCAAAAGTGTAACTTTAAGTCCCTTTTAGTTACATTTAGTTGGTGAGTGAACGCAGCTCTGCAGTACAATTATTATATTATATTATATTATTATATTATAGGTATATATATAATTGTGAATTGTTAAAAGCTTAAAAATGACTGAAAATAGTAGCCGATTAAATTCTTAGAAGAATCTTACAAAGAGTAGTCTGGAATTAAGATCTCGCCGGCATGAGGTTACTGTTGAATTACGAAAATCGAAAAAAGAAGATCAATTATTCAAACGACGTAATTTAAATGATGATAATCCAACATCACCAGTTAAAGAGATTAATGGACAATCACCGATTAATATGACCGTAGATGAAATTGTACGATCTATGAAAAGTAATGATCCGGATCGTCAATTGGCTGGTACACAGGCGGCAAGGAAAATGCTGAATCGAGAAACTAATCCACCAATTGATGTAATTCAACAAATCCACCACCAAATGGTGGTTTCAATTTTTAAACTGGTATACAAAATTTCTTCCAATAATAATCATTATTGATTAAGTTATTAGTAAAACAAAAAAACAATATAAAAATCTATTTCTTTCTTCTATAATAATATTGAATTTTGAATAAAAAAAAAAAAAAAAAAATAACCGGGTTGCTTCGTTAAAATTTCAAAATTTGTGAAAAGTTTGGGAAACACTGTATTAAAACCCTAAAATGACATTTCACTGTATTTTCACGTAAAATTCATGTTTAGAACGTTTTTATCGTCAATTGTTTACAATTTTTGAAATTTTACAAATTGATATTCATTTTAATTTACGTGAATAGAAATTTGATATTCAATATTTTCAAAAAATGAGAAATTCAATAAACATTATGGATGAAAATTATTCATCAAATATTTTGGAAGAATTAAACACGTTACGAAAATCCAAATTGGTAAACGAAAAGGAGTTGCTTTTAATAAATATTTAGTAAATTTTCGAATATTTTCTTTAGTTTTGTGATATTAAAGATCCAGGATCAAACATTTTCAGCTCATCGAAATGCTTTGGTATGAGCTTCTAAATGTTTTGCTAATATGTTAAAAGGTGAGTGACAATTTTTAAGAATTTGAATTTAATTGTAAATCTATTCAATTTCAAGGTAAACATAGTCAAGTAGAAACTTATAATATACAAGAATGAAATCCTGATGCATTTAAAACACTCCTCGACTACATTTACTCTGGAATTTTATCAATGAATGGCGAAAATGCCGATGAAATATTAAAACTCGCTGATATTTTACAATTGAAATGGCCAAAAATTGTATTCAATAAATATCTTGTTAATTCTTTAACACAATCAAACAGTCCACATGAAGAAAATCTTGAAACAAGTTCTAGAAAACGAAGACATTCAGCATCAAATGATATAGTATCAAAGAAATCTAATAATTTATCAGATTCAGATGATAAAATGTGTAAATTTAATCAGACACATTTTCCTCATCGTTTAATTGGACTAATGTATCAATTAGATTTGTCGGTGCTTTGTTTGCTTCGAAAGCTCACGTATAAATATAAATATCCTTCATTTTCAATATCATTTGAAAATTCTGATCTTGGTAAATTTAATAATATTCTTTATTATAATAAGAAGTCGATTCATATTCAAATTGAAAATGTCGACCAATATTATATTGATAATAAAATTACTTATTCTAAACTATTTAGTAAAGAGAAACGATGTTTTTCTATTCATAATTACTTTGATCGTTTTGTTAAATATCTAATCTCTGAATCAGGATCATTAAATAATATAGAATATTTTATTATCTATACTAGTACCGGTTTAGATCTTACATATAATAAGAAATTAAAACAAATACGATCCAATCATTTTTATCCTTTTCAATTTAACAAGATTAACACAGAGGAATGTGAGGCCCTAAAAGATTTTTTCTTTACAAATGATAATTCCGAAGATCGTGGTTTCTTTCAATTTGCAAAAGATAAACTTACAAGAGAAGAACTTACTTAGAAGATTAGAATTTCCGTCTGATATTCAAGAGGAGAGATTAATTTCTCAGAAATTTAAAAAAGATATAAAAGATAATTTTTTTAATAAATTAATATTTGCAATTAACCAGCCGAATAGAGAAGAATTGAATAGCATTATTCGAAATGAAATAGAAGGAAAATACGATTATACAGAATTACAGCAAGAAATATTAGGCAATTTAATGCGTCAAGAAGGCCAGAAAAGACTTGGAAAACCTTTCAATCATATACCTAGAATTATATATGAATTCAATTTATTAATATTCTTCTTACATAAAATGTTTTTGGATAAAAATATAACTTCCATATGTTCTAAAAGGAAAAATCATATATCAAATGATATTACTCTTCATTTTAAAAATGAAATGATTTACATGCTTTTAAGCCCGCTACAGACCTTCAGCTAAATCTGCGATTTGTCTGAACAGATTTGTCTGTCAGATAAATCGTTCTACGGTTCAGCCTACACACTTTGAGACAAATCTGTGCGATTTATCTATACAGACAAATCGCATAGATTTATCTGTGCAATTTTTGCCTCCACACTACGATTTGTCTGTACAGATTTGTCTCCACAGACAAATCTCACAGATTTATCTGAAGGTCTGTAGCAAGCTTAAGTTTTGTCATGTTTTTTTTTTTATTTCATTTCATTTTAAATAAGCTACGACGCAATGCTACTATTAAAACTTCTATACATATGAATGATTTTGTTATATTGAATTGCTTCGTAAATATCAGCGCAAAATCCTATTTGGCACAAAAATTCCGAAACTATATTCGGCTTGCACCTAAAATTCTATTTAATCGATTTCATTTTTCGGCATAATGGTCTTATTAACTAAGTATCCGATCGAACTACTCATCAAATTTCATTCAATCGCTTCAAAAATACCGACTACCAGATATTCCATGAAAATACTTTTATACAATTCAGAACCTTTCAAAATGTGGAGATTTTCATGATTACAGTAACTTATGTAGAACTACGTTCTGTACACTTTATATCCGAACAGAATCTTTTCGTTCTACACTTATATATTTTTTAAAAAAGTTTAAAATATAATTTTAGACCTTAGTAGATTCATAAGTAGTCATGCCATAAATCATTTCAAACTTTTGTTTTTTGTATTTTTCTAATTAAATAATTTAAATTTAATTATATTATTTCTTTTCTAGAATCCACAATAAATTTTGATTCATAAAAGAATGGATGAAACAGAAGATCTTCAGCAAAATATGGTATCAAATTTACCACTATTATTCACCAATGGTTATCCAACATCTTTAAATAAAATAAAAGCAGAACAATTGGAAAATTTTATACCATTTATGGTGCAATGTTCATTGGGACATATAAATTTACAAGGAAAAGTTGATTATAGTGAACCGGAATGGTGGCCCGAAGAAATACCATTCACAATTCCAATATCAAAACCCAAGAAATTCTCTGATGTATGTAGAAGTGTTATTTATTTATTTTTTTTTTTTCAATTTATATAACATTTTTGAAATAATTCTTATTCAATTTCATAGAACTGGATTCAAAAAATGAAAGAAATCGTTGTAATTTGTTATGTAATGATTTGGCGATGTAGGAACGATTACGTTTTATTAATAATTTGAATTCAAGTAATATTGATTATGGACAGTTATTTTCGTCCTGGCAACATAAATGGAATAAAAGTTTTTCTGTTAACAAGCTTTTTACTCTTTTTATTGAAGAATTAGAAAAAGATCTAAAATACTTTATTATTTACACTAATGTTGATCTCGGACTTACAGAAGAAAATACATTAAAACAAAGTCGATCGAAAGATTTTTATCCTTTCAAATTTAACATTATAAATATCCGAAAAATAAATGTCTAAATGAGAATAGTCTTTATCAGTTTTCTCGAGAAGATACAACAAGAGAAAAACTTCTAAGTCTATTGAACATTCCGTCTTATTTGCAAAACAAGACAAAAAAAGGAACATTTTTGAATGAAAATGAAATACAATTAAAACAAAATTTTTTAGATAAACTAATATTTGCGGTGATTCAACCGAATAATGAAGAATTGGATATAATTATTAAGAATGAGGTAGAAAATTCTAATAAAATTCCATATAATTACGAAGAATTGCATGAAATAGCGTTACGCTGGTCAGAATCTCATGAATTTGGACCTATTCAAAACGATATAATGAAAAAGCTTTATGAAGATATAAAACATAATAGATTAAGTTATCAGAAAATTCAAAATGAAATCTATAAAGAAGAAATTAAATTAGCTAAAGGAATGTTTAATAGAAAAGGATCAACAGCATTTAATCAGTTTTTAGATTTTTTAATCAGAGGAAAAGGAAAAAAATCACTGCAAGTTTTAAAAAGGGAAAGTGTAAATCGAGCTAGTATGTCCTGTATTTTAGGTAAAGTAGACAGTAATGTTTCTGAAACTTTTCAAGACTTATATGATCTTTGGTTTGATAAAGAAGGAAACAAAACACACTATTTAAAAACCCTAGAAGAAAACAAAATAAGTTTATCTACCATGTCCAGTATTTTAAGTAGAGCAAGGACTAATGCTGCAAAAGCGTTTAAAAATTTATTTGATCTTTGGTTTGATGAAATAGGAAATAAAACACCATATTTAAAATCCTTAGAAGAAAGCGGAATAAATGTAACTCAACTATCTAGAATTTTACATGCATCAAAGGCTAATGGTCCTAAAGCGTTTAAAAATTTATTTGATCTTTGGTTTGATAAAGAAGGAAATAAAACAAAATATTTAACAACTCTAGAGGAAAACGGAATGAATATATCTAATATGTCAATTATGCTGAATGGAGCGGCAGCTAATGCTGCAAAAGCTTTTAAACACTTATATGATCTTTGGTTTGATGAAGAAGGAAATAAAACACAATATTTAAAAAACTTTGAAGAAATCGGAATAAATTTAACTAAATTGTCCAGAATTTTAAGTGGAACAGGGGCTAATGCTGCTAAAACGTTTAAAGAGTTATACAATCTTTACGTTGACGAAGAAAAAAATATAAAAAATATTTCAAGTCTTTTATTAAGGAAATGATAATGAAAATATTTTAAAAAGACTTGCTTCTAAAATGTAAAAAAAAAAATCATGTGTGCTGTGCACACGCGGTAGAAGTGAAACCTTCGGAAAACTAAACAGCGAGAGAATGAGACGAGTATCAGGGGTGGGATAGTTATAGGGTTTATTTATTAAAATATTGGTTTCAAGCTTAAAAGTTATTTTACATTTTATTATTCACACTCCTTGTTTTTAATTTCAATAAATGACACGAGTGGCTTATGATAACTAATGTATGAAATGAATGCCTTGGTTTGGATTTGATCAATATGTCTTTGAAATACAGCGTCAATTACTGTTTTCGATCTTGTTGTCGATTCAGTGCAAACTACTGCATTTTTTTAAATTTAATTTGGTGTTGAGGAACTCAATCAAAGGGAGCGCTGTATCGAATGCAAAAGTAACATTAAAATCCCCACTTAAAATCATCGGAATTTTATCGTAATCTTTTTAAAGAATCAGCGATATTTCTGGTGTCTACTTTATCAAATTCTCGTGGATAAATTCAATAATTGTATTTATCGATTGCTTGGGAGAAATGTAAATTGCCACAATTATAACTGATTTAACCTATTATGGTCCAATCTGCTTTCACAAGCATATATTTCTCCCATTTTAGAAAGCTGAACAGACAATAATTCTAGTTGTTGTGCATTCAGATCTATTTGTGGAGTAACAACCCGGGCTCCATCATTTATATTATTATGGTATATTGCAACTCCGCCTGCCCTTGTATATTTGCTTTTATATTGAAAAACAATATCAAAATTTGGAATGTCTACAATAATTTCATTATTCATCCACGTCTCGGTAAGAATTAGAAAATTCGACGGCCATGCTATTCTGTCTAATTGAAGATCCTGTGCATGAGCTCGTAAACTTTTTGTGGCATTAGTTTTCGGCATACTTGGAAAATGCTTTATTAAAATGATAAAATATTCACAAAACGATACACGTGAAAAATACACAATGCTAGCTATGAAGCTTATGAAATGAATGCTTTGTTTGTGTTTTTTGTGTTTGCGAAACAGCGCACAAAGAAGAGACGAAGATAATAGGAAACACTGTATTCTGTATTCTATGTATACGGCGCTCAGAATTCAGAAGGCAAAATTTCAGAAAAAATTATTATATTATATATATTATATTTCAGTACGCATATTTATCTACAAAATTTTTTTATGCAAAATTTTTGTTGCTATGAATTCTGATCGACTGGTATTTCATCGAAGTTTGCACAGTTGTGTATTAAGGCCCAACTCAGATGTGATTAAATTTTTAACGAAATTCACTTATGGCAACACTAATTCATAAAACTATTTGTATGCAAAATTTCTGGTCCGAATTTAATGAAATTCTGATTTTCAACTTATCTAAAGAAAATTGAATTTGTCGTCAGAATTTTACTATGGCAATATTTTTCTTTTGTATATTTCATGGAAGCCAAATTACTGGATTGATTTCGAAGGAATCCACACAGTTGAAGTAATCTTAAGGCAGGTCTGGTAAATTTTATTGGAGACGAGACGAATGCAAGATGTCAGGAGTGAACTGATGTAGTGGGAAAGTGAGGAAGCATAGCATAAGATGAGAGCGCAGTGATTTATTCAGTGAAATCATCGGTTTGGTTTGCGCCTTTTTTCTATCTACCAGGATTCCGTTCACTCGATCACACCGATGTAAAAAAAGGTCGGTGTAGGTTAATGTCAAAAAGCCGGTGTCCAAAAATGTAAGTTGTTTGCGAGTGAACGTAGTCGTAGTCAATTAGTCTCATTTCGAAATTGTACTTGGAGAAAATGCGCATTTATAGGTTAGTTATAGTACTGTAATTATTCAAATTTTTTTAATGAAATCTATTTATTTTTAATATTTACTTTAGTAACAAATTTTTACGCCCCATGACATTGGTCGAAAAAAGTTACTAAAATCGACACCGGTGTAAACCAGTGAACGATAGTGTCGGTGTAATGACGTCATCGTGGTCAAAAAAAAGTTGACCACTGAACGCAAAATTGTAACTTTAAGTCCCTTTTAGTTACATTTAGTTGGTGAGTGAACGCAGCTCTGCAGTACAATTATTATATTATATTATATTATTATATTATAGGTATATATATAATTGCTTAAAAATGACTGAAAATAGTAGCCGATTAAATTCTTAGAAGAATCTTACAAAGAGTAGTCTGGAATTAAGATCTCGCCGGCATGAGGTTACTGTTGAATTACGAAAATCGAAAAAAGAAGATCAATTATTCAAACGACGTAATTTAAATGATGATAATCCAACATCACCAGTTAAAGAGATTAATGGACAATCACCGATTAATATGACCGTAGATGAAATTGTACGATCTATGAAAAGTAATGATCCGGATCGTCAATTGGCTGGTACACAGGCGGCAAGGAAAATGCTGAATCGAGAAACTAATCCACCAATTGATGTAATTCAACAAATCCACCACCAAATGGTGGTTTCAATTTTTAAACTGGTATACAAAATTTCTTCCAATAATAATCATTATTGATTAAGTTATTAGTAAAACAAAAAAACAATATAAAAATCTATTTCTTTCTTCTATAATAATATTGAATTTTGAATATCTGAAGGTCTGTAGCAAGCTTAAGTTTTGTCATGTTTTTTTTTTTATTTCATTTCATTTTAAATAAGCTACGACGCAATGCTACTATTAAAACTTCTATACATATGAATGATTTTGTTATATTGAATTGCTTCGTAAATATCAGCGCAAAATCCTATTTGGCACAAAAATTCCGAAACTATATTCGGCTTGCACCTAAAATTCTATTTAATCGATTTCATTTTTCGGCATAATGGTCTTATTAACTAAGTATCCGATCGAACTACTCATCAAATTTCATTCAATCGCTTCAAAAATACCGACTACCAGATATTCCATGAAAATACTTTTATACAATTCAGAACCTTTCAAAATGTGGAGATTTTCATGATTACAGTAACTTATGTAGAACTACGTTCTGTACACTTTATATCCGAACAGAATCTTTTCGTTCTACACTTATATATTTTTTAAAAAAGTTTAAAATATAATTTTAGACCTTAGTAGATTCATAAGTAGTCATGCCATAAATCATTTCAAACTTTTGTTTTTTGTATTTTTCTAATTAAATAATTTAAATTTAATTATATTATTTCTTTTCTAGAATCCACAATAAATTTTGATTCATAAAAGAATGGATGAAACAGAAGATCTTCAGCAAAATATGGTATCAAATTTACCACTATTATTCACCAATGGTTATCCAACATCTTTAAATAAAATAAAAGCAGAACAATTGGAAAATTTTATACCATTTATGGTGCAATGTTCATTGGGACATATAAATTTACAAGGAAAAGTTGATTATAGTGAACCGGAATGGTGGCCCGAAGAAATACCATTCACAATTCCAATATCAAAACCCAAGAAATTCTCTGATGTATGTAGAAGTGTTATTTATTTATTTTTTTTTTTTCAATTTATATAACATTTTTGAAATAATTCTTATTCAATTTCATAGAACTGGATTCAAAAAATGAAAGAAATCGTTGTAATTTGTTATGTAATGATTTGGCGATGTAGGAACGATTACGTTTTATTAATAATTTGAATTCAAGTAATATTGATTATGGACAGTTATTTTCGTCCTGGCAACATAAATGGAATAAAAGTTTTTCTGTTAACAAGCTTTTTACTCTTTTTATTGAAGAATTAGAAAAAGATCTAAAATACTTTATTATTTACACTAATGTTGATCTCGGACTTACAGAAGAAAATACATTAAAACAAAGTCGATCGAAAGATTTTTATCCTTTTAAATTTAACATTATAAATATCCGAAAAATAAATGTCTAAATGAGAATAGTCTTTATCAGTTTTCTCGAGAAGATACAACAAGAGAAAAACTTCTAAGTCTATTGAACATTCCGTCTTATTTGCAAAACAAGACAAAAAAAGGAACATTTTTGAATGAAAATGAAATACAATTAAAACAAAATTTTTTAGATAAACTAATATTTGCGGTGATTCAACCGAATAATGAAGAATTGGATATAATTATTAAGAATGAGGTAGAAAATTCTAATAAAATTCCATATAATTACGAAGAATTGCATGAAATAGCGTTACGCTGGTCAGAATCTCATGAATTTGGACCTATTCAAAACGATATAATGAAAAAGCTTTATGAAGATATAAAACATAATAGATTAAGTTATCAGAAAATTCAAAATGAAATCTATAAAGAAGAAATTAAATTAGCTAAAGGAATGTTTAATAGAAAAGGATCAACAGCATTTAATCAGTTTTTAGATTTTTTAATCAGAGGAAAAGGAAAAAAATCACTGCAAGTTTTAAAAAGGGAAAGTGTAAATCGAGCTAGTATGTCCTGTATTTTAGGTAAAGTAGACAGTAATGCTTCTGAAACTTTTCAAGACTTATATGATCTTTGGTTTGATAAAGAAGGAAACAAAACACACTATTTAAAAACCCTAGAAGAAAACAAAATAAGTTTATCTACCATGTCCAGTATTTTAAGTAGAGCAGGGACTAATGCTGCAAAAGCGTTTAAAAATTTATTTGATCTTTGGTTTGATGAAATAGGAAATAAAACACCATATTTAAAATCCTTAGAAGAAAGCGGAATAAATGTAACTCAACTATCTAGAATTTTACATGCATCAAAGGCTAATGGTCCTAAAGCGTTTAAAAATTTATTTGATCTTTGGTTTGATAAAGAAGGAAATAAAACAAAATATTTAACAACTCTAGAGGAAAACGGAATGAATATATCTAATATATCAATTATGCTGAATGGAGCGGCAGCTAATGCTGCAAAAGCTTTTAAACACTTATATGATCTTTGGTTTGATGAAGAAGGAAATAAAACACAATATTTAAAAAACTTTGAAGAAATCGGAATAAATTTAACTAAATTGTCCAGAATTTTAAGTGGAACAGGGGCTAATGCTGCTAAAACGTTTAAAGAGTTATACAATCTTTACGTTGACGAAGAAAAAAATATAAAAAATATTTCAAGTCTTTTATTAAGGAAATGATAATGAAAATATTTTAAAAAGACTTGCTTCTAAAATGTAAAAAAAAAATCATGTGTGCTGTGCACACGCGGTAGAAGTGAAACCTTCGGAAAACTAAACAGCGAGAGAATGAGACGAGTATCAGGGGTGGGATAGTTATAGGGTTTATTTATTAAAATATTGGTTTCAAGCTTAAAAGTTATTTTACATTTTATTATTCACACTCCTTGTTTTTAATTTCAATAAATGACACGAGTGGCTTATGATAACTAATGTATGAAATGAATGCCTTGGTTTGGATTTGATCAATATGTCTTTGAAATACAGCGTCAATTACTGTTTTCGATCTTGTTGTCGATTCAGTGCAAACTACTGCATTTTTTTAAATTTAATTTGGTGTTGAGGAACTCAATCAAAGGGAGCGCTGTATCGAATGCAAAAGTAACATTAAAATCCCCACTTAAAATCATCGGAATTTTATCGTAATCTTTTTAAAGAATCAGCGATATTTCTGGTGTCTACTTTATCAAATTCTCGTGGATAAATTCAATAATTGTATTTATCGATTGCTTGGGAGAAATGTAAATTGCCACAATTATAACTGATTTAACCTATTATGGTCCAATCTGCTTTCACAAGCATATATTTCTCCCATTTTAGAAAGCTGAACAGACAATAATTCTAGTTGTTGTGCATTCAGATCTATTTGTGGAGTAACAACCCGGGCTCCATCATTTATATTATTATGGTATATTGCAACTCCGCCTGCCCTTGTATATTTGCTTTTATATTGAAAAACAATATCAAAATTTGGAATGTCTACAATAATTTCATTATTCATCCACGTCTCGGTAAGAATTAGAAAATTCGACGGCCATGCTATTCTGTCTAATTGAAGATCCTGTGCATGAGCTCGTAAACTTTTTGTGGCATTAGTTTTCGGCATACTTGGAAAATGCTTTATTAAAATGATAAAATATTCACAAAACGATACACGTGAAAAATACACAATGCTAGCTATGAAGCTTATGAAATGAATGCTTTGTTTGTGTTTTTTGTGTTTGCGAAACAGCGCACAAAGAAGAGACGAAGATAAAAGGAAACACTGTATTCTGTATTCTATGTATACGGCGCTCAGAATTCAGAAGGCAAAATTTCAGCAAAAATTATTATATTATATATATTATATTTCAGTACGCATATTTATCTACAAAATTTTTTTATGCAAAATTTTTGTTGCTATGAATTCTGATCGACTGGTATTTCATCGAAGTTTGCACAGTTGTGTATTAAGGCCCAACTCAGATGTGATTAAATTTTTAACGAAATTCACTTATGGCAACACTAATTCATAAAACTATTTGTATGCAAAATTTCTGGTCCGAATTTAATGAAATTCTGATTTTCAACTTATCTAAAGAAAATTGAATTTGTCGTCAGAATTTTACTATGGCAATATTTTTCTTTTGTATATTTCATGGAAGCCAAATTACTGGATTGATTTCGAAGGAATCCACACAGTTGAAGTAATCTTAAGGCAGGTCTGGTAAATTTTATTGGAGACGAGACGAATGCAAGATGTCAGGAGTGAACTGATGTAGTGGGAAAGTGAGGAAGCATAGCATAAGATGAGAGCGCAGTGATTTATTCAGTGAAATCATCGGTTTGGTTTGCGCCTTTTTTCTATCTACCAGGGTTCCGTTCACTCGATCACACCGATGTAAAAAAAGGTCGGTGTAGGTTAATGTCAAAAAGCCGGTGTCCAAAAATGTAAGTTGTTTGCGAGTGAACGTAGTCGTAGTCAATTAGTCTCATTTCGAAATTGTACTTGGAGAAAATGCGCATTTATAGGTTAGTTATAGTACTGTAATTATTCAAATTTTTTAATGAAATCTATTTATTTTTTATATTTAATTTAGTAACAAATTTTTATATAAAAAACATATTTTATGGTTTCATTTTTTTTATAAATTCAATATTTTAAATTTTTTTCGAATATAATTCAACGAATTGAATATAAACTTATTACTAAAACTATAATTTTTCTATAAATTTGTCAAATAATAAAAAAAAACTGAATTCATAAAAATTTGTTTTGAATTCAAATTCAAACTGACGAAATAGAAATGACAATAATCGACTACGCCCAATGATATTGGTCGAAAAAAGTTACTAAAATCAACACCGGTGTAAACGAGTTAACGATAGAGTGTCGGTGTAATGACGTCATCGTAGTCAAAAAAAAGTGCTACCCCTCTCAGATTCGATGTTATAAAAATGATATCACTTTTTATTTATGTGAATTTAGTGTATAAACTTTATTTACAATTATTTCTGCGTTAAGAATTAGTCTTAAAAATATTTGTCTATCAATAATTAATTTCTACTAAAATTAATTTATCACAAATTATTTAGAATGGAAAACACTATTAATCACTTATTAATTCACTTATATCTTTTTAGTATTCCACTTTGTAAATCAACCACAAATAATCACGTTTCAAATCTCTTTATGATTCAATCACTTTCGAAGTTTGACTTCAACTGTCTTGCGTTCTAGCGGTGTTTCCACCTAATTTACTCATTGTGGAAATCTAGAACTTTTACCAAAGAGGAAGTATTCTATCAAAAATATATACATAGCGTGATTCATTCTTTACTTTTTTTTTTAAATAAAAATAAAACACTTACAATTGAATGCAAATATCAAATCTTTATTATCAACTTTAAGCACATAGTATGGCAATTAATGTTTGAAAATAATTTCCTTCAAATGTTGGCCGGCACTACGTTGCAGCTCGGCCAGTCTGGCGGTCCAATTTTCGATCACTCTCTCAAGCATTTCGACCGGAATCTCATGAATGACACGTGTAATGTTCACTTCCAATGCTTCAATTGTCACTGGTTTATCGGCAAAGACTTTTGACTTTACATAGCCCCAAAGAAAAAAGTCCAAAGGTGTGATATCGCACGATCTTGGTGGCCAATTCACTGGGCCAAAACGTGAAATTAATTGCTCACCGAAATGATTTTGCAATAAATCCATTGTAACACGGGCTGTATGACTGGTAGCACCGTCTTGTTGAAACCAAATATTGTCGAGACCACGGGCTTCAATTTCATGTACCAAAAAGTCCGTTATCGTGGCACGATAGCGCTCACCATTGACGGTAACGTGGCCGCCGGCCGCAGTTTTGAGGAAATACGGACCGATGATGCCCCCGGCCCATAAACCACACCAAACTGTTGTTTTCAATGGATGTAATGGTAGCTCTTGAAACTCTTGTGGATGCTCATCATTCCAAATACGGCAATTTTGCTTATTAACGTAGCCATTAAGCCAGAAATGAGCCTCATCACTGAACAAAATTTGGCTTGAAAATTCCGGATTTTCTTCGATGCGTTCAAGCGCCCATTCAGCAACGTTGCTCAGATGTAAGTCTTGACATGATGAATTGCCATACAATACTGAACAAAAATGACAAATCAGAATGACACTAGTCACGCGTGATTTGTCAAAAAAACCCTATTGAAAAAAAAAGTAAGGTTTGAATCACACGTTACTTATATTAATATTTCACATTTAACTGAAAACTGGGTTTGGTTCAGACAACGATTCAAGATAGGAGATCGAATCTTTCAAATAAAGACGTAATCCTTCTAAATTTTTTATATATTTTCTTTTATTAATTCTTTTAATGATGTATTGTAGAAGAGTTGTCCTAATTCACTTGATTGTTCCTTTAATTCATGCATTAAAAATTACAACATTTTAGTTGCCTGCGGCAAATTGCAGTCTTTCCTACGTAACGCCAGATAACTGACTTCTATTACTTCTATGGCTTCAACCAATTCTGGAATTACAATTAGCTCATTTCCATTGAGAAATATATCCTCTACGGTTAGGTCCGTTAAAACTTTTTAAATATTTGTTTTCATTTCACAAAATCTTTTGAGGATAGAGTTCCACCGTGTAGAGGTGTCAATGATTAATGCTAACTGCTTTCTCATTTTAGTTAGACATTCTTTTGGCAGGATATCATTCTTATCGGAACATTTTCGAAATTTTCGGAGTTTTTACATAGCCGCGGACAGCTCTGCAACTAAATCAAACTTGTTAAATTTTGAGAAGTCGACTTTTTCATTCCAGGTTTGAATTTCATTCGATATGTCATCTTTGTCTTCATCTGACTCGTATCTTCATCTGATTTTTCTAAAGTTTGTTGGCTTTCATTTTCAACTGCTAAATTTGTTTTCTGGGATAATCTTTTGTATAAAACATCTGGAACACCCAAGTGAATATCATGTGAGTGGCAAAGTTTCTGGTAAATGTCCATCAACGAACCCATTTTCTTCATGACAGATGCACACTATCCGTGACCACAGCGACGATATGCTTTTTTAAATTAATATCATATTCTTCTAGTATATAATTTACTATTTCATGCCGGCATTGATCCTTCAATTTGTATCAGTCTCAATCCAAAGATATTATCCTTATAATGTAAATAAATAAAACGATTAATCGATTTTTGTTTGATTAATCGAAATGTTTAAAAAAAAAATCGATTAATCTATTAATTGATGAATCAAACCATGCCCTAATTAATAATCTGCTGTACGTCGAGGAATATTTCCATGCTTATAGGGTGGTAAAAGAAACTTGAGCAATTGAGATCATTTTATCAAGACATGATTTTAATAACGCAATGAGGATATAGGAGTATGCAATATTTATAATTCAACACAATTTTTTTTTAAAAGATCTATTTAAAATCTCAAAATATAATATAATAAAAATTATCACTTACTTGAAATGATTCTTCTGATAAACTAGTCAACTTATTTCCGCGTAGACTGAGATGTTCCAAACGATCGAGATTCATGAATGCTCGTTTTTCAATTTTATCAATTTGATTATCATCTAAATACAATTTCTCTAGAGCCTATTATCAAAGAGTTATTTATAATTATGTAAAAATTTATAAATTACATATAACATTTTTTCCATTTACCTCTAAATCAAAAAATGTATGTTGAGAAATTTCTTTTAATTTATTAAATTTGAAAGAAATTTCTTCTAATTTTGAATGAATATCTCCCTAGAAAAGATTTATAGAAGATTATTGAAATTACATTGGATATTTGAATTAATTTTGAGTAATTTTGAGTGTTGTCTAAGAGACCACCTCTTAGATAAGTCCACATTTTTTATTGGATGTTTTATACCTCGTACCCGCCGTATTCGCCATCGCATTGAGCTATCTGATCATCATCATTTCAAAACTTTTAAAGATATCAAAAAATGGCTAAATAAATGGATTGCTTTAAATTTTAAAGCAAAAAGAATTTTTTTTTATCACGGAATCCATTTGTTGATCGAAAAAAAAGTTGTAGCTAATGATGGAGAATACTTTGATGCATTTTTTCTTTAACATAAATGTGTCTTTTTAAGGTGATATATCGTCTTATTATACCGTTTTCCGGAAGAGGAACAGGTTGGCGGATAACTTAATATAATAGTATAATTTTGGGTGCTTCTGTTATTATACATGTTGTTCGATTTAGATCAGGCATGTCAAACTTATATGATATTACGGGCCACATGATCTATTTTGTATTAAGTTGGGGGCCGCATGTTTTCAATGTTCAAAAAATTAATAAAGTACGATTTTTAGAATAATTAAAAAAACTTTTATTTTAATGAACTCAACTTTTTTATTTAGTACTTTTTCAACGACGATCCAAACTAAACTGGCTGGAGCAAGATCGTTGTCGGCGTTTTTTCTACATTAACTATCTTTCTTAACTCTGATAGCCATCCTACAATCATGTCTAAGTGTATGGCCACATTGGTTCTGCGCTTTCCACGCGGAGTGAGAAAAATATTAACGCGGTGAGAGGAACGAAAACGGTGAGCGAAAATTGTCAACACCGGATATAACTCTTGTCGTTGAACACATTTACATTTTCGCTAGTTTGTCAGTTAAATCACAAATGCAAATGCAAAATGCAAATACGAATTTTTTCACAATTAAAAAAAGAAATCATGGCCTTCTTTTTCGAAAGAGGCGAAGAATTAAATTTCAATTCTTCTCTTTTTTCTATCGTATCCTGCTTTCAACTAACTTGGCTATATGGCCACTTCCATTTAATTACACGCGTATATTTATCGTTGCTCTCATCTTCGAAAGTAAGCGTAGAGCGTATGTGGCCGCACACTAATGTTTACATAGAACTTGTTTCGAATGTTATCGTACCAGCTGTATAAACATGTTTACATTCTCGATAGTCCGTATGTTAACAATGATCATGTCAGCATTTTCTCCACTTGATTCATGTTTCTTACATCTGATAGCCATCCTACATGAATAAAAACCAAAATCCACTTTCATTCGCAAACGATTGAGCAAACACTGGACTTTGCCTTGATCGTCTTGTGTTTAATCACAGTTCGGTTTCGGCCGTCGCTTTTCATTTGACGCCTCGCGCCAGCATCAACCAAAAAGTTCAAACTTTTCAGCTTCAAGCGTCAAAGCTTGATATTTAAAAATGTTTAAATCTCGACGGGCCGCAATTTATGTATTGGCGGGCCGCATGCGTCCCGCGGGCCTCGTGTTTGACATGCCTGCTTTAATGCATTTTTTCTTTAACATAAATGTGTCTTTTTGAGGTGATATATCGTCTTATAATACCGTTTTCGGGAAGAGAAACAGATTGGCGGATAACTTAATATAATAGTATAATTTTGGGTGCTTCTGTTATTATACATGTTGTTCGATTTAGATAATTCGTTTTCTAAATAAACCTACTTTCTCGGACGAATAGTTATATTTAGTTAGAAGTTTCGATATTGTAAGCGCGTAAACAAATTTGAGTGGCTAGATTAGAGTAACATTAAGGAAACGTGCTGAGATCGGGCTAAACGGACCAAAAAGTGTAGGAAATGCCAGAAAGCCGAGCGCGTGTCTGTTGTTCAGCCGGGTACGACCCCTTCCAGCTCGTTTACTACTCATATGTCAACCCTTTTAATTCTGTTTAATTTAACTTATAATTTGTATTGCAAACTAATAATCATATCAAAAAAACACTCAAAATTAATTCATGTATCTGTTTTGTTTTTATATAAATAACATACTTGAAAAGTCCCTTTCATAACTTGATCAATTCGATTATCATGTAATTCCAAGAGTCTTAAATTTTTCAAGAAATGAAAGCTAGTATCACTCATACTGGAAATTTTATTATTACTAAAATCTAACTCTTGAAGAGATGTAAGATGTCTTAATGCATCGGACGGTAGTGAACTTCCAGAATATCCATGAGAGATTTTAAATGAAATAAGTGAATGACCAATCTAAATTTAAAATAAGAAATATTTTTATCAAAAATTATAAATATTATAATTTTTCAATTAATAAAAACCTCAGTGAATGCATCATTTTCAATTGTTCCAATACCATTTTCACTTAAATCTAAACGTTTTAGTCCTCTAACATATTTGAATGCATGCGATTTAATCGTCTGTAGTCCACCTCGTGTTACTTGTAAGTCTTCCAATTCGACACCAAACTCTAAAAATTCTTCTGGTCCCAACGATTGTGTTTTCATCTTTGATATCGATAATGAACGCATATTCCTCATTCTAGTCATACTTTAGAAATAAATAAAATATTTTATTCAAAACAGTATAATGTTTATACTTTCTCAATTCCTGAAGATTTGTCGGTGCATTTTCTCCTCCACTCAGATCCAATTTTAAAAGTGTATATTGAAATACATTGAACATTTCGACAGGAGCAACTATTTTAATTCGATTATCTCTTAAACTTAGAACTCTAGAAATTTATAATAATACATATTTAATTAGATTTATGTTTATTTCCATGTTTAGGCGTTTAGATAAAATCTTTGTTTGGAGTGATTTAAGAATACAAATTAAATATTTAATAGCAATAAACGCTCATTATTAGAGTAACCCAAAAATATGTTCTTAAAAAATGCCGCACACTTGAGGTAATCGAGCTAAACTACGTGAGCTAAATTTCTCACTGAAAGTGAAAAATTCAGCATTTGCATTGGTCGTCGCACAGTTCAGCGAAGCTATGAAATTGCGTCGCCTGGTCATGAGCGACATGAACTAAGCTTGCTCACGTAGTTCAGGCGGAACGAGCTTCGCTGGCATCGCTGACACTAACATATACATACTTTCGGCATTTCAGAGTAGAATCGATGCTTGCAAAAATGTAGTAAGTCTTCTTTATTTTGTGTTAGTATCTTGTCCTTGTCGACACAAAAAACTCGGGATCCGTTAAATCGGGCAAAAGAGTATGGAATTCGCCATATTTCATACGTTTCATCACAAATAGTGAACACCAAACGCTTCCTTTCCCTTTCCTTTCAAGAAAACTCAAAAAAATGTCTTGTTCAAATTCCTCTTCAGACAAACCTGATTCGAAGTCTAGGTCTAGTAATAATTCATCGATACTATACTCGCACATTATATCTCTCTGACGGCTCAAATAGAACTGATGGCATGAATTTGCCAAAAATATCGCTGCGTAGCTTAGTTCCAGTGTGCAACGGGGTTAACGAGCCCAGCTAAGCTATGTAACTACAGCGAGGCTCGCCCACATAGCTTAGTTCAAGTGTGCGGCGGATTTAATATACTCCATTAGCTTTGCTAATAGCCTTACTTTGAAGTCATAGCTATTAAAAAGAGCAAACCAAGCAAGCAAGCAAGAGCAAAATATGTTCTCCAGTTGATTTAGACGCCTCACTGACTACGAGTAAGCATGCTTTTGCTTATCCTCGCCCACTGATGATCTCGTGGTAAATGGGAACATTAGAATGGTAATTGTTCGCAAATGTCTGCACTTCCTCGCTTGCTTGGTTTTGCCTTTATTAATTGTGAATTTTTTTTAATATTCTGCATAATTTACCTTAAATAATCAAAACTATTGAAAAGTTTTTCTGGTAAATTTGTTAAATTATTTCCTGAAAGATCCAATATTTGTAAAGAATTTGTTAAACTATCGAAAGCTACTGGTGACACATGCGTTAAACCGCAATATCTCATATAAATTTCTCGTATTTTAGCTGGCTTGAATGCATCTTCCTATAGAAAAATATGAAGAAAAATTGAAAACTATTGATATTCGCCCTTGTTCTCAGATACAGCGTTACGTTAGTTTATTCGATAGTACTCGATACTCCATTTTCGCTGTTCTTGAATACGGAACGTTTCATTTGAGTTCAACCGGGAATAAAATGTGCCAACGTATTCGATTCTATTCGATATTTGTTGTTCTGTGATTCATCGGAATGTAATTTTTAAAGTTAAACTACTTATTTCAGTTTCGTTGCGTTTGGTGCAAGTACCATAAAGTCTGATGATTGAAAATGTTGGTAAAGAGATTGGGAAATGTATTTTTAAATATAAAATAACGAAATGTATTCTTTAAATTAGGAGTGGAAATAAAGTTCTACAAACACTGGCCAATTCAACATATATACTAATCGACACAATGAAAGAGAATCCTGATTTGGCTAACACGAATGCCAATGGAAGAATCTCTCAAAAGAATTCTTTGTTCATTAACAAGTAAATTAGCAAGTAAATTAGAAGCGTTAAATCCATTTTATTGATCCAATAGCTTACAACAAAATTTGCTAATGAAGAAACAAACACAGCCAGCTGATTTTTGACATGCGATGCTGACTGTTTCTCTAACCGTCGAACGCAGCCAATTGACTATTTTTTAGAACACTGATCGCGTTGCGAATCGAATCGATTACGTTACGTTTACTTACCTAACGCCGTATCTGAGAACAGGGATGATTATAGATTTTTTTTTTGCATTTATATTACCATCAAAATTTTTATTGGATTTCCATCGAAAAATGTTCGATTCAAAACATCAAAATTTACAAAAGAATTTGGTGGTAACTTTTCAATATTATTATATTCTAAATGAAGATTATCCAAACTTAATTTTGCACTTGATTTTGTATCATTTGGTGTCATACTGTAGATAACATTATGAGAAATATCAAGTGTTCGTAACATTTTTAATGGTGACAAAGCATCAAAAGGTATTTCTGATAACATATTATCAGTTAATAATAATTTTGATAGACGTGGCATACCATCCATAAATACGCTCGGATCAATTTCATATAAATTATTTCCACTTAAATCTAATGTTTCTAATACTAATAAACCAGAAAATCCATGAGATTGTAACATTGAAATTGAATTCTCTTTAAGCATTAACGTTTGTAAACTATCCTCTAAACCACGAAATGAATCATGATTAATATATTTAATATGATTATAGCTAAGATCAAGATATTTTAATTTTTGTAAATGACGAAAAGATTTCGATGGTATATCAATTAAATCATTATATGGAAGTATCAATTCCCATAAAACTCGTTCTAAACCAAAAAATGCATCATCTGGTATTTCGGTTAAATGATTGTTGGATATTTTTAATCGATACATCCCTATAAAAAGAAAATATACATAATATTAAACCTGTCAATAATTAATTTTTATTTAATTAGAGCTGGAACTACATTCAACAAAAAAGTATCACTTTTTGGTAATTATATTTTGTCCCTTTTTATCGCATGAAGATTTCGTATCATACTTTAATTTTTTTTAGAAGTCAAAGCTATAAAAGTTTTAGGCCTAAGTTATAGGACGATCATTGTAATGAAGGAAATAATTTTACAATGGAAAATTAACCTATTACAAAGATTATTTCTTTAAAAAAAAAAATAATGCAAAACATAGGAAATAGTTTAGTAAATAGATTTTAAATAAAAATTCTTAGGTATATCATGTAATTTGTTTTTTTTTTATAATTTGAATGATGAAACATGTTTTAATCGTTCAGCTATTTTGCGCAACTGCGTTTCAATTCCATTTCATTCCACTGGAGAACTGCCAAGTTGATTACTTCATCAGAAATTTTTCGTCGGTATTCTAACGTCACGCTTCAGCGTCCCAATAAGAAAATATTAATAATATATGAAAATATATAAAAAAAAATGGATAAAATTTGTGGCTTATCGGTAAAAAAAAGGAAAAGGAAGAAATAATCAAATTGAATTAGATGAAAAAAACTTTCTTCTTATAGTAAACTATTACAAGACTTAGGCCTAAGTTAAACGACGATCATTGTAATGAAGGAAATTGTGGAACTAGTGAAACCGAACGTTTTTCTTTGATTTTCAATGAAAGGTGGTTATACCTATTTTACGAATGTCAGAGAAACTTACAGTCAGATTTTCGTTCACAGCTGATGGTTTCTTATAAGAAGAAGGCTTTTTTCATCGAATCCAATTAGATTATTTCATTTTTTTTCAAATATTATTATTTTCTTATTGGGACGCTGAAGTTTGAGGTTAGAATATCGACGAAAAATTCCTGATGATGGAATCAACTTGGCAGTTCTCCAGTGAAAGAATGAAATTCAAACGCAGTCCACAAAACAGCTGATCGATTAAAACATGTTACCGTCATTCAAATTATAAAAATCATTATAAAAAACAAATTACGTGATATACCTAAGATTTTTTATTTAAACTCTATTTACTAAACTTTTTCCCATGTTTTGCATTATTTTGTAAAAAAAAAATAATCTTCGTAATAGGTTAATTTTCCATTGTAAAATAATTTCCTTCATTACAATGATCGTCGTATAACTTAGGCCTTAGCTGTGAACGAAAATCTGACTGAAAGTTTCTCTGACATTCGTAAAAGAGGTATAACTACCTTTCATTGAAAATCAAAGAAAAATGTTCGGTTTTCACTAGTTCCAAAATTTCCTTCATTACAATGACCGTCCTATAACTTAGGCCTTAGTTTTGAAATAGTGAAAATTGAAAAATACTAAAACCCTTAGTTATGTGAACGAAACGGAGACGGGACAGCCACGGGAACGGACTGCGATGCAGTTATGTTGGCGAACTTTTTGACATTTGACAACTTCATTGTCAATCAATTTTGAGTTTGATTGTAAATAAAAGTGTACTTTTAAATACAGAATTAAAAAAACAACGTGAAAAAAAGGAAACCACGAAGTTGGGCTTCTCGACCCATAAATAGGTAAAGAAATCGATTTGGATTCTTCAACGTGTATTTTCTTGGTTGTTGCGACTTTTTATATTCCGTTTGAAATTTATCACGGAGATACGTCCATTTTTTTTAACGTTTGTAGGATTTAAAAAATTTGTTCGGTTATTGTATCACAGATGCAAGCTTACTAGGATTATTCATGCTTTTGGCTATGGCCATCCAAATTTGGTTTTTCTGTTTTATTTTATAGGGCTTTTCTCGTATAATTCTGGATATTCTTTAATTTTTTCATTTAACAATCAATATTTCGCTGTCAATTTTAAAATTTCCGCCATCCATTTTTATAAAATTTTAGAGTTGTTTGACTTTTATAGAAAATTCGTTTACAATATGAAAAAAAGGAGAACAATCGTTACGATACATACAAATGTCAAAAAACGGATTGGAATTGAATCAAATTGTACGCCCGTTCCGTCTACATAACACCGGCCATACAATTTCATGTATTTATTTTTTTCGTTTCGACGCCATCTCGTCTCCGTTTCGTTTACATAACTAAGGCTTAATACACATCTATTTTCAATCATTTTTGTTAATTTATGTTTCGTATTTTGGTTAAAATTAAAATTTTATTTAAAAAAAATTAAATAACTCATTTAATTCTATAAATTAATTGAAAAATATCTTCCATATAACATATGTACGTAAGAGGCACTGGCATAGAATATTTCCACTTTTTGCTAAATGTAGTTCAGACTTAAGGGTTGGATTAATTTCTTTAGGTGCAGCTACACGCTTTTATATATGTTTCCACACAGCAAAATAGAAGAAAAATTACATATGTAATTGAATCACTAAATTCGAAAAGGGCTGTCGTTTTTTGTTTTCAAAATGTACTCTTTCGTCATTTTTTATCTTCGCATATAGAGGCATGTTCCAAAATGTGTGAAAAATTAACGTTTCGACATAAAAAATTGTCCCAAATGTAAACACATGTGTGAAAACATATATAAAAACACATTGTGTATGGGCACCTTTAATTACCGGTAGCTTGTAAATAGTATGGTTGTATTTCTCGTAATCCTGTATTTTCCATATGAAGCATAAATACCTAAATGAAAAATATATAATTTTAAAATGAAATGAATAACGCCAATGGAATTTTGTAAGGTGACAAGCGACAATCGATTGTCGGTTTCATACATTACGGATATAAGGCGATTTGTTATTTAAGAATGATTAATTTTGATTCAACAACTAAACGGCCAATGTGAGCATATTCCGCATTCATTGCTCTATTTGCACTCATACCTTTCTTAGCTACAATATCTCTCCTGAAGACATCTCTCTTATGATATTCATTAAACTGATAATCGCTGTCACCTAACTGAAGTCCATTGTAGCATTTTTATTTTACCTTCGAATTGTTGACCATTTTAGGTAACGCTGGGAATGGAACATCCTTACAATGTACAATTCCTAAATCTTGTGCTGCCTTCGAACATGTGCATAACGGATTATATGTACAGGGTGGGAAAACCATTTGTTCAAATTCTCTCATAGATGCACCTGCCAAAGATGCCCATATCATAAGAGTTATTGTAACAACAATAAGAATGTATCCAAACTTTAGAAGTCCGTCCAAACTCTAAAATAGAAAATATATTTTTTTAAATATTTTAGCATTCGTAATTTTTTATTAGAAATATTAGGAATTATATAAGATTGCTAATTCAAAAGAATGAAACGAACTGCATACAGATCCTGCAAATTTCCGACTTAAATGAGATGTTTTAAATTTTCTATCATTATTGTTGAGAAAATTGTTTTTTGAAATTATTATTGAAATTTAAAGAAAGATAAGTTAATAAATTTACGTCTATATGGTCAATTAATTCAAAAATATACTATGTTATTGTAATTTTTAGAGAATAAACATAACAGGTGGGCTGAAAAGTTCGTATCGTTCCTATGAGAGGGCGCCACTAGAATTAAATCCATAGCATTTTTCGTTAGTACCAACCTTCAAAAGATACGTGTATAAATTTAACAGCTGTCGGAGTATTAGTTTGTGACATATAGCATTTTGAGTGAAGCAACTTTTGCTATTTTGAAGAAAATGGATAAAAAGGAATTTCGTGTGTTAATAAAACACTGTTTTTTGATGAAAAAAATGCTGCTGATACCAAAAAGTTTATGATGTGATGAGTGTTATATGGACTCTGCGCCAGGCGAAGCAACCATTCGTAAGTGGTTTGTTAAGTTCCGTACAGGCCATACGAGCACCAAAGACGATGAACGCAGTGGACGTCCAAAAGAGGCTGTTACGGAAGAAAACATCAAAAATATCCACAAAATAATTTTGGATGACCGTAAAGTGAAGTTGGTCGAGATAGCTCTAAAGATATCAAAGGAACGTGTTGGACATATCGTTCATGAATGTTTGGGTATGCGAAAGCTCTGTGCAAAGTAGGTGCCGCGCGAGCTCACATTCGACCCAAAAACAACAACGAATTGATGATTCTGAGCAGTGTTTGGAGCTTTTCAATCGTAATAAACCCGATTTTTTGCGTCGATATGTGACAATGGATGAAACATGGCTGCATCATTTCATTCCTGAGTCCAAACGACAGTCAGCCGAGTGGACTGCACGCAATAAACGCTTATTTTCAATCAAAAGAGAAATCGTACTACAAAAATGGTATCGAAAAGTTGGAAGATCGCTATAATCGGTGTATCGCCCTCGATGGCAACTAAGTTGAATAATAAAATCGAATTTGATAAAAAAAAATGTGTTTTTCTTTAAAACGATACGAATTTTTCAGCCCACCTACACTGATTTCTCCACTCAGACGCTCATTCTATTCTTCTTCCCAATACCGACGCTGGTAGCCCCTGGAAAAGTAAAGATTTTTCTATGATTTGACAGAAAAGTAGTGGGGTAGACTTTTCTGTCAAATCATAGAAAAAATCTTTGCTTATTAATCTGGAGGATGTGTGAAAATACGAATAATCAATCTTTAATATTTTGGGACTTAATTATTTAAAGACTCCGAATACGCTCAGAATACGCTGCTATGCGCTGTTATGTTGGTATATCCTTCATAAGAACGTTTGTGAAGTTTCATTTCAATCTGTCGATTCATTCTTTTTTTACAACCCATTTAATGGGGATGTGTCACAGTATTTTTTAAAAAGCAAAAAATTGAATATCATGATTAAATTCTTTGTTTTGGAAGGTTTAAAAGCAAAGGAAATTTATGAACGATTATTAAAAGTGTATAAGGACTCTTTACCTTCGAAATCCACCGTTAAAATTGGGCTGCTGAATTTAAGCGTTGTCGTACAAGCCTTAAAGATGATCCATGTCAAGGACGTCCAAAAAGTGTATCAACAACAGAAAATGTACAAAAAATACAGGATATGGTTTTGGGATTCATCACTATGGATGAGACTTGGGTCTATCATCCTGAGTCGAAAGCAGAATAAAAAGAGTGGTGTGAAACTGATAATTCGGCTCCAAACCGGGTTAGGGTCCAAAATTAGCTGGTGGATTATCTCCAAGACGGTAAAACAAATAATTCTTACTCGACCAGCTCGAAAAAAAAATTCTTGAAAAGGCCCGGCTTAAAGAAGAAAAAAATCAAGGCAATGCACCAGCTCACAAAAGTCAAAAAACCATTGCAAAAATCACGGAATTAAAGTACGAATTGTTGAAAATTGCTGAAAAAATTCCTGGCTGGAAAGCGTTTTACATCAAATGACGAGGCCATGGCAGCTGTATAGGCGTATTTTGGATGCCTACCGGATTTTAATTTCAGGGATGGAATTCTTAAATTGGAGAATCGTTGGAACAAGTGCATTGAGGTTCAGGGAGACTATATTGAATAATAAAGTATATTTCGATACATAAAACTGTGTTTTTCTTATCGACGCCGAGAACTTTTTGACTAGCCTAGTAGTAGGAAACACATGAGTAAAAGCAATAACAGTGTTCTTCACACGGTTACAGGGGAATCATCTCCGATTCTGGGCGAAATGATTCCAGCATTGGGGCTAGATGAGTATGTGTTTCGACATACGTTTTTGGTGGATATAATGGATGATTGTGTCATGGGCCTTGACTTCATGAAGCAGAATGGAGTGAGCGTAAACATTGAAGATAGATTACTGCGATGTGATAATATAGAATTCCCGTTAATATTAGAGTAAGCAGATTCCAGTGTCAGTAAATTATATCTACGAGACCAGCAAGTTACGTCAGATGCGAATGCTGTTGCAGAAGTGAAACGGGTGAACGACGTTGGAATGACAGCTAGAGTTTCGGAGTTGTCAAAAAGTGACAATAAATCGAAAAGAAGGAAGTCCAGTGTCGTAGATACTAAAGGGGCTATTGAGATAACCAGTAAAGACTGCAGGAATGCAAACAAGGTAGTGGCTATCCGAACAATAAGGATTGGAGGTGATAGCATGTCGAGCATCCGAAACGAGCAGCTAAAGTATGTAGATGTTGGACCAATTCTTAAATGGAAGAAAAAAAGTCAGCGTCCAAAATGGAGTACTGCTACAGCATGCGGTGATACAACAAAAAGTTATAGGGCTCAGTGCGACTCGTTGGAGTTATAAAATAGCGTTCTTGGGAGAAATTGGGATTCTCCTGATGGTAAAGTTAAACTAATGCAGTGGGTTGTACCCAAGTCCAAAGTACATGAGGTGCTTGGGAAAACACATGTTGGGACTTCAGGGGGACATTTGGGAATCAACAGAGCATTAGCTAAGATACGAGAAGGAGAACGATTCTATTGGGTACACTGGCAAGCTGATCTCAAAAGTTGGTGGTTGAAGTCGAATTTCGAAAGAGATGGAATCATAAAGAGATTTGAAACGTGATTATTTGTGGTTGGTTTACAAAGTGATAATTATTAGAAATAACGTTTTCCATTGTGAATAAACTTTGATAAATGAATTTTGTAATAATTAATTATTGATAAACAAATATTTTTAAGACTAATTGTAAGCGCAGAAATAATTCTAAATAAAGTTTATGCACTGAATTCACATAAATAAAAAGTGTTATCATTTTATAGCATTCGAACCAGAGGGGTAGCACCCAACAATATGATCCATTAATTCAGCTTAGGCTTACCAATGTTTATTTCGAACTATGAAAAATTTTAAAATAAAATATATGCAAGAAACGAATACAATTACTAAATTTTACATATTCAGAGTTCCAAATTAAAAAGAATGTACATATTTTAAGTGTTATGCAAACAAGTGCAAGTGTGTATAGGAAACCTTAAAATGTTTGTACCCATTTGAAACATGATTTCTTGAAGTCGGAAATCAAATACCAAAATCGATTATGAAGACTTTTAAATTCAGTATAATTGAAAAATTGTCTTTTTGTTTATTTCATTTGTTCGATGTATGTGCTGCCATCTGTGTTTACATACATTTTTAAACATAGATTATAAAAAAATTGGAGTACGGAGTACTCTAAATCTTTTTATTTTGAAATTGTTCAGTTGAACATGGAACAAAAACTTGCATTAATAGAAACTGTGTTAAATGTGTACGAAGAACTTCATTTCATTTGGACTTAAAATATACATCTGATATTTGTTATTCTGGTTTAGTTTGTTCCCAATATATTAGATTACGTTAAAATAAATCGCCTGGGACTCGTTAATACTTAATTTTCACTATATTTGTTTAGTCTACTTTTCTGCTCTAAATTTAATGCTATTTAATTAGCATACATATACCTATATAAAAACCATTAATTTCAATGCAATTACATAAGATTCCACGACTTCTCGAATATCTCTGCAACTAGAGCTGTCATCTTTTGGTGGAAGGTGTCATTTTAAAACTTAGACCAGGGTAGGCATTCTGTACGGCGACAGGCGATTGTCGCTCGTTGCTTTCATATGATTTTAGAAGTCGATGTTTATGTTTTTGGCAATTTTTTTATTTTACTCTATTCTTATTTCTTTTCTTTTTTTTAATGTAAAAAAATTAATTTAATAATATTATTTGAAACATTAAAAATATTTGCTTTCTTTTTGAGTAATATCGCCTGTCACCGTACATAATGCCTACCCAGAGCTTCGTTCCGGTTTACGGTTATGTTCCCAACATTTTTGCGTTTCGGTTTTTTTTCTCCTTCTTCTCTTCAATTACGGTTAACCGTCTTAAACCGGTTTTTTTGAAAATATTTGTATTACTTTACCTAGAATTTTAATACAATAATTAGCAAGTACGTAAAAGTACAAGACTGGGTATTACAAAATAGAAAACATACGTTTCGTTTGACTTTGAAAAGAACTTTAACATTTCTTGAGGATATGTTGCCATATTAATAATCTATCCTATCTCGCATCTTCCTAACATGGAAAATTTATACACAAATTTTAAAAGCATAAGAAAAAACAAGAACAATGCAGATTTGTAATGCTTAACCCTCACCTTAACGGCAATTTTTTTCCCCTAATCTTAACGGTATTAACCCGGGTTAATATTTTTTTTTCATGTATTTAGTATAGGAAATTTTTTCTGATGGCCCTTTTTAGGATTAATAAACAAGCTTTTCAACTTTCTATAACCGGTTCTTATGCTATGTCTTTGTGTTTGTAAAGCTTACACTATATTTTTAATTAAGTATGGGATAGGATGTTCTTCCGCTTTGAAGGATATTCAAGAGTCAATTTACGTAATAGATGTCATCAAAGCCTGCCAAATATGGGACTAAATTGTGGTGGGCATGCGATTCCAAAACTGCTTATCCGTTGAATGGTCAAATTTATAAAGGAAAAGTAAATAATACCAGAGATGTCAAACAAGGAGAGCGCGTAGTAAAGGAATTAGTAGCTCCATACAAAAATTCAGATAGAAATGTTACTACAGGCAACTTTTTCACATCATTTGATTTGGGTATACAATTGAATGGGTGGAATTTGTTATTGGTAGGCACTATGAAGAAAAATAAAACATACCTACCTACAGAGTTTTAGCCATTAAAAACCAGAGAAGTTTTATCCTCTAGATTTGAAAGCGGGAAATTATTCATTGTTATAATATCACAAAAGGGGGAGTTGACACAGTGGATTAGATGCTGAACAAGTACACCACCAAAAGAAAAACAAATCGCTGGCCACTGGCTTTATTTTATAATCTATTAGATACAGCAGCATTGGCAACTTACATTATTTTCTCAACAAACAATCCATCACATATAAAATCAGTAAAAGCTAGTCATCGCCGGGAATTTATTCGGGATTTAGCGGAACATCTATGCTTTCCGAAGAAAACAAAGTGAGCAAGGATTCCCAGAATAATGGCTTGTTTTGACATCAAAAGTGCCGTCGAATGTATTTTGGGACTGACAATTGATGAGATAAAGCATGAGGGAAATGAGCCGTTTGAACCAGATGAAATTCCAGAGCGTGATTCTACCGGTCGAATGAAAATAAAAGGAGGATGTTATATGTGTTACCAGCAGGAGAGAAAAAAGAGCGCTACCCGGAAACAATGCATCACATGCAAGAAACCAATTTAAATTGTTCAGATGATACACACTGTATAGAAGGTCCCACTCCAGATAGATATGTATTTTTTCCACTTTGGAAAACAGATATGAGTTCTTGCTCATGGAACATGCGTCTATACGTGAAGATAAAAAAAACGGCGAAAAAGTACATTTTGAAGAAAAAAAAACCGACATGAGCCCTTTTCGAAATTGGTGATTCAATTACATTTACGTGGATTTTTCTAAAACTTTAATACCGGTTAAAAATGAAATAAAATATAGTTGTTTCGGTTAAAATTGAAAGCATTCTGTCTCGATGATATAGAGACCATTCAAAAGTTTGGAGGCAATACCACACTATTAAATCATTGTAAAAAGTGCATTGAATCAGAAAGAGATAACTTCGAATAGAGAAACAAAAAATCCTGAAAAATATTGTTTAATTTCATTTTTTAGCAACAGTAACAGAACTTTATTGCCACTCCATATACTTGTATGTATAAGAAATATAATAATGATATTCAAATTAATATACTGTTGCATGCTACCCCCCTGGTTCGAATGTTATAGAATGATAACAATTTTTATTTATGTGAATTCGGTGTATAAACTTAATTTGTAATTATTTCTGCGTTAACAATTAGTCTTAAAAATATTTGTCTATCAATTATTAATTATTACAAAATTATTTTATACAGTTTATTCACAATGGAAAACACTATTAATCACTTATTAATTTACTTATTTATCAAATCTTTAATATTACCTTTGCAAACCAACCACAAATAATCACGTTTCAAATCTCTTGGAACTAATCTCTTTCGAAGTTTGACTTCAACTTCAATTGTATAGAAGTATGACTTCAACTCTCAACTGTCTCGTTTCAGTGATGTTTCCACCTTATATACTTCATCGTGGAAGTCGAGAGTATTCTATAAACGTCTAGAAACTTGAAAACCAAATATGATAATTTGTGTGGTTAGTTCGTGTTTTCTTAGAATGTTTGGTGGTTTCGAGAACCATCAAACATTTTAATTTATTCATTTTTAATTAATTACGTGTTTTTCTAGTTTGTGTTTGTGTAAATACAGTGCAATACATACATATAACAGGTCAATTCAAAAGTCCCCGGCCTACCATAGTAAAACACATTTTTTTGGCAAAATTCGTTTTTTTTATTCAACATAATTCCCTTCAAGGGTGATACACTGATTATAGCAACCCTCCAACTTTTCGATACCATTTTTGTCCTTTGCTTCAAAATAGGCCTCAGTTTCGGCGATCACCTCTTCATTCGACTAAAATTTCTTCCCAGCAAGCATTCTTTTGAGATCTGAGAACTGGAAATAGTCGCTGGGGGCCAGATCTGGAGAATACGGTGGATGCGGAAGCAATTCGAAGCCCAATTCATGGATTTTTGCCATCGTTTTCACTGACTTGTGACACGGTGCATTGTCTTGGTGAAAAATGACTTTTTCTTCTTTAAACCAGGTCTTTTCTCACGAATTTTTACGTCCAATTAGTCCAAAAGGTTTCAATAATAATTTGAGTTTATTGTTTTATCAGTTTGGAGGTAATCCACCAACAAAATTCCTTTTGCATCCCAAAAAACTGATGCCATAATCTTCTTCACTGATCTTTGGGCCTTAACCTGTTTTGGAGCCGAATTATCGGTTTTTTGATTCTGCTTTCGACTCAGGATCATAGTGATAGACCCAAGTGTCATCCATAGTGATGAATCGGCGCACAAAATCCACTTTATCCTTTCGAAAATGCTCCAAATGTTGATGAGAAAGTCGCATTTGCATTTTTCGGAAATGCGGCAGCCAATTTGCATAGAGCTTTTTGAAACCTAAAACTTCAGCTAAGATGTGATGTAGTGATCGATATGAGATGCCTATGGTGTCAGCTGCCTTATCCATAGCCACTCGTCTGTCTTCCGAAACCATATCCTGTATTTTTTGTATTTTTTCTGTTGTTGGTACACTTTTTGGATGTCATTGACGTGGATCGTCTTCATGGCTTGTACGGCCAGATTTAAAAAGGCACCCCATTTTTCAAAGGTGGATTTCGAAGGTGAAGAGTCCGGATAATAATTGTCAAGCCAAGTTTTTATCTCAACGGTATTTTTTTGGCCATAAAGCAATGTTTAATCAACACACGAAATTCTTTGTTATCCATTTTCTTTTCAATAACAAAAGTTGCTTCACTCAAAATGCTATAATTCACAAACTAATGATCCGACAGCTGTCAAATTTATACACGCGTCTTTTGAAGGTTAGGGCTAACTAAAAATCATATGGATTTAATTCTAGTACCGCCATCTATGTGTCAGGCCGGGGACTTGTCAATTAGCCTGTTAAGACATACATAATAGGTGTGTTTTTTGAGAATTATTATAGACTGCTATTTAACTTACTCAAAAAGAGGATTCTTTTTTTCAACCTACCGAGTCCGGAAATCGAAATGTCCGTATAATTCAAATCGCTGTCAAATGTAAACCGCACATCTTGCAATAATAAAATTGGACACGAATGCTGCTTAACATATTGTCTGTAGTAGTAAAAATTATTTCATGGTGTAAAGACGCGTTCTCATTTTTTAAACGAAATTCAATTGCTGCGCTTCATTTCAAACATCGAAATGCGGAGAGATTTAAATCACATGAATTTGAGTGGAAAGTTGTTGTATTGTACAATTAAACGATTCGACGAGATTGAGAGCATAAAAAAACGCCATGGCGGAGTACGGCGATGCACTGTAACTACTCGAGAAAACGTAAACAAAGTGCGTAATCGGTTGTATCGTAATCCGGAGCGGAGTTCGTAGTTCATAGCAAATTAATTGAACATAAGCGATAGAAGTGTTCGGCAGATAATGAAAAATAAGCTTTGAAAAGCAAAGTGTCAAGAACTAACTGATGCTAAAAAAATAGTTCGATTCGAAAGATTGGTGATTGGTGATTTACCAAAATTTGGTATTTTCGGTTGAGAAAACATTCTGCATTGAACAATTTCTCAACAAACAAAACGATCGCAATTCTGAGCATTTGAGAGTCACAAGAAAATAAGGTGGAACACAGGTAGCACACAAAGCACGACAAAATTAACAATGGTTGCAAAATAACCGTATTCACCAGATCTGAATTGGTTGGATTATTCCATTTGGGAATTTTACAAGCGCAGGCTTGCAGAAAAACACACAGAACTTTGGCCGGTTTAGAAAAAAATTTGACTCCTGAATGGAGCTGTTTAAGCCAAGACATCGTGCGACCATCGTGTGCATAGTTTGAAAAGAGATTGAAGCTGATGGTTAAGGCAAAAAAGAGATTGAAGCTGATGGTTAAGGCAAAAGGCGGTTACATACCATTCGAATAATTTTAAAATTAACTATGTATTATATGGTAAACTATCATTTCCATAATTTAAAAAAACCAACCAATAAACAAAAAAATTACAGCGTTTTTCCACTTTAACACTTCAATTGCCGGACCTGGTATGTCTATCTTATAGTTGCCGGAACACGCAGTCAACTTTAGTTATGTTTTTTGAGGTTCGGAAAAAATTAAAAACTCTTTTTTGTTTAGACAAATAGTGAAATTAAAACAAATAATATTTTGCGAGACGGCCATTTGAAGTATTGCTTTAACCAAATAAAACTAAAAGCAATAAAAATAATAGAGAAAAAATACAAAATGTAGGTTGATTCAAAATTCAAACAAATTTTCTGTTACCTTCAAATACTGCAATAAAAAAAACAAAACTTTCGATTTGTGCCATCTATATTTTCAATATAGTACTAAATATCTCTTGTTAAAATTAGACGGCGACAAATAAAATTGCTTAAATAAACGATTGTAAAAGATATGGTAATCGTCCGTACTTTTCCAACAAAAAAAAAACACATCTAATACTGAATTTATTCTGAAAAAATATCGTTTTTTAAATCCATCCAATTACGGAAACTCGATCCAAAAAAGTCCTTGTAATAGTCACGATATGTTCTTAACAGTGTCGCAATTTTGTTTGAGTACTAAAAATTAATTGCCCAATCCACTGAAAGAAGTGAAATAAGAATTTGGTTTTCATTACGACTATTATAAGAATTTTTTTTTATAGAGTGGCCACAATTCGGTTATCGGCGTCAATTTGGTATATTTACCCTAGGAGCTTAAAATTGTCGAATTACTTACCCAGGGTCTACATTAGCCAATATTTGTGGCATACCAGCAAAATTGGTTGCTGGTATACCAATTTTTCTGATATGACAATTCTGGTATACCATTTTCGTAGACAGCGCTGGTATACCAATTTTTGACATTTGCATTTAATAAAAAGGCGGAAACTAAATTTTTGCAGAGTGAAATTATCAAATTGATAAATATGTTTCGAGAAAAAGAAGAAAAATATAGAAGGATTGATTTTTAAAAAAAGGGACATGGGAAGATATTGCCACAAAATTGAATTCGACATTTTAAAACCAATATTTTGGCTATTTTTATTTTCTGTTCTCGATTCAACGACATGTCAGATACTGGAATTGGTATACCAGTATTGGTCCACGTAAAAAAACTGGTAGTATTTTATTTCTGGTAAGCCAATTGGTATACCAGAAATATTGGCTAATCTAGACCCTGTGTTATATAGGGTCTTTTAATAGGGACATAACAATTTTGTATCTTTATATGAACGTACCCTTAAACATTAATAATGACCTGTTAATGTCAAAACGTAGATTAAAGTCAACATTTTCATCATGGTAAAGCCGGCGCCAAACGATGGGGTGAACGTTTGATTCAAATGGTTGCCTCCAAAGTTTGAGTCAAATATTGGACGATTGACATGGCAAGTGTCCTGCTACACGGTGGAACGAATGTTTGATCCAATACATTCGATCCAAAGTTGGTTCAAATGTTGGTTCAATTTTTTCTGACATTTGTGTATTTAAATTAAATACAATATTATTATAATATTTTTATTAAAAATAATAATATTTAATAATAATTTAAAATTTTTTAATCAATGGAAAATGATGCTGATGTTGTCACTGCTGCCGCGACAGTAGTTTTGTTATCTTGTTGCAAATTATTGCTGGCAAAAATTAAATTTAAAAGACGTAAAAGGAGGTGGTTTAAATGAATAATAAATTTATTTTTTTTAAACCTATGGCACCTACCCTGACAAAATGTAGCCAAATCAAGTATTTCTTTGCTTATTTATTAAAACTTTTAAGCTGTCAAGCATAAAACCATTGATTAAATAGACCAGAATTAACCTTAAATCAAAAAAACAATATTTTTTATGAATTATAAATTAACACTATAAAAGGCTATAAAAACATTTTTTTATACAAATGAAAATTCGTCCAATTTTAATAAAAGATATATCATGTCAAATTATAAAACCTTCCAATGTTGGACGATTCGTGTAGCAGTGGAATTCAAATGCATGAAATGTGAACCAAATGCTGTGGTGGGGTTACAAAAATCCCTTTGACGCGTGTCAAAAGACCGACAACAGCACGAACATGTTCCAACATGAACGTTGGACACATGACATTGGACACACTTAGTTCGCGCATCGGCCACACGATGCGTCCAACCATCAAGCGTCCAACGTTGGAAGGTGTTCGTAGCATCGTCTGGCGCCGGCATAAAGTTCACGAACGAGCAACGCTTGGAAATTATTAAAAATTACTACCGAAATTCCGAGTCGGTGGTCGCAACTCTAAGAGCCGTAATAATCGTCCCACCCGACAGGCTGTGCGTGCTATAGTGGATAAATTCGAATCAACATTTTCACTATTGGATGTTCCAGTGTTACTTATATATTCGTCAGACAAGATTTTACCAGATATTTCGAGCAAAACTCTATATTTAACACAATAGTTAAGTTAAGCTACTACCAAAGATCCTATAGATGTATACGATTTTTGCTACTACATATTACGATAGCGCATTTAACCTGAGGCAAACGTGCCGTTGATGAAGAAATAACAAAAAGTAATTTTCTTAATTGGTGTCGTAACTGAATTATAAAACGAAGCCAAAGTATTGAATTATTTGACAACACGATAAATGTAATATAGAAAGAAATTTATTAAAAGATATTTTTAGGAGATCCGGATAAAAAAATATACCAACATTTAGCATTCGACAAAACCGTCATTCTAATTTAATTTTAAAACACTGTGTTTTATCTTAATATTATATTAGTTCTATGAATACTAGGATGACAAAACCTATAGTTCTCACATTCTCCGTCCTTCTAACAACCGTCCAATAAACCACTTCACAAACTGACCTATAATCCCTGACTCAATAAACTCGTCCGGATCGCTTAGACGTTAGACAAAATGTTACAAATTTGAGGTTTTGTAATACGTGTAATACGTTAAAATGTATTTTATATATTATTTCGGAATTTAACTTACAAATTAGATTACTTTATATAAAAATCGGTCCAGTAATTTTGGAGTTCATTTGAACAAATAGCCTCTATAGATTTTTGATCTTAAGAGCTATTTTCCCTCATTTCTTCCTGAATGTTTGCTCCAGCATAACTAAAAAACGACTCAACCGATTTCAATAAAATTTGGACCATGTGTCCTACCAACTTAGAAAATACAGTATACTTTACATAAAAAGAAGGAAAGGTATTTTTCCAATTGTTTTTAAAGACCTATATCTCCGAATAGAAATGACATAGTTGTGTCCAGCTAGAAATTCGTAGCAGAATGTTGTGTATAAATTTCATAGTTAGTGTTCCATTCACAAGTTCCTTCGAACCGGACAAACCAACTTTGTTTTATAATATCGATTTCAAACAAATAATTTAATAATTTGAAAAAAAAACGAGGACGGTTTAACTGCTGTAGAAGTTTTTTTCAACTAATTTCGAAATACTTTTCACTCACACCGAAATTGACGATTTCGATTAGCACACTAATAAATTGGTTTCCATACTAGATCATTTAGCTCAAAATTTTTCAAACAGAATTAATTTTTCCTGCATCAGGTACAATCTCATTGTTGTCTGGATTATAAAATTGTAGACCTGATACACACTGTACAAAAAATACGCCCATTATTAAACACCAGTTTTAAACAAAAAACGCTTAAATCCCATCAGTCTGAATGCAGTCATAACAAATTCTGACTGTAATAAAATGACGTCATTGTCATACATTTTTTTTTAATACTATTTGGTATTCTGACGCGCTCATAACTAATAACTGCCATAAAAAAATATCATAAGTTCTGACCGACAATATTTTACATCATAACGGAATTTTATATGTGTTCTCTGAGTGATTCAATTGATAGATATGGAATAATTTCCACCATTCTTTTAAACACACAAATAATTTTACACCTATAGAAAAATTTCAAACCCATACAAACATTTTCGAGAGTATTTGTCAAATAACCATGACAACTCGCTCGAATTATACCAATTTAAACTGATATAAATTCATATTTTGGACATAATTATGACCCGTTCGCCAGAATACGAATTTTCGCAGCAGTCATAATTACAGTCAGAATATTATTGTCATAAATATTTATGACAGTAAAACTGTCACAGTGCCAGAATAGGGGGTTAGTGTCCTGTTTCTTAAATTTATTTTCACTTGCACTAGTTGGTTTTCTACTTTTAGGTTTCTCGACTACTGCCTGTTTATCAAGGAAGTTATTTCTAAGTTTTTAACACTGTCCATTGATTCGTTTTAGCTTCATAGTAAATGAAATTATACGACTTTTTAATATGTTGCATATATTGCACTTTTTGTAGTCATGACTGCAACTTGGTAGGATAATTTAAAAAAATGCCTATACAGTGCCTATAAGTCAGTGCAAGATCTAACAGTTTAATTCCTAGCCAGTACGTAACAACGGAACAAATCAACAAAATGGAGCAAAATATAGTGAAACACTCCTTATTTTCAGTTATTATTTGAGCCGTTCATTTAGAAAGTGGCCTAAGTCCATTTTTTTTTGATTTCGTATTAAGAACAATTTTGTAAAACGATTCTAATACATGTTAGAGCTAAAAACCGATTTTGAACATTGACCGAAAAAAGCGACCAAGACACATTCTGGATACTATGAAATTCCCAAAGATCGAAATTTTAGTTTCCTGTCGTTTTACAATGACCACAACGCCTTCTGGTATTTTGATAATTGCCAGAACGTATTACAGATCAGAAAATCAAAAGTCCATGTCCGTCCATCCGTCCGCTTCTTTAAATCGTTAATAAAATCGAAACGGCTGATCCAATTTTCATAGTTTTTATGTTGTACCTAATTTTAGCTGATATTAGTTTTAGTCCTGGAAACTTTATTTAGTAACAGAAAAACCGTTGGGTCGATTTTTGAAAAATTAACTTAGGACAGTTTCAAAATAAACGGCACCTTTTATAACTTAATTAATTAATTATCACACAAAAAAAATATATATATAACACTTTCTAATAATGAAATTCATTTAAATAAAAAGATTTATTTCACTTAAAAATTAATGATTAAATTATTAAATTAATATAAATTCAAAAAAAATTCGTATTAAACTGACCATATTGAAGATTTTATATTTAAAAATTAATCCAATTGATGGAACTTCCGTAAAATATCCTTCATAAAATCCTTTTTTTTTTTTGAATTTTAAAACACTTTTAATAGTTATTCTTTAAAAAACACAAGATTTTGTATTCAATTAAAACATAATAAAAAGAAAATTATCTTAAAATCAAAAAAAATTCCGTTCACAGTTTACCACGAGAACGTTCGAACTGCAGCAATCCCATTAAACTTCTGAACTACTTTCATTTAGTGTTTTAGGTTTTTAGAATACCATTTCTTTGAGTCTATCTAATATTTTAATTACATTAGCATACAGACCGTTTCATAGTCAGAACAACTAAATGTAAAAAAAAAAAAGGAAAACAATACCTACTAGATGTACCAAAAAGCTCTCGACTTGAAAATAAATGTCGCTTTTAGTTTCGCCATTTAATTTTTTTTTAATATGGTACTACTATCATATGAATACATGTCAAGTTCCAACCCGAAATCAAAGAAAAAACACATAGTAGCTTAAAATCGGCCTATAGCCGATAACGCGTTTTTGAGTTATCTTGTATACGGATGGACGGACGGACGGACATGCATAAATCGATATAACTTTTGATTCCTGACACAACCATACCCTTAAAACCTTTCTACGACGATTATTTCGATGTGTTACAAATGGAGTGACAAAACTAATATACCCTCTGGTAGTACCTACCATAGGGCATAAACATATAAAAATGGTACGTAGCCGATTTTTTGATGCCCTATGGTAGTTAACAAATCTATAGTTCAATTAATTAACTCTGAGGAAGAAGCACCAAAACTACTAATATTTCAAGGTTTTTTCTCGATAACTTTGTTTCGCCATTTTCAAATTTGCTCTAATTCACAGGTAGGCTGAAGCTTTATAGTATAAATATTCTTTGCAAATTTTATTCAAATCGGTTTTTAAAATACATCAGAAAAACTTTATGAGCAGGCTTTTTTTCCCCTACAACTATTTCTTTCTCCACTATCCTTAGACCGACCTCACTGAAATTTAGCATGGCATCGCTTATTTACGTAGTCAACCCATGTAAATAATTTAAACAAAATTGCTTAACAAATTTTCAAATTAAATCCGAAAAACCGTCACCTTGATTTTTTCCTTATAGCTTTGCTCCACTTCGGCCAATGCTGAAATGCAATACCAAGCGAAGTTAAGGAAGAACCAACTCAAATTGTAAATTTCGTCAAAATCGGATAACGCGTTTTTGAGTTATTTTGTATACGGACAGACATGCAGAAATCGATATACCTTTTGATTCTCGACAGTACCTACCATCTTCGATGACAACTATCAGATATTATTTTAATAAATATAAATATTATCGTACAAGCGGTTATAAAGAAGAACGTCTAATTCGGTCAATTGAGGTAACCGTTATGAAAATTGTCGAAAAACTCAATGATATCGTGGTAGGGTAGTATATCGAAAAGTAAAAGTGCATTATTTAGATGACATTGCGACTAACATTTTAAGACTAGTGCTGCTACGGTATAAGCAAGTTTTTTGAATTAAGAAATTTGTGGGAAATATTCAGTACATAAATATTTACTTTGAAATATCTTTACTAAATAAACTTCTTCATAATTACATATAACAAGAACAAAACAATATACTTTCTTTAGGCGGACTGCCATCAAGAAAAAATATTTTAATATGCCCCTTATAGTATGCAATTCTTTAATTTCCTGATGCATATTTATGGAAACTTACTATAATGGAATTTCCACAAGTTTTTTAGTCTAAGATCGTAGTATTAGACAAATTTATAATTCTTTCGTTAGTAATTTTCTTAATTCAAATTTTTTCACCAACTTTATCACACAATTTGAAAGCTATTTGAATTTTATATATGGAATTTTGACCGATTGATCACGGTTATATCTTCCTCTGGAAGTCTATTCTTCAAATTTTTGCACACTAGTTATAAAGCATGCTGGAAAAATACAAATTATGACTGGGTAGAAACTAATCTTTAGGTGGGCAACTGCCCAAATAACTTTGATTCCGGCCATCTCATATGAATGTATTTTAAACACCTCACATGAGTATTTATATCCAAAAACGATTGCCTGCAATCGATTAAAAATGCAATCCTACATCTTTAAAGCAATCACAAATTTTCATAAATTACACTACGAATTAGTTAACCACTTCCTGTATTCTCTCGAATAATTTCCATGCGACTATTATCTTATTCTAAAGTTGAATAAAAGTCTGGGAGATGATTTGCATCAAATTTAAAGGTCATCAACAATATAAATGCCTATTTTGAGAGATAAAACTTATCGTATTATCCGGAAACGATGAAAAGGTTAGAAATGCGCTTGACTAACATGCTTATTCTGCGCCCAGTTGTAAAGGGGTCCATAGACGACAGACATTGTTGTCAACCTGGTTATCAGGTTTTGCCACAGACATAACGAAATGTTGGCAACCAAGTTGTCAACATCACTTCCGAGAAATTTTTATCGTCAGTAAGTTCACAGCGCACAATTCAATTTACAACTGATGTTGACAACCATGTTGTCAACTTCTCTACAGACGATACAACATGATCGCCAACAGCAGACTCCGCCAACCGAATATCTGATGTTTTCTAAATTTTTTCAAAATATCCAACATTGTTGACAACATGAGATACCAACCACCAACATACCTACAGACGTCCAACATCGACAGCAACACGGCAAGTTGACAACAATGTCTGTCGTCTGTGGGCCTATTAACGGTCATAACATAACGTCACTGTCATAACTTTTTTTTCAAGACTAATTCATATTCTGACGCGCTCATAACTCACGCTCGTGTCATAAAATATTAACACAAGTTCTGACCGAAAATATTTTAACAGTTTAAATTGTTATAAATTCAAATTTTGTACATAATTCTGCTAGAATACAAATTTGCCATAATATGCCATAATATCTGTAGTTGCAAATTTGTTATGACTAAAAATTTGTCAAAACGCCAAAATAGGCATTTAAGTGTATCAAGCTTGCAGAAGATTATAATGAAATATAAACAAACATTATTTTATTTTTAGGATTAGAATTTTTTGATACACCTAGTATTTAGTTTCCAAATTATTTAAATTATTATGAAAATGGAATGATAGTTTTTAGTTTTGTGTGTAAAAGAAAATTTTTGAAATAGATAATTTTCTTGGAAAATGATAAAAAAAAAAATTTGGCTTTTAAGAAAGAAAAAACAAAAACATTAAAAAGACTATATTTGCAAAAAAAAAAATGTCTAGTTATTGGGGAATATGGGAACTTTTATGGGTTCTTTAACGCGATTTACTTATGTAGACTATAGTATTACATTGACTATGTACAATTATTGAAATTAGAATGAAAGTTATAATGAATTTCCTTAAAAAAGAAATCAATAAAATCTTATCCTGTTTGTAGGTGTTTTCGGTGAAAAACCGGTGCAAAACAGCTATTTGAACTACTATATATGGGACGGGAGAAAGTTTCTTAGTATTTTAGTGCAAAAACTTAAACAAGTTCTTTCATATTTGACATGATGTTTATTAAATCAAATATGTGCCATCACGAATTGAATTTTGTAGGTGCTTTCCCAATGAATTGCTTCAGAGTGACTAGAATCTAAGGGATTGTATGTAAAAGGCCACTATTCAATATTTATTGCAGTCCCAAGACATATATACCCATGTTCTGCAATTCACATGAAAATGAAATCGATATGAATTTCAAATTCACTCGAAATGTAAATTGGTGTTCTCAATTTCACTCGATTTCATTCAATTTCATTTTTTTCGAAATCACTTCAAATCCATTTTCGAAACGTCAAAACTATTAGCTGATTGTCTTATTATTCAATTTTCATCAAAAAATATTGTGAAAATTTTGTAATTGCAATGAAAAATGAAAAAATAGAACAAAATAAAAAAAAAAGAATTAGAAAAAAATCTTAAATCTTAAATCGAATGTGTTAGATCTTCCAATATTTCAAATATTTTTATTTCCTAGGCATTTTTTTAGAAAAGAATAATTTGGAGCCTTTATAACGACACCAATAAAATGTATTCAATTGAGTATTTCATTTAAAAATAAATTCGTTTCATGACAAAAATATTAGAAATATTTCTAATGGCATTTTATTGAGGTAGATTTTAGAAAAACCCTGTATTACATTACCGTAATGTATTTTTCTAAGAAATTGTTGATATCTCGATTCCGGTTGCTACTAATTACAATTCCGGGAACAATTGATATTTTAAAAATTTTAAACATTTATTTCACAGAAAATTTTATAAATTTTATAAAAAAATATTCAAAAAGTCTAATGGAGTCATTGAATGAAGAAAACTTAAATTTATTTTAAACGTTTTCCTTAGTTTTGTATCAATTCACATCAATTTCACAACACCAACTAACAGTGAATTCATTTCGATTAGCATTTCGAGTAAAGCGAATTTCAGAACACCAAAATTTCATTTTCGAAATTTCGATTCACAAAATTTTCGTTTTTCATTCCGATCGAATTTCAGAACACCGATTTTCATTTTCACCATTTCATTTCACAAAAAGTGAAATGCAGACTGGGTGATTATATCAGTTTCAAAGAAGATTTTGCGAATTCAAGAAACAAAATGCTGATAAAGAAAATTATTTTAAAAGCGTAAAAAATAATAATTAAAAAGCAGTTTGAATTCGGTAAAGAGTGACATAATTACGCGTCAATAAATTTAATATAAAGTTTTTTAAATTATAATAAGACTAAAATAACTTTCAATTTATGTTCTAACAATTTCATAAGAGTTTAAATTTCGTAATAATCCAATATTCCCAAATACATTCTATCGCTGTTACTCTCAGCCGTAATATCCTTTTATTTTTAACGTCTTATAATTTAATCGAGGTCAATGAAAATGTGTACACAGCCGAAATATAAAAATGTCCTACTGTACAATACACTGTAGCTTCTCTCGTTTATTTATTTTGTGCACTGAATTTTGATTTTTATGAAAAGCTTATCAAATAGTAAAGTAAACGAAATTTAGAACCAAATTATGTCCCAAATGATTATGGTGAGATGATTATTACAGAAAAGTTTTAAGTTTAGTATACGATTGGTTTCTGAAATACAGAGTATCGAAGTGGTCAGAAAGTATGACATCATTAATTTTTTTTACTTTCGATTAGTATAAGATTTTTTCCTCACTATTGTTTGTGATGATAGCACAGAAGACTGATAATAAAGATGTCCAACGATTGTGCTCTAATATCCCTACACATTATAATTCTTTTTGTCTATTCTTCTTCAATTTTACCTACAACAACAATCCGGAATATCACGCTGCCCATATGGCTTAGACATCTAGATATCAGTGCTGATGACTTACTATTTTAGTGTATTTCAAAAACAATGTCCTCAAAATAAGGCGATTAGCTACAATATCATCTAAACATTAGTCAACAATGACATTTCACATCAAATTTATAACTTCCAAGCGACAATTTACCTTGCGTAATGTATAAAAGTCACTACCGATTGTCACCTTTACAGAAGATGATATAATAAAGCAAGGAAATGCTAGAAACTCTTATCTATTCGCTAACGTTATATTATTTTGTTAAAAGTCTATTTGAAAAAAACTCAATACTATCACCCATGTTCTGCATTTCACCTTTTGTGAAATGGATTGGTGAAAACGAAAATCGGTGTTCTGGAATTCGATCGGAATGAAAAACGAAAATTTTGTGAATTGAAATTTCCAAAATGAAATTTTGGTGTTCTGAAATTCGTTTTACTCGAAATGCTAATCGAAATGAATTCACTGTTAGTTGGTGTTGTCGAATTGATGTGAATTGATACAAAACTAAGGAAAACATTTAAAATAAATTTAAGTTTTCTTCACCCAATGACTCCATTTGACTTTTTGAATATTTTTTTGTAAAATTTATAAAATTTTCTGTGAAATAAATGTTTAAAATTTTTAAAATATCAATTGTTCCCGGAATTGTAATTAGTAGCAACCGGAATCGAGATATCAAAAATTTCTTAGAAAAATGCATTACGGTAATGCAATACAGGGTTTTTCTAAAATCTACTAAAAAAAATGCCATTAAAAATATTTCTAATATTTTTGTCATAAAACGAATTTATTTTTAAATGAAATACTCAATTGAATACATTTTATTGATGTCGTTATAAAGGCTCCAAATTATTCTTTTCTAAAAAAAATGCCTAGGAAATAAAAATATTTGAAATATTGGAAGATCTAACACATTCGATTTATCTCTTAAGATTTTTTTTCTAATTCTTTCTTTTCTATTTTGTTCTCTTTTTTTTATTTTTCATAGCAATTACAAAATTTTCACAACATTTCTTGATGTAAATGGAATAATAAGACAATCAGCTGATACTTTTGACGTTTCGAAAATGGATTTGAAGTGATTTCGAAAAAAATGAAATTGAGTGAAATCGAGTGAAATTGAGAACACCAATTTACATTTCGAGTGAATTTGAAATTTATATCGAAAATTCATTTTCATGTGAATTGCAGAATATCGGTGAATATTTTATATTCTTTTCCTTTCTGAACAAACAACTACTGAGTCGTCTCTTTTTTCAAATATGGTATTGCCAGGTTGAGAAATCCACATGTATGCAGGAAAGAAGAAAAATATAGTTGATATCATTTTAATATAATATAAAACATGGCAAAATAACAACGAAATACACGCGCTTAATCCAGTCGTATGGTAAAAAAAATCTATACCTTTTCCAACTTCAAATTGGGACTAAACAATTTCAAAACTTTGTCTTATCTCACCTCTCCCGTTATATACGAATCAAAGTTCTTCTATTCTTACAATGTTCAGCTTCTTATATCCTACTTTAATATCTAACGATTGAGAAAGCAACTACTTAACATATGTACTCTGTCCAAAAATTCTTAAGACTTATTTTTTTAAAGCTTGTGTGATAATATTTTCATTCTCACTCGCTCATTAAGAATAAACATCTGTTAATATTGGCTGTGTGTATGTATGCTTCTGTACTTAACTTAAGGACCACTACATCCCTTACGCGGGACAGTTTTTTTTTTTTTTATTATTTGTTAATATGAAAAACAAACGTTAATAACTTTAATTAGTTAGTTAATATCGTTTATTTTTAATAATACATATTCATTCAAATTAATTAATTAGCAACGTTTTGTTGCATATTTTGTATAATTCCAACAATGATACAAATTCTCTTTAGTTAGCTCTTTATCTAAAAGAAATTATAAAATCAACTACTAAAATTATTCTAATTAAATGATTTTACTTACTATCAATTTGTAGGCCAGAAAAGATATTTGGCGGAAACATATTTTCCATATTGTAGTAAAAAGTACTTTCCAATTTTCGAAATTTATTTTCAGATTTCATTACAATTCGTCGAGCATGAGGATCCTTACTAAAAATAAAAAACCATAAAAAAAAGAACCATAATAAATTTAAATACAGTCATTATTCGAAAAACACAACCTTTCGCCAAAAAACTACATCTTTGAAATTTTGACTGCTACAATTAAGCAAGAATCCCGTGTCAGTGCAACTGGCATTTTCCATATCACTGGCAGAATTCCTAATACGATTTCTCGAAAATGTTTCCTTAGAAAAGATACTGCCCTGGGCATATTACACATAGAGCAAATTTCATTTAAAAATAAAATATTTTTTAAATAAAAACCAGGGTGTTACCCGTCCTACGACGGGCCCCTGAAAATTTTAGTTTAGAAATCACTGTAAATTAAGAAATTAACAGAATTAATTCGAGCGTAACATAATAATTCTCGACATTATGGATCTTAAAAATAACAACCCTCAACCGTAGCACTTCTCTTGGTCAATCCTTTCGTTGTTTTAGTATATTTCCCCTTAACGCCATTGGAGATATATTTCATATCTTAAGTCGAGCTATTCAGAATGCACAGTATTTACCCCACAACACCACGAGCGAAGACATTAAATTGGTCCCATTTCCCCGGTTGGTAAAATAGCTCTCGTCAAACTTATATTAGGTAAAGGCAAAAAACCTCGATAGGATATGGGCCAAAACAACATAGAAATGACCGCAGTGCCAAAGCGATGGGAGGCGGATCTATAAGGTTTTCGACAGAAATAATCCCGATGGAAAGCTCCACAATTTTGTTGAACATTGTAACCGTGTGTGACCTTTATAAACGAAGTTCAAAAATTTTTTGGACTCTAGCGCAAAGCACAATCGGTAATCTCCATTAATTCGCGCCTAATGACAATGAAGAAAATCCGACTTTTAAAGTCTGCACCGGGCTTCACTAGTTCAAAATTAATAGCCAAGTCGCTTTGTCCACCTCTCTTAATATTTGATGTCAATGATTTCATCAATTTCTACTGTTTGAAAAAAGCAATCTTGGGTGCCGGAAGCCACTGAGATTGTTATTTCTTTAATCTAGTATAGCGGTAATATAAATAACATATGTGAAGCATTTTAATCTTTTATTTTTAATAAATGTCAATCAAGATATTTTTTAGTTACGCCCAAACTCAGAGGGATCGACGGTTTGCGTGGCATATAAAAAACGGACAGGGGGAATTCGAAGTTCAATACGTTACCCGTTCAGCCACCTTATTTTTTTTTTTAATCTTTTAAAAAGGAATTTATTGAAAAAGTTTAATATAGACCATACTTTTGTACTAAAAGATGACTACTCATCCGGCCCTGATAGTAATCCTGCAATTATCGTGAAAAGATGCTGTAACATCCTTGCACGTCCTTCGTCTATACTTTTCCAGAAATCCCTCATGTCAGGAATATTTCCGAACATATGGAAAGTATCATATGTTACCCATACACACAAAAAACGCAGTAGAATTAATATTGAGGATTACAGGCCAATTGCTAAATTGTCCTGTATTCCCAAGTTATTTGATTGCATTATTCATAAATGTATACACTGTGGTTGTAAACCTTTCATTACTAACAATCAACATGGGTTCTTAGTGGGCAGGTCTACGATTACTAGCTTAGTTGAACTAGTATCTTTTTCAACCGGTGTCATGGAAAAGGGTAACAGTGCGGATTGTATAGTCACGAATTATCTCAACGTGTAATTTTACTCAAACTTAGGGCTCTAGGGTTTTCCCCAGTTACTTATCGATTGGATAAGGTCCTATCTGTATGGTAAAAGTTATCAGGTGAAATTCCGAAAGATTATAGAATAATTGTTGTAATTTCGAATAACAGAATTGTAATGTTTGAATAACGTTTAGAAAAGGCAAATCGAACAGATTAATAAATACAGTGTTGAATGGTCAAGTCGATTAAGACCTCGTTTCTAGAAGCTGATGAGACTCTGGTTCAAATCCAGAGCTAGGTTTTCCTACAGTAGTCACTTAAGTCCTATCCTATTTGTCCTATCTGTGAATGATGTAGCTTCCGTGATTAAGCACTCGAAAATTTCTAATTTTGCTGACGACATGACTATTTATAAAGAAATATCCAAAGCCAATTAGTCTTCCTATCTCGGAAACGAGTTTTTACTCGCTATTAGTACGAGATCAATCATGCACCTCTCCGTAGAGTGAGTAATATTAATAATTTGGAGGTGATTTGTGAAAGAAAACTTGATATCAAACTACATATTGACTCATTGGTCCATAAGGGCAATTCGACTTTGAGAAGCGTCAGGTGACTGATATTGTCTTTGTCCACCAAATTATCAAGAACAATATAGACGCCCCTTTTCTTTTGCACAAGATTCATTTAAATATTAATACTTGTAATCTAACTTTTTAAAGTTAAGCATCATAGGACTATGACGATTTCCCGAATGTTGCGTGTTGTTAATGATAACGCCTAGGATTTCGACTTTCGCTTGCATTAAACTGGTAACAAAATTAAATGAAATAAAAAGTTTCAGTCCCTGAAAAATAGCTTTAAAAAAGGTGGTGTTTTTTCGAATAATTACTGTATATGTATATTAAAGTGAAAATATGAATTTATATACTTTTCGATTTGTGGAAGAATTTTATCTGTTATAATTGGAATCTGAATTTTATCATAAATTTTATCACGAATTTGATCAAACGATTTTACCGGAACTTGTAAAAGTTCTTTACAAATTTGATTATAAACTGTACAAAGAAAAAATGATTGGAAAAATATTGATTTAAAAATATTACGTTGAGTCATAAATATGTTCCGCTTTTTTATCAGACATTTATTTTGCTTTCATTAAATAACAAAATTATATTAAATTATTATGTATTCACCACTATTATGTATGATCTTCTCCCATCTTCTTGGCAGCTTATCAATTCCTTCCTTGTAAAATGTGGTAGGTTTGAACTGGAAGAAATTTTCGACAGCCTGACTGACTTGCTCTTCAGAATTGAAGGTTTTCCATTCAAAAAGTTTTGTAAGGAACAGAACAGGTCATAGTCTGTTGTTCGAGGTCCAGGGACTAAGGTGGGTGTGGTAAAACAGACAACCACCCAAGCACAAGAATTTTTTTTCTTGAGTCATTGAACTGGATGTGATCGCGCATTGTTGAGTGCAGGACGCTTTTCATGGAGTTTCTCTTTGATTCTTTGCAGTGATTGTGATGTATTCAACGTTTCTGCAATATCTCTTGTTGATTGATGAGGATTTTGTTCCAATATTGCCTTTAAAATGTGGTCGTCAAGGTCGGAAGCACGTCCCGCCCTCAATTTGTCCTTTAAAGTCGCATCTCCAGAACGGAATTTGGCAAACCCAATCGGTTATTAATTCCTTAGCGTATACACTGCATTTCACCTTTTGTGAAATGGATTGGTGAAAACGAAAATCGGTGTTCTGGAATTCGATCGGAATGAAAAACGAAAATTTTGTGAATTGAAATTTCCAAAATGAAATTTTGGTGTTCTGAAATTCGTTTTACTCGAAATGCTAATCGAAATGAATTCACTGTTAGTTGGTGTTGTCGAATTGATGTGAATTGATACAAAACTAAGGAAAACATTTAAAATAAATTTAAGTTTTCTTCACCCAATGACTCCATTTGACTTTTTGAATATTTTTTTGTAAAATTTATAAAATTTTCTGTGAAATAAATGTTTAAAATTTTTAAAATATCAATTGTTCCCGGAATTGTAATTAGTAGCAACCGGAATCGAGATATCAAAAATTTCTTAGAAAAATGCATTACGGTAATGTAATACAGGGTTTTTCTAAAATCTACTAAAAAAAATGCCATTAAAAATATTTCTAATATTTTTGTCATAAAACGAATTTATTTTTAAATGAAATACTCAATTGAATACATTTTATTGATGTCGTTATAAAGGCTCCAAATTATTCTTTTCTAAAAAAAATGCCTAGGAAATAAAAATATTTGAAATATTGGAAGATCTAACACATTCGATTTGTCTTTTAAGATTTTTTTTCTAATTCTTTCTTTTCTATTTTGTTCTCTTTTTTTTATTTTTCATTGCAATTACAAAATTTTCACAACATTTCTTGATGTAAATGGAATAATAAGACAATCAGCTGATACTTTTGACGTTTCGAAAATGGATTTGAAGTGATTTCGAAAAAAATGAAATTGAGTGAAATCGAGTGAAATTGAGAACACCAATTTACATTTCGAGTGAATTTGAAATTTATATCGAAAATTCATTTTCATGTGAATTGCAGAATGTCGGTGAATATTTTATATTCTTTTCCTTTCTGAACAAACAACTACTGAGTCGTCTCTTTTTTCAAATATGGTATTGCCAGGTTGAGAAATCCACATGTATGCAGGAAAGAAGAAAAATATAGTTGATATCATTTTAATATAATATAAAACATGGCAAAATAACAACGAAATACACGCGCTTAATCCAGTCGTATGGTAAAAAAAATCTATACCTTTTCCAACTTCAAATTGGGACTAAACAATTTCAAAACTTTGTCTTATCTCACCTCTCCCGTTATATACGAATCAAAGTTCTTCTATTCTTACAATGTTCAGCTTCTTATATCCTACTTTAATATCTAACGATTGAGAAAGCAACTACTTAACATATGTACTCTGTCCAAAAATTCTTAAGACTTATTTTTTTAAAGCTTGTGTGATAATATTTTCATTCTCACTCGCTCATTAAGAATAAACATCTGTTAATATTGGCTGTGTGTATGTATGCTTCTGTACTTAACTTAAGGACCACTACATCCCTTACGCGGGACAGTTTTTTTTTTTTTATTATTTGTTAATATGAAAAACAAACGTTAATAACTTTAATTAGTTAGTTAATATCGTTTATTTTTAATAATACATATTCATTCAAATTAATTAATTAGCAACGTTTTGTTGCATATTTTGTATAATTCCAACAATGATACAAATTCTCTTTAGTTAGCTCTTTATCTAAAAGAAATTATAAAATCAACTACTAAAATTATTCTAATTAAATGATTTTACTTACTATCAATTTGTAGGCCAGAAAAGATATTTGGCGGAAAAATATTTTCCATATTGTAGTAAAAAGTACTTTCCAATTTTCGAAATTTATTTTCAGATTTCATTACAATTCGTCGAGCATGAGGATCCTTACTAAAAATAAAAAACCATAAAAAAAGAACCATAATAAATTTAAATACAGTCATTATTCGAAAAACACAACCTTTCGCCAAAAAACTACATCTTTGAAATTTTGACTGCTACAATTAAGCAAGAATCCCGTGTCAGTGCAACTGGCATTTTCCATATCACTGGCAGAATTCCTAATACGATTTCTCGAAAATGTTTCCTTAGAAAAGATACTGCCCTGGGCATATTACACATAGAGCAAATTTCATTTAAAAATAAAATATTTTTTAAATAAAAACCAGGGTGTTACCCGTCCGACGGGCCCCTGAAAATTTTAGTTTAGAAATCACTGTAAATTAAGAAATTAACAGAATTAATTCGAGCGTAACATAATAATTCTCGACATTATGGATCTTAAAAATAACAACCCTCAACCGCAGCACTTCTCTTGGTCAATCCTTTCGTTGTTTTAGTATATTTCCCCTTAACGCCATTGGAGATATATTTCATATCTTAAGTTGAGCTATTCAGAATGCACAGTATTTACCCCACAACACCACGAGCGAAGACATTAAATTAGTCCCATTTCCCCGGTTGGTAAAATAGCTCTCGTCAAACTTATATTAGGTAAAGGCAAAAAACCTCGATAGGATAGGGGCCAAAACAACATAGAAATGACCGCAGTGCCAAAGCGATGGGAGGCGGATCTATAAGGTTTTTGACAGAAATAATCCCGATGGAAAGCTCCACAATTTTGTTGAACATTGTAACCGTGTGTGACCTTTATAAACAAAGTTCAGAAATTTGTTGGACTCTAGCGCAAAGCACAATCGGTAATCTCCATTAATTCGCGCCTAATGGCAATGAAGAAAATCCGACTTTAAAAGTCTGCACCGGGCTTCACTAGTTCAAAATTAATAGCCAAGTCGCTTTGTCCACCTCTCTTAATATTTGATGTCAATGATTTCATCAATTTCTACTGTTTGAAAAAAGCAATCTTGGGTGCCGGAAGCCACTGAGATTGTTATTTCTTTAATCTAGTATAGCGGTAATATAAATAACATATGTGAAGCATTTTTAATCTTTTATTTTTAATAAATGTCAATCAAGATGATATTTTTAGTTACGCCCAATCTCAGAGGAACCGACGGTTTATGTGCCATCTAAAACACGGATAGGGGGATTGCAGAATTCGAAGTTCAATACGTTACCTGTTCAGCCACCTTTTTTTTTTGAATCTTTTAAAAAGGAACTTATTGAAAAAGTTTAATATAGACCATATTTCGGAACTAAAAGATGACTACTCATCCGGCCCTGATAGTATTCATCGTGAAAAGATGCTGTAACATCCTTGCACGTCCTTCGTCTATACTTTTCCAGAAATCCCTCATGTCAGGAATATTTCCGAACATATGGAAAGTATCATATGTTACCCATACACACAAAAAAGGCAGTAGAATTAATATTGAGGATTACAGGCCAATTGCTAAATTGTCCTGTATTCCCAAGTTATTTGATTGCATTATTCATAAATGTATACACTGTGGTTGTAAACCTTTCATTACTAACAATCAACATGGGTTCTTAGTGGGCAGGTCTACGATTACTAGCTTAGTTGAACTAGTATCTTTTTCAACCGGTGTCATGGAAAAGGGTAACAGTGCGGATTGTATAGTCACGAATTTTAGTAAAGCGTTTGATAAATTATCTCACCGTGTAATTTTACTCAAACTTAGGGCTCTAGGGTTTTCCCCAGTTACTTATCGATTGGATAAGGTCCTATCTGTATGGTAAAAGTTATCAGGTGAAATTGCGAAAGATTATAGAATAATTGTTGTAATTTCAAATAACAGAATTGTAATGTTTGAATAACGTTTAGAAAAGGCAAATCGAACAGATTAATAAATACAGTGTTGAATGGTCAAGTCGGTTAAGACCTCGTTTCTAGAAGCTGATGAGACTCTGGTTCAAATCCAGAGCTAGGTTTTCCTACAGTAGTCACTTAAGTCCTATCCTATTTGTCCTATCTGTGAATGATGTAGCTTCCGTGATTAAGCACTCGAAAATTTCTAATTTTGCTGACGACATGACTATTTATAAAGAAATATCCAAAGCCAATTAGTCTTCCTATCTCGGAAACGAGTTTTTACTCGCTATTAGTACGAGATCAATCATGCCCCTCTCCGTAGAGTGAGTAATATTAATAATTTGGAGGTGATTTGTGAAAGAAAACTTGATATCAAACTACATATTGACTCATTGGTCCATAAGGGCAATTCGACTTTGAGAAGCGTCAGGTGACTGATATTGTCTTTGTCCACCAAATTATCAAGAACAATATAGACGCCCCTTTTCTTTTGCACAAGATTCATTTAAATATTAATACTTGTAATCTAACTTTTTAAAGTTAAGCATCATAGGACTATGACGATTTCCCGAATGTTGCGTGTTGTTAATGATAACGCCTAAGATTTCGACTTTCGCTTGCATTAAACTGGTAACAAAATTAAATGAAATAAAAAGTTTCAGTCCCTGAAAAATAGCTTTAAAAAAGGTGGTGTTTTTTCGAATAATTACTGTATATGTATATTAAAGTGAAAATATGAATTTATATACTTTTCGATTTGTGGAAGAATTTTATCTGTTATAATTGGAATTTGAATTTTATCATAAATTTTATCACGAATTTGATCAAACGATTTTACCGGAACTTGTAAAAGTTCTTTACAAATTTGATTATAAACTGTACAAAGAAAAAATGATTAGAAAAATATTGATTTAAAAATATTACGTTGAGTCATAAATATGTTCCGCTTTTTTATCAGACATTTATTTTGCTTTCATTAAATAACAAAATTATATTAAATTATTATGTATTCACCACTATTATGTATGATCTTCTCCCATCTTCTTGGCAGCTTATCAATTCCTTCCTTGTAAAATGTGGTAGGTTTGAACTGGAAGAAATTTTCGACAGCCTGACTGACTTGCTCTTCAGAATTGAAGGTTTTCCATTCAAAAAGTTTTGTAAGGAACAGAACAGGTCATAGTCTGTTGTTCGAGGTCCAGGGACTAAGGTGGGTGTGGTAAAACAGACAACCACCCAAGCACAAGAATTTTTTTTCTTGAGTCATTGAACTGGATGTGATCGCGCATTGTTGAGTGCAGGACGCTTTTCATGGAGTTTCTCTTTGATTCTTTGCAGTGATTGTGATGTATTCAACGTTTCTGCAATATCTCTTGTTGATTGATGAGGATTTTGTTCCAATATTGCCTTTAAAATGTGGTCGTCAAGGTCGGAAGCACGTCCCGCCCTCAATTTGTCCTTTAAAGTCGCATCTCCAGAACGGAATTTGGCAAACCCAATCGGTTATTAATTCCTTAGCGTATACACTGCATATTTTTACAGCTGTCGCCCTAGAACCATTGCCTTATTTAAATTTCCAAAGCGTCACATGCCGAATATGCAGTTTTTAACTCTCCACTTTAGGGGTTGGGAACAACAGTTTAATGAAACGTGCAACACACAAAACAGTTGTCCGAAAACTAACCGAACCCTGATCTATTTAGTGAAAGCAAAAATTCGTTTGTGCCGGTGACTCATAGTGGGTAGATACGAACAATAGATTTGTAAGAGTTAAAAATAGGATACAACTGAATTTGATAAAACAATTGAGAGGTTTGACAAAAACAGTTGTAATGATTTGAATAATATTGTTGTTAGTAGAGGAGAAGGCAAATGAACAGACTGGTAGATACAGTGTAGAATGGTCTAGTTGGTTAAGACCTCACATCGCCTCATGAGACTAATGAGACCCTGGTTCGAATCCACGTCTCGGTTCTTCGCTTTTTCTCTACTTTTCTTTGCCTTACAGATTCTACCTAGCTGCATCAGAAGTGATTTATGACTCAATCTAATATTTTATATTTCAAAACAAATTTACCATTATCTAAATTCAAATTGATTTGAATTTGTAAAAGATGCTCTAAAATTAAATGTATCTGAGTTAATTTCGATAGTTTATAAATGATTTCCTTTTTATTGAAAGTACTATTTTGAAAACCAATAAAATTTTTATCGATTTCTGTTTGTTGTGCATTTCTTGAATGAAGTAAAGTCATTCTTTCGGTTGGTGTCGATTTTTTAGCTGATATATTTGTCTCTAAAGCATTATGTAATGATCTACGAACTTTGAAACTATTTTCCGATGATTTTATTGATTGGCTAAAAAAAGAAAAAAGAATAAAATTATAAAAACTAATTATTTATTACAAAAAAAAACAACCATACCAATTATGTAATTGTAAATCTTTTGATCCACAAATTTGACTCTCAATAAATATGAATTCATAATCTTTAGAAATTTTTTCTAATCCTATTTCTAATAATAGTTCCATTGGCTCAGATCCAGAAAGGCATGGTATAGCTAAACGATGTTGGGATACCTCACGTATTATTTCCGCTAAACGATTTTGATTAGTCGGCATGTTCTACATAATTTGTTTTGTAATATAAAAGTGGTATGACAAACAAACAATCGATAAATAAAAGATATTAAGGGCAATTTAATGTATGTAATCTTGAAGTACATCAATTGACAATAAAGTTCCGTGATTCCGTAATTATATTTTTCAGATTTTTCTTTTTCTTTATTCAAAAGTAAACGTTTCACAATTTAATAGTGATTCAAATGCGTGTTCAAGCCTCTAAGATACATGAATGTGAATGGTCTTAATCAGGACATTTAACAAACCATTTCGATCTGATTTGATCCGTACCAAAAATAAAATGCCATAAAGATACAACGGACCGCTTCGATCTTCATTTATGTATGAACTAAGACAGTTCAATCGTATCGGTTTTGTATACGCATAAACGTATTGCATATCATCCAAAAATCATCCTTTCAATATTCCTTTCGATATTCTGATCGAACTCGAAGAATTCTACCCATCCGGTGTCCGGATTTCATTGAACACCATTGTATAAATAATTTCTTTTAGTTTGGTTCCACTACAAAGCTTATGTAAAGAAAAAGCTAAGCCATAACAAAAGAGAAAATGCAGTAACATGGTGGGAGTAAAAAAATGCACAGTTTTTCAGATTTGGAATAAACTGTAATACGTTTAACGGCCATGGATTGATGCGTTTCTGGTATTACACAAACACAATGTTTTAGCGAAGAAACTATTTCTATGGAGTTTAATAAACACCAAAAAGAAATTCAAGAAATTTCTGAGAACATAAAAAAAAAATATGTACGGCAATAAGTTAATGAATCCATTTAGACTCCGAAGGAGTCTGGAATAGATCTCATTATCTTGATTTTGAATGCAACTTTTCAATGTTTTTGTTGTTTTTGTTTGTGTTGATATTGTATTCCTGACTTTCAAAAAATCGAACTGAAAAGTCTTCGACTTTAATAAATAAAAATTCTCATCATAAACTTTTTGCAAGTATTTTGTACGTTTCTATGGTTGTTGTACCAATTTTTGTGTGAAATTTATTAATAGAGCTATTGTTTGTTCGATGATTTTATTTCAACAAGTCAAGTTTTTAACTGATAAGGTAGGTAGATAGAGTAGGGGTACTGCGTACAACAGCAGGCACCTTATGGGCCCATTGTGATCCCTACGAGACCAAGAGTTACCCTATTGGGAAACCTATTCCTCTTCAAAGCATTTAATTTTCCTACAAAACTTCATTAGACTGCTCATGTCAGTCGCTTGAAGCATCCCTAGATTCCCGAAGAAATGATTGCCCAAAAAGTTGTTACGAGCTCGAGAGAGAGCTGAGCATTCACATAAAATATGCTTGATGTCTTCAGCCACTCCTATGTCTCCACAATATCGACAGAGATCTGTTTGCACCAATCCCAGTCTTTTAGCGTGCTTTCTTAACAGACAATGTCCCGTTAATATCCCAATAATTGTTCGTAGATGATTCCTATTCCAGTCTATAATGAGACTCGACCTCCTTTGATTCATTTTCCGCCATAAACTTTTTGACACTTCGTGTCCACTAAGATTGCACCAGCGTGTGTTGGCTTCCCTGAGAACTTTATCCTTTATAAGTGCTTTAAACGCAGAGAGAGAAGGCAGTACGTCAGTGATTTCGTTTTCTGAACCGTCTGCTCCTTCCTTTGCCAGCCTGTCTGCCGATTCATTTCCCTCGATTCCGCAATGGGCTGGTTTTAACTGATAAACAATGCGTCATAAAATTGACAAATGTAAACCTAGAGATTAGTAGTTATATTTAAGAAGTCACGGAACTTTATTGCCACACCGAGTATAATTGCTTTCAAATGTATTTTTCGAAAATAAATTCTTTCTTATTGAAAAATGAAATGTAAATACTTACAACAATATTGTAATTACCAGCACAGTAAAATACAAAATTGAGTGCATTTTTTAAATCCTTATAAGATGAACAATCTAAAAATACATATATTTAAATAGTTTATTTTCTTTTTAGGAAATATTATAAACAGAGCTTTGAACTGAAATATATTTCGTTTCGATTTACGGTTACGTTCCTAATTTTTTCTCCGTTTCGGTTTTCGTTTCAGTTACGTTTCAGATTAAAAACCGGAATTAACAGAACGATTTTCAAATTACAGATTTATAACTAAACTCGGCCTAGCTAGAGCTTTATTATTGAAGTTGGACAAAAATAAGGCCAAAACACTGTACACCATGAATATCACGTCCGAGGTCACCCGCCTGCAAATGCAGAGATGCTTAGAAAACTTCATTGCATGTTCTATTTTTATATGTTACCTTGGCAGGTATACGGATTTCCGATAAAGCATTCTTGACTATGGAAGCACGAAATTTGACAGTGGTATCTATCCTTGATTATCTGAAGAGGACAGGACTGTTACCAGAAATGTTTAAAAGCTTGACAAAGTAAATCTTTAGGTAATAATTTCCGACAGGATTTGTCAAACTTAAACCTGTACAATTTTAGAACATAGTGTTCGGACTTTTTCTGGGTATACAGTGAGCCTCAAAGCCTAAGTGTAAGGCGCTCTCATTATTAGAAAAAAATATATTGAATAAACGAAACAGCATAGTTTCTTATGGAAATGATATCTCCTTTAACAAACTATCACGGTGCGTGTCGTTATATAAAAATTTAATTCTATATTTGAATTTATCTAAAATTGTAATCAATAAAAAAAGCTTTATAAACTGTAAAAAAAAATCGGTTAAAAATTATATAAAATATAGTTCCGTGAGAGGTTTTTTTTTGTTCAGTTTCTGTTTCGGTTTTGGTCAAAAAGACGATTAATTCCGGTTTCGATTCGGTTCGTTTCCAAGCTCTGATTATAAATAATACTGATTACTTGAATTAATTTTGAGTGCTTTTAATTTATAAAAAAAAATACATCTATCTATTATAATAAAAAAGTTTTTTCCGCGCATCATTTATAAATTTTGTAGTAGAAAAAGCTTAATAAATAATTTATTACTAAAAAAATTTTCGGCACCGACGGGGATTCGATCTCACGCAGTTTGTCTAACTAAGCGAATCTCTTGCTAACCATGCCATCGACTTCAATTCTTAAAGCAAGTCAGATTCGTTAATATCAAATCAGAACTGAATAAATAATTTTATAACTGAAAAAAAAATATGCCCCATCAACGGGGTTTGAACTCACACAACTTACGCACAGTACTTTTACTGCGCTTACCAGCCGCGCCACCGAGATAAATGCTTCAGCCAATTCAGATTCGTTAATATCAAATCAGAACTGAATAAATAATCTATCTATTATCACATGTTATCATTTCTATTCACACATGGTCAACTGTATGTCGCTCCATCACGATGTAGAAGCAGAGGAGGTATAAAAATAGAGTGCAAGCTAGAACAAAAGAAGCCGTGAAATAAATCACAAAAGCAGTTACATATTTTTTTTTTGCTTCTTACTCTATTATGCTTCATTTTTTACCATTACATTACACAAAAACTAAAATCTACTTGAAGTCCACTCCGGGACCCGGGGTTGGCGAGCGAAGCAAACAGGGGCGGAGGGTGTAAAATCTGATTCAATTCATACCTGCAGTATGCGCTGTGGTTTCATCTTGTTGGAACTAAAAAGTAGGATGGTTTTCGATAGTCGACCTTAAACATCGTCCGAAATTGAGCACTATTGATAGAAATTGGAATTAAAGCTTATTGACAGTTCATTAATATACATTAGCTGTCACAAAAAACAATGTGAAAATAATATGAACTAACGCCATCTCTTAGATAACACTCAAAATTAAGTCAAATATCTCTAATAAAATAAAATTAAAACTTTACTTTTTAAAACTTCCCACAATTTATCGGTAAGATCAATTGAATCTCGTTTTTTCACTCTTTGTACAACTGCTTCCATTTCAATATTACATGTTGTATTGTCTATATCATAGAATCCGGGTAATTCTGTAATAATTGCTAAAACTTTTTCACGTAACGTATCCATATTTATGCCACTATGAAAAGAAAAGAGAAATATATATGTAAATATCTCAAACATTTTTCTGTTTTCCGTAAAGATTATTTGTGTCTATTAGATGTAAAATGAGTCTAATCTTTCTAAATGATTCATAGATAACTATATATAATTATAGCCGATTTTTTTATGCTCTATGACAGAAATGGGACAGAAAAACAGCCAAAACCCCTCGATCTAGCTGAGATGCAATACCAAATCGAGTTCAGGATTAACTAACTCATATTGTAAATTTCATCAAAATCGCATAACGCATTTTTGAGTTATCTTGTACACGGATGGACGGGCGGATACGCATAAATCGATAACACTTTGAATTCTCTCTGGTAGTACCTACCATAGGGCATAAAAATGTTTCATTAGCAAATACTCCAAATAAACTACAATCCCGAAATCAGTACTTGGCAATGGCGTTTCAATAACAAGCGGAAACCAAAAAGAACACATCAACATCACTCGAAAATCATCATGTTGATTGTTTTCTTTGATTATCGTGATGGTATCCACACGAAATTACTTCCGCAGTGGTAAACAGTCGACAAACAATATTATCAAGGCATTATAAAGCGCTTGAGAGAGAATGTTCACCGGAAAATTCCAGATTTGTGAAAGAACAATTCTTGGATTTTGCACCTATAATGCGCCGTCCCACACATCGATGGTTGTACTCAACCAAAACAAATGTCATCGATCAAGCGCCGTTTTCGCTAGATATGACTCCCTGTGACTTTTTCTGTTCACTCGGTGGAACACGTTTTGAGTCCATTGAAGCCATAAATCAAAATTCGCCGAAAGTGTTGAAGGTTATACCAGAAAATGCCTATAAGAACTGTTTCGACGACTGGATTAATCGTTGGCATATGTGTATCGCGTCAACTGGGACTATTTTCAAGGAGACAAAATAAAAATTGATGATTAAATGAGCATATTGTGTTTTATTGAAAAATTCCGGATACTTTTTTGACGGAATATATTAGGCGTAAGTGAAACTTCAGCCGTTTTTGAATATGTGCACTTTTATTCATTATTGGTAGTTTTGGATAATCCCTGTATTTAGGCTCTGCGGCCTATTGTACCCTCGGTAAAGGCTGGGCGTAGTTATCCTCAAGTCGTACAGATTGTCATCTATTAATTCTATCGCGAAAAACGAATTACCTAGCGACCTGTTTAAGTTGGAATGACAGGCTATCCCAACTCTGGAAATAGTACTGTCTTCTTCAGGTAATCGAGTAAGGATTTCGAACATCTGATAAGATCAAGAATAGTTTACCGAAAATCTTCTTGCGCAGGCTTACTAATGCTTCACATAAACATAGAACACGTAATGACTACTTCTCGGCGATTCTGCACTTATGGCAGGTAGGATCAGACAAGATACCCATGGTGTGCAGGTGTTTGGAGAGGCAGTGTCCCGTGAGGGCACCCACCAGCACTCTGGTCTTGTTTCGGTCCAACTTCAGTAACGAATCCCTGACATGGCCTGGTTCGGTTATGAATATTTCGGACTGTCATAGGGACTCGTTTCGCTTTAGCGTTTTATGTTGATAGTTGTTTATTATTCCGACCTACAGATTGAGTAGATAGATTAGCATATGGTAGATGATTTATGGAAATTGTTTCATATGTTAGTCAGCTTCTTTTAACCTTTTTGGTACCTTTAACATGACTGAAGAAAATATCCACTTAAGATTCTATGTACTCTATGAGTTCCAAAAAAAAGGAAGTGATGTGGCTCAGGGGGCAAAAAACTTGTATAAAATATTTGGAGAGGCCACAGTAACACTTCAAATATGTTAAAAATGGTTTACAAAAAAAATTTCGTTGCAGTTTTCCGAGATGAGTCCTTTTCAAAATTGATCCAAGAACTCAGGTAGGTGATTTTAGTAATAAAATGGTATAATAAAGAATATTTACCATAAAACATTCAGTTTATTTATCAGAAAACATTATTGTACAAGTGGCCTCTGCAAAAAATAAAGGAAAACTTTAAACTTTCGATTGACTGATTGTTTTTGGTTTGTCCCGGACATCCGTCGCAGAACAAGTCCAACTACGTTATTTCTTCAGGGATGTTTTCAAGAATATAATCATTTAAACATGATGCCACTTCGTTGGGTCTTTTGAGGGCTTGACCCTCATGGTAGGAGTAGAAAGTTGCTTTCGCCATTTTCATATTAAGCACAAAAAATTCATAGACCCATAGCTGGCGGAAATAAAAAACTTCCTGGACGGGCAGAACTTGCAGTGGAAGATTCTGCATATAATCAAACTTCAAAACCATAATAGTGCTACCAACCACTTGAGATTTTTCAGTGATTTCTTTGATTTTAAAGTAAAATTTGGATGCCCTTATTAACTATTGGTTAATTGCTTTGTATTTTGAGCAGGCGTCAATTTTTCGGTCTCCAAAATGACAAATTAAAATTGACATAAGCTAGGTGTCTTTAATTGGTTTCGAAAAGATCCCATCTCCAGAAAGATATGCATTTTTTTCACTTCGGAAAACAGATATGAGTCCCTTTTGCCCATAAAAAAACGACGAAAAAGTATATTTTGAACAGAAAAACCATGAACCCTGTTCGAATTTAGTGATTCAATTAATTTAGAGAGTTTGGTTTCATGTTTTAAGAATTTCCCTCTCAATTATAGAAAATAAAAGTTTGTATCAAAATCAAAAATTGGAACCAGGCTCATTTTACATCCGCATAGATATATATATTTAAATCAATTACCTTCCACATTTATAGACTAGCTCACGATTTGTATCATCATTTTCTTTATAATCAACAATACTGTCTGTGATAAGTGATAGAATATATAATTGACGCCAAAAATATTCTGCAACCGAACTTGGATCATCGATTTTAATTGTTTGATATAAAGTTACATCACTATTTTTATAATCATTAAGATTTGGTATTATCGATGATGTAATCCATGTAAATTTTAATGTTGTATTTGATTTAATTATAAAATAATTATCAATTAAAAATTCAATTTTATTAGCATTTTGAATTTTCATATTATGCGCATTTATCATTTCAATACAATTTATATCATTTGTTGGCATCATTCCTTGATATACAACACAACCACGAATATTCCAAGATTGATTGAAATTAACATGAAGTAAAATAGTTTTCTGCTGATCAGAACCATCACAAAGTATCCATAATGCACCATCACAGCATTCTTTATATTTCATTTGTAAATCATAATCATTTAAAATTGTTCTAGCATGATTTATATTAATTCCAGTATATTGTTCTTCGATCGCGGACCACGGAGTTAATAATGACATTTTCATTTCGAATGATAAATCAATAGCATCAATTTCACAATCATCTTTTAATGGTGATCCTGTCAAATCTAAATCACGATCAGAATTTCGTATATTTTCAACTGGATTACTATTTTTATATCTCATTTTTGTATCATCCTTGAATTCATGTAATGAAATTATTTCCAAAAATTTTATTATACAAAATTATTATGAAATGAATTTCTTACCGTTTTATAAATAAATAAAACATTTGAATTTGAACCAGTCAAAGTTTTAATATATGAAATTTGTACATTATAAGATATATCGATTGTTTGATTTGTACTTTTGATATAGGCATAAAGATTTGCGAAATTTGACATTTTTATTTTGCTTGTGAAAATGATTAACACTTTTTAAAATAAAATTCTTTAAATTTCAGAAAAAAAAAAACAGAAAAACGGCAATCAGTTGCTGTCAAAACTTGAAAATACATGGCTAGAAACTTAATAATGCAAAAAATTCGAATAAATTTTATAATTTCTAATTGAAAAAATAGATGGCACTAATATTTTAATATAAATACAGGGTGGTGATACAACTTCAGTTTCTTAACTTTAAAAGAAAATAAAACACAAAAATTTAAAGAAATATACTTTTATTTTATTTTATTAATTATAAATGTTATGTATTTCAATAATTATGAAAAATAATTGACTTGATTATTTTTGCGAAGATTTTTCGCAAATTTGACAGTTCATTCTGATTAGTCAAGGAAATGTTAAAATAATCTGCTCGCGTGACAACGTTTCGCAAATATAATTTTTCATTTTCGCAGAAATGACATTAGGCAGTCAGTTATTTTGAATATAAAATGCATTTTAAATTAAAAATGCAACTTATTCCCTTTCTTCTGCCTTTTTTGTACAATTTAATAGTTGTTGGTATTCACTTCTAAAAGAAAAACCCGTTAAAATAAATTCAAAATTGCATTTGTCAAAAATGAAAAGTTTATCTTCGCAAGTTTGCGAAGATAATAAACTCCAAGGTTCCGTTCACTCGATCACACCGGTGTAAAAAAAAGTCTGTGTAAGTTAATGTCAAAAAAGCCGGTGTCGAAAAATGTAAGTTGTTTGCGAGTGAACGGTCGTAGTCGCAGTCGTAGTCAATTAGTGTCATTTCGAAATGTCAATTGGAGAAAATACGCATTTATAGGTTAATTAATGTACTTTAATTATTAAAATTACTTTCATGAAATCTGTTTATGTTTAATATTTAATTTAATAGCAAATTTTCAAATAAAAAACATATTTTATGATTTTACTTTTTTTTATAAATTTAATATTTTAAAATTTTTTCGAATATAATTCAACGAATTGAATATAAACTTATTACTAGAACTATAATTTTTCTATAAATTTGCCAAATTAAAAAAAATACGGAATTCATAAAAATTTGTTTTGAATTTAAAATCAAACTGACGAAATAGAAATGACAAAAATCGACTACGATCCATGTGCAAGATTACACGCTATGTTTTTTGGGTAGAATTCTACCGCAGACATAGGTTAGGGTTGGATGAGGGTGAGGCAGAAGATCTACCTCTCGAAATGTTGGCGCAACGGAGTTTTTTACGCACACAAACAAGAGTCACTGTTTGTGTCGGCTTCGAAAAAAATTGAAAATTCAAGCGCGCCATTCGCTTACTGACCGTCAACATGTAATCATTATCTAAAAGTACATAGGAAATAGTAAAATAATAGATCCTAGCAGTTTGACGGTTTAAATCGAGTGATGCTGTGCTCACACATACTAATACACTCCTTGTGCAGCTTGTATAAAAGACTGTGGTATAAACATTCCACGTCTAATCGGTTTGGTAGTTTTCTACCCAAAACTTGACGGTAGATTTCTACTGCATGTAATCTTGCACCATGACATTGGTTGAAAAAAGTTACTTTTTTTACACCGGTGTTGATGAGTGAACGACAGAGTGTCGGTGTCATGACGTCATCGTAGTCGAAAAATGTTGACCAGTGAACGCAAAAGTGTAACTTTTAGTCGCTTTTAGTTACTTTTAGTTGGTGAGTGAACGCAGCCCTGGGCATGTTTATTTTTGACATAAACTTCAACTTCGCAAATTTGCGAAGTCTTTTAGGCATTTTGATTGGTTCAACAAATTGTCAAAAATAATCAAATAATTTCGCAACTAACGCGTGACGAGCCCTAATAACAATTAAATGACCCCTCAGGACCTTTTGCAGCCACCGATCCTTTCGAGATAATTTTCGATGATTTTTTCGTAAATTTCGGCAATAACTTGTCGGATACTGTTTTTTAGGTGCTCCAACGTTTCAGGTCTGTTGGCGGAGACACGAGTTTTAACGTAACCCCACAAAAAGAAATCCAACGAAATTAATACCATGTTTCTACCTCCCTCAAATTTCGAGATTTTGCTAGATTTCGCAAAATCTACATCCAAATCTACTAGATTTCCCGTACAAATAGAGGATTTCAAAATCTTGAGATTTCAACGAGATTTTGTTGAAATCTCCTTCAAAATCTCGTCAAATTTTTGTGTCAACCTTGCAAACTTATTCTGCGCTATTCAGCCTGTATCAAAATTGGCAAATGAACGACCTTTTTCAATAATTTGAATTGCGCGCCTTTGCACGGTGTTTGAATTTGTTTTTTTTTGCAATATTTTAACAAACATGAATTTTGTCTCCTTTGACACAAAAATATATATAATTTTTTTCAATATGCTGTAAAAGAATTATTTTTTGAAATATTTCCATTCAAAATTCATTTTTTTTTTCTAGTTTTCAAAATTGTAAACGTCAAACAGAAATCTCGCAGGGAGATGGAAACACTTTGAAATCTCTTTCTCGAAATCTCGAGATTTCAGGGAGATGGAAACATAGTATTATGTGTAAAGGCCTTAATAACATAAAAATCTGGTCCATATAGCAACAAATAGAGATGAATAGTCACCAACATCCAATAGTATGAAATAAGATATAAGCGCCAACATCCAGTAATGGCTAGGCACGAAAAGAAGAAGAAACAATGAATGCGTTGGAAGAATTAGAAGCCAACGAATTGGATATGTCGAAATAAGTGGAAATATTAAAAGCCGGCTGAATAAAATAGGACCTACGCAGCCGTCCTGTAACCCATTTTCAAAGGGATACGAGTACGGAAATTAAGTAATCAAGTAAATAAGAGACAAGGTGAGATATGAGGTCCCTGCGAATTCTGGAATAAATGAATCTCACTGATGAGTTACACAAAATATGAAACCTCTTTCTGCACTGCGACCACTGACTAGATTTCACTACAGCAAGGGTGTCCAAACTTTTTGTTTCTCTGGGCCTCATTGGAAGAAGACATGGTGTTTTGGGCCACAAGTATATTACTATATATATGTATAAATCCATATCATAAAATGAATGTGATACTTGGCATTCAAGTTGAGAAACTAAAGAGTTAATATATGGTTCGATTGACGTGGTTGCAATCCTCAGGCAATTCTCAAGGTGTTCATCCAACATGTTGGTTCTAATTTTACACTTAGTATGTTTCATTCTTCACTTAAGCCACCACGTGACAAACAACAGAATAGTGTAGCTGAGCGAGCAACGCAAAGAGAAAGAGAATTTACTACATAACGAAAGAGCTTTCTGTTCTGGTCCTGGTTCTGTTATTTGTTACTTGGCAGCTTTAGCAGCTTCAGTAATTTTGAATATTTTTGGGTCGCATGCGACCCGCGAGCCGCGGGTTGGACAGACTTGCACTACAGTAAAATAAATAAGGTAAAACTAATTCCTTAGCTAGTTTCACGTGATCTATATAGAACAGGAAGGAGATCCTTTTAATAAGTCTGTCAAAGCCTACCAAAGCTCGGATTTCATCGGGATTTAATGGAAGTATTTTTTTCCATCCGTCGATTCTAAAAGTCATCATATTTCTTCTGTCTTTAAGTTTTATTTTTAACAAAATTAAAAAAATCTACGAAAAAAAAACATATAAAATCTATTTTTTGCCTGATTTTTGTTGTTTTCTTCGTGATTTTCCCAATCTTTTATTGCCGGTGGTTCCTTTTGATTTTTTGAATCCCTTCTTCGAATCTAAACCCATTGAAGATTCTTTTGTATTCCTTTTGGCACCACGTTTTTTACCACCAAATCCAAAACGTTTATCTTTCGACTTACGTTTATCGGTGGTCTTTTTCTTTGCTGTTTTCGTTTTATTATCATCTAAGAAATCTAAATTCTTCAGTTTACCTTTACGGAATTTCTTTAATTGATCTAACATTTCTTTTTTTTCCATTTCACGTTGTACTTTAGTTTGTTTCTGTAAAAGTTTACCCATTTTTCTTTGATCACGAATTTGTCGTATCCTTTCTGATTTAGCTTGTCCTTCTTGTTTTGCAACTAAATTTGCACGAACTTTTTGCATATGCTCATCAGTTTTAGCCATTTCTGCAAAATAATCATCTGGCCGTTTCGTTTTTATATTCATATTATGTAAACGTTTAATTCCTTCAATAACAGCTGATTGTGCTTGACGATGAAATATCATTTCACGTTTAAAATCATTTAAAATTGGATCCTCTTCAGGACGAACATATGGAATTTTTGCATTTCCTTTAAATTGATTTGATCTTTTCTGTTCATGTTTTTCCAATTGAATAACTAATTCCGGTGCTATTGGTGCTAAATCATTTACCATATCAAGCCTTTCAATCCATGGCAATTTCAATTTAATTTCATTTAATTTCGAAAGTAATTTTGGCTATAAAAGATAAATATTTTTTTTTCTTTTTAGATATTATATTGGAATTACCCAGAAATAAATAGTACTTACAATATTGTTAACACTTTCTTGTTTCTTTTCGAATTCAATATTTAGGCCCGGCTTCAAATCGCCACGAGCAAATGCATCTTGTAGCTGGAAATTTTGTTTTTAAAATTAAGAAATTAATTTTTAAAAAAATAAAATCTATAAATTTACCTCCTCATCGGATTCATTGTAGTCTTCTGAATCACTACTTTTCATTTCAAAATCATTTACAGTTTTCATAATTATTAAATGATATATTTTAGTTAAGAAAACAAGCAAAACAAAACACACGTGCTAATGTTTTAACATGTAGTAATTATCAAATGTCAAAATTAATTTTAATATAGAAAATACGAAATGACGTTTCGAAATTCAGAAATATAAATCGATACTCGAAATGTGTGACTAACACCACGTCTCCATTTACGATTTTTCATCGCAGAGATTTTTGTATTGACCAAACAGAGCTCGAGTTGACGGCGAGAAATAATTGCAAAGATAAATTTTTTGTGAAATCTTACAGTACTGAAATTTCAGGAAAATTTTTTTTGACATTTATGAATTCAAGATGGCGGAACACAAATTTAGTCGGCAAGACATTGTGAAATTAATTGCATTTTATAGAATGAATTCCAAGAACGGCAACTAGAACTTTACTTCTTGACGTCATATTCAAAAATGTAATTTCAGGAAATTTTTCACCCAGCTATCAAAGAAATCTCTTGTCTGTGAGATATTTCGTGTGATAAAAAATCGTAAATGGAGACGTAGCGTTATTTACATTCGCTATAAAGATGGCTGAACTTGTCCATATATCAAGTTTTTTATGTTTGTTTTTAAATTAAAAACAATTTAAATATTTTTGCATGTTTTAATAAAATGTAATTATAGAAAAATTGAAAAGTATTTAAAAACATATAGTAGCTGCCCTATGATAGAAATAGGACAGAAAAACAGTCAAATCTAACAGCATTTCAAGGTTTTTTCTTCATAACTTTGTTTCTTCTTTTGCAAAATTTCCTCAAATTTGCAGGTAACCTAGACCCTAATAGGATAAATCCAATCTCCAAATTTTATTTAAATCAGTATATTAATTTTTAAAGTAAATCAAAAAAACTTTATGGAAAAACTTATTTTCTCCTAGGATTATTTCTTTCACCACTATCCTTGGACCGATTTTGTTAAAATTTAACATGGTATCGTCTATTTACGTATTTAACCAATATGATTAATTTAAACAAAATTGATTCACAAATTTTCTAAGTTAAATGCAAAAAACTGTATAAAAAAAACGACAAAACTTTCTGGTCACCCTGGTTTTTGCTTAATAACTTCCCTTCCCTTCGGTCGATTTTGCTGAAATGCAATAAGAAACGCAGTTAAGGAATATCCAACTCACATTCTAAATTTCAACAAAATCGGATAACGCATTTTTTAGTTATGCGAAGCTTATGTCAAAAATAAATATGCCCTGGAGCTGATTATCTTCGCAAACTTACGAAGATAAATTTTTCATTTTTGAGAGATGCCATTTTAAATTTATTTTAACGGGTTTTTCTTTTGGAAATGAATACCAAAATCTATTAAATTATATAAAATGTCAGGAAAAAGGGAATTAGTAGAATTTTTAATTCAAAATGCATTTCAAATTCAAAATAACTGACTGGCTAATGTCATCTCTGCGAAAATGAAAAATTAAATTTGCGAAACGTTTTCACGGCTGCAGATTATTTTAAGTTTTCCCCGACCAATCAGAATGACCTGTCAAACCTGCGAAAAATCTTCGCAAAAATAATCAAGTCCCGTGACAAGCCTAATTATATATTCTATTGATATATTACACTGGGAGCTGGGAGCTGTTGACGGCGGCCGTTGGCCGTTAGCTATCAACGGCCGCCGTTGAACAGCGCCGCTAACTGTTTAGGTTGCAGCCGTTGAACAGCTGGTTATTGTCAAATCTAAGTGCGGAATTAAATATAAAATAATAATGGATTTCTTGAAAATATTATTAATTGAAGAGGAGGAAGAAGAAGAATTTCTAAATTTATTACTATTGAATAAAAGGCAACCGATAAATAGTATTTTTAAATTCCTTGAAGAAGAAGGATGCTTTAATCTACTTATAAAAATGGTCATTTAAATACATCTGGTGACAAGTTCCGTGAATATTTTAGACTGAACCGAAAACAGTTTTGTAGGCAAAGAAAAATAAATACATGATGAACCGAGCCTGGATTTGATCCAGGGTCTCATCAGCTTCTAGAAACGAGGTCTTTACCGACTTGACCATTCAACACTGTATTTATCGATCTGTTCATTTGCCTTTTCTAACTAAACATTATTCAAACAATACAACTGTTATTCGAAATATAACAACTATTCTATAACCTTTCAATTGCTATGCCAATCATTTGTATTAACAACTATTATGAAACTAATATAATACTCCTACAGTTTGAATATATATTACAAATTGTAAAAGAAGATTTAATTAAAAACATTTCAAATGCTGTAAAAAACCCGATAACTCCTGGTGAAAAATTAGCATTAACTTTACCGTATGTGTACAAATAAAAGACAATTGATTTTTTTTATTTATTTAATAAAAACATATGTATATCCATAGGTAACATACATAAGATAATAATAAATAATTATTCTTATCTAGTGTTTTCCGCAACTGATTAAGAAATTATAGTTGAATTTCGGGAGTCTGAAGAAAAATTCTGGTTTTCACCCGAACTTGATGGAAGAGTTAAGAAAAGATGTTCCGGGATTCATCAATATTATTTAAAGTTTCAAGTTCTGCAGTTTCAGATTGCGTGGGATCAATATCATTCTCTTCTAAAAACTCCTGAGTACTTGTTAAATTGCTTTTAATCCTGAAATGAAGAATGATAGCATATAAAAATATATACAGATATATTTACATACGTTCTTTCATGTTCAATATTATTTAGAAATTGCAGTTTTTCGAAAAGAACACATTTTGATGGATGCGACGAAGAAACTGATCCTGTGGGTAGTTTATGTTTTAATTTTTGTCGATAGAAATTAAAAAATTTATAAAATATTTGACATTATAAATGACGTATTACACGCGGTGTTTTTTGGGTAAAATTCTACCGCAGACATAGGTATCGGTGGGTCGGGGGTGAGGCAGAAGATCTACCTCTTGAAATGTTGGCGCAACGGAGTATTTTACGCACACAAACAAGAGTCACTGTTTGCGTCGGTTTCGAAAAAAATTGAAAATTCAAGCGCGCCATTCCCTTACTGACCGTCAACAGGTAATCATAATCTAAAAGTACATAGGAAATAAAAAAATAGTAGATCCTAACAGTTCGATGGTTTAACTTCGAGTGATGCTGTGCTCACACACACTAATACAATCCTTGTGTAGCTTGTATAAAAGACTGCGGTATAAACATTCCTCGTCTAATCGGTTTAGTAGATTTCTACCCAAAACTTGACGGTAGATTTCTACCGCGTGTAATCCGGCACTTTCATTCATGCAACAAAGCCTTTCTACGTCGATCTAATTAGCGTTCGGCCATGCTAATAATGCAATCTTCAGCGACAAACTAATATAATTTTACCGCTTTAACAAAGAGATCTTAAAGTCATTATCGTATCCCTATCACACTTGAATATGATAAAACTAAAGGTAAATCATTAACTGCAAGAATGAATGTTAGTGGTCTTAAGGCCAATCTGCGCACAGCCGACATCCTGTGCTGACGAGAAAAATCAGAAAACTAGAAAGAGATGGACTTTTGCAATTTTTGCTAGGATTGATTGAATAAAAACATTAGAATCTCCTCACACAATTTAGAAAAATTGGTAGTGTGCGACAGTATCGTGTGTGGTTATTGCGAGAGTATGCAAACGCAGATGAAGTGCCATATAAATTAGATAAACAGGATCATCTGATTTTGATTGGAATCAAAAATCAGATGGGGAAATCAGAAATGCAGAAGTCGACAAAATTAGTGGGATGATTGTTTCCTCCCTTTCTGTTTAACTAGTCTTTGTATAGTGTTATCCCATACTTGCATTAGAATAGGATGTCGCCGAGATTGGTCTTTAGATGAATGCCTTGGGTGACATTTGATTTCACAACAAAGAGATCTGATAAGGATAGTCTGAACTTTATTTGGTGTTTTCTAACTTTTAGATCAGGTTGAATCCATTTAAGAAAGGATGAACCAAACCACCAACATGTTCAGTTCAAAAAATATAGTATTATGGCCGATTTCATTAAAGCAAATATGCGCATATTTGTGCCCATTACATGGTGTTCATGAAAACACATGCGTAAACGAATTTTTTCAAAAATAAAAACTATACCAAGCAAATGATCGTAAATATGCATACGGTTTTGAAACTACGTTTATCTGGCGAAAGAAGAATTTGTTTTGTTTATAGTTGTTAAATGGACGAATTAAGAGCTGACGAAATTTGTTGACGATTTAAAGCTTTTCTATTATTTTCCCAATACAAGCTTGTGTAAACACCATCAACTTGTAAACACCATCAATTGCATTTAGGAGTTATTAGTGAAGGGGGGATAAATCATACTTGCAATAATTAGTAAAAATTCGAACTAAATAACGTAACATTTTGTTGTTTACTAGGCGTATGGAAATTAGTTACAAAAATTCTCCTTATTTCCTTAAAACTAGTTTCGATAGGACAATTTCCTAATCAAATAAATACATGAAGTAAAAATTCGTTTATAGCAGTTTCGTTTCTGAAAAAAAAATTTCCTATTCGTTCTCGTTTCTCGAATATGTTGACAGAGAATGTAGAATTTTTTACGTCTTTTTCTTCGACGATGAAAGAAATTCTGAACCTAAAATCATAAGCCAAATTGTCAAATGGAAAAAATCAAAACAATTTGAAATTTGTATTTTTTTTAATATTAAACTTAAATAGAGATTGCAATTATACATTCGTTTCAAATAAAGGCTTGTTTTGAGAAAATTTCATTCCAGATATTTTCTATTGCATTAAATTTTAAAATTCCGTCCCTTTTAACTGCGTACAGCTGATCTTGGACTTCAACTAAACAATTATCGGTCATTTCGCTAGAAGTAAATATTGTTATTAATTTTGGTTAAAATAATATAAAACATAAACGATATTTACCCGGCTGGCAAATTTGGAATATTTTCCCACGAATTTAATCGTATGTCGAATTTCTCAACAATGTTCCTATTCCTTGAAGAACAATAAAGTGCATCACAAACAAATGCTGAAGTACAAAACCTAAGCAGATCATTCATATCTGGAATTAATACCCAGCTGCCCTCTCGAGGATCAAGTCTTTCTACAGAATTCAATTGGTTGTCATTACAACCCTTGCCACCGCATGTATAAATACTTCCATCTACAAAAAATCAAGAAATAAAAATTTTTATTCCTGTTCCATTATTTAAAACAAAAAACCAACTTTGAATTGCTAATCCGAAAGCTGCTCTATTTTTATTCATTTTTGATTCTAAAGAAATTAGTTGTCCAGTTTCGAAATCATATATTTTAACATCATTTCTATATTTGCAGTTGTCCCAGCCACCAACAATGTACATTTTATCATTAAGAAGACAACTCCCATGGTAAGATCTATCTGATTTAAATTCTATTTCACTCCAAGCTTTAGTTTCCATATTATATTTCGGACAAACGTTTGGGAAACTTTCATTTACTCTTCCGCCTGTTAAATAAACATTTTGTTTGTAATTAACAGGATAATAAAATTCTACAGAAGGCCTCGTTAGAAGAGTACATTCGGTAATTTTTGTATCATATTTATAACAATTTAATTGTGAACCTAAAGAAGATACGAAAATGTTTGAATTAATATTTTCTTTTCTTCTAGAAAAGCAAAAAGTATCCAGCATCCAGTTTAAGGTTGAAACTTCTTCTCTTAAAAAGGTTTCTTTAGAAATATCTGAAAAAAAGAATCGTTCAGATACTGATTCTGTTTTAATATATTTCGAAAGTGCATTAAAGTATAGCTTTCGATTGGGAAGATCGTGTTTCACCCATTCTCTAATGGCGGTGGAAACATCTTCCGCAGGCGTTGATAACATTTTAATATGTTGGAAAATCTCTTGCAACTAAAAATAGAAAATATTTATTTAGAATTTTGCAAAATAATTTATTTTTACCTTTTCTAATTCCAATTTCTTAAACTGTTCGGTATTAAGAACAGTTTTTAAATTTGTTAAAATAAATTCGTTTCCTTTCTGTTGCAGCTCATCACAGAAACCATTTCCTATTATATTAAAAATTATCATAAAAAAACTAACTAATGTTTAGTGATTGTGTTTTCCCGAACTTTTTGCGTTCTTGAGATTTGAAAATTCCCTAAATCAATAATTAATATATTTCTCGAGATTAAAGAAAGTCCTGCAGCAATAAGAAAATAAGCACGTTCTTAGGATATGAAGGAAAAGAGTCACTACACGAAGTGAACGCACTGGGCGCCTGTTTGGTGATGTCTAAAAAACTTCTCAGAAATTATTGGACAGTAAAAAGAAATCAATTCATTGATTCATGGTTTTTAATACTCTGAATTTCGACAAATTTTTCGCTAGCTTGTTTGTACATGTGATGAGGTCATTTGGGAGGGGGCAAAAGCATATTTCAAGTGCCTAGGGCCACTAGAAGTAATTATCCTGAAGAAAGTTGTTTTAATAAATTAAATAAATATCTGTTGCGCAATGCATAGTTTTGTAATTTTTGATTCATGATGGCATAGTGCCGTGCATAATAACGAATAGGAATTGGCACGTCCCTGTTTAGAAAAATTCGAGAAATAAAGAATTTCTTCTCATTTTGCGTCGATGTCTGTTTTATGCAATAACAATGTTCAGCAAAGTTGTGGAGGTTTTCATGGGGATTATTTCCGTCGAAGACCAAACAGTTCTATCTCCCACCACTTTGGCGCTGGAATCAACACAAATCTTGGAACTTCGTATGCAGACGTCACACATGATTACAATGTTCGGCAAAGTTGTCCAGGTTTTCATGGGGATTATATCTGTCGAAGAGCAAATACTTCTACCTCTCACCACTTTGGCGCTGGAGTCAAAAAAATTGTGGAACTTCGTATTTAGAGGTCACACGCGATTACGATGTTCGGCAAAGTTATGGAGCTTTTCATGGGGATTTTTTCTGTCGCAGACCATATAGTTCCAGCTCTCACCGCTTTGGCGCTGAAGGCAATACAAATTTTTGAATTTCGTATTTAGAGATCACACACGATTGGAATATTCAGCAAAGTGGTGGAGGTTTTCATGGGGACTATTTCTGTTGAAGACCATATAGTTCTATCTCTCACCGCTTTGGCGCTAAAGTCAATGCAAACTTTTGAACTTCGTATATATACGTCACACACGAGTACAATGTTCGGCAAAGTTATGCAGGTTTCCACGGGAATTATTTCCGTCGAAGACTAAACAGTTCTCTTACCGCTTTGGCGCTGAAGTCAATACAATTTTGGAACTTGGTATGTAGACGTCACACACGATTACAGTGTTCGGCAAAGTTTCGGAGGTTTTCATGCGGATTTTTTCTGTCGAAGATAAAAAAGTTCTATCTCTCACCACTTTGGCGCGGTTATTTAGGCCCCTACTCTATAGAGGTTTTTGCCTTTACGTAATATATGTTTGACGGGAGCTATTTTACCAACCGGAGAAATGGGATTAATTTAATATATTCGCTCAGGGTGTTGCGGGGTAAATAATGTGCATTCTGAATAGATCGACTTAAGACATGAAATATATCACCAGTGGTGCTACGAGAACGGGGTAAAAGATTTATTATGTTCCGAACTAAGATGCTCCGCTTGAATACATTTTGTTAATTTACAGCGATTTGTAAACCGAAATTTTTAGGAAGCCGCCTTAGGACAGGTTACAACCTAGCAATTAAATAAAGCCTATAAAAACATTTTTTTCTACAGCAATAATGAAAATTCGCCAATTTTAAAAATTATAATACGAGCTAAACAAGATATCGTAAAAATAGGGTTTATGCCAAAAATCAAGTTTGTTTAAACATACAAAATTAAACTTTAAAATTATAATCTACTCTACTAATTGGCGTAACATTTTGAAAACCCAAAGCCGAAAGACATTTAATACGTAGAGTCTCATTTGTTGGAAACCCTAAAACCAAAAAGGCATTTAAAAATGAAAATGCTGAATTTAACAAAATCTTAGATGAAATTTCCAGCTTGGGACGATTTACAATACAAAAGCTCTGACTTCCTGGCCAATCGCCGGTGGATAGGCATGACATAGCAGCTGAAATCCCTGATGGAATTCATGGTAAAACATGAAGTGTTTGGGTCTGTGCGCTGCTGGATGTACTCAGTGGAATGGTAAAAGAGGGGATTCAAAAATGGTGGAAGAACGGCTCATTCCGCTTTGAAATTGCCATTAAACATTCAATTCATTGAAAGTCCCATATGCAACATTTCCAAAGCATCCGGCATGGGAAAAGTATTGCAGAAATGCAAACTTATTGTTTGGGATGAATGCACAATGGCGCTCAAAAAATCTCTCGAGGTCCTTGATCGATCATTGCAAGACTTACGTGCAAATATCAGACCATTTGGGAACGCATTAATATTGTTTGCAGAAGATTCCAGGTAAACATTATCTGTAATTCCTCGATCGACACCAGCGGACGAAATAAATGCCTGCCTGAAATACTGTACTTTGTGGCGACGCGTAAAGACGTTAAAATTAACTACAAATATGCCAGTCCAGCTGCAAAACGATCGGTCAGCAGAGATATTCTCACATCAATTGCTGGATATTAGGAACGGAAAAGTGCCGGTTGATCTGACGTCAGGACGAATTTCATTGCCTCATAACTTCTGCAATTTAGTGACGTCAAAAGAAGAATTGGTTGAAAAAGTATTTCCCAATATTCAAACTAATTACAAGAATCACGATTGGCTAAGTGAACGAGCTATTCTTGCGGCCAAGAACAAAGACGTCTACGAACTTAACAATATTATTCAGTCTAACATTCAAAGCGAGGCGGTCACATACAAGTCGATAAATTATCCGACAGAATTTTGGAATTCACTCGATCTGTCGGGGATGCCACCGCACGTACTGCAATTGAAAGTCGGTGTGCCAATTATCATGTTGCGAAATATCAACCAGCCAAAGCTTTGCAACGGCACGCGGCTTGCAATAAAAAAATTAATGAGCGACATCGTAGAAGCAGCAATCTTGACAGGACCTTTTAAAGGTGAAGATGTGCTCATTCCTCGCATTCCTATAATTCCAACGGATATGCCATTTCAATTTAAGAGATTGCAATTCCCGATTCCATTGGCGTTTGCAATCACCATTAACAAGGCTTAGGGCCAATCTTTAAAATTGTGCGGTTTAGATCTAGACACGGATTGCTCCTCACATGGACAATTATATGTTGCGTGTTCGACAGTCAGCAAACCAGAAAATCTCTATATCTGCACAGAAAATGGAACAACTAAAAATGTTGTATAACCACAAGCATTGTGAAATTAAACATACGAGAAACGTGCGCTTTTTCTTTTCTTTCCCATTTAACCAGACTGAGCCACAGCAACGCGTGGTCGGGTACAGCTAGTATATGTATATAATATTTATGATAATTATTATATCAGAAATTACGACCTTCAAGTTTTATTCTAGTATAAGTCATTTAACAAGAAACCGGGATTCATAGCAAGACTTTGGTGAAAAACTAGAAAAACGTATAAGCTACATTCCTTTACCAATATAAATCGTGATGCACTGTTGTAGCGGTTGCATGATTTGGTTTTTTTCCCATAGAAATACCAATTTATACAACGATGCAACAATATACCACGATTTTCAATGGTAAAGAAATATCCATCCGATTTTTTAAAGTTTTCATTAAAACATAAAATAAATCAAATATTTAATCTTGTATTAGTTTATTTCATTTTAAAAGGATTTGTAATCACATCTTCAGCTTCTTTTCTGTGACAATTTCCATCGCCGGCAGCAGTAGTTGCTCCTTCAGGTCTACCATAATATTTTAGCTATAAAATAATTCAAAATTATAAAATAAGTTTTTAATTTACAAAAAAGCAATAAAAATTACAGGTTTCCCAATTAAATATTCGAATCGTGGTCGAATAAAACTCCAAGCTCCCATATTACGTGCCTCTTCCTGACTCCATATAAATGCTGTATTAAAATAATATAGAATAGTTTATCAAATTTTGATACAAAATTTATTTAAAGCCCTCGATCATATTTGCGAAGTTTTTTCGTAAGCTTGACAGATCATTTTGATTGGTCAGGGAAAAATGAAAAGAATCTGTATCCGTGACCGAGTTTCACAAATATAAAATTTTCATTTAAAAACTGCTAGTTTATATTTTCAGATTAAGTTAACCCTTTTGCAAATAAAATTCACTCTTTTGCAAACAAGTACTTCCACTTCTACTTCTACTGTCTCTGACAGTTTTAATAAGGAACTTCATCCTCTTGATTACGAATTTGTTATCAAAATTCAAAATTTCAAAATGGCGGATATTTTAAGTGAAAAATTTGTATCTAGAAATTTCTCCAAGTGTCCATAAAATCTCATCATCATTTCTAGCTACCTGATACTGAAATCAGAAATAGAAGCTAACGAATTATGAATAAGGCCAAGCCAAGATCAAGATACTATCAAGTCAGTGAAGATCGTTTTCAATATTTATATCCGTTATATTGATTCGCCCATTTTGAATTTTTAAATTTTGACAACAAATCCGTGAAATAGGAAATTTTTCTTAGGTGGAAGCTCTATCAACGAACTCAAAAGCGTTGTTAGATACTGTTAGAGCGTCAGTGTCAAATCTCTGATTGTAGGGCGACCACTTTGACCGTCTGTATTTCGGAAATCATACTCAATTAAAATTTCTCCTGTGATTATCATCTCATCAAAACTTAACGTTCGGGATATAATTTAATTCTAAATTCGAGAATCCTAAAACGGAGGTTTTTGTACTAGTTTTCCAGTCACTCTTTCTTTCAAAATTATTAACTGTCAAAAAAGAAATATTCATACTTTGCAAGATTGTGCAAATAATAAGCTCCGGGCTGCTCCGGGGCATGTCTATTTTTGACATAAGCTTCATATTTTCTAACCAATCAACATCTTCAATCAATTGTCAAGAATAAAATCACAAGAATTTTGCAAAATTTACGAAAATAACTCGTAGCAAGGTCTTATGTAATATACTTTTTGCATTTTTATATTTTTCAAGTTCAGTTCTAATATCATTTAATGGGAATGGACACAACGATTCTAAACGAATGATGGCGGCATCTTCAATTTGTTTCGAAATTCGTTCATTATGAAGATTATAGTAATGTTTTCCACTACATAATAAGATTTTCGTTACTTTTTTAGGATCAGCAATTTTATCACCTATAAATTATAAAAGAGAAAAAAAAAAACAATTAAATATAATATTTGAATACACTTATTTTCTAAACACTAATATTTACCTAAGACATTTTGAAAGAAGGTTCCATTTTCCATATCAGTATAAGAAGATGTTGCATCGGATAATCGAATTAAAGTTTTCGGTGCTACAACAACAAGTGGTTTACGGAAATTTCGAACAATTTGTCGCCGTAATACATGATAATATTGTGCTGGTGTTGTTGGATTTACTACATGTAAATTAACATTATCACCATCTGGACATGTTTCTTTGGAATCTGTTTGTTGTAAGAATCTTTCCATACGGCATGAACTGTGATCAGATGCGGCACCATCATATCCATGTGGTAAAAGCATAACTAAACCATTCGATTCCATCCATTTTGCTTAAATAATATCATTAATAAGTAAATATCCAATATAATAAAATAATATATACTAATACTAAATACTAAATACTACGTGCCACTATAAAATAATCTTTTAGGTAATAACTTAAAAATTAATGATCTGATTTCAATGAAATCTTGGAATTAGACATTTTCCCCGACTAACATTAGGCGTATTTTATGGAAAAATAGGTACGCTATACAATACTCGCATATTTAAGCAATGTTATTTATTTATATTTAAGCAAAGTTATTTAGTAATGTTTAGAACTACTGGACATATTTATAAACACATTGGTTTGAGAAGCACTGAGCACGCACAAATCTACAATATAATGTACAACAAGCAATTGTGTTTAGAAGCATGATCTCAAACACACACACATCAATAGGATACAGCAAACAACTGGCATTTGACGCATCTATAGTAAACATGAGGCGATGTGATGGTCTCATAGTCTTCACTAAGTACAGTCAACTGAAAACCATCGTGAAGGAAACATCTTAACTTGGCAATTCTTATATTTTGGTGGCTGATTAATTTCTCATGTAAATTGCATTTGTTCATTTGTTTTCGTTACAATAAATGTGGCAGAAGTAATCTGTTTTTATCAACAAATAGTGTCTTCTATTATTGCATTTCTAAATAAATTGTTCTACCTCTAACAACTACAATATTGAAAATACAGATGGCATAAATAAAAACTTTTGTGTTTTTGCAGAACATATTTGAAATTAATAGAAAAGTTGTTTGAATTTTAAATCAACTCACATTCCGGGTATTTTTTTTTCTAATATTATTATGCCCTATGGTAGGTACTACCAGAGGGTATATTAGTTTTGTCATTCCATTTGTAACACAATCGAAATAATGGCCGTAGAAAGGTTTTAATGGTATGGTTGTGTCAGGAATCAAAAGTTATATCGATTTATGCATGTCCGTCCGTCCGTATACAAGATAACTCAAAAACGCATAATCGGAATTTGATGAAATTTACAATGTGAGTTGCTTATTCCTTAACTTGGTTTGGTATTGCATTTGAGCAAAATCGATTCAGAGGGAGCAAAGTTATAAAGGAAAAACTAAGGTCACCAGAAAGTTTTGTCGTTTTTTTGTTTATGGTTTTTTGGGTTTAATTGGAAAATTTGTAAATCAATTTTGTTTAAATTAATTACATAGGTTAACTACATAAATAGACGATACCATGTTAAATTTCAATCAAATCGGTCCAACGATGAAAGAGAAAGGGTTAATCTTAGGAGAACATAATCCTCTTTACAACGTTTTTTTGATCTAATTTAAAAACTAAAGATTGGACTTATATTAGCAGGGTCTCGGTTATCTGCAAATGGGAAGAAATGTTGATAAGAAGGAACAAAGTTATAAAGAAAAAACCTTGAAATAATGCTAGTTTTGACAGTTTTTTTGTCCCATTTCTACCATAGGGTATCAAAAGGGACTATGTTATTTTTGTGAGCAAAACATAGTCATGGGGAGGTCCTGTTTGTTGGACTCCATGGGTGGGATACAAATTAGCCCAGGGCTGAACAATATCATCGGTTCACCCCCTCCGATGACAGCATCGGCGTCACGCGCCATTTTGACGCCATAAATCAGTCCGTCTGTTGTCCGTTGAGGGTTTTGTAATCATATAAATGATTCCCCTCTTTCCTTTATCTGGTAACCCTTGTTTGAACTTTTCGTTCAAATAAATCTCCAAGTTTCATTAAAATCAGTTTTGTCTTTTTATTTTATATACCCGCTGATGACATGAAAAGGTGTGGACGTAATAAATCCACTTCTCCAGCCTTTTCGTCAGCCCAAATCATGGTACACATGAAACTTTGTGTAACACCGTGATTAGAGGTAGAAGGTAACCGCCCACTTCCCTCCGGCGAGCTAGTTAGAGTAAAGAAGCTAGGTGTACCTTTTCTTGGTTACTTTCGGCTCTAGTACCACTACATATAACTGCTACCAGTCAGTTATATGCCTTTTAGCAAAGGATCACAATGTTAGGATATTTGTTTGATCAAGCAGACAAATTCCTAACATACAATCAACACCGGTTGTTACATAAATGTTACATAAATCGGCTATAGGCCGATTTTAAGTTACTATATGTGTTACATAAATGTTACATAAATCGGCTATAGGCCGATTTTAAGTTACTATATGTTTTTTAGTTTTATTTGGGTAATGCAGTACTTGAAATGGCCGTATCACAAAGTATTATTTGTTTTATTTTCACTAATTGTCTAAAAAAAGAATTTAGAACTTTTTTCAAACGTCAATAGAAATGCCTGAAGTTGTCTGTGTGTACCACCAAATATAAGTACATAGATTAAGAAAAAAAATAATCGTCTTTTTTGGGAAACTTAAATAGTTGTGGGTACAAATTCTCAAAAAACACATATATTACAAGCTATTAAAAAAGCTTCAAATGATTAGAACAATATGAAGGAGATCAGATTTCTATTTTCTCTTGGATTTTGATTTTGGAGTCCCATTCTAGGATGGGCTTTAAGTAGTAAATATAGATTTTTATTGTGAAATTTTAAGATCAATTTTTGATTTGATGTAACGAGAAAATGAAATGAAAAGAGAGAGAGAGAGAGATAGAACGAGTGATAAAGAGAAATATTCAAAAAACTGAAGGATTGATTTGTAGATGAGGGAGTATAAGAAGCAGAGTGGACATGCTGAATGTGTCAAACACGATCCTTGTTTCAAAAAACTGAATTGAAAGGGTTTTACGAGAAGCAACAATCGGTAGGATATAGTATACCCTATCGAGGGTATGCACATGGTATATCAGGTATATCATGCGTTTTAGTCAAGAGACATTAGTTTCTAAAAACGGAGAATTAGCAGAACACAAATTGTGCAGTGTGATAAAAAATATTTAACAAATTTTATAAAATCTATATAAACTAAACAAGTTTCACGCTAATAAATTAATTATTCTAGTTATTAATTATTAATATAGAAGCACATACCTTCACCTGTAATAATAAAATTATCAATGATAATTTGTGCTCCATTAAAAAAGTCTCCAAATTGTGCTTCCCAAATTATTAAATTATTTGGATTATCAATGGCCATACCATATTCAAAACCAAGAACAGCTTCTTCTGATAGAATACTATTGGCAATTTCGAGTTTACCACCATCACCACCTTTCAGTGTATTAAGTGGAATGAACATATCATTTGTTTGCTGATCGACAAGCATGGCATGTCGATGTGAAAATGTTCCTCGACCAACATCTTCACCACTTATTCGAACATTATGACCTTGATACATAAGACTACCGATTGCCAGTGCTTCAGCAGTTGCCCAATCAATTTTATTGCCTTCTTTAATTTTTCTTAATCGATTCGTAACATGCGTTTTAAGTAAATGAGGATGAATATTCTAAATAAAATAAAAAGGGAGAGACATTTTAAAATGCATTATCAGTTTTTATGAAACATTAATTACTAGGTATATACAAAAATTCTCGGGCTAAACTAAAATAAGGAATGTTTCTATTTGAAATATACTTAATTTTTTAGTATAAGCAAGCTCGACATACTTAGTTAAACGTATTTACAATTTTTTTTATCCGTTTCGAATAATAAGCATTTACATCGATGACTATTGACGGAAATCTCCTATTCCCGAGCCATTGCTTCAAGTTTGGACAGAAATAATTGTCACACGGAGAATACGGGAAATGGTTAACTAATTCGTGGCATTTACAATTAAATACAATTTTGCCATTGCTTGCATGTCGTACGACTTCGCTTCAAATCGATTGCGAGCAAATGGGGCATGTATCTTGTGAATAGTTTTTTCGCCTATAAATATTTGTGTTCATATGAGATGGCCACAGTATCAGGTATCTAATGGACGTTCTCTTTTCTAACACGTTATCATTGACCTTTCATCAATTTTAGTGGTTACCTCAATTAGCTGACTTCGGCGACACCTATTATTAAAACGAGAATTTTTTGGTAAACCTAGTATAATGCGACATCTCTAAATGAATTTCTAACGTTCTGAACGTTTTAGTTTTTCTCTTTCTTCATCCTGTAAAATACTGGTTACTCTCGTATATTACGGGAGTTAGGTTCCAGAAATATGACGAATTATAGGAGCAGCGTACTTGCGTATTTCCGAAAATTTTGGCAACTACATCCGTTATATACAACAATTGTAGATTGTGTTACATCAAAACCATTACCATGCCATACAAAGATAGCCACAATTTGTGAAGCGTGTTATATGAGAGTTATCAGTGCATACAATCATTTTTTTGTAGGTTTTGCACTTTGGCATGGCATCAAAAGAGGAATTAATTATAATTTAAAATTTATTTTGGAAATTCATTGAAAAATGTCGAAGTTTCTTAACAACATTTTTTTTTCATATTCTTACAAAATCATCAGGAAATTGAACGCTGACATTTCCAATGTAGTGAAGTAAAGAATATTCCAATCCTGTGTCCCAATAAGTTATTGAATTCGGAGCTAATTGTATATTTGACCATTGTTTTTGGAAATATGATTGCTATAAAGACAATTAAATATGATTATTATTAAGGGAGTTTCTCTCTAGAGATAGATCTACGATTTTAATGATCATTATTATTAGGTAATGATCATTATAATTGTATATCTTTTTAGAACGTTAAAAATAAAATAGTAATCGAAACTAACTTCTGGTTGATATGTTTTAACAGCCTCAAGTTCTGAATTTAAATAATTCATATGTTTAATTTTAATATTTTCAATTTCATCTTCGGTAATAAGTTTCTCTTCTATCAATTTCTGAGAGTAACAATCTGGCACAGACCTAAAAATATAGTAATTTTTTATTGTATTAGAAATTATATTTTACGAAGATTTTATTACATTCTATTATTAATAATATTATATAGAGCTGGATTTGTAAATGTTGGATCATCTAATTCATTATGTCCCCATCGTCGAAAACAGTTCATATCAATAAATACGTCACGACGAAATTTCCGTTGATAATCAAACGCCAATTTAGTAACAAGCGTTAAAATCTAAATGAATAAAATTACAGAATAAAGTTTATATGCATGTTTATAAAAAAAAAAATAATTTTCTTTACTTCTGGATCATCACCGTTTACATGAAATACTGGTGCACCAATACATTTAGCTAAATCTGATGAATATCGGCTAGATCTGCCACGTTCTGCAGGTGTAGTAAAACCGACTTGATTATTAACTATCAAATGAATAGTTCCACCAATTTCAAAATGTGGAACATATGCCATCATTAGGCATTCTTGATTAACACCTTGTCCAGAATATGCAGCGTCTCCATGCAATTGAACATTCAATATTGAAGTTGAGAAATCCTTTTCAATATCATCACTAAATGCTCCATCACGTCCAGTTTGTTGTTTTGAACGTGTTTTACCCATTGATACTGGATTAACTGCCTTTATAAAGAATTAATTAATAAACTTTCTGTAAAAAATTAAAATATTACCTCCAAATGTGATGGATTTCTTAACATACTAATACATATCTTTCTATTTCCAATATTAATTTCTTCAGATGCATCTAGATAGAATGAATTTTATTATATTATTTATAATGTTTTCGAAAATGTTTGGATAGGATTACGATAATGACTCACAACATCTCCCATAACATTAATATTATCGGGAAATTCTGAACCACCTTGAAATTTTCGGAAAATCTTAGCTGGACGTACATTTAGCATTGTAGTTAGAAGATTACCACGACCACGATGTGGCATTGCTAATACAATGTGATCAAGCTCATCTAAATATAAATAGAAATTGAAATAAATTTAAAGGAATTCTAAAATAAAAGAAGGAATTAATTAACCATTTACTGAAGATTCAAAAATTTGTCTAAAAAATGCTAAAATGGCTTCAGCTCCTTCTCCTCCATATCGTTTAACGGTCGGAAATTTAGTTGCTAGATAATTATCCCAAGATTGTGATTTTATTAGAAGTTCAGCGATTTCCTTTTTAATCTCAGATGTAACGTATTCAAAGGCTAACCTTTCGTAATGATTTGCTAACCATTCTCTTTCTTGTTCTGACTAAATAAGTATGAAAAAGAAAAAAAAATGTATTGCATAAATTTAATATATTACTTAGTGTATCAAAAAGTTCTGGGAAAAATTAAAATGTTTTTCTGTATGATCTTCAGCAGGCTCAATACAATTAAAACAACTTTATTCAAGCTTCTTTATGCCTGTATGCCATACAGTATGACTTTTCAAAGGTTTATTTCGTTTATAATTGCAGACTTTGAAAGAAATCTCCCTTCAGCAAGAAATTTCTTCAAATTTGGAATCAGAAAATAGTCAATACTGGTCAAATCTGAAGAATATGGTAAAGAAGGAAGTAAATTCGTATCATTATTCGTTTAATGTTGTTATTTTAATTCATGGTATACGACTCACACATCATGATGCATCTTTGCGAAAAAGAATTTTTTTTTGCCAAATGAGTCGTTTTTCTCGGTTTTTTCGTTTAAATGGTGGTAAAAATAATCCAGTAAAATTCAGATATTGTTTTTCCTTTTTCAAGATAGGATGATTCCTTTGTGCCGGATTACACGCGGTAGAAATCTACCGTCAAGTTTTGGGTAGAAAACTACCAAACCGATTAGACGAGGAATGTTTATACCACAGTCTTTTATACAAGCTACACAAGGAGTGTATTAGTGTGTGGAGCACAGCATCACTCGAACTTAAACCGTCAAACTGTTAGGATCTACTATTTTACTATTTCCTATGTACTTTTAGATTATGATTACCTGTTGACGGTCAGTAAGCGAATGGCGCGATTGAATTTTCAATTTTTTCCAAACCGACACAAACAGTGACTCTTGTTTGTGTGCGTAAAAAACTCCGTTGCGCCAACATTTCGAGAGGTAGATCTTCTGCCTCATCCCCGACCCACCGATACCTATGTCTGCGGTAGAATTCTACCCAAAAAACACCGCGTGTAATCCGGCACTTTTGCATCCCCAAAACAGTGGTCGTAAATTTTTCAGCCGATAAAACAGTCTTTGCGCTCTTTAAAACCTTTTTACCTACACAAATCAATTGTTTTGATTGTGATGAATCCTTGTTCTACGTTTGTGATCAATGATGAGCAAATAAAATTTTTACGTGTAAATTTTCATTTATATGAGATGTTCATAATGTCATTTAACTAACGCACCGCTATTCTTCGATATCCTAATACAATATCTTGAAATATTTGTCCATTTTTTCGGTAGGACCCTTTCTAGAACGATCAACATCATAAATGCTTGTACTTTAAAAAGAACAGCTCATTTGTTGAAATAGTTAAAATGAAGGAGCAGACTCCTTATAAACATCAGCTTGGGATGAATTTCCGTTGTCGTTAAGACATTCAAAAAAAGAAATCAAATCACGGCATGATATAAAATTTTTCCCAAAATAAAAAAATACTGTGCCAGTGATCAGTGGTAAATACAAAGGTTAATTAATAGATCGGCGTTTTCATATGATAGTAGTACTCTATGTAGAAAAATAAAATCGCGACATCTATATTATACAGCCCGAGAACTTTTTGATATACCTAGTAAGCAAGTATCTTTAAATTACATCGATATATGAAAACTCTGCACTAAACAATCCACAGTAAATTTTTTTAAGTAAGTTTTCAATTTCTTCAACGGTTTTTGTAGAATCATCATGAGGAATATTTAAGATTCCTGAAATACTGATTGATTGTTGGTTTCGTAACCCATATCGATTTGGTTCCAATTCCTCAAGTTTTCTATAAATTGAATAATTAATCATTTTAACTTTAATACTTTCGTTTAGAATTGAACAACTAACTTATCAGTGACTTTGAAATTTACAGGATTAATATTTGCCAGTTGATGTCCATGTTTTCGGTAGGCTTCTATCCAGCGATATACGTTGCATTGATTTCGACGAGAAGCTAAAACATTTTCTGGAACTGAAATATGAAAAAAAAAAAGAGAAATGTATGAGAAATGTATGTATTTCAATGTGTTTGTGTTTACTAGAGAATAACCGATGTTTGCACATGAATATGTGGGAGTTAGAAGTTTTGATATGAATTAGCGTTGCAATTTTTTTTATAATATTATTTGAAAAAACGAGTATCTTCCTTAAGGTAGGATCACACACTGCCACTTTTGTTGCAATGCAGCATAAAAAGATGCGAAACTAGAGTGCTGCATAGTGTGAATAGCATTGCAACACAAAAAGTTGCGATTATTTTTTGCTGCATGACTAGATTTTTATATTGCGCGCAACCTGGAAAGTTTTAACGTGTGAATAGCAAAAAACAAAGTTGCATATGCAACAAAAAATATTAAAATGGTTGAAACTTTTGCTCCATGCTGCATGCAACTTTTTTATGCCGCCATCTTTCTCTTCTCAATAAAATAAGTGTTAAACATGCAACAGGTTGTTCTTTCTAAAACATATTTTATTGCATTAATTAAATGTTAAAATTAAAACAAGACGTAAATTTTTTTACACATACATACACGAAAAAAGTGCGAGGAAGTTGCAAGCAATAAAAGCTGCACGCTATGTGTGAACATCTCTGCAACTTTTTTTTTAAGGTTGCAGCATTTTGGGTTGCAGCAGCATAAAAACTTCAGATTGCGCGCCACTTTTACATACATGTGTGAACAAGACTCGCAACTTTTGCAGCTGCAACCAAAAAAATCCTGATGCAAAAGTTGCTGTGTGTGATCTTAGCTTAATGGGAAAAACATGAAAGCATTAATATGTTGTTGGTAGGCTATTGATCTGCTTTTGGTAGTGTAAGGTAGGAATAAACTACATGGTTCTTCAAACAACTTTATTTATTTTTTCTTTAATGAAATCTCACAAAACCAAAACCTCTTAGCAATTGAAAAATTTCAGCTAGTAATTTCTTAAAATGGATTTAACTACCACTTTACCTTTAATTGATTGGGAACCTTGGAGTAACTTCACAAAGTATACTAGACACGATTGACTGACACTAACAAATTACAATTTATTACTGAGTATATATATACTAATGTGTGTGTATGCATAGCAGATATTGATAATGAACGGGTGTAAACACGACCGCGCACACACATTCTCACACACAAATGTAAAGTTTTTTAATCATTATAATTTCAAAGAATAAACGTGTTGGAGTGCTTGCGTTTTGGAAGAAACAAACACAAAAATCCACCACACTTTTGTAATAAAATTCTTTTAATAAAAAAAAAATAAGTAAGAAAATTAGGAAATATGAAAAATTTAAATTTTTCTAAATTAAATAATTATTAATTACTCTGCAAAAAAAGGCAGGGAAAGAAAGAAACACACAAAACTTGATAAAAAAAAAGTCTTGCATGCTTTTCGTAACTCGTTTTCGTAACGCGTCTTTTTCATGACTCCCAGGCTAAAGACATGTTAGTGTTAATTAGCATTACAACACCTTTACGACATTTTCAAATAAATACATTAAGTTACCGAACAACTCAGGTCAGAAGAAAGTGTAGTCGCGAAAAACTACAAAAGTGAAACGTCATTGCTATGCATATATAGAGAAAATAGTAAACAGGTTGAGTGATTTGAGGTTGACGAACGGAGCAAATTCTCTAAAAAAAAGGGTTGGTGAGTGGAACGGCCAAAGGCAAAGCCATTAGTAAATTAGAGTAGCAAAGAAGCTTGTGAAAATCACTTGTGTCGCTTTTACACTCAGAAAATCCAGAAGTTCAACAGTGTTATCTATCAAAGTGGACAATATTTAGTTTATGGTAATAAAGTTTCTGTTTCTCATGTAAAATTCAGCTTTCATTTACACAGAATAAAAACACAATGACATTTTGGCTCATCCAACATTAATAGTTTGGGAAACGCTGTTCTATGGAAACCGTAAGTACGAAAAACCTAGAAGTAATACAAATCAAGGGAATGTGTTATACTGTGGGACTTAGCTCATTACTCCATTATTATATGTCTTCTCCGAACCGGTTACTCCTTTTAATGATGATCGGTACGGTAGTTAGGTCCAAATTAGCTAACCCCTCCAAACTCGGAGAATATCTAGGTTAAGATTGTTATTAAGATTGAAATCTACACCATTACATTAGATCATAAGAGGCCGAAATAAGTAGTAGTCTGAAGGTCAAAAGTTTCAGTGCCAAACTCTCTGAATTTTGACGAGTAATCAAACTTATAAGTGATCTAGCATTATCATGATGAAGAAAAGACTTTTCAGATTTACCAATTCTGGACTTTATAAGCACCAGACTTAATTCTCGTATATTGAGGTATGTGTATATCTCAGATATTCTGGATCCTACAGTTATGACCCATACCTCATTCGACAGGGAATTTAATTATTTAACACCCAAGTACTGTTTCAATCAGCTTTAGTTCCTGATCTAACTCCGATAGTCTACCAAATTGTGTGACAGCCATAAGAGTTTATTATGATTGTCACACAATTTCTGCAGCTTATCCAAAACAGATACTTCATGTTGTCAATCCCATTCTTCTTAAAAGTTTTTAGCTGGATTTTCAGTTTCAGCTTCGTATAACAACACCTCTTTTGCTAAAGACTTGACTTGAATATCGAAATGAACTCTAAAACGACATTTCGTATGTTTCATCATAATTTTTAAATGCACTAACTAACTTCTGGCGCCGTGGCAGTTTTACTGTCATAAATACTGATGACAATAATATTCTGACTGTAATTATGACTGCTACGAAAATTCGTATCCTGGCGAACGGGTCATAATTATGTCCAAAATATGTATTTACACCACTTTAAACTGGTATAATTCGAGCAAGCTTTCGTGGTTATTTGACCAATACTCTCGAAAGTGTTTGCATAGGTTTGAAATTTGTCTATATGTGTAAAATTATTTGTGTGTTTAAAAGAATGGTGGAAATTATTTCATATTTATCAATTGAATCACTCAGAGAACACATATAAAATTCCGTTATGATGTAAAATATTGTCGGACAGAACTGATGATATTTTTTTATGACAGTTGTTAGTTATGAGCGCGTCAGAATGCCAAATAGTATTAAAAAAAGTTATGACAATGACATCATTTTATGACAGTCAGAACTTATTATGACTGCGCTCAGAATAAGGGTGTAAAATCCAGTAAATTAGAGCTCAATAATACGTAACGTCCACGTGCTATAAGGCCACGCACGCCATTGTAGCTCTATTAGATCTCGAAATATTTCAGTTCAAGTAAAAAGGTGAAAAGATAATGACCCTTTATTTAATGACTTGGTGGTTATTTCGATATGTAAGATTCTAAGGAACCATTAAACACCAGTTGGAATCTATCAATGTCTTTATTTTGTTGTCATTACATTACATCATCAGCAATGGTTCATTCAATATTTTTTACATCCTCCAACTCTACAAAATATTCTGATTGTTCTGTTAAAATTTCAGGATTTGTGAAGTCTTCCATCGTGGGCACTGTGTTATAAGAGGTCCGTATGTATTCGTTATTTCCATAATATAGGGTGATCCAATTTGATTTTTCTATGTTTGCAGCACTGTAAATCCAGCAGCTGTCGATAAGCACCTGTTTTCGAAGTGTCAAATGTCAGTTTGCAACAAAATATTTACGAAAGAGATCGCTTAACCACCGCTCAACGCGTGTTACAGCAGCAGAAAGTTGATGCTGATTTTTCAAAGAGAATCCTCTTCTCAGATGAGGCATATTTCCACTTTTATGAGTGTTTTAATAAGCAAAATTGCCGCATATAGGGAGATGAAAAACCTCATGAAATTCACGAGACAGCATTACATGGCCAAAAAGTGACTGTTTGGTGGTCAGGCGGCGTCATTGGGCCTTACTTTTTTGAAAACGATCAGAGTCAGACTGTAACAGTCAATGATGAGTGATATAGGCGCATGATAACCGATTACTTCTGGCACAAAATCGAAGATATTGATGTGGAAGACATGTGATTTCAACAAGACGGCGCAACTTGCCACACAGCGGATGCAACGTTGGATGTTTTGCATAAAAAGTTCATAGGTCGCATTATTTCGCATCAACTGGCCGCCAAGATCATGCAACTTAACGCCGTTGGATTTCTTTTTGTAGGGTTACGTTAAAAGTCGTGTCTACGCCAACAAACCCGAAACGTTGGAGCACCTAAAAAACCAACATCCGCCGTCGAGATATCACTCGAAATTTACGAAAAAGTTATCGAAAATTACCTCGAAAGGTCTAGAGGCGGCCATTTAATTGATATTATTTTTCATAAGATAAACAAAATAAAATAAGTATATTTCGTTAAATTTGTGTGTTTTATTTTGTTTTAAAGTTCGGAAACAGAAGTTGGATCACCCTGTACAAGAAATCGCAAACATCGAAGGAGGGCAATTGAATATGATTAAAGAAAAACGTCACATAAAAGTGATAAGATAACAACTACTACGCGAAATCAGTTTCACTTCTGTATACATATCGTCTTATCAGTTATAAATAAAAAATGATATTCTAATTCTCATCACATGCTTTTTATTTTAAAATAATCATTTTCTTTTTGATATTACATACTTTTAAATTCGTTTTTACGTTTCGGCCGATATCCATAAACACCTTTTTCACTATGATAAAATCTTGCACTTAATGAGCTTTTCCATTTCAATAAATCTGCACGAAAAACGGTTTTACACAATAAAATATTTTTATTCATTTTGAAAAAAAATAGAAAAACAAATTCGTTTTTAATATAATTAATAAAAATTCAATCGAATTTTCATACGATTTAATGGAAAAATAGCTCGAAAACAAATTGATTTGATTACATTTACTTTCGTTTCAAATGACACGTAAAAAAATTCATAGCCCGCACCACGACGAGTCAATACCGCGTACGGCGTGAACTGATAATAACAACAATATGGAAATTGATCAAGTTGACCTGAAGATGAAATTCAGTTTTACAAGTTGAGAGAAAACTTCTGAGAATGCGGAATATGACATACATACACATGTGCCGACATAAAATCCATAAATTCAAACACACATGTTTAAGTAAACTAAAATGGTAAAAGAGCTTTAAATGTTAATTGTTTTGCTACAATGCCCTCTAGCAAATTAGATCAGTAATGAAGAATTTCCATACCGAGGCATGCAAAAAAAACCACTGATACGAGTGAGATAGATTAATTCAAATTTACATGCGGTAGAAATAGTACACGATATACCTCACACATTGTCACACGCACTCACAAAATATCTCGGGAATAATTTTGACTTGAATGTTTGCCGTACATTTCATACTTATTGATTTTTGCATAAGCGATTGTTTATCTCACTCACATCGCTGGTCTTTTTTAACTGGGCATAATGCGATTATCATTGATGAAGTTTTTGAAACTGGCATTTTAATATGATATGTAATGTGAAGAAGAATATGATTAACAAATTTGTGCATGCCGGAGTGTTGGGTAGCTCATTATGCCTTATGGTAGGTACTACCGGAGGGTATATTAGTTTTGTCACGGAGGTTTCGACGGTATGGTTGTGTAGACTGTAGAGAACCAAAAGTTATATCGATTTATGATTGTCCGTCAGTTCGTCCGTCGGCACGTCCGTCCGTCCGTATACAAGATAACTCAAAAATTCTTTATCCGCTTTTGTTGAAATTTAGAATGTGTGTTGGTTATTTCTTAACTGGATTTGGTATTGCATTTCAGCAAAATTGATCCACGGGAAGCAAAGTTATAAAGGAAAAACCAGGGTGACTAGAAAGTTTTGTCGTTTTTTTGTTTTGGTTTTTCGTATTTAATTGGAAAATTTGTGAACCAATTTTGAAAATAATTATATAGGTTAACTAAAGAAATAGACGATACCATGTTAAATTTCAGCCAAATCGGTCTAAGGATAGTGGAGAAATAAATTATCCCAGGAGAAAATAAGTCTCTTCATATAGTTCTTTTGAGGTACTTTAAAAACTAATTCACGGATTTGAATAAAATGCAAATTAGATTTATGCTATTAGGGTCTAGGTTACCTGCAAATTAGAGGAAATTTTGAAGAAAAGAAACATAGCTCTAAAGAAAAATTCCCGAAATATTGTTAGTTTTGACAGTTTTTCTGTGCCATTTCTGCCATAGGGTATCAAAAATTCGGCTATAGGCCGATTTTCAGTATATGTTTTTGTTTCCATTCTGTATACAAATTTGATAGCTGATCATTATTTGCTTTCGTCGATACTACTGGTACCCACTTGCTGCTGGGAAATGTTGTTTTAATGCGATCGTAGTTTAGAAAAGTATTCATGTGTATTGTACTATATGACCAACCGGATATATTATATTAGAAATTTCGTTTCCATCGTTTTCATAAGAGATTAAGTTGGAGAAACGATCACAAAATAAGATCAGAGAATTGCATTTTATGTAGTTTTAACTATTTCAAGTGTCTTCATTGTTTATTTACACATAATATTTGGCTCAAGACAACGCCAAAGTAATAAAAAGAATATTTTCATAGCACAGTGCTTTTTTTTGTAAATTAGGCGATAATAGTAGTATAGGCGACAAATGGAGCCATTACCCCAGCTAATTTTGCGTTCATAACGATAGCAATGATAATATCAAACATATATAATTTGGACTTTTTTTGGTTTCTTAATTCATCTATTTGTACGTAAATATGTAAACTGTCATTGGCTACGTTTACACCGACAAATTTTTAGGTCACCTAACTAAAAGTTAGGTTTGGGTCAGACGTGTTTACACCGTACTAGATCTAAGTGTAAAACAACGTCATATGTGAACATTTATAGAACTTGGATATCAAGAAATCAGCTGTTATCTGTCAAAAGTTCTTAAGTCGATTTAAATTTAAGATAAGTCTGCAATTTAAGTGACCTAACCTAAGTTATTTTGGGCGTGTTTACACCGTCATATTTAGGTCGACCTAAGCACTTAAGTCTCTTTTTAAGTCTCGGTGTAAACGTAGCCATTAAGAGTAAAAAAAATTTGCATTCGTTGTCTACGGCTCTAGGAGTTTTATTCGTAACCATGTTCGTTAGATAATTTGTTAATAAGGCAATTTCTTCATATGGCAAATAGAATAGAGCTTCTCATGGGGCTTTTCAAATTATTATGGATTTTTTTTTTGGTGGAAATTTCCAATGAGATACAGCAAAATAAGAGATATTGCTTATTCGCTCACATGATAAACGTCAGCAATCCATCAATAAAATTTCCTTTAAATTTCATTATTGATTGAAATTTATTTCAGACGAAGCCGTGTCTCAAAAGAATCAACTTAAAATCAAGCATGCAGACAGACAAGCAAAAAAATCGGCATATAGGCTGACAGACTTATTTGAAGTAACCTGAATTGTTAAGGACAATCTCCACACAGCCGACATCGTATTCTGATGAAAGTATGGGATCCACTTATGCAAAGTTTGGTTAAACAGAAAGGGAGAAACAATCATCCTACAAATTTTGTCGGCTTCTGCATTTCTGATTACCACTTCTGAATTTCGATCTGCAAATGATTCCCCTCAAAATCAGATAAACATGTTTATCTGATTTATATGGCACTTCATCTGTGTTTGCATACTCCCACAATAATCATACACGATATCGTCGCACACTACCAATTTTTTAAAATTTTGTGGGGAGACTCTGATGTTTTTATTCGATCAATCCTAGCGAAAATTGCAAAAGTCCATCTCTTTCTAGTTTTCTGATTTTTCTCGTCAGAATATGATGTCGGCTGTGTGGAGATTGGCCTTTAGTCATAATTTTCATAAATTGTACTGAAATTATTTGGATTTGGATTTTAGTTTTTGCTAGGATTTTGTGCGCAGAAAAAACAATGTTCTCATTAAAATTACGTTAGCTAGACGCCATTTTATAAAGGGCAAACCCATCTCGTGAAAAATGATTGTCTAAATAACAGGATATAATTTTCGGGAAGTCCCGCATTTCATGCATATAAAGTTTGTAATGGGCTAGTATAGGAAATAATGAAAGCATTCCATTTCTTGTCTTTTTTTTTAAATCCTAATTCTTTACTTTTTTTTCGCTAACCCCACGACTCCATTGGACTTATTTCAAGACATAATTTCAGTCGGACTGACAAAAAAGTCCAAATTTTCGAGTCTCCATTAGACTTCTTTTCAGTCCGACTGAAATTGTGTCTTGAAATAAGTCCAATGGAGTCGTGTGGTAAATCGATAGTTTAATAGTTTCTATATTGACAATAATTTTTTTGGTAAGAGTGTGTGAGCAGATTATTAAAAACAAAACATCGTTTCTACACTCAAAAAAATGTCTGGTATTAAAGATTAATTTTCTGGTTACATGAACTAATTTTACCTGCGATTTTCACCTAATAAGAAAAAATAACGTATAAATTCATTCTTTAAAAACAAAATAAATTTAACTGAGTATGACCAATTTTAAGAAAAGCCACCAAGCACAGCCCAAAGTTAAAGTCACCGCACTAGTGCCTCGTTCCCTTTATTTTTTTTTAAACGTCCTGTATAGTATTTAGACCTAAATTCCTGAAATAAAAACAATCTAACCTCGAATGTAATATTTGAATGAACAGAAAAGCGAAGTGCCCATGATGTTCACGGAGATCCGCAATTCTGCAAGTAAAAGCCGACTTCAATCTTCAATCAACTAGATTTGTAGTCAAAGTTGCAGTAAAAATCGTTTATCTCTTTTTCTCAGTAGGAGTTGCGGGTTTGTTTGACGTGCTTGACAAACCATTTTTTGTGTTTGACGTGTTTGATGGAAATTTTGATTGACTACGTGTTTAACAAACAGGCTTGATAGTGTGCGGAGGTGTTTGTCAAACACGATCTCAGTCGTCGCTTGTATTACTCTTTGTGCATAATAAATCGTAAGACACGAACATTACCGAAAACTGAAATTACAGGCAAGTTTGACAAATTTGTTTGATCTTCGGTTTGATCGTAGGCGCTGAAAACGTGAAGTTTGACAAACAAATTTGATCGCTTACGGGGCGCTTTAGTGAAATCCAATCGAAAAATTTCGTTCGTAATTTTGTCTTTTGAGTACTTCAGTTTATGAGCATAAAATTAAGACAAAATTTGAATTTTTTATTATATGGAAATTTTTTTCTATTTTAATAAGTCTATGTATTAATAATTTGTTTGGTGTTTTAATGTGCAATTTTGGACACCGTGTTAATTCAAATTTTAAAAGCAAGGCCTTTCTTTCCAGCGGTATTACGTATATAAAAGTTACCATAAAGTTGGCAAACAGTTTTAACTAACGAAGGAAGTTATAAGTTAAGTACGGTCCAGACGCTCAGTCTTTTTGCTCAGTCGTAGTTTGCGCAGTTTTTCTGTGGGAAAGCCTGCGCAAATTTTGTGTCCACACGGTACCGTCTTTTCCATGTTTTTTACGCAGTTTTCTTTGTAACTACGTTTTGCATGTACGTACCACAGTTATTTTTCAGGCACGATCTGAAATCGCACAGGCCGAACTTTTGCCTGTGCAAACGACCTGTGGCTTGTCCAGACGCTCAGTTTTGCCTGCGCAAATCTGAATTGCGCATGCAAAACTGACTAAAAAACTGTCCTTTTGGACGGCTCTCTAAATCAAATTTTAAATAAAAATTGCCAAACATTTCACTTACACCTAATGTTTAGGTAAACTAGACAATTAAATAATTTGAATTTTATAATTTAACTAGAAAGATTTTTTTTGGGTGTAAATTTTGCTTCGCCAAAAACTTTGTAAGAACATGAAATCTCATCTAAAAATTATTTATTTTTAGTTAATAATGTTCTAGTTCGGATTTTCTACACAAAAATAAACAAATATCTGATGGTGGAACTTAATTTTAAGAATTCTTTTTCTATTTCATGTCTTCAAAATCGGTCAGTCACAGTTTTCGATTGAACTTGACATGGTGAATAGCTTGTTCGTTCTTAAGTGGGTGCTAAGTTCTAATTTAAAATAAAAGATACTCCGATCTCGGAACTGATAGTGTTTTTCTGTGAATATTTTCGATAAGCTAATATGAATAAGAACATTTTGCATTGGAGTTATCGTGATTTTAAAACGATACCAGAAGAACTTTTACAATATGATGAATTTCTTGAAGAGATTTATCTAAAAGAAAATTTCATCACAATTATACCGCAATGGTTATTTCAATTGACAAATTTGAAATTTATACATTTATCAGGAAATTGTATATTCGAAATACCGAATGAAATTTTCTTATTGGAAAATTTAGAATTTCTTGATATTTCAAATAATAAATTAAAATCTTTACCAAATACAATTGGTAAATTAAAGAAATTAGAACGTTTAATAATGTATGGAAATGATATTAGGAAAATTCCAAAAAGTATTAATTTGCTTACAAGAATTTATATAGTATTTCTTTAATGATTTTAATTTTTTTTTTTTTTTTAGATATAGGAGAAATGGAAAGTTTACAAACATTAGATTTAAGTGCAAATCAAATCAGATCACTTCCTCTTGAGATTGGTGATTGTACTCAGTTGTATGAGATAATTCTCAATGATAATGTTTATCTAGAAATACTACCGAGTACGTTAACACGTCTTACCAAATTGGATACACTTTGTGCAGAAAGTACGTATAGTATTTATATTTAGGGGTATTCACTCTATGTTGTATCTGGGCTTGTATCTTTTGAAGATTGTTAAAGTTGTGGGACTACTCAAATATCTCTGCATTTAGACTCGTCATCTCTTGATGAGATGTGCTCTTATTTTAAACCTTAGACATTTCTGAACAAACTGAAAACTTAAGCCTAACTGGTTGACATTCGTCAATTTTGCAATGCTTCGTTTATTATCTATCTAGTCAAAAAATTTACTTGTTGTAATTAAATCATCGTTTTTAGTAAATTTCAAGCCAATTGGTGCTAGGGCATGGCGTGATTAATTACTTTTCGAGGTTTGTGAACTAACGAGTAATTGAGGCCTTAAGGTAATTAATTCCTTCCTATGTAAAAAAAACTTTTTAAGCAAAATTGATCAATTTCCAAGAGAAAAAACTTATTATATTGAAGAAAAATAAAAAAAAGGAAATAAAAAATATTCTCTTAAAAATACATATCATTCTCTTTATTAAAAAGATGTAGATTACATTATGTTAGCAAAACAGAGATAGAAACAGATTTATCTTTAATAAACAATTCTAACACTTATGTAAAAAATAAGAATTACTTTTCATACAGGAACTAACACTTCAAATATTAACAGATTTCTCTTCTACTTATTATTCGTACACGCTCCAATACTTGAAAATGTGTTGGGAGAATACAATATTTATACAAATATTAAGTTAAAAGAAATTTCTTTGTTTCATTCTTTCTTTAGTCCAAAATCCATAAGACTACTAATGCTCCCGCTTACTACAATTATCTTACGGGAAGCACGTTGTAAAATAGAGTATATTTGATTTATAGGTTACTTCATTCTTTCTAATGAAAAATTTGTAATTTTCTTTCCTTATTTTGTGCGGAATTTTTTGTTTCTGTCATTTTCAAACAAAGCATTGGGAAGATCGCGTCTAGTTGTCCCTTTTCAACATTATTCTTCTCTTAAATGAAATAATTAATTTTTTTGGCCTTGAATATTCAAAATTTGGATTAATTTTGTTTGCGGAATTAATTACTTGTTCAAACCATGCTCTAATTGGTGCATCCCGTTAAGTTAAGTTTAGTAGCTAGACCGTGAAATAGAAATAGTAACTACAAAAAATGGTTTTTTAACTAAATTAACTTTGACTAGTTCATGACGGATTATAAATTAAACTTTGATTTTGATGTTAAACTAGTTAAATGAGCTTGGTTTACCTTAAATTTAAACTTAGTGTTCAGTGGATTTTTTGCGAAATTATGTTTCGACATAAGTTTTAGTGTAACTACAATTGTGAAAGGTTGTGTTCACTTTTGAATTAAAACTTCTTTGTTTTCTGTAGAGTAAAATAGATTGATTGTAGCGCAAATATAAACGAAAACTCATCATGAAATTTTTGTATATAGAATTTAGAATTATCCCACACGATTGCAGAGTTTGGTAAAGTTATAGAGATTTTCATGACCAATGTTGTGCCGTAGGCTCCTTAGGTCTATCTCTCTTCGGTTTGGCGCTGCGGTCAATACAATTTTCTTTTATTATCTTCTAAATCAGACGTTGTATATGTTTGCATGTTTCTATTGACAAATATTTTCTCAAAGGGAGCATATTTCTATTTATCTCTACTTTGGTGCTGGTGTCAATATAATTTTATTTTTTTTTCTTTATTTTTTTATCACCTAAAGTAGATGTTATACACAATTGCAGAGTTTAACAAATAGATGGAGATTCTCATGACAAATATTTCGCCAAAGTTAGCATATTTCTATCTCTCTCCACTTTTCGGCCATGTAAGTCTATCATTAACCGCTAGCGATGGAGTCAATACAAATTGACGTAGAATTTCCGCTGACAAACCAAGATTTTTCTATAACTTATTAGAAGCATCGCTTTTGCTAGTTTCTTCGCCAACTCAAAATCACTTAACCTGTTTCTTATTTCACTTCTATAATGTGTAACTGTTACTGGGTTTTGATGTAAAAGTGCAATTCTACAACAATACGAAGCCAAATGTTACAAATTGTGAATACCCCTAATATAAAAAATATGTATAGTTAAAAATTTTTTTTTTGGTGTATACAAAAGGATGTGGACTACTCTATTTACCACCAAATTTACCATTATCTATTACACATGTACGAATTTTTAATAATAAATTTATAACTCATATTCCTTTGGCTTACAAAAGATTTATAAGAAGTTATTTTGATATTTTACATCAAACTAAAGAAAAGTAATGTAATATTATTATTAAGGGCGTTTGTGAATAGTAACTAATTACTAAATTGACTAAATTATATAGTTTATTTTTAACAGGTATCGCGGAAAAAGTTATTTTGCAATAATTTTTTATGTGAAAGTATACTACATTATGTTAAGACTAAAGTTTGCATAAAAGTACTGTGATAAAAAAAAAATACGGATTTCTTAATTTAAAGTACGCGATTAAAAGCTATCAAAGTTTTCCTTTCTTATATTGATTTCTATCAATCAATTCATTATCTTTGAGAGTTTACGAAGAAATACTTCTGGCGAAGTTAATTCCAAAAATACAGAACTTTTGGAGAAAAAACTTGGTATTAATATCGTTCTACAGATGCATTCTAAAACTGAGTTAATAGGACATTGAAACAGCTCAAGCAAACCACGTCAAAATTTTGGACACTAAATAAGGTCATATCGAACTGTTAACAAGAACTATTATTAAGGCGTTATGCATCATTTATTTAAAACTATCTTCAAAAAACGTCCCGAACAGTCGCAAAACAATATTAATTTTTGATCAAACATTTAACATTTCGCAAGCATCGTATTCACTAGATTACCATTTTGTGGACACGATATTGAACTGATAGAGTAGATAAAAGGAAAAATTATTTTGAGAACAGATTTATGCCTTTGTCACTATTAAGAAACTTTAGGTATTATTTGCACGGTAAAAACTTTTCAAATAAATGGCATCGGCGAATTATAAGGGTAATACTAAATGCATATTTGCAGCGATAATCTCGATTATCTCACAATTCTCGATTAAAATTCGATAATGGACCAGATTTTCTCAATTATTGCGGATATTTAACCGAATTATTGAATAATTAAGAACTTTTCGCTCTCTGATTGTGAAAAGCTTTAAAGCTTTAGCTTTTTAATCTGGTAATACCGCTCATATTTATAGATATAAACCTTGAAAAAAGAAAAAGTAAAAAGAAGAAGTAGTACAAAATAACAGATTTGAATTTGGCGGCTCCAAATTTTTTGGGTTTTGTGAGGGAAAAAATTTTTTTTTAAAACATATAGTATTTTTAAAATTTCCCTTTTAGATTTTAGATCTTTGCATATTCATAAATAATTTTTTTTTTACTTTCAAAATTTTCTAACTAAAAAAAAATGTTTAGAAAGTCTTCAGAAATGTCAAAAAATAATTGAGAACGAATTTTAAGCCAGAAAAACAGAATGTGTCGTAATTCTCGATTAAAAAATAATCTACTGGATTAAGGCGTGTGGTATGTCTAGGGCGGGCCTGGGCAACCTGCGGCTCCTGGGACGCATGCGGCTCTGCAAGTTATATTGGGGCTCAATACCTGATAAAAATTTGCATAATAAATTGCGATTCGCAACATCAAAGATTGAAATTGACATGAATGATTTGTCCAAACGTTCGCAAACACAAATTTCGCATTATTGTTCAAACTTTTTTTGTTAATTATTTTGATTATTATGAATAAATCTTGTTTTCAAAATTTTAATATTATAGTGTAGACTTATCTTTGCGGCTCATGGAATTCAGTTTTTTTTTAGTTGTGGCTCATTATTAAGTTTCGCTTGCCCAGACCTGGTCTAGGGCATTAAGTTTGATAAAATTAATTACTTACATGGTGAGTTAAAAATTGACTTAGGATCGACTTGAAACACAATTCTCTTTTTTTTAGCTTGTCCAAATTGAAAAATTGACTTGAAATCAACTTCAAATCCTCAGTTTGGCAGAATAACAGGTTTGTAACCAACTTTTAATTTGTAGGTTGTATTCCGCCTTTGTCTATATTCGATTTCCAATTTTCAGGTCGGTCAAATGCAAAATTCTAGTCGATCTGGGTTTAAATGTACGATTTTTAGGTTGAAGTCTACTTCAAGTAGATTATATAAACGAAGTGTAATTTTGATAAGTCACTTTAGTTACTAATTCTCACACGCTCTTAATATGCAATATATTTTTATTTTTTTTATTATATCCGATTTTAATTATATTTTCTTATTTTAGTATTTTATCAAATCGAAAAACATTTATGATAGAAGAACAGGAATCGAAACGTTATTTGATGCTTCCGTTTGAAACGAAAATGATTCATTTTCCAAAACAACAACAAGTGTTTTCATTGTACGATACATGTTTAAAGTTAGTACAAAAATTCTATACGAAAGATGAAATTTTCAACAATTTACCAAAAACAATTAATGAAAATATTAAAAATGGTCCAGCAGCTTTATGTGCACTCTGTTTATGCCAAAAACCAATTTATACGGAATATTATTTTTTAATTGTGAAAAGGTATACATTTTCTTTATTATTTGGTTGTTTCAATTTTTATTTAGGTTAAGTCAAATTTTTATGATCATAACATTCATATTTACTGGCTCAACGCACGAGAGGAGAGATGAGAAAATGTATAAGAGTAAGCGAGTTCGGCATACTTGATTATTGAATCATTACCAAAAATCGTATATGCTTGATCTATCTTATTACTATAGGATCTTTTTTGTTACCCTGAAGTCGTACTTTCGGTTGTTCTTATGTAACCAACTCACATGCATTCATATTTTGTGATACCGCCACTGGTGTGTGTCGACAGCCTTATGTAAAAATCACGAGAGAAAAGAATTTCACTTTTTCTTTATTTTTGAAATTAGAACAATTTCATTCTGTTACCCGGCAACTCCATTGGACTTATTTCAAGACTTATTTTCAGTCAGACTAAAAACAAGTCTTGTGGAGACTCTAAAAATTGGACTTTTTTGAGAAAGACGTTTTTCCATACTTATTTTTCACATATTGAAACTAAAAATGCTTGTAATTAACTAAATGCATACAATTGAGTGTATTTCATTAAAAAAAAATTTCGTTTAAAATACATATCGTTTTATGACAAAAATATTAAAAATATTCTTAATGATATTTTATTGGGATAGTTTTTAGAAAAAATCTTTATTCCATTGATCTACTTTCCTAAGAAATTTTTGATATCTCGAGTCTGGTTTCTACTAATTACAATTCCGGGAAGAATTGATATTTTAAAAATTTAGAAAATTTTTGTTCAAAACACTTTTTTTATGAGAAAATTTTAGAAATACTAATGATTTTATTGGGATTCTTTTTTTATAAGAAAATATTCATTCATTCTTGTCAACCGTAATGTCTTCAAAATGGAGCACGTAGACTCAAAATAAGTATTGAAATAAGTGCAATGGAGTTGCCGGGTTATGTAGGTTTGACATACGCATTTTTGAAATTCCATGCTCATAGGGTAGTAAATTATTCTGATTAAATTGTTTGAATGGGTTATTAAAAATTTGTCATAAAACATGAAATCTGATATCACGTATCGATACTCCCGTCAAAGTGTACGTTTATATTTATTTTTTAACGTTCAAAATTTTGTAAATATTTCGGGATTCACATTCAGTCCAATGGCGTACCTATGCTGTGGGCCCAAGCGTCCTGATACCATCCAAAATCTTGCCCTTAAACGGAAAACGTTTGAATAATTCCTTATGTAATATCTTTAATAATATCTTTATATAGCTAAAACCGTATAATTTAGCATTGTCTAGAATAACGTAAAAATCTGACATATTAATTGAAGATTGTTTTAAAAATCGTGATCTGAGACTATCACAGGTATTCAAATAGAGTATCTGTTTACTGTTCCGCAATAAAAATATATGTTCCTAAAAGAACAAGTTGTAACTTAATATTGAAGACTGTGCTTTGTGAACAAACCTTGAAGAGCGAAATAGCGAAAGTGCTCATTTTTTTTTCTTAGCTTTAAAAACGAAAGCCTATTCTACGTACTTTTCACTAATTAAAAAGACGGTCTTCTGTTAAGCTACACATACATATTTGAATTTGAGAAAGACAATTTTAAAAAGATAAGAAAAGTATGTAGTGTTTGATTTTCAGAGAGCGAACATAAATTCAATGAGCAGTTCTTTTCAAAAAATAACATATTATGAAAAATCACATACTGAAAAAAATCAGATAGAAATCACAGTTCTTTTGATAGAACAATAACAATCTGCTCTTTAAAATCACAATTTGAGTCCTCTCTAACATCAATTCCCTCAAATTTTGTTCATGTTGTGGCTCAATTAAATATGATTCGTGAAATACCAGATTCTTCTTTTAATGATATTTAGGATACATGTATAAAACCCAATAAATTTAAGTTTTACATATTAATTGCCTTTGAATTCATTGTTTGGCATTATGCTATAGTATAGTCGCATGTTTACTTCTTCCGATAAATCAATTAATTGTAGCAGCGGCTTGCAAAAAACACACAACTTTAGCCGGTTTAGAAAAGATTTGACTTGTGAATAGAATCGTTTAAGTCAAGACATCGTGCGAGCATTGTGTGCATCGTTTAAAAAGAGATTGAATTTGATGGTTAAGGCAAAAGACGGTTACATACCATTCGAATAATTGTAAAACTAACTACTATTCATTTCCATACATTTTATTAAAACCGACCATTAAATAAAAATATTACAGCGTTTTTATACTTTTACACTTCAATTGTCGGACCTGGTATATATGTTATCGAATCTTTAAATATATGTAAAGGCATTGAATGCCGACTTATTTCGAATTATACATTTCCCACAATTGGCTTTGAATTAAACTTTTTCTCAGAAAAAATCTCTGCATTTTAACATAAAGCGTCAAATGGAAGTTAAAAAGGAACTGTAGGAGCTAAGGTATAGGTGTTTTTGTTTCAATACTTAATAAAAAGAAAAATAGCATTTAGATTGAAAGGTTTTACAATTATTATATAATATTTCGAATAACTCTTGTGTTGTTTGAAGAGTATTTACACTTCATAGAAAGAGGGTAAATTGCATAGACTCTAAGTACAGTGCGGAGTGGTTAAGACTATTTAGAGATCATATTTCTAGAAACTGACAAGTTCTGGTTCACATTCAGATAGATCTCGGTTCTTCACAGTTTATTTTTCATTTGCCTAAAATATTAGAAACTAATAACGAATGGATTACAATCAATAAAAAATAAAAAAAAATTTAAACCTTTTCCGTTCTTTTCTCACTTGAACCAAAAAAATATCTAATCCAGACATAAGACTTTTCATGTGAAAAACGAAAAACGTCATTTTAGCAGTATACAAATGATTTTTACCACCTCGCCTTTTATTATTATTTTGTATTCGAAGCTTATCTTACCGGAAATTTTGAATTGGACACCAATTTATAGTAGATCTCTCTTGTCCATTGGGCCAGTAAAATATCAATATTATCATTATGAAAATTCGGTTTCAGTTTAACAAAATCGAAAATGTAATTTTTAGGAAAAACAGCAGCTCAAATCTAATATTTTCGGGACTATTTTGTTCACTGGGATGCGCTACTTTATGGTTCGAAATAAATCGTGAACATTATTATCGTGTATTTTGGAAAATATTATAAAATGAATGAAAATAAAGGCCAATCTCCACACAGCTGACGAGAAAAATCAGAAAACTAGAAAGAGATGGACTTTTGCAATTTTCGCTAGGATTGATTGAATAAAAACATCAGAATCTCCCCATACAATTTAGAAAAATTGGTAGTGTGCGACGATATCGTGTATGATTATTGTGAGAGTATGCAAGCGCAGATGAAGTTCCATTAAATCAGATGAACATGTTCTTCTGCGTTTGAGGGGAATCATCTGGCAGATGAAGAATCAGATGGGGAAATGAGAAATGCAGAAGACGACAAAATTTGTAGGATGATTGTTTCTCCCTTTCTGTTTAACCAAATTTTGCATAAGTGCATCCCATACTTTCATCAGAAGCAGGATGTCGGCTGTGTGGAGATTGGCCTTAAGCATGTGAAATAAGATTTAAGTTTTATTAAAGTGTCTTATGAACAATGAAATAGTTTTATATCTTAAAAGAATTAATATAAATGAAAAACAAAAAAAAAACAAAATTTGATGTTTTTAATTTATTTTATTGTTGTGGATTTATTTATATAATTTTGTTTTGCTATATTTATTATGAGGTGAAAGTAATGCTGGCATTTTGCCAAATAAGTCATTCAAAACGAACTTTGCATTTTCTACATCGTCATTTTGTTTTTTTAATATGAAAAGAATAAAAATACTTTTCTTTTACTAAATACTAGAATTGAGATAAATATAAGACATGACCTGCATAAGATCATGAGACAGCAACCATCTAATTGAGTTCCGTTAAATAGGGATGTGATATTCCTACGAAAACCGCAAGTAAAAATAGTTGTCAAATTTTTCTCTTTAAAAGACGTAAGCTTGGGTGCGTTCACTCATCAAGTAAATATAACTAGGTAGGTAGGTAGAGTAGGGGTACTGCGTACAACACCAGGCATCTTATGGGCCCATTGTGATCGAGCATTCGCAAATATAACTAAAAGCGAAGTATGAGTTATGATAAAGTACCCAAACGAAAGTGTAAGTAATGATAAAGTATGGAAAGCTCCTATCCTATCCTATCGTGATGTCGTTTTTCATATTTTGACTGTACTTTTTCAAACAATTGTCTCTCCACTGCTGACAGAGATAGCTATATATTGCACGTATGGGAGAAAGAGAAATATAGGATGTTCAAAATTGAGGTATCTTTTTAAATTTTAATTAAAAGACGTACATTGTGCGAAATCTTAATTTATTTTTATTGGAAATTAAAGTAAATTGGTTCTGCTTAATAATGAAAAAGAATGTCGTTCAATTGACTTCCTCTGCTGGCTCGGCAGAGTGTCAATTTATTACCAAAATTTTAAATAACTTTTTTTTGAGGTTCAAGGTTTAATTGCCCTGAACGATGACGAATTGATGTCCTTGTCTCTTCAGCAACACTTGTGCTAACAGCTGCAATATTTTCAATTGAACGACCACTACGATGATAAATTCTGCTTCTGTGATCTTGAACTGAACTAGTTTCTTCAAATGTATTAATGATAAGTTTAGTAGTATGGTTTGTCGGAGCAATTTCTTTCAAATTCTGAATGACTTTCACTATATTTGAAATAAGTTTTGATAATGAAAATACGTTGTTCACTCGTGTAGCGATCCATGTAATCTAGTACCTGTAAAAAAATGGCGGCAAATTTAAGAAGATACCTCAAATTTGAACACCCTATATAATGTAAGCAAAGAAGCACCTGTTGAAATTTATATGGCAATGAACAAATGCTAGTAGAAAAATAAGAGTTTGAAGAGATATTCACGTGTTTTACTTATTCTGGTCACTTCGCTAGCTTTTCATACTTGATCATTACTTATACTTTGCCCAAAGCTAGCGAAGCAATCAGAATAAGTATAAAAAAAGAAGCACGTTGTAATAAGTCCAAAAGAGTGCGGGCAGTTTTCAAAGTCAAAATCTATCAGGAAGAGAGAGTATGAAATTTTTATTTAAAAAAAAAACGCATGGCACTCTTATAAAATTTCCCAAGAATCTTATATAATTTCCCGAAATTCTCATATAATTTCCTGAAACTTTTATAAAATTTCCCATGAATCTTATTTTTTCTTGGCATGTATGCTTTTGTATATAAATTTCTGCATGTAGTTCTTTGTTTATAATTTGAAATTGCCAATTTGATATTGATATTGATGACTGAAAAGAGTCAGGTACGGTTTGTTTAATTGCCAACAAATGTTTCAGAATTTTCCGATCCTTCGCTCACATTTACACAATTTAAACAATTGGCAAATTGTAGATTGATAATTGAGCTACAAAATTTCGTGGAGTATACATACCATATAAGAGAAGTAGATAATTGCAGAGCACATTTAATTCCTTCATAATTTAAACCATGATCTTTATAATTGCATGCTAACAGACTATAAAGATAGAACAAAAAAAGTGCTGCGAGAATTTCGACTTATCTTTTTGTTAAATTTATTTATTAGAGAGAGCGGATTTATTATACCCCTAAATTTTTTAATCCATCCGAACAACAGCAGCCAAAAATATTTATCAGTTACGTCCTTGTAATAATAGTAATGCTAGATGTAGAAATATTAATTATGCCCTATGGTAGGTACTACCAGGATAAAGGAGAAAGAATTAATCCTAGGAGAAAATAACCCTCTTTATAAAGTTTTTTTGAGGTAATTTAAAAACTAATACATCGATTTGAATAAAATTTACAGATTTTACTTACGTTAGCAGGGTCTAGGTTACCTGGAAATTGGAAAAAATTTTGATAAGAAGAAAAAACCTTGAAATAATGTTAGTTTTGACAGTTTCTATGTCCCATTTCTACCATAGGGCATCAAAAATTCGGCTATAGGGCGATTTTAAGTTATTATATGTTTTTTTTTAAGAAATAAATTTTGTAATAGGTTAATTTTCCATTGTAAAATTATTTCTTTCATTACAATGATCGTCCTATAACTTAGGCCTTAATGAACAAACATATAAACATATAATTTTCTTTTAAAAACTAATTGTTATCATTTTGTTAGCTTCAGTGTAGTTTTTCAATAAAATCCAAACCTATATGAAATATTGTGGACTAAGAATTTCTGCTAGAAATACCAATCTTTTTAATGATAAACATTTATTTATAGTATTTATTTTGTTGGCTCTCCATTTCTGGTTAAAAGAACTTCAACTTTTTAAATAACATGAAAAAAAGAAATGTCATGTTTCTACAAGAGAATACACACACAAACACATGAAATCTGTATGTTTTTATGTATGCATGTTCAAAAGTGTTCAAAAGCAAAAAAATCAATGAAAATTATATTTTCCTATTGTATAATATAAAAAAATTTTCATTCTAATATAATTCGCAGTTTGAATTTGTTGCCTGAGTATAAATAGTGAATGCAAACGATGCCAAAGCATACTTACCTGGCGTAGGGGTTACCGTGATCAACAAGGCGGTTCCCCCGGAGTGAGGCTTAGTCATTGCACTACGGTTGAGTTGACCTCCGCGATTACCCCTAATGTGGGTAACTCGTGCGCGAAATTTTTGGTAGCCGGGAATGGCGTTCGCGCCGTCCCGACGTTAGCATATTAAAGAAAAAAGTTTGTTTTATGTACATAGAGAATATTATCACGAAAATTGTGGTTTACGCTCTTAATCTGAATTACCAAAGGTTCTGTTGACCGATGGGGGAAAAACGATTGTGGGTGAGGGAAATTTATACCAAAGAACAGCGTTGATATGCATGGATTTTTCCAAACAGTTTTTAAAGTGGTCCAAAATCAGGATTCCAACCAATTTTCTAAAGTGTCAAGAATGGGAGGAAATACACTTTAAGTGCTTTTAAATTTATTAAAAGAGCTTTAACAAAATATTCGCCGAGAACGCCTATCGAGAGAATACTACTAACCACAATAAACGCTATACCGAAAAATGTTGATAATATCGTTAAAGCTGTAGTTGTGTTACACAATTTCGTTGCTGCTTACAATGCGTTTGTTATCTCTTTTTGTGTTTCTAAAAAGACGTCCATTTCTACGTTGCTTTGCTTACGTTTCTTCAAGGAGCACTGTACTGGTGGAGCACTATACTGGTGAATATCACTGGTCGAGGAACTGTTTTCTGGAATTTCCATAAAATCATCTAGAGTCCCCACACAACTTTCATCGAAATCTTGTTCATAACTAGAGCTTGTTCTGTAAAAATGCCGTACTTATTAGTTTATCTAAAACAAGAAAAAACGAATTCCAACTTTACTCTCTTTTCATCGGAACATCTTTTAAAAAACACATGTTCTCGAAATATTTCCACTTTCACTTTCCACGGCGGTGAAACAGACTAGAAGAACTTTACAAAATTCAAAAACGTTAAAGTAAATATCGGATAAATCTATCTATTATAATAAAAAAGTTTATTCCGCACATCATTTATAAATTTTGTAGTAGAAAAACCTTAATAAATAATTTATAAATAAAAAAATTCTTGGCACCGACGAGGATTCGATCTCAAGGCAGTTCGTCTTACTAACTGAATCTCCTGCTACTATGCCATTGACTTCAATTTTCAAAGTAAGTCAGATTCGTTAATATCAAATCAGAACTGAATAAATAATCTATCTACACGGAGCCTTTTTTACAAATGCTATTAAAAATGAGGAGAAATGATCACATGTGCTATTATCTATATTATTTATACTATACGTATACACATTTTATATTTCCTGGAATGATTGGGAGAAAATTTAAAATGTGTATACATATAGTATAAGTTATACTGAGTCCAAAAACAGTATGATAGAAAGAAGCAAATGCAAAAGTGTTATTTTTGCGAATGTGTCGATTATAAGTTTGATTTAGTATTTTGGTTGTTGGTTATACAGTATAACCAATAACAAAAATACTAAATCGCAACGAAGAAGTCAAAAAAATTTAGGATTTTAGGATTTAGATATGCTATTTGTGCTGAAAAGAACTCAATTCCCTGTGAGACTTGCTTTTGCAATGACCATAAATAAATCACAGGGACAAAGTTTTGAAAAGGTTGGCCTTTTTGTCACGTCAGAAGAAACAATATTCACACGTGGTCAACTGTATGTCGCTTTATCACGATGTAGAAGCAGAGGAGGTATACAAATAGAGTGCAAGCTAGAACAAAAGGTCATAAAAAACATTGTATTTGAAGAAGCCGTGAAATAAATCACGAAAGCAGTTACATTCTTTTTTTCTTACTCTAATATGCTTTATTTTTTACCATTACATTACACGAAAACTAAAATCTACTCGAATTCCACTCCGGGACCCGTGGTTGGCGAGCGAAGCGAGCAGGGGCGGAACCCCCTAGTATTAAATAATATAAAAAAAATAATTATCAAAACTTCAATAAGAACTTCTTTTTAAAATTTCAAATTAAACTCAAATTTTAGATGAAAGTTCTGAATTTCAACTACGTATTTGTATTATTGTATATTAGAAGAAAATTTAATTTTTAAAAACTTAGACCGGAGACGTGCTCTCTGGGGACAATTTTCGAATCTCCGATGTGTTTATTCAGCGCCGTGTGCAGATTAGGTAAATGCCGTCTTCAATACTAAAAATATTTTATAGAAGGTCAAAGAAAAAGTTTGTGACGTTTTTTCAACAAAATTCCAACACATTTTTATTACATTTTAAATGAATTTTATTAAACCAAATATGTGCCGTTTTGATCGATATTCTGTTGCCATTTTTCTGGTAAAACCATTATGTCATCACTGTTAAATTTCTGGGGAAAAACTGAATCAAGTGTTTTTCACAGGCATCTTTTGAAGTCAACTTTATACTATTAAAGGAATTCTGCAGACACCGAAGTAAATGATAGTCGGACGGAGCAAGATCTGGACGGTGGATGCATCAAAAGTTCTCAGCGAAGCTCTCTCAATTTTTGCTTAGTCAATAAAGATGTGTGCTGCATGGAATTTACCTGATGGACACCTAAATTGCGTCCTTTTATCGCGTTAATTGTTGACAGTAGAGAGTGGAATCAATCGTCCGCCCAGATTAGAGCAGTCCATAATGCATGATTCCCTTCCATTCCCACCAATCACAAAGATTACCTTACGTGGCGTTAGTTCTGGCTTTGCCACCGGTTGTGCAGCTTCATTCTTCTTGGACCATGATCTTTTTCCACATTATTGTCGTATGTGACCCACTTTTCATCACCCGTCATCAATTTCTTAAAAAATGGCTCCATTTCGTTTCGTTTCAGCAGCGCAGATGGGAACTCGGTCCATTAAAATTTTCACTTTTAATTCATGTGGAACCCAAATATTGGGCTTATTTTTGCCTCACGCAAATGGTTTTTTGATCAATCTTTAGTTCCTCAGCAATGTCATAAGATGAAATATGCAGGCCTTCCTCAATTTTTTGGAGAATTTTTTCGACTTGTACAATAATTGGTCTACGAGAGTGCGGCGCATCTTTAACATCGAAATTTCCAGAGCGAAATCGAGTAAAGCATTTACGTGCTGCTGGTTTTGATAGAGCATCTTCAAATTTTCGAATTTTTTCACAAGCCTACGAATCTTTATCGCCTTGGTAGAAGTCATATAGTAAAATATAGCGAATTTTTTTTAGAATTGGTTAATTTTCGAAACCCAATTACCGCAATTACTTCTTACAATTTCTTAAAAAATGTTCTATGAAATGTAACCTTTCAAGCGAGTTATAATATAACTTGATAGGGTTAGAACTACTAAAGTTAGCAACCCTAAAGTCATTTATTAAAAAAAACGCCACGAACTTTTTCCTTATACAATATAATCAAAAAAAAATGTAGTACCTTTTTTAATTTTCCACAAAATTTAATATTGTAGCGCTTTAGTCTTTCGGTTCGATGTTATTAGAATGATAACACTTTTTATTTATGTGAATTTAGCGTATAAACTTTATTTGTACTTATTTCTGCTTAACAATTAGTCTTAAAAATATTTGTCTTTCAATAATTTAATTATTACAATTATTTATCACAGTTTTAGAGCTTCACTATTTTAATTACTTTTACGATCAAAGCTTTAGTTTTACTCCGAATGTTTCAAGTTCACTGTTTGAAGTTCTGATCTGAATTGATTCTAACCTCGACTCTAGGGCCCTTTTTATATAAAATTGATGTGTCTCGGAATATTCTCGAAAAGCCTGGTCGTTTTCTAAAAACTAGGTGGCAATGTTTACACAAAGAAGATTTCTAGAATTTTCTATCCAATACACAAATAAAATACTTCTGAATCATTGCTTTGGGTTTGTGACACTGATGGATGATTCATTGTGTATTGTATTCTATCGATTGTGTAAACAATTGCATTTTGGAGTTTTCTGGAATAGATCTTTTGTAAATTAGATGGCGGTATTTCCCGAATAGTCTGGAGATATAAATATTTCGCGGAAATCGTTTTGTTTGTTTATAAATAAATTATTCTCGTGTTTTCTGGGTTTTTCTTTTATTAAGAAAAACTCAGCAAAGTATTTGTGTTAATGATTTGTGTTAGTGATTTTTATAGTGCACTACCCCCTCCTTAAATCTGTTCGTCCCGAACAGAATCTTCTGAAGCCGTCCCGTGATACTTTGCTAGCCGATTTAGATGAACAACTTTCATTTTTGCCCTTGGAGATCTTCGTATGCGATATACGACGTCATTTATCCTTTTTATGACGGTATATGGACCCTCCCATTTTGGCATAAACTTAGGTGACATTCCCTTTTTCCGTTGTGGATTGTAAAGCCATACCAAGTCACCATCCTGGAATCCACAGCTGTTTGTAGCAATGTCGTACCTTATTTTCATTCGGTCGCTAGCAATTTTTATCCGATCCCTTGTTATGTGATGTATCTCGTCTAGACGATCCCTCAGTTTATCGGTGTAGTCACTAACTTCCATTTTGTCACATTCTGGTCTTCCAAACATTATATCCACAGGAAGCCGTATATTGCGTCCAAACAATATTTCCGATGGAGTATGTTTTGTGCTGTCGTGGTCTGCAGTTCTATATGCCATTAGGAACAATGGAATGTGTTTGTCCCATTCACTTTGGTCTGATGTTACCACCTTTGATAAATGTTCCTCCAGGGTTCGGTTGAAACGTTCCACCATACCATCAGATTGCGGGTGCAGGGGTGTTGTTCTGGTTTTATGTATTCCCAGCAATTGGCATACTTCCTGGAATACCGCTGACTCGAAGTTCCGCCCTTGGTCCGAGTGTAGTTCTAGTGGAACCCCGTATCGACTTATCCAGTTTTCAATTATCACTCCTGCCACTGTGGTAGCTTCTTGATTCGGAATGGCGTACACTTCCGGCCATTTGCTGAAATAGTCGATGACAACCAACACGTATCGGTTCCCTCGTTTAGACTGAGGAAATGGTCCAGCTACATCAATTGCGATTCGTTCAAATGGAGCGCCAACGTTATATTGCTTCATTGCTGCCCTAGTTCGTCTCTGTGGTCCTTTGCTCGCTGCACATGTGTCACATTTTCGACACCAACTTTCAACATCAGCTCGGCAATTTATCCAATAGAATCGTTCTCGTACTTTTTCTAATGTTTTGTTGACTCCCAGATGTCCCCCTGAAGTCCCACCATGTACTTCACCAAGTACCTCATGTACTTTGGACTTGGGCACAATCAACTGCATTAGTGTATCTCTACCATCAGAAGATTCCCATCTTCTACTGAGAACACCATTTTCTATTTCCAGGGAGTCCCACTGAGCCCAATAACTCTTTGTTGTACTACTGAAAGCCGCAATATCGCTCCGTCCCGGACGTTGACCGTGTTCTTTCCATTCAAGGATTGGTCCAATATCTTTGTCCTTTAGCTGTTCATTTCTGATACTAGTCTCGTCATCATTACCTATTCTTGTTGTCTTGACCATGACTATTTCTTTCTCATCTAGCCTACCACAGTGCTTACAATTCTCACCACATGGTCTTCTAGATAAAGCGTCAGCATTACCATGCGATGTCCCCTTTCTATGTTCTATTTTGAAGTGGTACCCTTGTAGTCGCTCAATCCATCTTGCCACTTGACCTTCTGGATTTTTAAATTGTAGCAACCATTTTAGTGCCGCATGGTCGGTTCGAAGTAGGAACTCCTGCCCGTAGAGGTATTTGTTGAAATGCCTGACAGTTTCAACTACTGCCAAGAGTTCTTTCCGGGTGACGCAGTAGTTTACCTCTTGTTTGGAAAGTTTCCTACTGAAGTATGCGATCACTTTTTCTTCACCTTCGATCTGTTGAGAGAGTACCCCTCCAATTCCGATATTGCTGGCATCCGTATCCACTATAAATCTTTCTCCAAATTTTGGATACGCCAATATCGGAGCAGAACATAGTCTATGTTTCAACTCCTCGAAAGCTGACTGGTATTCTTCGGTCCACTCGTATGGTTTTCCCTTATCCGTTAGCTTGTGTAGACAACCGGCTATATTAGCAAAATTCTTTATGAAACGTCGGTAGTAAGTACACAAGCCTAAGTATGACCGGATTTCATGCTTATCTTTTGGTACTGGCCATTGTTGAACTGCTTTTATCTTGTCTTTATCGGTGGCAATTCCTTCTGCAGACACAACATGTCCTAAGTATTTCACCTCATGTTGAAATAGTTCGCACTTCTTCGGACTTAACTTCAAATTAGCTGCACGAAGACGTCCAAATACTTCTCGTAATCGCTGGAGATGTTCATCAAAAGTTTTCCCGATTACGATGATATCGTCCAAGTATACAAGGCACGTCTTCCATGTTAAGCCCCGTAGGACATGTTCCATCAGTCGTTCGAATGTTGCCGGTGCATTACATAATCCAAATGGCATCACTGTGAATTGCCATAAGCCTGTTCCTACTGTGAACGCTGTCTTTTCTCTGTCTTCTGATTCAATTCCAACTTGCCAATAGCCACTTTTTAGATCAAGTGTTGAAAACCAAGTTGCTCCTGAGAGTGTATCTAATGTGTCGTCTATGCGGGGAAGAGGGTAACTGTCCTTCTTAGTTACGTCATTCAGTCTTCGGTAATCTACGCAAAATCTTGTAGTCCCATCCTTTTTCCGTACTAGGACTACCGGAGATGCCCATGGACTGTTTGATGGTTCAATTACTCCCTCTTGATGCATATCCTCGATCATGTCAGCAACCTCTGTTTGTTTAGCTAATGGTAGTCTCCTTGGTGGTTGACGAATAGGATCTGCATTGCCGGTATTAATTCTATGTTTCACTTGGTCCGTTCGTCCAAAGTCCCCCTTACTGCATACAAAGACATCTTCAAACTCCTTCAATAAATCTGTAGCCTTAACTGCTTCCGACTCTGATACTCTTTTAGTGATATCAGAGACAAGTGGTTTCAAGGCTTCCGGAAGAACCCGTTCCTCCCGTTGAGTTTCTTTGTATCTGCAGTCCTCGTTTGTTATTGACGAAACCCCTTCAGCACTGCCGACAATGGTTCCCTTTTTCAATTTCTTGTTAATTTTTGAAAAGTTCGCCACTCTGACTGGAATTGTCCCTTTTTCGTTCACTTTCACTATTGTTCGCGCTATCATCAGTCCATCCTTTAAGTTTTGTCTGTCAGGTTCAATAATTTGTATTGCTGGCCTCCCAGTACCATCGACCAGTCTCGCCTCTACAACAGCTTCAGTATTTGCCGCAATTGTTTGGTCTTGTAGAATTTCTACTTTGGCACTGGAACCTGCTTCCTCCAACGTTAGCGAGAAATCAATATTTCCACATCGCAGAACTTCCTCTTCAATATTTACACTCACTCCATTCTTTTTCATGAAGTCCAGGCCCATGATACAATCGTCCATTATATCAGCCACCAAAAATGTATGTCGGAACACATACCCATCTAGCTCCAATGCTAGATCGACTTCCCCAAGAATCGGAGATGATTCACCCGTAACGGTTTGAAGCACCCTGTTACTGCTTTCACTGATGTGTTTATGATTGATTAGTCTCTTGTTAATGATGGATTTACTTGCGCCCGTATCTATGATAATTCTGCACTGATGACCAGCAATTACACCCTGTACCGTTAGACTGTTGTTGTTGTGTTGCATAAGCGAGACAGATACAACGATGCTGGGGGCATTATTCTTTTGAGCTAACTTGTCCCCCTTTAAGTTAGCTCCGTTTCGTTTCCCGAACCTTTTTGTCTTGTTGTTTGGTTCGGGCACTTATGTTGCACATGCCCCTCTTTTCCGCAGCCCCAGCATGTGATTTTCCTGCGCGTGTTTCTGTCCCCTTCTTTCTGGATTGACCGCAGTACTTCTTTTATTTGCTGCCTGAGGTCTTTGATATCCAGTTGCGGTGACCCTTCAGCAATTGTAGCAGTCCTGATCCGTGGGACTGATCTCGTAGCTTTCTTCGCACCTTCTAATGTCAAAGCGAATGCCAATACTTCTTGTAGCGTTCGCTTTCCGCTAACCCGGACGCTATTTTGTATGTCCGTATCCCGTATGGCGCTAACGAATCTTTCTCCCGCCATCTCGCACCGCATCTCCACAGGGTAATCGGGATAGGACATGTATACTAGACGTTCGATCTCCGCCGCTAATTCTTGAAGCGTTTCCGCAGATTTCTGCGTTCTGTTGATGAGTTCGATCCGGTATACATCCTTCATGTGGTTGTCCCCAAACCGATTATCCAATTGCGTTACAATGTAATTGTAATTTTTCTCATTTTCCGGTGAGATTGTCCGCAATAAATCGGCTGAGTTACCCCGTAGAGCCAGAATTAATGCTGTGGCTTTTTCTTTATCGGACCAGTCGTTCGCACCAGCAGCCGCTTCAAACTGTCGTTTATATACAGGCCATGAAGTTTTGCCGTCAAATATTGGTGGCTTCATCCTTTTACCTGATGACTCAATATTTGGTTTATTTTCTTTGATGTCAGCCATTTTTGCTTCTATTTCTGCTACTTTTTGTTCTAATTTCTGGTCAACGTTGCTGACTTCGGTAGTTATTTTGTTCTCTAGATCTGTAGTATTGCTTTTCATTTTATCTTCCAATCTCTGCTCAACTTTGCTTACTTCCGTTCGAACTGCAAAAACTTCCGTACGAACTGTAGAAACTTCTGTACTAATTTTAGTTTCAAGGTTCGCAACACTGGATTCCACCTGAATTTTTAATTCACCCATGCTGGATTCCATTTTGTTCTGCATATCAGATATGTTTGCAATCTTATTTTCGAGACTTGCTGTATTGGATTGCATCTCACTTTGCAGACTAGAAGCAGTTGAGTCCATTTTAGTCTGAAGACTAGAAGCATTTGTTTTCATTTCGCCTTGTAAAGAATCCATTTTATTCATCAGCAGGGTCATAAATTTCTCGAACTTATCACTTTCCGCTGATTTTGCACCCTCTTCACTGAAATCAGACTTGTCATTGTCCTCGTTCGTGTTTTCTTCTTGGTTTCCCTCTTTCAGAATTTCACTAAAGTCGAATGTGCTACTGTCTAGTCCTCTTATTGCACATTCAGCGATTACTCTTTTCTTCTTTTCTGGTTTAGTTCCCGTGGAAACTGATTTCCACACACGCAGAACTGTGGATAGTTCTAATGTTCTCAAACTATCTAATGATTTACTTTCCATCGTTCAAATATTTTTAATTGTTCACGAAATTCTACTGTTCTATCGAAACTTCTCGCACAGTATCTAAATACTACGAAATTTCCTAGTATAATCTTAATTTCCACGAAATTTCTCGTACAATCGAAATTTTCACACAATACACGACGTATAACCTCAAATTTCGCACAATCGAAATTTTTATACAACTCATACAAAATTTCTTGTACGCCCCTGAAATTTCTCGCACCGTGGAATTATTATACACTCAAATTTCTTAATAACAAATTTCTTCGAAATTTTCCCCACAGAAGTTTCTAGTTTAATTTCGAATTTTCTTGCAGAAATTTTTAGCACAATTGTCTTTTCCGCACTGATTCACAATAAATAATCCCACTTCTGACACCAATGTAGCGCTTTAGTCTTTCGGTTCGATGTTATTAGAATGATAACACTTTTTATTTATGTGAATTTAGCGTATAAACTTTATTTGTACTTATTTCTGCTTAACAATTAGTCTTAAAAATATTTGTCTTTCAATAATTTAATTATTACAATTATTTATCACAGTTTTAGAGCTTCACTATTTTAATTACTTTTACGATCAAAGCTTTAGTTTTACTCCGAATGTTTCAAGTTCACTGTTTGAAGTTCTGATCTGAATTGATTCTAACCTCGACTCTAGGGCCCTTTTTATATAAAATTGATGTGTCTCGGAATATTCTCGAAAAGCCTGGTCGTTTTCTAAAAACTAGGTGGCAATGTTTACACAAAGAAGATTTCTAGAATTTTCTATCCAATACACAAATAAAATACTTCTGAATCATTGCTTTGGGTTTGTGACACTGATGGATGATTCATTGTGTATTGTATTCTATCGATTGTGTAAACAATTGCATTTTGGAGTTTTCTGGAATAGATCTTTTGTAAATTAGATGGCGGTATTTCCCGAATAGTCTGGAGATATAAATATTTCGCGGAAATCGTTTTGTTTGTTTATAAATAAATTATTCTCGTGTTTTCTGGGTTTTTCTTTTATTAAGAAAAACTCAGCAAAGTATTTGTGTTAATGATTTGTGTTAGTGATTTTTATAGTGCACTACCCCCTCCTTAAATCTGTTCGTCCCGAACAGAATCTTCTGAAGCCGTCCCGTGATACTTTGCTAGCCGATTTAGATGAACAACTTTCATTTTTGCCCTTGGAGATCTTCGTATGCGATATACGACGTCATTTATCCTTTTTATGACGGTATATGGACCCTCCCATTTTGGCATAAACTTAGGTGACATTCCCTTTTTCCGTTGTGGATTGTAAAGCCATACCAAGTCACCATCCTGGAATCCACAGCTGTTTGTAGCAATGTCGTACCTTATTTTCATTCGGTCGCTAGCAATTTTTATCCGATCCCTTGTTATGTGATGTATCTCGTCTAGACGATCCCTCAGTTTATCGGTGTAGTCACTAACTTCCATTTTGTCACATTCTGGTCTTCCAAACATTATATCCACAGGAAGCCGTATATTGCGTCCAAACAATATTTCCGATGGAGTATGTTTTGTGCTGTCGTGGTCTGCAGTTCTATATGCCATTAGGAACAATGGAATGTGTTTGTCCCATTCACTTTGGTCTGATGTTACCACCTTTGATAAATGTTCCTCCAGGGTTCGGTTGAAACGTTCCACCATACCATCAGATTGCGGGTGCAGGGGTGTTGTTCTGGTTTTATGTATTCCCAGCAATTGGCATACTTCCTGGAATACCGCTGACTCGAAGTTCCGCCCTTGGTCCGAGTGTAGTTCTAGTGGAACCCCGTATCGACTTATCCAGTTTTCAATTATCACTCCTGCCACTGTGGTAGCTTCTTGATTCGGAATGGCGTACACTTCCGGCCATTTGCTGAAATAGTCGATGACAACCAACACGTATCGGTTCCCTCGTTTAGACTGAGGAAATGGTCCAGCTACATCAATTGCGATTCGTTCAAATGGAGCGCCAACGTTATATTGCTTCATTGCTGCCCTAGTTCGTCTCTGTGGTCCTTTGCTCGCTGCACATGTGTCACATTTTCGACACCAACTTTCAACATCAGCTCGGCAATTTATCCAATAGAATCGTTCTCGTACTTTTTCTAATGTTTTGTTGACTCCCAGATGTCCCCCTGAAGTCCCACCATGTACTTCACCAAGTACCTCATGTACTTTGGACTTGGGCACAATCAACTGCATTAGTGTATCTCTACCATCAGAAGATTCCCATCTTCTACTGAGAACACCATTTTCTATTTCCAGGGAGTCCCACTGAGCCCAATAACTCTTTGTTGTACTACTGAAAGCCGCAATATCGCTCCGTCCCGGACGTTGACCGTGTTCTTTCCATTCAAGGATTGGTCCAATATCTTTGTCCTTTAGCTGTTCATTTCTGATACTAGTCTCGTCATCATTACCTATTCTTGTTGTCTTGACCATGACTATTTCTTTCTCATCTAGCCTACCACAGTGCTTACAATTCTCACCACATGGTCTTCTAGATAAAGCGTCAGCATTACCATGCGATGTCCCCTTTCTATGTTCTATTTTGAAGTGGTACCCTTGTAGTCGCTCAATCCATCTTGCCACTTGACCTTCTGGATTTTTAAATTGTAGCAACCATTTTAGTGCCGCATGGTCGGTTCGAAGTAGGAACTCCTGCCCGTAGAGGTATTTGTTGAAATGCCTGACAGTTTCAACTACTGCCAAGAGTTCTTTCCGGGTGACGCAGTAGTTTACCTCTTGTTTGGAAAGTTTCCTACTGAAGTATGCGATCACTTTTTCTTCACCTTCGATCTGTTGAGAGAGTACCCCTCCAATTCCGATATTGCTGGCATCCGTATCCACTATAAATCTTTCTCCAAATTTTGGATACGCCAATATCGGAGCAGAACATAGTCTATGTTTCAACTCCTCGAAAGCTGACTGGTATTCTTCGGTCCACTCGTATGGTTTTCCCTTATCCGTTAGCTTGTGTAGACAACCGGCTATATTAGCAAAATTCTTTATGAAACGTCGGTAGTAAGTACACAAGCCTAAGTATGACCGGATTTCATGCTTATCTTTTGGTACTGGCCATTGTTGAACTGCTTTTATCTTGTCTTTATCGGTGGCAATTCCTTCTGCAGACACAACATGTCCTAAGTATTTCACCTCATGTTGAAATAGTTCGCACTTCTTCGGACTTAACTTCAAATTAGCTGCACGAAGACGTCCAAATACTTCTCGTAATCGCTGGAGATGTTCATCAAAAGTTTTCCCGATTACGATGATATCGTCCAAGTATACAAGGCACGTCTTCCATGTTAAGCCCCGTAGGACATGTTCCATCAGTCGTTCGAATGTTGCCGGTGCATTACATAATCCAAATGGCATCACTGTGAATTGCCATAAGCCTGTTCCTACTGTGAACGCTGTCTTTTCTCTGTCTTCTGATTCAATTCCAACTTGCCAATAGCCACTTTTTAGATCAAGTGTTGAAAACCAAGTTGCTCCTGAGAGTGTATCTAATGTGTCGTCTATGCGGGGAAGAGGGTAACTGTCCTTCTTAGTTACGTCATTCAGTCTTCGGTAATCTACGCAAAATCTTGTAGTCCCATCCTTTTTCCGTACTAGGACTACCGGAGATGCCCATGGACTGTTTGATGGTTCAATTACTCCCTCTTGATGCATATCCTCGATCATGTCAGCAACCTCTGTTTGTTTAGCTAATGGTAGTCTCCTTGGTGGTTGACGAATAGGATCTGCATTGCCGGTATTAATTCTATGTTTCACTTGGTCCGTTCGTCCAAAGTCCCCCTTACTGCATACAAAGACATCTTCAAACTCCTTCAATAAATCTGTAGCCTTAACTGCTTCCGACTCTGATACTCTTTTAGTGATATCAGAGACAAGTGGTTTCAAGGCTTCCGGAAGAACCCGTTCCTCCCGTTGAGTTTCTTTGTATCTGCAGTCCTCGTTTGTTATTGACGAAACCCCTTCAGCACTGCCGACAATGGTTCCCTTTTTCAATTTCTTGTTAATTTTTGAAAAGTTCGCCACTCTGACTGGAATTGTCCCTTTTTCGTTCACTTTCACTATTGTTCGCGCTATCATCAGTCCATCCTTTAAGTTTTGTCTGTCAGGTTCAATAATTTGTATTGCTGGCCTCCCAGTACCATCGACCAGTCTCGCCTCTACAACAGCTTCAGTATTTGCCGCAATTGTTTGGTCTTGTAGAATTTCTACTTTGGCACTGGAACCTGCTTCCTCCAACGTTAGCGAGAAATCAATATTTCCACATCGCAGAACTTCCTCTTCAATATTTACACTCACTCCATTCTTTTTCATGAAGTCCAGGCCCATGATACAATCGTCCATTATATCAGCCACCAAAAATGTATGTCGGAACACATACCCATCTAGCTCCAATGCTAGATCGACTTCCCCAAGAATCGGAGATGATTCACCCGTAACGGTTTGAAGCACCCTGTTACTGCTTTCACTGATGTGTTTATGATTGATTAGTCTCTTGTTAATGATGGATTTACTTGCGCCCGTATCTATGATAATTCTGCACTGATGACCAGCAATTACACCCTGTACCGTTAGACTGTTGTTGTTGTGTTGCATAAGCGAGACAGATACAACGATGCTGGGGGCATTATTCTTTTGAGCTAACTTGTCCCCCTTTAAGTTAGCTCCGTTTCGTTTCCCGAACCTTTTTGTCTTGTTGTTTGGTTCGGGCACTTATGTTGCACATGCCCCTCTTTTCCGCAGCCCCAGCATGTGATTTTCCTGCGCGTGTTTCTGTCCCCTTCTTTCTGGATTGACCGCAGTACTTCTTTTATTTGCTGCCTGAGGTCTTTGATATCCAGTTGCGGTGACCCTTCAGCAATTGTAGCAGTCCTGATCCGTGGGACTGATCTCGTAGCTTTCTTCGCACCTTCTAATGTCAAAGCGAATGCCAATACTTCTTGTAGCGTTCGCTTTCCGCTAACCCGGACGCTATTTTGTATGTCCGTATCCCGTATGGCGCTAACGAATCTTTCTCCCGCCATCTCGCACCGCATCTCCACAGGGTAATCGGGATAGGACATGTATACTAGACGTTCGATCTCCGCCGCTAATTCTTGAAGCGTTTCCGCAGATTTCTGCGTTCTGTTGATGAGTTCGATCCGGTATACATCCTTCATGTGGTTGTCCCCAAACCGATTATCCAATTGCGTTACAATGTAATTGTAATTTTTCTCATTTTCCGGTGAGATTGTCCGCAATAAATCGGCTGAGTTACCCCGTAGAGCCAGAATTAATGCTGTGGCTTTTTCTTTATCGGACCAGTCGTTCGCACCAGCAGCCGCTTCAAACTGTCGTTTATATACAGGCCATGAAGTTTTGCCGTCAAATATTGGTGGCTTCATCCTTTTACCTGATGACTCAATATTTGGTTTATTTTCTTTGATGTCAGCCATTTTTGCTTCTATTTCTGCTACTTTTTGTTCTAATTTCTGGTCAACGTTGCTGACTTCGGTAGTTATTTTGTTCTCTAGATCTGTAGTATTGCTTTTCATTTTATCTTCCAATCTCTGCTCAACTTTGCTTACTTCCGTTCGAACTGCAGAAACTTCCGTACGAACTGTAGAAACTTCTGTACTAATTTTAGTTTCAAGGTTCGCAACACTGGATTCCACCTGAATTTTTAATTCACCCATGCTGGATTCCATTTTGTTCTGCATATCAGATATGTTTGCAATCTTATTTTCGAGACTTGCTGTATTGGATTGCATCTCACTTTGCAGACTAGAAGCAGTTGAGTCCATTTTAGTCTGAAGACTAGAAGCATTTGTTTTCATTTCGCCTTGTAAAGAATCCATTTTATTCATCAGCAGGGTCATAAATTTCTCGAACTTATCACTTTCCGCTGATTTTGCACCCTCTTCACTGAAATCAGACTTGTCATTGTCCTCGTTCGTGTTTTCTTCTTGGTTTCCCTCTTTCAGAATTTCACTAAAGTCGAATGTGCTACTGTCTAGTCCTCTTATTGCACATTCAGCGATTACTCTTTTCTTCTTTTCTGGTTTAGTTCCCGTGGAAACTGATTTCCACACACGCAGAACTGTGGATAGTTCTAATGTTCTCAAACTATCTAATGATTTACTTTCCATCGTTCAAATATTTTTAATTGTTCACGAAATTCTACTGTTCTATCGAAACTTCTCGCACAGTATCTAAATACTACGAAATTTCCTAGTATAATCTTAATTTCCACGAAATTTCTCGTACAATCGAAATTTTCACACAATACACGACGTATAACCTCAAATTTCGCACAATCGAAATTTTTATACAACTCATACAAAATTTCTTGTACGCCCCTGAAATTTCTCGCACCGTGGAATTATTATACACTCAAATTTCTTAATAACAAATTTCTTCGAAATTTTCCCCACAGAAGTTTCTAGTTTAATTTCGAATTTTCTTGCAGAAATTTTTAGCACAATTGTCTTTTCCGCACTGATTCACAATAAATAATCCCACTTCTGACACCAATGTAGCGCTTTAGTCTTTCGGTTCGATGTTATTAGAATGATAACACTTTTTATTTATGTGAATTTAGCGTATAAACTTTATTTGTACTTATTTCTGCTTAACAATTAGTCTTAAAAATATTTGTCTTTCAATAATTTAATTATTACAATTATTTATCACAGTTTTAGAGCTTCACTATTTTAATTACTTTTACGATCAAAGCTTTAGTTTTACTCCGAATGTTTCAAGTTCACTGTTTGAAGTTCTGATCTGAATTGATTCTAACCTCGACTCTAGGGCCCTTTTTATATAAAATTGATGTGTCTCGGAATATTCTCGAAAAGCCTGGTCGTTTTCTAAAAACTAGGTGGCAATGTTTACACAAAGAAGATTTCTAGAATTTTCTATCCAATACACAAATAAAATACTTCTGAATCATTGCTTTGGGTTTGTGACACTGATGGATGATTCATTGTGTATTGTATTCTATCGATTGTGTAAACAATTGCATTTTGGAGTTTTCTGGAATAGATCTTTTGTAAATTAGATGGCGGTATTTCCCGAATAGTCTGGAGATATAAATATTTCGCGGAAATCGTTTTGTTTGTTTATAAATAAATTATTCTCGTGTTTTCTGGGTTTTTCTTTTATTAAGAAAAACTCAGCAAAGTATTTGTGTTAATGATTTGTGTTAGTGATTTTTATAGTGCACTACCCCCTCCTTAAATCTGTTCGTCCCGAACAGAATCTTCTGAAGCCGTCCCGTGATACTTTGCTAGCCGATTTAGATGAACAACTTTCATTTTTGCCCTTGGAGATCTTCGTATGCGATATACGACGTCATTTATCCTTTTTATGACGGTATATGGACCCTCCCATTTTGGCATAAACTTAGGTGACATTCCCTTTTTCCGTTGTGGATTGTAAAGCCATACCAAGTCACCATCCTGGAATCCACAGCTGTTTGTAGCAATGTCGTACCTTATTTTCATTCGGTCGCTAGCAATTTTTATCCGATCCCTTGTTATGTGATGTATCTCGTCTAGACGATCCCTCAGTTTATCGGTGTAGTCACTAACTTCCATTTTGTCACATTCTGGTCTTCCAAACATTATATCCACAGGAAGCCGTATATTGCGTCCAAACAATATTTCCGATGGAGTATGTTTTGTGCTGTCGTGGTCTGCAGTTCTATATGCCATTAGGAACAATGGAATGTGTTTGTCCCATTCACTTTGGTCTGATGTTACCACCTTTGATAAATGTTCCTCCAGGGTTCGGTTGAAACGTTCCACCATACCATCAGATTGCGGGTGCAGGGGTGTTGTTCTGGTTTTATGTATTCCCAGCAATTGGCATACTTCCTGGAATACCGCTGACTCGAAGTTCCGCCCTTGGTCCGAGTGTAGTTCTAGTGGAACCCCGTATCGACTTATCCAGTTTTCAATTATCACTCCTGCCACTGTGGTAGCTTCTTGATTCGGAATGGCGTACACTTCCGGCCATTTGCTGAAATAGTCGATGACAACCAACACGTATCGGTTCCCTCGTTTAGACTGAGGAAATGGTCCAGCTACATCAATTGCGATTCGTTCAAATGGAGCGCCAACGTTATATTGCTTCATTGCTGCCCTAGTTCGTCTCTGTGGTCCTTTGCTCGCTGCACATGTGTCACATTTTCGACACCAACTTTCAACATCAGCTCGGCAATTTATCCAATAGAATCGTTCTCGTACTTTTTCTAATGTTTTGTTGACTCCCAGATGTCCCCCTGAAGTCCCACCATGTACTTCACCAAGTACCTCATGTACTTTGGACTTGGGCACAATCAACTGCATTAGTGTATCTCTACCATCAGAAGATTCCCATCTTCTACTGAGAACACCATTTTCTATTTCCAGGGAGTCCCACTGAGCCCAATAACTCTTTGTTGTACTACTGAAAGCCGCAATATCGCTCCGTCCCGGACGTTGACCGTGTTCTTTCCATTCAAGGATTGGTCCAATATCTTTGTCCTTTAGCTGTTCATTTCTGATACTAGTCTCGTCATCATTACCTATTCTTGTTGTCTTGACCATGACTATTTCTTTCTCATCTAGCCTACCACAGTGCTTACAATTCTCACCACATGGTCTTCTAGATAAAGCGTCAGCATTACCATGCGATGTCCCCTTTCTATGTTCTATTTTGAAGTGGTACCCTTGTAGTCGCTCAATCCATCTTGCCACTTGACCTTCTGGATTTTTAAATTGTAGCAACCATTTTAGTGCCGCATGGTCGGTTCGAAGTAGGAACTCCTGCCCGTAGAGGTATTTGTTGAAATGCCTGACAGTTTCAACTACTGCCAAGAGTTCTTTCCGGGTGACGCAGTAGTTTACCTCTTGTTTGGAAAGTTTCCTACTGAAGTATGCGATCACTTTTTCTTCACCTTCGATCTGTTGAGAGAGTACCCCTCCAATTCCGATATTGCTGGCATCCGTATCCACTATAAATCTTTCTCCAAATTTTGGATACGCCAATATCGGAGCAGAACATAGTCTATGTTTCAACTCCTCGAAAGCTGACTGGTATTCTTCGGTCCACTCGTATGGTTTTCCCTTATCCGTTAGCTTGTGTAGACAACCGGCTATATTAGCAAAATTCTTTATGAAACGTCGGTAGTAAGTACACAAGCCTAAGTATGACCGGATTTCATGCTTATCTTTTGGTACTGGCCATTGTTGAACTGCTTTTATCTTGTCTTTATCGGTGGCAATTCCTTCTGCAGACACAACATGTCCTAAGTATTTCACCTCATGTTGAAATAGTTCGCACTTCTTCGGACTTAACTTCAAATTAGCTGCACGAAGACGTCCAAATACTTCTCGTAATCGCTGGAGATGTTCATCAAAAGTTTTCCCGATTACGATGATATCGTCCAAGTATACAAGGCACGTCTTCCATGTTAAGCCCCGTAGGACATGTTCCATCAGTCGTTCGAATGTTGCCGGTGCATTACATAATCCAAATGGCATCACTGTGAATTGCCATAAGCCTGTTCCTACTGTGAACGCTGTCTTTTCTCTGTCTTCTGATTCAATTCCAACTTGCCAATAGCCACTTTTTAGATCAAGTGTTGAAAACCAAGTTGCTCCTGAGAGTGTATCTAATGTGTCGTCTATGCGGGGAAGAGGGTAACTGTCCTTCTTAGTTACGTCATTCAGTCTTCGGTAATCTACGCAAAATCTTGTAGTCCCATCCTTTTTCCGTACTAGGACTACCGGAGATGCCCATGGACTGTTTGATGGTTCAATTACTCCCTCTTGATGCATATCCTCGATCATGTCAGCAACCTCTGTTTGTTTAGCTAATGGTAGTCTCCTTGGTGGTTGACGAATAGGATCTGCATTGCCGGTATTAATTCTATGTTTCACTTGGTCCGTTCGTCCAAAGTCCCCCTTACTGCATACAAAGACATCTTCAAACTCCTTCAATAAATCTGTAGCCTTAACTGCTTCCGACTCTGATACTCTTTTAGTGATATCAGAGACAAGTGGTTTCAAGGCTTCCGGAAGAACCCGTTCCTCCCGTTGAGTTTCTTTGTATCTGCAGTCCTCGTTTGTTATTGACGAAACCCCTTCAGCACTGCCGACAATGGTTCCCTTTTTCAATTTCTTGTTAATTTTTGAAAAGTTCGCCACTCTGACTGGAATTGTCCCTTTTTCGTTCACTTTCACTATTGTTCGCGCTATCATCAGTCCATCCTTTAAGTTTTGTCTGTCAGGTTCAATAATTTGTATTGCTGGCCTCCCAGTACCATCGACCAGTCTCGCCTCTACAACAGCTTCAGTATTTGCCGCAATTGTTTGGTCTTGTAGAATTTCTACTTTGGCACTGGAACCTGCTTCCTCCAACGTTAGCGAGAAATCAATATTTCCACATCGCAGAACTTCCTCTTCAATATTTACACTCACTCCATTCTTTTTCATGAAGTCCAGGCCCATGATACAATCGTCCATTATATCAGCCACCAAAAATGTATGTCGGAACACATACCCATCTAGCTCCAATGCTAGATCGACTTCCCCAAGAATCGGAGATGATTCACCCGTAACGGTTTGAAGCACCCTGTTACTGCTTTCACTGATGTGTTTATGATTGATTAGTCTCTTGTTAATGATGGATTTACTTGCGCCCGTATCTATGATAATTCTGCACTGATGACCAGCAATTACACCCTGTACCGTTAGACTGTTGTTGTTGTGTTGCATAAGCGAGACAGATACAACGATGCTGGGGGCATTATTCTTTTGAGCTAACTTGTCCCCCTTTAAGTTAGCTCCGTTTCGTTTCCCGAACCTTTTTGTCTTGTTGTTTGGTTCGGGCACTTATGTTGCACATGCCCCTCTTTTCCGCAGCCCCAGCATGTGATTTTCCTGCGCGTGTTTCTGTCCCCTTCTTTCTGGATTGACCGCAGTACTTCTTTTATTTGCTGCCTGAGGTCTTTGATATCCAGTTGCGGTGACCCTTCAGCAATTGTAGCAGTCCTGATCCGTGGGACTGATCTCGTAGCTTTCTTCGCACCTTCTAATGTCAAAGCGAATGCCAATACTTCTTGTAGCGTTCGCTTTCCGCTAACCCGGACGCTATTTTGTATGTCCGTATCCCGTATGGCGCTAACGAATCTTTCTCCCGCCATCTCGCACCGCATCTCCACAGGGTAATCGGGATAGGACATGTATACTAGACGTTCGATCTCCGCCGCTAATTCTTGAAGCGTTTCCGCAGATTTCTGCGTTCTGTTGATGAGTTCGATCCGGTATACATCCTTCATGTGGTTGTCCCCAAACCGATTATCCAATTGCGTTACAATGTAATTGTAATTTTTCTCATTTTCCGGTGAGATTGTCCGCAATAAATCGGCTGAGTTACCCCGTAGAGCCAGAATTAATGCTGTGGCTTTTTCTTTATCGGACCAGTCGTTCGCACCAGCAGCCGCTTCAAACTGTCGTTTATATACAGGCCATGAAGTTTTGCCGTCAAATATTGGTGGCTTCATCCTTTTACCTGATGACTCAATATTTGGTTTATTTTCTTTGATGTCAGCCATTTTTGCTTCTATTTCTGCTACTTTTTGTTCTAATTTCTGGTCAACGTTGCTGACTTCGGTAGTTATTTTGTTCTCTAGATCTGTAGTATTGCTTTTCATTTTATCTTCCAATCTCTGCTCAACTTTGCTTACTTCCGTTCGAACTGCAGAAACTTCCGTACGAACTGTAGAAACTTCTGTACTAATTTTAGTTTCAAGGTTCGCAACACTGGATTCCACCTGAATTTTTAATTCACCCATGCTGGATTCCATTTTGTTCTGCATATCAGATATGTTTGCAATCTTATTTTCGAGACTTGCTGTATTGGATTGCATCTCACTTTGCAGACTAGAAGCAGTTGAGTCCATTTTAGTCTGAAGACTAGAAGCATTTGTTTTCATTTCGCCTTGTAAAGAATCCATTTTATTCATCAGCAGGGTCATAAATTTCTCGAACTTATCACTTTCCGCTGATTTTGCACCCTCTTCACTGAAATCAGACTTGTCATTGTCCTCGTTCGTGTTTTCTTCTTGGTTTCCCTCTTTCAGAATTTCACTAAAGTCGAATGTGCTACTGTCTAGTCCTCTTATTGCACATTCAGCGATTACTCTTTTCTTCTTTTCTGGTTTAGTTCCCGTGGAAACTGATTTCCACACACGCAGAACTGTGGATAGTTCTAATGTTCTCAAACTATCTAATGATTTACTTTCCATCGTTCAAATATTTTTAATTGTTCACGAAATTCTACTGTTCTATCGAAACTTCTCGCACAGTATCTAAATACTACGAAATTTCCTAGTATAATCTTAATTTCCACGAAATTTCTCGTACAATCGAAATTTTCACACAATACACGACGTATAACCTCAAATTTCGCACAATCGAAATTTTTATACAACTCATACAAAATTTCTTGTACGCCCCTGAAATTTCTCGCACCGTGGAATTATTATACACTCAAATTTCTTAATAACAAATTTCTTCGAAATTTTCCCCACAGAAGTTTCTAGTTTAATTTCGAATTTTCTTGCAGAAATTTTTAGCACAATTGTCTTTTCCGCACTGATTCACAATAAATAATCCCACTTCTGACACCAATGTAGCGCTTTAGTCTTTCGGTTCGATGTTATTAGAATGATAACACTTTTTATTTATGTGAATTTAGCGTATAAACTTTATTTGTACTTATTTCTGCTTAACAATTAGTCTTAAAAATATTTGTCTTTCAATAATTTAATTATTACAATTATTTATCACAGTTTTAGAGCTTCACTATTTTAATTACTTTTACGATCAAAGCTTTAGTTTTACTCCGAATGTTTCAAGTTCACTGTTTGAAGTTCTGATCTGAATTGATTCTAACCTCGACTCTAGGGCCCTTTTTATATAAAATTGATGTGTCTCGGAATATTCTCGAAAAGCCTGGTCGTTTTCTAAAAACTAGGTGGCAATGTTTACACAAAGAAGATTTCTAGAATTTTCTATCCAATACACAAATAAAATACTTCTGAATCATTGCTTTGGGTTTGTGACACTGATGGATGATTCATTGTGTATTGTATTCTATCGATTGTGTAAACAATTGCATTTTGGAGTTTTCTGGAATAGATCTTTTGTAAATTAGATGGCGGTATTTCCCGAATAGTCTGGAGATATAAATATTTCGCGGAAATCGTTTTGTTTGTTTATAAATAAATTATTCTCGTGTTTTCTGGGTTTTTCTTTTATTAAGAAAAACTCAGCAAAGTATTTGTGTTAATGATTTGTGTTAGTGATTTTTATAGTGCAATATGAAGCAAAATGAAAAAGCTCGCGATACTAAATAAAAAAACGTTCAAATTTGGTGCCTATCGAACTTTGGCGCTGGGTGCAGTGGCTTCATTGCACCATTGGTTGAACCGGCCCTGTGGTAATTCCTTTGATTTATTTCTCCTAATGCAATATCACATGTCCCTGCTTAACTGACATAACCAGGCAACCGGTGTTCGTACTTCTAACAAAAAACTAAAAAAAAAAAAAACAGTCAATAATATCCGCGATTTGAATTGAGGAAAATCAGGCAAAACGATGTCCGTGATTTACATTGGGAAAAAGCGACACTTATATTTAGTTTGAAATCCTTTAAAAATAAATTTTGCGTTACCATTTTATTCAACAACTAATGTCCGAAATCAATTCCAATATCATCAATTTCAATATTTTTCAACAAAGCAACGAATGTCCATTGTTAATATACCGACAAAAATTTAACTGGACGAAAATGTCCATAATTAATTTTGTAAGATAAAAGAAAGAACAATAAATTGATTTCGATCTGAATAACAAAATTTTTGTATACCTTTTTAAATGCTATGAAAATCCTGGATTCCTCTTGGTTAAATTTACTTTATATTGTTGGTCTTACTGGAGCTAGAAAACGAGTGATTTGATATCAAATCAACACCTCCTTTTATTTTCAGATCCTTAAAAATAACAATGCATTCACTGACTTTTCAATGCTAATGGAATTTTGGGACACAAAAATTTTCATCATAAGAATTTTATTTATTTCTATTTTCCTTGAAGTTTTTTTTCTTAAAAATGTAATAATTTTCCATACATGTACGACTGTACAAATTCTTGATGTTTTCTTAGGACACGATGAATGTTGTAGTCATAGTAAAATTCGTTACCTTTTGTGTCAACATTTTGTAATATGTCGTGATATATGTTACATATAATTTGTTATTACAAAGAAAACTCTGGATAATTATTTGGATTAATTATAAACCCGAAGTTTATCTTTGATTTACATTAATATTTGCAAAAAGAAAAAAACTAACATGTTAAAATTCTGATTTAGTGGATAAACCATTATTCCTAAATGATATTTTTGACTCAAACCAAAGAAATAAATAATAAAGATACGTAAAATTGCGTTTGTCCACAATTTTGATTCAAATAACTCTATCATTTTAGTTTCAAAATGAGAATAGTAAACTCCGCGCTCGATCGCTTCGCTCGCCAACCCTGGGTCTCGGAGTGGGCTTCGAGTAGATTTTAGTTTTCGTGTAATGTAATGGTAAAAAATGAAGCATAATAGAGTAAAAAGCAAAAAAAAACTGCTTTTGTGATTTATTTCACGGCTTCTTCAAATACAATGTTTTTTGTGACCTTTTGTTCTAGCTTGCACACTATTTTTATACCTCCTCTGCTTCTACATCGTGATAGAGCGACATACAGTTGACCATGTGTGAATAGCAATGATAACATGTGATAATAGATAGATTATTTATTCAGTTCTGATTTGATATTAACGAATCTGAATTGATTTAAGCATTAATCTCGATAGCGTAGTTGGTAAGCGCGAGATTTAGTAAAACGAACTGTGCGTGAGAGTTGTGAGTTCAAATCCCGTCGATGGCGAAAATTTTTTTTTCAGTTATAATTATTTATTCAGTTCTGTATTGATATTAACAAATCTGACTTACTTTAAGAATTGAAGTCGATTACGTGGTTAACAAGGAATTTGCTTAGTAAAACCAACTGCGTGAGTTCAAATCCCGTTGGTGCCGAACATTTTTTCAGTTATAAATTATTTATTTAGTTTTTTCTACTACAAAATTTTATAAATGATGTGCGGAGAAAACTTTTATATAATAGATAGAAATATATCTTCTTTATACCTAGCTGAAAATACATTTAATTTCTGCCTATTATTGACCCTTTTCTATTTTTAGCCCCGCAATCCCCACCAAGTGGGGACATATTCTATATTTTTAGCTGACTTATCCAGAATGTACATTCCAAGTTTTATGAAAATCAGCCTATTATTGAGGGAGTTATTGACGTGTTTCTACTTTCACCCCCCAAAACCCTACACTGAGTGGAAACATATCCTATCTTTTCAGTTGGTCTATCCAGAATGTACATTCGAAGTTTTTTGAAAATTTACCTATTATTGAGCGATATTTTGCACTGGGACATAAGAAGTATTCCCTTGAAAAATTTGGCACAATTAGTTAATAAAATGGTAATGGACATAAAAGGTAAGTAGGCAGTGTAGTGTTATTGTTTGATGTAATATCAATCAGAGGAGAGAAGTTTATAATAGATCTCATGATCTCGTAGATGGTTTAGTGCGTTTACCATGAAAATGATAGGAAATTATTACTAGGAAAACAAATATGCGTTTCTATAATCAAGGGCTTGTTTTCTAACTCGAAATATACCATATAACCAGTTAGTTTGTTCTGAGAACAGCATCGATCGTGCTATTTTAAAACAAAATTGTAGGCTAATATAAAAGTATGCTCCGAAATAGGGCTATGGTTATGATTATAGAGTGCGATCAAGGTATGAATAATCGAAAATGCTATAGGCTCTTAGATATTAATAAAGAGAAGCCATATTTCTATTATAATTGGAAGAAAATAATTTCATTATATTAAAAATCATGTGTGCTGTGCACACACGGTAGAAGTGAAACCTTCGGAAAACTAAACAGCCAGAGAATGAGACGAATACAGTATCAGGGGTGGGATAGTTATACAGGGTCTACATTAGCCAATATTTCTGGTATACCAATTGGCTTACAGAAATAAAATACTACCAGTTTTTTTTTTACGTGGTATACCAATTCAGTATCTGACATGTCGTTGAACCGAGAACAGTAAATAAAAATAGCCAAAATATTGGCTTTAAAGTGTCGAATTCAATTCAGTGGCAATATCTTCCCATGCCCCCTTTTTTTAAATCAATCCCTCTACACTTTTCTTCTTTTTCTCGAATATATTTATCAATTTGATAATTTCACTTCGCAAAAATTTAGTTTCCGCCATTTTATTAAATGCAAATGTCAAAAATTGGTATACCAACGCTGTCTCCGAAAATGGTATACCAGAATTGTCATACCAGAAAAATTGGTATACTAGCAGGGTCTACACTAGCTTTTTAGCAACCAATTTTGCTGGTATACTCAAAATATTGGCTAATCAAGACCCTGTGTTATAGAGTTTATTTATTAAAATATTGGTACCAAGTTTAAAAGTTATTTTACATTTTATTATTAACACTCTTTGCTTTCAATTTCAATAAACGGCACGAGTGGCTTATGATAACTAAAGTGTGAAATGAGTGCTTTGGTTTGAATTTGATCAATATAACTTTGAAATACAGCGTCAATTACTGTTTTCGATCTTGTTGTCGATTCAGTGCGACTACTGCACTTTTTTACATTTAATTTGGTGTTGAGAAACTCAATCAAGGGAGCGCTGTATCCAATGCAAAATTAACATTAAAATCCCCACTTAAAATCATCGGAATTTTATCGTAATCTTTTTTAAGAATACGCGAAATTTCTGGTGTCTACTTTATCAAATTCTCGTAGATGAATTCAATAATTGTATTTATCGATTGCTTGGGAGAAATGTAAATTGTCACAATTATAATTGATTTATTATGGTCCAATCTGCTTTCACAAGCAGATATTTCTCGCGCTTTAGAAAGCTGAACAGACAATGCTTCTAGGTATTGTACATTGAGATCTATTTGTGCAGTAACAACACGGGCTGTCATTAATCTTATTATGGTATATTGCAACTCGGCCTCCCTCATATATTTTTTTTTATATTGAACAACAATATCAAAATTTGGAATGTCTACAATAAGTTCATTTACATCCACGTCTCGGTAAGAATTAGAAAATTCGACGACCATGCTATTCTGTCTAATTGAAGATCTTGTACATAAGCTCGTAAATTTTTTGTGGCATTAGTTTTCGGCACACGTGGAAAATGTTTTATTAAGAGCCGTCCAAACGCATAGTTTTTACTCAGTTTTGCATGTGCGAATCAGATTTGCGCAGGCAAAACTGAGCGTCTAGACAAGTCACAGGTCGTTTGCGCAGGCAAAAGTGCGGCCTGTGCGATTTCAGATCGTGTCTGAAAAATAACTAATAACTAAGGAGTTCCAAACAAAACTGCGTAAAAAACATGGAAAAGACGGTACCGTGTGGATACAAAATTTGCGCAGGCTTTCCCACAGAAAAAGTCCGTAAACTACGACTGAGCAAAAAGACTGAGCGTCTGGACCGTACTTTAAAACGATAAAATATTCACAAAACGATACACGTGAACAATACACGCTGCTAGAAACATGAAATGAATGCTTTGGCCTGTATATGATCAAAATATTTTTACGAAGCAACGAACAAAGAGGAGACGAAGATAATAGGAATCACGGCGCTCAGAAATCAGAATAATAAGAGAAAATTTCAGAACAAATTATTTTTCTGAAATAACTGGCCATATTTCTCTGCAAAATTTTTGTATGTAAAATTTTTGTTGTTATGAATTCTGATCGACTGGTATTTCATCTTGGCAAAAAAGTGTCGCTTTTTTAGCGTTTCATCGAGTTTCAAATCACTCCCAACGCGGCTAAAGAAGTTTTCACTTCAAAAATGTAAGAAACACACTCAAAGATTGCACTATTGATACTCCTGACGCACGGAAGTTATAAATAGTGTTTACAGCATAGACGCAAAATCAAAAAAAATATTGGTTGTGCCAAAGATAACAAAAAAACATGTTGAATCAGCATCTTTTGATAAAATGAATATCAGATGGTAGACGCAATAGATGCCATATTAGAAAATAACTCGTTTCTACAAACAATGAAATTATATGCAGCAGTGACGAGTAAATTCGCTCGAAGTTTTGATAAGTTTTTGATTGCCTAAATAGTCGTAATTGCACAGAAAAAAATCCATATCGGAAGCCATTATCAAAAAATGGTAGTCAATTTAATTATTTAAATGAATTCAAAGAATATCTGACGAAATTGGGTCTCTCCGCAAAAGGAAAACTGTTTGCTTTAACAGATTTTGTCTTACAATCAATGGTATTTTTAATTTAATTACAGATATATTTTCTGACAAATAATAAAATGAAAATGATGATATGGAAAAAGTCGGGAAAATAAATGAATTCTTAAACTCTGAGAGTAATTCCGATGTTGCAGACCCAGCAAAAATATATAGTATATTGTCGGCTATGGAATTTTCAAAATTATTTTCAAAAAAATAAACTATCCAAATTGTTCCATGATAATGAATAAAGACGAAAATGCGTTGGAACAACTTATTAAACACAAAAATTTCGGCAAAGCTTTAGAAAGGACTTTTCTACAAAATCCTTCCGATTTTTTTTTCGAAATTTTCAAACTGCATTTTCACATATATAAATTTTATGTTATAATAATTTGCATTTAACCAACTTGAATACAAAAATTATCGCATTAAAAGAACCAATGAATTTTAACCCAGTTGGTTTGCCAAAAACCAATGTTTGGAACAACGGAAGGAAGTTATACATTTTCTAATTTTGAGTCTGTTAAAAGAGAATTGTTCTTGAGTAAAAAAAAATGAAAATAATTTACCCAAAAGTTTTACAAAAAACCCACGCTTAAAAGCCGAAATTCCAACAATCATTGGCTTCATTCAGCACGCCTAAGCGCTTTTTCAAAATTCTTAATCTAAGCAGAATTTTTTGTACACCTGGATGTGTTACTTGAATCAAGCGAATAGTAGTTATCTGTGCTAAACGTCAGTAAAATAAAAATTCCAATTAAAATTGAATAATCCAGAAACAATTTTCAAAAATTCGTCTCAATTTATCCTTTGCGAATATCATTTATTAGCGTGGGCAACAACCTTAAATGCGCTGTTTGGGTTAACAAAAATTTTGTATGCTAGGATTTCACTAAGCACCTAATGTTAGAATTGCATCCAGTCGCCTCGCTAGATTTAAGCGCTGTAAAGCGCTTTAAGCGCTTAGGACAGCTGGATGCGCCCATTAGTTTAACATAAATTATGAAAATCCATAATATGAATTCAAAGGCATAAACAACTTCGTCCATTTGCGCATATAATTTCAAAAAAATATTCTCTCCTATCAATCCAGTAAAGAAACCAAAAGCTCAAGAACTAATGTAAAAATCAGTATTATTTTCTTTGTGGTTACGTGAAGTTTAAAGTCTACGCGAATAAGCCAGTTACGATTGATGCCTTGGAAGCAAACATTATTCACGCTATTGGCCAGATTCTGCTCGCAATGCTCAAACAAGTGGTTCCAAATTGGATCTATAGAATGGACCAGCTAAAGCGGAACTGCGGCCAACATTTGAATGGCATAATCTTCAAAAAGTAAATGGTATCGATTATTCTTTCGGTTCTTAATAAAATTTTTACCATCACGTTCAGTTTTAGGTGTTTTATTTCAAAATATTTTCCTGAACCTCAAGATGAATCACCCGTTAGAAGCTAAAAAGTCTTTCAGTGTTTTGACACTTTCAAAGTTTACATATTCTTTTCCATCAAAAAAGTTTTGCAGTGATCTGAATAGAGGGTAGTCCGATGGTGTAATAATAAGAGAATATGGTGACATAGGTGTAAATTTCTTAAACGAACTCTAAGTGTTCAGACGGTTTTCATTACCACATGCGGTCTAACGTTGTCGTGATGATAGTGAAATATGGACGTTTACAATTAATTTCTGTATTCAAATCATCAATTAGCATTAAATAACGATTAGCATTAACTGTTACGTTTTCTTTTAGCAAATTATAGTAGCTACACCCGGTTTAACCAAGAATAATCTTCTTCTGATGGACATTTGCTTTTGACGTAGACGGCGGAGTTCCTCACTGAAAACATAAGCTCGTTTTCTTGCCACGTTTTTATATACTATACACTTTTCATCTCTAGTCACAAAACGGTCCAGACACGCCTCTCTATTTTGAGGAGAAAGATTTGTAGCATATATCGAAACTCCATCCAATCGATTTTTCTCGATAACTTCGTGTGACACTCAAAAAGAAAGTTTTCACACAAAACCAAGCCTTTTAATGTAATCCGAAGCAGTTCTCTGATGAATTATTTATAAGCTTGAAGTCCACAAAATTTAATGTGGAATTTGTTCTCAATATACTGCGTAGTATTTTATCATTGACATTTGATGCCCTTTTTGATCTGGATTTATCTTTCAACGAAAAGTAACAGGAATGAAGGTTTGTACACCATGCCACCATGGCATGTGCTACCTTTCAAATACTTCAAACAAGTTTATTGCATCCTGCATCGCGTTACTTACCTTTTGGAACTTACAAAGTACACAGTATCATAAGTTGACTTTTTCTTCGGCAATCTTGATGGTTCTAAAGGTTTATGGAAACTGATTAACATACGAAAAATTTCCATAGATCCATAAACTTCTTCAGGTCAGTTTACTTATGGTACTAATGACTAACAACGTATACAAGTGCGTGTATTCAAAAGCGACAGAACTTTCCATTACACCAAATATTAGTTTAGCTTACGCACAGATAGACATAAAAGTACTTGAAATCGGCTTAGAACCTTTTGAAATTTGGAAATTTCCATACAAATTTTTTTTCTTTTTAGTGATTACAGTAACTTATTCATTCGTACTTAAAGTATAGAAGTTAAATCCAAATTTCTTAATCTTCGAATATGCATTAAATGTGGGAATTTAGCAGTTCGCTCTATTGTGGGATAAATGAATGGGGATATGTTAATATTCTATTCGAAATACTATACAAAAATTATTTTCATAAGAAAATGTTACTTTAGACGTTATTTGTGGTGTGTTTACACAGTGAAATATTGAAGAGATTTGGTTTAAAAACAGCAAATTTATGTGCAGACCGAACCGGTACGGTTGGACCAAAACAAAGCCGAAACATAACCTAACGTTTTATTGCAAATGGAAATATCTTACTGATGCGATTTTTAAGTTTTTAATAACAAATTGCCTAATTTTATAAGAAAAGCGCACATGAACTCAATAGCTGAAAGGATCGAACCAGTCCACGCGTACCGGAACGGTCTGCACATAAACGTGGTGATAGTGTACTCGTTAGTAATTGCTGGAAATGGTATTTTTCCGTTGTAAATAAACTGTGATAAATTAATTATATCTTTATTTGTTATATTACAGAAATAATTGTAAATAAAGATTACGCATCTAATTCACATAAATAAGAAGTGTTATTTTTAACATCGAACCGAGCTAGCACGCTTCAATATGAATTAGTTATTTATGTTTACTTTTTATATGTAAAACTGCTAACTGCCTTATTTATATTATAATACTTCAATCGAATTTTAAAGTAACTCGAATACATGTACAGGCCAATGTTTTATTATTTTAAAAAATTAAGTGTTTCAAAACTTTAATAGCTTATTATAATTTCAGATTTCGAAATGCCCTTCGGCATTCATTCTTAATGCAGAATTCAAGTTCTAGTAAAAACTTGGGAATTGTGTTTTTTGCCTTAAATGTTTGTATTCTCCCTGAAGCAATTTTGAATTATTATAAGAATGAAAATATAGAGTGTCACCAGATCAGGATATGTCATTAAATGAATTAAAGACTGTCACGTATACCATGAGTAGTTCAGGTTTTCAGGTTAAAATAGATTTTCAGGTGTGGGATATACTGGGTGGGCCAAAATTCACTATGGGGTTTAAAAATTTAATAACTTTCTCGTTTATATATTTTTTTTATTTTTTTTTCGGATTACAAAATATACAAACTGGAAATTTTTTTTGGAAAATAATGTCAGTTAAATGACCCCCGTTTTCGGCTTCGCAATGATGGGCTCGTTTTACAGCATTTTCCATAACATCTTTCAAAATTTGTGGTTGTAGCGCTCGAATTTCTGCAACAATGTTGGCCTTGAATTCAAGGATTGTCTCGGGCTTGTTCACATATACTCGATCCTTTAAATAACACCAAAGAAAATAGTTGGGTGCTGACAAATCTGGCGAACGCGCTGGCCAATTAATTTCCGAATTTCTGGAAATTATTCGCTCTCTAAAAATTTGACTTAAAAGTGCCATTGTATCTCGGGCAGTGTGGGTAGTGGCTCCATCCTGCTGAAACCACATCTCAGGCCTGTTTTCAAGAGCAGGACGTAAAAAATGTTCTATCATAAACCGATACCGCCCTCCATTTACGGTTGTAGCACTTCCATCTTCATTTTCGAAGAAGTAAGGCCCAATGATATTTTCAGATGTAATGCTACACCATACTGTACACCTATTGGAGTGCAATTGGCGTTGATGAATGGTTCTTGGATTTTCAGAACTCCAGAACCTACAGTTCTGCTTATTAACAAAGCCATTCAATAAAGTTGATTTCATTTCTGCCCAACTGTTGAAATTTAACTGCAAAATTTAGACGTTGCCGATGATCTGCGGGTTTTAATTCTTGCACCAATTGCACCTTATATGGAAATAACAGTGAATCTGTCTTTAAAATCCGCCGTAGTGACGTACGAGCCATCCCTAGCTGAGTAGAACGCCTTCTGGTGTTTCGTTAACACTTCGCTCTACACGTTCAATAATTTCCGCGTTATTTCCGTGTTATTTCTATAATCTGAAAAAAAAAAGAAAATATATGAACTAAAAAGTTATTAAATTTTTAAACCCCATGGTGAATTTTGGCCCACCCTGTAGTTCTTTTTCCCATTTCGTAATTTTTCTTTTATTTTCTCTAAATTTCATTTTCTGCTGCATTTTTTTGTTTTTATCCAAAACTCGATTTATTTTCTTTAAATTCAGTTGAAAACAGAGTTCCATACTGAAATGTATTTCGTTCCAGTTTACGGTTACGTTCCCAATTTTCTTCCGTTCCGTTTTTGTTGATTTCAAAAATAAGTGTTAAGACATACTGAATCAGAATTTTCTTCAGAAAAAAGTAATCAGGGGAACAGTTGAAAATTTATTCCTTTTTTCGGTTTTGGAGTTATACTAAGCTGTCAGATTTATATTTAAAAATGCGTCCAAGTTGGAAATTTTAACAGCATCGAATGTTTAAAATTTGCAAATTTCTTTTTTTTTAGGTTAAGTACGCCCGAAAATTTTTCTCTGAAAGAAATTCTGCCATGGAACGATTGGTAATGAAATGAAACAAATAGATAATCAGCTGATCCGAAATTTAATTCTTCTTCAGGGAAATATATTTTCATAATTTTTGAAGAAGATATTAAATAAAATCAAATCGTGTTAACAAAAATATCAAGATTATATAATTGCTGATATTTTATAATTATTTTTGAAACAAGTTATTGCATATGATGTGCAAAAAAAGCAAATGAAGAGAATTCTAATTTAGTATGTCTTAACCCTAACCTGGAAAATATTCAACTGATTATCACATCAACTGTTTATGGCATACTTAAAAAACACACTACTTGATTTTAACTTAAATTCGTTTCTTATTTCAGTTTTTTTTGACAACCGAATACTTACCCCACGACTCCATTGGACTTATTTCCAGACATATTTTCATCATATTTAAAAAAAGAAACATCAACTGATTTCCTGAAATCACCTAAACAAGCAGATTACCCGAAAAAAATCAGTTGATAGTAGCTACATCAATACATCACCATCACTTATATGTACATGTCGGTGATAATCACTACATCGCTACAATCAACACATCGTCACATCCCTCGTCGGTGTGGTATCTGCCTAAGTTTGTAGTATAAAAATATATTTATCAAACACTATCATTTTTCAAAAGAATAAAGGAGCCTTAGATTCTAAAGCCAGTCCAATGAGAGGCAAGCGCTTTTTCTGTGACCCTACTTTGTGTCATCCGAGGTACAATGAGCGCTACGCGATTGTTTTGACATTTGTCATCTTTTATCCTATTATTTTTATAACGTATTTCGCTTTTATTAAATTATTATGAAATTTCTTTATTTATAATAAATTCTATTGATTTTTCAAATCAGTGTATTAGTTTTTAAAGTACATCAATCAAAGTACATTGATTTGATTGAAATTTAACATGGTATCGTCTATTTATGTAGGTAACCTATATAATTAATTTCAACAAAATCGATTCACAAATTTTCCAATTAAATGCGAAAAACCATTAAGAAAAAAACGGCGAAACTTTTTGTTCACCCTGGTTTTTCCTTTATAACTTTGCTCCCTCCGGATCGATTTTGCTCAAATGCATTACCAAATCAACTTAAGGAATAAGCAACTCACATTGTAAATTTCATCAAAATCGGATAACGTGTTTTTGATTTATCTTGTATACAGACGGACAGAGATGCATAAATCAATAGAACTTTTGATTCCCGACACAACCATACCATTAAAACCTTTCTACGACGATTATTTTGATCTGTTACAAATGGAGTGACAAAACTAATATACCCTCTGGTAGTACCTCCCATAGGGCATAAATATGAAATTTTCAGTGAAAACGAATTTTAAAAAATACATATAATATTACAAGGTAAATACCGAAAGTAAAATATTTCGAAAAGATGTATTGTGGTGAAATGGTGTGCAAATAAGTCTTTCATTTTGATGTGCTTTGGCATTCGAAGTGGAATTGTACTTGCAGCAAGAAGCGAACTGAAATATTAAATATTATTTGTTGGTTAAGTTTTTGTTGTGGTTCTGGTCGTATATAAAAAGGACTTATTGGCTTATTATAAAATATAATAATAAATGAACAATTTTAAAGAACTTCATTTCTTTCTAAAATAAAATACGTTAAAATGATATTTCAGTCTGAAAATTGAAAAGATATTTAATAACTGGTAAGGACTAGCCTCTTGAATCATGATGATCCTTGTCCGATTGCCACCATCGTCGTCTTTAAGGGGTTTCAATACTTGTGACATTTCTTTCCTTAAAAAAAAAACAGTTTCAAAGAAATGTACGCCTTGGCAGCTGTATCAAAAATTCGGAAAGAATGTGTTTTCTTCTGTTCACAATAAGTAATTGACTGAACTATTGACGTTTTTCAATTTCGGAACCCCGACTAATTCAAATCGTTGTCAAATGTAAACCGCACATCTTGCAATACTAAGATTTGAAGTAAGTGTTGCTTGACATATTGTCTGTCAGTAAGCGTTCTTATTTTGTATATAATGGACCTTAAACGAAATTCAATTGTTGTGCTTCATTTGATTGGAAAGTTAAACGTCGAAGTTCACCGTATTCACCAGATCTGAATCCGTTGGATTATTCCATTTGGGGAATTTTACAAGCAACGATTTGTGAAAAAAGACCAACAACTTTGGCCGGCTTAGCAAAAGATTTGACTCGTGAATGGAACCGTTTAAGCCAAGACATAGCGCGAAAATCGTGCACAACGTTTAAAAAGAGATTGAAGCTGGTGGTTAAGATAAAATGCGATTACATAACATTCGAATAATTGTAAAATTAATTATGCAATGGGTGATTTTTTAGGCGTTTGGTTTTCCAGTGTTGCCTTATTGATATTTTGCCCATGATTCGTGATATGTGTCAAAGTCAAACATGCTCAGTTAGCATTGCCATTTCATCGTGAATAAACTCACGGTTGAGAAACAATCAAGAATTATCCAAAATTGTTTTGAAAATCGGTTCCGTTATTTTATCGCAAATTTGTGTTCAGTGTCGAGGCTCATTTTTGGCTCCATTAATAAGCAAAATTGCCGCTTCTGGAGTGAGACCAACCTAGAAGACTCTAGAGATCCGATTGCACCCAGAAAAATGAAGTTGGCCATAGAGTGGCCCTTATTTTTCAACTTTGCAAAAGTCTAGCTCCGACCCCTCAATCTTGTTCCAATTAACAAAAAAACGATATATACAAAATTTTAGCTCAATTGGACAACTGCAAGGCGACCCCCATCGAGCTTGAAAATCGAATTAACTATTGGGAAATTTATTTCAGAATGTTTTTTAATAGTTCCTGGGGTCGCCTGAATGTTCCCACATAAATTTCTTTAAGAAGAGAAATAAAAATGGTTGATATAGGGAAGCGTCATTGGGAATACTATGTTCCAACTTCAAGGCGAATGAGGGTCGCCTTAAACTTGTCCGATTGAGCAGAAATTTTGCATCGCCTGTTTTTTTGGTCATTCAAACAGGATTAGGGGGTGGGAGCAAAACATTTTTAAGTTCCAAAAAATTTCATACAACTAAGGTCCACCCTAGTATATACTAATATTTTTACTTTCCCGATAAACGAATGTTTATAGGAAAGTACTATAATCGTGCGAAAACCTAACTTTTGATCTAGAAGGGCTAGAAAGATGAAAATAAGTGCAAAATCCGTTTCGTCAAAAATAATTAGCCCCATGTCCGTCCGTCCGCTTTTTTAAATCATTAATAAAATCTGAATGGATGGTCTGATTTCCATGAAACTTTCACCATTTTGGTGTTGCATCAAATGCCAGATGGTGTTAGATTTTGGGCGAAATTAATATATGGCAACACTATTTGGTAACGCTTTTTTCGTCTAAAAACGACAAAATTTTGTCCGCACGGTTCAGACTAAACTGTTGGGCCAATTTCGATAAAATTTACACGGTTCATGTATTTGATCCTAACTTAGATCTGATTAGTTCTTGGGCCATATTCGACAACACTGTCTAAAAATACATTTTGTCCAAATATAGTCTATTTTTGCACTTGTTGTAAAACCGAAACTGTTCGTCCAATTTTGATGACATTTGCACAGTTTATGTACTATATTCGAAATCAGAACATATTAACTTTTCAACGGAATTTACATCTGGCAACACTAACGCGCAAAACTTTTTTTAGAAAATGTTCTGGCGGAAATATAGAAACTTCCCTAATTCGGTTAATAATAGTCGGATTTTAATGAAATTTCCAACGTACGTTTGGGATGGACCAAGTGAAAAAATAAAGTATGTCTCCTCGCGGTGGGGGGTTGTGGGGGGCTAAAAAAGAAAAACTTCAATAATTCACTCAATAATGGGCAGATTTTTTTTAAACTTGGTGCGTACATTCTGGATAGGGCAAGGGAGAATATAGAATGCGTCTCCCCTCGGTGGGGGTTGCGGGAGGGTGAAATACAAAAACCCTAATAATAATGAAATATAGAAACTTCCTTAATTCGGCCAATAATAGTCGGATTTTAATGAAACTTCGAATGTACGTTTAGAATGGATCAGCTGAAAAATAAAATATGTCTCCCCACGGTGGGGGGTTGGGAGGGCTGAAAAAGAGAAACTTCAATAATTCACTCAATAATAGGCAGATTTCCTTTAAATTCGGTGTGTACATTCTGGATAGGGCAAGTGAAAAGATAGAATGCGTCTCCCCTCGGTGGGGGTTGCGGGAGGGTGATATAAAGAAACCTTAATAATTCGGTCAATACTAGTCACATTTCCATGAAACTTGGAATGTACATTTAGAATAGGAGAACTGAAATGAATATTTGATGACATTATCGGGAAAGTTCCATAGTGGTCCGGCCGATATAGAGAAAATGTAAATTCACTACTATGGTTTGCTTCGCTCATTTTTTTATTTATCAATTGAGCCGTTTATTTTAAAAGTGGCCTAATTCCACTTTTAAAAATAAGTTAAGCGCCTTATAGTTATATAGATATATAGTACCTCCTTTTAAAATAGTTTAATAGCCATTTCTCTATCGCAAAAACACCTAAAAAATTAATTATATTTGAACTCTGTAGTGCAATTTGTATTGGAATCATTTTACAAAACTGCTCATAACTCGAAATCAAAATAGTGGAATTAGGCCACTTTCAAAATAATCGGCTCAATTATTGGTCGTTTTTCCAACTAGTGCAGACTTTTTTAAGAGGACTCATTGCATTTAGCAGCTCGTTGGTAACTATGATATCATCTCCTACTACTTTTCCTTTTCAATTTTTGCATATTCTTGTGCAATACTTGGATATTCGCTAAGCAATTCAATCAGCCTTTTGTATTGCTTTTTATTTGTGGAACATTATTATATTATTTTGCACCGAATTCTGATAGAAACGGGATGATTGCCAGATGAGAGGAGTAAAATGGGGCAGTCATGAAGTGCGGAAGCATAGCTGGACGAGCTGAACGGCACGAAAGCTGAGCAGATTTTGAAACGAGAGCGCAGTGAGGTATTCAATGATATTGTCGGTAAAGTTCCATAGCAGTCAGGCCGGAATAGAGAAATGTATAAACTTACTTATTTTGCTCATTTCTTTTTATCTTTCTTTAGATTTAATTGGAAAATTCTTTGCAGCAATTTTATATACATATAGACCAGAGGTTCCCAAACTTTTTTGTATCGTGGACCACTTGCCATGTTTTTCGGTTTTGGGTAGACCCCATGCTTACCAATATTAATTTTTTACAAATTCATCAACATCAAATGAATCACCAATTTCTAAAAGGGCTCATGTCGGTTTTTTTCAAAATGTGTTTTTTGCCGTCTTTTTATCTTCACATATAGACGCATGTTCCATGAGAGACAGGGACTCATATTGTGTTTTCCAAAGTGGAAAAAATGCATATCCTTCTGGAGATGAGACCTTTTTGGAAACTAATGTAAGATATCTAGCCTATGCGTACTATTTCAAGGTCAATTTTAATTTGTCATTTTGGAGACCACAACTTGAAGTGTGCTCAAAATGCGAATAAATTAATTAATAGTTAAGAAATTAACTACCAGTTCATAAGGGCGTCCAAATTTTACTCTGAAATCAAAGAAATCACTGAAAACTCTCAAGTGGTTGGTACCACTATCATGGGTTTGGAGTTTGATTATATGCAGAAACTCCCACTGCCAGTTTTGCCCGTCCAGGAAATATTTCATTTCCGCCAACTATGACAGCGGCGAAAACAACTTTCTACTCCTACCACGAGGTTCAGGCCCTCAAATGACCCAACGAAGTCGTATCATGTTTAAATGATTATATTCGTAAAAACGTCCCTGAAGAAATAAAGGTGTTCCACTTGTTTTGCGACGAATGTTCGGGACAAAACAAAAACAATTAGTCAGCCGAAAGTTCAAAGTTTTCCTTATTTTCCGCAGAGGCTCGTACAATGATTGCGATAATGATGGTTTCTGATTAATAAATTGACTATCTTATGATAAACATTCTTTTTTTTTTATTACTAAAACCACCAGCGTTCTTCAATCAATTTCGAAAAGGGCTCATCTCGGAAAACTCTAACAGCTGTTTTTTCGGCATTCTTGTAATAAAGAAAAGCATTTCAGTATGTTATGACGCAGTCCAATGGTTAGCATTTTAAAAAAAAATTTGCGGTCTTAAATTCCATATAGTTTGGCAGAAATTCAGCTCTTTCTGTCTCCTGAACAATCTGAAAAAACCGACATGAGCCCTTTTCGAAATTGGTAATTCAAATGTATTTTTGCTACTCACTTTGAAAGGGCTAAAAGTGAGTATACCACCCAAGATCATAAATATTATGTAAGATACTATGCAACGTTGTAAATTGTATATTGGAATAGACAAGAATTTCTACTGCGCGTATGTGTGTAACATGATGATACCGGTATACCATTACTTGTATGTGCAAGTTTTTACAAGTTCAAATTGTATGGCGACCACAAAGCGGAGGGCAACAACTTACAAAACCGTAGTAGTGAGTAATTCTTAAACAGTTTCATATATCACAAAATAAACCTAATTACTTAAATTTTAATATAATTCTTCTTCCCATTTCAAGAACATTTATGTTTTGAAAATTTTTACTTCATAGGTACTTTTTTAATTTATGTAGAATGTAAATAGTTATATGTCTTTATATTATGAGGTAGTATTATGGAAGTGTGTATGGGGATTATTCCATTTATGGACCCCCATTTTCGTTTTATGGACCCCCAAATTTTTTTGTCGCTGACATGGACCCCTTGCAGGTCGTAATCGACCCTTGGGGGTCGATGTAGACCACTTTGGGAATCACTGATATAGACGATTGTATAGTAACTTTTAGTAAAATCGGTTCAAAGGTAGTGGTAAAAGAAATAGTTGTAGGAAAAATAAGCCTTTTTATAAAGATTTTTCGATGTACATACTTTAAAAACGAATAATACCAATTTGAGGAAAATTTGCAGAAGATATTTATGCTATTAGACCCCAGGCTAGCTGTGAATTAAAGGAAAATTTGGAGAAAAGGAAACAAAGTTATGCAGACAAATGCTCGGTTGGTTTTCATCAGAGATAATTCATTGAGCTATAGATTTGTTAACTACGAGTCACATTTCTACCATATGGCATCAAAAAATCGGCTATAGACTGATTTTAGAAGTTACTATATGTTTTTTTTCACAGACAATGTTTTTCTTGTCCAAAAATTAACGACCCATAACTGTTCGCCGTTTAGACAGGACTTGTCACATAATTTAAAAATCTCTGTTTAAGGATCTCATTTATTTATATGGATTATAAAAACACTTAGAGTAAATTTTAAAAAAATATTTATTTTTAATAATACATAATATTTTTATAGAAAACCCATTCTTTTTTTTTTGCACAGCCAAACGGAAAAAAATTTGTATTCAAATGAAATTTTCTTAAATATTTTGTCTTCATAAATGATGTCATAGGATTTTTCCAACAAATTTTCCATTTCGTGAATTTATGATAACGAATAATTGGTATTAGAGTAAAAGCGATGTAGTTAGATGACGAAAGAGAGAAGGAGAGAGCGAGAAATCGAAATGGAAATGATTATTAGTAATGTTCCAGTTCCATTTGTTCCATTTTTTTTCTCGCCCAATGATAACCGAAACATACTAATATTAGGAAAACAGGAATCATCACAAGCAGAACCACTCCCAACGAAATCCCAGCAACACGAGAAACATATTCTGGTTCACCTGAAAATATAATATTCAAAGTAAAACGTACATAATTTATAGTATTTTAATATTCAAATTCCTGTCGGGTATTTTTGTAAGAAATTTTATTATTTTCAAATCGTGCCGAATGGAATCAACAAATATGGCTTTTTAGATTTCTCATAATTTCATATCATTTATTGTATTTCCAATATAAATTCTAAATAATTTTCTTATTTAATAGAAATCAAATCAATATTTTCATATTTGGAAATATTGTTTATTTTAAGGTTAAATTTAGATGAAATTATCAATAAACTTCAAATCCACAGATGGTTCGTCCGGTTTGTATTTTATTATTAAAACTAGCGAATGGAGTATTCCACTGATATCAACTTTTTACAGAGTATTCTGCTGCATAATTTCTAAGTCAACGTAACTACTTTCAGGTCACAATGTAGTTTCCATTCAGAGATATTATAGAACTTTAAAATGTTCGAATAACTGCCTCTACTCGATATAAAAATGTAAGGAGTGGAGGGAAAAAATTCCAAATGACTTCTAAAATGATTAGACCGAAAACAAAGTGTAACTAATAATAAAGTTCGGAAAGCTAGCGAAGTAGCCAGAAAAAGCAAGTCGTAATAAGGGCGAAAAAATAGGCAAGAGTACATACAGTTTTCATAGGCAAAATCCATCAGGAAGAAAGAGAATGAAATGTTCTTAACAAAGCAATATGTAGCTATCTATGCCAGCAGTGAATAGAAAATTTTTTGAAAAAGAACAGGCAAAATTTGAAAAACGGCGGTACGGTAAGGATAGGAAGTTTCCCGACTTTATTATTAGTTACACTTTGACCGAAAACAAGTGATACCTAAAAAAAAAGCTCATCGAAAAGTCTATACAACACTGAAAAATCTTATTAACTTCGTCTATCTGAACATTCGAGTAAATCTTTCCAATCGCAAATGGCTTATGCATTCTTGACGTCAAACTCGATGAGATCAACGCTTCAATTTTAGAAACTACATATATTGACTATATTGAAACTATATGAACAGAACAGCTATCCAGTTGAATTTTGAAACTTGGTCAATTCGCAGTTTGTATACACCTAAGTTGTGTAACCGATCCAAACTTATATTGAAGGTTTTGAAAATACATATGTATATATATACCAATGTACCAATGATGGTTGATGAAAAGGGGATAATTGCCGTTTGATCCTGGAAAACCATTAACATCCGTTGCGGAGCCAGACATTAATTGTCATAAAATATTGCTCTGTGTTTGGTGGGATATGGATGAAAGAATCTATTTAGAACTTCTAATACCCGATGTAACTGTTATGGCAGAACCCTAACCAGGTCAACTAATATTTACAATCCTAGAAACTCGATGTATGATTTTCCATCTCGGCAACATCCATCTCCATTATATTTTCAATAAAAGATGGTGGTAGGTTGCAGCTTGTTCTGAGGATATGACTTTTTCAGATTACTGGCAGAAAGGTGATTTTCCAAAATTTAGGACGTTTGAAAATGGGTCGAAGATTTTTTGTCCTCCGGCTATGGAATTCGGAACTTACCTGATAAATGGCAGAAGGTGTTAAATATTAACGGTGATTATTTCGAAGATTGGAGTTGTGGTAAATAATTTTTAAATAAACTTCAATTTTATCAAAAAAAAACCGTAAACTTTTCATATAACAGGTGGGCTTAAAAGTTCGTATCGTTTCTATGAGAACCACTAGAATTATATTATATCGTTAGTACCAACCTTCAAAAGATACGTGTATAAATTTGACAGCTGTCGGACTATTAGTTTGTGAGATATATCATTTTGAGTGAAGCAACTTTTGTTATTTTGATGAAAATGGATAAAAAGGAATTTCGTGTGTTAATGAAACACGTTTTTTTGATGAAAAAAAATGCTTCTGATACCAAAAAGTGGCTCGATGAGTGCTATCGGGACTCTGCGCCAGGCGAAGCAACCATTCGTAAGTGGTTTGTTAAGTTCCGTACAGGCCATATGAGCACCGAAGACGAAGAACGTAGTGGACGTCCAAAAGAGGCTGTTACGGACGAAAACATCAAAAAAATCCACAAAATTATTTTGGATGACCGTAAAGTGAAGTTGATCGAGATAGCTGACACTCTAAAGATATCAAAGGAACGTGTTGGACATATCGTTCATGAATGTTTGGGTATGCGAAAGCTCTGTGCAAAGTGGGTGCCGCGTGAGCTCAGAATCGACCAAAATCAACAACGAATTGATGATTCTGAGCAGTGTTTGGAGCTCTTCAATCGATATATGACAAGGGATGAAATATGGCTCCATCATTTCACTCCTGAGTCCAAACGACAGTCAGCCGGCGCAACTGAGGCCTATTTTCAAGCAAAACCCAAATCGTACCACAAAAATGGTATCGAAAAGTTGGAAGATCGCTATAATCGGTGTATTGTCCTCCATGCCAACTGTGTTGAATAATAAAATCGAGTTTTGTTAAAAAAATGTGTTTTTCTTTAAAACGATGCGAACTTTTCAGCGCACCTGGTATAATACATCTCATATACATAGATTGTATTTTCGTATCTTCACAGCTATTCGTCAGGTGATTAAATATACTCGCCCTGGTCGAGTAGTGGGTGTACTTGATGACTCCCCGTACGTATATAATAAATGTGTAATGTAATAGAGTTAGTCCCCAGAGCATGTATCTAGAGAAAATGATGTAAAAAATAGAAAACACCATTTTTTCTAAAGGAAAAGGATGTAAAGAATTAAAGGTTTTATAACATCAAATTAAATTTCCTTGGAGATATTCATCGTTCCAAATAACAATTTAGAACAGCTTCTAACAAGATTGTGCTTTAGTTTGTTATATACTTTTAAAATTGAAGCACTATATTCTGTACATATAGTACAGACGTATTATTTATAAGCAAATATTATCCCAAAATGCAATGCAAACTTTTGTTAATTACGACTAAAATTTTCTTTATAAACTAACGCCCAATTTAGATATTAATTTTGTACTTCTGCTCTTCATTATCGGCATTAGAATGAATCCATTTTTGTTAATTTTAATAACAATGATCGATTCCCAAAAAGTTGTGACTATACTAAAATAAGGGTTGGTAATATTTGTGGTAAAGAATTTGCTTCTTTCTGTGCTTCATTGATTCAAAGTTTCGAGTTACTCCATAGAGGCTTAAAGTTGCAATAGATGAGAATATTTTATCAACGTTGTGAGGTGAAACTAGATTTCAATTTGAGTCGACCCCAAATTTATATACCACTGTGTTCAAAACGTAAGGTGAATTTTGTTCTAAAATTAAAAATTTTTATTTATTCTTCCAAATCAATTTCGTCCCTCTCAAAATAATGCCCCCAGCTACAATACATTTATGCCAACGTTTTTTCCAATCTTTGAAGCATGCTAAAAAGTCGTCCTCAGGTATAGTCTTCAATCCGCGTAGCGATTCAAGTTTGATCTCTTCAATCGACTCAAAACGATTTCCCCGGAGTGGTCTCTTGAGCTTTGGGAACAGCCAGAAGTCACACGGTGCTAAATCAGGCGAATACGGTGGTTGTGGAGCGACATGAGTGGAGATTTTGGCAAAAAACTCACGCTCTTTTTCGGAAAAATTGAGAAATTTTGGCACCAAACGCGATTTGACTCTTCTGAGGCACAAATGATCCTTCAAAATTCCTTGCACTGATCCAATTCATATTGCAAGCAAGTCGGTAAGGTCTCGAATTGTTAATCGACGATTTTCGAGCACCAATTCTTTGATTTTCTTGATGCGTTGCTCATCAATTGATATCGATGGTCGTCCAGAGCGTTCCAAGTCATCAACACGTTCTCTGCCTTCTTTGAAGTCTTTGTACCACTTGTAAACATTTTTCTGTGACATAGTCTCGTCACCGAAGGCTTTTTGTAACATTCGATACGCTTCAGCGGCGGAAATTTCATTCCTCAAGGAAAATTTAATAGCACTTCTTTGCTCAACAAAATTCGGCATCGTAAAAATCGCCAAATTCACTTTTCTTTGTTCACAAAACCAAGCGTAAACTAAAAACTAATGATGATATTGACATGTAATTTGTCACAGATGTCACTAACAGTCCTACCAACTTGAAACAAAATTCATTTGTCCTATTCGGTTAACGCGGGAAGTTTAAATTAAATATTCATCTTACTTTTTGAACACGGTAGTATGTTGAATTTTTTTTTAAGCGTGATGAACTTTAAATTAAAAAAAAAAATAACACCAAAAGTTAACTTTTAATCCAAAATCGTTTTTTATTTGAAACACAAATTCACGGCATGAATATATATTTAAAAATGACTTTGGACATATAGCCATTGCCGTATGTCACGAATAACACGAACAATTGTTGACCAATTGTTGCTGGTTTATCAGTCTAAACCAGGGACTACACGTAAACCCATAGAAAATAATTGAGAGATATCAGATTACACATTATCACCAAATCGTGATGTCAATAAATCGATGGTTTGTAGCGCCATTCTGTTGAAACCACATCTCGGCAGGATCAATGTAATACATATTTTCGAACAAATATTCATTGATCATGGTTGAGTAAAGATCTGATTGACCGTAATGTGAGCTCCTGCCTCATTTTTTAAGAAATAAGGAGTAATGATACCACCTGGATGTAATGGTATATCTAGAGACTCCACGAGGTTGGTCTCACTCCAGAAACAACAATTTTGCTTATTAATATTAAGCCAAAAATGAGCCTCGACACAACACAATTTTGCGATAAAATAACGAAATTTTCAAAATAAATTTGGATAATACTTGACACTTTCTCAAGAGTGAGTTTATTCATGATTATTTGTCAGACTATACTGAACATAAATATCAAAAAGAGCTGTTGAGAATGACAGCTCGGATTGACAGTTATCGGAAAATCTATCACGCTAAAAGAAACATCCTATGTTATATTATTGTGTTGATGCTCAACAAGTGTCAACGTTGGTTTAGTTAGAAGATTTGCTAGTGGTGGTTGAAGTGGACGATCAAGGGAATTTACACCTTAAAATATCTAATGAAGACTGATCCAAGTACAGATGTTATGAATAAGTCTTTGGAATACATATGATTAATTATGCAAAGGCATAAGGGTATTGTCAATTCGCAGGAAAGATGACAAACTATCATTAACGATGATTGGCAATTATATACTTATTTATTTTTATGATAAAATAATTGATTAGTTATGCATTGCAAGATATATTTCTAAGTAACTTTGACGTCAGAATTTGGAAAAAATATACTTGTTTGCCGCAAGTTTTAAGTAATTATTAGCTGTATTTCTTGTTTTGGGGAAAAAAACACGGTTTCCATACATTTTATATGAACTTATTTAAGCAATGCTATTATCAGGGACTAATTTTAACTACAGTTATTTAGTGCTAAATTCGAGATATAGATGGCACAAATCGAAACTTTTGTTTTGTATTGCAGTATTTCAAATTAACAGAAAATTTGTTTGAATTTTGAATCTTACCAGATTTTGGTACTTTTTGGTAATTTTGTATTATTTTTATTGTTTTCGGATTTATTTGGTTAAAGCAATACATCAAATGGCCGTTTCGCAAAATATTATTTATTTTAATTTCACTATTTATTTGTTTTTAATCTCAAATAATATCAGTAGTACTAACATCCAGAATTTAAAGTTATAAGTACATGGATTAAAAATAGATTCTTTGAAAAAGTCAAATAGTGACCAAGTTAAATTCCCAAAAAACGCGACTATTATGGCGTTATTGTTTCTCAGAAAAAATTTTGTACCACAAAGGTTGGTCATACCTAAAAGCCGAAAACTTTAAATTTAGAAAGCTAAAAGAAAATAAAAGACTGATAATTGTATAAAAATGGGTATTTAAAATATTTGAGAAAGATGGCAGTAAAAAGCATCGCTTTGTCCAATAATTCAATAGCCCACTTTCTGAGGCAAATTGGTTTTAGATCATCGTGGTCCTCAGACCAATTAATAAAGCAATAATTTTTATTTTTAAAACAAAATGTTTACGTTCGAAATAAACTTCATCAAAAAAAAGCTCCATAGCCTAACGATGTTGGGTTTTTCATGTCAGACATTTCATGAAAACGCCATAAGAATGAAATCATGTGTGAAATGCACTTAAGATATACTTTCTGTGCAGACGATGTATGTTACGCGTAAAGACTGAATTATAAAAGCAAGAGCTAAGCATAGGCGAACTTAAAATGTACTAAGCTTCATGAATCATGCGCTGTAGTTATAATGTGCATAGCTGCATAGCTTCGTTTCGATTCCACTCGGACAATTCCACTCGGGGACAATTCCACTAGGACAATTCCATTTTCGCACAATTCCATTCGGGCACAATTCCACTCGGACAAAATTTATTTAAGAGTAATTACCTCGGTTTGCCTCGTCCAAACCACGGTTTGGTCGGGAGCTATGGAATTATTATGAAGAAGCATGAAACAGTGGATATAAAACCAGAAGCTTTCAACAATTCGTTACATCGTTGCTCCTTAGACGAATTGTTTCGAGTGGAATTGTGCCGAGTGGAATTGTGCTCGAGTGGAATTGTCGGAACGGAATTGTCCGAGTGGAATCGACTTAGAATCCAATTATTACATTCTGTACGGAAATTTAGACAGTTTAATTGAAAATTATATTGATTTATGAAATTTTGATTAATGCGGTATAAAATGATTGCATATAGCAGTTATTAAGTTACGGAAAACAATGTAACAAACGCAGAATTCTTTGACGGCGAACTGTCATATAAACTTTAAAATCTGTTGAATAGTTGAATGTATAGTATTATATTGTACATTCATCAGCTTGCATTTGTTCAGGTTTTTGTCTTTTCTCATGATGGATTCTGCCTATTATAATTTCGGATAAAAGGCTGAATTACAATGGCAGAGCGCAGAGCAGAGAATAAGGAAAGACAAAAAAACTGATCGAATGCTTGCTTATGCATGTCAAAACCGTAGAACCGATTACAATGTGAATAAGCAAGAATAACGATTTGACTCAAAAAATTTTATGTCTTTATGTCGAAAGCTATGCACATTGTAATCGCAGTATACGATTTATGAAGATTAGTACAATTCCGTATGCTCGGCTATGCTTGGATCTTCCCATTGTAATTGGGCCTTAAAGGCTCACGAGCATTACGCGCACAGCTAGACACTAGATCTATAGCAAAACGCCCTTAAGTGTAAGTTATAAATATTTATAAGAATAAAGAAGAAAAAAACTATTACAATTATTTTTTATAGAACATAATTAAATTGTTAATTTAAGCAAAAATTAAATGAATGAATATTAATTTAATGATATAATGTCCAAACCAAACAAACGAGACCGAACAAAACAAGTTCTCTGAGAATACTCAATTGATGACATCCGGCAAAATATAAGAAATGATAAAGTATTTAAAGGTAGCGTACTAGCCAGAATAAGTAAAACATGCTAATGACATTTAAAACTCTTATTTTTCTTCTAGGATTTGTGCATTGCCATATAAATTTCAACACGTGCTTCATTGTTTACATTATATTTCTCTTTCAATAATACGCACAATATGTAGCTATCTATGTCAGTAGCGGAGAGAAAATTGTTTGAAAAAAAAAACAGATAAATGTGATAAACGTCGTCACAGTAGTGATAGGAACTTTCCATACTTTATTATTACTTACACCACATGTAATCATTTCTATATAAAATGATGAGACGTTTGCAGCGCTGCAAAGCGCGCCTTATTTTTAAAAGGATTTGTAAAAAAGATTTGTAAATACATGAAATTTTATATCATACAGATTCATTTTAATAAATACTATTAATAATGAGACGCTTGCAGACGTATCGAAATCGAAATCCGAGATGGAAACTCTCATTATTTTATGTTTTTTGCTTACACTTTGCATTCGGTCAGTGCCAATACCCGTGGTGAGTGGGAACATCAAAGAGTCTTTGCATTTGCCTGCTCTTGTTCGCTAGGTTTGGAATGGAATTAAATTAAACTTAATTTTCAATGAAATTCTAAACCTTTCGTTTTTTTCCAGCTATGTTATTTATATTTTTTTTTAAATTAAAAACGTTTTAGACAAAATGAACTCACCTTTAAAAATGAGTATTTTTTTTTCTGTTCTCTACTAACTAATAAGTAAAAATTTGAAATGAATTATTCTTATAAAACACCCGCAGCAATGATCATACAGGCATTATTCTATTTGGTGTTTGATATATCACACAACATGAAGCATTCAAATTAGTTTAATAGTTTAAAAATTAAAGCTAAAACTAGATTGGGCAAAAAGTATCACTGTTTCTTTCTATCGCATGATGATATCGTATCATCACGTTTCATTTTCAAAAGATGAAAAAAGTGATAAATAAAAACATATTAATGCACTAGGGGGCTCCGCCCCCTGCTCGTTGCGCTCAACCAACCTTCATCATTACTTATACAAAAGCTAAAAATTAGTATACTTTCAAAAAAAAGAAAAAAAAAAATGAAATATTACGATCACGTCATAAAACTATTATATATAATAGAGAGATATGACAATGCGTATTCGTATCAACTTTCCACAAGATGGCTCTATTCTTTTGTACTTTTTGCCCAATCTAGTTTAGGCCTTAAAAAAAGTTTCTTTAATATATTTTTAGTGAAAAACACAATGAAATAATTTAGAATTTTTATTGGCAAATATTTTCAAAATTTATGTTTTTTATTTCTTTTTTTAATTTACTTAACAATGGCAAACAAAAATTGTTAATTAAAAAGAACAAAAAAAAAAAAAAGATGTATAAGATATCTGAGTCATGGTGTTACATGATGTGTTATTATTACAGACAAGAAAACGCAAGTAATTTGTAATTAAAATGGTGCCAACATTTGTACAATAATGAACTAACTATGTATGTATAAATTGTAAAAATGGCTTGTGATTTATGTATTATAAAACGAATAGAATAGATGTATATAAAAAACTAATTTGTATTAACGGTAAATCCCTATACCGCACTTAACATATAAACATTTATATTAAACATTCTAAAAATCAAACTTTAAACTTCTGTCGATTTAGTATGTTGTTGTGATCCTGTTGGTAGTCCAACATCTTGTGTAATCAATATTGGTGAAACTGATCCGTTACTAAAGAAAACATTATTTGATGGTAGAACACGTACACCACCCCTTGGTGATTGTACATTAGCTGTTGTACTACTGCTGTTGCCACTATTACGATCGGCCCCGCTAAATGTTGGACTATATTCACGTGGTGGTGGTGGTTGATCATCATCTGGTGGTGGTGGTGGATAATTTTGTTCTTCTTCGATTGCATCATAACCCCCTCGAAGTGATCGACGACCAGTCTGTTTCGGCTTTTCACCTGTTTTATTAATGTACTCAATATCCCTTGCGACTTTTGAATCTTTAAACTCACTTCCTTCTGATGATGTTACATCCTCATCGTCTAGATCCCATTTTTTTTCTGGAAATTCAATGTTCGGTTTCCCTTCAAGCGGTTCATGTGTACGATATACTTTCTCATAAGACCTACTTTTTTTAATTGTATCTTGATCAGTTTCGCTGCTATTGCTGTCACTATTCAATCGTCGTAAATTTGATCTTGATCCAGATCTTGAGTTGGTTCTTGAACGTGGTAATGACATCTTCCAATTTGGATCTTCTTTCATTGATTTTTTCCGATAACAATAGACACCACAAACAATACAAAGCATAATTGGTGCGATTACAGCTAGAATAATGCCTATAGCTATCCATGCTGTACGACGGGTATAATATACTTCGCCTATTTTTAAAATAAGAAAATTCAATTTAAATAAAAAATAAATTATAAATAATAATTAGAAAAGAATCTGGCATATATACATATGTACATAGGTATAGAGAAGTTGAATGGTCAAACCACTCCAGAAACGAAAATTTTATTAACTTGTTATGGAAAAATTACAATGAGTACCATGCAGAGATTTATAATTGTGGTAGGCTTATCAAAAATTTTGCCGGTCTGATAATAACGGTCACTGTAGTGTGCCATTTTATTTATTTCTATTATGGTACTACTATCATATAAACACATGTAAAATTCAATGTCGATCTGTCAATTCAAAAATATCGATAAGAGAAAGCGCGATAGATGGCAGACATTGGGACTATCTCATGAATATATTTTCAACATCTTACATGTATATTTATAGGGAAAAGCTCTAGCAAAATGGATGCCTTGTTTGCTCCAAATTGATTCAAAATGCACACACTTTCAAACCAATTCAAAATTGCATGAATTACCCTATGAATTAGTTAATCATATTTCGTCTTCTCCAGATTAATTTTTGTGACCGATGAAAGTTTTTATCATGTGTAGCGATAAGATATTTGGAAATAAATAATATATAGTGCCTTTTAATAGGGACATAACAATTTTGTATCTTTATATGAACGCACCTTTAAACATTAATAATGACCTCTCAATGTCAAAACGTAGATTAAAGTCAACATTTTCATCATGGTAAAGTTCACGAACGAGCAACGCTTGGAAATTATTAAAAATTACTACCGAAATTCCGAGTCGGTGATCGCAACTTTAAGAGCCGTAATAATCGTCCCACCCGACAGGCTGTGCGTGCTATAGTGGATAAATTCGAATCAACATTTTCACTATTAGATGTTCCAGTGCCAACGAGACGTCGTATCGCTCGCAGCAATGAAAATATCGCAACAAACCCACATGTGCTTCAAGAGACACCATTGCATCCACAAAAAATCACTGTATGGTGCGGTTTACATGCCGGAGGCGTGATTGGACCGTATTTTTTCGTTAATGCGAACGATCGCCATGTTACCGTCAATGGAGAGCGCTACCGTGCCATGTTGGAGGATTATTTTTGGCCAGAATTAGATGAAATTGATATCGGCGATATGTGGTTTCAACAAGACGGCGCTACAAGCCACACAGCACACGTTACAATCGATTTATTGAAGGAGAAATTTGGTTTGTTATGTACTTAATGAAAGACCCTTTACTATTTGAACATGCATTTCATATTCTTGCTTGTGTTGCGTTCTTCTAAATTGCTAAAACTGATTCTACCGTTGAAGTTTTATAAATTGACTTTTTGAAGGGAAAAACTAGGGTCTACCAAGTTTAATACCGATTGGATTTCATTTTCGACTCGAAAAAGAAATTTATTTGGTCTGTATGGATTGCACTGCATATATATATATATGTATATATATAGTATAATGGGAAATTTAAATAAAACATATAGTAACTGAAGATCGGCCTATAGCTGATGCCCTATGTCAGAAATGGTACAGAAAAACTGCCAAAACTAACAATATTTCCTGCTTTCTTCTTTATAACTTTGTTTCTCTTTTCAAAATATAGTCTAATTTGCAGGTAACCTAGACCCTAATAGCATAAATCTAATCTGCCTCCAATTTTATTCAAATCGGTGCATTCGTTTTTAAAGTACATCAAAAAAACGGCCTAATGAAAGAAAATTTTTATGCCGTGTTTTATTTTTCCTGAAACCTCAAAGCATTTAGTCCAACGTTTTTCCAATAAGCCAATATTATCATTAAGTGTAATTCCGGACGGTCTGTAAAATATCCTTCCACGGCTCCAATGGCGTCGTTATTTGGTGAAAACCTTTTTTAGCCAGGAATTTTTTCAGGTTGGTAAACAGATAATAGTCAGAGTGAGCCAGATCCATACTTATACACTTTTAACAATTTCGGACGAATTTCTGTCGGTGTTAAAACATCCAAAGTAAAGAATTTAATCACCGAACGGTATTAAATTTTTTTCATTTTAAAAAAATCAATGACACGTCAGTACTAAACAGGTGCTACTACTCGAATGACTTGACATATCAAAATGAAATTTCACATGTGTTTACATCAGAGATGCCTCTTTTTAATCCAATTATGGTTTAACAGTTTCTAACGCCATCTATGTGTTAGGCCGAGAAATTTTCTCCTAGTATTTGTATAAAGAATTCTGTGTGATAGCATTTACAGTCTTTTGTACAAAGACTGCTGACGAATTAGATTTCTTTGCAGCGCTGTAATGGTGCTAAAAATGTATACACAAAGAATTCTCTGTTTATTTTCTTTGCGATAGAATATGGACTTACGTAAACATTCCGTGTAGCCATTGACTGGAACATCCCAATGACCTTCTGAGGTACAAGTACGTCGTGAATCTCCAGTCAAAACAAAACCCTCGTTACACTCAAATGATACCTGTGCACCGGGAGTAAAATCGAAATTTAGTTTTCTACCAAATCGTGGAGTTTCCAAAATACCGCAAGATATAGTTCGTCTAAAATTAAAGAAATCATAAAGTTATTAATAAATAATTTGATTTTTATTTATTATATCATACTTTTCATTTAGAGATCGAATATTTACGATACTATCTAAATAGTTCTTCGTGAAATGTGCCATATCTCTATTAAGACTCATTCCATAATCATATCGGCACTGATAGCTCTCGCCGCAGAGTTCCTTAGCTCTTTCGATATCATATGAACGATTAGCTGGAAGAAAATCTCGTGGTTCTATAATATAATTCGGTATAAATGAAATATTTGAGTAATAGCTTGCGGTACGACCAAATTCTCGAGTAAATAATGCTGCACCAACATTCGGTAATTCTCGATCAGCAAGCATCCCTATATATATTTCCGATGAACAAATTAAGATTTATTTGATTCAAACAAAAAATGAAATAACTTACAATGTATTCCGAAATCTCTGTGAACAGATTCAAAGTTATTTAAATTAACTGCAACCACTCTTCCATCAGGTAAGGTAAAGTCATCTTGAGGATCAAAACTCCAATTTCCAAGCAACCCACTTGTTTTATTCTAACAAAAAGGAAAAAAAAAATGCAATGATATGTTCTCTTATGAATTCTAAATCCAAAGCACTACTTACAATATATGACCACGGTGTATAAACTCTTGCTGTCATAAAACCTCCATTTTCAATAACTTCAACACCAACTCCAGATGAATACATTATAACGACTTCCGATTGATTTAGAATATAAGTTGGAGTATAAACTGTAACACCGTGGAAATGTTGAAATTTAAGACTTGTACGATCAAAATAAATTCGTCGTCCATCAGCAAACACATCAAGACGATATCTCCATTGGGCATGAGGTGGTCGTAAACGTACTTCTATAACAGTTGTTGTATTACCTCTTGTCGCTACAGATGTAAGATGGGTAGCTTTAACGGGACCATGAATATTTCGGGCAACTTGTTCGAAACGTCCTTGAACTTCGAACTTTTCACGACCATCATTACCACGTGCCAATACAAATTCTCCCATACCATTGAAGGTATAATGTAAATTATCAAATGTAACAAAATGTGGATCACCAAAAGTTCCACCAACAGCTGGTGATTGATATGCGACACAATCTTGTGATGGTCGTCTTTCAAAACGGAACGTTTCACATCCAACCGCTTGTTCATCTTGCCAGAAACAACATGAATAGTATGGACGTATATCATGGAACCAAGTAGATAATGTTGGAACTTTATTGGCTTCATTCCAAGGCATTCTACCAATATTATGATTACGTCGGGGTCGTGATCCCCACATCTGATCATATGATAACATTAAGAAACCATGACGATCATAACAACATTGTTGTTCTGCACCTTGAGGACTACAATAAAATTGAAATATCTATTTATTTTAATATAAAATGATTTTTGAGAATATCTTACCTTGGTTGTCCCGTTCTGACACAATGAATTGCACCTTTATGATGTAAGCATGTTGGATTTGAATCTTTATCACAATCAAAATCAGGCATATATCTACCTTTATCATAAATTGCATGTTTTAAAGTACATGGACATAATGGAATATCAGCAGCAAAATTTCTAAAAATGCATGCAATTTTATATAAGTTCATCGTTCAAAAATAATTTGAAATTTACCTTAAAAATCGATCAGTTCGGAACCAGTTTTCACATAAAGCTCTTGGCCAATTACGACCATGTCTTTGTTCCCATTGTGGACCAAAATACCAACCAAGAGGAATGGGTTTAGACCAAAGGACACTGAAACACATTAATATTAAATTGTATGTATTGCATTTATAACAAAAAAAACATATAAAAGGATCCATATCAATGCTATAGTATAGTATAGAAAAGTTAAATATTTGAGGAAGCATATTTTACTGAATATCGTAATCGTATCGTCATTTCTACCAAAGATAAAAGAACACATACCAGCAAACTTATCCGAGTTTCAATTCCAAAAACATCTAATATGCATCTAATATCGCATATATTTATACATCTTATTATTCTTTGTTCTCTGAGTTTGAAAAAATCAAATAAAATAACAATTCTGTCTTGTAACTAGTGACAGAAACCACACCTACCGGTGATGTGGCAATGTGGTGATATGGAGATGTGGCGATGTGGTGACTATCACTGACATGTATATTCTAATCCGTTGTGCCACAACTAAATAATGTTGATGTGTTGATCGGGTAATTCGCCTATTTTTTTTTAAGTATTTGGTTGTCAAAAAAAATTGAAAAAATAAACGAATTTGAGTTAAAATCAAGTGGTGTCTTTGGTAAGTGTGCCATAAATAGTTGATGTGATAATCAGTTGATTATTTTCAAGGTATTTTTTTAAGTCACCACATCGGCCATTTGGTGCGGCACCTAGCTTAGAGAATTATTTTATTTATTTTAAACATTTTATAGAAGGAGTTAAATCTAGGTGCTTTTGCTGCATTTTATAGAAAAATCACTTTAATTTAGTCAATACTGGGCAGATTTTCATGGCACTTGGGATGATAGAGCAACTTGAAAGATAGAGTATCTCTTGTCGGTCGGGGTCGTGAGAGTAGGGGTTAAAAATAGAAAAGCGTTGCTAATTCGGTTAATATTTGGTGAATTTTTATTTCAGATAAACCAACTTACAAAATAGAATATGTTCCCATTCAGTAAGAGAACCAAGAGTGCAAGAATAGAAAAGCATCTCTAATTCGATTAATACTGGGTGGATTTTCTTAGAATGTATGTTCTGTGTAGACCAACTTAAATTATACTCGGTACCGGAGTCATGCGAGAAAAATAGATACCATAGACATTCTCAATTCGATCAATATTTTGGGTCGATTTTCAGTTATTTATATTTACAAGCGTTATCGTAATACAGAGTGCGGCAATCGTTTGGGCCTCTATTTCACAAATAGCCACTTTAATTGTAACTTTCAAAGTTTCAATCGTCTTCGGATGATTAGTATAACATGTCCTTGACAGCTACCCACAGATAATAATCCAACGGAGTCACATCACAGCCAATTCGCCTGATAATGCGATTTTCGTAAAACGTCGATTGTAGCGCTAGCTGTGTGGTCAGTCGTACCTTCCGATTGAAACCAAATATCGGCCAAGTCTTCTTCTTTAATCGTAGGGAATAAAAAGTCAGCTAACATGGCACAATAACGGCTCCTTGCTCATTTTTAAAGAAAAATGGCCCTATGATGCTTTTGGACCATGTTCCACACCATACAGTCGCTAGTTTTGGGTGCATTAGCAACTCAATTGTCAATTGGATTTTCTGTGCCTCAAAAATACGGTAATTTTGATTTTTCATATAACCGCCGAGGTGAAAATGAGCTTCGTCGAAAAAGCCTCATTTTTTGGTCAAAATGCTCATGTTCTTCTTCTTCTTAAGTTCTCAATATTTCCCAAGGGTATATCGACTCATTTCGTTCACAGGGAATATAATACTGAATTTCTGTCATTTGACAGATGACATTAGAAGTATGCTCGGTGGTTCAAAAACGAAGTAAAAGATGCCGCACCCTTTATTACAGTTTAATTAATGTGTTATAAATACTGAGGTAAAAAAATGTAAATTTTAGTTACTAAGGCATTACTAATGTAGTAGTATCAAAAGCGTATATAAAGATTTAGAAAGTTTAAAGAAGGAAGAAGAAAACATCGATATTATGAAAAGCCACTTAAAAATTTAATTTCCACAAACTCTTTTAACAACTTTAAATTGTCAAGCTAGGAAGTACCATTTTCATTTTTAATTCATAGTAATCAATAAATAGCAGAAGATTTCCACTTCAATAATTTCCATAGAGTTTTACTAATTCCATAAGGTCAAACATTCATTAATAATAATTTTATTTGATATTCAAATTTCCTTCGAACGAATAATTCAAGTACGTATGTAAATGACAGAGATGAATTAGGAAAAAAAAAATTGGTACATTTTAAATTTTATTGGCTTTAATTACAATTTTTGTTTTATTTAAATTTAAATTTATCAAAAAAAAAAAAAAAAAAAAGACACACTAAAAAAGCAAGCAAATTCTCTCCAATCTAAATTTGGTTAATTAAAATACAGAACTTTTAATGAGAGCAATTTTACTACAGTTTTTCTTTACGAATTTATAATTCGTTGCCACATTATGTTAGTTCTTAAATGTAATTCTATGACTTTGCTCCGAAGAACTTTAAACTTGTGGTGGATTCTTGTATAATTGAAGAAAATGTATACATGGTGCACAAATTTTCTTAGGAAAGAAATACCTAAATTGAAGATATTAAAGGTATTCTAACTTTTTTCAAAGGATTATACTTTATTGAAATCATCGTGAATGTTGCTGTAGAAAACAAATTTGCATTTAAAGTATATGTATATCAAATGGGATTTGTAGTACAGTGGCTTCATCAACCTATGTTATGTATGATAAAGTAATGTCATTAGTATTAAAAGTCATTGTATAGCGTTACTGTTTGTTTGTTAGCACGATTTGAAGATTAGCAACTGCATTAACTCTTAATAAGAAAAAGTGTACTAGTAAAGGTACAAATCTATTGAAGGGAATAAGGACTTCCATAGAAAAATTCAGTTATTAGTTTATTTGTTTTCTTTATTATGATAGATTTCAATTTTGGTTGATTTTAGCTTAACTTTTAAATATTTAGGGCTTAACAGCAGTTAAATTTTTGTTCCAGTCATAAGTAAATCTATCTATTATAATAAAAAAGTTCTTCCGCACATTATTTATAAATTTTGTAGTAGAAAAAGTTTAATAAATAATTTATAACGGCACCGACGGGGATTCGAACTCACGCAGTTGGTCTTACAATAAGCGAATCTCTTGCTAACCATGCCATCGACTTCAATTCTTGAAGTAGGTCAAATTCGTTAATATCAAATCAGAACTGAATAAATAATTTTATAACTGAAAGAACAAATTATGCGCCATCGACGGGGTTTGAACTAGTATATATTTATAAAAAATGTATGTATTTATAGATTGCATAAATCTCAATATGGCAAATGAAATGAAATGAACAGATTGAGAATGAAACAGAAATTGAAAAATTTCAATACGCCCGGAGGTATGCAATTTTTAGTAAATTTACGGAAATTCAAGGATTTCTGAAAGTTTTTTGGGCTGAGTGATGGCTCTAGCAAATTTTATAATTCCTTCATCTCTGACATTAAAAAGAAGGATGATTGATTTTCTTAACCTTATTTTCAGATTTTCATCTTATCATTCATCGCAGCACGGGAGATATTACCAGTATTTTATAATACCACCCAAAAGTGGTTCCGTTCCTCTAAAACTCACGCTAAAACGAAATTGTTTAGTGTATCGTATTTCATTTATACCCTAATGAAATATGGAATATATAGATTTCTCCCTTTAACAGAGACAACTCAAAATTATGGCCAGATATACGTGCTATGGTTAGATTTTGGCGAGGAGCTTTTCTAAAAGTAACTTCAACTACAATTACGTTGGTATATATGCATGTTGATGAATAAAGAAATTTGAATACAGAACTTGATATAAACTGACGAACATATTGGTGCTATTATATTCCAAATAATAATCTATTCTATACTTACGGGCTGATTTTTAAACCTTGGAAATCTTCAGGATTCGTCAAATTTATGTGAATAAAACCAAATTGCATATCATTTGTACGTGGATTATTACGTAAACGATAATTTCCAGGAGCAATTGTGTAACTTCCAGTATTGGCAATCGATGTTTCAATCATATCAATATATTCTAGCTGTGGTCTATGCAAAAAAAAAGAAAGGAAAATGTATAGTAATATAATAGTTAAAATTTCATTATAAATATTACTTAATTGTTGATTCTCTGTAACCCCAAAGTGATATTCTAACGCCAGCATTCAAATTAGCTGTTAAATTGAATTTATTCCATGAAATTTTAATTTCTGATGGTTGTTTCTGATAGACATCTTGTGTTTCGAAGAAAATTCGATCAGTTGCTGTGGCAGGAGTTTCTGAAAACAGTACAATGTTACAATTAATTCCATTCATAATATGTTAATTCTCGCTGTTGTCTAAGAGATGGTGTTAGTCATATTATTTCCACATTATTTATCGTGACAGCTAATTTATATTAATGTACTGTCAATAAACTTTAATATTTACTTTATGACATTTAGATGAAGTGTAAATAACACCGATTTTTTTTATTGAATTAAAAATGTTAACTTTTGAACCAACAAAATGAATCTACAGAAAAGAGCAGCTGAAAGGTATTTTTTGCTTGTAGAAGCTTGTGATGGGCATGCTCTAACTGAAACCTTTCGTAAAAATTAGTTTAGACTAGCGTTTTTCAAAGTGTGCGATATTGTCCTCTAGTGTGCACTGGAGCTACCGAGATTGGCAGTGATAGTCTCGGGTAGGTGGAAATAATTGAGTGCAACCTTGTCACTGCACTTTATGTTTGTTTGTTTAAAGAACCATTAGATTTCCAGATGGAGCGCTGTGTAATTTTGTTCTGAGAAAGAGGTGGCAGGTAAAATAAGTTTGGGAACCTATGGTTTAGACGAAGCTGGTGAAACGGTTAAGGCTGATCCTTATTCGTCACCGATAACAATTAATTAATTTAAAACCAACATTACAAGAAAAACAATCAGTATACAAAAAGGAAACTAAGGAATATTATCGAATAGTTTAAAATTAAAATCGTAAAACATCAAAAATTACTTACCAACGAAGTATTTACCACGCCATTTGAATCTTTCGGTACCAACTGATATTTCTAAACGAATATATCCTTGTGCTTTTAAAAATGGTTGTACACAAATAGCACGATTCTTATCAATAACATGAGCAACAACATCTTCAGTATCAAAATGGCAAACAACTCGTTCATTAGTATCGAAACATGGACCAGTTATATTAACGACGGTTCCGCCCAACATATTACCTGATTCTGGAGCAAATACCAAAGGTAGATGAGATGCATCTGATATATTAAAGATGAAATAGAAAATATATATTATTAAAAATCTCCATTAAACCAATTAATAAGAAATAAATGTGAAATAGTACAATAAGATATGTCTATATACTATATCGTAACTGATTAAAATAAATTCTGATTAACATACCGATATCCTTATTGCATGTGCCTAACATTATTCGTTCATCTATTCGGAATATATGTCTTCCGGGGAAACCATTAGCCCATCCTCTGCCAGTTAAATCTCGTAGAACAGATGCCTGACTGTACGGCTTATATTCATAGGATTGTGTACCATTTCCAGCATTGAAACCGATCTGAAATGGAGAAGACAAATTTTTTTTTTTAGAAAGCTTTAATACCTTGTATTATGTGAAAAGGAAGAAAAGGAAGAAAGAAAAAAATGTTTATTTTTATTCCAGATTATATATACATATAGAAGAAATTTCAACATTTATTAAATCTAATTATTTCATACAATTATTTGTCAAAGCAAATTATTTTCATAATATCCGATTACGTATACCCAAAAGCTTTATCAGCGAAAATCCATTTAAACATATTTACGATATTATTTGTATAAACTAAAGGCATGCCCAAACCAAGCAAGCGAGCAAGGGTAAAACACGGTCTCTATGAAAGTGTGGCGTCTCACTGAGCGCAAACAAGCATGTTTTGTTCTGGTTTTCTGATGATGATACATCATGGCAAGTGGGAAGATCAACGAATGTTCACAAATCCATAATTTTGTCCGCTCGGCTTGGATGCGCCCTAAAGCTTCGTTTCCACCAAAAACACAAAATGTTTCTGCTCGCGTGAGTAAAAGAGAAAGAAATGTTAAACCGTGAATAATAACAAGAGAGAAACATGTTTTCGTGTACTTGGAATGAAATACATGTTTCTCCCATTTTAATACTCTGGTTTAATAGTTATTTCTCTTTTACTCCACGCGAGCAAAAACATTTTGTGCGCTTGGTGGAAACGCAGCTTAACAATAATTAACGTCTCTCAGTGTGAGTTACTATAGCTACTAGTAACAAAATCCAACCAGTCGACCGCTAAGGTACGGTTATTAAGTTATTCATTTAGTTGTTTGTATAAATTCTATACTAATCAAATAATACAACAATTGGTTGCATTATTGTAGTTGGAAAATTCTGGGCTTTTTGGGATGAAATCCAAGTATATTTTATATGAACTTCCCCCATTTATCAGGTAATGTTCGGATTCACTGCGATAGTAATTTTTAGACATGTTAAACTTTCGAAACATCTCTCTTGCCAATTGGTCCTGCATTGATTAGAACAAGTGGTAGTCTAGGTGGCCCATGTCTGGAGAATGAGCCGCAAGCGAGAGAAGTTCCTAGCCCTAATTGAATATCAGCGGTATTTTTTCCAAACAGTATGTGCATGGGTGTTGTAGTGAAGTCAAATAGCACGTCGTTTTTTGTTGTTGTTCTGTGAAGGCCTGCTACGTTTCACCTTGTCCCTTAGTTCCATCACTATGATTTTGTTCTTTGAACTCAATATGTAAGGAATGCATCTTCTTCTTCTACTCGTAAACAAAGCGAAATTAGACCTAACTATCCAGCGAGATCTTCTTGAGTTTGTGCGAAGTTTGTACGTATATCCATCAAACTTTGAAGTCATTCCTTTAACACTTTCCGTTCACCTCCGAGATGTCGGTTGTTTTCAAAATTAAAATTTTCACTACGAAATCTAATAAACCATTTTGAATAAGTTGAATTACTTACATACAGAGTTAGTGCCTAGAGATGAATAAATAAATTTTCTAGCTTCAGCAAGATTTGTTTTCATTTGAAAAATGAATAAAATACCATGGTTTAAACGTTGCGGGCTCCATTTCGTTAAACTTTTGTACACATTATATAAATGCTTATAAACCATGAGTGAAAAATACAAGATTACGCCAACCCATATTTCAAATTGGTTTTTTCTGCGCAACTTCGTCATTCGAGACCCCAAATACATTGTTTGTGTGAAAAATCACTAGAGCTCAGAAATTTTTATACAGAATTGTAAACTATTCAATGCCAATTATTTGAATTACTAAACGTCTTTTCCTTTTCAATTTTGAACTTTAGGTGAGGTAAAGTAGGAGTACTTGGGTAAAACATTAGGCACCAAGTTGTGTCATTGCAATCGCTACAAGTGTCAAAGAAAGGTTTGCAATTATTCCTGTGACTTCCTGATCTGACTTGTTCCCGAACTATTTAATATTCATACACATTTTGACTATCTTTCCTAAGTTGTCAAAACCACAACTTCCTAAATGATTTTAATATTTTCGTAGAATTGTTTGCCATTCACAAAGGATATGTGTTATATCTTCAGCCATGTCCATGTCCTTGCAGTATTGATAAAGATCATTCGCTGTCAAGCTTTATCTTTTAAAGTGTTTCCCTAGCAGACAACGACCCATTTTGGAATTTTTTTTAAGATATATATTTCTAAAACTATGAAAAGGACGCAAAAACTAACAATAAAATGAACCTTTATACACGAATATGAATATTGAACTTTTGAAATTGCTACACTATTTAAAATGATAAAATGATTTTAGGGAATTTAATATTAAATCCATCAAGTATCATGTTCAATATAATAAAACCAAAATGATAAACGATAATCTATCAAAAAGAATAAATTGTTCTTTTGTTAAACAATGTAGTTCTATAGTTTTTTTTTTATCATTAAAACCTTTAGGATCTTTGAAGATTTCAGAGATTGCCATAAAAACATTTGAAAAGGTCTTTTTTATTAACAATTCCTATGTACAAAAAGTGGAAAAAACATACAGAAATTTAAAATTGGCTTATAGCCGAATTTTTATTGCCATATGATCGAAATGAGACTTATAGTTCAATGAATTAATCCGAATCTTAACATGTAAACACACTGGCATATTAAGATTCCAAGGAAGTCCTATGTAAAGATGATTATGTAGATAAGAGGCCTACATGATAGTCTTATTTTAAGATGATAACGTAACATAAGACTAAGGTCTAAGTTAAATATGAACCCTGTAGATAAGATGTCTACATGGCGATAGAAATATTTGAATTAGAATTGGGATGAAAAATAGTCATGCAGATAAGATGCCTGCATGATAAAAGAAAAGAGAAAAGAATGAAGAGGAAGATGCTTTAAGCGGCAGTCGAGAGACAGCCGCGATTCAAACAAGACGTAAGAAATAAAGAAAGAATTGAAAAATTAACTCAGTATTTTTATTTTAAAGTAATCATTATCGTTTTCATAATAGCATAAACCTTTTCTGAATTTTAGTTAAATCGGTTTTGAATTGGATCGAAAAAATAAAACAAAAAAATGTTGAATCTATACAGCCAGGCTAATTTTTCCTGCAACTATATCTTTCTAAAATTTTCGAATTCAATCCTTCCTTCTTAGCCGATTTTGGTTAAATGCAATATCTGCCGAGTTTAATTTCATTAAAATCGAACAACGTGTTTTTAATGTGATAGTTAATTGATAGACGGACGTGTATAAATCGAATAACTGCCTAGAAATCGTTCTACGATAATTATTTGTATGCATTAAAAATATAGTGACAAAACTAATATATTGTCTGGTATTATCTACCATAGGAAATAAAAACGTTAAATCAAAATACAATAATAAATAGATTTATCTTAAAAGGAAAAATGTTCGTTTTTTTCTTTTTTGCCATCCTGCTATTAAATGTCCAAACATTAATGGAAATTGATGAAATACTGTTGAAACCCCTATAGTAAAAAAAAGAGTCCCAAAAGAAGAAAAAAGACATTAACAAATTCAAACAGTTCGTCGTTATCGAAAGGGATTCTTTCCATTCAAGTGTTAAGTAAGGCAACGAATTCAAAGGAATACTTTAAATGAGGAAAAACAAAGCTTGGAAAAATTAATACAAAAATTTTTGGAAACTATTTTTCAAATTGAATATTTTTACATATCTATGGAGAAATAACATCAAGAACACTCCTGCCTTCCTGGATTTTTCCGGGGCTTCTTGTGAACACATTAAAGTAGTAGTAGAAGTTTGGCCACATTGCCTTCCACAGAATTATAATTTGTCAAGGTCTGCAAAATAGGCGTTTCTTTTGTTTTATAATGTCAGAATTGTACCCAAATCTTCCTCCAGCAAGGCATTTCTTCATGGTTAGAAACAGTAAATAGGTCTCAAATAGGCTCAAATTTGAAGAATTTAGTAGCAACTCGTAACATAATTCGTAACCAATTTCTCTGTACCGGTGCATTGTAATGGTGAAATAGTAATTTTTTCTTTCCCAAATGCGGTCGTTTCTCCATGATTTCATTGTTCAGCTGGCCCAATAATGATGAATAATGCACTTCTGCTATGGTTTGTCCTTTTTCAAGATAATTGATGAAGAGCATACCATGCGCAAAATAATTGTCATAACCTTTTTTATCGATGGAACCGTCTTTAACTTTTTCGTGTATTTTCGTCAGATTCTATGTGCCGGATTACACGCGGTATAAAACTACCGTCAAGTTTTGGGTAGAAATCTACCAAACCGATTAGACGAGGTATGTTTATACCACAGTCTTTTATACAAGCTACACAAGGAGTTTATTAGTGTGTGTGAACACAGCATCACTCGAACTTAAACCGTCAAACTGTTAGGATCTACTATTTTACCATTTCCTATGTACTTTTAGATTATGATTGCCTGTTGACGGTCAGTAAGCGAATGGCGCGCTTGAATTTTCAATTTTTTTCGAAACCGACACAAACAGTGACTCTTGTTTGTGTGCGTAAAAAACTCCGTTGCGCCAACATTTCGAGAGGTAGATCTTCTGCCTCACCCCCAACACACCGGTACTTATGTCTGCGGTAGAATTCTACCCAAAAAACACCGCGTGTAATCCGGTACTATCGATTGTTCTAACTGAACATTTGCGGTGTGTAATTATGAACCAATTTTTCATCAAAAGTTATGAATCAGTGCAAAAATTCAGCTGAATTACGGTTAAACTTGTCCAAGTAAAACATTGAAATTTGCGGAAGGCATCTTGCGAATAGATTTCTAATACATTCACATGCGATGCCCACAATGTTAACTATCTGTTAACTATAAGTTAATTACATGCTTTTACTAATGGTTTGTTAATCTCGTCAAAACGGATGTTTTTAGGTAAAGTAAAGTAAAAATAATTAGCTCCATGTTGGCGCGTAGAAACCTAAACGCATTCAGAGCAGGTACGACTGAAAAAATATTAAATACTTTAACCAAGGCATCATCATTCATTTACGTGTCGTCTAGCAGAAACTTCAGGGTCACTTAAGAAGGTGCGGCCCACAATTTGATAAGCACTGGTATAGAGTATTGAATATGTATTTCTTCGTTACCACAGTATATGGTAATAGTATTGTAGTTTTTATAACACTCGAAATAATGGAAATCAATACAATATTATGTACTTTTACAATCAATAATCTTCGAGTGATAAGATTAAATTTCAAGTGAATTGAATTTCGTCGAAAAATATAATATATTATAGAATTTAGGGTATTTTTTGTTTGTTATTGTTCACTTGAAAATGAAATCATCCTCATATATATTTATATACATCGAAATACGATCAATCAGAAATTTTCATTTAAAAGTTATAGCTCCTTGGTATGCTAATACCAGTCCTAAGAAAAGTTAATTTCTCCATCAAACTAGTTAAATAGTTCTGTCATAGATAATGCAAAATACTGAAATGCCACAAAAAATCCACAGGGACGAGATGATACAACGAAAGAAGCATTCGCCACGAATTTAAATAAAGCAAATCTAATGAAAGTACATGAAATTCGGTAATCTGAGTGGGCAATGTCTGAAGTATAGGCCATAGGGTGAGGTTCCTAACGCAAGTCGGAAAACAGCAAATGTTATTCAAAGCAGCATTTAAACGGCCAGAAGCCGGGAAGCAAGTTCACGTGTTGACTTCCATCGCCTGTGACAGATATCTTACGATACCAATCCCTCTTAATTTAATTTGTTGGGCCTTGACATGCTGCTACCGTAATCGATTCATATGTTTTTAAAAGGTCCTAATAGATAATTGCTTTCATATCCCACCAAAAATATAACCCATGAATATTGGGCGTTTACATTGGATATTGATGGTTATCCAGGGTCAACCCATGATATCACATTTTCATTGCCCGCCACAATTTTATACAGAAAATCCTTTCTTTCCTTACGATTTAAAAACGGAATTTTTATCGATTACTCTTTAACATTTTCAAATAAACGATTTTTTTTTTAGTCTATAGTATATACTTATAAATGTTTTCTTCACTGAGTTTTATTGCTGTCAAGATCTTATTCTCAAGAAACAACAGGTATTAAAAAAATACAAGCATATCCTTTTATTCTGTAAAATACCGAGAATCATTAGATGTAGGGTAGACCAGATACATTCTCTTCCGCAGGGCCGGTCCAAGCTATTTCAGCGCCGGGTGCAGATTAGGTAAATGGCGCCTTCAATACCAAAAATATCGTATAAATCAGGGAAAAAGGAAAAGTTCGTGACGTTTTTTTACCAAAATTCATACACATTTTAATTAGATTTTAAATGAATTTTATTAAACCAAATATGTGCCGTTTTGATCGATAATCTTTTGACATTATTCTGGTAAAACCATTATGTCATCACTGCTAAATTTCTGGGAATTTCTGGGCGAAAAACTGAACCAAGCGATTTTCACAGGCCTGAAGTCAGCTTTGCACCATTAAAGGAATTATGCAGAGACCGAAGCAAATGGTAGTCGGAAGGAGCAATGTCCGGCCTATACAGTGTATGCATCAAAACTTCCCAGCCAAGCCATCTCAATTGCCTAGTCAATAAACATGTGTGCAGCATGGAATTGTTCTGATGGAAAAATACGCCTTTCCTATTAATCGAGTGTGGCCGATTTACCCCAATTGCGTGCTTTCATCGCGTTGCAGTTCATAATGCATGATTCCCTTCCAATCCCGCCAAACACAAAGATTGCCTTACGTGGCGTTAGTCCTGGCTTTGCCACCGTTTGTGCAGTTTCATTCTTCTCGGACCACGATCTTTTTAGCACATTATTGTCGATCCACTTTTTATCCCCGTTATCAATATTTTCAAAAATGGCTCGATTTCGTTTCGTTTCAGCAGCAATTTACAGATTGAAATTCGGTCGATTAAATTTTTCAGTGTTAATTCATGTGGAACCCAAATATCGGGCTTCTTTTTGTATCCAGCATCACACAAATGATTTTTTGATCAATCTTTAGTTCCTCAGCAATCTCATAAGATGAAATGTGCAGGGCTTCCTCAATTTTTTGGAGAATTTCATCGACTTGTACAATAATTGGTCTAGCAGAGCGGGGCGCCTCTTTAACATCGAAATTTCCAGAGCGGAAACGAGCAAAACATTTACGTGCTGCTGCTTTTTCTTCAACATAAACACTACGAATTTTTTCAGAAGCCTGCGAAGCTTTACCGCCTTTGATGAAATGATATAGTAAAATATAGGGCATTTTTTCAGAATTGGCTGGCTTTCAAAACTAAATTACCGGAATTACTTCTTACTGAATTTCACAATATATTTGAAAATATTCTGCGAAATGTAACCTTTCAACCTTTAATATGACTTGATAGGGTTAGAAGTACTACAAAAGTTAGGTGACTCTAAAGCCATCTGTTGGAAAAACGCCACGAACTTTTTCCTTAATACAATATAAACAAAGAAAAAATGTAGTACCTTTTCTAATTTTCCACAAAATTGAATATGAACCAAAATGAAAAAGCGCGCGACGCTAAGTAAAAAACGCTCAATTTTGGCGCCCTCCGAACTTTGGCGCTGGGTGCGGCGGCTACATTGCACCCATGGTTGAACCGGCCCTGCTGTTCTGAAAAATAAGGGTTGCCAGCTCTGATAACAGTGACGAATGAGTCGTTGTAATTGGTCTTGAAATATGTTTGATCCTGATTGTTTTGTAAGGGTATAAGAGATAGTTAGTATAGTTATAAATATATGTACAATAAAAAAAAAAGGATAATGTAGAGCTTAGTGAGTTTTATACCATTTGATTTTACCCATTTTTGTTACTTAAAATCTCATAGTTTACCATTTTCTATTAGTTACAACAACTTTCAAGTCACTATACATTAATGTTACATATTTTACGATATTAACAATACCTTTCCAAAAGATGTTACCCTTGCCCAAAATCCAATGTAAAGGTATAAAACCCTTACCATTGTATTGAATAATAATTTGGAGAAAAAAAAAATGCTTTACAAAATTTCGAAAAAAAATAACAAGGATATGATGGCGACCTAAACATGATATATTACAATTTTAAGGATATTATAAAAATATATATTTATATAAAAATGTATGTACTTACAAAGGCCGGTACACCTCCTTCACCGCCTGTAGTATCACCTCCAGCTTCAGTGTGTGCTGACCAATTTATTGTAGCATAGTTGAATATGGCATACGTGTAAACTTCATCTGTGGCCAGGACCATTTGAAAAGAGTTCGTCTACAAAATTGAAAATAAAGTTAGTTCAATAAGGCTTTCTCGTATACAAAAAGAAAACAAAATTCCATAGGTGGGTGGGTGTTACATTTCAAAGAAAAAAAAGAAAAAGAAAACCCAACGACCCTTTTATAAAAGGCCAAAAAGTATAATGAAAATAATAAAGTAAAAACGAAGGTAAAATTTGATTCTCGAATATGATATAAAGATGGAAAAGATGAAAATTGTATTTCAAAGCATCATAATGAAATTATAAAATATCCTTGAGTGTGTATCGGAAATTTCAATGGAAAAGGCACAAATCAATTTATCGATTTAATGGTATGAATTTGAAGAAATTTCGATAGAATTTTTTTTCGAAACACAAGAAAAAATATATATTTGTAAACAAAATTGCGGGAGACTGATGTACATATACTATGATATATATATATATATATATTACCAGTTGTCCCATTTCAGCAAAGCGGATCTTTTGAATAAATCTTTAGATTAGTCTCTTTTTAACGACTCGTTGAAAGAACCTACTAAAAAAGACACTTTAAGGAACACTTCTGTTTACGTTTCTTCTTTGCAAATTAATAGGGCAATGTTGCGTTGGCTACGCTGATATAGACTACGTCATTTGTTACGTTTAAAAAGTTGAATGTAGAGAATTATCTATTGCCTAGTCGTAAACAATGACAGAATAAAAAATGATTGGGAAAACCTTTCTGAATTACATTTTCCTAAAATACTTTTAAACTCAAGGTCGAAACAGAATGACGGATCCAAGACGCTTTAAAATTTGTATACATTTTCAATTAGACTACACCGAACGCGATGAATCCACGACGGACTATTTTAATACAATCTGAAAAGCGAAAACCGTGAATCCGTCGTGGATCCGTCATTCTGTTTCCTGCATTAGGCTAAGTTTAGATGGGTGCATGTCACATAACACTTTCTTTTTTGTTCTGTTCCCAAACATACACTTTCATTTCATGTAATCTACTTTCAGCAGTTCCAATGTAGCCAACACACTTGCACCCATATTTTGAGTTACAACTCGGCCATCCTTACAATACAGCTGCCCCCAGCTGCCCTCACGAATATATTCAGGGCCATCATCTGTCTGTAAAAGCCAACTACAAATAATTGCATATGTTCAACTTTAGGAACCCTTTGTGAATAAATAACCCACATCTGATATTGTTATAGACAGAGAAACTAAAATATATGAAATCGCTGGGGTTCGAACTCAGCACCCTTGGTTAACTAAACAACTGGCTTTTCAACTAAGCCATTGATTTCACTAATTAAAGTAATTCGGATTCGTCACATAAATAAGTAAAATACTCTTTAAAGCAAATAAACCAGCCAAAAATTTCTGCTCAAATCTCCATAAGTGTGACGGAGACAAAACATAGGTAATGAGTCAAAATGCGATAGAAAATATGAATTAGGAAAGTATTAATACTCTTCTCATGCTATTACGTGAAGTTGAATCTTTAACAAAAAAAATTCTCTTATCAAGAATTCGAATCTTAATACTTTTCAGGAACAGAATCGAATATGGTATGATGCATGTGGATCCTATTTAAACTCAATCAAAAATTCTTTCACCATTAGAATGCTGCATTATCCCTGAGTAACATAGGCTATATTTATTATTAGAAAAAATTAGGGATTCCTACTAAAACTTAAATAATGTAATTCCGCATACATCTGTATGCAATACTCTTCATATTTATGTCTGTCGCGTCTAATATTCTCTGTAGTCTAACTTCATGCACAAAGACCCTGAATTGAGATTTTACGACTATTGCTTTCAATCACCCGATATTCAGTGTCATTAGCGACGGCTGGGGTCTCATTGATCCATTGTAGGGCCTCTATAGTCTCCAGACTGGCGCCAGGCGCTCGGACCTTTAGCGGACTCGCCGGTGGGACTCCAGACTACCCCCTCTCTCTATCTCCGTAAATTTACACAAAATTCTATAAAATTAAATTTCTTAAGCCATAAAATAAAAATGTACAAAAATGTAAATAAAGTCCTGCAAAAAGATACATTTACTCTACGTTTATCCCAAAATGTTTAAAAAATAAATGTAAATCCGTGCGAAGCCAGGACGGGCCGCTAGTCTTAAATGAAGCTCAAAAATCTTATATAATATTGAAATATTGTTTAGTATCGGATATTTGTACCAGTTAAGGAGTCTTCGGTTTAAGTTTAGGTGATTTTCATACTTTTTCTTTTTGCTACAAAAAAATTCTTAGCTTCTTGCAACTTTTCTTATTGAAAAATATTCTACTTAAAGGATAAAAAAGGGGTGCCAATCTTGCCTAATTAGTATTAGGCAAGATTGGAGAAAGACATGAAAAAAGAAGCAGTTCTCATTTAACTGCGAAGATTTCAATTATACAATTCTTTCGAGTTCCTATTTAGAAATTTAATTGATTCAAATCGTTTATTATCCATCAGAAATTCAAATCTTAGCCAAATTCAGGAGGTATTCAAATGTGACTTGTTTTACTTATAAAATGGTATTCATTTTAAGCTCTTAAAAACATCAATAGACTTCAGATATCGCTTAAAATGCAAGCAGCAAAATATGGGAAGCTTCATTTAACATAACCTAGCGATATAAATACCACTATCACAAAGATTAGCCCGAGCCAAACAACAAGGTAATTTTCCGTCATCATTAAAACTGGGGTGAGAAAAAAGGAAAGCTGGTTAAAGCAAAGTATAAGTAATGATAAAAGTATGGAAAGCTAGCGAAATAACCAGAATAAGTAAAACACGCGAATAGCTCTTAAAACTCTTATTTTTCTTCTAGTATTTGTGCATTGCCATATAAATGTCAACACGTGCTTACTTGCTTCCAATATATTTCTCTTTCACCCAAACGTACAATATGTAGCTATCTACCTATTTCAGCAGTGGATAGAAAATTGTTTGAAAAATAACAGTCAAAATATGAAAAAGGTCGTTAAGGTAGGAATAGGAAGTTTCCATATGTCATTACTTACACTTTGGGTAATGTCAGTTTAGGTGAGTGCAAAAGGCGAAAACTAGTGTATTAATGTGATATAAAATTTAGTACGTATTCAAATAATTGTTTAGTAAAATATTGAGATTAATACGTGCTCCAATAGCAATAGCTAATATATAATTTGTCTGTTTTATTTGCCACTTACTCTGGGGTAGAGCAAATTTTGACATTGAAAACAAAAACAACAAAAGTGTAAATCCTGCACTACTTTCAGACCAGGGGCAACTCTCACCCTGAAATTAGTTCAGTTTTCTACCATAAAAGTGTATTAGCTAAAAGTTTCTCATTCCATTTCAATATGGTCGGTAAAGCAGCGCTGAATTAAAGCTTTATTCTATTCCTGCTCGTTTTATTTGCCACTTACCCTGCTCCGGTGTAGGGTGTGGCAAATAAAACAGGCCTAATATATGAAAAATTTCAATAAGTATTAAGGCTATTTGGGATATTTCTTTAATTCCCTGTGTGAAGTCAATATTATGAATCCGTTCCAAATAAAAATCATGTCCCGTGCCTGATACATAACTATATATGTAATAACAATTGCAAGGATTACGCATTGCGGAAACATCAGAAAAATTGCTTTGTAAGTGATGAAATAAATTCATTTTAAAATTTTGTGTAGAATATTTACGCACAAGTATAATATAATTTGTATTTCGATTTAAGAAATTTCCAATTGAAATATACAATATGATTTTTGGTGATATATATACATATACGACATGAAATAAATTATTAATATTTTCCGAAAGAAAAGAAAACTGGGGTTTAAAAAATGTAAAATTTGAATTCGAAATACAGAATCAAATAAACCGATATAAACGAACTGAAACGATAAATCATTGGATTTTTGTATAGTCTATTTATCAATCAAAAACTTTTGAAAAACCTTTCCTTTTTTTTTTGTGTTGATGTTATAGAATTTCCTCTTTCATATATATACTATATATACAGAAACTTTTCCTTTCATTCATAAAATGGAAATCTTATTAAGGGATATCATTAAAACTTATCCGGTATTACGTTTTTCTTTTTCAATTCACGCAAAAAATATCCCCTATATATAGGCTTTATAATATGTACAACAAAATAATTTGTAGCTGCATTGATTTTGTATACTACTAGCACTAGGTGTATCAAAAATTATGTATAATAGATGCCACCATTAGGTTCGCCGCACACTTAATACTAGAGGCACACATAGGGTATTCATACCATAGTTTAAGGATACCATGTCGTATACCATATGTGCGTCGTCGAATACTAGCGGAATACCATTTCAACTACGTAGCATAAATCTGGTATTTAAATTCGAAAAAGTGCGTGGTATTCCCTTTTTTACTTAATTTTTTCGGCCACTGTAATCTATTCTTTAGTGATCGCGCCTTTTTATTGAAGCGGAAAATAGCGAATGGAATTTTGTAGGAAAGCTGAGCAACTGACACATGTTTACACTTTTTTTTTGAAAATTTTATTTTAAAAAAATGGAAAAAGTAAAGAAAAAACGCAAAATTTTATCTGTGGATGAAACCTCAAAATTTATAGATCTTTGTAGGAATCATATAGAGGATTTAAGAGGAGCGAAAAGAAATTCCCATATTCTCGCTGAAATGGCAGAATTTCAAATGTCAGACAAATACTATGGTTGATGTGTGCCAACCCCTTTTTATACCATGGTACAAGGCTATACTGTAGTATCGATATTAAGGTATGAATACCATATGTCTGCCTCTACTATAAGTTAAGCTATGCGGGCGTGCTTCACTGGAGTTACATAGTTTAGCTGAACTCGCTCACCCCGTTACACATTTGGACTAAGCTTCGCGGTGATATTTTTGGTAAATTCATACCATCAGTTCTATTTGAGCCATCAGAGAGATAAAATTTCAGCCCTCAAGTACGTCCTAGGATTTCTGTACTCGTTTTGATTCGACTAGGACTCGTCGATTATTTGGGTAGTTGTTTGTATTCAGAACTCGACTCTAATACTCGACGAGTCCGAGTCCTAGATTTATAGCAAACTTAAATAAGAATTTTTGCTTTTCAGAAATACTGGAAAACGACAAGTAATCTTGATGACCTGTATAATGATCTTTCTTCCATAAAAAGAACTTCATTTCCTAATGAAAGAACATTTTCTTCTGTAGAAGAACTTCAGCTATGAGAGTCGTTATTGAAATCTAAAATATTAAACATTCTTGCTTATTGATTTGAATTTAGATTTAGATCCGAAGTCGACTCGGACTCGACGAGTTTTCAAAATTTGGGGCTCGTACTCGCCCAGTCCTAAAAAGCCGAGTTTCCAAAAACTTTATTACGTACGAGATAGAATTCTCATTGTATATACATATTACATATTTTTAATCAAACAACAAAATATGCCAAGCTGTATATGTGACATTAGATGCACATTAGAATTTTCAAAAAGTGCTTATAAACATTTGTTCTAGATTACAGATCTATGCATTACATCTCCTCTGTTACGAGTATAGTATGAAGTAGACATTGAGAAATTAAATCTGCTTAGTACCATTCCTTTTATATTTATTTATATTTAAAAACTTACCGTATAAAGTGAATTATCAATACCACCAGCAAATGACATATTTTTCCAAGTAACGAATACAACATGCTTCGGAATAAATGTATCAGCACCAACAACACCCTCACGTATATCCCACATGACACGTTCTCGTACTTCAACACCAAATCGATCTGTTCTTGTCATTAAATCACGTTCCATCCTGAAAATTTAATGAAGTAAAAAAAAAAAAACAAAAATTTAAATTAATTATTTCTGGACAAAAGTCATTTATTTGTGGAACATGATATAATAATAAAAAGTTAAGTAAAGCATATTCCAACCTGTTTGGAATTATTATGGTTCGTCATATTTTTCATGGTTTTTATTTTATTTAGCAAAATAAAAGTATCAAAGGATAAATTGTTTTAAAAAGAGAATTTTGCTTTAAATAGTTACGATTTACTTCATACTTTAAATGTTCACCTGGGCACTGATGACGTATGTATGCAGAAAACACCAATTTCAAACGGGAATAACCTTTTTTTCATTCATGAAAAAAACATAAGAATTTAAAAAAATCGACATTGTGGGCATTGCCAGTTTTTGATTCTCTACATGTAAAAATGAAAACTTTATGCCAGAGGTCCTCCAAAAACTCGATCACCGATATAAGGTTATTAGGGGTAATAAAATATATAATATAAAAAATCACAAAAACGATGTCTTTTCTTGAATTAATCGACAACCAAACAAGTTTGCGGAGTCCTGCTCTACGCCATTGTCTGCAAATGTTGAAAGGCTTTATTATTGCATGAGTCTCAAGGCGAAAATGGCGAATGGAAAATGTTGGCAACCATATCGAGTGGTGGAAATTGGGTACTACATTTGGACCAGTGTATACAAAACGTTAAAATGTCCAATCTAAATTCAGTCCAAATGTAGTATGGAATATAAAAAATAAAAATTCACTACCATAAACGTATTGACAAAACATAGTAAATTCAGTCAATTCAATTTGGAATCGACCAGCGTAAAAAATAAAATAAAATTTTAATATTAGGTAAATATAAATAAAATGAATGTGCATGCTATAGCTGTGTTTTTTTAAGAATGGTATCCGCGCTTACCAAACATTTTATAGGCGCTTATTTAGCGCCAAATAATATCAGGCGCTAAATTAGTGATGTATAGTATAGTAGACATGTACTAAGAATCGTCTACCAAATGGTAGATGGCGACGTAGTACAACAAGGAGTGCTTCCATGCTCATAGGGTAGTTTATGAAATTTTTATCAGAATATATGAACTGTTTGTAATTTCATTTACAATTTTTATGGCTTTCAATTCATTTTAAACATCACTTTCAACCCATTTTAAGAAGAATGCAAAATTTTCGGAATAAGGCAAGAATATAATACAAAAATACCAACAATCTAAATTTATTCCTCCAGAACATTACTACGAGTAATTACAGGCTTTGAATCACAAATAACGTAATTAACAGAATGTATGAATGTCAATCAAAATGAAATTATATGTTAGAGTATTACTCGTATGTGTGGAAGATATGGTATAAAAGACACACGCAATGTAAAGGACATCGTAATTATTGGAATTATTTTTTTATACCCTATGTCAGAAATGGGGTAGAAAAACTGTCAAAACCAACTATGTTTCAAGGGTTTTTCTTCATAACTTTTTTTCTTCTTTTCAAAATTTCCTCTAATTTGTAGATAACCTAGCTAGACCCTAATAGCATAAATCTAATCTGCATCCAATTTTATTCAAATTGGTATTCTAGTTAGTAAAGTACATCAAAAAGACTTTATGAACAGGCTTATTTTCACGTAGGATTATTCCTTTCTCTATTATCCTTGGACTGAATTTACTGAAATTTAAAATGCTATCTTCTATTTATGTACCATAGTTCATCAATATGTATAATTAATTTAAACAAAATTGGTTCACAAATTTTCTAATTAAATTCGAAAAACCATATAAAAAAAAACAAAACTTTCTGGTCACTCTGATTTTTCCTTAATAACTTCGCTCGCCCTCAGTCGATTTTGGTGAAATGCAATACCAAATCTAGTTAAGGAATAACCAACTCACTTTTTAAATTTCAACCAGATCGGATAACGCGTTGTTGAGTTATCTTGTATATGAACGGACGGACGGATTCAAACAAGTTTTGAATTTTGCGTGATGTGTACGGTAAACTGTTACCAATAAAAAAAGGTACTGTGACAGCTGACGAATCAGGGTTATTAAAAATGGAGCGCTAGGCGAAAGAACAACCTGTTTTCATTGTCGAGTAATATTTAAAAAATAATTAGTCATTTCCTGATCATGTAATTTTCCGTTTTGGTGGTCAGAATTTGCCGCCTATATCATGCGATTTAACTCCGTTGGACTTTAATCTATGGAGTTTTTTGAAGTCTAAGGCTTATGCCAACAAGCCTATGACCACCTACGCCTTCAAGGAAGAAATTAGGCGCTGTATCAACGAAATTCAGCCACATTTATGCAATTATGCAAAATGGTCATAGAACATTTCAATAAAATAGTGCGTATGTGCTAGCAAAACCGTGGAGGCCATTTACCCGATATGCTACTCCATACATAACCCTATACTATATGCTTTACGAATCAATCACCGTTTATTTTGAATAAATTAAATTTCCAATAAAAGTATTGGAAATATGAATAATTTAGATGAAAAAGATATGAAAAGAATGCAGTTCTAATTTGACTGTATTGATTTCAATTAAAAAATTTGATCGAATTCGTATTGATATTTTAATTGGTTTTAGTTAGGAACAATCGTTTACCAACACAAATACTACCAAATTGATAATTTTGACGTAGACAATCCTGCCGACAAGTGTACATTACATAAAGAGATATTCGTTACCCCAAAAGAATTGAGCCACAACATAAGGTCCCTGAAAAACAAAAAATCGTGCGGTTTCGATGGTATCCCAAATTTGGTCATCAAGAAACTGTCCGGCAACATTATCACTATACTAGCGATTGTCTTCAACAACTGCATAAACATAGCTTACTTTCCAACAGCGTGGAAGACCTCCAAAATAATCCCGATAAAAAAACCAAATAAAAATGCACTTCTCCCGACATGTTGCCGTCCTATCTCTCTGTTAAGCTGCTTTAGCAAAGTTTTAGAACGTATAATACACACAGGAATGACAAACTTTTTAGAAGACAACGACATCATACCAAAACTACAGTTTGGATTCAAAAGAAAACACTCAACTTTAGACGCACTAACTATACTACTGTTAAAAATATAATTGAAATAATACTATTTTCTAGTATTCTATAGTATTAGTAATATTGAATTTGTAACGTTAACTAATATCATAATTGGAACAATACTATTGTATAATATTGTATAGTATTGTTGTAGTAGTATTGAATTTGTTTACCGTAACTTTAAATTGTACACTTTTAACTTGAATTTTTAATAAAACTTAGTTGCATTTAAACATTTGAACGGAACGTCGATTTACTTAGCAAGTCCCAATTTTCCCCCTTTTACTTTTATTTTCCACATGGTGCCGAAACCCGGGAAGAATGAGAATTTAAAGTGAATTCAAATTATATTGAAAATACATTTATAAATTAACTTATATCGTTTTTTTTATCGTTGATCGGTTTTCCTTTATATTAATATTGAGCTAAAGCTAAGATATTTCGAATCAAAGTGCAACGGTATGGAATCCGTTTATAGAACAACGTACAGAACGCAGGTTACAAAAATCTGTAACGCCGCGAACGAGTATGTGAAATCGGTAGAAAGTGATACATTAAACGATCGTATTAAAATTATTGATGAACTTTCTATCCTACTGGAACGTCTAAAAACCGCGCATACAAACTTATCGGAAGCAAATATTGCAGTTCGGGCAACTCTGAGACCCGAGCAATATCAAACGAAATGTGACGCTGTGATCGAATATGAAGAAAAGGCCGTCACACATATTTCCATATTGGAAAGAATGATCGTAAAACAACAGGAAGAAAGACCGCAAACGCGGCAAGGAACGTCTAATGATGATTCAAATATGACTCGCATTAGAAATCAAGACAGACCTGGAACGAATTCAGCTAAAATAGAAAAACTTCCCTTAAAGAAGTTTGATGGCGATTTTAACAAATGGTTTCCATTTTGGCAACAGTTTAAAACCGCTATACATGAAAACGATACATTAGATGGGCCGACAAAATTTAACTATCTCCAAGCACAATTAACGGGAAGGGCTGCTGAAACAATAGCGGGATTCGTACCAACAGAAGAATGCTATTTAGAGGCAATAAAATTATTACAAGAATATGGATCGCCTGATCGAATAGTTGACCAATACATCAGCAAATTAATGTCACTACAACCGATAAAGTTCAAAGGCGATACAAATAGTTTGAGGCAACTGTACAATACCCTAACATCAATCATACGATCGCTTGAAACGATGGGCGTAGCTTCTTCACAATACAACGTGATGTTGAAACCACTAATACTGCGATGTTTACCCACTGACTTACAAATTGAATTTTACCGGCAAAATGATGGCAGTAATAAATCTGCAGATACCATAACGAACGATAATGCAGAATCAGCTTCTAATCTTTCGTTTATCGATATGAGTGAAGGAGACAAAGTAGTGAAACAATTGCTTAAATTCATCAAAGGAGAAGTACAAGCTCTCGAACACTTGATTCCTTCTACCAGCAATGAACAATCGAAAGGAAGTGAACGTCGAAGATCGCAAAGTAAGACAGGGACAGTAACAAATTTAATCGCGCCAAAAGTTGATGTAAAAAATTGTTTATTTTGTAATTCAGTAAAACATACAACTTCTAATTGTGATGATTCTACTCAAACGCTTGAACAACGAAAGGAAATACTCAAGAAAAATTCCAGATGCCTTCGTTGTACAAAACCGAATCATTTTGCAAGAGAATGCAGGAATCGTCATTTACAATGTAAAAGTTGTAAAGGCAGGCATGTGTCATCATTGTGTGATCCAAAATACAAACCGCAGTCCAAAGATCGGAAAAACGACAAAACCTTGAATTTGTCAACTGTTGAACATAAACAACAAACATTTTTACAAACAGCTTGTGTATATTTAATATCTCCTGTCAATGGTGAAAAATTATTCGTGCGATTAGTGTTAGACGATGGTAGTATGAAAAGCTATATTAAAAGAAGTGTTTCTCGTGAACTAGAATTGCCAATAATCAAATCAGAAAAGGTTAGCATAATTTCGTTTGGATGTCAGCAACAACCACCAGGAAAGGAATCGAATCAAGTAAAATTATTACTCAAAAGCCAGTACAGTGAAGATACAATTGAACTGAAACTTAGTGAAGTGGATCATATTTGCTTAGATGTACTGCCAATTCCAAATGGCAAACACGTGCGTTTGGTTGGCTTCGAATTGGCAGACACTCATGACAGTGTTCAAAATAATTTAGTTGAAGGAATTAGCATTCTAATAGGTGCTGATTTATATTGGACAATTGTGAACGGGCATATAGAAAGATTAACAGATAAATTAACGGCTGTTTCAACCAAGTTGGGATGGACATTACACGGTCCAGCTGACATCGACATGTGCATTTCAAAAGGTCAGGTATTTTTGTCAACACAGTTAAATTGTTGTCAATTAGATGAAAGTTTAACCAAATTTTGGAATCTCGAAGCCATAGGTATTCATGATAAAGACACGAAATTGGATGCAGATTTCGCAGAAAGCTATTGTACAAAAAATATTGAACGGATTGAGGATCGGTACATAGCAAAGTTGCCTTGGAAAGAATTTAATGGAACGTTTGACAGCAACTATTTTAGAGCGCTATCGCAAGCCAAATCTTTAACACGAAAATTAATGAAGGATGAAAACAAACTTTTTGAATATGATCGAGCCATTTGGAACTGCAGCTCTGATGGAATCGCTGAACCAGTTCGAGATGTAAACAATGGAAATAAAATTTATTATATGCCGCATAGACCAGTGTATAGAGAGGACAAATCAACAACAAAAGTCAGAGTTGTGTTCAACGCTTCTTCTCATTCAATAAGCAGTCTATCATTGAACGATGTTTTATATACGGGAACAAATCTTCTACCGGATCTTTTAGCAGTTCTATTGAATTTTCGCGTAGGACAAATCGGAATAATTGCTGACATTGAGAAGGCTTTTTTACAAATAGAGTTGAATGCAGAAGATCGACATAGCCACAGATTCGTTTGGTATAAGAACAGGCTAACCAGTACTAATAATTTACCTTCATTCCAGGTGTATTTTATGACACGTATTACATTTGGAGTAAATTGCAGTCCATTTATTCTAAATTCAACAATCAGAAAGCATCTCTCTTCTATGCAAGATCAGTTCGAATTTACTTGTAATGTATTAAGAGGTAGTTTATATGTTGACGACTTAGTAACGAGTGTTGATGACATGGAAACGGCAATGAAAATTTACAAGGAGTCTAGGTACATTATGAATGAATGCAGAATGAATTTGCGTAAGTGGCAAACCAATGAAGTAGATTTAAGAACGGTTTTCGCAAACGAAGGTATGACGAAAGATACGAGATTGATACAGAAAGTTTTAGGAATGAAATGGTGTAGTTTTATGGATGAAATTAGTGTCGATTTATCTACAATAAAGAAGCTAGTAAAATCATGTCATGTTGTTACGAAACGAAAGGTGCTGATAGCAGTTCAAACTATATATGATCCGATGGGAATTTTGAGTCCATTTGTCATTAAAATTAAGCTCATTATGCAAACACTATGGAAACGAAATATTGGTTGGGATGATAGTTTGCCGGACGATTTGCTCAAAATTTGGAACGTAGTTTGTAATGAATTAGATGTTATTGATGGTCTATCATTGTCTCGGTGTATTTTTAATGGGAAAAGCGAACATTTGATCGACATACAGCTACATTTATTTTGTGATGCTAGCCCATCAGCTTATGGAGCAGTAGCATATATTAGAAGCAAGGATCGAAGTGGTGCAGTTTATGTTAACTTTCTGTGTGCTAAAAGCAGGGTTGCACCGATCAAGAAATCAACAGAAGACGATTTAACGTTGCCAAAGTTAGAGTTAACGGCGGCTTTGATCGCATCACGACTAAAGAATTTTATTTATTCAAATATTAAAATCAAGTTTAATTCAATTTATCTTTGGACAGATTCAAAAATAGCACTATATTGGATCGAAGGCACTTTGTCTAAATGGAAGCAATTTGTTCAAAACAGAGTACGAGAAATTCGAAGTCATACCGATGATTCGACTTGGAAGCATTGCCCTGGAAAATTAAATCCCGCAGACTTAATTACAAGATCATCAAGTGTTAAGAAACTTCTAAAATCAAACGATTGGTTAACCGGACCGGAATGGTTGCTGAAATGTGAACATGAATGGCCTTCAACTGAAAAGATGGAGAATGAAATCGTATTTGCAGCAACATCACTACAAATAGTCAGCAATGAATTGAAAAATTTTGAACCAATGTTTGAGATCGAGAAATGCAGCGACCTTCGTAGATTGTTGCATATAACTGCGTATTTATTTAAGTATTTTTATTATCTAATGAACAAGGAAATACCGGAAAGAAATTTAACTTCTGAAGACACTGAAAAAGCTAAAATTTATTGGGTTAAAATTACTCAATTAAAATATTTTACCGATGATATCAACTCTATCGCAAACAAGGTATCTCTTGAAAATAATTCTAAATTACTAAAACTTAATCCAGTTTTAGATACTGATAACGTTCTTCGAGCGTATACCAGATTGGAAGAAGGAAATGATATCGAAACTAAACCAATTATTTTACCGAAGTGCCATTTTACGCGGCTGCTGATTGAAGATATGCATAAACGATTATTTCATGCAGGAATAAACGCGGTACTCGCGAAACTAAGAGAAAAATACTGGATCGTTAAAGGAAGACAATTTATAAAAAGTACTTTGAAAAATTGTACTATATGTAAATGGCTTAGCAAGAAATGTGCAGATCAACTGTTTGCTCCACTACCTAGGGATAGACTGAAAATGACACGACCGTTTGATGTAACAGGATTGGATTTTGCAGGACCACTATACATTAAGGATCCTGTTGATGAAACTAGATCGAACAAGGTGTATTTATTACTTCTAACATGTGCTTCTGTGCGAGCAGTACATCTTGAGATTGTATTGGATATGACAACCGAGAGTTTCTTACGTGCATTTAGAAGATTTGCAGGCAGACGCGGATTACCAAGAGTAGTGTATTCTGATAATGCAAAAACTTTCAAACGATCGGAATTGGAATTGAAAAAATTATTTGAACTTTCGAAATCATCAAAATGTATCACATATGCTAGCGATGAGAATATCAAATGGAGATTTATTCCTGAACGAGCCCCATGGTGGGGAGGATGGTGGGAACGATTGATAAGAACGATTAAATATGCCTTGAAGGCGACGATCGGAAGAGCTAGATTGGATCTTGAAGACCGACCTTCAGACAATAACAGTCGAAATTGAATCTATGATTAATTCAAGACCATTAACTTACATGACAGATGATCCAAAGGACTTGTTACCACTAACACCCTTTCATTTTCTTTTAGGTGAGTCATCTACAAATTTGCCTACGACTGATGTTGATAATAAGAGTGGAATTGGTTCGCTCTGGAATGAACGACAAAAGCAATCACACGCTTTCTGGAGAAGATGGTCAACCGAGTACATTCAACAATTGAGATCAGCTCATTTTAAATTACCGAAAACTAATTGTCAAAATCTGAGAGTTGGCGATGTAGTCATTATGGGTGAAAGAAAACATCCCTCGACTACAGTGGAAGTTGGCAATTGTTGAAAATGTGTTTTTGGGACGTGACGGAAGAGTTCGAGCAGTTGAAATTAAAACTGCATGTGGAAGCATAATGAGAAGGCCAATCCAACATTTATGTCCACTTGAAATTACCTAGATAATTTAGGAAATCGATTATTTCGGGCCCGGAGGATGTTAAAAATATAATTGAAATAATACTATTTTCTAGTATTCTATAGTATTAGTAATATTGAATTTGTAACGTTAACTAATATCATAATTGGAACAATACTATTGTATAATATTGTATAGTATTGTTGTAGTAGTATTGAATTTGTTTACCGTAACTTTAAATTGTACACTTTTAACTTGAATTTTTAATAAAACTTAGTTGCATTTAAACATTTGAACGGAACGTCGATTTACTTAGCAAGTCTCAATTTTCCCCCTTTTACTTTTATTTTCCACAACTACATAACAATATAATACACAACCTGACCAAACGCAGAATAACTGTTGCGTCTTTGATTGACCTTGAAAAGGCTTTTGACTCAGTTTGGATCAACGGTTTGATCTGGAAGTTAAAACTATTTAATTTTCCTACTTATCTAATCCTTTTCATCTCCAACCCTCTTTAACATTTTCATTTCCGACATCCCATCAACTCATATCCCCAAAACACCAACAACCCTACTAACTCTTACAATACAATTGCCTTCGCAGACGACCTAATTGTTTTCACCTCTTCACGGTCAATCGAAGATGCAACTAAACGACTGACGAATGAACTAAAAAACATACACGACTACTTAACAACATGGAAATTAAAAATAAACACCGGAAAATGCGAGACAATACATTTCACGGGACCAAACTGCAAATACAAAAGAAAACTGAAAAGGGTGAAAACCAATATTGATGTCATTATAAACAACAACAAAATAAAAACCGTCAATTCAGTAAAGTATTTAGGTCTTCACATACAAGTAAACTTAAACAATATGATACAACTTACACACATTGTAAACAAAGCTAAAGCAGCTTGCTTTATAAACAAATTGTTCGTCCTACACTCACGTATGCCGCGCATATCTGGGCATATAAAATCTCGGTAACGCAATGGAAGAAAATTGAAATTCAGGAGAGAAAATGGCTGAGGAACTGCCTAGGAGTAACTTACAAAAGGCCTAATGCTCATGAAAAATATTCCAATACAGTAAATAACTCTGAACTCTACAAGTTCTGACTGGCACAAAATGACGTCATTGTCATAACTTTTTTTTTAATACTATTTGGTATTCTGGCGCGCTCATAACTAACAACTGTCATAAAAAAATATCATAAGTTCTGACCGACAATATTTTACATCACAACGGAATTTTATATGGGTTCTCTGAGTGATTCAATTGATAAATATGGAATAATTTCCACCATTCTTTTCAACGCACAAATAATTTTACACCGATAGAAAAATTTCAAACGCATACAAACATTTTCGACAGTATTTCTCAAATAACCACGAAAGCTCGCTCAAATTATACCAGTTTTAAAGTGTTATAAATTCATATTTTGGACATTTTATGACCCGTTCGCCAGAATACGAATTTTCGTAGCAGTCATAATTTCAGTCAGAATATTAATGTCATAAATATTTCTGACCGCAAAACTGTCACAATGCCAGAATAAGCATGTTAAGCTAAGCAAGAATTGAATTACCCATTAGATTTAAGTGAAAATTATATTAGATGAACCGTACAATAAATGGATTTAAAAAAAAAAAGGAACAATCGTGACATATTTATTGATGGGGCTTGTTTTCTGACATGGTCGAAACTTTATAAAAAAAGAAAAAAATGGTATACATTTTTACGTCTGTAAAATACCACATACTAGGCTTCCGTTCCTAAAAAAAGGCTCGCCTCATGCCTGGTATTAATTTTATTATTATATCACGTATTTACAATATATTAACATTATAGCCAATTGAATTGTGTAGGTCAAAAGGATAAATATCTAATTAATTTTCATATTGTTGTAATACTATACCTGAAATAGACACCGGGAACACGTTGATCATAATCTGTACCATATATTCGTCCAATACGACATTTTGAGAAAAATATTCCAATAAATGATGGATCATTTCGTTGAGGCCAATCTTTTATTGGAAATACCAAAGGATATGTATAATGTTGTGGTGGATCCGAAAATTCCAAATATCCATTCATTGAAAGCTAATTAATTTTGAAATGAAAATAATTATTATTTAGGTATAAATGGATGTTTATATTAAATTTGAATGATTTTAATAATTAAATTTTTGCCTAAATAATGAATAAAGGTTCAAGCAGAATGACGGATCCACGACGGATTCACGATGTATTAAAATTTTAAATATATACGTTTTCAATTGGGCTACACAGATCGCGATAGATCCACGGCGGACAATTTTTAATACAATACAATCTGAAAACCAAAACTGTGAAATCCGTTGTAGATACGTCATTCTATTTCCCGAATAATGGTGGAAACAGAATGACGTATCCACGACGGATTCACGACGCATTAAAATTTTAAATATATACGTTTTCAATTAGACCACACAGATCGCGACGGAATCACGACGGACTATTTTAAAAGGTCGAAACAGAATGACGGATCCACGACGGATTCATGACGCATTAAAATTTTAAATATATACGTTTTCAATTAGACTACACAGATCGCGACGGATTCACAACGGGCTATTTTTAAAATAATCTGAAAACCAAAAGTGGAATACATTGTAGATACGTCATTCTGTTTCTAGTATAAAATAATCTGAAAACCAAAAGTGTGGAATACATTGTAGATACGTCATTCTGTTTCCACTATAAAATAATCTGAAAACCAAAACTGTGGAATCCGTTGTAGATACGTCATTAGATTTCCCGAATAACTCACCCGAGTATAATTAAATCGGAAACCATAGAATGGCAATTGAAAATTAAAATTTTTATGAATTTGAGGCATCGATGCATGAATATCTTTTTGGTGATCTCCAGTTCCACCAAAGCTGTCCTGATCGAAATACCAATAAAAGAAATGTTTACGGATTTCGGTTAATCTTGCTGTTGTAATTGTGTAATTTCCACGATGTGTAGATGGATCTGGTGGAGCTTTTCTCTCATTTGGATCTGTTGAATAAAATGAAAGAAATTAAATTTATTGTGAATTATATATGATAGTAAAATTAGGTAGCAAAGTCTATATGTTTCGAGCGCCCAACCTGCTATCACATTCTCTATTATAGATAAGCTAAAAATATTATTTACAAAAAATGGAAATAGTAATTAAAAAACGCAAAAATTTTATCGCTTGATAAAACTTCGAAACTATGTTTAATGTGTGCCAGTGCTTTTTTATACAACGGTACAAGCTATACTTTATGATCCGATTGCAAAGGTATGAATATCTTATGTGTGCCTCTAGTTTAAGATAGTCCAGCTATTCAATACAAAATCTGAACTGTTGCAGCAACTTGAAATAAAAGTCCCAGAAGAATTTGCATAAATGTTAATTAATTAAATTTCGAAATTATTATTTTCAACTAAAAAACTTGATAATTTTTGTTTCTCAATTGACAGAATAGAATATTTTAACTAAACGTTTTATCATCAAATTCTGCTTAATAATTTGGCTTAAAAAAATGTAATTTAATGTAACGAAATCAAGCTGATTCAGAACAGATTGATCACGAATAATGAAATAATGTACCATAAAAAATGAGCAAAGCAAACCATAGTAGTGAATTTACAATTTCTCTATATCGGCCGGACCACTATGGAACTTTCCCGATAATGTCACCAAATATTCATTTCAGGTCTCCTATTCTAAATGTACATTCCAAGTTTCATGAAAATGTGACTAGTATTGGCCCAATTATTAAGGTTTCTTTATATCACCCTGCCGCAACCCCCACCGAGGGGAGACGCATTCTATCTTTTCACTTGCCCTATCCAGAATATACACACCAAGTTTAAAGAAAATCGGCCTATTATTGAGTGAATTATTGAAGTTTTTCTTTTTCAGCCCTCCACAACCGACTATTATTAACCAAATTAGTGAAGTTTCTATATTTCCACCACAACATTTTGTCAAAAAAGTTTTGCGCATTAGTGTTGCCAGATGTAAATTCCGTTGAAAAGTTAATATGTTCTGACTTAGATCCTAGTACGCAAACTGTGCAAATCTCATCAAAATTGGACGAGCAGTTTCAGTTTAACAACAAGTGCAAAAATAGACTATATTTGGACAAAATGTATTTTTAGACAGTGTTGCCATAGTCGAATATGGCCCAAAAACTAATCAGATCTAAGTTAGGATCAAATACATGAACTGTGTAAATTTTATCGAAATTGGCCCAACAGTTTAGTCTGAACCGTGCGGACAAAATTTTGCCGTTTTTAGACAGAAAGAGCGTTACCAAATAGTGTTGCCATATATTAATTTCGCCCAAAATCTAACACCATCTGGCATTTGATGCAACACCAAATGGTGAAAGTTTCATGGAAATCGGACCATCCATTCAGATTTTATTAACGATTTAAAAAAGCGGACGGACGGACGGACGGACGGACATGGGGCTAATTATTTTTGACGAAACGGATTTTGCACTTATTTTCATCTTCCTATCCCTTCTAAATCAAAAGTTAGATTTTCGCACGATTATAGTACTTTCCTATAAACATTCGTTTATCGGGAAAGTAAAAAGCTTGAAAAATTGTGGTATAAATAAGAAGAAAAATCACAAATCAGGGATTAATGCGGAGGCGTTAGGTGCGATAACAAAGAAATTGTTTATCATGAGCAATTCACGAATCTATATGATAGCAATTGTAAAAAAGTGACCAGTATTGATGAACAGAAAGGTCGTTGTATTCCATCATGGCAACGGCAGACGACATCCATTTGTAATGAATCAGAAATCTAGAAAGAGATGGATTTTTGAAATTTTTGCTAGGATTGATCGAATAAAAATATCAGAGTCTCTCCACAAAATTTAGAAAAATTGGTAGTGTGTGACGGTATCGTGTAAGATTATTGTGAGAGTATGCAAACGCAGATGAAAAGCCCTAAATCAGATGAACAAGTTTATCTGCGTTTGAGGGGAATCATCTGGCAGATGAAGAATCAGATGGGGAAATAAGAAATACAGAAGCCGACAAAATTAGTAGGATGATTGTTTCTCCCTTTCTGTTTAACTAAATTTTGCATAAGTGCATCCTATACTTTTATCAGAATAGGATGTCGGCTGTGTGGAGATTGGCCTTTAGGTTAAACTGTCAATGCATATATTTGACAATACTATCGTATATGTAAGCTTTCAAAAATAGTATATGACATTTCTATGAAGTGTTAATAACAATTTTTTATTACATTGATTATGTCTAATTTTAAATCATTATTTTATTACAAAGAAATCTGCCATGGATAAGTGTCCTTTGTTCGTGAAAGTTAGTCAAAAGCTTGCATAGAGTAGTTTCGAAAATTCAAAAATAACGATTTCGATGTACAAGACAAAGAGCAGGAAATCCCAAAAATAAAATTTAGATGATCAATTGGAAACATTATTGTATACAGATCCTTGTCAAATTCTTAAAGAGTTGGAACAGTTTTTATATTAAAGCCAACTTAGATCTGATTAAATTTTCAACGAAATTCTCTTATGGCAACACTAATTAACAAAACTTTTTCTAAAACATTTGTGTATACAAAATGTGCGGTCGGATTTTAACGAAATTTATAACAGTTTAGTTTAGTTATCTAAAGCCGATTGAGGTTTTTTGTTAGAATTTGACTAAGGCAATACTTTTTCTGGACAATTTATGGAAACCAAACTACTGGATCGAATTTAACGAAATTCACACACTTGAAGTATTTGGGACTTAAAGCATATATGGTTAAATTCCGGATTCTGAACGTAAATGGGACATGCGGAAGTAGAACGGTTCGTAAACAGAGCAGAGGCGGGGCGGGATGAATGCGAGACCAAAGCGGGACGAATGCGGGACAAGAGTAGACTAAGCGATACGAAAACTGAGCAGGTTATAAAAGAAGAGCGCAGTGGAGTATTCAATGATATTATCGGGAAAGTTCTATAGCGGTCAGGCCGGAATAGACTAACCTGTAAATTCATTGCTAGGGTTTGTTTTGCTCATTATTAAGTATAAGTAATTACATATAATCCAAATAGTTTTCAAGTTGAATTTAATATTATGAAATTATAATTAAACTAAATTTAATGTATCTTAATAGATTATTTTTGGCATTAATATGAGCCCAACACCAATTACCGTTGGCATTACATTGCTCACTTGTATAATATAATGTTTAATTGAATATCATTATAGCTGAGGTCGACAAATTAATTGGATTTTATACAACTTTAGCGACCGCAGCAATATGATTTATCTTTTCATAATTCAAATATATAATATCAACTAAATTCTTCAAACATTATTGGCTTGAAAGAGTTTATTTAAATCTTATTTAATTAATAATTTATAAATTCTTCCAAGAATACCATATATGCGCCTACATAATTAAAATATTAATGTGTTTTTCATTTTCATAATATCCTTTGAACTAATTACACAAAATTTGTATTAAGAGTTGTATGAACACATATGTTTATGTATTCCTTTATGGGAATTTACTAGAAAATGTATCAAATTTATACAAAACTTATGAACTCATTATATTGTAATCTGATAACCAAGTATTTTAATCATTTATAAATCGGTGAACACAATTATATTCGAAAACGTATTATTATTATATTTAATTGACAGTTAAAAATTTTTATTACTAGAAAATTTAAATTTGAGTCTAGAATTCAAACTAGTAACTTAACTAGAAAAAAAATGATCAAATAGGATCACTTCTGAAAAGTTCATGCGTCTAATGTGCATCTAATGTTACATATTCAAATTAGAATATTTTTTTTTGTTTTATTTAAAAATATCAAATACAATTACATTTCTATTTTGTGCGAGGTCACAGAAGAGATGGAACAATATCAGAGATGCAAACCGGTTTCTTCGAACCGCTTTGAACCGAACTAAAACCACTGAACCATCGAAATTTTCCGAACCAAAACCAAAATCAAAACCAAACCACTTTTAAAATGATTCGGTCGAACCAAACCAAGACCAAAACCATTTTCAAATTAATACTTGAACCGAACCATAAACCGAAGTTTTTCTACTGGTTTATGGTTCGGTTTAGCTGAAAAATAAGTCCTATAATTTTCATTTTTTTTTTTTAAAAAATTGAAGAAGTCTACTACAGTTTCTTGTAAAAACGATGGTTAATCAACATTCAACAGTTTGTCAGTTTCACAGTTTTCAAATTTGTTTTTAACGAGTAATCAAGCATGACACAGTTTTTCATTTAATGAAATGATAATTAAAATGCAGTATTGTTATGACAAATAATCACCCAGAAAATTTAATGCGGCATTTTAAAAGAAAGCTCTCGGATCCTAACTGACACGAAGCGAACAAATAAAACAGCTGAAAAAAATATGCCAAGCAAATCTACATTGGCTTCCTTCGTTTCTGTCACAACAACTAAGAAAAAAAATATATATGCTCTGAACCAAAGCCAAAACCAAACCAAAACCAAACCAAAAACCAGAAAGAAGAATTATGCTTAAACCAAAACCGAACCAATTGCAAAAAAGTTTTGGTTTGCATCTCTGCACAATATTACGAGTACATGAAATGAAAGTAGGATATGAAAAGCTGAGTAATACTAGAGACAGACATATGGCATAGATACCATGATTTAAGAATACCATGTAGTATACCACATATGTGTCACTTCATACCACTTCAAAAAGTGAAGTATAAATATGATAATGAAATAGCATTAGCAATACTATAGTATTGATACCATAGTATGAATACTATATGTGTGTTTTTCATATAACGTGAAAATGACAAAGAAGTAGATAAATTCACATATGGCGGTATAAGAAAGGCAAGCAAAAAGAAAATTTAACATTCGCACCATGAAAAGAAAATATACACAAATTCTTATACGAACTGATGCTAAAGAGTGTGGTTAAAGGAAAAGTAAATAGGAAAACATATAGTAACTGAAAATTGATCTATAACCGATATTTAGATGCCCTATTGGAGAAATGGGACACAAAAATAGCCAAAACTAATAATAACATATTTCAAGGCTTTTTCTGCATAGTTTTATTTCTTGTTCTTCAAATTTGTAGATAGCCTAGATCAGGGTTTCCCAGACTTTTAGCAACGCGACCCTTTTCAAAAAAAAATTTCATAGAGCCTGTCAAGAGATTATGCATAAAATGTTGGCTGTGTTTCTTTATTTATTCTAGAATCGGAATAGAAAGACTAGAATTTATTATTTTTATTCCATTTTTGTTTCTTCATTCATTCTATTTCGTTGCGTTTAAAAAAACTTCTTAAAATTACTACACGTTTCTGCAACTTTAACAGATTTTACGCGACCCAATTTTAAATCTAGGCGACCCAACTTAGGGTCGCGGCCCCCTGTTTGGGAAGCCATGGCCTAGATCCAAATAGCCTAAATCTATTCTGAAAATTTTATTCAAATCGGTATATTCGTTTTTAAAATACGTCCAACTATTTTCTTTTCGCCATTATTCGTAGACCAATTCCATTGAAATTAAGCATAATATCGCCTATTTATGTATTCAACGCATGGAAATAATTTCAATAAAATTGGTGTAGAAACTTTTCAATTGAATACGAAAAACCATAAAAATTTTCAAAAGTACCTGTCAGTTTATTCGTCGCTTAAACTTAGCGCTTAGTCAGAAATGCATCCAGCCATATTGCTAGATTTAAGTGCTTCAAGCGGTTTATATTAAAAGAGATTCGAATATTAAGAAAAAGTTCCTAAGATATACGATTAAGCTAAATTTTAGGATTTGAAAATAAATGCTTTATTTGATTCAAAATGGTTAATAAAAACATATACTAACTTAAAATCGGCCTATAGCCGATTTTTTGATGCCCTATGGTAGAAATGGGGCAGTAAAATTGTCAAAACCAACATTATTTCAAGGTTTTTTCTTTATAACTTTGTTTCTTCTTCTCAAAACTTCTTCCAATTTGTAGGTAACCTAGACCATACTAGCATAAATCTAATTTGTAAATTTTATTCAAATCGGTGTATTAGTTTTTAAAGTACATCAAAAAGAACTTTATAAAGAGGGTAATTTTCTCCTAGGATTATTTCTTTCTCCTTTATCCTTGGACCGATTTGATTGAAATTAACATGGTATCGTGTATTTGTGTAGTTAACCTATGTAATTAATTTCAATAAAATTGATTCACAAATTTTTCAATTAAATCCGAAAAACCATGAACAAAAAAACGACAAAACTTTTAGGTCACCCTGGTTTTTCCTTTATAACTTTGCTCCCCCTGGATTTATTTTGCTCAAATGCAACACCAAACCAAGTTAAGGAATAAGCAATATTCTAGTAGTACCTACCATAGGGCATAAAGATACTTACGGTAATTAAAGCAAGTGTTATTGCTCTGAAAGTGTATGAAAAGAATAAAAGAAAGAAAAGGAAATGTTTGGTACGAAAATTGTATCAAGAAAGACAGTCTTATACTGAGCTATCTGTAAGACGATCAGATAATAAATTATTGTGAAAGTAAACTTGCACCAAAGTGTAATTATATTAAAGTCTGGAAAGTTCCTATCCTTACCGTACCGCCGTTTTTCAAATTTTGCCTGTTCTTTCTCAAACAATTTTCTATCCACTGCTGACATAGATAGAACTAAAAATTTTACGTATGGGTGAAAGAGACACATTATTTTAAAAAACATCCCATTTCTCGCTTTTGGGTAATTTTAAAATGTAAACAATGAAACACAGGCAGAAATTAATATACAAATGCACACACACCAGAAAAAAAAATTTGGCGCATATTTTTTTTTCTGGTATGTGTGGGAAATTTATAAGATTTAGTCCCATATTTTAGATTCCAAGGGTAATTCATAAGATTCCATCTGATTTTTAAGAACATTTCATTCTCTCTCTTGCTGATGGATTTTGCCTATGAAAAATATATGTACTCTTGCGTATTTTTTCCCCCGTTTGCCACGTGCTTTTTCTAGCTAATTCGCTAGCTTTCCGGACTTTATTATTAATTACACTTTGCTTGCACTAAGCGCGCGACTAGTCGTAGGTTAATAGCAACACGACTATCCATTTTGTTTGATTGTTTTCACAATTTTTTGCTTGTAAAAGTATCAAGTTTATATTGGATTTTATAAAAAATAATGAAAATATGAATTCAAATTAGTCAGAGCGCTTTTAAATGTTTTCCCCATAAAATTTCATTTTCCATAGTCCTACAAGAAATTCACAGGTATTATATCAATATTTTTCTTAAATTCTTAAAGCTTTATTACAATTAATTTTATTTTGTAGAAAATTACTAAAGAAATATTAAATTCTTTCAGAAAAATTTCTTAATATTTCATTGAAGACAAAATGAATTCATAATTTCTTTTCTATAGAAAAAATAAGAGAAGAATTTGGTCATACCCAAAAATTTCTCATATTCTATTGAAGTAAGAAAATCTGAAGAAAAAAACATATCGTAACTGAAAATCGGCCTATATCCGATTTTTTGATGTACTATGGTAGAAATGGGACAGAAAAACTGTCAAAACTAACATTATTTCAAGGTTTTTTCTTTATAACTTTGTTTCTTCTTCTCAAAACTTCTTCCAATGTGCTGGTAACCTAGACCCTGATAGCGCAAGTCTAATCTGTAAATTTTATTCAAATCGGTATATTAGTTTTTAAAGTACATCATAAAAACTTTTTTATATATGAAGATGGTTATTTTCTCCTAGGATTATGTCTTTCTCCATTATCCTTAGACTGAAATTTAACATGGTATCGTCTATTTATGTAGTTAACCTATATAATTAATTTAAACAAAATTGATCCACAAATTTTCGAATTAAATCCGAAAAACTATCAACAAAAAAACGACAAAACTTCCTGGTCACCTTGGTTTTTGCTTAATAACTTTGCTCTGGATCGAATTTGCTCAAATGCAATACCAAACCAAGTTAAGGAATAAGCAACTCACATTGTAAATCTCAAAATCGGACAACGCGTTTTTGAGTTATCTGGTATACGGATGGACGGATGGACGAACATGCATAAATCGATATAGCTTTTGATTCCCTGCACAACCATACCCTTTCTACGCTGATTATTTCGATGTGTTACAAATGGAGTGACTAAACTTTACCCTCTGGTAGTACCTACCATAGGGCATAAAAATATGTTTTTATTTTTTAGACTTTAGCTAAATAAATAATAGTAGTAATAAATAATAATTTGTAAAAAGCGTTGGAAATACAAAAAAAATGGTAACCAAATTCTCTACATGTGAGGAAAGTAGGGCAGAAGGTGTTCAATTGTTGTTTACAATGTAAAAATTTGTTCTGCCACAGAGTAAGTTGCAAAAAAATACGATAAATAGGAGTAGTTGTCGCGTTTTGGAAGACATCTTCAATTTTCAGTTTTATTAGTTTATTTTTTTTTGGTGCAAATGCAGAATAACTAAAAAAAAGGCACCACAATCGCGCTTTAAACTTCAGGAAGGAAAGCTCTTTAATAGTGTACTTGTATTTAAAATGATTTTAATTTCTTTTTCCTTTTCAAATTTGGAAAATCTCTCATTATTTACTATACACTTCTAACAACTGATGCTTTTAAAGCTCAACTGAAAATTACGTATCTAAATAGGCTTGTCAAAAGCCGTGTCTATTTAACTTGTGTCTTACACAGGGTCTACATTAGCCAATATTTCTGGTATACCAATTGGCTTACCAGAAATAAAATACTACCAGTTTTTTTTACGTGGGCCAATACTGGTATGCCATTTCAGTATCTGACATGCCGTTGAACCGAGAACAGAAAATAAAAATAGCCAAAATATTGGCTTTAAAGCGTCGAATTAATTTCTGTGGCAATATTTCCCCATGCCCCTTTTTTAAAATCAATCCTTCTATATTTTTCTTCTTTTTCTCGAACATATTTATCAATTTGATAATTTCACTCCGCAAAAATTTAGTTTCCGCCATTTTATTAAATGCAAATGTCAAAAATTGGTATACCAGCGCTGTCTACGAAAATGGCATACCAGAATTGTCATACCAGAAAAATTGGTATACCAGCGTGGTCTACACTAGCTTTTTAGCAACCAATTTTGCTGGTACACCAGAAATATTGGCTAATATAGACGCTGTGTTAAAAGTATCAACTGAAAATTAATGTTAGTAAAATTAAAGATAGTTTTAAGGTAAATAAGCCTTTCAAAATACCCTAAATCAGAATTGATAAATTTCGCAATGCGTAGAACTTTGTAACATACTTTTTTTTTGTATGTACGATAACTCGGGAACAGTTTATCTAATTTTGTTCAAATTTGATAAAAAGATAGGATATAACAATGGAATGAATTAATTCGATTTTAATAGGAAATACTAAACAGGAATTGTTTTTTTTACCAAAATATATTATGGTGGTTTGTCATACTAGAGATTTCATTATACATATTCGTGGGCGGCTACTCGTATATACAGTATTTCCCCTTATTTTGTAGGAAAACAACTTCGTGTAAAGAACCGTCCAAAAGCACAGTTTTTTACTCAGTTTAGCATGCGCAAATCTGATTTGCGCAGGCAAAACTGAGCGTTTGGACAAGTCACAGGTCGTTTGCGCAGGCAAAAGTGTGGGCTGTGCGATTTCAGATCGTGTCTGAAAAATAACTGTGGTACGTGCATGCAAAACGTAGCGTTAAGAAGTTCCAAAGAAAACTGCGTAAAAAAAATGGAAAAGACGGTACCGTGTGGACACAAAATTTGCGCAAGCTTTCCCACAGAAAAACTGCGCAAACTACGACTGAGTAAAAAGACTGAGCGTCTGGACCGTACTTAAGAGCTTCTTCTAACAATTAAATATTATAAAAACACACGATTATTGAGCCGCTCAAGTAGCTTAACAATCGATTAAATATCGTGCCGAAGCCCTGAAGTCAAATCGCAAAAACCACGCTAAAGGTGGGCGATGTCAACATTTTTCGTCGATTAATGCGATATTGTGTATCAATAATTTCTTTCAAGTGATCAAACTGTTAACAAGGAAATAATTTAGGCGTTAAGGTTAGTATGCAGTTCATGGGATACTAAATTTCCCATACATATTTGACGTTTTCGTAATTCAAACGAAAAATTTCATCCATAAGTTCGTTTTGCCAGTATGCAGTTCACCAGCATAATTTCTATATTAATATAGATGGCGTTATAGAACTCTTTTTTTTTCGTTTCAAATAAATGTATTAAAATGATTTCATTCTGAGTGGAAAGCTGACATTCCTTTATAATATTTAGAATATTTAGCGTGAACTTTTCTTTTTTTGTTTTAGTTCAGGCACACAAGTTAAGACGCAATTTTAAAATTTTTTTTTATATGGAAATTGTTTTCTATTTTAATAAGTCTCTACGTATTAATATTTCGTTTCGTTTTTTAATGTGCAATTTTAAAGACCGTGTTAAAATTTCATTTCGCGTGAAATGCATAAGATACTTTATGCGTCGTTTACGTCAAGGTATTTGTAATTTTTCTATAATGATAACCCTACTGCTCACGCTTCATTAATTGTTTGAGAATTTATGACCAAACAGTCAACAAATAAAAGAGAATTTGCTGTGCTTTATTTACGATATTTTTTGAAATTTGGATTTTTGAACTTTTTTACAGTATTAAACGCGTTATCTTAACTTTTTAAATGATAATTTTAATTTTAACCAAAATGTGAAGTGTGTGTGTCAAATTAGATTGTTTATTTCCCCAGAAATTGCCAAGAATTATTAAAAATAAAGTCATATAGTAGAAAGTAGATATGAATATATTGTATTTGTCAAAGCTAGAGTTGTTTTAGGTCAGACTAAAAATGAAAAGTATGATACGAAATCTTCATGCGATAAAAAGGCACAAATCATGTCTACATAGTAGATCTATTTTATTTGCCATACCCTACTCTGGAGCAGGGTAAGTAGCAAATAAAACGAGCAGGAGTAAGAGAAAGCTTCAATTCGAATGTTTGTAGCGCTGCTTAGCAACCATATTGTAATGAAATGAGAAGCTTTTAGCTAATACACTTTTTATGGTAGAAAACTGAACTAATTCCGGTGCAATAGTTTACATCTGCTCTGAAAGTAGTGTAGGATTTGCTCTTTTGTTGTTTTTGTTTTCAATATAAAAGTTTGCTCTACCCTAGAGCAAGTGGCAAATAGAATAGACCTAATTTCTACTTAATGGCTTCGATGTTTTCATGTCTTTAATAAGAAGGTTGCAGAAGGCTATATCGGATCACATCCGCTAAAATGGTGGCTTTCGCAAATTTAAACCGTTCTTCACGAAAGTATTAATAAAAACCGCACCTAAAATCGTAATCAAGAATCGAATATTCGCGTATTTTATAAAATTGATTTATCATAAATTAAATTTAATCATTTTGAAATTCTAAATTTACAATTAAATAGGGATACAATGATTTTCAAACATTCATATACTAAGAAAATAATAAATATTTAAGAGTCTATACGCAATATATATTAATATACAATTAATAATAAACTTTTGATAATAATTCACACCTTTATAATTCCAAGAAGAAAAAAAAAAACAGCTATGAATCACTTATCAAAGCCAAAAGTTAAACAATTTCAAAACAATTTGTAATCTACACCATCGTCGCTTATCAGAATTTTGATGAATAATAATTTAAAATATGAATTTCCAACGAAAGAAAATCATTCAATGTTCATTAAAACTTATATTATTTAAGCGTATTTTAACAATTTAAAACATATAGAAACCCTAAAATTGGCTTATAGCTGATTTTTAAATGTCCTATGTTAGAAATGAGACTCGTAGTTAATACAAATCTAGAGCTCTAAGTATGAGAATTGACTTTTAATTCTGAGAATTGAAAATTCAGTTGAGGAAACTTATCTTCAGTTGTCGAAACTTTACAATTTTTCTTTGTGCAACTGAAACTAATAATATTTCAAAGTTTTTTCTTTGTTATTTTATTTCCTCTTCTGGGAATTTGCTTTAATAACCTGGGTACTAATATCTAACATCTATTTTGCAAAATCAAATCGGGATAAGCAGATAGGAAAAACTAAACAAAAATTATGACAAAACTTAATGGACTATCCTTATTCCCAGACAGATCTCCGATTTTAATGCTCATTATTGCCAAATCGGTCATTAAAACTCGATAATGACCTTTATTTACGTACTAATGATCAATTTTAAGTATCGTTTCAAGCATCATTACTGTTTTAATTATCAAATTAAATTGTGAAGAGGTCCCTAATTGTTGCTTCACACTGTTTACAGGGCCATCTACATTTGAACATTTTAAAAATTTCATGTGATTTTGACATATTTTCTTCTTTCACATAAACTTAAAAGGAGGAAAAATGCTAATTATTCTAAAAATTCCTTAAAATTTACTAAAAACAATTTAAAAAAATTAATTTCATTGAATCAAAATTAATAAACATTCTATTTTGAAAATTATAAACAAAATAGTAATTTTTTTAACCTTTTGGGATGACAATAATAATGATCATTGTGAAAAAAGAAGATGTGTCATGGGTCATCCAGAAATATCATTAGAAAATAATTATTGTAATTAAAATCAGAGATTTGTCTAGAGCATTATATCAATTTTACCGAAATTTGGTAATTAATTTAAACGAAATTGCTACAGAAATTATTAAATTTAAGTTCTACGATATATCTTTTGATTTTTTACATATCTAGTCCCTGGAAATCTTTCTCTGATTATTTTTTCTATAACGTTACAAATGTATTGACAAAACTTATTAACCCTTCGGTATTGTCTACCATAGGATATACAAATTCAAAACAAATAGGAAATTCATATTATGTATTTTGAAAAAAAAATTTTCCTACCCCAACTATAGCTGTAAGGATCGTATTCATCTAATTCCCCAAAAAAATCCGATTCCATATATTTGCCAGCTCTCGTTTTTGGAAAGTTATTTCTCGATTGGGGAACAGGTTGTTGTGTGGCATTATCTTCTTCTGGAGTGATTTCTACTACAGGTGCCTTTTCAACAAGTTCCACTGAAGTATTCAATTCATTATCCTTATTTTCATTTTCCACTTGTTCAGTCACATCATCGATTGTTTCACTTAATTTATTATCAGTATCATCATTTAATATATGGTTCACTTCTGATTCACTTGTTTCACTTTTTTCACTTTTTTCACTATCTTGAGCAATTATTATTTGCAAATTTATGAATCCAATCAAAAGGAAAATCACTATTCTTCGATTTAATCGCATTTTTACGCGATTATTTTTCTAGGATGGATTCGTAAAAGATGAATTAATTAATAAATTTTTTAAATTAACACATTGATTTAGGTTTTCCTTTTCTTTTAAAAGAAAAACGCACCAAATTTAATATTTTTCGACTATTTCGTAAGGGCGGTGCCTTAAAATTAATAAATATATTTCTAAATTTGTACTAATTCACCTGTTAAGTAGTATATAGAAACTTTTTTTATCTTATCTTATCCAAAGAAAAAAATTTTTTTAACATATCTTATCAGACACCAAATATGATAAGAGTTAAAAAAAGCAGGTTAAGCTTATGTCGCGATCGATGCGTATATAATGGATTGTTCTTCTATTATTTACCATACAAGCACAGATATTATCTGTGATACAAGTAAAGTTTGTATTGCTTTTTTCCCATATTAGAACGAGAAATAAAGCTTTGTGATTGTAAAAAACTATGAATTTCAAACTTTTATGGACCTATTAAGGTATGATCGAAATACATAGTGTCAGAACAACATTTCCTTGCTCACAACATCATAATGAAAATTCTTTTCTAATACTAGAGGCACACATAGGGTATTCATACCATAGTTTAAGGATACCATGTGGTATACCATATGTGTGTCGTCCAATACTAGCTGAATACCATTTCAACTATGTAGCATAAATCTGGTATTTAAATTCGAAAAAGTACGTGGTATTCCCTTTTTTACTTAATTTTTTCGGCCACCGTAATCTATTCTTTAGTGATTGTCGCGCCTTTTTATTGAAGCGGAAAATAGCGAATGGAATTTTGTAGGAAAGCTGAGCAATTGACACATGTTTACACTTTTTTTTTTGAAAATTTTATTGTAAAAAAATGGAAAAAGTAAAGAAAAAACGCAAAATTTTATCGGTGGATGAAACCTCAAAATTTATAGATCTTTGTAGGAATCATATAGAGGATTTAAGAGGAGCGAAAAGAAATTCCCATATTCTCGCTGAAATGCCAGAATTTCAAATGTCAGACAAATACTATGTTTGATGTGTGCCAACCCCTTTTTATACCATGGTACAAGGCTATACTGTAGTATCGATACTAAGGTATGAATACCCTATGTGTGCCTCTAGTATTACGCAATTTGGAGTAAATCTAAGAAGGAAAGCCAAATCGAACCGAGCTTATTCAAAAAGAAAAGTCTTCATTGTCACAGGGATTTTAGACTTGGATTCGAAAGACCTCGTGAGGGAGTTAATGGGAATACATGGGCGTATTTTAAATCGAGTAGTTCGAAAACTTAAAATGCAGAAGACGATTGTTATCTCTCTGTCCTCTGTTCCTCTCCCTGCTTCAGAGATATCCAAATTGCAACTGATGCAGAATGCTGGCCACTTTCTGAAATGCTATACTTTAATATTTTAAAAGTAACAGAAGGCACTAGATCTAAAAAGAGTTTCAAGAAAATCTAAATTGAATTATTAAAAAACTAAAAGTTTTCAGCTTTAAAATAAAAGACTGTATGTTTGCATGTTTGCAATTTTCCAGTATAATCTCCTGCAAGCTCGATACACTTAGTTAGATGCATTTATATTTTTACTATCCCTTCTGGATAATAAAAATTTAAAATTTATAAATGCCTATTTTGAAGATTTACAAAATAGGCATTTATAAATTTCCTCCACCCAAGTCATTCCTTCATGTATGGAAACAGGTAATAGTCTCACGGAGATTAATTTGGAGAATACGGAAGATGGTGAACTAATATGGTACGCATCGTAATTCGTGTTGTTGAAAATGTGATGAATTTCAAAGTTTTATTAAAACTCTATTATTTAGGTTAAAGTTTATTTTAAAACGTTAAGAATGTCCTACAAAGGAATTACATTAATTTGATAAAAAGAATTTTAAAACACCTTCTTTTAGTATTGAATTTCCAATTATTTCCTAATTTTTTATATAATAAATATTTTCATTAATTAATGGCGTCCACTTTCTTCCTTTTGTTTCTTCGTTCCCTTGGTTTTTTCTTATTTACCATAAATTTGCGAAGGCTTCTATATGACATAAGCCAGGGTTAACTGTAGTTGAATTGAGCAGGGTCGTCAACACGTATAATTGTTTGCCTTGAATATATCGTAAGATGGCGGTTTTAAACGATTGGGGAGAAACGTGGAACCCATCTAGTGAATAGCCTTTTCACCTATAAATCTTCATGTAAGTTGTCCAATATACATTCACAGGCGTTAGCTATAATGTCACCTATTTAATACACAGTTTCAGTTTTTGATTTCCTAAGCTGATATCATAGACTTCTTCGACAATTTCTTCAGTTGTCACCTTACACGATCATTTAAATCAATATTTGATGATTGTCATCGAAGGTATAGGAAGGGTATCAATTGTCTTTGCTTTGCTTGCTTAGTTATGTCCCCTCTTTTCATACTCCATTTTAAATTTTCAATTCGATTAGAAGTCGATCTGGGTTTACATGCAAATTTCAAGTCGATCAGAAAATTTTTGTGACCGGATTGACTCAAGTCGATTTGAAGCCGACTTCAATCCGATCATGTAAACGAAGTAACTGATTGATACTGAATTTTGTCCATATTTACTAGAAAGTTGTTTACTTTTAATTGGTGTCAAAACCAGACCAATTGAGAGATCGATGTGGAACTTTACATGTACAGTGTCTTTTAATAGGGACATAACAATTTTGAATCTTTATATCAACGCACTCTTAAACATTAATAATGACCAGTCAATGTCAAAACGTAGATTAAAGTCAACATTTTTATCATGGTAAAGTTCACCAACGAGCAACGCTTGGAAATTATTAAAAATTACCACCGAAATTCCGAGTCGGTGGTCGTAACTTTAAGAGCACTTAATCCAATTTTCGGCCGTAATAATCGTCCCACCCGACAGGCTGTGCGTACTATAGTGGATAAATTCGAATCAACATTTTCACTATTGGATGTTCCAGTGCCAATGAGACGTCGTACTGCTCGCAGCAATGAAAATATCGCAGCCGTAAATGAATCAATTCAAAATGAGCCAAATCAGTCCATTTCACGTCGTTCTCAAGAATTGGGGATATCTCAAACGTCATTGTGGCGAATTTTGCGAAAAGCTCTTGGCTTACACCCTTACAAGATCATATTGACTCAAGAACTGAAGCCACTTGACCATTTGAAGCTCCGAAACTTCTCTGTTTGGGCTCTGGCAAAACTGGAAGAAAATCCAGAATTTCATCAAAAAATCATCTTCAGCGATGAAGCCCATTTCTCGCTGAATGGCTTCGCCAACAAGCAAAATATGCGTTATTGGACAGCAACAAATCCACATGTCCTTCAAGAGACACCATTGCATCCACAAAAAATCACTGTATGGTGCGGTTTACATGCCGGAGGCGTGTTTGGGCCGTATTTTTTCGTTGATGCGAACGATCGCCATGTTACCGTCAATGGAGAGCTCTACCGTGCCATGTTGGAAGATTATTTTTGGCCGGAATTAGATGAAATTGATATCGGCGATATGTGGTTTCAACAAGACGGCGCTGCAAGGCACACAGCACACGTTACAATCGATTTATTGAACAATCGAACAATAAATCACTGAGTGAATTAAAAAGTATTTAAAGATGAGAGTGCTTACAGTGAAGATATCATTTGTGCTGGCGAAAAATATTTGGTTGCACTTTATACAATAAATATTGATGACGTCGCCTTAAATGCTTTGCGCTACCAACATTTTATTAAATCCATAACAAGAAATAAATTTACATTGGTCTCGTTGCCTCCTGCAAGAGATGCTGCACGATATCATTCTTTACTGACCTACCGTCGAGTTCAATTAATGCACAACAAATACATGAATGCAGCTGATTGGAGATGGAAAAGTAGTACATTTGCCCTTACTCCAATATTTATGATGAACGATCCTGCACCCGAAGTTCTATTAAAAGACATTACATTTAAATGTAAAAAAGGATATGGGACAACAATGTTGTTATAGGAACGCAGGCTTAAAACGTTCGATTATACACGCCATTTGCACAGGAATTTTGTGTAATAATATCCCGGAATTAACACCCGATTGTGACTCTGAAGACGATGGACCACCCGAAATGAATCAATTTTTGACTTTACAAAAGTCAGATGATGATGGTGATGATCCTGAAGAACAAGAGGAAAATTGCCAAGGAGAGGCAATAATCTTTGACCAACAATATTCTTCAACATTAATTGATCCAGAACAACTGGGTTCATCAAAGAATACAAGAAGATTGAAGAAGTCAAATCATTAATTATCTTCAAATAACATGATTAATGCTTCGTGGATTATGCCTTCTGGGGATACCGCGTTAAAAAAACACGCAATATTACTCTACCTCTACGGTGGTGTGGAAAGGAGTGAAATATAAAGGTAAAAAATTAATAAATATCGGGAAATTACGTTCAAAAATAAAATTTTCCAAGAAATTGATGAAAACGCTTACTTTCTACGCGCTGTAGCTTCAAAACTAAAAACATTAGAAAAAAGAGTTTTAAGTAAAAAATGTAGAGAATCGTACGCTCTACATTTTTTATACTGGCCTAAATCAACGTATCTCGTACCGGTAACGAGATAATCGCGAAAAAGCGATTTTCCACCCCTTTAAACCAGTATGGGGTGCGAGCGGCACCCCCAAGATCGAAAACTTGGAATTTTAAATAACTTACCTAATTGAACAATCATACCAAATAAAAAGTTTCTTATACCTTTTGCAAGCTGGAGCTATTTTTACGCTCCATTAACTGGACTAAAAGCAAAAGTGCTTCTATTGGTTTGTACATATCTGAAGTCAATTTCTTATTTTTATTCTTATCAAAATGTTTGACCCATGTGCTTCGTGTTTATCGCTTTACAAGATATAGTATTTTTTTAAGTGAGAATAATGAAAACAATTAAAAAAAAGAAATTAAAAAAAAATTATTTCGGAAATTTTTGTTTTCACAAATAAATTATTAAAACTTAAAATTTCATAATTTCTTCTTATTTAATTTAAAATTTCAATGTTCATGATCTCTTAACCAAATTTGGTTAGATTTCTATTATATCAGTGTCGTGCGGTCCATATGTGCAGAGTGTGCACTGCACACCCTGCCAATGGGTACCATATGGGCAGTTTTTTTTTTTTTTTTAAAGAGGATTATAACTGTTAATATGTGCAGGAAAAATTCTGGACGTTCGTTTTGTTATATTATTATTCTCTGCACGCCCTGCCTGATTACCCACCATACGCCACTGTGTTATACCATATACAAGTATTTGTAGAGATATTAATTTTTAGAAAAACAGACCTTAAATATATAGAAAACAACAAAAATGCGAGTTTCAAATACTAACTGAGACAAAACCAAGTTAAATTATTATATCGTATAGGTTGAGCGGCGAGTTATTTCCGATAAGCCTTAGCTATGTTCACGAAACGGCTACGGAACGGCGACGGGAACGATATGCGATGCAGTTATGTTGACGAAAGCGTCGTTTCACTTTTTGACATTTGACGATTTCATTTTCAATACATTTTGTCTTTGATTTTAAATAAAACTGGAATAATAAAAAAATGTGTAATGGACTATTAGTTTCATTTCCTAATTTTCTAACAAGAGACAAAAATCAGTGACCATTCTGAAAATATATTTTTTTGAAATGTAATAAAATTTTTTATTTCATAAAAAAAAAATTCATTTTATTTATTAAATTTGACACATTTCTGATTTTTTGTATTATTTTTGAAGGCAACTATTTTAATATTTATCTAAAATTCGTTCACATAATGGAAAAAAAATACGATATATAATTACGATAAAGACAAATGTCAAAACAAGAAACGGGCTCAAATTGAATTGAATCAAATTTTACGAACGTTCCGTCCACATAACAGCGGCTATACAATTTCATGTATTTGTTTTCGTCGTTCCGTCGCCGTTCCGTAGCCGTTTCGTGAACATAACTAAGGTTATACCTGGAAAACTGGGACTTGAATAGTTTGGAGTAACCAAGAGAGAAGGTGAAATAGTGACCATTTCTCCTACATAGTTTTGTATGGAAATAAGGAAAACGAAATCTTCATTGAATTTATCTCTATGCATTATATGCTCAGCTAGAATGAACAACTAGATCAATGATGGCGACTCGCGGTTCAGATACTGACCCACGCAGGCTTTTTAAATGGCCCACGCTTTGATTTTTAGATAGTTTCTTAATATTAGGTTGATATTCCGTATTCATTAGTTTAACGCATTTTGCAGTCATTTCATTTCCAAGTTTATTTCCATTCATTGAAGAAAACAATTTTTCAGACGAATATCTGGACCAAACATCGTTAAAAGAGCATTAGCAAGTTTCTTCATTGTTATAAAATTATTTAGTAAAGAATGCCATACGTTTAATATAATATTTTCAATTTTTAGTGTGGGATCATTATTATCTGCACTACTTTCAGACATTTTTCCTTCTACTTTGGAAATTCAAATTTTAAAATATATTTTTCCACATTATGCTGCTTTGAAATTCTACTAATTCTTAGAAATAGAATTAGTAGAATTTCAAAGCATGAATACCTAGCCACATAAATTCGGTTACCTCCATTATTTCCAATTCTATTTTGTATGGATATACAATAAAGTAAAATGTATTTTCCAAACTTCGAAATTGATTAAATCTCTCCTCAAAAGTTTGTTTTATTTCCTGTATAATCATTAATTTTTTTTTAATTACATTTTATTGAACGTCAAGCGTATTTTTAAATTTTCAAAAATTATTGTGTTTTGAAAATTTTGTTGTAATTGAAGAAAATATTTCATGATTTTCATGAACTTGACCGCAACTGAGCCATCGAACATTGTTATATTTTATAATCCCTGAATACTGGCACCTCTTCTGTTTATAAAGTTGACAACTTTTATTACAATTGGCATTACATTGGAAAATGTTTTAAAACCTTGCTTCGAAAATAGAACTTGCTGGTGTATATTGCAATGACGCCACTGCCTTAGTGACCCACGAGTACTAAAAAAAAAATTAACAAAATTTGACCCACTTCGCAAAAAGGTTCGCCATCACTGAAGTAGATGATAGTTACTAAAAAATAGTCCAAACCTACAATAGATACTAGGCGGCTTCTAGTTTTACATCTCAGTAGTCTAGAGTAGGTACTAGTGACGGGACTTGGGTTTTTGATGAATGAAGGTACTTTTGCCTAGCATTATAAAGAACTAGTAATATCTCCCGTACTAGGATTTATAAGCAAAAAATTTGACAGAGATAACAGAGATAAAGAAAATCAATCATCCTTCTTTTTAAATGTAGGAGCACAGGTGTTTTATATAATAGTTACTAGAAATAATTGGCATTAAAAATTGAAAGGTTATAGAATAATTGTAATACAATATTTCATCTAACTATTGTATTGTTTGAATAATATATTCAGAATTCATAAAACAGGTAAATTGATTAATAAGTACAGTGTGGTTGAGACCTCGTTTCTAGAAACTGATGAGACCCCAGTTCAAATCCAGATCTCGGTTCTTCATAATTTATTTTTTCTTTGCTTATATAAAATTATAGAGGAAAGAATTATAAAATTTCACCGAATTTTCAGAAATTCTAGTATTTCTGTAAATTTGCTTGAAATTGCATATTTTCGGGCGTAGTCAAATTAGTTTTGTTCATATGAGCCAATATAATGATTTCGTCCCACATGAAAGAATTCATTTTAATAGAAAACACAAGAAATTCTCTTTGTAAATAATCTTGTGAGATATTCTTCAATAAAAACTAAGTTTGCTCTCTGAATTTCTGAATTTTTGTATGAAGTAAAGGAATTGAATTCTCTCCGTACATGGTTTTAATTTATATGGGCCGGAATGATTTAGGCCTAAGTTATACGACGATCATTGTAATGAAGGAAATTATTTTACAATGGAAAATTAACCTATTACAAAGATTATTTCTTTAAAAACAAATAATGCAAAACATGGGAAAAAGTTTAGTAAATAGATTTTAAATAAAATATCTTAGGTATATCACGTAATTTGTTTGTTAATGATTTTTATAATTTGAATGACGGTAACATGTTTTAATCGATCAGCTGTTTTGTGAACTGCGTTTGAATTTCATTCTTTCACTGGAGAACTGCCAAGTTGATTCCATCATCAGGAATTTTTCGTCGATATTCTAACCTCAAACTTCAGCGTCCCAATAAGAAAATAATAATATTTGAAAAAAAATGAAATAATCTTATTGGATTCGATGAAAAATGCCTTCTTCTTATAAGAAACCATCAGCTGTGAACGAAAATCTGACTGTAAGTTTCTTTGACATTCGTAAAATAGGTATAACCACCTTTCATTGAAAATCAAAGAAAAACGTTCGGTTTTACTAGTTCCACAATTTCCTTCATTACAATGATCGTCGTATAACTTAGGCCTTAGAATGAAATTTCTATATTAATGAGTGCCTCTTGATAGAATTTTTTGAAAAATGAATTTCTTTTTCACTCTTAATCTGTTCATAATTGGTAATTCTTAAATTACTGTATGGTGAAAAATTCGCCGCCATTTTGAACAGATTTTTCAACATACATGTATTTTTCCGTTCACACTATAGAACAAAAGTATTTATATCAAAATTGTGAGAATCGATGAAAATTGAATATAATTTAGAAAATGGATATTGATGAGGATTTATTAATAATAAATGGATTGCGTAGCACGATTGTCGCAATTATAATTTAAAAACAAGCTATAGTGCACAAACCACTATGGGAACTTCTATACGATTCTATAGAATTCTATATAACTATTTCGTACAACAATTTATGATTTATTCTGTACAAAAATTTCGAAGTTTCGTCCGAACACCCAAAGTTATGCTCCAAATTTCATACAAAAAATCTGAATTTTGTTCGGCAACTACCCGAAGTTGTAATTGGATTTAATTGATTTTTCATTGAGCAAGTGTATCATGCCAAATTTCATTGAAATTGGTCCATAAATAACGTTACAATACCATGTAAAAGCACAAAAAACCGAACTTTTGTTCGGCGGCTACCCGAAATTTTAGTCCGATCAAACCCATCTTCTGATAGATTGGTTGTTATGAAGAAGAAACCGCTCTTACCAATTTTCATGGAAATTGCTTCAAAAATGCGGCCACTATCTTGTACACAACAGACGGACCGACAGACAGACGACAGACGGACATTGGATAAAAAAGATTGCAAACGATTTAGAAAAAAAAAATTTTCTTTTCTTTTCGATCTTGATTCCAGTAACTATTTATATACTTCGTATAGAAGTTAAAAATTTAACAATGAAATATTTATTGTTTTGAATGAATAAATAAATAAATTTTAAATTGAATTTAAAGTCTAGCGCTCATTACCTTCACAATGTATAGACGCCACGTCCCTGGTAGGTAGGAAATTTCTAGTGAAAATAACCAATTATTGGTTTCGATTTTGAAGAAGTTCACAATGTGGATTGGATATTCCTTAATAGGATTTAAACTTAGATTTCAGCCAAATCGGTTGAGATAAGCGAAGTTATAGAGCAAAAACCACAAAGTTTAGTCGTTTTTCTTTCGTTTTTCGGATTTAATTGAAAATTTTGTGAATCAATTTAGTTTTAATTATTTGCATATGTTGCTTACATAAATAGACGATACTATTTTATATTTCAGTAAAATCGGTCCAAGGATAGTGGAGAAAGAATTAGTTGTAGGAAAAAATATGCCCGTTCTTAAAGTTCTAGTATTTATGGCCCAGACTACTTGTGAATTAGCGAAAGTTTAAAGAAGAGGAACCAAAGTTAAATGTCAGCATTTCTTAGAAATCACAAATAAATTCAACGAATTTTTAAAAATGTTTTTAATACGAAGAGAATTTTGTTACTCATTCGAAAATATGAAATAGTTTACAAGTGATTCACACGCTTTACTTATGTTGCCCAATAATGAGTAACTGGTGTTAAGTGGAACTGATAAGATCCGCGTGAAAGCTTTGCAGTTAATACATTTAAAGCGGTAGCTCAGTATAAAATATGAACAGAAATGAGACGCGATTTGCTGATCTCTTATTAATACCTTCTTTCAAAATCAGAAACAGTTCAGAATAAAATATGCGATGTCACCGGTAATTGTAGCCAGCGGGTCCATAACTATTCTATGGAATTTGTACTAAGGGAAGTTTAAGACAAAATACCGAATAAGAGTTTTTTAATTTTTCGGACAATTGAGTGTTTCAATTCAAAGTATTGATAATAATTTTTTAACTATGCTGTTTGTAAATCTGTGATTTAGAGGTGAAACTCTTCAAATTCTTAACTTAAGGGAATACATACACCGATTTTTATGTAAAACATCACATTCTCTAAGGCCTAAGTTATACGATGATCATTGTAATGAAGGAAATTGTGGAACTAGTGAAAACCGAACGTTTTTCTTTGATTTTCAATGGAAGGTGGTTATACCACTTTTACGAATGTCAGAGAAACTTTCAGTCAGATTTTCGTTCATAGCTAAGTCGTGTAATGGTTTTTTTCATCGAATCCAATTTGATTAAGTCTTCCCTTTCCTTTTTTTACCAATGAGTCACAAATTTTCTTCATTTTTTTTATATACTATTATTTTCTCATTGGGACGCTGAAGTTTGAGGTTAGATATCGACGAAAAATTCCTAATGAAGGAATCTCCAGTGAAATGAAATGAAATTGAAACGCAATCCACAAAACAGCTGATCGATTAAAACATGTTTCATCATTCAAATTATAAAAGTAATTATAAAAAACAAATTACGTGATAATCCTAAGATTTTTTATTTAAAATCTATTTACTAAACTATTTCCCATGTTTTGCATTATTTGTTTTTAAAGAAATAATCTTTGTAATAGGTTAGTTTTCCATTCTAAAATTATTTCCTTCATTACAATGATCGTCGTATAACTTAGGCCTAAGTTGGAAAGACGTGTAGCAAAATTAGTTCAAAATCAGACTTAATTATTGAACTTTTTTTGCTTGATTTTATGTTGCAAATTTTTTTGCCTCCACTTCACACATTTTTGGTTTGAAGAAGCCTCCATCTGTTCCTGAATGTAAATATGGTACTTTATATAAAAAAAGGTTCAATCATGTTAGTTAATTTTTGAGGTTTCTTGTTCCTACATACATTTATGTCGTTTTATTTAAATTTAACTTCTAAACAAACAACGAAAGATTACTATAAAATAGAGCCACCTAGTCCACTAGATTCTAATGAAGTATGGATATGAATATACCAAATTTCATACATTATATACCAAATATTTTATATTTATATACCAAATTTGATTGAAATCGGTTTATATAAAAATGCAAAATGTATGAAATAGCGTCAGGAAAAATGCACCATATAGTACTAAATTCAAAACCACATTTTTTAAGATGGATCGATATACACGTAATTTGCTTGAAATTGGTTCAACCATTTCCATGTTTCATGGCGGTCCCTCTGACGATAAAGTTTTATCTCCAACCGCTTTGGCGCTGAAGTGGATAAAATGTTAGTGCTTTTTACATAGACGTCAAATACGATTACACTGGTCAGTGGTAGAGATTTTGATAGGGAATACTTTTGTCGACGACCATACAGTTCAATTTCTGGCCGATGTGAAGCCGAAGGCTGTTTTAGTCTTTGCCCTATTGAGGTTTTTCGCTTTTACCTGATAAATGTTTTTCTGGAGCTTTTTTTCAACCGTGGAAATTGAAACGTTCGAAGTGTGGTGAGAGCAACTACAGAAATATACCTCAATATATGGCGAGTTAATAAACTAGGAATTAATTCTGTTAATTTTTTAGTGAGTTGTAACTGAAATTCCTAGCATCGTAATCTAAAACGGATAATCAAATAATAAAATTTTAATCATATTGCAAGAAGGGCACGAAATAGAATGACAAAATAAAACTCCTGTTTTTCAAGAAATCCAATACAATAATATTCCAAAAATATTTCTTAATTATTAATTCAATATTATGATAAGTAAATAGTTTACGAAAGTTATCTTTTGAATTCTCAATGTTTAGTTAACTTGGTGAGTTTTTGTTGTATCTTAACTTGATTCCATGGTAAAACTTAGTTATAGAAATTTTTATGATATTAAACTTTGGAGATTTCATAAAGAAGGCTTTTATGATGGGAATATTAAATTCAGCATAATATGCTTAAAATACACATAACGAAATAGAACTATTGCTTTGTTGCTAAACCTTTGTTGTCTAAACCAGGGCTCTGTAATCTTTTGCTATTCACGGCACACCTGGATACTTCCTAGAATAGCGTGGCACACTAGAATTAAATCTACCGGAAATTTAATGTTTTTCAAGGGTAAAGAAAAGAGTTACAGGTCAATTGTACAGAGAATGACAATTTTATTAGTACAAAATAAGATGTTCCACTATAAGATACTCGGCCATCTCTCTAGCTCATTCCTGTTAACAAATGCTGTGTTTTATTCATCGGGGTCAGCATCAAGGTCTGCTTCATAACATATAAAAGCAGCAACAACAGAACCCAAATATTTATTGGGTTCAGCACCTGAGATCCCGATGGATTACAATTACCTAAGTTACCTAAAATTGCAAGAGATGGCGCAGCCATCGTTTTTCATATAGTGTGGGATTTAAATGTCATAATCACTTTCATAAATTCGTGAAAAGAAATGATTTTTGCTTCACAAGAGTTTCAGATCTAATTGTATTCTTTTGTGTTAATTGTGTAAAAGTATTGACCAAATTTGTATTACAGTAATTTTAGATGTTATCCGGCTAAAACCAATGTGCTCTGCTTCTTTGCGATGGTGGGCAGACTTGTTCTTTGGTACATCTCTAACGATCCTTGGCATAACTTCATTTGTCAAAGATCGAATTTCTGTTTGGTATTAGTAAATTTCATTTCGACCTTGTATTTTTATGCCTTATGGTAGGTACTACCAGAGGGTATATTATTTTTGTTTTTTATTGAGTTCATTCAGGTGTTCAAATAGGTTAGTCATATAAGTTTAGCAATGCAGTCTTCAGCGTTGATGTTTGTACATATGTTGATTAAATCGATATTAACTGACCTCATGGTGTAGCTTATATAGCTTGGTAGAATTCTTTCTGTCCCAAACGTCAATGGCAATTATTATGTAATAGGAAAAAAATTGCTTCTTTTGAATGAACACATTTTAATCATATTCACGAGCCCATCATATACTTTGTACTTAACTTCTTCTTAGACCGCGGTACACCGGTTGCAAAGCTCTAGTGTAAACTAAAATCGATTTTGACAAAAGAAAGCTGAACTAAATCAGTAAGTTTATAAAGGAGCGAATGGAATCAGCAATTTTTGGTTGTTGGATTTTCATAAGCCGAACGTATTGAAAAAGTACATACATAAATTTTATTCTAGAAAAGTTTTCACCAATCTCAGGAAAAAAGAATTAAAAGGTGATCTCTCTTTATGAAAAAGTTCGTCTTGGTTTCCATTTTAAGTTCATTATATTTTAGCGTCCCGTTGAGATAAAGCTTTTCTTTAATTTTATGTAGCCTTTATATAGTAGAACAAAAGAAATATTTGTTTTTGTTTGTAGTTTTATCTGCAAGTTTCATTTCGAAAGTAATTTATATTAAAAATAATATATGTTTTTTTTTGGGAATTTTTATCGGTAACTATTTAACTTTCCCAAAAATAAAAAAATCTGTGTTTGTATATAGTGCCTTTTAATGGGGACATAACAATTTTGTATCTTTATATGAACGCACCCTTAAACATTAATAATAAACTGTTAATGTCAAAACGTAGATTAAAGTCAACATTTTCATCACTTCACCATTTGAAGCGCCGAAACTTCTCCGTTTGGGCTCTGGCAAAATTGGAAGAAAATCCAGAATTTCATCAAAAAATCATCTTCAGCGATGAAGCTCATTTCTGGCTGAATGGCTTCGTCAAGAAGCGAAATATACGTTATTAGACAGCAACAAACTCACATGTCCTTCAAGAGACACCATTGCATCCACAAAAAATCACTGTATGGTGCGGTTTACATGCCGGAGGCGTGATTGCGCCGTATTTTTTCGTTGATGCGAACGATCGCCATGTTACCGTCAATGGAGAGCGCTACCGTGCCATGTTGGAGGATTATTTTTGCCCAGAATTAGATGAAATTGATATCGGCGATATGTGGTTTCAACAAGACGGCGCTACAAGCTACACAGCACACGTTACAATCAGTAAATTACAATAAATTACAGACTTGTTATGTCCTTAATGAAATACCCTATATTTGGTAGAACCAGCGGCCAACTTCAGTTATGTTTTTAGACGTTTGACAAAAATTAAAAATTCCTTGTCTAGACAAATAGTGAAATTGAAACAAGTAATATTATGCGAGACGACCATTTGATATTGCTTTAATGAAATAAATCTATAAAACAATAAAAATGATACTAAGAAAAAAAAATTACCAAAATCTAGAAAATTTTTCTGTTAATTTCAAATATTGCAATAAAAAAGCAAAAAGTTTCAATTTGTGCCATCTATATTTTCAATATGGTATTAAATAACTTTTGTTAAAATTAGACCCCGATTAATTAAATTGCTTAAATAAGCAGGAATAAAATACACCTTTACCTCTATATATGGCTACTCTTTATACGGCATTTCGCTATAATGGCCTTTTTGAATTATGGTAATTTTTCGATTTACGGCCTTCAATGCTACGTTATACGGCCAAAAAAATGCTGTACATAGTGTTAGCGACCTTCTGATTAGTTTCAGCTTGCACCTTTAGCCAACAGTGCTACAAAAAATAGTCGATTCGTTATACGGCTTTTCGCTTTACGGCCAACTTTTCCGGGACGTATCAGGCCCGTAAAGCGAGTTATGGGTGTATTTGGCAACCGTGCTTTTTTCCAAAAAACATGGGTTGTATGTGTGCAATAAGGGTGCATAATAAGGGTTATCCAAAAGGTGTGATAGGAATTTTAATAGGGATTATCGGCATGGTTATTATAGAGATTGAATATGCGAGATTCGAACTTCATAAATATTATTTTGAATTCCGAGTTTCAGAGAATAGAATTTCGAATCTGATGAACTCTGACTAAAATTGATGCACGCTTTAGAAGATCGAATAAGCCAAAGACGATTAAATGTATCTGGAACTCTTCAGTATTTACACAATGTTGGAAGTAAGATTCACGAATCTTTCACCAGACCATTGAAAAATATAATAGCCAAAGTTCTTGAAAAGTTTGCACAAAGACTAATATTCAACACAAATATGGCAACTTCCCCAGCCGAGGAGTCGAAATCTGACGATCTGGAGGAAGTGATTTTGGAAGATCAAATTAATCATGCTGTGCAGTCCCAGTCATTAAAACAAAAGTTGGAAAACAAAATTCAAATGAATTTGTCGTCCAACATACCATCCAGTTCAACTCAACGAGCAACAAACCGGAGCCTTATTTCAAAAATTAAATCTGAAATAAAATTCTTTGAAGAGAATGGCGTACGGGGTAAATTTTTTGAGTCTATATGATTATTTTTAATTGTGATTCCACCAACGAGCGTGCAGTCCGAGCGAGCGTTTTTACCTGCTGGTAACTTTTATACAAAAGTTCGATCGAGACTAGGGGACGTGACTTTATGTGATCTGTGGTTACTCAAAACTTATTTTAGGCATACAAATCAATAATTTAATTTAATATATTGTTTTTGTAATGTGTACGCAATATAAGCATTTGTATTTTCTGTACTAATGGAATTTTTGTACAATTTTTTTTTTAAATCATGTATTTTATATACAATAAATAACAAATGAATTTACTTCTGGGGATGCATTGTAGATGACGACTTAGGTAAATTGGAATGTTTAGATGGTACACTAAATACTACCAAGTACATTCAGGTACTCGACAAATGTTTACTGCCCACAATTTAAAGCCTTTTTGCGGCAAACGAAGAATACATTTTCCAACAAGACCTTGCCAAACTGCAAAAAAACAAGTATCCAACTATTGCTTAAATATTTTGCAAATTTAATCTATTTTCGATCTTTCCTAACTTTTTTGGAATTTGTAAAAAAAAAATTCTACCTCAGGTGAGACAATATTTTATAGACAACGGAAGTTTTGAGTTGGATTCGCCCGAAAACAGCCCGGATTTTAATCCAATAGAAAATCTTAAGCAACGAGTTAAGGTTAGAATTGTAAAGGCACGACCTTCCACTAAAGAAGAATTGAAGGAGGTGGTTAAAAAAGTATGGGAAACTGAAATTTTCGCTGATTATTTGAAGACGTTGGTAGAATTAATGCCAGAAGGATTGAAAGCAGTAATAAGAGCAAAAGGAGGGCACATAAATTATTAGTGTGTTTAGTTTATTTTTTTTTAAATCAATGCTAAATATGAACAAATGCTTCTTTTTTTTTAAATCCTTGTTTGGATTGTTCTTTCTCATTATATCATATGGTAAGAATTCAAAAAATACAAAAGAAATCGATTAGTTTCCGTTTATCAGGTAAAAAATACCCCGTCACAATTTTTTATTTTTAATGATATTATTTAAATTACAGATAACATACTCGAGAATGATTCCAGCAAACAAATATATCATATTTTACGATAAAGCTCAGAAAAACACAGGCTAAAGTTTAAAAAATATCCAAAAATTGCTTGTTTCGATTCCATTGGCCAGGGGTGTATAATAAACGAATTCCAAAAATTTTTAAACTTGAATTTCGAATTCCGTTTTTTTTTTGTCAAAGTTTCCAATCCCTAGTTATTAATGTTTTCACAGCAGTCAGTATTACCTTTTCTTAGTACAATCTGCCATTTTATCATGGAGCGTTTCGTATTAGAACAATTGTTACATTAATTACGCAAAACATAGCTAACTAACAATATTTGAGTAGGTAAATTTTAGGTAAAGAATCGTGTCAGTTTACATAGTGTTAAAGGCTCTGCATTAAAATTCATTTGTTATTCAAATCCGAAAAAATTAAAAAGAAAACAATATAAAGAAAAACACTTTGAACAATTAACGTAAATATATTTATTATTTTGATATAAAAGTATTTAAATTCGTTATCTTCTGCAGGCATTAAATTAATCGTTATTTGCAAAGTACCACCAGTTTGGATGCAGAAATACCGAGTCCGACAATTAAAGTGTCCGTATAATTCAAGGCTGTCCATGCGGCCGAAAATATTCAAAGTTACTGAAGCATGTCCATTTTTCTGAGGAATGATTTGTGTGTTTCCGCTCTCGTGCTAAAGCTGCCAAGTGACAAACAACAGAAACAGGACCAGAACAGAAAGCTCTTTCGTTATGTAGTAAATTCTCTTTCAGTTTGCGTTGCTCGCTCAGCTACACTGTTGTGTTGTTTGTCACCTAGTGGATTAAGTGAAGAATGCAATATACTAAGTGTAAAATTAGAACCAACATGTTGGATGAACACCTTGAGAATTGCAAACACGTCAATCGAACCAGATATTGACGGTTTAGTTTCTCAACTTCAATGCCAAGCATCACATTCATTTTATGATATGGATTTATACATAGTAATATACTTGTGGCCCAAAACATCATGCCTTCTTCCAATGCGGCCCAGGGAAACAAAAAGGTTGGACACCCTTGGTCTAATTCAAATCGCTGTCAAATGTAAACCGCATAGCTGTCAATACTAAACTTTGACATGAATGTTGCTTGACATATTGTCTGTCGATAGTAAAAATTATTTGTTGGTGAAGAGACACGTTTTTATTTTTGTGCAATTTACCTTAAACGAAATCCAATTCTTGTATAAGACTAGAAAGCCTTGCGTGAGAAAAACAAAAAGAAATAACAAAGTCTGGGTTAATGCGATGAATATTGCAAGATTTTGACGAGAAACACTTGGGCTTGTCACGAGACTTGATTATTTTTGCGAAGATTTTGCGCAAGTTCGACAGATCATTCTGATATGAATATGTTCGCAAGTTTGTGAACTAAAATGTCAAAAGAAACATTTCAATATTTACAATTCTCAATATTAAAGGCCGGTTTGTTCACTCTTGGTTAAATCTGTGGTTAGGTTACCACAGATTTTCCTTAACCCATGGTTATGAATCTGTGGATAACGTTTGTTCACATTTTTTTCACTTTGGTAACCAAACCATAGATTTTTCCATTTTTCCAATGATTTTCCAATGTTTTCCAATGTATCTGTCAAATTTTAATCTATGGTTAATTCCAATTTTTGAATTTTTAAATAATTGATTGTAATCTTCGTCACTATCGTGACTACTTCAAGAATCCCAAATGCAATTCCCAAAAGAGCTGAATTTGTAAATAAAACAATACATACAATATATTTGAAAAAAGAATTAAAAAAAGAAAAAAACATATAGTAACTTAAAATCGGCCTATAGCCGATTTTTTGATGCCCTATGGTAGAATGGGGCAGAAAAACTGTCAAAACTAGCATCATTTTTTCTTTATAACTTTCTTCCTTCTTATCAAAATTTCCAATTTGCAGACCCTGCTGGCATAGGTCCAATCTGTAAATTTTGTTCAAATCGGTGAATTAGTTTTTAAATTAGATCAAAAAAACATTTTAAAGTGGGTTATGTTCTCCTAGGATTAATTCTTTCTATTTTATCGTTGGACCAATTTGATTGAAATTTAACACGGTATCACATCGAAATAATCGTCGTAGAAAGGTTTTAATGGTATGGTTGTGTCAGGAATCAAAAGTTATATCGATTTATGCATGTCCGTCCGTCCGTCCGTCCGCCCGTCTGCGACAAGATAACTCAAAAACACGTCATCCGATATTGTAGAAATTTATAATGTAAGTTAGTTATTCCTTAGATGCGTTTGGTATTGCATTTCAGCAAAATCGACCGAAGGGGGGGGGGGGGAGTTATTAAGCAAAAACCAGAAAGTTTTGTCGTTTTTTTTATATGGTTTTTCGGATTTAACTGGAAAATTTGTGAGTCAATTTTGTTTAAATTAATTATATTGGTTAAATACGTAAATAGACGATACCATGTTAAATTTCAGTCAAATCGGTCCGAGGATAGTGGAGAAAGAAATAATCCTAGGAGAAAATAAGTTTGTCCATAAAGTTTTTTCGATGTACTTTAAAAACTAACATACTGATTTAAATAAAATTTGCGGATTGGATTTATCTTACTAGGGCCTAGGTTACCTGCGAAGTAGAGGAAATTTTGAAAAGAGGAAACAAAGTTATGATAAAAAACTTTGAAATACTGTTAGATTTGACTGTTTTTCTGCCCCATTTCTACCGTAGGGCATCAAAAAATCGGCTATAGGCCATCGAGTATTTGTTATTAGGTTGGTAGGTAGAGTAGGGGTACTGTGTACAACACCAGGCACCTTATGGGTCCATTGTGATCCCTACGAGACCAAGAGTTACCCTATTGTGAAACCTAATCCTCTTTAAAGCATTTAATTTTTCTGCAACATTTCATTAGCCTGCTCGTGTCCGTATCTTAAAGTATCCCTAAATTCCCGAATAAATGGTTGCCCAAAAAATTGTTACGAGCTCGAGAGAGAGCTGAGCATTCGCATAAAATATGCTTGATGTCTTCAGCCACTCCTATGTCTCCACAATATCGACAGAGATCTGTTTGCACCAATCCCAGTCTTTTAGCGTGCTTTCTTAACAGACAATGTCCCGTTAGTATCCCAATGATTGTTCGTAGATGATTCCTATTCCAGTCTATTGTGAGACTCGACTTCCTCTGATTCAATTTCGGCCACAAACTTTTTGACGCTTCGTGCCCACTAAGATTGCATCAGCGTGTGTTAGCTTCCCTGAGAATTTTATCCTTGATGCGTGCTTTATACGTGGAGAGGGAATGCAGTACGTCAGAGATTTCGTTTTCTGCTCCTTCCTTAGCCAGTCTGTCTGCCGATTTATTTCCCTCGATTCCGCAATGGGCTGGAACGCAGCATAATCTTACATTATTCTGATTTCGCTATGCGAAGATCTTCCGAAAATACACCCGAGCCTACGCCATAATCTGTTCGTAGATCCGTCCGTATAAATAGCAATTTCGCTTTCTATAGGGACCCTGTTGTCATACCAATCTGTTTTATCCGGGTATGACATCCTATAAGGAGTTTCAGAGTCCTATATTTTCATTATGGTGTCCGTTGCTGACTTGGTACCACCACATAGTGTCCAGTTAAGGATCTGTCCGTGACCTTTATCCAGTATCTTGAGAAACCCATGGTTTCTTAGCCTTAGAGCACTGTTACCCACCGCTTGTTGAATGTACAAGTCAATTGGCAACAAATGGAAAATCGTTTCCAGGGCTGCCGTTAGTATTGTTCGAAGCGCCCCTGTCGCTGCAATACAAGCAGCCCATTGAATCCTGGTGAGTTTCCCTTGTATATGTTTTTTGTTGGTGGCCTCCCACTAAACTAGCGCCACAGCGGTGTAGAGCATAGCATTATGCTAGGCCTTAGCCCCCAATTTCTACCTATTGCCCGTCTGCATACATTTAAAGCATTATAAGCTTTCTTTACTCTGTTTTTTGTATTGATTCCCCATGCTAACTTTTTGTCCAGCCAAAGTCCTAAGAATTTGACTTCTTTAGAGATATTTAAGGTGACTCCATCAAGCTTTGGCAGCCCGAATTAGGGTACCTTATACATTCTGGTGAAGAGTACTAACTCCGTCTTACGCGGATTGACGTTAAGACCATTGTAGCCGGCCCATTTGCTGAGTCTGTTAAGAGCTGTTTCCAATAATTCGCTAATAGTTTCCAGAAATTTTCCTCTAGCAATTAATGCAAGATCATCAGCGTATGCTACCACTGAGATCCCATTGTTACTGAGTTTTTTAAGGATCCCATCAACCACTAGAATCCAGAGGAATGGAGATAGTACTCCTCCCTGAGGTGTTCCTCTGGATACCCTCATCCTTACTTCACTGTCCCCATAAGCTGCATGAATATATCTACAGCGCAGTAGCATGTTGATCCAATCAGTAATTCCCTCTTCTACATTTGCGTCTACAAGTGCGCCTATGATGGCTTTTCTTTTGACGTTGTTAAAGGCTCCTTCGATGTCCAGGAAAGCTACAAGTTCAAATTCCTTATTGCCTATCTGTTCAGAACTACTGAACATCTTTAGTCTTGATCGCATGCATACAGGCACATGGCAAAGACGCAAACAGAATGTATCATGATCTCACACACGTGAACGCAATGTAGAAATATTAAACATCACGACCTCATACATACACCGCTCGAGAAAACCAATATACTGTGGATATTCAGCCAGTATTGAGTCGTCAAGAAACATTCAACAGAAGCAGGTCATATTAAATTCAGTCGTCAAGAACCATTTAACAGAAGCAGTTCATATTAGATTCAGTCGTCAAGAAACATTCAACAGAAGCAGTACATATTAGATTCAGTCGTCAAGAAACATTCAACAGAAGCAGTTCATATTAGATTCATTCAAGTTTATACAGTTGGCATTTTATCAATAAATCTAGTGAATTTTTCGTGTGAAATTTTGGAAATTTCTATACTTCGTTTTTTCGTGTTACTGGCGTTTCAAGTAGCTTAGCGGTTACCATAGCGCTCCCTTGTTGGTATTTTTCTTTGTTGGAGTTTTTTGCAAATAAATTTACGAAATATGGTTTTTTTAGTGAATTTTTCGTGTGAATTCTTGGAAATTTCTATTATTGGGTTTTTCGTGTTATTGGTCTTTTAAGTAACTTAGCGCGCCCTTGTTGATATTTTCTTTGTTGGAGGTTCCTTTTTGCAAATAAATTAACGAAATATTAGTGGGTTTCAGTGAATTTTTCGTGTGAATTCTTGTTTTTTTTTTCGTGTTATTGGCTTAGCTTAGTTTAGCTTAGCGCTTACCATACCACTTGTTGGTATTTTACTGTGTTGTAAATTTTTCGCAAATAAATTCGCGAAATATTGGTGGTTTTGTGTGAATTCTTGGAAATTTCGATTCTTGTTTTTTTTGCGTGTTATTGGCCTTTTAAGCAGTTTAGCGCTTTCCATAGCGCTCTAATGTTGGCATTTCCATCGTTGAAGTTTTTCCAAGCAACTTAGTGATTTTTCCTGGCATTTTTTCGTGTTGGTGGCTGTTTAGGCAGTTTAGCGCTTCCCAAAGCGCTACATTGTTGGCACTTTTTCTTCTTGGCATTTTTTCGCATTGGTGGCGTTTTAAGTGGTTTAGAGCTTTCCATAGCGCTTGTTGGCATTTTCTCTTCTTGGCATTTTTTCGTGTTGGTGGCGTTTTAAGTGGTTTAGCGCTTTCCATATCACTTCTTTATTGGCAATTTTCTTGTTTGCATCACTTAAAATAGTTCAGCCATTCACATAGCGTTTCTTAGTTGGGGTTTTCTTTGATTACTCTTCATTCAAGTAGCACAGCGCTTTCTTGCTTGAATTTTTCTTGGTGGCACCCCTTTTCATTGTTGTTTTTTCAAACAAATTGGTGCTCAAATATTTGAGTTTGATCACATTGGTCGTTCAAAAACGCATTGTCACTCAACGAGCTTCTTGAAATATCGCCAAGCATTCACATTACTCGTGAACTTTCGGGAGATCACATGGATCGTCTTGGACCATTTTACCATACTGCTTGCTTTCACATCAGCTGTAGAAGTGGAGAGAAGAATGGCTGCTACTGACTTCATGGCAGAAGAAATGGCTCATGTGAAAGACATCAAAGATTCAGTAACCACGCACTGAAGAATGTTCAAAGAGAATCGTGCAAATGGTTGGATGTTCAGTTCATGAAAAATGGTCGGAATTTATGGGAAAATTTGAGACAAATTTGTCAAAAAATTTATTCAGACATTAAGGCTGTTTATCGCACATAAAAGGCGGAATTATTGTGGAAAGAGGCACAAAACTCAGTTAATAGCACAAACTTAGTTCGGGTGCAAACGGATCTGTGATTGCGCCCGCTGGAGATTCAGACATTCAACGGAAAAACACACAATTGGATTACATTCAACACCATGGTTGAAAGCATGATGCATAATTCAGATTACAACACTGGGACGTCCTCATCGATGCCTTCTGATGTTGGCGGAAGATAGCAAGGATTTCAATCACGGATCACGCAACGGTTTTGGGCTGAAATGGAATTCAAGCAAGCTATTTTGAGCAACATTGCAAAGCTTCATAACCCAACTATTATGTTGGGAAAATATTAATGGAAACATGACTGACTGCGATACCGTTATACCAAAACAAGGAATGCAAAATGGAAAACGCACAGGCCCTCATTAGTTCAGCCAATGATATTTCAAATACTAAGCCGGATTGTGTACATGCAGGGTGGCACGGTAACTTCACATGTATCCTCAGATGCTTCAACGAGCGCATACGTGTCAGTTTTTTTACATAATGAAAATCAGTTCGAATGGTGCAATCACAGCAAAAGAATCACTTTCGAACAATAGAGGTTCATGGCGGATCGAATTTCGAACATTCAAAAACTAGCACCAACAGAGCAATTGCATCACGTATCCACGGAATACAATCTAGTAGATTGTGCAAAACGGGGTATTACACCAAACGAACTTGCAGAATATACACTTTGGCGAAATGGGTCGGGGTTCACACACTCTGACTCAGCTTCGCGATCAGGTCATTGACATATTTGCAGGATTTAGCAGTTTACAGACAATAAATCGCGTGGTGGCACATATTATAAGATTTGGAATCATCTATGAGGAAAGATCACCAATCATTGGTGTTGGATACAGCCGAACTACAATCGGCAAAATGGAACTATTAGTCAACATCATTTAATGCGCAATTTTAAACTAGACTTAGTAGTATGTATCAACAACAAACGGATCTCAGCTAAAAGTAGCACAATTGGCTCAGCACTATACATAGACAACCAGGCATCTTGAGGCTTGGTGGATCCATGGAAAAGGCATATTGGGCGTTCGTCAGAACGATAACACATTTGGCGCTCATAAGAGTGATAGCACGTTGGCGTTCTTCGGAACGATAATACATTGGCGTTCGTCAGAACGATGACACATTTGGCGTTCATAAGAGTGATAACACACTTAGCGTTCATCAGAACGATTACACATTGGTGTTCACCAGAACAATTAAATATTCGGGTTCATCAGAAAGATTATTCACTTGGCGTCCATCAGAACGATTATTCATTTGGCGTTCAACAGAACGATTATTCATTTCGCGTTCATCATAACGATTACACACTTGGCGTTCATCAGACGATTATTCATTTGGTGTTGGTCAGAACGATTATACATTTGCTGTTCATCAGAACGATCATACATCTGGCGTTCATCGGAACGATAACACATTGGGGTTCATCAGAACGATTATAAATTGGCGTTCATCAGAACGATTATTCATTTGGCGTTCATTAGAACCATCATACATTTGGAACGATAACATATTTGGCGTTCAACAGAACGATAACATATTTGGCGTTCAATAGAACGATGACAGATTTGGCGTTCATCAGAAAGATTACATATTGGCGTACATCAGAACGATTATTCATTTTGCGTTCATCAGAACGATCATACATCTGGCGTTCATCGGAACGATGACACATTTGGCGTTCATCAGAATGATAGCACATTGGACGGTCATCACAACAACAACACATTGGCGATTATCAGAGCGATAGCACATTGGGCAGTCATCACAACAACATATTTGGCGTTTACAAGGGCAATAGCGCATTTCGCGTTCACCAGAACGACAACACATTCGGCGGTTATCACGACGACAAAACAGTGGAAGTTCACCAGAATGATAAAACATTTTGTCACTTATCAAAATGAAAGCATATTTGGCGCTCACCAGAACAATAACACCTTCGACGTTCACCAGAACGAGAACACATTGGGTGGTCATGACGGCGCCAACACATTGGAATTCACCAGAACGATAGAACATTTTGGCGTTCATCAAGATGTTAACACATTTAGCGATTTGCTCATTGATCATCCACTCATAGCATTCCCAGGTCCGAAAAAAGCGGCTACATTGACAGATGGAAGCTCTTACGTTCAATGTATCACAATTTTGGCAACGTTAGCAGTATGAATGTCTATAGACACTGCAAATGAAGCTAATGGGCCAAATCCCGCGCAATTTCAGCGGGGGGAAGAATGTTCAGAACCACTGAACATGTTTATCGCATGTATACAGGCACAGGGCAGAGACACAACCAGATTGTATCATGATCTCACACACGTGAACGCAATGTAGAAATATTAAACATCACAATCTTATACATACACCGCTTGAGGAAACCAAGAGGCGAATGGTGTTCAAAAGGAAAGACAAGAGAAATATACTGTGGATATTCAGCCAATATTCAGTCGTCAAGAAACATTCAACAGAAGCAGGTCGTATTAGATTCAGTCGTCAAGAAACATTTAACAGAAGCAGTTCATATTAGATTCAGTCGTCAAGAAACATTCAACAAAAGCAGTTCATATTATATTCAGTCGTCAAGAAACATTCAACAGAGGCATTTCATATTAGATTCATTCGTCAGGAAACCTTCAACAGAAGCAGTTCATAATATGAACTTCATATTAGATTCATTCAAGTTTATACAGTTGGCATTTTATCAATAAATCTATACAAGTCAAAGTTTTTAATTGTTCTACCCCAAACACTATCCTCTATCTTACTAATGACTTCGTGCAAAGCCGTTTCCGTAGACTTATGATTGAGGTGTGCATGTTGGGAGTTCGATAAAGCCCCTCCACATACCTCTCTAATATAAGTATTGATCAATCTTTCCAATATCTTCAGAAGAAAGGAAGATAGGCTGATAGGTCTGAAGTCCTTGACCAGTGTATTACTGATTTTTCCTGCCTTTGGTATGAAGATTACCTTAGTTTCTCTCCACATCCTGGGCACATATGCCATCCGTAAACAACTTCTAAAAATTGTCTAAAGCCATCTTTTTGTAGCTTCTGGTGCCTTTTGCACCATTATTGGTCTGATACCATCAGGTCCTGGGGATTTGTATGGCATGAAAAATTCGACTTCCCAAGTAAGCTTATTACTACTTGTGATGGAGTCGAACTTCCGCCAACTGAGTTTCCGCACTGTCTGAAGTTCCTCTTCTTCCTCCGGTTCTAAGTTTCCTGGAGAGTGAGTGGCTACAAAAGGACTCTAAAGCCTCCCGATTGTCTTCCACCCATGATCCGTCCCCCTTTTGATAAAGCTGGGGACGCTATCCTCCTTTGAGAGTATTTTTCTTAGTCTTGAAGTTTCGCTAGTTTCCGTGATGTCATCGCAATACGTTCTCCACGAAAGTCTTTTAGCTTTTCTGATGACGTATATATTTCCCAGTCCTCTCCAAGGTGGCTCCACCTATAGAGTTATAGAGTTTCCCGACTTTCTTTCTCATGACCGTAATATCTTTGTTCTACCAGATAGGTTTTTGCCTTCTAGGTGATCTAGATATTGGGCACGATTTATCGAAAGCTTTAATTACTTCATGGCTAAAGTAATTAACTGCTCTGTCCTCGCCGTTTCTGCACTTGATTGATATAGGAGGCTCCTTGAGCCTATTGCTCAGTGAATGCGCAAAGCCTTTCCAGTCAGTTTTCCTAAGGTTTCTAAAGGGTGTTCTCTTATCTATTTGAGCCCTTACCTCGAACAGGATCAACTCGTGATCAGAGAGGGAGGGCTCCTGCGAGACCCTCCATCTACCTATTTCATATTGGGAAGTGTTACTTAATGTAATGTCTAAAACTTGCTGCCTATTTTTAACTACAAAAATTGGGTCATTTCCTACGTTACAAATTGCTAAATTTGATAATATAATAAAATCAAATAGTAACATACCTCTTTCATTGATGTCCTTATTTCCCCATCGTGTGTGGTGAGCGTTGTCATCACATCCGATAACCACCTCCCACGTATTCCGTGCAACCAGCTGCCCTAAGCTTTCTGGTGGCAAGTCCGCCATCTGTCCATCGTAAGGTAGATATGCGGAAACCAGGCACATGGGTTTCCCATTCTGCTACTTCAATTCGCATACCACTGCTGTAATATCTTCCGAGCTATAATTTTCCAAAAGAAAAGCTAACTGTATTTTCAGTAGGATACAAGTTCTGATCTTCCGTTCCGATTTTTTTATAGAAGAGAGTAAATTCTCTTACCTTTAGTCCTGATAATTGTTTGCTGTTGTTGATCCAGTGTTCCTGGATTAAAGCCACTGTGATATTCTGCCTAGGGAGTAATTCTACTAGGCAGGCAGTAGCCGTTGTACTGTGGTGGAGGTTGATTTGTACCACCTCCACCACTAATTGCCGGCTCCTCCTCTTCGATACCTTTAATGTGGGCAGGTGGTTTTATCATCACCCTGCCCAAACTGTACCGTATCATACCCTTACACTTCTCTAGATAGGGAAATGATTCACAGCTGAGCCATAGAAGGTAATTCTGGCCGTGTTCCCTCTGGGGTACCTTCCATCCCTCAGATTTCATATCCTTATTTCGGTACAAAATTGTAGACAATAATTTCAATATTTTCCGATCCAAAAACTGAATTCAATGCAGATTTAAATTGGTCCCATTCGAAAATACCATAACCGATACGTGGCATAACAAGTTTCTCAACATTATTTGCAATCATATGATTTTTCTTGGCGATTAACGAAGACTTCAAATCCTTGTAAGTGGGCTTATAACTATGATGTTTTGTAACCAAGTAGTAAATAAATCTGTTGCTATCTTTAAGCACAGCTAGACCACCGGTTTGTGATTTTGATTTAATAATTCATCAATTTTTCCAAATATATCTCGAAATTTTAGTGCAATTCCAGCCGACATATTCATATCGGACGCCACACAATTGACCAACGAAACCTTTTCTGGTGCCGAAAATAGATCACCTTCGATTTCATTTATCATGTTTTTTTTCACTTAAGTTGGATTTATGAACAAATTAACAAATTTCTAATTTTTTTTTTTCTTTTCTTTTTTTTGAGGTTATAACATTATGATAACTATTGTGAACAAAAGGGAAATGTCATAATCAACTCAGAAAATGCAAAAATATCGATTCTAGGTTAATTCACTTTTCTGTGAATTAATTGCTTTAAATCTTCTTTTTACCCCAACATTATTTGCATTAGCAGCATGGTTATGATTACCAGTAGTTTCTATAATTTCTCCGATTTTAGGTCAATTCACAGAAAACAATTCACAGAAAAACAATTCCCAGAAAAACAATTCACAGAAAAGTAGTTTACGGAAAAAAAATATTTTTTTTCCGTAAACTATTTTTCTGTGAATTAATTCCAACTTAAGGTAAAAAAAATATTTGCAAAAAAACAAAGAATGATAAGAAGGAAAATATTTATTTATAACCAAGAATTTCGATTGTTTAAATTATTATATTATGCGCAACAGCATAAGGCCATTGTTGAATAAGAGGATACAATTCGTTGTAGTCTTTGATCGTAATCACGATATTTTTCTTTTTTTTAGGCATAAGACTGCCAGCAAAAATTTGTTATAAGGTTATCTCATTTTTGAGTGTTCCAATTGCAATTTTTCTATAAAACACCATATTGATGGATGCTCTGAAACCACCAACTTTTTAAAACCATTGTGCCATCCCTCGACATTATTATTTGTTCGCGGTAATCCCTGTTGCACGGCCTCAAAAACATTCCATGCTTTAATGCCATACCAAGGGTCTCGCCTAACGGTTGTGTTTTTAGTCCGTACATCTAATCTACCGATATAATTATCTTCGAAGTAGTCTAACACTTCATTGACTGCTTCAGAAATTATATTTTGCTCTTTCAAAGATTCAAGTGATTTTATAACGTCTTCAGAAGGAACAAACGCAAGCGCTAATAAAAGTTTAATCTTGTGAGCAAACTCTGCATCTTCATTGTATTCCTTTTTGAACTCTACTTCAATTAATTTCCGATACAGATTTTGGCCACAATGAAAGAGGCAAACATGTTGTCTGACACCAGCAAAAGAAAACTGAACAGCATTTACAATTGCTTGTTCAAAATCAGACATAACACTTACAGGATTTAAACCGGGTGATAATATTTTTAACTGCTCAAATAAATTCTCATAAGTTTCTGTTGTTTTATTTGGAAGGAGTGCATATACAAGTGGTAAGGATACATTTCCTTTAACGCCGTGAATTGTAAACAATTGATTGAAAATCAAAGGCACTGTTTTAAATGTGCCGTCTACGTACCAGTTATTTGCATTGCTCAATGTTGATGACGTTTTCACCGCCATTAGAGAATGGGTGAAACACGATCTTCCCAATCGAAAGCTATACTTTAATGCACTTTCGAAATATATTAAAACGGAATCAGTATCTGAACGATTCTTTTTTTCAGATATTTCTAAAGAAACGTTTTTAAGAGAAGAAGTTTCAACCTTAAACTGGATGCTGGATACTTTTTGGTTTTCTAGAAGAAAAGAAAATATTAATTCAAACATTTTCGTATCTTCTTTATATTCGGAATTAAATTGTTATAAATATGATACAAAAATTACCGAATGTACTCTTCTAACGAGGCCTTCTGTAGAATTTTATTATCCTGTTAATTACAAACAAAATGTTTATTTAACAGGCGGAAGACTAAATGAAAGCTTCCCAAACGTTTGTCCGAAATATAATATCGAAACTAAAGCTTGGAGTGAAATAGAATTTAAATCAGATAGATCTTACCATGGGAGTTGTCTTCTTAATGATAAAATGTACATTGTTGGTGGCTGGGACAACTGCAGATATAGAAATGATGTTAAAATATATGATTTTGAAATTGGACAACTAATTTCTTTAGAATCAAAAATGAATGAAAATAGAGCATTTTTCGGATTTGCAGTTCAAAGTTGGTTTTTTGTTTTAAATAATGGAACAGGAATAAACATTTTTATTTCTTGATTTTTTGTAGATGGAAGTATTTATACATGCGGTGGCAAGGGTTGTAATGACAACCAATTGAATTCTGTAGAAAGACTTGATCCTCGAGAGGGTAAATGGGTATTAATTCCAGATATGAATGATCTGCTTGGGTTTTGTACTTCAGCATTTGTTTGTGATGCGATTTATTGTTCTGCAAGGAATAGGAACATTGTTAAGAAATTCGACATACGATCAAATTCGTGGGAAAATATTTTAAATTTGCCAACCGGGTAACGATCGTTTATGTTTTAAATTCTTTTAGCTAAAATTGATAACAATATTTACATCTAGCGAAATGACCGATAATTGTTTAGTTGAAGTCCAAGATCAGCTGTACGCAGTTAAAAGGGACGGAATTTTAAAATTTAATGCAATAGAAAATATTTGGAATGAAATTTTCTCAAAACAAGCCTTTATTTGCAACGAATATATAATTGCAATCTCTATGTAAGTTTAATATTAAAAAAAATACAAATTTCAAATTGTTTTGATTTTTTCCATTTGACAATTTGGCTTATGATGTTAGGTTTAGAATTTCTTCCATCGTCGAAGAAAAAGACGTAAAAATTCTACATTCTCTGTCAACATATTCGAGAAACGTGAACGAACAGGAAATTTTTTTTTCAGAAACGAAACTGCTATAAACGAATTTTTATTTCATGTATTTATTTGCTTAGGAAAATGTCCTATCGGAACTAGTTTTAAGGAAATAAGGAGAATTTTTGTAACTAATTTCCATACGCCTAGTAAACAACAAAATGTTACGTTATTTACTTCGAATTTTTACTAATTATTGCAAGTATGATTTATCCCCCCTTCACTAATAACTCCTAAATGCAATTGATGGTGTTTACAAGTTGATGGTGTTTACACAAGCTTGTATTGGGAAAATAATAGAAAAGCTTTAAATCGTCAACAAATTTCGTCAGCTCTTAATTCGTCCATTTAACAACTATAAACAAAACAAATTCTTCTTTCGCCAGATAAACGTAGTCTCAAAACCGTATGCATATTTGCGATCATTTGCTTGATATAGTTGCTATATTTTGAAAAAATTCGTTTGCGCATGTGTTTTCCTGAACACCATGTAATGGGCACAAATATGCGCATATTTGCTTTAATGAAATCGGCCATAATATTTTTTGAACTGAACATGTTGGTGGTTTGGTTCATCCTTTCTTAAGTGGATTCAACCTCATCTAAACGTTAGAAAACACCAAGTAAAGTACAGACTATAGTTATCAAATCCCTTTGTTGTGAAATCAAATGTCATCCAAGGCAGTCATATAAAGGCCAATCTCCACACAGCCGATATCCTATTCTGATGCAAGTATGGCTTAACATTATACAAAGACTAGTTAAACAGAAAGGGAGAAAGCAATCATCCTACAAATTTTGTCGGCTTCTGCATTTCTGATTTCCCCATCTGATTTTCGATATGCAGATGATTCCCCTCAAAATCAAATGAACATGTTTATCTGATTTATATAGCTCTTCATCTGCGTTCGCATGCTCTCACAATAACCACACGCGATACTGTCGCACACAACCAATTTTTCTAAATTTTGTGAGGAGATTCTAATGTTTTTATTCAATCAATCCTAGCGAAAATTGCAAAAGTCCATCTCTTTCTAGTTTTCGGATTTGTGTCGTCAGAATAGGATGTCGGCTGTGTGGAGATTGGCCTTAAGATCACTAACATTTATTCTTGCAGTTAATGATTTACCTTTAGTATTATCATATTCAAGTGTGATAGGGATACGCTAATGACTTTAAGATCTCTTTGTTAAAGCGGTAAAATTATATTAGTTTGCCGCTGAAGATTGCATTATTAGCGCAGCCGAACGCTAATTAGATCGACGTAGAAAGGCTTTGTTGCATGAATGAAAGAATATACATGCGCATGTCGGCCATTTTGTATTTTTATTTTCATTCTTTTATGGCGTCATAGGGGAGGCCCTGTTAAAACTAAATATATAAATAATTAACGTTTAAAAAAGTTTGTGAATTAAAAAAAAGTTTAAATTAAAAAATGAGGTGTGCCGTGTTCCATTGCAATAATAACAATAGCAAAAAAGAAATTGTAGCTTTATTGTTTCCGTAAGAACAAACATTATTCAAAAAATGGATTTTTGTAAAAGAAGTGACTGTTTTAATACCAAAACGTCGACATATAAGTAAAAAAACTGTTTTTTCGGGCAACGATGTATTTTCGAATTAAAAAACTAAATCTAAATCGAGAAATTATTGAAAATTTAATATTTAAGAAAAGAAAATTTAGAAAAATTGAACATAATTTTATAATAACAAATGAAAATAAACATTAAATTTTTATTAATTTCGATTCATTTATTTATTCTATTTCAGAAAATATAATTAGAAGAAAAAGCTTCCATAAGAAGCACTTTTAAGTAAATAATTGTGATTTTTCATACAAGCATTTTTTCATATAAACTCCCCTGTGACGTAGGTGCACAAAAAAATCAATTTGAAATATGGGAAGATGTAATTTATATATTCTTTCATTCATGGCTGGGTCGTAATAAGCAATCTGAAGTGTAAAAAAAAAATAATAATTACTCATACTTATATAATAGTGCCGGATTACACACGGTGTTTTTTGGGCAGAATTCTACCGCAGACATAGGTATCGGTGGGTTGGGGATGAAGCAGAAGATCTACCTCTCGAAATGTTGGTGCAACGGAGTTTTTTACGCACACAATCAAAAGTCACTGTTTGTGTCGGTTTCTAAAAAAATTGAAAATTCAAGCGCGCCATTCGCTTACTGACCGTCAACAGGTAATCATAATCTAAAAGTACATATTAAATAGTAAAATAGTGGATCCTAACAGTTTGACGGTTTAAGTTCGAATGATGCTGTGCTCACACACACTAATACACTCCTTGTGTAGCTTGTATAAAAGACTCTGGTTAAACATTCCTCGTCTAATCGGTTTGGTAGTTTTCTACCAAAAATTGACGGTAGATTTCTAACAAAACAAGCTACACGCCTAGGACGTTTAGGTAGGCAGGATTTGTACAACTGGTATCAAATAAAAATACTATTTTTATTTTACTTTCTTTTTTAAATATAATTTATTTTTCATAGTTTTATTTTTATGACTATTTTAACTTGAATAATAGTTTCATTTATTTAAAGAATAGATTTAATTTTAATTACAAATAATTTCAGCATTTTTTTTCTTTCAATTCTGAAATAAATCTAAGAAAAAAGAAAATATTTCAAATTAAATTTAAATTTGTAGAATTATTTTACATTGCTCATTATTTTTAATAAAATATTTTTTATTCTTAAAGTTTTTATATAATTTTTTTTTTGTGATTATTTTCCAACAATTTTCTAATTAATTAAATTACAATAAAATAGATAAAAGAAACTTGAAATTTGAAATATTGAAACAAATAAGTATTTTTTTTTTATTTAGTTAGAAGGCATAGACTTAAACTAGTTGATTTAGTAATGCGTTTTTTTTAGTTTCTTTTTAGGAATACATTTTTTCTTTTCTTTTTATTACTTTCTACTTTTTCTTTTATAATTTTATTTTAATAAATATATTTGGTTAGAAATCTTTCTTAAAGCTTTTGGTTGTTTTGGTTGGTTTTTTTTTTGTTTGTTTTACATTTTTACTAATTCTAAGTTTTTTTTTATATATATATATTTTTTATAATTTTATACGAGAACTTTTAATCAAAAAATATGCGAAACAAAAAAAAATTAAAAGGTTGCGTTATTGAAATTCCTTATACCATATTTTCATCTTCCTCAAATCTCGAGATTTTGCTAGATTTCGCCAAATCTACATCCAAATCTACTAGATTTCCCATACAAATAGAGGATTTCAAAATCTCTAGATTTCAACGAGATTTTGTTGAAATCTCCTTCAAAATCTCGTAAAATTTTTGTGTCAACCCTGAAAACTTATTCCGCGCTATTCAGCAAGTATCAAAATTGGCAAATGGACGACCCTTTTCAATAATTTGAATTGCGCGCCTTTTTCCTGTGTTTGAATTTCGTTTTTTTTTTTTTGTAATATTTTAACAAACATGAATTTTGTCTCCTTTGACACAAAAATATATATAATTTTTTTCAATATGCTCTAAAAGAATTATTTTTTTGGAATATTTCCATTCAAAATTCATTTTTTTTTTCTAGTTTTCAAAATTGTAAACGTCAAATGAAATCTCGCAGGGAGATGGAAACACTTTAAAAACTCTTTCTCGAAATCTCGAGATTTCGGGGAGATGGAAACATAGTATTAGAAGCAATAATGCTAATTAATTTCTGAAACACAGCAGATTAAAATTGATTTTGTGTGTCAAATAGTGGTGACAAAGCTGAATTATTACAGTAAGTGAAGGTGGGGAAAAGTGTCATATCAGAATCCATTGATCTAGCTAGAGCAGTTCTCCGCAACCTTTACTCATATACGACACACTAATTATGCCCTATGGTAGGTACTACCAGAGGGTATATTAGTTTTGTGACTAAGTGTGTAACACAGAAATAATCATCGCAGAAAAATTTCAAGGGTATGGTTGTGCAGGGAATCAAAAGTTATATCGATTTATGCATGTCCGTCCGTCCGTCCGTCTGTGGACAAAGTAACTCAAAAATGCGTTATCCGGTTTTGATGAAATTTAGGATGTGGGTTGCTTATTCCTTAACTTAGTTTCGTATTGCATTTGAACAAAATCGATCTAGGGGGAGCAAAGTTATAAATGAAAGACCAGAGTGATCAGAAAGTTTTGTCGTTTTTTTGTTTATGGTTTTTCGGATTTAATTTGAAAATTTGTCAATAAATTTTGTTGAAATTAATTATATAGGTTAACTACACAAATACACGTTACAATGTTAAATTTCAGTCAAATCGGTCCAAGGATAAAGGAGAAAGAAATAATCATATGAGAAAATAACCCTCTCTATAAAGTTTTTTTGATGTACTTCAAAAACTAATCCACCGTTTTGAATAAAATTTACAGATTAGACTTATGCTATCAGGGTCTAGGTAACCTGCAAATTGGAAGGAATTTTGAAAAGAGGAAACTAAGTTATGAAGAGAAAACCTTGAAATAATGCTAGTTTTGACAGTTTTTCTGTCCCATTTCTACCATAGGGCATCAAAAAATCGGATATAGGCCGATTTTAAGTTACTATATGTTTTTTATTTTGTTCTATATAGAAAACTATTACTAAATAGCTAATGTAATACCTGGGGTTGTTTCACTGAACACAAATATTTTATATTTAGTTCGATACTTGACAATGCGACCCGAAGTTTGTGGTCATGACCCCAAACATTAGCATTTTTTATTAAAAACTAAATTCATATAGAAATGTTGTCGAAAATTAAAGAAGAACTACAATAGCCTGTTCAGAAATCTTCCGATATTCCTCCTTTACTATCTATCTGGAAAAGATCTAATGGAACTTCTCTAAATTTCAGTTTTAGAGTCCCGTTAGTACCCAATTCCACAAATTCCTATGGAATTTGTATTGGGAGTACTGATATAGAAGCTGGGATATTTGCTTACTTTTATCATTGAAACATAAAGGTGTAATCAACCACGATACACCTAATATCGTCCCTCGGCACACTGGTCACGGAGCCCTGATCTAGAATTCAAATCACAGTCACATTGTTTAGTTATTCTTAAGCCAGCTACACACCTTCAGATAAAACTGTGCGATTTGTCTGTCAGATAAATCGTTCTGCGGTTCAGCCTACACACTTTCAGACAAATCGCATAGATTTATCTGAAGGTGTGTAGCGATCTGTACGATTTATCTGACAGACAAATCGAACAGATTTATCTGTGCAATTTTTGCCTCCACACTATACGATTTGTCTGTATAGACAAATCGCACAGATTTATCTGAAGGTGTGTAGCTGGCTTTATACTACTCAAAAGCGTACAATAAAAAAAGTTCTCCATTTGGATTCTGATTTGTGCATGTCTACACATGCCATGTCATTAATAGCATTTGTTAAAAAATAAAGGACCTTTTCAGGTATTGTTTAGACGAATTTGCACATTGTTGTGTTTATGCAAAAGTTCGATAGCAAAACATAAAAGACTGACATGAAACACGTACAATTTCTATACCACACACTATGTTGCCTTGACCGGCCTACGCCAAAGGAATCTCGGGAAATTTTTCCTGACTGCCGGATGCCCATAATCTAAAGGTGAAATCAATTCTCGACAAACTCAAAAAAACAAGACTGTTTCCAGAAATTGAACGGCCTTACACTTAGAAAAATACAATCCCGAGGTAATAATGTCCGACAGGAAACTGCACCTGTACAATTTCAGAATACACAATATCCAAGATTCTTCAGGAGGTAGAAAAATATTGGCTAGAACCCCATGCTAACGGACTACTGTCCCGAAAAGAAACAAAAACATATACTGGCTTTATTCTTAAGAACCCTGAACTGTCACGCTGTCTTTTCTTTTCGTTGGCAACACTTTACCGTACAAATAGCGCGTGAATTTTGGCACATCCTTTATAATATAAATTCTTTGGCTTAGTCTCATTTTCGATGCTGTCCAATACAACCGACAGTGAATACTCCTTATACAATATTTTAGTCATCCTCATTATAAATTTATTACAAATTATTTTAAAATTTAGATTCATATTTTATAACTTAAAATTTTCTTCTTGGTCGAAACAAAAAATTTAACTAAAATGATATTTTAAATATTAAATAGATTCAGGTATTTGTGTACGCCTATTTTCAGACTGAGTGTCATTTTGAAATTGAAGTGTCAACACAAAGTGTCCTTCAACAAACTAATTTCTACCGAAAGAAACCCTTTTCATGTGAAAAAAAAACTTTCCTTTCAAGCTTTCAAACTAGAAACACTGAAGGGTAAAAAAGCACTTTTCATTCCTATCCGTTTAGAAATGCAAAAATAAGGAAATATCTGTTAAACAATTCTATGAAAAAGTACAAGTTTTCCTTATTACTTTCCCGACCAAAAGAAAGATTTTAGGAATAGTCTTCTTCCGAAAACTGAACTTTTTTCTAGTTGTGGCACAAATTCCGCTGTCCGCCCGTCCATCTCCATCTTGAAATCGCTACTAAAATCTAAATTTTATAAGTGCGGTGCAGAACAAACCGCTGTGCCGATTTCAGTTTAGATATTTCAAGTTATCTAAAGCCCATTGAATTTTTCATCAGAATTTGACTATGGCAACACCCTTTTTTCTTGTGTGATTCATGGAAGTCAAACTATTGGACCGAATCGGACAAAATTCGGTCATTTGCAGTATTCAGAATAAAGGTAAATCTGTTTAAATTTTGCGTCGAATTCTGAGCGAGATGCGACAGAAGTGAGATGAGAAAATTGAGTTTGGAGGGGGAAGTATAACAGGTCGCAAGCGGTGCGGGGCGGGGGCTGGATGAAATCGGGGACCGAAAAAAAAAACAAAGAGGGACAAGAGCAGAGTAGGGCGGAAACATAGCCGGACGGGCGGAGCGGAATGAAACCAGAGCGGGTTCTGAAATCAGAGCGCAATGGAGTACTCACTGACATTATTGGTAAAGTTTCATAGCGGTCAGGCTGGAATAAAGTGTAAGTGAGCTAGTGACCGAGACAACGGGAGAGAAATTATTCTAACGGGCAAGTATCTATATCTGGATAGATTGGTGAGGCGCATATCATTTTCGGCATCAAGTCTATTTCTGTATTTTGTTTTTGCCGCAATGTATGAGGAAAAAGAATTCTCACAGAGATAGGTTATCACAAAAGTCATCAATAGCTGTTTTTTTTGTCATTCGGGTCAGGATAAAGGTTTGCTTTATAATACATAAAAACGATAACAACATAACCCATATATTTATGTGGGTCAGGCTCTATGATCTGTATAAATTTTAGTTACATAAAATTGCCAAAGATGACGCAGCCATAGTTTTCAATATATAAATGTTGGTATCATACTATCAGAACTAATAAATGTCAACAATAAAGATATTTGAAAAATTGCTAGTATTTATTTTATTTTACGCTTAATTTATTTTAAAAATGAATGAAAAAAGCTACCTAAATTGAATTTTTTCTTTGCCGGACCTACATCGTTATTTCCAAACTTTAATTTTGTGATCCATATGAAAAAACCCGGCCAATTTCTTCAGCACTCGTTTGAAAATTTGCGGATATTCTTTCATTATTTTTATCCAAAATGGGGCAATCTCATCCTGTCGCAATATAGTTTTTAATGTACTGTCTGTGCATATATGAATTGTTGCGCTCTTTCCTTAATTGACAATGTATCTACATCACTATACTCGACAAAAGGATTCAGGATTCGACCTAAATTATTGCAGTTAGTAAGAGGAAAATATTCCAAAAATGTCGTTTGTAATCCTGTTAAATATTTCAGTATATTAATTTTGACATTTTTACCAAATGTGGTATTGCTGGTTGCCAAAAATCGGTTAATTTAATTAAATAAAAGATTTTTCTCGAACCCTTGAGATATCTTGCGCAACCTTAAGGTTCCGCGGAACACAGTTTGAAAAGCAATGCTGTAGAGCAGTTATTCCCAACCTTTCTTTTGTTGCGGTACACTTCTAACAATTTCAAAAAATTTGCCGGTACACCTATACCTGTAACACACTGTGTAAATAGTTGATGATAATAAATTTCAATGTAAAACAAAATTTGGCACCACACAAAAGTACCGCGGCACAGTGGTTGCGAATCATTGCTATATAGAGTAATCTTTGTTCCTTTTAAATCTTTAAAAATGGGACCAAAAATTGAATTCTAATGCAATTCAATTTTCGCCAATTTGACTATTTTATTTCGCATATTTTTTTTTACTAAGATCTGTCGTATATTTACTTATTTATTTATTTTTTCTTAAGATTATTATTAGTTATTTTTATAGATTAATTTGGTTCTTATTTCTATCTACTATTTGTATATAGTTAATTTTTTTTTTGTTTTTTAATATACTTTTAAATACATGAAAATTGCTTTGTTTGTAAAATTTATGAATTTGATTCAAATTAAATAAAATTAATAATATTAGGAGTAAATGTTTAATGTAGATTTGAAGAATAAAAGTATATCTATTTCATTAATATCAGGAGTACCCTATTCTTTTCAAAGATTTAGTTTCAATAGTTTTACATCCAAAAGCAGTTGCGCGCAATGATAGCATCGGACCTTAGGCAACTAACTTATATGTTTAGGTTTTCTTCATTTATTTAAAATAAAATTTATTTTAAAAATTTGCCGGGCTATTCATGTGAAGAACTCTATACGCTTTGCCTATGCTACCCAAAGGTTTTCGTGTCTAGAGTCTGTATCTATAAATATGTATTTCTACATGAAATTTGTATAGTATGCCTTTACAAGCCATATAGATTTTGCATGAATCTAATAAAGATCAGCTATGTATAGTTTGCCCTTCATTGGGTACCAGTATACGTAGAGATCCATATCTAAACAGAATCATTACCGGAAATAAAAATATATCGTTTATATTAACGTTCCAAAATAATGGCTGTCTTAAATACCAATATCAGAACTGTTCAGAACCACTTGCAGTAATCCTGAACATGGTTAAGAACGGCTTCAGAACCACTGGAAATACACATGGACACATACACACACATTTGGAGGAAAACAAGAGAAGGGAAAACAAGAGAAGTATACTGTTCGCAGTTGGCTTGTTTCTCAGTCGTCAACCAGCCGCCATTGGAAGAAGATCACGTGGCCATATTCAACAAAACATATTTAGTGGCGATTCATAACAGATAATTATACAAATACTTTGCATTATCATTGTTTATAAAAATATATTGTTCTACCCCAAACAAGAAACAACCCCTAAACTAAGTTTAACCCTGAGAAAGAAGGTCAAATCGATATTAGGCTTTATCAAACGTAATTTTACTAAAGCTTCTTTTATTACCCTGGTTAGAGCTATGCTGGAATATGTCATCCATGTGTAGTCTTCCTACTACAGTGCCCCAAATAGTAAACTGGAATCTGTCCAACGTAGAATTGTGCATTATGTACAATGGAATGACCCCTTTCTATTGCCTCTATACGAGAATAGATTAAAATTGATGGGAGTACATTTACTGGAAAACCCCTCTTTTTCAGGTGGTTGCTATGTGTGAACACTAGCGGTACTTTTTTCAAATCCGCAGCACTTTCAGTTGTAACAGCATAAGAACTTCAGGTTGGGGGCTACTATTACCTACGTATGTGAGCAAGCCTTGTAATTTTTGCAGGTTGCACAAAAAAACTGTGATGTAGAAATTGCTGTCGTTGATCGTGAATATAAAATTTCTTTTCAAAAACAACTTGTCTCAACCAATAAAATAAACTGTGAAAAAGTTTCTTGTAATAAACAGGAAAAGTTTAAATTTTAATATTTAAGAATCTTCTACACGTTATTTATTTGTCCGCAACATACACATATATTGTGTAGTGCAGCAAAAAAGAATCGCAACGTTTTGTGTATGCGAGCCGTTCACAGTACTCTGGCTGCGCCACTTTTTTGTGATAAAAATTGCCAGGTCTGATCGCACCTAAATTAGATATTATTTCCCGAAAATTATTTTAAAAATCACAATCAGTTTAACTTTATTAAACTAAATTCTTATTTAATAAATATTATATACTTACATAATTTTGATATAGTGTGGAAAATATAGTACATATGTGCATAATGCCTTTTCCTTTAATTAAAAATGTATTAAATAAAGGGTGTTCCGATAAGAGTACCAAATTTAAATAAGGCGCCATTTGTGTTTCATTGCGTTGCCAACACTAAAATTTTGACAACTATCATACAGGCACATTGCAATTGTTCGTTATGGTACGCTACAAATAATAACCACAGTATTATTTAGCGTTGCCTCTATTTCAAGCGACTACGGTCGACATTTGTGTGTTTTTGTGGACCACCATTTATTTAATTCATAATTAAATTTCGCGTCATGAATGAGAGTCATACCTGTAGGACCCAGAATACTCGAGATTTACGCATACGTTTATTTGTAAATTTTCAGATTCCCTAAAAAGTATTACAGTGAAACCTGTCTAAACCGGACCTTATATAAGCCGGACACCTGCCTAAGCCGAACATTCTTCAAAGACCCGTGAATTTCAAGCCATTTTTCATACACAATGAACCTGCATAAGCCGGAACCTGCTCAACGCAAACCCGAACATCAATTTGCGCGACAACTGGGTCCACTTGTATACTTGTATATCTTGTATAAGCCGGATTTTTTTTTTGAGTAATATTTATTTCTTTAACTTTTCTCGTTTCATTCGAAAAATTTTGGCAGGCATTATACACAAGTCGCAGTCAGTCAATGAAAAGCCGTTATCCAGCATTCCTGAAAATTGTGTTAAAAATGTGGCTTTGGAGCAGAACCAAATAGCGAATTTGTGCCTGTAACCTATGCGGAAATTTTACCATTCTCTGTGGCAATTGATGTTGATGATGTAGCTGCTGTTGATTATATCAGCATTGATGCTGTCACTTATATTTGAATTTATCGACAAAGCATACACTGGCAACACTAATTTTAGTTTTGCTGAATTGTCTTTTTAATTTTATTTTTGTTTTTGTATTTTGAGTCGTTGTTAGAATTTTAATGGAGGAAGTCACATGTATTTTTTTTTTTTTTCTTTTAAAACGTTTTGTAATAAATAAAGTTGTCCAAAATTAAATACCCGGCTTTTGTATCAACATTAATGGTCCTTCGAGCTAAATATTAAACGCGGTTGGAAATACAGAAAATCTAATTAAAATGGCCAAAGAGGTATTTTGGAATGGGCGAAAAAAACTTCTAGAAAAAATAAAAGCGTGCAGATCTCAAGAATTAGAAAATTTGCATCTAATTATGTATCAGTTTGTGCCACAGTTCAGTGCAATAAAAATAAATATAAGAAAATTTCAAGGATTTTCCGAAAAAGAATTTGAGCAAAATGTGGAAAATGTCAACCGTTTGATAAGTGTGGATGGTGTACATGAAATTTGTGAGTTGATAGAAATTGAAATTAACAAAACAGATTCTGTGCGGGATATTTCAAAGAAAATAATTAAAAATTTGTCAATCCCAAAGCGCAAAGAGGTTAACAATTTTATCAGAAACTCATCTTCTCCAGTTCCTTCCGAACACAGTTCTAACGTGTCATCTCTACGCAGTAGGCTCACAGTTCTTCGGAAAATCGAAAATATTGATGAACGAGATGTGGAAATTCAAACAAAAATTGATTTATATGAAAGTGAGATCGAAAATATAGATGAGCAAATTGATAACTTAAAACAAAATCCACAGATGGATCTCCAAATATTGGAAACAGAAGTAAATAAGTTAATGCTTAAAAAAAATCAAACTCAAAGAAAAGTGAATATTCTACTAGTTGAGGAAAAAAGTTTACAAAGTAAAAGAAATTCTTTAACAACAATAGTAGAAATGGGAAAAGAAGAAAACCAACTTCTTCAAATTAAATCGCTTGGCGAAAATAAAAATGACTATGTAGAATCTTGGGTAAACACAGTCAGATCTGAAGAAAATGAATTTGAGGTTAATCCAAAAATGGAAAATAGAATTTCGGGTGACAGCGTTCGAGTTGAAAAGCAAAGTGTTCACGAAGAAGTGCATGAGTTAAAAAATACTGTATCTCAGATGCTTGCTAGACAATTTGTCAACTTACGACTTCCAGATTTTGATGGTTCTTCACCATTACTGTGGCACCACTTTTATATGCAATATAAGCTTACAACAACCAAATGCAACTTGTCACCGGAAGAGAATATAATGCGTTTAGATAAATGTCTCAAAAATGAAGCTCGATCAAAAGTTGAAATGCTTCTTCTTTCTGCAACAAATCCAGACAAAATAATTCACATCCTACATAGACATTATGGCAGTCAAGAACAAGTAATACATGAATTAATTGCAAAAGCAAATAAGGTATTGTTCGTCGATTCACTTAAAAGGTTTGTAGACTTAGCTTGCGTTGTTCAAAATATAACGTCTGCTTTGGAATATGTATCAGAAACTTCAATAAATCAATCAAAATTGCTAGCTATATTTATAGAAAAACTTCCTCAACATATGGTAGTGCAATGGGTAACTTTTTTGATGACTAAAAATATCAATGCAAAAACTGCCAATTTAAAATTGTTTGCTGACTGGACGGAAGAAATGTCTCAAATGGTATCAGATGTAACGTTCTATACAAAGGTACATCAAATTGTTTACAACAAAGATACAGAGAAAGATTTATCCAATACTAGTCAAAAGCAAACAAATAAGAGAGAGTGTAGAATTTGTAATGACGATCAACATTCTTTAGAAAAGTGCTCTGTTTTTATTAAAGCTGATACCAAAATACGGTGGGAACTGGCAAAGAAAGCGTCAGTGTGTTTCTGCTGCTTGCGATTTCATAGTGGTCAATGTAAAAATCGCAAACAATGTCAAAAGTCTGGATGTGAACGATTCCATCATCCTCTCTTACACAAAACTGAAAACACTTCTATTGCAAACAAGCTACCTGAAATTACTACTTGTGTATCAGAAAATCATCCTCCAGTATTATTAAAAATGTTGCCAGTCCAAATAAAGGGTCCAAATGGAATTGAAACTATTACAGCACTTTTAGACGAAGGCAGCACAACTACGATTTTAGACTCAACTGTAGCAAATAAAATCGGACTAAAGGGTAAAATTAAACCCTTTTGTTGTAAATGGACCGGAGAAATTTTCCGGTACGAACCAAACTCTCAAATAGTTGAAATGGAAATTAGCGCTGAAAAAGGGCACACATTCCACAACATAAAAGAAGTAAGAACGATGAAGAATTTGGATTTACCTAGTCAAAATGTTGACTTAGATCAATTGACTACAAAATATCCATTTATAAAAGAAGTTAATCTCTCCAAAAGACAACAACCATTGTTGCTTATAGGGCAACAACACATAAATTTAATTATAACAAGAAAAATAATGCAACCAGACGAAGATGGTCCTATTTTATCTTATACGAAACTTGGCTGGGCTTTACATGGTCACACATCAAAAGAACATCGAAGTACGGCAAATTTTACATGTTGTATAAGTGAAGAGGTGATTGACGAAATGGTCAAAAATCATTTTTCACTAGATAGTTTTGGTGCTTGTCACGTCAAAGAAGACAAAACAAAATCCCAGGAAGATAAAAGAGCTATTATGATCGCTGAGTCATCCATTATTATAAATGATGGAAAATTTGAAATGCGTTTACCATGGAGAGATAATGAGTGCAAGCTTCCAAATAGTAAACCTATGGCTTACCAACGCCTGACATGTTTAGAAAGAAAATTAAAGAGAGATGAACTATTATCAGCTGCTTATCAGTTAGAAATAAATAAATTATTAGAGAAAGGCTATGCCCGCAAGGTAAATCAAGAAGAATTATCAAAACAAAAGCGTGTTTGGTTTCTACCTCACTTCGCCGTGATCAACCCAAATAAACCATTGAAACCAAGAATAGTATTTGATGCAGCTGCAAAGGTTAATAACGTTTCATTAAATGATAAGCTATTGTCTGGTCCCGATTGGTTGACATCAATTGTTGGCATATTGTTGCGTTTTCGGCAAAATACTTACGCATTTTGTGGTGATATACGTGAAATGTTCAACCAAATTCGTATCTATGACGAAGACACTTTTGTTCAATGTTTCTTATGGAGAAATCTTGATCAGTCAGTACAACCAGAAATTTATCAGATGAAAGCTATGTTGTTTGGTTTAAATTCATCTCCATTTATGGCACAGTTTGCAAAAAATTTAAATGCGAAATATAACAAAACCGATTTTCCTGAGGCGTACGAGGCTATTGTGAAAAATCACTATGTAGACGATTATTTAGATGCCAAACAAACTGAAGAAGAAGCAGTGAAATTGATAAAACAAGTAATTTATGTTCATCAAAAGGGTGGATTCGACATCAGAAACTTTACTTCAAATAGCAAAATTGTTCTGGAAAGTCTTCCACCAGAATCAGTTTCTCCTAATACTATTACTACAATTGGAGGGGCAAATTCACAACAAAAGGTACTGGGTATAATGTGGGACTCAGGAAAAGATTGTTTCAAATTCAACTCAACATTTAATCGGGTTGATACAAACATTATCAATGGCACAAAAGTTCCCACGAAGCGAGAGGTATTAAAGGCAGTAATGTCTGTATATGATCCAGTTGGTCTAATTTCCCCTGTGACTGTCAAGGGACGAATTTTAATGAGAGACATCTGGCAATCGAAAATAGGCTGGGATGATCAACTAAAGAATGATCAGCTAAAAACGTGGAAACAATGGCTACAAGAAATTCAGAAACTAAGCGAACTTAGTATTCCAAGGTGTTATACACATTATAAAGAACATCCAATCAAACTTGAACTACATACATTTTGTGATGCAAGTAAAGACGCTTACTGTGCAGCAACATACTGCCGGTACATATATGAAAAAGACGGAATGTCAATTTTCAAAGTAACACTTATAGCATCTAAAGCCAGGGTGGCACCTTTAAACAAAAACTTGTCAATTCCTAGACTTGAATGTCTTGCAGCAGTACTGGGATCCAGACTTGCAAAAATGGTAAGTGAAGAATTAGACATAACATTTGATGAACGATATTTCTGGTCTGATTCTTCCACCGTTTTAAATTGGATTAATACTACAAAGGGTCTTAGATTATTTGAAGCAGCTAGAATCGGTGAAATTTTAGAATTGTCATTAGCAAAAGAATGGAACTGGGTTCCGACAAATTGTAACATCGCCGACATATGCACTCGAAATGTTCCTGTAAACATGATTGCAACTAATAAATGGTACACAGGTCCAGATTTTTTGTATCAGTCAGCTGAAAATTGGCCGAAAGGGTCAAAAGAAAATCATGCAAATGTCGAAAATACAGAACTGGCGTTATCATTAACTACAACTGTGGGAAATGCACTTCCGGAAATTGACGACTACGTTTTATACCAGCCGTTATGTCGCATAACTGCATGGATGGGCAGATTCATATACAATTCATCAAATAAGTTATGCAATCGTATCAAGGGTCCACTCACAGTTCAAGAACTTTATTGGGCACAACAAAAATGGTGGAGAGCGGTACAACAAGATTGTTTTCCAGATGATCTGAATCAACTCTACAATAAAAGTAAGAGATGTCAAAATTGTCGTTTAACCAAATATTCTCTTAGTCTAGATGAAGGTGGTGTAATACGCTTATCTGGTCGAATTACGAGAGCTACAAATGTTCCAGAAGCAACAAAACAACCCGTGGTCCTAGATGGTCAGCATGCTTTCACCAAAAAATTAATTCTTTATTATCACCAAAAGGCAAATCATGTTGGAATTCAAGTAATATTACATCAACTTAAGCAATTGTATTGGATGCCAAAAATGACAGTGCGCATCAAACAAGCTTTGCAAAATTGTTTACGGTGTAGAAAGCAAAATGCTAAACCTACACAACCACAAATGGGACTTTTACCAGAAGAAAGATTCTTCACATACAAAAAACCATTTACTGCTACTGGCGTCGATTATTTTGGACCATTTTACATTAAAAACGGACGAAAAATTGAATCCCGATATGGTGTATTATTTACATGTCTAACGACAAGAGCTATACAGGTGGAAATAGCACATTCACTCGATACCGATTCGTGTATAATGGCCATAAGACGATTAATGTCAAAAAGAGGTCAAATAGAGATTTTATGGTCTGATAATGGAACAAATTTCCATGGCGCAAATAATGAGCTTTCAGAAGCGCTCGAAGAATTACATCCAGAAAAGATGAAAACGAAGTTAGTAAATTTTGGAATCGATTGGAGATTCATTCCGGCAGCCTCTCCCAATTTTGGTGGTTGTTGGGAAAGATTAATTGGATGAAGAGCCTTAGAGGCGGTGATGTCAGTTGACCGACATCCTACAGATGAGGTCTTAAGAACAGTTTTCGCAGAGGCGGAATACTTAGTCAACAGTAGACCGTATTTATTAGAATCAGACGATCCCAATGATTCAATTGGATTTACTCCAAATGATTTTCTTATCGGTCCCAACTCTGAAATAAGGATTCCGGGCAAATTCAATCAATATGACAGTATTCTCAGACGTCAATGGCGAATTTCTCAAATGTTAATTGATAACTTCTGGAAAAGATTTATAAAAGAATATATTCCAACATTGATCAATCGTTCGAAATGGACATCTAATACAAATAATATTGAGATTGGGGAAATAGTAATTCTAAAAGACAACAAATTACCCAGAGGTGAATGGCCAATAGCAGTCGTTGAGAAAATTTATCCTGGAGAAGACAACATCGTTAGAGTCGTAGATATTCGAACATCGAAAAATACCTACAGGAGACCAGTTACAAAACTTTGCCGGACGAACATACAAACAGAAGTTCCAGCAAATCGTGCTAACAAACATGGAGTTAGCACTAGGGGGGAGTAATGTCACTTATATTTGAATTTATCGACAAAGCATACACTGGCAACACTAATTTTAGTTTTGCTGAATTGTCTTTTTTATTTTATTTTTGTTTTTGTATTTTGAGTCGTTGTTAGAATTTTAATGGAGGAAGTCACATGTATTTTTTTTTTTTTTTCTTTTAAAACGTTTTGTAATAAATAAAGTTGTCCAAAATTAAATACCCGGCTTTTGTATCAACAGATGCATTTCTTCTCACCGAAGCAGAAGGCATTAATTTGGACTTTAATGTGAGCGATAAAACAATTGAAATTTCATTAGACGAAGACACTAATGTAGAAGAAGCAGAATCTGAGGTTGCAACTGAACAAGCTTTGAATGCCTTCCACGTTATAAAAAACTATGTAGCTTTTCAAGGGGATGAAAAGATGCTTGCTTGGGCTTTTGCATCGGTTTCAAAATTTGAATTAAAAGTAGCTAGCCAGAAAACTCGCAAAACAAAAATTTCTGAATTTTTTCATGCTTTGTAATAGCATATGTAAATATGTATTGTGATTATGATATAAGGATTGGAAAGCATTCCTTTTTTATTTCCAATTTATTTTTTGTTAAAAATTATATTTTTAAATAAAAGAATAAAAGAAAAAAAAATCTTAATCAATAACCCCTATAAGCCGGAAACCTGTCTAAGCCGGACAAAATTCCTGGTCCCGTGCGATTCCGCCTTATACAGGTTTTACTGTATTTTGAAAATGGATACCGGAATTTACTTCGTAACAAACTTCCCCGTTGAACGAGATATGAGTAGGATCAAGAATAATTAAATCTGTTGCCCTTATTGGGACATATTTTATTAGGATTTGTTACCATGTAAAATCTTACACAAATACTGTATATCCAATTAATTCTATCTTTTTTGATTGAACTAAAAGGAAATATATTTTCAGATAGAAATTAATTTCTACAATTCTGCCAATCTATTTAGAAAGTTCCATTGTCGACCTTTGTAACAGTTGCCAAAATAATTATTTTACTTTAAAATAAAACATCTGAAAATAATGGGAAATAAATATTATAAAATGAATAAGATTTCAAAATCATCTATTCGTTTTTAAACGATAATACTAGAGGCACACAAAGGGTATTCAAACCTTAGTATCGATACTACAGTATAGCCTTGTACCATGGTATAAAAAGGGGTTGTCACACATAAAACATAGTATTTGTCTGACATTTGAAATTCTGCCATTTCAGCGAGAATATGGGAATTTCTTTTCGCTCCTCTTAAATCCTCTATATGATTCCTACAAAGATCTATAAATTTTGAGGTTTCATTAACGCATACAATTTTGCGTATTTAATTACTTTTTTCAGTTTTTTAAAATAATAATTTCAAAAAAAAAAGTGTAAAGTGTCAATTGCTAAGCCTTCCTACAAAATTTCATTCGCTATTTTCCGCTTCAATAAAAAGGCGCGACAATCACTAAAGAATAGATTACAGTGGCCGAAAAAATTAAGTAAAAAAGGAAATACCACGTACTTTTTCGAATTTAAATACCAGATTTATGCTACGTAGTTGAAATGGTATTCGGTTAGTATTCGATGACACACATATGGTATACGACATGGTATCCTTAAACTATGGTATGCCTATGTGTGCCTCTAGTATAAGACTTTATGCCTTTTCTTTCGTAATTTTTAAAGAATTCAGTAAGAAATGTATTTACGGTGGTTTTCACAAACACTAATGACGAGTTAGACTTCTTTGCAGCTGTGCTATTACGCCAAAAATTTATACTTTAAGAATTTTTTATTTTCTACGTGCTAATAGATAGTCCACACTTGAATGAATGAACTTTTGAGGAAAGTAGTTCACATAGGCACTTCACATACTTAGACCACAGATTGGATACATTCCGCAGGCCTAGATTGGAGTATTCAAATTGTGGAATTGGCTAGTCTCCGGGAGCAATGAAGGCAGATATCCTGCTAACGGGAATCTTATTGATAGTATTTGGTTCCACAGAGCTGTCAACCTAAAGTTTTGAAATTTGTGGAAATTGTGGATTTTACACATTAACTGTAGGTTTTTTCACTAGCACTAAACGATAATCTTGTATTGGAACTAATACCATATACAGACTATATTTGAGACTGTTGGATAATTTTTCTGAATGATTTTATTTTATATTAGATGATACCCGCGGCATTGCTAGCGATATTTTTAGAATACGGCCACTATTGAGTGAGTAAAATGACGATTTTCTATCCTTCTTCACGAGCACGCCCATCGGATAGAGATTTATAATATCTCTTACATTTACCTATCCCGCATATACGTTCTAAGTTTCATGAAAATCCGAACACTATTGATCAAATTAGGGAGGTTTTCTATGTCCTTTATCTTTTATCTATTTTTGGTTTCTTCGCGACCACCGTAGCTTAAGACGTAGCTGTCTGTGTTCAAAAACTAAGGTGAATTTTGTTTTAAAATGAAAAATTTTTATTTATTCTTCCAAATCGATTTCGTCCCCAAATAATTCCCTCCAGCTAAAATACACTTATGCCAACGTTTTTTCCAATCTTTGAAGCATGCTAAAAAGTCGTTCTGAGATATAACCTTCAATGCGCGTAGCGATTCACGTTTGATCTCTTCAATCGACTCAAAACGATTTCCCCGGAGGGAACAGCCAGAAGTCACATGGTGCCAAATCAGGCGAATACTGTGGTTGTGGAGCGACATGAGTGGAGTTTTTGGCGAAAAATTCACGAATAAATTGAGAAATTTTGGCACCAAACGCGATTTGACTCTTCTGAGGCACAAATGAACCTTCAAAATTGCTTGCACTGATCCAATTGATATTGCAAGCATGTCGGCAAGGTCTCGAATTGTTAATCGACGATTTTCGAGCACCAATTCTTTGATTTTCTTGATGTGTTGCTCATCAATGGACGTCGATGGTCGTCGAGAGCGTTCCAAGTCATAAACGCGTTCTCTGCCTTCTTTGAAGCCTTTGTACCACTTGTAAACATTTTTCCGTGACATAGTCTCGTCACCGAAGGTCTTTTGTAACATTCGATACGTTTCAGCGGCGGCGTTTCTTTGCTCAACAAAATTCGACATCGTAAAATTCGCCATCACAAAACCAAGCGTAAACTAAAAACTAATGATGGTATTAACATGTAATTTGTCACAGATGTCACTAACAGTCCTACCAACTTGGAAAAAAATTCATTTGTCCGATTCGGTTAACGCGGGAAGATTAAATTAAAAATTCACATTACTTTTTGAACACAGTTATAACCGTTTCCAAGTGCTTCCCTAAAGACTAGTGAAAACATCATCAAAATAGATTCAGTAGTTTTTACATACAACCCGTAAGAATTTTACATAATAGTATACATACGTGTGGACTGGCCCTAAATAAGTTTCTAGACATATTCTTTTATATCAAATTTCTGATCTTATAGCTGTGTTTCTGAACTGGAAGTTCTGGGAAAGAATATCTTTATGAAAAAGTTCTTTAAAAAAATAAAAACAAAAATGACTTTTCGTTGCTATAGAAATTTTCAATTTCGAAATATCAACATATTTTTCTCATAGATTTCTTCTTTTTCGTCTTCAAACATATTTTCTGAAGAAATAAATTTTGTAGATGAATTAAAAAGAGAATTATAAAATTTTAAATTATAAAATAGGGTAAACTACCCACTCACTGGTCCGGGGCTCATTTATACGGGTATTTTTTCTTTTTGTCTACAGAGAAACCTTCAACACAAAATACTTCCAATTCCTCTGACCTTTTGGTATTGCTTAGGGCATGGTTCCGCAAACAAAATTAATCCAAATTTTGAATATTCAACGCCAAAAAAATTAGTTCCTTCATTTAAGAGAAGAATAATGTTGAAAAGGGACAACTGAACACGATCTTCCCAATGCTTTGTTTGAAAATGACAGAAACAAAAAATGCCGCACAAAATAAGGAAAGAAAATTACAAATTTTTCATTAGAAAGAATGAAATAACCTATAAATCTAATACACTCTATTTTACAACGTGCTTCCTATAAGATAATTGTAGTAAGCGGGAGAATTATTAGTCTTATGGATTTAAAGCAAGAATGAAACAAAGAAATTTCTCTTAACTTAATATTTGTATAAATATTGTATTCTCCCAACATGTTTTCTAGCATTGGAGCGTGTACGAATAATAATTAGAAGAGAAATTCGGTCAATATTTTAAGTGTTAGTTCCTGTATGAATAGTGATTCTTATTTTTTACATAAGTGTTAGAATTGTTTATGAAAGATAAATCTGTTTCTATCTCTGTTTTGCTAACATAATGTAATCTATCTATCATTTTTTAATAAAGAGAATCATATGTATTTTTAAGAGAATATTTCTTATTTCCTTTTTTTTATTTTTCTTCCATATAATAGGTTTTCTCTCTTGGAAATTAGTCAATTTTGCTTAAAAAGTTTTTTTTTTACATAGGAACGAATTAATTACCTTAAGGCCTCAATTACTCACTTGTTCACAGACCTCGAAAAGTAAATTATCACGCCATGCCCTAGTATTGCTTATTTAGGAAAAATTTTATTCGTATACTCTAGCGTTAATTTTTAAAAGTCCTGAGTCGTCACTTATTGTGATTAATTTGTCACTTTCTTAGGGATGTATTCTAATTTAAAGTTGATTATTTTATAACTTAGTATATTGTTATTCAATTGCAAAAGAAATTTGGCTGTTTTGAGGCCAAATTGAGTCAGTAGCATTACTGACTTGGGAGTTATAGTATTTGCGGCAGGGAAATTAACTTTAAGTTACATTTTGACTTCTTAGTTCATAGAGACAATTCGATTTCTGGATATAAAGGGTGATTTTTTTTAGGGTAATGAACTTTAAATTCAAAAAAATAACAAAAAAATTAACTTTCAATCAAAAATCTTTTTTTGTTCGAAAGACCTATTCATGCCATTAATATTTTAAAATGACTTTGGGCATATAGCCACTGTGACTCCTCTGGACGAAGCGCATATTGTTAGTCCAATTTTGGTTTGTATTTTCGATCAATAGCGGCCGTAGGTCACGAATAACATGAACAAAGTTGGCAAATTATTGCTGGTTTATCAAACCAGGGACTACACGTAAGCCCATAGAAAATGTTAGAAAGATGTCAGATCTCACAATTTTGGAAACCAATTTAAATGGATATTTCTCAAAATCATATTATCGCTAAATCGTGATTTCAATAAATCGATGGTTTCTGTCACTGTATGGCACGTAGCGTCTTCAATGTCATCCATTTTTTCGAAGGAATATTCATTGATCATGGTCCGCTAACGCTCTGATTGACCATAACACGAGCTACCGTCTCATTTTTAAAGAAGACAACAATGACACCAGCATGTAAACTTCATTTTTTTTGGATGCAATGGGATCTCTAGAGTCTTCTAGGTTGATGCCACTCCAGAAACGGTTTTTTTATTAATGGAGCCAAAAATGAGCGTCGAACATAAATGTGCGATAAAATAACGGGACCTATTTTCAAAGCAAATTTGGTTAATTCTTGATAGTTTCTCAACCGTGAGTTTATTCATGATTCACGAATCACGGGCGAAATATCAATAAGGCAATACTGGAAAACCAAACGCCTAAAAAGTCACCCGTTACAATACCACCTTGGTCGAAATAGTTTTTTGATCCATGTCATTAAAGTCGTTTATATAATTTTTGTTAGACAATTAATGGAATACCTCAGTCTAGTCACTCAGTCTGGTCACTAGATCATAAAGTTCCTGTCAATAAGCTGGAATTCCTTCAACGTGAGTTTTTAGGTTTGGTTTCACCGAAACTTTCACGGAACATCTCCTTTTCGTTGCCTCCTTACAATGAATTATTAGGTCTACATTCATTAGGAAAGCGATGGGAAGTAGCTGATAAAGTTAGTATTCATGAAATTTTTGCTTTCTCTATTTTAGATAAAATGCAGTTTAATTTCAACATTTCTTCCATGATATCCGTTGAGTTGCTAAAAATCAATTTTCACCGGACTGACCCAGGGGAGGATGAACCAATTTCTAAAATATTACGCGAGATAAATTCGAGTGTACACGTTTTTGACTTTATTCTCAGCAAATACAAACTAAAAAGACTCTTCTATAAACTTTTCGCTTTTTCGAACTAAGTTCTATGTGACCATGAATTGCGGATCAACCATGATAATATCCTTTTATGGTATACTACAATGTAGATGGTTTGGTGATGGTGATGGTTTGTTTATTCTTTGTATTATGAATGATAATGGGTGATGCTTGCTTTAAGCATATGTATATCTGAAATGTTACCTTATGAGCATAGAAGTACTCCTTGATACAGGCCGCGAAGTACAGAAGAGTATTAATACCTCGGGTACATATCTTCTATCGCATTTTCACTCATTATTACACGTATGTTTTGTCTCTCTCGCATTAATGGAGATTTGAGCAGAAATTTCAGCTGGCTTTAAAGGGTTTTCTTTTTTTTTTTAAGAGATACGAATTAGACCAGTACCCCTCAAAGTAAGACTTTTGGTAGTAGTAAAGAAATGCTCACATATTTATTAATAAAATTGAAACGTAGAAATTATGTTAATTCATAATTTAGAAAAAAAATTGTTTTTTCGAATGAAGCTTGAATCTAGATCGTAGCACGAAATCACACTTTTTTATTTTAATTAAAACGAAAGCTGCCAGTGACAATCAATTTTTTGGTTAAAACGGGGGCAATTCTCAAAATTCGTTCGAAGTTTTTGAAAATTCAGCATTTTCAGTTTTAAATGCCTTTTTTTTGGTTTAAGGTTTCCAAAAAATTAGGCTCTACGTACGAAATGGCTTTCGGCTATTGGCTTACGCAGGAAAAAACATGTTTATAATAATTATTTAATAATTTAATTTTGTATGTTTAAGAGAAACTTGATTTTTGGAACAAATAACGCAAAAATTTTTTTGCAATTCGGATCTTCCAGGATGCATGAGCTTTTAGCAAATTTACAATTTTGCCTCTCCGAATTCATAACGCCACCACTACGCCGCACACATTAGCAATAAAAATGCAAGTGTATTCCAAAAGTGCTTCATTATCCCTGCGAAAGGCCCATCCATATTTTCCATAATCTGGTCGACATACTCTAGCCACTAGGCTAGTTGGATAATCCAGGAATTTTAACTCAAAATATGGATGCGATTGTGTTGGTTATATAACACAGGGTCTACATTAACCAATATTTCTGGTATACCAATTGGTTTACCAGAAATAAAATACTACCAGTTCTTTTTACGTGGGCCAATACTGGTATACCAATTCAGTATCTGACATGCCGCCATTTTATAAAATGCAAAATGTCAAAAATTGGTATACCAGCGCTGTCTACGAAAATTGTATACCAGAATTGTCATACCAGAAAAATTGGTATATCAGCAGGGTCTACACTAGCTTTTTAGCAACCAATTTTGCTGGTATACCAGAAATATTGGCCAATGTAGACCCTGTGTAAGATAGCTATCGAAAGTACGACTGTTAATATAATAATTGCATGTGTATTTATTTCTTATCCAGCTTGACACATTTAATTTCCTAATGAAAGCCAGTTACTGAGTAGTTTACCCTGCGATAAAAAAAATTTTATTTTTGTATTAAAATAATTCCTTTTAAAATTCAGAAAATACTTTAATTATTAAATTGAAATGTAAAATTTAAGAAAATTAAATCATTTTCAAATATTTCTTCAATTTTAAAGGAAAACTTGCAATCATTAAAAATCATTATATTTGTCTTGATAAAAGCTTTCTGTTCGAATTTAATTAAAATTCCTTCCCGAATAAAGATTCGTTTAGCTTACAATGTAAATGCCCATTGAAATTTATTTATGCAAATGTTCGGAAGGAAGAACCCCAAAAACAAGAACCTCATTTTTTTCTTGAAAAAAAAAAGAAAAACCAGAAGAAAATTGTTAGCGACTAGGAATATGTCCTCATTATAAAATCCCTTCGTAAGGAATTATTTTTGGAATTTTCAACATTTGAAAATCATCTATTTGTTAATGGATTTTAAATTCCTGTACGAGTGAAAGCCTTCACAAAGCCTCACAGATTAGGTTGTTAATATTTTTTTTATGTTTTTTCTTTGGATATCAATTAAGTCAACAAGACAGGCAAATGGTTTGGGATCAAAGATTCAAGTCTATGATAATTTTGTTGATCGAATAATGTCTATAAATTTTGAAACTAATCGAATTAAATGAAAATTATGTCCTCTCATAACCACACTTTCCGTTTTATTAGGCAAATGAAACGTGACTTCTGTAAAACTTTTTTCGATAATTAAATGCTCGAACTTTTGACTTTAATATCTGTGTATCTTAAGAACTTATTTTCAAAGAGACATAGAAACCTAAAATTGGTATATAGCCGATATTTTCATATCTTAAGCCCTAAGTCCAATGAGAGCCACGCGTTTTTTCTGTGGCGCTACTTTGTGGCACCCGAGATACAATGAGCGCCACCCGATTGTTTTGACATTTATCATCGAAAGTTCGAAGTTGGTAGATGATTTTATTTTGTGAAATAAAAGTGATTCAAAATGGTTAAGAAATAGATACTTACGGTAATTAAAGCAAATGTTATTGCTCTGAAAGCGTATGAAAAGAATAAAATTTTAAATATTCCACCTTTTTTTCCTAAAATGAGACACGGAACAAACGAGAATAGAACAGCGCGCCACAAAGTTTAAAGTTTCATCAAACTTTGCGGCGCTACAAAGTGGTGCTGCTATCATTGCATTTAGAACAATTGAAGCGCATTGATTTGAATTGATTTTGTGGCGCCACAAAAACGCGTGGCTCTCATTGGACTCAGGGCTTTATACCCGAAAAAGAATGATAATACACTCAATCCTCCTATAACACGACATTTTGACAGCACGGTTTCCAGATTGTAACACTTTAGATATATGCTTAGAGCAGGTATCACATATTATTCAAAAGCTAACGAATAAACGAAGCATCGCATGTATGTAGGAAAAAAGGTTAAGGGTTAGTAAAAATGCTGCTCCTTTTACAATGACGATCCAATCCGGACTGACTGACTCAAGATCATTGTCAGCCTTTTTTCTACGACAATTATGTTTCTTACCTCGGATAGCTATCCTACAATCATGCCTAATATTTACTTAGGACTTGTTTCTAGTTTTACTATGCCTCTGTACAAACATGTTTACATTTTCGATACTCCGTAAGTTAACAATGATCATGTCGGCATTTTATCGACATGAATCATGTTTCTTACATCCCATAGCTATCCTACATGTATATTATAAAGTAATAATATCATTATTAGTGTTTTGACAGGAACGAGAAGGAAGATATTAGTCTACAAAGAAAGTTAGTAAAAAAGACTCCCATCCCTTAACCAACACAAATAAAATAAAATTAATTTGACCGTAACATAAAAGTTAGTTCAAAAAGGAAGCTAATAATTATAAAAAAAACTTTTCAGTTTATACTTGCTGAGGAAAAAATCAAAACTTTTACGTTTGAACTTCCCTCGCTTAACATACTAGAAATTGGTTCATTCTTCCCGTAGTCAGTTCGGTGAAAATTGATTTTAAATAAATCCACGGACCTCAAAGGGCAAATGTTTGAATTGAGATGTAGTTTGTCTAAAATATAGGAAGCATCGATGACACCATCAAAAACTTGATAAATAAAGACCTCATCAGCCACTTCCCGCCGCTTTTCTAAAGAATGTAAGCATAATAATTTTAGCCTATCATTGTAAGGAGGGTCATTCCCATCGTTCCGATTTGACATTTGCAAAAGTTACGTAGAGTACATCTATCTCTGTGTGTGTTGGCGATTTTTCCATTACTTCCTCTCAGTTGCTGGAACGCGTTCCCCGTAATGGTTTTTTAACTCGATTGAACAGAAAGAAGTCACAGGGAGCCAAATCAGGTGAATTCGGTGGCTGTTTAATGGTATTTGTTGCATTTTTCGTCAAAAAATTACGAATAATGATGGCACTGTGCTATCATGGTGCAAAATCCACGAGTTTTCTGACCACAATTCTGGTCTCTTTCGGCGAATTGCTTCACGCAAACGTTTCATAACGCCCAAATAATACTCTTTGTTTACTGTCTGGCCTTCTGGCAAAAATTCATGATGCACTACACCGTTGTAATCCATGAAAACCGTGAGCATTGCCTTCTTTTTGACTGAAAACGACGTGGTTTTTTGGTCTCGGCTCAATTGGTGAACACCATTCACTTGTCTGATGTCTGGATTGCGTGTCGTACTCATAAATCCACGTCTCGACTCTAGTAATGATCCTTTTGATGAATGTGGAATCGGATTCAGCGTCGCAAATCATGTCTTTTGAGACGTCAACATGGTCTCTTTTTTGAATAAAACTGTAAAAAATCGCCAACACACACAGAGATAGATGTACTCTTGGCTACGTAACTTTTGCAAATGTCAAGCTATGACGCTAAGATTTAGAGGGAATATCAATAACAGATGTACCAATTTAACAAAAAAAGAAAAAAAGAACTCAAATCGGAATGATGGGAGCGCCACACGGCGGCTATTCCGGTTTGTTTTTGATCAAGGTAGTATACTGCCTTTTAAAATATTTTGTAGAAGACCGGGCGGAAAATGGTTTTCTAATGACACTCTATATATTCAATCAAGAGTAACACCCTTAAATTTTATACATAGATTAAAGCTTTTATTTTCTTATTTTAAAAATTATTAATAATTCAAGACTGAGTTTTGTGTTACTGTAAAACTTATTGAATTCTGTTTAGTTGTAACCTAGGCAAATTATAAGCCAGTATAACATCATTTATTTTCAAGCTAAGGCATTAATAATACGTTTGTAAAACTTCATTGAATTTGTTAAACCTCAATAAAAACAATACAATACAAAATACTTCGCAATTCTGGTTTCATTTTGCTACTACGCCATATAGTCGAAATTTTACCCGGCGGTATCAATTTGTAACTGAAAGTATTTTTCATTCAAAAGCCGATTGTAAAAAGTTTCACTAGATTACTATATAATAGTTGCAGAACAGCAGGAGTTTTTTCGATACTAATAATTTGGGCCGTTCTTCGACGAATCGAAGCCAACCCGCGACTTGAGATTGCGCATTGAGATTTGAAAATAAGTGTAATCTTTGATTTGGACACACTTCTTTGCAAATCTCAATGTTCCCAATCTCATAATTTCGCCACAAAAATTTTTATTTCAACACTGCTGAGCCAATTTGAATTATAAATACTTCTAATGTAATACAAAAACAGCGAATCATATCTTAACTAAAATTAAATATATATCAATTGATTTTAATCGTTTGTATGTTATTCAAGAAAATCGAATTTTATCAACCAAATGAAAGATTAGATTAGATTAACTTTTAAAAATTTAACAATTTCAGAAATTTATTAATCATGAATTGAAATAATAAAAATTGTAAAGGGGTAAAACGCAAATTGAACATTATAATATACTAGAAGCCCCTGTGCCTGTGCAACTGGAAAGTTTCAAAATATACTCGTTAATTGTGTCGTTCGATAAAATACAATTTTAAGCCTTTGCGGTCGTATGTCAACAGCCATCAGTGCAAAGAAATATTCTAATCGCACATTACACCATGTCAACACACTTCGGAGACAGATAGGATTGTTAACAAGACTTTACAAGTTTTTAAGTGCAATTTAACTTCTTCGTTCCTTAAATTATTTAATAAACAAAGCAACTATTGAAACTTCTAGGCATAAGTACATCCAAGTAATTTTACTTTTCAAAAAAAAAAATTTAAAACAACTATAAAATCTATATATAAATAGGCAAACACAAAAATTTACCTCCCTTTTATTCGTATTCTAACAAAAGATGTGGCTTAATATATAAATCAATCGAAAGCTATTGATGAGGAGAAGTGTTTAAACACAAAAAGTATATTGATATATGGTCGTTGAGCCAGCTTCGACAGGTAAAAGTTTCCTATATATTTATATGGGAACAACAACAAAATATATGGCACACAGTTGTATGCTTTACGAATTTGTGTAATGAAGGAATGGAAATAACTGAAATGAAGAAGGTTTTTGATTCAGAATTATATAGAAAACAGCTGGAATGGAATTTTGTATTTCGATCCAACTGAATTTTCGATTCGATTTAATATTCGATCTGAATTCTTTTTGGCATCCTGTAAAATCATCGTATCGTAAATTAGTGTGGCCTTTGAGAATTCCACGCAAATGGTATAAATTTTCAAATTGCCCGATGAAATGTAATGAAATTTTGACAGCTGGTAGTTTTTTTTTTGAAAACAATAATTTAAAATGTTTGTGTTTTAGATTTGTTTTTAGTTTTGAATTATTTTTAAATAATTATTTAATAATTAATATTAAAATTGTTGGTCTCAGTGAAACAAAATATCTTTAAGTGTCTTCGGTCCTAAATTTGGTGTCGTTTTTTTTATTTTGTTATACTTATAATTTTCACTTCGCTCTTAGGGCCATCTTATTTGGTTGTAATTTCATGAAAATCTTGATAATTTTTTTAAATTCAATACTTTCAAGTTAACTTTTGCAAGCTTGGGATTTTTTTGCTTGAACTCAATTTGCATGAACTCAAGTGAAAAAAAAAATTTTTTAAAAATATTTTATTTTTTTTTTTTTTTGTGAAAACTACAATAATTTAGTACAAATTTAAGGAAATAATTGTCAAATTTCTTGTACTTGGGTTTTTTTCATTAAAGAAATTAAAAATATGACAATAAACATAAAAAAAACATGTTTTCGACAACTCAACACTGATCGAATGAATTTTATACGATCACAGTATAAAATATTTTCGATCCAATTTTAGCCGATACCAAATTGGTTGGTCGAAGTCGTATATACGATCCAATTGGGTCAAATCGAAATACAAAATTCCATTCCTGTTTGTTTTTCTGGACCAAATTCACGAAAACAATTGAAAAAAGCATCGATGTTTAGATTTGTAAATAAATAAGTGTGAGATTAATGCCCTAGACAGATCTCTGATTTTAATTACAATCATTATGTTTTAATGATACTTCTGGATGACCCATGACACATCTCTTTTTTCAGAATGATCATTATTCTTGCCATTCCAAAAGGTTCATAAAATTACTATTTTGTGCATAATTTTCAGAATAGAATGTTTATTCATTTTGATTTAATAAAATGAATATTTTTAAATTGCATTTTAGTAAATTTTACGGTATTTTTAAAATAATAACTATTTTTCCTCCTTTTAAGTTTATGTGAAACAAGAAAACATGTCAAAACCAGATGAAATTTTTAAAATATTCAACTGTAGATGGCCTTGTAAACAATGTGAGGGAAATATTTAGGACCTCTTCACAATTTCATTTCAAAATTAAAAAAATAATGGTGCTTGAAATAGATACTTAAAATTGATCATTATTACGTAAATATAGGTCATTATCGAGTTTTAATGACCGATTGGATAATAATGATCATTAAAATCGGAGATCTGTCTAGAATATAAGAATATCATATTGAAATTCACAAGTTTAACTTTTAATTATTGCAATCGATATTTTAATTTTCATTTTATTAGATCGAATTTCGACCAATAGGCGGTACTAGTAATAATAATAAATGTGGAAAGTCAACGACAGTCCTTTTCATCCCTTTATATAATGTTGCTTAATATTTTACTTAATATCCTAAATTTTCTGATAATTGCTTCAAAGTAAAGTTTTTAATTTTATCCTTTCGTCCTTTTTACAATTCCCTTCATTCGTTCCGAAATAAAATTTATGAAGATAGCATGGAAGGAAATTTCGGAAATCGTTTCATTTCATACAAAAAATCCGAATTTTGTTCTGCAGATACCCGAAGTTTTAGTGCGATCGGACGCAACTTCCTGATAAAATGGTTCTGCTGTGGAGAAAACCAGCCCCTTATAACTTTCGTTCAAATCGCTTCAAAATTACGGCCATAATCTTGCCTACCGCAGATGGATAGACCGACAGACATTGGATAAAAATGATTGCAAACGATTTAGAATTTTCTAAAGTGTTGAGATTTGCATGATTCCAGTAACTTATATACACCTAACTTTTTTTACACGGTTGACACGTTCTACAGAAATCCGCGCAAAAAAAATTGTGTAAAAAAATAAATGCGACATATGGTAAATTTGGGGATATGTTCCACAACTTTAAAAAATCGTGTAAGATGAAAAAATTCCAAATATTTTCGGTGCGGTCTTTTTATACACGATTTCGAAATAACAAGGTTGCCCAATAAGAAAACACACTATTTTACACAAATTTTTTGTTCTAGCATGAATCCCAAAACATTTTCTTTTGAATTCTAATTTTGACAGTATCTTATAGAAACTTATGTATACAGCAACAAAATACAATTGCGGGAATACCGCAACCCCTGGTATAGATAAGTAAATACGCCGCACGCTAGCTCCTAAACTATTATTCTTACTGAAAATTACCTCCGAATAGATTAAGCGAAATTTTGTTACCTATCTATTTCATTTCTGTAAAAATTAATGAGATAAGTGCAACTGAACTATGCTAATTTTAAAAATTTTTAAGTAAGGTACGTGCAAAAAGTGAGTTCTGCAATCCACCACTCAGTCTTTTCCTTCACCCGACGGCTAGCTTCTGTTGGGGTTTTCCTTGAAAACTTGCTAGAGTTTTCTTAAAGTGCAAAAATGTCTATAACTCTGGCTGCGTTTTAAAATCTCATAAATCTTTATTGAATGATATTAAAAAATCATTTTTTTCACGAATTTATGAAAGTGATTATGACATTTGAATCCACAATATATGAAAAACGATGGCTGCGCCATCTTTTGCAATTTTAGGTTACTAAATCTATCGGGGTCTCAGGCGCTGAATGCGATAAATATTTGGGTTATGTTGTTGTTGCTTTTACATGTTATGAAGCAGACCTTGTCGCTGAACCCGATGAATAAAACACAGATAATATGTAATATGGATTTCATTCTTACTTTTTTTGCACGGTTTTTTGGGAAAATATTTAGAGTTTTTTCATCTTACACGATTTTGATGTCGCATGTATTTTTTTACACGATTTAGTTTTTGGACGGATTTTTAAGGAACATATCTACCGTGTAAAAAAAGAGTTGGGGTATAGTGAAAGATTTTCCATCAAATAATGTGAAATGCACACAACTAATTACTTGATATTGCGTTTGTTATTTTGTTCTATGAATTATTTCTTATATCGAATTTTTCAGCATTGCCTTTAATTAAAAATAATATAGGAGTTATATAAAAAGATTAATTTTTTGTCCTGCATTTTAAGTTTGTAAATAAAATATTTTAAATTCTATATTTTCATATATAATCCTCTAATCTATAATCCTCTGGTATAGAATCGCCATTTTACATAATAATCCGGTGTTCATGGCAAAAGCAGCGTTGACTCAAATTGAAATGGCAATATTGTCAACAGGAGCACAACCACCCGTACTTTTGAATCAAGGAAAATTCTTTATTCCCTTCGATGTAAACATAATATTGAGAAAATACAAAAATTTGCGAATCTAAACTGAATGCAATAACTCGCGAATCCAAACAAAATAAACAGTAAAAACCATTGACAGCTACTAAAAAATACTAGGAAATAATATTGGAAAATGTAGGTTTTGCTCGATTCCTGTTTCTGGGGATTATGGAAAATCAATGGGTGATTGGGGGATGTGGATAAAATCGTGGTGGTTAATGGTGTTAATGGGATGTTGTTCGGATCATTGGTTCTTTTTTGGTTGGATCACTGCTTTGTTGGTTCTGAAAAACTCATGTCGTATCTCCCTAGGTATTTGGCAGGAGGTGAATTACATGTTAGCCAGAGTTATTATTACAAAACTTCGCCTACTTCTTCACCATTTGAGTTGTACAAAAAGTTAAAACAATAGTTTCTAGTGCAGGATATAAAGGGGAAGACTAGAACAGGGATTTCCAAAGCTTGGAATATGAAAATGTGGGAAACAAGGAAGTTAAGAAACAACTGGTGATTAACGTGAATACAATCATCCAACAGTTTGGTATCTCAGACTTAAACATCACTATTAGTGCGCATTAGACAAACAAAAACAAATTTTTCGAACTAGTAAAAGATGCGGAACCGGAAAAATGAATTAGCAAGAAATAAGAAGAAATGCTGTATATGCAAAAACAAAAGAAGTGAATAGTTCTACGGCCGACAAATGCGGTAGTTTAGTACGGCTCCCATTGAAAAGTGTACCTTCTTTTATTAATGAATTTTTATTATTAAAATGTTGAAATAACTTTTTTGTATTTTCTTTCTCCATAATTATGTTTCCTTATACATGTCTGCACTGAAGACTGTTTAATAATATGTCATCATATTAATTAATTAAAATAAAATTTGAATTTGTTTACTTAAATACTATAGTGTGGCTCTTTATAATATAGTAAATGGTTATTCAAACCTTACTTTTTTTTCAATAGGGTTTTTTGACAGATCACGCGTGACTAGTGTCATTCTGATTTGTCATTTTTGTTCAGTACTGTATGGCAATTCATCATGTCAAGATGAATTTCGTCATTTGTTTGCTGAATGGGTGCTTGAACGCATCGAAGAAAATCTGGAATTTTCAAGCCAAATTTTGTTCAGTGATGAGGTTCATTTCTGGCTTAATGGCTACGTTAATAAGCAAAATTGCCGTATTTGGGATGATGAGCATCCACAAGAGTTTCAAGAGCTACCATTACATCCATTGAAAACAACAGTTTGGTGTGGTTTATGGGCCGGGGGCATCATCGGTCCGTATTTCTTCAAAAATACGGCCGGCGGCCACGTTACCGTCAATGGTGAGCGCTATCGTACCACGATAACGGACTTTTTGGTACCTGAAATTGAATCCCGTGGTCTCGACAATATTTGGTTTCAACAAGACGGTGCTACGAGCCATACAGCCCGTGTTACAATGGATTTATTGCAAAATCATTTCGGTGAGTAATTAATTTCACGTTTTAGCCCAGTGAATTGCCCACCAAGATCGTGCGATATCACACGTTTGGACTTTTTTCTTTGGGGCTATGTAAAGTCAAAAGTCTTTGCCGATAAACCAGTGACAATTGAAGCATTGGAAGCGAACATTACATGTGTCATTCATGAGATTCCGGTCGAAATGCTTGAGAGTGATCGAAAATTAGACCGCCAGACTGGCCGAGCTGAAACGTAGTGCCGGCCAACATTTGAAGAAAATTATTTTCAAACATTAATTGCCATACTATGTGCTTAAAGTTGATAATAAAGATTTGATATTTGCATTCAATTCTAAGTGTTTTATTTTTATTTTAAAAGTAAGGTTTGAATCACCCTTTATATGAAAAATTAAACCAATCAGAACAAAGTAGTAAAAAAAATTCACGTTGCGATAAGTGCAAAAGAATACGGGTAGTTATGAAAGACAAAATGTATCAGGAAGAGGGAGAACGATATTTTTTACGAACTTCCCCAGGTGAGCATGCGAAAATGACGTCATAAACTCTTATAAAATTTCCAATGACTCTTATTTTTTATGGTATTTGTTTATTGGTAACATATATAAATTTCAGCATGGATTTGTTTAGAATTTTAAATTCCTTCCAGTTTGACGTTCCGCATAATATAAAATGCGATATAAGTAATACACGGTATACCTCACCTCATGATGGTGTTGTTTTCAGTGAGTGCGACAATATGCTAACATTTTTCAAAATGTTACTATCATGCCGGGTTTCCACCAAACGGACAAAACAAGAAACAGAAACAAAAACTGTTTTTCTCAATAAATAGAGAAATGTTTTGTAAAAAATTAATAGTTCTGAAAATTTTGTCGGAGTACAGTGTTTTTAGAAACACAACATTTTTCCATCTTGAGTCGGTACATCGAAGGAAAACAAAAGTTTGGTCATGTTTTTAGTCGGTTTGGTTGGAACACGTGAATGTAGTAGTTTGGTTTTCTTGCGACAATATCAACATTGATTATCAAGAGTTTGAAAACATAAAATATGAAAAGAGAACAAAACTCTAGCAACAAAACTTAAGAACACAGTCTACAGAATTGTTTTTTAAACTATCCGTTTGGTGGAAACCCGACATAAAATCTCTCCATGAGACATGTATTTTTAGTAACATTCTCAAAATTATAGTAACATCACGCACACAGTCAAAGAATTTATGGTAACAGTTTTAAAATTATAGTAATATTACGCACACACTCACAAAATATCATGGGCAAAATTTTTCCTTCGACGTTTGCCGTATTTTTTATCCGAATTGATTTTTGCATAAGCGAATGTTTATCTCACTCACATCGTTAGTATATTTTGCATTCTTCGGTTATGTAAATTGGGCATTACTTTAATTCATTTCAGTCGAAACCGGTTAAAAAGTTAGCACGGCAGGGATAGGAAGTTGGATTACTTTATATTATAGGGCAAAGAAAAGTAGAGAAAAAGCGAAGAACCGAGACCAAGTTTCGAACTCGGGTCTCGTCAGAGTCTTATCAGGCGAGGTCTTAACCGACTAGACCATTCTACACAATATCTCCACTAGTCTTTTCATTTGCCTTTTTTTTTCTCATATTCTTTAAATCGTTACAACTGTTTTTCTTAAACCTCTCAAATGTTACTTTCAATTTTTTTGTCCTACAATATATGTTATTACTCATACCTCGCTTTTCACACATGGATTCGAAAATAGATTGAACCAAAACATTCTACATTTTAGTATCTCTGAGTATTGTGTACTCTGTGCTTATACATAGGTAAATACATTTTTTTGAGTTTATCTTTTCTAACAAATAAAGTTAATTTAATTAAATTTATGAAATACTATACATTATTTTTAAATTTAAAACATGAAAGATGTTTTAATAATATTTATAATACTTAACTAGTTATTTAAATAAGAAAAACTTTAAATTAAATAATAACAGAACACACAAACAATACAGTTACCACATATTAAGCTTCGCCGCAAGCCAAATTTATTCACTGGAAACATTTTCGCTCGTAATTTCAGATGTGGTTTTACTTGTGATTGTTCTTGTCAGGAACCAACAATTCATTGGTTCCGGCTTACCTTTCATAACCACTGGTCCACGATATTCCAAATTAAATGATGGATCAGAATTAATCTCTTGGCAAAGTAAACTGAAAAGGAATTTCATTAAATAAATATTATTGTCATAATACGATAATAATAATAATTAAATATAATTTCATTTCAATTATTCACTTAAATTTTGACGGAAATTTGAAGTATAATAAGATTATCGAATTTAAATAGCGTGCCATTTTCGTTTCATTAGAATGGCAGTACTAAAATTTTGACAGCTATTACACATTGCGATTATTTGTCATGGAACGGTACACAAGGAAAAAGATTATTATTTAAGTGTGGAGCAGAATGCCGTGAAAACCATCGCGAAAACCAGCGTATTGAAATGTCAAATCAATTCAAATACATATGTTTTCTATCCGACTACCTACATTGACGTGAAAACGACGGAGCCACCGCAACAAGTTTGTTAAAATCCGAAAACCAACGCGAAAACCAAAATATTCTAACCTCACTTTGTTTTTGTTTACATTTTTTGTGATAATCAAATTCTTATTGAGGGTAAAAGTTATATATTTTAAATGGTTATTTCATTTAATATAATTAATTTCACAAACTTATTGAAAAAGAGGGAATTTATTTACGAAAATAAAATCAATTTACACTATACTTGGTTACGCTATTATGTTCACATCGAATTTGAATACGATTTTTGACATTCGAATACGTTGGTTTTCGCGATGGTTTTCACGGCATTCTGCTCTAAGCATTAGGGTCACAGTAGTTTAGTTAATGGGTACTTTTACCTTGCAAAAAGTATAGGAAACTTTATATTTGGTATAATTGTTCAATTCGGTAAGTTATTGAAAATTCCAAGTTTTCGACCTTAAGGGGGTGCCGCTCGCACCCCATACTAGTTTAAAGGGGTGGAAAATCGTTTTTTTGCGATTATCACGTTTTATGCGTTCGTAAGTTGGAAACACTTTTTCTGCACAGCAAAAGTTAAAATCGAGACACCTTGCAGCGCCGTGCTGCATGCAGAATTTACATGTGTTCGGCCTCATATAAACCTGTGTATTATAGTTTCGCTGCAGGCAAAATTCTGCACATGTGTTTCCAGCATTGGTTCTTGAAGCTTTAGTAAAAGTGAAAGTTAAAACTGTTTTAATTTTCGGAAATTGTATTTTTGAAAAATGAAACCACGTGACACCAGATTTTGATGTTATAAAAAAAGGCAAAACATATTTTTCACTCTTCTGCTTCATTCTGGTTCTTCCTTAGGAGTGAAACCATGTTCTTGAATGCCGTGATGTAAAACGGTTTTCCCCAATAATCAAACCACGTTAGAATGAAACCATGTTATAGGATACCGTGTTGTAGGAGGATTACTTGTGTTCTCCTCCTTGCATTGGAGTGCATTTTAAATTAATTGTATCCCAATAGTATTTATTTAAAACAGCTTAATTTATTGTGATTTTAAAATAATGCTAGAAATTAATAATTTATAAACGTTTTTCAAACCGTTTTTGATTCTCTACACGCAGAAATATCAACTTTTAGAAGAAGCGGTGACACAACACTATTATTTAAATTAAGTTTCGGTTGGTATTTAACTATTTGCGGTCGTATTTTCTTTAAGCATGATAATCGTACTGATCGGAATTATTTAAATTAAATTATTAAATTTGTGTATGTAATAATGTTTATAAACATGATATACATATGTAGATGACTGCTGAGCGGGATAAGATAAGATAAGTAGCGGTAAGCTTCACTGCCTAAGCAATCATAACGGTAAAATAGCTTCACCAGGAATATCCCGGAGTTCGACTACAAAGAGTTAAGAAATTTTTGATTGTGATGCTACAACCGCCATTAACTTCTACCGTCGCTGATATTATGAATTGAAATAAAAATGTACATAAAATACACTTGATTGATTTTTTTTTTTTCAAATTTATTCCAAAGCAAAATAAAAGCGTAGTGGTCGTTCTGAAAAAACCTACTTCAGTCATTTTTTCCGCATTTTGACTTATTAACTAATCGTATATAAATATAGTGGAAGACTTTCAAGTGTCAATAGTGAGTGGCGAAAAAAGTTCTGAATATCGTAATAGTTCTTACCACCAACAACAACCACTCAAAACTAAAAAAACCAACAAATAAATCGATGATTTGTTGAAGAGGTTATTATCAATTAGAGTTTTCAGTTCAATTAGGCCAGGTGCCAGGTGCACAACTCTTGATAATTGCATAAAATAGTGTGCTGCTTTGAAATATTTTATTAGAATTTTATTTGTGAAAAAGAAAATTCCATTTTAATAATATTAGAAATATAAATTAATTCATAAATGGAATACATTTTTGATTGCTTTTTTGAGGACACTTTTGTTAAACTGGCACGAAATGGATTACAAGATCGAAATTCACGTCGAAATGTAATTGATCATTTAAATGCAGTGATTGGCGGTTGTAGTGATGGTAAATTAATGTTGAAATTAAAAAATTAAAATTTTATTTTCTTATTTTGTGTTTGTGTGTTTTTTTTTTTTTTGAATTTGAATTTGAAAAGGGCAAAATGTACGACCAGAAGAAGTTGCTCGTCTTGCAGTTCTTGCGGCGGTAAAATATCATAGTGAAAAAAAAACTGATAATAATGAAGTAAATAAAAAACAATTCAAATTTAAGCCTTAGTTAACGAAACGGTAACGGACCGGCGACGGAACGAAAAAGAATCCGTACATGAAGTTGTATGGCCGCTGTTATGTAGACAGAACCGTTCGTAAAATTTGAATCAATTCAATTTGAGTCCGCTAGTTTTTGGGCATTTGTATTTATCATAACGATTGTGCTCCTTTTTTTCATATTGTGAACGAACTCCTGCGTCATGTAGATGGCAGGAATTTTGTTGTTTTTTTAATTCAATAATTAAAAGTAAAACCATGGCATAGAAGTCGTAATCCATTTTCATTATTTTTCTCATACACTTTTATTTATAATCAAGCATAAAATTGATTGTCAATGGATTTTGTCAAATGTCAAAAAGTGAAGGGACGCTTTCGTCAATATCGCATTTCGTTCTCGTCATCGTCCGGTCTCCGTTTCGTTAACATAACTAAGGTTATATTCTTGATAAGAAATCATGATTGTATGTTTTTTCTTCCAGATTTGTTTGATGGGAAAATTCCATAATATTCTTTATATTGCTTTGCGAATAAGTTGGGAATGGGGTGTAAGAGATTCAGCTGTCGTCATTGAACTTTTAAGTATTTAAATAATCAATGGGGGTATTCACTTGCTGAAGTATTTGAACTTGGCTTTGTTGTAGAATTCTATCATTTTTTCATTACAAAAATGAACGCATTATTCTTACGATTACAGTTGCAGCTATAGTTTATGTCAAAATCAGCTGATTGTTGTTTATAACTGAATTCCATTTCTTAGTGTGCGGCCACATGGGCTCTACGCTTACTGCGCGCACTTTCGAAGATGAGAGCAACGATAAATATATGCGTGTAATTAAATGAAAGTGGCCATATAGCCGAGTTCGTTGGAAGCAGGATACGATAGAAAAAAAGAGAAGAATTGAAATTCAATTCTTCGCCTCTTTCGAAAAAGAAGGCCATAATTTCTTTTTTCAATTATGAAGAAGGTTTGTATTTGTACTTGTGAATTAACTGACAAACTAGAGAGAATGTAAATGTATTCAACGACAAGAGTGATATCCGATGTGGACATTTTTCGCTCAACGTTTTCGTTCCTCGCACCGCGTTAATATTATTCTCACTCCGCATAGAAAGCGCAGAACCTATGTGGCCGTACACTTACAGTTTCATGCCAAAATTTAAGGGTGACTTATATTAGGAAAAGTCAAGCATAGACAAAATTTATCTGTATATAATGTACATAGTCGTGATTTCGTTAAATTTGGATTTTGTTTCGTTTTAATAAAGGAATACAAACCAATTAATACAATTCGTACGGAAATTGTGAAAAGTTATTTAAAAATGTTTTTATTTTTACGAAATATGACTAACTAACAAATACACAATCCTTCGATGTTTATCATATGTTCATTTTTCTTTCCTATGCTTAGTTCTGCCTGCAATTTGGGACTCACACTTTTCTAATAATATGGCCAAACAATCCCAGCGGGTAAAAATCAGCTATCATAATTTTCATAGACCAAAGACATATAATTGAAACTAATCAAATTGAATTCCACATATTCAAAAAAGCAGGCAATTTTTTTCATCGAAATTATTTTAACAATTAAACTTTTAATGATGTAAAAGTCTGGTGTTTCCGTACATTTCTTCAAGTGTTTCGTTGGAAAGTAGTGCCTTTCTTTTAAAGAGTTTAATCAAAGAATGTATACTAACTACTATAGGGATCTTTAGTTTAACATTTTTAAAGTATTATAAAAAATGTATAAGTTGTATGTCAAAGAAAAGTAAAATTGTGAAGAACCGAGACTTTGATTTGAACCTGTGTCTCATTAGTCTCTAGAAACGAGGTCAAGGTCTTAACCAACTAGACCATTCTACACTGTTCTTAATAGTTTGTTCATTTGCCTTTTCTCTAAACATTTTCAAACATTACAACTGTTTTTTCTTAGTCTCTCCATTGTTAAACCAAATCAGTTATATTTCATTTTTATTCCTTACAAGGTACAATAATTGTAATTTATGATTTTAAATACAATTAGCTGTTTGTGTTTGGCTTTAAATGGGTGGGAACTAGTGATTGTTGGATTGTTAAGATGGTAAAAAAAAACAATGGTCTTAGGTACTAAACTGTACATTTATTAACCATTAAAACTGCAATGTTATAAAGGCCAATCTCCACACAGCCGACATCCTATTCTGATAAAAGTAAGGGATGAACTTATGCAAAATTTAGTTAAACAGAAAGGGAGAAACAATCATCCTACGAATTTTGTCGTCTTCTGCAGTTGAAATTTCCGCATCTGATTCTTCATCTGCCAGATGATTCCCCTCAATCGCAGATAAACTTGTTCATCTGATTTATGGGTTTTCATCTGCATTTGCATACTGTCACAATAATCATACACGATATCGTTGCACACTACCAAATTTTCTTATAGGAAGTTTTTCTATGACGAATAGATTTTTATGGCTTACGCAAGTTAAATTTTTAACTTCTATACGAAATATATAAAAAATAAAATTTTGTTTTGCAAATTTCCAGGTTTTATAAGATTCTAAATGGTTTGCAATCATTTTTATCCAATGTCTGTCTGTCTGTATATCACAACAAATGTTGTGATTAACTAAGGACTACGTACACTCTGAATTCCCATACTCATATAGCTTTCTTTTAGAAAGGCTTTCGGAAGGTAACTTGATTTGAACATACGTATAGAAGTTTCGTCGTTTTGCACTATAGCTTGTTTTTAGATGTGATAGGAATTTAAGCCTTATGGTAAAGTCTGAAAGCACAATTTGGTACTACATTTTCCTATAAAATGGAAGGGAATGTTCTTAAATTTCCCATAATATTATTAATTGTGTGGGGAGAGACCCTGATGTTTTTATTCGATCAATCCTAGTGTAAATTGCAAAAGTCCATCTCTTTCTACTTTTCTGATATTTCTCGTCAGAATAGGATGTCGGCTGTGTGGAGATTGGCCTTAATATGTTGTAGATATAGATATATGAAAATGGAACCAGTATTGACCGAATAAGCGATATTTTTCTATTTACAAAGATACAAGACCACATACAATGAAGAGTGAAAACCCCTAATATATTTATATACCAGTAACTCAAGAAAACTACAAAAAAATCATGTTTTTTTTTTTAGAAGAAATATATTCATGCGAAAAAACCTTCGAACGAATATTTTTGGGAGCATTATTTGGTCCGAATGCCCCACATTTTATTGCTGGCTGGAGAAGTGATTTTCGTGATCAAGTATATAAAAAATATTACGAAAAAGATGGAAATCTTAATAATTTCAAATTGTTTGTTTTCTTTCAGGATGAAAATACAAGAGCAATGGTGTATTTTTTAGAGCACGCAACTAGTCTAGGATTGGAATTTCCGGTAATCGTAAATAGCTATGAAGATGAAAAGAATATACGGTAATATTATTTGTTCTTAAAAACAATATCAAATAGTGGAAAATCGATAATATACATTAGACTAGGCGCCGCGCAATCTTTTTTTACGCTCGGCACACTTATGTATTTCCCAGAAATCCGTCGCACACCACAAGTAAAATTCCCCAAAAAAATATAATGGTTACAAATTGCATACAAAAAAACACGGATGTATTGATTTAATATACGTAGGCTAGGGCCTTATTCTAAAATAAGATCGTTGAAGTCTTAAACTCTTAAACTTCCATTTTTTCTTCTTGGGCCGCCGTACACCGTTTGCAAAACTCTACATTAAAATACTTGTATAATAGTCTAGAACAGTGTTTCCCAACCTTTTTGGTGCCATGCCCCACCTTAGCCACCTTTTTTGTGCCATGCCCCACCTTAGCCTTTCTAAAATTCTTATGTCCCCCCCTATGTAACATACATAATTTTTAATATTAAAAAATTGAATTGTTCACTTAAGAAACTAAATTTGGCACCGAAATCTAGCATTGCATTTAAATGGCCCGGAGCGAAATGGTTAAACTCGTGTCATGTCCATTTTCGAATTGCCCCCTTAAACAATCAAATTGCCCCCCTGTGGAGCGTGGGCCCCACGTTGGGAAACACTGGTCTAGAAGCTAGTGGCTATTTTTGTCATATCATTTCATCAAGGAAAATTTATACAAGTAACTTGTATTGTTATACTGGACTTGAATGAGATAGCAGCTGCAGTTTCTGCGATATTCTTTCCGATTGTGAGGCACCACTCCGTAGGAGAAGGATATATCTGCAGGCTTACTGCTTCTCCCCAAGTGAGATACAATCTCTTGGCCCACTCCATATACTTAAATTTCTAAGAGAACTAGGCCTAGAGGAGATGCTCTAGGATAGGAAATTAACCTAACTACTGCACTAAATATGAGGGGTACAATAGGTCTTAAACGTCGCAGTACAGGAACACTCTAAAACTTAATTTAATCTAATTGACACTGGAGTTGACCATCATAGAAAGACCGGCTGGGAACTTAGCATTCGAAAATAGGGAAATTTAAGTGCAGGCTGCCAAAGTATTTAAATTAATTTTATATGAAAAATATTTATATTTCACAAATGTAAAATCTAATACAAGAATAAGTAAGTACCTACCAAACGTTTTTTCGTTGTCAAATTTAACAAAACGATATCAAGTTCATTAGGGAACGTTACATACATTACTAAACCAAGCTTATTTTTTGTTCAAACTTAATATTTTAGTAAAATCATCGATCAGTGATAAAAGCGATTAGACAAATTCGTACAGAAATAGATGAAGCTCATTTTCTTGTTGGATATGTCAACCAGTGTAACTGTCACATCTAGGAAACTGAAAATCAAAGACAGAGCAACTAATGCATATACTAAAAGTAAATTTTTGTTACAATTTTTTTTTTTGCTAAGTGTGTATTTTATAGGACCATACTTTTCGTGATCGACGGTGAATAATGACTTTCTAATAACTAATTTAGAGAAATTGTCGATTCAATAGGATATGGCTCAACATATTAAAAGCGTATACAATTGTTTGAGAAATGTTATGCCCTTTGTTGAATTTCTAAATTAAAGAAAGCCTACCAATTTTCAATTTTCATTAAATTCCGAACTTACATTGGACAAGCACTAGAGCTTGCAATCCGATCCGAAACGAAAACTGAAAGTCGGAATTAACTGCATTTTTGAGCAAAGCCGAAATCGGAACCGAACCGAAATAAAGAAGAAAAAAAATGAATCGTAACTGAACTATATTTTACATTGCTTTCTAAACCGGTTTTTATAGTTCACAAAATAATAATTTTGATAAAAAACAAATATTTTTAGTTTGAAAAAAAGTGGCCTATAGCCATAGCCAATTGTTTGATGCCCTAAGGCAGAAATGGGACAGATAACGATATTTCAAGGTTTTTTCTCCTTAATTTTGTTTCCTCTTTCCAACATTTCCTCTAATTTTCAGATAACCGAGATCCTAATAGCATAACTATAATCTGCAATTTTATTTAAATCGGCATATTAGTTTTTAAAGTACATTACAAAATCTTTATGAACAGGTTCATTTTCTCCTAGGATTATTTCTTTCTCCACTATCTTTGGATCGATTTTACTGAAATTTGACATGGTATCGTCTATAACCATTATAATTAATTTAAACAAAATTGCTTCACAAATTTTCCAATTAAATGCGAAAACCATATGAAAAAACGACAAAACTTTCTGCTTAATAACCTCGCTTTCCCTTGGTCGATTTTGATAAAATGCAATACCAAATCCAGTTAAGGAATAACCCACTCACATTTTAAATTTCAACAAAGTCGGATATCGCGCTTTTGAGTTATCCTGTGCACGAACGGACAGACGGACGGACATACATAAATCGATATAACTTTTAATTCTCTACACAACTATACTATAGTATACCCTCGAAACCTTTCTACGAAGATTATTGCGGTGTGTTACACACTTAATGGCAAAACTAATATACCCTCTGGTAGTATCTACCATCACTGACTGAAATCTTTTATCATTTTTATAGATGCCATGTGTCGTGACTTCAAACGTCAGTTCGAATGGTGACAAATGGTTGTAGTACTAATCGCTCCCCAGGTATCCATTTTTAAATTTTTTACTACTTTGCCTTAAAAAACCTTTAACTAACACCGAATCAGAGAATTTGTGTGCACCATGGCCACAAAACCCTGAATTATTTTGAATTTTCGAAAAACAATAATGCAGAAAACTAAACTTTTCTCCAGTAGGCAGACAGACAGAATTTATCAGAATTTAATTACAATTTCAAGTGCCATTCAAAGAGGCTGCCAATATTAGATGACTTTACCCCATATGAACGAATTAGTTTTTATATAACTCATTTTTATGTCCTCCCAATTCTTGCCAATTTAATTATAAAGCAATTTCATACCAAAAAAAAAAAAGATTCTATTTTAAAATTCAATTGTGTACTCACGTACAATATGTTGTGTGAATGAAACTGGCAGACAAAAATAACTTCTTTTATTTTAAACACAATAAAATTGTATTGAAGTTGTGCTGGCTTTCCTCATACTACACGAAAATAAAATATAGATTTGTGAAACCATAAAATTTGTGATGTTCTCTTATAAATATTACGGTCATGCCGCCCTATAAAGTCAATAATTTCTGTAGAACCTATTAAACACATCTGTAAGAGGATAGAATTGCCATTCACAATGATTGTTACACATTAGTAATTCACAACTGAATTCGACTACATTAGGTTTAGCTCAACTAGTTTTTTAAGTATAGTATTATGCTTTTCTCACTTTCCCCACTAAAACGAATGTTTTAAGGTAAAATATTCCATTCGTGCAATAACTTAACTATTTGTCTAGAATAGATAAAAAGGTGACAATAGGTCTGGTTTATTTGCCACTTGTTCTGGGGTAGAGCAAATTTTTACATTGAAAACAAAAACAACAAAAGTGCAAATCCTACACTACTTTCAGACCAGGGGTAGCTCTCACACCGAAATTAGTTCAGTTTTCTACCATAAAAAGTGTATTAGCTAAAAATTTCGCATTTAATTACAATATGGTTGCTAAGCAGCGCTACAAACTTTTGAATTAAGGCTTTTTCCTACTCCTGCTCGTTTTATTTGCCACTTATCCTGCTCCGGTGTAGGGTATGGCAAAAAAAACAGACCTAATAGGTGCAAAATTTATTTCATTCGTTCGTCTATCTATGTGTCATTCTGTCTGCCCCTCAGTGGGTTCGTCAGCCCATCCGTCTATCAATCCGTCTATCCGTCAGTCCGTCAGTTCGTCCATCCGACCGTTCGTCCGCCCGTCCGTCAGCATTAAAGAAACTAAATAGCTGGTCAGATTTCAATGATATTTATTTTGACAGCTTTTGTGTTGCTTCTAAATTTGGATCTTATAGTTTTTGGATGGAACTGACTTATGGAAACACTACTTGATAGCACTTTTTCCGGGAAAAAAATGACAAAATGTTAAGTACAATGCAGAATAAGCCATCAAAATCCTTACAGTTTATGTATTTGACCACAACTTTGAACTGTTTAGTCTACATTTAAGTAACAACATTCAAGCAGAACAACTTCCCTCCAAATATAACCTACTATATATTTGTTTTGCACTCGTTGGGCAACCAATGAATTATCATTTGATTAGTTTATAAATTAGAATCCAAATTAGATCTGATAAAACTTTGAATGACATCCATTTAGCAAGACTATCTTTCTATGTTTACCGGAATTAAGACAATTGGGTGTTTGGTCGGAATTTGACTATGGGAACACGTTTTCCGTTTGGTACGTTGCATCGAAGCCAAACTACTGAATCAATTTGGATGAAATTCAAAGAGTTTTTGTATTCGAATCCAACTTAGATCTGGCCAGTTTTTTAATAAAACTATTAGATGGTGCTACTAAGTACGAATTTAAATTTTATTGTTCTTCAGCTTTGTAAAGTGTTACTATATTCTAACATTTTCGGAAAAGTTTCATAGCGATCAGGACGGAATAGGATAACTTGTGAATTCGCTGCTACCACAGCAGCGAATTCACAAGTTATCCTATTCCTATTGTTTGCTCATTTTACTTTTTCTGGTTGGTTTTAAGTCTATTTTGATACCCTATGGTAAGTACTGCCAAATGATATATTAGTTTTGTCATCACATTTGTAACACATGGATAAAATCATTGCAGAACAATTTCAAGACACAAAATATGTATAGAATCCATAGTTATATCGATTTATCCATGTCCATTCGTTCGACCATCTCTAAACGATACCTTGAAAATGCGTTGTTCGATTTGAATGACATTTGAAATATACATATGTCGACCATTTCAGTAAAATCGGCCAAGAAGAAAGAAAGAAGTTATAAGGCAAAAATCAGTGTAATCATAAAATTTCGTCGTTTTTTGTCGCTGTAAAAGATATTTATGGTATTAGACTCCTTGTAATTTAGAACGAATTTGAAGAAGACAAAACAAATTTGTTTTTCTCAGAGTTAATTCATTGAACTATAGATTTGGTCCAGGCATGGCAAACTTAAAACGCCAGCTAGGCCAAATAATTAAGAATAAAAATTTGGTGGGCCACACAAGCGAAAACAGTTTTATTTTTATAGAATTTATTACATGTTACTATTTTTTTTTTTGATATTTGCAATCTTTTGTCTCACTAAATTTGCAATTTCGGCAGAAAATTTCGTTGCACTTTTAGTTTTCAAAATTGAATTTAAATGGTTGCTAGACAATCTTGACCTGGCAGGAGGGCATATTAATTCATGATAGAGAATAAATGCAAATCAGTCAGGTAAATTTTTGCTTCAAATTCGTATCACACTGAACTTCAATCACATCCATTTGCATCTTGCTTTGGACTTTTTCGAATTCGATTGAAAAAATGCACATTTCTTCACATAAAAATTGCACAAAATACAAATGCTTCTATTAAACTTTCATTTTCAATACAAAAAATATAATCAGTGAATTTTGCAATTTTTATTCGGACATGTTTTATCTACTATATAAAATAGTTTTTCTACGCATCTCATTTATAAATAAGCGTATGCATACTTTTAGGCGAATACTTTAAAATATAAAATAGTTTTATAATATTAAAGTATGCATATTTTTAGGCGAATATATTCAAGGAAATACTTTTACAAATGAATTTAAATATAACTCACAATGAAGAATATAAAATTTAGCATCTTGAAAAATTGAGACGAAGAGAAAAAGAGAAATAGAATCTTATTCTACCGTTAAAGAAAATCTATCTATTATATAAAATAGTTTTTCTCCGCATATCATTTATAAATAAGTGTATGCATACTTTTAGGCGAACACCTCTATAATATAAAATTTGACATCAAAATTGAGCTTAAAAGCTATATAAGTTTGTTTTCCAATTCATATACATTCTAATAATAATATTGACATAGAATTTACTATTCCAATTAAGCTTAGAATCATGCAAATGTACTTATCTACTAGTGCTAGCGTAGAAAAAAGGGTGGGTGTGTCAACAACGCAAAACTGTCTCATAGAAATCCAAACGATCAAATATTATTAAATTTCAATTACCAACGAAATTGGAATTATGAGCGGCAATGCATTGTTAGGTTTAAGGAATCAATGGGCCGCAGAAATTAGATAAAAGAGCCTCTTTTGGCATGTCTGTAACTAGTCCCATTTTTTTAGCAAAAAATCGACTATTAGCCGATTTTATATTTCAAGATGTTTTGATATTTTCTTTTTCAAAAGGAGATAAATATCATTCCAGATTGTGAAAAGAATTTTAACTAAAGGAATTTATAGGTTTTCATATTATCTCGTCGATTGTTAGATAATCCATTATCTCGATTTCTTTCCTTTTCTTTTATGACGATATGGCACCAAGCACTTCGACCATAAAAATATGATGTTTCTTGTTTATTTTTAAATGTAATCTTTCTGTTTATGTGAAAAGAATTTTAAGGTTGACTTTCTATAACATAGAATACGACCTCAAAAGTACTGAATTAAAGATTGGTATTTGAAATTATGAAATTTTTGGTGAAATTACTGTTTTCCTTTTTGCGGAAAATAGATTCCTAATTTGATAGCAAATAGCTGTGATGTAATCTACTATTATATTATTATTATTACACCAGCTGTAGGCGAAACAGTCCTATTTTCATTGAATACCGCATTACTATGCGCAAACACTGTGGAGTGGGTATGAAGGAACCATCAAACTAGAAACCCATTCAGGCATCTTCTCACATCAAAAAGGTTTGCTTTCTGCTCTGCTTCTCACACCCTAAGAAGTTTGTCAAATCAATTAAAGTTAGATTACATGGTGAAACTTATTTCTATATTCGACATATTCTGCCGTATTAATATAGAAGCACTAGGAGGTTCAGTAAACCGATATTATTTTTTGAAAATTATAGTCATTTTCCCACAGAAGTTTGTGAATTATATTCATTTGAAGTAAACAACTTTGGATTTTTTCTAAACAATGCGAAAAACTGAGAATCGCGGCTTGATAAAGTATTAGCAAACACCGCCCAAATCAACCAATGGCTTGATAAATTTTACGGGGAATCTTCCCTACCACACTCCGTTTTAGGTGGACATACTGCAAGCTCGGTTTTATTGAAGTAGCTCACGTAAATCATGTAAAATCGATTAATTTAAAACACGACTAGAACGTTAGTACTATATACATAGATTATCCTACGTACTTTTTCTTCCATGAGATGTTTTATTACAAAATACTACCGCAAGGCGTCGTGGCGCATATTTTTGGAACCACAAAATTACAGTGTCAAGAGCATCAGTATTAACTGAAGTATTTCAATTTGATGTCGTGAAGAAAAAGCAGGAGTAGAATTTCAAAAAGCAAAGTTCACCGTCAAAACGCCACCGCGGGTCACGAAGGATATTATATACTACAGTGAAACCTGTCTAAACCGGACCTTGGAGAAGCCGGAAACCTACCTAAGCCGAACATTCTTCAAAGTCCCGTGAATTTCAATACATACACAATGAATCTGCACAAGCCGGAAACCTGTCTAAGCCGGACAAAATTCCTGGTGCCGTGCGATTCCGCCTTATGCAGGTTTTACTGTATTATTTTATGTCTACACTCTACGACTTTCGTTTGAAACATTTTGACATTAATATGTCTTTAGCCAGGGGGTCATGAAAAAAACGCATTAGGAAAACGCAACTCTTTTTTTTCTCTTTTGTATAGTATGTCTTTCTAACACGTTTTTCTTGAATTTGAAAAGTTTAATTTCTCTTCTCTTTTGGCAAACATACTCAAACATTTGCATTTTTCTTTGTAATTCAAGTAAAAATTTCCGAATCATTTTTGAAATTTTTTAGAACATTTTATATAGAGGTCGTACACGATTGAAATTGTCGGCAAAGTTGTGGAGGTTTTTATGGTGATCATTTCCGTCGAAGACCTGATTAGTTATATCTCCCACCACTTCGGCACTGTATTCGATAGCAATTTTGGAATTGTGACGAAACGTCACATTACAAAATATCTTATTATATAGACATCCTAGGCGATTACAATGTACGGAAATATTGTGGACGTTATAATGAGGATTATTTCCGTCGAAGACCAAATAGTTCTTTCTGCCACCGTTTTGGGGCTGTAGTCGATACAAATTTTTGAACTTTTTATGTAGAGGTCAGACACGATTAAAATGTGCAGCAAACTTGTGAAGGTTTTTATGGGGATTATTCCCGTCGAAGCCCCAATAGTTCTATCTCCCTCCACTGCGGTGCTGTATTAAAAAAAAAGAAGGTTCTGTTTCACTTCTACAGTGTGGTCAAAAGCACACTTCCGTTTTCTTTTTATTAAAACAATTTTATTACAAAAGTGTGGTGGATTTTCAGCAAATAAAGTTGTTTGAAGAGCCATGTATTTTATTACTAACTTATAGTAGAGGCAGACATAGGGTATTCATACCTTAGTATCGATACTACAGTATACCCTTGTACCATGGTATAAAAAGAGGTTGGTACACATCAAACATAGTATCTGTCTGACATTTGAAATTCTGCCATTTCAGCGAGAATATGGGAATTTATTTTCGTTCCTCTTAAATCCTCTTTATGATTCCTACAAACATTTATAAATTTTGAGGTTTCATCCACCGATAAAATTTTGAATTTTTTCTTTACTTTTTCCATTTTTTTAAAATAATATTTTCAAAAAAAAAAGTTTGAACATGTGTCAATTGCTCAGCCTACCTACAAAATTCCATTCGCTATTTTCCGCTTCAAGAAAAAGGCGCAACAATCACTAAAGAATAGATTACAGTGGCCGAAAAAATTAAGTAAAAAAGGGAATACCACGTACTTTTTCGAATTTAAATACCAGATTTATGCTACGTAGTTAAAATGGTATTCGGCTAGTATTCGACGACACACATATGGTATACCACATGGTATCCTTAAACTATGGTATGAATACCCTATGTGTGCCTCTAGTATTACACTGACAAAAATCAGATCAATAGTCTACCAACAAAAGATACAATATATTAATGATTTCATGTTTTTCCCCATAAGGGAGAAACTCGTTCCCTTTTTTTTTATAAATCGTTTCCGTTTCGAAATATTTCTATTTCTATAATCATATTTGAGACACCTGGTATATTTATGCTTGGAATAATTTGGAGCATAGAGCATTTTTAAAGATTTTAATCAATCCCAAAAATAACTTTGTGAACCGTAAAAAACCGATTAAAAACGATATAAAATATGTAGTTCTGGTTTCGGATAAAGTAAATTTGTATTTCGGTTCGATTTCGGTTTGGATTTTGGTTGAAAAGGCGGTTAATTTCGATTTTAGGTTTTCGGTTCAGTTCCGTTTGTAAGCTTTGATGGAAATTTCGTGGGAATGCAATGTTTGTTGTAATAAAATATTTCATGAAAGAAAAAATTCCAAGTAAAGACGTAGAGCTAGAAAAAATCTGAGGAAAAACTAATTTAAAGAAATTGCTTCTTTCTTTATAATAAATAAATTCATTTTTAAAGGATCAACATTTTAATGTAGTAATATGATGTTCAAATATTAACATATTTAATAATTTTAAAGGTTTTTTTCTTTGATAAAAATACATAAATGAAAAACTAACAATGGTAACCTCTTTTTGCGAATATTTATCATCAACGTAAACAATTTATTGATAAAATATTCAGTCGATTAGATATTTTAAGATTGAAGAAAAATGTTAATCTTAAAACCCTAATTTAGTAAACAAAGGAAAAGGTTTATTCAGCTATTTAACTTGACATCCATCTTTGATTTTATAGCAACATTGTTTCGATATTGGCTAAAGCTTTGTTGTTTTGTTAAAACTTTTAACCCATTTATGTTTGGAAAGCCTTTCTGAAAATCATAAACATTCTGTGAAAATTCGTGTATGAAGTTCATAAGAGTTTTTTGTCTGTACGGAGAAAGGGATACTTTGGAATTGAGCAAAAGGTATACTAGGTGTATTAAAAAGTTTTCGTATTTCATTTCTCGCTATAATCTCCTGAAAGCTCCATACACTAACATGCTTATTCTGGCATTGTGACAGTTTTTCGGTCAGAAATATTTATGACAATAATATTCTGACTGAAATTATGACTGCTACGAAAATTCGTATTCTGGCGAACAGGTCATAATATGTCCAAAATATGAATTTATAACAGTTGAAACTGTTATAATTCGAGCGAGCTTTCGTGGTTATTTGAGAAATAGTCTCGAAAATGTTTGTATGGGTTTGAAATTTTTCTATCGGTGTAAAATAATTTGTGTGTTGAAAAGAATGGTGGAAATTATTCCATATTTATCAATTGAATCACTCAGAGAACCCATATAAAATTCCGTTGTGATGTAAAATATTGTCGGTCAGAACTTATGATATTTTTTTATGACAGTTGTTAGCTATGAGCGCGCCAGAATACCAAATAGTATTTAAAAAAAAGTTATGACAATGACGTCATTTTATGCCAGTCAGAACTTGTTATGACTGCGTTCAGAATAAGGGGGTTAGTCACAAACGTATTTTTAATTTATTGTATACTTTCCGGAAAATACAATTTGTCCTACATCTCAAAGTACACCTTTATATCGTCTTTGGCTTCCAAATTTGATGCGAATCATCTATGACTTCCAAATTCGATGCAAATCTCATACCCCCGAGTCAATTCCTCAAGTCTGAGAACACAGATATTAATCTGGAAAACTCAGGAGATTGTGAAATAATTCCTATCATCTAATTTTACCATTGCTTTCGACTTGGTTAAACATTTTATATGTTTTTAGATTTGTAGCGTTCATTTTATTTTGTCGCGTTGTTGTTTAGGCCTAGATGTAAATCATTATAGTTTAGGCCTAAGTATAATTTCAAATTTCTGCTTTAGATTTCAAATATTTTTCACATAACATAGTAACCAGTGTTTTGTATCAAGTTTTGTTTTTTTTTGTTCTATAAAATTCATTCTGTCGTTGATTTTCATACCAAAGATATCAAATTATATATTAAATTAATAAAAGATGTTTCAATTTCATTCGAATTAGTGAATCTTTTTATTTGTTCAACAACTCTTATATTTTGCATTCATTTCGTCAAATTATCGATCCTTGAAAAGCCTAAGATCGTATCAGTACGAATGCATTTTTAATCGTTTGCAACTAAACGCAAAAACGATCTTGTGAATAGTTTTTTTCACCTATAAATATTTATGTAAGATATTTAAAATATATTCCTATGAAACGGTTACCATGTCAGTTATGCAATGCACTTTCACTTTTCGAACTCTTAGCACGATATCGATAATTTCTTTAATGGTTACGCTCTTCATTATATTCGTTTTTTTGCACACTTCAAACCTTGCATACGGAATTCTTCGTGCTAGCCTTTTTATGCCATGAAATTTCCATCAAATCTTGTAAACGGAACTGAACCGAAAACTTAAAATCCAAACCGGAATCGAACCTAAACGAAAATCTACTTTAATCGAAACCGAAACTACATTTTTTATATTGTTTTTAATCGGTTTTTTATGGTTCACGAAAATATTTTTTGTATTGATTAAAATCTTTAAAAATGTTCTATGCTCGAAATTTTTCTATTACAAACAATGCAAAATATCATATATAATCACCTCAAATAAACGATGAGTCGAAAGTATATGCTATGATCATTAGTGCCGGGAGGATGAAGGTAATTAGAGAAATATTAGTGCACCAGTGAGGTAAAATAGTATAACTGTGGAAAAAATATCATCAGCAACCGCCATTCAACCCAATCACCGACACAAAACAATATAGTACATATGAATAAATAAACTATTGCATTACTCACTTGAACATATGGTCAACAACTGATAGAACACTAACTCCATTATAGAGTAGACTCAGTGAATACATCAGTAGCGCGACATCTGAACAGCGATTCAGGCGTATATTTATCGACATTCGAAGTCACTTTTCCAAGACACCACATATGGTATCTATAAAGTTGATAAAATGCTTCAGTATGTGTGTAAGTAAACATGCATTTAGTCATTGAGTTCGAAACACATAATTTTTTTCGTAAATCAGTTAGCTGATTTCTTTAAAAAAAACTCTGACGAACTCGAGAGCTCGACTGAAATTTTGGTGGCAATAAATATACCGTGGCAGAACAATTTCCTTTTCGAAATTAAATTTAGCGAGGTGGCAAACCCTTTTTTTCATATTATGGAAATTTTTCAAAAAAGGTGGCAAAAAGCGTTGGCAAATGTACCTGAATCGCTGTTCTGGTGTAGAGAAGTTTCTGATACACCTAGTATGTATGTGGGTAAACTATAAAACTCGCTCATCATTACCATCTTTGGATATATACCCTCTTTTGTTTATTATACACTAATTTATATTCTTATCTATGGTCTTTGATTTTATATTTAAATAATCTAGTTAAAGTTGCTTTTATAGCCTTAGAACCGGATCAACAAAATACCGAATCAAGTCACACATCAAATCAGAATTAAGAATCTTCTTCAATATAAACAATTTTTATAGGTTTTCTATTTTTAGAAATTCTAATTTATATTCATGTAGTATGAAACGAAAAATCTTTTAGTTATTTTTTTTTTCGGTAGACTACGAAAAGGATTTTTTATTCCATTAAGTATAAAGAACAATAGAGCTACTATACTAGAACTAGTGATGGAAGTGCAAAGAATGAACAGAAGAAAGACTTTCGAATTTATAGAATACTAGCTGATTGTGGCCAACATTGCTCGGATTTTAAATGGGTGTGGGATTGGTGAGATTGAGGTGCGAGTAGGGCATGGTGTGATTAATTAATTTTCGAGGTTTGTGAACAAGTGAGTAATTGAGGCCTTAAGGTAATTAATTCTTTCCTATGTAAAAAAAACTTTTTAAGCAAAATTGACCAATTTCCAAGAGAAAAAACTTATTATATGGAAGAATAAGAAATAAAAAGAAAATAAGAAATATTCTCTTAAAAATGCATATGATTCTCTTTACCTTTCTATCATTTTTTTCAGATTACATTATGTTAGCAAAACAGAGACAGAAATAGATCTATCTTTATTAAACAATTCTAACACTTATGTAAAAAAATAAGAATCACTATTCATACAGGAACTAACACTTAAAATATTATCAGAATTTCTCTTCTAATTATTATTCGTACACGCTCCAATGCTTGAAAACGTGTTGGGGGAATACAATATTTATACAAATATTAATTTAAAAGAAATTTCTTTGTTTCATTCTTTCTTTAGTCCAAAATCCATAAGACTATTAATGCTCCTGCTTACTACAATTATCTTACACGAAGCACGTTGTAAAATAGAGTATATTTGATTTATAGGTTACTTCATTCTTTCTAATGAAAAATTTGTAATTTTCTTTCCTTATTTTGTGCGGAATTTTTTGTTTCTGTCATTTTCAAAATAAAGCATTGGGAAGATCGCGTGTAGTTGTCCCTTTTCAACTTTATTCTTCTCTTAAATGACGGAATAAATTTTTTTGGCGTTGAATATTCAAAATTTGGATTAATTTTGTTTGCGGAATTAATTACTTGCCCTAGTTGCGAGAGGGTGAATGGCGGCAAATTATATTTCAAGTTTCATAAAAATTTGCCCAGTATTAACTGAATTAACAATACTTTTTTTTATTTTTGCGTGCCGTGGCTGGCCTATCAATTACGTACTCCACAGTATTTTTTTCTGAATAATGACAAAGAACAGTTATACCAAATTTGATGCGGTTACGTTGTCTAACAAACAAACAATTTTTTATTTTTTTGACCCTAAGGCCTAAGTTATACGACGATCATTGTAAAGAAGGCAATTGTGGAACTAGTGAAAACCGAACGTGGTTATACCTCTTTTACGAATGTCAGAGAAACTTACAGTCAGATTTTCGTTCATAGCTAAGTCGTGTAATGGTTTTTTTCATCAAATCCAATTAGTTTATTTCTTCACAATTTTTATCCATTTTTTTTATATATTATTATTTTCTTATTGGGACGGAGAAGTTTGAGGTTAGAATATCGACGAAAAATTCCTAATGAAGGAATCAACTTGGCAGTTCTCCAGTGGAATCAAGTGAAATTGAAACGCAATTCACAAAACAGCTGATCGATTAAAACATGTTTCGTCATTCAAATTATAAAAAGAATTATAAAAAACAAATTACGTCATATACCTAAGATTTTTTATTTCAAATCTATTTACTAAACTATTTCCCATGTTTTGCATTATTTGTTTTTAAAGAAATAATCTTTGTAATAGGTTAATTTTCCATTCTAAAATTATTTCCTTCATTACAATGATCGTCGTATAAGGCCTAAGTTATACGACGATCATTGTAATGAAGGAAATTGTGGAACTAGTGGAAACCGAGCGTTTTTCTTTGATTTTCAATGAAAGTTGGTTATACCTCTTTTACGAATGTCAGAGAAACTTTCAGTCAGATTTTCGTTCATAGCTAAGTCGTATAATGGTTTTTTTCATCAAATCCAATTAGATTATTTCTTCCCTTTCCTTTTTTACCGATGAGACACAAATTTACTCCATTTTTTTTTATATATTATTATTTTCTTATTGGGACGCTAAAGTTTGAGGTTAGAATGTCGACGAAAAATTCCTAATGAAGGCAGTTCTCCAGTGAAATGAAATTAAATAGAAACGCAATCCACAAAACAGCTGATCGATTAAAACATGTTACCGTCATTCAAATTATAAAAATCATTATAAAAAACAAATTACGTGATAATCCTAAGATTTTTTATTTAAAATCTATTTACTAAACTTTTTCCCATGTTTTGCATTATTTTTTTTTTAAAGAAATAACCTTTGTAATAGGTTAATTTCCCATTCTAATATTATTTCCTTCATTACAATGATCGTCGTATAACTTAGGCCTAACTTAGGGCTAACTTAGGCCTAAATTAAAATATCAATTGTTTTTTTTTTTTACAAAATATTCGGTTATCTGTCTTCCTGTGTCTCTATCTATCTGTCTGGTCGCCAGTTTGTCAGCCTGTCTGTCTATCCGTATATTTAGCTGCCGGTGTCAACATCTCTCGGACGTGTTTTTCGATGAAATTGATATTTGGCAAATTGGAGGAAGATATCACTATTGTTTTTGGTATCGATTTGAAAACGGGGTCGGATTATAAAAGGTAGTTTATGAAATTTGAGATTTGTTTTTATCGTGGAAACTGCTCAGCCGATTTGAATGGAATTTAGGGTACTTATTCTTTTTGTTGAAGCGTTTTTAATTTTAATGAGGATTGAGAAAACCTTAAACAAAGACCAACAAGTACATAATGCCAACGAATTCCAACTGAACCTTCACCTCACACATTTATATATTATTATCAAAATTTGATCCAAAAACAATAATAAATGCCATGGAAAATTATTTGATCAATGTAAAATCCTTTTACCTAATTCAATTTAGCTTTACAATGGTAACTGAATGTATAATAACTTAAATGCAAGAAAGCCTTGCTCCAGTGTCATATTGGCATTGGCAGTGAATTATTATTTGCACTGAAATTAAATTTGTTACAGAGATAACCGAGATTTTCATTATCATATAGTATTGTAATTTTCTTCTTTACTTGAACAATGTGAGAACAATGTGTGGTATACCAATTTTTCTGGTATAACATTTCTGGTATACCATTTTCGAAGACAGCGCTGGTATACCAATTTTTGACATTTGCATTTAATAAAATGGCGGAAACTAAATTTTTGCGGAGTGAAATTATCAAATTGATAAATATGTTTCGAGAAAAAAGAAAATTATAGAAGGATTGATTTTAAAAAAAGGGCATGGGAAGATATTGCCACAGAGCCAGCTGGTATACCAGAAATAAAAGCTAATCTAGTCCCTGTGTTAGACACAGAACAAATAAATTAGAATTCACATCAAAACAATAATTTCACATTTTCACATTTGTCACATTTTTCGAAAGATTTAGAAGGTTTGCCTGTGTTAAGAATACAAGAATCAAGATATTTCCATAATGTTCTGGAGCAGTGTGTCTCAACCTTTTTTGTGTTGATGGCGGACCAAAAATATCTGGAATTCTTATTATAAAAAATGTACAAGTTAAATAATATGAAATTAAAAGAAATTATTTTTTTCGAAATTTATTCAATGGAAGGACTGAGCCTGTTTTCTTGAACAAATTATCGTCAAGGAAAATTGCTTTTCGGTGAGGTTTGAAGTTCGTCAATGGTGCTTATAATTTCGTCTGTAATTTTTTTTTCAATTGAGATTCATTGATAACTGGAAAGCAATCAAAATTTCGAATCCATTGCGTCGCATAGCTGAGAGAAAATTCGCGATTTAAGAAGTCGGCTTTTGATTAAATTGACCACTTGGATGATTTGGTTCATAACAATCAATGTATCTGGAGTTAACGATTTTGAAACAAGATATTCTCTGTGAATCATGCAGTTGACGCTTATAATTTTTGAATTTTATTGGGGCACAAGTGTGATAAATCCTTTTTTGTTTCCTAAATTGATGGACATCCGTCTGTGCAAACACCAACGCAGTTTTTCAGCAAACCAAAGATTCAAATATTTTCTCTTACAAGCTCAAATATATCTTTTCCTGTCATTGTGCTCTTCAAATCTTTGTTGGAAAGATACTCATTCCAGAATCTCGCGGCACATTTAGATAATCTCTCATCGCACACAGGTTGCGAAACACTGTTTTAAACAGTTCAATTTCGAGTTTAGCTGAGATTAATCCGAAGAGATTTTGAAAGTGTTTATGTTTGAAGTTTGTTTACATTGACTAATAAAACGATTGAGATATAGTAGTTCAATTTTAGAATTTGGAACAACAGTATTAATTACTAAAGCCTTGTTTAGAAAAGGGATTATATGTATGATACGATTCTTTAATATTAAATATTTTTTTTTTCAATTATTTTTTTTCCTCATAGTTTCATCGATATTCCAATTGAATCCTGTGGAAGATCCTCACCAGTTCGGGTGGCATTACAAGCATCAGCTCCAGATATCTTAATGATATTATTAAGGTAAAAATAATTTCATCTTATTTTTGGTAAAATTTTTATTATAAAATAATAGATACTCGGTTTGCAACAAATTTAAATCGGTTCATTAAGCGTAATCATTAGACTACTCTGATTTAAATTTCTACATTTTCTTTTATTTGAAATGTTAGGATACATTTGTTTGTTTGTCAATTTATCATAAACAATTTTCAAATTAACACTATCTATAAAGTTCGTTTTAGTCGATTTAGTTATTATTCGCACATGGCCTATTTCACTGAGAGCTATGGTCATGGAAGTTTCTTACTAAAATATTGGGTTTCGCAAAAAGTTCGTGGCGTTTTTTCACCACATTCAAACACATTTTTATTACATTTTAAATTAATTTTATTAAACCAAATATGTGCCGGTTTGATCAATGATCTTCTGCCATTTTTCTGCTAAAACCATTATCACTGTAGAATTTCTGGGATTTTTGGGCGAAAAACTGAACCAAGTGATTTTCGCAGGCCTCTTTTGAAGTCAGCTTTACACCATTAAGGGAGTTCTGCAGAGACCGGAAGAAATGGTAGTCAGATGGAGTTAGGTCCGGACTATACGATGGATGGATCAAAACTTCCCAGCCAAGCTCTCTCAATTCTTGCCTAGTCATTAAAGATGTGTGTAGTCATAATGGTAAGTGACGCCTTTCCTATTCATCGATGGTGAACGCTTTACCTCACTTGCGTGCTTTAATCGCATTAGTTGTTGACGGTAGAGAGTGGAATCAATCCTCTGCCCAGGTTGGAGCAGTTCATGATGCACGATTCCCTTCCACTCCCATCAAACACAAAGCATTTGCTTACGTGGGTTAGTCCTGGCTTTGCCACCGTTTGTGCAGCTTCATTCTTCTTGGACCACGATCTTTTTCGCACGTTTTAGTCGTATGTGATCCACTTTTCATTACCTGTTATCAATCTTTTCAAAAATTGATCGATTTCGTTTCGTTTCAGTAACGATTCGCAGATGGAAATTCAGTTCATTAAATTTTTCACTGTTAATTCATGTGGAACCCATATATCGAGCTTCTTATTGTATCCAGCCTTACGCAAATGGTTCAAAACTGTATTTTGATCAATCTCTAGTTCCTCAACAATGTCATAAGATGAAATGTGCCGGTCTTCCTCAATTTTTTGGAGAATTTCATCGACTTTTACAATGATTGGCCTTCCAGAGTGCAGCGCATCTTTGACATCGAAATTTCCAGAGCGGAAATGAGCGAAGCATTTACTTGCTGCTGATTTTGACAGAGCATCTTCACCATAAACACTACAAAATTTTTCAAAAACCTGCGAAGCTCTATCACCTTGGTCGATATTGTTGATATTGTAAAATGCAGCGAATTTTTCAGAATTTTGGCTCATTTTCAAAACCCAATTACCGCCATTACTTCTGACTGAATTTTTCAATTCTATGAAATGTAACCTTTCAATCGCGCTATAATATAACATGATAGGGTTAGAACTACTAAAAAGTGGCTCTAAAGCCATCTATTGGAAAAAACGACACGAACTTTTTGCGATACCCAATATATCACATTATAAAATTGGCAATTCAATTTAACCTTGCTTTTTAAAAAGGATTTTCATGTGATTCTCTTCAAGACAAAACGTGACAAAATATAAATTCTTAGTCTTAAACTTCATTCAAGGGAGCTTGTTAAGAACACTTAGCTGCAAAAGTACTTTTTCACTTTACCTTAGAAATTAAAGATATAGAATTTATATGGTTTTCATTAAAGGGTTTAATTCTTATTCTAAAATAATATTAATTAATTAATTTTTGATTATAATTATAGATATTAGTTGTTATTTGATTATATAATCTATTTTAAATTCAGTTTTTCTTTACAAAGAATGTCATAAAAGTTTTACAAAGGCATATAAATCTTGTGCTAAGTAAATATCTATGTATATGTTCCACTAAAAGCCCAAGAAACCAAAAAACATGGCTGAACACTATATCATGGAATTCTTCAAAAAATTTCTTTAGTGCTCCACTTAATTAACTAACTTAAAGGTTCTTCGTCATAAATGATTGTACGAACACGTTTCTATTAATTAAATCAATATCTGATAGTTGTCATTGAATGTACAAGGTCCTGTATAGACATAGTGCAATTTTTCTCCGAGTTCCTCAAATGTTTTTCCATCTAAAAACAGGAATCTACAATAATAACTGATCGATACTGAATTTAAGGCCTAAGTTATACGACGATCATTGTAATGAAGGCCATTGTGGAACTAGTGAAAACCGAACGTTTTTCTTTGATTTTCAATGATAGGTGGTTATACCTCTTTTACGAATGTCAGAGAAACTTACAGTCAGATTTTCGTTCATAGCTAAGTCGTGTAATGGTTTTTTTCATCAAATCCAATTAGATTATTTCTTCCCTTTCCTTTTTTTACCGATAAATCACAAATTTTCTGCATTTTTTTTTATATATTATTATTTTCTTATTGGGACGCAGAAGTTTCAGGTTAGAATATCGACGAAAAATTCCTAATGAAGGAATCAACTTGGCAGTTCGACAGTGGAATCAAATGAAATTGAAACGCAATCCACAAAACAGCTGATCGATTAAAACATGATGTTTCGTCATTCAAATTATAAAAATCATTATAAAAAACAAATTACGTGATAATCCTAAGATTTTTTATTTAAAATCTATTTACTAAACTATTTCCCATGTTTTGCATTATTTGTTTTTAAAGAAATAATCTTTGTAATAGGTTAATTTCCCATTCTAATATTATTTCCTTCATTACAATGATCGTCGTATAACTTAGGCCTAACTTAGGCCTAAAGTCGTTCACTTTGAATGATTGTCAAAACTAAACTAATTGACAGACCGACGTGGAATTTTATACTATTGGAAAAATCACGAAACTAGGAGTAATATTTATTATCAGATTGAGAACCGATACACCTAGTACACTCATGTTATTATGTAAGAAATAAGTGTATTTCGTTACCGTAGTAATTCGTGATGTTGCCGTTGTATCGCTGTTTGATTCAGTTTTTTGTATAGAAAAATACCGAAACATACATACAACAATGCAATGCCACATCACGTTTTAAAACGGTAAAAAACGGTATAAAATTCCGTTATGATGTAAAATATTGTCGGTCAGAACTTATGATATTTTTTTATGACGGTTGTTAGTTATGAGCGCGTCAGAATACCAAACAGGATTAAAAAAAAGTTATGACAATGACGTCATTTTATGACAGTCAAAATTTGTTATGACTGCATTCAGAATAAGGGGGTTAATCTGTGCATGAGGTCCCAGGAAATTAAGTAAAAATGTTCGTCGTGATATTTCAAGTTTGCCTGTTTTACCTGTGTTTTCAGTGGCGTGTTATTATTATTAAAATGGTGGGCCTGCAAATTAATCGCTGTAGAATATTCAGCAGTTATTTTCTTTTAAATTCTCTTTTTTTTTAACTCTTTCAGTTCCTCTATTTTCAGATTGCTACCTCTCAGTTAAGAATATCTTCCTATCGGTTATGTTCAATTCATTTGCTATTGTTGCTAAACTCCGTTTCGGATTACGATAGAATCGATTACGCAGTTTTTTTACGTTTTCTCGAGTAGTTGCAGTGCATCGTCAGCCTCCGCCATAGCGTTTTTTTATGCTCCCACTCTCGTCGAAGCGTTTAATGGTACGATAGAGAAACTTTTAACTCAAATTCATGTGATTTAACTCTTTCCGAATTTCGATGTTTGACTTTCCAATCAAATGAAGCGCAACAATTGAAGTTCGTTTAAGGTCCATTGTATAGAAAGTATGAACGCGTGTTTTCATCAACAAATAAGTTTTACTACTGACAGACAATATGCCACGCAAGACCCGTGTCAATTTTCAGTATTGCAAGATATGCGGTGTACATTTGACATTTGAATTAGACGGACACTTCAATTACTGGACCCGATATATCTTCTAGTTAGATTTAAATATTTGTTCTATATTTCTTAAGTGTTCTACTATGTTTTCCCATTAAAGGTTATTAAAAATTAATTAGCAATCATAAAAAAATATGATTTAATAATTTGAATGTTTAAAGTAAAAAGATTGTGCATTAAATAATTTAATGTGACATCCTCCTCTGTGTGAATTAAATCGTATTCCCTTGGTTAGTATTCATTCGATTCAGGGATTGTTAAGGAAATGCCTTCATAAATATTCAATGATATAGAATTGGTTTTCGGAGATCGATTTTGTATTTTCTTGGATTTTTTTCTTTACAAGTAACTATGACGTGAGATTTAAATCTACATGAATTACAGGATGCTCATGTCTTTTGATAAAAGTTCAATTATTATTTAAATTACATTCATATACAATCATATTGAGTAGTTTCGGATATGCAATTATTATTCATTTCTTTCAATGAATAACATTCAAATTAAGTGAACGGAAGAGTACAAAATTACTTGAAGTAATTTAAAGATTTGTATTTCACTAAAACCAGTAAGAAGATCAAATCGTTTTAACTATAGAACAAGGGTGTCCAACCTTTTGGTTTCTCTGGGCCACATTTGGAAGAAGGCATAGTGTTTCGGGCCACAAGTATATTATTATAGCTGACGAGCGAATGTAAAATATAGTTTTCGTGTTTAAGTAATTTAAAATTTATTAGTTTATGAATTTCTTCATTATAAACACAGAACATGAAATTCATTTAGTATCACTTAATCCGCCGGGTGACAAACAACAGAGCAGTGTAGCTGAGCGAGCAACGCAAACAGTAATGGTGGAAACAGAATGACGGATCCACGACAGATTCACGACGCATATAAAAATTAAATATATACGTTTTCTATTAGACTACGCAGATCGCGACGGATCCACGACGGACTATTTTTAAAATAATCTGAAAACCAAAAGTGTGGAGTCCGTTGTAGATACGTCATTCTGTTTCCACTATAAGAGTTTACTACAGAATGAAAAAGCTTTCAGTTCTGTTCCTGTTTCTGTTGTTTGTCACTTGGTAGCTTTAGCACGAGAGCGCACACAACACACAAGTCATTCCTCAGAAAAATGGACTTACTTCAGTAAATTTAAATATTTTTGGGCCATATTGGTAAGTACCAATGTGGCCAATGTGGGTCGCGGGTTGGACAGCCTTGCTATAGGGGTGATCTAGTACTGGTCCACTACAATGAAATAATGCGTCACTTTCGGATAGCTTTTAGATTCCTTTTAAAACATTCCCTTTCAAAATGAATTGAACATATTACCACTGCTGGGGCAATAATCTTTTGAAATCTTACAAAGTTTCAACCATTTTTTTTCGTGTTGTTTCGTATTTAGGAAATCGATGATATGTGATGTTATTGTCCAATTCTTTCACTTTTTTCTCACATTCGAGCAATTCGGAACACTACAATTTCTATTAACCATTTTTTTCTTTAATTGAATAACAAAATCCACAATTTTCATTTAAAAAGAAGCACAAATCAAGCAAAACAATTTTGGTTTATTTGACAGCTGGAGTACCGGATTCCAGCAGTCAATGATGTCAACAAAACACACACATCGAAATAATGTGTACGAATATAAAGCGGAATATATCACCTTCTATAGTTGAAACGCCTTGCAAGCTGATGGCGATGTACTATATTTAGCATCACAAAATGAAATAATAGCCCTGTTTTATTCATCGGGGTCAGCGTCAAGGGTTATAACATATAAAAGCAACAACAACATAACCCAAATATTTATCTGGTTCAGCCCCTGAGACCAGATGGATTTTAATTACCTAAGTTACCTAAAATTGCAAGAGATGGCGCAGCCATCGTTTTTTATATAATGTGGATTGAAATGTCATAATCACTATCATAAATTCGTGAAAAAAATGATTTTTTAATATCATTCAATACAAATTTTTGAGAATTTGCTATTATTTATTTGATTTACGCATAATTTATTTAAAAAATGATCGAAAAAGTTGAATTTTTTGCAAAGAAAATTTTTTTTTCTTTTCGAGACCTACATCCTTTTATTCCAAATAGGCGCTGATCCCGATGAATAAAACACAGCTAATATGTGAGCACTACACCTAATGTGTACTACAATATACATATTTAATGAACAGAAGCACTTTTGGTTAGCCGCCCTAGGACGGATGAGAATATACAATTTAATCATTCTTCTTTCTAATAGGAGAAAGAGAAACAAAAGAATTATAAAATTTCTTATTCCCAGATCAAAAAAGTTTCAGAAATTTTAGTGTTTTCATAAATTTTCTCAAAAACTGCATACCTTTGGGAGTATATGAAAATTATTTTTGTTGTTAACAATCAAAATAATAATTTCGCTAGACTCATAACTGTAGAGAATTTATTTCAATGAAAACCACAAATTCTCTATTTAAATAATCTTGTGATTTATTCTTCAATAAAAAATGAATTTTTCTACATTTCTCATGTAAAATTTTCTTTTGTATGAAATGAAGCATTTGAATTCCCCTCACCTATATTTTTAATTTATATAGGACGGAATGGATGCCTTTTCTATGAGGATTGAAGTATTCCTTAACGTACGTTACGATGTACAGAAAAGTGTTAATACCTTTCTATCGGAATGATAATAGGCTTTTGGTAAAAAATTACATTATATATTTCGTGTATACATACATATTTATATCTTCCATCGCATTTTTACTCATTATTACACGTAGGTATGTTTTGTCCCTCTCACTAATAAATATTTAAGTAGAAATTTCTGCTGATTTATTTGCTTTAGTGATTTTCTTTTTTTTTTTTTAAATAAGATTTGGACTACTGCCCCTCAAAGTAAGAACTTTAGTAGGAATCAAGAAAAATGGCCATAAAGTTATTATATTAAATACAGAACTGTGTACAGTGGGTGATTTAGAAGTGAAACTGCTTAAAGCAAAATCGCTCAACACATAGCGTTTTCATACATTGTTAACAACGCCAGCCACTTCGTTTTAGACGAATAACATATCGCAATGGTTTTTCGATGAGCTAGGGGTTATAACAGTTGTTTTTCCGGTCTAGTTTAAGTGGTGTGCTTATGATGTCGGACGACTTTTCATTATTGTCGGTCGTAGGCACGCTTGTACCACCGTTCGTCTGAACGTCCATGTAAGTCACCTCTTCAGTTTTGCTAAGCAAAACATCTCCAAACATTAGAAATGGCCATATCCAGTAAGTAAATGAAGATTACCCACCACTATTTTTTTCTCTCATAGGCACCCGGTAAAGACTGATGAACTGATTTATTTGGTCGACGCCACCCATATAGAAGAACGTGCATGTATTTCGTCATCTGACAGTACGACGAGCACTTGTATCAATAGCGAACGTGAACATATTGTCTGGATTGGATTAAATGTGCGAGCATGTGTTTGCAAACATTGGATTCGAGGGAATGTTCACAAATGCCTACTCTTGCTAGCTCGCTTGGACATGCCTTAATACATAATTTAACTTCGTCGTTTTTTTTTTACCATACCCAATATTTATATTAACGTAAAACAATAAAGTATGATCATATTTCTTATTCTATCTAAATATTTAGATATGGAGCAGAACCATCTCCTCCAGATGGTGGATCATCTCCAGTTCTCGCTTTACTAGATAAATTAATGGAAAAAGAAAGACGTTATACATATCAAGTGGTATCATGTCTTCAAATTCTTTTAAGAAATATTACTCTCATCGAAATGCCATATAAAGTAACTTTATACAATATATAATTTTTTTTTTTCTTTAGCAAATATGTCTAACTTTCGATAAAACAAAAAATCATTCTTTTAATAGCCATATCTTTATGAATCAAGAAAATCAATGTTTATGGAAAAATATGGTATATTATTTGTAGATAAAATCATTAATATGGAACAAGTTTTTGGAATAATGAGTTTGAAACATTTGTCCAGGTTAGTTCAGATTGTTAAGGTTTTATTCGCAAGAAAATGTAGTTAAATTGTTTTTCAGTAATGTTAGTTGTTTTTAAAGAAATTGCTTGTAAATTTAGAAAATTATTATATATTTACTATACATCAAATGGGTCGAAAGCAATTCATTATACTAGAGGCACACATAAGGTATTCATACCATAGTTTAAGGATACCATGTCGTATACCATATGTGTGTCGTCGAATACTAGCTGAATACCATTTGAACTACGAAGCATAAATCTGGTATTTAAATTCGAAAAAGTACGTGGTATTCCCTTTTTTACTTAATTTTTTCGGCCACTGTAATCTATCCTTCAGTGATTGTCGCGCCTTTTTATTGAAGCGGAAAATAGCGAATGGAATTTTGGAGGAAAGCTTCGCAATTGACACATGTTTCCACTTTTTTTTTTGAAAATTTTATTTTAAAAAAATGGAAAAAGTAAAGAAAAAACGCAAAATTTTATCGGTGGATGAAACCTCAAAATTTATAGATCTTTGTAGGAATCATATAGAGGATTTAAGAGGAGCGAAAAGAAATTCCCATATTCTCGCTGAAATGCCAGAATTTCAAATGTCAGACAAATACTATGTTTGATGTGTGCCAACCCCTTTTTATACCATGGTACAAGGCTATACTGTAGTATCGATACTAAGGTATGAATACCCATGTCCGCCTCTACTATTACTCTATGTATGCTAAGAAAAGGTGAAAAGTTTCTCTCATTCTTCCAACCTGGCTGAGATTCAAACCAATAATCACAGACTTCGTAGTTGAATGACTATTTAGCCTAAGTCCATTTATAACTCAGATATGATCTAATTCAAGTACATTTCCAAGTGTGGAGTTTAATGGAGGCGATACATCTCTCAAATAACAACGAAGGTGTCCTGAAACCATCTCAGTACGGACAAAACCCACACAATAGGGCAAATGGGCAAATTCCGGCTTGATTTTGGTGTTCAATACACACAGAGACACTAAAAGCTCAGCCTATCGATGCTTTTGGTTTTAAAGGGTTTTTAACAAGAGGTGTTAGAAAACTTGACCATGGGGATAACTGACCAATCGCTCATAGCGGCATCCCTTTTTGATTTTTCAATATTGGCTCTTCTTATCATTGTGAAGCAAAATTCAGTATTTCTGTTTATAAATTTGAAGGCATACTATTTGAAGGCAATTTACTGCCAAATATTTATCCAAATTCTAGAAAGTTTTCTGTCGGTCTATTAGCAATTTTTGGTTCTACATATAATTGCGAACAATTTTTTTTCACAAATGAATTTCATTCAAAATAAATACCGGACTAGACTAACAAATGAGAGTTTGAAAGCTTTAGTGTAGTTAAAATCTAAGAAATACAGCCCAAATTTGACACAATTATACAAGAAAAGTCAAACCCAGAAATCACGTAAGGTTTAATTTTGAAATACATAATAAATAACACATGAATGAGAGAATATAAATTACACTTTCCCATATTTCAAATTTGTCTACGCATCTACGTCACGTGAGACATAAAATACATTGTTAGTATGAAGCATCACGATTATTTATTTGAAAGGAAATCGACATGTGATGTCATAATGCCATAAAAGTATGAAAATAAAACTTCAAAATGGTTGATATGCGCAATGCGCAATCTTTCTATTCTTTCATTCATGATATGTTAATAACAATACATTTCATAATTTTATGAAATATTTTCATTATTTTTTAATTTATTATTTTGAATTAAGAAAACATCTGTTTTTATTGTGGCTCCACAATATTGCTTTTTGAAGTTGCTTAGATTGAAAAATTTTTCCGACCGCTGATTTAGAATGAACTTATTTTTTCGACACTTCTTCATGACTTCGTAATATTCCTGAGGGACAAACAATACATAAATTGTTTCTTCTTAAGGCCATTTCTACAACTCGAAAGTTTCTCTCATTCCGTAAAAATGCGACTTAAGCCGCTTTCCAAATAAACGGCTTGTTTTTACAAATTTTTGGGGTCATTAATCATATTTTGCGACTGAAAACTACACCAATGTAAATAATTAGTAACTTATGGAAAAATAATTAAGAACAGCTGGTTATATCATTGATCACAGTCCACCGCATACTAACAGCCTCCGGCAAATTTTAAAATTTTAGTTGACGCTAAGAACATAGACGCTTAAAGTCAGATAAGTTCCACGACATTCGAATATTGTAGAATTACATAAAGAAGTTACACGATTTATGAAGAAAATATCCATACCCTGTAAATTACAGGACAGTAGAATAATGTGCAGAGACTTTTGAAACATTAAACGGTTAAAAAGATAATTAGGAAAACATGTAAGAGCAATTTTACGTAATTTTCACGCGTAAAATTCGTTAAGGCTATAACTAAATATGAAGGGGACGTAATTGGAGGCACTCATGAATTTAATAACTGAAACATAACACAAACATGCCACAGAATTATTACATTGATTCAATGGTCGCATAGACATAACCACAGAGCCAGAGTAGATTCTGCAACAAAAAGTAGACCAAGAACAATAAGAAATTTGATTAACCTGACCTTAAGATTCGAAGTTAATAAGTAAAATATATCTTTTGGGATGCAGTAGATCATATATGAGTTTTTCAAGATACTAGTTTATTTATTATAATTCGTAAGCTTATAAAATAACATTAACTGCATAAGAAATAATTTACCTTTATTAGTTACAGTGATTTCAAATAGATTTTCTGACACTCGTCAAACATTGAAACTCCGTTTTACTGACAGTAAACTCTGAAAACTTGACTTGTAAGTATCCGTCATGGAACTTGACACGATAAACCTAACACAGCTGTCACACAGATATATTGCGATTATCTGTCATGGAAGTCGGCACGAACGAACAACGTATTGTTATTGATAGGTACCCAGTTTTAGCACCTACTGTGAGGATGCCATCCTTTATTAAATTCCTGTAAATTCCATGTAATTTAATTCCTTATCGAATAAGATATGTACATCATATCTGTAAGACCCAAAAAACCTGCAATATATGCATATTTTGTTGTACGCGAAATATGGTAAATTTTGTGCCACCCGTTAGAAATCCTAACAAATTACCATACATATAAAACTTGTATATGTCAAATGATTCTCAGTACAGCTTAAAAGTTGATTAAGACTTATCGTTCTATAGAGCCCAATGCAGATTGAAGTCGGATATATATGTCTTTATATGCGATCAACTTCAAATCGGATTGATTGGACTTAATTGCACTTCAGGTATGCAGAGTCAAGTCCAAATAATATCGTATATATAACAAAAGGATTGAAAAGTTGAGTAGTTTGTTTCTGAGAACTAAGATGCGCTTCTATTACACTACCAGCCTCATAAGCTTCTTGTATTCCACTAGAGCAAGCTCAAATTCTGATGGAAAAAGATCAACTTGTGGATTGGTAAATTTGCTAAACCACCCGTTGCAACGGAGGATGTCTACAAACAGCCAGTTCTTTTTTGCCAAATATTCGCAGAACCAGTAGAAGAGCGTTTCATTATATCTACCTATCGTAACGACTGAACCGTTTTATCTCGATCCAATACAAATAACTGTAATCGCTTTTGACCCATTTGATAAAATTTTGTATTTTGATATTTATTTGAATTGTTTTTAGGTTGTTTTTACCGATTTTTATATAAATAGAGTAGTAGTAATAGAGTAGAAATTAAATACTAAAAACAAAAATAATAGAATTGAATTATAATTATATAAATTTGCTAGATTCAGCTTTTTATCTATGTGATACCAGAGGCACACATAGGGTATTCATACCATAGTTTAAGGATACCATATCGTATACCATATGTGTGTCGTCAAATACTAGCTGAATACCATTTCAACTACGTAGCATAAATCTGGTATTTAAATTCGAAAAAGTACGTGGTATTCCCTTTTTTACTTAATTTTTTCGGCCACTGTAATCTATCCTTTAATGATTGTCGCGCCTTTTTATTGAAGCGGAAAATAGCGAATGGAATTTTGTAGGTAAACTGAGCAATTGACACATGTACACTTTTTTTTTTGAAAATTTTATTTTAAAAAATGGAAAAAGTAAAGAAAAAACGCAAAATATTATGTGTGGATGAAACCTCAAAATTTATAGATATTTGTAGGAATCATATAGAGGATTTAAGAGGAGCGAAAAGAAATTCCCATATTCTCGCTGAAATGGCAGAATTTCAAATGTCAGACAAATATTATGTTTGTTGTGTGCCAACCCCTTTTTATATCATGCTACAAGGCTATACTGTAGTATCGATACTAAGGTATGAATACCCTATGTCTGCCTCTACTATAACCTAAAGTCTTACAACTTTGGAGATAATATTAAAGAAAATAAATCAATATTAAGAAGAAGAAAAAAATACAAATGGATTAAAATATCTTTGGAAATTGGTTATTTAATCATATATCATTTAGCTTATCTCTCTCTTCCAGAAGTTTTATTAATTTCTTATTTGATTAGTTATTACCTAAGACTTTGACTTCGAAAAAATCTTTCTTATTTGTTTGAGAACTAAAGAGTGTGTTTTTTTTAGCGTAATGAACTTTAAAACCAAAAAATAGCACAAAAAGTTAACTTTTAATCAAAAATCTTGAAAGACCTATTCATCCCATTAATATTTAAAAATTACTTTGGGCATATGGTTGTTACTGGTTTATCAGTCCAAGCAGTGACTACACGTAAACCTATAGAAAATCTTCGAGAGATGCCAGATCATACCACCTTGGAAGCCAATTTACAGGGATATTTCTCCAAACCGCAATCACGCCAATTCGTGATTTCAATAAATCGACGGTTTCCGTTACTGTATGGCACATATCGGCTTCCTGTTTAAACCATATCTAAGCAGGATCAATGTCATCCATATTCAAATATTCATTGATTACTGTCCGGTAACCCTCGGATTCGGCATAACACGAGCTCCCGCCTCATTTTTAAAGAAATAAGAACCAATGATGCATGTAAACCTCAAATTTGTGGATATAATGGGATCTCTAGAATTTCTTCTAGGTTGGACTCACTCCAGAAGCGACAATTTCCCAAATGGAATAATACAACGGAGTCAGATCTGGTGAATATGGTGAATTCCGATGTTTGACTTCCCAATCAAATGAAGCCCATCAATAGAATTTCGTTTAGGGTCCATTGTACAAAAAATAACAATGCGTCTTTTCACCGACAAATAATTGTTACTACTGACAGAAAATGTGTCAAGCAATATTCATGTCAAATTTTAGTATTGAAAGTTTTGCGGTTTACATTTGACAGCGATTTGAGTTAGACGGACACTAGGGTTTCTTATTATTCGGTATTTCCTGATTCGACGAATCCGAATCCTTCGTTCTGAAGATTGGCGAATCCTTCGGATTCGTTTAGTTTATAAAATTACGTCAAAATCATTATCATATATCATCATTCCCTGTATATATTAATATCACCAAGTTAAATTTCATAACATGTGACTCGTTTTTTGGAAGTTCTTTTCCACATTTAGCACAAATAGATTCTCGGATGAATTCAGAATTTGTGATGGTTCTTGCAGATATCCCATCAAATGCAGCTAGTTTCGCCACAACCTCTCACATACTTTTGCGACGTACAGTAACGAAATTCTTCATGGTTTAAGATTCTTTGGTTTCGTCGTTGTCATTTGCAATTGCATCTGTTTCAGCAGAAGATCATTTGATTACATTCATATGATGAACGACATGTGGGTGTTTTGTCATTGCATCATTGGAAATATTACTCTTGCATTCATTGCACGTTGCCTTTGAGTAATCCCAAACTTGTGAGCGTTTATTTTTTTGGACGTTCTGTTTATAGTTTTTTTTCATTTAGCTACACTACATCCTACAAACAGATTGCGTTGCGACTTTTACGTTAAATTTCAAATTGAAAATGACAGAATTGTCAAAAAGAACAAAAAGAAAAGAAATTAAACCGTTTCTCTTCATTGAAACTAGAGGCATCTTACTATTTTATTTATTATTATCTCAAAATATAGATGAAAGTGGATTCACTTAAAATATTCGTGGATTCGGTAAATTATCATCGAATCCCGAATGCGAATATATAGTAAAGGTTCGACGAATCCGAATTTGAAGGATTCGAAAAGAGAAACCCTAACGGACACTTCCATTGTCGGATCCGGTAGTAATTAGTCTTCTGGAGAATGTTTACAAAATTGGTACATAATATTTTGACGTACTCTTATTAGTTGTGTTGAGTTCGTGAAAGCGTTATTCAAATTTATTTCTATACTTGACATGGAAACATAATAAGACATGATAAAAAAATCCTACCAAGTTGTATCGTACATCATTATATTATAAATATCATATTATAGTCGAATAATAAATTTAACAAATTGACGGAAATTATTGGAAACATATGTAAACTTGTTTTTTGTAGATATATCAAGTAAAAAAACATGAAAATTTTCTTTCCCACGTGTTGGGGAAAAACTGAAGAAAAGTCAACATGTATAGCATTTTATTTTCTCGAAAAAATTCCCCCTTTTACTTTGCCAACAAAACGAATGTTTTTGGGGTAAAGCAATAACATTCGTGCGAAAACCTAATTTTTTTCTCAAAAATGAACGTTTTGGTTTGAATTATTTATAATTTTTTTAAAATCATATTTCAGGGTATTGTAAAGCAGGCTTGGGAAATTTGAAATGGAATAATACACAACAAACCACAATTGTGGAACTTTATTTCGGGCAAAAAGCAGAAGAAAATCCAGATTTTATTCACAATTTAATAATGAGCGATGAAGCCCATTTCCAATTAAATAACTCCGTTAACAAGCAGAACTGCAGGATATGGACTACGGAGAATCCAAGAGTAGTTCATTAACGACAATTACACCCACTAAAGTGTACTGTTTGGTCCTGTGTATCTCCTGGGGGGATCATTGGTCCACATTTCTTCGAAAATTAGGGCAGTTTGCATCAATAGTGCTCAATATCAGAGGATGTTGGAAAATGGTATAAGGGCAGCTGTAGAAAACCATCCAACCCTTTGGTTCCAACAAGATGGAGCCACAGCGCATACTGCTAAATGGCACTTTTAAGGAATACGATAACGTTCATTTGTAGAAGAGATAAAGATGAAAATAAGTGCAAAATTAATTTCATCAAGAATAATTAGCTCCATGGCCGTTTGTTTGTCCGTCCATCCGTGTCTTTAAATCGTTAATAAAATCTAAACGGCAATCCCATTTTCATGAAACTTTCACAGTTTGTCTGTTGCACCTAATTCTAGATGATATTAGTTTTTGGACGAAACTTGCATATGGCAACACACGATGCAAAAGAAAGCGTCGAATGGTCCGAATCAAATTGTTCGAGTCGAATTGTGCCGAGTCGAATTGTGTCGAGTTATATTGTGCCTAGTCGAATTGCCCTAGAATCGTTTGTACTACTATTGTGTTGTATTTTGTAAAAGGCGCATTCGGGAGGGAGTGTTTAATTCAGGGGGTAGAGTTGTAGTAAAAATAAAATATAGCGAACAATCTGAATCACTTTACTAATTGAAATCAGCGGCTTAGTTAAAAACCTTGTTGTTTAGTAACCATGTGTACTGAGTTCAAACCCAAGCGGTGGTGATTTCACATTTTTCAATTCTTCAGTCTCGAACAATTAATTCGCTTTTTTCAAGTTCAATTTCATATTTTCAAATTTCACTTAAACGGATTGTCTGATGGATATGAAGAAAACAGTAAACAACTCTTAAGGATCTATTTAGAGACCACACGACAAATTAGACATAAAAATATGTAAGAGAACATTACATAACCGTAGTCTAAAGGAGCCTTTACTTTACTTTGCCTAATTTCCTCACTGAAAACTGAAAGAATTTGATAATTTGAAACTGATTATCATAAGTGCTTTCGTATAAAACCGCCTTTTGGCGTTGCCATTTCAATTTAACACTATTATCGAATTTGAAGGATGTAAAGTCGATTACTCTTTATACAGGGGTCGCCATAAGTATTTTTTTTACATTTGAAATTTTCTGTAAAACGTTTCTTTACATGGCGACTTTATTGGGTTGTAATTAGAATTTGCAAATATTTTTTTTGGATATATAGCGATGGTATGTTCAAAATGGAATACCAAGAAAAGGGGAGAAAAGCGGTGGCGGTTTTAATACAGGGCGGTATAAACTTTTATTGGCGTACGGTATATGTATTCTTACACGTGGTATAACTATGGCAAGCCTTCCGTTTTGGTCAGTATGATTATGTTTACATGCGAGGAAATATAAAATTATTGAAGAAAAACAAGAGATATCGTTGTGGAAGACCATTCGACCATTCTAACGAAGTTTAAGCGTGGGATTTCTGCTACTGAAATTGCGGAAACTTACCAAATTTCAAGGTATCTATTAATAAAGACCAGAAACCAGTTAGGGACGCTTGAAAAGATCAAAAGAACTGGCAAAAATATAGTCACAACTGAGGAGCACGAAGGCAGGTGCATTGTCGGTTTTATAAAATAAAAAAAAATCTATTGCTTCATATAAGCAGTAAATTCAAACTAGGTTTTTGGAAGAAACACAAGTGACCGGACCATATGTAGAAGATGAATCGAAGCCGGTTTAAAGACCTACGTTGTCCGAAATGTGCCATACATTTTTGACGCAAACAAAGAAAAACACCTCAAGACTATAAGGACAAGACTCTAGAGATTTTAAGGAACGTAGTGTTACGAACTGATGAGAGTGCTTTCATATTCCATGGATACTTTGGTAAATTCTCTGGTTCCTTCAAAACTCCCATGAAACGTTTTACAAAAAATTTCAAATGTAAAAATATTTATGCCAACCCCTGTACACATAGAACACATCTCTAAATGAAAATATCTACTTGATATAAATATATTCTTTGAATATTCATCCAGATAATCCTTAAAGATATCTTCAGCAAAAAAAAAAGGGAAATGACAATATAAATAGAATCAGAATTGACATTCATTTTCCTTTTGTTACAAAATTATTTCCGTTGAAAAATGATTTTTCTGAATTTCAACAGAAAAAATAGAACTTATCAATGAAAAACCTAATTGAAATTTTTCCACCAAGAATAGATTTTCAAAAACCCTTTTTTTTCTATTTTTATATTGTAGTAATTTGTTATAATAATAAAAGGGAAATTTCGGTAATATAAAGAACAGCACAAAAAGGAAGTTTCCCTTTAAGCCCAATTTACATCACCGAAGCATGCAAGATTTAATAAGAATGTGAGTGAGATAGTTTAATTCAGATTTATATGCGACAAAATTAGTTCACGGTAAATACCTTACACATATTCACAACATAGGCTATATTTATTACTAGAAAAAATTAGGGATCCCTACTAAAACTTAAATAATGTAATTCCGCATACATCTGTATCCAATAATCCTCACATTCATGTCTGTCGCGTCTAATATTCTCTGTAGTCTAACTTTTTGCACAAAGACCCTAATTGAGATTTTACGACTATTGCTTTCAATCACCAGATATTTAGTGTCATTAGCGACCGCTGGGGTCCCATTGATCCATTGTAGGGCCTCTATAGTCTCGAGACTGGCGCCAGGCGCTCGGACCCTCAGCGGACTCGCCGGTGGGACCCCAGACTACCCTCTCTCTCTCTATCTCCGTAAATTTCCACAAAATTCTACAAAATTAAATTACTTAAGCCATAAAATAAAAATGTAAATAAAGTCCTGCAAAAAGATTCATTTACTCTACGTTTATCCTAAAATGTTTAAAAAATTAATGTCCACCCGTGCGAAGCCGGGACGAGCCGCTAGTAAACAATCGCCAGTGCGACAAAGTGCTCTGTCGATGATTTTTCAAACTTAATTTTGCTTGAATCACTCTCACTTTATATAGATGTGAATACTACAACTCCGTCTTTGACAATGATGTTTGCAAACAAGTTGAAAACTGACGTACACACGTTAAACATATCGACAGACTTAAAGTCACGCCCCTTGAAAATCAAAGTTTTGATTTTTTCGACATCTTGGTCGTTTTGTCAACCTAGTTGACGGACATGTAGCCGTGTCTGTTGTAGTACTATGTCTAACGAAAGATTTTATAAAGAATTCCAGAGAAAAGGAGTGATGGAATTGTATTTAAAACAAAGACCTGCAGTGCAAAAGCATAAAACAACGTGCATCCAGAGTTTGGCTCTGATCAATGTCATCTTCCAGTATTACTCGATATATATTTAGAAAGAAATATGATGATAAGGAAACGTAAATAGTTCATAAAAATGAAGTTTTTATAAAAAAGTTTTGATGTGATGTTACGAAAAACCGATATGACAAAGAGAGAAAAAACTAATCCACAAACTGGGAATGTAAACAATATGGATATGGGAAAGAAGGGCGGCAAAACTTAAGGTACCTTCAGACTATCTGTTTCGTCAAATGTTTTGGCATAAATTTTGTCAAAAATGCCCATTCAGATAGTGTGAACTAATACAGAACTCTCATATGTCAACAGTATATGTCAACAGTATATGTCAACACATATGCGTTTTTTGACATTAGAAATATTTCTAATTTTATCTGAGGAATCAAATTCTTCCTTCAGTTTAACTATTTAACAAAAAGAAGAAGGCATTGAAATACTATAATAAATAAAATAAAAAATACACATTAAAAACATACCCATTCTGGTATTGTGACATTTTTGTTGTCATTAATATTTATGATAATAATAATATTCTGACCGAATTTGTGGCTGCTGCGAAAATTCGTATTCTAGCGAACGGATCATAATTATGTCCAAAATATGAGTTTATAACAGTTTAAACTGTTATAATTCGAGCGATTTGTCATAATTAATTGAGAAATACTCTTGTATAGGTTGAAAATTTTTCTATAGGTGAAAAATTATTTGCGTGTTTAAAAAAAATGGTGGAAGTTATCCCATATTTATCAATTGAATCACTCAGAGAACACATACAATTTCGTTATGATGTAAAATATTTTCGGTCAGAACTTATGATATTATTTTATAACCTAAAATTTTGGCATTTCACTCAACCGGTTTGTCAGATAGATGTGAAGAAAACAATCAAGAATGCTATGATTTTTTTGGAAGATACTACCTTGATCAAAAACAAACCCGAATGGCCGCCGTGTGGCGCTCCCATCGTTCCGATTTGAGTTCTGTTTTTTTTGTTAAATGGTACATCTGTTATTGATATTCCCTCTAAATCTTAGCGTCATAGCTTGACATTTGCAAAAGTTACGTAGCCAAGAGTACATCTATTTCTGTGTGTGTTGGCGATTGTTTTCAATTTTATGCAAAAAAGAGACCGTGTTGACGTCGCAAAAGACATGATTTGCGAGGCTGAATCCGATCCCACATTCATCAAAAGGATCATTACTGGAAGCGAGACGTGGGTTTATGAGTACGACACGCAATCCAGACATCAGGCAAGTGAATGGCGTTCACCAAATGAACCGAGACCAAAAAACCACGTCGTTTTCAGTCTAAAAAGAAGGCAATGCTCACGGTTTTCATGGATTACAACGGTGTAGTGCATCATGAATTTTTGCCAGAAGGCCAGACAGTAAACAAAGAGTATTATTTGGGCGTTATGAGATGTTTGCGTGAAGCAATTCGCCGAAAGAGACCAGAATTGTGAGCAGAAAACTCGTGGATTTTGCACCATGATAACGCACCGTCGCACAGTGCCATCATTATTCGTAATTTTTTCACGAAAAATGCAACAAATACCATCCAACAGCCACCGAATTCACCTGATTTGGCTCCCTGTGAGTTCTTTCTGTTCAATCGAGTTAAAAAACCATTACGGGGAATGCGTTCCAGCAGCCGAGAGGAAGTAATGGAAAAATCGCCAACACACACAGAGATAAATGTACTCTTGGCTACGTAACTTTTGCAAATGTCAAGCTATGACGCTAAGAGTTAGAGGGAATATCAATAACAGATGTACCAACAAAAAAAAGCAGAACTCAAATCGGAACGATGGGAGCGCCACACGGCGGCCATTCCGTTTTGTTTTTGATCAAGGTAGTATCACAACTCAAAACCAAAACCAGATACGAAAACATATGACAAAATGGATAGTCTGAAGGCGCCTTTATTAGATGTACCAAAAACAACCTTTTCGATAGGGTATAATAAAAGTAAACTTTAGAAAAACAGATATTGAACAATTAAAAAATTTCATTTTCGATTCGAAGAAGAAACGGTATTTTAAAGTTGATACACATATCGATCACAGATTTCTCTTTCAAAAAAGCCAAAAGTCTTTTAATTAAGACACTGTAAGAGTTAAAATAGGATACAACTGAATTTGGTAAAACAATTGAGAGGTTTGACAAAAACAGTTGTAATAATTTGGTAATATTGGTAGTAGAGGAAAAGGCAAATGAACAGGCTGGTAGAGATAGTGTAGAATGGTCTAGTCGGTTAAGACCTCGCCTCATGAGGCTGACGAGACCCCGGGTTCGAAACTTGGTCTCAGTTCTTCACTTTTCTCTACTTTTCTTTGCCTTACAATACATTGGTTTTTAGGTTATGCAATTCGAGAAAAATAAATATTTAACAAATTTTTTGTAATCTAAATAAGTTTCACTTCTGTCGTGTGTTCAAAAAGTACTTTTGTTTTTATGGAAAATTTCACAAAAAATTTATCGAAATACCAAATATTCCTTTTAAGAAAAATTACTAAAATTTCTATTTTTTTACCAATTAAAAAAGTCGCCATAAATCCTGCGGCTGCATTAGAAAATAGTAAATTCAAAATAATCATCCACAAATCAAGTTTAACATTGTTTAAAAAGAGGCAACCGAGTATGTGCAAAAGAGATAAAAACACCAAAAAGAAGTCAAAGTAACATCAAAGTATAAATATAAAGTATGGAAAGCTAGCGGAGTAACCAGAATAAGTAAAACACGCGAATGGCTCTTAAAACTTTTATTTTTCTTCTAGTATTTGTGCATTGCCATATAAATTTCAACACATGCTTCTTTGCTTACATTATAATTCTCTTTCACTCATACGTACAATATTTAGCTATCTATTCCACCAGTGGAGAGAAAATTATTTGAAAAAGTACAGTCAAAATATGAAAAACGTCGTTACGATAGGGATAGGAACTTTCCATACTTCATCATTACTTACACTTCGATAACAAGATTGGCTGAGTAGCTGGCTGCTAAGCATACAATAATCTCCAAATTACGTACAGCAGTGACATCTTTTGTAAAATTCAAAGAACCACACTTGTTTGGCAGCTACTATAGTTGATGATTTAATTCATTTTCCGATAGAATATTATAGTTATCCGTAAAAAAGATTTTTTTAAGAATTCTAGACGAATTCGGATTAGAATAAGGTGATTATAAAAAGCAGTTGTACAAATAATTTTGACGTTATTAAGCCTCTAAAAACATACTAAATTATTTATATTATGGAAAACTATGTAGGAAATTTACAGAGTTTCATTTGATTTACATTTGTAGTTCCACCAAAGATAAAGAATATATAGATCTGCATTCTAGAACAAATTTTTACCACAACTTTTCGAAAGGTCTCTTCGAAATACATTTCTACTAGACGTGCACGTCTAGCGTCATATACAACTTAGCATGTTTTGTTGTTTTTGTTTAAAAATGCTAAATACAACGCCAATCTCCTACCCCCGAGCCATTTCTTCAAGTTTGAAAACAGGTAATAGTTACACGGAAATTTATTTGAAGAATACGAGAATTGTTTAGTTAATTCGTAGCGTAATTCATACAATTTCGCCATTGCTTTGAAGTTGTCGTACGATTGCGCTTTTAATCGATTGTAAGCAAACGCTTTTTCAAGCGGTTACGTAGGATGTTCAAAATACATTCATATGAGATAATATGGATTTTTTCGATAATTTCTTTAGTAGTCACTTGAATGTGCTTCATCATACACGCTTGTACGAGTACGTTTAAATACACCCATACCCCGTTTTACGGCCTACATACGTTCCGGAAAAGTTAGCCGTAAAGCGAAGAGCCGTATAACGAAACAATTATTTTTTATAGTAGTGCTGCCTAAAGCGAGAAGCTGAAACTTAACAAAAGGTCGCTAACAGTACGTACAGCAATTTTTTGGCCATATAACGAAAAATTGGGGACCGTAAATCGAAAAACTGTCATAATTAAAAAAGGTTAAAAAGGTTATAGCGAAATACCGTATAACGAGCGGCCGTATAGCGAGGTATAGGTGTATAGTAAACTAATATCTTCTAATGGTTACTATTGAAGGCCCAAGCTTTCGAAAACACAGTGTATAATTTTGACTGCCTCGCATGTTTCCACATCCAAAAACAGAAATCTAATGATCCATACTGAATTTTTTCCATATTTGATTAAAAGCAAAAATGGTTCACTTTTTATGGCTGTCGAAACTAAACTAATTGAGAGATCGATGTGGAAATTTACACGTATTCATATGATAGCAGTGTTATTATATATTAAAAAAAAAATAAATAAAATGGCGACACTAGCAACGAAAGTTATTATTAAATCGAGAACATTCGGATACACCTAGTAAATCATCTTTGGCTACGTTTACACCGAGACTTAAAAAGAGACTTAAGTGCTTAGGTCGACCTAAATATGACGGAGTAAACACGCCCAAAGTAACTTAGGTTAGGTCACTTAAATTGCAGACTTACCTTAAATTTAAATCGACTTAAGAACTTTTGACAGATAACAGCTGATTTCTTGATATCCAAGTTCTATAAATGTTCACATATGACGTTGTTTTAGACTTAGGTCTAGTACGGTGTAAACACGTATGACCCAAACCTAACTTTTAGTTAGGTGACCTAAAAATTTGTCGGTGTAAACGTAGCCTTTGATTCCACTTTCAACGTTTTCAGAAGTGGAGTAATCTAAAAGGGAATTCTTGACTAACCATAACCTCTGGATTGTAAACCTAAAAAAGTCCCTTTTTGTAGAGGAAATCTATTTGGTAATGGTTTTCCATTAGGTTTATTGAAATTTTCATTGACCAAAATTCAATTGAAAATATTTCCAGTTGATGTGGAAATGTAATAAATAAAACATAATATTTTTAATTGAAATTTTGATAGAATCTATAGTATGTAGACGTTTCCCCATATTCAGAAAAAACCACCTCACTATGTACTTATCAGAAAATTAAAGAAGATTTATTGAACGTAAAAATACATATCGAATTAAAGGTATTTGGTATTATTATATATTGTCGTACGCAAACGCTTTGTATTTTTAGGCATTTTACGTAGCTCCTAGTAGTATATAGAAATGTAATTGGAGATTTACATTGTTTACTTACAAAATGTACTTTTCAAAACAAAAAAATCCAATACCAACGCAAATAAGGAACCAGGATCAACTTTCACATCATAAATATATCTTTCAATTTTGTAATACAAACATGTAGGATAAAAGAAAAAGAAAAAACAAAAACGTCAACATATAGGGTAAAACATCAATTCTTAGCTTCTTTTAGCTAACCAAACATTTTGAATATTCTTTCAGAAAAATATTTAAAGAGTACATAATAATTTATTTCATTTTAATTGTTTATTAAATTCTTTGAGCACTAAGGTTCAAGCAGAATGACGGATTCACGACGCATTAAAATTTTAAATAACGTGTGATTCAAACCTTACTTTTTTTTCAATAGGGTTTTTTTGACAGATCACGCGTGACTATTGTCATTCTGATTTGTCATTTTTGTTCAACGTTCAACGTTTGAGCAACGTTTGCTGAATGGGCGCTTGAACGCATCGAAGAAAATCCGGAATTTGCAAGCCAAATTTTGTTCAGTGATGAGGCTCATTTCTGGCTTAATGGCTACGTTAATAAGCAAAATTGCCGTATTTGGGATGATGAGCATCCACAAGATTTTCAAGAGCTACCATTACATCCATTGAAAACAACAGTTTGGTGTGGTTTATGGGCCGGGGGCATCATCGGTCCGTATTTCTTCAAAAATGCGGCCGGCGGCTACGTTACCGTCAATGGTGAGCGCTATCGTGCCACGATAACGGCCTTTTTGGTACCTGAAATTGAAGCCCGTGGTCTCGACAATATTTAGTTTCAACAAGACGGTGCTACGAGCCATACAGCCCGTGTTACAATGGATTTATTGCAAAATCATTTCGGTGAGCAATTAATTTCAAAAATTGGACCGCCAGACTGGCCGAGCTGAAACGTAGTGCCGGCCAACATTTGAAGGAAATTATTTTCAAGTTGATAATAAAGATTTGATATTTGCATTCAATTCTAAGTGTTTTATTTTTATTTAAAAAAAAAGTAAAGAATGAATCACGCTATATATACGTTTTCAAGTAGACTACACAGATCGTGATGGGTTCACGACGGACTATTGTTATTACAATCTGAAAGCCAAAATTGTAGAATCCATTGTAGATACGTCATTCTGTTTCGAAAATTTTAGAAAATATATCAGTTTTCGGCCAACAATTTAATAATTGGCTGCTCTTTTTTGGAATAAGTAAATTAAGACCATTTTCATTAATGTACGGTTGCTTGGTTAATTGATATTAAACTTGACATCAGACTACTATAGTAAGGGAACAATTTGATTCAAACTTTGAACGAATTCCCACAACAATAGCTGAACAATAAGCTGCTAAATTTATTGAGTTCTAATAAAAAAAAATTACGCTAAATTACCAATTATACTTCTTTCGGCAGATAAGCAAAAAATCTCAAAACTAGTTCAATAACTAATCAAAAACCAATAACCAATCATTGATTTTGTTATTAATGCTATTGCGTATATTTGGCAACTTATATTTTTCTTAAAATATTGGCAAATACACGGACTAACAATAAAGCTTCGAAATTTCTCTAAAATACCTGCAACTGTAGCCGTCATCTCTCGGCGTGATGTATTATTTTAAATCTTAGACATTTCTAAGCAAACGCCTTAATGGTATTGATTGACATTTGTGAATCTTATCAGCAAAAAAATTTACTTGTTTAAAAAAATCATGGACTTACTAAATTTCAAGGAAATTTTTGGCGTAAGTTTATCAAAGTCAAAAGGTTTTCAGTAGCATAAAGGATTTTTCACCACAAGCCAATCAAAAATCAAAAGTTCTATAAAACATCAAGAAAATGTTCATTGTTCTTTCGAAAGTAAATGCATCATCCATAAGGAATTCATTCCAACCGGTCAAACAGTTACTGGTGAGTTTTATTTGGAAGTTTTACAACGCTTATTGAGACCATACAAAAGGCTTTGGACGCAATACCATAAAATGAGTTTTAACATGGATTGGAATCACAATTAAACCGTTATAACGAGTGCTTGGACTCAAAATAAGCTTACTTTAAATAAGGGAAAAGGGAAACCTGAAAACTATTGTTTCGTTTTATGTTTTATAGCAACGAAGTCACAAAGCCTTGACTAGAACCGCATTTTTGTAGAGTTCACTTTTTACATTTTCATTAAGCATAAAACATTTACAAACGATAACACTCAATAGGTCTGTTTTATTTGCCACTTGCTCTGGGGTAGAGCAAATTTTTACATCGAAAACAAAAACAACAAAAGTGCAAATCCTACACTACTTTCAGACCAAGGGTAGCTCTCACACCGAAATTAGTTCAGTTTTCTACCATAAAAAGTGTATTAGCTAAAAGTTTTTCATTTAATTACAATATGGTAAGCAGCCCTACAAACATTTGTATTAAAGCTTTTTCCTACTCCTGCTCGTTTCATTTGCCACTTACCCTGTTCCGGTGTAGGGTATGGCAAATAAAACAGACCGAATATTCTAAAAGAAGAATAAAATTTCATAAGATTTTATAGCATAATTTCAGTTCCAATGTTGTTTATGTGGGCAAGTTGGCTGGCCACTTAGATTAGGGAAAATATGGATAGGCCTTTCGCAGGGGAAATTGAAGCACTTTTGGAATGCACTTGCATTTTTATTGCTTATGTGTGCGGCGTAGTGGTGGCGTTAAAAACATGAATTCGGAGGGGCACCATTGCAAATGGGCCAAAATCTCATGCATTCTGGAACATCCGAATTGCGAAAAAATGTTTGCGTTTGATTGCTAAAAAAATCAAGTTTTTCTTAAACATACAAAATTAAATTATTAAATAATAATTATAAACACGTATGTGCCTATATATGTCCTTTCCTGCCTAAACCAATAGCCGAAAGCCATTTCATACGTAGAGCCTCATTTTTTGGAAACTTTAAAACCAAAAAAAAAAAACATTTAAAACTGAAAATGCTGAATTTTCAAAAATTTCGACGAATTTTAAGAATTGCCCCGATTTTAACCAAAAATGACTGTCACTGGTAGATTTCGTTACAATCAAAATAAAAAAAAGTGGGATTTGACGTTTCGGCGTGGTTAAAAAAAAACGAATTTTTTACTTTTTTATGAATTAACATAATTTCTATTTGATTAAATAAACACCATAAAAACTTTTTTTTATACTGCAAGAACGAAAATTCGCACATTTTAATAAAAAATATGTCAAACTTAGTTGTGAAAGAAAATTCCACGAATTTTTCGATGTTGTTTGTTATTACACCCAGAAATTAAACACTTTATATAGGAAATTTATTAACTTTGATTATTTAATTCAAAAGAATTTGGTTTGAAATCCGAAACGCACTAAAAAATTACAAATTAAAAAAACGCAATTTTTTTCCTCTCCAAATTTGACAGTTCGGCTTGAAAATCGATGCTTCAGACACAGATATCGTAAAAACGAGTTAATGCCTACGCTTGGCTGGCCAACTATTGATGTTTTACCCTATATTTTCATATATGACATATTTATGCTTGGCATTGATTTTGAAAATAATGTATTTTTAAAAGAAAACAATATACTATATCACAAAAATTTAATTTCAGATGTCGTATTCGAGATTTATTACGTTACAATAGTCAATTACCCGGAGGAATTGAAACGCTTCGTATACCACGAAAATTACAACGTTACGTTGATTTAATGGAAGAATAATATATATATAAATATATATATACTAAAATATAATATTAATAATATTGTTAACAAAATGTATAAGAATATTTGAATTATATAATTGTATTGCATAAAAACTTACTTATAGGTTTCTTCACTGACATTTATCCTACCAGCAACTCCAGTAGTTTCTGTTCGACTTGTCAAATTTACTGTATTCCCAAAGAGACAATATCTTGGAACTCGATTTCCTATCACACCAGTTACAACTTCACCGGAATGAATACCGATTGTTATTTCCTAAAAAAAAAGAAAATATAAATATAATATATAATAAGGAAAACAGAACATCATTAAAATTTAAAGCATGAATAAAAAAGAGTTTTATTTCCTGTCTAAATACATATATTTTTCGAAATATCAAAAATTTAACCTACAACAAAGATACCAGGAAGTTTTGAAGATTTATAAATAGGTCATATATAGTGTCTTTTAATAGGGACATAAAAAATTTGTATCATTATATGAACGCACCCTTAAATATTAATAATGACCTGTCAATGTCAAAATGTAGATTAAAGTCAAGATTTTCATCATGGTAAAGTTCACGAACGAGCAACGCTTGGAAATTATTAAAAATTACTACCGAAATTCCCAGTCGGTGGTCGCAACTTTAAGAGCACTTACTCCAATTTTTGGCTGTAATAATCGTCCCAACCGGCTGTGCGTGATATAGTGGATAAATTCGAATCAACATTTTCACTATTGGATGTTCCAGTGCCAACGAGACGTCGTACTGCTCGCAGCAATGAAAATATCGCAGCCGTAAGTGAATCAATTCAAAATGAGCCAAATCAGTCTATTTCACATCCTTCTCAAGAATTGGGCATATCTCAAACGTCATTTTGGCGTATTTTTCGAAAAGATCTTGGCTTACACCCTTACAAGATCAAATTAACTCAAGAACTGAAGCCACCTGACCATTTGAAGCACCGAAAGTTCTTCGTTTGGGCTCTGGCAAAGCTGGAAAAAAATCCAGAATTTCATCAAAAAATCATCTTCAGCGATGAAGCCCATTTCTCGCTGAATGGCTTTGCCAACAAGCAATATATGCGTTATTGGACAGCAACAAACTCACGTGTGCTTCAAGAGACACCATTGCATCCACAAAAAATCACTGTATGGTGGGGTTTACATGCCGGAAGCGTGATTGGGCCATATTTTTTTAGTTGATGCGAACGATCGCCATGTTACCGTCAATGGAGAGCGCTACCGTGCCATGTTGGAGGATTATTTTTGGCCAGAATTAGATGAAATTGATATCGGCGATATGTGGTTTCAACAAGACGGCGCTACAAGCCACACAGCACACGTTACAATCGATTTATTGAAGGAGAAGTTTGAATTGTTATGTCCTTAATGAAAGACCCTTCATCTTCTTCGTTTTTAGAAGAAAACATTTCATTTTTGTATATAATTTTCTTCTCTTAAATTGAAAATTAAATCAATTTTAAGAAAGTTTTACTATTACTATTATTAATTAAATAAAATAATTTGTATACCCAATGGAAGGTATTATCGGAGGACTTTTATAACCCATAGAAATAATAATCGGAGAACCGCGACAAGGAATCTATATATAGAGTGTTCCAACTTCAGTTTCCGAACTTTAAATCAAAATAAAACACACAAATTTAACGAAATATACTTATTTTATTTTGTTAATCACAAATATTGTATATTTCATTATTTATCAAAAATAATATCAATTGAATGGCCGCCTCTGGATCTTCTGCAGCAGCCGATCCTTTCAAGGTAATTTTCGATTACTGTTTCGTAAATGTCGGTCGCTCTCTCGGCTATAATTTAGCGGATGTAGTTTTCTAGATGCTCCAACGTTTCGTCTTTGTTGACGTAGATACGACTTTTAATGTAACCCCACAAAAAGAAATCCAACGGTGTTAAGCCCAGTTGACGCTACCAAAACGTGAAATAATGCGATCTGGGAGCAACGCACCCGTTGTTTGGCAAGTTGCGTTGTCTTGTTGTAACCACATGTCTTTCACATCAATATCTTCGATTTCTGCCCAGAAATAATCGCTTATCATGCGCCTATATCACCGCTCACCATTGACTGTTTACAGCCTGACTCTGACACTGATCGTTTTCAAAAAAGTAAGGCCCAATGACACTGCCTGACCACAATGCGCACCAATCAGTCACTTTGTGGACATGTAATGATGTCTCGTGAATCTCATGAAGATTAAATTGACCATAATCTTTCCGTAAATTTCAATACACAGTTCGTACAAAATTGTTATTTCTGTAGAACAATTGAACAATTTTAACGCGTTGAGCGATGGTTAAGCGATCCACTTCATAAATGTGTTGTTGCAAACTGACATTTTGAGATATTGAGATATCGCCCGAAATTTATGAAAAACTCATCGAAAATTACCTCGAAAGGATCGGCTGCTGCAGAAGATCCAGAGGCGGCCATTCAGTTGATATTATTTTTGATAAATAATGAAATATATAACATTTGTGATTAACAAAATAAAATAAGTATATTTCGTTAAATTTGTGTGTTTTATTTTGTTTTAATGTTTAGAAACTCAAGTTGGATCGACCTGTATATACTCCCACCAAAGCCTAGCCATTTAACGGCTAGAATTTTAATATAAAAGGGCTAGGTTATTCAGAGATTGAGTCAGTCATTAAATAGTTGTACACCGTTAATAGTATTTTCGCCCCCTACCAGAGGTAATGCTCTAGAGACAGATCTCCGATTTTAATTACAATAATTATTATTTAACGATACTTCTTCTTCTTTTTTTCACAATGATCAATATTCTTGCCATTCCAAAAGGTTCAAAAAATTACTATTTTGTTTATAATTCTCAAAATAGAATGTTTATTCATTTTGATTAAATAAAATTAATTTTTTTAAATTGTTTTTAGTAAGTTGTAAGGAATTTTTAGAATAATAACCATTTTTCGTGCTTTTAAGTTTATGTGAAAGAGGAAAACATGTCAAAATCACATGAAATTTTTCAAATGTTCAAATGTAGATGACCCTGTAAACAGTATGAAGCAAAAATTTAGGACCTCTACAATTTCATTTGATAATTAAAACAATAATGATGCTTGAAATAGATATTTAAAATTGATCATTATTACGCAGATAAAAGTCATTATCGAGTTTTAATGACCGATTGGGCAATAATGATCACTAAAATCGGAGATCTGTCTAGGATATAAGGTTGAAAGGAAGATAATTATAAAAATAAGTTCAAATACAAAGTGATGAAGTGAAAATCTTAAAATCTGGAAGTAAACACCACATAGTGTTCATATACGATCTTCAATAGCACTGAAGGTCGCATATACAGCTTGAAGGACTATTGACACATAGTTTGTTATCTTTCTAAAAAACCATACAACTTCACCTTGTGTACACTCCCAACACCTGGGAATAGACAACAACACGAAAGAGGCACACTTAACACTATATTTGAGTTGTTAATTTGCTTTTCTTTAAGTTCAACAATTATTTATATTGTGTAATATTCGAATGTCTGGGCACAATCGCTGGTAACTGAGTTTTTACGTTATCTCTTGAACTATCCCGTAGGGAAGAATCTATTCAATTTTAAGTTTTAGCCTATTAAGATGAAAGATAAAAAAAATTTGGAGGTTGGTGGATGAAATATTTTGCTTGACCAAATTGTTACTAAACTTTTTTAATTCACCAACAGTTTTCCGAAAGAAAAAAAGAATTGTGGACCTGATTCTAAATTCTTTGAATTTTTTCTCAAATAAACTTTCTCAAATAAATTTTTTATGTTGTTTCTTTGAATAATAATTTTTATGATGTATATTTTTTTCACATAAACAATTTGCACAGGGAATACTAATGAAAAGTTTAATTGTATGTAAGCAGAAACTATACCAAACTCTTGTCTCAAAATTCACGCAAGAACTAATATTGATAGAAGACAGGTTGATAATTAAGAATTGTAATTTTGTTATTGATTCATAAAGTATAGGATTATGTATGAAGTAGCTTGTCTGGTGAATGGCCTCCACGGCTTTGCTGGCACATACGCACTATTTTATTGAAATTTTCCATGGTACCATTTTGCATAATTGCATAATTGCTGCTGAATTTCGTTGATACAGCACTCAATTTCCTCCTCCAAAGCGTACGTGGTCGTGGACTTATTGGCATAAACCTTAGACTTCAAAAAACACCAAAGAAAAAAGTCCAACGGCGTTAAATCGCATGATCTGGGCGGCCAATTCTGATCACCAAAATGGGAAATTACACTACCAGGAAATGACTCATTATTTTTAAAATATTGCTTAACAATTAAAAAGCGTTGTTCTTTCGTGTAGCGCTCTATTTTTAATAACCCTGAACTGTCAGCTGTCACGCTGTCTTTTTTTTCGTTGGCAACACTTTACAGTACGAATGGCGCAAATTTTGCGTGAATTCCGGGACATCCTTTAGTTTGTCATTCCAAAGGCTAATGCTAAATTTGAATATGTGTATGGGCTTTAAGTTTTCGTGTGTTTCGGAAGGGATTATGTGTAAGTAAATAAAGAAACTGGAACAAAACTATGAACATAAAAGGTATTTCTAATAAAATATATATTAAATTAGATAATTTTTGCTCCTACCCAAATTTGAGTAAGGTTGAGAATTGTCGATTTAGAATGAACCATTTCAAAAAAGAAAACCATTCTTCTTCTGTTTTCATAAATATTTAAAATATAACATATTATGAAATTTCCAGGTTTCATGTTTAGGCTTTCAACATTATAAAGAAGATTTTTACAATTCATATGAAAAGGTATGCTCCCTAAATAGGATTTTCTTTTTAAATTATTAATATTACTAGAATTTTAAATAATAATAAAAAAATTTATTTTGTTGGAAAATGGAAAAGTATTTTACTTATATTTCATAAAAAACAATATGTATGCATATTTTAGGACGCTTTTTTGCAATGTTATTTGTCGTTGTTAATTTTAATAATGTTATTTAGTACTATCCTGCAATAAATAGAGTTCTCAATTTGGATTCGGATTTGGTCACATTTTCAGTCTGCAAAACATGCCTGTAAATACTGCACTGTATTTCCAGGAAATATTCCACGACTTTTCTTGATAAAAGAAAAGTCTGGAATTTTCCTGCAAAAACACTTTCACAAAATCACAAACAAATTATAACTTTTGTAGAAACGTCAAGAATAAACTTTTTGTCAAATAATTTCAACACGTTTCGATGAAAACTGAGAAGCTTCTCGAAATGAACAAACGATAAGTATATAAGAAGGAACATCGTCGAAACACATCAGAAGAAGTCTAAACTTCGTCCGAGATTGAATAAAAATAGTGATTTGAAACGTGATTATTTCGGAAAGCGATTACAAGGGTGATTTGAATCTAAAAGTAAAAATAGTGATCAATTATTGAAATAGTGATTGTGTATTTTGTTAAAACTGTGATAAATTAATTGTAATAATTAATTATTGAAAGACAAATATTTTTAAGACTAATTGTTAACGCAGGAATAATTATAAATAAACTTTATACACTAAATTCACATAAATAAAAGTGTTATCATTTTCATAACATCGAACCATAAGGGGTAGCACGTTACAATACATTATTTCTATATCACACATAGTCTTTTTTACAAATACTAATAATGAAGTATCTTGTTTACAGACTGAAAATTTGTTTCACATGAGAATATAAGTTCACAACTTAACTGCGATAAACGCGAGACTATCACTTTTTCAAACGTGATAATTCTCTTTGCACATATTCCATTAATGACGTGCTCCTCAGAAGACTGAATAATATAACTAATTTGGGTATAATTTGGGACAATCAACTTGATTTCAAGTTGCATATTGATTCCTTGGTTCATAGAGCCAATTCTACACTAGGCTTCATTAAGCGTTGGTCCAAGGAATTTTTCTATCACTAAATCCCTCTTTATTACCTGGTTAGACTAATAGTTGAATATGCCAGTGGTCTCCCTACCAAAAAGCTCAAATTAATCGATTGGAGTCTGCTCAACTTAGGTTTGTATGATTTGCATTACGTAACCACCATACCTTGATAGATTAAACTTGATAGATTTACAGTCTTTAGAAAAGCGACCCCTAGTAGTGGATGTGGTTTTCATGAGAAAAACCATGAATGGCGCTATTGACTTAAGGTCCGTGGAAAAATTCAAAATGAGTCGCATTAAAACTGAGTACGGTAGAAACGAACCGGTTTCCCGAATGCTGAGGTCAGCTAATGATAACGCTAAGTTGTTAAATTTCTGCTTGAACAAAAGTCATTTGAAAGTCCTCATATACACTGACTGTTGCTTGCATTAAGCAATGTTATAAAAAAAATCTAGCGTACTACATCCTTTTTGATAGTAGTGCATATAAATTCTCAATACCTTTTAGGGAATAGATAGCATTAAAGGTATCCTTCAGTTTAGGATAAAATAGTAAAACAATAATTTACGTTTTATTCTGGTCTGTGGGAAGACAAGCATACATCGATTTTTTATTAGTTAAGAGAGCGACGTCAGGAATATTAACAATATGTTCATCTATACTTGTAGCAACCCATCCAATCAAGCTCATCAATTGACAACCATTACAAATACCCAAAGAGAAAGTTTCTTTTCAATTTTTAAAATGTTGGAAGTGTGTAGAAAGGACATCGCTATACATTATATTTGTAGCCCAGCGATTAGCTGAACCAAGTGTATCCCCATAACTGAATCCACCAGGGAATATAATTCCTCTATATTTATCAAGTGTAGCCTTTTTATTTAATAAATACATTAAATTGCGCACGTATTCCTGCCATGGGACATCAAAAATCGCCTATACGCCAATTTTCAGTTAATATATTGATATTATATATGTTTGAGTTTAAAATTTATGCAAACTGAAATTTTCATAATAAAGGGAAAACAGAACGCTAGCATTTCAAAAAAGGGAAAATTTTCTTTTAAAATAGGCCAAATGAATAAATTATTTCAAACAAAACATTTTTGAATTTAAATTTTTATGAGATAAAATTTAATTTGAAAATTCGATAAAATTCTTTAAAAACGAAAAAATAGAAGAGTTTTTTTTTAAAAGACTTTCTCGTACTTTTAACTAAAGCTAAGATCACACACAGCAACTTTTGCATCAGGGTTTTTTTGGTTGCAGCTGCAAAAGTTGCGAGTCTTGTTCACACATGTAAGCAAAAGTGGCGCGCAATCTGAAGTTTTTATGCTGCTGCAACAAAAAATGCTGCAACCATAAAAAAAAAGTTGCAGAGGTGTTCACACATAGCATGCAGCTTTTATTGCTTGCAACTTCCCTGAAGTTTTTTCTCGTATGTATGTGTTAAAAATTTGACGTCTTGTTTTGATTTTAGCATTTCATTTATTGCAATAAAATATGTTTTATGATGAATAAGAACAAGCTGTTGCCCGTTTAGCACTTATTTTGTTGAGAAAAGATAGACGACTGCGTCAAAAAAGTAAAAGAAAATGCGGGGTAAAAAAATGGATAAAAGAACGTGAACAGTACGGATTTGTTCATAATTTATTACGCGAATTACGTGTTATTTTTTAAAAAAATTTTGTAAATATCAGCATCTGATTTTGATTATCTTTTGGAAAAACTGAATAAAAAAAAAGGATATTTTCATGTGAATTTCATTACATTTTAAAAACTTATCAGAAACAATAACACTGAACTGTCAAAAAACTTGCATGCAGCATGCAGCAAAAGTTTCAATCATTTTAATATTTTTTGTTGCATATGCAACTTTGTTTTTTGTATTCACACGTTGAAACTTTCCAGGTTGCACGCAATAAAAAAATCTAGTCATGCAACAAGAAAGAATTGCAACTTTTTGTGTTACAATGCTGTTCACACTATGCAGCACTCTAGTTTCACATCTTTTTATGCTGCATTGCAACAAAAGTTGCAATGTGTGATCTTAGCTTAATAATAACTATCACATTCGGATTTAAAACTTAATCCGGATAAAATGGTAAAACCATAATCATAAACCAAATTGTTAAAGATTTTATCGCATTTATATCTAAATCCTTGGTTTTAACGGAAGTAGGAGTCCTTCTCAAGTATACCAGAATTATTGTTTTCATTATTCCTGGAATTTATGTTTTCATACAATTAATATTTTAATGCAATACTTACCACTGGGTTTGGTCCCATTTTGACATTTTTCGCCATATCCATCATATCCAATGCCAGACGTGCTATACATTTTGCATGATTTTCACAAGGATCTGGAAGTCCAGAAACCGCCATATATTTATCACCGACAGTTTCAACCTGTAATTTTATTAAATAAAATTTAAAGGGGATACATACAGTGCATTTCAGAAGAACTTTTCTGTCATAATTTTGGTTCAGATAACTAAAGAACATTATGTACAGAGGGATACATCTACTATGAAGCAGATGAAGTTGTCGTCGCTTCAAACTCAACAGCTCCTCAATTTTCAAGAATATTTACATAATTTCAATTGTCAAATTAGCAGATTATGGCATAGATATGATCACCGCCATTTATACCTTTGGCCTCAATGTAGTCGTTGTAAAGGATTTGACATTAATTCGCTGACGTTCTGTACGCTTAGAAGAACATATTGATATGGTTTGCGGAAGTGTTGCAGAGTATCCACAAATACAATATTAAGTTTAGGGTGTTCACAGCTATTCGACATACGACAAACCACCAGTTGGCACAATTTTGCACAACGATTTATTGTTGAAAGGTTATAAGCTCCAGTTAAGAAAACAAATGAAGCCAACAAATCCTTCTAAGCGTCGTAATTTTGTTGATTTAATCGAGAGAAAACAAGATGGATTTTCTAAAAAAAATCATTTTTGACAATGAGGCACATTTTCGCCTTGGAGAATACATGTTAATAAGTAAAATTACCGTATATGAGGAAAGCGAAATTTGAGAGCGATTCAAAAGCAACCAATCCATCCATAAAGATGTGAAAATATGGCCCAAAATTATGACGAAAGAATTGACATCTGTAGCAAGAGGTGGTCATTTGTTTGATACTGTCTCTCTTGCATAATTGCCATAAATAAAAATTCAATTTTATTTATAACTTAAAACATTTCTAATGATTGATACTGGTTAGGCATTGCGACAGAACACTGCTTCTTGAGCGAACGTATGTGGAGATGACAGAGTACAATATCCACACTTTTTGTGTGAATGACCGGTCTTTTCTAGAATGAGACTTGATACACTAAGTGCATGCACTCTGAGTAAGGAGTCATCAGCCAATAGCTACGGTGCTAACGTTAATTAGGAAGACTAACCGGTTCGGGGAAAAGACCTAATCTCTCGACCAATACAACAAACCCAGAATAATTAAATATATCTAGTAAAAGTAAAATAATACACTTGTGCAATTACAGCTTAATATTCTCTTCTTTCTACTTTGCATGAAAATGCTTAACGTCAAGTATAATGGTAAAGTACTCAAAGTTAATGAAGCAACTATAACACATGAATGACGTCACAAGCTCTTAAAACTCTTCTTCTTTTTTTTAGTATTTCTGCATTGCTATATAAATTTCGGCACGTACTTCTTTGCTTACATAATATTTCTCTTTCACCCATACGTATATAATATGTTCCTCTCTATGCCAGCAATGGATACAAAATTGTTTAAAAATTTACTATCGAAATCTGAAAAACGTCGCCACGGCAGAGATAGGAAATTAGGATAGTTTATAATTACTCATACTTCGGTCATGGTGACACTTAACAACACACTGAAATCTTTGGAGATATATTCGATATGCCAAAAAGTTGTTTCGTTTTCTTCTTGGTAAATGAAGAGTGAAACATGGGAAACAGATACTTTGTTAAAAATTTTCCTGAAAGAGGGATTATTCTGACACTGTAGAACTTTCAGATTTACTGGCGGAAAAACTGAAATAAATCTTTTGAACTCAGAACATCATTAAAGAAGTTCGGTACAGACCAAAACCAAATGGTAGTCTGATAGTGTACAGAACTATATATAAGGTGGATGCATTAAAATATCCCAACTAAACTCTCATATGTAACGAATCTCGTATGTGATCTACCATTATCTCATGATGAAACACACAATTTTTGCGATTCATCAATTATGGACACTTGTGTTTTGATTGTTTTCAATGGTCGATTTCTAGAACGTTTCTTATACCAGAGGCACACATATATTATACATATTCATACCATAGTTTAAGGATACCATGTCGTATACCATATGTGTGTCGTCGAATACTAGCCGAATACCATTTCAACTACGTAGCATAAATCTGGTATTTAAATTCGAAAAAGTACGTGGTATTCCCTTTTTTACTTAATTTTTTCGGCCACTGTAATCTATTCTTTAGTAATTGCCGCGCCTTTTTATTGAAGCGGAAAATAGCGACTGGAATTTTGTAGGTAAGCTGAGCAATTGACACATGTTTCCACTTTTTTTTTTTGAAAATTTTATTTTAAAAAAATGGAAAAAGTAAAGAAAAAACGCAAAATTTTATCGTTGGATGAAACCTCAAAATTTATAGATCTTTGTAGGAATCATATAGAGGATTTAAGAGGAGTGAAAAGAAATTCCTATATTCTCACTGAAATGGCAGAATTTCAAATGTCAGACAAATACTATGTTTGATGTGTGCCAACCCCTTTTTATACCATGGTACAAGGCTATACTGTAGTATCGATACTAAGGTATGAATACCCTATGTCTGCCTCTACTATTAAACAATGATTGAATTCAATCAATGCCTTTTGCGGTAATCAACAAGGTAATTATTTGTTAGTTCAAAGAAAAAAACTTGAATTCTCTCTCAATAGCTAGCAGAATCAGTCTAATAATCTAACCATTGGTTTTTTTTATTTTTCATTTTATCTAACAAAGTTTTTATTGGTAGTAATTAACAATTTAAATCAAATAATTTACATATATAAACGCGCAAAACCTGCTACAACATGTGAATGTTCTAAAAAAGTTTACCTTAGACAATTTCTTCTGAAACATACTGTATATTTCGTTTAGTTATTTTATTTACCTTGTAAACATTTGGATTACGTTTAGAATCAGTTAAGGCATCAAAAACAGTGTAAAGCTCATTTAACATTTTTACAATTTTCATTGCTCCCTCAGCATCAGTATTTTCCGCACAATATTGTCCAAAACCGACAATACCTGAAAACATTAACGTCACAGCATCATACCTGTTTAAAGTGTAGGAAAAAAATATAAATTCCTATTTATTATTCAATTCACAAATGAATACGAAAATAGAATATGTTTTGTGTATTATATGATAATAAAAATGGAAACATTAACTTTTAAAAAGACCAGAAATAACTCTTATATAACATAATATAAAAGCTTTAGTTAATTTTCTACCTATTTTAATGAAATTAGGTGATCAAAAGGTAATTGAAATGATAAATATTAGAATGATCACTTGTTCATTATACATTTAAGACTTAATTTGTGGGCATACTTTTAGGCAATTTTATTTCTTTTTGTTTGTATTATATATACAGTTCTGTCGTAAATTTTGACACCACTTCAAAAAATTCAGTAGTGGAATCGTGTAATTCGATTGAGACTAAATCACATCGTAAAAGCATTGCCATTCCTATGCTTTTTAGATACGATTTGGTTCAAATTGAGTTTCATGATTCCACGCCAGTTTTTTTTAACATCAGTTCCTGTTGTCTTTCTTGGACGCCCTGAACGTTTGATTCCGTTTTTATTAATAAAACGCAATTGATTAAATTCTATACTTATTAAAGAGAATGTTGTTTGAACAAAAGTTCTTGATTAAGTGAACAAAGCTCTTCAACATATTTTGAAATATCAAATGTCATACAAAACAGTGTTGGCAATATATCAACAGTTTTAGAGTATCGTTAAAGACTAATTATAGCAACTCCAACTTTCGAAATATCCACCAATTGTACAATTTTACGTTTTTTATAAAAAAATGTAAATGTTCAGCTAATTTAAATTAAAAAGAAAGCCATAATCCAAGTTTTTTTTTGATTGATCCGGATTTCAATAGAGTTCGATTACGATAAGAGGTGAAGTTGAATTAAAAAAATTAAATCGATTCCTCGCGATTTGCGAACTGTAGAGTACTTACAAAGTTGGTACACATATAGATCATAGTTTTCTTTTTCCAAAAAAAGTCAACTTTAATATGCATGGATAAAGAGACTTAAACAAGGCCTCATCACGCGTTTTGATTATTTTTCACATTTTTTGACAGGCCATTCTGATTGGTCAGGGAAAAATTAAAATAATTTGTACCCTCGACAGCGTTTCGTATATATAATGTCTAATTTTTTTCATGTTATTAAAATATTTTAATTTTTACACTGATAAACTACTACTTTACTTTTTTCCGACATTAAGTCATAACTTCACAAATTCCCGCAACTAGTTGATTTTTGACATAAAACTTCGTAAATCTGCGAAATCTTGTAAACATTTTTATTGGTTTCACGAATTGTCAAATATAATCAATTAATTTCGCCAGTTTGCGAAATAACTTGTAACGACCCCTACAGTTTTTATTAAAATACATCAGTTTTTCGAAAGTGGAGTAAAAACGGAATACAAGGTGTGCTTTCACATAAAGGCCAATCTCCACACAGCCGACATACTATTCGGATGGGAAAAATCAGAAAAACTAGAAAGAGATGGACTTTTGAAATTTTTGCTAGGATTGATGGAATAAAAACATTAGAATCTTCCCACACAATTTAGAAAAATTGGTAGTGTGCGACGGTATCGTGTGTGGTTATTGTGAGAGTATGCAAACGCAGATGAAGAGCCATAAATCAGATAAACAAGTTCTTCTGCTTTTGAGGGGAATTGTCTGGCAGATCAAGAATCAGATGGGGAAATGAGAAATAAAGAAGTCGACAAAATTAGTAGGAGGATTGTTTCTCCATTTCTGTTTAACCACACTTTGCATAAGTGTATCCCATACTTCCATCAGAATAGAATGTCGGCTGTGTGGAGATTGGCCTTAAGAAGTTTTTTTCGAATTTAGCTCATTTTCGCTGCATTTTTACCAAATTTAGTGATTCTTCAAATTTTCATAAATTTATTCGAAAATGTACATTCTTTATAAAATGCATGAAATGTTTGTTTTTTTGGAATTTTTATCGACTAACTTCCTTAAAAAATGATTTTCCTAATCAATGTGCTTGCTTAGCCAACTTCAGTTCTGTCTTTCGACGTTTAAAAAAAATTAAAGCCTTTATTCGCGCTTTACTTACCAACCCTCGTGTGTATAAACAACAACCAAAATACTAAACCAATTAAAAAAATTTATCAAGGACGCTATTCAATAAGGTTTTTTTGTTTTTTTTTCTATTATCCTTAGCGGTAGAATAAGATTCTCTTTTTCTTTTTCTCTCCATCTCAATTTTTCAAAATGCAAAATTTTCTATTCTTCGTTTTCAATGTGAGTTACATTCATTTGTAAATTTCCTAGAATATATTCGACTAAAAGTATACATACTTTAATTTTAAAACCATTTTATATTATAGAGGTATTTGCCTAAAAGTATGCACACACTTATTTATAAATGATATGTTGAGGAAAACTTTTTATATAATAAAAGGATAGTGAAAATTAAACAAATAATATTTTGCGAGAAGGCAATTTGTTTTAATTTAATAAAACTGAAAACAAAAAAAATCATAGGAAATAAAAAATGCTCGAAAACTAGTAAAATTCAAGATTTAAACCAATTTTCTGGTACTTACATATACCAAAGATATAAATGAGTATAAAGATATGTAAAATTCTAAACAGATTTCATTTAACATGAGAAAACTACATTAGATCTTATGGAAGGAACTTTTAGAAGCTTTAAGTCTTTCCATAAGACCTAATGTAGTTTAGTCATGTTAAAAAAAGCTTTTAAGAATTTTACTTATACATATTTACTCATTTATATCTTTGCAAATACTGCAAAAAAACCCTTAAATTTCTATTTGTGCCATCTGCACTCTCAATGTACTAAATAACTGTTAAAATTACACAGCGATAAATAAGATTACAGAATTAAGCGAGTATAAGGTAATCGATCATAGGCCTAAGTTATACGACGATCATTGTAATGAAGGAAATAATTTTAGAATGGAAAACTAACCTATTACAAAGATTATTTCTTTAAAAACAAATAATGCAAAACATGGGAAATAGTTTAGTAAATAGATTTGAAATAAAAAATCTTAGGTATATGACGTAATTTGTTTTTTATAATTATTTTTATAATTTGAATGACGAAACATGTTTTAATCGATCAGCTGTTTTGTGGACTGCGTTTCAATTTCATTTCATTCCACTGGAGAACTGCCAAGTTGATTCCTTCATCAGGAATTTTTCGTCGATATTCTAACCTCAAACTTCAGCGTTCCAATAAGAAAATAATAATATATATATATAAAAATGGATTAGATTTGTAACTCATCGGTAAAAAAGGAAAGGGAAGAAATAATCAAATTGCATTCGATGAAAAAAACCATAACACGACTTAGCTATGAACGAAAATCTGACTGAAAGTTTCTCTGGCATTCGTAAAAGAGGTATAACCACCTTTCATTGAAAATTAAAGAAAAACGTTCGATTTTCACTAGTTCCACAATTTCCTTCATTACAATGATCATCGTATAACTTGGGCCTTACTTTTATCAAAAAAAAGAAACATTTGAAATGTGAAATATGTTGCAATAAATTCATATGTGATCATGAAATAGAAGGATTTAAACAAAACAACTAAATTTTTGTGAAGTGGTCATCAACTTTCCGACAACAGTGTATATACCAACATTGTTTTTCGTCCTTAATGTTTGTACAATAAAACAAATTATATTAAATAAGGCCTAATTTGTAAGATGAAAATACTGGGAAAAAAAATCGGCCATCATAAAATGGTGTACATTCTTATAAATGTATATATGGTATAGTATAGTATAGTATCTACTTTTTTCAAATATTTCTGTCACGCAAACAATTTAGAGTTCGTGTGTAAACCATCTATATTTAGTGTGAATCTTAGTATAAAGATGAGAGTAACTTTTTATTAGTACCTTTTAGGTGCTACCGGCCGTTGATGTCGTAGCTCATTAGCCACGGTTTTAGGTAAAACTGAATATAATAATCTGGAAATACAAAAGAATAAATAAATTCAATGATCCTGATAATAATAATTACAATAATGATATTTTATTTGTAGATTTTTATTTGTTTTTATCTTATTCACACAGAATATGGTAATTAGTTTACCTGTCGGTTTTTTGTTTTTCACTTTCTAAGTCCCGGAAGGTCTGTTGTAATTTATCGGTCAACATTTCGAGATTTCGTGTTAATTTATATTCAGCTTCGAATTTTTCAGAAAGTAAAACCAAATCTCTAGTCGCATCGTGTAGTGGCACATCCGAAATATATAAGCCTTTTCTATAAAAAACAAAACAAAAATATTTAATGTAAATTAAGAAAGAAAATTTAATTCTTTTAAATATAAATGATGGGATGTAAAAACAGACATGTTAAATTTATGGCGAACTAAGCTGCCATCAGAGCATTAAGATCGCATACGATTTGCTCTAAAATGGTAGAAGAATGTGTGACCAAGTTAAACAAATTAAGGAGAAATAACAAAGTTACCCTCCACTGGATACCAGGCCACATGGATATCGAGTGCAACGAAGAAGCTGACAAACCGGCCAGGGAAGGGCTGGAACACCCTTCATAGGTCCACAACCCTTTTGTGGAATCAGACCACACATAATTCGAGAAATTTTAACGTAAGAAGACGCGGCAGAAAGAACCAAACACTGGGAAGTACAACCAGGACTAAAGCGGATCTCCTCGGGCAATACAACTCCAAGGGACTCAAAATCTTTATTAGCACTAACAAAAAGAATATAAGACTACTGACAGGAATACTAACGGGACACTGTCAACTCAAACCACACCCTAAAAACTAGGACTTAAACTAGATAGTATCTGCAGATTCTGCGGGGGGATGAAGAAACCTCAATGCATATTCTCTCCGACTGTGAAGCACTACTCCGCAGGAGCAGGAAACATCTGGTTGCTTACTGCTTCTCCCCAAGTAAGACACAATCTCTTAACCCATTCGGGATACTAAATTTCCTAAGAGAAATAGGCCTGAACGAGGTGCTTTAGAATGGGAAGTTAACCCAGCTACTGCACTGAAGAAGAGGTTGTACAATAGATCTTAAAGGTCACAGTACAAGAACAACCTAAAACTTAATCTTAATCTTAATCTTATGGCAAATCTCTCAACTTTCTTTGGGAATATCGAATCAGCTCATAATACTAGGTGGAGTGAAAAGTAACCTCCTTGATCGCCAGAATGCGTTGCTAGTGCAAAAGAGGTGCCTTGAAGTCCGTTCATATTTAGGCAGACATACCAAATTTCAGTGCGATACTGTCTTTAGTTTTGTTTTGACAGCCGATTGTTGTTGACGTGTTTGGCGTCATGTTGAGTATGGACAAAAACGATTTTCGTTCTCTCATAAAAATTATTTTTTGAGAGGCAAAACGACGAAGGAAACAGAAGAAAAGTTGAATAAATATTATAGGGCTAATGCTCCGTCAGATTACACCGTCAAATATTGGTTTCGAGAGTTTCGTGGTGGCCGCAACTCCACTATCGATCAAGTCCGCAGCGGCAGGCCTTCCGATGTGGTTACAGAGGACAATGTCAAAAAAATACATGTGTTAAATCCCGAAAGGATTTAATGAAAAAACACAAAAAAATAAACACACAACGGAAAAAAACACAAAATGTTTTATAAAATTAATTATCACAACTTTTATTTAAAATTATTACAAAATTGGGTTTTTTATGCAAAAAATGTAACGCGACATTTAATAACGGTTGCACGGTTATCGGGAGAAAAAAACTAACTAACAAAACATTTTACAAAATTAATAATTATAATTATTCCGATTTGCAAACTGTACAAAAATTGAAAACTTAACTTTTTTTTTTTTTTTATATTTCCCGGATGGGAAATATCATGTTGAAATTATTAAAATTAAATTTGTTAATTAATCAAATTAATTGAAAAATTCATTCACCGGATGCAAATATTTTATTTCAATTTATGATCAGGTGAATGAATTTTTCAATTTTACAAATGTTACTTTTTTTTAAAGAATATATAAAAAAAAACATATTTTGTTGAATTCCAACATTCTCCCGGCCAGTGAAACGTTGTGGTTTCAACGCTAAAATCCATTTATGGTTGTGAAGTAGTACCTGAAAAAAATCATTAGTTACCCGAATCAAACGGCATTTCCTCCATGTTTGACATCGTGATAACTCTGGAACAAGAGGTTTTTGTTTTTAAAAACAAATAGGCGCCTCAACTCGCCTAATAGATGCTGCGTGAAGTATATAAATAGGTACAAATTATTGACTTACTTTGGGATAAGGAGGATAAATAGGAATTTATATTCTTGGATAAACGAACGGTGTTTGTGGTTCTGTTGATACCATTGATTGTACTTGATTATCTTCGTTCACTTTGATGCTTGGCAAGTCAATCTGTGGTCTTTGATCATGATTTGTCACAACTGTCAATTCAACGTTGGACTCTTCATTTCTAGCATAATGGTATTGATGTAAAAGACAATTAGTTACCGAATTCCAAAAAGCTGCACAAATTCTCCAACTCCATCCAAAAGTCCCTTGAATTATTTTTATATTAATGATAGTGTCGATTAAAAATTTTATTATTCGGATACACATGAATATTCCTACAAAGCCTGAACAAATATTTCCAAGCCAACTGAATGCTCCCCAAACACGTTCTCCAATTGAATTGACTAACACGTTCATAGATTCTGGAGTTAAAAGATGCAAAATATTCACGTTTTGGTTGTCGACATTTGCTCCTAGCACTCTTTGTGTTAAAATATTACTAATTGCCTGACGTTCCGAGGGATACATAATTTGTCTCCGCAATTCTTCAATGGACTCCATGGTGTAAATACCTGCTTTTATGAGAGCTCCAGGATCCTCATACACCCAGTCAGACACACTTGATGGCTTTAGTACATTTGGCGTTTTCAGGCGGTGTATATACGGATTGAAACCGTACCATTCTCCATTTATAAAATATCCTGGACTCATCATTGTTGAACAGGGTATTTCCGTTCCGTGTTGTTGAATTAGATGTGTGGTTGGTGACATAAAAAAATTCCGTTCATCATATGTAATTGGTAGTTCCATAAAGCATCGATCTGACTTTCGAATCATAACTTCTACCGGTTGACATTTGACCAAATATACTAGTTCTCCCCGAGGTAAGGCAGTATAACCGAACTCTTTCATGCTCATTAGAGCAAATTCTGCTGGATGATGAGGTGCCATGCTGATTTGTGTGCGTAGCATATCTCTTTCTAATTCGCACTTCTTTTTCAAGATATTTGTATACAATCGTTCCACTTGAAGTCTGATATGGCGCTCGGTGTACACAAATTTAGAATTTATGTATGTAAACAAATCTAAATTTTTAGTATTTACAGTTCTCTTCGAAAACCAATAATTTTCCGAAGCCTTTGGTACAATTACCAAACGAGGGTGTTCAGTTTGAAATCCATTAAAACGGCATACTGACACAGGTTTCTTAATTTCTAATGCGAAGACGGTGTCACCAGAATTGACAGTGTAAACAAGATTTCCAATTGGTGCACTGTAGTTATTAAAGTTTCTAATCTTCATTGCACTTCCTTGCCACAAAACATCATATTGTAATGCTTCGCAAGAGGCATCAGCAATCATGTTCCAAAAGCTCATCCCATTTTCAGGATCGGTACATTTTCCTTTTAAATATGGGCAGGTAATGTCCTTTCTTAGTATGACTTGGTTGTCCTCTAATCGAACAGTACTCATATAATCGATTATGGTGATTTCCATTACATGAGTGACTACAACACTATCCCAAGATATTGCCCCAGAAGTATAAGGGGCTCCGTTGCAGTTGCCATCAATATCAATGGTTCCAGAGACTGTTTCTGTATAGGATGACGATGAGTTAGCTTTAATATCAGCAATTACTCGGCTACTTTGTAATTTATATATTCCAAGTTCATGTATATTCATGCATTCTTCTCTGGATATATCTACTATATATGTGCTTAGACCGCCACGAACCAGACTAAGGTGACTAAACATTCCACATTTAAAGACAGATTGAATAATATTGACCTTGCACTGGTACACATGTACGCTGGCCACTTCGCTGACTTGAAGAAGTTGAATATCTTCCTTTTCATGAGTTACATTTGTGTCTTCGAATAGACACTTCCCAACGTCTAGTAATGAAATAGCACTAAAATTTACTCTCTCATGGCCGCAATCGTATGAAATTAAAGTTGTTACTACTGTTGTTTTGTACATTAATATTATTAATACAAAAATTGAAACCGTAAGTAACCGTAACGGTAAGTCCATGATTATGATATGACGTTGTACTGTAGGATTTTAAAATTTTTATAAATACATTAACTAGTTATTAACTTATATTAAAATGTTGTCTATCAATTTTAAATTAATTGGTTAATATTCTTAGACAGTCTCTATATTATTAACTTCATTATCTTGTATAGGAAGCATACAAATTTTGGTGATAGGGCGTTTGAAAATGCTATTTTCACATTGAACTGTGACAACTCTCACTAATGAATCCGCACCTTGTTGTAATTCAATGACACGACCTAATAACCATTTACATGGAGGTAATCTTTCATCTTTAACTAACACCAAATTTCCCTTTTGTACATTTGGTTGCTTTAAGATCCATTTTGGGCGCTGTTGCAATCTCGATAGGTACTCTGAAGACCATCTTTTCCAAAATTCTTGTTGCATTCTTTTGATGATTAACCAGCGTTTAGTCAATGGTACATTTTTATCAATTAAATTCGGATGTGGTGAAGAAAGCAACATGTCACCAATTAAGAAATGACCAGGAGTTAATGCTGTGCAGTCCTCTGGATCTGCTGTCATTGGACATAACGGACGAGAATTTAAGCACGCTTCAATTTGTGCCAATGCTGTAGAAATTTCTTCGAACGTAAGTAATGCATTGCCCAATACGCGTTTTAAATGGTATTTCATGGATTTAACTCCAGCTTCCCACAACCCACCAAAATGTGGAGATGCGGGCGGAATAAAATGCCACTCTGTTCCTTTTGAACTTAAAATATTTCTCACTTCTTCTGCAATCTCTTTTTGGTACTTCAATTTGTCTCGAATCAGTTGAGCATTTGCTCCAACGAAATTTGTACCACAATCACTGTACAAATTTGTACACAGACCTCTTCGAGACGTAAACCGACTGAATGCTGCCAAGAAAGCATCAGTTGTCATGTCACTGACTGCTTCTAAATGAACTGCCTTTGTGGTTAGGCAAATAAAGACCGCAATGTAACCCTTCGAAGTCTTTACTCTACCTCGACATTTTGATTCTTTTATAGTAACAGGACCACTGTAATCAATTCCCGTGTGGCAAAATGGTCTAGTTACTTTAACTCTTGGTTCGGGAAGCTCTCCCATTAATTGATTTTTTGGGATGGCTGCATGTCTATAACATTTCACACATTTATGGATTTGGAGCTTTACTATCATTCGAGCACGTAATATCCAATACTTTTTCCTAATAACATTTAACATTAATTGCGTTCCTCCATGAACAGTATTGCGATGGGTATCATCAATTATTAATTTAGTCAATTGGCCTTTATCTGATAGAATTATTGGGTGCTTTTCATCGTAAGATAAATATGCATTGTTAAGACGACCCCCCACTCGCAAGATCGTCTCCTGGTCCAAAAATGGGTTTAGATTCTGTATCCTGCTCCTTTCAGGTAAATTTTCGTTGTTTTTTAAACAAGTGATTTCGGAATGAAAGTCAATACGTTGAGCAATTTTGATAATAGTTTTAGTGGCGTTTGTTAGTTCACTTACGTGCAAATGCAGGTATCTTCTCTCACTCTCACAAACCCGCAGATTATGACAAAACCGAAAGCAATAGGCGACTACTCTTATACATCGTCTAAGACTAGAATATCTTCCTAAAATATCAACATCTATTGCTGCCAAATTTGACGATATTCGTGGTCCCTTTTCTTCTAGTTGCGTTTCTCCGATGTCTAATAACCCGGTGGGCCACATTTCTGAAGACGATTTTAGCCACTCAGGACCAGACCACCATAATGTATGTTGTTTTAAAATAGATGGTGTTAAGCCTCTTGAAGCACAATCGGCTGGGTTGTCACTTGAAATAACATGTCTCCATTGACTAATATTTGAATTTTGTTGAACCTCGCTTACCCGATTGGCGACAAAGGTTTTCCATTTATTTGGTAAAGCACGCAACCATGCCAGTACGATAGTAGAATCTGTCCATGCATGTATTGTCATTGACTCTATTTGCATGGAGTCTTTGACTTTCTTTAATAATTTACTGAGCAAAACCGCACCACATAATTCCAAACGAGGTAGACTTATCTGTTTAATTGGAGCAACTCTAGTTTTTGATAGCAGTAATGACACGTGAACAGTTCCTTCTTTATCTACACAACGAAAATAAACTACAGCAGCGTATGCATGTATGGAAGCATCGCAAAACCCATGTAATTCGAATTCACTTATTTCTTTCTTGTAATTAATCCACCGTGGTATTTTAATGTTTTGTATATCATGAAGCTCTTTACGAAACTTTTCCCATTGTAATGCTAATAGATCAGGAAGTACATCATCCCAACCTATTCCACTTAACCAGAGTTGTTGGAACATTGTTTTAGCAACTATTACAGTTGGTGCTAACCAACCTAAGGGATCAAATAATCGAGAAACTTCTGCTAAGAACAAACGCTTTGTAACTGGTTTATTCGCAGATTGCAATTTTATACAAAAACCAAATTCATCATTCACAGGATTCCAGTGGACTCCAAGGGTTTTTACGGTTTCATTGAATTCAATATCAAATGGCTCCTTCAATTCTCGATCTTCATTTGGTACATTTTTTACAATTTGTTCATAATTACTAGTCCATTTTCGTAAATAGAACCCTCCTCGACAAAGCATACCGCGTAATTGGTTTTGGATCTCCAAAGCCTCTTCTACACTATTGGCTCCTGACATAACATCATCAACGTAAAAATCTTTTAAAGTGATTTTTGATGCCACGGGGAAATCGTCTTTTTCATCAATCGCCAATTGTCTTAGTGTACGAATAGCCAAATAAGGAGCACATGACATTCCATATGTTACTGTTTTCAATCTAAATTCTTGTATAGGTTGAGCAGTACTATTTCGCCATAATATTCTTTGGTAATCCTGATGATCTTTTGCCACTAGTATTTGACGGTACATTTTCTCAATGTCAGCTGTAAATACTACTTGGTGTTTTCGCCACCTAAGTAGAATTACACTGAGTTCATCTTGTAAGGTAGGTCCAATATGAACATTGTCATTCAAAGATTGTTGCCCTTTATTTTTACTTGAAGCATCAAAAACTACTCGTAGCTTTGTAGTTGTGCTGTCTTCTTTAAGTACAGCATGGTGTGGCAAAAAATATGGTGTGCTTGTGGTATTTTTGGATTTAATGTAAGACTCGCTAACTTCTTCCATGTGGTCAAGGTTCAAGTATTCTTCCATAAACTTCACGTATTTGATAAGTAGGTCTGAGCTTTGTCGAAATCTTTTTTCCATTTGTAACAAACGAATGAAAGCATTTGTTTTAGAGTTCAGAATTCTTGGTGAACCTTCCCCTTTGAAAGGCAATCTAACGATGTATCGGCCATCATCATCTCTTCTATGAGTTGTTGCATATTGTTTCTCACAATCTTCTTCATCAGGACTAAGCTTGCGCTCTGATGAGATGTTTTCAAGCTCCCAGAACTGTCGTAACAGAAATTCCAAATTGTCATCAGTTACAGAAGAAATCTTGACGTGAAACGAAGATTGATGTCGTCTTGTGGTGAAGAGTTGGCCTGATAAGATCCACCCTAATGATGTTTCTTGTGCTAAGGGTGTACCAGTAGGTCCCTTAATAACACCTTCCTTTATAATATCAGCATAAATATCTGAACCCAATAAAATATCGACCTTTTGTGCAACATAATAATTTGGGTCAGCTAACTCTAATCTCTCGATATGAGGCCATGGTTGTCTCGTTACATTTTGTGCTGGCAATAAACCTGTCAACCTTTTAAGTACAAAGGCATCTAATTGACCTTCATAAGAAGAACGAAAATGAGATGTTATTTTGCATGAAATCGAACTGTGAATAACATCAGCTTGTTTTGTTCCAAGTCCACTTACTACTGCATGCGTGGGTTTTCTAAATAATTGCAGACGTTGAACTGCGTCTTCTGTAATAAACGAGGCTTGAGACCCTTGATCTATTAGAGCTCGTAAAACTGCTATCTGGCCCCTTGGTGTATAAATGTGGATCAAAGCTGTAGCCAATAATACAGTTTTAGAACACATATCCTTGGTAAAATGGGAAGCAAAATGATTCGTATCACGAAATACATCATTGTGAGTTGAGTTTACATTTGATGGCTGAGAATTTTGACTCGGTGTGACATTTAAAAAATTCACCAAATTCGAATTGTCTTGAATACCTCGTGGACCTGCTTGACCTTGAGGTGATTTATTTTTGTTTAATTCACGATCAAAATGCAAAAGCGTGTTATGTCGTTTATTGCATTTCTGACAATTCATCGGGTTTTTACAATCTTGTGAAGAGTGAGACAGTGCCAAACAATTGAAACATCGTTGATGTTTTTTTATAAAATCATGTCGATCCTTTATCGACATATTAAGAAATTTTGTACAATTTCGTAATCGGTGATCATCTGAACAGATCGGGCACTTGGTTGTGGTCACGGCCACATGAGAACGTTTTACAAGTGGCTTCTTATTTCCACGCAGATTTTTATCAATTTGAGAATTTGTTGTATTTGAAGCTGAAATTGCTTCTAACGTACGAAATCTGCTTTCTAAAAACACTTTAAACTCTTCTATTGTAGGTATAGCGCAAGCATCAACTCTCGCGCTCAATAAAAGTTCCCAATGAGAAATAGTTTCTCTGCTTAATTTCTGCGACAAAATAAAAATCAAAAGTGGATCCCAATTATCAATGTTTATTCTTAAGCCTTTAAGTGCTTCCAGAACTTCGTTGGTCACATCCAACATTGTCTTTAAACCACTTGTGGATTCACCTGATTGAATTTGCAAAGTCATAAGAATGTTTAATTGAGCATTAACTAGTGCTCGATTATTTTGGTATCTTTTCACTAAAATTTCCCACGCTGATAAATAGTTCACATCTGTTATTTGCACATGCCGAATTAATTGTTCAGCTTCACCAGATAAGCTAGTCTTGAGATAGTGTAGTTTTTGCACATTTGAAATTTGTTTGTTGCTATGAACGATTGCAACAAATAAATCGTGGAACGATGTCCATGTTTGGTAATTTCCCGAAAACCGAGGAATTGCAATTCGTGGTAACTTTAATTCAGAACTTTCACAATCACTTTTTTTATTGTCTGAATTATGACTTCCAGAGGGTACTTTAAATAGTTTTAAGTGGTCAAAAATGAAACTAGAAGCCGTACAATAGTTTTCTTCGAGATCAGAAAATGTATCTAGTTTAAAATAAGGCAATGTTTCATCTGATTTGGAAAAAATCTCAAGCATTTTTCTGTTTGTTTCTTTTATAGTAGTCCACAACTCATCTAAGCATTCTTGTTTTTTCGTCAAAAATCCTTCAGATCTTTTATCTTTGGATGTTTTCTTTAGGTTGATTATGAATTTGTCAAATTCATGTTTATTGATGAGTTGTGCATTGACTAAATCCTCCATTTGCTTAATAATAGAACACGGAAACACAAAAATTGGTTACAAAACGCACAGAAAAAGGGAAACTGAATACTCTGACAATATGGGAAAATAGTCAATAAATTTACAATAATAATATATACTTCACTTACCGCTTTGATGTTCTTGTAGCACTTGATTTAATTTAATAATAAAACTCACAAAACACTTTAAATCTTATTATTTTATTTGCAAGTACAAATGTGGTTGATAATAAAAAATAATATCCTATAATATCCGGCTCGAAGGACCAATGTTAAATCCCGAAAGGATTTAATGAAAAAACACAAAAAAATAAACACACAACGGAAAAAAACACAAAATGTTTTATAAAATTAATTATCACAACTTTTATTTAAAATTATTACAAAATTGGGTTTTTTATGCAAAAAATGTAACGCGACATTTAATAACGGTTGCACGGTTATCGGGAGAAAAAAACTAACTAACAAAACATTTTACAAAATTAATAATTATAATTATTCCGATTTGCAAACTGTACAAAAATTGAAAACTTAACTTTTTTTTTTTTTTTATATTTCCCGGATGGGAAATATCATGTTGAAATTATTAAAATTAAATTTGTTAATTAATCAAATTAATTGAAAAATTCATTCACCGGATGCAAATATTTTATTTCAATTTATGATCAGGTGAATGAATTTTTCAATTTTACAAATGTTACTTTTTTTTAACGAATATATAAAAAAAAACATATTTCAACAAAAAATATTTTTGTTGAATTCCAACAACATGAAATGGTGTTGGCTGACCGGAAAGTGAAGGTGCGCGAGCTAGCACAAAGATTAGTACTGAGCGCACACGTCATATTTTGGGCAATATTCTGCGTATGAAAAAGTTATACTGCTGCTAGGTGCCGCGCATGCTCACTCCTGACCAAAAACACGAACGGAGAGCACTTCGAAAGAGTGTTTGGACTTGCTGATGTGTCGATTGGTAACTGTTGATGAAACCTGGATCCACTATTACACACCAGAGAACAGAATGAGTGCCCGGCAATGGATTAAAGCCGGCACGAGGCTCGATGGGTCGGAAAGGTTACGACGTCGGTTTTCTGGGATTGTCATGGCATACTCTTCGTGGACTACCTCGAAAAGGGAAAAACCATCAACAGCGAGTATTACTGTGCATTATTGGAGCGATTGAAGGCCGAAATCGCTGCAAAACGGCCTCCCAAGGAGGTTACTTTTCACTCCACCTAGTATGACTATACTACTATGGACTAGTGAGACTGTATTTTTTTAAAATACGCGCGCAATGAATATCAACGTGTATATTTATTTAATAGATTGGTATGACTGTTGTGAACAGCTAATAGAAATCTCATAATGTTTGCTTTGTTAGTTTAAAAATTTGAGCGTCTTTTGTAATTTTGAAAAATTTGTTCATAAAAAAGGCGACAAGGCCAAAATAATAATTCCCAAATTATTGTAATACGATTAATGGTGAAGTTGGTTGCTTGCGATGATAAATATCCCAACATCTTTTTGTCCTGACCAAAAAATAATAATATGCGCCTAAAAGTAACCAATTTGTAGTTTGTAGATGATGACATGTTTATTAAAACTTTGTGTTTCCAATAAGTCTACACCGTGCCTGAAAACAGGCAAGTTATAATTTCTTGATGGAAATGTATGAAACATTAGAGTATTTCTTAAATATTTTTTTTTTAGTATGAGCCCGAGGTCCCAGCAAATTGTATAATTCTTTCGTCTCTACTATTATGGTAAAAAGAAATTGCAGTAATTTCATAAATCTCAATTTTCCGATTTCTATCTTCTCATCCGTCCTAGGATTAAATCGTTCTATAAACTAAATTTTGATAGGAATAGTTCATTTATATAAATAGATTTAAATAAATACTCTTCTTTTTTGATTAAACAAAAACTACATAAATAAATTTTAGGTCGAAAATACAGTTTTCATTAATAATTCCAGCGATAACGATGATGAATGATGTAACTAAAGTTATATTTTTGGCTATAAAATAATTTTCCAATAAATAAGGGAAAAACATTGTTGAATTATTGATGAATAGAAAACTTTGATTTTGAACAAACAAAATAATAATAAATTGTTTGATATCAAAATATTAAATATAAATAAAGAATAATGATAATAGTCTCATAGTTAATTGAATTTGCAATATTTTTTAGTTATACTAGCTATTTATTAGTGATGTCCCATGTTGAGTTGAGTTGAGTTTGAGAAACATAACATTCAATGAATCGCAGTAAATAACGAACAGAACGTTTCATAATATAGAGAAGGTTCCAGCGTAATAATACGTGGAGAGAACGGATTTAAATGTTACATCAATTCAAGGAATCAATTAAGGAATAATCAACTCACTTTGTTAATATCACAAGAAGCGAATAACGCGTATTTGGGTTATCCTGTGCACGGATGAACGGACATGCAAAAATAGACATAACTTTTGATTCTCTACTCCACACCCTTGAAACCTTTCTACGATGATTATTTATATGTATTAATATGGACAGAAAGTAATGACACTCGCGCAGTGAATATCAATGTGTATAGTATATTTATTTGATAGATCGATGTGACTCTTGTGAACAGCTAATAGAAATCTCATGATATTTGCTTTGTTAGTTTAAAAATTTCAGCGTCTTTTGTAATTGTGAAAAATTAGTTACAGCTTTGACGTAGTTTTTTTGGTTTTGGTTAACCTGCAGTACGATATTCACTGGATTGCTGAACCGTTTCCGGGTCATAAGCATAGATCCAAGTCTCATCGCCAGTTTTTTTATGCATTTCAGATTATCATCAGTCAGAGAAAGCATCTCCTCGGCCACTTCAATACGACGTTGTTTTTCAAAAAAATTCAATGATTATGGGACAAGACGACACAACACACGAGACAAGCCCAAATCGTCCTTTAAAATTGCTTGTATTGATCCTTTGGATATACCAACAATGGCTACAAGGTCTCTTTGAGTTAATCGACTATTGAAATGTACAAGCTTCTTGATTTTGTTGATGTTTTTATCAGTAGTTGAGGTTGGTGGCCTTCCTGAACGAGGTTCGTCTTCGACTCTTCACGACCCTCATCAAATCATTTGTACCACTTAAAAACTTGTGATCTTGATAAACACTGATCACTATAATATTTTCCTACAAGAAATTTCGTTTTTTACACAAAATGTAATGTTAATTCTTTGTTCAATAGATTTATCCATATTAACAAATAGCCGCAACAAATCTTTCACAATTACAAAAGACGCTGAAATTTTTAAACGAAGAAAGCAAATATCATGAGATTTCTATTAGCTGTTCACATCAGTCATACCAATCTATCACATAAATATACATATTGATATTCATTGTGCGCGTATTTTAAAAAAGTACAGTTGCATTACGTTTTGTCCATAGTAGTAATACAAATGTAATGAAAAAACTAATATACCCTCGAGTAACGGGTGATTCATCGTGAGGTTCTTCATATTTCGCGTGAATAGGGTGAAGCTGTTATTGCAGTTTGACTGAGTAGTGAATGACATTTCATCATGGAAAGACTTACACCGACACTGCGTCTCTAAATTGTGGAGCTGTATTACGAAAATCAGTGCTCTGTTTTTTCGCGGAATTTTTTTAGCGATTAGGCCCATTTCTGGCTAAAATAAATTAAAACGAAATCCATTAAATTTAGTGACTTGACTAGACCCTGGAGCAACATGGTCCTCAGACGCAAAATTAAGATTACGTTTTAGAAGTGTAAAAATTATCATCAGAACTGTGTTTGTTTAAATTTTATATATTTTATATGAAAATACAACACCATTTTAAAAGCCTTCACTAAAAAATTTACCATCTTTAAGGCTTAAAGTTCAAATCTTGATGTAACCTTGTAATATTATATTAAATAGAAGGCTAAATAGAAAATTTTCCGTAATAATAAATTGATTATAAATTATGAGAAACAATTAAGTACAGTCAATCAAAGAGCAATTACTCTTATTTATTCAGAGAGAAATAAGAAAACTCTAATTAAGGTGACATGATTTTATTTTTGGGAAGGAAAGTATGTAGTTTTATTTGTAGATACTTAAAGAGAACCGCATACCGAATATTGTAATTTAACATATTTGTTCATAAATAAAATTAGATTTTTAATGACTGATGAAGTACGTAATTAATCAATATTATTCAAGTTTTCTTTTATACTATGTGAATCAAAAAGTTTTCGCCCTGCATAATAGATGTCGCTGCTATTATTAATATTTTGGACATTAATATGGCTTTAGCCTAGGGGTCATAAAAAAAAGCGCGTTACGTAATTTGGTAGTGTCTGTCCTTCGTGTATACTTTGTGAAGTTACTCCAAGTTGCCCAGTCAATTTAAGAAAAAGTGGTAGCCAAATCTATTTTAAAAGATTACTAGTTGAAATTTTTCAATTGCTAAGAGGTTTTGGTTTTGTGGATTTCATTGAAAAATAAAGTTTTTTGAAGAACTATGTATTTTATTCCTAACTTACACTGACCAAAATCGAATCAATAGCCTACGAGCAAAAGACATATTAATGATTTCATGTTTTTCCCCATAAGGGAAGGGAGGCCTAAGTTATAGCACGATCATAATAATGAAGAAAATTGTGGAATAAGTGGAAACTGATAGTTTTTTCTGATATTTTGCATGAAAGGCGGTTATACGAATGTCAGTGAAATTTAATACTAATTCTCAACTTTGAGCTTAAAAGTTAGCGAAAATGTTCAATGAAAACAACAAATATATAGCACTTCATTAGAGCGAATGGAAATTAAAACACTGTCATAAAACAGTTGATCGAGGAAAATATTTTTCAATATTGAAATTATAAAAACAGTAAAATGCGTGATATACTTTTTTATCTGAAATCTATTTAGTAAACTATTTCCATTATTTTTTTTTAAAGAAATAATCTTTGAAATACGTTAATTTTCGTTTGAAAAATTATTTCCTTCGTTATAATGATTATGCTATAACTAGGGTTCCCATTGGTCCTCGTCTCCGAGGAGATGTCCTAGTTTTGATTGCGAATTTTTGAATTTTATGTCCTCATTTTCGCGCATAATGCGGGTTTTTCATTTATAACTAGTCAATGGACTACAATAAAGAGCGAAAATAATTGCAAGTTGAGACAGTTAATGGAATTCTGCAAACAATCTATAATCTAAATGTGGACTGCAAAATTTTCTACAATTATTTAATAAATAATATAGTACTAGTCTGTTATCAAAAAATTCGTAAAAAAGATAAATATTAAATGCGACCTTATTAAATGTGATTTTAAATTATGTTAAGTTTTAAGTTTATGTAAAATGTTCCACTGAATTCTTTTTGTTCCATCTATACATAAAATAATAATAAAAATTAGTTTAAAAAAATGTCCTAGTTAATCCTCTTTTTGAAAAACAAAAATTTCCTTGTTTTTACTTAGATTGTCCTCGGTAGTATATTTTCGATCTGGTATCCCTAGCTATAGCTTAGGCCTTACCGACAAAACGAATGTTTTTAGATAAAATATTACAGTCAGGCGTAGTAAAATGAAAATAAGTGCAAACTCTGTTCCATCCAAAACAATTAGCTCCCTGTCTGTTCGTCCGTCCGTCCACTTATTTAAATCGTTAATAAAATCTAAATGGTCCGATTTTCAAGTAACTTTCACAGTTTCTGTATTGCACCGAATGATAATATTAGATTTTGGGCGGAATTTATATATGGCAACACTATTTTGTAACCCTGTTTTTATCAAAAAACGACTAAATTTTGTAAATGCGGTGCAGAATAAACACAAATTTCGACAAAATTTATACGGTTTATGTACTTGATCCTAACTTAGAACTGATAAGTTTCTAGCCCACATTCACATATGGCAACACTGTCTAAGAACAATTTTTGTTTATATATAGCCTATTTTTGACCTCACTGTACAGCCAAAACTCCGCACCCAATTTTGATGATACACAGTTTGTGTATTAAGGCCAAACTCCAATGCGATTAAACGAAATTCACTTATGGCAAAACTAATTCAAACTGAAGCCGTGATGAAGTGGGGAAGCATAACCAGACGAGCGCGCACTGACATTTCGGTAAGGTTCCATAGTGGTCAGGCCGGAATAGAGAAAAGTGTAAACTCAATACTATGTTTCGCTTTGTTAATTTTTTTTATTTTAAATAAAGTTTTGGGTATTATGTGAAATTGCTGGCATATTTGGTTTCGACAATTGGAAAATAAGGGATTTAAAGAATGAATTATTGGAATATCCACCATACTCGCCAGATGTAGCTCCTTCCGACTTCTTAAACCTGAAAAAAAGCATGAAGGGGCAAAGTGCAGAAAGCTTTCACGAGATGACACTAAAAAAATAAAAAATTTTAAATACAAATATCAGGTCTAGTCTTCTATAATATTATATAAAGGGTGATTCATCAAGAACGTTTAATTTAAAAAATAAAGTTCAGCGTTGGATCACCTTTTAAAGATAACAGGTATGTACGATTTGCTATATACTCACTTTGTTAGGTCGTCTAAATTCAAAACACTAGGATAACATTGAAAAAGGATGCAATCTGATTCGCCCATGTACATCATTTGTCCCTGAAATTATAATTATAAAAGTTAAAATATTAATGAGATTGTGTACGGAGTGTTCCCAAACATGTTGTGATTGAATTACAGAAAAATAGTTAAAAGTTTGCGACCAGCCTCATTTAAACAGTTGAACATAAAAGGCTAACTTAAATTTGTAATCTGTCATTATAAACTAGTCAACGCTAATACTAGAAGCACACATAGGGTATTCATACCATAGTTTAAGGATACCATGTGGTATACCATATGTGTGTCGTCAAATACTAGCTGAATACCATTTCAACTACGTAGCATAAATCTGGTATTTAAATTCGAAAAAGTACGTGGTATTCCCTAGTCATCAAAAAAAGCGTTTATTATTTATTATTATTATTATTTTAATTATATATGTAATCTCTCTGAGATAGTCTCTATTTTGTAATATTTAACTAAATAATACAATATTTGAAATTCTCCCCCGCCCCGTTGAAATTGGTCAGTCAGGGAAGGTTTCATATCTTTCCGCCTTACAACATCAAAAAAACCATTACTATTTTACGTATTGCTATCTCAACCCCCCATCGAGTGGAGGCATATCCCATTTTTAAGTTGACCCGCTCCGAATGTACATATGTGCGAAGTTTCAGGAAAATCTGATTAGGGTAATTTTTCCATATTGGCCCCTCAACCCCACACCCAGTGGAGACTTACCACATTTTGTCAGTTGGCCTATACCGAATGTACATTCAAAGTTTCAAGAAAATTCGACTACTATTGGAGAAGTTTTTATATCTTTCCCCTCTTGCAACCTCCCCAACAAAAATCAAAGTAGCCTATAACCAGTGCGCTGGAACAAAGAATCGATGGAGATATGTTTCATCAAAAACGGTTCAGCCGTTTAGGAGCCAACTCGGTATATACAGACAAAATTCCACAAATATTATATAGATTAGTTTGAGTCATAAATAAGTTCCGATTTTTTATCAGACATTTATTTTGCTTTCATTAAATAACAAAATTATATTAATTTATTATGTATTCACCACTAATATTTATGACCTTCTCCCAGCTTCCTGGCAACTTATCAATTCCTTCCTTGTAAAATGTGGTTGGTTTAGAGTGGAAGAAATTTTCGACAGCTTGACAGATTTGCTCTTCGGAATTGAAGATTTTTCCATTCAAAAAGTTTTGTAAGGAACAGAATTCATACAACTACCCGTTGATTTCACAAGCTCGACCCTTTTTTGTGCATTCATATCAAGGAACTTAGGATATGTACGTAATACATGATCAATATTATACAATTTGCAATTTTGTTTTGTGCTATGAAAAGTTTGCAGTCGTGATTGTGATTTAGCGTGAGTATTAGCCCCATTCGATTGAATGTTGTTATCTTTCGGTTTATTAGTTTCGAAATATAGTTTCTGAATCGATAAATGTATCAATGGGCGTAGTCAGCGGTCTTAAGCACTTAAAGCGCTTTACAGCGCTTAAATCTAGCGAAAGGACTGGATGCAATTCTAACTTTAAGCACTTAGTAAAATTCCAGCATAAAAATTTTTTGCTAACTCAAACAGCACATTTGAGGTTGTTGTTCACGCTAAGAAATGATATGTGCAAACGATAAATTGAGAGGAATTTTTGAAAATTGTTTCTGGATTATTCAATTTTAATTGGAACTTTAAAAAAAAAAGTTTGTTAAAACTTTTCCACTTTCCTATAAAATTTGTATTTGACTTTATTCTCAATTTTAATTTACTTTCGGCACTTATTTCGTTAAAAAAAAAATATACTTTTAAAATTTATTCAAATAAAACTAATTTGACGTTTAGCACAGATAACTACTATTCGTTTGATTCAAGCAACGCATCCAAGAGTACAAAAAATTCTTAAGTGCTTAGATTAGGAATTTTAAAAAAGCTCTTAAAACTGCTGGATGCAGCCATTAATGGATCCCAATTCTCCGTGTTAACATTCAAATTGTCCAACGAACCCAAACATTCTGAAGTAACATCCAATAATTGTTTTAAAGACGAAGCTGATTCATTTTCAATTTTGTGTTGAGAGGTTAGTATTTTTAGTTGCGTAGTAAAACCCTAGTATTCTCCAAGCGAGTTGACAAAGCTGTCCAAGCCGATTTATAATTGGCGTTTGTGATACTAAACTGTTTGACAACTTGAACTGCTTCACCTATTAAATGTGATTTTAGGTAGTACAACTTATGCACATCTACCAGGAGTGGATTTGAATCGATTACCAATTAAAATAGATCAGGAAATCTGACCCAATCATTACAATCTCCAGTGAATCTCAGAGATTATGGGGAGTTGAGTTCATACCGGACTCAGTGTTTTAAATTCAGTACGATTGTTTGCATTTCATTGTATCGGATTTCCCCTTTTTCGTTCTTTTCAAGCTTCTTTATCTGCTCCATCAGTTCTCACTTAAACTCATAATACAAGTCATTCATGACAACAAAATGATCTTCTTTGAAGTTTGCTACCTCTAAGCTAGCAGCTAACTAGTTTATAGAAATGGGCCTGCACCTGATTTTACACTCATCACATCGATTCCCTTCTACAGGAATTGGTTAGGTAGGTGGTTAGAGATGGTAAAAGTGTGATCAAGGAATTATTGTGGAGTTGGTCAAATCAAGTAAAAAGTTTTGTTTATGATAAGTGGTAACAGGTGGCATACCTGTTTAGTTTTTGTAATTGTCTATCAATTTTCTATAACCAATTTACCGTGTAAATCGGAAGATGAAAGTATACAAGGAGTACAATCCAGAATTTAAAGAACGACTTGCATTGAGTGCTTCCACTCAATGTGTAGCAGAAAAGCTAATTTTGTTCTTCAATTACAAAAGACAGAAACTCAAAATCTACCGCGTTTATGAATAGCGTTTTTGGAAAACAATCATTTCTGCTTAAAGATTACAAATTATAACGATTCAATGATCAATTTTAAATTGGTAATTTCATAATAAGAACCTAAAAAAGGATTCACTTTGATTACTTTACTGTACAAACGGCATAACTAAAGTTCGTGTTAAGCCTTAGTTATTTAAACGAAACGCGCAGACGGGACGGCGACGGAACGAAAAAAACAAATAGATGAAATTGTATGGTCGCTGTTATGTAGACGGAACGGGCGTAAAATTTGATTTAATTCAATTTGAGTCCGTTTCGGTTTTTGACATTTCCATTTATCGTAACGATTGTGCTCCGTTTTTTCATATTGTGAACGAATGTTCTACGTCAAACAACTCGAAAATTTTTTAAAAATATATAGCGGGAATTTTAAAATTGATAGCGAAATGCTAATTGAAAAAATTAATAATTAAAAATATACGAGAAAAGTCACAAAAAATATAAAAATCAAAAACACAAAGACCAAATTTGAATGACCATAGCCAAAAGCATAGATAATTTCAAAAAGTGAAGCGATTCTTTCGTCAATATAACTGCATTGCATTGCGCTCCCATCGCCGTCCCGTGTGCTTTAGTGTAACACAAATTAAAAATTTATAACTAATAATATTAATTTATCTTGAAATGAATAATATCAGTGAAAATTTTCATTATTTGAAGCTGGTTTTAAACCGAAACGCAATCGAAATAATAAAAAAACCGGAACCGGAACGAAAAAATAAATTTAGAACCGTAACTGTAAACCGCAATCGAAAGCGATTCGATTTTAGTCATTGTGTAAAATTCCGTATTTTTTTTTTATTTTCGTAGTTTCCGTATTTTATTTTTCTCGCTTATGTCTTATATCCTAGACAGATCTCCGATTTTAATTACAATAATTATTTTTTAATGATATTTCTGGATGACCCATGACACATCTTCTTTTTTTCACAATGATCATTATTCTTGTCATTCCAAAAGGTTCAAAAAGTTACTATTTTGTTTATAATTTTCAAAATAGAATGTTTATTCATTTTGATTCAATAAAATTAATTTTTTTAAATTGTTTTTAGTAAATTTTAAGGAATTTTTAGAATAATAAACATTTTTCTTCCTTTTAAGTTTATGTGAAAGAAGAAAACATGTCAAAATCAGATAAAATTTTTAAAATGTTCAAATGTAGATGGCGCTGTAAACAGTGTGAAGCGAAAATTTGGGACTTCTTCACAATTTCATTTGATAACTAAAACAATAATGATGCTTGAAATAGATACTTAAAATTGATCATTATTACGTAAATAAAGGTCATTATCGAGTTTTAATGACCGATTGGGCAATAATGATCATTAAAATCGGAGATCTGCCTATAATATTACGCTCATTTTTAGGTAATACAATAATTTCATCCAAATTCAAATATATTTTGAAAACACCTTGTACCAAAAAAAAAAGAAACAAAAATATAAAAACCTTTAATCTTAAGTAGCGTTCATGTTTCTCCATTGCTCCTTCTCGTGTTTGAAGAACATAAATTGTATTGATATGCGCTAAAATATTTTCAAAGGATAATTGTAAATGTGGTCGAATAGCTTCTAATACTTCTAAAAGTGGACAATTTTCATCTGATACTCTGAAAAATGTGAAAAATCGTTCGAACATAATTAATAACAATTGTATTTTAGATTAATTAGAAAAAAAAAAGAAACTCAATGAATTAAATCAAAATTAATTAATGATACCCAATTAAAATTTTAATGAAGTGCAGTGAAAGTTTTAATTGAACTAAAGACTTAAAAAAAAAAAAAAAACTAATTGGAATGAATTAACAAAAAAGTTTTCTTTATTTTTGGAAAATCATTGACAATTTAAAATTTGTTGAATGGAATTTTCTTGTTGTTAACATTTTTTTTTAAAAATATTAGGTATTTGAGTTAATTTTGAGTGTTTTTTTCTTCTTTTTTTATCTCTTAATATAAGCGTCAATCAACTAAAAATATTATACCTAATAGAAATGTTCGTTTTTGCCATAATCAGTCCTGTGATACATTATTTTGAATAAATTTAGAGACCTCAGGGAACATGTGTCTACTTTTAGCTACGTCTTTTCTAAAAGAAAGGAAGCGTCTATAAAGCCATTAATAGTGTTGCGTGCTACCCCTTTGGTTCGATGTTATGAAAATGATAACACTTTTTATTTATGTCAATTTAGTGTATAAACTTTATTTATAATTATTTCTGCGTTAAAAATTAGTCTTAAAAATATTTGGCTATCAATAATTCAATTATTACAAAATTATTTTATCACAATTTATTCGCAATGGAAATCACTATTAATCACTTTTTAAACAAATTACTTTTACAATCCCTTTGTAAACCAACCACAAAATAATCACGCTTCAAATCTCTGTTTAATACAATCTCGGACGAAGTTTAGACTTCAACTGTTCTTGTTTCAACGATGTTTCCCCTTATATAGTATACTCATCGTTTTCAACTCGAGAAGCTTCTCAGTCTTCATCGAAACGTGTTTTCTATAAAATTCAAGAAACGTCAAAGTGAAAGAACGAATGTCAATAAATTTGTTGTTTTTCTTAGAATGTTTGATGATTCTCGAAGATCATCAAACATTCTAATTCGTTCTTTTTAATTATTTCAATTAATTTTAATTAATTACGCGTCAAAGTGTTTAAATAAGTGAAATATAGTGCAATAGTTTGCCACATCAGTCATCTGTCTCCTTTTTTCAGAAAATGAAGCCGAATAAGCTTTAGTCTATTCTCGTACGGAGGCTGCAGGAAGGGGTCTTCCCCCCCCCCGTACGAATCTACGCTGAACAGATTCCAGCCTATTGATTTGGACCTTGTAATAGGGAGACCACACTTGGCCAGCAGGCTCCAGTATAGGCCTAGCAAGGGTAGTAAAAAGAACTTTAGTAATGTAAGGATCATCAAATTCCTTTCACCAACGTTAAAACAAGCCAAGAGTCGAATTAGCTTTAGGGACAAGAGACTCAATATGTAGATGGAAATCCAGTTTACTGTCACAGATCACACCCAGGTTAGTAATATTACTTACCCAACGGATTGGGGCACATCTCATACCATGCACATATGGGAAAATATTACGTTTCCTGCGAAAAGTAATAACCTGACATTTATCATAGTTAAGCTCCAGATTATTGTTGTCACACCAAGTAGCAAAGTTAATTAAGTCCTGCTGCAGATACTGAGAATCCGAGGAGTTGCTTATTTCGTTATAGATTGCCACATCATCGGCAAAATTGAAGATTTCCGAGTGTTTAATAACAGAGGCCACATCGTTCAGGACTAGAACAAATAAAACAGGTTCCAGATATCTACCATGTGGGACACCATAGGTGGCCAGATAAGCTTGAGATTTAGAAGATCGGAAAAGGACTTGGTTCACTTCCACCATACAGATAAAACCGAATTCATTCAATAAATAAATTAGGGAATCCTAAAGCGGTAAACTTAAATAGGATTAAGCGGAATGATATAAATGCTTTACTTAAGTGTTGAGTCCTCCTCAACAAATCTAAAATAAAATAAATTGAATTTTTATAAGAAAAATATAAGATGTGAAAACTTGCTTGTTTGATTTATTCAGATGTCAACAAAATTGACATCTCGATTTTTGTTGTATTCCTTTCCCATTGTTATGCCTCTAAATGTTGATAGAGGTCATGAGCGAAATCAAAATGAAAAATTATTTCATTTTTTATTCATAAGATAAAAAACATTTTTTTTATAGAAAAGGCCAATGTAAAAAAAAAGGGCTGAAAAAATTAATCAGACCAATCTAAAAGACCTAGGCTGGAAAATTAAATTAATTAAGAGATTAATTAAGTTTTTTTTTTTTCATTAAGGTGATCAAGGCAGAATGAGATGTCCGAAAGGGTTGGAGTATTCGATAAGGTGCATTCGTACACAGCCTTCCGACACCTTATTACAATATATGTTTTTTAGAGAAAAAAATCGGTTGGAGGGCATAGGTGTATTGCATATTCCTGTAGGGAATTTAAAGGGCAAAATTTTGATGTTAATATGTTTTTTTAGAAATGTAGGGTTCACAACTTATTTAGGAAAAACAAAGTTCGAACTAACACTATTGAATGAAAAAAAAACAGTACATCCTACTACTTGTTTAAAAAAACCAAGTTCGAACTAATACTACTATATGAAAAACTGTACATCCTATAGCTTGATACAAGGATCCGTTACGAGTTATGGTATAAAAAGGGATCCGATCGCCATACAAATGGTCAGTTTTGCAGAATTCATAAACCAGATGACATCAAACCAACAAGAATTAAATAGACGGATGAACCAACCATCAACAAGTATTGTAAGTTACATTTTGTTTATATATTTTAAATTATCAAATTAGAACTTAGAAAAATTTCCGATACAAAGTGTTCGAGTACATCGAACAAAAATCAACATTTTGTATTTGGGGATTTTGTAAGTCCAAATTAATTTTCCGGGTTTCGAACAACCACTTTTATGTTTAGAGTTTATTGTTAATTGCATATTACGATCTCAGGTGTATGGCACTTGGATACACTGAACAAATGCCAGTACTTGAAGTTGAGATCGTTAAATAGATTCAGAGAATTCAAAACACAAATCGTCCGAGTACATCGAATCAAAATCAACCTTTTGTGTTAGGAGTTCTCAGTAGTTTGGACCTGATTTTCGGGTATATAGACCAGGTCAAGTCCATTCTAAGTTGTTGTGGTAGCTATACTAACAGGGTTTCGGGGATATAGGGTTTGGGTATACCAAAAAAACCGACTCTGTGCCCGTGAGATCTTGAGAGTAAAACCATAAAGTCGTTTCCTACCAGAGCAACATAGGACCGGGTTTTGTGCACTATTTTTCATTTAGACAATCTGGACCAAGGAGAGCATATTAGATTGTCCAAGGAGTTCATCACGAACCATCAACCCAGAGGAGAGGAACAACAACAATCACTTGAGTCAACAACTATCTGTTTCATTTTTTTTTTCTCATTTTTTTTTATTTTTATTATACAAGTATTGTTTATGAATTTAAAGTAATAGTGAATTAATTTAGAAATTTAAGCCAAAACAGTTGTCTAGATTATAAGTACTGAATAAAGAATATTTTTTTATTTTTACCGAATAACCAATTTCTTGTTATTTACCCAGCAACCAATCCTTCATAAATTTTTTGTGTTAAGCAAAGGGCTTAACATTAAGTCAGTGGTTTTATAGTCCACAATGTTCCCACTTTCCATAGCACGAGTTGATTCTGTTTTTCTGGATTAAAATTCGTTCTCAATTATTTTTTGACGTTTCTCAAAACTTTCTATACATTTTTTTGTGGTTAGAAAATTTTGGAAGTAAAAAAAAAATATTTATAAATATGCAAACATCTTAAATCTAAAAAAAAAATCAATTTCTTCACAAAACCCAAAAAATTAGAACCGCCAAATGCAAATCTGTTATTTTGTTCTACGTTTTCTTCTTATTATTTCTTTTTTGAAGGTTTATATCTATAAATATGAGCGGTATTACCAGATACAAAAGCTAAAGCTTTAAAGCTTTTCAGAATCAGAGAGCGAAAAGTTCTCAATTATTCAATAATTGAAGTGAAAATACTCAATTAAATATCCTGAATAATTGAGAAAATCTGGTCAATTATCGAATTTTAATCGAGAATCGAAAGATAATCTAGATTATCGCTGCTAATATGTCTTTAGTATAAGAGATGGCATTAGTCATGTTATTTCCACATTATTTATTGTGAAAGCTAATGTATATTAATGTACTATTAGTAACCTTAGATATTTAGTATTATGGCATTTAGTTGAAATGTAAACCACAGAGTGTTTTAATTGAATTGAAATTATGCCAACAAAACAGCAGCATTTGTGGAAAGCGTTTCTTTTTTCATCAATCTAAAATAAAACTGATACTGAACGGTATCGTTTACTTGTGGAAGCTTATGGTGAACATGCTCTATCTGAACCCAGTTATAGATTTTTGATCTGAAAGAAATATTGGAAATCAATACTGGATGAAATCTAGTGAAGCAAGAAAAGCCGAATTTAGACAGGGAAACATAATGTCACACCGGCAGACTATCGTAAATTTTGGTTAAGCTTTATCAGCTAATACCATGTTTTCACTCCGTCTACGCACAGTCATCGAAAAATCAAAAACATTTTGAATAACTTGTAGTGAAAAAATATAACTAATGAGGATCTCGGAATGACTTGTGAGTATTTGAGATATATGATAGTAGTTAGAGAGTATCTGAGATGTGTATTGTAGGTATTATGTGTGAAATTGCATATGCCACCGACAAATAGGAATTAAGCGTTTGTCACATGTGTTGGCATAAGTCGATTTTAAAGTTCCATAATAGCATGGAAGTACTCGTTGACATACAAGTATGTCGCGAAGTACAAAAGAGTATTTATACTTTTCTATTAAAATGATATTGGCTTTTGGGAAAATATTACGTTATATTCTTTGTATATATGAATACATGTCTATATTTTGCATCACATTTTTACTCATTACTACACGTATGTTTTGTCTACTTCGCAAAAATAGAAATTTGGGTAGAAATTTCGGCTAGTTTATTTGGTTTAGGGAGAATTTTTTTAAAGACATGTTTTTTCTTATTTTGTTTTTCTTTTTCATTTTCATTAGTACTTGAAAAATCGGTCTATCATCCACAAATCTATATAAGAGAATGAAACTGGTATAAGTTGAAGAAGAAAGGAATTGCTAAATTCGTTTCTACCCTTACTTTCACAGAATATAAAGTTGTTAACACACATTAGCAATGTATCCAAAAACATTAGAGTATTCATTGTCTTTCGTAAAACTCTCGTATACACGTCGTAAGCTTCGTATTTTCGTATACAATATACAATACAATGTCGATACGCCGCCAAAATACATGATTTTAGTTTTGTATTTTATTTGACATTTGATATTTACAAGTGAAGGCAATAAAAATATGGAGGTTAGAAAATTTCACGTTTGACATATTTGATAAACGTCAAATTGACAAATATACGATTTGTTTACGAAAAATAAAAAAGGGGTTTTCATGATATCTCGTCGTATTAAAATACGAGATACGAAGAAATACGATATACGAAGGAACATGAATTATTATCTCAAAAGATGTATGCAAGTGGTTGGGTGTTTAGTATATGAGTAGAAAAGGTATATATTAGACAGTATAATTGTATGTCATGATAACCTGTGTAATAGTGCGTTGGTGGCCTTGATATTATGAGCCTTTACATATTTGCAGCGTTTTATTTGTCATACCCTACCCTGGAGCAGGGTAAGTGGTAAATAAAACGAGCAGGAGTAAGAGCAAGTTTTAATTCAAAAGTTGGCTTAGCAGCCATATTGTAGTGAAATGATAAACGTCAAATATTTAAAAAAATAATATTTTATATACAGTACAATATTTTGTCAATATGAAAATAAAAATGAGGAAGAACATTTTTTTGAAAAATGAAAATAAGGAAGAAGATTTCTTTTGAGAATAAATTTTTTCAATAGTCGCTATTTCATTAACTTACACATTCTAGGTTTAACTTTGCAGAAAAATTTGTAACTAACACACTCTGTACAGGAGAAAAGTGAACTAATTTCGGGTGTAATAGTTACACCCGGCATGAAATTTGTGCAGGATTTGCTCTATTGTTGTTTTTGTTATCAAGTGGCAATTAAAACGAACGAATTCGTTGTCGACGAAACAACTTTCTTATATACAAAAAAACACTCAAAATTAATTCAAAGACTCGATAAAACCAAAATTAAAACAAAATTTATAGTATCAATTTTTTTATTTTTTTCGCTTACCTTGGTATAACCCTTGATACAGATTTTCCAGCTTGTACGATCCGCATTTGTCTATCAAACATTAAATGAAATGGAAATACCTTACAAAAGGTTGATGGCGATATTAAAGGTTCTGAAAAAATTAAAAGAAATTGTTTTTCTTCAATAAACTTTTCTCGATATTTATAACCAGAGTAAAATTCGTGATGGAATTTTATTCAACGAAGTTTAATACGTAATTTAAACACAACTGAAAGGAAATTAATGAAATTCTCAGGAATAGAAAACAAAAAAAAAAAATGGTTGTTGTTTGAAAAACGTGAATTTATTTAAAAAAAAAATAAAAAATTTCCTGAAATTCGAAATTTCGTACGTGAACATTTTATTTATAAGATGAACATTTCATTTATTTTCATTTAATTAACACAAAATAAGTGGAAGGCGAAAAAAATTGGATTACTTCTTTAAAAGGCATTTGAGCCGTAAGCTCTAGTACTACTTTCTTTTTTTTTCTTTTCATTTTATATTTTATTAAACGAAAAGGGAAAAGAATTTAATTTGATTTTATTTGCTATTATTAATTACTTTGATAATTCCAATTTGTAATCATTTTTCTTATTTTATTTTAATTAGCCCCGCTAAACATGATTTATTACTTAATAATGTATCACAGATTAATCTCATACTTAACAAATTTGTATACTGTGTTTGCCTACTTTTAGGGTGAAATGACAAAATTTTCTTACATTTCAATGATTATAAGGGTCTCCAGTACATTGTTAAATTAAAAAAGAGTAAAGATATGTAAAATTCTAAGAAGCTTTTTTTAACATGAGTAAATTACATTAATATGCCTTATTTTAGACTTGTAATTAATTTATGCCAGAAAAATTTGTGGCAAAAATATTATAGCTAAAATTATGACTGGTGAAAAAATTCGTATTCTAGCAGTCCGGTCATATTTATCTTGCAACTTTGTGACAATTTGAACTGTTATTATTAGAGTTTTCATGTTTATTCGAAAAACACGTTAATCCTTTTACAATATATATAATACATGTAGAATGGCTAAAGAACATGATTTATTAAATAAAGGACTATTGCGATTGCAAACACTTACACACAGTTGCATTGTAAGATTTCAAATAAGTCCTATAGAAAGATGAGTTATGTAGATGAGACGCCTACATGACGATAGAGATATTTGAACTAGGAGTATGGTAAAGAATAATCATGCAGATAAGATGCCTACATGATAATAAAAAAAAAGAAATAATGAAGAAGATGATGTTTTAAGCGGCAGTCGAGAGACAACCGCGATTAAAACAAGGCCTAAAAAAGTAAAGAAAGTTAAGTGACAAATTAACAACGTGTTTTATTTCAAAGTACTCATTATCATTTTCTCCTACATAAATATGAATGACTAAAAAATATTTATTTCGGAGCTTTTTCATATTTATCAATTAAATATTTGAGTAAAACATCTAAAATTTCGTTGAAATGGAAAATATTTTCGATCAGAGCTTATAATATAATCTTTTATGACAATTGTAAGCAACGTTTCCTCTAAGCTAGACAGGCATATGTACTCCAAAAATTATCTTCTGTCCAGACATAAAGTAAACGACGTCATTGATTTATGACAACAAAATGTCAACAAAACTTTATGTTGATAATCGCGTTTCGAAATAAAAAATGTATATTAAAATGAAAATACTGATAATAATTAAAATGAATATTGAAATTTTAATTGTTTTAAAATGTACTGATGAGAATTGTCTGCAATTTTATTGTTTTAAATTTCATTTTTTTTATCATTTTCGGAAGTCTTTAACTTTTGTCACATAAGAAAAAATTTAAGAAAATGAATTTTTATCATTTATGTGATATAATTTAAAATCCCAAATTATCTGTTGAAATTGTAATCCCATTAAATTTTGTTTGGGCATGTTCAGGAATGCTACTACTATATTATAATTAGAGGTGTCAATAAAATTGGAACAAGTCGTGCACTTGTATTCCAACTCTACATGTGGACGGGCGTGTTTTTTCTGTTGTGTATAAAGCAAAACTTATTTTCTTTAATGACATAATTTTAACATTATCGGAAGCGAAAGTTGAACTTGACCTGAAATTTGATATCAAAACTACTATAGGAAATGAAATGCATACAAGTTGCATAAATATTTAGCATCAAATACGTGAAATTGTGATGCAGTTTTTTTTTTTTAAATTGTAATTTGAAAATGTTGGTGGCATGGAAGATCCCTTAGGCAGGGAAGAAATGCTAGATGCACTTCAATTACGATATTCTTTATCACACGGAATGTTTGAACCTTGGCAAACACAAGTTTTAATTAGAGAAAAGGATTCATTATAAAAGCGCAAATGCATAAGATTGTTTAAGAAGAAAAGATGAAAATGAATTACAGGTTCGTAGTATTTCTATAAATAAAGTTAATACAAATTATTATAATTTTCATTATTTTTAGGTATTTGATTTGGAATCGTACGTTCTTGGGTGATGGTATTATATGTGAATTAAAAGAAATTCGTGATGAATTTCTTGAAGATCTTCTAATAAGTTTTACAAATCAGGAATCAACGCCATTAACATTTCTATATAAACTATTAAAATGTATAATATCGAAAGGTTAGAAGACGGTACGAAAAAATGGTGTTCTATTAATAAAATTATTTTTGGAAAGAAATCCATATTCGGCTCAATTAACATTAGTTAAATTAATAAAATGCTATGAAGGAAAAACTGCGAAATTAGATAAATTACGTGGGATTATAAATGAAGAAAATGAGAAAGTAGCGGAATTAGACAAACAATGGGACACTTGAATCAAACGAAATTTTTTTACCAAAAAATTGCAAAATTTTGGTTGAAAAAATGTGGTGAAGCTATGAGAATTCTCGTTGATATTCGGTATGAGCCAAAAAAAACAATATTGACTCCTTTGGCTCAAATCGATAAAGCGAAAAGTTCGATAAGTGAGTACCGCATGAATTGAATGATGCACAGAAGATTGCCTTCCGCTTCTTTCTCGTAACAAATCCGAAACATTTTTGAATTGAATTGTGACGTGTGATTAAAATTGGAATCTGTGCGACAATTATAACCGTTAATCACAATGGTTGGACCGATATGAAGCACCGAAACATTGCCCAAAACGAAATAGCAGAAGATGATGGCGACCATATTGTGCTCTAGCAGCGGTGTCATCCACCACAGCATCATCAAAACAAGGCACCATGATCAGGAAGGGTGCCTACTGCATTCGACTGGCTGAAATAATGCGAAATCTTGCGATTAAACAGGCAAGATTGATCAATTGACCGACTCCCACCCTCTTATATGACAACGCTCGGCCACAAATCGAAACACCGAGGCCAAGCTACACAAGTTGGACTTGGAAACTCTCCGGCATCCACCATATTGACCAGATCTTGCATCTACTGACTACAACTTCCTTTCGGAATTCGGATAACTTCTTGGTAGGAAAACAATTTGAATTCCGAAGAAGCTGTGAAAAGTATCTTACAGGCTTCTTCAGCAAAGGAATAAATGAATTACCGCTGAAATGGCAAAAGTGTATCGAAACTATGGATGCATATTTTGATTGAAAACATAAAGATTTTATTTAAAAAAAAAATTACAACAAACTTTCATTCCATCGACTAGCATTTGATATTACACACCCCAATACCATATATTCAAGCTTAACAATCCTATTTTTAAAAATGTCAATAATAAATTATCAATTTCGAAATAAACTGTCCTTTTTTTAAAAGTGCTTTTCAAAATAGTCTATATTTACTTCTTTTTGATTTAACTTCAATGATATTTTATTCACAAAATATTTTTGGGTTTAGGCATATTATCAAATTTGTATTCCAGTTCATGCAGTGACGTAGGAGGCTAGCCAAATTTGGTTTATAGAGTACTTTTTTGGGTTATAATTATGTTTTTCTATTTTCCTTCTATTCTATAAAATAGTTTTTCTTGGTAAGTGGAAGAATTAATTGTATGCATACATTTAGGTGAATTGTATGCATAGTTTTAGGCGAATACCTCTATAATATAAAATAGTTTTATAATTAAAGTATGCATAATTTTAGGCGAATGTATTAAAGGAAATAAATTTACAAATGAACATAACTCACAAATTCAAAACGAAGAATAGAAAATTTAGTATCTTGAAAAATTGAGACGGAGAGAAAAAGAAAACGAGAATCTTATTCTACCGCTAAATAAAATAAAAACAACAAAAAATAAAAGCTCTTTGAATAGTGTCCTTGATAACATTTTTTAATTTGTTTAGTATTTTTGTTTTTGTTTGTACACACGCGGGTTGGTGACCGAAGAGAGCAGTTAATTAAAATAAGTTTTTTAATCTTAGATGTCGCTACAGGAAAGCAAATAAAAGTAATAACAATTTTGAGGTTAGTAACAAAACTCTCATTATTTGAATAATAGCTCCCGTGAAAGGATAAAAATTTGAAGAGATTAAGAAAATCAATCATCCTTCTTTTTAACATTAGAAAGGAAAGAATTATAAAATTTCCTAAAATTACCATCATATTAGATCAGAAAACTTTCAGAAATTCTTGTATTTCTGTAAATTTGCTTAAAATTGCATGTTTTCAGGCGTATCCAAATTATTTTTTTTATATCAGCTATTTATCTATCTCTTTTTAAATAGTGTTGTGTGTTTATTGTTCAATAAGATATGAGTTCGCTGTCTGTATTTCTAATATAAAATTTACTCTTCTTTAAAATAAAGCATTTGGATTCTCCTCATTCATATTTTCAATTTATACGGGATGAAGTGTATATTCTATTTATTTTTTCGCCGTATAGCTAGAAAGAAAACACCGCTTTTTTATTAATGCACAATTACTTACCCGCACATAAATAGTCCTCATCGTCCGGTGGTTCCTTTTCTTCGATTGATTGTGTTTTTGTACCACCAGAAGATTCCTTAATTAGAAATTGTACATGATCTGAATGTTCAGTATCATCACTTTTATTTTTAAGTAAACGTAAACATTCATTGTGTTTTGTTTCATCAAAACTATCACCTAAATGTAATTTTCTACCAAAATGTCTTCTAGGGGAACCATTGGAAGTGTTGTTCATAGTTTCCATACAAACGCTACGACGACACTTTATCACATTTGGTACGGTTGTCGATTTGTCAAATAATTCTAAAAATAAAAAATCATCAAAATTTTAAACGCATTCTTCTCTTACATATTTTTCGAAAAATTAATGAATATTGATTGTGACATTTTCAACAATCAAGTGAATAAAACCGAAAAGAATTGGAAAACACAAAAGTTAAAAGGATATCCAAGTAAAGTTAACTACCAGGAAATTTTATTTTCTATCTTTTTTTTTTTATTTGAGATATAATATTTGAATGGCATACGCAATTTCCATACACTGCTGTCGAAAAGTTTAAGACGACTTCAAAAATATTCAGTTTTTTTGCAGGGTTTCGAACCCTGTAAAATTTTGGTTCGGGTTCGGGTTCCTGTTCAATACAATAAAATGTGTGGGTTCAGGTTCGGGTTAGGGTTCGGGTTTGTTCCCAGAAAAAATTGTTTTCATATAGTGTTTATTTTAGAATGTTATTTTTATTTATTTCTGAAAAATAATTCATTCAAACGCACAAGTAGAATATTTCTCAATAATCCTTCGAAGAGTTGCACTCTTTGTGGAGAAATATGAAAATTGAATTTCGAAGCTATTATGTTAAAAATTGAACCCGGACCGAATTTTTTATTAGGTTCAGGTTCGGGTTCAGGTTCACATAATTTAAAAAAATTTCCTAATCCGGAGCGGGCTCGAGTTCGGGTTCGGTTTCGGAACCCTATTTTTTGACTATATCAAAAAAAAAAATCATGATATTTAATCAGTGTTGTGAGCATGTAAATACCTTTTAGTGAAAAATTAGAATATGGCGTTGGCCGATTCAGCCAAATCGAAATTGAGGAAACGTGCTCAAACCTAAGAAAAGTCAGCTATGAGTGAGGTTGAAAATAGAGGCAACGCCAGAAAGCGAAGCGTGTCAAGGACGTTCAACCGGATACGAGCACTGCTGGACCTTCTACCAAATTTGTTGTAATAATTCTGTTTAATTTAACTTATACACACTAATAACCATATAATAATGTTATCACGTCAGTGGCACAGGCTACCCTCATTTTTTGCTAGTTCAACCAAAATTCATTTTTGCAGCATTTTTACCAAATTAAATCTTTTTGTAAATGTATATTATTTATAAAATACATGAAATGTGTTGGAATAAATTCAATGAAAATTCAAATGATTTAAACAAAAACGTAAATTTTTTTTGGAAATGGTCTCAAACTTTCCGACACCAGTGTATATATCTCAAGAACATTAAAGTTCTTTTCTTTCGATTCATTCAACATATTCGATATTTTTCATCTTCTAATAATACATACCTTGATTTGTACAAATTGAGTTTAGATCGTTTGCTTCGGTTGAGTAACTTCCATTCGAAATGATACTACACGATTGATTCGAACTTGTTGTAGGTTTTCCTTGTTGATTTAATGATAAATTTATATGTTGACTGCTACTACTACTCCTACTACTATTACTACTACTACTACTACTACTGCTACAACTACTATTATTATTGCTGCTATTATTTTTTTTATTATTATTTGTCTCTCTAGGGATTTCTATATTTTGTCCTTTATCTAACTGAACCCTCTGGAATTGTGGTTGTGCCTCAAATTCCATTTGATCATCCTCAAGGGGTTCACCTTTTCGCTTGATTATTTCAATGTCCACATCTACACCATGTAATTTTGATGCGACAGCCTAAAAAATAAAATGAATGAAAATAAAAACTGGCGTTAGATTATATGTATTTGGTTCATTATATTAATATGTAGTATGTTTTGCCTTAAGGGGGCGGCTAAACTTTCTGCCGTATTAATTTTTATATGTTATTTATAAAATATGTACCACTGTGTTCAAAACGTAAGGTGAATTTTGTTTTAAAATTGAAAATTTTTATTTATTCTTCCAAATCGATTTCGTCCCCCTCAAAATAATCCCCCCCAGCTACATGCTAAAAAGTCATCCTATAGTATAGGCTTCAATGCGCGTAGCGATTCACGTTTGATCTGTTCAATCGACTCAAAACGATTTCCCCGGAGTGGTCTCTTGAGCTTTGGGAACAGCCAGAAGTCACACGGTGCTAAATCAGGTAAATTTGGTGGTTTTGGAGCGACATGAGTGGAGTTTTTGGCGAAAAACTCACGCTCCTTTTCGAAAAAATTGAGAAATTTTGGCACCAAACGCGATTTGACTCTTCTGAGGCACAAATGATCCTTTAAAATTGCTTGCACTGATCCAATTGAAATTGCAAGCATGTCGACAAAGTCTCGAATTATTAATCGACGATTTTCGAGCACCAATTCTTTGACTTTCTTGATGTGTTGCTCATCAATTGACGTCGATGGTCGTGTCGAGCATTCCAAATCATCAACACGTTCTCTGCCTTCTTTGAAGTCTTTGTACCACTTGTAAACATTTTTCTGTGACATAGTCTCATCACCGAAGGCCTTTTGTAATATTCGATACGTTTCAGCGGCGGCGTTTCTTTGCTCAACAAAAAGCCAAGCGTAGACTAAAAACTAATGATGATATTGACATGTAATTTGTCACAGATGTCACTAACAGTCCTACCAACTTGAAAAATTCGTTTGTCCGATTCGGTTAACGCGGGAAGTTTAAATTAAAAATTCAGCTTACTTTTTGAACACAGTAGTAAATAAAATATAAATTTTGTGGTTATGTTCATGTAGCATAAAAAAATATGATTTATTTGATTCGTATAACAAACCGAAATACTATAACATAGTTTTGAATCAAAGCAAAAAGACATTTCTCAAATTATCATCAATTTTATGATAATATCTTCTTCTTTTTGTTGGTTCATTTAATAAATAAGTATTTCGAATCATATTCATTTTTATTATAGAATAAATATAATTAATGTATTATTATTATTATTTTTCTCTTTTTATATATTTGAAAAGGGTTATATTCTGTGTCGGGCATTTTTCAATTACTAAAGAAAAAATGTGACTGCCAAATTCCCAGAAATATGTCCAAATTTGAAATTTTTGGAAAAATAATTTATTATCATGACATAATGTGACACACAGTTACTCGTTAACCCTTCATTCAAAAGAAGAAATCAATTACAGAAATATTATTTTCCTTTATATTAGGTCTACTGGCAATTTTTATCTGGTCTTCATTATGAAATAATAAAGAAAAAATATTTTAATCTCTAATATATTTTGTTTGACAATGAGGTACCATCTTTCAGGCAATTTCATGATCGCCGTTTTATAAAAGTCCTGGTCTTTTTCTGCCAAGAATTGTTACAAGTACGTTTTCACAACGTCGTCAGATGGAAACATTTTTCCCAGTCAAAAAAGCATACAATAAAAAAAGTTTCCAATTTGGATTCTTAATGTATCTTAACATTGGGCGCAGCCAGCAGTCCTAAGCGCTTAAAGCACTTTACAGCACTTAACTCCAGCAAGACAAATGAATGCTATTCTAACTTTAAGCGCTTAGTGAAACTCTGGCATACAAATTTTTTGCTAACTTGAACAGTGTATTTAAGGTTGTTGTTCACGCTAAAAAATGATTTGTGTAAAGGATAAATTGAGAGGAATTTTTGTAAATCGTTTGCGGATTTTCTAATTTTCTAATTTTTCTGATCAACTTGAAATTTGCATGTAAACCCACATCGACTTCATATCGAGTTGAAAATTTTAAATTTAGTATTAACAGAGGCAAAACCTAACCTAGAAAATAAAAATTTGTTTGCAAGCTTCTGTCAAACTAAATCTGATTTGAAGTCGATTTCAAGTTAATCTTTCAACCTGGTAAAGCTAAAAAACCCGGTCTGAGTTTCAAGTTGATCTGAAGTCAATTTTGAAGTCGCTATGTTACCGCCATAATGCTTTGGTCGTTTACGAATATCCACAACGTGTTGTGACTATTTTTTAAGCGCTTTCGCGGGTCGTAACATACATACATATATAGTATACAAATAAAAACAAAACCTAGTGTTTACTTATAAACTTACCTTAACAATTCCTATTACTATGTGTTCCAAACCAGGTCTTTCAGAATAATAGTGTAATATTAAAGATCCATCTTTTTCGGTACATCTAAAGGATGGTGCCCTCATTCCAGGATAAAGTGTTCCTAAATGATCATGTAAGGCATCCAAATTCTGTGAGAAATTATTTATATAGATATAACATTCTGCCATTAATTTAACACATTGTTGATCGGCGACGAGTTAACTCGTCTTTTCATGCCGAAACGTTCTTGACTGATGACGTCATTGCACTTGCATTATCTATTTAAATTTATGAAAGTCAGGGCGATATAGAATACTGCCAAAGCTTTGATGATCATGTTTAGCCGACTCCGCTCTATTAAAAAAAATACGAAATAATAGCCGGTGACATGAAATAGTTTCTGTATAAAATTGTCGACCAACAATGTGTTAATATAGTCATATCCAAAATAATGTAATATATAGATCTCTACCAGTCGAAGAAGTCAAGTAACCATTCTTTGAAAGCTCTTTTGAATATACTTTTTTTTAAGATAGAATCGTCATTCTATTTGATATTTTCAACAAAATACTACCTTGATTAAAAACAAACCGCCGTGTGGCGCACCCATCGTTCCGATTTGAGTTCTGTTTTTTTTGTTACATTGGTACATATGTTATTGATATTCCCTCTAAATCATGTCATAGCTTGACATTTGCAAAAGTTACGTAGCCAAGAGTACATCTATCTCTGTGTGTGTTGGCGATTTTTCCATTAATTCCTCTCGGCTGCTGAAACGCGTTCCCCGTAATGGTTTTATAACTCGATTGAACAGAAAGAAGTCACAGGGAGCCAAATCAGGTGAATTCGGTGGCTGTTGGATGGTATTTGTTGCATTTTTCGGCAAAAAATTACGAATAATGATGGCACTGTGCGACGGTGCGTTATCATGGTGCAAAATCCACGAGTATTCTGCCCACAATTCTGGTCTCTCTCGGCGAATTGCTTCACGCAAACGTCTCATAACGCCCAAATAATACTCTTTGTTTACTGTCTGGTCTTCTGACAAAAATTCATGATGCACTACACCGTTGTAATCCATGAAAACCGTGAGCATTGCCTTCTTTTTTGACTGAAAACGACGTGGTTTTTTGGTCTCGGCTCATTTGGTGAACGTCATTCACTTGCCTGATGTCTGGATTGCGTGTCGTACTCATAAAACCACGTCTCGTCTCTAGTAATGATCCTTTTGATGAATGTGGGATCGCATTCAGCCTCGCAAATCATGTCTTTTGCGACGTCAACACGGTCTCTTTTTTGCATAACATTGTAAAAAATCGCCAACACACAGAGAGATAGATGTACTCTTGGCTACGTAATTTTTGCAAACTTTTGAAACGATGGGAGCGGCCATTCCGGTTTGTTTTTGATCAAGGTAGTATATACTAAACTATATATGTGACATTAGATACACATTAAACACGTGAGCTTACAAAAACTGGTCACAAATATTTATTCTATAGTACAGATCTATGTATTTCCATCATACTTGATCAGATTAACCTGTAGAAAATCACGTGGTGTAGCTCCTAATACTTGTAAAATTTTATCAAAACCAGAATCTTGGCAAAATTCGAAAAATGTTTTTCCAAAAAGTTCAAGTATATCATCGGCTGGAATATCTGGAAAGAGTAACATTTCAAAAGAAAAAAGAAAAAAAAAAAAAAAAACAAATGAAAAGCTTATTAAGTAGATTGTGAAGAACTTTAAAAAAAACTTTTAAGTAAATGGAAGTAATTCAAAAGGGTTAAGATAAAACCTTTCAATTAGTTGTCATGAAAAATAAAAGCGAAATATTACAGCATTTTTAAAGTATATTCGAAGGACTCTTCTAAATTTTTGTATATACATATTTCCTTACTTAGAATTTCTACGGCAGCTCCAATTAAATTGTATGTTATCTCGTCGTCATAAATTTGTCTGACCAAAAATTGTCCCTCCATTGTCACTTCAGCCTTTTTCCTGTAATGAGATAAAATGGAAGAAGAAAAAAAAAATTATTAGCCTTTAGTGGTATATTTTCAGGGAATTTTAGGATTCATTTTGGGTTTTTCTTTGAGAATAATTTAGCTCAGTGTTAATGGTAAAGCTTTTAGACATTATTTTGTTTTGTTTGTGTGTATTCATTTTTTTTCCTCCCAAATTTTAAGTATAACTTTTTCGGTAAACATATAAATTTTTTATTCGCCTCAATTTACCTGATACAGACTGTAGTACATAATTAAAAGCGCTACATAATTTATCATTTTTTCTAATGAGAAATGTATTATACTATTTTTAGGCTATAATAAAGAAGAATATATGCTGGGACTTGAATTAATCTTAAGTGTTGTCTAAGAGATGGTGTCAGTCATATTATTTACACATTTTTTTATCGTAAAAGCTAATGTATATTAACGTACTACTGTCAATAAGTTTGAATGTTCAGTATTATTAGGGAAAGTGTTAAACAGGGTCTACATTAGCTTTTACTTCTGGTATACCAGCTGGCTTACCAGAAATAAAATACTACCAGTTTTTTTTACGTGGGCCAAAACTGGTATGCCAATTCATTATCTGACATGCCGTTGAAGCGAGAACAGAAAATGAAAATAGCCAAAATTTTGTCTTTTAAGTGTCGAATTCAATTCTGTGGCAATATCTTCTCACGCCCTTTTTTTAAAATCAATCCTTCTATATTTTTCTTTTTTTTCTCGAAACATATTTATCAATTTGATAATTTCACTCCGCAAAAATTTAGTTTCCGCCATTTTATTAAATGCAAATGTCAAAAATTGGTATACCAGCGCTGTCTACGAAAATGGTATACCAGAAATGTTATACCAGAAAAATTGGTATACCAGCGTGATCTACACTAGCTTTTTAGCAACCAATTTTGCTGGTATACCAGAAATAAAAGCTAATGTAGACCCCGTGTTAACAACACAGTTATCACCAACAAACTAGCATTTGCGAGAAGCGTTACTTTTTTGCTTTAATCTTAAGAAAAGTTCCACTGAAATCTATCGTTTGCTAATGTAAACTTATAGTATGTCCAATATACATCATCGAGGTATGCAAAATAAACCAGGGATGTGAGTGAGATAAACGATCGCTTATGCAAAAATCAATTAGTATGAAAAGTACAGCAAACATTAGAAGCAAAATTTTGCCCAAAATATTTTGTAAGTGCGTGGAACTTGTTTCCTTTTTTTTCTTTTTTCAAAAAAACACTCAAAATTAGTTCAAGTACTCAAAATTTTTAAATAGGGTATACTCGGCTGATATGATATAGCGGGTAAGAATATGGTATATAGTACTTTAAAATTTTCACACATCCCAATTAAATACAACTCATTTTCAATCATAATTGTATTTGTCATTCGTTAGAACCAAAACAAATTTAATATAGTTAAAAAGAAGAAAGAAAGAAATTGTTAGGAAAACTTGGTCCCTCAAAAGCAAAATTTACCCATTTGGGTTATACCCACTTAAAAATCAAGCGGTTTTTTCGCATTTCTTTTACAGGAAACGGTGCTAAAAAATTAAAATTTCAATAATAAATTTTGTTCAATATTATTTTTTGGAATTCGATCACATTTGTTAAAATATAATATCTATTTAATCCTTTTATGCAAGATTCCCAATCATTATTTAAAGGCAAATCTTAGGAACGCCAAAATCGATCAACTATTACAATTTTTACAGGACTTTCAGTACTGAATGGACTTCGCAATTTATACAATCGTTTAAAATATACGTTCAAGCTAGGGATAACAAACATCCACCAATTAGAGCACAATAACAAAAATTCCATTGATTTAGGCACGTAAAAACTACTTCATGACTTTTAATCTTCACTTATTATTACTGTTTTCCAATGTTAGAGTATTCATATAGGAATATACGTATTAATTTTTGCATGGCTATACATTTTTATGCATGTGTTCACATATATTGAATTTGAAACAAAAAATTAACACGCCAGGGATAGCAAGTTAGGATACTTCAGTTGAATTGAAACTTCATGGGCTGGTCAAATTTTTAGAGAAATTTTTTTAATGTAAATTCCCATGAGATAGTGCCGGGTTACACGCAGTGGAAATCTACCGTCAAGTTTTGGGTAGAAATCTACCAAACCGATTAGACGAGGAATGTTTATACCACAGTCTTTTATACAAGCTACACAAGGATTGCATTAGTGTGTGTGAGCACAGCATCACTCGAACTTAAACTGTCGAACTGTTAGGATCTATTACTTTACTATTTCCTAAGTACTTTTAGATTATAATTACCTGTTGAAGGTCAGTAAGCGAATGGCGCGCTTGAATTTTCAATTTTTTTCGAAACCGACACAAACAGTGACTCTTGTTTGTGTGCGTAAAAACTCCGTTGTGCAAACATTTCGAGAGGTAGATCTTCTGCCTCACCCCCAAACCACCGATACTTATGTCTGCAGTAGAATTCTACCCAAAAAACACCGCGTGTAATCCGGTACATAGAACGACAGAAATGATATTGCTTAATCTTTCTATCCTACTTGAAAAACGTCAAAAATCCAGCAATAAAATTTACCTTAAATGTCACGATAAGCTCTGTTGGACAGGTTTGGAAATCTTAGTTTGTGAAAAGCGTACAAGTGACTAGTTCAGTTTTCGTCGTCATCAAAAAGGAATTTAAAGGTAGATTGATATTTTAATTTTTTTAAAAAAAACTTCAATCAATACATACCTATACCTAAGAGGTAGCACTACGTCGCTTACTGTGAAACGCTTTTTGATGATTCAAGAAACAATTTTAGGATGAAATTCACACACTTGAAATAATCGGACCTAAGGGGGGTCTGGATACGAGATCAGAGGAATCAACTGAGGCAGTGAAGAAGCATAGCCGAATGGGCAGAGCGGCACGAAAGCTGGCCTGGTTTTGAAATGAAGGCACAGTGAGGTATTCAATGACATTATCGGAAAAGTTGCATAACGGTCAGGTTGGAATACAGAAAAGTGTAAACTTACTGCCATGGATTGTTTCGCTCATTCTTTTTTATGTGGTAAGAACGAAAAATAAATCTATAATGAAGTAAAATCAATGTCGATATGAAATAAAGGCCTTAATTTTTATTTAATTACTATTTGCTTTTAAATATTCACAGCCACGGACAAAAGCGATACAAAGCAAAATATTATCCAACAACATTTTTTTTGTTGAGTTGGTATCATCGCCCTAGAACATGGGTGGCCATCGCGAGACCCGCGGGCCGCATGCGGCCCGGCGGTAGAAAGCGCTAGCAAGCAGTTGACCACGATCTCACCTACTAGGAAGCGACGATGTGGTCAATGCTGTAGCATGCTTGCTTGTTTACTTTAATTAATAAAAAAAAATTAAGTTCGTGGTTTGACAGGAACTATTATTTCTGAAATTTGGCCCGCCTGCTGAAATGTTTGGCCACCCATGCCCTAGGAGATGTTTCAAATATTTTGAAAATAGTGAAACACATACATAACAGGCCAATTGACAAGACCCCGGCCTGACACATAGATGGCGGTACTAGAATTAAATCCCCTAACCTTCAAAAGACACGTGTATAAATTTGACAGCTGTCGGATCATTAGTTTGGGAATTATAGCATTTTGAGTGAAGCAACTTTTGTTATTGTGAAGAAAATGTATAAAAAGGAATTTCGCGTGTTGATAAAATATTGTTTTATGGCCAAAGAAAATACCGTTGAAACGAAAACTTGGCTTGATAATTATTATCCGGACTCTTCACCTTCGAAATCCACCGTTGGAAAATGGAGTGCCTTTTTAAATCTGGTCGTACAAGCCTTGAAGACGACCCATGTCAAGAACATCCAAAAAGTGTACCAACAATAGAAAAGATACAAAAAATACAGGATATGGTTTCGGAAGACAGACGAGTGGCTGTGGATAAGGTAGCTGACACCCTAGGCATCTCATATAGACCAGTACATCACATCTTAGCTGAAGTTTTAGGTTTCAAAAAGCTCTGTGCAAAGTGGCTGCCGCATTTCCGAAAAATGGAACAAAAACACATGCAAATGCGACTTTCTCAACAACATTTGGACCATTTTCGAAAGGATAAAGTGGATTTTGTGCGCGGATTCATCACTATGGATGAGACTTGGGTCTATCACTATGATCGTGAGTCGAAAGCAGAATCAAAAAACCGATAATTCGGCTCCAAAACGGGTTAAGACCCAAAGATCAGTGAAGAAAGGTATGGCATCAGTTTTTTGGGATGCAAAAGGAATTTTGTTTGTGGATTACCTCCACACTGGTAAAAAAATAAAGTCAGATTATTATTGCAACCTTTTGGACCAATTGGATGTAAAAATTCGTGAGAAAAGACCTAGTTTAAAGAAGAAAAAGTCATTTTTCACCAAGACAATGCACCGTGTAACAAGTCAGTGAAAACGATGGCAAAAATCCATGAATTGGGCTTCGAATTGCTTCCGCATACACCGTATTCGCCAGATCTGGCCCCCAGCGACTATTTCCTGTTCTCAGATCTCAAAAGAATGCTTGCTGAAAAGAAATTTTCGTCGAATGAAGAGGTGATCGCCGAAACTGAGGCCTATTTTGAAGCAAAGGACAAAAATGGCATCGAAAAGTTGGAGGGTCGCTATAATCAGTGTATCACCCGTGAAGGGAATTATGTTGAATAAAAAAAACGAATTTTGCCAAAAAAAAATGTGTTTTACTATGGTAGGCCGGGGACTTTTCAATTGACCTGTTATGTATGTAATGGAGTTGGGCAACTACCTCACACACTATACGATTAGTTGGCCAATTTTCGAATTCAACTATCAAATGGTCAACCCCACGCATCAGCCGATTATTATGTATAGTACAACCTCGAAATAGGTAACTAAATCAAATCACCTAATGTGTGGGCCGTTTAAGTGTACACAGCGAGTTATAGGTATTCGGGGTTTCCCCGTTGTCAGTACGTCGTTTACTATAAGTGAAAAGCTCCATAAAAAGGACTCAATACTAGTTCTATATAATATAATTCTATTTAATAAAGAAAATACCTTTTTGTTTGTATCCCTAAAAAGTATTAGAACAAAAAAACTTTCCTTAAAACACAATTTTTTAAGATAAATAATTTTTCAAATGCTTTATTTTTAGAATAAATAAAATTTCTCCTGAAAAATTGTCTGCAAATAGATGGCAAAAAAAAAAAAAAATTGAAATTGTCTCTTATATGTTCCAAAAACATATTTCTTCTCAACCTACGATAATAAGATAAAGTTCGTTATATCTATATTGTAAGTGCTTTGAAAGATAGAAGGAAGCACACTTTTTTTTCATTGTCATTCCCAAATATAGAGAATTTGATATACTGAACAGAATTGGTATATTTTTTTTTTGTAGACATATTATTCTGGCAGCAAAAATGTTTACCATCATTTCTTATAGGGTAAAGAATCAATAGTTGACTACCCATCAGTTATTTTCAGCCTGGGAAATAACACTCTTGTTAAACATTGCAACCGAAAATATAAAAAATTAATTTATATATTCAGAAATTTTACAATTCTCTATAAACATATAGTAACTGAAAATCCGTCTACAATCGATTTTTTGATGCCATATGGCAGAAATGGGACAGAAAAACTGTCAAAACTAACAATATTTTAAGGTTTTCTGTTTTAATTTACAGGTAATCTATACGTTTTTAGTTTCAAAATGAGAATAGTAAACTTCAAAGTGGAATAGTAAACTTCAATATGAGAATAGTAAACTTCAATATGAGAATAGTAAATTTCAAAATGAGAATAGTAAACTTCAAAATGAGAATAGTAAACTTCAATATGAGAATAGTAAAAAGAGAGCTCTCAAGAAAGTTGTCAAGTATTCTTAACAGCAGAAACGAATTATCCGTCAAGGAACAGAGAGTAAGAGCCTTAGAAAGCCTTTTGAAAAGAGGCCTGCAGACAATTACACCAACAACATGTGCCAATTGCATCACAAGCATTCAAAGAAAATTCACTGCAGCTCTTAACTTAGAAAATATGCTATATTAATAAATTTAATTTAAAATATTTTGTATTAATGTTAATTGTTTTAAATTAAATTAAAATAAAAAACCTCATATTGAAGTTTACTATTCTCATTTTGAAGTTTACTATTCTCATTTTGAAGTTTACTATTCTCATTTTGAACTTTACTATTCTCATTTTGAAGTTTACTATTCTCATTTTGAAGTTTACTATTCTCATTTTGAACTTTACTATTCTCATTTTGAAGTTTACTATTCTCATTTTGAAGTTTACTATTCTCATTTTGAACTTTACTATTCTCATTTTGAAGTTTACTATTCTCATTTTGAAGTTCACTATTCTCATTTTGAACTTTACTATTCCCATTTTGAAACTAAAAAGGTATAGATCCTGGTAGCATAAGTCTAATCTGCAAATTTTCTGCAAATCCGTGTATTAGTTAGTTAGTTTTTCAGGTACAGTAAAAAGACTTTATGAACAGGCTTATTTTTTCTTAGAATTATTTCTTCTCCACTAACCTCGGACCAATTTTACTGCAATTTACCATGCTACTGTCTAATTATGTAGCTAACCATAACCATAATTAAATCCGAAAAACTATTTAAAAAAACGACAAAACTTTCTGGTCATCCAGGCTTTTGCTTAATAACTTCGCTTCCCTCGGTCGATTTTGCTCAAATGCAAAACCAAATCCGGTTAAGGAATAACCAACTCACATTCTAAATTTCAACAAAATTGGAAGGACGGACATATGAACGGATGGACATGCATAACACGATATAACTTTTGATTCCCTATGCAATCATACCTTTGACACCTTTCTACGAAGATTATTTCGATGTATTATACACTTAGTGACAAAACTAATATACCTTCTGGTAGTACTTACCATGGGGCATAAAAACGTTGTATCTAGTCCCTAAGCACTTAAAGCACTTTATAGCGCTTTAATCTAGCAATATGGCTGGATGTAATTTTGACTAAGCGCTAACTTAAAATGCTTAATGACATTTGAGGTTGTAATTCATGCTAAAAATGATTTTTCTAAAGGATAAACTGACATGTATTTTTGAAAATTGTTTTTGGTTTACCCAATTTTTATTGAAACTTAAAAAAAGAGTTGGATATAACTTTTCCTTTTTCTGACAAAATTATTCAAATAAAACTAATTTGGCGTTTAGCACCATTCGCATCTGGGAGTTCAAAAAATGTTAACTGTTTAGATTTGACTAAGCTTGACTAATCGCTTAGGACTGCTGGATGCACCCAGTGTCCACTTTAAGTCGAAATTATGATAGATAAAGCCAAGCAGAGGAAAATACAAAAAAAAAAAACTGAAGGAATGCCCTAACTTATTCACGTCAATTCTTTGCAAGCGATTTTATAATGTGCATAAGCAAGAATAGGCATTTGACAGTTGGACGTCAATGAATTCTGTCTACCTTAGATTGTTTTGCTAAATTCGTTGAAAAATCTAAATCATTGTAAATTTTTAAGTGATTTTTCAATAACAATATCTATCAAATGAAACTAATAGAAACTATATAGTCATTAAATATTTGTCTGAAAATGTATTCAAAATGGTTGGTTGACTAAAAGCGAGACCAATAGCTGATGCTGTACCCTAAATATATTTATGTCAAAATATCTTTCTTTATAGTCCTCTTTTCGGCTTTTTTTTCGCTATATTGGAATGGCACATACAATATAAATTCATATAAGGATCTACAAATTAATTAAATCCCTTTGAAAAATGAATATTTTATTCTTTAGAATGAATAAAAACCTTTTTTTTTCATTCAAAATATAATGCAGAATGATTAGATGACATATTTATGGCATTTCTTCAGAAATTAGATTATAATTAATTGATAATAATTCAAATATTCAATCATGACATCGAAATAATTGAAAGAAGTAACTGGAATAGAAATAATTCTTCTAATTAAGAAAATTATGGACTATAGAGTGATCCAATTTGAGTTTCCTATGTTGGCAGCACTATAAATCAAGCAGCTGTCAAAAAGTACTTGTTTTCAAAGTGTCAAATGTCAGTTTGCAACAACACATTTAAAATTATTTTATTGTTCTACAGAAATAACAATTCCGTACGAACTGTCTATCTGAATTTACGGGAAGATTATGGTCAATTTAATCATTCTACTGAGCGAACGATTCGCAACTTCATGAAAAAATTTGAAGATACTGGAAGCATTGGAGATAGCGTAAGGCCTGTGCATTGTCGTCCCGTGCATTCAAGTGAAAATATTGCTGCTGTATATAAAAGTCTGGACGAAGGCCCGCAATTGTCGATTCGTCGGCGCTTGCAGCTTTTGGACTTTTCTTATGGCTCCCTTTTGTCGCATTTTGCACCAGCACTTGCATCTGCACCCGTATAAAATGCAGCTAACACAAGAACTGAAGCCCATAGACCATGGACAGCGAAGAATTTACGCAGATTGGGCGCTACAGCAACAGGAAATTGATGCTGATATTTCAAAGAAAATCTTCTTCTATGATGAGGCGCATTTCCACCTCTCTGGGTGTGTTAATAAGCAAAAAATACCGCTTCTAGTACATTGGTTCTTAATCGGTGGAATATCTGGAAGTGCGAAGTTGTAATTTTACAAATTCACGTGAAGCTAGTAAAAAAAACTTCCAATGTGGTTTAACCGTGTTGACAAGAGATATTTTCCTAACTTTCCTTTCCTTGAAGAAGTTCTTGTTTCGGATGATGAAATTATAGCCGCCGAGATTAAAAATCATTTGAAAAAATGGAGAGATTCTTTTGATGAATATTTTGCTATTAGAGATATTGATATATCAGAAAAATGGATATTAGATCCATTTATTTTTAATCTCTAGACTCAATGGATGACAGTAATTTATTAAAAGATAATTTTGTTGAGCTACGGCCAAATGAACGTAATCAAATGGAATATGAAACAGCGATTTTACAAAATGTCTGGTGTGCTCAATTAATATCATATCCACGATTAGCTAAAAGAGTACTTCAGCATCTTGTTACATTTGCTATTTGAGATGGGGTTTTCATTACTTGTACATATAAAAACAAAGACTAGAAATAGACTTAATGCCAGTGATGATATTCGTGTGGCTATTTCAAAAATTCCCCGGTTTTCAATCATAATTAGGCAAAAGCAAAAACAAAAAAATCATTAACCATAAATTTATAATTGAACATATAGTAACTTGAAATCGGCCTATAGCCGATTTTTTGATGCCCTATGGTAGAAATGGGGCAGAAAAACTGTCAAAAAAACTGTCATTTCAAGGTTTCTATATAACTTTGTTCCGTCTTCTCAACACTTTTTCCAATTTGCAAGTAACCTAGACCCTGATAGGATAAGTCCAATCTGTAAATTTTGTTCAAATCGGTGTATTAGTTTTTAAAGTACATCAAAAAAACTTTATAAAGAGGGCTATTTCCGCCTGGGATTATTTCTTTCTTCTTTATCCTTGTACCGATTTGATTGAAATTTAACATGATATCGTCTATTTATGTAGTTAACCTATATAATTAATTTCAACAAAATCAATTTACAAATTTTCCAATTAAATGGGAAAAACCATTAACAAAAAAACGACAAAACTTTTTGGTCACCCTGGTTTTTCCTTTCTAACTTTGCTCCCCCTGGATCGATTTTGCTCAAATGCAATACCAAACCAAGCTAACGAATAAGCAACTCACGTTGTAAATTTCATCAAAATTGGATAACGCGTTTTTGAGTTATCTTGTACACGGACGGACGGACGGACGGACGGACGGACATGCATAAATCGATATAACTTTTGATTCCCAACACAACCATACCCTTGAAACCTTTCTACGACGATTACTTCGATGTGTTAAAAATGGAGTGACAAAACTAATATACCCTCTGGTAGTATCATACCATAGGGCATAAACATGCTATGCATAATGTTTGTTTTTCATTTATATAATTTAATAATTTTGGGTAAGGGGTACGAGAATATTGTTTGAAAATTTTAGGGGAGCCGGTAGCTGAAAATGTTAAGAGCCACTGGTCTAATAAAGGGTCTTTCATTAAGGACATAGCAATAAATAATAAATCGATTGTAACGTGTGCTGTGTGGCTTGCAGCGCCGTCTTGTTGAAACCACATATCGCCGATATCAATTTCATCTAATTCTGGCCAAAAATAATCCTCCAACATGGCGGTAACATGGCGATCGTTCGCATCAACGAAAAAATACGGCCCAATCACGCCTCCGGCATGTAAACCCCACCATACAGTGATTTTTTGTGGATGGAATGGTGTCTCTTGAAGCACATGTGTGTTTTTCGCTATCCAATAACGCATATTTTGCTTGTTCACGAAGCCATTCAGCCAGAAATGAGCTTCATCGCTGTGCTCTTAAAGTTGCGGCGACCGACTCGGAATTTCGGTAGTAATTTTTAATAATTTCCAAGCGTTGCTTGTTCGTGAACTTTTCCATGATGAAAATGTTGACTTTAATCTACGTTTTGACATTGACAGGTCATTATTAATGTTTAAGGGTGCGTTCATATCAAGATACAAAATTGTTATGTCCCTATTAAAAGACACTATATATATTGGTTGTGTAATATCAAAAGCTATGTTAATCGAATCGGCCAATAGCCGATTTTTTGATGCCCTATGGTAGACATGGGACTTGCAGTTAACGAATCTCTAGTTCAATGAATTAAACCTGAGGAAAAGGAACCAAAAGGTTTTTCCTTCATAATTTTGTTTCGTATTCTTCAAATTGGCTGTGTTACGATTTAACTTGGATTTTTAATTTTTTCCCATCTCAGTTCTGAATTATCTGTTAAAGAAAATATTACAGTCCGCTAATTAATAATCAAAGGTCTTACGTTTTTTTTGTATTTTTTCAAATATTGTTTTTCATTAAAATAAAGTTTTTTTTATAACATATTAATTTTAGTTTTTCTTTTGGAAAATTGGAACACGCTCTAATTCACCTAATTCACCTAATTAAACTAAATCCCCTCGATCGATTTTGCTGAAATAGAATACCAAATCAATTAACAATTAACCAACTCAAATTGTGAATTTGCTCAAAATCGGATAAAGGCCAATCTCCGCACAGCCGACATCCTATTCTGACGAGAAAAATCAGAAAACTAGAAAGAGATGGACTTTTGCAATTTTCGCTAGGATTGATCGAATAAAAACATCAGAATCTCCCCACACAATTTAGAAAAATTGGTAATGTGCGACGATGTCGTGTGTGGTTATTGTGAGAGTATGCAAACACAGATGAAGTTCCATTAAATCAGATGAACATGTTCTTCTGCGTTTGAGGGGAATCATCAATCAGATGGGGAAATGAGAAATACAGAAGCCGACAAAATTAGTAGGATGATTGTTTCTCCCTTTCTGTTTAACCAAATTTTGCATAAGTGTATCCCATACTTGCATCAGAAGCAGGATGTCGGCTGTGTGGAGATTGGCCTTTACACTTTTTTGAGTTATCGTGTACACGGATGCACAGACGGACGGACATGCAGAAATCGACATAATTTTTGATCCTCTACACAACTATAGCCTTGAAACCCTTTACTGATGAATATTTCTATGATTTACAAATGCTGTGACAAAACTAATATACCCTCTGATAATATCTACCATAGGGCATAAAATCATTTTAAGTTTAAGAAACATGCATCTGCGCAATAAATTAGCAACTATTTCAATTAAGATTTCTATTCTGCGTAATTAGGTTTGCTAGTAAATATCTTTTCAAGTTAGATTTTGGTACCATTTACAATCGAAAGTTTGCTTCGAACTGTTGGTTATTTACGCGTTAAAAAAATTAAATTGAAAAATGAATTTGTTTAGTGGTTTTTTGTCCGAATGGACATTATTGATAGTGGCTATTGTTTTTATTATTTATAAGTGGTCAACGTACACTTATGATTATTTTGCCAAAAGAAATGTGCCATTTGTTAAGCCATTTCCACTTTTTGGCAATTTACATGGAATAATGCTTCAAACTGAACCATTTTTTGAAACAATTATTAACTATTGTGAAAAGTTTAAAAATAACAGGTTTGTAAAAATTTACCGCCTAATGTTCAATTAAACCTTAAAATGTTACGTAATTAGGTTTTTATTATGCTAATAAAAAAAGCTAGTAAATCTGTAAGTTTACGAAATTGCGTCATTCTCTTAACAACCAAAACAATGATTTTACGAATTTCGAAGATTTTGTCAAAATATATTGGTTAAGTGGTATCTCGTTATTATCAATTAGAACTTTAGAACTTTAGACAAGTGGAAAAATACGTAGATTAAAATTAAAGTTTAATTTAAATTACTCATCGTCATTTTCAACAAATTAATAAAATAATAATTATTATTCAGGTCACTGCTACCATACTCATATTTTTTGGTTTTTTTTTTATTTTACGTTAAATTTCATACAAAATAATATCTTCGTCAAATTCATATTCTGCACTAATTTCATTTGCCGTGGACAGAGATGCAAAACAGTTCGTTTGAACCGAACCAAAACTACTGAACCATCGAAATTTACTGAACCAGAACCGAAACCAAACCATTTTTAAAATGATTCGATCGAACTAAACCAAAACCAAAACCAGTTTAAAATTAATAGTTGAACCGTAATATAAACCGATGTTCTTCTGTCGATTCATGGTTCGGTTCTTTAATTTACAAGGCTGTGTATTTTCAGTTTAATTTGAGTTTAATTACAATTTTTTTAGTATTACCGAAAAGTAAATATCCGGCAATAAAGATAAAAAACACTCAGTTTTCGAAAAATTTGTTCATGATTCAAAGTCAAATAGTAATAATTGCAATAAATGCAGTATTGTTGTGACAAATAATCACCCAGAAAATTTAATGCGGCATCTTAAAAGAAAACACTCGGAATCCTACGACATAATTGACACGAAGCGAACAAATAAAACATCTAAAAGAAATTTGCCAAGTAAATCTATATTGGCTTCCTTCGTTTCTGTACCAACAACCACGAAAGAAGACATATTTGTTCTGAACCAGATCCAAAACCAAACCAAAACCAAAACCAAAAAATTATGCAGTCTATAAACCGAAACCAAATCAAAATCAAATTTTGAAATATTAATTCTAAAGACATATTAGCAGCGATAATCTCGATTATCTCATTATTCTCGATTAAAATTCGATAATGAACTAGATTTTCTCAATAATTGAGGATATTTAACCGAGTATTTTCATATCAATTATTGATTAATTAAGAACTTTTCGCTCTCTGATTGTGAAAAACTTTAAAGCTTTAGCTTTTATATCTGGTAATACTGTACATATTTATAGATATAAACTTTCAAAAGAGAAAAAGTAAGAAAAAAACGTAGAACAAAATAACAGATTTGAATTTGGTGGCTCCAAATTTTTTGTATGTTAAAGGAAATATTTTTTTTTTTAAATATAATATTTTTAAATTTTTTCTTTTAGATATTAGATGTTCGCATATTCAAGATTTCCTAACCATAAAAAGATTTTATAGAAAGCTTTGAGAAATATCAAAAATATAATTGAGAATGAATTTTAATCCAGAAAAACAGAATGTGTCGCAATTCTCGATTAAAAAATAATTCATTGGATTAAATCGTATAATATGTCTAGGGCATTAAGACACCAAAACCAAACCAAAAACCAGAAATAAAATGTATGCTTAAACCAAAACGGAACGATATGCAAAAAAGTTTTGGTTTGCATCTCTGGTCGCAGATATGTTGTAGATCAAGCCACTCATTCTGTTTTGGACTATTAAAATGTGCATTTAACAGCACCACACTCAAGAAACGAAAAATTACAGAACTTAACTAACTTAATTCTGTACTCTGTCACCATCAAATTGTACAGTTTGTCTTCAATTATAGTTCTAACGTTCAACTACCTTATTCTGGAGTATTACCAGATTGCTAGTATGTCTACTTATTACCAAATGGATAATAATCTGCACATTCATGTTCATGTTCATGTCACACAATGCTGATTCTAGCTCCTCTTTCAGAATCTGGTAGTTTATGGTATTTTCAAAACAATTTATTTGATTTAATTATTATGATTAGATTGGGTTATGGCGGCGACCACTAGTCCTCATCAACTGCGAACACGGATTAGTATTAGACTAAGAAACTTTCAATTTTATTGCGAATTGTAAAATCTTTCTTATATTGTATTCAGACACCTTCTGTAGATCTTTCAGAAATGGTTGCCACAGGACTTTAAATCGTATTCTTGCGAACAGTAGCAGAGCAAATGTTTAATGAATTTTATCTGATCCAGTTCCTCCTAACCTCCTAACAGGGCACCGAATGCCTGAGCATGAACTCTTTTGTAATGACGTTCACTGCATTTTTTAGACTCCACAGAGGAGCTGGGCATTTATCGTCTACTATCTTACACACCATGATAGCTATCGAATCGATAATTCATAAAGGCTCACTCATGGTAAGCTTCCTAGTGCCCTGATTGCATAAGAATCATATGTATGTACAATATCTCTAAACATTTTTTTTTTGCATTTTCAGCTTTTTTGGATTTTTTGAAATGAGGAATCCAAATTTAGTTGTAAAATCACCAGATTTGATTAGACAAATTACAGTGAAGGATTTAGATCATTTTCTCAATCATCGATTAGTGATCGATGCTGATGATGAACCGTTATTTTCCAATTCTTTATTTGGTTTAAAGGATCAAAAATGGAAGGATATGAGAAGTATTTTAAGTCCAGCATTTACTGGAAGTAAAATGCGACAAATGTTTCAATTAATCGAAGAATGCTCAGATAATGCCATTACATATCTAAATAAAGAAGCGACTTCCAATAAGCCACTAGAAATCGAAATGAAAGATTTTGTAACACATTTTACAAATGATGTAATTGCGACATGCGCTTTCGGATTAAAAATTAACTCACTTTTAGAAAAGGATAATGAATTCTATAAAATGGGTAAAAAGGTGACCACTTTCGAAGGATGGCTTATATTGAAATTCTTCTTATTTGCAAATTTTAGTAAAATTATGAAGTTTTTCAAAATTAAATTATTAGATCAAGCGTTTTGTGAATATTTTAAAAGAATTGTTTTAGATACTGTCAAATACAGAACCGAACATAATGTTATTAGACCTGATATGATTAATTTACTAATGGACGTGCGAAAAGGAACTTTGAAATACTCAGAAGATAAGCAACAGGAGGAAGATGAAGGATTTGCTACTGTAAAAGAATCTAGCCGAGGATCAAAGGCAACAAATCATGGATTAACTGATATGGAATTAGTGGGTCAATGTTTTATATTTTTCGTGGCTGGATTTGAAACAACTTCAGTTTTAATGTGTTTTTGTGCTTACGAATTAATGTTAAATCCTGAAATTCAGAAAAGATTACAAGAAGAAATTGATGAATTTCAGAAAGAGTTGAATGGTGGCCCTTTAACATATGAGATTCTTCAAAAAATGAAATATATGGATATGGTTGTATCGGAAACTTTAAGAAAATGGCCTCCTGTAGTGGTCTTGGATCGTGTTTGTACAAAACCTTATGATTTGGTAGATCCAATAACAGGTGCAAAAGTTCATATTCCGATTGGGCAAACTATTTGGATTGCATGTTCTAGTATTCATCGTAATTCAGATTATTATCCGTATCCGGAGAAATTTGATCCTGAAAGATTTAATGAAGAAAACAAACATAATATTAAGCCTTTCACTTATATGCCATTTGGTTTGGGACCAAGAAATTGTATTGGTTAGTAATCTAGTTTGAAATTCATAAATTTTGTTCTAATTATATTATTTTCATAGGATCAAGATTTGCGTTAATGGAAACTAAAGCATTACTCTTTCATGTTTTATCCAAATTTAATTTTGAAGTATCGTCTAAAACAAGGATTCCTATCCGATTAATGACTGCTGGTTTTCAAATTAGTTCAAAGGATGGATTTTGGATACAATTAACACTGAGACATTAATGGTTAAGAAATTTCATAAATTTTGTAATTTTAGTAATTATTTATAATACCATCATTCATCATTCGCATGCACATAGCGTGTCCGGCAATTAAAGATTTAAAAACGCTGTAATTTTTTTGTTTATTGGTCGGTTTTATTAAAATTGATGGAAATTAGGGCATAGCGTTATTAATTACTTTTCGAGGTCTGTGAACAAGTGAGTAATTGAGGCCTTAAGGTAATTAATTCCTTCCTATGTAAAAAAAACGTTTTAAGCAAAATTGATCAATTTCCATATTATATTGAAGAAAAATAAAAAAAAGGAAATATACATATCATTCTCTTTATTAAAAAGATGTAGATTACATTATGTTAGCAAAACAGAGATAGAAACAGATTTATCTTTAATAAACAATTCTAACACTTATGTAAAAAATAAGAATCATTTTTCATACAGGAACTAACACTTCAAATATTAACAGATTTCTCTTCTACTTATTATTCGTACACGCTCCAATACTTGAAAACGTGTTGGGAAAATACAATATTTATACAAATATTAAGTTAAAAGAAATTTCGTTGTTTCATTCTTTCTTTAGTCCAAAATCCATAAAACTATTAATGCTCCCGCTTACTACAATTATCTTATAGGAAGCACGTTGTAAAATAGAGTATATTTGATTTATAGGTTACTTCATTCTTTCTAATGAAAAATTTGTAATTTTCTTTCCTTATTTTGTGCGGCATTTTTTGTTTCTGTCATTTTCAAACAAAGCATTGGGAAGATCGCGTCTAGTTGTCCCTTTTCAACATTATTCTTCTCTTAAATGAAGGAATTAATTTTTTTGGCCTTGAATATTCAAAATTTGGATTAATTTTGTTTGCGGAATTAATTACTTGTTCAAACCATGCCCTAATGGAAATGATAGTTTATAATACATCGTTAATTTTACAATTATTCGGATGGTATGTAACCGCCTCTTGCCTTAACCGCCGGCTTCAATCTCTTTTTAAACGATGCACACGAAGCTCGCACGATGTCTTGGCTTTAAACAATTCCAATTCACGATTCGAATCTTTTTCTAAACTGGCCAAAGTTGTGTGCTTGTTTTGCATGCCGCAATCCAACAGTTTCAGATCTGGTGAATATGGTAGCCACTGTTCTGTCGAAATAAACTTCGGAACATTGTTTTGTAACCTTTGTTGATTTTGTCGTGCTTTGTGTGATGGTGCCGAGTTCGATGTAAGTGTAAACTGATAATTTTTATTCAGAATTAGCATTGGAACGTCTCTTGAAGCAAACACGATCATTTCGTTTGTTGAGAAATTGTTCAATGCAAAATGTTTTCTTATCTTTACGTTTTCTCGAATAGTTGCAGTGCATCGTTGGCCTCCGCCACAGTGTTTTTTTATGATCCCAGTCTCGTCGACTCGTTTAGAAGTACGATACACAAACTTTTCACTGAAATTCATGTGATTCAACTCCCTCCGAATTTCGACGTTTGACTTTCTAATCAAATGAAACCCGACAATTGAATTTCGTTTAAGGTTCATTGTACGAAAATTAAGAACGTGTCTTCTCACCAACAAATAATTTTTACTATTCGGCCGGATTATACGCAGTAGAAATCTACCGTTAACCAAACCGATTAGACGTAGAATGTTTATACCACAGTCTTTTATACAAGCTACACAAGGAGTTTATTAGTGTGTGTGAACACAGCATCACTCGAACTTAAACCGTCAAACTGTTAGGATCTACTATTTTACCATTTCCTATGTACTTTTAGATTATGGTTGCCTGTTGACTGTCTGTAAGCAAATGGCGCGCTTGAATTTTAAATTTTTTTCGAAACCGACACAAACAGTGACTCTTGTTTGGGTGCGTAAAAAACTCCGTTGCGCCAACATTTCGAGAGGTAGATTGTCCAACCCGCGGCCCAAGGCAAATATCAATGCGGCCCGAAAATATTTAAAGTTACTGAAGCATGTCCATTTTTGTGAGGAATGATTTGTGTGTTGTGTGCGCTCTTATGCTAAAGCTGACAAGTGACAAACAACAGAAACAGAACCAGAACAGAAATCTCTTTCGTTCTGTAGTAAGTTCTCTTTCTGTTTGCGTTGCTCGCTCAGCTACGCTGTTTTGTTGTTTGTCACCTGGCGGCTTAAGTGAAGAATGAAACATACTAAATCGAACCAGATATTGACGGTTTAGTTTCTCAACTTCAATGCCAAGTATCACATTAATTTTATGATATGGATTTATACATAGTAATATACTTGTGGCCCAAAACACCATGTCTTCTTCCAATGCGGGCCAGGGGAACAAAAAGGTTGGACACCCTTGATCTAAATACTGGAATTTCTCCAATATTTCACATAATTTTTTGTCAAATATATTATCTATATAAATATGCGGAGCACTGCTCTACACAACCATACACTTGAAACCTTTCTAAGATGATTATTTCGATGTGTTATAAAAGGTAGTACCTATCATAACAGCGTATAGCGTCAGCTTAATAAAATGCAAATTAGGCTGATTCAATGCAATTTGAGAAATCTTGAGTACATACATAGTCTGCAGAGAGCATCTTAGAACCGAATTTTATGAAATGTATGTGTTTTGAAACCGCAAGATAAAGTCCAATCGGTATTGAAAATATGGTACACATATCATTCATATTATAGTTCAATCTGTCTTTATATGGATGACTAAAGAAACTGGGGCAGTAGGGCCCATTTTATCAAGAAACTAAAGCTTTTCAAAACGTAGAATCGTATGAATCACTCAATAAAATAAATACATCCTTTTTGATACTGAAAGGCGATGCCGTCACAACCAGTTAACGACTATTTGAAAAATATTTACTATTTCCTATTCAGTGAATAGTAAAAAGTTTTTCGATTTTCATAAATATTTACAAACTCCTTGAAATTGTTTTTGTGTAAACATTTCATGATTCATAAGACGAGATAAAAGCCAAATTTAAACTAAGTAAAACCATCCTGGCGTATGGATTCTTAAAAACCTTTTTTTTCTCCACATCGGATTCAATTAGTCTCATTTTAGATTGTTACCGTTTAAAAGTTTTCAACATTTATGTACTCCTGACTCATTTTCTTTCTTCACACGTTGAAGTCTCAATCACTCCCCACATGTGTTCGCTCAAAGATCAATCTCGTGTTACAATGCCCGAAATAATTCCAAGAATTTAACGTTTGACACCTACCAATATTTTAGTTATTCGGTTATCAGACTTTTGATCGAGTGCAAATTAATTTAATGAAATTATTTTTTTACTGTAGACAGCGAATTCATTTTATGAGATCTGAAGAGATACAGGCTACGTTTACACCGACAAATTTTTAGGTCACCTAACTAAAAGTTAGGTTTGGTTCAGACGTGTTTACACCGTACTAGACCTAAGTCTAAAACAACGTCATATATTTATAGAACTTGGATATCAAGAAATCAGCTGTTATCTGTCAAAAGTTCTTAAGTCGATTTAAATTTTAGGTAAGTCTGCAATTTAAGTGACCTAACCTAAGTTACTTTGGGCGTATTTACACCGTCATATTTAGGTCGACCTAAGCACTTAAGTCTCTTTTTAAGTCTCGGTGTAAACATAGCCACAGATTCGGAATAGCAATTTAAGTGGTTTTGTATGCTTGTAAGTTAATATTTCTAGCAAAAGCTGGAAGGATTTGAAATGTTAGTCCACCGACGTCTGTCAAAAATTCCTTGATCGAATGTAGAAGTTCTTTAATGTTTGAAAAAGGGTCGGGAATTAACTCTTTACACTCCTAAAGCCAGTTGTACTGCACAGGCACTTTAACGAGATCTAATTATATGGCAGTTTATCATATCTTTAAGTTTATATTAAGCGACATTTAGATTTTCCAAATGAAAATACTGAAAATGTAACAATTTCCTTAGATTATGATAATAGTGCTGATAAGAAAAATCGCCTTGGAGTTGACTGCCAAATTGGTAGAAATTCAGAGGGTATTAATTTTATAAATTAATGGTCAGAAAACAACTTATTTTGGACATGTTATGCGAGGATCGAAACACGAATTCCTCCCGATGAAGGAAAAATCCAACATCCAACATTGCACCCGCTGTGTGGCAAGTTGCGACGTCTTTTTGGAATCACATATCTTCCATATCAATATCTTCGAATTCGTGCCAAAAACAATCGATTATCATGAACCTATATCGCTTACCATTGACTGTCTGATCCTGATAGTTGTCAAAAAAGTAAAGCCCAATAACGCTGCCTGACCAAAGTGCGCACTAAACATTAATTTTTAGGCCTTATAATGGTATGTCGTGAACCACATGAGGATTTTCATCTCCCCATATGCGGCAATTTTGCTTGTCAACACACCCAGAGAGCTAGAAATGTGCCTCTTTAATCAGAGAAGTGGATTTTCTTTGAAAAATCAGCATGAACTTCCTGCTACTGGAACACGCGTTGAGCGGTGGTTAAGCGATCCATTTCGTAAATTTGTTCTTGCAAACTGGCATTTGACACTTTGCAAACCAGTTATCAGCTTATCTACAGCTTAATTTACAGTTCTGTCAACACAGAAAATTCAAATAGGATCACCCTATATATACTGACAAAACTAACATCTCATCTCCACACGACATAAATTTAGTCAGATATTATGTTAGTAAATGTCAATTGGGAATGTTAGTGGGTTGATTTTGTTATAACATTTCATCTCCACAGGACAGAACAGCAGACAAAACACCTGCTCTGACTGAATTTGCCATGTGTAGACAGCTAGTTATAAAGCGCTTGGTATACTACCATAGGATATACAAAGTGTACATAAAACATACTTGGAGGCTATATTTAAATAACTGTCCTCTTAGCACATAAGTAGCATCATATATAGTAGGTAGATAACTATTATTTAAATCATAATGCTTTAGTGCCATTAAATGACAATCCGCGCATAAAAAAACTTGCAAAAATTAAAATGTTCAATACATGAAGACTTTTGAAGATTTGTAGCTATCCCTATAAATATGCACTTCTATCGGCTTGTGTACAGACACACACACACACACAAAATCACTTTAAAATTTAAAATTAATTTTTTAAACATGACATCAAAAGTTTTTCTAACGATTTTAAAACCTCTTAAGAAGTATAGAAGACTGTTATTATTATGTACATCCACTGTGGTATAAATACTCTACATCAGGGACGAAGCGTCCATATATTAAAGGAAATGAGTGCTTCTGTTTATTTATTCATTCAGTTTAAAATTTCAGAATTTAAATAACATCGTTTACATGGCGACTTCAGAATTGATTTGAGATCGACTTGAAACTCAACCCGCGTTTTTTTAGCTTTACCGGATTGAAAGAATGACCTGAAATCAACTTCAAATTGACAGGCGCTTGCAAATAAATTTTTCTTTTTTAGGTTATGTTTCGCCTCTCTTCTTCTCCGCACCACAAAGTTCATATCAACAGGCTGGAATCCGTTCAACATAGGTTTTTACGTTTTGCTTTGCGGAATTTACCATGGAATGATCCTTTATCTTTGCCACCTTACAGTGATAGGCTGAAATTGTTAAGCTTGCATTCCCTGGAAAAGCGGCGAGACGTGGCAGATGTAATTTTCGTTCATCAAATTTTCAATGGGGCCATTGACGCCCCAAATATTTTATGCAAAATGTACCTTAATTCTAACATTTATTCGTTGAGATCCGTGGACTTGTTTAAAATCAAATTCCACCGGACGGACTATGGAAAGAATGAGCCGGTCTCCCGAATGCTGAGCGTTGTAAATGCCAATGCACAAATTTTTGACTTTTGCCTCAGTAAACATGAACTGAAGTGACTTTTATATAATTTCTAATAATCAATGATTTTATTATGTATTAATTTTTTTAGGCTCGGTTTGAGCTGTTATTGTTACTATAGATACTTCATAATTCATTTTAAATTTTCAGATCGGTTTGAAGTCGATCTGTGTTTACATGCAAATTTCAAGTCGATCAGAAAAATGTTTGTGATCGAATCGACTCAAGTCGGATTGAAGTCGATCCAGGTTTATATGGACGATTTTCGGATTGAAGTCGACTTCAAGTAGGTCATGTAAACGAAGTAAATGTTTCATATTATACAAAAAGAAATGTTTTTCAATTAATGCAGTAAAGTTGAACTGATTTCTTTTGCCTCTTGGAATAAAATTCTTCATAATAGGTCTGTTTTATTTGCCATACCCTACACCAGAGCAGGGTAAGTGGCAAATGAAACGAGCAGGAGTAGGAAAAAGCTTTAATTCAAATGTTTGTAGCGCTGCTTAGCAACCATATTGTAATTAAATGATAAACTTTTAGCTAATACACTTTTTATGGTATGAAACTTAACTAATATCGGTGTGAGAGCTGCCCCTGGTCTGAAAGTAGTGTAGGATTTGCACTTTTGTTGTTTTTGTTTTCAATGTAAAAATTTGCTCTACCCCAGAGCAAGTGGCAAATAAAACAGACCTAATAAAGCCTAAAAAGAAATCATTATTAGGAGAATAAACAAAAGATAAGATACTTATAAGGTTTTTACGCAACAGTTTCTGTTACCATTTCTAGTTCTCAGTAAAAGCTCACATTCGTTCTCATCTTACATAAGTTATAAAATTGTTACCAAGCCTCTATCAAAATCTTTTCTTTTTAATCACATTTAATTTTAATGCCATTTCCTGTTTTAAAAATTTTTTGCATGGAATTTTTTTTGGCCAAAATATAAACGAAATACCTCCAAAGTAGTACGTGACTTGCTCGCATATTAGTTGGGTGGTACGCTCCTAAATGATAAATACAGGAGTGGAAATGTGTAATTCGATTTAGCCCAAATAGTTTCAAAATAGCATAGGAATGGTAATGTCTTTTCGATTTGATTTAATCTCAATCGAATTACATGATTCCAATCCAGTTATCCAAGCAATGCACAAAACACTTTCCATACAATTTTATTAAACTTTTTCGTTGTTAACGAATTGCATTTTCAACCGCAAATACTGTGTATTGAAAGCAGTGGTTTTTAGGATATGCATAATAGTTATTAGTACACCTATAGCTCACTATACGGCCGCTTTTTATACGGCATTTCGCTATAACGGCCTTTTTTTTTATTATGGCACTTTTTCGATTTACACAATGCCCCCAATGTTTCGTTATACGGCCAAAATAAATGCTGTACATCTACATACTTTTAGAGACCTTCTGTTTAGTTTCAGCTTCTCCCTTTAGGCAGCACTGCCACATCTTACCTTATGAAAATATGAGGAACGTTTGGCACAACATTGTCATCACATCACGTTTACGTTATATGTATATGTGGCTTTTTGCTTTACGGACAACTTTTCCGGAACGTATCTAGGCTGTAAAGCGAGGTATGTGTGTACTGTAAAAAGGCAGTGAGTTCGTTTTAAATTTAATTGATTCTATTTGTTAAACATCTTCTAAAAATTATAATGAAATAGTCAGAAAAAATTGGCAGATATTCAATTTTCTTACTGATATGACTCCGTTTCTGGAATCACTGGAATTTTCGTTCAAAAGATATAACTTGCGTCAAAAAAATTAGATTTTATATTGTGTTTTCGTTAAAAAAAAAAGTCAGGCCTCGTGCCTTCTCTACACACAATATCTTGTAGATGAAAAGGATTTTGAAAGTGTACCTACATCCTTGATGAGAGCCCAAGATATAATCATTTGACCTAATATATAATGGCTTATATGAGTGCTCTAAAACAAGGTCAGAAGATAGAAAATAGAAATTAATTACAAGCTTTATATTATTCTGTATAAATGCAATATTGCAGTATATCCGAGTGGTTTCCACATTGTTTCTATAAATTTTCTAAAGTCAATTTTTTTTTTTTTCAATTTTCTTTTGGTTTATAGAACATATTTCCACAAAAAATTCAAACAAAAAGTTTCTACGAAATCAGGCCTGGGCAACTTGCGGCACATCTAATAGTTTCTTCTGGATCTCAAGTGTTTATAGTAATAGACTTATCAATTTGAATTCTTTTATGATACAATTTTTTTTTTCTGCAAAGAATTTAACTTTTTATTAGTAATAGGTATTTATGCCCTATGGTAGGTACTACTATATATATATGCTATATTAGTTTTGTCACTACATTCGTAACACTTTGAAATAGTCATCGTTAGGGCATAGCGTGATTAATTACTTTTCGAGGTTTGTGAACAAATGAGTAATTAAGGCCTTAAGGTAATTAATTCCTTCCTATGTAAAAAAAACTTTTTAAGCAAAAGTGACCAATTTCCAAGAGAAAAACTTATTATATGGAAGAATAAGAAATAAAAAGAAAATAAGAACTATTCTCTTAAAAATGCATATGATTCTCTCTAGCTTTCTATCATTTCTTCAGATTACATTATGTTAGCAAAACAGAGATAGAAATAGATTTATCTTTACTAAACAATTCTAACACTTATGTAAAAAATAAGAATCACTATTCATATAGGAACTAACACTTAAAATATGAACAGAATCTCTCTTCTAATTATTATTCGTACACGCTCCAATGCTCCAATGTTCTAGTCATCATAGAAAGTTAGATCGATTTCTGCATGTCCGTCCGTGCGTCCGTATACAGCGTGAGCAGAAAGTTGACTACATAAATATACGATACCATGGTAGATTTTAGTGAAATCGGTCCAAGGATACTGGAGAAAGGAATAGTCGTAAGGGAAAATAACTGTAAGGTTTTCCAATGTATTTTAAAAACTTATATACCGATTTCAAAAGGTTTTTATGCTATTAGGCGCCAGCCTACTTGTGAATTTGAAAAAGGCCAAACGAAGTTATGGAGAAAAAACCTTGAAATATTACTAGTTTTGGTGTTTTTCTCTCAGAGTTAATTCATTGAACTATACTACAAGTAACTACGAGCCCATTTCTACCATTTCGGCTATAGGGTGATTTTACATTACTATATGTTTTTAAGAACGACTCGGTATGACAGAAAAATACATGTATAGTGTCTTTTAATAGGGACATAACAATTTTGTATCTTTATATGAACGCACCCTTAAACAATAATAATGATCTGTCAAAACGTAGATTAAAGTCAACATTTTCATCATGGTAAAGTTCACGAACGAGCAACGCTTGGAAATTATTAAAAATTACTACCGAAATTCCGAGTCGGTCGCCTCAACTTTAAGAGCGAAAAATCATCCTCAGCGATGGGCTCATTTTTGGCTAAACGGATTTGTCAACAAGCAAAATATGCGTTATTGGATAGCAACAAACCCACATGTGCTTCAAGAGACACCACTGCATTCACAAAAAATCACTGTGAAATCACTGCGTGATTGGGCCGTATGTTTTCGTTGATGCGAACGCTCGCCATGTTACCGTCAATGGAGAGCGCTACCGTGCCATGTTGGAGGATTATTTTTGATCAGAATTAGATGAAATTGATATCGGCGATATGTGGTTTCAACAAGACGGCGCTACAAGCCACACAACACACGTTACAATCATTATGTTATGGCCTTAATGAAAGACCCTTTATTTACTGGATTTTTTTGTGTTACACACTTAGTGACAAAACTAATTTACGTGTAGCGTGTAGCATCACCTTAAGTATACAAGTAAAAGTATAGTACATACTTTATTGTGGTTGTATACAAAATAAATTGGCACTCTTTTTAAATTTAAAAATTTCAAATTGACTCCCGCAGACGTTTGGTTGCCCAAGCATGTCATAAAGATAGTTTTTTTTTTAGAGGGTTTGAAAGATTGTACTTTATTTGTTTCACAAATATCCCATAAAAATGTACACCTTTAAGAGAGGATTGTATAAACGGAAGAAATTTATATTCTGGCAGAAATTCAAACATCCGCAGAAATTTAAAAAAAAAAAAAAACGACCTGACCGCAATCCCAACGAAATATACATATATAGTATGTCCCACTGAATTCATCTACGTTTTTTTTTGTTTTGTTCAAAACGCAAATAGATGACACAATATTTCTTCCGTCATCGTAATCCGATTTGAAAGCTTCCGTTTCTTATGAACACCATTCCTTTAGACGACTTATATATATATACAATTTAATGGTAGTAGATTTTAGATTTTCTTAGAAAATTGGAAATGGGTAGGTAAATGAATAAAGAGACCCATTTTCAAGGAATCATTTTTCAAATTGAAAAATATATATATATATATATATATATATAAATTGTTTTTTGCGGACGCTTTCAACATTTGTGAATTCTTGAAACAAATCAAGTAAAAAAACATGACAAGAAAAGGAAAGCTCTTATTGAATTATACCTGAATAAATAACGTAAAAGTATTAAATTTGCCAACGTCTTGAATTCTATTCTAAACGATAGAAAGAATTTCTGATACTATGGTATAAGATTTTTTGGATCTAAAAAATTTTATCTGAATATGCTTTTTTTGAGCTTATCATCATGGAAATTGATTTGAATTTTATTTTAATTCCACTGGAAATTAAATTTTCTTTAAAGGTTAATTCGTTGATTGTGCATTAAGGTAGCGAGAAGTTATCAACAATATGGAATCTTAAGACTTCTACAGTTCTTCGTATGGGCAAAAAAAATTGAAATTACTACTTTTTTTTGCACGATATCCAGAAATCTTATCGCATTGTTATTGAAATTCATGGTTTTTAGCATTTTTCTAGAGTTTTGGTACTGTCCTTCGTTTGTATGAATATTTCTGGGATTCCTAAGGGGTAACGTAAAGTCACTGATTTATGCTGATAAACCAATGGTCAACTATATTTTATTTTTGTTTGGGTTGGTTAAAGGAATGGGAAATTTTTTACTAATTTTCTTTATATAGTAAATCTTTCTTTTTCCTCCTTCCACAACAATAATGATGATAGTATCACTCTATACTAGCGGTTCCCATCTGGTAGTCCGCGACCCCAAATAGGGTCGAGAGCTTTTAAAATAGGGTCGCGAAAATTTTCTAAAATTATAACTTGAAATATTTATAATCATCTCAAATTATATTTCCAAATTACCTCCCAATATGCATTCATTTCAACTTGGAAATTGTAAAACGATTTTCACACGGAATTCTGAGTGCAAAATCGTACGCTACAGGCTACACCAACACACATATAGATTTGGTATAAATCGTGCATAAATAAAGAGCAAACGGCAAGTCAGGTTTAAAATTTTCCAAAACAGATGTTCACGTATCAGAACGCACCCCATTTTGAAATTTCGAAAAAAAACAAATCGCCCAACGATTTTTTGGATTGTGGTTAATTTTTTTGGGTCGCGAAATTTACTTTAAAAAAAAAGTTGGTCGTGTTGGAAAAAGTCTGGGAACCGCTGCTCTACACTACCATTCAATGTTTCGTTTATTCATTGCCTTTTGAATGATAATATGTGATGTTTGTTTAGGTAACTATCTGAATTTTTATTTATAAACCAGTAACGATTGACAACTTGGAAGCCAACATTGTTCGTACTATTCGTAAAATACGGACGGCATTGCTCGAAAAAGTGACTCAAAGTTGGACTGACAGAATGCGCTTCATCAGGAACAATAGTGTCATAAATTGGTATTTCAACTTAAAAAAGATTTGTGATCACAAATTAACTTTTTATGTTTTTATGCTTTTTATGTGGCAATTCGTCGTAGTAATGTACTTGCCCTTCTAGTAAAAGCCTCATCAACGGTGACGTTCAGGAACTGTCAGAGGAATTTATGTAGAACTTGAAAATAGTGATTCTATGAAAATGAAGAACTCAAAAAACCTTACTTAGCAAAAGTTTGGTAACGATAACCAAAATCGTTGATACAATTGTAGCGAATGATCTAAAATTTGAAAGGAGTGCAAAAGCAAAAGAAGGTGTTTTGCATGTGATCTCCTACTACTCCTATTTGCTAAACGAGAGAAAAAGAAAGTGAAAAATGATACCAAACGTCATCGCAAAGAAATGAAGAATTTCAGAAGAGCCAGGGACCTTTATCACAAAAATTAACTTGATATGCATATGTTTGCATTAATGTAACATATACCATAGACTAATAATAAAGATTTCCAACGACTGTGCATTCAACTGATTCTTTTTGTACAGTGATATCTCGGTACAATATAGATTCATCTCTTTCTTTCACATTAAACTTCTATTAATCCATTCTTCTTTAAGTTCACCTACAACAACAACACTGAACATCACTCTGTCCATTTGGCTTGGACATCTAGGCATAATAATCGATGCATATACTATATTGTTGCAGAGATATAAAAATAATTCAAAATTAAAGTAAAATTTGATTATTTTTATGTCGTTGCGTTCCGCATTTACTATGCGTTAAAATCACCTCATTTAATGCTGTTACATTTCACGTCTAACACATCTTAAGCACTAAACAAGGTCTTAGTGTATATATAGGGTGCCTCAAAATTCACGCATGATATGAATTTTGCGCTTTTTGTCCAATAAAGTGTTGCCAACGAAAAAAAAGACAGCGTGACAGCTGACAGTTTAGGGTTAATAAGACTGGAGCGCTACACGCGAAAGAACAACGCGTTTCCATTGTTGAGCAATATTTAATATAGAAATAATGAGTCATTTCCTGACCGTGCAATTTCCCGTTTTGGTGATTAGAATTAGCTGCCCAGGAATGGAATTTTGTATTTCGATTTGACCCAATTGGATCGTATATACGACTTCGACCAACCAATTTGGTATCGGCTAAAATTGGATCGAAAATATTTTATACTGTGATCGTATAAAATTCATTCGATCAGTGTTGAGTTGTCGAAAACATGTTTTTTTTATGTTTATTGTCATATTTTTAATTTCTTTAATGAAAAAAACCCAAGTACAAGAAATTTGACAATTATTTCCTTAAATTTTTACTAAATTATTGTAGTTTTCACAAAAAAAAAAAAAAAAATAAAATATTTTTTTAAAAATTTTTTTTTTCACTTGAGTTCATGCAAATTGAGTTCATGCAAAAAAATCCCAAGCTTGCAAAAGTTAACTTGAAAGTATTGAATTTAAAAAAATTATCAAGATTTTCATGAAATTACAACCAAATAAGATGGCCCTAAGAGCGAAGTGAAAATTATAAGTATAACAAAATAAAAAAAACGACGCCAAATTTAGGACCGAAGACACTTAAAGATATTTTGTTTCACTGAGACCAACAATTTTAATATTAATTATTAAATATTAATTTAAAAATAATTCAAAACTCAAAACAAATCTAAAACACAAACATTTTAAATTATTGTCTTCAAAAAAAAAACTACCAGCTGTCAAAATTTCATTACATTTCATTGGCCAATTTGAAAATTTATACCATTTGCGTGGAATTCTCAAAGGCAACACTAATTTACGATACGATAATTTTACAGGATGCCAAAAAGAATTCAGATCGAATATTAAATCGAATCGAAAATTCAGTTGGATCGAAATACAAAATTCCATTCCAGATCATGTAATTTAACGCTGTTGGACTTTTTTCTGTAGGGTGTTTTGAAGTACTAAGGCTTTTACCAACAAGTTCACGACCATCCACGGCTTGAAGCAAGAAATTAAAGCAATTAAGCACTGAATCAATGAAATTCAGCCACATTAATGCAAAACGATCATGGAAAATTTCAACAGAAGAGTGCGTATGTGCCAGCAAATCCGTGGAGCTATTTAACTGATGTACTATTCCATACATAACCGAATACTGTATTCTTTATAAATCAATAAAAAATTAATAATTTTTAATTATAAACCTGTGATTCCTATCAAAATTACTTCTTGCGTGGGACACTCTTTACAAGGGAGAAACCCAGAACTTACAAGCACATAAGGCCTAAGTTATACGACGATCATTGTAATGAAGGAAATAATTTTACAATGGAAAATTAACCTATTACAAAGATTATTTCTTAAAAAAAAATAATGCAAAACATGGGAAATAGTTTAGTAAATAGATTTTAAATAAAAAAGCTTAGGTATATCACGTAATTTGTTTTTTATAATTGTTTTTATAATTTGAATCATGAAACATGTTTTAATCGATCAGCTGTTTTGTGGACTGCGTTTCAATTTCATTTCATTCCACTGGAGAACTGCCAAGTTGATTCCTTCATTAGGAATTTTTCGTCCATATTCTAACCTCAAACTTCAGCGTCCAAATAAGAAAATAATAATATATAAAGAAAAATGGAGAAAATTTGTGACTCATAAGAAAAGGAAAGGGAAGAAATAATCTAACTGGATTTGATGAAAAAAATCATTACACGACTTAGCTATGAACGAAAATCTGACTGTAAGTTTCTCTGACATTCGTAAAAGAGGTATAACCACCTTTCATTGAAAATCAAAGAAAAACGTTCGGTTTTCACTAGTTCCACAATTTCCTTCATTACAATGATCGTCGTATAACTTAGGCCTAACTGAAAGACCGCTTCAAAAAAAAACACGACTATTAATGACCTTTTAAATTTTCATATTATTCAACTTAAATCAGATAAAATGAGATGATATTTTACTAAAAATTAATAAAATGTAGAAAACCAGAAAAGAAATAATTTTCTTTGAAACTATAAATGCTCTCAAATCCCATGATAAAATGAAAATATATAACATTTAACTCCATTTACCACCATCATGATTCATATCCTACGGGAACGAATGAATCTAGAAAAATGGTTTCCCGCACATTATTAAACTGAAAATGAATGAAATATTGGGAACTGACGACGGTGAGAAAATGAAGAAAGCATATAAAAATGAAGGTGCCACAATTTTACTTAAACGAGGCTAATATTTTCTTTTAATTTATTAATGAAGACGAATGATATTCCTGTCAATGGAGGATTTTCCAGTAATTTTTCTCTTGAGATTTTCCCGTCTTTTTGAATGAGAATTGAAAAACTTTTAAACACAATGTCGGCGGGGGGAAAAAGAAAAACATTCATTTCTTCAAAATTTTTAACAACATGAGTTATTATGAAAACTTTGTTTCTTTCAGAAAGAGTTTTGGTATAAATAACCTAAAAATATATTAAAGAATTGTTAGCATTTTATTAACGCCTAATAAATATTTAAAATAGATAATCTTTCAATATTCAAGAAAATCATTGAATCGAATTTATAATAAAAACCGAATGACGAGTTTGAAATGGTTTTCTTTTCTTTTTTTTTTACAATTAATCAATATTAAATTAATGAATCATTTTAATTTATATAAAGGCTTAATTTAATTAATTAATTATATTTTCATTTTGAAGAAAGCACTAAGGGTTGACGGCCTGGGGTAAGTTGCACTTATACTAGAGGCACACATAGGGTATTCATAACATAGTTTAAGGATACCATGTCGTATACCATATGTGTGTCGTCGAATACTAGCTGAATACCTTTTCAACTACGTAGCATAAATCTGGTATTTAAATTCGAAAAAGTACGTGGTATTCCCTTTTTTACTTAATTTTTTTGGCCACTGTAATCTCTTCTTTAGTGATTGTCGCGCCTTTTTATTGAAGCGGAAAATAGCGAATGGAATTTTGTAGGTAAGCTGAGCAATTGACACATGTTTACACTTTTTTTTTTTGAAAATATTATTTTAAAAAAGTGGAAAAAGTAATTAAATACGCAAAATTTTATGAGTTAATGAAACCTTAAAATTTATAGAAGTTTGTAGGAATCATATAGAGGATTTAAGAGGAGCGAACAGAAATTTCCATATTCTCCCTGAAATGGCAGAATTTCAAATGTCAGACAAATACTATGGTTGATGTGTGCCAACCCCTTTTTATACCATGGTGCAAGGCTATACTGTATTATCGATACTAAGGTATGAATACCCTATGTGTGCCTTTAGTATTATATTAGATGTCACATCTACTAGAGATATGGCGGTGTGGTGATGCTAGTGATGGAGCGATTATCACCAACATGTACCGGGTCCGGCAATTGAAGTGTCAAAATGTAAAAACGTTGTAATTTTTTTTTTATTGGTCGGTTTTATTAAATTTTATGGAAATGATAGTTTATAATACATCGTTAATTTTACAATTATTCGAATGGTATATAACCGCCTTTTGCCACCAGCTTCAATCTCTTTTTAAACGATGCACACGATGGTTGCACGATGTCTTGGCTTAAACGGTTCCATTCATGAGTCAAATCTTTTTCACCTTATTTTCTTGTGACTCTTAAGTGCTCAGAATTATCGTCAAAACGTATCTTTAACCCAACACGATCGTTTTATTTGTTCAGAAATTATTCCATGCAGAATGTTTTCTTATCCGAAAATACCCAATTTGGTAAATCACCACGAGCGAGCGTACGAAGTAAGTCTTTTGATTGTACAAAAAATAAGAAGGCATCTTTTCACCAACAAAAAATTTTTAATACTGACAGACAATATGTCAAGCAACAATTATTCGAATGTTATGTAACCGCCCTCTGCCTTAACCACCAGCTTCAATCTCTTTTTAAACGACGCACACGTTGCTTGGACGATTTCTTGGCTTAAACGGTTCCATTCACAAGTCAACTCTTTTTTTAAACCGGCCAAGGTAGTGTGTTTTTTTGTAAGCCGCTGTTTGTAAAAATCCCCAAATGGAATAACCCAACGGATTCAGATCTGGTGAATACGGTGAATTTTGAAGTTTGAAGCGCAACAATTGAATTTCGTTTAAGGTCCATTGTATAAAAAATAACAACGCGTCTTTTCGCCAACAAATAATTTACAACTGACAGTTAATATTTCAAGCAACACTCATGTTAAATTTTAGTATTGCAAGATTTTAGGTTTACATTTGACAGCGATTTGAATTAGACGAACACTTCAATTGCCGGACCCGGTAGTTGTGTTGGATTTAAACAAAAAAAATTAAAAAGAAAAGAGAATTCTGTTATGATTAGGGTTGTCTGATATAGAATAATTTTAATCCGTGGAAATCAATTGCCTCCATTTGCAAAACAGATGGCGCTGTATTTGAATCAACGTTAAATGGTGTGCGATGAGATTTCATCATATCTTAAATCGAAAGCTTCTTTCAATTTATTCAAACAATCAGCATATTTATGATAGCTGGTTTGTACAGAAGAGCTGGTATTATTTAATTTTTCAAAATGAGTTGCATCATTATTTCTCAATTGGACTTGTCCACAAATATAATTTGAGAGTAAAAGATTTCATTTCAACACAACTTTCTGTAATTAACTTGTTTTCTCCTTGAAGTTACAAATTTAAACTATTGATGCAGTGAGTCACATCCACAAGAAAATTTAAATCCAGCAACCAATTATCACCTAATAATTCTTCAACAGATTTGTTTTGTAATTCCATGAACATCTTAATCTCTTCCTTCAAATCTAAAAAACTTTTTAAACATTTGCCTCTACCAAACAGCATACTACTTAGCCAAAAATAAATGACATCACCATAGTGCGAGTTTAGTTCTTCCAAACATTCTTGGAATTGCCGAAAAAATAGTCCACGATTACAGATAACACTAATGGTTTTTCACTGAACGTTTAAACTCCGTTTAACTTTGGGATTAAAGAATTTTGGATTGAACAGCTCGAGTTTAATCTGTGTAGGCCGATTAAAATTCAGCTTAACCTAATCGGCCGATTTACAGAGTTTAACCAATCAAAGAAGAAGAAGATAAAATAAATGTCAAAAAATATTCGAATTTAAATGCACTGAAATTAAGATTTTAGAAACAAATGCTTTTGAAGTGAAACTTCTTTGGCCGCCATCCTTTTATGCAACGTTTTCTGACAGTTTTCCGTCATGAAACGTTGCATTACAAAAATTTTATTATATGGACGTCAGAGACTATTACATGTTCGGCAATATTTTCGAGGTTTAAATGGAGATTACTTCTATAGTTCTACCTCCCATCGGATTGGCGCTGTAGTCGATACAAATTTTTCAACTTTTATAAAGAAGTTATATACGATTGAAATGTTCGACAAAGTTGTGGACATTTTTATGGGGATTAATTTCACCCATAGTAGAAGAATAACTCGAAGGAATTGTAAATGGTCACAGTACAGAGTTGTACGCGCTGTTTTATTATTATTATTTATTTATTATTTAGAACGTATTTCTTCTAAAATTCAACATTCGACAAATTAGGAATAAAATTTAATATTTTATAATGAACATGGAAGAATAACAACACACTGTGGAAGAAAGTATGAAATGTTCCGTAACCAATTTTTTCAAAGACTTGCTCTTTTTATCGACTTTCGATGATCATTTCACCAAAAATTGTTGATCCATTAACTTTTTTTGAATTATATTAAAGCCAGCACATTTTATGTCCGAAACAAACCAGTTCGGTCTTATTTGATCTGTACCAAAATAAAACCCTATGGTATTAAAATACAAAGGGACTGGTTCGGTTTTTATTTATGCCTAGATTAAAATGAGTCTAGCGTATCGGTTCAGTTTCCGCATAAAGGCCGCACACAGCCGACATCCTATTCTGACGGGAAAAATCAGAAAACTAGAAAGAGATGGATTTTTGCAATTTTCACTAGGATTGATCAAATAAAAATATCAGAGTCTCCCCACACAATTTAGAAAAATTGGTAATGTGCGACGGTATCGTGTGTGATTATTGCGAGAGTATGCATGCACCCTCAGATGAAGTGCCATATAAATCAGATAAACATGTTCATCTGTTTTTGAAGGGAATAATCCGCAGATCGAAAATCAGTTTGAAGAAATCAAAAATGCAGAAGCCGACAAAATATGTAGGATGATTGTTTTCTCCCTTTCTGTTTAAACAATCTTTGTATAGTGTTATTCAGTATTATGCATCAGAAGTATGATGTCGGCTGTTTGGAGATTGGCCTTAAACGTTCTGAGTGATAACTATATTATTAGCAAAGTGTAACTAATGATAAAGTATGGAAAGTTCCTATCCCTACCGCAATACACAAATACTAGAAGAGAAATACGAATTTTTAAAGCCATTCGCGTGTTTAACTAATTCTGGTTACTTCGTTAGCTTTCCATTTTTTATCATTACTTATACTTTACTATTAGTTCCATTTAACTGTAACGTGACTGTAGGCCTATACTTCCTTTTTATATGTTCTCTTCGAAAAACATATGTATTGTAATTGTGAAATTTTATTTGAATCGAAGAACTTTTTCTATGTTTCTCAAAAAATTTCATTAATTCCGAAAAGATTTTGAACGTAGAAAAAAGAAGAATTTAAAGTATTAAATTTAATATAATTATAAAAGTTTTTAATTATAATATATTTAAAACATGTACGAGAAGCAAAAAAAAAAACAGTTTCCTGAAAGTAGATTCGTAAAATCTCATTAAAAGAAAAAATTCCTTGATTTTATCACCTGTCTTTGAAATAGAAATGTACCCAAACAGCAGCAGCAGCAGTCGAAGGATCCACACAAACATCATTCCCCAAAAATGATATTAAATTTTATAATAAAAATTTTTTTTTTCGTTTTCATTTTTTATTATTTACATTTAAAGCATCTTTAACTCCCATTGGGAGGAATTGTTTTATTACAAGAGTCGTGAATTTCTCGAAAGAAAATTACATAACTCCGCACACACTATCTTCTGGTAATAATAAAGTGAAGTATTCACTACGTTCTAATTTTCTGTTAAAAAGGGATTATCCTTCAATAAGTTTTGTTCATATTGATGAAGGGAGGTAGAAGACACAATCATCAAGAATTTAATACCACATATAGAAAGGCTTTATACTAAAGCTATAGATAATGTTCCAAAGAAGACTTTTATAGCAGTTATTAAGGTGAAGATACACGAACAGAGAATTTGGTTTACGGAGACTACTATTGTTGATAGGAGATTCATGTATACACATCGAAGACTCGGAGAATTTCTGCAGACAGAACGTCTCCGGAGATAATCTCTGGTTTTAGTTCTCCTACTTAATGATTGTTCAGATCATAATGGTCCTACTGAAATGACAATTAGAAAAGTCGTAATAAAAAATTGAGGACTGATTTAGTAAAAGGTCGAAAGACTCAAATTCGCTGGCCCCTCGGTTGCTCAAAAGAGCATATTGAATTTTTTTTAGGGAGAATGTTTAACAATGTTGGATTACATTCTTCGGGCCTATGTGCCAGAACCGATCTACAAAAACAATCCCCGATTTAAAAGCCTGAGATAGAGTCGTAATCCAAGATTTTGATCGAAAAGTTGGCATCTGTAAAGCAATAAAAAACTGTAATTTATCTGAGATTGCTTTTCATGCATAATTTCCATTTCATTCACAATAAAATAATCTCTTTCTTAGATGTAAACTTTTAACCAAACTTCGGAATATATTTATCCAATAAGCAATTAGAGTTTCCTCTTTACTAGTCCTATATTTAACCACTAGGAATTTACCTGTCCTAAGACGTGATGCTAAGAGTTTTACTTTACGAATCACTGGTATTTCATGAAATTAATTCGAACATAGAATATTAACAGCAACCTCTCAACCCTAAATTATTTTACCCAAGCGGAGACATACCTTATGTCATCCTATCTAAAATATATATTCCAAGTTAATCGAATTAGGGACATCTTTCTATTTTCTCTCTGCAAATCCACACCGAGTGAAGATCTGAAAATCTGTTTAGTTGTTCGTAAGATTGGAAAAATATCCCTCAAAATAATATATCAAATACAGACAAAAGAAAACTTGGGGCTCCACAGCGCCCCAAGGTATAACAGGTATAACCGTGCGGGGTTCAGCAATAGAATTTGCAATGAAAATTTGAATAATTTCGGTGAACATTTCAATCATGTGTATATATATAAAATGTACAGAAACTTGTATTGACTCCAGTGCGAAAGCGATGGCATCTTTCAGTTCGTTTTAAAAATGCATTATAAATAAAATGGCAATAAGTTTTCAATATTTCCCAACGTTGATCAAGCGTATGTCGACTCATTTCATTCACCCGGAATATAATACTGAATTTCTGTCACTTGACATATGACATTAGAGCTATGAGCGGCGAAATAACCGAAATAATTATTCGCCTCCCGAGACATATTTTGAGGAGTGGAGACCCCAAAAACTGAATCTTCCGACCAAAGTGTCTCTCAATCTCACGGGAGATTTTTCGGTCTTATAAGAGTTTTCACAGACCAAAGCGTAAGCAATTATAAAGAATACCTGCCGTATTAATTTTTGCTCGATTTTAATACAGAAAGCAATAAGAAACCAGAAGAAAAGTTTGGAAGTCATAACGTAGTTTACACGTGCTTAACTCAATGTAATTGTTGGTACTTGGATCTAATTGGTCAATTTTCTTTTAGTCTCTAAATTTCTATACTTAATAATTACTTCAAACTGCGACATACATACATACATACATACACACATACAAATTAAAATCAGATTCTGACGTAATTCGATATTCAGTTAAATTTGTCGCTAATCGATTTACATTCGCCGCGAATCTAATTAAATTACTCATAAATATTAAATAAATCTCGTTCTTAATCCAGTTTAAAGTTCTCATCTGTCAAGACTTTCTTAAAGTCTCTGTTCATGTATCTTCACCTTTAAGTTTAACTATAGTATTTTGTGATATGGATAAGAAATAAAAGGAATCTAACTATACAAACAGTTTTCAGCTACCAAATGTATATTTGCATTTTATTCAAATATTTAAAAGAGAGATATGTATAGAGATATACTGGTATTAATATTTATGTGTTTGCCTTAAACTAAGATTTAATTTTAAGATACACATAAATATCAGGTGGGTTAAATGTAAATATAGCCGGAAAATTGTCGACATGAGTGTAGATGTTTAAAAAGGGAAATCATTCGAAAAGTCTTGTTAGAAGTTATTACCAGGTTAATGAGGAATATTACATTGTTTTCAAATCTAGAGATATACCTATAAATATTGTATGTACATGTGTGTTTTCCTTTATAATCTTTTAATCGAGAAACAATATCCTTTTATTGTTGATATACGAAATTTCTATCGTATATGATTTTGGATGAAAATTCTAATAAAAGACAAATAGATGTTTTAATGTAAATTAATTTATTTGTTAACAATTGGAATTAAAAACAGATTAAATATAGAATATTTGCTTTTCAATTTATGTGTTAATAAAGTGTAACAAAATATTATGGTTAATCATGTGGGTAACACTATATTTTCATAATATAAGGGCACACTATTTTAGTTATAACTATTTTTTATATGAAATTTATTTTTACCAAATGAATACGGGACCTTTACCTCAATGATAAATGTTAAAAAAGTATTAGGGACTTGCTAGTTTGCTGGATGAAAACTTCATACAAATTCAAGAAGAGCTTGTCAGACTATTAAAGGCGCCGCTCAAAAAATTTCAGTCCATTTATATCCAATGGGAAAAATCCAGAAAGGAAAAAAATCGATGCCTCACATATTGAGTAAAGATAACATAATCAGACGATATGTTCTCACACCCTTTTCTTTCTTAAGTCTTAAAGAGACAAAAATCCTCTATACACAATTATGACGCGCAATTATAGGATAATCCCAAATTAAATCAATCAAGGTTTGATCCTTTCCAATTTTAACGTCTGTTGCAAAATCAAATATTCATGAACATAAAGTACAGCGGTCTGTGTTTGATGTAATATAGAAGAAAGCGTCTACTATACTACAAGCTTCTAAAACCTGTTGCCAAGGTTAACTAAGTCAGGGACGATGTGGAACATTGTCACAGGACAAAGAACTTTACAATTGATTTTGCTTCACGACAATACTTGCTGCTTAAAATTCTGATGTCCAACTTGGACTAAGAATTACTTTCGTTGAAGCTCATTTTCCAGATACGACTCCCTCAGATTACTAATAGTTCTGATCACTGCAGAGCTTGAAAGGAATTTCCCATAGTTGAAGATGTTCAAAAATGGGTTTATAACTAACTACTTTGCCTCAAAACCGCCAATAAACACTTTTAAGCTATAAATATTGCTATTTATGTGACTGCGACATATTTTCAAATTGGAATATATTCGGGCAACATCTGTCCATTTTATATATTAAAAGGCTCAAGTGCACTTGTTTGTCGCCGTGTACAGTACTTTGCGAAAAACACTTTTGCACAACCGTTGTACCAACGCCCAATAAACTGCAAATTTGCCAAAGTGCAATTAATTAATACAATAATTATAAGGGCTTAGTTTCGGACCATTTTTGGTATGGTAATTTACCACACTATTGGACTTATCTCCTTGGGGCTGAGGAAAAAATGTATGTTAATAATCCTCAAATCATTATACATACGTAGAACAAGATTTAAGGGGTTATTAACGAAAATTTTGCAGCTATTTCTTTCTCCACTATCCTTAGACCAATTTTACTAAACTTTATAATATTTTCGCCTATTTATATCATGAATGTATGTAAGTAATTTGAACAAAATTACTCCACAAGTTCCCAAATTATACCCGAAACAATAAAAAAAAAAACGGCAAAACTTTCGGGTCACCTTAGTTTTTGCTTTAAAACTTCGCTTCCCCTCAGTTGATTCTCCTGAAATGCAAACCAAGTTAAGGAAGAACCAAATGAACCAACATTGTAAATTTCATCAAAATCGGTTATTACAGTTTACAAACCTATGTATCTATAAGTGCCGGATTACACGCGGTAGAAATCTACCGTCAAGTTTTGGGTAGAAAACTACCAAACCGATTAGACGAGGAATGTTTATACCGCAGTCTTTTATACAAGCTACACAAGGAGTGTATTAGTGTGTCTGAGCACAGCATCACTCGAACTTAAACCGTCAAACTGTTAGGATCTACTATTTTACCATTTCCTATGTACTTTTAGATTATGATTACCTGTTGACGGTCAGTAAGCGAATGGCGCGCTTGAATTTTCAATTTTTTTCGAAACCGACACAAACAGTGACTCTTGTTTGTGTGCGTAAAAACCTCCGTTGTGCCAACATTTCGAGTGGTAGATCTTCTGCCTCACCCCCAACCCACCGATACCTATGTCTGCGGTAGAATTCTACCCAAGAAACACCGCGTGTAATCCGGCACTAAGTGTCGAAAAGTCAATTTGACCTTTCAACTTCACTTATTCAAATATTGAACTTTCAAATTTGTATCATATAATTTTTTTTTGTATAGTAATTGAAGTTTCCTCAAAACATATTCTAAATAACTTAGTTACTATATAGTAAGCTAAATTTGATTAAAAGATGAATTTGCTTCGTTCAAAAGAGCCCAAAACCTAATTTTCTAGTTGATTACAAAAGAATTAAAAACTTTTACTTGATGGAAGATAAATATAAAGATAAAGATAAAGTTTCCCTATAAAAAAAGCTTCTATCCATATAGTTAGATGCACATTATGCATATTTGTAAGGATAAAACTTTATTTGTACTAGTATGTCATCGTAATCGAAAATCAAAGTAAACCATTTTGCATTGGGGACGAGTGATGGAATATTTAAGAAATATTTTCGTGTAATTCTAGAATCACAAACTCAATATCATATTTGTGCATTAGAAGGATGTATAAATAGTTCTAGGAGTTTGCACGTATCGCATATCGAAAAGAATAATTATGATATACGTAAAGGGTGCGGATCTTTTGGTTCGTTTTTGAAATAGCGGTTATTTCGCCGCTTCTAACTCTAATGTCATCTGTCAAGTGACAGAAATTCAGTACTATATTCCCGGCGAACGAAATAAGTCTATATATGCTTGATCAACGTTGGGAAATAATGAAAATTTTTTTCCATTTTACTTAATATGCATTTTAAACATGAATTAAAAGTTGATGCTACTCGGGTTCGAATCTCAGTGCGGCCAGGAAAAGGTTTTTTTTTTTTTAGAAAAAAGAATTTCAGAAAATTTCCTAGATTTCCAATTACCGGGAAAATATTTCAGGAGAAATGTTATTTTGCAAAATTTTATAATTTCCTAGCCGTCTCGTGAAATATTATTTGTTTATTTATTTAAAAAAAGAATATTTAATTTTTTTAACCTCAAAAAAATTACTCTAGTTAGGTACGCAACCAAAAAATTCCTTTAAATAATTTCAGTGGTTCGAATATTCGAAATTAAGAACTTACCACTGTGTTCAAAAAGTAAGGTGAATTTTGTTTGAAAATTAACAATTTTTATTTATTCTTCCAAATCGATTTCATCCCTCTCAAAATAATCCCCCCCAACTACAATACACTTATGCCAAAGTTTTTTCCATTCTTTGAAGCATGCTAAAAACTCGTCCTCAGGTATAGCCTTCAATGCGCGTAGCGATTCACGTTTGATCTCTTCAATCGACTCAAAAAGATTTCCCCGGAGTGGTCTGCTGAGCTTTGAGAACAGCTAGAAGTCACACGGTGCTAAATCAGGCGAATACGGTGGTTGTGGAGCGACATGAGTGGAGTTTTTGGCGAAAAACTCACGCTCCTTTTCGAAAAAATTGAGAAATTTTGGCACCAAACGCGATTTGACTTTTCTGAGGCACAAATGATCCTTCAAAATTGCTTGCACTGATCCAATTGATATTGCAAGCATGTCGGCAAGGTCTGGAATTTTTTCGATCACCAATTCTTTGATTTTCTTGATGTGTTGCTCATCAATTGACATCGATGGTCGTCCAGAGCGTTCCAAGTCATCAACACGTTCTCTGCCTTCTTTGAAGTCTTTGTACCGCTTGTAAACATTTTTCTGTGACATAGTCTCGTCACCGAAGGCCTTTTGTAACATTCAATACGTTTCCGCAAGCAAAATTTAATAGCACTTCTTTGCTCAACAAAATTCGACATCGTAAAAATCGCCAAATTCACTTTTCTTTGTTCACGAAACCAAGCGTAAACTAAAAACTAATGATGATATTGACATGTAATTTGTCACAGATGTCACTACCAGTCCTACCAATTTGAAAAAAAATGCATTTGTCCGATTCGGTTAACGCGGGAAGTTTAAATTAAAAATTTTGAACACAGTATAAGAGAAATCGTTCTTTTGAGAAAGTAAATTAGCGCTCGATAGAATTCCCAATGAAATACAGCAATTAATATCTTTGACTTTGTATTTCGTTTGTCCATTTATAGCGCTTGAGAAGATATGTATAGTAAATTCGAGAAATTTCACGCATAGTTTAAAGTTTGAACAAATCTAGTTATTGAGGAGTTTTTTTGAGAATTTTTTATAGTCATACTTTGTCACGGTTGCAAACACAAAAACTTTTCACCAAATTTAAATTTCACAAAAATACCAGATGTATCAAAGAGTTCTCGGCAAAAAAAATGATGCATGTTTGGATTTAAATTACAATTTATTTTTTAGTATAACATCCTGTAATCTCAATACATAATAGTCTTCTGAAAAATATTATGATGAATATTATGATGAACATTATGATTGTAATCGAATAACACTAAAATTCGTAACATAAACTGGATATAATATAATATTTTATCTTGGGAAAGAATGTGGTTTATTACATTACATAGGATCTGAATCTAAAGAGTTTTTAATGAGTTTGAAATAAAGTTGAATTTCATTTACCAGAGAAGTTTATATCATATGTATACAATAATCCCGCACCCTGAATGTCTGTTGCAGTATAAATGTTCCTTTGATATTTATATTAGACCGATTTCTGATATCAACAATTTGGAACATTAAAACGGATTTTGTTTATTTTTTTCGGATGACCAAATTGAAATACACTGCCAATGGAGACACTGCAATAATGGTTTCTTGCTTTAACTGGTTTTTTAAACAGTGCTTATCTCGACTTTAACTTTATGTGCTCGTTAATACTAGAGGCACACATAGGGTATTCATACCATAGTTTAAGGATACCATGTCGTATACCATATGTGTGTCGTCGAATACTAGCTGAATACCATTTCAACTACGTAGCATAAATCTGGTATTTAAATTCGAAAAAGTACGTAGTATTCCCTTTTTTACTTAATTTTTTCGGCCACTGTAATCTATTCTTTAGTGATTGTCGCGCCTTTTTATTGAAGCGGAAAATAGCGAATGGAATTTTGTAGGTAAGCTGAGCAATTGACACATGTTTACACTTTTTTTGAAAATTTTATTTTAAAAAAATAGTAAAAGGAAAGAAAAAACGCAAAATTTTATCTGTGGATGAAACCTCAAAATTTATAGATATTTGTAGGGCTCGTATAGAGGATTTAAGAGGAACAAAAGAAATTCCCATATTCTCGCTGAAATGGCAGAATATGTCAGACAAATACTATGTTTTATGTGTGCCAACCCCTTTTTATACCATGGTACAAGGCTATACTGTAGTATCGATACTAAGGTATGAATACCCTATGTCTGCCTCTACTATTAGACCGATTTCTGATATCAACAATCTGGAACATTAAAACAGATTTAGTTTATTTTTTTCGGATGACCAAATTGAAATACACTGACAATAGAGACACTGGAATAATGGTTTCTTGCTTTAACTGTTTTTTTAAACAGTGCTTATCTTGACTTTAACTTTATGTGCTCGTTAAGGGAAAAATTCGTCAAGATAAATTGAACCCTGTCATTTTTGTGCCGTTTTGAAAATGGAAGACAACAAAGGATCATTTAAGACACTTGATTCTTATTGGAAAGGTAAAAATGCCTTACAGGAAACAAAAAAGATATTCGCTGTTTAGAGAGAAGAGATGTGCGCAAGTGGTTCCCTAAGTTAAGAACTGGTGATCTCAACTCTAAAAACCAAGAACGTTTGGACAGATACTGATACTGATTGAGAATAATCTGAAATATAGGACATGCGTAATGACGGAGATACTAAAAGTATCACGACTACCAAGAATAAGAACATTTTGAGAAGTTTGATTGCATAAGTTGCTGCCATGTAAAGATTTCCCATAATTTAACTGAAATAAATTTAATTTGAATTTAAATTTGTACAAACGCAGATAGCGACACGCAACCGGATGCAACAATGTTAAAAAAGCTGTTGAACTAAGCGAAAAGAACCATCGCTAATTACTCTAAAAGGCGATCTTTATCCAAATAAGGAATGCTATATAGCTTCTACTAAATAAGTAAACCAGTGTTTCCCAACCTTTTTTGTGCCATGCCCTACCTTAGCCACCTTTTTTGTGCCATGCCCCACATTAGCCTTTCTAAAATTCTTATGCCCCCCCTATGTAACATACATAATTTTTAATATTAAAAAATTGAATTGTTCACTTAAGAAACTAAATTTGGAGCTCATGTTTCCTTTGACTACTCAACAAAAATTATTGGAGCTTGGTTGGAATGTACCATATTCACTTTCGAATTATTATTTATTCAAGCGTTTACAAACGTTTGTTAAGGGCAAGAACTTAAACCTTCTGGACGTTTTTAGAAACTATTTTCAGCATTGTTTTTTTCGGAGAAATCTGAGAAATTCTAGGAAGATGGAATCTTCATATTGCGTGAAAAGAAATGTTGAAGAAAGGTTCTGGAACGGTCAATACATAATTACATAAATAATATATTGTAAATATCGACATGCACAAAATTTACTTTTGAATGCAACTTAAAAATCGATAGGAATTTCCGGCCAACCTAAAATTACTCGCAATAATATTGCACTATATTTCCAGGAAATATTCCACGACTTTTCTTGATAAAAGAAAAGTCTGGAATTTTCAAAAACACAAAACACGGAACACATTATTAGTTCTATAAAAAAAAAATCACAAACAAATCACTTTTCGAGAAACGTCAAGAATAAGCTTCTCGTCAAAGGATGGAAAACACGTTTACATGCAAGAAGTTTCTCGAGTTTAGACCGATGAGTATATAAGGAGGAACATCGTTGAAACGAGAACAGTTGAAGTCTAAACTTCGTCCGAGATTGAATAAAAACAGTGATTTGAAACGTGATTATTTCTAAAGCTATTACAACGATGATTTGAATCTAAAAGTAAAAATAGTGATTATTGAAAATAGTGATTGTATATTTTGTTAAAACTGTGATAAATTAATTGTAATAATTAAATTATTAAAAGACAAATATTTTTAAGATTAATTGTTAACGCAGAAATAATTATAAATAAAGTTTATACACTAAATTCACATAAATAAAAAGTGTTAACATTTTCATAACATCGAACCAAAAAGGAGTAGCACGTCACAATATTGTTACTACGGATTTCACCGCTTATTACCTTGTTAATATGATGTTATGGTGCTTTCTATATATTTTTTTCTGTTGCATTTTTATGTAACGTCCAAATGATTCAACCGATCCGAAAGAAAATCGGTATCCGGATCAAAAATTATGGATCTAAGGTTGATTTGCAGAAGAGATGGATTGGAGCGGGTTGTTAGCGCAACTAATAGAGAAAATTGTTAGTTGAATTGAACATTTTTAAATCAGTATTATATCCCTTTCGATCTTTTTTAATGGTGTACTTTTCCCAATCCTCACCAAATTAAATATATTTTAATAAAATTATTTATTTATTGTATATTTCTTTAAAATCGATTAAGTATTTTCTAAGATAAAATAAAATCTCAAATTTCACATCGATTTCAAATTGTTTCCAGAAACAATAAGGATAGATTCCCAAAATGTCAATAATATCGAATAACATCAACATGTTCAATAGATATTTTCTAATCCAGGGCTTTTAAAAAATTTTGTTTCAGCGACTCACTTCGCCAGTTGATATATTTCGGCAATCTCGATTGAAAAATGGGATTAACAAAGGATGTATATTTATATTGCACTACACAATAAAATGTTCCATAATCTCTTTTAATAACAAACAATCACTCACATTTCCGTTCGCCCGTTTTGAATTCAAGGAAGTTTTAGATTGTTTCCCTGATGGTTGAATTCATCGAAACACAGGATAGTTCCATTTGGAGCTTGGGCAAGTAAGCTCACAATGTGATTATCAAAGAGATTTTGAAAGTAATTATTTGAAGTGTGTTAACACTGCGGAATATCAATATCGGGATAATGCGTAACAATGTTAATACCGAAATATTCATGTCGTACATTATCAACTTTTCAACGCCCGCAATCCATTTCTCCAGGAACAGATTCACGTCCTTAAATTAAATTTAATTTTTTGAACTGAACTAAAGGACACGTTATTAGTTTATGTGATGCCTTAACGGGCCTGCGAAAGAAGATCTTCGGAAAACCATTCTTGACCTTGTCGGATGTCCGGAATCTGAAGGTGGAATCTTTAATCGATTACCTGAAGAAGACAGAACTGTTTCCAGAGTTGGGACAAGCTACCACTCTGTAAACGGTATACAGGTAATTAGGCTTTTTTCCCATAGGTTTTCCTGGAAAACTTGTGCGATCCCAGGACATATGTCCAGATTCTCCCGAGGGTACAATGGGTCGCAAGGGCTAAGTGCCTCCTTAAAAAAAAAGGACACTCAAATTTCGACCTGCCTTTTGTGTTCAAATTCCTTGAAATGCATGACCTTATTTCTAGTTCAGCTTGCTCCACCCAATTTTTCATCAAGCTACTGATATTCATCTGGACTTTACAGAACAAGAAGATTTATCTAAATCTAGAGGTAGGAATTTTTTACCATCACAAACCTTTAGTTCCATTAAAGTTAAATAAAGCACTAACTCAAGGCTGAGTAAATTTAAGTTAACGACGATAAGAGCGAACCATGGGACTTCATGATTCGAAATACTAATCCCTCACCAATAAACTATTGACGTATTCGATTACACAGATCAAAATATCACTTTTTATAAGTGTATAGTCAAAATCAATTTGAAAGAAATAAATATTACATATCCAATAACATATATGTACATACTTTCTCAACTTTTAGATCTTTGTGAGCGGCCTACATATCCATAAGCTATCCGGAAATAGAATATTATTTCATAAAAAATGCTTTCAAATAATCAATTAAATAAAATCAATCAACGTATCAAGGTATCAGACGACGTGAGTTCTACATAATATAGAAGAATAAAATAAAATTGATAAAAATACACTTATGTTTTACTACAATACAATAGAACGAGGTTTATTTTTTACATTTTTGTTCTAAGTTGCGACAACGTTACATTGAAGTGGATAACGTTGCCTTAAAACCTATTATAAAACTAGGTAAACTATATGGTTGCACTTGATACGTACCAAAGTATGGTGGCGAACCTAAGACCCGCGAATAAGGCACCGACTTACGCAGGTTTTTTAAATGACCCACGCGTTGATTTTTATAAACTAAAAATACTTGATTAAAAAGCAAATAAATGGTTAACAATAAATCGCAATTCAATTAAATTCAATAGAATTAGAAAGAAATATTTGTCTATTAACTTTTCAAAAGTAGCTCATTTTCATTTGACTGGCTATGTCAAGAAGCAAAATTGTGGGCTTCTGCAAATCCAAGAACATTTGATTGTTCATCACATTAAACACGTGACATTGTCTATTGTGCTTTATAGGCTGGCGGCATCATTGGTCCTTAATCGATGCGATTAAAAATTTTATCAACAGAATCGACGTCTGCAAACGTAGTCATGATGGACATTTACCAAATTTTCATTCATAAATTGTAGAGTCTATACAACATATTTTAATAAAGAAATTCAGAACTTTCATACAATATGTGTATTTAGCGTGAGTACACTAGGGCATGGTAAAAATAATTCATTTTCGATGTAAGCAAACAAGAGTTATTTGAACAATTGCTTAAAAAATTCTTTCCTATGTTAAAAAATTTTTTTTAAGGAAAAATGACTAATTACGAAGAGAAATAAATTATTATCTGGAAGGAAAAGAAATAAAAATAAAACAAAAAATTTTGTCTTGAAAATACATATGATTCTCTTTATCTACCTATCATTTTTTCAGATTATATTATATTAGTACAACAGAGATAGAAGAAAATCTAGCTTTAATAAACAATTCTAATACTTGTATAAAAAATTAGATTTACATACAGGAACTAACACTTAAAATATTTCTAATATGCATAACAAAAAAATCTCTTCTATTCGTTTTGACCTCAAGTCTATTAGAGTAACTATGACTTTTCTTTGGTTATCTGTCAATACTGGTTACTTCCTTTAGATTTAGTAGATTGTTAAACGACGCCCGTTAGAAAAACGTTGATATTGTCCTAGGACTAGACGAGAGGTATTAAAATATACGAACTTATTACCTATAAATTTAGTAGTTCACGTTTTGATCATTTCGGATGGTGCGAAATAGTGATTTTTTCACATATCAACTATTCCCTGACGAATGCAATTAATGGGAACCTAAAGTTCCTTGCATATAGCGCAGAGGATCCCTGGAAAGAAGGTGAACTGTTGCGTTAATCTATCTACAGCATGTAAATGTAAACAGGTAGTGTCGAAAGCAACTCATATTTTGATGGTTATATGGCATTATGTAAGGCGGAACAGACCGGTGGGAGATCTAGTGAGTGTAACAGTAGTACTTCGAGTGAGAAATCGTGGGTTAACTCTGAGAAAAACAACCAAAACTAATAATATATCAAGATTTTTTTACATAACTTTGTTCCTTTTCTTTAAATCCGTTCTAAATCACAGATAATTAGTTACATATCGCATAAATATGCTATATTCTTGAAATTGTATATTACTTTTTAAAATACATCGGAAATACTTTATGAACATGTCTATTTTTTCATATAACTATTTCTCTACGATCCTTGGACTGATTTTACTGAAATTTAACATAGTACGGCCTATTTATGTATGTATTTATGTATGTCAATACTTTATATAATATATATATTATATAATAAAACTGCTGCAGCAATTTTCCAATGAAATTCGAAAAACGATAGCCAAGTGTTTGCTTTATAACTTCGCTTCCTCTCGGCCGATTTTGAAGAAACCCATATTGTTAATTTCATCATAATCGGGTAGTGCATTTTTGAGTTATCTTGTAGAGGAATGGACGGAAGGATAACCGGAATTAATGAAACATAAGAACAAATAAATAAATTCAAGATTAACAAACATTAACTATAAAATTTTAAGTGTAATTTAAAAGAATTGGTTTTGCCTGGAAGATCAAGTCAAATTCAAACCACACCATTTATTTATTGTTTAATTTTAAAACAGATTGTAAATCATAGCCTAAGGATTTGATTTACACAATAGCTCCCGATTCCTAATGTTCACATTGTCACATCTCCATAAAAGTTAGATACTTTTCCACAAAAAATATTGTTAAAAAGTGCCAAAAACTTTCTGTTGTTTTTTCCAGCATGGATTAGAATATGTAGAGAGATACATTTTGGATGCAAAGCTAATACAACTTCTACATAATAAATTTGCCAGTTTTAAAGATTTTATTTTCATATAGAAACCAATAAATTATAAAATTACAGAAGTTCCAAGATTTATTGGGTATATTCCATTCGTTCAATGAATGATACCAAATTTTATTTTTTATTCATACACTGTTATCTGGAGATCGCCATTTTCACATACAAGCACAATATTTGATATTTGATTTACAAAGTTTATAAAGAATGGTTCATTATAAAACCCACCTGCACTGTTATTATTGAATCAGTTAGGGTCAACAACTTGAATAAGCCTAAGTATTGAATTAGGTTTCTTCCATGTTCCGTGTCAAAAAAAAAATGGGATCAGAAAGAGAAAACCTAAATAAATAGAGTTCATATGTATCTGCTACTTCATTTCCCCTGAGATCTAAATGAGCCCGAAACGCCCAGAAACTCAAATATCCCCGAAGACCAAATGGGCTTGAGACAGATGTCCAAATTTCAAATACACTGAATAACGCGTTCTAGAGATATCGTATAGTACAAGTATAAACAGAAATTCTTTAAAAACATGTTTTTCAAATAAGGATTGTGAGGGCTAACTAGCGGGTGTGCTAGAAACAACTATTTGATAGGGTTCATCAAAGCAGTCTTAACCTGACTGAATTGGAAGAGAAAAGTTACCATGTGAGCGCAAAACGATCATTCAATAGAGTATTTCTAAATCAGGCTTTCATAAACTGAATTGGAAAAGATTTCGTGCCAGAAATAATCGGTTATCATGCGCCTATATCGCTCACCATTGACTGTTACAGCCTGATCCTGATCGTTTTCAAAACAGTAAGGCCCAATGACGTCGACTGACCGCAATGCGCATCAAACAGTCACTTTTTGGCCATGTAATAATGTCTCGTAAATCTGATGAGGATTTTCATATTTACATATGCGGGAATATTGCTTATTAACACACCTAGAGAGGTAGAAACGTGCCTCATCAGAGAAGAGGATTGTTTTTTTGAAATCACCATCAACTTCCTGCTACTGTAACACGCATTGAGCGGTGGTTAAGGGATCCATTTCGTAAATGTGTTATTGTAAACTGACATTTGACACTTTAAAAACAAGTGCTTATCGGCGGCTGCTTAATTTGCAGTGCTCCCAACATAGGAAACACAAACTGGATCACCCTGTATATATGTACATATAATATCAAATATAATGTAAATAAATTTAAGTTAAAAGTCCATTTTGTTAGATTCGATGCTGTATAAAAGTTAACTGTGAATTATATATTAGCCATTAACTACTAATCACAAACCACTACTTCTAACAAGGCAACCACTAACTACTAACCATTATACCCATAGCTTTTTCCTTCCATGGCATTAAATGAGGATTATACAAAGTCTTTTCAAGCTTATTGCTTCCTTTAGAAGCATATCTTATAAATAAATAAAACATTGAAAATTTTATTACCAGGTATGGTCATTTTCTATTGTGAATTGTTAAATGCAATTCACAATTCAAAATACAAAATTAATATACACGAGATAAAATCTTTAGTTACAATAAATAGTAAAATCATTGGGCGCATCCAGCAGTTCTAAGCGCTTAAAGCGCTTTACAGCGCTTAAATCTAGCAAGAGGACTGGATGCAATTCTAACTTTAAGCGCTTAGTGAAATTCCAGCATAAAAATTTTTTGCTAGGCCAAACAGCGCATTTGAGGTTGTTGTTCATGTTAAGAAATGGTATGTGCAATGGATAAATTGAGGGGAATTTTTGAAAATTGTTTCTGGATTATTGAATTTTAATTGCAATGAGTTTGTTAAAATTTTTCCACTTTCCTATAAAATTTTTATTCCACTTTATTTTCAATTTTTATTTACTTTCGGCACTTATTTCGTTAAAAAAATATATTTTTAGAATTTATTCAATTAAAACTAATTTGACGTTTAGCAGAGACAAATAAATCTAGTAGTGAAATATTTTGCGCTTAATTCAAGCGAAAAAAACGCATCCAGGAGTTAAAAAAATTCTAACTGCTTAGATTAAGAATTTTGAAAAAGCGCTTAGTAGTGCTGAATGCAGCCATTGGTAAACATAGTAGTTTTCGTACTGCAAGTGCAAGATTACACGCTTTGTTTTTTGGGTAGAATTCTACCGCAGACATAGGTTAGGGTTGGATGGGGTTGAGGCAGAAGATCTACCTCTCGAAATGTTGGCGCAACGGAGTTTTTTACGCACACAAACAAGAGTCACTGTTTGTGTCGGTTTCGAGAAAAATTAAAAATTCAAGCGCGCCATTCGCTTACTGACCGTCAACATGTAATCATAATCTAAAAGTACATAGGAAATAGTAAAGTAGTAGATCCTAACAGTTTGACGGTTTAAATCGAGTGATGCTGTGCTCACACATACTAATACACTCCTTGTGTAGCTTGTATAAAAGACTATGGTATAAACATTCCACGTCTAATCGGTTTGGGAGTTTTCTACCCAAAACTTGACGGTAGAATTCTACTGCGTGTAATCTTGCACCAAATAGATTATGTCTCAACTGATGATTTTTCTGTAATTACGCTTGAAAAAAGTCTAATTGTTGATATGGGATGGACGCAAGACATAGCTTGTTGAAGTATTATCATTTGTTTTTTGTTAATTCACACTACTCAAAAAAATATTTTAATTTATAACACAAAGTTTATATCAAATAATAATAACAAATAACAAATGTCATCAACGACGTAGAGTTTACCTGTACAGAAATATTTATAATTTCATTAACGTTTTTGATACTTCACGGGCCCGGAGTGTAGTTCAGCAACAATACCAAATGAATTGAACACAAGCGATAGAAGTGTTCGGCGGATAATGAAAAATAAGCTAAAGGTAAAGCCTTTGAAAAAACAAAAGTGTCAAGAACTAACTCATGCTCAAGAAAAAATTCGACTTGAAAGATCAAAAGGTGATGATTTATCAAATAAGGTATTTTCGGATGAAAAAACATTCTGCATTGAATAATTTCTCAACAAGCAAAACGATCGTGTTTGGTTAAAGAGACGTTCGGATGTTAGTTTTGAGCATTTGAGAGTCACAAGAAAACAAGGTGCAACACCGATTACGGTTTGGGCGGCTGTCACTGAAGATGGTCGCTCACCGCTAATTTTTCTGCCACGAAATCCAATGCAGATGTTTATCAAAGATTGATTTTAAATTACACTTTATTACCATGGACCAAAAAACATTTCAAAAATAATCCGTTTACTTTCAACAGGACTTTGCACCATGACACAAAGCATGACAAAATCAGCAATGGTTAAAAACAACGTTCCGAAGTTTCTTTCGACACAACAGTGGCCACCGTATTCACCAGATCTGAATCCGTTGGATAATTCCATTTGGGGAATTTTACAACCAGCGGATTGGAGAAAAACACACAACTTTGGCCGGTTTAGAAAATGCTTCGACTCATGAATGGAACCGTTTAAGCCAAGACATCGTGAGAGCATTGTGTGCATCGTTTAAAAAGAGATTGAAGCTGGTGGTTAAGGCAAGAGGCAGTTACATACCATTCCAATAATTGTAAAATTAACTTTGTATTATAAACTATCATTCCCATAAATTGTAATAAAACCGACCAATAAACAAAGAAATTACAGCGTTTTTACACTTTGACACTTCAATTGGCGGACCCGGTAGTACTAAATAACTCTGTTAAAATTAGATAAATAATATTGCTTAAATATGCGAGTATTAAATATATGGTAACTGTTCGCACACACCTATAGTTAATGAAACAAAGAATTTTATCATTTTGCTTAGAATTTTCTTTATGGTTATATATCAACAAAGAGTTATAGTAAATTTAGTACATTTTTTTTGCTCAGTCTACTGAAAAAACCAATATTCGTATATGAGTACTTTTGTTGAGAGAGGAATAGGAAGTACTTAATTCCACACGAACTAATGCCTGAATGTCTAAAAAATTGACATTTGGTGTTTTAGAACTCCCTTCTTTACGACTTCTGTCTGCCTAAACTTTTGGCACAATTGAAGTACTACATAGAAATTTATTTTGTCATTAGTCATTATATCACAGAGTTTTTTTTTACAAACACTAATAAGGAAATATCTTGTTTACAGACTAAAAATATATGCCAGATGAGAATACAAGTTGAGCAGTCTAATGTATTATCCTATGGTAAGTACTACCAGAGGGTATATTAGTTTTGTCACTACATTTGTAACACATCGAAATAATCATTGTAGAAAGCTTTCAAGGGTATAGTTGTGTAGAAAAGCAAAAGTTATATCGACGTATGCATGTCCGTGAGTTGGTTATTCCTTAACTTGATTTGGTATTGCATTTCAGCAAAAACCAGGGTGACCAGAAAGTTATGTCGTTTTGCTTATGGTTTTTCGGATTTCATTTGAAAGTTTGTGGAGCAATTGTCTTTAAATTATTTACATGGGTTGGCTACATATGGTAAATAGACGATACCATGGTAAATATCAATGGGTCCAAGGATATTGGAGAAAGAAAAAGCCTGTTTATAAAGTTTATCCGATGTATTTTAAAAACTTATATACTGATTTCAATAAAATTTTTAAATAGTGTTTATGCTATTAGCTACCAGCCTACTTGTGAATTTGAAAAAGGCCAAACGAAGTTATGGAGAAAATACCTTGAAATATTAGTAGTTTTGGTGTTTCTTTCTCATAGTTAATTAATTGAACTATAGATTTGTTAACTACGAGATAAGCTGGTAAGACGAACCAGTAATAATGATAAAAAGCTGGACGAACAATGAAGTAACCATAGAGATACACTATGGAATCTATGGAATCTCCAATTAGTGTATCTCCGTGTATCCGTGTATCTTTGTTTTCATACAAAATTATGAAGGAGAAATGGTCACTATTTTATCTTCTCGCTCGCTTACAATAAACGATTTAAACCCAAGTTCTCCAAGTTTCGAAGATAACGACTCGCCACTCTACTAATGCGATATAATAATTTAACTTGATTTTCTCTCAGCTTATTGATTCATTTTTGATACATATAAGCCCAAATTTTATATTCCCCTCTGTCGGCCCACGTGAGACAGAAAATTGATATCTTTAGTTAATATAACTCTATGGAAGTAACTTATTGTAATGAGAAGTTGTGCGTAGAGGACATATTAAGATTATTTTTAGTCTACATCATGCGACGCATTCAAATTCAAATCTATTATTTTGTTCTAGTGCTTCTTCTTACTTTTTATTTTTGAAGGGGTCTATCTATATATGTAAGCGGTATTACCAGATGAAAAGAGGGAAAAGTTCTCAATTATTCAATAATTGAAATTAAAATACTCGATTAACTACTGTCAATAAAATTATCGAATTTTAATCGAGAATCGTCAGATAATCTAGATTATTGCTGCTAATGTGTCTTTACTATTAACTTTTTTTTGGAAATGGAACTAAAACTAATACTTATTTTTTATATACCATATTATATATGGGTGTCCCAAATAAAAGTGCAAGATTTAATTTGCGTAACTGAAGTTTGTGTATATCTCGGGTATTCTGCATCCTATAGATACGATCCATACCTCATTCGACGATCAATTTAATAAGGAATTAAATGCCATTCACCGTTTTCAAAAATATTCCTACACAAGAATTCTCTTGACTGAAGGTATACGTATATGTCAGGTATTCTGTGTCCTACAGGTATGAATTATACCTCATTCGATAGGGAATTTAATAATTAATAAATAATAAAGAATGCTCCGAAAGAAACGCACAATTTGAATTTTGTGGAATTGTCTTTTTGACAACAGTAGGCGCTCGAAACTTGACAAACTGTCAATAATAATGCCATTCCTTCCTGCAAAGTTCCATGACTATTAATGGTACATGACAGATGTGAAGATTTCAGTACTGTAAACTTAATGAAACGAAAATAGCACGACATTTAAATCTGGCGCTACTATGGAGACACCCTTTATATATTATTACATTTAATTAAAAATCATAGAATAAACATTTGTAATTATAAAATATCATGTTTTATATAACAGAATTCCTATATTTATTAATTATCTCGTTAAAATAGAATAATTTTATGATTGAAATATAAATTCGATGTGAATTATGATGTAAATAATTTAACCAACATTTGTCAGGCGGGTGTGTGGTTACATAATGATACAAAAATAAACAAAACAACTCATTTATGTTATATAATCAATTAAAAAATTTTCTCAACCACATGAAAACTCTGCAGAGGATATTTTCTTTGGTTTTGGTTACACAAAAAGAAAATATAGTAACTGAAAATCGGCCTATAGCCGATTTTTTGATGTCCTATGGTAGAAATGGGACAGAAAATCGGTCAAAACTAACAGTATATCAAGGTTATTTCTTCATATTTCTTTCCTCTTCTTAGAAATTCCTTTAATTTACAAGTAACCTAGACCCTAACAGCGTAAATCTAATCTGAAAATTTTATTTAAATCGGTGTATTCGATTTTAAAGTACATCAAAAAAAATTTATGAACAGACGTATTTTCTCCTAGGATTATTTCATTCTCCACTATTGGACCGATTTTGCTGAAATTTAACATGGTATCAACTATTTATGTAGTTAACCACCATAATTGAAACATAATTGCTTCACAAATTGTCCAATTAAAACCGAAATCCCATATAAAAAAATGACAAAACTTTCAGATCATTCTGGTTTTTGCTTAATAACTTCCCTCTCCCTTCGTCGATTTTGCTGAAATGCATTACTATATCCAGTTAAGGAATAACTAACTCACATTTTAAATTTCAACCAAATCGGATGATGCGTTTTCGAGTTATCTTGTACACGGACGGACGGACGGACATGCATAAATCGATATAACTTTTGATTCCCTACACAACCAGACCCTTAAAACTTTTCTACGATGATTATTTTGATATGTTACACACTTATGGTCTGTTTTATTTGCCATGCCCTACACCGGAGCAGGATAAGTGGCAAATAAAACGAGCAGGAGTAGGAAAAAGCTTTAATTCAAATGTTTGTAGCGCTGCTTAGCAACCATATTGTAATTAAATGGGAAAGTTTTAGCTAATACACTTTTTGCGGTAGAAAACTAAACTAATTTCGGTGTGAGAGCTGCCCCTGGTCTGAAAGTAGTGTGGGATTTGCACTTTTGTTGTTTTTGTTTTCAATGTAAAAATTTGCTCTACCCCAGAGCAAGTGGCAAACAAAACAGACCTTTAGTGACAAAACTAATGTCTCCTCTGGTAGTACGTACCATAGGGCACAAATATAATTCACTTTTTAAGCAACAATAAATTTTAATGCCAAAGGAAAAAATTTTACCAAACATAACAGAGACTAACTATGATAATAACGATAAGAAATATTTTAGGAAAAAGCTTTTTGATAGTTAAAATTTTGGCAAAGAAAAGTTTTCTAAGTTTAAAAAATGTTCTGATATAAAAACGAAAACCAAAGGCAAAGACAAAAAATATGAACCGACCTTTTGCGGTATCCATACTAGAGGTTCCCATATGTTAAGAAATTTTATATAATATTGTTGCGTACTACCCCTCTGGTTCGATGTTATAAATAATAACACTTTTTATTTGTGTGAATTCGGTGTATAAATTTTAGTTACAATTATTTCAACGTTAACAATTAGTCTTAAAAAAAAACTTGTCTATCAGTAATTCATTATTACAAAATTAATTTATCACAGTTTATTTATACTACAACAATCTCTAGTTAATTCACTTATTTCTTTATTCTCTTTAATATTCCACTTTGCAAACCAACCACAAAAAATCGCGATTCAAATCTCTATGGTATGAAGTTTGACTTTAACTATATACCGTTTCGGCAACGTTTCCACCTTATATACTTCCTCGTAGAAACTCGAGAATATTCTTCCATGCATGGAAACGTATTTCTATAAACGTCAAGAAACTTATTCCTAGAATTCGCAACAAATGTCAAAATCAAATATGATTATTTGCGCGGTCTTTTCTTTTGCAATGTTTCATGTTGGTGCTTTGTTCAGACATCCTTATTCCAAACAATGAGGGAAATCATGTATAATCACATCTAACAAACGATAACTTGAAAGTACATACTAGGGCAAGAGTAAGAGGAATATTAGAAACGAAAAGAAAATACCATGACCAATCGCTACCATCACCCATTAGCCAACACCAACAAATTTTTTTGGAATACTGTACATATGGTCAACAAAGGTTAGAACACCAAACTAGTTACATGCTCGATGGTACAGCAGATTCCATCGTTAAAATAAAAGTGTACAGAATTAATGTTAACACCCCGAGGTATTCTTGGAATAGGCTCAAACTTTCGATAATCGATACGATTGCTGTCGATCACCAATAGTCTAACGCTTCTTAGAGAATGCGCTTTAGATTTAAATTTTGATCGTTCTAGGAGGCTTGAAGACTCAATGGTCCAATGAATGAATGAATGAAGATTTTATCAGCTATCTTATGATGTTTCTGTAATATCTGAAGGTTAATTAATTTAAAACGATTGCGGTAGAGAACGTAGATTGTTATCATTGTTTCAAGGAATACTGAACGAATCTAATACGCTGAATACTTTCAAGTTTTTAATATGTTACTTATGGTAAGAAGACCAAACTTGACTAGCACATTCTAACACCGGCCTAAAGAAGATATTGTCGAAAAATTTAGTATGGGTCAGAAAATTATTTAGACCATCGTTTTATGAACGTCAACATTGACCAAATCTTATTAATGATCATGTCAATATGTAATTGAAAATTAGGTGCGTTATCACAAATAAGTCCTTAATAACATCCATTCTCGAAATAGACTTTTCTAACAAATAATAACCGAGTAAGATTTCGATACATTTCCACGTATAAATGTAAATATGCATTTCTGCTACACATGATGAACTGAACTGCACGGACCGGTACTGCAGACACACTTAAGACATTGAAATTTTAACAATTACATGTTTTTACGGACGGATCTAAAACAGATTAGGCTCGGGTGTATTTTCGGAAGCCTTTCAGACTTCCACTGGAATGCAACGTCTTCCAGGCAGAAATATTGGCAATTCAAAAGGCTGCAGAAACATCTAGTCTGGAGAAGATATCCTTCAGGGATATCTCGATCTACTCAGACAGCAAGGCAGCCATGAACGTGCTTAGGTCGGTAGCTGTAAACTCGGGGCTAGTCAATAGCTGTCGCAAGGTGTTGAAGACACTATGCGTTCAGAATAATGTAAGATTATGCTGGGTTCCAGCCCATTGCGGAATCGAGGGAAATGAATCGGCAGACAGGCTGGCAAAGGAAGGAGCAGACGGTTCAAAAAACAAAATCACTGACGTACTGCCTTCTCTCTCTGCGTTTAAAACACGTATCAAGGATAAAGTTCTCAGGGAAGCCAACACACGCTAGTGCAATCTTAGTGGACACGAAGTGTCAAAAAGTTTGTGGCCGAAAATAAATCAAAGGAGGTCGAGTCTCATTATAGACTGAAATAGGAATCATCCACGAACAATCATTGGGATACTAACGGGACATTGTCTGTTAAGAAAGCACGCTAAAAGACTGGGATTGGTGCATCTCTGTAGATATTGTGGAGACATAGGAGTGGCTGAAGACATCAAGCATATTTTATGCGAATGCTCAGCTCTCTCTCGAACTCGGAACAACTTTTTGGGCAACCATTTCTTCGGGAATCTAGGGATGGTTCAAGCGACTGATATGAGCAGTCTAATGAAGTTTTGTCGGAAAATTAAATGCTTTGAAGAGGAGTAGGTTTCCCAATAGGGTAACTCTTGGTCTCATAGGGATCACAATGGGCTCATAAGGTGCCTGGTGTTGTACGCAGTACCCCTACTCTACCTGCCTACCTACCTACCTACGGTACTTGGTTTTTTTCTTTTTGGAAACTTTAAGAAAATGTATACCTAGAAATAGGTATAAAAAAGCTTTGTATTTCTTAAAGATTTCATTGCTTCTATCAATACGTTAGTGGGCTGTAAGGATTCTGCTTGTACGAAAGAATTTTTTTTTTTTAAAAAAAAGAAAAAATTACATTTAAGCTTTAAACAGACTTTCTTGGTTTTTGCTTCACATTTAGAATACTAAAAGTACTCTCTTTCAATCCATAACAATCTAACTTCGAGTTATTAATGATTAATGGAATTTCGTCTTTGGTAAAAAGATATCGCAATTTTACCTAAGATTGTGTATTTGTTTTTCATGTGTAGTGAAATGAAAAATTCATACGGAAAGCTATTTTAAGGTTAGAAATTCGATTTGAACCACGCATTTTCTTAACTTCTAAAAAAAATATGCAATGTTTATAGTAAAATGAAAAGATATTTTGTGTATATGTATACTTGCATATGGAATGTTATATTGTAGTACTACCGGCTTGAATTCTAATACAAAATTTGCATATGATGTTTAATTTTACAAGAAAATGAATGATGCAATTGGAAAGGAAAGAAAAGAAATTATCCTTTTAGCACAAATAAAACCGCTTTCGTTTTGTGAATTTTACAAGAAAGAATTATAATGTCAAGTTTTCTGTGGAAACTTAAACTTAATATTAGCAGGGGTGGCTCAAACATTTTTTTTTAAAACCCCACGCCCTAGGCAAACTTTTTTGTTGAGCCCCCCCTATCCAAGGAATAAAATTTTTTACAAAAAGTTATAATTATAGTTTATTAATTATGAGCAAAATAATATAAATATAATTATTTGGAAATAAAAAAGGTATATAATCTACCCACCTATTATATAAAAAAGTTTTCTCCGCAAATCATTTATAAATTTTGTAGGAGACAGAGAAAACTGAATAAATAATAAATTATAAGTGACAAAATAATCGGGCACCACCAGACTGCGTTCGAACTTCAATCGTTTGTCCGTCCGTCCGTGTACAAGATAACTCGAAAACGCGTTATCCGATTTAAAAGAAATTTGCAACTCGCATTGTATTTCAGCAAAATCGGCCAACGGGGAACGAAGATATACGCTATTAGGGCCTAGGCTATCTGCAAATTAAATCAAATGTGAAAAAGGAGAAACATAGTTATGAAGAACAAGCCTTGAAATATTTTTAGTTTCTGTCCCATTACTGCTAGAAGGTATCAAAAAATCAGCTATAGGCCGATTTTCAGTTACTATATGTTATTAATAGCTTTTACTTCTTAGTTCAAAAATAAATTTGGGCATTCTCAAAATTCTTTATTTGGTTCATGATCATTTGCCTAACGATCATTCAAAATGCCAGTGTATCGCAGGTATTATGGAAATTAATTAATTTTCCAACAACCCGAAAATGGTATTAATTCTGTACGAACATAGATCATAATTTCGTATTTTCAAAAGTTAAGAATTTTTTGTATTAAATTACATAACTCTATTTACAATGAAAATTTTATTTAATTGCACAAAAGATAACCCTTATTTAATTAAATTTTACAAACCCGCGAATATTTCGGAGGCTATGACACTTAGTTCTAATTATAATATTGTTTCGGAATAATGTCGGAAATTCTTGTACTCTGAATACTAGTACAAAAGGAAAATCAATAAAGTTATGAACAAAAACTTTGGTATTTCAACAATTCCTTTATTTGCTAATGATGTGAAATTTTATTCACCAAGATATTTTAAAGGATTTCTTTACTTCTCGGCGATGTTCTATTGCAGATCTGAAAATGTTAACACAGATAATGATGTCACTGTCAGTTATTTTGATGAGAGGCAAAACACATCAAACTGAATACCATAATATATAGTAACTGAAAATCGGCCTATAGTCGATTTTTTTATGCCCTATGGCATAAATTGCCGTTCAAATATGATTGGAACACAGCATACATATATTTAATAAATAAGATATTTAAATATATAAGCTATAGAGTACGTAGGTTGCGGAAAAAGTTTAGAGGAGGTATAAGAAAAAAGCACAGATAAATTTGAATAAATTGATTTATTATTATTATTAATATTACTGCTCGCTTACCTCACCAACCCTCGTGCGTATAAACAGTAACCAAAAAAACCAAACGAATTATGGTAAACAAATTTATCACTATTCTTTTGTTTTTGAAGTGAAAACTTCTTTAGCTCCGTTGGGAGTGATTTGAAACTCGATGAAATGCTAAAAAAGCGACACTTTTTTACCAAGCTAAAATACCAGGCGATCACAATGCATAGCAACAAAAATTTTGCATAAAAAAAGTTTTGCAGATAAGTATGCGCACTTATTTCAGAAAAAATAATTATTTCTGAAATTTTGCCTTGCTATTATTCTGATTCCTGAGCGTCAAATCACAATAATTTGGCCAAAAAATCTTAATTTTTCCATTTTTTCCGATTTTAGATTTAAGCCACAGGAGCCCATTTATCAAGTCATATAGCAAGGCAAAATTTCTGAAAAAATTTCGGTATGGTTGGGTATAATTAAACATGCACACAATCAAAAGAGCATCCTATTTCTTGTTAAATCAAATGCAGAATGTTTGCTTGCTATGCATTCTGATCGCCTGGTATTTAAGTTTGATCAAATCCAAACCAAAGCATTCATTTCATACTTTAGTTATCATAAGCCACTCGTGTCATTTATTGAAATTGAAAACGAAGAGTGTGAATAATAAAATGTAAAATAACTTCTAAACTTGGTACCAATATTTTAATAAATAAACCCTATAACTATCCCACCCCTGATACTGCATTCGTCTCATTCTCTCGTTGTTTAGTTTTCCGAAAGTTTCACTTCTACCGCGTGTGCACAGCACACATGCTTTTTTTGTTTTTTTTTATTTTCTTTAGCAGTAGAATAAGATTCTCTTTTTCTTTTTCTGTCCGTCTCAATTTTTCAAGATGCTAAATTTTCTATTCTCCGTTTTGAATTTTAGAGTTATATTCATTTCTAAAATTATATTCTTGAATATATTTGCCTGAAAGTATGCATACTTTAATTATAAAACTATTTTATATTATAGAGGTATCTGCCTAAAAATATGCATACAATTCGGCTAAAAGTATGCATACAATTAACTCTTTTCCTTGTGAAGAAAAACTATTTTATATAATAGAGAAGGATTCTTTTAGAAAAAAACTAAAATGAAAGACTAAAGCCCAATTTACATCAGCAAAGCATGAAAAAAATGCTAACAATATGAGTGAGACACTTTAATTTAAACTCATTTCTGACAAAACGAGTACACGATATACCTGACACATATTCACACGCACTCACAAATGTTTGCCGTACTTTTCATACTAAGCAAGAAACGTGATGAACAGAATAACGTTGATGAAGACGTATCAAATTTTTTAGGATTCTTTGATGGTTTAAAAGTACTATTATTGCTATATATGTTATAAAAGCAATTCGAGCTTTGACAGAAAACTTTAGAAGCAATACCAAGTGAAACATAGTAAAAGTTTCTTAAACCCTGTTTTAAGACAACTTTTTTACAGCATTTTTAAGAATTTAATTTTTCTAAGCACTTTAGTGTTACTTGGAGGAATGTATTTTGCGGTACCTAATGTAAAAATCAATAGTCTTCAATTTAGTATAGAATATTTATGAAAATAATTACAACGTAAATCCATCATATTGAAATAAATGAGAATAAAGCATTGTGCAGAGGAGGAAGATATTTTAAGATTTTTTGATGAAATTTTGTAGAAACTCTGGATATTAAAAGACATTATTGAGAAAAGCAAAATTTAAGAAATTTATTCACATATTTAACCAATAATTATCGTCTGATTTGTTATTAAAAATCGGCAATGCCATGCACTTAGGTACGCATTGGCAGTAAATTTTTGTATGCGTGAGTATCATAAATGACAAACGTATTTTATTTTTCGATAACATTGAAGACTAATGTTTCGCTCGTATAGGAAGATTATGTTGTCAATATGGTGGAACTATAAAAGAACAGATAAATCGACTCTAGCGTATACTATAGGACCTTTTAATAGGGACATAACAATTTTGTATCTTTATATGTCAAAACGTAGATTGAAGTCAACATTTTCATCATGGTAAAGTTCACGAACGAGCAACGCTTGGAAATTATTAAAAATTACTACCGAAATTCCAAGTCGGTGGTCGCAACTTTAGGAGCAATTACTCGAATTTTCGGCCGTAATAATCGTCCCACCCGACAGGCTGTGCGTGCTATAGTGGATAAATTCGAATCAACATTTTCACTATTGGATGTTCCAGTGCCAACGAGACGTCGTACGGCTCGCAGTTATGAAAATATCGCAGCCGTAAATGAATCAATTCAAAATAAGCCAAATCAGTCCATTTCACGTCGTTCTCATGAATTGGGCATATCTCAAACGTCATTGTGGCGTATTTTGCGAAAAGATCTTGGCTTATACCCTTACAAGATCAAATTGACTCAAGAACTGAAGCTGCTTGACCATTTGAAGCGCCGAAACTTTTCTTGTTATGTCCTTAATGAAAGACCCAAACTAACCAAATTAAACGATTCCTTACAGCAAAATTGAATTAATAAGCCATGTTCCCCCATAACAACGCAAGGCCGCATATTTCTTTGGTCACTCGGGTAAAAATACTGGAAATTGGCTGGCATATGTTATCACATTCACCATAAAGCCCTGACCTACCATCACTACTATCTATTTGAATCTCTACAACACTTTTTAGCTATAGTATATCTTTTACCTCCGACGACTTACGTAGAATAATTTTTTGCTGGAAAAGTCCAAAAGTTTTATCAAACAGAGGTCACGAAATTGCCTGACAGATGTGTTTTCTATTAGGGCATTGTTGCTCTTTCAGTTCCTGTAACCAACTGGTTAATGAGACTTCCATGTGAATATATAAATTTTTTGTAATATCAAAAATAATTAATTAAAGTACCCGATCTGTCCAGGATAAAAAGATATTTGAAAAAAGGCTTAAATACTTTCCAAATTTCCTTCTACAGAAACAAAACAGTCTTCTAGTGGAGACATTGACACTGTATTCCTCTTAATCTTAGCGTTCAACTTTAGTTTATTAGTAGATGTCATTTGCAGCTACCAAAAATAAATTCACCCTTCCTTCTTATCTGAGCCGTTTCTTTTCACCTACGTAAAGCAGAAATGAATCTTTTCACTAATGAAACACCTTTTGTTAGAAAAACCAAGTGTAACATGAATTTCCCTTTGAATTAGGAAATATGTATTTATTTTGATGCCCTATGGTAGGTACTACCATAGAGTATATAAGTTTTGTCATTTGACTTGTAACGCATAGAGATAATCATCGTAGTTGTGAAGAGAATTAAAAGTTATATCGATTCACACGTGTCCGTACGTCACGCGTGCCCGTCGTCAATTATGATTAAATTATTTGCATACGGTGACTCCATAAGTAAGTGATAATGTTAAATTTTAGTAAAATCGGTTCAGGGATAGTTGAGAAAGAAATAGTTGTAGGAGTAAAGAAGGCTGTTCATAAAATGGTTTTGATGTACTTTAAAAACTAGAATACCGATTTGAATAAAATTTGCAGAATAGATTTAAGTTATTAGGGCCCAGCCTATCTACGGATTAGAGAAAATTTGAAAGAGAGGAATCAAAAAAATGCAGAATTTTTTATCCTGTGCATCAAAAAAAATGCTATGAGCCAATTTTAAGTTACAATATATTTTCTTGTTAATACTAACAATCCGGATCAATACTAAGATTTCTTATTAATTCAAGTTATGTAGAATAAAGAATAAAGCCTTGCCATTGCATAAAATATTTGGTAATTTTTTGCGAATTTTATAAAAAAAAAAAAGTTATTATAACGCAACGACTTTATTTACAAATCCTAATTCCCTTCTTTTGATGGATTTTTCCGATAAATCCAAAAATCTTATTGCGAAAGATATCTTCTCTAAGATTTTAAGAAATTCGTGTAATTTCGACAGTTTAACTTTTGAACTAAAGCATAGTAAATATAATGGGTGAATCATTTACAGTTTTTTTTTTTTTTTTTAAGGAGGTGGGTACCAAGGGTACTTAGGCCTTGCGGCATATTGTACCCTCGGGAAAATCTGGACATATGACCTGGGATCGCACAAGTATTCCAAGAAAACCTATGGGAAAAAAGACTAATTACCTGTATCCTGTTTACAGAGTGGCAGCTTGTCCCAACTCTGGAAACAGTTTACAGGCACTGAATAAAAAAAAAAAAAATTCAATTTTATCGGGTTATCTTTATTATCAAACAAAAGAACCATTTGTGACATTTATTTTTTAACAATTATTTCTTTCAAATGTTGGCCGTAACTGCTTTTAACATGGTCCATTCTGAAGTTCCAAATTTTGATGACGCGTCCAAGCATTTCGAGTGGTATTTGGCGAATAACGCGAGTCGTACCCGGCTTATGCGTGTAGACTTTGGACTTTTTATAGCCCCGAAGGAAAAAGAGGTGTGATATCACACGATCCTTCCATCTATTCAATATAACTACAATTGAAATGTCCGTTAAATTCAAATAACTGTCAAATGTAAACCGAACATCTTGCAATACTAAAATTTGGCATAAATGTTGCTGGGCATATTGTCTGTCAGTAGTAAAAATTATTTGTTGTTGAAAAGACGCGTTCCTATTTTTTGTATAACCAAAAGAATTACTTCGTACGCTCGCTCTTGGTGATTTACCAAATTTGGTATTTTAAGATGAGAAAACATTCTGCATTAAACAATTTCTCAAGAAACTAAACAATCGTGTTTGGTTAAAAAGACGTTCCAATGATAATTCTGACCATTTGAGAGTGACAAGAAAACAAGGTGAAAAAGATTTCTGTCCTTCTCTCCTTCTGTCCTTCTGTCTTTCTGTCCTTCTGTCCTTCTGTCCTTATGTCCTTCTGTCCTTCTGTCCTTCTGTCCTTCTGTCCTTCTGTCCTTCTGTCCTTCTGTCCTTCTGTCCTTCTGTCCTTCTGTCCTTCTGTCCTTCTGTCCTTCTGTCCTTCTGTCCTTCTGTCCTTCTGTCCTTCTGTCCTTCTGTCCTTCTGTCCTTCTGTCCTTCTGTCCATCTGTCCTTCTGTCCTTCTGTCCTTCTGTCCTTCTGTCCTTTTGTCCTTTTGTCCTTTTGTCCTTCTGTCCTTCTGTCCTTCTGTCCTTCTGTCCTTCTGTCCTTCTGTCCTTCTGTCCTTCTGTCCTTCTGTCCTTCTGTCCTTCTGTCCTTCTATCCTTCTGTCCTTCTGTCCTTCTGTCCTTCTGTCCTTCTGTCCTTCTGTCCTTCTGTCCTTCTGTCCTTCTGTCCTTCTGTCCTTCTGTCCTTCTGTCCTTCTGTCCTTCTGTCCTTCTGTCCTTCTGTCCTTCTGTCCTTATGTCCTTCTGTCCTTCTGTCCTTCTGTCCTTATGTCCTTCTGTCCTTCTGTCCTTCTGTCCTTCTGTCCTTCTGTCCTTCTGTCCTTCTGTCCTTCTGTCCTTCTGTCCTTCTGTTCTTCTGTCCTTCTGTCCTTCTGTCCTTCTGTCCTTCTGTCCTTCTGTCCTTCTGTCCTTCTGTCCTTCTGTCCTTCTGTCCTTATGTCCTTCTGTCCTTCTGTCCTTCTGTCCTTATGTCCTTCTGTCCTTCTGTCCTTCTGTCCTTCTGTCCTTCTGTCCTTCTGTCCTTCTGTCCTTCTGTCCTTCTGTCCTTCTGTCCTTCTGTCCTTCTGTCCTTATGTCCTTCTGTCCTTCTGTCCTTCTGTCCTTATGTCCTTCTGTCCTTCTGTCCTTCTGTCCTTCTGTCCTTCTGTCCTTCTGTCCTTCTGTCCTTCTGTCCTTCTGTCCTTCTGTCCTTCTGTCCTTCTGTCCTTCTGTCCTTCTGTCCTTCTGTTCTTCTGTCCTTCTGTCCTTCTGTCCTTCTGTCCTTCTGTCCTTCTGTCCTTCTGTCCTTCTGTCCTTCTGTCCTTCTGTCCTTCTGTCCTTCTGTCCTTCTGTCCTTCTGTCCTTCTGTCCTTCTGTCCTTCTGTCCTTCTGTCCTTATGTCCTTCTGTCCTTCTGTCCTTCTGTCCTTATGTCCTTCTGTCCTTCTGTCCTTCTGTCCTTCTGTCCTTCTGTCCTTCTGTCCTTCTGTCCTTCTGTCCTTCTGTCCTTCTGTCCTTCTGTCCTTCTGTCCTTCTGTCCTTCTGTCCTTCTGTTCTTCTGTCCTTCTGTCCTTCTGTCCTTCTGTCCTTCTGTCCTTCTGTCCTTCTGTCCTTCTGTCCTTCTGTCCTTCTGTCCTTCTGTCCTTCTGTCCTTCTGTCCTTCTGTCTTTCTGTCCTTCTGTCCTTCTGTCCTTCTGTTCTTCTGTCCTTCTGTCCTTCTGTCCTTCTGTCCTTCTGTCCTTCTGTCCTTCTGTCCTTATGTCCTTCTGTCCTTCTGTCCTTCTGTCCTTATGTCCTTCTGTCCTTCTGTCCTTCTGTCCTTCTGTCCTTCTGTCCTTCTGTCCTTCTGTCCTTCTGTCCTTCTGTCCTTCTGTTCTTCTGTCCTTCTGTCCTTCTGTCCTTCTGTCCTTCTGTCCTTCTGTCCTTCTGTCCTTCTGTCCTTATGTCCTTCTGTCCTTCTGTCCTTCTGTCCTTATGTCCTTCTCTCCTTCTGTCCTTATGTCCTTCTGTCCTTATGTCCTTCTGTCCTTCTGTCCTTCTGTCCTTCTGTCCTTCTGTCCTTCTGTCCTTCTGTTCTTCTGTCCTTCTGTCCTTCTGTCCTTCTGTCCTTCTGTCCTTCTGTCCTTCTGTCCTTCTGTCCTTCTGTCCTTCTGTCCTTCTGTCCTTCTGTCCTTCTGTCCTTATGTCCTTCTGTCCTTCTGTCCTTCTGTCCTTATGTCCTTCTGTCCTTCTGTCCTTCTGTCCTTCTGTCCTTCTGTCCTTCTGTCCTTCTGTCCTTCTGTCCTTCTGTCCTTCTGTCCTTCTGTCCTTCTGTCCTTCTGTCCTTCTGTCCTTCTGTCCTTCTGTCCTTCTGTCCTTCTGTTCTTCTGTCCTTCTGTCCTTCTGTCCTTCTGTCCTTCTGTCCTTCTGTCCTTATGTCCTTCTGTCCTTCTGTCCTTCTGTCCTTATGTCCTTCTGTCCTTCTGTCCTTCTGTCCTTCTGTCCTTCTGTCCTTCTGTCCTTCTGTCCTTCTGTCCTTCTGTCCTTCTGTTCTTCTGTCCTTCTGTCCTTCTGTCCTTCTGTCCTTCTGTCCTTCTGTCCTTCTGTCCTTCTGTCCTTCTGTCCTTATGTCCTTCTGTCCTTCTGTCCTTCTGTCCTTATGTCCTTCTGTCCTTCTGTCCTTCTGTCCTTCTGTCCTTCTGTCCTTCTGTCCTTCTGTCCTTCTGTCCTTCTGTCCTTCTGTCCTTCTGTCCTTCTGTCCTTCTGTTCTTCTGTCCTTCTGTCCTTCTGTCCTTCTGTCCTTCTGTCCTTCTGTCCTTCTGTCCTTATGTCCTTCTGTCCTTCTGTCCTTCTGTCCTTATGTCCTTCTGTCCTTCTGTTCTTCTGTCCTTCTGTCCTTCTGTCCTTCTGTCCTTCTGTCCTTCTGTCCTTCTGTCCTTCTGTCCTTATGTCCTTCTGTCCTTCTGTCCTTCTGTCCTTCTGTCCTTCTGTCCTTCTGTCCTTCTGTCCTTCTGTCCTTCTGTCCTTCTGTCCTTCTGTCCTTCTGTCCTTCTGTCCTTCTGTCCTTCTGTCCTTCTGTTCTTCTGTCCTTCTGTCCTTCTGTCCTTCTGTCCTTCTGTCCTTCTGTCCTTCTGTCCTTCTGTCCTTATGTCCTTCTGTCCTTCTGTCCTTCTGTCCTTCTGTCCTTCTGTCCTTCTGTTCTTCTGTCCTTCTGTCCTTCTGTCCTTCTGTCCTTCTGTCCTTCTGTCCTTCTGTCCTTCTGTCCTTCTGTCCTTCTGTCCTTATGTCCTTCTGTCCTTCTGTCCTTCTGTCCTTATGTCCTTCTGTCCTTCTGTCCTTCTGTCCTTCTGTCCTTCTGTCCTTCTGTCCTTCTGTCCTTCTGTCCTTCTGTCCTTCTGTCCTTCTGTCCTTCTGTCCTTCTGTTCTTCTGTCCTTCTGTCCTTCTGTCCTTCTGTCCTTCTGTCCTTCTGTCCTTCTGTCCTTCTGTCCTTCTGTCCTTATGTCCTTCTGTCCTTCTGTCCTTATGTCCTTCTGTCCTTCTGTCCTTCTGTCCTTCTGTCCTTCTGTCCTTCTGTCCTTCTGTCCTTCTGTCCTTCTGTCCTTCTGTTCTTCTGTCCTTCTGTCCTTCTGTCCTTCTGTCCTTCTGTCCTTCTGTCCTTCTGTCCTTATGTCCTTCTGTCCTTCTGTCCTTCTGTCCTTATGTCCTTCTGTCCTTCTGTCCTTCTGTCCTTCTGTCCTTCTGTCCTTCTGTTCTTCTGTCCTTCTGTCCTTCTGTCCTTCTGTCCTTCTGTCCTTCTGTCCTTCTGTCCTTATGTCCTTCTGTCCTTCTGTCCTTCTGTCCTTATGTCCTTCTCTCCTTCTGTCCTTCTGTCCTTATGTCCTTCTGTCCTTCTGTCCTTCTGTCCTTATGTCCTTCTGTCCTTCTGTCCTTCTGTCCTTCTGTCCTTCTGTCCTTCTGTCCTTCTGTCCTTCTATCCTTCTGTCCTTCTGTCCTTCTGTCCTTCTGTCCTTTTGTCCTTCTGTCCCTCTGTCCTTCTGTCCTTCTGTCCTTCTGTCCTTCTGTCCTTCTGTCCTTCTGTCCTTCTGCCCTTCTGTCCTTTTGTCCTTCTGTCCTTCTGTCCTTCTGTCCTTCTGTCCTTCTGTCCTTCTGTTCTTCTGTCCTTCTGTCCTTCTGTCCTTCTGTCCTTCTGTCCTTCTGTCCTTCTGTCCTTCTGTCCTTCTGTCCTTCTGTCCTTCTGTCCTTCTGTCCTTCTGTTCTTCTGTCCTTCTGTCCTTCTGTCCTTCTGTCCTTCTGTCCTTCTGTCCTTCTGTCCTTCTGTTCTTCTGTCCTTCTGTCTTTCTGTCCTTCTGTCCTTCTGTCTTTCTTTCCTTCTGCCCGTCCTATTTTGTTCAACAAACAAAAATTGTTGAGAAAAAAAAACACTTTTTGATATGTTGTAGAGGATTACTTGAAAGGTGGAGAAACTTTGTTTACGGGGAGATTGGGGGTCGAAGGGGTTACAAAAGGGGAGCTTGAAAGCTCATTTCGGAAAACCTCATTTATAATCTGAAATATACATCGGACATGATTCTGACCTGAGGCAATCTTATTAAGATTTTTATGCCGGACATTCTGACTTACACAACAAAGTTTCATCCCCCACCGCTTTGGCGCTGGAGGCAATACAAATTTAGGAACTTTTTTATATAGAAGTCATACGCGATTACAATGCTCAGCAAAGTTGTGGAGGTTTTCATGACGATTATTTCTTTCGAAGGCAATACAGTTCTATCTCTCACCGCTTTGGTGCTGCGGTTGTTTCTACACTGTTTTGGCCCCTACTATATCGAGGTTGTTGCCTTTACGTACTATATGTTTGATGGGAGCTATTTTACCAACCGGGGAAATGGGATCAATTTAATGTTTTCACTCGGGGTGTTGCGGGGTAAACAATGTGCATTCTGAGTATAATAAAATATATCTCCAGTGGTGTTATGGGAATGTGGTAATAGATCTATATTTTTGCGAATGAAGGTGCTACCCTTGAATAAATTTACAGTGATTTATAAACTGAAATTTATAGGAGGCCGCCTTAGGACGGGTAACCTCCTAGTAGTTTAATATAATGGTATATAAACTATAATTACTAACGCACTATTCTTAAAAGCATTCTGAAAACACAAAAGTACCACTATTTTTGGTGCTCCGAAAACTGAAGATGACACAAAATAATGAAATATGATAAAACACAATAAAACAATAGAATCTGTTCGGTTGTCGTTTATGCGTAGACTATTTTAAAGAATTGGAAAATAAAAATTTGTTATAGTGCGGAATTGGCAGAGTTTGCTAAAATTATACTATTATACGGTTATATAATTCTATATGTCGGATATTTCTTGAAACCATGAAAACCGAAACGTAACCAGAACAAAACTAAAAACTGAACCGAAAACATAAAATTAGGAACGTAATGATGCAAAAAGTCTACCGTTATAATTTTTTATCAAAGTCGTGGCATAAACGATTTTTGAAAGGCAGAAAAATTCTATCATCACAAGTCATCACAAGCCTTCGACAGGAAAGACATTATCCTTCCAACTGGTCAAACAGTTAGTGGTGATTTTTATTTGGAACTTTTACAACGCCTAATGCCTAGAATTCGTAAAGTTCAATCAGAATATCGTGCATTAGACAGCTTGTTTTTGTTACACGATATTGCAGCAAGTCACAATACATTAATTGATCGTCAATTTTTGAGACGAACGCAGGTTTGTTTATGTTAAATCATTCATCGGATTTAGCTGATTTAATAGCATGTGACTTCTCATTGTACCCAAAAATTAGAATGAAATTGAAAAGATGCTTTTTCGATAATATTGAGATCAGTAAAATGTTTACTTAAGGTGCGTTTCCACCAAACGCGCAGAACGCAGCTGCGCCGCATTCTGAACTCGCCGCTGCGCCGCATTCTGAACTCGCCGCTCGTTTCCACCAAAAAAGCAGCGCACATTTTTCTAGATTCTAGATTTATGAAAGGCCAATTCTTGGATTTTAGACCGACAATGCGTCGTCCCAGACATCGATGGTTGTATGCAAATTTTTGACCCCAAAACTCAACGAATGTTATCGATCAAGCATCGTTTGCTCCAGATATGGCTCCCTGTAACTTTTTTCTGTTCTCTCGGTTAAAATTACCACTTCGTGGAATACGTTTTGATGATGGAAATTATTCCATATTTATCAATTGAATCACTCAGATGATGCAAAATATTGTCGGTTAGAATTTATGATATTTTTTATGACAGTTATAAGTTATGACGAGTTCAGAATACCAAATAATCTTTAACCTTCCGTCCGTCCTTAGGGGTCTGGCTGACCCCAGAGTTCTAAAAATTCAAAAGAGAAGGGGAAAATCCGGTTACAGAAGGCTCCACTTCCAGGAAGGCTCTCTCCAAAGTTTCTGCTACCCTAAAAATAACTTTACATGAATAAAGGGATATATTTAATAGCAAAAAAATCCATGTTTAGCAAAAGAGTGCAAAATGACTATGGAAAACTGACGTGGTCCGTCCACTAGAAACTATGGAAAAGTATGTTTTTTAATGCAGTTGGCATTTTTTTTTAATTTATATTTGATTTTGGATAGATATTTTTCAAGTGTTTCTCTACTGCTGATTTTCTGCGTGGATTATTTCATTTCGTATGCGCACTTCATGGTATGTAAAACATGATTTTTTTTGTCCAGCGTGAATATTAGTGCAAAAATTTGATAATAAATAATAATAGGAAACTAAATAATAAATAGTTTTGTGTGTTTTCCTCCTTTCTTGTTTACCATCGAATATTATTACTGGTAAGGACTGATAATTCAACTGATTGGCTACAATGTCTTGACGATTCCTCAACCCAAAAATGAGCAACCTAAAGGATGTCAGCGCTGTAAGCTATCTCCACGAGCATATGATAAGAAAACCAGTACGTACTATTACAATTGCAATAATCAAGTTTGTAAGCAGCACTTCTACACTATTTGCGATATTTGCAAAGATGATGAGGTTATTAAATTAAACCCAGGAGACAAGAGTCCGTCCGATGATGCTTCGGTCTAAATTCGAACCTATTTGTTCTACTTTGTCCACTTATTTTTTGAAGAATTAAAAAGAATTATAAATCTAGACATAAAATTGAATTTAATAAGATATATATGACCACACGACTCCTTTGGAATTATTTGAAGACATATATTCAGTCGGACTGAAAAAAAGTCCAATGGAGACTCTAGAAATTGGACATAAACATAGACTTTTTTGAGGAAGACTTTTTTCCAGACTTATTTTTGACGTATTGAAATTAAAAACGGTAACAATGAATTGAATACATACGAATCTATGTAATTGTAATAGGTTTTTCTCGATATTTCATATTTTTTTAATTTTCGGACATTTTTTTTAGAAAAAATTAATTTGGCGCCTTCATACGACAGCAATAAAATGTTTACAATTTAGTGAATTTCATTTAAAAATAAATTTGGTTTAAAATTCGTATCATTTTATGACAAAAGTACTAGAAATATTCGTAACGATCATGGGATGAATTTTAGAAAGAATCTTTATTGCATTGACGTACTGCAATGCATTTTTCTGAGAAATTTTTGATATCTTGAGTCTAGTTTCTACTAATTACAATTCCGGGAATGATTGATATTTCAACAATTTTATTTCAAAATAATTTTTTTTATTAAACAATTTTAGAAATATTAATGATTTTAGTTGGATCCTTTTTTTATAAAAAAAACCATTCCTGTCAACCGTAACGCATTTTTAGTTGAAACAACATATATAAAATATTTTTATAATAAATTTATGCAGCAAAAATTGCATTGTTTCTTCGTCAACGGCGTTTTTACAAATAAAATGTCAGGACATCAACTTCCCACCTACAAATTAAATGTCTTCAAAATGGCGCCCGTAGACTGAAATTAAGCCTTGAAATAAGTCCCATGGAGTCGGGTAAACAAAAAAGAATAGATTTGTTCTTATTTTACGATAAGTTTTCTCAATGGGTCAATTTCGACCCCCAAAGACGGACGAAGTTTTAAAATTCGTGGACGGACGGAAGGTTAAAAAAAAGTTATGATAATGACGTCATGTTATGACAGTCAGAACTTGTTATTACTGCGCTTAGAATAGAGGGGTTAATTTAATGCACATATTATTTGATTCACATTTTTTTTTTAAAGCTCACAAGAAATGCGCATTTTATTTTATATATTGCGCATTATAATTGTTTGCTTTCTGTGAAAAGATGATTATATTTCCCCAATCTTCGAATATTAAAGAAAAATCTTCAATTTTATTATTTATCTTTCTGGAAATCAGAAAATCACACAAACAAAAAAGGAAAAACAATTTTTTTTTCTTCAAATTGACTATTTATTTATTCCAATATAACTCTTTCAAAGTTTTCAGTTTATAAAAGGTTTTTTTTTTCTCTCTTTTGTTTGGGTCGATTTCAATCCTTTAATCTTTGAGGGTTGCAGTTAAATAACAACTGGAGAACAAAAAACCGCAAAACTCAAAAGGTCCAAAGCTTCGGTTAAGTGATTGGCCAAAGAAAAAAATGAGGAAAAAAAGGTTATCCATTTATACGAAAACATTTTCACCAAAAACAAACAATATAAAATTTGTTGTTTCCTCATTTTTTATTGTTGTTGGAAAAAGGTGTGAGTGGAGAAGTAGTTGGAAAGCATTTATTGATATGATACTCTTATAATTAAGAGGTTTCTGATTACAGACATTCAATGGTAGTACAATCTTTTCTATTGTTTATTGTTTTGTGAAGATTTTATTATCAGATTCCCGATGCTTTTCTGATGGTAGAAATTTCCTGACATATTGAAGGGATATTATTATCTCGTTTTTGTGCCCTATGGTAGGTACTACCAGAGGGTATATTAGTTTTGTTACTAAGTGTGTAACGCATCGAAATAATAATCGTAGAATAGTTTCAAGGGTATGGTTGTGTAGGAACTACATGAATAGACGTTAGACCATGTTAAATTTCGGTAAAATCGGTCCAAGGATAGTGGAGAAAGAAATAATCCTGGGAGAAAAGAAGTCTGTTCATCGAGTTTTTTTGATATAATTTAAAAACCAATACACTGATTTGATTAAAATTTACAAATCAGACTTATACTATCATGCTCTAGGTTACCGGCAAATTACAGGAAATTGTGAAAATCGCAAACAAAGTTATGAAGAAAACAGCTTGAAATAGTATTAGTTTGGCAGTTTTTCTGTCCCATTTCTGTCATAGGGCATCAAAAATCAATTCGGTAACAATATATTTTTTGCTTTAAAAAATCGTTTAAATTCTTAGAATTGATGTATAAAAACAAAAGGTCGGATGTCTACAGGTGTAATTGAAATAAGCAAAGGGAAAAATATGCACATGAACAAGACAAGATAAAAAGAACCTTTTATATACCACGTTTTTAAATTTTCTGCTGAATCATATAAACTTAAGAATTCTATGTATTAATAAATACAATTTCAAAATTTTTTTTCCGAACTAACTTTGCATACAAAACAAAATTATCTGAAAATTAATTCAATTTTGCTTAAAGATGGCTAAAAGTATTAAAAGAATGCATTGTCATCGTGTTCTGAGCTAAAAGTTTCAAATGTCTAGCTAGTCGGGAACTTTGCCGATGACATGACTATTTTTAAAGAAATATCAAAGTCTAACGACTCTCGATACCTCCAGCAGGATTTAAAAAATTTTGCTACATGGTGTCGCAATAATAATCTTATCCTTAACTGTGATAAATGTGAGACCATCACTTTTTCAAGAAAACGGGATAATTCTCTTTCCACATATTACATAAATGACGTGCTCCTCCGAAGAGTATATAATATAACTAATTTGGGTGTGATTTGCGACAATCAACTTGATTTCAAGTTGCAAGTTGATTCATTGGTCCATAGAGCAAATTCTACATTGGGCTTCATTAAACGTTGGGCCAAGGAATTCTCGGACCCCCTTATCACTAAGGCCCTTTTTACCACCCTGGTCAGACCAATGGTAGATATGCCAGTCAGGTATGGTCTCCCTACCAAAAAGCCCAAATTAACAGACTGGAGTCTGTTCAACGTAGGTTCGTACGCTTTGCACTACGTAACCTTCCGTGGAATGACCCCTTTCTACTGCCACCATACTTGGATAGACTAAAGTTGATAGGTCTACAATCCTTAGAAAAGCGGCGCCTAGTAGCGGATATAGTTTTCGTTAGCCAAACCATTAATGGCTATTGATTTCTCCTATATGTTGGACAAAATTCATCTTAACATTAATACACGGTCCTTAAGATCCGTAGAAATATTCAAAATTAGTTACCATAAAACTGAGTACGGTAGAAACGAACCGGTTTCCCGAATGCTGAGGGCAGCTAACGATAACGCTAAGGTATTTGATTTTGGTTTGAGCAAAAGACATTTGAAGGACCTCCTATGTTGCTTGCATTAAGCAATGTGGAAAAAAAAAAGTTAGTTAAAAATCGATTGAAAGATTTGTACTCGACAAACAAACAAACAAACAAACAAGAAAGCGAGTTAATAAAAACGTGATAAAATTGTGAAGTTATTGGGTAGTTGCAATAGCTGAATGAATTTAAGTTGTAGCAACAAATACCGTTGCCACAACTAGCCAATAACTTTACAATTTTTCTGTATGTAGAGAAATACCTTAATGTGTTTTCACACACTATCCATAAAGCAGCCTTTAAACGTAGAAATATATTTTTAAACGCGTTGGCGAACCTGTTGTAAAATGTTATGATTTTTCGACAACCTGTGCGTGGACGGTGTGAATACAACCAATTCGTAGACGATAAAACTTAGCCAAAATTAAAGACAGTTCGTAGACAGTGTGACAAAATGTTTCCTCGTTTAAAGGCTGCTTAACACACAATGATTGTTGAATGTTCCTTAAAAACTAATAAATATTCATATAAGTTTTCGTTATTAAATTCCTTAATAGTTTTATTGAATCCCAAAAATTACCGCCAAAACAGCAGTCTAGTCTAGCCGGAGGACAATTTTACATATTAAAAAAAATAATATCTATCAAATTCATAGTTTTTAAAGGGTTTAGAAAACTTATAACAAAACGAAAAGCAATCTTAACTTTCGTGGGCGCAAAACGCGTCCAATGTGTATCACAGCAAGAGAAACAGTGATGAAAAGATAGTGAAAGAAGATGTGGTAGCCGTAGGTGTGGACAAGAACAGCGTAACTCCAAGTGCAGTAAAAACAATCGAAAAGAACAAAGTCTAAGTGTAACAACCACAGAGAAGAAACAAAGAATTTGTTGTGTATAAATTTCAGGCACCATTACAGCGCTGCAAAGCACGCCTCCTCCTTAATAGGATTTGTAACAAAAACTATACAACCAACTCTTTTTTTACACGGTAGATAAGTGCCTCAGAAATTCGTGTAAAGAGAAAACATGTAAAAAAATATAAGTTTTCTATAGTAAAATTAGGGACACGTTCTATGATATCCAAAAATTGTGTAAGCTGAAATATAGAACTATATTTAGTTTAAAACCCGTGTAAAAAAAAATACGAACAAGTGATTAAATATTGTGAGCTAATAAACTTAAATAATTTAATTATGCAATATGTTATGTAAATGCCATACGATAGGTAAGAGCTGTCGAATAAGCTGGTTCCCCAGTAAGTTTTACATTATAGATGTGCGCAGTGCTGCCTAATTTTTGAAGTGTGATAAAAACGTGAATTTTTTTGACTTATTGGTATCAAAGACTTGAATTTGTACTAGACCGTTCATGGTCACGTACATAATTATAAGACAATGACTTTGAAATTGTGTTAAATCAAATAAATTTTTCAAAAAGAAAGACTTTTTTGAATCGTGTAACTTCAAATTTGTGTAAAAAAAAAGCTTGTAAAAAAAGAGTTGGGTGTAAATACATTCGTTTTTATATCACACCGAAACATCGATTCAGGCGTACATTTGTCGACGTTTCTTGCCACCTTTTTTGACAAATTTCCCTAATATGAAAAAAAGGGTTTGCCACCTCGTTAAATCTAATTTCGAAAAGGAAATTATTTATACCGTCGGGAAATTTTTTGTCACCAATTTTTCTGACGTCCTCGCGAGCTAGTCAGTATTTTTCCGTTAGTAAATTGTATGAAAGATTTCGTTAATTTTGAATAAAAAAATGTTTTTCTGTTTAACGATTAATTCTCAACTAAATTAATTTTTACTTTAGTACTATTTTGCACTAAACTAAATAAAAACATTTTTTTCTAATAATTTTAACAAAAAAAAATTTTTAGTTAAAAAAAAAAACAAAAAATGACGAATAAGAAACACATGTGTTTCGAACTCAATGACTACATGCATGTTTATTTACACACATACTCAAGCATTTTATCAACCATTTGTGGTGTCTGGGAAAAGTGACTTCGAATGTCGACAAATGTACGCCTGAATCGCTGTTCGTGTCTTTTTAATAAATACTATTAATGAGGTGGCTTGTGCAGACATTCCCAAATCAGAATCCAAGTTGAGAACTCTCTCTTTATTGTATGCTTTTGGGTATAACTAAAGTAGTAGTTCAAAAAACCTTTCCAAGGAAAATAAATATGTAAATATAAATAATAAGTTTTTTATCTATCCTGTTGATTATAAATCCTACACCGACTACATATATGAAAAACAACATACCTATATAGGGGCAAACATTACCATTGAAAGTATGTGAATTTCATAAATCATTAAAAATCGGATAGAGATGAAAACTTTATATTCCTGTCCAAACATCACTAACAACATTATTTCTGTGAGTTTATTCATCTCAAATTTGTATCCCCATAAGCAAATTTTTTTTTTTTTATTTTGAATGTCCCAAATCTAGAATCTAATTTCTTATGGAATAAAATTCTTCACACCGCACACGTACATGTTTATAACCGTATTGCTGGATTGACCCAAAAATGTTATCCTCTTTATTCAAGTCTTTCAGATTTCCCATTAAATATTCATCTGTTCAAAAGGGAGCATCATTTTCTTTTTTTTTTGAGCCCATTGGTCATTATCGTCTTTTTCAGCAGGATTTATGGGTCATTTGCCTAAGTCGAAGATTTCGTTATGAACTTTTGTACAGCATATACATATTGTGCTAATATTGTTAACGTATCTTTCTAAATTTAAGGCAAAGGTTATAAATATGATATTATTTTTGAAACCTTTCTAGAAGATTTTCTAACAAATTTATCCTCTCTAAACAGAATAGCCGTGTAGTTTTTAATGTGTGGTCATATAGGTTAATCGCACATGTTCTGCTACTTAAAAAGTTCATAATAAATGAAAACTTATACACAAGTGACATAAGAAGATATCCTACTTAACAGTTATACTTCTTCAAAAGAATATTAGATTGGATGTACCTGGCACATACGATGTAGATCAGTCGGGCAGAATAGCCATACCACTCGGTAGCATTACGACATTTCTTCAAATTGAAGTATTTGCTCTTTTAACGGCAGTCTAACCACTGTATTGCAAGGAGGTTAAATTTTAAATCCTTTGGAACCTACTTAGACAGTCAGGCGGCTATAAGAATGCGTCTGTGGCCTGAACAAGATGCATAGAAACAACGGGTTAGGAATTGGGCTGGTCCACTCGGGTATTCTAAGGAATGAAGAAAGGGGAAAAAGGTATCGGAGAAGCCGTTTTACGGTCCTCAATTTTCGGTAATGCAGTCCTGTTCATCTCAAACAAAACCCGAGTAGTCAAATATACGCATAAGCATATTTATGACATCTCTTACTACATCTCATGGCCGATGTGAGCATTGCAAAACAGAAGTTGATTAGCTTATCGGAAATTCCTTTTTTTTTTAATACTCGTAGCAAAATATTTAATTTCTTTCCATATTTTCTGCCGAATTGGTGAAGTATCTACTGCGAATCGCGTCTAATTTCCCTTTGTTTATTAGCTTTATATACTGTATGCTTTAATACTGGACCTGGTATTACGTATATACATTTGAAAGCACCTAAATTCATATTCATTAAAATCTTAATACTTAAATATTAGGTTCCATAATCAAACATTTAGGCAATAAAAGGGGACTGAATTTAACTTACGAAGGCAAACTTTAAGTGTGAATAATTTTCAATACAATTTATATATTTCAAAATTAATCAAATACCACATTATATTATTGAGAAAAATTGTGAAAAAGGTTTGCCACCATTCATATAAAAAATTCTATCAGAAATATTTCAGGACTCTTGGGAGAACCCTAAATAATTAAAATTCTTTTCTTGAATATTTTTTATCGAAAAATTCCTAGATGATTGTAGTTTTCTTCAGAAGTAGGAGTTCTGGCTACGATGGAGACCAAACAACCATAGTATTTTTGTAATTCTAGTGATTATAAATTTCAATAAGAAATGAAATGTTTTCATTTATAAAATGCTCAGAGAACCAAGCAATAAGCAAAGTATTTACATTTTGATCTTGAAGTTGGAATTAAGATTATACAATTAATGCGTGTGGGAATAGTAAATCATAAAGGACTATTTAGAATTGACTTTCTCAAACTTATCTCTTTTTACATGAGAGACACACATATAAAATTCAGCCTATTGTATCGATACTACAGTATAAATGATACCATTTCAATATCATGTTTACACATCATTCTTGAAATGGTATAAGGTGAGACACATGTTGTGTACTATATGGTATTCTTAAATCATGGTATCAATAACATATGTGTATGTCTCAAGTATTAAATTGGAAATATTTGAAAACTTTTTGCTCAGGAATCAATAACTAAACTGTCCATCGTAGGGCACGGTTGATTAATTGGTTTCCGAGGTAAGTGATTAATTATTAGTTTTAAATTGATTAATTGGTTTCTATTATAATATCCAAGCGTCAAAATTTCTCCAGTAAAAATAACAAAAGAGGAGTGAAATTTTTATATAAAGAAAAAGAGAAAGCGTAATAAAAAACATATACTTGTAGTAACGTAAAATCGGTCTATAGCGGATTTTTTGATGCCCTATAGTAGAAATGAGGCAGAAAAACTGTCAAAACTAACATTATTTCAAGGTTTTTCTTTATAACTCTGTTCCTTCTTTTCAAAACTTCTTCCAATTTGCAGGTAACCTAGACCCTGATAGCATAAGTCCAATGTGTAAATTTTATTCAAATCGGTGTATTAGTTTTTAAAGTGCATCAAAAAAACTTTATAAAGAGGGTTATTGTCTCCTAAGATTATTTCTTTCTCCTTTATCCTTGGACCGATCAAAATCGATTCACAAATTTTCCAATTAAATCCGAAAAACTATAAACAAAAAAACGACAAAACTTTCTGGTCACCCTGGTTTTTCCTTTATAACTTTGCACCCTCTGAATCGATTTTGCTCAAATCAATACCAAACCAAGTTAAGGAACTCGCATTGTAAATTTCATCAAAATCGGATAACGCGTTTTTGAGTTATCTTGTATACAGACTGACGGACATGCATTAATCGATATAATTTTTGATTCCTGACACAACCATACCCTTAAAACCTAAAAAAAAGTACTAAAAACTAATATACCCCCTGGTAGTACCTACCATAGGGCATAACAAAACAGGAAATATTCTTTTAATATTGCACATTTAATTTAAAAGTTATTCAAAATTTATTCATGCTCTCATAGGAACTCTCTCCCCAAATTTATTCTGTTTTGTTTCTCTTAAATGAAACAATTAATAAGTTTTCGGTTGAATAATCAAAATATTTAACAAATTTTACTCAATTAATCAATTAATCAAACCATGTCATGTCCATAGTGACTAAATTATCTACTGCCAAAAACTGCTTTCGGCTTTTTCTTTAATCCGGAATGTGTTTTGCCATTTTTCTGATGAAGTCATTATCCAATCTTGGTAAAAGTTGAAAACAAACAATTCTCTTATAATCACGCCAAACTAATATAACATGACTTTCGTTTGACGGTTATGAGATTTTGATCTTGCTTGAGGTCGCTCACTTAACTTGGACTACAATCTTCTATATGCAATGTTATTGTACAGAATCCATTTTTTATGAATAGTTTCAAAAATGCATCATTTTAGTTAAGTCACAAAGTTCATAAGGGAACCAAATATCAAAGCTTTTTGATATAACCAAGCCTTGGTAAATTTTTCATCAATGATTGTTTTGGATGATTTAATTTTCTAAAAATACATGTCGAATGTAATAAAGATAACATTAAAGGCCAATCTCCACACAGCCGACACCCTATTCTGACGAGAAAAATCAGAAAAGTAGAAAGAGATGGACTTTTGCAATTTTCGCTAGGATTGACCGAATAAAAACATCGGGGTCTCTCCCCACACAATTTATAATATTATGGGAAAATTAAGAACATTCCCTTCCATTTTATAGGAAAATGTAGTACCAAATTGTGTTTTCAGACTTTATCATAAGGCTTAAATTCCTATCACATCTAAAACCAAGCCTTAGTGCAAAGCGACGAAACTTCTATACGTATGTTCAAATCACGTTACCTTCCGAAAGCCTTTCTAAAAGAAAGCTATATGAATATGGAAATTCAGAGCGAACGTGGTCCTTAGTAAATCACAACATTTGCTGTGATATACAGACAGACAGGCATTGGATAAAAATGATTGCAAACCACTTAGAATCTTATAAAACGTGGAGATTTGCAAAACAAATTTTTTTATTTTTTATATACTTCGTATAGAAGTTAAAAATTTAATTTGCGTATTTCATCACTAAACCATAAAAATCAATTCGTCATAGAAAAACTTCCTATAAGAAAATTTGGTAGTGTGCAACGATATCGTGTATGATTATTGTGAGAGTATGCAAATGCAGATGAAAACCCATAAATCTGATGAACAAGTTTATCTGCGTTTAAGGGAATCATCTGGCAGATGAAGAATCAAATGGGGAAATTATAACTGCAGAAGACGACAAAATTCGTAGGATGATTGTTTCTCCCTTTCTGTTTAACTAAATTTTGTATAAGTGCATCCCATACGTTTATCAGAATAGCATGTCGGCTGTGTGGAGATTGGCCTTTAGAAACTATTCGCACACGCTTTTACTGCCCCTTAATCAAAATGGAAATTATTGATTATTTAATAAATTTGGCGTTTTGAGAGGTTTTCTTAATTCCCATTTGGAAAAAGGATAATAATGAAATTTCTGAAGCAACTATAATAATCTACACATGTCGCATGGCATTTTGTTCATAAATTTTGCTCAATATTTTATGTTCTTTATTTTCAAGCGATTTTTTGAAGAAAAAAAAATCAATAAGCTTATTTTATAAATTTGTCATACTTAAATTTATTACGCAGTTGAAACAAAACAAAATGTTACAATGCTGTCCAAAATTAAAAATTAAAAATTATTCTTTTTTTGGAAATTGTTGTATTTCACTTCCCCAAATTGCTACAACTCACTCATCCTAGAATGGAATACGTACTAGGCTAGTCAAAAAGTTATCGGATAAGAAAAATACAATTTTATGGTTCGAAATATATTTTATTATTCAACATAATCTCTCTGCACCTTAATGCACTTGTACCAACGATTCTCTAATTTAAGGATTCCATCCCTGAAATGAAAATCCGGTAGACCTCCAGCTGCTATGGCCTCGTCATTTGATGTAAAACGCTTTCCAGCCAGGAATTTTTTTAGGTTGGGAGACAGATAATAGTCAGAGAGAGCGAAATCTGGCGAATACGGTGGATATTCTAACAATTCGTACTTTAATTCCGTGATTTTTGCAATGGTTTTTTGACTTTTGTGAGCTGGTGCATTGTCTTGATTATTTTCTTCTTTTCACGAATTTTTGTTTCGAGCTGGTCTAATAAGTTCGAGTAATATTCAGAGGTTAAAACTTGTTTGGCCGATCTTTGGGCCTTAACCCGCTTTGAAGCCGAATTATCGGTTTCACACCACTCTTTTGATTCTGCTTCCGACTCAGCATCATAGTGATAGACCCAAGTCTCATCCATAGTGATGAATCGATACACAAAATCCTCTTTATCCTTTCGAAAACGCTCCAAATGTTGTTGAGAAAGTGTTAGGAAATGCGGCATCTACTTTCCACAAAGCTTTATGAAACCTAAAACTTTATGTAAAATCTGATCCATGCGAGATGCCTATGGCCTCAGCTATATCATCCACAGTCAGTCATCTATCTTCCGAAACCATATCCTGTATTTTTTGTATGTTTTCTGTTTTTGATACACTTATTGGACGTCCTTGACATGGATCGTCTTCATGGCTTGTACGACCAGATTTAAAAAGGGCAGCCCATTTTTCAATGATGGATTTCGAAGGTGAAGAGTCCTTATACACTTTTAATAATCGTTCATAAATTTACTTTGCTTTTAAACCTTCCAAAACAAAGAATTTAATTACTGCACGATATTTTTTCTATTTGGAAAAATACTGTGACACATCCACACTAAATGGGTTGTAAACAAAGAATGAATTGACAGATCGATATGAAACTTCACACATGTTCTTATGAATGATATAACAACATAACCAAAAAATTGGGCTACTAGCACCGCATTCTGTTATCGAGGACGATAACTTTTTGACTAGCCTAGTACATATATCTTAATATGGATTTTTTCAGAATCAAGATAATTTTTCTGGTAGACAATATAAATAATAAATTGAAATACAGTGATACAGTGATTAACACATATTCGCTATAACGCAGTCTGCACAAAGCCTTAAAAAAGCTCAAAATTTATGTTGATTCAAATCTATCTATATATCTCGGCATTTTATTGATTCGTATAAAATACTATTATTCTGGAACACGAACCAAACAGCAAAAGGTGGCAACGTAGTTGTCCTTTTGGTGAAAACCATATCAACGGCGATGTTTAAGAACTGGCAGAACAAGGAATTCATGTAGAACTTGAAAATAGTGATTCTGAGAATGAAGAACTCAAAGAACTTGCTACAGATTTGCTTAGTAGAAGTTTGGTAACGATGACCGAAATTGTCGATCAAATTGTAGCGAATGATCCAGATTTCGAAAGGAATGCAGAAGCACGATAAGGCGTGTTAGATGCGATCTCTTACTATCGATATTTGCTTAAAAACAAAAAGAAAGCAACAAATGGGACTAGACGACGTCATCGCAAAAAAATCAAGAATTTCATTTGTCGTCTAGGAACGCATCCTAGGCGCTGTATCAGTAATTTTATATTAGCTGGACACACTTTTTTTTGGTCTATTTTCTTTCCCATTTATTATGTATTCTACGAGAGCAGATTGATAAAAACCCGTGTTTGACAAGAAAAGATAATTTTTTAGAAAACTACTTCAAATTCTTCAGTGTAGTCTCCTTTTAGCTCGACACACTTAGTCAAACGAATTTTCAACGTTTTTATGCCTTCCAGTAATACGATTTGTGTGACCTCTTAAAATAAGGATTTATGTAAATGGTCGATGATTTCCGAATTCGATACAAAACTTTCACCTAAATCCTTTCCTCAAAATTTGGAAACAGAAAATAATCATTTAGGCTCAAATCTGAAGAACGTGGTAGATTAGAAAGCAATTAGTATTGTAAGTCGTTTAATTTCACCATTACAGTCTATGATGTGTGAGCCGCTTGCATTGTTTTTACGAACACGAACTTTTTTTGTCTTAGCTTGTTTACACAAATGGTCTAAAATAATGATATGTAGTAGGCTCCAGTTATTGTTCTTCTTTTTTTAAAGATAACCGATGAGGATTATTCCTTTGCCATTTCCAAAAACAATGCGCGTCTAACCTTCACTCATAGTAGAGGCAGACATAGGGTATTCATACCTTAGTATCGATACTACAGTATAGCCTTGTGATGTGGTATAAAAAGGGGTTGGCACACAGCAAACATAGTATTTGTCTGACATTTGAAATTCTGCCATTTCAGCGAGAATATGGGAATTTCTTTTCGCTCCTCTTAAATCCTCTATATGATTCCTACAAAGATCTATAAACTTTGAGGTTTCATCCACCGATAAAATTTTGCGTTTTTTTTTTACTTTTCCATTTTTTTAAAATAAAATTTTCAAAAAAAAAGTGTAAAACATATGTCAATTGCTCAGCTCCACCTACAAAATTCCATTCGCTATTTTCCGCTTCAATAAAGAGGCGCGACAATCAGTAAAGAATAGATTACAGTGGCTGAAAAAATTTAGTAAAAAAGGGAATACCACGTACTTTTTCGAATTTAAGTACCAGATTTATGCTACGTAGTTGAAATGGTATTCAGCTAGTATGCGACGACACACATATGGTATACCGCATGGTGTCCTTAAACTATGGTATGAATACCCTATGTGTGCCTCTAGTATTAGTCACTTCCATCGATGCAAAAAACGTGTTTAAATATCAGTGAACACTTCTTGGAAATGCTCATTTGAATATATTTTTAGTGTCAATTGTGAGCAAACGCGACATCCATCTTGTGAATAGCTTTTTTATTTGTAAAGCTTCATGTAAGATGTTCAAAACCTATTCATATGAGACCCTGACAGCGTTATCTATCTGACGAATTTTCAATCATGTAAATTTTTGACAATTCTTTCAAAGAAGGCTACTTTTAGGCGTCCTAGACGATCTTCATCATAAAGGTTTGTACGGCCACATTTAAATTCATTTTATTAATATCCATAGGTTCTGTTCAATTTGAAGTATTTGAGATAGTTGTATTAATGTTTTTAATTGGTAGATTACAATCTCAACCTTAGACAGTATTGGCATAGACTAATAATAAAGACTTCCAACGACTGTGCATTCAACTGATTCTTTTTGTACCGTGATATCCCGGTACAATATAGATTCTTCTCTTTCTTTCACATTAAACTTCTTTTCATTCATTCTTCTTTAAGTTCACTTACAAAAACAACACTGAACAACACGCTGCTCATTTGGCTTGGATATCTAGGTATAGTAATCTATGGTATTGGTTTGAAAGATAAAATTCGACATGCAATTTTATATCAGGGCTACATCTCATATTGAACACGAGTAGTTATCAGTTCGCCCTCGTAAATTTGGAATAAACATACCCATTTCGTTATTCTTTAAACACCTCTCTATAGAGAGAGTCAAAATAATGATATAACATTTATCAAAATGAAGCAACTACTTTATCTTACTTTGTGAGATTATTATGCTTTCATGCATTTTATTTGTCTATGGTAAACCCAAACCACTATATATTTTAGTAATCATAAGTATACCAAATATTGATTTATATTCTGCAATTTATCTTGGCTTTTGTTGTGAGGTTATATGGAATATATGAATATATCCTATCTATATACGGTTACAAGTTCATCATGAAATTTGCATATTCCTGGCTACTTCGTGGTTAGTTTAACATGAAATCATTCTCTCTTCACAGTGAGAAACTAACTACCCTTATCAAAATCCATTCTTCGCATATCCAACAACGTACATAGAAGTACATCATTCTATTTTAGATATCAATTTTCTTCATTTGGAACCATATTTTTTTTTTATCTTTCGTTAAAAGCTTTTCTGCCTCATTTTACTGTTGTCGTAATGTCATATCGATATTGCTGTTAGGCCGATGAAATTGATTTTTCTGCTCGATGAATAAAAAAAAACTTAGAAATGACGAAATTCTTACTTTTATTATATTATTCGTGTCGACCTGTTGATTTTTAGATTCTTTCTAAAAACCAGTATCTTAGAATTTTTTATTTATATATATTTTATAGCAATTTGGAAATTTGAAGAAATCATGTGGCAATAATTCACTCTATATTCATATACTACTGTGTTCAAAAAGTAAGGCTAATTTTTAATTTAAACTTCCCGCCTTAAACGAATCGGACAAATGAATTTTTTTTAAAGTTGTTAGGACTGTTAGTGACATCTGTGACAAATTACATGTCAATATCATCATTAGTTTTTAGTTTACGCTTGGTTTTGTGAACAAAGAAAAGTGAATTTGGTGATTTTTACGATGTCGAATTTTGTTGAGCAAAGAAATGCCGCCGCTGAAACGTATCGAATGTTATAAAAGGCCTTCGGTGACGAGACTATGTCACAGAAAAATGTTTACAAGTGGTACAAAGACTTCAAAGAAGGCAGAGAACGTGTTGATGACTTGGAACGCTCTGGATGACCTTCGATGTCAATTGATGAGCAACACATCAAGAAAATCAAAGAACTGGTGCTCGAAAATTGTCAATTAACAATTCGAGACCTCGCTGACATGCTTGCAATATCGATTGGATCAGTGCAAGCAATTTTGAAGGATCATTTGTGCCTCAGAAGAGTCAAATCGCGTTTGGTGCCAAAATTTCTCAATTAATTCGAATTTCTTCGTGAGTTTTTCGCCAAAAACTACACTCATGTCGCTCCACAATCACCGTATTTGCCTGATTTAGTACCGTGTGGCTTCTGGCTGTTCCCAAAGCTCAAGAGACCACTCCGGGGAAATCGTTTTGAGTCGATTGAAGAGGTCAAATGTGAATCGCTACGCGCATTGAAGCATGTTCACAAAACCAAGCGTAAACTAAAAACTAATGATGATATTGACGTGTAATTTGTCACAGATGTCACTAACAGTCCTACCAGTCCGATTCGGTTAACGCGGGAAGTTTAAATTAAAAATTCACCCTACTTTTTGAACACAGTGGTATATCGTGCGAGTAAATTATTCTAAATATGTATAGTTAACTCCCCCGAAATTAAAACACATCCTGAAATCATTTTGCTTAAAGAAATAGTTTCATAGTTGTCAGCAATAAATTCCCTTTAACCCTAAAGGGGATTCAATACGTGTGTATTTTTCATTTGTTATGCCTGTTATCAGAACAAAGTTTCTGTTTTCATTTAAAACGAAATGTTAATCGATATGTTTTCTTTAATTAGTTATTCGAAAGGGAAAGTTCTGTCGCGCTTGTATACGTTGTTGGTCATTAGTAATTATACTATAGGGCGATTCATCTTGAGGTTCAGGAAAATATTTTGAAATAGAACACATAAAACTGAATGCGATGGTGGAAATTTTATTATGAACCGAAAGAACAATCAATAAAATTTTTTTTTTTTCAAGATTATTTCATTTAAATGTTGGCCGTAGCTACGCTTCAGGTGGTCCATTCTATAGGACCAATTTTGAACCACTTCTTCGAGTATTACGACTGGAATCTAGCCAATAAAACGAGTAATGTTTGCTTCCAAGGCATCAATCGTAGCTGGCCTATCCGCCTAGAGTTTAGACTTCATTTAACTCCAAAGAAAATAATCCAGAAGTATAATATCACACGATCTAGGCGGCCAATTCACCGGCCCAAAACGTGCAATCAGCAGCTCACTCAAATGGTTTCTCAACATGTTCAATGTTTCACGTGCTGTACGGCTATGTATGTCGAAACAAGATATCACCGGCATTACGGGCTTGAACTTCAGTTAGCAAATACTCCGTTATCATGGCCGCATTGATGGTTACGTAACGGTCATTCTCATTTTTGAACAAATATGGACCAATGACTCCGCCAGCCTGTAAACCACGCCAAACCATGCATTTCTCTGGATGGAACTATACCTCTTGATACTCCAAAAATAAAGTAACGCGGTGCAGGGAGCAAGAAACTTGCATGAACCGTTTAAAAAGGTAGCAGTAACAGCTCAGACATGCGGAAGACGATTTACAAAATTTCGTTCGGGTAACTCTTCTTTGAAAGGTTAATCTAGATCCGAAGGCCATCAGATACAAATGATGAAGCTCTACACCATATTTTGATGATAAATTCCACATTAACTTCTGTAGATGTGGGCTTCACGCTTGCAATTCATCAGGTAACTACTTTGGATTACATTATGGTAAAAGGGTTGGTTTTGTGTCAAAACTCTCAAATTGAAGACTATATTTTCAATGTGGAAGTTCAGCCCACGTCTACGTCAAAAGCAAAAAAAGCATGAAAGTATACTATAAGTTGCTGAAAGCAAATGTAACAGTTAATGCTGATCGTTATTTTATGCAAATTGATGTTTTGAACAGAATTTCATTATAAATGTCCATCTTTAGGCAACAACAAGGATGTATTCATCGCAACAATGCTAGACCAAATGTGGCAAGGAAAACCGTCTAAAAACTTGTAGAGTTGGGTTGGGAAATTTTACTTCAGCTACCATATTCGCCTGATATATTGCACCATGGGACTAACACCTCTATTCAGATTAATACAAAAATTTTGTTGATGGAAATGAAAGTGTAAATCTTGAAGCTTAAAGGTGTCATATAAAGAAAATTCAGTTTAGGTCTGAGATTAGATTCCTGTTTTCAGATGCGGAAAGGTGTGAGGTGACATAAAAGAAAAAATAAACGAAGTCTATGGGAACCCTGCACTTTAGATTAGAACCATCAAATATTGATTTAATAAACTTAATCCTACGATCGTATAAGCGTTTATAATTCATAACATCTAAATCGACAAATTGAGTTGAGCACTGAAGAAATTGACGAAGAAGTATCGTCAGATCGAAAACTGATTGCTGACTGTTTTTTAAACGTCTTATATGAATCTTTATAGGTGTAAAATCTATTCGCAAGATGGGTGTCGCATTTGCTCGCAATCGATTAAAAAAGTAATCATACGACATCTTAAAAGCATTCACAAAATTGCATGACTTTTACGCTACGAATTATAATAGTACACAATCTCTCGAATTCTCCAGATTTATCCCTATGTGAAAAACTTGAAAATAGCTTGGGGGATAGGAGATTTGCATCGAATTTGGAAGTCATCCGCCATATGAATGGCTATATTGAAAGGTAAGACAAATCGTATTATTCGGAAGAGATAAACAGGTTGAAAATGCGTCTGAAAATTGATAAAATGAACTGATTGAAATTCTTGACTAAATCGAACCAATTATGCTTTTATTTGTATTCATTTAAAATAACATCACACAAATCAAAAGTACTTTTCATTAATTTTGAATGATAAAAAACAATGTTCTAATTATCACTACAAATTAATTATAGTGACATGTCACACCTAAGATCTAATTACCAGTGAACAAGGACACAAAAGTACAACATTTTCTCTGTTATTTTTTATTTATGTATATAAAAAAGTAGCAAATACCAACTGTAGCAACAATAATATAAACTTGCACTAATTAGTAAAAACGTTTAAGCAAAGCAAAAACAAATTTCAGGTAATTTGAATAGTTAATCTTTTAACTCTGAAGACTAATTGCAATCAACGAAATGGAAGTGAATATTGCAATTGTTAAGTCAAATAAATGGATAGTATAGGGTGATCAAAATTTAAGTTTGTTATATTGGCAGCACTGTAAATCAAGCAGCTGTCGATAAGCATTTGTTTTCAAAGTGTCAAACGTCAGTATGCAACAACACATTTACGAAATGGATCGCTTAACCACCGCTCAACGCGTGTTCAAGCAACAGAAAGTTGATGCTGATTTTTCAAAGAAAATCTCCTCTTCTCTAATGAGGCACATTTCCACCTCTCTGAGTGTGTTAATCCTCATGAGATTCTCGAGACACCATTGCATGGCCAAAAAGTGACTGTTTAGTGCGCATTGTGGTCAGGCGGTGTCATTGAGTCTTACTTTTTTGAAAACGATCAGGGTCAGACTGTAACAGACAATGATGAGTGCATGATAACCGATTATTTCTGGCACGAAATTGAAAATATTGATGTGGAAGACATGTGGTTTCAAGAAGACGGTGCAACTTGCCACACAGCGGGTGCAACGTTGAATGTTTTGCGTGACAAGTTCCCAGGTCGGACTATTTCACGTTTCGGTGGCGTCAATTGGCCGTCAAGATCATGCGACTTCACGCCGTTGGATTTCTTTTTGTGGGATTTAACAAAATAAAATAAGTATATTTCGTTAAGTTTGTGTGTTTTATTTTGTTTTAAAGTTCGGAAACTTGGAAAGTTGGATCACCCTATATACACATAGCTATCTTTTTGCTGTACAATTACGTACATTCGTGAATTGCTGCAAAAGCTTTGGTAATCGGAGACATATAGTAAAACCCAAGCGGCATTACAAAATCATTCCCGTAAAATTTGATATTTTTTAGATTACCTTAGCTTACCGGTTTTTCACAGAACAAAGAAATGTGAATTGGTTTTGCTTTTACAGGTTTTTACAGCGTTTCAAAGTTAAAAAGAAGTGGAAAAATGATGTGACGATTTTTATTGGGTTTCGAGTAATTTATAACCCAACAACAATGTATGGAACTCATTAGGACTTTTGGTAATAAAGCATCTTCAAAAATAATTGTTTTTACGCTGGTTCCAAGAATTTCGAATTAGATGTGGAAGTCTTTCCATTTCCATTTCGGAATTCTTGATGATTCATTTATGATTTTCGTGAAAATCGTCTGACAACTGCTGTCTATTTATGTCTTTGGTTAATGGTTAATGGTTATTGGTTCTACGAAATAGTAGTGTAAGTGGTTATTAATTAGTAACAACTGGTAAGTTGTTAGTGGTTAAGGTTGGTGGGGTCAGTTACACCTTTTTTTGGAACGACAAGAAAAACATTTTATTTGAATAAGTTAGTATGGAAATACTAAACATGGCAATCAACATAAAACCTAAAAAAAAAATCAAATCATGCTAACAATTAAGTCCAAAAACGTTATCACAGGTTGTACTAGGTGGGGTAAAAAGTAACTTCCTTGACCGCCAGCATGCGTTGCTACTGCAAAAAAGGTTATGGTGCCTTGAAGTCCGTTCATATTTAGGCAGACATGCCAAATTTCAGTGCGATACTGTCTTTAGTTTTGTTTTGACAGCCGATTGTTGTTGACGTGTTTGGCATCATGTTTTCGTTCTCTCACAAAACATTATTTTTTGAGACGCGAAACGGCGAAGGAAACAAAAGAAAAGTTGGATAAATATTATGGGGCTAATGCTCCGTCAGATTACACCGTCAAATATTGATTTCGAAAGTTTCGTGGTGGCCGCAACTCCACTACCGATCAAGTCTGCAGCGGCAGGCCCTCCGATGCGGTTACAGAGGGATTGTCATGGCATACTCTTCGTGGACTACCTCGAAAAAGGAAAAACCATCAACAGCGAGTATTACTGTGCATTATTGGAGCGATTGAAGGCCGAAATCGATGCAAAACGGCCTCACATGAAGCGAAAAAAAATTTTGTTTTTGCAACACAATGCACAAGAGCATCGCAACCACGGCTAAAATCAATGACTTACGGCTCCAATTGATGTCGCATCCACCCTATTCCCCCGATTTGGCTCCCTTGGACTATTATCTCTTCCCAAACCCCAAAAGATGGCTCATCAATAAAAAATTTAGCTCACGCGAGGAAATCATCGACGTCGCGGAGGAGTATTTTGCAGACCTTCCGGAAAATTACTTTTCGGACGGGATCAAGAATTTGGAAAATCGCTGGAATAAGTGTATCGAGCTAAAAGCGGACTATATTGAATAAAATAAAAAAACATTTAAAAAAAAAATTGTTTTCATTCCCAAGGAGGTTACTTTTTACCCCACCTAATATAAGAATTTTTTCAGTTTAATTTTATCAGAGAAAAAGTCGAAAGGGATTCATCGTATCATTGATCCGATTCATTTATCCCTTAGTCGGTTTGACGAAAATATATTTTAATTCGCGTCTAATCGATGGTATCATACAGTAAGAAGCCAATATGCATATCGGTACTTCATAATATACTGAATATGTACACACAGATTAGCTAGTCGTAACCAAACAAATAACCACAACTATATTAAAATGAAATATGCCATCAAACATAACCACTAAGCATATAGTTTCTAATATGGACATATTATTAAGGACATAAATAGGGAAAAAAAAATTTATCTCAATATGTGTAAACAAAAACAATGAAGAAGGATAATAGCCTTGAAATGTCCCCATTTTTGTCACGTTTATTCTCCATAATTTGAAGTAACTATTCCATAACAATGTACTACATTCTATTTCTAAGGACATTCCTTAAAGACTTCTCGCCTTTTTTTTCGTGAATTCATGTTCTCTTCTTCCCTTTGAATAGGATAGTTTTTTCTTTTACGTTCTCTTGAAGGGAATATTATAGTAGTACCAAAATTGATATAACGAAGCAGTTCATGGCAAAACTTCATGTACATTACTCATCCTAAAATCTATGAACATATATGTATGTATGCATTAATATAATATGTATTATTATATTTACATGTGAATACCATATATAATTCCATTAAGAGTGTCCTCCTTATTTCGTGAAGACCAAACAAAACCAATAAAATAAGATTACCCTTGATGAAAGCACGAAATACTAATCCTCATTCCACAATTTGTTTTCAGAATTTCATTTTCCCTTTTTTCTATTGTACAGATATAGTACAGAGTGAAACCAATTGAGAATTATGCGTCTAAGATTAGAAGATTATCCAGGTTCTTACATCAAACTGAATTTAAATTCTAGTCTAGTGTCATGAAGAAGATTTATAAATCCAAGATTTATGACTAATTTAAATCGATTGGCGGCTAATTTAACTCTATTAGCGGCGAATTTTGCTGAATTTAGAAGTCCAGTTTCTGAAGCCAACGTCAAAATTTGGGTAAAATGTCATAGCAAAGATCCTATAGATATATATACGTTTTTTGGTCATATTCTGTCGCAATTTTAACTTGCAGAGCCTGAGAGACTTTCGAAATACTCTTGTGTTCTTTTCTAAATGTTGAGAATGTACTCGTACAAGAATCGTAATTTTCGAATGTGCAAATATTTTGACACTAAAAGCTGAATTTACAACGTGTGCAAAAACCAGTAAAAGCCAATACTAAAGCATCAAGGAATTGATTTCATAATGACTGAGAAAGTTCAATTTAAATTCATTGAAATAGAAATGCAGCCACCTAAAGCAATTTTGACGGCTGAATGTAGTAAATATGAAGCGATATATATTTTAAATAATGTTTAGATGAGATTCTAAGTCAGGCCTGGGCAACTTGTGTCTAATCTGATGTTTTCTTGCGGCTCTCAAGTGTTGCTTTTCTACTGCGGCTTACAAAGATTTATCATGATTTGTCTTACGCCTTTGAAACGAGGTTCGAAGAACTACTAAAGTACAATAAACATTTTGAAATATTCATGTCTTCTTTTACTGTAATATTGGTCCTATTACTTTACATTATCATTCCAATTCGCTCAATGCCGAAAAGCAAGTTTTTTCTGAATTATATAAAAATTCGCCGGTCGGATTTTAACTGCATTCGAAACAACTTTACTTTGCAAATTATAATACTTTTCTGAAAAATACAAATATGCAGAAATAAGTACTGGATTTCAAAAAAGCGTTGAAAATCTGAAAAATCAGTCATAGTTGAGCTCGAAGTTTACTTTAATTAGCTAAGCTTAAACTCAAAAAAGCAAATTTTACATTAAAATTTAAAAAACTGAATTCATTAACTTAAAATGAACGAAATTTGTTTTATAATACTACAATATATGGACTTATATGTACAATAAACTAGAATACTTAAATGTCCAATCCATATGGGGGCCGTCCTATTCAGTGTTGTAGATGAAATTGAAGAAGAATGTATGAAAAGAGATTTTATTTGAAATGTGTATTATTACAGAAAAAGAATCAGTTGAATATACGATCGTTGGAAGTATGTTATTAGTTTATGCTAATACACTGCAGTTTTAGTTCTTTCTATAGTCAACAATTTTAAATTGATCTCCGTGAAAGTTGTGTTCTGCAGGCAGATTCTCAGTTCTTTACTTTGAAGCCATCGGTTTTTAAAATCGAACTGAATTGAAAAAAATCAGGACTTAAAAACCGTCTCATTTTTGCGCAACGTAACCAATTCAAAGCATATGAGATATTATACCATCTAATACTAAAGGCACACATAGGGTATTAAAACCTTAGTATCGATACTACAGTATAGCCTTGTACCATGGTATAAAAAGGGTTGGCACACATCAAACATAGTATTTGTCTGACATTTGAAATTCTGCCATTTCAGCGAGAATATAGGAATTTCTTTTCGCTCCTCTTAAATCCTCTATATGATTCCTACAAATATCTATAAATTTTGAGGTTTCATTAACTCATAAAATTGTGCGTATTTAATTACTTTTTTCAGTTTTTTAAAATAATATTTTCAAAAAAAAAGTTTAAACATGTGTCAATTGCTCAGCTTGCCTACAAAATTCCATTCGCAATTTTCCGCTTCAATAAAAAGGCGCGACAATCACTAAAGAATAGATTACGATGGCCGAAAAAATTAAGTAAAAAAGGGGATACCACGCACTTTTTCGCATTTAAATACCAGATTTATGCTACGTAGTTCAAATCGTATTCAGCTAGTATTCGACGACACACATATGGTATACCACATGGTATCCTTAAACTATGGTATGAATACCCTATGTGTGCCTCTAGTAATCAAAAAAATCGGAGACTTGCCACAATAACGCTGGTTGCACCTTGTATATTTTTGTATTTTCTTTCTTTATGCTACCATAATCCTATATAGCGTATTTTCCTTTTGGTGATCTTATTAACCAGAACACAAAAGTGAAAGAAAAACTTTTTCCAATAAGATTTTCGGTGTGATTTCATTTTCTTCTCTTACGTTTTTGGTAAAATCTTAATCCGAAAACAAGCCAAAGTATGTACTAATGTAAATTACTTATAGTGTGTACCTGTTTTTTCATTCTTCAAAAATTATATTACATATGATATTCGTACACCTACCTCATCAAAGTTTTACTTCTGTATTCGATAAAATAGGATTAGGTATTCTAACGTGATCTCAAATTATAGACTGTGTACTACGAGTATAGGTAGATACGAGTATTCAATATCAATATTCTTGGAATAGCTTTAATAAAAAAAAAACAAAATGGGAAGAGATTGTATAATTAGCCATGACTCAAACTGTGATTTTCAAGGAACATGTGATTGCTCTTTGAAAAGAACCGTGATTTTGTTCGTGTTTGACAAGAAAGTGTTACAAAATAGTATTGCCATATATTGATCTAGCATTTGGTGCAATACACTCACAAAGTGTGAAAGTTTCATGAAAATCGGAGAAGCCGTTTAGATTTTATTAACGATTTAAAGAAGCTGAAAGACGGACACACGGACATGGAGCTAATTATTTTTGATGAAACGGATTTTTCTAATCTTTCTAGAAAAAAAAAGTTAGTTGGCATAGTAAAAAGGACGGTACGTTTTCGTATTAAAATTAATTTTAAGTATTATAAGAATAAATTTGAGCCTTTTGTACTGGGTGCTTTTTTAGAGGTATAGAACTTTAAAATGAAATAAAACACATAAAATCGTGGTAATGGCCATGATATTGGATTTATTGGAAATATAATAAGCAGCTATAATAACGCGGCGAATGTGTTAGTAGTCTCAGGTTTATCGGCATAGACTAACTAGTGACTTCACATACCCCCACAGAAAATAATTCAAAAGTGTTAAATCACACGATCTTGGAGGCCAATTCACAGGTTCGTGAAATTATGAACTCATAGAATGTTTCCTTGAATAAAGCGATTAAGGCGCGTGCGAGTTTCGCGAACTGAACCACGATTTTCGAAATAAATTTGCATAATTTGCAATTTCGCCAGAACAACGCAAACTGAACATAAATTAGCTATCAGCTGTCAAATTGGCTACAGCTGGAAAAAGTGTTGCCAATTTGTAAAATAAACCGCTAAAAAAATACCCTATACTAAATTTTATGCCTAAAAATATATAAAGTTGGAAAAAACCATCTATCTCGCATAAAAAATAGAGAAATGACAACGATTAGTGAAAAGTTAAACAGCTTTTTATCGGAACGGAATAGTATTTGTTTTCCCAATCGTAACAAATCAAACTAGGATATGAAAAGCTTAACAGCGTAAGAATGCCAAAAGAAAAAGATTAATTTGTATACAAAGGGACCACAGGTATGAAATACGAAAAAAGTGGTTTTAGCTATAACGAATAACGACGTAACAATATAGTGCGTTTATGAAATAGCATATAAACCGAAATTCAAGTATTTGACTTTAATTTTCGCGACTCCAGAGTTTCGCAACTCATAGTTTAAGTACCGATGATTTAAACTAACAAGCATGTGCTGAAATTTATATAAAGGGTGATTCATTTAGAGGTATTTTTTTGTCTATGGATTTTTGGTATTTTTGTTCAGTATTGTTTTACATTTCATCATGGAAAGACTTACACCCGCATAACGGCCTCAAATTGTGGAGTTCTGAGCTTAATGATGATTCGCTGTTTTATCGTAGAATTTTGTTTGGCGATGTGGCCCATTACTGACTAAATGGATACGTCAATAGGCAAAAATGCCATATTTGGGCTGATGAATAAGCTGAAGAGTATCAAGAGTTACCGTTACATCCAGAAAAATGCACGATTTGGTGTGGTTTATGAGCTGGTGCAATCATCGGTCCATATCTGTTCAAAAATCAGAATGGCCGTCAATGGCGCCCGTTATCGTGCCCTGACAACGGACTATTTGCTACATTGAAGCCCGTGATCTTCACGATATTTGGTACCAACAAGATAAGGCTACTTGCCACACAGACCGTGAAATCATGGCTTTATTGCGAGAACAATTCGGCGAACAGTTAATTTCGCGCTTAGGACAATTGACCGCCAAGATCTCGTGATATCACACCTCTAGACCTTTTCCTTTAGGGTTAAGTAAAACTCAAAGTCTTCATGGATAAGCCGGGTACGATTGAGGAATCGGAAGCCAAGATTACTCGCGTTATTCGCCAAATACGAAATTCTCGGACGCGTCATCGAAAAATGGAACTTCAGAATGGACCATGTTAAACGCGGTTACAGCCAACATTTGAAAGAAATAATCTTTAAAAAATAAATGTGAAGGAGGGTTCTTTTGTTTGATAATAGAGATAACCCGATAAAATTGAACTTTTTTATTTTTTTTTTACTTTTGAAAAAAGTAGCTCTAAATGAATCACCCATTACAGACGCGCCTTCGAAAACTGCCCGTGCTCTTTTTTACTTATTGCATGGAGTATTTTTGCGCTTTTTTCTGATGGCTTTGGTAGTTTGGGTACTTTACAGGGGTAGGCATAATTATTTTTACACTTGAAATTTTTTGGAAAACGTTTCTTTGCATGCCGATTTTATTGGGTTCTAATTAGAATTTATAGCATTTTTTTCTTGAAGATATAGCAATGATATATTCAAAATGCAATGGCAAAAAAAGCGACGAAAATGGGTGGAGGATTTTATAAACGACAGTATAAACTTTTATTGGCATAGGGCATAAGTATTTTTACACACAGTACCAGTGTCGGAAGTCTTGTGTTTTGGTCAGTATGGTCCATTTACTTAATAAAATTATTGAAGGAAATTATTTTCTAATATTTAATCTTTGGTATTTTAAAAAAAATTTTTTGGAAAAACTTTCAAAATGGCGAAAACAAGGAAAATCAATGTGGAAGACCGTGCGACCATTGTAACGAAGTTTGAGTGTGAAATATCTGCTACTAAAACCGCGGAAACTTATCAAATCTCACGGTAGAGTGTTTATCTGCTATTAAAACAAAAAAACGAGTTAGAAACACTTGAAAAGATCAAAAGAATTTGCAGAAATAGAGTCACAAGTGACCACGAAGACAGGCGTCTTGTCGGTTTTATTCAGAAAACTCGTCTATTGCTCCATATAAAGGAGCAGTAAATTCAAATTAGGTAGCTGCAAGAAACATAAGTAAATGGACCACACCTATCATTTAAAACGAAAAATTAAAAGTTACATTTCCCTGATTTTTGTTTTATATGAGCTTAAAAAAGGAGTGTATTGGAACTGCAACAAAACATATTCAAGACATTTATTTGAATCGTGCTCCTGCTCTTACAACAGTTAAAAAGTGGTTTGGTCGATTCGAATGGTGACTTCAATCTAAACTATAAACTTCGCTCTGTGGGACCTGCCAGCATTGATAATAACTTAATTCGTTATTTAGTGAATAATAATCTAGGAAGTACCACTGAAGATATTGCTGAGTGACTAAATGTTGACAATTCGACTGTATTTCGCCACTTAAAGCTTGGATACACTTCGAAACTCAATATATGCGTTCCGCACAGAACAGAACAAATTGCAGTGTGTTTTCACAGCAATTTCTCTCCTCGCCCGTCAACAATATGAAGCGTTCTTGGATCAAGTCATATTCCCCTAGCTTCGCTTCTTCAGATATTCATCTGTTTCGTTCTCTGCAGAATAATTTGAATACTATTTTAAATGAAAATGCGTTGCATAGTATTTAATTTGGTTTGAAATCGGGCATAAACTTTTTCAGTTACCCAATAAACTCGGGCTGACGCTGGAGATTAATTTATTCCATTTGGAAATCATCTGGCACTGTGATTGGGTAGATACTGAATGGTTTGCGGAATATTTAAAAAAATTATATCGTAAAATGAGGTTCCATCAAATCTTTCAATTTACTCAAACAATCAGCATATTTATGAAAATTGGTTTTTAATGCATTATATTATAATATATTGCATAACTTTAGGAGTAATATTATGAATATGCATAAAATCTATTATAATATATTCCATGTTCTACTGAAAATATAGATTGAGAAAAATAAAAGCATACTTTCTTTAAATTAATTATTTTTTAAATCATTTTTTGTGTGCTCCCCAGAACGAAATTACGTATATTTATTAAATGGTTCTATGAGTCGTAATATAGCCGCGGATTGGTGAGGTCCAGATTAAACCGAAAAGAACACATTCAATTTTTGAAACTTTTCTTTAAATCATTGATATTTTTATTACGAAACAGCGAGCAAATGGTTGAGTGGCGCCACATCCTTCTTTGCATTTTTTGCTTGATTGAATGGAATTTTGGAGCTAGGCATTTAGCGATAATCGCGAAAAGCCAAAAACGTATGGAGTAGAAGCAAAATAAACCCCAAATTGAACTATAAAATGACTGGACCTATACCCGTTACCCTATTTTCTAGGCTGATAAAATGTCTCAACATGTTCCAAATTTTATTGAAATCGGTTGAACTGTTTTTATGCTATGGTAGAACAAAGATTCAGGAACAGATGGAGAAAAATTATCTCTAATACTTGATTATTGATGCAAAACGGCTTATACAAACATTTTTGATCTTATATGTATATATTCTATCAAAAAAGTATTCGGAATTTTTCAATAAGACAGAATATGTTCAATTAATTATCAAAATTTATTTCGTCTCCTTGAAAATAGTCCCAGTTGGTGCGATACACATATGCCAATTTCAATCTAGTCGTTGAAACACTTCTTATAAGGATGTTCCGGTATAACTTCCATCATCTTTAGTGAGTTTTCTTTCATGGCTTCAATGGACTCAAAACGTGTTCCATGAAGTGGTAATTTTAATCGGGGGAAAAGGAAAAAGTCGCAGGGAGCTATATCTGGCGAAAACGGTGCTTGATTGATGGCATTTGTTGAGTTTTGGGTCAAAAATTTGCCTACAAGCATCGATGTGTGGGACGGCGCATTATCGGTGTAAAATCCAAGAATTGCTCTTCCACGAATCTGGCCTTTTTCAGCAAACCATCTCTCTCAAAGGTTTTATAAAACCCAGATAATTGTTGTTTGTTGAATGTTTACCACTCCGGAAGTAATTTAGTGTGGATAACACCACGGTAATCAAAGAAAACAATCAACATGATGATTGTCGAGTGACATTGATGCGTTTTTTCGGTTTCGGCTCGCTATTCAAACGCCATTCCCAAGCTTGTAAGCCAGTTGGCATGTCAAACTTATAAACCCACGTCTCGTCAACCGTTATGCATTTAATGATTGTAGGATCCAAATCGGCTTCTTGAAGCATGTCTCTAACAACTTCTTTTTCAAGAGCTTTTTAAATGAACAATTTCAGATACTTTTTTGACAGAATGTATGGATCTAGTTTAAAAATAAAAACATAATTTGTCAATTATATAAGATTCAGATTGTGTCTGCATAATTCATTTATAATACTTAATAGAAGATCTTAATTTCACCTTATTATTATTCTTAGAATTAATCCTGAACATATTCTGAGAAATTACATATCACTTCATAAATTATATTATTTCCTTTTGTATTAAATCTTTTGTAATGCCTATGTCTTAGGCTAAATAACTAACTTGTATTCATGGCAGGTACTCATTTATTTAGTTAGGGTAAATTGAAATCATCATCAGCATAAGAAAAATCGATCATTCATGTTATTTCCGGATATGTTATTTAAATTCTGATTACTACTCGTAATTATGTCAATCCATTTTTATAGCGATTAATTCTTATGTTCACGTGATATTGAAATATTATTTGCGAAACAACTGTTTAACAAACCATTTATGGTATACGCGGACTCATATTCAAATATGTATATAGGTAAAATCAGTGTCAATATTGGTGTATGGTGGAATCCATAAAAATTCTATAATATGGTAAACAACTCAACTTTCTTCAGGCCAATCTCCACACAGCCGACATCCTATTCTGACGAGAAAAATCAGAAAAGTAGAAAGAGATGGACTTTTGCAATTTTCGCTAGGATTGATCGAATAAAAACGTCAGGGTCTCCCCCCACACAATTTATAATATTATGGGAAAATTATGAACATTCCCTTACATTTTATAGGAAAATGTAGTACCAAATTGTGTTTTCAGACTTTATCATAAGGCTTAAATTCCTATCACATCTAGAAACAAGCTATAGTGCAAAACGACGAAACTTCTATACGTATGTTCAAATCACGTTACCTTCCGAAAGCCTTTCTAAAAGAAAGCTATATGAATATGGGAATTCAGAGTGTACGTAGTCCTTAGTTAAACACAACATTTGTTGTGATATACAGACAGACAGCCAGTGGATAAAAATGATTGCAAACCATTTAGAATCTTATAAAACGTGGAGATTTGCAAAACTAATTTTTTTATATTTTATATACTTCGTATAGAACTTAAAAATTTAACTTGTGTATTTCATCACTAAACCATAAAAATCAATTCGTCATAGAAAAACTTCCTATAAGAAAATTTGGTAGTGTGCAACGATATCGTGTATTATTATTGTGAGAGTATGCAAATGCAGATGAAAAGCCATAAATCAGATGAACAAGTTTATCTGCGTTTGAGGGAAATCATCTGGCAGATGAAGAATCAGATGGGAAAATTAGAACTGCAGAAGACGACAAAATTCGTAGGATGATTGTTTCTCCCTTTCTGTTTAACTAAATTTTGCATAAGTGCATCCCATACTTTTATCAGAATAGGATGTCGGCTGTGTGGAGATTGGCCTTTAGATAATATCGAATCATCTTCATCTCATTATAACCTAAGTTCGTATCGAATTTCAATAAAAGTGAGTAAACCATTGTGAAGTTATCGTGGCCACCTTGTGTACTAATTTTTATTATAATCAGACTATACAGTCATAATATTTCGCCCAAAATTATCCTTTTATTTCCAGGACATGTGCGTACCAAATTTTCTTCATGTAGTTCTGTTAACTTAATACAACTCTATTACATTGTATGTTTTTTGGTAATATATCGTCTCCGCCAATTGAAGTGCTTGACATTGTAGTAGAGTTCAGTAATAATATAGAGCTTGACAGAACAACATCTGATTTTTACTTAAACAAGAACACTACATGGCGCTGCGGCAAAAGAAAAGAAAAAAAAAAAAATTTTAAATCAATAAAAAATGATAAATAAATGTAATTGATGAGATATATTTTTGCTTAAAAAAGAAAAATTAAAGTTACGCACAATTTGAAAAAAAAATTATTTTCAAATTTTTGGATTAAAACTTATACACATTTTTGAGGTTATGCCAGAAAGAGGTTAAGATTTTTTTTTTATGTGAAAAAAAAAAAAAAATTGAAATTAAAACTTGTGAAAAAGAAAACATGACAATTAAGAAGTGGATTGAAACGAAAAAAAAAAAGAATAGTAATAATAGTAAATAAAATTACATGGGCAGAGCTAAACACGCCATACCCGAAAAATTATTAAAAGCACGCGGTCGTCCTCCAAAAATAGTAATATATATATACCGTAATAAAAACATGGATTTTATTAGAAAAGTGGACGAACTGGATTTATCCAATGGAAATCTGGCAGAAAATTGGAAAAGTTTTTGGCGTAATTTCCACATATTTGCAACAGCCATAGAGTTAGACAAAAAAGAAGATGCTATTCAAATAGCGGTATTTCTAAATGCAGCGGGTAAAGAGGCTGCTGACATATTCGAAAATGTAATACAATTGGACGGCACTAAAAGAAAAAAGTATAAATCTGTAATTGAAGCGTTTGAAGAGTTCTCTAAAGGAAAGTCAAATCAAGTGTTCGAAAGTTTTGTGTTTCATAAACGTGACCAAAAACCGAATGAGCCTTTTGATACCTTTCTAATGGAAATTAGGAAGTCAGTAAAAAGATGCGAATTTACTGATGAGAGCAGAATGGTCCGAGATAGGACTGTATTAGGAACTAATGACATCAAATTACAAAAAAAGCTATTGGAAATGGAAGCACTTACTCTACAAAAGACAATAGATATGGCGAGGGCAGCAGAGGCTACCAATATACACATAACCAAGATGAAAGTACCTGAAACTTCTCTAGACGTGATTAATCAACAAAAGGGTCAAAATAACAGTAACAATAAATTTACTAACACAAATCAAATAAATAATAATTCCAATAAGTCACAAAACAATTTTAAAACAAAAAATTTTAATTCTAGGTTTGAAAAAGATGAAAATGTAAAGGTAAATTTTGAGTGCAAATTTTGTGCAAATACACATCAGAAACGGCAATGTCCAGCATACGGGAAGAAATGCAATAATTGCAACGGTATAAATCATTTTGCTATTGTATGCAAAAAGAAAACGGTGAATGAATTAAACACGAGAGAATCAGATAATAATTCTGATAAAGAATTCTCAATTGATCTAATTAATGAAAAAATCGAAAAGTCGAATACATGGTTTGAAACTATTAAAGTGCAAACAAAATTGATAAAATTCAAATTGGATACAGGGGCGGATGCAAATGTGTTATCACTGAACTATCTTTCGGACAGTGATATTGCTAAAATTAATAGAAGCACTAGTAAATTGATAGCATATAACGGAACAGAAATTGAAATGATAGGAACAATAAATTTGGATTGTATAGTTAGAAATACAACCTCAATTCAAAAATTTTTTGTGACCAGCGGTCAATCAACACCAATATTAGGATTAAAAGCCTGTACTAAATTTAATTTGATTAGGCGTATTAACGAAATACAATGGAATTCAAAAGAACAGTTTATTTTAAAAAATAGAGAGCTGTTCACAGGCATAGGATGTTTTTACAAAAAATTTCATGTAGAATTAAAAGATAACGTCTTACCTGTTGCTAAAGCAGCACGGCGTGTTCCAATCTCACTAAGAGAACCGCTTGCAAAAGAACTGCAACGCTTGTGTGACAATGATATAATTGAGCCAGTCAATGAACCATGTGATTGGGTGTCAAATATTGTCATAATAGAAAAACGGAACAAAACCCTTAGAATTTGCATGGATCCAAAATATTTGAATGCATCTATTAAAGAGCATTACCATGAAATCCCATCAATGGAACAATTAAAAACTAATTTTTCAAATAAAAAACTTTTTTCAGTTTTAGATATTAAGGAGGGTTTTTTCCAAATAGCTTTAGATGACTACTCGAAAAAATTGTGCACATTTAGTACACCTATGGGCTGCTATCGATACAAACGTCTTCCATTTGGCTTAAAAATCGCCCCAGAAGTCTTTCAAAAAATTAACGAAGAAAATTTTGCGGGTATACCAAATATAATAATTTATATTGATGATATAGCTATAGCTACGGAAAATGAAACAGATCACGACGCCACTATTGATTTAATAATGAAACGAGCTAAAGAAAAAAATGTAAAGTTCAACGAAGAAAAAATACAATACAAACAAAAAAAGATATTGTTTTTAGGACACGTGATTTCTGAAGAAGGTATTGCATTAGATCCAAATAGAACAAGTGCTATTAATGCACTAAGGCGACCTGAAAATAGAAAAGATTTGCAAATTATGTTGGGATTTGTAAACTCTGTAAGAAATTATTTACCAGATCTCTCAGAAATTTCGGCTCCCTTAAGGGAATTGTTAAAAAAATCGGTGTCCTTTCAATGGTTAGATGTGCATGATCAGTGCTTTGAAAAGATAAAAATTATGATTACAAATGCACCAATTTTAAAAGCATTTGACTGTAAACAGAAAATTACAATACAAACAGACGCATCTAAGAATGGCATAGGATGCTGCTTAATGCAAAATAAAAAACCAGTTAGTTTTGCATCCTCCAGTTTGTCGGACTGCGAAAAAAACTATTCGCAGATAGAAAAGGAAATGCTGGCAATAGTTTTTGCATGTTCCAAATTTCACGAGCTAATTTATGGACGTGAAATTGAAATAGTCACAGATCACAAACCATTATTAGGCATAATGTTAAAAGAATATCAAAAGATTCCATCACCCAAACTACAAAGAATGAAATTACGTTTGGAAAAATATAATTTAAAATTAACATACTTGCCCGGGAAGTATATGTATGTCGCAGATTTCCTATCTAGGAACTTTGACGCGAAGAATACCAACAAGGATGGTATAACAGACCTCAGTGAATTAATTCATACAATAAATGTGACCGATGAAAAGAAAAGGGAATTTCAAAAAGAAACAGACAATGATTTAATTTTAAAAGCCTTAAAAGGATTCATTCAGAATGGATGGCCTAAGGAAAAGAAAAAATTACCAGACACTTTAAAATATTATTATAAATTTAAAAATGAACTATTCCTCGAAGATGGATTAGTATTTTTGAACGAAAGAATATTTATACCACAAAACCTACGAACGTTTGTATTAAATTCACTTCACAAATCCCATTTGGGAATAGATAAAACTAAGCAAAGAGCCCGAAGTTTAATATATTGGCCTGGGTTAGATAGTCAAATTGAGGAAATTGTGACAAAATGTCAAATTTGTCAAAAGTATCGATCGGCGAATATTAAAGAACCGCTGTTAAATCATTCAATCCCAGAATCCCCATTCCAAAAGATTGGAATGGATATAATGGAAATTAAAGGAAAAAACTATTTAGTAATAGGTGACTATTTTTCAAAATATTTGGACATTGTCCCCTTGGGAAGAAAAACCACTGCTGCAATAGCAGGTAAATTAGAACAAATATTTTCAGTATATGGTTTACCTAAAATAATTATCGCAGGTAATGTACCATTTGGGTCATATGAATTTAAAAACTTTACAAATGAATTAGATATACAAATTATAACAACAAGTCCGAACTACCCACAATCAAACGGGTTTGCGGAACGTTGTGTACAAATCGCGAAAAAATTAGTGCTTAAAGCAGAAGAAAGCAAAACGAGCTTATGGCTAGCATTATTGGAATACAGAAACACTCCAATAAAAAATGCAAAATTGTCGCCTGCACAATTAATGATGGGACGGCAAACGCGAAGTTTGATTCCGGGAAAGTGTGAACTTTTTAGAAATAAAGATTTATGCAATGAAATTGCACCAACTTTGAAATCTAACAACATGGCAAATAAGGCACACCATGATTTAAAAGTTAGATTTAAAAATAAATTCGAAAAAGGGGAGAAAATATGGCACAAAGATGGTAAGCACTGGTCACCGGGAGTGATAAAAGATCTACATTCATCACCAAGATCTTATTTGATTGAATTGCCGAATAAAAAAAATATTAAGACGAAATTCTTATTTTCTCAGAAAACGCATCTAAAGTTGCACCTAAAATTTATCTACTATATTTTAAAAAAAAAAAATTAAAACATGGAATACAATAATATAAAATTTTAAATTGAATTTGAAATGTACTTAAAAATTATATTATTAAAAAAAAAAAAAAAAAAAAAAAAAAAAAAAAAAAAGGGAGATGTAGTAGAGTTCAGTAATAATATAGAGCTTGACAGAACAACATCTGATTTTTACTTAAACAAGAACACTACAGACATATTGTCTGACAGTAGTAAAAAGTATTTGTTGGTAAAAAGACGCGTTCTTATTTTTTGTACAATGGACCTTTCCTAATACCCCCGTACTGTGATAGGTTAAAACTGATTGAAAAGTTTGTGTTCCGTACCATTAAACAATTCGACGAGACTGGGAGCATAAAAAACGCTATGGTGGAGGCTGACGATGTACTGCGATTACTAGACAAAAAGGTAAACAAAGTACGTAATCGGTTGTATTGTAATCCGGACCGGAGTTCAGCAACAATAGGAATTGAATTAAACATAACCGATAGAAGTGTTCTGCGAATAATGAAAAATAAACTAAAGGTAAAGCCTTTGAAAAAACAAAAGTGTGAAGAACTAACTGATGCTCAAAAAAAAGTTCGATTCGAAAGATCTAAAGAATTACTTCGTACGCTCGCTCGTGGTGATTTACCAAATTTGGTATTTTCGATGAGAAAACATTCTGCATTGAATTTTTCAACAAACAAAACGATCGTGTTTGGTTAAAGAGACGTTCCGATGATAATTCTGAGCATTTGAGAGTCACAAGAAAACAAGGTGCATCACAGGTAATGGTTTCGGCCAAGACAACGTGCGAACATCGTGTGCATCGTTTAAAAAGAGATTGAAGTTAAGGCAAAATGCGCTTACATTCGAATATTTGTAAAATTAACTATGTATGTATTATAAACTATCATTTCCAAAAATTTAATAAAACAGCGCTTTTAACTTCAATTTCCGGACCCGGTAGTTTCCACGTACTTTCCCAGTGAAATTGTTGTTACTTTGCTCTAATCTAATTGGAGAATTTTTGTATACCTGTAAGAGTTAAAAATAGGATACAACTGAATTTGGTAAAAACAATTGAGAGATTAAGACAAAATAGTTGTAATGATTTGATAATATTATCCTAGAGGAAAAGGTAAATGAACAGACTAGTAAAGACAGTGTAGAATGGTCTAGTTGGTTAAGACCTCGACCTCGCCTCATGAGACTGATGAGACCCATGTTCAAACCCAGGTCTAGGTTCTTCACTTCATCTCTACTTTTCTTTGCTTTACAATATCATAGCTTTCGTTATTTTATAATCATTCATAATTCGATGCAATAAAAAAGAGAATTATATAAACAGTAATATTTTTGTACTTAGTCTTAACACCATTTTGATTATGGAACATATTGAACTCTTTATTATTATAGTATTTGCCAAAAAGACTAAATACATATGTATCACAGCGAGTCTTTTGAAACAACCAATTAACTCACTAACATGCTTATTCTGGCATTGTGACAATTTTGCGGTCAGAAATATTTATGACAATAATATTCTGACTGAAATTATGACTGCTACGTAAATTCGTATTCTGGCGAACGGGTCATAATATGCCCAAAATATGAATTTATAACACTTTAAAACTGGTATAATTTGAACGAGCTTTCGTGGTTATTTGAGAAATACTGTCGAAAATGTTTTGTATGGGTTTGAAATTTTTCTATCGGTGTAAAATTATTTGTGTTTTGAAAAGAATGATGGAAATTATTCCATATTTATCAATTGAATCACTCAGAGAACCCATATAAAATTCCTTTGGGATGTAAAATATTGTCGGTCAGAACTTATGATATTTTTTTATGACAGTTGTTAGTTATGAGCGCGCCAGAATACCAAATAGTATTAAAAAAAAAGTTATGACAATGACGTCATTTTATGCCAGTCAGAACTTGTTATGACTGCGTTCAGAATAAAGGGGTAAATTTTACTCGTCTCATGATTAATATAAAATTCTGACTTCAACAGACATATGAACAGAAATTCTTTAAAAATATTTTTTTGTGCACAAGGTGCCCGAAAATGTTAAGACCCATCAAAATCTTGAGTTGGATTTACACTAAAGCAAAGCTTAATTTTCATTAATGTTAAGAATGCAATAACATAGCACAAGGAAATGCAATGTCATTAAATTAAAAATTTCGGTTTGTTCACAAATATATAATACAGTACGTACAACTGGACATTTTCTTTTAGTGTTCTATGCTTTTAAAATGATTTAAAGAAAGTGAATAAATCTTCTGTTCAGATTGTCTTAGTCATCGTTATCATTCGTGATGACAATTATTTTCATCTTCAGAAGGTCCCTTTTCAAAATTTTGACAGTCTTTCGTACACAAAAGTAACTGAACAATTTAAGATGATTTTTAGATAACTTACCGTTGAAAGGTTGAATCTGAGATTAAAATGATGAATTTGAATATTCTATAGAGTGGACCGGGACTAAATGGGCCAGAACTCTTAACTTTATTTAAATTTTAAAAAAAAAATCTTTTTCACTCGAAAATTGCATATTTTTATTTTGATTTTTAAGAAGCATGTGCTTAACACCACGGAAAACGTTGTTGCTTCTGTGACATTAGACAAAGTTTCCTGACCTGTTCAACCAATTAAACCTACTAAACTGAGGGATCAAATAGGACAAAGTGTAGAGTTAAATAAGCCTATAATTTTATATGCAAATCCAAAAGATATATGGCTGGAATGTACCGAAAACTTTTATCACGAATATCTTTTTAGTGTCTTAATTTATTCTGATATGTCCTAGACAACTACGTTATAGTTGTCCGATATTTAACCCCACAATGAGTTTCTTTCTTTTGACATTGATTATTTCAAAACCAAAAAATATATTTAAAACATTTCAACACCTAAACTTACCCAATTAGCTACTAACAGAAGTTCGAACTTAAATTTTTACAACCAACATCTCTTTAGAAAAACTTACTTTATTTTTAAGAAAAAGATTTATGATTTCCTCATGCTTACCTGTAAGAAAAAGAAAAACAACATTATTTTCAAAATCAATTAAATAAACTTACTTGCAATAAGTCAAAGAATAACCATTTCATTTCTGGGCATTAAAAAGAAATGAAATGATGAGTTTCAAAAGTTAATCCAACAACTACATAAATTATTTAATATTCAATTTTTTAACATACGAGTATATATGAGACTTTTAAAACATGGTAGCACTAGCCTTTAGGATTTGACATATGACGTGTTACAACATTTGATTTAGAAAAATAATTGGGAATTTTTATATCGTGTTTAGTACCTGGTGGATTGGTTGAAAATACCGGACCTTTAAGGCCAATCTCCAGACAGCCGACATCCTAATCTGATGAAAGTATGGGATACACTTATGCAAAGTTTGGTTAAACAGAAATGGAGAAACAATCATCCCACTAATTTTGTCTGCTTCTGCATTTCTTATTTCCCCATCTGATTCTTTATCTGCCGGATGATTCCCCTCAAAAGCAGAAGAGCTTGTTTATCTGATTTAGGGCTTTTCATCTGCGTTTGCACACTCTCACAATAATCTTACACGATACCGTCACACACTACCAATTTTTCAAAATTTTGTGGAGATACTCTGATGTTTTTATTCGATCAATCCTAACGAAAATTATAAAAGTCCATCTCTTTCTAGTTTTCTGATTTTTCCGGTCAGAATAGGATGTCGGCTGTGTGGAGATTGGCCTTTAGCAGTAAGCGATGAAGTGCTCAAAGTAAATGGAATTTAAATGGCTAAAACTTTGCATCAAGTGACAGATATGACAGTTGTAAAAAGTTCTACTCAAAAATTAATAATTATGATCACATCGCAGCTCATTATCGTATTTTTCTACTGATTAAAATGAAGCTTTTTAATGGATATTTTTCTCTTTCACACACACTCGATAGTTTCTTTTGAACGTTTTATTGAACGTTAAAAAACTATATATTTGCATTTTTTGCAATTTATTAAAAAATAATGGGTATTGAAGTATTTTATGTTATATACCATAATATTAAATAACATGAACATAAATTTTGAGTCGAAAAATATTGAAAAAACTGTTGAAATTCATTGCGGCTTCTTGTAAAATCCACCGAGAACATTAAATTAAGCAAACATCATTTCACAAGTGAGTTTATTTAAGAAACTAAAACTTTTAGAACCTATTTAAGCCCGCCGCATACTTGAGATAAGCGAGCTAAACTACGTGAGCTCGCTGAAAATGAAAAATTCAGCATTTGCAGTGGTCGTCGCACACTTCAGCGAAGCTATGAAACTCTGCCGCCTGGTAATGAGCGACATGAACTAAACTCGCTCACGTAGTTCAGGCCTCAACTACGTGAACGAGCTTCGCTGGCATCGCTAACACTATCTTATACGTACATTCGGTGTTTGGGGTAGAACAATATATTTTTATGAACAATGATAATGCAAAGTATTTGTATAATTATCTGTTATGAATCGCCACCAAATATGTTTTGTTGAATATGCCCAAGTGATCTTCTTCCAATGGCTGCTGGTTGACGACTGAGAAACAACCCACATGCGAACAGTATACTTCTCTTGGTTTCCCTTCTCTTGTTTTCCTCCAAATGTGTGTGTATGTGTCCATGCGTATTTCCAGTGGTTCTGAAGCCGTTGTTAACCATGTTCAGGATTATTGCAAGTAGTTCTGAACATTCGGCATTATACAGTGTGGAGTCAATGTTTGCAAAAGTGTAGTATGCCTTCTTTATTTTGTGATAGTATCTTATCGACACAAATGTGTAAGTGTCAAGTGGAAAAGGTCTATTAATAATTCATCGATACTGTACTTCCAACTTATGAAATGAATTTACCAAAAATTTCGCGCGTAGCTTAGTTCAAGTGTGCAACGGGGTGAGCGAGCTAAGCTAAACTATGTAACTACAGCGAGACTCGCCCGCATAGATTAGCTAAAGTGTGTGTTTGTGAATTAATGAAATAAGAAAATATTTTCTATAACTTGATTTGCCCACGATTAAGTTGATTTTCTCATTATCCAATGCAGTCAAATAAAGGTGTCGTGAAGGCAGGCAATTATTTTAGTTAAAAAAAAATTGTTTATACTTTCTTAAAAGCATATTTTGAAATTGACTACTTATTAAAATTGAATTTTAATATAATAAATACGATTTCTGATAAGAACTTTTCATAAAACCAGAAATAAAAGTATATTTTTAGCACGGCGTCCCTGGAATACTATCTCAAAGAAGCAGTACTAATAAATAAATAAAAAAATGCCGACTCTAGTGCCAAAAAAAGACAGCATTTTCGAAAAGAATTACATTTTTGATTTAATTTTAAAAAAAGTATTGCTGAAAGTTATTATCTGCTTGTGAAACATTATGGTAAAGATTCTCTATTTGAAACCCCTTGCTTCAAACGTATAAAAGATAAAGATTTTGATCGGAAAGACAACATGACAATGATCGACTACACATTGCAAAAGATCTTATATTGCAAAACCAATCAAGGAAATTTTGGAAGCACTTGCATTGAATGTTTAACCTCTCCGCTATATTCTCACATACATTGTGCTATCTAACTATTATTTGTTTCATTCGTTGTACCATGTCCTTTTTGAACAGTATTTCCAAACATTCTAAGTGCCGGATTACACGCGGTGTTTTTTGGGTAGAATTCTACCGCAGGCATAGGTATCGGTGGGCTGGGGGTGAGGCAGAAGATCTACCTCTTGAAATGTTGGCGCAACGGAGTTTTTTACGCACACAAACAAGAGTCACTGTTTGTGTCGGTTTCGAAAAAAATTGAAAATTCAAGCGCGCCATTTGCTTACTGACCGTCAACATGTAATCATAATCTAAAAGTATATAGGAAATAGTAAAATAGTAGATCCTAACAGTTTGACGGTTTAAGTTCGAGTGATGCACTAATACAGTCCTTGTGTAGCTTGTATATGAGGTATAAACATTCCTCGTCTAATCGGTTTGGTAGTTTTCTACCCAAAACTTGACGGTTAATTTCTCCTGCGTGTAATCCGGCACTAAGGAATCCAAAAACGACTTGATTCAAAACTAGAACCATTTTTTCCATTTGTTTCCCAAAAGATGGGAAAAACATATAGCTAACGATGGACAACGAAGGAAATATATGTTAATGTACCAATAGTTTAACAAAAAAAAACGCTTACTTTCTCACAAGAAAAACAATGTTTTCCCGATCAGGACAGTTTAATTTTTTAATTTGGAAATCAGTACCAAAGTTGATTAAAAATAAATTAAAATAGCACAAAATATTTCAGCACAGTTCTAACATATCACAATTTACCATCTACCATTTTCCAAAAATGATTAATTGTATCTATCTTGTTTCATAGTAAATATCATTTATTTGCTATTTTTAATTAGATTAATTTCCTTTAGTTTCAAACAAATCAATTTTATGAACATCAATTTTAAAACTGATTTCTGAATGTCAGAATTTCAAATTCATAAATTCTAGAAAATTATCAGAAATTAAATTAAATTGACTATTCATTATAATAGAATGAAATTAATTATAATTTAGTATGAATAATGAATGTATAAATAAAATAAAACCAATTGAAATATGTTATAAATAGATATAAAATAAATTGATACAATTCCGAGATCGTAAAAGTTTTGAAAAATTTTGTACGGTTATAAAATGTTTGCCTAGAAAATGAAAAACATTATTTCCAATAATCTCTAACAAATCCGTTGTGTAAATAATCACGTCAAAATTTTCTGTCGTAAACTAGGCTTTAATTTTTTACTTCGAATTCTTAATTCTAACAGATATGTTACGATCGTCTTTAAGGTTGATTTACAATGGCAAAGCAGAGTGTAGGGAAAGACAAAACCACTAATGGAATGCTTGCTTATTAATGTCAAATCCGTAAAACCGATTGTAATGCTTAGAGCAGAATGCCGTGAAAACCATCGTGAAAACCAACGTATTCGAATGTCAAAAATCGTATTCAAATTTTATGTGAACACAATAGCGTAACCAAGTATAGTGTAACTTGATTTTATTTTCGTAAATAAATTCCCTCTTTTTCAATAAGTTTGTGAAATTAATTATATTAAATGAAATAACCATTTAAAATATATAACTTTTACCCTCAATAAGAATTTGATTATCACAAAAAATGTAAACAAAAACAAAGTGAGGTTAGAATATTTTGGTTTTCGCGTTGGTTTTCGGATTTTAACAAACTTGTTGCAGTGGCTCCGTCGTTTTCACGTCAATGTAGGTAGTTGGATAGAAAACATATGTATTTGAATTGATTTGACATTTCAATACGCTGGTTTTCGCGATGGTTTTCACGGCATTCTGCTCCACACTTAATGTGCATAAGCAAGAATAAGAATTTGACAGTTCGCTGTCAAACAATTTTGTGTTTTTTTATTTGTTTTTTGTAATTTAAAAGTGATTTGAATTGAGAATCGTTAAGAAAACAAATTCTCAAATAAAAAAAACCACACATCGTCGAGTCATATTCCATGAGGAAAATATTCGTAATTCAACTGTCAAAATTTCGATTTATGAAGATTAGTACATTTCCATAAGTTCGGTTATGCTTGGCTCTTCCCATTAAAAATGGGCCTTTACTCAGTGTAAATATACTTCAAAACGCAAAATGGCTAAATGGATACGTCAATAAGCAGAATTACCGTAATTGGGCTAATGAATAACCTCAAGAGTATCAAAAGCTATCGTTACACACAGAGAAATGCAAGGTTTGGTGTGGTTTATGGGCTAGCGGAATCATCGGTACATATTTGTTCAAAAATGCTGATGGCCGTAACGTAACCACCAATGGCATCCGCTATCGCAGCCATGATAACGGAGTATTTGCTACCGAAATTGAAGCCCGTAATATCGGTGATATCTGGTTTCAAAAAGACCGCGCTATAAAGCGCGTGAAACAATGAACATGTTGAGAAATCATTTCGTTGAAGAGCTGATGACACTTTTTGGACAGGTAATTGACAGCTTAGATCGTGTTATATCACACCTCAGGATAATTTTCTTTGGGTTTAAGTGAAATCTAAAGTCTAGGTGGAAAAGCTAGCTACGATTGATGTCTTGGAATCCAACATTATTGGTGCTATTAACAGCATTCCAATCGTGATGCTCGAACAAGTGGTTAAAAATTAGACCTATAGAATGGACCACCTAAAGCGTAGCTGTGGACAATATTTGAATGGCATAATCGTCAATGGATAGTTCTTTCAGTTCTTGATAAAGTTTTCACCATCACATTCGGTTTTATATGTTTGAAAATAAGTCTTGAAATAAGTTCTGTGAACTCCATAAATCTCTCTAATGTAATCTCTGCTAATGTACAGATTAAACTGTTTTATCAACCGGTCCTACTTTGATATTTATAGCTACGTTTTATTTACAAGTTACTCTAGACCTAGAGCATAGCAGAATTGCATTGAATACAACAAACACTCTACACTAGATTTTACTTAGACCTACTCTATTACTTTTTCTCGATAGATGGCTCTGTTTGGTGTATATTGTTCCCCTAATGATTATGATAGTTTTTGTTTGAACATTTATACTTTTCATAAATTTGCATTTTCTTAGATTGTATTTTCTACGTTCAATTATTCTCTACACAATTTGTTTCGAAATTGTGATATTTTACGTTCGACGTTTAATTTTCATGTGTTTTGAATATAGGCTATCAATATCTAATTTTTGTTGCTCTTGCTCCTTATTCTTTTTTTCCGTTGCTCTGCTTCAGATCGAAGCAGAGCAACGTGAAAAAGACGCATCTTATATCCCATGCAATAGCAGGTGGGCTGAAAAGTTCGTATCGTTTCTATGAGAGGGCGCCACTAGAATTAAATCCGTGTCATTTTTCGTTAGTACCAAACTTCAAAAGATACGTGTATAAATTTGACAGCTGTCGGATTATTAGTTTGTGAGATATAGCATTTTGAGTCAAGCAACTTTTTTATTTTGAAGAAAATGGATAAAAAGGAATTTCGTGTGTTAATGAAACACTGTTTTTTGTTGAAAAAAAATGCTGCTGATACTAAAGCAAGCAACTATTCGTAAGTGGTTTGTTAAGTGCGAAGCAACCATTCGAAGTTAAGTTCCGTACAGGCCATATGAGCACCGAAGACGATGAACGTAGTGGACGTCCAAAAGAGGCTGTTACGGGCGAAAACATCAAAAAAATCCACAAAATAATTTTGGATGACCGTAAAGTGAAGTTGATCGAGGTAGCTGACACTCTAAAGATATCAAAGGAACGTGTTGGACATATCGTTCATGAATGTTTGGGTACGCGAAAGCTCTGTGCAAAGTCGGTGCCGCGCGAGCTCACAATCGACCCAAAAACATAAACGAATTGATGATTCTGAGCAGTGTTTGGAGCTCTTCAATCGTAATAAACCCGATTTTTTGCGTCGATATGTGACAATGGATGAAACATGGCTCCATCATTTCATTCTTGAGTCCTCGTGAGAGGTAATCGGCGCAACTGAGGCCTATTTTCAAGCAAAAGACAAATCGTACTACAAAAATGTTATCGAAAAGTTGTAAGACCGCTATATTCGGTGTATTGCCCTCGATGGCAACTATGTTGAATAATAAAATATAGTTTTGTTAAAAAATTGAGTTTTTCTTTAAAACGATACGAACTTTTCAGCCCACCTCGTAACTCTAGAACTTTTGAAAAATGTGACGAATGTCACAATCTTAAGGGATAGTTATGTTGTAAATTCCAGAATATTTAATGATTTTCTCTCATCAAATATTGTAATCTATTTGCGGTTGGTGTTTCTTAATTGTGTTTCTAGAATATTCCAGATTTTCTTTATAAAAGAAAATCATAGAACATTCTTAAATCATGTGTTTTTATTGGAACATCCTTTTATAAATCTGCCTGCATTCAATATTATTTGTATAGTACAATATTATATTTTTAAAAGTAAGATACACAAACGTGAACTTTTTTATATATTTAATTAAATCACATTCGGTTAAATACATTAAATCTTCAAAAGCCTAAGTAATAAAATATAAATTAATTATTTTTACAAATAAGCAGTAATGTTAGCCTAAACTAAAATTTTGTAACTGTTTATATGATTTTTCTTCAAGTGATGAAGACGACAGAATCTTTTACGAATTGAAGCAGAAATCAATTACTCGTACTACAAGAATTAAACCACCACACGCCTAATCTTATTCCGAGAATGGAAAACATTTTCGGGACGACGACAACGTGAATTGGATGATAAAATTTCAGTATTTTCAAAACATATACATATATAGGAAATAACATTTGGTTTTCTGCTAAATTGATCTTTGAAAGAACCAAAAAATCAAACTCTGTGATCCTTTTAAATGGTCGAAACTTTCATTAAATTGTAGACATTTGACATTATCGTAAATTCCGGATGAATTGTAATTCTCAACATTTGTGATAACCAAAAAACATCTATACCAGGCACGAAGTGTTTTTAAGAATAGAAGCACAATATACAATTTTATATTTAAAACAAAAAACCAAAAGCTCTGAAAGGAAACCTCCTTTAGTCATACGAGAAAGCAAACGTCACGTCAGTAAAACATTTAAATATCTAAATTTTCCTAAATAGAACCATTTAAATTCTGAATTCAAACTCGACCGAACTGATACGGATCGTATTCTCTCAATTTATATTACAGAAAAAATCTGAATTCGAAATCATTATGGTTTCGTTTTAAATCCGGCATAACGCTTTCTAAAAAAATGTTTTAACGAAGACCAAATCTAATATTTCTAGATGGCACAAGATGGTTTTAAAAAAGGATTAGGAGCAGATAGAAAATTAAATTTATGTGGTAATAAATCCCAGAAAAGATAATTTTCATTTTCAATCTATGCTTAACTCCTAGTTGTTAAGCCGAAATTATAATAAGCAAGAATAGAAAAACAAAGAAAATCAACGAATGCTTATGCACGTCAAAACCATTTAAACGATTATAATGTGCATAAACAAGAGAGAACATTTGACAGTTTGCTGACAAAAGAATTCTGTATTTATTTAGATGAACAATTGGCAATGAAAAAAAATTTTTTTTAAAATGTTTTTTTATTTTAGCTCGATACACTTATTCCAGCGATTTTCCAACTTCTTGATCCCGTCCGAAAAGTAATTTTCCGGAAGGTCTGCAAAATACTCCTCCGCGGCGTCGATGATTTCCTCGCGTGAGCTGAATTTTTTATTGATGAGCCATCTTTTGAGGTTTGGGAAAAGATAATAGTCCGAGGGAGCCAAATCGGGCGAATACGGTGGATGCGACAGCAATTGGAGCCGTAAGTCATTGATTTTAGCCGTGATTGCGATGCTCTTGTGTGCCGGCGCATTGTCTTGCAAAAACAAAATTTTTTTTCACTTCATGTGAGGCCATTTTGCAGCGATTTCGGCCTTCAATCGCTCCAATAATGCACAGTAATACTCACTGTTGATGGTCAGCCAACACCATTTCATGCATTTTTTTGACATTGTCCTCTGTAACCGCATCGGAGGGCTTGCCGCTGCGGACTTGATCGGTAGTGGAGTTGCGGCCACCACGAAACTCTCGAAACCAATATTTGACGGTATAGTCTGACGGAGCATTAGCCCCATAATATTTATCCAACTTTTCTTTTGTTTCCTTCACCGTTTTGCCTCTCAAAAAATAATGTTTTATGAGAGAACGAAAATCGTTTTTGTCCATACTCAACAACAATCGGCTGTCAAAACAAAACTAAAGACAGTATCACACTGAAATTTGGCATGTCGGACTATGAACGGACTTCAAGGCACCATAACCTTTTTTGCAGTAGCAGCGCATTCTGGCGGTCAAGGAGGTTACTTTTCACTCCACCTAGTAAGTTTAACTCTCCCTAGTATAATTCAGACTTTAGAGATTGAAAATAAAAGTTCCATTTATTCGAATGACAAAATAAATTAAAATACTTGAATTTTCTGCGGAAACACTCATTTCCTTCAATATATGGATACCTCGTCCCTGATCCATACATATATTATTTGTGAATTCATATGAAATCCAATAATACAATAAATGAGAATCATCTAACTTGTAATAATTTTGACATCCAAGATTCCAGAAGGCATATATAAAAACGTCTATCATTTTCATTTCCGTTCTATCCAAAATAAAATATTTGTTTTTATTATTTCCTGATATACCAAAAAGTATTACTACTACCACACATGCATGTTCAGTGTACATAGGTACATATTTATTTCCTTTTCAAATCTGTTTTTGTTTCTTCTTAATTGCAAATGGGTTTGTCCGGAACACGCTTTTATAATAATTTCGAGTATGTCATAAAATTGTCTTACCATTTGACAAGCTGTTGCTGAATGTTTACATCCCCCCCATTTCAATTCTTTCATCCATATATATATATTGGGAAGGGATAAACATTATGTCAGCAAGAACAAATCTGGGATTTTCAGGTTTTTCATATATTTATTTATTTGTCCTAAATTTATCTTCAAAAATTATCATTTCTTTTATCAATTTAGGTTCGCAAGACACCTAAAGATTGAAACATAAAATAATATATAATTGTCTAAGGGCCGGTTTGTACACTCTTGGTTAACTTTAATCCATAATTATTCCAGTGGTTAACTTTAATCCATGATTATTCCAGTGGTTAACTTTAATCCATGATTATTCCAGTGGTTAACCATCGATTGCGTTTGTTTACCAAAATTTTAATCAGAGAATTCATGGTTTGGTTAGTTAATCAACGATTTCGCTAATCAGCCGATTTTCCTTGGTTAACGCTTTTTAACCAATGATTTACTGGAATTACGTTTGTTCATGCTTGGTTTTTATGACAAGTTTTGTAATATGAATATGTTCTCATTCAAAAAAATGATTTGTTCATAATAAAAAAATCATTCACTTTCAGTACATTTCAATAAAATTGAACTTAACAAATATTATTTATGTTCTCTCTTTAACGAACGTGAGCTATTACAATACAAACAAAAAAAAGCATATAGTAACTTAAAATCGGCCTATCGCCCTATGCCCTATGATAGAAATGGGGCAGAAAAACTGTCAAAACTAACATTATTTCAAGGTTTTTCTTTATAACTACGTTGCTTCTTATCAAAATTTCTTCCAGCTTGCAGCTAACCTAGACCCTGCTAGCATAAGTCCAATCTGTAAATTTTGTTCAAATCGGTGAATTAGTGTTTAAATTAGATCAAAAAAACGTTGTAAAGAGGGTTATGTTCTCCTAGGACTAATTTTTTCCCTTTTATCGTTGGACCAATTTGATTGAAATTTAACATGGTATCGTCTATTTATGTAGTTAATCTATGTAATTAATTTAAACAAAATTGATTTACAAATTTTCCAATTAAACCCGAAAAACCATAAACAAAAAAACAACAAAACTTTATGGTCACCCTAGCTTTTCCATTATAACTTTGCTCCCCCGGGATCGATTTTGCTCAAATGCAATACCAAACCAAGTTAAGGAATAAGCAACTCACATTGTAAATTTCATCAAAATCCGATAATGCGTTTTTGAGTTATCTTGTATACGGACGGACGGACGGACATGCATACATCCATATAACTCTTGATTCCTGACACAACCATACCATTAAAACCTTTCTACGACCATTATTTCGATGTCTTACAAATGGAGTGACAAAACTAATATACCCTCCGTTAGTACCTACCATAGGGCATAAACATTATGACATATTAATATGAATAATAAATTTTTAATTAAATAATTTGCAATTTATTTTTTTTTATTATCAAAAGAATTTTATTAAACTAATTCAAATGTACATTAAATTTAATTAAAATAAATTATAAATAATAAAAATATTTTAAATACTCACCGAAATCAATTATTTAAAAAATCAAAAATTTAAATTAATAATTGATTGAAATTTGACAGTTGCATTGGAAAACATTGGAAAACCATTGGAAAAATGGAAAAATCTATGGTTTGGTGACCAAGGTGAAAAAAATGTGAACAAACGCGTTTCGATTCATAATCATGGATTAAGCAAAATCTGTGGTGATGATTTATGAATAGCGGCATCTCTAAAGCTAAGATCACACACAGCAACTTTTACATCAGGGTTTTTTTGGTTGCAGCTGCAAAAGTTGCGAGTCTTGTTCACACATGTAGGTAAAAGTGGCGCGCAATCTGAAGTTTTATGCTGCTGCAACAAAAAATGCTGCAACCATAAAAAAAAGTTGCAGAGGTGTTCACACATAGCATGATGCAGCTTTTATTGCTTGCAAGTTCCTTGGAGTTTTTTCGTGTATGTATGTGTTAAAAATTTGACGTCTTGTTTTGATTTTAGCATTTAATTTAATGCAATAAAATATGTTTTATGATGAAGAAAAACAAGCTGTTGCCTGTTTAGCAGTTATTTTGTTGAGAAAAGAAAGACGACGGTGTCAAAAAAGTAAAAGAAAATGCTGGGTAAAAAAAATGGATAAAATAACGTGAACAGTACGGATTTGTTCATAATTTATTACGTGAATTACGTGTTAGTTTTTAAACATTTTTATAATTATCAGCATCTGATTTTGATTATCTTTTGGAAAAACTGAGACCCATAATAAAAAAAAGGATATTCTCATGTGAACTTCATTACATTTAAAAACTTTTCAGAAACAATAACACTAAACTGTCAAAAAACTTGCATGCAGCATGCAGCAGAAGTTTCAATCATTTTAATATTTTTTGTTGCATATGCAACTTTGTTTTTTGCTATTCACACATTGAAACTTTCCAGGTTGCACGCAATATAAAAATCTAGTCATGCAGCAAAAAGAATCGCAACTTTTTGTGTTGCAATGCTGTTCACACTATGCAGTACTCTAGTTTCGCATCTTTTTATGCTGCATTGCAACAAAAGTTGCAGTGTGTGATCTTAGCTTTAGAAATAGTTTAAGTCATATGTTACCTCCAAATATTTAAAGCAAAACACCTATAATTCCTACATAAAGAATATTGCATCTCTCATAATACCATCAGAATTCAAATTCACCTATACTGTAAAAACTAAAGACATCATTGTGAATTTTAAGGCATTTTCAGAAAGGTAATATATGAGTTTAAATTGAAAGCCAGCTTGCTGTTATTTTATATTTCGGTAAAATAAATTTGAAGATTTTCTAAATTTTCTATAACATGAATTTTCCATTTTCAACTTCAACTTTATGAATTATTAACTAATCATCTTTAGTATTCTGTAAGGTGACAAGTATAACACTATTAAATTTTGTATTTAAAATATTGTAATGTTAAACTTACACTCTGTAATATATTGGATATATTCAGCGTCACGTATTGAAATTATTAATAATATAATATATTGATTGAACATTTTCCTGTTAATATGAAACATACTGGATTTCCAAATTATTAAGGGTACCTCCTTCCGATCAAATTGTTCGAAAAGCATCTGATATTTAGAAATTTTTCCAAAGTAGGCATGTTTTATTTGCCACTTGCTCTGGGGTAGAGCAAATTTTTACATTGAAAACAAAAACAACAAAAGTGCAAATCCTACACTACTTTCAGACCAGGGGCAGCTCTCACACCGAAATTAGTTCAGTTTTCTACCATAAAAAGTGTATTAGCTAAAAGTTTCTCATTTAATTACAATATGGTTGCTAAGCAGCGCTAGAAACATTTGAATTAAAGCTTTTTCCTACACCTGCTCGTTTTATTTGCCACTTACCCTGCTCTGGTGTAGGGTATGGCAAATAAAACAGACCTACAATATACGATAGGCTAAATGTAGGTTTTGGTCTATATTCTATTGTGCTATAAATGGAGAATATAAATAAAATTTGTATTCACTTATAATAGCCAAAACCGTCCTTTTTTGACACCGAAATAGTACTTTTCAAGATTCGTTTCGATGGACTCGTTCATTTATGAACTGAACGAAAAGAAGAGGTTACAACATTGTGTAATCGCCTTCAGATTAATTCTAATCATATTTTAATTGAAGAATGATTACGCGGGCGACCAATATTAGAAAATCGTACTTAACTCGCTCAATAGTAGGCGTATTTTTTGGAAACCATGAATTCATTAATAGTATTCTAAAAATAACTCGAGGAAAGCCGAGGGTACCAGCTAGTCTGCTTTTCTGTGAATTGTTTTTCTGTGAATTGTTTTTCCGTGAATTGTTTTTCTGTGAATTGTTTTCTGTGAATTGTTTTTCTGTGAATTGTTTTCTGTGAATTGATTTTCTGTGAATTGTTTTTCTGTGAACTGTCCTAGAATCAAAATCTACACATGGTGAAAGTAAAAGTGAAAGTGCAACACATTACTTTTGAGATGTTGTCCTATAGTAACACGCCAAGAAAAAGCAAATATAGAGGTTTTGAAAATTTGTACCGAAAAGTACCCTTATATCGTGACGAAAAATTTATTCAATGCATTGATATGCAATCTCACTAAATGTATGTCAACATATTATAATGAAAAATATATCCTTTCATTGAAATCAACACTCTTCATATATCCATTAAATGTTTCTCAACATATTGGAGGAAGATTTACACACAAACCATGTTTATTCTACGTAAAATATTTTTATGTTATATAATTTTTGTTATTACACTTGGCTTGGAGAAAAAATAAATTGTCCATAAAATGAAAGGAAAATCAAAAATGATATATAATAAATATTTACACAGACATGATACAATTATCAATTCCATGAACATAAGTCATATTAAAAACTCTGTGAGGGATATCCTTATCTTAAAGAACACATAACATAACTTTTAAGATTAATTTTATTTCGAAAGAAAATCTTACGTTCTTCGTACAGGTTGTTACCACATGTGCATCAATTTTACTTATATTAAACTTAACCATTTCGTCCTTTATTTTACTTTTCCGACTAAAAGAAATGTTTTAAAGTAAAGTAATACATTCGTGCGAAAACCTAACTTATATTATTTTTTAGAAGAAGTTTCCTGAAAAATAATTTACTGCATGTTCCTCCGCTAATTTAGATACAGGTCTATATTAGATAACCCCTACTATCTTAGAGTGTGTATGCACTCTCGTTTTGAAGAAGACAGAAGGCATTCACATAGAATATATTCTGCTGACTCATTATTTTCCAGACAGGCTACATCCATTGTAGTCTCGGCCATTCATATACTCCATATGCTATATGTTCGTTGAAGGACCATTGCCCTGTCATGATGCCCAGAATTGTTTAAAGAGTTCTACGGTCGAGTCTCGGCACAATTTTAATCCTTCGACAGTCAGGTCAGTCTATAATATTGTAGCTTGACTACAATAATTCAGCCCTTGCCACCTCTGCTGGTGGTTGAGTTGGCCCCTCAAGTCTTGTTTAAATCTCGAATAAGATCACCCTACCCAAGATTGAGGTCCATAAAGCAACACCTTCAATCTCTCTCGGGAGAGAGAGCCTAAATTACTCTAAATTATCAAATACCCGGCCTATTACTATCCCATTTTTTCCACTCAATTTGTTCAGGGCAGAAAAACACGCTTCCAGTAATCGCGATAAAACAGTGCATGACTTGAGTGTTCTGATGACGCAACTTTAGAACTGATTAGTTTCTAGGCCATATTGGAGTATGGCAACACTTCTTAACAACAACTTTTCTCCAAGTATAGACTATATTTGCACTCATTGTATAACCAAAATTTACTATGCCAATTGAGATGACATTTACATAGTTTATTAGGACTCAGATTACCTCTGATAAAATTTTGAACGAAAATCACTTCTGGCAACATTAATACAAAAAACTTTTTGCAAAAACGAAAAACGAAATTTTCTAGCTTATCTTAACCCAATTGGGTTTTTCGCCAGAATTTGACTATGGCAACAAATTTTTTGGTACGGGTGATAAATGTCAATCTACGAAGCCAATTGGGATGGAATTCATAAAGCTTCTGTACTCGAATTTAAGGTAGATGGTTAAATATGGAAATATCAATTAAACTCTATTTGTAAAATTCTAATATGCTAAAATTATTCTTTCCTAACAAAATGATTGAATTATCTACGAGTATGGCAGCCGAAACAGTGTTCGGCTGGTTTGGTCGACACTCACAAGGATAAAGTATCCGAATCCAACTTAAATCTGGTCACATTTAAATTCGAGTTTTATTGTTCTTCTTATCAATTATCTGGATTTATTTTGCTTCGTTAAGTTTTGTGAAGTGTTAACCATTATTCTAATATTATCACTAAAGTTCCAAAGCGGTCAGGTCGGAATAGGGTAAATTATGAATTCAAGGTGTGTTTTTTCAGTTGTTCATGTTATCTAAAAAGAACGATTTCTGAGGGGAAAATTACCTTTGTTCCATCCTAGTAACTCATGTGCGTGTAATCTCTTCCAAAATATTCTTCTGCCATTTTACTCTACCACATTCATTATCATAATATTATGAGATCTTTATCGTACAAGAAAAAATTTATTGCATCACTTTACTCGGTTCTTGTTATGCCCTATGGTAGATACTACCAGAGGGTATATTAGTTTTGTCACTAGATTTGTAACGCATAGAAATAATCATAAGAGAAGGGTTTGAAGTCTATAAATGGAGAATAAAAAGTTATATCGATTTAAGCATGTCCGTCCGTCCGTCCATATATTCAGTAAAATCGGTCTAAAAATAGTGGAGAAAGAAAACTTCCTAGGAAAAAATAAGCCTGTTCATAAATATTTTTGATGTACTTTTAAAACTAATATACCAATTTGAATAGAATTTGCAGAATAGATTTATTAGGTCTGTTTTATTTGCCATACCCTACACCGGAGCAGGGTAAGTGGCAAATAAATCGAGCAGGAGTAGAAAAAATTTTTAATTCAAATATTTGTAGCGCTGCTTAGCAATCATATTGTAATTAAATGAGAAAATTTTTAGCTAATACACTTTTTATGGTAGAAAACTGAACTAATTTCTGTGTCAGAGCTACCCCTGATCTGAAAGTAGTGTAGGATTTGCACTTTTTTTGTTTTCAATGTAAAAATTTGCTCTACCCTAGAGCAAGTGGCAAATAAAACAGACCTATTAGGATCTAAGTTACCTGCAAATTACCTGAAAATTTTGAAAAGAGGAAACAAAGTTATGAATAGAAATATTACTAGTTTTGATTGGTTTTGTGTTCCATTTATCCCATAGAGGGCATCAAAAAATCGGCTATAGACCGATTTTCAGTTACGATATGTTTTTGATATCAAAATGGAGACTGGGAAATAAAATTGCTTAACGTGCAAAATGAAAAAAAAAACAAATAAGAATATTAGAGTTGAAGTTCTAGAAATAAAATTGTATAATATTATAAGAGTGATGTGGTACTTTGTTCGTGGTTATTTTACCCGAAAATTATAAATGATTCTTCATCATTAAGTATGGAGAAGTAACGAATTTGTTTCAAGTGAGCCATTAAATTGTATTTACGCAAAGCAAAAAAAAAATGTTTATTATTAGAAGGTGAGAAAACGAAATAAAAAATCCAAATTTATTGCTTTCTCCCATATAATGAAAAGCTTTGTGTCGCTAAAAGAATGCGATCTCCAAATTTCAATCGCATTTCATACTGTTTCGAGGTCTCTCCATTCCGAGATTAACGATTTTGTCAAAAGAAATACAGTATTAACAAATTGCCGTCATGTAGAAGAGATATCGCTGCTAGTGTCACTATTTTGTTTTTTTTTAATACTAGGGAGCTCCGCCCCCACTCGCTTCGTTCGCCGACCCCGGGTCTCGGGGCTTCGAGTAGATTTTAGTTTTCGTGTAATGTAATGGTAAAAAATGAAACATAATAAAGTAAAAAGTCAAAAAAATATGTAACTGCTTTTGTGATTTATTTCACGGCTTCTTCAAATACAATGTTTTTTATGACCCTTTCTTCTAGCTTGCACTCTTTTATTATACCTCCTCTGCTTCTACATCGTGATAGAGCGACATACAGACCATGTGTGATAACATGTGATAATAGATAGATTATTTATTCAGATCTGATTTGATATTAACGAATCTGAATTGGCTGAAGTATTTATCTCGGTGGCGCGGCTGGTAAGCGCAGGATTTAGTAAAACTACTGTGCGTAAGTTGTGTGAGTTCAAACCCCGTCGATGGCGCATAATTTTTTTTTCAGTTATAAAATTATTTATTCATTTCTGATTTGATATTAACGAATCTGACTTACTTTAAGAATTGACGTCGATGGCATGGTTAGCAAGAGGTTCGCTTAGTAAGACCAACTGCGTGAGATCGAATTTATTAAGCTTTTTCTACTACAAAATTTATAAATGATGTGCGGAAAAAACTTTTTTATTATGATAGATAGATGGTAATACCATCACATAAGCATGTCAATCTGCCAATTCATCCGTAAACTTACAGTTGACTGAAGTTGACGTATGACAGTATTTTTTTTTTTACAATAGAAAACCGTGATTCCTGGTTTTGGATGGAGAAATGTGTGAAATTGAAAGTAAATTAAATATCTGACATTGTGGCAATCTCATATGAAAGTATTTTTCATACCTTTCTTGGGAATTTATAGGTGTAAGCGGAGATTATACTAAAAAAATAAAGTATATTTCAAATACAAGCATACAATATTTTATTGCCAAGATCTTTTTTATATACCCAGTAAATATTGCAGAAAACTACAAATTTGAAACTTACGGATTTATTCTCCAAATGCTATCGGTATCAATAGAAGTTTTGTGATTATCATGTAATAATATGAACCAAAAATTATGTCCTTCAGAGTACAGTCCTTGGATACACGTTTATGTGCCCATTTAATAACAGATTTAGATGAGAGTTTGTTATAGACTAAAAATATTGCGATCGTGATTCGAACCCCGAATCACTCGATAATAAGCACGAGACTAGAACTACTGAACCAGTGACTTCACTTGGGTCGATTAATTCATTCTAACTTAAATTCTGAACATGACAAGATTTTTGTTTTTTATATCGAAAGAATGAAACTATACCTCACGAGAGGACGTGAGTGTCTAGTAAGAGGGCACCCACGCACTAAGCATTAACAAAATGCAAGAGTAACATTTTTTTGTTTTATATCCGAAAATTGAAAAAAAGTTTTTAATTTTGAGAACTTGCAATCCGCTACTTCGAGTGTAACATATTGTCAGTGTTGTTTTTTTTCATTATTACTTTAACTAATATTAATGGGAAACAATATAAACACATCGAACAAAATTGAATTGAGATCAGCTGGTTGTTTCCTTGTTCAGTTAAGTAATTGAATAAAATTATTTCTCATAAAATTTTAATCATGAATATTAAAAAAACGTTTAAATTGTCCTACTAATACGTACATTATATATAATATTAAAATTTCTCTATATCAATAATGCCTGAAGCTTAATTCTCTCAAAGATGAATTTCGTCAGATGGTACAAGACAGCCGGACGAATTTCACAGAAATAATATTCCACAATTTAAGGCCAGCTCAAAAATAGGCGATGTGAAAATTAGTCGATACGACCAACTGATATTTAACTAAATGGAAGAAAACATGAAAATATTCTTATAAACCGATAAACAAGTCACAATAGGTCTGTTTTTTCATCTGGATCTGGGTCAGGGTCTCATTCATAACACGTAAAATCAACAACAACAGAATCCAAATCAATGGCCCTGACCCTGATATACTTTAGTTACATAAAATTTCAAAAGATGGCGCAGCCTTAGCTTTTCATATATAATTTATAAACGTCATAATAAATCTCATAAATTTGTGAAAGAAATAATTTTTTAATATCATCCATTAAAGATATTTGAGAATTTGCTAGTACTTATTTTATTTTACGCTTAATTTTTTTAAAAATGAACATACAAATTGAGGTTTATTATTATGAAAAAATCGCGCCTAATATGAGAAATAGGATATCCATATTGAAACGAAGCTGACTAAAATATATCAGATCGGAGCTTTAGCCCCATTTTTCAAGAGAACTAGTTTTCCACTACGTTTAAATGATCGTTGCAATTTTGGAAAATAACTAGCCACCATATGTTCCTCGATAAACCGGGTACATTGATCACTATGGATGCCTGCTCCATGCAACTGGACGAAATGATGCGAAATCTTGCGGTTAAGCAGACAAGATTGGTAAATCGGTCAAATCCGATCCTCTTGTATGATAATACGCGGCCACTTGTCACACGAAACACAATGGCAAAGCTACAAGAATTGGACTTGGAAACTCTTCGTCACCCACCATATTCATGAGACCTTGGACTCACTGATTACCACTTCTTTCGGAATTTCTTAGTGGGAAAACAATTTAATTTCGAAGGAGCTGTAAAATTTGGCTTCTAAAACTTCATAATACTAGAAAACATTACCAAAGTGCGTAATCGGTTGTATTGTATTCCGAAGCGGAGTTCAGCAGCGGCTTGCAAAAAAAAAGCACAACTTGGACCGCTTTAGAAAAACATTTGATTCGTGAATGCAACCATTTAAGCCAAGACATCGTGCGAGCATCGTATGCATCATTTAAAAAGAGATTGAAGGTGGTGGTTAAGGCATTCGAATAATTGTAAAATAAACTATGTATTATAAACTATCATTTCCATAAATATTAATAAAACCGACGAATTAATAAAAAAATTACAGCATTTTTAAATCCACTTCAATTACCGGACCGGTATAATTATACTAAACTAGTGGGTATCGCAGAAACTTCGTGGATTTTTTTCACCAACATTCAAACACAGTTTTATTACATTTTAAATTAATGTTTTTAAACCAAATATGTGCCGTTTTGATCGATAATCTTTTGCCATTTTTCTGGTAAATCCATTATGCCATCACTGTAGAATTTCTGGGATTTCTGGGCGAAAAACTGAACCAAGTGATTTTCACAGGCCTCTTTTGAAATAACTTTTACACCATTAAAGGAATTCGGCAGAGACCGAAACAAATGGTAGTCAGATGGTGCAAGGTCCGGACTATACGGTGAATGCATCAAAACTTCCCAGCCAAGCTCTCTCAATACTTGCCTAGTCATTAAAGATGTGTGTAGTCATGATGGTAGGTGACGCCTTTCCTATTGATCGATGGTGGCCGCTTTACCTCACTTGCTTGCTTTAATCGCATTAGTTGTTGACAGTAGAGAGTGGAATCAATCCTCTGGCCAGGCTGGAGCAGTTCATGATGCACGAATCCCTTCCAATCCCACCAAACACAAAGCATTTCCTTACGTGGGTTAATCCTGCCTTTGCCACCGTTTGTGCATCTTCATTCTTCTTGGACCACGATATTTTTCTCACATTATAGTCATATGTGATCCACTTTTCATTACCTGTTATCAATCTTTTCAAAAATCGATCGATTTCGTTTCGTTTCAGCAACGATTCGCAGATGGAAATTCAGTTCATTAAATTTTTCACTGTTAATTCATGTAGAACCCAAATATCGAGCTTCTTATTGTATCCAGCCTTACGTAAATGGTTCAAAACTGTTTTTTGATCATTCTTTAGGTCCTCAGCAATGTCATAAGATGAAATGTGCCGGTCTTCCTCAATTTTTGGGAGAATTTCATCGACTTTTACAATGATTGGCCTACCAGAGCGCGGCACATCTTTAACATCGAAATTTCCAGAGCGGGAACGAGCAAACCATTTACTTGCTGCTAATTTTGATAGAGCATGTTCTCCATAAACACTACAAAATTTTTTAAAAACTTGCGAAGCTCTATCGCCTTGGTCGAAGTGATATTGTAAAATACTGCGGATTTTTCAGAATTTTGGCTCATTTTCAAAATCCAATTACCGCCATATTCTATGAAATCTTACCTTTCAATCGCGCTATAACATAACATGATAGGGTTAGAACTACTAAAGTTATGTGACTCTAAAGCCATCTATCGCCAAAAAATCCACGAACTTTTTGCGATACCCAACATTATAAATATTATTATTTAACAATAAAATATAGTAATTATATAATGAAAACCACCCAAAAAAGGTTCAAACTTTTATGAAATAAATTTTAAACAAAATTTTAAATATTTTCATTAATTTTTCTTATTTGAACCCATTTCTATAAAAGTCCATAAATATCTTATATCTCTCAAGCAAAAATCACGTTCTTAATATTCTTGCCCAAAGTCCAGTTTAATAAGAATTTCTCTCATAATTATTCGAACGGTTGTACTGTTAGGTATATTAAACAAATAGCTGCAATTAATTTCATTTCATATTTTTCCTGAATACTAATTTCTCATCCTTTATAATAGCATGGTAAATTTCCGCTCTTTTATATTCTCTACTAAACCCATTCTTTTCTTTCCGCCAAACTGATTCCTTCTAAAATATTCCCCAAAAAAAAAGGGAAGAAATTAATGCCTTTGGGTTAAAAATATGAATGAAAAACAAAAGACTTTGAATCCCAGTGGCTTTTTATAGCAACAAAAGAGTTTTTACAAAGTTATATATTTCAATGGTATGACGATAAGCTCTGTTTGTCAATAGCACTACCTAAACAACAAAATGGAGAACTTGATGAAAATCTTGAGAGTCTTTTTTTTTAATGGAAATAGAATACTTCACAAAATTAGATCAAATCTTATTATTTGATGATAAACAAAGAAGCTGTTGAATTTCTTCTTGTTGTATTAGTTTCATTTTATTGTAATGAAAATAAAAGAAATGGAAAACAATTCAAAGAAAAAGGCTTAACACGATTACGTTTCACCGCAGATAACTTATTCTACTCAACATCTTTGGAGAAAGTCTGAAAAAACTCTGTTTTATCGTTTTTAATACAATATAAATCGCTTTACTAATCATTGTTTGCGGTATTTTAAAATAGGGCTTCCTCACAGGCCACTGTCGTCTTAATTACCACCTAAATAAGCTGGACAGATCAATATCTCCGATGTGCAGAATCTGGGGTAAAGACGGAGAAACGGCCGAGCACATTCTTTGTGAATGTGATGGACTATCTACATGTAGATTCAAAATCCGCGGGCGTAGTTTTCTAATACCCGTCGATATCACATCTAGCCCTCTTAAGGGCCTTTCTAGGTTTATTGGGAACCTAGCGTTCGTGGGAGAGCTCTAGGATTTTTAGGGTACTACAACAGGTCAGTTTTGGCCGCGGTGGTTTTTGGGTTGTAAGCCCAGCCCTAGTACTAATCTAATCTAATCTAATCTAGAATAGTTTATAAATCAATAATTTTCGATAACTATGAATTTAGGATTGCCGGCGACGGGAAGATGCAAATGAAGGGCTATGTGAGTTAACCATTGCTTTTGGCGTATTCTATTGAAGGCAATTCTCCCCTCACCTATAAAACAATTCATCTCATTATATTCCCAGTTAATGATACAGTTTGAGAGATATTTCTCTATTTGTCTCGTTCCATCCCTTTTTTTCATGTCGTGTTTTCGTTACATCAATTCAAAAGTTTACCTAACTATAGAAATTTCACTTAAAAATTACTACAAGACTCCTAAATGTTTAACCTTTGAAAATCGGTATAAACCTTCCGCTGTAACAACCCTGCACAGTCAACGAACGTATGAACACTTCAGACTCATTCACTCACTCACTCACTTACTCACTTCACGAAACCGACAATGGATTGATTTCATATATAGACCAGTTTTTATTGTTGCCACACTTAAAGCGATTTAGAGATGTGCTAATGTTAGGATTAGAAATGACATATATGTTTGAATAGGTTGTGCTACACTTAAGTAATGATAGTGTATCAATGAGATGATTATCAGTTGATTATTTCAAATAATCGAAATCATTATCTAACATTTACAATCTAAGAACGATTGACCATTTTTAGCACGTAATTTAACCGAAATAATTTTAGAATTTGTTTTATTTTACTACAGATGATAATCATGGAAATGACTGTCTTGGAATTACCTGGCAATATTGTTGCAAAAAACAAGGCTGACTGCTTCACAGTAATGACTGACTTAATAATATGTTTACAACCCTTGCCAGACGTTTTCGTTGATTCAAACAAGATGCCAAATGTTCTTAAACATGTGTTATAATATAATAATAATAATAATACAATTTTTTCTTCAGTTTCATTGTAGTTCTTCTTACTTAACAAATAACCTCTAACTACTAAACAGTAACCACTAATCAGTAACCAACCAGTAACAACTAACCACTAACCACTACCATCCTTCCGCCCATCTCTATTTCCTTTCATGTCACTAACACAGGGACTACATTAGCTTCTATTTCTGGTATACCAGCTGGCTTACCAGAAATAAAATACTACCAGTTTTTTTTTACGTGGGCCAATAATGGTATGCCAATTCATTATCTGACATCTCGGTTCAGAACTGAAAATAAAAATAGCCAAAATATTGGTTTTAAAGTGTCGAATTCAATTCTGTGGCAATTAGGTCTATCATGGAAAACGCCATATTTGAGATTCCTTTCATTCATTCGATTCACGTGAACTTGAAACTGGTATCATTGAATACGGCGTTTAATGAATCGTTCGTTAAGTACTTTTTGTGTCTTTGCTAAATTTTGACGAATAAAATGATAAGTCAAACTTCAATTTTCGTATTTATTTTTATCGTGGTTTTGAAGTGAAAAGTTTTTAAAAATCAGGGGAATGATTCACATGATTCACGATTCCCTTCGAACGTATTCAATGATCAGAAAACGAGTGATACGCACTCACTTGTCTAACGGCGTTTTCCATGATAAACCTAAATATCTTCCCATGCCCTTTTTTTAAAATCAATCCTTCTATAATTTTCTTTTTTTTCTCGAAACATATTTATCAATTTGATAATTCCACTCCGCAAAAATTTAGTTTCCGCCATTTTATTAAATGCAAATGTCAAAAATTGGTATACCAGCGCTGTCTACGAAAATGGTATACCAGAAATGTTATACCAGAAAAATTGGTATACCAGCGTGGTCTACAGTAGCTTTTTAACAACCAATTTTGCTGGTATACCAGAAATAAAACCTAATGTAGACCATGTGTTAATGAGGATTACACAAAGTATTTAGAATTCAACTACTTGCTCTAGGCATATCTATCTATTATATAAAAAAGTTTTTTCCGCACATCATTTATAAATTTTGCAGTAGAAAAAAACTTAATAAATAATTTTATAACTAAAAAAATTTTTTTGGCTCGGACGGGGATTCGATCTCCAGCACTCGGTATTACAAAGACAATCTGCTGCTACACATGCCATCCACCTCAATTGAAAAAGTGAATCAGATTCGTTAATAAAAAGTCAATACTGAATAAATAATTTAATAACTGAAAATCTATCTATTAGCTATCTATTATAATAATAATAATAATAATAAATAATAAAATTATAATAAAAAAGTTTTTCCGGAACATCATTTAGAAATTTTGTAGTAGAAAAAGCTTAGTAAATAATTTATAACTAAAAAAAAAAAAAAAAATTTCGGCACCGGCGGGGATTTGATCCCAAGCACTTGGTCTTACAAAACCAACCTTTTGCTATCCATGCCGTCGAGACCAATTTATAAAGTGGGTCAGATTCGTTAATATAAAATCAGAACTGAATGATTAATCTATCTACACGAAGTCTTTTTTACAAATACATACTATTAAAAATGAGGAGAAATGATCACATGTGCTATTATCTATATTATTTATACTATACGTATACACATTTTATATTTCCTGGAATGGTTGGGAGAAAATATAAAATGTCACATGGTCAACTGTATGTCGCTCTATCACGATGTAGAAGCAGAGGAGGTATAAAAATAGAGTGCAAGCTAGAACGAAAGGTCATAAAAAACTTTGTATTTGAAGAAGCAGTGAAATAAATCACACTAGCAGTTACATACTTTTTTTGCTTCTTACTCTATTATGCTTTATTTGTTACGATTACATTAGACGAAAACTAAAATCTACTCGAATTCTAATCGGGACCCGGGGTTGGCGAGCAGGGGCGGAGCCCCCTAGTCTTCTAAATAAATAAAATATTTGTTTTAGTCGGGAATAGTAAAACAAATAACTTAATAACACTTCGAAAACTAAGAATCACCCTGTATGTTGCAATAACTAGTAAAGCCTAAAAGTTTCCACAACTTTTACGATTAAGTTTATTAAATAAATTTCCTGTTTGTTTTGAACATTATCTTTTAGTGTTGTCAGATGTTAGCCAATTTGAAATTCGATCTAAAAATTTTATCTTTAATTATGTAATTAAATTTTATTCTAGCAAACTTAATTGGAAAGTTTTTTTTTTTTTACCTAAATTGTATGAGAATATTGATTATTTGAACAAATCTAAGAGGATTTTGTTTTTTTTTTTTGGTTATACTTTTGTATATTTTACATTATCCAATAAATCAAAAGTTCCTAATCCTAACTACTACTTAGATTTTATGAAATTACTTAAAATAGATGAGAGACACATCTGGAACTTTTCGATAAAGGTATAGAGATGAAAGGTTCCCGTTAAGCTAATTCAATTGAAGACTATCATATAACCCATCCATGAATGGTCCACTTTTACTATAGGTGTTATACATAGGCCATAAAAAAAAAAGAAATTTCCCTTCGGAATCTTTCAACAAAGCTCTTTGGGTATAATAGCACCATTCAAAAAGAGCAATGTAATACGAACATCTAGAAATGTAAAATATTCAATGTAGAACCGGATCATCTATAAATTTAAGGGCCGACCCAAAGATGATTATTGATTTTTCTATATGTATATATTATATATGGATGTATTACTAAAAAACTAAGAAGCATGCGAGGAGTCTGCATAATGGTGACTTTATAGTTTCCTCTGTAGAAATTTACATAAAACACCAAAAGCATAAATGCAAACGATGTGGTTCCACAAACTGCTTTTTTTTGCACAGTCTAGAATAATGTGGCTCCTGTTGGCTGTCGAAATAAGTTTCAGCAGAAAATTAAGTTACATTTTTATTGACAATTTTTAGCTACATTAGGTGTATCAAAAAGATCTGGGCAAAATATGAAAGAATATGTACATGTTTGCATTTGAAATATACTTTAGTTTTGAGTAGAATTTTCTTCAAACTCGATACACTACTAGAGGCACACATAGGGTATTCATACCATAGTTTAAGGATGTCATGTCGTATACCATACGTGTGTCGTCGAATACTAGCTGAATACCATTTCAACTACGTAGCATAAATCTGGTACTTAAATTCGAAAAAGTACGTGGTATTCCCTTTTTTACTTAATTTTTTCAGCCACTGTAATTTATTCTTTAGTGATTGTCGCGCCTTTTCATTGAAGCGGAAAATAGCGAATGGAATTTTGTAGGTAAGCTGAGCAATTGACATATGTTTTACACTTTTTTTTTTTGAAAATTTTATTTTAAAAAAATGGGAAAAGTAAAGAAAAAACGCAAAATTTTATTTGTGGATGAAACCTCAAAATTTATAGATGTTTGTAGGAATCATATAGAGGATTTAAGAGAAGCGAAAAGAAATTCCCATATTCTCGCTGAAATGGCAGAATTTCAAATGTCAGACAAATACTATGTTTGTTGTGTGCCAACCCCTTTTTATACCATGGTACAAGGCTATACTGTAGTATCGATACTAAGGTATGAAGACCCTATGTCTGCCTCTACTATTAGTCAAACGAATATTCAACTTTTCTATGACTTACGGATGATACGATTTGTCCAACACCTCAACACAGGCATTTCAATTGTCGATAACTTCCGAATTCGATGAAAATCTCATACTCCCAAAGGCATTTCTTCTAGTTTGAAAGCAGATAATAGATAGACGGAAATAAATCTGGAGAATATAAGATGGTTAAATAATTCGTAGCGTAATTTTGCCATTTCTTTCAAGATTTCGTACGATTGTGTTTTTAATCGATTACGAGCAAACGAGATATCTATCTATCAGCTTTCTCATCTATCATATAAGATGTTTCAAATACATTGAGATGGCCACAATATCAACTATCTAATAAATTTTCACTTTTTCACCTGCTAACATTATGGATTTTTCCGACAATTTTTTCAGTCGTCATCTTAATTGGCCGACTTAAACGTTCTTCATTATAAACGTTTGTTTCGCGTTTAATTTTATTGAATTATGGTATGTAGGAGTATTAGTTTCATAATAGTTGTTAATACAAATAATTGGCATAGCAATTGAAAGGTTATAGAATAGTTGTTATATTTCGAATAACAGTTGTATTGTTTGAATAATGTTTAGTTAGAAAAGGCAAATCAACAGATCGATAAACACAGTGTTGAATGGTCAAGTCGGTAAAGACCTCGTTTCTAGAAGCTGATGAGACCCTGGATCAAATCCAGGCTCGGTTCTTCATGTATTTATTTTTCTTTGCCTACAGGTAATATCTAATGGTCGTCATAGACAGCATTATGACATTGTTTTTTTATTTCCGTTTTCACATCTAAAAACAGGACTGCAATCACTAATTCATTTTTTCCAACCGGCGACAATAACAGCGACATCTATTATACAGCCGACAACTTTGTGATATGCCCAGTGTACATAGAACCGGATCTATAGAAAAATATTAAAGCTTAGTATAGTATATTATAGCGATGCACAAGCGTAATTTTTGAAATTTTAAGAGAAGACTTTTGGAACCAAATATAACATTTATGTCCCTACACAGTTTTCAATCCTCTAAAACGAAAAGAATAAATATTGGCAACAAAGTTATCTGCATTAAACGAGTATTTGTTATTTAAAGATTTTATATCATACATTTTATTTGACCCATTTTATGCATACATCATTAAACATCCCTCGGTTAGTTTTTTTTGTACCGAAAAGAATCTAAAATCAATTACATGTATGTTTTTGTCTTCAAATATGTAAATATAATAGAATTATTATTCATTGACAAATATTAATTTTCAACTGCCAAAATCCATATATACTATATATACACTCAGAAAAATAATTGTGCCAAATTAACTTAACATATTAGGTCTGCTTTATTTGCCACTTGCTCTGGGGTAGAGCAAATTTTTACATTGAAAACAAAAACAACAAAAGAACAAATCGTACACTACTTTCAGACCGCGTGTAACTATTGCACCCGAATTAGTTCAGTTTTCTACCATAAAAAGTGTATTATCTAAAAGTTTCTCATTTCATTACAATATGGTTGCTACGCAACGCTACAAACATTGAAATTAAAGCTTTCTCCTACTCCTGATAGTTTTTTTGCCACTAACCCTGCTCCGGGGTAGGGTATGGCAAATAAAACAGACCAATTGATTCGAACAACCAAGTAGTAGCATGATTTTCAGCTTTTTCAGTTATAGGGCATTATAAATTTTGGAGAATTTTTGATGAGGGTTATCAACATAGCCCTACGTTGTTTCGTACATGATGTAAGTTACATAGTAATAAGAAATCCTTTCTAAACTTATGAAAATTTAAATATATTGGAACAAATCCATACCCAATTTGGTCAATAAATGCAGTGTTCTCAAACTGCTGTCCTTCGACGCGAACTTGCCTTGATAACCAATCCTAAACATCTTTTATACAAGTACTACGTATTTGGAACTGAACCATTGAAAGCGATTCTTAAGGCCAATCTCCACACAGCCGACATCCTATTCTGATAAAAGTATGGGATGCACTTATGGAAAATTTAGTTAAACAGAAAGGGAGAAACAATCATCCTACGAATTTTGTCATCTTCTGCAGTTCAAATTTCCCCATCTGATTCTTCATCTGCCAGATGATTCCCCTTAAACGCAGATAAACTTGTTCATCTGATTTATGGCTCTTCATCTGCGTTTGCATACTCTCACAATAACCACACACGATATCGTTGCACACTACCAAATTTTCTTATAGGAAGTTTTTCTATGACGAATTGATTTTTATGGTTTAGTGATGAAATACGCAAGTTAAATTTTTAACTTCTATACGAAGTATATAAAAAATGAAAAATTTGTTTTGCAAATCTCCACGTTTTATAAGATTCTAAATGGTTTGCAATCATTTTTATCCAATGTCTGTCTGTCTGTATATCACAACAAATGTTGTGTTTAAATAAGGACTACGTACACTCTGAATTCCCATATTCATATAGCTTTCTTTTAGAAAGGCTTTCGGAAGGTAACTTGATTTGAACATACGTATAGAAGTCTCGTCGTTTTGCATTACAGCTTGTTTTTAGATGTGATAGGAATTTAAGGCTTATGATAAAGTCTGAAAACACAATTTGGTACTACATTTCCCTATAAAATGGAAGGGAATGTTCTTAATTTTCCCATACTATTATAAATTGTGTGGGGAGTGACCCTGATGTTTTTATTTGGTCAATCCTAGCGAAAATTGCAAAAGTCCATCTCTTTCTACTTTTCTGATTTTTCTCGTCAGAATAGGATGTCGGCTGTGTGGAGATTGGCCTTTAAGGCGACATTCACGTCCCGTTGTTGCACATTTTGTTCGTTCTTTGTAATTCCTTCCATAATTTTCTTTATTTTTCAGATTAATTATTTAAAATTTTAGAAATTCGACCAATTCTTTCGACATTTTAGCGATTTGATGAATTATATTGCATATATGTTAAACTATAATTTTTGCGATCTGCAACTTGTAGTCTTATATCTCGTCCCATATCAAAATCATATAAAATATGCTCTTTTCTCATCCAGTTTATTCTTTGGACTGTCTAATACTCACATGGAACTCGAAAACACTATAAAAGTAATTATTACCTTACGCTTCGCCTTGAAGTTGTTAGTGAAGTTATTTATGTGAAACTCTGCCTTTTTACAGGTTTATATTTTAATGCTCAGTTTGCATAAAACTGTGGTAATATTATTATTATTATTATTATTATTTACTCAAAATACTAAACAGGCAACCCACTCTACCAATGATAAAACCCTGCATTCTCCTATTTTCGCCTACCCACTATTGAGCGAGTCAGGAACGATTTTTTATGCCTTACTAAGTAGAGACATTTTAACTCTTTTGGAGTAAGCCTATCCAAAATATGGATTTCAAGTCTTATGAAAATCTACCCACCGAATTAGAAACATTTTTCAATATGTGGCCCACCTACCTACTGTCTTTATTTTTCATTTTTATTTTGTTGTTTGGTGCTTTAACAAATCCGTGCGACATTTTGCCAATTTGCAGGTAATCTAAAGCCTAATAGCATAAATCTAATCTGCAAATTTTATTCAAGTCAGTATATTAGTTCTTAAAGTACATCAAAAAAACTTTATGAACAGGCTTATTTTCTCCTAGAAGTATTTTCTTCTCCACTATCCTTGGACAAATTTTACTGCTAGCGTCTCATTATGTAGTTAACCAATGTAATTAATTGGTTCACAAATTTTCGAATTAAATCCGAGAAAACATATAAAAAAATTACAAAACTTTCTGGTCACCCTGGTTTTTCCTTTATAACTTTGCTCCCCTGCATCAATTTTGCTGAAATGCAATCAATACAAGTTAATGAAAATCAAGTTAAGAAAGAAGCAACTCACATTGTAAATTTCATCAAAATCGGATAACCTGTTCTTGAGTTATCTTGTATACGGACGGACTGACATGCATAAGTCAATATAACTTTCGATTCTCTACACGACCCTACCCTTGAAACCTTTCTGCGACGATTATTTCGATGTGTTACAAATGGAGTGACAAAACTAGTATACCCTCTGGTAGTACCTAACGTAGGGCATTATATTCTGGAGCGCTGGATCAGATCAGATAGTGTTATTTTCAAATACCTGTGATAAACTAACAGATCGCAATTTTTCACATACAACGATATAATGATATAGAACAGTTTTTGAATATGGATGTAGGTGCGCTAGACAAATATGGCAGTTTGTTCTTAGCGGACATGCATTTAAATTACTACATTATGTACATTACATGTATTATATTGCATTGTATTGTATTGGAAGGCCCCATAAAGTTAACGGCTCTAGCATGTAAGCCTTACTAGCCCATTGTACTTCTTCCTAAAATTGGTTGAGAAGTCAGAATCTGTTGTCCTTCTATTAAACGTCAGCACCGTAGTCAGGTTCAAATTACACGCACCCAATGTAATAAGTCTTGTTCTAGAAAAGGCCGGGCATTCACGCAACAAGTGTTCTACTGACTCATTTTCCTCCAGACAGGCTCCACATTACATGTATACTTACATAGATCTTTCTAGCAATAGAATATATTTCAATCTACTAAAGAAATTCAAGGCATAAAAACCTTCAAGAAAATAAAAATATCGGAATTTATGCAAATTTTTGGTTAGATATTTTCATATATGCTTTAAATATTTTCATAAAATTCTACAACAAACTTATATTACATTTTTTTTTTTGTATATCCCTTCATAATAAATTATTTTCTTTCTTCTTTAATTTAAATTTTAAATTTAAAAAGAATATTGAAAATTGTTCTTCTTTGAATTTTGCAATTGAAGATTTCGAAAAGATAAAAAGATTTAATAATTTCACCCAAGAGAGCAAAAAAAAAAAATAAGAAAAATTCAATTTTAAGTTGATCTTTTCTAGCTCAGCATACGTCTGTCCTGTTTTTGTATATTGACTCAAGTTATAATCCGCTTTATTATGATTTACGGTCTTCAACTAACCTCACCACAATATCGTACATATCATTTCACATTAATATTCTAAAATATATCTAGTATGGTAAACCATTCAACTTTCTTAGACGAAATATTCTGGTCAACATCAAATTAACACAATAGGTTGATTTTTTTCCATACCCTAACCCGGAGCAGGGTTAGTGGCAAAAAAACTAGCAGGAGTGGGAGAAAGTTTTAATTCTAATGTTTGTAGCGTTGCGTAGCAACCATATTGTAATAAAATGAGAAACTTTTAGCTAATACACTTTTTATGGTAGAAAACTGAACTAATTCGGGTGCAATAGTTACACGCGGTCTGAAAGTAGTGTACGATTTGTTCTTTTGTTGTTTTTGTTTTCAATGTAAAAATTTGCTCTACCCCAGAGCAAGTGGTAAATAAAACAGACCTATTATACTTCATCACCTGATTATAACCTAACTTTGTACCAAATTCGAGCAAAACTGAATGAAGTGTTCCTAATGTTTTCGTGCATTCAAAAAAATGGCCACACAAGCGTAAAATAATCCACTTCTTGTTTCGTATTTTCATTGTTTCTGTTCTACTAACTGGCTTGTGTAGTAATGTTCAGTATATTCAGATTAGCGGTTAGGATACAGTCATATTTTGGCTCAAAACTCACCATTTACGGTTTAGAAATTCCGATTAAAACGTAGTTAATTCTTCCTTTTTGTTTACCAGATTTTATTAATACACGGTGCGACAAAATCCTGGGACTTCTTCAAAACCACTGCAACTATAGATATCGATTCTTGGGAGGAGGTGCCATTTTAAACAAACCCTTAGCAATATCGGTCTACATTTGTCAATTTAATGATGGTTTGTTTATCAGTCAAAAAATTTTCGTGTTGAAGATCATGGAACAAAGAGCTTCTATCACGCACTACAGTCACAGGAACGTCCAAAATGATACAAAATGTTTATAGTGTTAATTGTTTATCAAAATCGAAAACTTCTGAGGGGCATAAACGTTTTTGGGAAGGCAGAGAAATGCTATCATCACCAAAAAAAAAACGAAATGTTCCCTCAAAAATCAAAACAATGTTCATTATTTTCTTCGATTGGAAAGACGCAATTATTCCAACTAATCAACCAGTTATTGGTGATTATTATTTCGAAGTTTTACGATAGTTTATGGCTAGAACTCATCAAAATCGTGAATTAGATAGCTGATACTATATTTATTGTGCCATGATGTACCAAATTCCAATTCGTTCGTTCATCAATTTTTGGCACAAAATCAAGTTTTGAATCACCTGATTTAAAACTAAGGCTTTTCACTATTCACAAAAATTATAATCAAATAGAAAGGCTACTTTAACGGCGACTTCCAAAATAAAGAAAACTACTTCAGGTTAAGCATTTCCGGTCTATTTTCACACCAAACTTGAATTATGGGAGTATGAATTAATAATGTGCGTTTTTTTGTTCAAAATAAGCATTTACTATTCAGAAATGATGACAAATTGATTATTCGAAATATTGTCCATCGCTAGCCACTACTTTTTCCCATCTTTCTGGCAATTTTCGGATACCAGCTCGGAAAAGTTCTTCTTCTTTTGATGAAAACCATCCAGAGACCCAATTTTCCAGTTCTTCAGATGTTTTGATATGCTGCTCCTTAATTACGTGTCCCATCGATGAAAACAAATGCTAATCAGAAGGAGCCAAGTCTGGTGAGTCTGGTGGAGTAGCATTTCCCAGCGAAGCGCTTCCAACGTTTCCTGAGCTGATGTAGCAACATGTCATCTAGCGTTTGCATGCTGCAAAATCACTTTATCGCAGCTACGGACTCATTCACTTTTGTCACTTTTGTCACTTTTCCTTCAAAGAGCGATTCAATTCGATCAGTTGTTGTCTCTAACGACCAGTACTAATTGATTCACCCATTTTCAGAAGTTCATAGTAGACCACATCCATCTGGCCATACAAAATGCAGAGTAAAATCTTCTTCCCATGGTCATTCCCTGGATGATTGAAACCATCTTTTGCATGTTGCTACTGATGGACCATGATCACCACAAGCTTCTTCAATCAGAAAGCAGCAGTTTTCTTTAAATCAAAACAAAAAAGTAAGGCTTCCCGCAAATGTTGTTTTCTCGAAACGTATTTTGAAATTTTTAAGGCAATAAAAAACGTGTGTGTAAAAACTTGTGCTCACTTTGACTGATGGAGTTTAATAGTTTTTTTGACGCTCTTTAAGATACAATAGCTGTCACTGTCAAAAAATGGCGGGTTCGATAGATATGAAGTTAGAAACAATTCGCACATTACTAATTCATTCACCCAATAAATGGGGTTAGCCACTATGAAATTATCGTGCCTTCGAAAAAATGAATACAGACACACAGAGATAGTCTGGGGAAAATGGTCACTTCGAATTCCGATGTCCCCAAAAATATGTACATATCTCCGTTAAAACCACATAGTGAGATATGAACGAGATTACAATACTTACTTATACTTTATTAAGATCTAAGAAAGTAAAAATGTGAAAAGAACTTCCTTAGAATATTTACTTGGTTTACATTTCATATTATTTTGATGAAGCCTAATTTTTTTTCTTTCTTTGAATTAAATTCCAAACTGAAGTTGAATTTTTATGGACAAAAAAAAAACCACCCTGAAAAATGGTTTCTTTCGCTGAATTAAGAAGAAAAAAAATAATAATTTTACGTTTTTAAGTTAATCAAAAGAAATTGTTCAATTTGGTGAATTCCATATCGGAAGGACGATATCCGATATTTTAATAACATTTAAAGTTTTCAAGAAGTAAACAAAAATTCTCATTCAAACCTTTTGCACACAAACAAAACCAATATCGTGTTGATTTTAGTTAAGATTTCTGTTGAAGAAAATGAATAAATAAAATCTTGTTATATGAAAAATTTTGAAAGCTTTCACACAAAAATTAAGAGCTTATTTTTAATTAAATTCTTATGAAATTAGATCAAATCTTATTATCTTACATCGCTAGAAAATTAAGTTCTCTTGTCAATAAAGGCCTTCATTTTCACAAATAAAAAGAAAGAAATTTCTTTTAGAGAATAATTAAAATAAAATAAATAAGCAAATATAAGTACACTGATATAATTGAATATGTACAGTAAAAATTCCCGTCATTTTACTAGTATAGATGTATCGAAAAGTTCACAATTTGATAATAGATTGTCGCTAAAAGTGACTATTAGGGCATGGTTCCAACAAACAATTTCTTGATGTAAGCAAACAAGAGTTGTTTGAACAATTGCTTGAGCAAATCCATCCTATGTTAAAAAAAAAAAATTTAAGGAAAAATGACCAAATTCGAAGAGATAAAAATTATTATATTGAAAAAATAAAAAATGGAAAGGAAATAAAAAATATTCTCTTAAATATACATATGATTCTCTTTATTAACAAAATGATACATAGATTACATTATGTTAGTACAACAGAGATAAAAATAGATTTAACTTTAATAAACAATTCTAACGCTTATATAAAAAATAAGAATCACTATTCCAGTGGCGTGCGGTCCATATGTGCAGAGTGTGGACTGCATACCCTGCAAAAACTCTGACAATAATTTTCTGCACCCTATGTATCTTTCTGTAATCACATTTTTTATAATTCAGCACATTCAGATATTGTGCCTATTCGCTTGTCTGTATTCCGGCAGTGCGTGCTGCCCTACGTTCTGCACCTCGTAGCGCGTAGAAATATCTATGAAAGGGTAATATCTTTGTGACTAACTTTGGTGACGTTTTATGATGGTGTTCGAAATAATAGGCTGAAAAACAATTTTGTTGTGTCAGAAAAAGAGTAAACGAATTTCAACAGAACAATTTCAGCTAACAGTAGTAGAAAAATTAATAATACTACATCGTAGCCTATCTTAAACACATCGCTTTACTATCAGCGAACACGAACTTATAATAAAGTTACTGCAAAAATAGTTTTGAAATTTTAACTTTAAAAACAGTATAGAAATAAACTTGAAAAACCAAATGACCAGTTTTTTTTTTTTTAAAGCAAGATGTGCAGGAAAAATTCTGCACGTTCGTTGTTTTATTATTATTCTCTGCACACCCTGCCTAATAACCCATCGCACACCACTGCACTATTTATACAGGAACTAACACTTCAAATATTAACAATAATTCTCTTCTGCTTATTATTCGTACATGAATCAATACTTGAAAACGTGTTGTGAAAATACAATATTTATAAGGAAACGCGTGGTTTTTGTTTACAAATATTGAGTTAAAAAAAATTTGGAATCCTTTCTTTGTTTAATTCTTTCTTTATTGCAAAACCCATAAGACTATTATAAGACTATCTAAGCTCTCCCTTGCTCTAATTATCTTATAGGAAGCACGTTGTAAAATAGAACATATTTGATTTATAGTTATTTCATTTTTTCTAATGAAAAATTTGAATTTTCTGTCTTTATTTTGTGCGAAAGTTTTTGTTTCTGTCATTTTCATTAAAGTTATGGGAAGATCGCGTCTAGTTGTCTTTTTCAAATCTATTTTTCTCTTAAATGAAAGAATTGTTTCATTTCTGTTCGAACAGTGAAAAAATAGAACATGTTCTGCTTGCTCAAATAATTGTTTGTTCGAACCTTGCCCTAGTGACTATCTGTTTTGTCAAATGTTTTTACATAAGTTATGTCAAAAATACGCATTCAGATAGTGTAAACTCATAGGGAAATCTTGTATGACAACAGTATATGTCAAAACATATGCGTTTTTTGATATAAGAAATGTTTCTAATTTCATCTGAGAAATAAAATTGTTTCTTCAGTTCTACTATTTCAAAAAAGAGAAGAAGAATGAAGAAGAAAACAATTTCTTCATTCTTGTGTAATTTTGAAAAGAATTTAAGTCTACCAAATTGAAGTTCCTTTATCACAAGATGAGTAATATCACGTCCAGAATGTTTTCTTAAAAGCCACTTCCCACTCCATAATGCTTTTCTTTTCTTGTTTAGTTTTTTGATAATGGTAATTTCTTGTTTATTAAAGTCCATTTTAAATTTGCCACTTCACGTTTAACCCAACATTTTGACATTTCACGCAAATGATTTGTCAGATAGGTATGAAAAAACAGTCAAGAATGCCATGATTTGTTTAGAACATTATTGCTGTATTTTATTGGGAATTCTATCGGGCGCTAATTTACTTTCTCAAGAGAACGGTTTCTCTTATATAAATTCTTAATTTCGAATATTCGAACCACTGAAATTATTTGAAGAAATTTTTTGGTTGCGTACCCTACTAGGGTAATCTTTTTGAAGTTAAACAAATTAAAAATTCTTTTTTTTAGAAAAATAATGAAATTAAAACAAATAATATTTCGCGAGACGGCTATTTAAAGTATTCCTTTAACTAAATAAAACAAAAAGCAATAAAAATAATAGAAAAAAAAAACTGATCAAAATGAGGTACGATTCAAGATTCAAACCAATTTTCTGTAATTTTTAAATATTCTAATGAAAAAAAAGCCTTTAATTCGCGCCATCTACCATCTGGTAGATATTAATATCCATCGTGCCATCCATGCCTACTATCCATCGCTAATTAGCGCCCAATATTATACATCGCTAATTAAGAACCTATAAAACGTATTGTAAGCGCGGATAGAATTCCCAATAAAATACAGCAATTACAACTTAAAACCAAAAAGCAGATAAGAAAACATATAACAAAGCAGATAGTCTGAAGACATCTTAATAGCGTTACAGATTAATTTATTTATTTTTTATTCAGAAAATGGGTGCTACATTTGCTTCCAATCGATTAAAAACGTAATCGTACAACATCTTCAAAGCAATCGGAAAATTGCATGCATTACACTACGAATTAATTAACCATCTCCCGTATTCTCCAGATTCATCTCCGTGTCACTATTACTTGTTTTCAAGTTTGAAGAAATCCCTCAGGGCTAGGATATTTGCACCGAATTCAGAAGTTATCGATGATATATTTTGAGGGGTTACACAAATCGTATTATCCGTAAGTCATAGAAAAGTTGCAAATTCGTTTGACTAAGTGTGTCGAGCTTGCAGAAGATGATACTCACAAAAAAGGAATTACATATATTTCTTTTATTTTTATGCCGCCAGCTTTTGATGCACCTAGTATTAGTCAAGAAGCAAAATACTGGGCAGGAAGATGAAATTCGTAGGGTTTTGTCTGGTTTTTGTTGGAACGTCACTTTTTCGTATCGTTACCAATTTTTTAAATCATTCGCTAAAGATTAAAAGCAGCACTTGAGCAAATTTCCTTTTGCGTATCATCACTCAAACGAAACAAAATCGAGCCGTTTCTAGACAGATTGATCACTGGTAATGAAAGGTGTATAATGACGATAATATTGTCCGAAACAAATCTTGGTCGAAACAAGGAGAAGCTCCAACAAACGATCGTAAAGCACAGATTAATTTCAAGAAAGGTGGTACTACTTGTATGTGTTTAGCAGAATATCGAGAAATTGCGCCATTTCCGATTGGCAGAACGTTGATTCAGATATCTACCATCAGCAACTAACAAGATTAAAACAAACTTTTGAAAAAGGGCGATCAGAATTGATCAACAGAATATTATTAAATATTATAAAACTCCAGTTCCAAGCAAGAAACTAGACAGTCCTGTTTCGTACGGACTAATTCAATGCAATAGTTGAACAAAAACCCAAAACCGGGTATTGGATTTAGTTTACATTTCTGATAGCAACTCTATTAGTGTTGAACCCTGCATTATATTTTAAAATAAAATAAAATTGACAAACTCTCATCCACATGTTTACTGACACAGCATGACTTATCCAAAATGCTTAAAAAGAGCAACACATCTCGAACTAAAAGAAAACGCATTTCAAGTAAACTTATCAGAGTTTATACACTTGGCAGGTTTATCCTCGGCAATGCCACTGAATGAACTCTTTGAAACACTGACTATTGTCAGGGATGTTGGTTCCACTAGCTTTAAACCCATCCCTGAAGATGTGACTATTAGAACCAAATCTGCCCCAGCTCATAACGTAATTAACAATCTGCGGAAAGTTTCCTCGGAGAACATTTCTAGGAGAACACCACGTAGTAAGAATTCCCAAACCAACAGGCCTATTCTGGCATTGTGAAAAATTTTTAGTTATAACAAATTTGCAACTACAAATATTATGAGAGCTGAAAAAATTCGTATTCTGGCAGACGGGTCATAATTATGTCCAAAAGATGAACTTATAAGAGTTTAAACTATTATAATTCGAGCCAGTTATCATGGTTATTTGAGAAATACTCTCGAAAATGTTTGTATAGGTGTAACATGTTTTTGTAAGTGTAAAATTATTTATGTGTTTCAAAAAATTATGGAAATTATTCCATACTTATCAATTAAATCACTCAGAGAACACATAGAATTTCGTTGTGATGTAAAAGATTTTCAGTCGGAATTTGTGTTAATTTTTTTATGACAATTGTGAGTTATGAGCGCGTCAGAATACGAATTAGTCTTTAAAAAGAAGTTATGACAGTGTCATCATGCTATGACCGTTACGACTGGGCACAGAATAAGCATGTAATCCGCTCCGTACACCTACGTCCTCTTCAATCCATCTCATTTCGGAGAAAATTCCACAATTCTAGGTCTATTAATGTCCTAGTCGTACCATATCATCATACGAATTACGGAATGCAAGAGCCTCTGACGCGCATGGGTAGGGACTATAACTCACATGACCATGATATTGATTTTCATGTGCAAAAAGGCAATTAAAGAAAAATTTCAAATATACGTAATAGTTTCTGATATCCTCTTTGTATTAGTTGCTTAATAATATAGAGGGTGCTTGGAGTCCGTCCTAGTCTCAATATTTTAGTAATTATTTAATTACGTACTATTGTATTGTATTAGAGGGGCCCGTACAGTTGCGGGCCCTAGCACGTAGACCTAACTGGCCCATTATGCCTCCTCCTATAAAAGTTGGTTGAGAGGCTAGGTCTCTTCCCCGAACCGATTTGTTCTTCTAATGAAGGTCAGCACCGTAGTTAGGTCCAAGTTAGCTACCCCCTCCTTACTAAGGGTGCACGCACCCAGTGTAGCAAGTCTGGTTCTAGAAAAGGCCGGGCATTCACATAAAAAATGTTCAGCTGACTCATTTTCTTCCAGGCAGGCTCCACATATCGGACTCTCGGCCACCCCTATTTTCCACATGTGTTCGTTTAAAGAGCAATGTCCTGTCACAATACTCACAATGGTTCTGAGGATTTTACGCTCCAGTCGCATCAACATTCTCGTCCTTCGGCAGTCATATTAATACATTAATACTCTAATTTTCCTATTTACACCCACTTTCAACCCGCTGTAACCAGCTTTCCTTTTCCTCACCACAGTCTCGACGATGATGCAAAATTGCCTTGTTGTTTGGCTCGAGCCATGCTTCTGATAGCGGTATTTATTTCGCTAGGTGATGCTTAGAAAAGCTGCCCTATCATCGACAAAATTGAAATTGTTGTAAGTTTAAGAGCAAAGAAAATGTAAAATTCTTTTAGATTTGTACATAAAGCTGACACACACTAGCGCGATATTTAGGAATACGTATTATAAATTTTGTGAAAATTCTATAAATTTTACTCAATAATACGGCGACATTTAAACCTTCCCAAACAATCGTCCATTTTTTTAAAGTGACAAAATTTACTATCTGTTTAAATCACAGAGGAAATGTGACAACAATTCATGCAAGGAATTTGACGCAAAAGTGAATAACATCTTTCTCCGTTGTTTATTCTTCTCCATTTAAAGCCTGTCAAATTCTTGTAATATTTAAACGAAATGAGGACACATTAGTAGTTGTTGCCTTTAGGAAGATATCTGAATAATCTGAAGATGCATGCCATGAAATGTCGAGAACGAAAGATCGCTTCAATAAAACATGTCATGGAAGCAAAAATTTCAGATTGAGATGCAAGGTTATACCAAAAAGCATACAATAAAGAGAGTTCTTAACTTGGATTCTGCTTTGGTCACATCTGCACGAGCCACCTCATTAAAATTATTTGTTAAAAAAATACTCTGTGGGATATAAAAATTAATGTATTTACAGTCTTTTTTTTGGAAAAAGCTATTAAAGAGCGTTGCAATGGGGCCAAAAATTTATACAAACAAAATTACGTACGGTTATACTAAAGACGCATTATACTAGAGGCACACATAGGGTATTCATACCATAGTTTAAGGATACCATGTCGTATACCATATGTGTGTCGTCGAATACTAGCCGAATACCATTTCAAATACGCAGCATAAATCTGGTATTTAAATTCGAAAGAGTACGTGGTATTCCCTTTTTTACTTAATTTTCGGCCACTGTAATCTATTCTTTAGTGATTGTCGCGCCTTTTTATTGAAGCGGAAAATAGCGAATGGAATTTTGTAGGAAAGCTGAGCAATTGACACATGTTTACACTTTTTTTTTTTGAAAATATTATTTTAAAAAAATGGAAAAAGTAAAGAAAAAACGCAAAATTTTATCGGTGGATGAAACCTCAAAATTTATAGATCTTTGTAGGAATCATATAGAGGATTTAATAGGAGCCAAAGAAATTTCCATATTCTCGCTGAAATGGCAGAATTTCAAATGTCAGACAAATACTATGTTTGATGTGTGCCAACCCCTTTTTATACCATGGTACAAGGCTATACTGTAGTATCGATACTAAGGTATGAATACCCTATGTCTGCCTCTACTATTAGCAGCAATATTGTACATTATCTCACGATTCTCGATTAAAATTCAATTAATCTATCGGAAATCAAACCAGTCATTTCAAATTTTAAAAAACTTCCTTTCACTTCTTCCTAATTTAAGTAGATACTCTAGTTAGAATACAATTGAACAATTCGATTGAAAGAAAAGAATATTGTCTCTAAGAAGAGATTTACTTTAATTTTGTGTGCGTGTGTATTAAATCTGGAATTTATTTCAGCATTATTTACAAAATTTTCTATTTGTCATTAAGATCTAAGAATATAAATACAAAAGAAAAAAAAAACGAATAAAGAATATGAACTGTCAGAACTTATTCAGAATCCAAATCCTGATGATGATGATAAAGATGTGAAAGTAAAATTACTTTCTTAAAAATCCCATAGCGTCTTCTATTCATTCTTTGATAAATAAATCAACTTGTGGCAATGTTGACACTAGATAATTGAAAGGCAAATATTTTTTCTTGTACCGAAATAATGAAAGAAGAACGGATACGGGTTTTTTATTTGTATGGATATAAAAGTATGATATGTATTTTATCTAACAGTAGGTGTATGTATGACGTCTTCAGCTTTTCTAGAATACGTATGATGCAAAATTAAACGCTCTTAAGCTACTTTACATATCAGTAAAGAAAGCTAGATTAAATGGTTTTCAAATTTTATTCAATATGTTATAAAACGTTAAATATAATGTTATTAGAATGCTTGAAAAAAACGACAAGACGATGTAGAAGGTCCCTTTAAATCAAAATAAACCCTGAAGTAAATTTGCACATAGTTCCTGTTTAGATAGAAACCATATAGTTTCTATTACGTAGTTAGACGATATCAAGAACCATATAATAAGTGTATTTTGCTGGGAAAAAATAAGAATGGTTAACATGTATTATATATCCGCTTATTTAAGCAATGTTATTGATGGCTGTTAATTTTCAACAGAATTATTCAATGTTAAATTTGACTTATAGATGGCACTAATGAAAGTATTTATTTATTACTGATTTTTGAATGATTCCTGATCTCGGATATTTTCTTTTTAATTATTTTTACTTTTCAAAGACTAAATTTTTTTAAAGAAGTTTATTTGCTTTAACTTACCATCTTGCAGATCTAACACACTAGTCTTTTTCACAAACACTAATAACGAGTCAAATTTATTGTAAGAAAAAGCTGTACCAGAAGAAAATATAAGTTCAGAGAACATGCAATTCATTGAAACAACCACGTTCAAAATTTCTAAAGCATCCAGCATGGGAAAAGTATTTTAGAAATGAAAACCTGTTATTTGGGATGAATGGACAACGGCGCACAAAAAATCGCTCGAGACTCTTGATCTAGACACGGATTGCTTCCCACACGGACAATTACATGTTGGGTGTTCTAGAGTCGGCAAACCAGTCAATCTCTATATCTGTACAGAGAATGGAACAACAAAAAATATTGTATACCCACAAACATTGTGAAATTAAACATATTAGAAACGTGCGCTTTCTCTTTTCCATTGAACTACAGCAACGCGTGGCCGGGTACAGCTAGTTTCAAATAAAAATTAACATATAGCCTTATACTTGTGAACGGGCGTTTTTTGTCTACTGTGGGAGCCAATAGTTTCACACCTATTCCTTCTCGTTTCCAGACACTGCGATTAAAGATATCACTATCGTCTATATAGTATATTGATCTGACGAGATATCAAGAAGATATTTTCTAAGGTCAACAAAGTATTATCTCTCTTCATACCTCTAATGATACTGTTATGTTACTCCAGCTAATTTCTACAAAACTAATGTAACTTACAACAGAAAAGCACTACATATTTCCAGTAATTACTAACAATTCACTTATTACTATCAACTCGTTTTTTAATATTCCGCAGTGTAAACACAGTTCAAACAATCACTGTCAAAATTTAATTGATAATGACTTGCCTACCTTACTTTCTTGCCCAAGTTCCAAATCGAACTGTAATCTGTTTCAACTTTATGTACCATCATGGAAACAAAAAATAAAAAAATTAAATTTTATCGAGTTATTTTTATTATCAAACAAAAGAACTCTCCTTCACATTTATTTTTTAAAGATTATTTCTTTCAAATATTGGCCGTAACTGCGTTTAACATGGTCCAGTCTGAAGATTCAATTTTCGATGACGCGTCTGAGCATTTCGAGTGGTATTTGGCGAATATCGCGAGTAATATTGGCTTCCAATTCCTCAATCGTACCCGGTTTATCTATGTAGATTTTGGGCTTTACTTAACCCTAAAGGAAAAGTCTAGAGGCGTGATATCACACGATCTAGGTGGCCAATTCACTGGTCCGAAGTGCGAAATTAACTGTTCACCGATTTGTTGTCGCAATAAAGCTATGGTTTCACAGTTGTTGATACCAAATATCGTGACGATCACGGGCTTCAATTTGAGGCAGCAAATAGTCTGTTGTCATGCACGATAACGGGCACCATTGACGGCCATTCTGATTTTTGAACAAATATGGACCAATGATTCCGCAACCCTATAAACCACAGCAACGGTAACGGTAGCTCTTGATACTCTTCGGCTTGTTCATCAGCCTAAATACGTAATTTTTGCGTATTAACGTATCCATTTAGCAAGAAATGGTCCTCATCGCTAAACAAAAGTCTGCAATAAAACAGCGAATAATGATTAAGCTCATAACTCCACAATTTGGAGACGATATGCGGGTGTAAGTCTTTCCATGATGAAATGTCAAACAATACTGAACAAAAATACCATGACAGGTTAACACGACTCACGCATCATCTGTCAAAAAATCCATAGACAAAATAAATACCTCTAAGGGCCGATTTCACAGTGGTGGCTTAAGCCTAGTTTGTTGCTTAAGCAATACTTTAGCTGCAAAGTGTATTTCACAGTGCGGTTTATTCAGAGCTTAAGTAGAGCTTAAGCTAGCAATATCGATAGCTTAAGCTCAATTTTTTCAATTTGACAGCGAATGCATAAAAGCCAAAGGGAAAATTTTTTTTTTTCATTTACCGAAAAAATTTGCTGAGTTCACTTAAATTATATAATAAAAACATAAAATAATCGCAATAGACATAAATTATTGTTTATAAAAATCTCATCTGACGAGGAAGATATCTTTCATTGTCGTCCTATCTGTTCTCTTAAATTCTATTATACTTTTTTTTGTTTAACTAAATGTAAAAGAAGTGTTATTTCTTCGGTCGAGAAATTCGCACTCCTTTTATTTCTTCCTTCCATTTTATCAGAGATGGAAACCGGTTTCTTTGAACCACTTTGAACCGAACCAAAACCACTGAACCATCGAAATTTTCCGACGCAAAACCAAAACCAAAACCAAACCACTTTTAAAATGATTCGGTCGAACCAAACCAAAACCAAACCAGTTTTAAAATTAATACTTGAACCGAACCATAAACCGAAATTTTTCTATTGGTTTATGGTTCGGTTCAACAGAAAAAATTTGTCCTATAATTTACATTTTCCTAAAAAAACTGAAAAAGGCTACTACATTTTCTTATAAAAACGATGGTTAATCAACATTCAACAGTTTGCTAGTTTTCAAATTTGTTTTTAACGAGTAATCAAACACGACATAGTTTTTCATTTAGTGAAATCATAATTAAAATAAAAACAGAAACAAACACAAGAAGGAAGAATATACTTAAAATTAAAAGATATAAAAATCATATCTAAATGACAAATGTAAGCAAGTCTGTATATTTTTGAGTTTAATAAACAAAGATAAAAAATACCCGGTTTTTAAAAAAATTTCTTTGTGATTCAATAACAAATCGCAGTAAGTACAATGAATGCTGTATTGTTATGACAAATAATCACCCAAAAAATTTAATGCGGCATCTTAAAAAGAAGCACTCCGAATCCTACGACATAATTGACACGAAGCGAACAAATAAAACAGCGGAAAAAAATTTGCCAAGCAAATCTACATTGGCTTCCTTCGTTTCTGTCACAACAACTAAAAAAAAACATATTTGTTCTGAACCAAAACCAAAACCAAAAATTATACAGTCTTTAAACCAGAACCAAACCAAAACCAAATTTTGAAATATTTAGAAACCAAAACCAAACCAAAAACCAAAAAGAAGGTTTATGCTTAAACCAAAACCGAACCAACTGTAAAAAAGTCTTGGTTTGCATCTCTGCATTTTATTGATTTGAAATTTTTAATTTACTATTTTAATTTAATGGCAATTTATTTTATTTAAATTCGAAATTTTTACCGCCAACAAAATTTTGACATTTGAAATGTATATTCAAATCATTCACGATTGCAAGTTTCGAAGAAATATTCACAATAGCGCCCGCTTGTCAAAATCATTTAAGCCTACACTGTGAAATGTAAAAATAAAAAAGCTAAGCTTAGGCATAGAATCTGGCTTGGGCTTAAGCTACCACTGTGAAATCGGCCCTAAATGAATCACCCTTTATATATCAACTTCAAATCGATTTCACGTTTTAATATACGATATTTGATTTTATCAAATTTATTCCCAAAAATTGTAATATTTTGATGTTGTTAAAAATAATTTTCCTCTAAAGGGTAGTTTATAGTTAGTTTTTGTTTTATTTATACATTTAAGAGAAAGGATATTAGGTGGTTTAAAATTGAATAGTACGACTTCATCATTTTGAAATGATAAAACTTTACCCCAAAAAAAAGAGTAATAAAAATGTATCCCAGTTCTATTTTATTGTAGGTATGGTACATATATAGTATACAATAGAGCAGTGTTTCTCAAACTTTTTGCGTAAAGTACCCTTTAGTTATTTATTTGATTCTCAAGTACACCAGTCAAATTTTAAATATGTACATGTAACTAAAACTTTAATTTTGACAACTAACAATAAGTTTTTATTAGTTTATATTATTATTATAAAAAAATTAATTTCTGCAATCAGCCTGCTTAGCTGCTCCTAAAATATACATATATTCTTGGCTTCATGTTGCTTCGAGCTAAAATGATATCATTTTCGGGACAGAATCTATTTTTCCTTTTATTTCTTAATTACGTTAGCACAGAAAAGCGAACTGTGCACAAATATGTAGTTGGAAATGGCAAGTTCTGTGAGAGACGCATTTCTTAATTCACTATATTCATTTTTGGTTTTTTGCCAAAACTCTGAAATATCTTTCATTTTTAGAATGGTATCCGCTAGAACTCCATCAGTTTTTCCTTCATAATATCTGAAGTTCCGGCTTGTTCAATAAATTTATCATTAAATGGATCTATAACCCAAAGCTTTTTGTTGTATTCCTCTTCATCCATACTAAGAAAATATTGTTCGAAGTTTAATTCTAAATTTGTTAAATGTATCGCTATTGTGTTGTTAAAATTTTCACTTAAAGTAATTTCGTTTTCTTGTATAAAGTCAATAAGTTGTGAAAAACATTATTCTCATCTGGAATGCATTTATTTTATCACGTGTTCTGAAAAAATTTGAATTAATTCCCTATAGCTGAAGATTTAGGTCGTTGTGCTTATCAAAAATATCGCAAAGATATGCCAATTTGCAAATCCGTATTTCGTTTTCAAAATATTGTGCGTAGTCCGAGTTTATTTCTCCTAGAAAAATAGCCACCTCCACCTTAAGCGGCAAAAGTCTATTATATAATTTTCCACGCGAAATCCAGCGAATCTCCGTATGAAGCGATAATGTAGTGAATTCAATATACAATATATTTTATTGATGTACCCTTAATATTTTTTCGAGTACCTTCAGGGTACCCCACTTTGAGAAACACTGCAATAGAGATACTATTATTGCTTCAGATATTATAAGAACGTTGGTTGGATTTTTCATTTCCAAAATGTAATCAAAGTGGAAAACAAAGCATTTTTCCAAATCAAATGTACATGTCGGATGGGATATGCTTGACTGTGAAGTTCTATTTATGTACATATAGTGTTGTACTGCAAATTTATTTGGTATAAATGGGATTATTTTTGATTGTTCTTCTGTAAAAATGACTTGGGTGTTGTTTTTTTTTTGGAATGTATGTAAAACCATTTATTTATAATTGAGTTTTTATTTCGTCCAATGTAAAATTTATATACGTACAACACATGTGACATGTTTTTTTTTTATAGTTGCCCATTTCAAAATGTTCATGCAATTCAGTCCCAACTATGTAATCAGATAAACCAGAGCTCAGTAACCGATGCGCCGCGTTCCAAAAGGAGGGAAAGTATAGAGTTTATAGTGGGCACATGAATATCAATAAATCTGTTAATTCAAAAGAAACAATTATACGTTTATTCCTACTGACGTTTGAGACAAAAAGAATTTCACCAAAGTACATACAACTGTGTTCAAAACGCAAGGTGAATTTTGTTTTAAAATTAAAAATTTTTATTTAATCTTCCAAATCCATTTCGTCCCCCTCAAAATAATCCCCTCCAGCTACAATACACTTATGCCAACGTTTTTTCCAATCTTTGAAGCATGCTAAAAAGTAGTCCTCAGGTATAGTCTTCAATGCGCGTAGCGATTCACGTTTGATCTCTTCAATCGACTCACAACGATTTCCCCGGAGTGGTCTCTTGAGCTTTGGGAACAGCCGGAAGTCACACCGTGCTAAATCAGGCGAATACGGTGGTTTTGGAGCGACATGAGTGGAGTTTTTGGCGAAAAACTCACGAAGAACCAGTGCAAAATTGAGAAATTTTGGCACCAAACGCGATTTTACTCTTCTGAGGCACAAATTATCCTTCAAAATTGCTCGCACTGATCCGATTGATATTGCAAGCATGTCGGCAAGGTCTCGAATTGTTAATCGACGATTTTCGAGCACCAATTCTTTGATTTTCTTGATGTGTTGCTCATGCATTGACGTCGATGGTTGTCCAGAGCGTTCCAAGTCAACAACACGTTCTCTGCCTTCTTTGAAGTCTTTGTACAACTTGTAACTATTTTTCTGTGACATAGTCTCGTCACCGAAGGCCTTTTGTAACATTCGATACGTTTCAGCGGCGGCGTTTCTTTGCTCCACAAAATTCGACATCGTAAAAATCGCCAAATTCACTTTTCTTTGTTCACAAAACCAAGCGTAAACTAAAAACTAATGATGATATTGACATGTAATTTATCACAGATGTCACTAACAGTCCTACCAACTTGAAAAAAATTAATTTGTCCGATTTGGTTAACGTGGGAAGTTTAAATTAAAAATTCACCTTGCTTTTAAGACAAAATTGAGGTTTTGACGCCATCGCATTCTTCGCATCAAACAGCATCTCCCCACAAAATATGGTGAATTTCTGACTTTTTTTACGCGAGATATAATGAAATGTTTTTCCGCTTATCTCATCTAAACATATACAATTTTAAATTTTATAATCGCTCTGCTATAAAAGTATGATTTCAGACTTAAGTGGTTATTCATATTCACCACAAAATTAAACGGGTTTTAACAGAAATCCCGACTTTCAGCAAACAAAGTTAGGCCAAGGATCGTTAGAGATTTACCAAATAACCAAAACCTGGGCACTATCACAAACAAGCAGAGCATGTTGTATTTGGCTCAACAACATCTAAAATTGCTGCATCAGAAATTTTACTCATACTTTTAGACAATTAATACTGATAAATACAACAATACAGAATAACTTCCCCCTTAGATTCAAAATAAGTCTTTCAAATTGAGGAGTGACGAGCTACTGAAATATAGTTCAAAGATTTTTCATTTGATATTTTCTGGCTTTCAATCAAACAAGAATATTATCGATTTTCCAAAGAGACTATTTCAGTTCTGCCACAATTTTTAACCAATTATATGGAAAGAGTTTTTCGACTCTTGTTTCAATAGTAGGGGGTCGTGTTTAAAAGATATTGTGGCAGTGAGCTTAGAGTAGTTCCATCAAATATTGAATCAAATATAAAACTAGCATGTTCAGCATAAGAAGCTCCAGTGTCTTATTAGTTATAAAATTAGATATTACTTACATACGAGTACATACATATATTAAAACAGTAAATCGGCATTTTGTTTGAATCTCTTTTGTATATACTTCTTCGCGTATTTTTACTTGCAGAATTATGCCAAGTGCCTAGGTGTGACGTGCGTAAGAAAAGGTTGCAGAGCTCTGATGCAAACAGATGAGTTAAACGGAATCATAGATGATTTTCCAAAACAGACTTTAAGATTTTGAATGCCAGTTATCTATAACCACATAAAAGGTGTTTTTCAGCCCGATAAAAATTTATATTTAAGAACCAACACAAAAAGTTAACTTTTGATGAAAAAACTTTTTTATTCGAAATAACAATTCATGTCATTACTATTTAAAAATTACTTTGAGCATATGGCCAGCGCGACTATTCTTGACGAAACGTACTCTGTCAGTCCAATTTTGGGTCAATTTATTGACCACTGTCGGCCATATGTGACGAATTGGATTCTCTTACAACGGCAATTTTTGCATAAATGCCAACATTCTGATGATGTATTGGTCTTGTTGCATACTACAGAGGACTATACTGAACATAAATATCTAAAATGAGCAAAGCAAACCATAGCAGTGAGTTTACACTTTTCTCTATTCCGGCCTGACCGCTTAGAAACTTTACCGACAATGTCGTTGAATATCTCACTGCGCTCTCGTTTAAAAACCCATTTAGCTCTCGTGCCGCTCTGCACATCCGGCTATTCAGAATACACATTCCCAGTTTCATGACGTATATCTTTTTTTGATCCCTAACCTAACGAGTGTAGATAGTTTCTTTTCAGTTGGCGTACTCTGAATGTAAGTTCCAAGTTTCATGACAATCCGTCCATCATTGACCGAATTATGGACGTTTTTCCACCCGCAAGCCCGCACCGAGTGGAGGCATGTTCTATCTTTTCAGTTGATCTATACCGAATGTACATTTCAAGCTTTATGAAAATCCGCTTATTACTGACTGAATTATTAAAGCTTTTCTATTTCGGCTCTCCGAAACTCCGTACAGAGTGGAGACATATCTTATCCTCTCAGTAAATCCAAATACCTTATACCAAATTTTATTAAAATCGATTCAGGAGTTTTCGAGTCTTAAAATTTCATCAAAATTGGACGCGAAACAAAACAAAAATTGTTTCCAGATTTTTGAAACATCAATTAGAAATGAATACACATTGTGCCATCTGTTAAAAAGCTTCAGATATCCCTTTATTGCAAGCATCAAATATATATAGCCGATTTTTTGATGTCTTATGGTAGAAATTGGACAGAAAAACTGTTAAAACTAACATTATTTAAGGGTTTTTTTTTTTAACTTTGTTCCTTCTTTTCAAAATTTGTTCCAATTTGTAGGTAGCCTAGACTAGCGGTTGCCAGACTTTTTCCAACACATGTGTTTTGGTGTAGCCTGTAGCATACGATTTTGCACTCCGAATTCCGCGTGAAAATCGTTTTACAATTTCCAAGTTGGAATTAATGCATATTGGGAGGTAATTTGAAAAAATAATTTGAGATGATTATAAATATTTCAAGTTATAATTTGAGAAAATTTTCGCGACTCTATTTTAAAAGCTCGCGACCGTATTATGGGTCGCGGACAACCAGATGGGAACCGCTGGCATAGACCCTGATAGGATAAGCCTAATCTGTAAATTTTATTCAAATGGGTATATTAGTTTTTAAAGTACATCAAAAAAGAAGGTTATTTTCTCCTTTATCCTTAGACTGAAATTTAACATGGTATCGTGTATTTGTGTAGTTAACCTATATAATTAATTTCAACAAAATTGATTCACAGATTTTCAAATTAAATCCGAAAAACCATAAACAAAAAAACGACAAAACTTCCTGGTCACCCTGGTTTTTTTTTTATAACTTTCCTCCCCCTAGATCAATTTTGCTGAAATGCAACACCAAACCAAGTTAAGGAATAAGCAGCTCACATTGTAAATTTTATCAAAGTCGGATAACGCGTTTTTGAGTAATCTTGTAAACGGACGAACGGACAGACATGTATAAATCGATATAACTTTTGATTCCCGACACAACCATACCCTTAAAACCTTTCTACGGCGATTATTTCGATGTGTTACAAATGGAGTGACAATACTAATATACCCTCTGGTAGTACTTACCATAGGACATAAAAATATACAGGGCAGCTTAACTTAGCATCATCTAGTGATATAAATATCACTATCAGCAGTATAGCCTGAGCCAAAGCAAACACGCATCTGTTATTGGACTTCCAAAACATATACGTAATCTAATGGCAGAGAAGGAAATATTTGAATATACAAAGTAAGAAATATTGAAAGCTTTTGTTTAATACCCTTACCAATATAATAAGTACGAACATATTTTTGCTACAATCTATTGTAGTATAGTAGGATGAGTATAAATTTTAAATTACGAAACTTTACAAATTTTTTCCATAAAAAATTCCTTAGAAGAAGCTTTGTTAATATTCAATGTTTAATGCTAAGTTAAAAATTTTTAAAGTTTTTATGTTGCTTTTCACTTTTGGAGAATTCGCGGAAAAATTTGAAATCTTATCATGATTTCATCTTTGAAATTTAACGCCATCGAAAATATTTTCCAATTAAAATCTTCTCATTAAAGTATTGATTGATGCATACCGGAGTGGAATTGTGTAATTCGATTGAAACTAAATATCGTATCGATAAAGCAATGCCATTTCTATGATTTTTCAAATCGAGTTATATAATCCCACTCCAGAATAGCCATTATGAATATTTTCGTATAATAGAACTTTCTTCTACCTTTACCGGCAAAACGAATGTTTTTAGATAAAGTATTACCAAAAAGCATACAATAATGAGAATTTCCAATTTGGGCACGTCTGCAAGCGTCACCTTATTAATAGTATTTGTTAAAATAACTCTGTGTGATATAAAATTTCATGTATTTACAGTCCTTTTATGCCCTATGTACTACCAGAGGGTATATTATATTATATAATTATATTATCGATTTATGCATGTCCGTCCGTCCTTCCGTCCGTCCATCTGTGGACAAGATAACTCAAAAACGTGTTATCCGATTTTGTTGAAATTTAGAAGGAGAGGGAAGTTATTAAGCAAAAACCAAGGTGACCAGAAAGTTTTGTCTTTTTTTATATAGTTTTTCGAATTTAATTGGAAAATTTGTGAATCAATTTTGTTTTAATTAATTATATTGGTTAAATAAGTAAATAGACGATGCCATGTTAAATTCCAGCACAATCGGTCCAAGGATAGTGAAGAAAGAAATAATCCTAGGAGAAAATAAGTCTGTCCATTAAGTTTTTTTCATGTACTTTAAAAACTAATATACTGATTTAAATAAAATTTGCAGTTTGGATTTATGCTGTTAGGGTCTAGGTTACCTACGCTTTGCAGCGTCTCATTAATGTATATAGAAATGATTACATGTGGTATTACATTCGTGCGAAAACCTAACTATTTTCTAGAAGGGTAGAAAAATGAAAATAAGTGCAAAATAATTAGCTCCATTCCAATCCGTCCGTCCACCCGCTTCTTTAAATCTTTAATGAAATCTAAACGGCTGGTTCGATTTTCATGAAACTTTCACAGTTGGTGTGTTGTACCAAATGCTTAATGACATATTTGATTTTTAGGCTAAATTTATATATGGCAACACTATTTTGTAACCCCTTTTTAGTCGCAAAATGGTAACATTTTGTAGGAGCGGTGCCGCTAGGCGGATTTCAACAAAATTCATACAGCTTATGTACTTAACCCTATCTTAGAACCGATTAGTTTTTGGGCGATATTTGAGTATGGCAACACTTTCGAACAATATTATTTGTCCAAATATAGCCTATGTTTGTACTCGCTGTACAGCCAAAGCTCCATGTCCAATTCGTATGGAATTTCCATTAGTTTTTGGGTCACACGCCAGTATGGCAATACTATCTAAGAACACTTTGTATAAATGTAGCCGTTGCGTTCGTTGTTCAACCGAAACTCCGCTTCTGATTTCGATAGAATTTGCACGGTCTGGTTATTAAGGCCGAACTCGAATGTGACTAAATTTTTAACGAAATTCGCGTATGGCAACACTAATTCACAAAACCGTCTGTAGAAACATTTGTGAATTCAACACTTGTGGGCCGAATTTAGTGAGATTTTGACTGCTTATGTGTTTCAACTTATTTAAAACCGATAGGATTTTTTAGTAGAATTTGACTGTGGCAACACTTTGTGTTTGTTTATTTCATGGAAGCCGAACTACTTGACCGAATTCGACGAAATTCACACACTTGGAATAATCAGACTTAAGGCAGGTCTGGAATGCGTCGAATTCTTAATGGAGGCGGAACGAATTCAAGACGAGAGGAATGAACTGGGACAGTGGTGAAATGGGGCAGCCTAGCCGGACGGGCGAGAGCTGAGCTTGTTTTGAAATGAGAACGCAGTGAGGCATTCAATCACATTGTCGGTAAAGTTCCATAGCGATCAGGTCAGTATAGATTAAAGTGTGAAATCACTGCTATGGCTTGCTTTGCTCATTATTTTTATTTCAATATCCGAAAATTGAGATAGATTCTAAAATTAAGGAAAAAATCGTGACATATACGAGTAAGGTAAATATAAGAGTGAGAAAATTAAATGAAAAATTAACTAATTAATAAACTAAGGAGAAAAAAACTAAAATGATCTTAAAATAAGCTCAATAATCAATAAATTTACCTCAAATTGTTTTGTGTTTTATTTAATTACTAGGTGGTAACCCGTCCTAAGACGGCCGCCTAAAAATTTCAGTTTACAAATCCCTCTAAATTAACTAAATTTATTCAAGCGCAGCATTTTAATTCGCAACATAATGGATCCTTTACCTCATTCTCGTAGCACCTCAGGCGGAATATTTCATGTCTTAAGTCGACGTATTCAGAATGCACACTATTTACCCCGCAACACGCCGAGCGAAGATATTAAATTGATCCCATTCCCCAGTTGGTAAAATAGCCCCCGTCAAACATATATTACGTAAAGGCAAAAACCTGGACAACCGCAGCGCCAAAGTGGTGCGAGATAGAACTATCTTATATTCGACAGAAAAAATCCCCGTGAAAACCTCCACAACTTAGCTGAACATTGTAATCGCGTGTGATCTCTAAATACGAAGTTCCAAAATTTTATTAACTCCAGCGCCAAAACGGTGAGAGATAGAACTATATGGTCTTCCACAGAAATAGTCCCCATGAAAACCTCTATAACTTTGCTGAACATTGTTATCGCGTGTGACTTCTATATAAAAAGTTCGTAAATTTGTATTGCCTCCAGCGCCAAAGCGGTGGGAAATGGAAATGGTCCGATGTATATTTCAGATTATAAATGAGGTTTTCCGAAATAAGCTTTCAAGCCCCCCTTTGTAACCCCTCCGACCCCCAACCTCCCCAGAAACAAAATTTCTCCACGTTTCAAGTAATTCTCTACAACATATCAACGAATTTTCTTTCCGGACAATATAGGACAGACAGAAAGAAAGAAATAAAGAAAGAAAGAAAGAAAGAAAGAAGGATTAACCTTTTATATATATAATTGGCTATTTAGTAGGTAACCAGAGGGTATATTAGTTTTGTGACTAAGTGTGTAACACATCGAAATAATCATCATAGAAAGGTTTCAAGGGTATAGTTGTGTAGAGAATCAAAAGTTATATCCACCCGTCCGTGTACAAAAATGCGTTATCCGATTTCTTTGAAATTTAGAGTTAATTATTCCTTAACTAGATTTGGTATTGCATTTCAGCAAAATTGTGTGGGTTAGTGTTTTCGATAATATTATGTCAGCTCCATATTTTCGTTAACAATTATTTCTTGAACATTTCTTGCTTGTAGACAAATATTTTATTAGAATATGGAATGATCTTTTTATAGGCAAATATTGGACTAACCCCACCTCCGCAGATGGTCACGAGCCGCCGCTGATATCTACACTTCTTATGCCAAAAAGTATAAAATCATAAATTCCTAACCGTGTATAACACTTTTGGTTTAATTGAGAAATTAAAACAAGTTTTATAAAAATGAATCAGTCCGGTTCTTTTCGAAACTCAGTGACTATAAAAGTAGGATGTATTTAATAGCCTACGGTAGTTAAAAATTTTACAGATTCATTAGAATTTCGCCAGTGGTCTTATATAAGAAAATTAAGAAAGTTGTCGCAGAAGTCTAAAGAAAGTGTAAGATAAAAATTCCTTTTACTCCTACCACCATCATACCGCCGGTAAAATGTAAGAATAGCTTTCTTAAAAGGATATTATCATTATCGGTGAAGATAAGGAAAGTTTTGTGTGTTTTGTTTTGAAATATTAAAGTTATGATCAAACTAAACTTTACGTGGCCAAAGTACATTCAATGTATCTCCTGAAAGAAAATAATATTTTTAGGTACTATATGTTTAAGAATTCTCTCCGTGAAAAGACAATTCAAACACGAAGGTGAATACAGTAAACGAATTGGATTTTTTATCACAAAGCTTTGCCTCATTCAATAAACAATGTTTGTATGCGCTGCAAGGGTTGGGTTAATAATAAACTTTGATGGGAAATCTAACTTGATACTTCCTGATTTAAAATGACTGATAAAACAAGCTATATAAATCTTTTTATAGCAAGTAATAAACTTTCTGATAGAATATCGAATTAAAATTTAGTTTTATCGCAAATATTAAATGTGAAAACAAATGATCTAATTAATTTTTTTAAATATCGGAACGTCCACGGAAAAATTTAAATAAAATACCACGCAAATAATCACATTTCGGTTTGACAATTCGCGGAAGATGTAGGTTCTAGTAGAATATTGCTCATTTTGAATTTTCTGGACAGTTTTCATGGGTATACAAGGTGGAAACATCGCAGAAACAAAATAGTTGAAGTCAAACTTCATAAGTGATTGTATCGAGGAGATTATCAAAGAGATTTTAAACAGTAATTATTTGTAATGTGTCTACACAGTGAAATATTATAGCGGTTTGATAGAAATAAGTGAATTAATTAGTAATTGCTGGAAATAGTGTTTTTCCGTCGTGAATTAATTTAGTAGAAATTAATTATTGATAGACAAATATTTTTAAGACTAATTGTTATCGCAGAAATAACTGTAAATAAATTTTATACACTTAATTCACATAAATAAAAAGTATTATTTATTTATAACATGAAGCCTGGGTAACACGTAAAACCATTATTGGCAAAGCTATTGTAAACTTAGCCATGCTTACGAAAGGGAAATTAGAAAATGTTTATAGAATCTGTTTCCTAATAAACTAAATTAATCCATCTACAAATTAGGATAAGTTAAAAACTCTATGTCAGTAGCTTCTATGTGAAAATTTAAAATACCAATAGAACTAACCAAGACCAAACTTGAGGTACCGGTATAGGAAGCATATACCCATGGGCCCATCGCAACCGTAAATTGATCCTAAAAACTCTGTGCAACTACTTAAAACATGATACAGCTCAATGGAATTATAATGCTGTGTTTTCAACTCTTGTCTCGAACCTCAACCCAAACTTTGCAACTCCGCAAGTTAAACTGATACTGATATAAACTCCGTATATTTTGGACATAGCTATACAGTGCAGTAATCGCAATCTCACTTGTTCATATACACTTAATTCTGTTTTTACGCGATAGATACGTTCCTCGAAAACTTGCGTAAAACAAATTCGCGTAAAAAAAATATACAGTACATATCTATATAAAAGGGATTGGTTCTCCATTTGAAAATAAACTAAAGTAATGTCATTAATATATACGAATTTATCGTTTTTAAGTAAATTGAAATCAAATTCGCGTAAAAAAATGTCGCGTAAAAACAGAATTAGGTGTAGTCGCTACATCCAGAGTCGATTTTTTGTGTTGATTCGGGCGTCACTGCCATTCGGACAGATGCATTGGTTTGAACTAAAATACTTTCAGAATACATAAGGAATGAAAGCTTATGATTCCATTTAAATAAAATGTAATGCAAATATTATGAAAGATAATAATGTAACAAACAACAATCCAAGTCTAACAAGTTGAAGTGCAAAACCATTATTCGAATTTATATACATATGGATCAAACTATTTTACCTTAAGCTAAGATCACACACTGCAACTTTTGTTGCAACGCAGCATAAAAAGATGCGAAACTAGAGTGCTGCATAGTTTGAACAGCATTGGAACACAAAAATTTGCGATTCTTTTTTGCTGCATGACTAGATTTTTATATTGCGCGCAACCTGGAAAGTTTCAATGTGTGAATAGCAAAAAACAAAGTTGCATATGCAACAAAAAATATTAAAATGGTTGAAACTTTTGCTGCATGCTGCATGCAAGTTTTTTGACAGTTCAGTGTTATTGTTTCTGATAAGTTTTTAAAATGTAATGAAATTCACATGAGAATATCCTTTTTTTTATTATGGGTTTCAGTTTTTCCAAAAAATAATCAAAATCAGATGCTGATATTTACAAAAAAAGTTTAAAAACTAACACGTAATTCGCGTAATAAATTATGAACAAATCCGTACTGTTCACGTTCTTTTATCCATTTTTTTACCCAGCATTTTCTTTTACTTTTTTGACGCCGTCGTCTTTCTTTTCTCAACAAAATAAGTGCTAAATAGGCAACAGCTTGCTCTTCTTCATCATAAAACATATTTTATTGCAATAAATTAAATGCTAAAATCAAAACAAGACGTCAAATTTTTAACACATACATACACGAAAAAACTCCAAGGAAGATGCAAGCAATAAAAGCTGCATGCTATGTGTGAACACCTCTGCAACTTTTTTTATGGTTGCAGCATTTTTTGTTGCAGCAGCATAAAAACTTCAGATTGCGCCCCACTTTTACATACATGTGTGAACAAGACTCGCAACTTTTGCAGCTGCAACCAAAAAAACCCTGATGCAAAAGTTGCTGTGTGTGATCTTAGCTTTAGAAAGGGAAAATTATCCAAATTTTATAAAAGATTATAAAGAATCTGGTTTTTCCTTTTTAGCTGTAAAAAAACATTTTCAACTACAACCCTTTATGATCCTGAACGTTCTGACAGGTTAAAAAAGTCCCAAATAATTGGTTGAAAACTCCATGATATCGTGTTGGGATATTAAAGAGCAGCAGTGCGTTAGTTGGCATTCTGAACATCACATATGAATATATTTTGAACGTCTTATATGAATTTTTAAAGATGAAAAAGCTATTCGCAAAATGGCTATCGCATTTGCCAACGCTCGACCATAAACGAATTCGAATGAATATTTTAAACGTGCTTTTAACGATTTTTAACTGCGATATAATGGATTTCTTGTGTCGATCTATAGCATGTACCCTTCGCCACACTCCTGGGACAAAAGAACAATGGATATCTCCAGATGAAAAGGCTCCGAAGAGGGCAAGACTGGTTCATGACTGCAAAGATTATGACCACTGTTTTTGGAAATGCAAAAGAAATAATCCCTATCTATCATCTTGAACAGGAAAAACAATAACTGAAGCCTATTATGCATTTGAATGAAGAAACTAAGATAAAACCACCTGATTTCGCAAAGGCAAACGTATAGAAGTTAAAAATTTTATTATAACTAGACAGATAATTTAATGTTGCGGTAAGCCTATTAGTATTCTTCTGTGAATTATGGTTTCTAGGGATGTTTTTCACCAGAAAATGTCAACCGGATTACTAGTGATTGATTTATTACTATTTCGATAATTAATGCCTCTAATATATGAAGGAAATCTTTGAATATGATCGAAAGGCATTTTTGTTTTTGTACATCTAATACATGTGTTCCATTATAATCAGGAATCCTTCAAAAACAACAACCTGATACTCAGTATGTAAGATTATCACATTTTTTAAACTCCATTTTAACTTTTTGGATCATAAACCCAATTATATTGTATATTCGTTTACATTAAAGGTTTTAAAGGATTCACGGAGTACCAATATGTTAATGGAATTGGCCATTTAGGAATGGTCATCGCAGAGCGGAGTCATATTAATAGACCAGACACATAAATTGTCTTCTTGATATCTTATCAGGCCAACATATAAACGAAGCTGACGTCTTTACTCCTATCGTGAGTAAAATAAATTACTATTAAACAAGAAGATTAAAAACAGTTAAAGCGTTTTTAATGTTATTTGCATAAGAAACATTTTCCTCTCTTTTCTATCGTTTAATAGTTATTTCCATTTTTTATGAACTTGGATAAAAAACAACATCATCATCTATGTCTATATGTTAGCCTGATAAGATATCAACAAGGCAATATCACAACAGAGCTGAGAAATAGACAAATTATATATTGGATGGTCCAAAAAGTCCTTGCTTTTTTTCGGTATAAATAAAAAGCGAATTTTTCATGGGAAACAAATATATTATTAAACAACTAGGGAGATAACCAGCCCAGAACGGGATGCTGGGAATTTCAGTTAACAATTCACTGAAAGTTAACAAAATTAATTCGAACGTAGTATATCCACTCGTCATATTATGGATATTTAAAATAACACCCTTCAACCGTAGTACTCTAACATATGCAGTCCTGAGCCCATAACTACCACGTTGACCACACTATACGAAATTCAAAAATTTGTATTCAATCCAGCGCCAAAACGATGAGAAATAGAGAACTTTGTTGAACATTGTAATCACGTGTGACCTCTAATCATGGCCGATGTATATTTCAAATTATAAATCATGTTTTCCGAAATGAGCTTTGGTATCCCGTACGACGCACAATCTCCATGGAAACAAAATTTCTCCACGCTTTTTGGATGGACAGAAAGAAAGAGCGACAAAAGGAAAAGCAGGAATTACCTTTTATGTATATAATACGTGGTCCATTTAGGTTGATAAAATTATCCTAACAGAACAATTATTTAGTCATTCCAAAACGTCTGGGTTTTCATGACCGAAGACCAGGAGAAGTAATTTTCACATGCTTCTTTAGAACTCAAATTTGGACCATTAAAGAAGTTCTGCAGAGATTGAAACAAACGGTGATCCGATGGTGCCATATCAGGACTATATGGTGGATGTGTAAACCAACCAAGCTCCATTCATTTTTACCGATTGACCAAAAATATGTGTGGCCTTGCATTCTCATGGTGGAATCCAATACCTTGACGATTTTCCAATTCTGGTCGCTTTTTTTTAATTCCATTATTCAGTTTGGTTAGTTGTTAAATTTACACATCCGAATTAATCGTTTGGTTGCGTGGGAAAACTTCAAAGTAGACAATTCCTTTGTAATCCCATCAAATTGATACAAAATATCTTTTTATATGGACGTCCTAGACGATTACAATGTTCGGTGATATTGTGGAGGTTATAATGAGGATTATTTCCGTCGAAACGCATTTCAGCTACGGATGAACAACGAATCCACAGAAGTCACTAGAAACTGAGGAACTACTCTCGATGTAGTCTTTACGAGATATCTACAGAACTTTCAATCAAAAATGTTCATATCATACTTCAGTTACGACAATCCTATTCTGTCATTAAATGAGTCCACACAAATGAAAACTGAATAAAACTAGATGTTATCTAATATAAATGTTGCTTTTCTTTCGTATTATACCGAAAAAAAAGTTACTGTATGCTCTTTACACGACAACTTCAAAACTTGCACTCGAAAACATATATATCCTACTTCAGTTACCACAAACCCATTGTATCCCTACATGAGCTACCGATAATTAAAACAGATTCATATTCAAATACTGCCACCATAAAAAAAACTTCTGTTTCACTTCTGGAATGTGGTCAAAAGCACACTTCCGTTTTTTTTCATAACTTCAATGATGAACATTTCTTATCTTGGTCAGCCGTTTTACTGAAACTTTTTAAATTTCTATTCATTCAAATGAAGAGCTGCCTATTTGTTACATTGATTGAAAGTTTTTCGTCCATTTTTAAACTCAAAATAAGGAATCTCTGAAACTCGTGTATGGTAACAATCTTTCATTCGAAATTACAAAAAACGTTCAGTTTTGACTTCTTCGACAATTTTCTTCATTCTAAAGGCCAATCTCCACACAGCCGACATCTTATTCTGATAAAAGTATGGGATGCACTTATGCAAAATTTAGTTAAACAGAAAGGGAGAAACAATCATCCTACGAATTTTGTCGTCTTCTGCAGTTCAAATTTACCCATCTGATTCTTCATCTGCCATATGATTCCCCTCAAACGCAGATAAACTTGTTCATCTGATTTATGGGTTTTCATCTGCATTTGCATACTCTCACAATAATAATACACGATATCGTTGCACACTACCAAATTTTCTTATAGGAAGTTTTTCTATGACGAATTGATTTTTATGGTTTAGTGATGAAATACGCAAGTTAAATTTTTATCTTCTATACGAAGTATATAAAAAATAAAAAAACACAACAAATGTTGTGATTAACTAAGGACTACGTACACTCTGAATTCCCATATTCATATAGCTTTCTTTTAGAAAGGCTTTGGGAAGGTAACGTGATTTGAACATACGTATAGAAGTTTCGTCGTTTTGCACTATAGCTTGTTTTTAGATGTGGTAGGAATTTAAGCCTTATGATAAAGTCTGAAAACACAACTTGGTACTACATTTTCCTATAAAATGGAAGGGAATGTTCTTAATTTTCCCATAATATTATAAATTGTGTGGGGAGAGACCCTGATGTTTTTATTCGGTCAATCCTAGCGAAAATTGCAAAAGTTCATCTCTTTCTACTTTTCTGATTTTTCTCGCCAGAATAGGATGTCCGCTGTGTGGAGATTGGGCTTAAGTTGTTCAATAACGGACAGATTTTCATGAAACTTAAAATGTATGCTCTGTGTGAATCAACATTAAGAAATGGAATATATCTATTCGGTACGTGAGTCGTGGGAGATAGGAAAATAGAAAAATGCTTTTACCATACTTCGGTCAATAATGAGCGAATTTTAATATATCTATTACAATACTACAAACGTTAACATAATACTGGACTTTCACTATTGTAAACTCAGATCAATAAATGTATATTTGAGTTAATAAAACCATGACTTTTAAAATCCTCTCTTAACCCTCACATATCACTTCAAGTTAAAGCAACGTCAGGTACACAAGTCGCTAGTAATATATAAGTAAAAGTATCACAAAAATTAAAATAGGAAAAAGGCTTTTGATAGAGTATAAAATATTATACTTTATAATAAACAATGGAAAAATATTCATAATTTCAAATAGAAAAATAGTTGCTATGAATCCTTTTATGATAAAGAAATGACTGGAATAGAATAGATATAAAAATAAAGCTAACAAATGTCTCTATGAATTGTCTTTTGGGAAATTTGCATATTTTTTAGATACATATTTTTGTTTGAAAATCTTTATATATTAGTTGGATACTTTGAAAGGTATTTGCATCACGAATTTTCCTACGATACAATCGATGGTAGCTTTCTGTGGCTTGATAAAAAATCTCTTTCATATTTTTAAGACTATATTTTTGAGACTAATTCTGCTTGTATTTATGAGCGTTTGTTGTTTCCATTGAAAATGAAAATGAACAAATGCCCTGTGAGAGTATAACTGGCATTTCAACTCTAGGATTTATGATACTTTTTTAAGTTACCCAAATAAAATTTGTTAATATTGTACTTTATTTCTAGGAAAGATTCCACGACTTTTTTTGACAAAAGAAAAGTCGGAACTTTCCTTACAAACACGACACAAAAGCACACATTAAATTAATTATAAAAGAATTAAATTAGAATATTTTATGATTCTGGAAAACCACGAAATATTCTAAGAACACAAAAACACAAATGATCACTGATATTTTGTTTTGAAATTTCTAGCCAATTCTAGGAATATCTTTCCAAGCGAATTCTGTATGTATGTACGAAGGTTCCAGAGATTCTACGATGAATATATAAAGCCGCTAGAACAATATAGTTGAAGTCAAACTTCGAAAGTGATTGTATCAAAGAGATTGTGAATAGTTGTTATTTGTGGTGGGGTCACAAAGTGAAATATTAACGAGATTTAATAAAAATAAGTAAATTAATTAGTAATTGCTGGAAATAGTGTTTTTCCGTCGTGAATTAATTTAGTAGAAATTAATTATTGATAGACAAATATTTTTAAGACTAATTGTTAACGCAGGCGTAATTGCAAATAAAGTTTATACATTCATATAAAGAAAAAGTGTTATTGCTTGATTACATCGAACCAGAGAGGCAGCACGCAAAAATATACCATATAAATCTTATCACATTTTTTCTGAATTATACATTTCGGACAATTGTCTTCATTAATTTAAAAAAAAAAGCACGAAATACAATCTTTCCATATGAAATAAACATGTACGAATTTTAGTATATTTGGGATTTGAATATATGCTTCCTATAATATTATACTCCATCTTTTAGTCAAACGATTTTTTAACAAAAAAAAACGTTAACGTTTGAATATATTGCACTATATTTTACTAACGTGGAATTAAATAGAACAAACAGGAATAAATTACAAATCATAAATTTTAAAATCACGAAAACATTCTGAAACACAAAATTATATGTCGTTTTGACGTTCCCAGAAAACACGTTTGCATGAACATTCTAGAAGTTGAACTCAAGAAGTATATAAGATGGAGACACCGATAGAATAAAACACAGTTCAATTCAGAACTTGACCAAGTGATCATCAAAGAGATTTCGGAAAGCGATTACAACAGTGAAATATTAAGTTATTTGATAAACTAGTATAGTAATAAGTAATTAATAGCGTTTTTCGATTGTATCATAAATAAATTGTTTATAAATTAATCTTGTATGAATTATTAATAATTGATAGACAAATATTTTTTAAGACTAATTGTTAACGCAGAAATAATTGTAAATAAAGTTTATACACTAAATTCACATAAATAAAAAGTGTTATCATTCTATAACATTCGAACCAGAGGAGTAGCACGCAACAATATCGTAAAATGTAAACGTAGGAAGTACCATTAATAACCATTAGTAACCATTAACTGCGAGTTTGCAACAACACATTTACGAAATGGATCGCTTGACCACCACCCACGCGTGTTACAGCAGCAGGAAGTTGATGCTAATTTTTCTAAGAAAATCCTCTTCTCTGATGAGGCACATTTCCACCTCTCTAGGTGTGTTAATAAGCAAAATTGCCGCATATAGGGAGATGAAAATCTTTATGAGATTCACGAGACACAATCACATTTAATTCTTCTCTTTTCGACATTTATTTTCAGTGCAAAAGGACTACCGGAATAGAAGAAAAAACGAACTAAATTAAAAGTTCTCAAACAAAAAAATTTTTTTTTTATTAATAAATTAGTCTGGAAAATGAAAAATAGCACTACGAATGATACGACATCTGGAAAACAATTGTAATATTAGGAGGTAAAGGATTTTTCCTGAAAAGCAACAGGTTTATTTTAAATGAAAACTTTATTTCATTCTAATCAAAATATTTTCCATCATTAGCTGTAACTTTTTCTATATTTCAGGTGGAACACGGATTCCGCGCTGAAAGAATTGTTCGTGCTTCGAGGCAATCCAGCAATCCACCAATCGAGCCATTTTCGCACTTCTTTAAGATTGAGCATGTGTATATCACCCGGATCATTTTCGTTCGACCGAAACAAAGGGGAATTCCCTATTAATCTCAAATGAAACAATGGGATGGAAAAATTGGTGTTAGGCCTATGTTCAATTATAATGAAGGAAATAATTTTGCAAACGAAATTTAAAAGACTATTTCTTAAAAAAAAAAAATAATACAAAAATGCGAAATAGTTTAATAAATAGATTTCACATAAAAAATCGTACGTATATAACATATTTTGTTTTTAATAATTGATTTCATAGTTGCAACGATGAAAGTTGAACGAAACCGGATTATAAAAAGACCGTGTTATAGGAGGGCTGTCGTAGTTTTTGCACCGTATTATATTGAAATGGTGTTTGCATAACCCCGTATTATAAGAGGTACAAGTGTATTTGTAAACAATGAAATAATTAACTATAATAATACACCCAAACCTCCTGCAGAACGATATCCTACGATGAGGATTCGCCGAACATATTTATACATTTGGAGAAAACCTTGTATAACACCTACAACATGTTTTCATTCTAACATGATTAGATAATGCTTCAGGTCACCCACAAGATTTGAGTCATCCCAACGTCCAAGTAATGTTTCTACCACGAAGCACTACTTCATGGCTCCAGCTATTGAATCAAGATATTATTTATAGCTTTAAAACTTGCTACATCAGAAGATGGATTTGAGACATAAAAAATGAAGTTGCTTGTATGGATTTAAAAAAATTTTTGTTTTTAAAAGGTTTTCAGAACTTAACCACAGTTTCACACAACACGATATTTTCTGGGAACCTATCAACTGTATTATAGGACGGGGTTACCAGTATAGTTAAACTTAGACAATATATAGTCTTCCAATTTAATACACGAAATCGATAGAACAATAATAAATTTCTTACAAAAAATTAACAAAATTCTCAAAAGAGTTACTTTAATAAAAGGATTGTTATGTTCATAAAAGTGTTTTTCGATTTCTTTTATAAAATAATATATTTTATACATTTAGCTTTATTGAATTCCCTTGGAAAACTTTATAAATGTGAAAATGTCATTTTCCCGGAACCAGAATTTTATACTAGCTTACCTCTTCACATACAGATACAAAAGTTGTCAAAAGTTGAAACTAAAAAGGAATTGTCTATTTATACTTTAAAATTGAATTGTGAACTTCAATGATTTTCAAAAGTCTCGTTCTTTTCATCTTCAGTCTTGTGAATTCACTTTAGAAGAGAATTGAAAGATAAAAAAAAAACCAAAAACAAAATATCCCATAAACTCCAGATTTGAGAAAAAAGTTTTTCCAAAAAGGCAGAAAAATTTTCCAGACTTTTTTATTATTTGAATTTTGTTGGCCTGTTTTCTTAAAATTTTGCGCGGTTTCGCGATTTTTCCCAAAAAATCTGGTAGAAGGGTGAACAATGTAATTTTATGAGTTTCGTTCTTTTTTATATAATATTTGAAAAATGCCATAATCATAACATTATTATAAAGAAGAAAGAAAGTTTATAAGTTTTTATCAGAAAATAGAAATTCAGAAATTCACATGAAGAAAAAGGCATAATGAAATGTTGAGTTCGCTTTATTTTAATTAAAATTTCCCCCTGAATTTTGAAGAAAAATAAAATGGTTACCATTTTATGCAATGTTTGCTAAATTAATTCTTTTATCATGAAATATTTATCAATCAAATATATTTTGAGAATTTACTTTTTATTTATTTTTTTTTCATTTCTTAGAGATAATCCTATTAAATAATCTATTACTTATTTTGTGTAAAATTGGGTCGTAATTAAGGAGAAAGAAGTAAACTGATGCCGAAGCTAATAAAGAAATTTTTAAAAGACTCATCATTATAACCCAGCGATTTCCATCTGGTAGTCCGCGACCCAAAATAGGGTCACGAGCTTTTAAAATATGGTCGCGAAAATTTTCTAAAATTATAACTTCAAATATGTATTTATAATCATCTCAAATTATATTTTCAAATTACCTCCCAATATGCATTAATTACAACTTGGAAATTGTAAAACGATTTTCACACGGAATTCTGAGTCCAAAATCATACGCTGCAGGCTACACCAACACACACATAGATTTGGTATAAATCGTGCATAAATAAAGAGCAAACGGCAAGTCAGGTTTAAATTTTTGCAAAACAGATGTTCACGTATCTGGGTCGCCAAATTTACTTAAAAAAACATAAAGTAATTTAAAATCGGCCTATAGCCGATTTTTTGATGCCCTATGGTAGAAATGGGAGAAAAAAATTGTGAAAACTAACAATATATCAAGGTTTTTCTTCATAACTTTTTTTGCCCTTGTCAAAATTTTCTCTAATTTGTAAGTAACTCAAACCCTGGTAGCATAAGTCTAATTTGCAAATTTCATTCAAATCGGTGCATTAGTTCTGAAAATACATCAAAAACACTTTCTGAACAGGGTTATTTCTTCCTACGACTACTTCTTTCTCCACTATCCTTAGACCGATATCACTGAAATTTACAATGGCATGGTCTATTAATGTAGTCAACCAATATAATTAATTTAAACAAAATTGCTTTACCAATTTTCCAATTAAACCCGAAAAGCTATAGAAAAAAAACGACAAAACTTTATGGTCGCCCCTGTTTTTCCTTAATAACTTCGCTGCCCCTCAGTCGATTTTGCTGAAATGCAATACCAAAACCACTATAGCAATAACCAAGTAGCATTCTAAATTTCATCAAAATTGGATAACGCGTTTTTGAGTTATTTTGTCAACGGACGGACGGTAGTACCAAACATGGAGCATTAATATAGGGAATTTTTTTCAGAATTTTGGCTCATTTTCAAAACCCAATTACCCCAATTTGTTCTGCCAGAATTTCACAATTTTTTTTCTAAGTATTCTATAAAATGTTACCTTTTTAGCGCGCTATAATATAACTTGATAGGATTAGAACTACTAAAGTTATACGATTCTAAAGCCAACTATTGGAAAAAAACGCCACGAACTTTCTGCTTAACTGAATATTTTAAGGTTTTTCTCTCCATAACTTTGTTTCTTCATTCTCAAATTGGCCTAAATTCACAGGTAGGGTGGCGTCTAATAGTATAAACACGTTTCGTAAATTTGATTCAAATCCGTATATAACTTTTTAAAATACATTGGAAAACTTTATGAACAGGCTTATTTTAGGCTACAACTATTTCTTTCTCCACTATCCTTGGACCGATTTGACTGAAAATTAATTCGGTATCGTCTATTTATGCAGTTAACCTACATAATTAATTTGTACAAAATCGGGTCACAAATTTTCCAATTACATCCGAAAAACCATAACCAAAAAAACGACAAAACTTTCTGGTCACCCTGGTTTTTCCTTTATAACTTTGCCCCCCGTGGATCGATTTGGTTCAAATGCAATACCAAACCAAGTTAAGGAATAAGCAACTCAAATTATAAATTTCATCAAAATCGGATAACGCGTTTTTAAGTTATCTTGTCTACGGACGGACGGACGGACGGACGGACGGACATGCATAAATCGATATAACTTTTGATTCCCTACACAACCATACCCTTGAAATTTTTCTCCGATCATTATTTCTATGTGTTACACACTTAGTGACAAAACTAATATACCCTCTGGTAGTACCTACCATAGGGCATAAAAAGTGGGTCGTGTTGAAAAAAGTCTGGGAACCGCTGGTATAACCAATACCTTCTTGATATCAGGCGTAAAGACGGTACATTTTTTAACATTATAAGACTGAACAAGTAAGGTTTTTCATGTTCTGAAACGTAAAATTTGTCTGAGAATTTACAAACTAAAATAAACGAATATAACAGTTTGCAGTTGGCCTCTGATGAATCCGCACACTTAAAAGCTGCAAACTCAAAATTGTGAAAATAAAATAAAATAAAAAAAGAAAATAGATAATTATCGCAAGATGGCAATTGAAAATATTTAAAAAATAAAAATTTAATATTATATAAAGACTTAGCAGTTGGCATTATAAAGCATTGCTTTGGCCAAGTAATTCTCTAGCCCAGGCATGTCAAACTCACATGATACTACGGGCCACATGATCTATTTTGTATTAAATTGGAGCCCGCAAAGTTTTTACATATCCGGCATAATATTTTATTCTTCTTTTGGACACAAAAATATTGCAGTTCCCAAATTGCAAGCGCAGAAATAATTGTAAATAAAGTTTATACACCGAAATCACAAAAATACAAAATTGTATCATTCTACAATACTCGAACCAGAGGGGTAGCACGAAACAATATGAATAAAAACTAAAACCCACTTCCATTCGCAAACGATTGAGCAAACACTGCACTTTGTCTGGATCGTCTTGTGTTTTTATCTCCGTTCAGTTTCGGTCGCCGCTTTTCATTTGACACCTCGCGCCAGGGTTAACAAAAAAGTTCAAACTTTCCTACTTCAAGCGTCAAAGCTTGATATTTACCACAATAATTTTTTCATTTTCAAAACCTAGACCACTGGGCGGTTGCGGAGATGAAATTGGTCAACAATGGGACTATTTTCATGAGACTTATGATTTTTTTATGGATACTCCATTTTAGAAGATAGAATGGTGTTTACGCTCGCCAGAGTGATCGCGGAAAGCGCAATAGACAAATGGCCCTAATTTATTCAATACGAGGCAGATTTTAATAAAACTTGGAACATGTATTATAGATACGGGGAAAACAAAGTGTTAATGGCAAAATTCGAAAATTTTTCAAAACTTCAAGCAAGTTACAATATATTGCTCGCTGTAACAGATATATTTATGCCTCATATTATTTCACGTAATAGTATGTGCTACCAGTTTCGAGGATTTGAGAATGTAGTCGATTTTGTGGACGGTAGAATGGATCAAAGTGAGAACAACCTAGTCGCTTTCATATCCAGTTACGAACTAAATGGCCACGTAGAGCCCCGAGGTCGTCCTAAAATTTTTCATTGAGATTCGAGAAAAATTACGTGTCTTTGTATATATCAAAAAGTTATCCAAAAATCATAGTATTATCAAAATACTTTTTTAATATATTTATTTAATGTTATTTATTTAATGGTATGACATTTTTGATTACTTTTTTTTGTTAATAACTTAATGAGAGTTTTCTTGAAACTTTTTGAGTCTGAGGGGCCCGAAATTTTTTATCACTTGGGGCCACACTTGACTTGGTCCACCACTGTTCATATCAGATTTCCCAAATCTTAAAGGCGAAATTTCTAGGTTAGGAAACAACAAATTGATACAGAAAAACATCGCCAATTCCGGTCATAACACCAAGAAAATGGCTCGTCGGGATGACATTATTGTTAGTGGAATTTCTTTGGCCGGTCCTTATTCTAAGCTGTCCGATTTATTGAGTGACATCGTCAGCTTTCTTGAGAATCCTATCGCCAATGAAGACTTGACCAAATATTTTTATCTCCTTCTCGTCATGTTCTAAACATGAACTTTTTATGAGACCATACTTGAAAAAACCAGGAACATTATAACTAAACGCTATCTATCCGGAAATTACGATGGCTTCCAGAGCTTATCTTAACGATAACGTTTTTCCCCATGTTAGCCAGTTTCTTTATAATTGTAAAGACCTCCTTAAAATGGATTCACGTCGTTTTATGAAACTATATTTGTACAGTTTTCGGCGAAGCAAACGCTCGTGAAGTAAAATTTAAGCAATGCGCCATGCCATAAGTCAAAGCTTACAATGACGTGGATTCATGAAAATGAGATTGTACTGGCCTCCCCAGCACCCAGATTTCAATTCTTTTGAATATTTGTGGGGTCTTTTGAAGAAAAATATATGACCGCATTCTAACACATCCAAAGAGTCACTGTTGGACGCTCTAAAAAAACAAGTGGACGAATAGTAGGAACGAGGAATGTTACAGACTGGTAGCGCCTATGCCTGAAAGAATCGCTGCTGTAACCAAATGAAAAGGTGGATCAACTAAATACATTAATAATGCAATATGATTTTTTATTTCGAAATAAAAATAAAGGCCAGTCCTCTTTGGAGGTTTTTCGAACTTGGTAGAGTGAACTTAAATTATCAACTTCGAAATCCTACAAAGTTTGTTAATTTTGCCGTAAGAAAAAATTGCAAGCTGAGCCTAAGGGCAGAAGTAGATTTACTTACTTTATTTTCTCCCATTGTGGTAATCCAAAATGTTTGAGAACCAGAAGCTCCAGAGCGTAGTTTACAAATCCATACTGCAAATGAAAGAAAATATACAAATATCGTTAATTAAACCTATTTTTTAAGAATGGAATATAAATTCTATAGATAGTTTTAATTTATTAATCTTTATTTTAAAATTAACCATAAAAAACCTTAAAGTAGCCTCTATCAGTTCAACCTTTAGAAACGGACTGATGTAGCGGATATTTAGAATCTGCAATATTATTTGTCCGTAAACTCATTCGTTCGATTATCTACTAAAATCTTTTCACACTATCAAGTGTTTTAATCGGAGTACTAATTTAATTTTTACAAAAACAATCACATTAGTTTCCTCGCATAATAAGAATTCCCAGTCAATTCGATTAATTAGGCTATTCTCAAATCGTATGTCTATTCAACTGTAACTTTACGTACAGATAATTCTATAAGCAAAGTTACATAAATGCCTAAATTCCTATTCTGAATCGGTATCTATTTCGCTCTCGTAAATTTAATTCGTCTACTGTGAAATGTCAGAAATTAATATTAAAACTTTGAAAATTTGTTGTATATTTATGTTCATGTTTCATGATTTCATTTATCTTATATAATAAATCTGTAACCATGTTTGTTTGTTTGTTTATTTGCCCCTTATAGACTCAAAAACAACTGAACCGATTTTAATAAAATTTGATACATGTGTAAATGTCTTTCCAACTAGGAGTGCAGCATACTTGGATTTCGATGGGAGTAACAAGGGAAGGGGGAATATAAAAACGTTAATAATTCAATCATTAATATTCTAGTTTACATGAAACTTGAAAAGTACATTTCGAATAGGCCAACTGAAAAGATAGGATATGTGTCCACTGGGTGGGAGTATTCGGGAGGCCAAAATGGAAAAAGTCAATAATTCGGTCAATAATAGAAGAATTTTCATGAAACTTGGAATGCAAATTCTGGATAGGCCGACTGAAAAGATAGGATCTGTAGCCACTCGAAGGGTTCTAAAAATCTGTTTACATAGAAAATATCCTCTTTTTCTCTTAAAGAACCGTCGGACTGACTGCAAACTGAAAGTTGACACTTTGAAAACAAATGCTTATCGACAGCTGCTTGATTTACAGTGCTCCCAATATAGGAAACTCGAATTGGATCACACTATGTTTAAAATAGGGTTTACCATACACTTAATAATATCAAAGCAATTAAATTCAGAGTTCAGAAAGATGCCATCAAGTAATTAAACCTATTTTAAAATACCGATTTTTTGCCCGATTATTTAAATAGTGATTTTATTGCCCATTATTTGAGATAGTGTCATTTTGTTGCATTATACAGTGATTGATATTTCTATAACAAATATAATAAATCTACTGAATTATACCTAATTCATTATAAATAAAAAGTTTTATTATTGTTAGCATCGAACCGGCAACACAATCGGCAAGTTGTACGCTGTCTATGGGGACCCTGAACCTTCGATAAGAACTATCAGATGTTGATTTAATAAATTAAAACGTTGTCGCACAAACGTTTATGATGAAGAACGTCCAAGTCGGCCAATTGAGGTGATCACTGAAGAAATTGGCAAACTAGTCCATGATATCGTCTTAGGTCCTAACATTTGGGATAACGGAAAGTGAAAGCACATTAGTTAGCTGGCATTTTAGCAACCTCATATATGTATATGAATTGCGCTATTCTTGTGTTCTATAGATATATCTCCTTATGACTGATACCTGCTTTCAGACTTGATATTTCGGATGCAAGAAATTTGCATCGAATTCTGAATGCATCGACGCCGTAATTGCCTATTTTCAGAAGTTTGTCAAATCGTATTATTCGGAAGGCATAAGAAAATAGGAAAAACTTTGGACAAAATTAATCAAACTTAAATGTGACTATGCCAACAAAATTATTCCTTCTTTCATTTTTATTCGACTTATCATTTTGTCCCCGTATTTTAAAAACCTAAGACTCTTTGAATTGGTGAACATTAACCTTTTGAAGAATTAAAAAATTTATTGTATATAAGTCTTTACATTCTATTCTAATCTACTTTATGTACAAAACTTTTATAAGCGTTTTGGGGTTATTATTTGCAATGAAAAAGGTCTGAAATGTTATTAATTACATTCATTTAATATACTTTATATTTAATTAAACCATTTTTTAAAAGTAAATAACTATTTAAATATTTATAATGCACTTAATTCATATTAATTTGATATTATTCCAAGTAATTTACTACTTACCCGTATGTCTACCCTTTACTTTTGTTGAATGACATGTTTATGCCCTATGGTAGGTACTACCAGAGGGTATATAAGTTTTATCACTAAATGTGTAACGAATAGAAATAATCATCGGAGACCGATTTCAAGGCTATAGGTGTGTAGAGAATCAAAAGTTATATCGATTTATGCGTGTCCGTCCGTCCATTCGTTCGTCCGTCCGTCCGACCGTCCGTCCGTCTGTTCATACATGCGTCCACCAGGCATCCATCTGTCCATCCATCCGCCCGTCCATCCATCCGTCCGTCCATCCATCCATAATTGGAAAGTATGTACAACAATTTTATTGAGATTTGCATACGTTGACTACATAAGTAGGCCATGTTTGTTGTAAATTTTAATAAAATCAGTGCAATGTACTTTAAAAAGCAATATACCGATTTGAATAAAATTTTTTGAATATATTTACGATATTTTGGCCTAGGCTATTTACAAATTAGAGAAACTTTGAAAAAGAAGAAACAAAATTATGCAAAAAAAGCCTTGAAATATTATTATATTTGGCTGTATATCCGTCTCATTTCTGCCGTAGGACAGACACATTTGCCTTTATAATGTAAGTGTATAATTTGGAGATTAGTTTTAAATAAATAAAGTCAAGGATGGAAGTTTGGATTTGATTGTTACATACAACAACGCTGTGCATATGTTGGAATTGAGATATTATACGGTCATTAGTTAGGACCTAGGTGGTACAGGTTTTTGCTTAGTGGATCAGGCCGGAAATGTCACTAAACCAGCCAAAATACCTCTTGGTAAACATGTGACTGTTTTCCAGGCAGAGATTGTAGCAATTATTTCTTGTGTACAACAACTAATAATCCACAAAACAAATGGTCAGGACATAACCATTTGCTCCGACAGCCAGGCTGCCCTCCAGGCGTTACATTCAAACCTCACCAAGTCTAAATTGATACTAGAATGCGTTTCATATCTTAATGAGCTTGCTGGTACCAACAGGGTTAACCTTCTTTGTGTTCCCGGGCAGTGAAGTAAGTGGAAATGAAGCTGCGGACGCTCTAGCAAAGCAAGGCTCAGACTGGCCTCCTGTTGGTCCCGAGCCATTTGTACCATTATCCGTGGCTACTGCTAGGAAGCTCATCGACGATAGAGGACGAGTAAAGCACATCGCAAGGTGGAATCAAGACAATACCTGTCGCCAGGCGAAAATACTCAGCTGCCATCCCAGCAAAAAGAGATCGAAAGAACTGCTAGCTCTCAGTAAAGCAAAAATTCAGCCTGTTATAAGTGTCCTAACTGGACACTGTCAACTTAATTATCACTTAGCGTTCACGACCCTGATAGATGACTCTTCCTGCAATTCCTGTGATGCAGAGGAAGAGACAGCGGAACACTTTCTCTGTCATTGTCCAGCTTTTCAAAACCGCAGACTCAAAACTTTCGGCGACCGGTTTATCGAACCAAATGCCATCAATAAGATCTACACCAGTCGGATATCCAGCTTCATTGTAGGTTCCAGGAGGCTGGCTAATCCCACAATCTAAGGACTCATTCTAGAGTGTGCACAATGGACCCAATTCATGGTCTAAGTGCCGGGAGCGCCAATAGGCATTATTTCCAACATTATCTATCTATCTATCTATCTATCTAGAACCGTTGACTTGAAGGAAATCTGCAAAATAAAGCCAAGCTTTGATTTATTTTTTTTTGTGATCTCTAAAAGAATTTCAATACCGTGCAAACTAATTGTTAGAGTATGGTCAGGATAAGTTTCTAAGAGCAAATGATGACTTTCGGTTACAATTTCCTTTGATTAAAGTATAAAAGCAAAGCTTCCCGCAAATGCTATTTTGTCGCCACTTAATTTGACATTTTCAATGCGATAAAAAACTAGTGTATTTTACTAATATTCGCTCTAATGACGCTCTTCAACATACAATAGTTGTCACTGTCAAAAATGTTGTGCATGTAATAGCCATGAAGTTAGCTATAAATACGAAACGTTCAAAACATACAGCCAAAATATTATTATATTTATGATAATACTGTTGCGTGGTACCTCTCTCGATGAAATATTAGCACTTTTTATTTATGTGAATTCGGTGTATAAACTTTATTTACAATTATTTCTGCGTTAACAATTAGTCTTAAAAATACTTGCCAATCAATAATTAATTTATACAAAATTAATTTATTACAGTTTATTTACAATACAACAATCACTAATTTCAATAATTATCACAATTTTTACTTATTTCTATCAAATTTCTTTAATATTTCACTGTATAAACCAACCACAAATAACCACTATTCACAATCTCTTTAATAGAATGACTTTCGAAGTTGTTATATACAGATCGCGGAACTCTAGAACTTTCATTCCAACCATACATGGAAACGTATTTCTAGAATTCGATAAAAATGTCAAAACGAATATCAGTAGTTATTTGGGTTTTCTTAGCATAATTGGTGGTTTCTAAAATCATCTAATATTCTAATTTATTCCCTTTTTAATTAATTATGTGTTTTTGCGGCGTGTTTTTAGAAATATACTAAGTGTAAACACCAAAATAACTTCGATCTAATCACTTCTGAAGTTTACACTGAACTGTTTTTTCGATCAATTCAACTCCGGTATTTATACATCATGCAATCCTTCTAGATCTTTTGAGAAATGCCACCAATACCGAATGATAGTTTTCTTATGAATTCTAGAATATTTTAATTTTTTCTATTGTATTGTGTGTTTTTTTGTGTACAAAATTTCCAATTGGTTAAGTATTAATACTACACCACAAACAATGTATGTTAATATAAAACCGCCATGATACCATGCAAATGTTTTATCTTGTCATTTTTGTAATGTGGCTGAATAAAATATGAATTTTACAATACTGTATACGATAACATAAGAGAAAAATATGGCATTTATTTATCAATAAAAACTTCAAGTTCAAGACGTATATACTGTCTATTCATATATAAAAAAAAAATCAGTCAAATCAAATATATTATTTATTTTGAAAATTAAATTGAAAAACAAATCAACAGACAAAAATAAAGAATTTTCAATAAAATATTTTTGAAATTCTCTTCAAAATGAAAAAGCATCAATCAAATTGGAATTATTTTATTTTCTCTGACATAATATGTTCCTTTTTAGGCAACATATATGAAAGCAAAGTGACAGAAAAATCCTATATTAATATACCGATTTTTCTTGTTTTTAATTTTGACATTTTCACATGAAAAATATATTATTGGAAGTACACACATCGACCACGAAAAATTACTCCCATATCGGGTTATCGAATAAAAGCTATATCCTTCTATTATATAAAATAGTTTTTCTCCTCAAGTGAAAAAATTAATTGTATGCATACTGTTAGGCGAATACCTCTATAATATAAAATAGTTTTGTAATTAAAGTATGCATACTTACAAATGAATATAACTCACAAATTCAAAACGAAGAATAGAAAATTTAGCATCTTAAAAAATTGAGACGGACAAAAAAAGAAACAGAAAATCTTACTCTACAGCAAAAAAATAAAAAAAAAAAAACAAAAACTTATTGAATAGTGTCCTTAATACATTTTTTAATTGCTTTAGTATTTTGATTGTTGTTTATACACACGGGGGTTGGTGAACTATTGGTGTCATTGATGAAATTAGTAGGCACTGATTTATGTGGAAAACACAGAAAAACATAATTTTATTATTGTTAATTGTATAGGGTGATACAGTTTGAGTTTCCTATGTTGGCAACACTAAAAATCAAGCAGCTGTAGATAACAATTCTGTACGAACTGTGATTTTCAAAGAAAATCCTCTTCTCTGATGAGGCACATTTCCACCTCCCTAGGTGTGTTAATAAGCAAAATTGCCGCATATGGAGAGATGAAACCCTTATGAGATTCACGAAACAGCATTACATCGCAAAAAAGTGAATGTTTGGTGCGCATTGTGTTAAGGCGGCGTTATTGGACCTTACAATTTGGAAAACGATTAGGGTCAAACTGTAACAGTAAATGATGGGCAACATAGGCCCATGATAACTGATTATTTCTGTCACGAAGTCGAAGATATTGATGTGGAAGACATGTGGTCTTAATGAGATGGCGTTTACAGACGTGTCTAAATCAGAATCTTATTTTGATACTCTCATGCTTTTTGTTAGTATCAAAGAGAATATAATATAGAAACAGAGAATATTTATTGTACCACACAGAGATAAGAAAAACATCATTGCGGAAATTCAGATTCAGAAGGGCTAAAAATATATATATATATAGGGTGATTCATTCTTTACTTTTTTTTTAAATAAAAATAAAACACTTAGAATTGAATGCAAATATCAAATCTTTATTATCAACTTTACGCACATAGTATGGCAATTAATGTTTGAAAATAATTTCATTCAAATGTTGGCCGGCACTACGTTTCAGCTCGGCTAGTCTGGCGGTCCAATTTTCGATCACTCTCTCAAGCATTTCGACCGGAATCTCATGAATGACACGTGTAATGTTCGCTTCCAATGCTTCAATTGTCACTGGTTTATCGCCAAAGACTTTTGACTTTACATAGCCCCAAAGAAAAAGTCCAAAAGTGTGATATCGGTGTGATCTTGGTGGCCAATTCACTGGGCCAAAACGTGAAATTAATTGCTCACCGAAATGATTTTGCAATAAATCCATTGTAACACGGGCTATATGGCTCGTAGCACCGTCTTGTTGAAACCAAATATTGTCGTGACCACGGGCTTCGATTTCAGATACCAAAAAGTCCGTTATCGTGGCACGATAGCGCTCACCATTGACGGTAACGTGGTCGCCGGCCGCATTTATGAAGAAATACGGACCGATGATGCCCCCGGGCCATAATCCACACCAAACTGTTGTTTTCAATGGATGTAATGGTAGCTCTTGAAACTCTTGTGGATGCTCATCATCCCAAATACGGCAATTTTGCTTATTAACGTAGCCATTAAGCCAGAAATGAGCCTCATCACTGAGCAAAATTTGGCTTGAAAATTTCGGATTTTCTTCGATGCGTTCAAGCGCCCATTCAGCAAACAAACTCAGATGTAAGTCTTGACATGATGAATTGCCATACAATACTGAACAAAAATGACAAATCAGAATGACACTAGTCACGCGAGATCTGTCAAAAAACCCTATTGAAAAAAAAGTAAGGTTTGAATCACACTATATATACATATTTCTGTTAAGAATCTAAGGCCAAATTATTGAACGAAAATAAGGCTTATACTGTAGTTAAAGTCTAAGAAATTATACATAAATAATTAATTTAATAAATTGTATTATAATCGAATGCCATTTTATTTTAATTTTGTTCATTTAGTTTCTAAGTGTGTGAGAAAGTTATGAAACGTGCGTGATTAATAATGATGAAAAAAAAACCAATTTCATATTGCTTTCTCCACTAAAACAAATGTTTCAAGGTAAAGTATTACATTCTTATGAAAACCTAACTTTTCTAGAAGGAGAAGAGTTGTGAGATGGAAATGGAAAGTTGATTTCATTAGCTATTATACATGCCAGCATATCCGTCCACTTATTCAAATCTCAAATAAAATTTAAACGAGTGGCCCCAATTTGAATGAAATTTTCACAGCTTGCGTGCTGGACATAAATTTAGATGTATTTGGGCAAACTTAGATCTGGTTAAATTTTGAACAAAGTTCACTAATAGCAACACTAATTTAAAACAAATTTGTAAAACCATTTGTGCATGCAAAATTCTGGACAGATTTTAACGAAATTTTTTGTGGATAGTTCAGGTGTTCGAGATTATCTTAAACTATGTTAAATGGCTTTTTAGTCAGAATTTGAATAGGGCAACACTTCACTTTTATACATTTGATAACACGATTTGGATGAAATTAATACAGTTTATGTATTCGGACAAAAGGCAGATCTGCTTAAATTTTGGATTCAATTACAAGTTTGAATATGACAGCATTTCTTTTGTAACAACGTCATTCAAAATTGGAAAAGTGTTACAGCCGAAGCTGATTCATTTTCGAATTCGAGTTTGATTGCTCTTGTAGTGAAATATATGGATTTAAATCCGATTTTTTATTACCCCTAAACCAGCCCTTTAAAAACAGGTGGTGTTTTTATATGCTTTATTTTTAACGGCAATGACTTTGTTTACCATAAGAAAACAATTCATAAGTTTTTACTAATACTTTAATAAACGTTTCTTAATTGATAATAAAGATATGAAAGAATTTAATTATTTAATGGTTTAAATATGAAATAATTGTTCGTTTTGCTAATACTATAAAAAAGCTAATAAAGTTATAAGATATTGATCGTTAAGTTTGGCTACTTTGGGCTTAATTGAACGATAAAATTTTGGTTTTATTCACACAAAATATGAAAATTTAATTTATAGACGAATATATGCAAGCAGTAATAAAATAAAGGGTGAATAAAAAAGGACGTCGTATTTGAATTTGGTGAAACCTTTATTTTGTTTACAGTAGGCGCAACTATCATCTAAACATATTACGATTTTTCATCATGGAACGCTATTGCTGTATTTTATTGGGAATTCTATCGACGCTTACAATACATTTTATAGGTTCTTAATTAGCGACGTATAATATTGGGCGCTAATTAGCGATGGATAGGAGGCATGGATGGCAGGATGGATAGTAATATCTACTAGATAGTAGATGGCGCAAATCAAAGCGTTTTTTTCATTAGAATATTTAAAAATAACAGAAAATTGGTTTGAATCTTGAATCGTACCTCATTTTGATCAGTTTCTTTTTCTATTATTTTTATTGATTTTCGTTTTATTTAGTTAAAAGTATACTTTAAATAGCCGTCTCGCGAAATTTTATTTATTTTGATTTCATTATCTTTCTAAAAAAGAATTTTTAATATTTTTAACCTCAAAAAAATTCCCCTAGTTGGGTACGCAAATAGAAATTAATTGAAATAATTTCAGTGGTTCGAATATTCGAAATTAAGAGTTTATATAAGAGAAACCGTTCTTTTGAGGATGTAAATTAGCGCCCGATGAATTCCCAATAAAATACAGCATATAAAAACTTATTATTATTACTTATTGCAAGTAATTTTTCAGGAAGAGTTTATAAATTTCCATGCACCACAAGGTGCATAATGTCGACTAAAAACAACGCGTTACCATAGAATAAGTAATGAAGTTTCCTCGGAAGCTGTGCATTTGATGCAAATGAGCTCGGGTATGATGCCCATGGTGTACAAATATTTGTGAAGTCAGTGCCCTGAAAGACACTGGTCTTGTTCCGGTCGTTTCAATAACGTATGTCTGACGAGGCCGGCATCCAGTATAAATGATTTTGACTGTCTTAGAAATTGATTCCGCCACGAATTTTCATATTGAACGGAACAGTCCAGAATTATCCAAATTTCGTTTGAAAATCGGTCGTCCATTCGCTACTTCGTAATTAGTTCATAATTTTTATGCTCAACATAACCGTCCATCTGAGCAAGCCAACCGATGCACGATACAACATGAAGTAAACATTACTGTTATAAACGACAGTATGTAAGAGGATCCAAATTTATCGATTCGTCGCCGGTCGCAGCAATTGGGACTCTACCACGTGGAAAATCTTGCGGATTTCGATGTATTTAAATGATTTTATTGATGTACCTTGTTTTTAAGCATGGCATGGTAGGTCTTGGTTTGCTTCAAAACATAAGACTCTATATTATAATTCCGTTCCTTAAAAATAGCACACCTCGTTCCTGCCAAATACATATGTATATTATTTCAGAATTCTTTCCGCTTAAAACTTAACGTTTCAATCACTTTACTTGCATACAAAAGACCCCAACAAAGGACACAATAAAGTTTTTATTGAATTAGTAAAAAGGAAGATAAATAAATTGCTTCAAGTATTTGAAAGCTAGAAATAAATACTAAATCCGTATCCATATTACGACAAACACAATATTTAAAGCCAATATAAAATTTCATTATTTAACATAAAATATTTTATTAAATGGTAAAAACATTATAATATTGATTTTGAATTGATATATTAGGTGTATAAGAAAGTTCTGGGCTCCAAAATTGAAAGTTTTACCAAATCTTATTATATTTAAAAGCTATTTATTCTCTCGACAATTAGGAAGATTGTAGTTCTGATTTTGAATGACTTGCGTTTCAGTCGTTTATAACCATTTATAAGTTAAACGTTTAACGAAATAGAGTTTAATAAGCAACACTTACACCATGGAGTTTTATCCATTTTTAACTACTATACGAAGTATATAAGTTACTGTAATCATGATTGCAAATCTCCACGTTTTATAAAATTCTAAATCGTTGGCAATCATTTTTATCGAATGTCTGTCTGTCCGTCCGTCTGTCGTATGCAAGATTGCGGCCGTATTTTTGAAGCAATTTCTATGAAAATTGGTAAGAGCGGGGTTTTCCTCATGAGAACCATTCTATTAGAAGTTGGGTTTGATCGGACTAAAACTTCGGGTAGCCGCCAAACAAAAGTTCGGTTTTTTGTGTTTTTACATGGTATTGTAATGTTATTTATGCACAGATTTCAATAAAATTTGGCATGAGACACTTGTTCAATGAAGGAACAGTTGTGTCCAAAAATCAATTGAATCTGATTACAACTTCGGGTAGCTGCCGAACAAAATTCAGATTTTTTGTATGAAATGATACGATTTTCAAACTTTGCTTACATATTTTCCCATAATTTGCACTTAGGATAACTCATAAACGTATTACCAGATTTTTAGAAGGTAACGTGATTTGAACATACGTATAGAAGTTTCAATAGTGGTTTTGTACTTTAGCTTGTTTAAATTAAAACATGTAGTAACTGAAAATCGGCTTTTAGCCGTTGGCCGTATGGCAGAAATGGGATAGAAAAACAGTCAAAACTAATAATATTTAAAAGTTTTTTCCGCATAACTTTGTTTCTTCTTTTTCAAATTTGCTCTAATTCAGTATAGTTCTGCAAATTTTATTTAAGTTGATTAATTAATTAATTATTAATTAATTATTAATGAATTCGCGGGTAACCCAGACCCTGATAGCACATATCTAACCTACAAATTTTATACCAATCGTTACATTAGTTTTTAAAGCACCTCCAAAAAAGTTTTATGAACAGGCTTATTTTCTCCCACGACAGTTTTTTCTCCACTATCCTTAGACCGATTTTACTGTAATTTAAAGTAATATCGTCTATCGTAAATTTCAACCAAATCGGATAACATGTTTTTGATTTATCTTTTACATGGACGGACGAACGAACATGCATAAATCGATATATCTTCTAATTCTCTACACATCTATAGCCTTGAAACACTTCTCCGATAATTATTTCTATGCGCCACAAATCCAGTGACAACCCTAATATACCTTCTGGTAGTGCTTACCATAGGGCATAAAAGAAAACAGATGCTGAAGCTGCGGAATTTATTTAGTTGACCTAACTCTGTAAATTATTTAAGGTATTAAAAATGGTTTGCTAGATTTTGTAGCGATGATTTCAGTGTTAGACGAAATACCACTCAGGACCAGCTTGTTAGATAGTTAAGGATAACGCAACAAACATGTTGCTTTGAATAAAAACTATTGATGTCCAACTTGGGCTAGGAACTTCTCCCGACAGCAGCTTAAAAAAAAATGCCAACATTTTCTTATACACCTTATATAAATATAATAATATAATATATATATATGTATTTAAACTGTCTACTGCAATTTCCATTGAAATAATTTTGAAAAACTTTTCATATAACTCAAAATCAAAACTTGCTGCACTCTTTAAAATTGGGCGCTAAAATTTTAAAGTGTACGCCAAGGATGTCCAACCTTTCTGTTTCCCTGGGGCGCATTCGAAGAAGACATGGTATGCCGCAAGTATATTACTATGTATAAATCCATATCATAAAATGAATGTGATGCTTGGCATTGAAGTTGAGAAACTAAACCGTCAATATCTGGTTCGATTGACGTGGTTGCAATTGTCAGGCAGTTCTCAAGGTGTTCATCCAACATGTTGGTTCTAATTTTCCACTTAGTATATTTCATTCTTCACTTCACCCACTAGGTGATAAACAACAGAACAGTGAAGCTGAACGAGCAACGCAAACAGAAAGCATTTACTACATAAAGAAAGAGCTTTCTGTTCTGGTCCTGTTTCTGTTGTTTGTCACTTGGCAGCTTTAGTACGAGAGCTCAAACACACAAATCATTCCTCAGAAAAATGGACATGCTTCAGTAACTTTGAATATTTTCAGGCCGTGTTGATACTTGCGTTGATACCCGCAGGCCGCGTGTTGGACAGCCTTGGTGCACGCCATAAAGCTTGAGGCGCTGCTGATCATAAAACTTAGGGTTGGGAATATCGCGATCTCGATATCGGGATCCCGGTATTTAGGCTAATAAATAAATACCGAAATACCGGTATTGAAAAAGTCTAAAAACCGTATTTTGATATTAATATTATTTAACCAAAATAGTGGGTTTTTTTTCACCACTGTGATATTTTCTAAGAGAAAAACAGAGAAGTGTTCTAAATACAAATTGTGTAAGAAAATAATAAAAACGCATGGAGGTTCAATAAGCGAGCTTCATACCCATCTAAAAACAATTCTAGGAATCAACTTGTTGAAAAGAGATGTAAATAAGACTACTTTATTAGATTCTTCGGAATTTATACAGAAAACAAATTCTCCTATAACGAACTTTCTTAAAACTGATACAATGGATGATTCGTTACCAGCTATTTTAGCTAGAATGACTGAGTGTGACGGTTTATCATTCAACATTATCTGCACATCATATGATAAGAAAAGGCTTAACAGCCAGAGGCTTTTCCAACATACCGAAAGATCGCAAAACAATGCAAAATATGGTTTTTAATTACAGTGAAAATATAAGAAATCAAATAAATAAACAATTATCATATTGCACTGCTAATGGAAATAGATTTTCTCTTACATTTGATGAATGGACATGGGTCAGGAATAGACGTTATATCAATATTAATGTCCACTCTGACAAAGAATTTTGGAAATTAGAATTGATTCGTGCATTTGGAACAATGCCAGCAGAAAAATATACCATATTGGAGCTTGTCAATGAAAGGTTAGGTAATTTTGGGCTTTCAATATTATGTTATGAAATTACGTATTTATTCTCAATGAAAAAAAAAAATACCGGTTGTAGGCAAAGAAAAATAAATACATGAAGAACCGAGCCCGGTTTTGAACCAGGGTCTCATCAGCTTCTAGAAACGAGGTCTTTACCGACTTGACCATTCAACATTGTGTTTATCGATTTGCCTTTTTCTAAACATTATTCAAACAATACAACTGTTTTTCGAAATATAACAATTATTCTATAACCTTTCAATTGCTATGCCAATTATTTATATTAACAGTTATTATGAAACTAATAATACTCCTACACGGTATTACCGGTATTATTATATACAATACCGAAATACACGTATTTATAATTTAGTCCGGTATTCCCAGCGCCGTAACTAGCTTTTTTAGGGACCTGTGGAAAAAAAATTTTAGGGCCCCTATATTTTTTGGGTAAAAGTAATTATAGTTCAAATAGATATCATATGTTAGGTAGTGAAAAGGAAAACTGAAAATAATACTTCAGTTTGATTTTTACCAGTGGCGAAGAAGGATCCCGGAATAATTGTGAGTATTTGACAGTATCGTAGATAGAGTATGTTTTGAATGTATAGTGTGATTGAATGTATATAATGTATTTGCCACCATAAAAGGCGTTTGTCGCCGACAAAAAGGATTAAGCGTTTGTCGCATGCCCTATGTATGGATGAAGGACTTGGTATAAATAGTAATAAGTAGAAAAGGCTTTATTACACATAATAAGTGTATGTCACAACACATGTGTAACATAGCATTGGTCGTATTACCAGCATTAAATGTCAGTACGTAGGATAGTTTCTACATTTTTCCTTTAAATATTCACTGAGTAATGTTTTCTCAAGTATCTCCTATTTACCTATCTTTTCAGAAATGGTCCCTTTGAACGATGTCCCGCAAGTTTTAAAAAAACAACATTCCAACAATAATAAATAAATGTGTGAAAATTTTAAATTTTATGTTTTTATTATAAGCCCTTAAATATTCTCTGTCAGCAAAATTAAGGTTCGCTTTGCCTGTCCTAACACATATAAAAAATCTATTGTACTGACAATACATATTTTATTTTAAAATCTCGAATGGAAATTTTTGTAACAAATTTGTGTTTTAAAATCTCGAATAAAATTTTTGTCAAACAAATTTGTAAAGAAAATTCAATTAACAATTTCGTTTTAGGGCCCCCTAGATTTATGGGTCCTGTGCGGGTGCACCTGTTGCACCTGCCTAGTTACAGCGCTGGGTATTCCTAACTCTAGTGAAACTCAATTTAAAAACAATGATTTTTCGATACGATTCAGTTTCAATTGATTCTACACGATTCCACTCCTGACATTGATAAACATATTTCCCCGATATTAAAATTTTCTTGAAATTTTTTAAACACGATCTAAATAAAATTTTTATTTAAAAATTGAAGACTAAAGTCTTTTGGATAATATTTATAAATTTCTTCGATTTATTATTGTGTGTGAAACATTGACAGGAAAATCGATAAATTCTACTCAACACGTTTTTACGGTATCAAAATTTAATGTTCCTTCCACCTTATTCCTAATGCACACACAGTATGAACATTTCTCATCTGATTATTCATAGTACGATTTTAATAACATCATTAGTTATAATCATCAAATACTATACACACGTTCTATAATGAATAGCATATACGTTACCGAAATAGGAAACAAATGATAATTTATTATCTGATTCTCATTGTGAAGGAACACTGCCTTAAAAATCGATAACTGAACACGCATTTGACTAATAAAATTTATGCGGAATTAAAAAAATGTTTAGGTCACCCTTATTCGGAATTTTTTTTATAATTGTATTATATAGAAATAATTGTTGAAGAGAAATATAAAAATTATTACGATAGTGGCCAAGAAATCCCATCAAACCAAATACTAATTCATAAAGGAATAGAAAATGACTTCATTTTGCAAGTAACATGTGGGCTGAAAAGTTCGTATCGTTTCTATGAGAGGGCGCCACTAGAATTAACTCCATACTATTTTTCGTTAGTACCAACCTTCAAAAGATACGTGTATAAATTTGACAGCTGTCGGAATATTAGTTTGTGAGATATAGCATTTTGAGTGAAGCAACTTTTGTTATTTTGAAGAAAATGGATAAAAATGAATTTCGTGTGTTAATGAAACGCTGTTTTTTGATGAAAAAAAATGCTACTTATACCAAAGTGGCTTGATGAGTGTTTTCTGGACTCTGCGCCAGGCGAAGCAACCATTTGTAAGTGGTTTGTTAAGTTCCGTACAGGCCATATGAGCACCGAAGACGATGAACGCAGTGGACGTCCAAAAGAGGCTGTTACGGACGAAAACATCAAAAAATTCACAAAATAATTTTGGATGACCGTAAACTGAAGTTGATCGAGATAGCTGACAATCTAAAGATATCAAAGGAACGTGTTGGACATGAATGTTTGGGCATGGGGAAGCTATGTGCAAAGTGGGTGCCGCGCGAGCTCACAATCGACCTAAAAACAACAACGAATTGATGATTCTGAGCAGTGTTTGGAGCTCTTCAATCGTAGTAAACCCGATTTTTTGCGTCGATATGTGATAATGGATGAAACATGGCTCCATCATTTCACTCCTGAGTCCAAACGACAGTCAGTCGAGTGCACTACAGGCGATCAACGCCTATTTTTAAGCAAAAGACAAATCGTACTACAAAAATGGTATCGAAAAGTTGGAAGATCGCTATAATCGGTGTATCGCCCTCGATGGTAACTATGTTGAATAATAAAATCGAGTTTTGTTAAAAAAATGTGTTTTTCTTTAAAACGATACGAACTTTTAAGCCCACCTGGTATTCCCTCCGAATTCGAACTCGTCGTCGATTCATAAATAAATATTTTGGTCAAAGACGGTAGATAATATCCATCCCTTTAAGAGATGTGCCAACGAGAAACCAAAACTTTAAGGCTTTCAAAATTCATAAATTAACTTCGTACTACCAACTTCGAAAAAACGCCTGGCGTTTGTCTTTACTACGAAACTAGAAAATTATTAGACAGTTCTTTAAAAATGTTGTAAACAAATCAATTCAATAAATTTTCTTACTTTACCGACAACACGAATGTTTTTACATTCGTGCGACAACTTACCTTTTTTACTAGAAGGGGTTGAAATATGAAAATAAGTGCAAAGTCCATTTCATTAATTATAATTAACTCCATGTCCGTCCGTCCGTCCGCTGCTTTAAATGGTTAATAAAATTTAAATGGCAATCCGATTTCATGACACTTTCAAAGTTTGTTTTTTGCATCGAATGCTAGATGGTATTAGTTTTTGAGCGAAATTGATATATGGCAACACTATTTTGAACCCCTTTTTCGTCAAAAAACGGCAAAATTTGGTAAATGAGGACAAATCATATAGAACAAACTGCTGGGCGAATTTCGACAAAATTCATACAATTTACGTACATGACTCTAACTTAGAACTGATTAGTAATTGTGACACATTCGAATATGATAACACTATCTAGGAACACTTTTTATCCAAATATATGTATCATTTTTTCGCCCTCACTTTACAGCCAAAACCTCGTGTTCAATTGTGATGAAATTTGTAAAGTTTGTGCACAGTATTAAGGCCGAACGCAGATGTGATTCAATTTTTTTTAGACTACATTCACCACGTAGCGAAGAGAATATAACGGCGGTAGCTGAGACGTGCGTGATGACCGTGACCAATCGATTCTACGCCGTTCTCAACAGCTCGATATGATAGTTACGTAGCTTAGCTGGGCTCGCTGAGCCCGTCGCACACTAAGCTACGCGGCGATATTTTTCGTACATTCACGCCATCAGTTCTATTTAAGCCATCAGAGAGATATAATGTGCGAGTGCAGCATCGAATTATTATTACTAGACCTTTTCCACTTGACGCTTACACATTTGTGTCTACAAGATACTACCACAAAATAAAGAAGCCATACTACACTTTTGCAAACATCGCTTCTACACTGTATAATACCGAAAATACACATATGTTAGTGTCAGCGATGCCAGCGAAGCTCGTTCGCGTAGTTGAGGCCTAAACTACATTCAACGAGCTTAGTTCGTGTCGATCATAACCAGGCGACGTAGTTTCAGAGCTTCGCTGAAGTGTGCGACGAACCAATGCAAATGCTGAATTTTTTACTTTCAGCGAGAAACTTACCATATCTTACGTAGTTTAGCTCGCTTAGCTCAAGTATATGGCGGGCGTTATTCGCGTCGTGTTTTCAGTGAATGTTCTCTTGAAAAATTTTATGATATACATATGTTTTGTATATGATATTATTAGATTCGTTTTTGAACTAACTTTTACCGCCAATGTCGCGGTCAATTATATTTTATTTTATTTCTGTTGAATAAGGGGTGGGAGTCTTTTTTACTAACTTTCTTTGTATTCTAATATATTCCTTCTACTTCCTACCCCAACCCTAATGATGATAATATCACTTTAAACTACACTCGGTGGTTCGTTTATTCATTGCCTTATAAATGATTACATGGGATACTTGGTCTAAGCATATATCTGAAGTGTTAGAAAATGTCTGGCTAAATGGATACGTCATTTGGGCCGATGAACAACGCGAAGAGTATTAAGAGTTACCGTTACATCCAGAAAAATGCACGGTTTGGTGTGGTTTATGGGGCTGGCGGAATCATCGGTCCATATTTGGTCAAAAATAAGGATGACCGTAACGCAACCGTCAATGGCACCAGATATCGCGCCATGATAACGAGTATTCGCTACCCGAAATTCAAGCCCGTAATCACGGTGATATCTGGTTTCATTAAGACGGCGCTACTAGTCGTACAGCGCGTGAAACAATAGACATATTGAGAAATCATTTGGGTAAGCGTATTTCACGTTTTGGACGGGTGAATCAGCGACCTAGATAGTGTGATATCACACCTCTGCATTATTTTCTTTGGAGTTACGTGAAGTCTAAAGTCTACGCGGATAAGCCAGCTACGATTGATACCTTGGAAGCACACATTATTCATGCTATTGGCCAGATTTTAGCCATAATGCGCAAACAAGTGGTTCATAATTGGACCTATAGAATGGGCCACCTAAAGCGTAGTTGCGGCCAACATTTCAATAACATTATCTTCGGAAAATAAATGAGGTTTTCCGAAATGGGCTTTCAAGTTCCCTTTTGTAACTCCCCCGATCCCCAACCTCCCCGGAAACAAACTTTCTCCACATTTCAAGTAATTCTCTACAACATATCAAAAATCGTTTTTTTTTTGCTCGATGATAGGACGGACAAAATGAAAGTAAAACAGACGGACTTCCCTTTTATATACATTAATGATCATACGCAATAAAGAATGTTTTAAGTCATATTCGCATACGAAATAAATTGATTTGCGGCTTTCAATTTATCTTATACTGGAGTTTCAGTTGATCCTATTAGGGCGCGGCTTCGTGTAAATTTAATTTCAACCAGTTAAAACATTCTAATTGACAATAAAAAATGTGACATTAGAATTTACATTTTGACATTTATGTATTCGCTGTCAGATTAGGAAAAATAGAGCTTAAGCTCTGGATATTGGTAGCTTAAACTTTAGTCAAGCTCTGGTTAATCCGCACTGTGAAATGCAATTTGCAGCTTAAGTAATACTTAAGGAAGAAAGTAGACTTAGGCCACCACTGTGAAATCGGCCCTTAATCAATTAGGGCTAAGCCAATTTTTTCCTGCACAATCCTTAGATTGATTTTACCGAAATTCGGCATAGTATCGTCTATTTATGTAGTCATTCTACGAAATTAACTTAAACGAAATAGCGGTACATTGGCTTATAACTTCCATCCCTCTGGCCCGATGTTCCTGAAATGCAATATCAAATCGAGGTAAAAAATTATCAGCTACAGGCTCATTATTATCGAACAACGCACTTTATAGTTTCTGTAACGGATGGACGGACATGTATAAATCGATGATTATTTGAATGCGTTTCAAATGTAGTGACAAGACAGGGCATAAAAATGATAAGCATTCTATTTCTTTTCTTTTCGTTTCTTTATGGATGGTATAGTCTGTTTTTTGTGTGACCAATATTTTTAAACCATATTAAGACAATTCTGGGCATAATCTTTTTTACCTTTTCTTCGCTGCTTCTTCGCTTTTTACGAACATTTTTAAATTATTTGCAGGGATAGTCCTTGGATTTGCTGGTATGTACTTGAACATTACATATAAATACCTATATAGTTGTTCGACGACAAAGCAGAATACTTGATTGAAAATTAATTCCTTTCATGTTTCACGCCATTGGTTTTCAATAACATACCAGGTAGGCTGAAAAGTTCGTATCGTTTTAATTATCCAAAATTATTTTGTGGATTTTTTTGATGTTTTCGTTCGTAACAGCCTGGACGTCCACTGCGTTCATCGACTTCGGTGCTCATATGGCCTATATGGAACTTAACAAATCACTTACGAATGGCTGCTTCGCCTGGCGCAGAGTCCGAATAACACTCATCAAGCTACTTTTTGGTATAAGCAGCATTTTTTTTTCATCAAAAAACAGTGTTTCATTAACACACGAAATTCATTTTTATCCATTTTCTTCAAAATAACAAAAGTTGCTTCACTCAAAATGCTATATCTCACAAACTAATAGTCCGACAGCTGTCAAATTTATACACGTATTTTTTGAAGGTTGGTACTAACGAAAAATAGTATGGAGTTAATTCTAGTGGCGCCCTCTCATAGAAACGATACGAACTTTTCAGCCTACCTGTTATGCCATTGGAAAAAAAACACTATAATTTTGTCTTAGAAATTACAGGTGCTTAAACAATTTTTTAATGATTTATTCAAAAATCATGAATGAAAAGAAAATTTTATTTTAAATTTTTTTATTAAGTCTTTAATTCCAATAAAGCTACAATTGTTTTAAAATCGATATTTGCAAACTGAATCATATCCTGGCTGCTTGGCAAGCAGAAATGCATTCGTTTTTTTCATAGGGAAAAAAAGTATACTAAATAGAAAGTAATTTTTATCAAAAAAAATATAGTAACTTAAAATCGGCCTATAGCCGATAGAAATGGTAGAAATGGGGCAGAAAAACAGTCAAAACTAACATTATTTCAATGTTTTTTCCTTATAACTTTGTTCCTACTTATCATAATTTCTTCCAATTTGCAGATATCCTAAACCCTGCTAGCAGAAGTCCAATCTGTAAATTTTGCTCAAATCCATGTATTAGTTTTTAAATTACATCCAACAAACTTTGTAAAGAGGGTTATTTTCTCCTAGGATTAATTCTTTCTCCTTTATCCTTGGACCGATTTGATTGAAATTTAACATGGTATCGTCTATTTATGTAGTTAACCTATGTAATTAATTTAAACAAAATTGATTCACAAATTTTCCAATTAAACCCGAAAAACAATTAACAAAAAAACGACAAAACTTTCTGGTCACCCTAGTTTTTTCTTTATTTGTTCCCCCTGGATCGATTTTGCTCAAATGCAATACGAAACCAAGGTAAGGAATAAGCAACTCACATTCTAAATTTCATCAAAATCGGATAACGCGTTTTTGAGTTATCTCGTATACGGACGGACGGACAGACGGACGGACGGACGGACATGCATAAATCGATATAATTTTTGATTCCTGACACAACCATACCATTAAAACGACCATTATTTCGATGTGTTACAAATGGAGTGACAAAACTAATATACCCTCTGGTAGTACCTACCATAGGGCATAAACACATATTTTATGGTAAGTTATCTCATTAAGTTAAATTTTATTCGGATTCCATTCTCAGAATTCTAGATCCGAAATTAATTTAAAGTGGATTCATTACAAATTTGTGAAATGTAGAGTTAAGTCTGTACAAACTAAATTCTACGAAATTAATTTGTCAAAGAAGTAATAATAAACTTTGTACACATATACATACTATACAGTGAGCGTCAATTTAAACCTAACACCTAAAAATTTTGACTTCTGTTCCCAATATTTTTAAAACTATGAATGGGAATTGAATGAAAAGTTATCCTAGAAAGCTTAATTTGTCCGCTTTATGAGATATTTTACCAAGCTTTTATTAACTCGTTTTCTTGTTTGTTTGTTTGTTTGTCCAGTACAAATCTTGCAATCGATTTTTAACTAACTTCCCGACTAGACTAAACATTTGAAACTTTTAGAATAGCTCAGAACATGATGATAATGCATTCTTTTAATATTTTTAGCCATCGATAAATGGTATAGGTGCGAAATATAGGGCATCCAATTTGAGTTTCCCATGTTGGCAGCACTATAAATCACGCAGCTGTCAATAAGTACTTGTTTCCAAACTGTCAAATGTCAGTTTGCAACAACACATTTATGAAATTGATCGCTTAACCACCGCTCAACGCGGTAAAATTGTTCTATTGTTCAATTTCTGATTTTTCAAAGAAAATACACTTCTCTGATGAGGGACAAATCCAACTCTCTGGATGTGTTAATAAGCAAAATTGCCGAGATCAAAATCCTTATGAGATTATATATAAATAATATAGAGACACGAGACACGAGACACGAGACACCATTACATCGCCAAAAAGTGACTATTTGGTGCCCATTGTGGTCAGGCAGCGTTATTGGTCCTTAATTTTTTGAAAACGATCAGGGTCAGATTGTAACAGTCAATGATGAGCGATATCGGAACAAAATAACCGATTATTTCTGGCACAACATCGAAGATATTGATGTGGGAGATATGTGGTTCCAACAAGACGGTGCAACTTATCACACAACGAGTGTAACGTTGGATGTTTTGCGTGAAAAGTTCCCAGGTCGTATTATTTCACGTTTTGGTACCGTCAGTTGGCCGCCAAGATCATGCGACTTAACGCCGTTGGATTTCTTTTTGTGGGCTCACGTTGAAACTCATGTCTACCCCAACAAACGCGAAACGTTGGAGCACCTAAAAAATAATATCCCACTAGTCATCGCCGAGCTACCGCCCGAAATTTTGGAAAAAGTCATTGAAAATTAAATCGAAAGGATCGGCTATTGCAAAAGGTCCAGAGGCGGTTATTTAATTTATATTGTTTTTCATAATTAATGAAGTGATTTGTGATTAAGTAATAAGTACAATATATTTTGTTAAATTTTTGTGTTTTATTTGGTTTTCAAGTTTGGAAACTGAAGTTGGATCACTCTTTCAATATTTTTACTTTTTCCAATTAGAATTATAAGAAAATGTACATTTTTACAATTCAACATAAACACTTACCATTTTTACAGGTTTCAGATAAAATATTATTCCTATACGAAATTTAGTTTTTTTTTTTCAAATAAATTCACAACTTCACAATTTCTTTTCTTAATTTATTTCTTTAAAAGAAAGATATCACTTTCTTCTAGACTAGATAAACTATATTTTTTTTTTTTATTTATATTATATTTTTTTAATTCCACCAAAAAATAAGAAACATAAAAAATAACAAAAAAAAAATAATAAAACACCACAAGCAAATTATTCACAATCACAAATCTTAGAACAGAATACTTTCTTTTTTAGAAAGAAAGTACCGAGGAAAACAACAACACAACGAAAGAGAAAAGAACCGAGTCACAATATTTTCAAATTTGTTTTTGAATTTCACACACTAAAAAATACACCTGAAAATATGAAAAGGACAAGAATTTATTAATAATGAATTTTTTTACGTTTTTAAGTTCTTATAAATGCGCGACTTTTTTTTTTTTTTATCTCGCGGTTTTACTACGAATTTGTTCGAACTGTCCTGTAGCTGATTTTGGTCATGAAAAACCAAAAGGATCTAATACGTAATGGATAGTCATTGAAGGTACAAAAATAGATTTCTTTGTTTGCAAGTGAGAAAAGGTAGATAATTGATTTCTAAGTTTTAAATCTGTTAAACCATAGACTAATAATAAAGATTTCCAACGACTGATTCTTTTTGTACAGTAATATCTCGGTACAATATAGATTCATCTCTTTCTTTCACATTAAACTTCTTTTCATCTATTCTTCTTTAAGTTCACCTACAACAATAACACTGAACATCACTCTGCTCATTTGGCTGGGACATCTAGGTATAATAATCTATGGTTAAACTGTTATAGCAGAGACGTCAAACTCATTTGAGTCGTAGACAATTTTTTATACTAGTGTAATTTCTGAGGATTGCACACAAAACTGCATATACAGGTCGGCATATAAATACAATTTCTCACTAGGAATTTTTGATAAATCCTTTCTCCGAATACCGATTTTATTAGGTTGCAATTAAAAGTTATAAATCTTTAATGAAGTGTGCTGTCGAGCGAATGAGGGTAAACGAGGGAAAATTTTTATTATGGTGCAGCATAAGTATTTTCCCACTTTACCCCGGAGCCCCGGATTTAATTTGCGTAAAAATCTCAGATATTCTGGTTCCTACAGGTATGACCTATGCCTTCTTCGATAGGGAATTTAATTATGAATTAAGTAAATGGTGCTCCACAAGAAACATACGATTTTAATTTTGCAGCATTTTAGTTTTGTCAACAGTAGTCGCTTGAAACAAGTCTAAATAATGTTATTGTTCCTTTGTGTAGCTAAACAAAATTTTAGTGCTAAACAATTTTAAACAATAATAAATCATAAATTTATCCAAAACTCTTGTCCCCTTTTTGTTGAGTTTTTAGCTTTCACTGAATGAAAACCCATTTTTATAGTTATTAGTATTAACCATGACTACAATCTTAAATCTTATGGAGAAGGCTGATACCATATGATTTAACATTGAAAAATTTAATGGATTGAATTTCCAGCTGGGAATCGTTGCTAAAACGACGGGACGAAATCGAATCATATTTGAAACAGCTCATTTATGGTCTTCGCAAACGGTAGCAAGGCCAGAACTCACACTAAGAAAAGTGATGCTGTGTGTGTAGTGGGATTGATAAGAAATTGGTCACGAGTTGCTGCCACCAAGTCAAATGAATAATTTAATTCTATATTGTGAACAACTAGAAAGATTATGGCAAGCAATGTTTTCCATTACGAGAAACACTAGACCCCCCAGACATCTTTGGCGATTCTTGATAAATTGAGAGTACTTGGCTGGGAAGTTTTGATGCATCGACCCTATAGTCCGGACACTTCACCATCGGAATACCATTTGTTTCGGTCACTTCAAAACTTACCTAATGGTGAAAAGTTGATTTAAAAAGAGGCCTGTGAAAATCACTTGGTGCAATTTTTCTCTCAGAAATCACAAAAGAACACACGAGAACAAGCACCATATTTTGGCAGGTTTTGATCACGGTAGAAGCGTGTGAAGATCATCTCAAAAATATATATCCACTTAAAATTTTATAACTTTTGTCTATAGAAAGATATTGGACTTTAGTAAAAAATATTTTAACCATTACCAAAGTCTCCTGGGAAAAAAGTACACCACAGCCCAGAACTTTTTTTGGGATTATGTGACACAAATTGGAGTATACTTTACATATTTATATTTATAACATTCTAAAAAAGCAAAATAAATATTCTTTTAAACTGGCATACATGTGAGACGTTAGGCTCCGATAACAAAATGATGTGTCACACATATGTGACTGGGTTAAGGGTTAAGGAAGGAAAGATATGCAAACAATTCTTTGTTAAACTTATGGCGATTTAAAAGTAATCAATGAAATTTAAGCAAAAATTTTTTAGATATGAACAGAAAAAAGTCTTAACATTTTTAGTTATCATATGATTAAAAAAGAATATCAACGTAACTAACATTCACTTTAAGCTTTTGGTTAACATCTCATTATTTATTTATATCAATTTGAAAATAGTGCAATGATTTTCAATACTCTCCTTGCACACTTGCAAATCTTTGGTTCCCAACCGACTTGTATTGAAAACTTTTCAGTTAAAGATTACCAAGAAACTTGCCTTTAAAGTATTATCATCATCGTAATAAGGATAATTTGTTGTCTCATGGAAATTTTTGCGGGTCACAAAGAATTAGGCCGAGGGCCATATATGACCCGCAGGCCAGCTTTACTTTAACACTCATGCTGTTTTATATAGCATTGAACCATGATCAAGGATAAACATTATATATTGTATTCAATGTTAAACTTTATAAATCACAATACACTCTTATAATTTGCACTTACAGCGCAACCCACATTCACACAGAAATTTGTGTATTCAAAGTTAAACACTGAAAATATGTAAAATACCGAAGAAAAAAACCTTTTTCTTTCACTGGAAAATGCAATCGTGACATGTTTTTCAATGAATTTTCAAATATAGAATCGAAGAGGTTCGATTCGAAATGGATTTCTTCGACCAAGTTTTTAGAATTTTTATTTATTTTTTGTCAAAAGAAGCCTTTATTTTTTGCTGAGGGTTTTTCTACAAAATATGTAATGTCGAGAATATACTATGAATATAAAAACAAAAGAAACAATAATAACATAGAAAAGAAAACCCCTATCAATCTCTCCTAAATGAATCTCTGTCAGGTTTTTTTACTTGAAAGAAATTTCACTTTTTAATTGAAAACAAAAAAAAAAAAAATGACAGTACAAAAGGAACTGATTTAAAATCGAAACCAATTTTTTGATATGGAAAAAAAAAACTGATATACTGCGTATACACGATCCAAAATACTAGTGTATATATCCACCACCTGGACATTCGTAGCAAACTGTTGTTAATCAACTGAATATTTTTAACGCGGATTTTTCTATAAAACTTTTTATTAGAAAAAAAAAATAATATAAATCACGACCAAAATTTCGGCACACAAGTTTATATCAATCGACGAGTCGGGTGCGACTGATATAAATTGTTGTTTTACATTTCCAAAAGAAATTACAACCCCTAAAAACGAAACGACAAAACGAAAGTTTTCACAAAAAGCATCGATTACACACGAAAGCCAAAGCTTTTTTTATAAGGGTTAAATTTGTTATCCCCCTAAAATTTATTCTCCTTGTATATTATAGATCACGTTTGTAGTAACTTAAAGGAGAAAAACTCTAAGCTTATTTATAGATACAAACGCTTTGGAACGTATTATAAAAGCTATTATCAAAGATGTTGTAATATATAGATCTCTACTCAAGAAAAAATGTATGTGTCAACTTTTCGAAAGCTCTCCTGAGAGACGTTTTCCGCTTTTGGTCGGTATTATTTGGGTAGTTAATGACTAGAATTTAAGATCAGGAACTTTACAGGCTTATTCTGAGCCCAGTAATAACGGCCATAAAATGACATCACCGTCATAACTTTTTTTAAAGACTAACCTGAAGTTCTGACTGTCATAACATGATATCAGTGTCATAACTTTTTTTTAAGACTATTTGGTATTCTGACCCGGTCATAACTAATAACTGTCATAAATATCATAAGTTCTGACCGAAAATACTTTACATCATAACGAAATTTTATGTGCTCTCTGAGTGATTTGATTGATAAATATGGAATAATTTCCACCATTTTTTTAACACACAAATAATTTTACACCTATGGAAAAATTTTGATACCTATACAAACATTTTCGAGCGTATTTCTCAAATAACCATGATAAATCGCTCGAATTATAACAAGTTAAACTGTTATAAATTCATATTCTGGACATAATTATGACCAGTTGATAGGGGAAACCGCTGCCACTAGGAATTTCTTAAAACAGCCACCATTTCACCCCATCGTCTAGGAGTGGCCCAATGCAAAATCCATAAACTTTTGGTAAAAGCCATGAAGAATTTTCATTGTAACGAATTCCAGTTTTTCTTTACCAACAATTTTTTCGGTCCATTTCTTTGTTTCTGCAATGGGATTATCATTATTAACTAAAATTCTATAGAACATTTTACCAGAGAATTTATGACTCAGAAACAACACGTCCAGTTATCGATAAACAAATCTTCAACTTTAAAAAAGAACTAGAACCAATGCATGCAATAATTGCGTTAGAATTGTCAGCGGAAGTTAGTTCTTTTTTTCTTTGTTTTACTTATTGTTACCAAATTAACACCAAATTTCATTATGGCACAAATATTCCAGCATCTCTATAGGAGAAATTATTTCACAGGAGGAAGAAATTATATCAGATTCCGATCGAAGAAATTGAAACTAATATGAATTGAATCAATAGTATTTGAAACTTATCCGCCAACAAATATTTGGACCCACAAATTCCCGCAGTTTGCCACAAATTAAAATAGAAGTGCACTAATTCGTCCAAATATACAACATCCAAGGAGCTTACTTAAAACAGACTAAGAAATTTAAAAGATCAGGAAATCACCAATTACAATCAGTTCTTGTTCTCACGATTCGATTTAACAATTTTTACAGAAAAGAGCCGTTGGGAACTTTATGATCCAATAAAAACTTAAAATAACTAATAATACAATAATAATAATAATTATGCCCTATGGTAGGTACTACCAGAGGGTATATTAGTTTTGTCACTAAATGTGTAACGCATCGAAATAATCATCGTAGAAAAGTGTTAAGGGTCTGGTTGTGTAGAGAATCAAAAGTTATATAGATTTATGCATGTCCGTTCGTCCGGCCGTGTGCAAGATAACTCAAAAACACGTCATCCGATTTGGTTGAAATTTAAAATGTGCGTTGGTTACTTCTCTAACTGGATTTCCTTTCACTGGTATTCCATTTGAGTTAAATCGACGGAGGGAGAGCGAAGTTATTAAGCAAAAACCAGGGTGACCAGAAAGTTTTGTCGTTTTTTTATATGCTTTTTTGGACTTAATTGGAAAATTTCTGAATCAATTTTGTTTAAATTAATTACTTTGGTTAAATATGTAAATAGACGATATCATATTAAATTTCAGCAAATAGGTCCAAGGATAGTGGCGAAAGAAATAATCTTAGGGGAAAATAAGACTGTTCATAAAGTTTTTTTAATGTATCATACTTTAAAAACTAATACATCGATTTGAATAAAATTTGCAGATTAGATTTATGCTGTTAGGGTCTAGGTTACTTGCAAATTAAAGCAAATTTTGAAAAGAGAAAACAAAATTATGAAGAGAAAACCTTGAAATATTGTGAGTTTTGACAGTTTTTCTGTCCCATTTCTGCCATAGGGCATCAAAAAATCGGCTATAGGCTGATTTTAAGTTACTATGTTATATGTTTTTATTTAATTTTTTAATTGGAGATAAATTAAAGAAGAATAAAAATTTTATATACATTTTTTTTAATCCTTAAAAATTGTATTTAAACAAATATATAATTGTTTAGCTATCTTTTAGATACAATTGAGAACAGGTAATTTTTAAACTGGCAACGAATGTAGAACTTTTTTTTTGAACACTAATAGTAGAGGCAGACATAGGGTATTCATACCTTACTATCGATACTACAGTATAGCCTTGTATCATGATATAAAAAGACATTTGAAATTCTGCCATTTCAGCGAGAATATGGGAATTTCTTTTCGCTCCTCTTAAATCCTCTATACGATTCCTACAAACATCTATAAATGTTGAGGTTTCATTAACCGATAAAATTTTGCGTTTTTCTTGACTTTTTCCATTTTTTTAAAATAAAATTTTCAAAAAAAAAAGTGTAAACATATGTCAATTGCTCAGCTTTCCTACAAAATTCCATTCGCTATTTTCCGCTTCAATAAAAAGGCACGACAATCACTAAAGAATAGATTACAGTGGCCGAAAAAATTAAGTAAAAATGGAATACCGTATACTTTTTCGAATTTAAATACCAGATTTATGCTACGTAGTTGAAATGGTATTCGGCTAGTATTCGACGACACACATATGGTATACGACATGGTATCCTTAAACTATGGTATGAATACCCTATGTGTGTCTCTAGTATAACATTTAATTCAAATGCAGTAAAGCATTCAGCTCACTAAGGAACGCAATCATAAAGTTTCTTCTTAAGCAGTCTTTTACTGTCAGAGAAGTCATTCACGTGATTGGTTCATTTTTCCCATACTCAGTTCGATGAAAATTTGATGTGAGAGCACTCAGTCAGTCTAACTAAGTGATCTTTGGTTAACGTTCAACTTTATTTCTACCAGAATTTTTGGGGAACTAATTTCACCAGTCAAAAGTTTATGAATGAAAACAATATCTGCAACCACCCTTCTTTGGAGAGAGAGACTGGGGATCAATAAATTTAAGGTGGTCACTGTATGGTGAAAGAATGAAGCTATCCTGCCATGGGAGACCGTGAAGTGCAAATCGTGGAAACTTCCGCTGGACTGATTAGATTCTGTCAATGGCTACCGCAAGGTGTGGAGATCAAACCTGACTGGCAAATTTAAGCTTTGGTCGAACAAACAAAAGGTATAAGAACTTAGTAACATACGGATCAATAAATTCTTTTGACCAACGCTTCATAAAACCAAGCATAGAATTACTTTCATTGACTATATATTCAAAATGGTTCTTGAATCTGAGTTCCTAATCACAAATTACTTGTACAACTTTACAAATGGAAGATCCAGTGAGCTCATAGGAAAAATGAATAGGGGTTTTTTCCCTAGTGAATGAGATAAATAGGCATTTGTTCACATTGAATACTAGGTTGTTTTTACAGCACAATTCATCAAGATCTCGTTGCAATGAAAAACAATCAGAAACTCTTTTGTATAATTTCATGTCATCAGCATAAATATTGAGGATGCTTTTAGTAATAACCCAAGAAATATCGTCTATGCTAATCATGAACAAATGAGGTGCTAGGTGACTTCCCTGGGGTACTCCAGAAATTGCAATAAAAGAAGTTGACACTGCAGAACGAAATTAGATTTTATATTGTCTATTTTCTAAATAGGAATTAATCCACTTGAGAAATATATGTGGAAATCCCAATTTACACATTTTTAATAGAATAATTTTCTGAGAAAGGACATCAAAAGCTTTATTGAAGTCAATGTAGACTGCATCAGCCTGATATCTTTTTCCACCGCAGAAAAGTATGTAGAGATAACTTCAGTTATATTCGTAACAATAGATTTCTTTTTCAGAAACCCGTGCTGATTTTCAGTACTAAAAGGTTTGTAATGAAAATAAAATTCATCATAAACAATAGCCTCAAAAAGTTTTGGAATACATGAGAGCTTAGCAATTGCTCTGTGATTTGAAATCCCATTTTTGGAACCCTTTTTATGGATTGGTCTAATAAACCACTTTTTCCAAATATTAGGAAATACACCGGAGGAGAGTGATTTATTGAAAAGGATGAACCGAGGTAGAGCTAAAATTTTCGCACATTGTTTTCGGACAACTGCAGCAATGCCTACATGTCCAGGGGAGACGTCCTCTTGGAGTTTACTTAATTGGGTTTCCATAGTTTGTTCTTGTATTTCAGCACTGGAAATATCTGAAAAAAACGACATTTTACATTTGGTAACTTTCCAAGTTCCTGATATATTTTTATATTTGTGTATAAAAAATTATTGTGAAAACGCGTTCAGAAATTTTTTCTGAAAGGACGCGTACGGTTAGGAAAAAATTTAATCCTGAATTGAAGAATTGGAATACGCTATGGTAAGTGATCTAATTTTTTTACAAGAGTTCTGATTTTCACAATCGAAAATCTAGTCTAAATATAACAATAAATCAAAAATCAATCCTCGGTTTTGAGCCTACGAGTTCAAGCATATTTTCCTGAAAAGAATTTCTCCTTTAAAGTTTAAAAATTTTTTAACAAATAAAAAGAAAGTAAGTAAAATTAAGTTTAAAAACGTTATGTATGTATGTATGATATGTCCATTTTTTAGGTGATTTCAAATAGCAAAGGGGATAAACACACAACACATAACATAACTCCAACATTTTTTTGGCGAAAACGTCATCTTGCGTTATCAACTTTCCTGAAATACAGGAAAAGGTAAATGATAACTTTTTTGGCACATATCGAAGCTTTTGTTTTTTTGTTGCAGTAATGGAAATAAACAGATAATTTACTTAAATTCTGAAAGTTACCAGATTTTGGTTATTTATTATTATTTTTATTGCATATAAATAGGCAAACACAAAATTTACCACCCTTTTATTCGTATAACAAAAGATGTGGCTTAATGTTTGAGCCGTTTGTTTTGAAAGTAGTCTAACCCCACTTTTTTGATTTCGAGTTATGAGCACTTTTGTAAAATGATTCCAATACAAGTTGTACTACACAGTTCAAATATAATTAATTTTTCGGTGTTTTTGCGATAGATAACTAACTATTAAACTATTTTAAAAGAAGGTCCTATATATGTATCTAATATGACTTTAGTTCGCTCAGCTAGTTTTTTTTATAAAGTGGAATTAGGCCACTTTCAATATAAACGGCTCATATCTATACATATATCATTCGAAAGCTATTGATGAGGAGAAGTGTTTAAACACAAAAAGTATGTTGATATATGGTCGTTGAGTCAGGTTGGACAGGTAAAAGATTCCCATATATTTATATGGGAACAACAACAAAATATATGGGAACAACTACAAAATATATGGCTCACAGTTGTGTGCTTTACGAATTTGTGTAATGAAGCAAAGGAAATAACTGAAGTGTTTAGAAGTTTTTTATTCAGAATTATCTAGAAAACAGCTGTTTTTTTTTCTGGACGAAATTCAAGAAAACAATTGAAAAAGCATTGATGTTTGGATTTGTAAATAAATAAGTGTCAGAATTAGAATATCATATTGAAATTCACAAATTTAAATTCTAATTATTGCAATCGATATTTTAACTATCATTTTATTGGGTCGAATTTCGACCAATGGACGGTACTAGTTCAGATTTATTTGCTAAAAGCAATACTTTAAATAGCTGTTTCGCACAATATTAATTGTGTGTTCCATCAAATACAAATCCTCGTTAGCTTAAACACAAACCGCAAATACCCATGGAAAAGAAGCGCTTCGAAAACCTCACTAGCTTAAACACAGAAAAACCGTAAGATCGAATAATTGAAAATCTTCAACAGTAGAAAATTATGGCAATACTTGTATGTATACAAAAACGGGCTTTATTCGTTTTAGTCCCTGTAATATCCTTAATTGACATTACAAATAATATTTCATTTTATTTCTTTATTTAATATTCGTTTAATTATTTATTGAGTTGAATTACATGCATAGATATAAGCGAATTATAAGAGGTCTTGTCACTCTGCCTGTTACTGATCGACTGCGCTGATTTACTGCCTGATTACAACCATTTACTTATTCTAGTACATTACAGTCCCGAAACAACAACATCATTATAAACTGCAAAGTTTTTTTTTCTTGTTTTGTTTTTTGGGTTATAAAATTTCGTGCATTTTGGGATAATTTAAATCAGCCACAAGAGATGAATAGTGTTCGTATAAGAAAGTATGCAGTTCTAGTTTTGACCATCATAATACTAATCATTTATTTTCTCTGAATTTTTACTATCATATGATAGTATTTGAAACACCATTCTCAAAACTAGCAGGGATTTTGCCATTTTTGTATGAAATTGATAATTTTTTAGAAATTTTTTTTCAATATTTTAGATAAAAAAATCGTAATTTATTTTGATACCTTACTTTATAATGAAAGCATGGGTATAAGAAAATATTAATTATACAAAAAATTTCGATGATTTTAATTTAAAATTCCTTTGAAATGATAAAATTCCAAGAAGGTAAGAATTGAGATTCATTCTCCCCATAGCTCTGTAATGTGTGACCTAAATAAACTACACGCTTACTTGTATTTCCTTACACGGTAACATGATTGAAATCATCTGCACGGTCAACTTTTATGCGAAAACCGCAGGTTTCTAATAAAGTCATTCAAGAAGATTCGATACACTTCATATGAAAAAAAGTTGAAAAGAAAGTCCCCGGTGAGAAACGGAAAGAAAATGCAAAGAAGAATAAAATAGAAATCGAACGTGTAATACCAAAGTGTAATTAATGATAAAGTCCGGAAAGCTAGCGAAGAAGCCAGAAAAAGCACGTGGCAAACGGGGGAAAGAATACGCAAGAGTACATATATTTTTCATAGGTAAAATCCATCAGCAAGAGAGAGAATGAAATGTTCTTAAAAATCAGATGGAATCTTATGAATTACCCTTGGAATCTAAAATATGTGACCAAATCTTATAAATTTCCCACACATACCAGAAAAAAAATATGCACCAAATTTTTTTTTCTGGTGTGTGTGCATTTGTTTATGAATTTCTGCCTGTGTTTCATTGTTTACATTTTAAAATTACCCAAAAGCGAGAAATGGGATGTTTTTTAAAATAATGTGTCTCTTTCACCCATACGTAAAATAGTTCTATCTATGTCAGCAGTGGATAGAAAATTGTTTGAGAAAGAACAGGTAAAATTTGAAAAACGGCGGTACGGTAAGGATAGGAGCTTTCCAGACTTTATCATAGTTACACTTTGGTAATACTCTGACTAGCGGGATAAAGGATAGTTCAGGAAAAGAAAGAAAAAAAAAGAGAGAAAAAAGAAGATAACAGAAAAGAAAAAACAGGGGAAAAATTTTGGTTGGAGAGAGTCAGTCTTGTTTGAACGTTGATACAGGAGAGGTCGATTTTTTGGATCGTTGAAGGAAAAATTTTAACAAATGGAGAGTCCTGAAAAGAAATAAAAAATAAAATTATATGAATGAAAGAAAAAAGGAAATAACATTAGAAATAACGTAGTGCTGTTCGTTTTTAAAGAAAAGGGGAAAAACGGGAAAAAACCCAAAGGATATAAAATTAGTGAAGTTTTGTTTTACAAAGAACTAAGAAAACAAGTTTTAAGGAAAGGAAGCACATTAATTTTGAATTTAGTTTTGTAGCGAATTTTGCTACAAGGACTGGGAGTGCTTTTGAACAGAAGTTCACCAGCCCTAAAACAAATAGTATTGTCCTTTTAATGATTAATAGGAAAATAAAATAGTATAGTCCTTTTTTAACAGTTGTTTGAATTCACTTTATTATTTTTGTAAAATACATAAAGATGTCTTAAAAGAACAACCGCCGCCTTTATTTTGGTATCGAAACAATTAATAATATAGCACTTCATAGCACTTTTTTTTGTTTTAATTTTTATGCAATAACAATGAATTTCATAGAAAATGTTTTATATTATTAATTTTTTTTTGAATTTATGACTACATATTGTATTAAAAATTCTATAAATTCGTGCATTTTTAATGCCTAAAATATTGTTCTTTTATTTTTGTTAAGTTTTGGGTGATCACTTGTTTTAATTGAAGCTTCTCATCGACTGAGCTTTTTTACCAATTTCTGTTTTCTTCTTTTTGCTTTGTTAATTTTCAAAATTGCCGAATTCGCACTTTCCCACAGAAAAATCGAATTATAATTTATATTTTTCGTTTTCAAGGTAAAAGGTAATGCACTTAAAATTATGCTAACGCATCATATTTTGCATTACCTTTTGAAAACAATTGACTATGCTTCTTTTTTTTTTATCGCGAGTCATAATACAAAGGAAATTAAGTTTCCGGTGTGGTTTTTTGTGAAATTCAATAAATCGTATGATTTATTGTTTTAGAAATTAAAAGGAATTAAATTTCGATCTTTCTGTGAAACTTTGGTTTTTCTTTAATCTTTACAGGGTGTACATAAAGAATGGTAATGAGTTCAGCTCATTACAGTTTAACGAAACGAAAGGAAGTATTAATATTCAAAAAGGAAAATATATAAAACGTTTTTTTTCGTTCTTTTCAAATTATATATATACTAGGGGGTTTACCCGTCCTATGGCGGGCACCTAGAAATTTCAGTCACTGCAAATTTACAAAATTTATTCAAGCGTAGCATCTTAATTCACAGCATTGTGGATCTTTTACCCCGTTCTCGTAGCACCTCTGGCGATATATTTCATGCCTTAAGTCGACCTATTCAGAATGCACACTATTTACCCCGCAACACCCTGAACGAAGAAATTAAATTGATCCCATTTCCGCCGGTTGGTAAAATAGCTCCCGTCAAACAATAGTATACTAGTACTATATAGTAGGGGCCTAAACAACCGCAGCGCGAAAGTGGTGAGAGAAAGAACTATTTTATCTTCGACAGACAAAATCCCCATGAAAACCTCCGAAACATTGCTGAACATTGTAATCGCTTGTGACCTCTATATAAAAAGTACAAAAGTTTCTATTGATTCCAGGGCTAAAGCGGTGAAGGGTAGAACTATATTGTCTTCGGCAGAAATAGTGCCAATGAAAACTTCCTCAACTTTGCCGAACACTGTATGTGTGACGTCTATATACCAAGTTCCAAAATTGTATTGACTCCAGCGCCAAAGCGGTAAGAGATAGAACTGTTTGGTATTCGACGGAAATAATTCCCGTGGAAACCTGCATAACTTTGCCGAACATTGTAATTGCATGTGACCTCTATATAAAAAGATTAAAAGATTGTATTGACTCCAGCGCCAAAGCGGTGACAGATAGAACTATATGGTCTTCTACAGAAATAGTCCCCATGAAAACCTCCACAACTTTGCTGAACATTCCAATCGTGTGTGACCTCTAAATACGAATTCTAAAAATTTGTATTGCATTCAGTGCCAAAGCGGTGAGAGCTGGAACTATATGGTCTGCGACAGAAAAAATCCCCATGAAAACCTCCATAACTTTGCCGAACATCGTAATCGCGTGTGACCTCTAAATACGAAGTTCGACAATTTTATTGACTCCAGCGCCAAAGTGGTGAGAGGTAGAACTATTTGCTCTTCGACAGACATAATCCCCATGAAAACCTGCACAACTTTGCCGAACACGTGTGTGACTTCTATATAAAAAGTTCGTAAATTTGTATTGCCTCCAGCGCCAAAGCGGTGGGAAATGGAACTTTGCCGTGTACGTTAGAATATCCGGCATAAAAATCTTAATAAGATTGCCTCAGATCAGAATCATGTCCGATGTATATTTCAGATTATAAATGTTTTCTGAAATAAGCTTTCAAGCCCCCTATGTGTCCCTCCGACCCCCAGTCTCCCCGGAAACAAAACTTCTCCACGTTTTAAGTAATTCTCTACAACATATCAAAAAGTGTTTTTTTTTTTTTTTGCTCAACGCCGTTTCTTTCCGGACAATATAGGACGGACAGAAGGAAGGATTAGCCTTTTATATATACAGGGGTGGGCGTAATTATTTTTACACTTGAAATTTTTTGAAAAACGTTCTTTGCATGCCGATTTTATTGGGTTCCAATTAGAATTTTCAACATTTTTTTTTTTGAGATGTAGCAGTGATATGTTCAAAAGTCAATAGCAAAAAAGGGGTTGAAAAGGGCTGGAGGTTTTTTATACACAGCAGTATAAACTTTTATTGGCATAGGGCATAAGTATTTTTACACACAGTACCAGTGTCGGAAGTCTTGTGTTTTGGTCAGTATGTTCCGTTTACTTAATAAAATTATTGAAGGAAATTATTATCTAATATTTAATCTTTGGTATTTTAAAAAAAATATTTTTGGAAAAACTTTCAAAATGGGGAAGACAAGGGAAATCAATGTGGAAGACCGTGCGACCATTGTAACGAAGTTTGAGTGTGAAATTTCTGCTACTAAAACCGCGGAAACTTATCAAATATCATGGTAGAGTGTTTATCTGCTATTAAAGAAAAAGAAAGAGTTAGAAACACTTGAAAAGATCAAAAGAATTTGCAGAAATAGAGTCACAAGTGACCACGAAGTCAGGCGTCTTGTCGGTTTTATTCAGAAAACTCGTCTATTGCTCCATATAAAGGAGCAGTAAATTCAAATTAAATTTAAATCAGCAATTCCAGGCGGGCGAGGGAGTTGCTGAGATTAACCGCCTTAGTGTGACAGATAAACATTCTGCTGTTCAGTACCTAATTGATACTGGCGCGGACATTTCTGTCATTCCTCCATCTCGTAACTACATCCGAAAACCAAGTGAGAGAAATTTGTTTGCTACTAACGGATCGAGAATCCGTACATATGGTGAAAGACACCTGAGGCTAGACCTTAGCCTTCGAGTAGAAATTCGTCATTGTTAATGTTAAACTTCCAATTCTTGGTTTAGATTTCTTGAGCTATCATGAATTGCTTGTTGACGTCAAGCACAACAAGCTTATAGACACAAAAACAAATTTCCAATTAAATACGTCTATTCTGTCAATTTCTCAGGAATCACCAAAAGTGCACAATCTTGAGAAGTGTTTCGCAGAAATTCTCGCTCAGTTTCCGGAATTGACTACTGTTAATGAAAGTATGCCGCTAGCGACAGATTCAAAAGTATATCATCACATCGAAACAAGAGGACCTCCGGTATTTGCAAAACCTCGTCGTATAACAACCGAAAAACTGAAGGATGCTCGAGAAAAATTTCGGCATATGGTTAAATTAGGCATTTGCCGACCTTCAAAATCACCGTGGTCTAGCCTGTTACACTTGATCAAGAAATCGAATGGTTCGTATAGACCATGCGGCGATTACCGGCCATTAAATGCAATTTCAATTGATGATCGTTTTCCTATTCCACATATTCAGGATTGCACACAAATTTTGCATGGTAATTCAGTTATTTTCAAAAATAGATTTAACTAATGTGTTTAATCAAGTTCCAGTTAATCCAGAGGACATTCCAAAGACCGCGATAATAACACCATTTGGCCTTTTTGAATTCGTATACATGACCTTTGGACTTAAAAATGCGGCCCAATCATTCCAACGATTCATGATGGAAGTTTTAGGTGATTTGGATTTCATCGTTGTCTACATTGACGACATTCTAATTGTTTCGAAAAACATGGAAGAACATCTCCATCATATCCAAATTGTATTAAAGCGCCTTCGTAAGTACAAATTGAGGATTAACATATCGAAGTGCGAATTTGGCAAATCAGAGTTGAACTTTCTGGGACACCGTATTTCAAAGAAAGGAATCGAGCCATTGCCAGAAAAAGTTCAAACAATCGAAAATTTTCCACTACCCAAACTGGCTATAGAATTGAAACGTTTTCTTGCCATGATCAACTACTACCGCAGGTTTATCCCGCACGCTGTCGAAAACCAGAGTATTTTACATAAATTAATACCAGGAAACAAGAAGAATGATAACACCATAATCAATTGGGGCGACGAATCGAAGAAAGCGTTCGAGAAATGTAAAGAAGACTTAGCAAAGGCATCATTACTGGCTCATCCGGCAGCGCACGCCGAACTTTCACTAAGTGTTGATGCATCAGATGTCGCAATTGGTGCAGTGTTACATCAAATCATTAACAATTCACATTAACCACTCGGTTTTTTCTCAAGGAAGCTAACATCGACCGAGAGTAAATATTCAACATACAATCGCGAGTTACTAGCCATATACTCGGATGTCAAACATTATCGACACTTAATTGAAGGCAGTGTTTTCCACATTAAAACCGATCACAAGCCACTTATTTTCAAGCAAAAACCCGGAAAAGCATCACCGAGACAATTGCGTCATTTGGACCTGGTGGGGCAGTTCTCAACTGATATACGTCATGTATCCGGCGTTGATAATGTCGTTGCGGATTGTTTATCTCGAATTTGCAACATCACCGGCCAATCGTTAATCGATTACATTCAAATAGCAGGGGAACAACAACATGACCCTGAACTCCACGAATTGTTAAAAAAACAAGGCAAGTCATTCACTACAATTAAAAAAAGTAATGTTTTCTGATTCTGTTACAGAGGTATTCTGCGATATTTCCAACGATATCGTTCGACCTTATATTCCAACAAAATTTCGCAAAGATGTGATACTTAAATTTCACCAGCTTTCACACCCGGGAATCAGAGCTTCTACAGAATTAGTTACTCAACATTTCATATGGCCAGGAATTAAGAAAGATTGTACTAAAAGCATGCGTCAATATATCGCTTGTCAGATGGGCAAAGTAAATCGGCACAATAAGTCACCGATTTCAACCTATATTTTGCTGAACTCCCGTTTTGAACATATTAATTTGGACATCGTGGGCCCATTACCGATATATAAGGGATACCGTTACATACTTACTTGTATTAACCGCTACTGGAGGTGGCCAGAAGCAATGCCCCTTGTCGATATCACTGTTGATATAGCGATAAAATTATTTTATTTTGCCGCTTAAGTTTGTTTTATTAGCGCAGCCTCACGCTAATTAAGTTGAAGAAAAAGGGTTTGTTGGGTTTTAAAATTAAACTGAATTTATTTGACAAAAATTCTGGAATTTACACAATTTAAATGCTGAGTATACAAAATTCTTATATTCTAAATGTGGGAATCGTACATTTATAAAAATTATCCAAATATCAAATTTAATTAAATATAAAAGTTTAATTTGATATTTGGATATATGGAATTGAAATCGGAGTATTTTATTTTGAACAATATGAGTTTTTTATGCAAAAAATATTATTGTGGGAATTTTATCATAGAAAAATTTACGCGTTGCACAAAATAAGTCTGGGAAATATCTGTTGGTTTTTTACGACAAAAAACCAAATATTTGATATAACTTAACATTCTCCCCCGCCTTGAAAATTGCCGTTTCAAGATATACTTATAGAGTCAAGTTGAAAATCCGTTTGTCGAAGTGGCCGTTGAGGTGGATGCTGTTTTCCGGTACATTTCTTTATAATTATGGTCAAAACATATGATGCTATGAGAAGAGAAATTAATAAGGAGGAATAGCTGATTGAGAAATGATGAATGTCCGTGGAGTCAATGTCTTCTGGAAATATTTCTTGATTTTTTATAATTCTTATGGCGTCCTTTAAGTTTTGAATTTCCTTTGTGTTGTTTTTGGAAAGATAGGTGTTGCTGCCCATTCTGATTTCTTGGTTCTCTAGATGCTTCTCGATGTTGAAAGCAGTAATGTTCATTGAGGGTAGAAATGAGTTCCTGATTTCATTCGTATGAAAGTTATGAGAGCTGATCATGAGTGAATCTTGCTTGATGACGCAATTGGTGTTAAACTTCAGCAATCCTTTACCTTTAACTATTGTTCGATGTGTGCTTGCACCACATACAATGTATAAAATGTATTCGTGATCAAACGAGTATATCCAGTGATTTGGATTATGCAACTGGATCCAAATTTTGGATGGGACTGTGGTTTCAATTGCACAGCTAGCAGGAAGTGTTTGCTGATGGTTGAATAGACTCAGTTCACATTGATCTTGTCCTGCTTCTTTGTTATGAATTGCATGTTTCTGTTTGCATAAATACCTTTGTTTTTGACTAATTATACAAGCAGACAGCTCGTCGTCAGACATTGAGAAGTGTTGGTCTCGATGAAGGTTTACCACTATGTATTCAGCAGTCGGTTTTATTAGGATCAGTTTCCCTTCCACAACTGTAGGTATGGGAATGACCTTGAATATTTCATATATTTCCTTAGCTGGAAAAGGAATATTTATGCTAAAGATTATGGATTTAGATGTTACTCTGGTCCTTGCAGACATTAAATGATATAATTCTAGTAGATCTTGATGATCGAATTGTCCAGGTATCGTTAAAGTTGCTGGCAGATTTTCCCTTATTACATTTAGTTGTTGCCGAAGTTGTTCAGTGGTGAGTAGTAAGGGATTTAGTTTTCCATTATGAGTGTCTGTTACCACATCTATTAAGGCAGATTGAATTCCTTGGTAGCTGACTATAATCAGTGTTGCATGAATTGATAGTGAATTAAACAATTGTACTGTTTTTTCGTCGTTTAGTTGGTTACTTATGTTTTTAATATTTAAAAAAAGCTCGGTTATTAGTCGGTAATAACTAAAAACTGCTTGTCTATATGTTCTTCGTCCTTTTTGATGATATTTGTTGTTGAGTCGATGATGGATGTTTGGTTTTTTATAAGTTCGAGTAGATGTCCTTCATTTGTTTTAACCTTTTGTATAGTTTCAGAGAGTTGAGTGGCATATTCTTGATCTAAAATTCCGAATAATTTATTGGAAATAGTCCCAATGATGTCGAATGGCGATCGTTTGGATCTTGACGCTAGACTACCACTATTCCCTTTGACAAGGATCTCGTTATTATTCTCGATTGTTTTAAGTTGATGCTCAAGCTGTGATAATATGATCAAACAAAATTCCTTGTAGTCTGTCATTACGTTACATAATTTGTCTAATTTATGCATACAGTCATGAAGACCAATTAATTCCTTCCAATAGTTTTCCATGTCGTAATACACGATGAGTTTCCATTCATCTGTGACCATATTTACTTGTCCTATACCTTCAAAGTATATTCCTGGATGTGTATGAAACGGAATGATTTCTACTGATTAGTTCAACAGACTGCTGAAAATTTGTGGTATGATGCTTGTCACTAACAGAAGTGTTAACAGTGGATTTAATTTGACTATTTTTTGTTGTTTTACTCTATGATCTCGGCTGGCAGTGATTTTGTCTTGAGTTGTATTTGACTGGTTTTGATGAGTTCGTTTTAAATGGTTTGTTTCTGATTGACTGTCAAGCCATGCTGAATTTATTGGTAAAAATCTTCCTTGCATAGGATGCCGTGGTTTCTTTAACGGTACTTTTATAAATCCATTCGACGTTATATTTTTTGATGGCAATGCATATTTCTTCTCTTTTCAACAGACTAGATGTGTTGATGAAGACTGTGGGATCTCTTTGCTGTTTGTGATTTCTCCTTGCTCCAGTATTGGATTATCATCTTCTGATGGTAAAGGACATACCTTATGAATTGCTCTTCTTAGGACTCCAGATGTAGTTCTAACATCAACTACTCTTATTAATCCATCACTACCTGGATGAGCTTCTATGATTCTTGCCATTTGCCATTTTAATGGTGGTAAATTTTCATCCCTTATGATGACCAAAGTTCCTGGTTTAAGTTGTTTGACTTCTTGCTTCCACTTGGTTCTAGTTTGCAATTGTTGTAGATATTCGTTGGACCAGCGCTTCCAGAATTCTTGGTGGATAGTTCTTACTAGTTGCCATCGTGATAAGATAGTTGCATTGTTTGGTTTGGCTTGTGGGTCCAAGATTGTAGTTAACGGTTCTCCAATTAAGAAATGACCCGGTGTAAGAGCTTGGACATCGTTTGGGTGTGTTGACATTGGTGTTAAAGGTCGTGAATTTAAAATCGCTTCGATTTCAGTAACCACTGTGTTAAGCTCTTCGAATGTTAGTGAGGCCCCTAAAAGTACTCGTCTCAAATGATGTTTGGCTGATTTTACAGCTGCTTCCCAGAGCCCACCAAAATGGGGTGAGCGGCGCGGTATGAAACACCATTCGATTTGTTCATCTGCGCAGTGATTGTTGATCACCGTGTGATGTTCTTTACTTGAAAATAATTCGTGTAACTCTTGTAGTTCATTTCGTGCACCTACGAAATTGGTTGCATTATCGCAAAAGATTTTTGCTGGTCTACCTCGTCTTCCGATAAAACGCTTAAGCGCACCTATAAAGGCGGAGGTTGTCAGATCGGAGACAACTTCTAGATGGGTAGCCTTCGTAGTGAAGCATACAAAAACTGCGATATATGCCTTTGTGGGTTTTTTCCCTCTAATTTTGTAGTGTATATGTATTGGACCACAAAAATCGATGCCCACATTTACAAATGGTCGTGCTGGTTGATAAACCTCCCATGAGTTGTGAAATAACCTTTGGTCGTGCTCTGGAACATATAATGCATTGATGAACTATCGAGTGTGCTAAAATTTTCCCTCGTAGTGGCCAATATCTTTGTCTTGTTATGGCCAATAAAGCTTGCGGTCCTGCATGTAAATGTTGCAAGTGTAGTCGCTTCATTAAGAGTCTTGTAAAGAGATGAGAATATGGTAGAAGAACAGGATGCTTTGCTTCAAATGATAAATTACTAGCTTGAAGCATACCACCTACTCGTATAAGACCGTGATCATCTAAGAAAGGGGTTAGCGTAGCCAATTTATTAGTTGGTTGGACATATTTCTCTTTTTGTAGTTGTTTTAACTCTACTCCAAATTCTTGTTGTTGCATTTCTTTTAGGATGAATATTAGGGCATCTTGAAGTTCGTTTGCAGTAGGAACCTTAGAGAGTCTTCTTTCGTGTTTCTGTAGTCTTATGTTTCTGGAGTTGCTTCTTCTCTGTTTCAACATTGATTTGACTGATTGAAGTGTCTGGCCACTTACTTTCTGGACGTTGTAAAAATTCAGGACCATTAAACCAGATACTAGATGCTAGCAAGTTCTTTGGAGTCACACCCCGAGAAATCAAGTCGGCTGGATTCATATTGGATTTGATGTGATGCCATTGGTTAACTTGCGTTGATTCTTGGATGGCTGCAATTCGATTCGCAACGAAAGTTTTGTAGGAGGAAGACTCTGACGAGATCCATGACTGAACAATGCTAGAGTCAGTCCAATAGTAGATTTCATCAATTGTGATGCATAGAATTTTCTTTAAACGATCAACCAGTTCAGTCATTATTTTGGCAGCGCACAATTCTAAGCGTGGTAGTGTTGTTGTTTTGGTTGGAGCGACCTTTGATTTTGCACATAACAAGTGTACAGATATATTTGAATTTTTGTCAGTGGATCGTATGTAAATAGCGGTCCCGTATGCTTTCTCGCTTGCGTCCGCAAATGCGTGGAGTTGTATATTAGCTGTAGTTGAGCTGGAGAAAATGTGTCTTGGAACTGTTAATGAATTTAAATCGCTCAGCCCTTGGCGGAAATTTAGCCATTTTGTATGTAGTTCCAGTGGTAAAGCTGCATCCCAATCTAGTTTCATTAGCCACAATTGTTGTAAGAAGATCTCTGCTAGAACTATTACTGGATTTACTATTCCTAATGGATCAAATAGATGTGCGATATCTGCCAATATGGTTCTTTTGGTTATTTTCTTTGCTATTGGCCATGATATTTTAATGGAAAATAGATCTTGCTTCGGCATCCAAGTAAGTCCTAATGTTTTAATTTGATCACTCGAGCCGTCTTTTATGTCTAATTGTACTTCTATGTCTTCTTTTGGGATTGAAGCGAGTAGTGCAGGATGATTTGTGCGACACTTTCTAAGGTTGAATCCACCTGAACTGAGAGCCTGTTTTAATTGATTTTGTGTTTCAACGGCTTTAGCTAGATTGTCATTTCCGGTCATTAGATCATCAACATAGAAATCTCGTTTGATAATTTTAGATGCTAATGGATATTGTAGAGCATGGTCCTCAGCTAAACGTTCAAGGCACTGAGTTGCTAAATATGGTGCAGATGTTGTGCCGTAAGTTACAGTACGAAGCCGAAAATATTTAAGTTTGTCTTGAGGATTGCCTCTCCATACAATGAGTTGAAAATTTCTATCTTCTGGAGCAACCAAAATTTGGCGATACATTTTTGCTATGTCTGCCGTGAAGACATATTTAAATAGCCTGAATCTTATCAGAATACTAAATAACTCATCCTGTATCGTAGGGCATGTATATAAAATGTCATTAAGTGACGTGTTACTGGAGGTTTTACAAGAACCGTCAAACACCACCCTTAATTTAGTAGTGCTACTGTCCGGCTTAAAAACACAATGATGCGGTAGGAAGTAGTACGGCACAGAGATTGTGTTAAGTTCAACTTCTTCCATATGTTTCAAATTTAAGAACTCATGGATGAAATTCTGATATTGTAACTTTACTGATATATCTTTGGCTAGTCTTTTTTCAAGACTCAAAAAACGACGTATAGCTGTTTCGATTCGCCCAACTTGGATGGTTGTTCGGAAGATGGTAGTTTTACAATGAAGCGTCCAAGTTGATTTCTCGATATGGTTTTGTTGAAGAATTGAACACATAAAAGTTCTGAATGTGATAATTGTTTTTTGGCTATTAGCGTTTCTTCTAAAGTCCAAAATTTCTGTAGCTGATTGTCTAGCTCGCTGGTGCTGATTCCACAAAATAACTTCGATGTGTTTGACGTTTGTGTTGATTTTCCAAAAACTATCCATCCGAACATGGAATTTTGTAGTGTAGGTAAACTTCTGTGCAATTTAATTTGGCCGACAGACATTAATTCACAGTATAGTTCAGCACCGATTAATAAATCAATGTGCCGCGATTTGTTGAAATCTGGATCAGCGAGTTGTATATTCTTAGGTATGGGCCAGGATTCGATATTAATGAAACGGCTAGGTTGTAATGAAGTGATTTCTGGTAGCACAAATACCTCCAGTCTTGTTGAATAAGCATTCACCTTTGATTGTAATGAAATGTTGGCCCTGCGTTGTATTTTAAGATGTGAGTAGCATATACCATTTACATTTAATTGTTGATTGCATCCGACGATTCCTAGCTTTTTGTATAGCCTTTCAGATATAAAGTTCAATTGACATGCGGAATGTAGAATTACTCTACATTCGATTGGATATCCATTTCCATCCGTTATCTTTACAATGGCTGTGCCTAAGAAGACGTAGCCTGCAGAGTTATTATTGTTTTGAAGAGCAACATGAGTTGTGTTAATTTGTGTTGGTGGAAGGTTTTCTAAATTACCAGTTTTGTTTGCAACATTCGGTGCTTCGATATGTAGCAATGTGTGATGTCGTGCATGACAGTTGAAGCAATTTCTGGATGAGCAATTTTTGAGGAAATGTCCCCTTCCTAAACAATCGGTGCAAAGTTGAAGCTCTTTAGCTGCATCTAGACGTTCTAGTGGAGATAGTTGAAGAAAAGGTTGACATGCATTAATACGATGCTGCTGTTTCTTGCAGAATAGACATGTGATTTCCCTTTCCGATGAAAAAAAGCAGAATGTTTACTTGTATTCTGTTTTCCCTGGTGTGGTTTCTCCCCTAGTGTCTCTAGCATTTGAAATCTGCATTCCAAAAACGTTAAGAACGTTGTCAAATGTTGAATGGAACGTGGTGATTCCAACGAATGTTCAAATAAGCGATGGGTTTCACGGTGTACCTTACGAAGCAGAATGTGGAGAACTATCGGATCCCAATTTCTCGTATCTACTCCAAGATTTTTAATACCTAATAGGCATTCTTTCGTTGTATCATGCAACTGCTTGATTGCCGATGATGACTCAGAAGTTATAACTGGTTGTGATAAGAGAGTGTTAAGCAGAGCTGCTAGTAGAAGTCGTTTGTTGTTGTATCGATTTTGTAATATATCCCATGCGGTAGTGTAATTTTCTTCAGAAATTTGTAGATGTTGGATAAGTTTTCCTGCTTCTCCTGTAATGTTTGCCTTTAGATAGAACATTTTCTGTGAATGTCCCATAGGTTGGTTGTGTATTAATTGTGTGAAAAGATCATTAAACTCTCTCCACTTCAAGTAGTCTCCGTCGAAGGTGGGCAATGTGACCTTAGGAAGCTTGATTTGTGCTTCCATGGAGGTTTTTCCGTTCGATGGAGATGCGCGATCGCATTGTTCTTGTAGTTTAATGATGATTAGCTCAAATTGATCCTCCTCAGCCATAATGTCATTATGTAGATTGATAATATTTGACCAATAGTTGTTGATTGATTTGATTTTTTGTTGACAGTGTATCTTTGAGTATGATGTATCAAATGATGATTCCAGCGGCTGAAGGAAGTGTTCCAAAGCTGCAAAGGATGCACGTTGTAGACGTATTCTCCTTTTCTGATCTTGACTGCTCTTCTGGTAGGTGGTTAGAGATTCCTCTGGCTTTAACTTTTCATCATCTAGTTTGTATAACTCTTCTTCTAATGTGGTTTTGGCCGTTTTGTATATTGTTTGTACTTGCGTGTAGAAATCGGACTCGAAATAACTATGAGTGGGATTTTCAGTTTTTATCGCCAGGAGTTTTGAATGACGATCATTAAACTGGTTCCATTCCTGTTGTAATCGTTCTACTCTTGTTGTTAGATACGACTCAGTCTTTCGATTCTTGGGATCCTTCCGATAGTTGGTAATAATTTTTTCTATTTCTTTACCACATTGGGATTGCTCTGCTGTAAGCTGTTCCATCACGTCGGGGTCACCAAAATGTTGATATAGCGATAAAATTCTTTTATTTTGCCGCTTAAGTTTGTTTTATTAGCGCAGCCTCACGCTAATTAAGTTGAAGAAAAAGGCTTGTTGGGTTTCAAAATTAAACTGAATTTATTTGACAAAAATTCTGGAATTTATACAATTTAAGTGCTGAGTATACAAAATTCTTATATTCTAAATGTGGGAATCGTACATTTATAAAAATTATCCAAATATCAAATTTAATTAAATATAAAAGTTTAATTTGATATTTGGATATATGGAATTGAAATCAGAGTATTTTCTTTTGAACAATATGAGTTTTTTATGCAAAAAATATTATTGTGGGGATTTTATCATAGAAAAATTTACGCGTTGCACAAAATAAGTCTAGGAAATATCTGTTGGTTTTTTACGACAAAAAACCCAAATATTTGATATAACTTAACACGCTATCTTGTGTGTATATAATGTATATGTACATATGTATATAAAATCTATATAAATAAAATCGTTTCTGTACGTTTGTACAAAATCAATAATCTCCGAAAATCCTTGACGGATTGGCCTGAAATTTTTACTGAATATCCTATGTAATTATGACCTGGTTTATATATAATTTTTATGTTCCTATGCGGTGGCGTGCAAAGCAATAATTTAACACAAATTTAACTATGACTTGTTTAGTGTGAGCTGTTTAATTAAAAAAAACCTGTCACGCTTTGGTATTTGCGAACTTTTCGGTAATTATCTCTTTTGGAATTGATTCCAGTAGCTCAGATTCAATTGAAAGTATAGCCAAATTGCTCAAACGTTTTTGGCCCATGTTTTTGCACTCGCAATTTTGACGCCCCCCAAACGTGCCGCCCGAAGTAACTGCTTCATTTGCGTCGTGCTTTGCACGCCGCCGTTTCTATGTAACATCTAAGTGTTTTAAAAAATTATTTAAGATAATGTATCACTAACACAAAGCCACAAGCTTCGTGAAATCCATGCATTTCAAGCGAAAATATACCAATGTATATCAATTTACAATACATTATGTACACACACAAAATAGTGATACATTAATAAGGTATTAATAATGTCATCCCCACACAGAATAATATTGAATCTTCTTAGTTTGTAGTTCGATATCAACGAGTGAACATGTAATATTTGTGAAAAAGGTGTGGCTACAATTTTTTCTTTTTTTATACCGTTGGAAAAAATTAACGGTTCTCTTCGAAGTTTTTTTCCCAGTGAAAATAAAAAAAAACAGCTTAATATTTTGACAAAGTTTTTGTTTTTTCAGTGGAAATAAAAAATAAACTCTGATTTTTGTGTTTTCATTTCAATACCATTTTTGGAAAAAGATATTTCTTCTTCCTTTAACGCTTTTTCTTCAATTTTGTTGGCATCGTAGATTTGAAAATTCTTTTCATGGTCATCGTTGGAAATTTGGCTCTCAAAGAATTTTCTTTGACTGCGACAACGCTGGTAAACTCTTATGACATGAAAAATTATAAGACTCAGTGCCCCCAACACATTTTATTTCCTTTCTTTGCCTTCGATAGCGTCGTTGAAAAACAACGATTTTTCTTCGTTTTCGTAGCTTCATTGGAATCAGTGCTATCGATCTGCTTTAGTTCATATAAATAATGCCTCGCAGGTGATCAAACTTAGGTCGTCGTACCTGTAGAGCGAAAGCAGTGCGACGAGTAATTGTAAATCAAACTGAGGAAGAACATGCATCAGCGAACGACCGAAACAGACAAAGATTGGTTCAAATACGTGCCGAGGAAGCAGCAGAGTGACGTGCAGCCAGAATTTAGGATACACGGTTGCGAGTACGGCAATGGCGTTTTGCAGCTTCGTTCTGAACAGAATGAACGGGACAGGCTGAGAGTGGCTGTAAGACGTCAACGAGAAACTGCAGATCAACGTCAAATAAGACTCCGTGCACAGCAATCACGCGATTACAATAGCCTTGTATTCCGGTACTACCCAGCTGATGATTATAGTTTGAGCCCGCATGTTTTAATCGTTACTATGACTGAAGTGTGTCCTTATTGCAAAGCTCTGAAATTTGATGCAGAAACGAAAGGAATGTGTTGCGCCACCAGAAAAATTAAACTGCCTCAACTTGGAGAACGGCCAGAGCCATTAAAAACTTTGCTGGCGGGATATACCGCCGAATCAAAGCATTTCCTATCGAACATCAGGAAATACAACTCATGCTTCCAAATGACATCGTTCGACGCAGAAATCGTAACAGCTCAATTCATGCGAACTTTCAAAGTGAAAGGACAAATTTATCATAGGGCTGGCTCCCTGCTTCCGTTCCCAGGTGGTGAACATAAATTCTTACAAATGTATTTCATCGGTGATGACAATGATGATTTGAATGCACGCTGCGGAATTTCTACCGATATAAAAAGGTCCATCGTTTCCCAACTGCAAGAGCTTCTTCACGGAAAAAACAATTTAGTGCGTTTTTTCTAAACAGCAATTGATATGATGCCATCTGATTCACACAAGATCGTTATTCATGCTGACAAAACGCCTGCTGGAGAACATGTAGGAAGATTCAATGCTCCAACTGTAGATGAACTGACAATTGTTATAGTCGGAGATCAATTCCAACGTAGAGATATTGTTCTTCATCGGAGAAACGATCAATTGACAACAGTTTCGGAAACTCATCGATGCTACGATGCTCTGCAATATCCAATTATTTTTTGGGATGGATCCGATGGATACCACTTCAACGTTAAGATGATAAATTCAGTCAGTGGCGAAGAAACAAATAAGAAATGCAGCACAATGTACTATTATTCATACCGATTAATGATTCGAGAAAATGAAGAGAATCACATTTTGAAATGCCATCAATTGTTTCACCAATACATCCTAGATATGTATGCAAATTGAAACAGAACATTTGATATTCATCCGTTTGAATCAGACCAAGCTTCGCTCTGAAGAATACATTCATTTGCGAGATGCAATTGTAAATGACGGTAATACAACTAACGTTGGAAGACTAACGATTTTGCCATCTTCATATATAGGCAGTCCACGTCATATGAATGAGTACGCTCAAGATGCCATTGCGTATGTCCGTGACTACGGGCGTCCAGATCTATTCATTACATTCACATGCAATCCAGCTTGGGACGATATACAACAGTCGTGACGAAAAATATGATAGATGGACCTTGCGGTACACTGAATCCAAATTCACCGTGCATGATAGATGGAAAATGATCTAAGCGATATCCTCAAGAATTAGTATCCAACACAGTTACAGGAAAAGATGGATATCCTTTGTACAGAAGAAGATCAGCTGAAGATGGCGGCAAATTAGCAACCATACAAATGCGAAACGGTGAAATCGAAGGAAATAACCGGTGGGTTGTTCCATATTCGCCTTTGCTATCAAAAACATACAAAGCGCATGTTAAAGCAGTAGGCGAGGATTTTTTCTACCTTGAATTTTCTCGTCGAAATAATTTATTAATCAAATTTTTAATCTAGAAACCTTAGAACATTTTCCTTGTTTTTTAATTTGTATAATTTTTCTGTCTTGTTTAAAAATCTCGATTGTGAACACTTAAAATTCAATAGAATAAAACTAAATTTTATAACGATTAATTTTTGGTTTTATTGTTTTCAAAACTTTGTTGTCGTTTCCCACATCGCGAAAAGGCTCGCGATTAAACATTGGTGACCCCGACGTGATTTTTCGTCGCTTTTGGCAATAACTAATTAGACATTATAGCGAAAATAGTTATCGCAGTTTTTACAATAATTAAATTTCATAATTTGTTCGTGTTAAAGACAATCGAAGTTTTTATAGTTAAGAACGATACTTTGTATCACTACAATTATGCCGGAGATTGATTCGTTCAAAACCCAACGGGCATCAACCAAGGGATGCATTACCAGAATCAGCACGTATCTCGATAAAAATAAAGATGTTGAAGTAGACGATTTAGAATGTCGACTGGCCCTACTTGAAGCATATTTTTAGCAAGTTTTGCGAATACAGGATTCAATCGATATTCTGGAAGCAGGTGACGAAGGGCATTCAAGAATTAGAGGGGAGAGTGAGGATCAGTACTGCGATATTAAATCCAGGATTTTAAAGAAAATGGGTAGTGGACGCAGGAGCTCTCTATTTTCAAACGTCAAGAAAGATAGTGCACCTTCGACTGCATCAACATCACTTAAATCGAGTCTACCGAAAATTCAATTACCACAATTTTCTGGAAGTTATACTGAATATACAAATTTTATAAATTCATTTTATAATTTAGTTGATTCTTCGCAAAATTTGAACAATGTGGAAAAGTTTCAACATATAAGATCGTGTGTGGTTGAGGAAGCTTTCAGAACCATACAAGGTTTAGAAGTAAAGGACAAGAACTATAAAAAAGCATTACAATTGTTGAAGGATCGGTATGACAATAAGTATATTATTTTTCAAGCTCATATAAAAAATCTATTTGATTCTCCAAATGCATCTAAAGGATCTGTTGTTCAGATTCGTAAGTTGATTGATAGCATTAATTTTAATTAACAATCCCTCAAGTCTTTAGGATCCGGCGATGATTTTGTGAATGCTATAATTCTTCACCTAATCAAGAATAAATTAGATGCTGATTCTTATGAAAAATGGGAAGAATCATTGGGTTTTAACCATCTACCCACATGGACAGATTGTTCGATATTCTTAAATAAACGTTGCCATCAGTTAGAAAATAGAGAAGCTGGGGGTAAAATAACTCAGACACGTACCACAAACTCATCGAGTCAACATGGTCGTCCAGCCGCAACTCGTGGTGCTACTTCAACAAGTTTGGCAACAATAAAGGCAATTTGCAGTATTTGTCAAGCTACTGATCACAATATATACAAGTGTCCAAGTTTTCTAAATTTGTCTATTTTAAATCGATTTCAGCAAGTTAAGACATTATCGCTTTGTTTAAATTGCTTATCAAAGGGCCATTCGATCAAAAATTGCTCATCGTCTCGATGTAGGGTCTGCAGCCAGCCGCACCATACTTTGCTTCATCGCTATAATTCTTCAACCTCTTCAGATGCGAGTAGTCCGACTAACCAACAAATAAGTACAACAACATCTAATGAGGAAATTGTTACTCAAACAGCATTGCACAGCTCATGTGCCAAATTAGATCAAGTTATTCTAGCTACTGCGATTATTAACATTAAAAATAATTGTGGTGAATTTCTTCCAATTAGAGTTTTGTTAGACTCGGCATCACAACTGAATTTTATGACGGAAGCTCTGACTCAATTCCTTCATTTGAAACGCAAGCGAATAGAAGTTGAAATTACTGGAATAGGTGAAATTAATTCAAATGTTCAGTATAAAACAAATACAACAATAAGATCCAGAAATACTAATTTTGAAACACATGTGGAGGCATGTATTTTACCCTGCATAACAAGTGTTCAACCAGAATGTCAAATAAATATTGAAGATTGGAATATCCCTAATAATATTCAGCTAGCTGATCCTGAATTTCACGTTCCACAAAAGGTTGATTTACTGCTGGGTGCTGAATCATTTTTCCAATTCTTATCAGTTGGTCAGATTCAACTTAGCGATGACCTTCCTACTTTACAGAAAACAGTTTTTGGTTGGATTGTTTCAGGTCGATGTAGAGTTTCAAAGTCATACAAAGGACTCTGCCACATTACTGCTAACTGTTCGTTTGATTCTAGTGAGGAGGCATTAGCAGGACAAGTCGAAAGATTTTGGAAAATTGAAAATGTTGAAAATGATTTAAATTATTGGACTCGTGAGCAAAGGGAGTGCGAATGCCATTTCCTAGAAACAATAACACGCGGTAAAAATGGTAGATTTATAGCTAGATTGCCTTTTAAAGGTGATCCAAACACTCTAGGAAATTCAGTAGAAATCGCGCGGAAAAGATTCTTAAACATTGAACGAAGACTGAACAGAAATCCTGAGGTAAAGAGTCAATATATCAAGTTTATGCAGGAATATGAAAGCCTTGGTCATATGCAAGTTGTAAACCCAAAGGAAATATCGTTGATTAAATATTTTATTCCGCATCACTGTGTTCTTCGGCTAGAAAGCTCTAGTACCAAGCTTAGAGTAGTTTTCGACGCATCATGTCAAACTAGTTCAAATTTATCATTAAATGATTAATTAATGGTAGGACCAACTGTTCAAAATGATTTATTTTCGATCATCCTTAGATTTCGATGCCACAAGTATGCAGCGACAGCCGATATTAGCAAAATGTATCGACAAATTTTGATCTCATCTGAGGATCAAAAATATCAAGGTATTGTGTGGAGAGAAGATTCTTCTTCCAATATTAAGACTTACGTATTAAAGACCATCACTTACGGGACGTCATCAGCACCTTATCAGGCAACACGATGTTTACAATTGTTGGCAGATGAAAACGTTAATGAACATTCATTTGGATCGAAAATTATTAGTTCGGATTTCTACATGGACGATTTAATTACTGAAGCCGCATCGCTTGAAGAGTTAAAGGAATTGAAGCAGCAAGTGGAGATTATATTGTATAAAGGAAAATTTGAATTGAGGAAATGGTACTCAAACCACCCGGAATTTTTAGAAGATATACTTGTAGATGAAGATCATCGGGAAAAAACATTCCAATTTTTTGATTGCAATGTTATTAAACCATTAGGTATACTTTGGGACCCAGTTTGTGATGAATTTCGTTTTCGATGCCCGTTGCAAAGTTCGAGCAATCGTATTACTAAGCGGATAGTATTATCGGAATTATCAAGTTTGTTTGACCCATTAGGACTAATAAATCCAGTAATTGTATTTGCCAAAATATTTATGCAACAACTGTGGACGCAGAAACTGAATTGGGATGAATCACTGTCACTAAAACTTCATAGTGAATGGAATGACTTTAGAGCTCAATTGCAGGATCTCAAAACCCTTCGAATTCCTCGTTTCGTGTTGGCAGGAAATAATTTAAACACTGTGGAGTTACACGGTTTTTCCGATGCCTCAATGAAGGCCTATGGCTGTTGTATTTATGCTCGTTGTGTTGATAGTTGCCAAATTGTATCGTTGCAGCTTATTGCTGGAAAATCAAGAAATGCACCATTGAAATTTTTGTCGTTACCTAGATTAGAACTTTGTGGTGCTCTTCTTTTGGCTAATTTATTATCGAATATTCGAAAGTCATTTGCAACATCAAAAATCTATCTTTGGACGGATTCAGAAATTGTTCTTCATTGGTTAAACGGAGAATCTTCAAATTGGAAGACATTTGTTGCCAACCGAGTGTCTCAAATTCAAGAAATTACTTCGGACGCAATCTGGAGTCATGTACCGACAGAATGGAACCCCGCTGATATTATTTCAAGAGGTGCAACTGTTGGATCGTTGATAAATTCAACCTGGTTTTCGGAACCGAAATTCTTACATCAGTCGGTTGAATTTTGGCCAACAACAAATTTCGAAACAAATTGTTATACAGAAGAACGAAGGAAAGCAACATCTGTGCTCGTCGCCCACCACGGCGAAGTTGTTCTAGATTTGATTTCCGATCATAAATATGCTAATAATTATTTAAAGCTTTGTAGAATATTCGCTTATATCCGCAGGGTCAAGCTAAAATCTTGGACCCATCATGAATTAATATCAGCAGAGGAATTAGATAAAGCGCTTATGAGCATCATTTATAATATTCAAGCTAAGTTTCCTGCTCTCTTGCCAAAAGGGCACACATTTGTTCTAACTTATTTGAATCACTTACATGTAAAATTTCTTCATGCAGGGAGCCAGGCATTAGTCGCTACATTATGTCAACGCTTTTGGGTTATTAATGCAAAGGCAGCAGCTAACTATGTTGTCCGAAGATGTGTTCATCGCCCAAAGATGTTAAAACAAATAATGGGAAATCTTCCGGCGCAACGACTTCAACGGACACGTGCGTTTTCAAATGCAGGTGTAGATTTTTGTGGACCTATTTGGACATCATATAAACTTCGAGGAAAACGGCCACATAAATCATACATTGCAGTCTTCGTTTGTTTTTCAACAAAGGCCGTACATCTGGAAGTCGTTTCAGATTTGACTTCAGAAGCCTTTATAGCTGCCTTGAAACGTTTCATCAGTCGCCGTGGTATCTGTAATACCTTATTTTGTGATAATGCCACAAATTTTGTTGGAGCGAAATCTAAACTGGAGGAATTTCGCAGACATTTTTATACTCAGCAGTGTCAAAATGAAATTTTGAAAATGTGTTCAGCAAATGGTATCACGTTTCGTTTTATTCCACCGTGTGCACCGGTGGGCTCCGGGAAGCCGCCGTGAAATCCGCTAAATACCATTTATGTCGCATTTTAGAGAACGCCTACTTAACGTTTGAAGAGCTCAGCACAACTGTCACACAGATAGAAGCCATACTTAACTCACGTCCTATTGCTGCTATGTCTTCAGATCCAAATGATGAGGAAGTTTTAACACCTGGCCATTTTCTCGTTGGCGATGCTCTAAATGCTGTACCAGAATCTAATTTTAGTGATTCCAAGCTGTCATCATTTTCCCGCTGGCAAAGAACTTGTGCCCTTCAGTAACATTTCTGGAAGCGATGGACAAAGGAATACATCCGACAGTTACAGCAGCGCGTCAAGTGGATTGCTAAATCTCCCAACATCAAGATAAATACGCTGGTCTTAGTTGCAAATGACCAACTACCTCCACAACACTGGCTTATGGGACGGATTACACGTACATATGAGGGTCCAGATGGCAATGTCCGAGTTGCTGAAGTTCGTACCAAAAATGGGATCATTCGTCGAGCAATTCATAAATTGGTACCTCTACCATTAGCAGTTGAAGATACGCAGATATCTTCAAGGGGCCCGGCATGTTAAAGCAGTAGGCGAGGATTTTTTCTACCTTGAATTTTTTTGTCGAAATAATTTATTAATCAAATTTTTAATCTAGAAACCTTAGAACATTTTCCTTGTTTTTTAATTTGTATAATTTTTCTGTCTTGTTTAAAAATCTCGATTGTGAACACTTAAAATTCAATAGAATAAAACTAAATTCTATAACGATTAATTTTTGGTTTTATTGTTTTCAAAACTTTGTTGTCGTTTCCCACATCGCAAAAAGGCTCGCGATTAAACAGCGCACATAAACGTGGAATACTGTTAATACTGGAATCCTCCGTTAAATCGATCAACTATATTTGTCAGTACGTGAACAAAGGCAGCGACATGGCAGTTTTTGGCGTGCAACCAGAAAGAAGTGATAGGAATGCGGTCATACATATCGATGAAATCGCACAGTATCACACTGGAAGATGCATAAGCAGCAATGAAGCCGTATGGCGAATTCTTTCATTTCCAATACATAAACGAAAACCAACTGTTGTTCACTTAGCAGTACATCTAGAAAATGGCCAACGCGTTTATTTCACAGCTGCAAATGTGCAACAAATAGCCTTGAATCCACCGGCTACAACGTTAACTGCTTTCTTCACGTTATGCCAAAATGACGCGTTTGCGAAAACACTGCTGTATTCGGAAGTACCTACGTATTAGACATGTAATGCGAGTAGAAAATCATTTGAACGACACAAACGAGGAGAGCGAGTCGACGGACAACATGGCATATTCAAAGAAACTACGATAGGCAGACTGTACACTGTGCATCCCAATCAAGGTGAATACTTCTTTCTTCGCATGCTGTTGATAAATGTGCCCGGTCCACCCTCTTTCCACCAATTGAGAATTGTCAACGGTGTTACACATGCCACTTCCGCAGTGCATGTCAAGCTCTAAATTTATTGGAGAACGACCGACATTGGGATGTATGCATTAATGACGCGTGCAACACATTACATCCAAATCAAATTCGTGCATTGTTTGCAATTATATTGACCATCTGCTCTCCTTCATCTCCAACAGAGTTGTGGCAGAAATATAAATCGCACATAGCTGAAGATATTTTCCGTCGAAAACGCATGGAAAATTCAAATATGAACATGGATTTCACGGCAGAAATCTACAACGAAGTGTTGATAATGATTGAAGATTTGTGCTTAGAAATCTTGAACAAAGTTCTCAATCAATTGGAAATGCCATCACCGAATCGATCTGCTGCTGCTTTGTTTGATGTAGAAATGGGTCGTGAACAAAATTACAACACGGGTGATCTTTTGTTCTATGTGCAATCAAATAATCCTAAGCTAACGTTTGAGCAAAAGGGCATTTACGATCAAATAATGCAAACTGTCAATAACGGAGTTGGAGAAATATACTTTTTAGATGCAATCACTATCAACAATCTTTAAAATTGTGCGGTTTATATCTAAACTGCTTCTCACATGGGGAATGCAGTTGGATAATCGGTTTGGGGAGAACCACATGAAAGATGTATACTGGATCGAGCAGCAGAAATTGAACGACTGGTATACAAGTCCTATCCTGACTACCCTGCGGATATGCGGTGCGAGGTGGCAGGAGAAAGATTTGTCAGCGCCATAAGAGATACGGACATAGAAAATGGCGTCCGGGTTAGCGGAAAGCGAACGCTTCAAGAGATATTAACATTCCCTCTAACATTCGAAGGTGCGAAGAAAGCCACGGGGTTAGTCTCGCGGACCAGGGCTGCTACAGTTCTTGAGGGGTCCCACAACTAGACATAAAGAACCTGAGGAAGCAAATCAGAAAAGATGTACTGCGATCGATCCAGAAAGGAAGAGACAGAAATATGCGCAGGAAAATAACATGCTGGCGCTGTGGAAAAGAGGGACATGTCCAACATAAATGCCTGAACCAACCAATTTCATTCAAAGTGGCGAACTTTTCGAAAGTCAACAACAAATTGAAAAAGTGAACCATTGTCGGCAGTGCTGAGGGATTTCGTCACTCACAAATGAGGACTGTAGAGACAAAGAAACTCAACGGGAGAATTCTTCCGTAGGCTTTGAAGCCACTTACGTCTGATATCACTACAAGAGTAGGAGAGTCAGAAGCAACAAAAGCTAGATTTATTGAAGGAGTTTGGTGTCTTTGGACGAACGGACCAAGTTAAACCTAAAGTCAATACCGGCAATGCAGATCCTATTCGTGAACCACCAAGAAGACTACCATTAGCCAAACAAACAGAGGTTGCTGACATGACCGAGAAAATGCATCAGGAGGGAGTAATTGAACCATCAAACAGTCCATAGGCATCTAGTCCTAGTACGAAAAAAGGATGGGACTACAACATTTGCGTAGATTACAGAAGATTAAATGGCGTAACTAAGAAGGACAGTTATCCTCTTCCCCGCATAGATGGCACATTAGATACGCTCACAGGAGCAACTTGGTTTTCAACACTTGATTTAAAAAGTGAAGAGACAGCGTTCACAGTAGGAACAGGCCTATGGCAATTCACAGTCATGCCATTCGGATTATGTAATGCACCGGCAATATTTGAACGACTGATGGAAGATGTCCTACGGGGATTAACATGGAAGACGTGCCTAGTATACTTGGACGAGATCATCGTAATTGGAAAAACATTTGATGAACATCTCCAGCGATTAATTTTGAATATTGCATCCTTAGTAATTAGTCTTTAGTTCTTTTTTATATTAGAATTCTCGGTTATTAGGGCTGCCATCAAAATTATTAGGCAATAATTTAAATGTTTTAATTATACCTAGTGGCCCTAATAACCGACAATTTCTGGCTGTGCAATATTACTGTTATGATTTTCAACGTTTTTCACCCATGCAAGCTCAACGCAATATTTTTTGTTCGTTCAAGATGTTGTGTAATATGCAACAGGCTTTCAAAACTATTGGTACATTTTCAATATCTGATTCGAAACCCCTATCGACTCGCCTAAATCGGGTTTTCAAATGGCAGAAAGCATTTGCCACAACACGTCCTGATCTGGACAAAACAATATTAAAATTTCTTTGCATAGGATCAGTGCCTGGAAATTGTTTCATTAAAAATGATGACAATCTAAACGCGGAATCACCTATTAATAATGCGGGAATATCCACACCATTTATGGTTCGCTTGTTGGAATGGAAAATCTCGTTGTTCTGGCAAAGACAGTAAATTATGATAAGATGTGTAAAATTGGGTTTGCCCACAAATTTCGACTTAAAAAACTAAATGAAATATAAGGAAAAAATATACGAGGAGAATTCTTTCTTATTTTTACATTTTGTTTTTGAGCTTTGGTTTTTGTACTGGATTGATAACTTTTTTCAAATCATTTAAAGAAATTAAGCTTTTATAAATCCCGTATATGAGTATATTTTGTTCTTGGTTTTTTTTTTTCTAATTTTAGAATTAAAGCGTTTGATGGCAGAGAAACTTGTGTTCTATTCTATTATGGAGAAATATGAATTGATATATTTCGTGTAGGTTTTTTGCTGGCCTGATCTTAGAACAAATGTACTTTTAGAAATATTTTTTATGCTCGATTGTGTGTGTAACAAGTTAATGTCGATTGTATTATATGTATTTTTGAACAAATTTTTTTCTCAGAGTTTCTCGTGTACTTTTAGATAATGCTAAATAATAAAATCTTTCGAACTTGGGCCAAGAATTGAATTGAATTTTGTTTTAAGTAATGGACATATGCATGTATCTGATTGCTTTTTTAAAAATTATAGATATATTGATATTTTATGGTCAACTAAGGATTATTGGATTTCCGTAAATATTCCGTATATATATAAAGATATGAAGATTATTATATAATATATTTATTTGGAAGAATTTTGTCTAACTCATTTTAAGTACTTTCGGCAGTTAATATGTGATGATATTTGGCAACATACCTTTTTCTACAATTTTAACATCGAATGTTGACATAATTTGTTTCAGGAATGCTTTGAATAACCAAATAACTGATTTCATGATGTCGTGTTAGAAGGTTGGAAAATATATATCAGGATTATTTATTCATTTAAAATTTTTAAGCGTGGGTGTTTTGTGAAACTATTGGGTAAAATATTTCCATTTTTTTTGACCCAAGAACAGTTCTTTTTTAATAGAACCAGAATTAAAAAATTTAGAACTTCCTTTCGATGTTCTAAACATTGGAATATTATAAAAAGAATGCTAAGAGTTTTTCTGAGGAATGCATGCAATTATGGAAAGAAAAGGAAATGTTGTTAGAAAAAACAAAACAATTGAAAGAAAACAAGTCCATTGATGCTCATATCGATTCGTTACCTAGCCTAAACTTAAATAGCAAAGAATTTTTTAAAATGATTTTAGCTGAAAAGAATAGCTATAATGATATGCAAAAATATTTGTCTCAAAATGTCAATTATAAGTCTGCATCTTGTTATAATTTCTTGCGTGATGATTTAGGTCCTCACTTACCTAGTCAGTCAGCTATATATAAGTGGAGTCCTGTGAAACGACAACCAGGTTTTGATGATCTTTTAATAAAAAATTTGGTACAATTAGTTAATAAAATGGACAAGCAGTGTAAGCAGGCAGTGTTATTATTTGATGAAATATCAATCAGAAGAGATTTAGTTTATAATACATCTCATGATCTCGTAGATGGGTTAGTGCATTTAGATGAAAATAATAGGAAATTATTACTAGGAAAGCATATATGCGTTTTCGTGATCAGGGGCTTGTTTTCTAATTGGAAATATATAATTAGTTATTTCGTTTCTGAGAACAGCATAGATGGTGCCATTTTAAAACAAAAATTGGAGGCTAATGTAAAAATATGCTTCGAAATAGGGCTTACGGTTAGAGCTATAGTGTGCGATCAAGGTATGAATAATCAAAAACGCTACAGGCTATTAGATACTAATAAAGAGAAGCCATATTTCTATTATAATCAGAATAAAATAATTGCATTATATGATCCTCCTCATTTATTAAAAAATATAAGAAATGCACTCAAAGATTGCACTATTGAGACTCCTGACGGACCTGCGAGTTGGGAAGTTATAAAAAGTGTTTATAGCATAGACGAAAAATCAAAAAAATATAGGTTATGTCCAAAGATAACAAAAAAACATATTGAACCAGGGGTTTTTGATCAAATGAATGTCAGACTTGCAGTGCAAGTCCTGAGCAATAGTATGGCTGACGCAATAGATGCATTATTAGAAAATAACTCCTTTCCACAAACGATTAAATTATATGCAGCAGCGACGAGTTAATTCGCTCGTAGTTTTGACAAAGTTTTTGACTGCCTAAATAGTCGTAATTGTGCGGAAAAAAATCCATATCGGAAGCCATTAACAAAAAATTGTACTCAATTTAATTATTTAAATGAATTCAAGGAATATCTTACAAAATTGGGTCTCCCTGCAAAAAAAAAACTATTGTTTTGACGGATTATATCTTACAATTAATGGTATTTTAAATTTAAGTACAGATATATTTTCGGACAAATATTTAAAAATTAACTTTATATTAACATCTCGACTAAATTAGGATCCATTAGAGAATATGTTTGCGCAAATTCGGGCAAAGGGCGGTAATAACAAAAATCCTAGTGTCCACGAGTTCAATGGAATAGTTGCGCGCCTAATGTCAATGAGAATTATAACGTTCTCATATGCAAATAAGAATTGTGAAACTGATGAAGACATTTTATTTAATTGGGATAACCCATTAGAAGATACTTATATTGATAATTCTAATGAAATTACATCCAGCTTATTGGCACAAAGTTCTGAAATTGTTTTGGATGATATAGAAAAAGATGTGAAAATAAATGAAACCTTAAACCCCAAGAGTAATTCCGACGTCGCAGACCCAGCAAAAAGATATATTGTCGGCTATGGAATTTTAAAAATTATTTTGAAAAAAATAAACTATCCAAATTGTGCCATGATAATGAATAAAGACGAATGTGATTTTCTTTTACCGTCGGAAGAACTTATTAAACACAAAAATTTGGACAAAACTATTGAAAGGACTTTTCTACAAAATCCTTCCGATCTTTTTTTCGAAATTTGCAAATTGCATTTTCAAATATATGAAACTTTTGTTGATAATTATTTGCATTTTACCAACTTAAAAGCAAAAATATTTACGGAAATCCAATAATCCTTAGTTGACCATAAAATATCAATATATCTATAATTTTTAAAAAAGCAATCAGATACATGCATATGTCCATTACTTAAAACAAAATTCAATTCAATTCTTGGCCCAAGTTCGAAAGATTTTATTATTTAGCATTATCTAAAAGTACACGAGAAACTCTGAGAAAAAAATTTGTTCAAAAATACATATAATACAATCGACATTAACTTGTTACACACACAATCGAGCATAAAAAATATTTCTAAAAGTACATTTGTTCTAAGATCAGGCCAGCAAAAAACCTACACGAAATATATCAATTCATATTTCTCCATAATAGAATAGAACACAAGTTTCTCTGCCATCAAACGCTTTAATTCTAAAATTAGAAAAAAAAAAACCAAGAACAAAATATACTCATATACGGGATTTATAAAAGCTTAATTTCTTTAAATGATTTGAAAAAAGTTATCAATCCAGTACAAAAACCAAAGCTCAAAAACAAAATGTAAAAATAAGAAAGAATTCTCCTCGTATATTATTTCCTTATATTTCATTTAGTTTTTTAAGTCGAAATTTGTGGGCAAACCCAATTTTACACATCTTATCATAATTTACTGTCTTTGGTTCTGGAGTTGATGCCTCAACTGAGATTTTTCAAAAATGTATGAACGTTTGAACGTCCAGGATTTCCGATGTTGACATAGGTGAATCTATATGTAAAATTATATTTAGGAACTAGGGGGTTACCCGTCCTAAGACGGCCTCCTAGAAATTACAGTTTACAGATCACTGTAAATTAACTAAATTTATTCAAGCGTAGCATCTCAATTCGCAACATTAGATCTTTTACCCTGTTCCCGTAACACCACTGGAGATATATTTCATATCTTAGGTCGACCTATTCAGAAAGCACATTATTTACGACGCAACACCTCGAGTGGAGACATTAAATTGATCCCATTTCCCCGATTGGTAAAATAGCTCCCGTCAAACATATATTACGTAAAGGCAAAAACCTCGACAACCGCAGCGCCAAAGTGGTGCGAGATAGAACCATTTTATCTTCGACAGAAAAAATCCCCGTCAAAACCTCCACAACTTAGCTGAACATTGGAATCGCGTTTGCCCTCTATATAAAAAGTTCAAAAGTTTCTATTGATAGAACTATATGGTCTTCGGCAGAAATGGTGCCAAATGAAAACTTCCACAACTTTGCTGAGCATTGTAATCGCGGTTACCCCTATATAAAACGATCCAAACATTTTATTGACTCCAGAGCCAAAGCGGTGACTGATAGAACTATCTGGTCTTCGAGACATATAACCCCCATGATAACCTCGACAATTTTGCCAAACACTGTAATCGTGTGTGACCTCTATATAAAAAGTTAAAAGTTTCTTTTGACTCCAGCGCCAAAGGGGTGAGAGATAGAACTATATGGTCTTCGGCAGAAATAGTGCCAAAGGATAACTTCCACAACTTTGCTGAGCATTGTAATCGTGTGTGACGTCTATATACGAAGTTCCAAAATTTGTGTTGATTTCAGCGCCAAAGTGGTAAGAGATAAAACTATATGGTCTTCGGCAGAAATAGTGCTCAAGGAAAACTTCCACAACTTTGCTGAGCATTGTAATCACGGTTACCCCCATATAAAACGATCCAAAGATTTTATTGACTCCAGCGCCAAAGTGGTGACTCATAGAACTATCTGGTCTTCGAGAGATATAATCCCCATGAAAATCTCCGAAACTTGGCTGAACATTGTAATCGCGTGTGACCTCTAAATATGAAGTTCCAAAATTTTATTGACTCCAGCGCCAAAGCGGTGAGAGATAGAACTATATAGTCTTCGAAAGAAATAGTCCCCATGAAAAGTTACATAACTTTGCTGAACATTGTAAATGCGTGTGACCTTTATATAAAAAGATCAAAGTTTGTATTGACTCCAGCGCCAAAGCGGTGAGAGATAGAACTATATGGTCTTCCATAGAAATAGTCCCCATGAAAACCTCCATAACTTTGCTGAACACGCGATAAGCGTGTGACTTCTATATAAAAAGTTCGTAAATTTCTATTGCCTCCAGCGCCAAAGTGGTGGGAAATGAAACTTTGCCGTGTACGTCAGAATGTCCGGCATAAAAATCTTAATAAGATTGCCTCAGGTCAGAATTATGTCCGATGTATATTTCGGATTATAAATGAGGTTTTCCGAAACAAGATTTCAAGCCCCACTTTGTAACTCCTACGACCCCCAACCTCAACGGAAACAAAATTTCTCCACGTTTCAAGTAATACTCTACAACATATCAGTGTTTTTTTTTTTGCTCAACGAATTTTCTTTCCGGACAATATAGGACGGACAGAAAGAGAGAAAGAAAGAAAGAAAGAAGGATTAGCCTTTATAAATATAAATGAATATAAAATGTAAAATGTAATGTTAGCTATAATCTACAGCAGCTAACAACAGTAAAGAATACCACCCTTTTAAATTATAATAGTCGGTGGCGGATTCTCCAGGAGGTTGCACTTCAATGTAGCATCCATCTGCATAGATATAAGTTTAATTAATTGTAAATACAAAATACAACTGGTAACATACCCGCAACTCCATAAGTTTGAGGAAAACCTCAATCACGCTCAAAACCGTTTATAATTTCTTCAACATTTTCTTTTGAGGGGGGATAAAACCTTAAATATAATTCACTAAAAGTTGAGCATATTGCTTCGCTAAATTCAAGAACAATTTATCCCACTGTTGTTCTGCCAACTCCGAACAAATTTGCCACTGTTCTCAAATCCGCAGATGAAGCAAGGACATATAATGCAATAGCAATTCTCTTGCGCAAAGGAATTGCTAACCTCATTGTTATATCATCTTTTTTTAAACATTGGAAGGAATCAATTAAAAAATTGGAAAGTTTCTCCGTGCATGCGAAAATCTTCTTTGAATTTTTTGTCACTGGTTTTAGGAACTTCTTCCTCCCAAAATTTGTTTGTTCTGTGCTAAAAAAATAAAAATTTTATATTATACCCACATTTGAATTGTTTTTCAAATTTTACCAGCGACCACATATTTCTATTTTTATAAGCATTTATGGATGTCATCATTAACATCCGAGCCAAATTATAGGATCGCTGCTTGTAGCGCATAAATATCCTTCTATGAATTTCAGATCGTTTTCTGAGTTCGTCGCACAGCTTTTTATTATTTGCAATTTGGTTTAGAAAAGTTGTTATTTGTTCTTTTTACATATTTTTAATTTTTTTAATTGTTCTAATTTATTTCAACACGCGCAAATGTACAGGAATATTTCAAATTTCAAATTTGAAGTTTACATAACTAGTTTAATCTGGTTTGTCAGCGAAAGTTGATTTAAATTCAGTTAAGACCCCAGTTGTTTTAAACTAGACGTTTTTATGCCCTATGGTAGGTACTACCAGAGGGTATATTAGTTTTGTCACTAAGTGTGTAACGCATAGAAATAATCACCGCAGAAAAATTTCAAGGGTATGGTTGTGTAGGGAATCAAAAGTTATATCGATTTATGCATGTCCGTCCGTCCGTCCGTCCGTCCGTAGACAAGATAACTCAAAAACGCGTTATCCGATTTTGATGAAATTTATAATATGAGTTGCTTATTCCTTAACTGGGTATTAATTTGGTATTGCATTTGAGCAAAATCGATCCACCGGGGGCCAAGTTATAAAGGAAAAACCAGTGTGACCAGAAAGTTTTGTCGTTTTTTTGGTTATGGTTTTTCGGATGTAATTGGAAAATTTGTGAATTAATTTTGTTTAAATTAATTACATAGGCTAGCTACATAAATAGACGATACCATGTTAAATTTCAGTCAAATCGATCTAAGGATAGTGGAGAAAGAAATAGTTGTAGCCTAAAATAAGCCTGTTCATAAAGTTTTTCCGATGTATTTTAAAAAGTTATATACCAATTGCAATCAAATTTACGAAACGTGTTTATGCTATTAGAGTCCAGCACACCTGTGAATTTGAGCCAATTTGAGAATGTAGAAACGAAGTTATGGAGAAAAAAACCTTGAAATATTGAGTTAAGTAGAAAGTTCGTGGCGTTTTTTTTCCAATAGATGGCTTTAGAGTCGTATAACTTTAGTAGTTCTAATCCTATCAAGTTATGTTATAGCGCGCTTAAAATGTGATATTTTATAGAATATTTATGAAAAAAATTGTTAAATTCAGGCAAAATTAATTGGGGTAATTGGTTTTTGAAAATGAGCCAAAATTCTGAAAAAAATTCCCTATATTAATGCTCCATGTTAGGTATTACCGTCCGTCCGTGGACAAGATAATTCAAAAACCCGTTATGCAATTTTGATGAAATTTAGAATGCTACTTGGTTATTGCTATAGTGGATTTCGTATTGCATTTCAGCAAAATCGACTGAGGGGCAGCGAAGTTATTAAGCAAAAACAAGGGTGACCATAAAGTTTTGTGGTTTTTTATATAGTTTTTCGGATTTAATTGGAAAATTTGTAAAGCAATTTTGTTTAAATTAATTATATTGATTCACTAAATAAATAGACGATACCATTGTAAATTTCAATGATATCAGTCTAAGGATGGGGGAGAAATAAATAGTCGTAGGAGGAAATAAGCCTGTTCAGAAAGTTTTTTGATGAACATTCAGAACTAATACACCGATTTGAATAAAATTTGCAAATTGGACGTATACTACCAGGGTCTGGGTTACTTACAAATTAGAGAAAATTTTGAAAAGGGCAAAAAAAGTTGTGAAGAAAAAACCTTGATATATTGTTAGTTTTCACAATTTTTTTCTCCCATTTCTACCATAGGGCATCAAAAAATCGGCTATAGGCCGATTTTAAATTACTTTATGTTTTTAAGTTATTATGAAGAAAAAGTGTGTAGAGCCGCAATATATTATATGAGTAAATTATTAGTTGACCATGGTTATCCGGTTGAAGCATAGTTGCTAACACTTTATAGAAATGCTGCGACTGTTTCTGCTGAGCCGAAATTTAACAAACAACATGGCGAAGCCAGAACAATGGTGGAACACTGTATTGGCAGATTGAAAGTAAGGTGGAGAATACTGAACAATCAAATTACGCCACGGTATTCATCAGAAAAAATGGCAGACATTATAAATGTAACTGCTGCACTACATTGTGTTTTCGTAATACTTAAAGCAGTGTTTCCCAACGTGGGGCCCACGCCCCAGAGGAGGGCAATTTGATTGTTAAGAGGGGCAATTCGAAAATGGACATGACACGAGTTTAACCCTTTCGCTCTGGACCATTTAAATGCAATGCTACCGTTTCCATCTTCATATTTAGCTGAATGTGGATTTAGTGCTGTAAATGATTTACTGGTAAAAAAAAAAGAAATCGGATGGATATAACACAACGTGGAGACTTGAGACTGAAGCTAACCAAATTGGAACCTAATATAAAATCTCTGTGCTGCAAGCAACAAGCGCAAGAATCTTACTAAATTAAAATAATAAATTAATATAGAAAAATCTTTATTAAAATTATTTGGAATTTGAATTTCAGTTTTTCATTATATGTTTTGAAAATTTACTTACTGTGTTTCGTTAACAATTTCCTAGTGATTTCTTACTAAAACCTATCATTTAAGTTTCTTAAGTGAACAATTCAATTTTTTAATATTAAAAATTATGTATGTTACATAGGGGGGGCCATAAGAGTTTTAGAAAGGCTAAGGTGGGGGATGGCACAAAAAAGGATGGCAAACACCGACTTAAAGTATTTGACGATTATTATAAAAATAAACATACAAGTAAAATCAAATTCTAATGATATAGGAACTACATATTATATTGTAAATTACTTTCTAACTTGTACTTGAAAAGCATTAAAACCAAATATATGTACATAACTTAAATTAAAAATTACATAGATTAATATGGAATCAGTTCTAATTATACAAGTATTTTGTTGAAATTGGACAGTTGATGTCATTAAAATCAAAAATGAATGAGAGTAAATCGGATTTCGGCATTGCAGTTCAAAGTTGGTTTTTTGTTTTAAATAATAGAACAGGAATATTATTATTATATTGTAGATGGAAGTATATATGCATGCGGTGGCGAGGGTTGTAGTGACAATCAATTGAATTCTGTAGAAAGACTTGATCCTCGAGAGGGAAGCTGGGTATTTATTCCAGATATGAATGATTTGCATGGGGGTTGTACTTCAGCATTTGTTTCTGATGCGATTTATTGTTCTGCAAGGGATAGGAACATTGTTAAGAAATTCGACATACGATTAAATTCATGGGAAAATATTTCAAATTTGCCAATCGGGTAAAGATCGTTTATGTTTTATATTATTTTAACCAAAATTAATAACAATATTTATTTGTAGCAAAACAACCGATAATTGTTTAGTTGAAGTCCAAGGTCAGTTGTACGCAGTTACAAAGGACGGAATTTTAAAATTTAATGCAATAGAAAATATCTGGAATGAAATTTTCTCAAAACCAGCGTTTTCTAGCGAAGAATGTATAATTGCGATCTCTACTTAGGTTTAATATTAAAAAAATAGAAATTTCAAATTGTTTTGATTATGATTTTAGGTTTATAATTTCTTCCATCGTCGTAGAAGAAGAAGACGTAGTAAATTATACATTCCCTTATATATCCTAAAAACCAGAACGACATTTTTAGAACAATGTCCTATCGGGACTAGGAAAATAATAGAAATGCTTTAATAAATCGTCAACAAATTTCATCAGCTCTTAATTCGTCAATTTAACAACTAACATATAAACAAAATAAATTCTTCTTCTTTCAGCAGATAAATGTAGTTTCAAAACCGTATTGCATATTTGGTATAGTTGCTATTTTTTGAAAAAATTCGTTTGCGCATGTGTTTTTATGAACACCATGTAAAATATGCGCATGAAATCGACCATAATATTTTTTGAACTGAATATGTTGGCGGTTTGGTTCATCCTTTCTTAAGTGGATTCAACCTCATCTAAACGGTAGAGAATACCAAGTAAAGTACAGACTATCGTTATCAGATCCCTTTGTTTTGAAATCAAATGTCACCCAAGGCTAGGGTTGCCAACTTTTTTAAAACCCAATAAAGGACTGATTTGGCGACCAAAAAAAAGTCCACAAAATGAACCAAACAAAAACAAAATTCCCCTTTCAAACCATTCAGTGGGCATTAAATACATTACTTAACAAACTTTGTTTAAATTGGAGTCCATTCGGTGCCCCTATGAGCGGCGCCCGGGGCATTATAGACCCCCTTGCTAAGCCAAAAATTTAATTAGTTAATTTTAAATTTTACTACTCTACATAATTATTTATGTGCCATCATATATGACCCCTTTATTTTGAAAGTGAGGTAAGTCAAAAAAAAAACATGTTAGAATTGCAATATTATCTAAGATTTTCTCACAAACCAAACGATACGAAATAATTAAACCAAAAATAATTTTCGCTCATTATCTCTAAGGGCTAAAAATTAGAGTAAAGAAGAATTTTTTTTAAATACACTCTCTGGTTTCGTTTCATATCGCTCTTTATCCATAGACCATAAATCACTAGAACTACTACTTCCCACGTCAATTGTTGGGGATCCCCATGCTGATGTTTTTTTTTTTCATAGTATCTCATTTGAAGGGAGTAAAGCAATATTTCTCAGATCGTTTCGTTTTTAAATAGCAAAATGAAAGGGAAGAAAGATCGGAAACTGAGTGTTATACGTACGATTTTATTCATTTCCTTATTCCTTCTCTTGTTGAGAGGAACTGAAATATGAATAAGAAAAAAAATCAGCTTCTCTTTCAAACTTCTCGGCAGAAATAACCCAGTAAACACGACATAAATATGATATACTGACCAGTATTATGTCATATGATATCATATTGATGTCATACTGCCGCCGTGTGTTTACTGGGAATAGTGTGTTTCAGAAATAAATTAATGCAACAGGTAGAAGCCAGTTTAAGAATAAAAACTCTCTGGATTATAACTTTAAAATTTTCCATAAAATCGAATAACGAGTAGACAAAGCAACTTTCGAGTTTCAGTCCAGAAGATTTTGTATCATGCGTTTTTTAAAATTGTATTTTCGAATTTTGTTTTATTTCCTTTCATATTAATAATGCCTAATTAACGGAACGATTTTAAAAATAAAGGACATTTGAGGCTCCGATAAAGGACAAGGACAAAAAAGCAAAATAAAGGACTGTCCTTTCCAATAAAGGACGGTTGGCAACCCTACCCAAGGCAGTCATCTAAAGGCTAATCTCCACACAGCCGACATCCTATTGTGATGCAAAATGGGATAACACTATACAAAGACTAGTTAAATAGAAAGGGAGAAAACAATCATCCTACAAATTTTGTCGGTTTCTGCATTTCTGATTTCCCCATCTGATTTTCGATCTGCAGATAATTCCCCTCAAGATCAGATGAACATGTTTATCTGATTTATATGGCTCTTCATCTACGTTTGCATACTCTCACAATAACCATACACGATATCGTCGCACACTACCAATTTTTCTAAATTTTGTGGGGAGACTCAGATGTTTTTATTCGATTAATCCTAGCGAAAATTGCAAAAGTCCATCTCTTTCTAGTTTTCTGATTTTCCACGTCAGAATAGGATGTCGGCTGTGCGGAGATTGGCCTTAAGACCATTCATTCTTGCAGTTAATGATTTACCTTTAGTTTTATCTTATTCAAGTCTGATAGGGATACGCTAATGACTTGAGGATCTCTTGTTAAAGTGGTAAAATTATATTAGTTTGCCGCTGAAGATTGCATTATTAGCGCAGCCGAACGTTAATTAGATCGACGGCTTTGTTGCACGAATGAAAGAATATACAGATTGCGCCATGTCGGCCATTTTGAATTTTTATTTTCATTCTTTTATGGCGTCATAGTGGAGGTCCTATCAAAAACTAAATAAATAAATAATTAACGTTTAAAAAAGTTTGTGAATTAAAAAAAAATTTAAATTAAAAAATGAGGCGTGCCGTGTTTCATTTCAATAATAACAATAACAAAAAAGAAAGAAATGTTAGTTTCATTGTTTCCCAAAAGAACAAACATTATTCAAAAAATGGATTTTTGTAAAAGAAGCGACTGTTTTAATACCAAAACGTCGACATAAAAGTAAAAAAACTGTTTTTTCGGGCAAGGATGTATTTTCGAATTAAAAAACTAAATCTAATGTTAACTTTGGATTTTTCAAAATTTATTTTGTAGAAGAATAGGCTAGAGTTTTACATCATAAAATAGAATTCGATTAATTTTAGACCTTGAGTTGGCCAGATATGATATAAAAATTATTGAAAAGGGAGACATTTTATTTTATATAAAAAAGAATTACGTTATTAATTTGTATTTGAGTTTGTATTTAATTTAACAATTAAATACCGGAGTTTACATTTAAGACAATTTAATTATATTGAAGGAGTATTACTTTGATAATTTGGAGTTCAAATTTTGCAAGTGAGGAAAACTAATAATTGAAGGAAGATTTTAATGGAGATTAAAAGAAATTTACGCTAATATTTTGGGAGTTCAATTTTATAAATTATATTAATCTTATCATTTTGTTTGTCATTTTATTAAATTATATTACAATTAAAGTGAGAGTTTACATTCAGAAGTGGGATCAACACACGGATTTATTCCTTGAACGCCGAGAAAAATTCGTTCTGACAAAGACCCAAGACGATACTGATCGAGAGCGAAATGATGGTTCACATTTCAAAAAAATTATAATGAGAAGAAAAACAGACTTGATATTTGAGGAGAATATAATCATCAATGAAGATATTTCAGAGAAGAGAAAAGAGAATTTGAGATATATATTAAGCAAATATCGGCATTGTTTCGCGGTAACTAATGAGGCTGCACTAATGGAGATTATTTTAGAATTGAGCAAGAAATTTACGCCAATATTTTGGCGGTATACCCCCGAACTGCCAACCAGTCCACTGGGCACCTTTGGCGTAGGGAGGGTAGTTCTTGCTACGTTGCTCGGACCATCCTAGAGGTTGGGCCTGCTGAGATGGTCCAAACAACTTAAGCCGCGCTAAGCTGCCTACCGTCATGGGAGATGACCTCTATATAAAAAAAAAGAACTATTTGGTTTTCGACGGAAATAATCCACACTATAACCTCCACAATATCGCCGAACATTGTAATCGTCTAGGTTCTAAGACGTCCATATAATAAGATGTTTTGTAATGTAACGTTTCGTCACAGTTCATATGTTTATATGATATGCAGTGGTTCGTACGTGATGTTTCCCAAGCATTTTTGACAATCCGTGAAATAAACCAGATTCAAATTGTCTACCTTGGTTGTAATACGACGAGGTACGCCAAAACGAGAAATCCAACCGGAGATAAGTGCTGCTGCAACTGATTCTGCGGTGATTGTTAAGTTATATCAAATATTTGGTTTTTTGTCGTAAAAAACCAACAGATATTTCCCAGACTTATTTTGTGCAACGCGTAAATTTTTCTATGATAAAATTCCCACAATAATATTTTTTGCATAAAAAACTCATATTGTTCAAAATAAAATACTCCGATTTCAATTCCATATATCCAAATATCAAATTAAACTTTTATATTTAATTAAATTTGATATTTGGATAATTTTTATAAATGTACGATTCCCACATTTAGAATATAAGAATTTTGTATACTCAGCATTTAAATTGTGTAAATTCCAGAATTTTTGTCAAATAAATTCAGTTTAACTTTGAAACCCAACAAAGCCTTTTTCTTCAACTTAATTAGCGTGAGGCTGCGCTAATAAAACAAACTTAAGCGGCAAAATAAAATAATTTTATCGCTATATCAACATTTTGGTGACCCCGACGTGATGGAACAGCTTACAGCAGAGCAATCCCAATGTGGTAAAGAAATAGAAAAAATTATTACCAACTATCGGAAGGATCCCAAGAGTCGAAAGACTGAGTCGTATCTAACAACAAGAGTTGAACGATTACAACAGGAATGGAACCAGTTTAATGATCGTCATTCAAAACTCCTGGCGATAAAAACTGAAAATCCCACTCATAGTTATTTCCAGTCCGATTTCTACACGCAAGTACAAACAATATACAAAACGGCCAAAACCACATTAGAAGAAGAGTTATACAAACTAGATGATGAAAAGTTAAAGCCAGAGGAATCTCTAACCACCTACCAGAAGAGCAGTCAAGATCAGAAAAGGAGAATACGTCTACAACGTGCATCCTTTGCAGCTTTGGAACACTTCCTTCAGCCGCTGGAATCATCAATTGATACATCATACTCAAAGGTACACTGTCAACAAAAAATCAAATCAATCAACAACTATTGGTCAAATATTATCAATCTACATAATGACATTATGGCTGAGGAGGATCAATTTGAGCTAATCATCATTAAACTACAAGAACAATGCGATCGCGCATCTCCATCGAACGGAAAAACCTCCATGGAAGCACAAATCAAGCTTCCTAAGGTCACATTGCCCACCTTCGACGGAGACTACTTGAAGTGGAGAGAGTTTAATGATCTTTTCACACAATTAATACACAACCAACCTATGGGACATTCACAGAAAATGTTCTATCTAAAGGCAAACATTACAGGAGAAGCAGGAAAACTTATCCAACATCTACAAATTTCTGAAGAAAATTACACTACCGCATGGGATATATTACAAAATCGATACAACAACAAACGACTTCTACTAGCAGCTCTGCTTAACACTCTCTTATCACAACCAGTTATAACTTCTGAGTCATCATCGGCAATCAAGCAGTTGCATGATACAACGAAAGAATGCCTATTAGGTATTAAAAATCTTGGAGTAGATACGAGAAATTGGGATCCGATAGTTCTCCACATTCTGCTTCGTAAGGTACACCGTGAAACCCATCGCTTATTTGAACAATCGTTGGAATCACCACGTTCCATTCAACATTTGACAACGTTCTTAACGTTTTTGGAATGCAGATTTCAAATGCTAGAGACACTAGGGGAGAAACCACACCAGGGAAAACAGAATACAAGTAAACATTCTGCTTTTATTTCATCGGAAAGAGAAATCACATGTCTATTCTGCAAGAAACAGCAGCATCGTATTAATGCATGTCAACCTTTTCTTCAACTATCTCCACTAGAACGTCTAGATGCAGCTAAAGAGCTTCAACTTTGCACCAATTGCTTAGGAAGGGGACATTTCCTCAAAAATTGCTCATCCAGAAATTGCTTCAAGTGTCATGCACGACATCATACATTGCTACATATCAAAACATCGAATGTTGCAAACAAAACTGGTAATTTAGAAAACCTTCCACCAACACAAATTAACACAACTCATGTTGCTCTTCAAAACAATAATAACTCTGCAGGCTACGTCTTCTTAGGCACAGCCATTGTAAAGATAACGGATGCAAATGGATATCCAATCGAATGTAGAGTAATTCTAGATTCCGGATCTCAATTGAACTTTATATCTGAAAGGCTATACAAAAAGCTAGGAATCGTCGGATGCAATCAACAATTAAACGTAAATGGTATAGGCTACTCACATCTTAAAATACAACGCAGAGCCAACATTTCATTACAATCAAAGGTGAATGCTTATTCAACAAGACTGGAGGTATTTGTGCTACCAGAAATCACTTCATTACAACCTAGCCGTTTCATTAATATCGATTCCTGGCCCATACCTAAGAATATACAACTCGCTGATCCAGATTTCAACAAACCGCGGCACATTGATTTATTAATCGGTGCTGAACTATACTGTGAATTAATGTCTAACGGCCAAATTAAATTGCACAGAAGTTTACCAACATTACAGACATAGCAAAAATGTATCGCCAAATTTTGGTTGCTCCAGAAGATAGAAACTTTCAACTCATAGTATGGAGAGACAATCCTGAAGACAAACTTAAATATTTTCGGCTTCGTACTGTAACTTACGGCACAACATCTGCACCATATTTAGCAACTCAGTGCCTTGAACGTTTAGCTGAGGACCATGCTCTACAATATCCATTAGCATCTAAAATTATCAAACGAGATTTCTATGTTGATGATCTAATGACCGGAAATGACAATCTAGCTGAAGCCGTTGAAACACAAAATCAATTAAAACAGGCTCTCAGTTCAGGTGGATTCAACCTTAGAAAGTGGTGCACAAATCATCCTGCACTACTCGCTTCAATCCCAAAAGAAGACATAGAAGTACAATTAGACATAAAAGACGGCTCGAGTGATCAAATTAAAACATTAGGACTTACTTGGATGCCGAAGCAAGATCTATTTTGCATTAAAATATCATGGCCAATAGCAAAGAAAATAACCAAAAGAACCATATTGGCAGATATCGCACATCTATTTGATCCATTAGGAATAGTAAATCCAGTAATAGTTCTAGCAGAGATCTTCTTACAACAATTGTGGCTAATGAAACTAGATTGGGATGCAGCTTTACCACTGGAACTACATACAAAATGGCTAAATTTCCGCCAAGGGCTGAGCGATTTAAATTCATTAACAGTTCCAAGACACATTTTCTCCAGCTCAACTACAGCTAATATACAATTCCACGCATTTGCGGACGCAAGCGAGAAAGCATACGGGACCGCTATTTACATACGATCCACTGACAAAAATTCAAATATATCTGTACACTTGTTATGTGCAAAATCAAAGGTCGCTCCAACCAAAACAACAACACTACCACGCTTAGAATTGTGCGCTGCCAAAATAATGACTGAACTGGTTGATCGTTTAAAGAAAATTCTATGCATCACAATTGATGAAATCTACTATTGGACTGACTCTAGCATTGTTCAGTCATGGATCTCGTCAGAGTCTTCCTCCTACAAAACTTTCGTTGCGAATCGAATTGCAGCCATCCAAGAATCAACGCAAGTTAACCAATGGCATCACATCAAATCCAATATGAATCCAGCCGACTTGATTTCTCGGGGTGTGACTCCAAAGAACTTGCTAGCATCTAGTATCTGGTTTAATGGTCCTGAATTTTTACAACGTCCAGAAAGTAAGTGGCCAGACACTTCAATCAGTCAAATCAATGTTGAAACAGAGAAGAAGCAACTCCAGAAACATAAGACTACAGAAACACGAAAGAAGACTCTCTAAGGTTCCTACTGCAAACGAACTTCAAGATGCCCTAATATTCATCCTAAAAGAAATGCAACAACAAGAATTTGGAGTAGAGTTAAAACAACTACAAAAAGAGAAATATGTCCAACCAACTAATAAATTGGCTACGCTAACCCCTTTCTTAGATGATCACGGTCTTATACGAGTAGGTGGTATGCTTCAAGCTAGTAATTTATCATTTGAAGCAAAGCATCCTGTTCTTCTACCATATTCTCATCTCTTTACAAGACTCTTAATGAAGCGACTACACTTGCAACATTTACATGCAGGACCGCAAGCTTTATTGGCCATAACAAGACAAAGATATTGGCCACTACGAGGGAAAATTTTAGCACACTCGATAGTTCATCAATGCATTATATGTTCCAGAGCACGACCAAAGGTTATTTCACAACTCATGGGAGGTTTATCAACCAGCACGACCATTTGTAAATGTGGGCATCGATTTTTGTGGTCCAATACATATACACTACAAAATTAGAGGGAAAAAACCCACAAAGGCATATATCGCAGTTTTTGTATGCTTCACTACGAAGGCTACCCATCTAGAAGTTGTCTCCGATCTGACAACCTCCGCCTTTATAGGTGCGCTTAAGCGTTTTATCGGAAGACGAGGTAGACCAGCAAAAATCTTTTGCGATAATGCAACCAATTTCGTAGGTGCACGAAATGAACTACAAGAGTTACACGAATTATTTTCAAGTAAAGAACATCACACGGTGATCAACAATCACTGCGCAGATGAACAAATCGAATGGTGTTTCATACCGCGCCGCTCACCCCATTTTGGTGGGCTCTGGGAAGCAGCTGTAAAATCAGCCAAACATCATTTGAGACGAGTACTTTTAGGGGCCTCACTAACATTCGAAGAGCTTAACACAGTGGTTACTGAAATCGAAGCGATTTTAAATTCACGACCTTTAACACCAATGTCAACACACCCAAACGATGTCCAAGCTCTTACACCGGGTCATTTCTTAATTGGAGAACCGTTAACTACAATCTTGGACCCACAAGCCAAACCAAACAATGCAACTATCTTATCACGATGGCAACTAGTAAGAACTATCCACCAAGAATTCTGGAAGCGCTGGTCCAACGAATATCTACAACAATTGCAAACTAGAACCAAGTGGAAGCAAGAAGTCAAACAACTTAAACCAGGAACTTTGGTCATCATAAGGGATGAAAATTTACCACCATTAAAATGGCAAATGGCAAGAATCATAGAAGCTCATCCAGGTAGTGATGGATTAATAAGAGTAGTTGATGTTAGAACTACATCTGGAGTCCTAAGAAGAGCAATTCATAAGGTATGTCCTTTACCATCAGAAGATGATAATCCAATACTGGAGCAAGGAGAAATCACAAACAGCAAAGAGATCCCACAGTCTTCATCAACACATCTAGTCTGTTGAAAAGAGAAGAAATATGCATTGCCATCAAAAAATATAACGTCGAATGGATTTATAAAAGTACCGTTAAAGAAACCACGGCATCCTATGCAAGGAAGATTTTTACCAATAAATTCAGCATGGCTTGACAGTCAATCAGAAACAAACCATTTAAAACGAACTCATCAAAACCAGTCAAATACAACTCAAGACAAAATCACTGCCAGCCGAGATCATAGAGTAAAACAACAAAAAATAGTCAAATTAAATCCACTGTTAACACTTCTGTTAGTGACAAGCATCATACCACAAATTTTCAGCAGTCTGTTGAACCAATCAGTAGAAATCATTCCGTTTCATACACATCCAGGAATATACTTTGAAGGTATAGGACAAGTAAATATGGTCACAGATGAATGGAAACTCATCGTGTATTACGACATGGAAAACTATTGGAAGGAATTAATTGGTTTTCATGACTGTATGCATAAATTAGACAAATTATGTAACGTAATGACAGACTACAAGGAATTTTGTTTGATCATATTATCACAGCTTGAGCATCAACTTAAAACAATCGAGAATAATAACGAGATCCTTGTCAAAGGGAATAGTGGTAGTCTAGCGTCAAGATCCAAACGATCGCCATTCGACATCATTGGGACTATTTCCAATAAATTATTCGGAATTTTAGATCAAGAATATGCCACTCAACTCTCTGAAACTATACAAAAGGTTAAAACAAATGAAGGGCATCTACTCGAACTTATAAAAAACCAAACATCCATCATCGACTCAACAACAAATATCATCAAAAAGGACGAAGAACATATAGACAAGCAGTTTTTAGTTATTACCGACTACATAACCGAGCTTTTTTTAGATATTAAAAACATAAGTAACCAACTAAACGACGAAAAAACAGTACAATTGTTTAATTCACTATCACTATTCACTGATTATAGTCAGCTACCAAGGAATTCAATCTGCCTTAATAGATGTGGTAACAGACACTCATAATGGAAAACTAAATCCCTTACTACTCACCACTGAACAACTTCTGCAACAACTAAATGTAATAAGGGAAAATTTGCCAGCAACTTTAACGATACCTGGACAATTCGATCATCAAGATCTACTAGAATTATATCATTTAATGTCTGCAAGGACCAGAGTAACAACTGATCCTAATAAAACCGACTGCTGCATACATAGTAGTAAACCTTCATCGAGACCAACACTTCTCAATGTCTGACGACGAGCTGTCTGCTTGTATAATTAGTCAAAAACAAAGGTATTTATGCAAACAGAAACATGCTATTCATAACAAAGAAGCAGGACAAGATCAATGTGAACTGAGTCTATTCAACCATCAGCAAACACTTCCTGCTAGCTGTGCAATTGACACCACAGTCCCATCCAAAATTTAGATCCAGCTGCATAATCCAAATCACTGGATATACTCGTTTGATCACGAATACATTTTATACATTGTATGTGGTGCAAGCACACATCGAACAATAGTTAAAGGTGAAGGATTGCTGAAGTTTAACACCAATTGCGTCATCAAACAAGATTCACTCATGATCAGCTCTCATAACTTTCATACGAATGAAATCAGGAACTCATTTCTACCCTCAATGAACATTACTGCTTTCAACATCGAGAAGCATCTAGAGAACCAAGAAATCAGAATGGGCAGCAACACCTATCTTTCCAAAAACAACACAAAGGAAATTCAAAACTTAAAGGACGCCATAAGAATTATAAAAAATCAAGAAATATTTCCAGAAGACATTGACTCCACGGACATTCATCATTTCTCAATCAGCTATTCCTCCTTATTAATTTCTCTTCTCATAGCATCATATGTTTTGACCATAATTATAAAGAAATGTACCGGAAAACAGCATCCACCTCAACGGCCACTTCGACAAACGGATTTTCAACTTGACTCTATAAGTATATCTTGAAACGGCAATTTTCAAGGCGGGGAAGAATGTTAAGTTATATCAAATATTTGGTTTTTTTGTAGTAAAAAACCAACAGGTATTTCCCAGACTTATTTTGTGCAACGCGTAAATTTTTCTATGATAAAATTCTCACAATAATATTTTTTGCATAAAAAACTCATATTGTTCAAAATAAAATACTCCGATTTCAATTCCATATATCGAAATATCAAATTAAACTTTTATATTTAATTAAATTTGATATTTGGATAATTTTTATAAATGTACGATTCCCACATTTAGAATATAAGAATTTTGTATACTCAGCATTTAAATTGTGTAAATTCCAGAATTTTTGTCAAATAAATTCAGTTTAATTTTGAAACCCAGCAAGCCTTTTTCTTCAACTTAATTAGCGTGAGGCTGCGCTAATAAAACAAACTTAAGCGGCAAAATAAAAGAATTTTATCGCTATATCAACATAGCGGTTATTCATGCATATCAATATTAATGATATCATCCCCACACAGAATAATATTGAATCTTTTTAGTTTATGTTTGGCGTTCGACGAGTGAACATGTAAGATTTGTGAAAAGGTGTGGCTACAATTTTTTCTTTTTTTTTATATCGTTGGAAAAATTAGCGGTTTTCTTCGAGGTTTCTTTCCCAGTGCAAAAAAAAAAAAAACAACTTAGTATTTGTGACAAAGTTTTTGTTTTTTCAGTGGAAATAAAAAAAAAACTCTGATTTTTGTGACCATTGTTGGAAAAAGATATTTTTTCTTCCTTTAACGCTTTTTCTTCAATTTTGTTGGCATCGTAGATTTGAAAATTCCTTTCATGGTCATCGTTGGAAATTTGGCTCTCAAAGAATTTTCTTTGACTGCGACAACGCTGGTAAGCTCTTATGACCTGAAAAATTATAAGACTCAGTGCCCCCAACACTTTTTATTTCCTTTCTTTGCCTTTGATAGCGTCGTTGAAAAACAACGATTTTTCTTCGTTTTCGTAGCTTCATTGGAATCAGTGCTATCGATCTGCTTTAGTTCATATAAATAATGCCTCGCAGGTGATCAAACTTAGGTCGTCGTACCTGCGGAGCGGAAGTAGTGCGACGAGTAATTGCAAATCCAACTGAGGAAGAACATGCATCAGCGAACGACCGAAACAGACAAAGATTGGTTCAAATACGTGCCGAGGAAGCAGCAGAGCGACGCGCAGCCAGAATTGAGGATACACGGTTGCGAGTACGGCAATGGCGTTTTGCAGCTTCAGATCTGCTTCGTTCTGAACAGAATGAACTTGAGTGGCTGTAAGACGTCAACGAGAAACTGCAGATAAACGTCAAATAAGACTCCGTGCACAGCGATCATGCGATTACAATAGCCTTGTATTCCGGTACTACCCAGCTGATGATTATAGTTTGAGCCTGCATGTTTTAATCGTTACTATGACTGAAGTGTGTCCTTATTGCAAAGCTCTGAAATTTGATGGAGAAACGAAAGGAATGTGTTGCGCCGCCAGAAAAATTAAACTGCCTCAACTTGGAGAACGGCCAGAGCCATTAAAAACTTTGCTGGCGGGATATACCGCCGAATCAAAGCATTTCCTATCGAACATCAGGAAATACAACTCATGCTTCCAAATGACATCGTTCGGCGCAGAAATCGTAACAGCTCAATTCATGCGAATTTTCAAAGTGAAAGGACAAATTTATCATAGGGCTGGCTCCCTGCTTCCGTTCCCAGATGGTCAACATAAATTCTTACAAATGTATTTCATCGGTGATGACAATGATGATTTGAATGCACGCTGCGGAATTTTTACCGATATAAAAAGGTCCATCGTTTCCCAACTGCAAGAGCTTCTTCACGAAAAAAACAATTTAGTGCGTTTGTTCTAAACAGCAATTGATATGATGCCATCTGATTCACACAAGATCGTTATTCATGCTGACAAAACGCCTGCTGGAGAACATGTAGAAAGATTCAATGCTCCAACTGTAGATGAAGTGACAATTGGTATAGTCGGAAATCAATTCCAACGTAGAGATATTGTTCTTCATCGGAGAAACGATCAATTGACAACAGTTTCGGAAACTCATCGATGCTACGATGCTCTGCAATATCCAATTATTTTTTGGGATGGATCCGATGGATACCACTTCAACGTTAAGATGATAAATCCAGTCAGTGGCGAAGAAACAAATAAGAAATGCAGCACAATGAACTATTATTCATACCGATTAATGATTCGAGAAAATGAAGAGAATCACATTTTGAAATTCCATCAATTGTTTCACCAATACATCCTAGATATGTATGCAAATTGAAACAGAGCATTTGATATTCATCCGTTTGAATCAGACCAAGCTTCGCTCTGAAGAATACATTCATTTGCGAGATGCAATTGTAAATGACGGTAATACAACTAACGTTAGAAGACTAACGATTTTGCCATCTTCATATATAGGCAGTCCACGTCATATGAATGAGTACGCTCAAGATGCCATTGCGTATGTCCGTGACTACGGGCGTCCAGACCTATTCATTACGTTCACATGCAATCCAGCTTAGGACGATATACAACAGCTTTTACTTCCCGGGCAATCGCCGGTGGATAGGCATGACATTACAGCACATGTTTTCAAACAGAACCTGAAATCGCTGATGGAATTCATGGTTAAACATGAAGCGTTTTGGTCTGTGCACTGCTGGATGTACTCAGGGGAATGGCAAAAGAGAGGACTGCCACACGCACATATGCTAATCTGAATATATAACAAAATCACGTCAACCGAAATCGACGATATAATATGCGCTGAAATACCCGATGTCGACGTCGATAAGGATTTGCATGCAGTCGTGACGAAAAATATGATAGATGGACCTTGCGGTACACTGAATCCAAATTCACCGTGCATGATAGATGGAAAATGATCTAAGCGATATCCTCGAGAATTAGTATCCAACACAGTTACAGGAAAAGATGGATATCCTTTGTACAGAAGAAGATCAGCTGAAGATGGCGGTAAATTAGCAACCATACAAATGCGAAACGGTGAAATCGAAGTAAATAACCGGTGGGTTGTTCCATATTCGCCTTTGCTATCAGAAACATACAAAGCGCATGTTAAAGCAGTAGGCGAGGATTTTTTCTACCTTGAATTTTCTCGTCGAAATAATTTATTAATCAAATTTTTAATCTAGAAACCTTAGAACATTTTCCTTGTTTTTTAATTTGTATAATTTTTCTGTCTTGTTTAAAAATCTCGATTGTGAACACTTAAAATTCAATAGAATAAAACTAAATTTTATAACGATTAATTTTTGGTTTTATTGTTTTCAAAACTTTGTTGTCGTTTCCCACATCGCGAAAAGGCTCGCGATTAAACAGCGCACATAAACGTGGAATACTGTTAATACTGGAATACTCCGTTAAATCGATCAACTATATTTGTAAGTACGTGAACAAAGGCAGCGACATTGCAGTTTTTGGCGTGCAACCAGAAAGAAGTGATAGGAATGCGATCATACATATCGATGAAATCGCACAGTATCACACTGGAAGATGCATAAGCAGCAATGAAGCCGTATGGCGAATTCTTTCATTTCCAATACATAAACGAAAACCAACTGTTGTTCACTTAGCAGTACATCTAGAAAATGACCAACGCGTTTATTTCACAGCTGCAAATGTGCAACAAATAGCCTTGAATCCACCGGCTACAACGTTAACTGCTTTCTTCACGTTATGCCAAAATGACGCGTTTGCGAAAACACTGCTGTATTCGGAAGTACCTACGTATGACACATGGAATGCGAGTAAATCATTTGAACGACGCAAACGAGGAGAGCGAGTCGACGGACAACATGGCATATTCAAAGAAACTACGATAGGTAGACTGTACACCGTGCATCCCAATCAAGGTGAATGCTTCTTTCTTCGCATGCTGTTGATAAATGTGCCCGGTCCACCCTCTTTCCACCAATTGTCAGTGCATGTCAAGCTCTGAATTTATTGGAGAACGACCGACATTGGGATGTATGCATTAATGACGCGTGCAACACATTACATCCAAATCAAATTCGTGCATTGTTTGCAATTATATTGACCATCTGCTCTCCTTCATCTCCAACAGAGTTGAAGCAGAAATATAAATCGCACATGGCTGAAGACATTTTCCGTCGAAAACGCATGGTAAATTCAAATATGAACATGGATTTCACGGCAGAAATCTACAACGAAGTGTTGATAATGATTGAAGATTTGTGCTTAGAAATCGCGAACAAAGTTCTCAATCAATTGGGAATGCCATCACCGAATCGATCTGCTGCTGCTTTGTTTGATGTAGAAATGGGTCGTGAACAAAATTACAACACGGGTGATCTTTTGTTCTATGTGCAATCAAATATTCCTAAGCTAACGTTTGAGCAAAAGGGCATTTACGATCAAATAATGCAAACTGTCAATAACGGAGTTGGAGAAATATACTTTTTAGATGCGCCAGGAGGAACTGGTAAAACGTTCCTAATTAGATTGATTCTGGCCACAATTCGATCCCAAAATGACATAGCCTTAGCTCTTGCGTCTTCCGGAATAGCTGCGACATTGCTACCAGGTGGAAGAACGGCTCATTCCGCTTTGCAATTGCCATTAAACATTCAATTCATTGAAAATCCCACATGCAACATTTCCAAAGCATCCGGCATGGGAAAAGTATTGCAGAAATCCAAACTTATTGTTTGGGATGAATGCACAATGGCGCACAAAAAATCTCTCGAGGCCCTTGACCGATCATTACAAGACTTACGTGCAAATATCAGACCATTTGGGAACTCATTAATATTGCTTGCAGGAGATTTCAGGCAAACAATACCTGTAATTCCTCGATCGACCCCACTGGACGAAATAAATGCTTGCCAGAAATACTCTACTTTGTGGCGACTCGTAAAGACGTTAAAATTAACTACAAATATGCGAGCCCAGCTGCAAAACAATCGGTCAGCAAAGATATTCTCATATCAATTGCTGGAAATTAGGAACGGAAAGGTGCCAGTTGATCTGACGTCAGGACGAATTTCATTGCCTCATAACTTCTGCAATTTAGTGACGTCAAAAGAACAATTGGTTGAAATAGTATTTCCCAATATTGAAACCAATTACAAGAATCACGATTGGCTGAGTGAAGGAGATATTCTTGCGGCCAAGAACAAAGACGTCTACGAACTTAACAATATTATTCAGTCTAACATTCAAAGCGAGGTGGTCACATACAAGTCCGTCGACACTGTTGTGGAACCAGATGAAGCGGTTAATTATCCAGCAGAATTTTTGAATTCACTCGATCTGCCAGGGATGCTATCGCACGTACTGCAATTGAAAGTCGATGTACCAATTATCATGAAATATCAAGCGGCCAAAACTTTACAACGGCTTGCAGTAAAAAAATGAATGAGCAATGTCGTAGAAGCAACAATTTTAACAGGACCTTTTAAAGGTGAAGATGTCCTCATTCTTCGCATTCCTATGATTCCAACGGATATGCCATCAATTTAAGAGATTGTAATTCCCGATTCGATTTGCGTTTGCAATCACTATCATCAAGGCTTAGGGCCACTTTTTGCTTCTCACATGGAGAATGCAGTTGGATAATCGGTTTGGGGAGAACCACATGAAAGATGTATACAGGATCGAGCTCATCAGCAGGACGCAGAAATTTGGAGACGCTCCAGGAATTAGCAGCAGAAATTGAACGACTGGTATACATGTCCTATCCTGACTACCCTGCGGATATGCGGTGCGAGGTGGCAGGAGAAAGATTTGTCAGCGCCATAAGAGATACGGACATAGAAAATGGCATCCGGGTTAGCGGAAAGCGAACGCTTCAAGAGATATTAACATTCGCTCTAACATTGGAAGGTGCGAAGAAAGCCACGGGGTTAGTCTCGCGGATCAGGGCTGCTACAGCTGTTGAGGGGTCCCCACAACTAGACATAAAGAACCTGACAAAGCAAATCAGAAAAGATGTACTGCGATCGATCCAGAGAGGAAGAGAGAAATATGCACAGGAAAATAACATGCTGGCGCTCCGAAAAATAATGCCCAGCATCGTTGTATTTGTCTCACTTATGCAACACAACAAGAAGAGTCTAACGGGAGTAATTGGTCATGAATGTAGAATTGGCATAGATACAGGCGGAAGTAAATCTATCATTAACAAGAAACTCATTTATAAAAACACATCAGTGAAAGCAGTAACAGGGTGCTTCAAACCGTTACGGGCGAATCATCTCCCATTCTTGGCGAAGTCAATCTAGCATTGGAGCTAGATGGGTATGTGTTCGGCATACATTTTTGGTGGCTGATATAATGGACGCTTGTATTATGGGCCTGGACTCCATGGAGAAGAATGGAGTGAGTGTTAATGTTGAAAAGGGAGTTTTGCAATGTGGAAATATTGATTTCTCGCTAAGGTTGGAGGAAGCAGGTTCCAGTGCCAAAGTAAAAATCCTACAAGACCAAACAATTGCGGCAAATACTGAACTTGTTGTAGAAGCGAGACTGGTCGATGGTACTGGGAGGCCAGCCATACAAATTATAGAAACTGACAGTCAAAAGTTAAAGAATGGACTAATGATTTCGCGAACAATCGTAAAAGTGAACGAGAAAGGGACAATTTCAGTCAAAGTGGCGAACTTTTCGAAAGGCAACAACAAATTGAAAAAGTGAACCATTGTCGGCAGTGCTGAGGTATTTCGTCGCTCACAAATGAGGACTGCAGAGACAAAGAAACTCAACGGGAGGATTCTTCCGTAGGTTTTGAAACCACTTACCTCTGATAGCACTACAAGAGTAGGAGAGTCAGAAGCAACAAAAGCTACAGATTTATTGAAGGAGTGTGGTGACCTTGGACGAACGGACCAAGTGAAACATAGAGTCAATGCCGGCAATGCAGATCCTATTCGTCAACCACCAAGGAGACTACCATTAACAGAGGTTGCAGATATGATCGAGGAAATGCATCAGGAGGGAGTAATTGAACGATCAAACAGTCCATGGGCATCTCCGGTAGTCCTAGTACGAAAAAAGGATGGGACTACAACATTTGCGTAGATTACAGAAGATTAAATGGCGTTACTAAGAAGGACAGTTACCCTCTTCCCCGCATAGATGACATTAGATACGCTCTCAGGAGCAACTTGGTTTTCAACACTTGATTTAAAAAGTGGCTATTGGCAAGTTGGAATTGAACCGGAAGACAGAGAAAAGACAGCGTTCACAGTAGGAACAGGCCTATGGCAATTCACAGTGATGCCATTCGGATTATGTAATGCACTGGCAACAGTTGAACGACTGATGGAACATGTCCTACGGGGATTAACATGGGAGACGTGTCTAGTATGGACGACATCATCGTAATCGGAAAAACATTTGATGAACATCTCCAGCGATTAATTTTGAAAATCAAATGCTTTGAAGAGGAATAGGTTTCCCAATAGGGTAACTCTTAGTCGCATGGGCCCATAAGCCTCGTGTTGTACGCAGTACCCTTACTCTACCTACATACCTACTTAACTCTCTTAACAAACACCTTGGCTTGATTTTTACCGCAGAAGTTGCTAATTGCGTAGTCCAACAGACCTCTGACAAGCTTTGTAACATTGACACCATCCTCCTTTAAATATTTTACTTTCTCAGGAAAGCGTTCAGAACGTTGTGGATATAGAAAATGCTTACTGCTTCAAATTTCGCATAACCAACTTTGAACTGCTCACCAACCTTTTAAACAAGGTTAACTTTGAAAGCATTGTTGATGGTAAGAAATTAGCTTCATGTATTATTTGAGTCCTTTGTTTCATCGGTTCTTTCAAAAGAATTCATTTTCCTGTCCACCATGGTTTGACAGGGAATCGCGATCATTACGTAAGAGTAGGAACAAAGCTTGATTACGCGTGATGTAACAGACTTATTCACGGTGATTGATCACATCGATGAATTAACGGATGATTAACTCATGAGGACCATCAATAATTTTGAAAAGCTGTGTTAATATCCTCGCACGTCCTCTGTCTGTTATCTTTCAGAAGTCTCTTAAAACGGGAAAATTTCCAAATTTATAACAAGAATCTTTTATAATACCCACCCATAAAAAAGGTAGTAGACCTGATATAGAGAATTACAGACATATTGCTAAATTGTCGTGCATTCCCAAACTTTTTGAAAGTAATCTCTCTATTATATAATAAATATAATAGTTTTGGGACGTGATCGGATTATTTTATTTTAATAAGGCAATACCAAGGCCTCCAACGACAACCGGTATTACTGACGTTTTAACTTTCCACATCCGGCTAATTTCAATTTCCAAGTCTTTGTTATCTTTTCAGCTTCTTTTATTGCAACATTCTGATCATCGGGGATCGCGATGTCCAGCAAAAGACACAATTTACCGCTTTTATCATGATATACAATATCTGGTCTATTAGCATTGATAGTTCGGTCAGTGTTTATTGGAAAATTCCACATAAGAATGGTGTTGTTTTTTTCGACGACTGGTAAAGATTGATGTTTGTACCATCTGTCAGTTGTATCAACTTGAAGGTGCTTCATTAGTTTCCAGTGAACATAAGTCGCTACTCGGTTGTGCTTATTCATGTATTATTTTCCAGCTAAGATCGTACAGCCGGAGACTATGTGACTAATATGTTCTTCACATTGATGACACAAACGGCATTTGCTCTCTATTTATTGTTTTAATATGTTCTTCTGATGATATCTTGTGTTTAGAGCTTGGTCTTGGGCGGCTACTAATAAACTCTCTGTATCTCCCCTTAAGTCGGACCATTTAAGCCAGTGGAACGTTGCTTCTTTATTGACGTATTGCTTCGATTCTATATTTCTCATAAACTGGCCATGAAGATGCTTGTCTTTGTATACCTGAAGTCATTCTTTCGTCATTGCATGATTGATTTCGTCTTTCTTGGTTGTTTTATACTTTTGATAAAATGCCCGATATGTTTTTGTGATGCAATATATAGGCTTGCTATTCTCATGTTGTTCAACCAATTTGACGTATTTATCTTCATCTTTTCGTATGATATACGAGCCTAGTTGGGTTATTGCTGAGTTGAATGCTGTATTATTCCGATAAGTCCTCTACCACCTTCTTTCCTTGCTATGTATAATCTGTCTATATCCACTCGTGGATGATGCATTCCATTCATTGTCAATTACTTTCCTGTTTTTCTGTCCAGCTGATCGAGAGTTTGTCCCGTCCAATGTATGATGCCAAAACTGTACTGCAGTAGCGGAATAGCAATACTGTTAATTGCTTTAATCTTGTTTTTCGAATTCAGCTCGCTTCTCAGCACAGTCCTGACTCGCCGGAAGTATTCTTTGCTTAGCTTCTCACGCATGCCTTGGTGATTTATGTGGCTGTCTTCTGCTACACCCAAGTACTTGTAGTGCTCTTGAAAATCAAGTTCTCTAATTGTTGTTGTTTCGTTCTCAGTGAAGTTCTGGCGTTTCAAGATTCTTCCATTTTTCATGCTGACTTTGGCACATTTATCCAGACCAAATTCCATACTTATATCAGTACTAAACTGGCTGACGACGTTTAGGGCTTCTTCAAGCTGATAATTATTTTTTGTGAGTATTTTTAAGTCGTCCATATACAACAGAAAGTTTACTATATTTGTTGGTGTCAGTTGATAGCCAAAATGTTCGCTGTTGAACAACTGGCTAAGCGGTGTTATTGCCAGACAGAACAATAGGGGTGATAATGAATCACCTTGGAATATCCCACGTTTAATATTGATCTTCTCAACTTTATTTTCCAGCTCATCATAGATTTTTTAATAAATTCAATAATATTCTTGTCGATCTTGTAGATCTTCATGGTTTCCAGTATCCATGAATGAGGAATACTATCGAATGCTTTCTTGTAGTCGATCCATGCCATACTAATAATGCGCTTCTTGTTCTTCGCATCCTTTGTGATCATCTTGTCAATAAGCAATTGGTCTTTGCATCCTTCCTTTCAATTGCTTTCTTAACTTGTGCTATAGTTATGTTTGCCCATTTTTGTACTGGTACTTCTTGGTTAACTGCTTGAATTCTTTTGATCCATGTCGCATCGCTGTTGTGATATTTTTGATCTTCTAAAAGAGATCGCTAAAATTGTTCGACTTCTTCTTTGGCAGAAGGGTCAAAGACGGCCTCTGCTTTGTTGTTCAGCATTCTGTATAGTCTTCTTTGAGTAGCTTTTTTTGTTGGTATTGCAGTTGCCGCTTTTTGTATCTGCGTAATCACTTGGTCACTTCGTAAGTAATTAGGTGTTCAGCAACAATTATGTTAGTCTTCAGTAGTTGTCTTATTTTCGATGCAACTTTTTCTGAGACCAGGCCTTGTTTTGAGATAATCGACAGCTTGTATCTGTACGATTGAACTTGCTGGTTTATTCTCCTCATCCAAGCTGGTATTGAATTTGATGTTGGTGCCCGAGTAGATGTTGGACGCTCACCAGCTATTAGGCATCCTGTTGCATACAAGATGTTGCTGATATCTGTAACATCAGGTTGTCCATTATTTATGATATTCTTAATTGCTTCGTTTGCATTATTGATTTGACTCTTAATGTGCTTATTGATCTTTGGCTTGTTCAGTTGTTTACATTCTAGAACTGGTATGCATCTAACTTCAGCTAACTTTTCTCGGAGCCTCGACTCGAATTCTGGTCGCTCAACTTGATGTTCCTTTAAGGCAAAGGTATCATTTAGTACAGTCGTAGATTGCGGCTCATTGGGTAGCTGCATAATGTGTTGGAGGATATTGTTGTTCCTGTGAAGTTGCTGCTGGCGTTGAGCAGGAAAAAGTTTGTTCCTCGCTTCCTGTTCAACTTTTTCCAACTCCTGTTTTGTGAGCTTATTGCTCTTCACAGTACAGTTACGTTGGTTGTTTAATGTAACTATAGTCATTTCGGGGCACAGTGTGGGATTATTCATCCGCCAAATTTCAAATGTTCCAGTCATCATACCACTTGGGTGTTTGCTTTCTACTGCCTGGTCATACGCTTCCATTACTCCCCCGTATTGGGCTTTAGTCCACTTATGTTTGTTTTTTTTTGCTGATTCGCCTTGGATAAGTATCGGTTGTGATATTGGAGCAGGTTGACTAATATTGGTGTCTATAGTTGTAGAGTGAGATATCTTTTTCACTATTTGGAGAGTTATTATTTATTTTATTCGTATTAATATTACCATTATCTCCATCCTTCCTCATTATCCGTGTACTTTGCGCGTATTCGTTTCCATATTGACACTGTCCCCTATTCATATCAGATGCAGTCTCCAAGTCTGATATGTCCGAAGCTAGCTTCCTTGTTTTTGGTGCAATTCGCCACACCAAGTTGAGCTGCAAACACAACTTGGGTTAACACTCAGGGTCCGCGGGATTGTCAAGCGCGAGGCTCAAAAGAGCCGTATTGCGGGTTTTTTTTGTTTTTCATTTTATACCTTCTGCCAGATTTATCTTGGAACCGCTCCTAACATGGAGATCAGACGTTCACCTGTATGCAGGATTTCACTGTTGTTATGTGGTCCGCGGGTGGTATTTAACTTGCCACCTATGCTGTATATCTGTAGGGCATTCCCCTATTCGACAGTTTAATTTTTTAAACAAATTTCATTAGAGACAGACGGTTAAATTTTGACACAGGATTGTTACTTTGTTTTTTTATGCCCTATGGTAGGTACTACGAAAGGATATATTAGTTTTGTCACTAAGTGTGTAACGCATAGAAATAATCATCTTAGAAAAAGTTCAAGGGTATGGTTGTGTAGGGAATCAAAAGTTATATCGATTTATGCATGTCCGTCCGTCCGTATACAAGATAAATCAAAAACGCGTCATCCGATTTTGATGAAATTTATAATATGAGGTGCTTATTCCTTAACTTGTATTGCATTTGAGCACAATCGATCCACGGGGGGCAAAGTTATAAAGGAAAAACCAGGGTGACTAGAAAGTTTTGTCGTTTTTTTGGTTATTGTTTTTTGGATTTAATTGGAAAATTTGTGAATTAATTTTGTTTAAATTAATTATATAGGTTAATTACATAAATAGACGATAGCATGTTAAATTTCAGTCAAATCGGTCTAAGGATAGTGGAGAAAGAAATAGTTGTAGCCTAAAATAAGCCTGTTCATAAAGTTTTTCCGATGTATTTTAAAAAGTTATATACCGATTTCAATGAAATTTGCGAAACGTGTTTATGCTATTAGACTCCAGCCTACCTGTAAATTTGAGCCAATTTGAGAATGAAGAAACGAAGTTATGGAGAAAAAAACCTTGACATATTGAGTTAAGTAGAAAGTACGTGACGTTTTTTTTCCAATAGATCGCTTTAAAGTCGTATCACTTTAGTAGTTCTAATCCTATCAAGTTATATTATAGCGCGCTTAAAAGGTGACATTTTATACAATATTTATGAAAAAAATTGTCAAATTCAGGCAGAACTAATTGTGGTAATTGGGTTTTGAAAATGAGCCAAAATTCTGAAAAAAATTCCCTATATTAATGCTCCATGTTAGGTACTACCGTCCGTCCGTGGACAAGATAACTCAAAAACACGTTATCCAATTTTGATGAAATTTAGAATGCTACTTGGTTATTGCTATAGTGGATTTGGTATTGCATTTCAGCAAAATCGACCGAGGGGCAGCGAGGTTATTAAGGAAAAACCAGGGTGACCATAAAGTTTTATCGTTTTTTTATATAGTTTTTCGGATTTAATTGGAAAATTGGTAAAGCAATTTTGTTTAAATTAATTATATTGGTTGACTACATAAATAGACGATACCATTGTAAATTTCAGTGATATCGGTCTAAGGATAGTAGAGAAAAAAAATAGTCGTAGGAGGAAAGGTTCAGAAAGTTTTTTTGATGTACATTCAGAACTAATACACCGATTTGAATAAAATTTGCAAATTAGACTTATGCTACCAGGGTCTGGGTTACTTACAAATTAGCGAAAATATTGAAAAGGGCAAACAAAGTTATGAAGAAAAAACCTTGATATATTGTTAGTTTTCACAATTTTTCTCTTCCATTTCTACCATAGGGCATCAAAAAATCGGCTATAGGCCGATTTTAAATTACTTTATGTTTTTATTGTCATTTAAATTTTTGATTGAAGAATTATTCAATTCTTGAATTATTATGTTTATAATAGTATGGAATATCGTTATTATTAAGAAGTAAATTAGCTATTATTTAATTGTATATATATTATTTCCAAATATTAAATAATTGATAGAATTATATCAGGTTAACCCTTTATAGCTTCTTGTGACAGTTCTGTTACAAGCCATTTGAAACCTCGCAAAATCCACAAATACCACTTAATTCAATTTTAACTCAATATAACAACATGGGTACAGAGTGTTCTATGAAATCTTAGTATATTTGCCCAGCACCCTTTTGCGCTGTAGCAAGTAAAGTGATTTGATATTTCAGCTGCTCAGATAATAATTGTGCAAATAAAAAAAAAATATTTTTTACTTAATATAAAGTATATTTTTTGGTGTAAACAGGCAGTTAAGTTTATTGTTGTGAACACACTTTTCTTAGATTCATAAAATTTAAGTATTTTGATAGTAAGAGGTGCATTGTTTCATTTGTGCCATTTCTGTCACATTGAGTTTATTTTTCGTTTTGCTTGTTAGAATGACTTTCCGGGGCATAACAGATGATGAAATTGCGTTTTTTTTGCAAAATGATGATAGAGAGGATGGCTTCGAAGATGATGACGATAGTATTGCTGACAGTAATTTTGAACCTCAGAGCGATGAAGATCGCAAGTATTTTTCGGATTTGGAGTCTCAGCCCGATAGTGAACCCGAGGACATAGGCATTGATAGGATAATCGAAGATTTAGAAGACGACGGCGCCAATGATAGGATTGTGCAACCTACATTTAGTTGTGCGTCAACGTCAACTTCGCAACCAGTACCATCAAGAGGCTGCAAAACCAATAAAAGACAAAAATTGGATATTCTCTGGAAAAAGCCAGTGGAACGTTGCTTCTTTATTGACGTATTGCTTCGATTCTATATTTCTCATAAACTGGCCATGAAGATGCTTGTCTTTGTATACCTGAAGTCATTCTTTCGTCATTGCATGATTGATTTCGTCTTTCTTGGTTGTTTTATACTTTTGATAAAATGCCCGATATGTTTTTGTGATGCAATATATAGGCTTGCTATTCTCATGTTGTTCAACCAATTTGACGTATTTATCTTCATCTTTTCGTATGATATACGAGCCTAGTTGGGTTATTGCTGAGTTGAATGCTGTATTATTCCGATAAGTCCTCTACCACCTTCTTTCCTTGCTATGTATAATCTGTCTATATCCACTCGTGGATGATGCATTCCATTCATTGTCAATTACTTTCCTGTTTTTCTGTCCAGCTGATCGAGAGTTTGTCCCGTCCAATGTATGATGCCAAAACTGTACTGCAGTAGCGGAATAGCAATACTGTTAATTGCTTTAATCTTGTTTTTCGAATTCAGCTCGCTTCTCAGCACAGTCCTGACTCGCCGGAAGTATTCTTTGCTTAGCTTCTCACGCATGCCTTGGTGATTTATGTGGCTGTCTTCTGCTACACCCAAGTACTTGTAGTGCTCTTGAAAATCAAGTTCTCTAATTGTTGTTGTTTCGTTCTCAGTGAAGTTCTGGCGTTTCAAGATTCTTCCATTTTTCATGCTGACTTTGGCACATTTATCCAGACCAAATTCCATACTTATATCAGTACTAAACTGGCTGACGACGTTTAGGGCTTCTTCAAGCTGATAATTATTTTTTGTGAGTATTTTTAAGTCGTCCATATACAACAGAAAGTTTACTATATTTGTTGGTGTCAGTTGATAGCCAAAATGTTCGCTGTTGAACAACTGGCTAAGCGGTGTTATTGCCAGACAGAACAATAGGGGTGATAATGAATCACCTTGGAATATCCCACGTTTAATATTGATCTTCTCAACTTTATTTTCCAGCTCATCATAGATTTTTTAATAAATTCAATAATATTCTTGTCGATCTTGTAGATCTTCATGGTTTCCAGTATCCATGAATGAGGAATACTATCGAATGCTTTCTTGTAGTCGATCCATGCCATACTAATAATGCGCTTCTTGTTCTTCGCATCCTTTGTGATCATCTTGTCAATAAGCAATTGGTCTTTGCATCCTTCCTTTCAATTGCTTTCTTAACTTGTGCTATAGTTATGTTTGCCCATTTTTGTACTGGTACTTCTTGGTTAACTGCTTGAATTCTTTTGATCCATGTCGCATCGCTGTTGTGATATTTTTGATCTTCTAAAAGAGATCGCTAAAATTGTTCGACTTCTTCTTTGGCAGAAGGGTCAAAGACGGCCTCTGCTTTGTTGTTCAGCATTCTGTATAGTCTTCTTTGAGTAGCTTTTTTTGTTGGTATTGCAGTTGCCGCTTTTTGTATCTGCGTAATCACTTGGTCACTTCGTAAGTAATTAGGTGTTCAGCAACAATTATGTTAGTCTTCAGTAGTTGTCTTATTTTCGATGCAACTTTTTCTGAGACCAGGCCTTGTTTTGAGATAATCGACAGCTTGTATCTGTACGATTGAACTTGCTGGTTTATTCTCCTCATCCAAGCTGGTATTGAATTTGATGTTGGTGCCCGAGTAGATGTTGGACGCTCACCAGCTATTAGGCATCCTGTTGCATACAAGATGTTGCTGATATCTGTAACATCAGGTTGTCCATTATTTATGATATTCTTAATTGCTTCGTTTGCATTATTGATTTGACTCTTAATGTGCTTATTGATCTTTGGCTTGTTCAGTTGTTTACATTCTAGAACTGGTATGCATCTAACTTCAGCTAACTTTTCTCGGAGCCTCGACTCGAATTCTGGTCGCTCAACTTGATGTTCCTTTAAGGCAAAGGTATCATTTAGTACAGTCGTAGATTGCGGCTCATTGGGTAGCTGCATAATGTGTTGGAGGATATTGTTGTTCCTGTGAAGTTGCTGCTGGCGTTGAGCAGGAAAAAGTTTGTTCCTCGCTTCCTGTTCAACTTTTTCCAACTCCTGTTTTGTGAGCTTATTGCTCTTCACAGTACAGTTACGTTGGTTGTTTAATGTAACTATAGTCATTTCGGGGCACAGTGTGGGATTATTCATCCGCCAAATTTCAAATGTTCCAGTCATCATACCACTTGGGTGTTTGCTTTCTACTGCCTGGTCATACGCTTCCATTACTCCCCCGTATTGGGCTTTAGTCCACTTATGTTTGTTTTTTTTTGCTGATTCGCCTTGGATAAGTATCGGTTGTGATATTGGAGCAGGTTGACTAATATTGGTGTCTATAGTTGTAGAGTGAGATATCTTTTTCACTATTTGGAGAGTTATTATTTATTTTATTCGTATTAATATTACCATTATCTCCATCCTTCCTCATTATCCGTGTACTTTGCGCGTATTCGTTTCCATATTGACACTGTCCCCTATTCATATCAGATGCAGTCTCCAAGTCTGATATGTCCGAAGCTAGCTTCCTTGTTTTTGGTGCAATTCGCCACACCAAGTTGAGCTGCAAACACAACTTGGGTTAACACTCAGGGTCCGCGGGATTGTCAAGCGCGAGGCTCAAAAGAGCCGTATTGCGGGTTTTTTTTGTTTTTCATTTTATACCTTCTGCCAGATTTATCTTGGAACCGCTCCTAACATGGAGATCAGACGTTCACCTGTATGCAGGATTTCACTGTTGTTATGTGGTCCGCGGGTGGTATTTAACTTGCCACCTATGCTGTATATCTGTAGGGCATTCCCCTATTCGACAGTTTAATTTTTTAAACAAATTTCATTAGAGACAGACGGTTAAATTTTGACACAGGATTGTTACTTTGTTTTTTTATGCCCTATGGTAGGTACTACGAAAGGATATATTAGTTTTGTCACTAAGTGTGTAACGCATAGAAATAATCATCTTAGAAAAAGTTCAAGGGTATGGTTGTGTAGGGAATCAAAAGTTATATCGATTTATGCATGTCCGTCCGTCCGTATACAAGATAAATCAAAAACGCGTCATCCGATTTTGATGAAATTTATAATATGAGGTGCTTATTCCTTAACTTGTATTGCATTTGAGCACAATCGATCCACGGGGGGCAAAGTTATAAAGGAAAAACCAGGGTGACTAGAAAGTTTTGTCGTTTTTTTGGTTATTGTTTTTTGGATTTAATTGGAAAATTTGTGAATTAATTTTGTTTAAATTAATTATATAGGTTAATTACATAAATAGACGATAGCATGTTAAATTTCAGTCAAATCGGTCTAAGGATAGTGGAGAAAGAAATAGTTGTAGCCTAAAATAAGCCTGTTCATAAAGTTTTTCCGATGTATTTTAAAAAGTTATATACCGATTTCAATGAAATTTGCGAAACGTGTTTATGCTATTAGACTCCAGCCTACCTGTAAATTTGAGCCAATTTGAGAATGAAGAAACGAAGTTATGGAGAAAAAAACCTTGACATATTGAGTTAAGTAGAAAGTACGTGACGTTTTTTTTCCAATAGATCGCTTTAAAGTCGTATCACTTTAGTAGTTCTAATCCTATCAAGTTATATTATAGCGCGCTTAAAAGGTGACATTTTATACAATATTTATGAAAAAAATTGTCAAATTCAGGCAGAACTAATTGTGGTAATTGGGTTTTGAAAATGAGCCAAAATTCTGAAAAAAATTCCCTATATTAATGCTCCATGTTAGGTACTACCGTCCGTCCGTGGACAAGATAACTCAAAAACACGTTATCCAATTTTGATGAAATTTAGAATGCTACTTGGTTATTGCTATAGTGGATTTGGTATTGCATTTCAGCAAAATCGACCGAGGGGCAGCGAGGTTATTAAGGAAAAACCAGGGTGACCATAAAGTTTTATCGTTTTTTTATATAGTTTTTCGGATTTAATTGGAAAATTGGTAAAGCAATTTTGTTTAAATTAATTATATTGGTTGACTACATAAATAGACGATACCATTGTAAATTTCAGTGATATCGGTCTAAGGATAGTAGAGAAAAAAAATAGTCGTAGGAGGAAAGGTTCAGAAAGTTTTTTTGATGTACATTCAGAACTAATACACCGATTTGAATAAAATTTGCAAATTAGACTTATGCTACCAGGGTCTGGGTTACTTACAAATTAGCGAAAATATTGAAAAGGGCAAACAAAGTTATGAAGAAAAAACCTTGATATATTGTTAGTTTTCACAATTTTTCTCTTCCATTTCTACCATAGGGCATCAAAAAATCGGCTATAGGCCGATTTTAAATTACTTTATGTTTTTATTGTCATTTAAATTTTTGATTGAAGAATTATTCAATTCTTGAATTATTATGTTTATAATAGTATGGAATATCGTTATTATTAAGAAGTAAATTAGCTATTATTTAATTGTATATATATTATTTCCAAATATTAAATAATTGATAGAATTATATCAGGTTAACCCTTTATAGCTTCTTGTGACAGTTCTGTTACAAGCCATTTGAAACCTCGCAAAATCCACAAATACCACTTAATTCAATTTTAACTCAATATAACAACATGGGTACAGAGTGTTCTATGAAATCTTAGTATATTTGCCCAGCACCCTTTTGCGCTGTAGCAAGTAAAGTGATTTGATATTTCAGCTGCTCAGATAATAATTGTGCAAATAAAAAAAAAATATTTTTTACTTAATATAAAGTATATTTTTTGGTGTAAACAGGCAGTTAAGTTTATTGTTGTGAACACACTTTTCTTAGATTCATAAAATTTAAGTATTTTGATAGTAAGAGGTGCATTGTTTCATTTGTGCCATTTCTGTCACATTGAGTTTATTTTTCGTTTTGCTTGTTAGAATGACTTTCCGGGGCATAACAGATGATGAAATTGCGTTTTTTTTGCAAAATGATGATAGAGAGGATGGCTTCGAAGATGATGACGATAGTATTGCTGACAGTAATTTTGAACCTCAGAGCGATGAAGATCGCAAGTATTTTTCGGATTTGGAGTCTCAGCCCGATAGTGAACCCGAGGACATAGGCATTGATAGGATAATCGAAGATTTAGAAGACGACGGCGCCAATGATAGGATTGTGCAACCTACATTTAGTTGTGCGTCAACGTCAACTTCGCAACCAGTACCATCAAGAGGCTGCAAAACCAATAAAAGACAAAAATTGGATATTCTCTGGAAAAAGAAAAATCTTGAGTTGATTGAGCATCAGCTTCGTTTTACAGCTGATGAATCCTTAGACACTGAGATTTTAGAACTAGAAACACCGACTCAATTTTTCTTGAAAATATTTCCCAAGGAATTGATAGAGTACATTGCTGAACAAACAAAACTGTACATAGTTCAAAAAGACCCCAATAATACTTTTCATGTATCAAACACAGATATACAGCAATTTATAGGACTAGAATTTATCATGTCTTTAGTGCATCTTCCGAGAGTAAGATCACACTGGCATAGTGCGGTAGGGACGCCATTAGTGAAAGAAACCATGCCAGCAAATAAATTTGAGAAGCTGAGACAATTTATTCACTTCAATGTCAATTCACAAATCGTTCCTCGGGAACACCCTGATTTTGATAGACTTTTCAAGATTCGACCAGTAGCGACAAAACTAAATGAGACTTGTAAGAGTATTTCCTTAGAAAAATATCTGTGTGTAGATGAGCAAATCTGTTCCACTAAAGCAAGACATCACTTGAAAAGATACAATCCCAAAAAGCCAAAGAAATGGGGATATAAAATCTTTGTCCTAAGTGGTGTCAGCGGATTTGCTTACAGTTTTGAGGTGGATACTGGAGCTGAAAATATTTTGAAACCCGGAGAACCAGATTTAGGTGCTGCATCCAACGTTGTCATTAGGTTGTCAAGACATATTCCAAGGAACCAAAACTATAGGACCTCCTTTGACAACTACTTCACGTCTGCCACTTATAGAGTTTCTTGCCAAACAGGGTATTCTCAGTCTTGGGACCATAAGATGAAATAGAATACCTTGCTGCAAATTAGAAATTGATAAGGAGATATCTAAAAAATAACGAGGATACTCGGTGGAGTACGTGGCAAATGTAGAAGGCACGGATGTATCCACCGTCGCCTGGAAGGATAATAAAGTTGTCACTCTTGCCTCAAATTTTGTTGGAGAGGTGCCCAAATCAACAGTGAAACGCTATGATAAGTCAAACAAAAATTACATTACCATTGAACGACCACATATAGTGGTCGAATACAATCGGCACATGGCTGAGGTCGATTTGGTCGATAGGATCATGGGAAGGTACAAAATTTTACTGCGAAGCAAAGTTCGCATGTTTTATCACTTATTGTCCAATGCCTGGTTGTTGTATAAGCGAGTTCGCAAGGCCAAGAACATACAGGGACCAAAGTTGGCATCGGCAGATTTTCGTCTAGAGATTGCTTTGGTGTTGTGCAAGATCGATACAAAAACCACTATACACCGCTGAAGCATTGAATCTGAAATTCAGGCGAAGAAACAAAAGGGTCCAGCACAATATATTCCTCCGAACGAGGTGAGGCAGGATCAGGTTGGCCATTGGCCTGCATGGGCCCAGAAAAGAATAAGTTGCAAGTTTCCGGGGTGCAATGGAGTATCACAAACACTTTGTGAAAAATGTGGAGTAGCTTTATGCTATAATAAACAAAACAATTGCTTCAAAAGGTTCCACATTTCTTAAGATTATTTCAGGCATTGTACCGCTATGTGACATAAATGTCACAATCCTGTTTTCTTTGTACATTCTTAAAAATTATTAAAACTTTTAAAAACAAAAAAATACATGTTTTATTATTTGCGGAAATCTATCAAAACAACTGGAATTTTTTCATTTTTGAGAAGTTGAGCTATAAAGGGTTAAAGTTTTTGTATTTAGTTATGCACTTTAAGTTATTAAAAATTTAATTTAAAAAAAAAATCTTGTTTCTTAATAATTTATGGGCCCTTCAATTTACTTGCAGCACCAAAATATACTCAAATTCCAGCATGGCATTCTATATTACGTTCCATCAATTAATCCATTACGGAAATCCATATTTGAAGAAAATTTTTCTTTGTGCTAATTTCCGTTCCTTACACAGGGTCTAGATTAGCCAATATTTCTGGTATACCAATTGACTTACCAGAAATAAAATACTACCAGTTTTTCTTACGTGGGCCAATACTGGTATACCAATTCAGTATCTGACATGCCGTTGAACCGAGAACAGAAAATAAAAATACCCAAAATATTGGCTTTAAATTATCGAATTCAATTCTGTGGCAATATCTTCCCATGCCCTTTTTTAAAATCAATTTTTCTATATTTTTCTTCTTTTTCTCGAAACATATTTATCAATTTGATAATTTCACTCCGCAAAAATTTAGTTTCCGCCATTTTATTAAATGCTAATGTCAAATATTGGTATACCAGCGCTGTCTACGAAAATGGTATACCAGAATTGTCATACCAGAAAAATTGGTATACCAGCAGAGTCTACACTAGCTTTTTAGCAACCAATTTTGCTGATATACCAGAAATATTGGCTAATGTAGACCCTGTGTTATAATTGTTTATATTAATAGAGAAATTTCCTTTCCATATATTTAGATCCAATTAATATAAATAATGTTTCATTCGGTAACCATGGATTCTTATTATTATTGTTTTTATTTTGTGGCAAATTTATAGGCCCCTTTGATTTTGGCGGAGTCCCGAAAAAAGATGAAAATTCTCCTTTGTCTGATCTACCACTTTTTGCTTTCAATCTATTCTTCCGTAATTACTCTTTGTTTATTTTTAATTTTTAGAAGGGATTCGCAATTATTTTATTCTTTTTAGCATAAATGGTGAATAAATGTGTAAAGTAATGCCAATTTTTATGGATTATGTTATTTAATTATTTAGGTTTTGAATTTCTATTTCTTTAATCCGGTTTGACGTTTTTGATAGAATTTTAAATATAAACAAATTTTTCACAAAAAAAATTCCGTCTGTCAAAAAATTCTTATTGAAATTTTTCGTTAAAAAAATTACTTTTTTTTAGCATAAATAGTGAATAACTGTGTAAAAAAAACTCTTTACATTTATTTTAACAATAGTAGAGCACATTTTGGATTAATTATAAGAAAATCGGGAGCATAAAAATTGGCCCCTTTGGCTTTGATGGAGCCCTTTTTTTTTTTCCTTTTTCTGTTTTAGTTTTTATGAGCTCGATTACATGGGTTCAGTGTGGCGCCACAAATTGCCACATTTCACAGATAAATTTTCTCCCGGTAACTGACTTAAGTGTCGTAATTCGTGTAACAAGGTCGAATATGGCTTACGTTCAAATTAACTTTTCTTGCACAGTATTTAAAAAATTTGTAAAATCTCCCGTCGGAATATTTACTAAAATAGCGGCGGCTCGACCACGTAATCTGATGGGGGAGAAGAGATACGAAAATTTTTTGCTCTTCTGTCGAAAGAATTTGAAATGTTATTCGACAACATCCTAGAAATACAGTTACCTCGGATGCTAAATTAGGTCCGAGTTCCGCTCGGGGAATTGAATTGCACACAAAGCTGCTTATTTTTTCTAATGACATATTTGATCTTATTAATTAATGAGATTTAAATTCTAAAAAAAAAAAAATTATTTTGAAAATCTGCTGTTGTTGATGATATTTGATGATTCGCGTACATCCTGGTTCGTAGATTATTGACCTGGTTCGTAGATTATTGATAATATGAAAAAATTGTCCAGGCTGCTGTTATTGATGATAATTCGTCGATTCTTTTCTTCGAAAGTTTGCTCTAGCTCTTCAGCTGCAATTTCCGGAGGAAAGTTTGAATCAGTCATCCATTAGGCTATTACACTTGCAAATTTGTGTTTTCTCAGATTTTTAATGCTTACCGCCTGAGAACTACCGTAGCTGCGTCAAATGTTGTGTATTTTAGCCCTACAGAAGATCCTCGTGACTCTCTTCGGGAAATTGTTTTAGGAAAGAAATAGATTCCGTACTTATCGAAGAAAGGTGACTGATTTAATAGTTCAATGTCAGCTTAATTTAACCCGTATGTCAGATGCTGGGTCTCTCAAGTGAATTTTTAATGTAGGGAGATAAAGAAAATTGAACTTACATGATCTGCTTATTGTTGAATGTTTTAACTTTATCGGGTATATTAAATGAACAAAAACTAAATGCACTTTCCTTTTTGTTGTTTTACTTCTTTATTTAAGTCCGTATTAATTTTAACAATATTTATTCTAAACTTTAACTACTTTATTCTCTTTTTCAATTGATCTCTTGGATCTGTCTTCACTTTTTCTTAACTTTACTTCTCTTTTGCAAAATATCTCTTGGATCTGTTTTCATTTTTTCTTAACTTTACTTTTCTTTTACAAAAGATCTCTTGGATCTGTTTTCACTTTTTCTTAACTTTCATTTAACAATGTAAAAAACTTTCTTCTCTTCGAATTTTCTTTTTCTTTGACACACGGCTCAATTTTGTGGAATCGATGGTCGTGCAAATATACGCGAAATACTACTTTTGAACCGTACCATTCTTAGGTAAACCGATATTTAATAACTAACGTAAATTTACTTGAAACTTTTTTAAAACTTAACGACTTTCGAGTATGTCGTTCCCGCGTATCCGATTTTTAGAAAACTGTCTTTTGGTTATTCAAAGCCAGTCTTTTTATAGGCAGAAAGTTCATACTTTGAACTCATTATTTCGATTTTAGGTCGCAGAACGATTATTAAATTATGCAATAGTTCTGGTTTTCTTTCTTTACAGAATGTTTTCATTGATTTCATAATTCATGCCAGTAACATGTATTACAAAATCAATGTAATTTTTTGCCGATAATGAGTTTCGAAATCTATTAAGTAATTTTAATGCATTTCGCAATTCATTATTTTTCATTTACAAAGTAGAACTTTCGCCGAAAAATGTCTGCAGTAATTTTTGGTTCTTTACTGTGATTGTTAACGAGGGGTGCACGTAGTAATGTTTTATTACATTACATTCCTTCATATTGCCACAAGAAAATTATATTTACTCGTGGCTCTCTCCGAGAAATTGTTTAGGAAAAGTCTAGATTCCGTACTTATCGAAGAAAGGTGACTAGTTTCCCCGTTCGATGTCAGATTAATTTAACCCGTATGTCGGTTACTGGGTCTCTTAAGAGAAGTTTTAATGTAGGGAGATAATAAAAATCGAACTTACATGATCTGCTTATTGTTGAATGTTTCAATTTTATCGGGTATTCACTTGGATATATTCACTTTAAATGAAAAAAAATAAGTACACTTCCTTTTTTTTGTTTATCTTACTTCTTTATTTACTTCAATATTGATTTTTAACAATAGTCATTCTAAACTGTAACAATAGCTTCTTTTTTCTCTTTTTCAATTGATCTCTTGGATCTGTCTTCACTTTTTCTTAACTTTACTTTTAAAACTGAATTTTATAGTATAGAACTTTCTGTTTAAATTTCTTTTCTTCGAACTGTTTTCCGCGCGTTTTCTCTTCAATTGTCTGTTTTCTACTTCTCATTTTCGACTACTTTAAACCGAACCGATTCTGGGAAATTGCGAAATACTGACTTAACGACTTTAATTTGAGTTGTATCCGATTATTTTAGAACTGACTTTTGATTATTGAAAGTAGCATTTGTATAGCTAGAAAATTGCGTACTTTGCACCTAGTGTTCCAATTAAGTTACAGAAACGTTGCTAAGTTAAGCAACCGTCCTGATTTACTTTCGTTTTGAAAACTTTCCATCAGATTTCGAAATGCAAAAAATGATTTTAATGCATTTCGCAATTAGTTATTTTCCATTAATTTTGCTGCCGATGGTGCAAAGTAGAATTTTCGCCGAAGAAATAAATAATGTTCTGAAACTTTTTGGTTTACAGAAAACTTTTTAGTTTATAACAACATGTTGTTGGGAAGTACGTTACTTTTTGAGGATGTACGTAATGTTTTATTACATTACATGATCACACCCAGTTCGCATCATACTAAAATCCACTGAACATCCTAATATTGTATCTGATGCTCGAAGTACAGGTGCTGGGAATGAGACAAGTTCGAGGACATACGAATATTAGCCGGATGAGAATTCCATAAACGAGCCGCACCAACTATAAAGGAAAGGTCCATAGCTCGTGAGTTATTTATATATTCACACTAACCATTTTTTTTTAATTCTTTGCAAATCCTTTAGGTGAATGCTAGTCGACATTGAGAACACTAATTCAACTGGCTAATAAAAGAATAAGAATTAGATAATTAAAACAATTCTGGCAGTTCCCACTTTGAATTATATAAAAACCAACTTTTAATTTGCTTTAGTGTTAGATTATTGAAGATGAACACAAAACTAAAAAAATTCGTAAATATTTACATAAAAACGATATAATCGAAGAAGATCGATTAAATTTGATTTGGCACAGTTGTATAGAATGTGAAGAACGTTTTTTAAGTACCGAAGCAATATCATTGCACCTTCGTCATGTTCATGAATCGTTTGAAATCGATCAAAGAAAACCGAAGAAGATTTTACAATGTTTGCCATCTACTTCCCAGCAAGATATGACATACAAATGTGACCAGTGTGATTGTTCATTTAGAAACAGCGGTACTCTCCGAAGTCATATAATGACACATACTGGAGAAAAACCATTAAAATGCAAGCAATGCGATCGTTCATTTGCACGTTATCTTCAAGATCATATAAAGACATACTGGGGAAAAGCCATTTAAATGCGAAGAATGTGATCGTTCATTTGCAAAAACAGGAAATCTTCAAAATCATATAAAGACACATACTGGAGAAAAATCATTCAAATGCGAGCAGTGTGATCGTTCATATATTGTAGACGCAGTAATAATCTCCGAAATCATATATCGAGACATACTGGGGAAAAGCCATTTAAATGCAAACAATGTGACCGTTTATTTAAAAGTAATAATGGTCTTCGATTTTTATTTCGCTTTTTTGCTTTTAATTTGTTTTATTTGTTTTACTTGTGCTGCCTCATCTAATATGGATCGTGACTTCTGTGTCATGTGTGATGACAAGTCGCCAAACAAGACATCTATTGTTTCTGATGGGGTATGCGACCATCATTTTCATCTTTCCTGTGTTGATACTCATAAAACTATCAATGGATTTACTTGTCCTGAATGTTGTGACATCAAACCCTACCATGTTTTAAAATATATGACCCTGTCAGTTTCGCGAACTGAACAGCTAAATTTGAAGCATGACAAACTTAGTATCAACTCAGAGTTTGTCGCGAATAAAGTCAAAAATATTGACAAATTACTCCAATTAAGTGAACTTTTGGACGAATTACAAGATATAGAAAATAAAATGGACAAACTAGCATCTTCCTGTGTTATGATGCAACATGACTTGTCAAAAATAATTAAAAAGACGACGCATTTTGAACTGAAGCTTACCACGCTTCAGGGAGATCTTCCAGAATTCATGTGTTCGTCAGCCACATCTTCGGGGGTGCCTCCGATGGAAACTCGTTTAACGGACAAAACTATGTTGAACAAATTGGACATGTTGCATGTGGACTTTCGGTCTTGTTTATCCATGGTATCGGCTAACAAACTTTGTATTGGTGAGCTTAAAACGTTAGCTTCTGATCTTTTCCAGTCTTCTGTGAGCAGTAAGGAATTATTGGAGGGTCTGACTTCACTTAAGGATGATTGTCCCATTATTACAGAGTCTACTCCTGTTTTTAGCAGTATCGGAACCGCACCAATTTCCAGCGTGAATGCAGTTTGCGATATGTCAAACCATCCTGTGAGAGTCATCAAAAAAAAAACAAACGTAGTATCTCCTGTCACATATGGTATTCCAACTGAAGGCGCTTCTCCTTTCGGCGTTAATACAGTCATTTTAAAAACCGTAGCCGCTCAAAAAAAAAAAAATCCTTTCCCGTTTAGACCCTTTAACATCCGCTGACGATATTTTGCAATATATATCTTCCAAGGGTATAGACATTTCTCGCATTAAATGTGAAAAAATTACAAAGATTTCTAGTATGGTGTCATCCTTCAAAATCACGGTTCCCTCCCAGATGTTCTTGCGCTTAGTATCTCGCGAAACGGTGGAAAAAAACAAATCAGTCTTGAGTCCCAGTAATAGATATTCTAACGCGTTCTCTGATTCAAAAAACTAAAAAGATTATCCCTTTACAACCAAAATGTAAGGGGACTTCTTACCAAAACGCGTGAGTTGTTTCTTGCTAGTACTTCGTTTCGTTTGATATTATTGCATTGACAGAAACCTGGTTAAATGACAACTTTAATGATAATGAACTGTTCCCGGTCGATTATGCAGTTTTTCGCAAGGATCGTCACACTGAATATGAAGTCACTGGGTGGTCTGGGTCTTGATTGCTGTCCGTAGTGTTTATAATAATACACGGATATTTATCGATAACGTAGGAAACCTTGAATTAGTCTGCGTAAAAATATCTGGTCATCATGGAAATTTATTTGTAGTGAATTGTTATATTCCACCTAATAGTTCCTTGGAGGAATTCCAGCTGTTGGTGAATGCAATCAACTATTTGCATGATATTATTGACCCAGAGCATGATATTTTGTTATTTGGCGACTTTAATTTACCCACTCTGATCTGGTCTCAATGTGACGAAGGTGATTTTCTCTTACGAATCAGGGTGAGTTCTGATCGGGAAATGTTGTTTGTTGACAATTTGATGGCAGTTGGTTTGCAACAAATTAGCGACGTTTTAAATTCTATTGATAAACAACTTAACTTAATTTTTACTACTGACTCAGCTAATTGTGTTCTTGAACGCAGCTGATCAATGCTCTCTATTGACAAGTATCATCCGCCTTTACAGTTATTTTTCTCTAAGGAAGCTACGATATTGAATGCAGGGAAATACTTTGACAGAATTACGGGTTTTGAGGATATTGAAGTTCGTACTAATGAATTTTACAATAGTATTCTCAAGTCCTTTGCATCATCAGTCCCTTATTGTAGAGCAAAGAATGTGGCTTCATCGTTAGCTTGGTTCACTAAAGACTTACGCTGTTTGCGTAATAGGAGGCAGCGCCGTAACTAGCTTTTTTAGGGCCCTGTGCAAAAATTTTTTTAGGACCCCTATATTTTTTGGGAAAAAGTAATTATAGTTCAAATAGATATCATATTAAAAATTTATTGTACTGAGAATACATATTTTATTTTAAAATCTCGAATGGAAATTTTTATAAAAAATTTGTGTTTTAAAATCTCGAATAAAATTTTTGTAAAACAAATTTGCAAAGAAAATTCAATTAACAATTTCGTTTTAGGGCCCCCTAGATCTCTGGGCCCTGTGCGGGTGCACCTGTTGCACCTGCCTAGTTACGGCGCTGATAGGAGGAATAAGGTTTGGCGTTAATATCTGACTTCTCAAAGTGATGACGATTACTCAATTTACTTAGCATTACTTGATGAGTTTAAAGTATTGCAAACCAATGAGTATAATTCATATATTGATGAATTGAAATTCAATCTTTCTGGGGACCCGAAAAGATTTTGGAAATTTAGCAAAAGGAAATCTGATGGCTATCCTCCATCAATGAAATATCAGGGCAGTGTATTCACTGATCCGCTAGATATTTCTACTCTATTTGCGTCAGTCTTCTCTGCAACATTTAATGACGATGGTTTTGAACCTGATCCTACCTGCTTTTTATATCTTGATGATTATCCCAAAACCACATTTAGTAGGATAACTATTGATGAGTCGTCTGTTAATGATCACTTAAAAGAATTGACTGTGGATTTCTCTCTGGGTCCTGACGGTATTCCTTCAGTTATCCTAAAATGATTTAGTAGTGTTCTGGCCGGTCCGTTATCGGTTTTATTTCAAAAGTCTCTTTGTACTGGCATTTTTCCTGAATTATGAAAGAAATCATTTATTATTCCTACTCAGAAAAAAGGTAATAAAGACATCATTGAAAACTACAGACCTGTCGCGAAATTATCTTCTACTCCTAAGCTGTTCGAATGCATTGTACACAAATATTTATATTTTGGTTGTAAACCATTTATTACCCATTATCCACATGGGTTCCTGAAGGGCAGGTCTACGACTACTTGTCTTGTTCAACTTGATGCTTTGGCAATTGAGGCCATGGAAATGGGGAATAAAGTGGATTGTGTTGCTACGGACTTCAGTAAAGCTTTTGATAAATTACCTCATCAATTAATATTATTTAAGCTAAATGCGTTTGGTTTTCCGGACCTGTTCATAAAATGGATTCATTCCTATCTTCATAGTAGGAGCTATCAGGTTTTATTTCGATCAGCTAAATCTCATTCGTATGTTGCATCTTCAGGAGTCCCTCAGGGTACACTTAGGTCCTACGTTCTTACGTAGTGCTGATGGCGTGACGATCTGTAAAGTGATATCTTACCCCAACGACTCTAAGCTTCTTCAAGATGATTTAAACAGTTTTGCTATATGGTGTGTTAAAAACAATCTTGACCTTAACTTGGGTAAGTGTGAAGTGATTTAATTTTCAAGAAAACTGACGATTTTCCTTGCCTTTATTCGTTTGTTTATGTGCCTATTAGAAGAGTTAATAGTATTAAATATTTGGGCGTGGTTTGATAGTCAACTTGACTTTAGACTGCATATCGATTCTTTGGTTTTTCGTTCTAATATGGCTTTGGGCTTTATTAAGTGTTGGTTCAAAGAATTTTCTGATCCCTACATCACTAAAAGTCTCTTTTCAACTATAGTTAGACCAATCCTTGAATATGCTAGCTAGGTGTGGTCTCACTGGTCCAAAGTTCAAATTGACAGGGTGGAGTCAATCCAACGGGGATTTGCACGTTTTGCCTTGAAGGGCCTTCCTTGGAATGATCCCTACCTGCATATGATCACAGATTGAAGCTGATTGGGCTACATTATCTGGAAAAGAGGCGAATGGTGGCAGGAGATGTCTTTGTTCATCTACTCATTAATGGGGTAATTGATGTTCCTTTCTTGTTAGATAGGATGCATTTAAATATTATTATGCGTTCTTTACGGGCGGTTGAATTTTTTAAAATTATGCACCACAGGATGGTAGAAATGAACCAGTGACTAGAAAGATGCGGGCTGTTAATAACAATTATAAAGAGTTTGATTTCTGCTTGAACAAACATTCTTTAAAGAAAGTTCTATTTCGTTAATTGTTATATTGATATATATTGATTGATTATTTGATTGCTGCTTGGATTAAGCACACAAAAAGAAAATTAACCTTCAGTTAAAAAACCATTTATATGGAGTTTAATAAACACCAACAAAAAATTCAAGAAGTTTCTAAGAATACATAAAAAATTTGTAGGGCAATAAATTAACGAATCCATTTAAACTCTAAAAATTTATTAAAAACTGCCACAGCAACGCGTGGCCGGGTACAGCCACAATGTTTGTAGATATACAATATTTTTTCTTGTGCCATTCTCTATGCAGACTGTTTATTAGCTTTGTTTATGGTGATTGCAAGCGCCAATCGAATTGGGAATTGTAATCTGTTAAATCGAAATGGCATTTCCGTTGGAATCATATGAATGCGAGGAATAAGTACCTATTCACTTTTGAAAGCTCTGCAGTGGCAGATTGAGTGAATTGAAAAATTCGGGTGGATAATTAACCGGTTCATCTGCTTCTACAACAGTGTCGACTGACTTGTATGTGACTACCTCGCTTTGAATGTTAGACTGAATAATATTGTTAAGTTTGTAGACGCCTTTGTTCTTGGCCGCAAGAATAGCTCATTCCTTCACCCAATGGTTATCCTTGTAATTGGTTTGGATATTGGGAAATACTTTTTCAAACAATTCTTCTTTTGACGTCACTAAATTGCGTTATGAGGCAATGAAATTCGTCCTGACGTCAGATCAACCGGCACCTTTGCGTTTTGAAATAAATAACGCAAACATTTTTTCAATTCGAATGTTCCACATGAGCATACAGCCCATTTAGAGTATTGCACTTCCGAATTCATATTTTCGATGCCGCCACTGCTTCAGAACAAAGGAGCAATAGAAATGCAAGCAAGCGGAGGCATAAACCCTTTTTTACGATATCTTTTTTAACTCGTATTATAAATTTCGGAGGGGAAAAAAATTTCTGAAATTTTCTTTCATACGTAAGTTTTATATATTTTGTATTAAAATGGGCTAATTTTCATTATTGCTGTACAAAAAAAAGTTTTTATAGGCTTTATTTAATTATAATTAATGAAATGATGTTAATTCATAATTTAGTAAAAAAATTGTTTTTTTAAATCAAGTTTGAATCATAAATCCTAGCGCGAAATCCCACTTTCTTTTTATTCAAATTAATACGAAAACTACCAGTGACAGTCATTTTTGCTCAAAATGGGGACAATTCTTAAAATTCGTCGATGTTTTTTAAAATTCAGAATTTTCAGTTTTAAATTTTTTTTTTTTGTTTTAAGGTTTGCAGAAATTGAGGCTCTACGTATGAAATGGATTTCGTCTATGGGTTTACAAAATTGTACGCCAATTAGTAGAGATATACTTTGCTCGTCACATTTCAATAAAGAGGATCTAAAGCGAATAATTTAAATTTGTACGCTTAAGAGAAACTTGATTTTTGGAATAAATAACGCAAGCATTTTTCGCAATTCTGATGTTCCAGAATACGTAAGCATTAAGCTCATTTACAGTGTTGCGCCTCCGAATTTATATTTTTAACGCCGCCACTACGCCGCATCCATAAGCAATCCAAATATAAGTGAATTTCAAAGTAGCTTCATTTCCCCTGCCCATCTGTATTTTCTATAATCTAAGCTTATTATTCCGTATTATACTTTATTGATGTATGCGCGTGTGAGTAAGAGTAATCACTATATACTATAGTATATAGTATATATAGTATAGTATATATATATATGCATGGATATTGTCGATGGCTATCAATGAATTTCAAGATGCTTGTAACTTTGTGTTAGTGATGCTTTTTTTAAATCTATTTTTAATCTGTTTTAAAAAGAGTACATAAAAACCTGCTCGTAGTCGAAAGTAAAATTCTCTACAAATTTCAAGCCAATCGGTCAAGAATTTTCGGAGATTAGCCATTTTGTACAAACGTACAGAAACGATTTTATTTATATAGATAAAAAAAACATTCAAAAAACAACAGAAAATATTCATCCCTATTCTGTGATCCGATATTTCAAGCTAAAACCAAACGCGTTCGATTCGATTCGCCATACAATCGCTATTCTTAAATCCGAAGTTTATCTCACATTTGCATCGCATAATACATGATGAGCGCCGTATACCAATGGATTGTCCAACAGTTTAGTTCCTCGTATTTTGTAGTGATTTTATTATTTTCAAAGTAAAAATGGTGTGAAAAAATCAATTCACTTTGCAATAGAAGAATTTATTTAAGGGATTCATCCGATATAATGGAATTAACCACAGAAACGTAAGAGTAAAAGAAATCAAAAAATTTAAAATTTTTATTAGTAACTTTCTTAGCTTCCGGCTTAGTAAAACTGCTTTTAAATATGTAAAAAAAGTGATATTCATCAAATTTTTTTGAATAAATTATGGTTTTAAATAAAGCATTTTATTTTTAATTCATTATAAATCTAATAAAACAAATTCATCATAAAACTTCATACATCGTGAACTTCAAACGCGAGAAAATTACAGCGAGTGATTTTACCTCAAAAATGTCTTTCCGCCGAATCACAGAATAGCAAAAATCGAATAGATTCGAATACTTTGCTATGCGTTGCTACGCATTTCATGCAATCGAACAAGGGGACTGTTCGGCGAATCCAAGAATAAGAATTTGATTCGATCGAGCGAAAGTCGAATAAACGAACGCAACGTCGGATCACAGAATCGCGGTGATTGTTGAGAATATATACTGTAAACACAGCCTTATTAACGTATCTACAAATATGAATAAACCAGTTTAGTCTTACCCCTGAATCAGATTGAATCAGCAACAGCAACAGCAACAGCAAAAGTCGTGAATGCTGCTTTTTGAAACACATTAAACGACAGCAACAGCAACAGCAAAAGCAAAATTTTTGAGGAAGTCTTTTTCAGACTTATTTTTGCCATATTGAAACGAAATGTATATAATTGCGAGAAATTTTTCCCAATATTATTTCCATTTCAAATATTTTTATTTCCTTAATATTTTTTTTGGAAGAGAATTAATTTGAGGCCTTTCAACAGCAATAAAATGTATACAATTAGTATATCATCATTTAAAAATAAATTTGGTTTAAAATTTGTATTGTTTTAGGACAAAAATATTACAAATATTTTTAATGATATATTTTTGTTGAGGTAGTTTTTAGAAAAAGCCTTTATTCCATTACCAAATTGCACATTTCTAAGAAATTTTTTATATCGCGTTGGTTTCTACTAATTACAATTCCGGGAAGAATTAACATTTTAAAAACTTCGAAAACTCGCGTAAAAAATAGCGTAAGGCATTGGTTCTACATTTGAAAATATACTAAAATAATGTCATTAAAATACACGAATTTATCGTTTTTAGGTAAATTTCCTTCTATTTAAATAATTTCTAATTAAATTATAACAAAATGCAATAAAAAATTATAATTTAATAAAGAAATTATATTTTATTCATCAAACAAAACCAAAAAACGAAAAAAATTCAAAAAACAATAATTCATATTTTCAAGGTTCATGCACTGTATTATAAGCATGATCATGTTATCAACTTGCAACAAACAGCAAAATTAGAAATAGAAATGAAGTTGCTGTTGCTGTTGCTGTCGGTAATCTAATTCAACCCATTTAAATGCATGGTTTCTAAAATTTTTGCTGTTGCTGTTGCTGCTTCAATCTAATCCAGCCTTTACTCTTACCCCTGAATTAGATTGAAGCAGCAATAGCAACAGCAAAATTTGGCAGTTCAAGTTTTGAAAAATAAGTTTGTTTTGTTTCCTGTTACCCAGAAACTCCATTGGAACTGAATGCATATGGAATGCACATAATTGCGAGGTTTTTCCCAATATTTAGCACTATTCTGTGTACACATTTTAGGTTATGTTATGTTAGATTTGACGTTAATTTCGTATTCTGCGCGCAAATTTTATGTTATGTTAGAGTATTTTCTTGTTTCACATAGAGCGAATCTAAAATGATGTGAATAGGTCATGTTAGAATATTTTAGGGATAATTTGAAAGCATTTGTCAGAAATTTGAGCGAGTATTAAAAAAAGAGAAATATTTCCATACTGCGCATGCGCTGTTCTTCACTGCCGATTAACTAGAGTTGAAAAAAATTGTACATATTTCTTACAATTTCATATAAAAAATATTTCATGAGGATAAAGTTTAAACAAAATATATTCAATCAGACATGTTAAAATAATAAACGCATTCATAAATATCTAGTCTTGCATCACTAAATATTTGAAAAAAATTTAACCTCACTTTTCAAAAATAGATAAATTTTTCATCATATTTTCTTTTATTTAACTATTAGTTAACAAATTTTTATCTTTCTTTGAAAATTTTCTTAAAAAGGGCCTTAAAAACTTTTAAAAAGCACACAAATTAAAAAAAATATTTGAACTTCAAATAATGTAATAGAAAAGTAAAAAAATCTTGTACGTTTTCTAAACTTAGAATATCCCGTGAAAGTATTTTCGCAGAATACGAAATCTCAAAATATTTTAGAAATTATTTCAGAAATGAGGGGAAATTAACATAGTATAACATAACATACAAACTTTGAATCTAGATCGTAGCGCGAAATCCCTCTTTTTTTATTTTAATTAAAACTAAAACTACCACTAACTGTCATTTTTTGGTTAAAATGGGGACAAATCTTAAAATACGTCGAAGTTTTTGAAAATTCAGCATTTTTTGGAAACCTTAAAACCCAAAAAAAGGCATTTAAAACTGAAAATACTGAATTTTCAAAAACTTCGACGAATTTTAAGAATCGACCCCATTTTAACCAAAAAAATGACTGTCACTGGTAGTTTTCGTTTTAATTTAAATAAAAAAGAAGAGGCGTTGCGCAGTTGGATTTAGATTCAAACTTGAATCAAAAAAAACTATTTTTTTATACAGCGATAATGAAAACTTGGCCATTTTAATTGGGCTTGTCACGAAACTTGAATATTTTTGCGAAGATTTTTCGCAAGTTTGACAGATCAGTCTGATTGGTCAGGGAAATCTTAAAATAAGCTGCGCCCGTGATAACGTTTCGCAAATATAATTTTTCATTTCTCATTTTAGGATTTTCAAACCAAACATTTTCAATTAAAAATTCTACTAATTCCCGTTTTCCTGACATTTTATACAATTTAATAGATTTTAGTATTCACTTCCAGAAGAAAAACCGTTAAAACAAATTCAAAATTGCATTTGTCAAAAATGAAAAATTTATCATCGCAAGTTTGCGCGTGACGAGCCCTAGTATAAAAATGAAATTTTTTTCATCTCCAAAATTGACACTTCGTTTTCAAAAAAAATGCATCGTACGCAGATATCGTAAAAACGGGTTTTAGCCTAACGTGTTTTCTTTAATCAAAGTGTTCTTCTTTGAATTTGAATTTGACATTTCGGCTTTTTTTTTCTCTCGATTAGTAGAGTTTCGTTTTGTTTATTATTTGAGTTTTTTATTTTATATTTTGAAATTATGTCAAAAAATAATATTAATATTAATATAGAATTTAGCAGTGATGTTTTTACACATGGTTCAGCTGCAAAAATATTGACAACAATAATTGAAATGCTTTTATTTCAAAGAAATCAAATTCCACTTGTTTTTCAAACATTCAAATACATGGTTGAAAAATGGGATCACCATCAATTGGAAAATTCCGAAATGAGTAATTATTTTGTAGAGAAACAAAGAAACATGGCTATTACTACTTTAAAACAAATAAATGAATTAACAAAAGTAAGATTTGAATTATTAAAAAGAAAGTTGTTTCCAATAAATAAATGTGTTTTTTTTTTCTTTTTTAAAAGCGAACAACTGAAGAAATTCAACGAAATAATATTCACAGTGCCAAAATCCTGTTTGGAGCTACTTCATTAACACCACGCGAAGCATATGTTATAAAATTTCCAAAAATTTCCAGAGAACATTCTCCAGATTATCATAATTACTCGACTGATTTAATTACTAAACATATTTTAATGTAAGCGAATTATACGAAGCTTCGTAGCCTTTTGTTCGACATTATTAAGAGAGCCCATTTATTTTTTCTTTGAATCTGAAAAATTTATTGGTAGAAAATAGTAATAATAATTTTAGAGCGATTAGATCTTCTATTCCGAGAGCCAGTTAACATTTTTCTAACTTATGAATATATGACTTAATTTATTCTTATATTCCTTCCTAGCAAGATTACCAAAATTATATGGAAATCCTACCATAAGAAACAAACTAACTCGCTACTAGCGGGAACGCGTACCCAGTGCAGTGCAGGGGTTAGGGAACTATGTACAGTGGGCACTGTCTTATAAAGATGTACACACATAGACTCCAACTCTCTGCAAATTACTACTTTGTAATCCTTTGTAACAAACTAGTACATTTATTAATAATGATCTATACTTGAAAATTATAATTAGAAAATCAATAATAATTAAAATTAACTCCAGTTTTCACTAGGAAGTGACTGCAAAAATAATAGCTTAGAGAGTCTTTTGCCCGTTAATCGGTTTCGGGTTATATTGGCGGTGGCACCAGCTTTTGAAAATAGCCGCTCACACGGTACTGATGTAGCAACAATACAAAAATATTTTTGTACTTAGAACATATTTGAAAAAACGCTTTTTGCTTCATCCGAGATCAAAAAAAGATCCTGACTTAAATTATGTATGGCTGATTACAAATATTGGATAACTTCATCAGGGGCATCACTACCTTTTACCTTTTCGTCGTTTGGAGTGATCTTATTGTTTATGGTGCTCACATAAATTAAAATATTCATTATCGTAGTTTGGCTACTTACGATACTATCTAAATTTAATGCCATAACTCGTTTTAAATTCTTTATTGTTGACGCACAAGCAATTGGATCATTGAAATACAATTGTTTAAATCGCGGATCAAGTAGAGTGGGGTTGGCCAACAAATGAGACTTCGATTTATCCAAATCGCTTATTAAATCCTAATAATAGGGGTTTTGGCCCAATGTTGTTGAAGGTTTAATTTTGAATTGTGCAATATATATATAAACATATCGATATATTTTATTACATTTATCGATATATAATATATATCGATATATTTTTGGCATCCCTAGCTGTGAGGGACAGGATCAGGTCAATTTTGTTGAGCTTTTGCTCTGCCACTGTCCGACATTTGTAAAATTGAAAATCCTGGCCCAGCCATTTGTCAAAGATCTAAAGGAGGCATCTGAGTAAAATATAAGGAAGATCATGTAATTCGCAATAAAATCAAAAGCTTAACACTAATCAATGTCTGCGATCCAAAAACACCTCGTAAAATAATGAAAACTTTCTTGCTCAATGAAATAAATGGTATCGGAATGGACCTAATGTAGTCTATTTGTGGCCTAACAGCCGCCACCATAACCTATTCATATTCTTATATGGAATTCAATTCTGAACAAAAAAAAAAAGTATACATGGAAAAAATAAAGTTCCATCAAAAATCAAGACAATGTTGATTGTTTTCTTTTCAACAGCAAAGTATTCATTCCAACTGGTCAAATAGTAACTGGTAATTTTTATTTCGAAATTTTACAACGTTTAGTGGCTAGAATTTGTCGAGTTCGACTAGATAAGGCATTAAATACGGCGCTTGTCAATTGTTAGCATGAAATCAAGTCTGTTTGTTGAACTATTCAATATATCCACTTGATCTAGTAAGTGACTTCTTCTTTTTGCCAATAATTAAAATTTGAAGTTGAAAGGATTATACTGAGACCATTTAAAAAGCTTCAATAGTACAAGTACTTTGGAGGGAATACAATAAAATTAACTTGAACATGAATTTGAATCACTATTAAGTTTATGTAAAAAGTGCATTGAATCAAAAAAGAGATTGTGTTGAGAGAAGAAAACAGAATCGTTTCATTTTTACTATATAAAAACAGTCGCCGAACTTTATTGTCCCATCATGAAAATGTTATTGCATCGAAAAGGGTGATCAAACTTCAGTTTCCGAACTTTAAAACAAAACAACAAAATCAAGCCCTTTAATGTGATCCAAAGAAGTTGTCTGATGAATTCCAAACTTAAAGCCTACATCTACGTAAGTTAATATAGGTTTTGTCCTCAACATACTGCACTTCATAATTTCCACCTGATGATCTTCCTGCTCTGAGTTCATCTTTGAAGGAAAAGTTACCCGAACGAACTTTTGTAAATCGTATTTGGCATGGTTCTACACGTTTTTTGGCACCTTCACTTCGTTACTTCCCTTTTCAGACTCATTGATTACGAACACAGAGTCTTAAGTCGATTTTTTCTTTAGTCATGTTGACGGTTCCAAAGGTTTAAAGAAGTTGACTAACATTCGATGCGAATCTACGTGCTCAAACTGATTTCAGTCAGGTCAGAATACTTACTAATGGACCAACAAACGCATACAAGTGGACATGTTCAAAAATGACAGTACTTTCTCATACACCTAATAGATGACCAGTTTAGACACCACATCGTCAGCATCAACTCTGTATATTTTCTCTCGTCTTGTCGGGCATTAAAATACGGTACACCTAGTAGTATCATATCACATATCGGTTGCGGAGCTCTCTGGACTAAAATATTTTAAATCAAATATCTTTAATAAGTTTTCATTTCTTATTAATTTCAGGACTATTTTAACATCGAATGATATTTCAGAAGTTTTTTCATCGAATTTGAAATCAACAAATCTATTTTTGGAATTAGAAAGATTCAATAAACAAGGAATTCTGCATGAAAGTAATTCTTTCGATATTAAAGATTTTACAGAATTACCATCGAAATGTATGAAAATCACAATAAATTTAATTCATAAAGAAATAAAAACAACAGAATCTTTAAATTGTTGCGGTCATTTAACAATAACAAAATCTATTAGTAATTTACAACTTCAAGAACTTGACGAAGTTAACGAAGCCACCGACAAGACTGATCAATTAGATATTATGGAAAAAACCAATTGGTATGAATCGAAAACATTTATAAGAGGCTGTAAAATTGATTTACATAAAACAAAGAATTTATGGTAATAATCAATATTTTTAGATTATTATATTTTTTAAAAAGACGTATTTTATACCAGCAAAATTAAGTAGACTCTTTTTATTTTTATATTCAAATTTTATTAATAAATATTTTTTAATGTATTAAATTGTTATACAAATTTTAATGGTAATTAACTGATCACCACGGGATTAAGATTACCAACACGCTGTTTAACGGTCGTCTTCGCAATGTTCACTGTTTTTGTTCGGGTTTTAAACAAGACATAAGTAAGAAGCCAACAGCAATAGAGGTGGCAAGCTAAAGTACTAATGATTGATCCTAATTGCCAAATGAGTAAAATATGAATACGTAGGACTATTGTCAATACCGTGATAGGATATTGTTCCATTGAATGAACATGTGGCGACCGCGTTCTTCCCTTAACAAAATACAGCGGCTAAAGTTTCACCCGTGAAAGGTGGGTCAAATAAAAACACTTAGCAAATTTTCGGAAACCATTCCGAAAACAAGTTTTTTTTTTTGATCACATCACCTTTTCTCTTTATTACTAGAGAAAAAACAAAAATCCTTAGAGTTGGAAAATCCGAGTCGTAGGGATTGGTATATTGTACGACCAAAAAAGTTTCCTTTCCTAGAAATCCTAAAACGGGTATTTTTTATAAAAACTTTTTAAAACTTTTGCAAGACTCTATAAAATAAAAAAATGTTAATTATTATATCTAAAAAATAAAAACCAACTTAATGTTACTCGTTATTAATTCGGTTTTAATTTTCCAAGGAAATCATTTTCCAGTCTTTTTGGTTTAATTATTTTCAAACAATCTTATTGGTCGGATAGATATTAAAAAGGTTTATTAAAAGCAAATCGATTTTTTACGGTGTTTTAAGTATTAATAATCGTGTTCGACAACCAAAATTAAATGAGGTGGTGAAGTTAACCGACATACCCTAATATTCTAATATTCCTCCACTACAAACACATGTGACAAATACGGGTAGTCCAGATTTGAATGTGTGAAGCTTATCTGGAGGAAAATTAATCAGTAGAACAGTTTTTATGTTAATTCCCGACCTTTTCTTTCATATTTATAATTGAATTGATGATTTTTTCCTCCGACTAAGAGCTGACTAGGAATTCAAATTTATTGTTAACGCTTTCGTTGACTATAATGTACGAATGTATAAACATTTTTATAATTATCCATCTCCCCCTCAGTATTATTATTCATGACTTATACGTCCTGTTTTCTTTTTTGGAATCAAATTCGCCTGGGAATAGTAAAAAAAAAAAAAAACAAGTGGGGAGTTAAAATGTCACAAATCATAAACGCTGTTTCCAAACATATGCAAAAGCATACAACCGTTGTGATGTGCTCTTAGGAACACCAAGGATAGACTCCAGCCCGATAGCGTTCTTTATTCAACCCGTTTACCCTAATGGATAAGCAGTCGATATGATTATTTATATAGAAATAAGTAAATCTAGTGACTCTCGGCATCTCCAAGATGATCTACATCGTGTTGTAACAACAATCTGGAACCTAACTGTGAAATTTGAAGTTATCACATTTTGCAGAAAGCGTAATATATCTTTTTAGGCTTTATCAAACGCTGTTCAAAGGAATTTTCAAAACCTAACATTACTTAAACATCTTTTGGATATTAAAACCCCCTACACACCATACGATTTGGTTGTACAACCGAAGCCGACCCGACCAAATCGTATGGTGTGTATGCTTGTCGACCCGCTAAATATATGGTGTGAATGCAACACCCACTCTGGTCGATCGGTCGGTTGTACAACCAAATCGTGTGGTGTGTGAGAATGCGGTCGTAAATACACCCATTCATTATCAATATCTACTATGCCAACACAAATTAATATATATACTCAGTGATAAATTGTGATTTGTTAGTGTCTGTCCAGCGTGTCTAGTATACTTTGTGAAGTTACTCCAAGTTTCCCAGTCAATTAAAGGTAAAGTGGTAGCAAAATCTAAGGCCCTTATTATGAATGACAATTATCAACGATTGATAATTGATAAAATTTAACAATCGAAACAACTTTTGGTATTACGAACATGGATTGATAAAATAGTTCACCACCATTGTGACTGCAATCATTTTGACTTTTTAAAAAAAGCAATTGTGAGCTTTGTTCATTACTAACAACATTTTTTCTTCACAAGTAGTGTCTTCATCATACAAATATAATTCTATTGACGACATTTTAAAGAAAACTCACTATAAAAAACTGAAAAATTTTCACATTTTTCCTCTATCAACCAAAAATTTGCGGTCGCTGGAAACAGTTGACAGCTATCAATAAAATTGACTCTGATTGACATTCGTAATACCGACGTATCAATTTAGTTGGTGGCTGTCAACTATCAATTGTGAATTGACATTCATAATAGAGGCCTAAGTAAATCACTAGTTGAAATTTTTAAATTGCTAAGGTGTTTTGGTTTTGTGAGATTTCATTAAAGAAAAAATAAATAAAGTTGTTTGAAAAACCATGTATTTTATTCCTACCTTACACTGACAAAAATCCGATCAATAGCCTACTAACAAAAGACATATTAATGATCTCATGTTCTTCCCCATAACGGAGATACTCGTTACTTTTTTATTATTCTAGTTAGACCTATATTGGAATATGCCAGCCAGATGTGGGTCTCCCTACTACAATGCCCAATTTAGATGGATGGAATCTCTTTAACGTAGATTTGTAGGTAATGCTTTAAGACCCCTTACGTGGAATAATTACTTCCTCTGGCCTCCATACGAGAATAGATTAAAATTGATCAGAGTGCATTCACTGGAAAAGGGGCGTCAGGTAGCTAATGTTGTATTTGTTCAGTTAGCAATAGCGATATAGGCCCCAATTTTCTTTTAGACAAGATGCAACTTTGATGGAATTTTTTAAAATTATGTATGACAAGACTGATTACGATATAAATTTCCTGAATGATCCGTACAGTTAATGATAACGCCAAACATTTTGATTTTTGCCTTAGCAAAAAGAATTTAAAAAAAGGCTTTTTATATGTCATCTTCATCGTCATCATATCTTACTGACGATTTCTCTAAGCTGACATAAAAAAACTCCATCTCGACTAGTTGCATCGACTTCGTATTGCCTTCGAATCTTATGTGACCAGGTATCCAGCTGAGTACAACATTTCTGTTTTTCAATCTTAATTACGATTCGCTTGACTATCCCAGAAGATGCTGATTTTTATATTTTTGAAGCCTCTATTGAGGTTTTCATTAGCACAAGTCAGAATGGCTTGTATTTCAGTTTGAAAATAATAATTGAATTGAATTGAATGAAATAAAATTTTATTGTTTCATATAAAAAAATTGTTAACTGAATAAAAATCAGGTCCTCGTCCAAGGTGATTGTCCTATTTCAACTGAGCTACTTCATAAAGATAAGCTCCAAGTAATTTTGTCTATAATATTTAAAAAAAAAGGAATATTAGCTTCTATAAAACTTTTTTTTTCATTTTAAAAATATTTACTCCTTCAATGTAATTCTTAATATCGAGTTTTTCATTTTGAGAATGAGCACCATCATCGGCAGCACCGACTGGTATAAGAATGACATTTTTTCCAGTAGTTTCTTGTAATGTTAATGTTACAGGAATCGAACCACCCTCACGTGTCATATCTGGTTCAACTTTGAACACATGTTTAACAGCTTTTTTTGCAGCTTGATAATGTGGATGATTTGGATCTTCTGTCCATGGTTTACCACCATGAGCCATACAAACCTATCGATAAATGGATTATTTGGATTTATTGAATTAATATTTATATATATATATATTAGGGTGGTCCTTAGCTGTATGAAATTTTTTGGAAGTTAAGCTCCCACCCCCTAATCCTGTTTCAATGACCAAAAAAACAAGCTATGCAAAATTTCTTCTCAATCGAACAAGTTTAAGGCGACCCTCATTCGCCTTGAAGTTAGAACATAGTATTCCCAATGACGCTTCCCTATACCATTTCTTTCTTAAAGAAATTTATGTGGGAACATTCAGGCGACCCCAGGAACTATTAAAAAACATTCTGAAATAAATTTCCCAAAAGCAAATTTGAAAACTCCTTAAATTTTCAAGTTCGATGAGGGTCGCCTTGCAGTTGTCTGATTGAGCTAAAATTTGGTATATATCGTTTTTTTGTTAATTGGAACAAGATTGAGGGGTGGGAGCTAGACTTTTGCAAAGTTGAAAAATAAGGGCCACCCTAATATATAAATAAATATGTATATATATTATTATACCTTCATTTTATTTGGTGAACCTCTTGATTCCCATTTTTTTGTTATATAATTTATAACACATTTTTCAATTTCATCTGGTTGTTGATTTGGTACAATACGAATTGAAAATTTACCAATAACTTTTCGTGGAATTACAGTTTTTTGACCAGGCTCCGAAAATGCACCTTCAACACCATGAATTGATAAACTCGGGAATCTCCAACGATGCATAAGAATTTTATTTTTTTCTTCATTATGCATTAAACGTTTTGCACCAAGATCATTTCTATTTATTATTTATTTTGATTAAAACAAAAAAAGAAACTTGTACTTTCAAACAAATACAGAGAAAATTCTTTATAAGAAATTTTCGATATCAACAATAATTGATATAGTCAATAATTTCATAAATATGATAGTACGAATTTTGTGGTTGAACTTTAAAGGCACGTTCAAACCACGTGAGCGAGAAGCAAGAGGGGAAAACCCATTATCTATAGCGAGTGTTAGTGGAAAACAATAACAACAACACGCCTTAGTGTACGACCACATAGGCTCTGCGCTTTCTACACGCGCTTTCGAAGATGAGAGCAACGATAAATATACGCCTGTAATTAAATGGAAGTGGCCATATAGTCGAGTTCGTTGAAAGTAGGATACGATAGAGAAAAGAGAAGAATTGAAATTCAATTCTTCGCCTCTTTCGAACGCCATGATTTTTTTTAAATTCCGAACAAGATTTGTATTTGTATGAATTAGCTGACAAGCTAGAGAAAATGTAAATGTGTTCAACGACAAGAGTGATATCCGATGTGGACACTTTTCGCTCACCGTTTTCGTTCCTCTCACAGCGTTAATATTTTTTTCATTTCGCGTAGTAACCGCAGAGCCTATGTGGCCGTACACTTACGTTAACGTTACGATCGTATTCCAGGACATACAAATCGCTATCAATTTATTTATTGCTATTTATTTTAACTTTCACAACAATGAAAATATGTCACAATTATTTTACTTTATATTAAAGCTTTCGTGGAGACCTTCTTGACGTTTCCACGCACCCTCAAATTAATTTTTATTTGCCATAGATCCTCTTCGCGGTTGTAAGAACTCCTGCGGTCTTTAGAAACCACTGCTTATAAGGGAACCTGATCTCGTTAGAGATTCGTTTTTGAAATTGGACGGGAACAAGACAAGATACTCATTATATTCGACTCCACTGGTTCCGAAAATTATATTCGTAATCTATACCCTACGGCCCACAAAACATTACAAAATCTACTCTCTTCTTCGGTTGAAATAAAAGAAAATGTACGAGAAACTCCTTTAGGATGCCAATAATAATTTTCTATTTATACTCTGTGGTAGGTAAGTTATATCGATTTATGCATGTCCGTCCGTCCATATGCAAGATAACTCAAAAACGCGTTATCCGATTTTGTTGAAATTTAAAATGTTTATTGGTTATTGTTTAACTGGATTTGGTATTGGATTTCAGCAAAATCGATCGAGTGAGAGCGAAATTATTAAGCAAAAACCACGGTGACCAGAAAGTTTTGTCGTTTTTTTCAATGGTTTTTCGGATTTAATTTGTAAAGCAATTTCGTTTAAATTCATTAACTACATAAATAACTACAATAATAAATTTCAGTCAAATTGCTCCAAGGATAATGGAAAAAAAAAAATAATCCTAGGAGAAAATAAGCCTGTTTATAAAGTTTTGTTGATGTACTTTAAAAACGAATGCATCGATTTGAATTTGAATTTGCAGATTAGACTTAAGGCCAATCTCCACACAGCCGACATCCTATTCTGATAAAAGTATGGGATGCACTTATGCAAAATTTAGTTAAACCGAAAGGGAGAAACAATCATCCTACGAATTTTGTCGTCTTCTGCAGTTAAAATTTCCCCATCTGATTCTTCATCTGCCAGATGATTTCCCTCAAACGCAGATAAACTTGTTCATCTGATTTATGGGTTTTCATCTGCATTTGCATATTCTCACAAAAATCATACACGATATCATTGCACATTACCAAATTTTCTTATAGGAAGTTTTTCTATGACGAATTGATTTTTTTGGTTTACGCAAGTTAAATTTTTAACTTCTATACGAAGTATATAAAAAATTAAAAAATTTGTTTTGCAAATCTTCACGTTTTATAAGATTCTAAATGGTTTGCAATCATTTTTATCCACTGGCTGTCTGTCTGTATATCACAACAAATGTTGTGTTTAACTAAGGACTACGTACACTCTGAATTCCCATATTCATATAGCTTTCTTTTAGAAAGACTTTCGGAAAGTAACGTGATTTGAACATACGTATAGAAGTCTCGTCGTTTTGTACTATAGCTTGTTTTTAGATGTGATAGGAATTTAAGCCTTATGATAAAGTCTGAAAACACAATTTGGTACTACATTTTCCTATAAAATGGAAGTGAATATTCTTAATTTTCCCATAATATTATAAATTGTGTGGGGAGAGACCCTGATATTTTTATTCGATCAATCCTAGCGAAAATTGCAAAGCCCATCTCTTTCTACTTTTCTGATTTTTCTCGTCAGAATAGGATGTCGGCTGTGTGGAGATTGGCCTTTATACTATCCGGGTTTGGGTTAGCAGCAAATTAGAGGACATTTTGAAAAGAGGAAAGAAAGTTATGCAAGTTATGCTTTTTCTTCATAACTTTTAACAGTTTTTCTGTCCCATTTCTGCCATAAGACATCAAAAAATCGTCTATAGGCCGATTTTCAGTTACTATATGTTTTACCTGTTTTGGTTTTCAGAAAATTTCTTATAACAAATGTTCACTGTATATAAATTTACCTGTAATCAGAAACATCAAAATCAATTGCATCATAAATATTCTCTTCATCTGCTGTCAACGGAGCGACCTAATCAGAAAATATTATATTTTTATATATATTATTTTTGATATGAAATTGAGATTACATTTTTTTCAATATCTGTTATCAAAATTTTACCATCCTTATCAACAAGTGTATTAAGTAAATATATCAGATCGGCCATTGCCTCATGACTAGAATGAAATATGAATATTTATTTATCAAAATTTTTATACAAACATATTTTATCATAAAAAAAAAAATATTTACACTGTCCCACCAAAAACTCCGCTATGTAAATCTTTAGTAGCACATTCAATTTCAATAAAAAAATAACATATTCCTCGTAAACCATAAGTTATACAGGGTTTATTCTTTCCAAGCCAATAATTATCCGAAATACAAACATAATCGACATTTCTAAGGAAATCATCTTAATATAGCAAAAAACGAAAAAACGATTAGATTTTTATAAAATATCAAAATCTAAAAAATTATACTTTTTCTAGCAAATAATAATTCATCTAATCCTTCGCTACCACTTTCTTCCATTCCTTCAAAAACAAATTTAATATTAACTGGAAGCGGAATTTTTAATGCTTGATATGCTTCAATAACATGTATCCAACATAATACTGGACCTTTATCATCAGTTGCACCACGTGCATATAATTTACCATCCTTTTCGGTTAAAACAAATGGTTCTGTATCCCAACCATCTTCTTTTAATGCTGGCTGAACATCAAGATGACCATAAATGCAAACAGTTTTTTTCGATGCATCCTAATAAGAGTTTTATAGTAATTTCATTAAATGTTATTAGAAGATAATCAGCAAAAAACAGTCTCCGTACTAACAGAGGGAATATTAGTTTTGAAACAAACCGCAATATTCATCGAAGAAGGGTTTTAAGGGTGTGTAGCGAATTCAAAATTACCATATATCAATGCATGTTCCTTGGATCTAGACAAGAGTTTCATTATTTCCATAAGACAATTACTCAAAACATACATCATGAATTGTAAAGAAGTGGATGTCATCAACGTTCCCTCTAAGCTGGGCGCACGAGCAGCCACCCAGGTATAAATTGACAATAGCCCAGTCATCATTTTTATTTGCCCACAAGAAATATTTCAAAAACTTCTTTTTTGCGAAAATGGTTTGAAAATTTGTCACCATTTTCATTGCGTAAACGTAAACGCACACATTTTATAAATACGTGTAGATTTCCACAATGAAGTCATGTCCATGACTCCTGGGTTGTTTCTTTTTATATGCCGCAGTTAGATTAGATTAGATTAGATTTTAGAGTGTTCTTGTACTGCAACCTTAAGATCTATTGTACCCCCTTTTCTTTGGTGCAATAGTTAGGTTAACTTGCCATTCTAAGCACCTCCTCTAGGCCTATTTCTCTTAGGAATTTTAGAATCCGGAGTGGGTTAAGAGATTTTATCTCACTTGGAGAGAAGCAGTATGCCCCCAGATGTTTCCTTCTCCTACAGAATAGTGCCTCACAATCGGAGAGAATATGCATTGGCATTTCTTCGTCCTCCTCGCAGAATCTGCAGATGCTATCACTTTCAAGTCCTATATGCCGTAGTTAGTAACGTTGAAATTAAATGTCAATTGACACTTCTTTGGATTGTTTTTTTGTTAAATTTTGTACGACTTCTTTTTAAATTTAAAAGTGTTGCCCACATGGTACTTTATACCGCCCATGGATTTTAAAAATTAGAGGGAACATTGGATGTCATATAATATGCCGAAACAGTTGCATACACCGCATCAATTTCCAGCCATGAATCCTTTCCAACATTTATGCAACAAATAAGAACGAAAAGTTCGGAAACATCATATAACCACGAGTGAAACTGATCTCAAATTGCAGCCACAAGAAAAGTGGTCTGAAATTAGGGCAAAGATAAGAAAAGGAAAATTGGTATTTAAAAAAAAATGTTGCTAAACTAACTTTCCAGGCGCCAAAAAGTCTATGCATTACAACATTTCCTACCTTCATATCTCATTTCCTTCCAAACCGGCCTGGTACTGACCTCTTTTCTCTTTTTGATTATCGCACACTTATTCTCTTCTTTATAATAATATAAAATCAATGTTCCCTTTGTTTGGTTTTACTAGTCAATCTTCCCGGACGAGAAACTTCATTCTTTATCGTATATCTCCTCATTAGCAATGAATCAATCTTTTATGACTAGGGCAATTAGGCTTTAGAATGGCCTTCCAACTCTCATTAAGTATTACATCTCTTTATGCTTTATGCAGATTTATGATAGATAGCGCTAAACATTTTAGCAACTCCCGTTGAGTATATACACTCCGTCAAAAAAGTATCCGTGATTGTTCACTTAAAAAGCTCGCGTAAAAAGTTTTCGCCATGTATGGCCCCTGTGACTTTTTCCTGTTCTCTCGGTTAAAATTATAACTTCGTGGAACACGTTTTGAGCCCATTAAAGCCATAAAACAAAATTCACAGAAGGTGCTGGATGCTATGCCGGAAAATACCTATAAGAAGTGTTTCGACGACTGGATTAATCGTTGGCATATGTGTATCGCATCTATTGGGTCTGTTTTCAAAGAGACAAAATAAGTTTTGATGATTAATTGAATTAATTTGGATCTCGAAAGGCAAAAACGCTGTTTGAGGTCTATCGGTAAAAACCAGCCAAAATGGGGGCCTATCGATATATACAGGAACTTTATAGGAAAAAACAAAGCGATGTTATGCGCTATTTGTTACGTATTTGAGTTTGGTAATATCGTCAGCTCACGAAGATGCATCGAGCACCAAGACCATCTCGTCCAGATAAGGCACGTCGTCTTGGATACCGTGCAAAACAAGGATTCGTAATATACAGAATCCGAGTACGTCGTGGAGGTCGTAAACGTCCAGTATCAAAAGGTTGTACCTATGGTAAACCAAAGAGTCACAGAGTTAATGAATTGAAACCATCCCGCAGCTTACAATCTATTGCTGAAGAACGTGTTGGTCATAGATTGGGAGGTTTACGTGTCTTGAATTCATATTGGGTAACTCAAGATGCTTCATACAAATATTTTGAAGTTATTTTAATTGACCCACATCATAATGAATTTCGTCGTGATCCCAAGATCAATTGGATTTGTAAAGCAGTCCATAAACATCGTGAATTACGCGGACTTACATCTGCTGGCAAGAGTTCATGTGGTATTGGCAAAGGTTACAGGTATTCACAAACAATTGGTGGATCCCGTCGCGCAGCTTGGGGGAGAAGAAATCGTCTACATTTACGCAGAAAGCGATAAACATTTGTTTATTTTATGTATTTTATTACACGGAAATACACATTGAAAAGATATTCTGTTTTATTGACAAAATTCCGGATACTTCTTACTAAGAGAATATACTTTTATACTTCTTGTACAATTCATATAAAGATAATAATCCTTTTTTTTTGTATAATTGAAATGAAATAAATATAGAAATAATACCGACACGAATAGAAGCTGTTATCAAGTCTAGGGTAGTAAATATTGAAACAATCCCGGCGTATTTAATATATTTTATGTGATTTTATAGCACGAAGACTTGCTTTTTATGATATTTTAGGCATTGAATTAAATATTATCACTTTTTGTTCTACATATTACAAAACTCTATTGTACGGAGATATTTTTTACTGATTCTATATTGTACAGAAACTCTACTTACATTACCGAGAGTACCAAGTATAACATTGGGTAATGGAATTACAGTTCCATTTGGTAAAGTTTGTTTACCAACGTCAGCTAATTCAATACTTGTACCTAATTTACGTAATTTATCGGCAGTCCATTCAACCTAAAAAAAATATACAAATATAATTATTTCTTTCTTATTTAAATTTTGCTAATCATGAAAATTTTTTACCATTTGTTGGATATCAGGTCTGTTATCTGGCCATGCTGATACCGATTTAATGGCACATGCAATTTTTAAATTTTCAATATAACGATCGCGGTTACCTTCTACATGACTAAAAAAAATGAAAAAATTAAAAAATTGATTTACAAAAAAGGCAAAAACTTCCAATTCTGTTTCTTGTATTTATTATTTAAGAATGACAAACAGATTATTTGAAGCAGGGATTGTCAACCTTTAAAACGCCCCCAGAAAAATTTCTGTTTGGCGAAAAATTAATCAAAGAGGTTAATTTCTTTCTCGCTTTGACATTTTAAAACTAATATTTAGCCCTATTCTGTGTACACATTTTATGTTATGTTATGTTAGATTTGACGTAACAGACTATTTTTCGTTAATTTCGTATTCTGAACGCAAATTGTATGTTATGTTAGAGTTATTTCTTATTTCACATAGAGCGAATGTAAAATTATCTGAATAGGTCATGTTAGAATATTTTAGGGAGCATTTGCCAGAAATTTGAGCGATTATTAAAAAAAGAGAAATATTTTCCATACTGCTCATGCGCATTGCCGATTAAATGGAGTTCAAAAAAATTGTAGTTCACCATACATACATATTTCTTTACATATTTTGTAATTTCATATAAAAAATATTTCATGAGGATAAAGCTTTAAAAAAAAATTCAATCAGAATGTTAAAATGATAAAAGCATTTAAAAATATTTATGTTTCAACACTAAATATTTGGAAAAAATTTAACATAACTTTTAAAAATTAGATAACTTTTAAAAATTAGATAAATTTTGCGTCATATTTACTTTTATTTAATTATTAATTAACTAATTTTTATCTTTCTTCGAAAATTTTCTTAAAAAGGGCCTTAAAAACACACAAATTAAAAAAATATTTGAAATTCAAATACTAATGTACTAAAAAAGTAAGAAAATCTACTACATTTTCTAAACCTAAAATATCCCGTAAAAGAATTTTCGCAGAATACGAAATTTCAAAATATTTTAGAAATTATTTCAGAAATGAGGGGAAATTAACATAACATAACATAACATACAAAATCGCAGAATAGGGCTAATTATTTCAAACTCATTTGTCAAAAAAAACAAGCAGGGTGTAACAGCCTACGACTGTAAAAAAATTATCGTACTGGTTACAGGCATTTTTCGGCCATTAGGCCTAAGTTATACGATGATCATTGTAATAAAGGAAATAATTTTACAATTGAAAATTAACCTATTACAAAGATTATTTCTTTAAAAAAAAATAATGCAAAACATGGGAAATAGTTTAGTAAATAGATTTTAAATAAAAAATCTTAAGTATATCACGTAATTTGGTTTTTATAATTTGACTGACGAAACATGTTTTAATCGATCAGCTGTTTTGTGGATTGCGTTTCAATTTCATTTCATTTCACTGGAGATTCCTTCATTAGGAATTTTTCGTCGATATCTAACCTCAAACTTCAGCGTCCCAATAAGAAAATAATAATATATAAAAAAAAATGGAGAAAATGTATGACTCATCGGTAAAAAAAGGAAACGGAAGAAATAATCTAATTGGATTTGATGAAAAAAACCATTACACGACTTAGCTATGAACGAAAATCTGACTGTAAGTTTCTCTGACGTTCGTAAAAGAGGTATAACCACCTTTCATTGAAAATCAAAGAAAAACGTTCGGTTTTCACTAGTTCCACAATTTCCTTCATTACAATGATCGTCGTATAACTTAGGCCTTACCAGCGTTTAAATCACTCACATTTGCTTAGAGCTGTAAAAATGTTGATAATTTAAACAAGGTATTAAAGAAACTACTTCAATTTAATATCGAAACCAAAGCAAAAGTAATGCGAACTAACCAGAATAAGTAAAACACGCGAATGGCTCTTAAAACTCCTATTTTTCTTCTAGTATTTGTGCATTGTCATATAAATTTCAACACATGCTTCTTTGCTTACATTGTATTTCTCTTTCACTCATACGTATAATATGTAGCTGCCTATGTCAGCAGTGGAGAGAAAATTCTTTGAAAAAGTACAGTAAAAATATGAAAAACGTCGTCATAGTAGCGATAGGAACTTTCCATACTTCATCATTGCTAAAATTTGGTTTTTACTTCGAAAATAGAAAATTATGTGACAGTTCTCTAAGTACTCTCTATTTACTTGTGAATTTCTGAGTAACGGCTTCATGATATGATCGATAAATTTGTTTAGTTGTGCTGTGTAAACAAATTCTAATAACAAGACTACAAGAGAACTTTTTTCATTATCTTTCAGCTTCTGGTCGTCCTTTTTCATCGAAAATATTGATCCAATTTCTGGAATTTTACTTATTTTAAAACTACTCGAGTTTTTCTAAGCTGTTTTTTTTTTTTCAAAATTCTATGAATTCTATTTGAAATTTTCTCAGAAATCAAACCTCCAGTTGTCCAGTCTTTTAAAGGGTAAAGCCTGGTATCGTGTTGAAACTGAATCGAATTTTCCATACAAATTTAACAGCACGCTGAAATTTAGACACTGAAATTTTGCTAGGTAGTACGCTGTTCGGTGTTAAAAACATGTGAAATGTTGCTTTTATGGTTGTTGTCTCCAATGTAGTCTCCTCTTATTTCAGCAGCATTTTTATTGTTCGGTACATTTTAAAACTAGTAAAAAGTTGAATTTCCTTTGCTTTTTTGCGGAATTATTTAGAATGCTGTATTTTGATTGGTTTTTTGGACTACAAAATGGAATTTTATGAGGCCTTTGACGTCTGTCACTTCGATTTCTCCACAAATTTTATCTCTTCAATTTTTGCTACGATTTAAATGTACCTTTTTGGAGATCGCGTTAAAACTAAGTTTTGCTTCAACACGATACCAGGATTAAGAGTTTACCAATTTTAGAAAAATGTTGCTCTTAAGGCGCCTAAAGATACTATAACTAGACAGTTACAAAGAAAATTCTATTCAGCCCACCGATTTAAAAAGTTTGATGTTCCCTGATTTAAAATGTCAAATTGCCGGAAAATCTTTATTCATTGTTCTTCTAGAATAAATTCTTTAAAAAAATATAAAAATTTTACCTAAAAATTGTTTGTAAAACACTTGGAAGTTCAGACATTTTATCCTCGAAATTATTTTCAACTTTATTCGATAAACACAAGAAACTATAGAACCTGAGAACTCAACTGATCATCAGAAACTGAACGTATTGAAATTTTATTTTGAAGTTACCAACAACAACTACAAATTCGTTTATCTTCTTGGACAAAAAAAAAAAAAGTACATAGAAGAAAAGCCACAAAATGATAAAACTGTTTTAAAAGTCGCTTTTAATATCAAGAATTCGTTGATAAAAGCGTCGAAATAAAATATTTTAAAAAAATCAAAAAGAATTGATTCACAAATATATTTAATATATGCGGTTTTTATAATTACCAGTTTTTCAGTGAATGTTTAATTTCGGGATTAAAGAATTTTGGGTTTTACAGTTCGAGTTTAACCTGTGTTGTCCAATTAAAATTCAGTTTAATTTATTAAGCCGGTTTACAGAGTTTAAACGATATTTTTTTTCGATTAACCAAACAAATATAGGAATGGAATTTTGTATTTCGATCCAACTGAATTTTCGATTCGATTTAATATTCGATCTGAATTCTTTTTGGCATCCTGTAAAATCATCGTATCGTAAATTAGTGTGGCCTTTGAGAATTCCACGCAAATGGTATAAATTTTCAAATTGCCCGATGAAATGTAATGAAATTTTGACAGCTGGTAGTTTTTTTTTGGAAAACAATAATTTAAAATGTTTGTGTTTTAGATTTGTTTTTAGTTTTGAATTATTTTTAAATTAATATTTAATAATTAATATTAAAATTGTTGGTCTCAGTGAAACAAAATATCTTTAAGTGTCTTCGGTCCTAAATTTGGCGTCGTTTTTTTTATTTTGTTATACTTATAATTTTCACTTCGCTCTTAGGGCCATCTTATTTGGTTGTAATTTCATGAAAATCTTGATAATTTTTTTAAATTCAATACTTTCAAGTTAACTTTTGCAAGCTTGGGATTTTTTTGCATGAACTCAAGTGAAAAAAAAAATTTTTAAAAAAATATTTTATTTTTTTTTTTTTTGTGAAAACTACAATAATTTAGTAAAAATTTAAGGAAATAATTGTCAAATTTCTTGTACTTGGGTTTTTTTCATTAAAGAAATTAAAAATATGACAATAAACATAAAAAAAACATGTTTTCGACAACTCAACACTGATCGAATGAATTTTATACGATCACAGTGTAAAATATTTTCGATCCAATTTTAGCCGATGCCAAATTGGTTGGTCGAGTCGTATATACGATGAAATTGTTTCAAATCGAAATCAAAATTCCATTCCAGAACTTGACCAAGTGACGATCAAAGATTTTGGAAAGCGATTACAACAGTTGAAATCAAACAGTGAAGTGTGTACATCAGTGAAATATTGAAGTAATTAAGTGTCTTCCATTGAAAATAAATTGGGGATACATTAATCTTGTATAAATTAATAATAATTGATAGACAAATATTTTTAAGACTAATTGTTAAAGCAGAAATAATGGAAAATAAAGTTTATACACTAAAATCACATAAATAAAAAGTGTTATCATTCTATAACATTGGAACCAGATGGGCAAAGCACGCAACAATATATTGACAGAATGTAGAATTTTCTACGTCTTTTTCTTCGACGATGGAAGAAATTCTAAACCTAAAATCATAAGCCAAAATGTCAAATCAATTTGAAATTTGTATTTTTTTAATATTAAACTTAAATAGAGATTGCAATTATATATTCATTGGAAATTAAGGCTTGTTTTGAGAAAATTTCATTCCAGATATTTTCTATTGAATTAAATTTTAAAATTCCGTTCATTTCAACTGCGTACAGCTGATCTTGGACTTCAACTAAACAATTATCGGTCATTTCGCTAGAAATAAATACTGTTATTAATTTTGGTTAAAATAATGTAAAACATAAACAATATTTACCCGGCTGGCAAATTTGAAATATTTTCCCAAGAATTTAATCGTAACATATGTCGAATTTCTTAAAAATGTTCCTATATCTTGCAGAACAATAAAGTGCATCAGAAACAAATGCTGAAGTACAATCCCCACTTAAATCACTCATATCTGGAATTATCACCCATTTTCCCTCTCGAGGATCAAGCCTTTCTACAGAATTCAAATTATTTTCTGTATAACCAGAGCCACCGCATGTATAAATACTTCCATCCACAAAAATCAACAAATACAAATTTTTATTCCTGTTCCATTCTTTAAAACAAAAAACCAACTTTGAACCGCAATTCCGAAATTCACTCTAATCACGTTCATTTTTGATTCCAATAAAATCACTTGTCCAATTTCGAAATCATATATTTCAACATCATTTGTATATTCGGAGCCATCCCAGCCACCAATAATGTACATTTTATCATTAAGAAGACAACTCCCATGGTAAGCTCTCATTGATTCAAATTTTATTTCACTCCAAGTTTTAGTTTCGATATTATATTTCGGACAAACGTTTGGAAACTTTCATTTACTCTTCCGCCTGTTAAATAAACATTTTGTTTGTAATTAACAGGATAATAATTATCTACAGAAGGCCTCGTTAGAAAAGTACATTCGCTAATTTTTGTATCATATTTATAACAAAATAAATTCGTTTCCTTCGTGTTGCATCTCATCACAGAAACAATTTCCTATTATATTAAAAATGATCATAAAAAACTAACTAATGTTTAGTGATTTTGTTTTCCCGAACTTTTTGCGTTCTTGAGATTTGAAAATTCCCTAAATCAATAATTAATATATTTCTCGAGATTAAAGAAAGTGATGTAGCAATAAGAAAAATAAGTATGTATGGGGTTCAGCAACAATTACAAGTGAATTGAACATAAGCGATAGAAGTGTTCGGCGAATCATGAAAAATAAGCTAAGGTAAAACCTTGCTCAAAAAAAAGTTCGATTCGAAAGATTAAAAGAATTACTTATTCGTACGTTCGCTCGCGGTGATTTACCAAATTAGGTATTTTCGGATGAGAAAACATTCTGCATTGAACAATTTCTCAACAAACAAAACTATCGTGTTTGGTTAAAGAGACGTTCCGATGATATTTCTGAACAAAAATAATCCATTTACATTTCAACAGGACTTGGCACCATCATACAAAGCATGATAAAATCAACAATGGCTACAAAAAAATGTTCCAAACTTTATTTTGACACAGTGACCACCGTATTCACCTGATTTGAATCTATTTGATTCCCCATTTGGGAAAAACAGCTGCTTGCAATAAAAAACACACACAACTTTGGCCGGTTTAGAAAAAGATTTGACTCATGAATGGTACTGTTTAAGCCAAGACACCGTGCGAACATTGTGTGCAAAAATTACAGTGTTTTTACACTTCAATTGCCGGACCCGGTGTATGTAGTCGGTTAGACGTTAGAGGACAATTTTATTAGAAACTGATGCACATTCTATATTTTACCCAAATGGCTCGGCTTTAATTTGAATATTCCTCACGAATCAACATGGTTATATATCAGAAAATCCTACTTATTACAGAGCGGAGCGTAGCGCAGTGAGCATTCATCATGTCACTACCAACAACACAAAAACAAGAAAAAAATTTAAAAAATCAATTAATACAATAAATAAATAACATGATAGTTGTTGCTAGGTCCGGGAAATTACACCAGATTCAAAATGAAGAACTGATGATGGTCCTAGTGACGAATATAACTAATTTTCCCACTACAAATTGGACACCTATTGTCCAAATGGGAAAATTTGTTCAAAAAAGACCGAGTTAATATGATTTTGCTGATTGAAATCTGATCACAAGTTTATTATCAGACAGGCAAACCATGCTATAATGAAAACCGAGCTAGTTTAAAATTCCCGTTTTCTAATAATTTCCTCGGGAATCGAAAATCACGAAATATAAAGAATAAGAGATCTCGGGAATCAAAATTTCCGTGCAAATCTTGAGAATTCTTGAGTACGGGATTCTCAAACATAATCACGAACAATGTACATTTTATTCTACTTACTTGCGCAATCACATAATAGAGACAGCATTTTCAGAAGTTAGAGAATCAGCAAGATATTTACTACATTCATTTTTTGGCCATGTAAGTTGTAAAAAGTCAGCCAATTTTAATACTTCTCCGGCATTTTCAAAATCAATTAACAAAACTCCGGAATAAATATATTCTAGTAGAATTTGGAACGCATTACAATTCAGTTCCTTCAAATTAATCGTCTCTATTTGACTTTCAACAAATTTGCCTTGAAATTGAATATATTTTCAAATAAATTGAACAAAACGAATTCCTTTAAAGTTCTCACCTTTCAACATCTTCTCGAAGTATTTGCAGCCAGATACCAAAACAATCCGATGAGCTGGAAAAGTTTTATCCCCGATTTCCAATGTGACATCGCAAAACTAAAAACCGAAAAAATAGATTGAAACCATTTTCAAAATAAACGCCTCAAATAATGAATAAAAGCAATTCTTTTTAGTTACCATTCCGGATGGTCGCAACTTGTTCAATTCTTCGAAGAACTTTTTGAAAAACTTTCATTGACGAAAGCTGTAGGATTTGCCATTTCAATTTTTTGAAGTGAAATACTTCTATGGGGACGTTTTGCAAAAATTATGTGACGATTTTGTGTGACGAAACGTTACATTACAAAATATCTCATTATATGGACGTCCTAGATGATTACAATGTTCAACAATATTGTGGAGGTTGTGATTAGAATTATTTTCGTTGAAGACCAAATAGTTCTATCTATCACCGTATTAGCGCTGTAGTCGATACAAATTTTTGAAATTTTTTAAAACTTTTTATGTAGAGGTCGTACACGATTGAAATGTTCAACAAAGTTGTGGAGGTTTTTATGGGGATTATTTCCATCGAAGACACAATAGTTCTATATCCAACCACTTCGGCGCTGTATTCAATAACAATTTGACGAAACGTTACATTACAAAATATCTTATTATATGGACGTCCTAGACGATTACAATCTTCGGCATTATTATGGAGGTTATAATGAGTAATATTTCCTTCTCAGACCAAATAGTTCTATCTGCCACCATATCGGCGCTGTAGTCGATATAAATTTATGAAATTTTTTTCGAACTTTTTATATAGAGGTCGTACATGATTGAAATGTTCGGCAAAGTTGTAGAGGTTTTCATGACGACTATTTCCGTCGAAGACCCAATAGTTCTATCTCCCACCATTTCGGCGCTGTATTCAATAACAATTTTTGAACTTAGATGAAACGTCACATTACAAAATATCTTATTATATGGACGTCCTAGACGATTACAATGTTCGGCAATATTGTGGAAATTATAGTGAGTAATATTTCCGTCGAAGACCAAATAGTCCTATCTGCCACCGTATTGGCGCTGTAGTCCATACAAATTTTTTAACTTTTTATATGGAAAAAATCATGGAACGCTAACTCTGTAGCAGCGTGTCACATCAGTGTAAGCTGACTAACAATTGCGTCGTTTCTGTGCATAAGGCTGGCGCATACGAATATTGCATAGCGGAAAGCGGTCAGCGCATCTTACATACATTAACGGGCATTGCTTCTTACTACGGCTACAATGACTCCGGTAAGAAACGTTTGCGAGTCGACAATTCTGCTCAATCACAACACGCTGACAATGCTTCCACGAGAACGCCTATGACTATTGCAGAACGGACGCGGGCACGTAGGGCTAGGCAACAACAAGCGGAACAAAAGCAACTCGCTGACAAGGCTTCGACGAGTACGACTATGACTGGTGCAGAACGGACGCGGGCATGTAGGCCTAGGCAACTTGCTCAACAAGCGCAACAAATGCAACTCGCTGACAAGGCTTCGAGGAGTACGGATATGATTGGCACAGAGGGGACGGTGGTATATAGAGCTAGGCAACTTGCACAACAAGCGGAACCAAACCAACTCGCTGAAAAGGCTTCGACGGGTACGGCTATGACTGGTGCAGAACGGACGCGGGCATGTAGGGCCAGGCAACTTGCTCAACAAGCGGAACAAAGGCAACTTGCTGACAAGGCTTCGACGAGTACGGCTATGACTGGTGCAGAACGGATGCGGGCATGTAAGGATAGGCAACTTGCTAAACAAGCGGAAGAAATGCAACTCGCTGACAATGCTTCGACGAGTACGGATATGACTGGTACAGAGGGGACAGGGTTATACAGAGCTAGGCAACTTGCACAACAAGCGGAACAAAGCCAACTCGCTGACAAGGCTCCGACGGGTACGGCTATGACTGGTGCAGAACGGACGCGGGCATGTAGAGCTAAGCAATTTGCTCAACAAGCGAAACAAAAGCAACTCGTAGACAAGGCTTCGACAAGTATGGCTATGACTGGTGCAGAACCGACGCGGGCATATAGAGCTAGGCAACTTGCACAACAAGCGGAATAAAACCAACTCGCTGACAAGGCTCCGACGGGTACGGCTATGACTGGTGCAGAATGGACGAGGGCATGTAGAGCTAAGCAATTTGATCAACAAGCGAAAAAAAAGCAACTCGTTGACAAGGCTTCGACGAGTAGGTCTTCGACAGGTACGGCTATAACTGGTACAAAGCGGACGCAGGCATTTAGGGCTAGGCAACTTGCTCAACAAACGGAAAAAATGCAACTCGCTGACAAACCATAAAGAAAAGCTTCTATTTCACTTCTACAGTGTGGTCAAAAGCACACTTCCTTTTTTTTTTTTTTAAATTCTTTTCCAAACTATGAAATTCACGTAGAAGAAATTCTGCAAATGAATATTTCAGTAAAATGCGGTCAATAACGAGCAATTTAAACTCAGACGGAGTCTTCAAGGTAAATATATTAAGAAGAAATGAAGCCGTTGAAACTGCAGCGGTTTCAACCCAATGACTTAAATACTACTGGCAGAGTATAATAAACAGTAAAAAAATTGGCGAAGAAAATGTGAAAACTGATGAGGAACCTCGCTTTTTTTGCTTTTTTATGTATAAATATGCCCAATTTTGTTTCCGCCCCTATTTTTAAATACAATAGATGTGTGGTTTTTCTCAGTAAAAGCCATATGAATTCAAAACGCCATCTTTTTAGCTATCTATAATTTCTTTTAGATTTCATTAAGTTAGTGTAACAGAGATCAAAATATATTTAGCTTTAATAAACAGTTCTCGCGTTTATGTAAATAATAGGTCTGTTTTATTTGCCATACCCTACCCTGGAGCCAGGTAAGTGGTAAATAAAACGAGCAGGAGTAGGAGAAAGTTTTAATTCGAATGTTTGTAGCGCTGCTTAGCAACCATATTGTAATGAAATGAGAAACTTTTAGCTAATACACTTTTTATGGTAGAAAACTGAACTAATTCGGGTGCAATAGTTACACATGGTCTGAAAGTAGTGTAGGATTTGCTCTTTTGTTATTTTTGTTTTCAATGTAAAAATTTGCTCTACCCCAGAGCAGGTGGCAAATAAAACAGATCTTATGTGTGTAATAATCATCGTAGAAAGGTTTCAAGGGTATAGTTGTGAAGGTAATCAAGGGTTATATCGATTTATGCATGTCGGTCCGGTCGTCCGTATACAAAATAAATATGCGTTTTCCGATTTTGATGAAATTTACAATTTCAGTTGGTTATTTCGTAACTTACTTTGATATTGTAATTCAGCAAAATCGACTGAAGGTGAGCGAAATTATTAAGCAAAAAGCAGGGTGATCAGAAAGTTTTGTTGTTTTTTATGTAAATAATAATTCATATAGGAACTAACCCTTACGTGCTTGTCAAAAATAGTGCCGAAGCTTATTCTTACAGGCATCAACCCTTGAAAAAACTTTGGCCTAGCTTATTCGTATAGGTCAAAACTTGGGTATAATCATATTCGCGCTTAAAAACCACATGCTGTTTGTTTACGAAAGCTGAGTTAACAAAAATTTCGATCGCTTTCTTTGTTTAATTCCTTCTTTAATCCGAAACCCATAAGACTGTTATAATACTATTTATGCTCTCGCTTGGTATAATTATCTTATAGGAAGCACATTGTAAAATAGAATATATTTGGTTTATAGGTTACTTCAATCTTTCAAATAAAAAATTTCAATTTTCTTTCTGTATTTTGAGCGGAATTATTTGCTTCTGTCATTTTCAGAGGAGGTATTGGGAGGATCGCGTCTAATTTAGACAATTTATTGTCTGTTTATTATATTGAGCTACTGGGGCCAGATTCCCCAATTGTGAGTTTTTAAGTGTATACAAAATTCCGTGTACACTAATTAATTAATTTAAACTAATTCTCATAAATGCGGAATCAGAAATCAGCAGTGTACACGGATTTTAGTGTACACTTAAAAACTCATAGATGCGAAATCCGGCCCATGGTTAGTTCCAAATTTTACAACTATCTGGCTTTTCGCCATAGTCGCATAGGGCAGGGCTTCCCAGACTTTTTACAACGCGACCCTTTTCAAAAACAAAAAAAAATGCCGACCCTACCTACCTACCTAAATTTCATAGAGTCTGTCAACAGATTATGCATAAAGCGTTGACTGTTTGTTTATTTATTCTAGAATTGAAATTGAAAGAATAGAATTTATTCTTTTTATTCCATTTTTGTTCCTTTATTCATTCTATTTCGGATAATTCCGTATAAAGTATGAAGAATTCAATTCCTTTTATTCCAATTCTATAACTAATAAACAAACACAGCCATTCTGTTCGTTCCACCTCCAGACATAGTACAAAAAGAACGCATTCGGAATATTCCAGAACGAATAAAGAAACAAAATTTAGATACATCGGAACATTCCGAATAAATAAAAAAACAGAAATTCATGAAAAAGAATATTCCAAATATTCGGAATGAATAAACGAACACAGCCGTTCTGTCATCAGAGAAAATCCCAGTAAGGAGTGTTACTTGAAAAATTATTTTCTACCCAGTGAAGAATTATTTCTATGAGTCTTGACAGTGTTGCTCAGGGTTGTAAAATTTTTACGACATGATTACAGATTTTATGATTGTTGCGTTTAAAAAAAATTCTTAAAATTACTACACGTTTTTGAAACTTTCACAGACTTTACGCGACCCAATTTCAAATCTAGGCGACCCAACTTAGGGTCGCGGCCCCCTGTTTGGGAAGCCATGGCATAGGGTTTAGTTTGGCGAAACTAATGGTCAATGTGCGAAAGAGAAGTCCGAAAATTTGCCATTTGTTTCTGAAGGAATTTATTGCTTCGTGTAATCACATGTAATCATTTCCATACAAATTGATGAAATGTTTGCAGCGCTTTTTCTTCAATAGTATTTGTAAAAAAAGACAGTAAATACATAAAATTTTATACCATAGCGCTTGCAGGCGTGCCCAAATTGGAAACTCTCATTATTGTATGCTTTTTAGTGTAATCTAGTAATATATATGGTGCATCTGTGTTTCGACCACAATTAATATATAACTCTGCGCCTCCAGAAGCAATTTTTTCTTAGCCGACATAACGAGTGACTCATCGTGAGGTTCAGGAAATCATTTTGAAATAAAACACATAAAAGCCCCTACACACGATCAAATCTAGTATTCGTGTTTGGAATAACAAGCCATCGTTACCGTATTTGATCGTGTGTATAGAAAACTTACCGGAAGACTTTACAAAAGTGCTGGCATGATGGAATTACAAGTGGGTACAATAATAATGTGTCAGTAAATACGGATCGTGTACATAAAATATTGCACTATAATTTCACTTGCAAGTAATTTATGAAATTAAAAAGGAATAAATTAGAATATTTGATGGTTCGCGAAACCATCTAATATTCTATAAAATCACGAACTAGCAAAGAAAGGTTCACTGTTAACTTGACATTCCTCGAAATGTCAAGAATAAGTTTCTTATTAATGATGAAAACCACGTTTGCATGAAGAGTCTAGAATTAAACTGTGTGAAGTATATAAAGCCGGCGCCAAACAATGGGGGTGAACGTTTGATTCAAATGTTTGCCTCCAAAGTTTGAGTCAAATATTGGACGATTGACATGGCAAGTGTCCTGCTACACGGTGGAACGAATGTTTGATCCAATAAATTTGATTCAAAGGTTGGTTCAAATGTTGGTTTAATTTTTTCTGACATTTTTGTATTTAAATTAAATACAATATTATTATAATATTTTTATTAAAAATATTAATATTTAATAATACAATAATTTAAAATTATTTAATCAATGGAAAATGATGATGATGTTGTCGCTGCTGCCGCGACAGTAGTTTTGTTGCAAATTACTGCTGGCAAAAAATAAATTTAAAACATATAGTAACTTAAAATCGGCCTATAGCCTATTTACGCACATTTGACCACTTTACGCTCTAAAGTAAAATCAATCAAAATTTTCTCGTGGCCAAATTATTGCAATGAAGCATTTATAAAAATTAAAAACAATTTGGCGTCTACAACACTTTTACTACTTGAAGAAGCACCTCTTTCACTAACTGTGGATGCTTCTAATACGGCTATTGGAGCAGTTCTCCAACAATATATAAATAACATTTGGCAACCAATTGCTTTTCATTCAAAGAAATTGAAAACTTCAGAAATCAATTACTCCGCTTTTGATAGGGAACTCCTAGCAATTTTTCTTTCAATAAAACATTTTCGGCATTTCCTTGAAGGTAGAGATTTTTTTGTATTCACAGACCATAAACCTCTAACCTGAGCCATTTTCACAAAGACTGAACGCAGTCCAAGGCAAGAACGACAATTAGATTTCATTACACAATTCATAACTAACATCAAATGTTTAAAAGATAAATTTAATGTAGTAGCGGATACACTATCACGTATTTCACAGGACGAATGTTGTTCGAATGAATCTGTTATTGAAATTAATTATGCAGGTTAACTACATAAACAGACGATATCATTTTAAATTTCAGTCAAATCGGTCCAAGGATAAAGGAGAAGGAAATAATCCTAGGAGAAAATAACCCTCTCTATAAAGTTTTTTTGATGTACTTTAAAAACTAATACACCTATTTGAATAAAATTAGACTTATGCTATCAGGATCTAGGTTACCTGCAAATTGGAAGGAATTTTGAAAAGAGGAAACTAATTTCTAAAATATTAAATTAAACACGAAATAATTTTAGTCTTTCACCAAGCTTCTAAGCAGAAGCTCATTATTAAAATAAAAATGTTGTATTAAAATTCTATAAACAAGATATAGTGCGCAAACCACTATGGGAACTTCTATACATATCGATCAAATTATTTCATACAACAATTTATGATTTATTTTGTTCGGGCACCCAAAGTTATGGTCCAAATTTCATACAAAAAAATCCGAATTTTGTTCAGCAGCTACCCGAAGTTGTAATCGGATTCAATTGATTTTTGGACACAATTGTTCTTTCATTGAAAAAGTGTCTCATGCCAAATTTCATCGAAATCGGTCCATAAATATCGTTACAATACCCTGTAATGTAAAAACACAAAAACCCGAACTTTTGTTCGGCGGCTACCCTGTGGTGTACCTGTTAATAATTTTTTATCTAACATAGTATTTAGTTGACTTGTTGTGTTATAATTTTGCAAATTAATTTTTATCTAGTTTGTTTTACTTTTTTCATTTTTCTAAAATAATAATTAATAGAATAATAAAAAATCTTGTTGAACACATCAGTTCATTTTATTATAAAATCATATTTTGGAAATCCCAAAGTACCAACCTTCTTCGACACAATTAATATAATAATATTGTAACTTTAAAATAAATATAAAACAAAATTATAGAATTTAAATTTGATATAATTTTATTAATCAAGAATTGTGGTTTAATTAAAAATACATTTATTCGAACCATATATAAAGGGTGATTCAAACTTTACTTTTCTTTTCAATAGGGTTTTTTTGACAGATCACGCGTGACTAGTGTCATTCTGATTTGTCATTTTTGTTCAGTATTGTATGGCAATTCATCATGTGACTTTCGTTTTCGTCGTTTGTTTGCTGAATGAGCAATTGAACGCATCGAAGAAAATCCGGAATTTTCAAGCCAAATTTTTTTAATTGATGAGGCTCATTTCTGGCTTAATGGCTACGTTAATAAGCAAAATTGCGTTATTTGGGATGATAAGCATCCACAAGAGGTTCAAGAGCTACCATTACATCCATTGAAAACAAGAGTTTGGTGTGGTTTATGGGCCAGGGGCATCATCGGTCCGTATTTCTTCAAAAATGCGGCCGGCGGCCACGTTACCGTCAATGGTGAGCGCTATCGTGCCACGATAACGGACTTTTTGGTACCTGAAATTGAAGCTCGACAATATTTGGTTTCAACAAGACGGTGCTACGAGCCATACAGCCCGTGTTACAATGGATTTATTGCAAAATCATTTCGGTGAGCAATTAATTTCACGTTTTGGCCCAGTGAATTGGCCACCAAAATCGTGCGATATCACACCTTTGGACTTTTTTCTTTGGGGCTATGTAAAGTCAAAAGTCTTTGCCGATAAACCAGTGACAATTGAAGCATTGGAAGCGAACATTACACGTGTCATTCATGAGATTCCGATCGAAATGCTTGAGAGAGTGATCGAAAATTGGACCGTCAGACTGGCCGAGCTGAAAGGTAGTGCCGGCCAACATTTGAATGAAATTATTTTCAAACATTAATTGCCATACTATGTGCCTTAAGTTGGTTATAAAGATTTGATATTTGCATTCAATTCTAAGTGTTTTATTTTTATTTAAAAAAAAAAGTAAAGAATGAATCAAATATAATTACCCTACAACCCGAAGTTTTAGTCCGATCAAACCCAACTTCTGATAGAATGGTTCTCATGAGGAAAAAATTGCTCTTACCAATTTTCATGGAAATTGCTTCAAAAATACGGCTGCAATCTTGTACACGACAAACAGACCGACAGACAGACAGACGACAGACAGACATTAGATTCGATCATGATTCCAGTAACTTATATACTTCGTATAGAAGTTAAAAATAAAAATAATTATTACTTTAAAATAAAAGTGCATTTAATTGAATAAAATTAATTGGAAAAGGTTTTATTCAGATAATAAAACATTCCCAATATTAATAGGTCTATATGGTCTTCCAAGGAAATAAGCCCCATTAAAAACTTCCAGAACTTGACGGAACGCGGTAATCACTTGTAACCTCTACATAAAAAGTTCTAAAGCTTCTATTGACTCTAGCACCAAAGCGGTGAGAGGTAGAACTATATGGGTTTCGAAAGAAATAGTCCCCATGAAAACCTCCACAACTTTGCCGAACATTGTTATCTCGTGTGACCTCTATACCAAAAGTTCCAAAGATTTTATTTACTCCAACGCTAAAGCGGCGAGAGATAGAACTATTTGGTCTTCGATAGAAATAATCCATATGAAAACCTCCATGTCTTTGCTGAACATTGTAATCGTGTGTGACGCCTATATACGAAGTTCAAAATTTTGTATTGACACCAGGGCCAAAGCGGTGGGAGATGAAACAGAATATCCGTCAACCATTTTTGTTTCCTCAACGGTATAGGACGGACAGAAAGAAAGAAAGAAGGAAAGAAGGATTAGCCTTTTTTATGTATAATTCTAATATCATTTCCTCAGAGATTTCCTCAGCAGATCTTCTATTCCTAAAAAAAACACGGCTGCTTCTTAAAATGCCACTTTATAATCCGGCTGGCGCTGTTCTCTTTATACTGTTATTTTAAGCATTTTGATTGGTTTGAAATTTATTTTAGAAAATGCCGTATCTTAAGGTAATCAACTAAAAATCCAGCATAATAGTTTAAAACTTGAATCAGTTGACATTTCTGCAAATTCTTATTGGATTTCCATTTCAAAATGCTGCAGCAATTCGGTTTTTGTATTGAACGACTGTTATATAAAGAACAATTTAAAAATAGGTCACAAATCAAGAAAACTTTCCTACAGGAAAATAGTCTAAAATTACTCTGCATATATCTACTTCAATGGAAAAATGTTACCAGTTTTATATTTTACTATCGAACTTTCAAGTCAGCTTTAATTCCATGGTATAAATTTAAATGTTTTCAAATTAAAAAAATTCTGTTATAGAAAAAACCCGTTTATTTCACATACTAATTCAAACAATTAGGTATTTAATATTGATTGTATCCATGGAATGTAAGATGCGACATTCACGTACACTCCCGGAACACCGCCAGTAGCGCATCCAATTCCCCATGCCACAAGGCCTGCAATAAATAGTTAAGTTAACAATCCAGTATCAACAATTGTCTTTATAATATTTGAGCAATATTTAAAAGAGGTCTGAATGTTATGAAAATTGGCGTTGAAAAAATCATTAAACAAAGGCGAAGCGTCGGCATCATTTTTTCAACAAAATTGTGTTTTCATTTCGGCCTTGTCCTAACCAAGTAGATAATTTAATACAATATTATTCATATTCCTACCTGTAACGAACCAACGTCCTCCTAATTGGCATACCAAAGGAGATCCTCCATCACCCTTTGTTTAAAAATATTGTTAAGAACTTATTTAAAGCAGTAATTAGGAAATATTACCGTGCATGCATCTCTGCCCATTACCCCGCCAGCACAAATAAAACTAGCAGAATTAAATACAAAATTTGGTCCAAGTCTGGTGGCCGATAAGGCTGATTGGCAGTCAGAAGCAGATCTAACAAGTACATCAACCTGTTTTTGAATACTTTGATACGTTCCAGTTGGACCAAAATCATTTCTACCCCAACCTGAAACAAAACATGTTTGCCCAACAAAGGAGGTAGCTGGTAAACATACTGTTGCAATTGTTGGAGTCTGTCCTAAATTAACTGCAGTTGAAAGACGTACAATTGCAATATCATTTTGCAAATTATTGGCGTTGTAATTTGGATGAATAACCGATGATGCTACGGAGAATTCTTGAGCCGCAATGGGTTCATTAGTTGAAGAGGCGTCCCATTCCCCTAAACGAATTTTGTACGAACCAATTCTATAAAATATGTTTAATTCAAGTTAATTTCTTTTGTAACTTTAAAACAAATACGTTAGATTTGCAACTCTATGGGCAACTGTTAATATATGAATTCGACCAATTAAAGCACCAGAGCCAATGAACACATCGGACGTAGTTAGTATAACTGCCTGCCAAGGATATGCACCGAATGGAGCTTGTCCTGCCCCTGGTAAAGGACTTCCTGCAACTGGTGGGTATCGTACTCCACATTGATATGGACCTAATTGACAACAACTTACTAGTCCTGTCTGGCATGTAGTACTAGGAGGAGAAGTTCCTGATGGCTAGTTTTGTATTGTCATAAAATTATAATTATAGAAATTGCTCAAGTAAGAATTTCATCTTACATTTGTTACGATACGGACATCAATTTGCCCACTTCCATCGGTCGGTAAGGTAGTATTACACTGACCCGTGGGAACACATATACATGTAATTACACCACTTGGAGCTGATGTGACGGGTGGCTGAGTTCCTGGTAATGGTATAGGTTGAACTGTTCCAGTTATTAATTGTCGATTTTGAACTGAAAGTATTAAGATTAATGATTATTTATCCATTTTTCTATAGAAATTTATTCCGTATAAATTCTATTGTGTTATTACGTTCTGGTGGCGGGGTTTGCTCTTCTTCATTTTCAGGGAATGAAAAGGGTCTGTCCACTTTATTTAGACCGTTTATAGCAGTATCTTCATGAAATAATTTAAATATAACACACACAAAAAATATTAACTTCATTTTTAATAATACTTGTCAGCACAATTTTATTATATTATTATATTTTATTAAGTTGTTTTCCTTTTAATTCTTTTTTATTTGTTGTTTATTGATTTTAACATCTTACACAGTACAATTTCAGATATACGTTAAATTATTAATGGATATGTTCTAGATTCTCCTGAATACTGGTCAGCAGAGCGCAAAATCTCGCAATATTTATAGTATTGAAATCGGTGGTTTTATAGAAATTAAATAATTTTTATTATGCCCTATGGTAGATACTACTAGAAGGTATATTAGTTTTGTTACTAAGTTTGGAATGCATAGAAATAATCATCGGAGAAAGGTTTCAAGGGTAGAATTGTGTCGAGAATGAAAAGTTATATCGATTTCTTCATGTCCGTCCGTGTCCAAGATAACTTAAAAACGTGTTATCCGATTTTGATAAAATTTACAATCTGAGTTGCTTATTCCTTAACTAAAATTGGTATTGCAATACAATAAAATTGGCCGTCGGAGTAAAGTTATAAATCAAAAGCGTGACGAGAAAGTTTCGAAGTTTTTTAAATGGTTTTTCGGATGCAATTGGAAGACTTGAACTTCAATTTTATTGAAATTATTTTCGTACGTTGACTACATAAAAAGGCGATATTGTGCTATGTGACAACAAAATTAGTCCACTTCTGGCACAGAGTATTAAAAAATCGGCTATGGGCCGATTTTCAGTTATTATATGTTTCCGGTTATAGTTAACGTATTTATGTTTTTTAAGGCATTAAATGAAATAATAATTGGTATATGATGCAATCAGTAATTTTTGTCATTACAAAATAACAAAATTTATCACACTTTTAATGTAACAAATTATTACATTGAAATTGTAATTGTCGTAATTATCGTTGCTCTTTTGTTGTTTGTATTGAAAAAAACGGTGCCTTTGAAAATACGCACTTTATAGTAGAGGCAGATATAGGGTACTCTGAGCTTAGTATTGATACTACAGTATAGCCTTGTACCATGGTATAAAAAGGGGTTGGCACACATCAAACATAGTATTTGTCTGATATTTGAAATTCTGCCATTTCAGCGAGAATATGGGAATTTCTTTTCGCTTCTCTTAAATCCTCTATATGATTCCTCCAAATATCTATAAATTTTGAGGTTTCGTCCACTGATAAAATTTTGCGTTTTTTCTTTACTTTTTCCATTTTTTTAAAACAAAATCTTCAAAAAAAAGTGTAAACATGTGTCAATTGCTCAGCTTACCTACAAAATTCCAGTCGCTATTTTCCGCTTCAATAAAAAGGCGCGACAATCACTAAAGAATAGATTATAGTGGCCGAAAAAATTAAGTAAAAAAGGGAATACCACGTACTTTTTCGAATTTAAATACCAGATTTATGCTACGTAGTTGAAATGGTATTCAGCTAGTATTTGACGGCACACATATGGTATAGCACATGCTATCCTTAAACTATGGTATGAATACCCTATGTATGCCTCTAGTATTAGTCTCTCTGCCCAATTTAACTGCAAAAGCCGCAACCAAAATTGCAAAATTCCATTTACGTTTTCAACTAAAAATTCCAGTTCAAAATTTTATTTAAAATTTTTAGTGACAAAAATTAATACCTTACATTAAAAGTGTTAATTGGTCTTATTATTGTATTAAAGAAAGAAAGTTAATTAACCGTGAATCAAAAATTAGAAATGATTGTATTTGTCATGTAATTATATTTGTAGTACAAAAGTAAATCATTTATGATGATGAATCTATTCAAATCATTGATTTGATTACCCTTGAACTGATTTATTTATACAGACTATAAAAATAAATAATACAATTTATGGGAACTTTTAAAGTGCATGTTTTGTTATTGTTATTAGTTATTTTTATTTCAAAAGCTACTTAAAACTTATTTACCGAAAATATTTTGAAATTTTTAATAGTGGAGAAATTTTAATAACTCTACATAAAAATCTCGTCTTCAAAATTCCCAGTTAGCGAAAAAACTATTAGAAAGCTACAATTTAGAACTAAGTTGATAAAGAAGCTGGAGTTTTGTGTAATATGATCCAAAAGAGTATTCAACTGGTTCCAGGTGATCCAGACGCTGTGCGACAACAGAAGTGTACAGCTATGTTGGGTTCCAGGGTGTGCAGCTAAGATTTGCTAACCTCAACACAGCGGCAGAAGAACCAGTGTTGACCTTGTATGATAAAGAGATGATGAATAGTGCACTGAGAAAATGGATAAAATCCCTTCTGTCAAAATTACCAAAATTATGTGGAAATCCTACGATAAGAAGAAAACTAACCCGCTACTAGCATTACGCGTACACAGTGCAGTGCAGTGATAGGGGAATATACTCACAACTGTCTTATTGGGATGCACGCACATGGACTTCAACTTTCTACAACTGCTCACAGGAGCTGTGATGAACCGTTTGGTTAACGCTTTAACTTAACATATATTAATTTTAAGCACAAAAAGACATTGGGCTGTTCAAGAAATTAAATATTCTTCCTTATTTTTATATTTTTAACCAACGTTCTTCCTTATTTTTATTTTTTTGACCAAATATTGTATTATTTGTTTAGTACAAAATATGTCTGTAAATGTTTGGCGTTTCTCAATTCACTACAATATGGTTGCTAAGCAGCGCTACCAACGTGTTAATTAAAACTTTCTCCTAGTCTTGCTCGTTTTATTTGCCACTTACCCTGCTCCAGGGTAGGGTATGGCAAATAAAACGTAGCAATTATAAAAGAAATATTCAAAAAGTCTAACCCTTGAGGCAATCTCGACGGACGCGACGAACACGTGAATTGTCAAAAACGTTAGTGACGGTATAAATATTTTTGTGTAGCAAACTCGACGCCATTGATGAAATTTGTAATTTTTATTATTATTTGATATAATCTTTGTTTTATAAATTGAAATAGTTTTTTAAGTAGTGTAAAATAATAAAAAACGAAAATACCGTTTTTAAATGGAGTTTTCACAAAATAATTCACACACAAATATTTTTAAATGACATTTGAACGCGTCTGTCACGTACAATAAAAAGTTGAATACGAATCAACTTTACAACGTCTGAGCAGTCGCGTCTACGTCGAGATTAACACCTCCCATACAATTCATATGAAATTAACTTTTATTTGACCCTTCACGCGTTTGTAGCGTTCGTTGCGATTGCCTCCAGGGTACTGGAGTCATTGATTGAAGAAAACTTAATTTATTTTAAATGTTTTCCTTCGTTTTGTGACAATTCACATCAATTTCACGGCATCAACTAACAGTGAATTCATTTCGATTACCATTTTGAGTAAAACGAATTTCAGAAATCCAAAATTTCGGTTTCGAAATTTCAACTCACAGAATTTTCGTTTTTCCTTCCGATCGAATTTCAGAACCCAGCTTTTCATTTTCACCATTCCATTTCACTTTTCAAAGAGTTCCGATATTTTAAACCCAACTGTAAAGATACATACGATTTGACCGGAACTTACAGAGCAGTTTCATATACATATGATTTCAGAATACCAATTTAGGCATTGATCGGATCTTTACGGTTACATAGCGAATATACAGTTTGTGAATAGTAGCCTTAGTAAGTAAAGACAGTTGAATTCTGAAACCCAACAAAGCCTTTCTACGTCGACCTAATTAGCGTGAGGCCGCGCTAATAATACAATCTTCAGCGGCAAACTAATATAATTTTGACCGCTTTAACAAACAGATTTTAAAGTCCTTAGCGTATCCCTATCACACTTAAATATGATAAAACTAAAGGTAAATCATTAACTGCAAGAATGAAAGTTGATGGTGTTAGATAGCTGCCTTAGGGGACATTTAATTTCACAACAAAGGGGTCTGGCAACGATAGTCTGAACTTTACTTGGTATTTTCTAACATTTAGATGAGGTTGAATCCACTTAAGAAAGGATGAACCAAACCACCAGCATGTTCAGTTCAAAAAATATTATAGCCGATTTCGTTAAAGCAAATATACGCATATTTGTGCTTTAATATGGTGTTCATGACAACACATGCGCAAACGAATTTTCTCAAAATAGCAACTATACTGTGACGTGCTACCTTTTCCGGTTCGATGTTATTAGAATGATAACTCTTTTTATTTATGTGAATTTAGTGTATAAAGTTTATTTATAATTATTTCTGCGTTGCAATTAGTCTTAAAAATATTTGTCTTTCAATAATTTAATTATTACAATTAATTTATCACAGTTTTAAAAATACACAATCACTATTTTAATAATTGATCACAAATCGCCCTTGTAATCGCTTCCACTAATTAATCACGTTTCCAATCTCTGTTTTGTATAATCTCTGACGAAGCTTTAGACTTCAACTGATGATGTTTCGACGGCGTTTTTGCCTTATATACCTATCGGTCTAAGTTCCAGAAGTTTCATCGAAACGTGTCGAAATTATTTATTTGAGAAGCTTCTCCATTTCTTCATCGAAATGTGTTAGAAAGCTTTTTCTTGGCGTTTCTAGAAAGCGCTTGCATTGTGAATCATTGTTTATTTGATTTATTTATTGTTTTGTGGTATGGTGTTTTTTTCTTGTTTCTTAGAATACTGGATGATTTTAATGAATCACCCAATATTCTAACTGAAATATAGTGCACAACACATCGTGCAACATGCGCTTTCCACTAATCCGGACCTTGAACTGAATGTCTGCATCCCGAATGGCATTGCTGAATCTTTCTATAGCCAAGTCATTCTGCAGCTCCAGGGGATAATCGGGGTATGACAAGTATACCAACCGCTCAACATCTGCTGACAACTCCTGAAGTGTCTCTCCAGATTCTTGCATTCTGTTGACGAGCTCCATTCGGTATACGTCCTTCATGTGGTTATCCCCATATCGAATGTCCAATTGTGTTACAATGTAATTGTAATTTTTCTCATTTTCTGGTGAGATTGTCCGCAATAAATCTGCTGCATTACCCCGTAGAGCCAGAATTAAAGCTGTGGCTTTTTCTTTATCGGACCAGTTGTTCGCACCAGCAGCCGCTTCAAACTGTCGTTTGTATACTGGCCATGAAGTTTTGCCGTCAAATATTGGTGGCTTCATCTTTTTACCTGATGACTCAATATTTGGTTTATTTTCTTTGATGTCAGTCATTTTTGCTTCGAGTTCTACCACTTTTTGGTCCAATTTTTGTTCTACGTTGCTGACTTTGGTGGTTATTTTGTCTTCCAATTTCTGCTCAACCTTGCTTACTTCCGTTCGAACTGCAGCAACTTCCGTACGAACTGTAGAAACTTCCGTGGTAATTTTAGTTCCCAGGTCCGCAATACTGGATTCCACCTGAGTTTTTAATTCAACCATGCTGGATTCCATCTTATTCTGCATATCCGACACGTTCGTAATTTTACTTTCAAGACTTGCAGAAGTCGAATCTATTTTACTCTGTAAACTTGAAGCAGTTGAATCCATTTTGGTTTGAAGACTAGAAGCATTTGTTTTCATTTCGCCTTGTAAAGAATCCATTTTATTCATCAGCAGGGTCATAAACTTCTCGAACTTATCACTTTCCGCTGATTTTGCACCCTCTTCACTGAAATCGAACTTGTCATTGTCCTCGTTCGTGTTTTCTTCTTGGTTTCCCTCTTTCAGAATTTCACTAAAGTCGAATGTGCTACTGTCTAGTTCTCTTTCTACACATTCAGCGATTATTCTTTTCTTCTTTTCCGTTTTAGTTCCCTTGGAAGGTAAATTCCACACACTCAGAACTGTGGGTAGTTCTGATGCACTCAAATTGTCTAATAATTTACTTTCCATTGTTCAAATATTTTCAATTGTTCACGAAATTCTTGTTTTATCGAAACTTCTCGCACAGTATCTAAATACCACGAAATTTCCTAGTATAATCTTAATTTCCACGAAATTTCTCGTACAATTGAAATTTTCACACGATACCCGACGTATAGCCTCAAATTTCGCACAATCGAAATTTTTATACAACTCACAAAATTTCTTGTACGCCCCTGAAATTTCTCAAACCGTGAAATTATTATACCCTCAATTTTCTTAATAACGAATTTCTTCGAAATTTTTCCCACAGAAGTTTCTAGTTTAATTTCGAATTTTCTTGCAGCAAATTTAGCACAATTGTCTTTCCTGCACTGATTCACAATAAATAATTTCACTTCTGACACCAATGTGACGTGTTAGTCTTTCGGTTCGATGTTATTAGAATGATAACACTTTTTATTTATGTGAATTTAGTGTATAAACTTTATTTGTACTTATTTCTGCTTAACAATTAGTCTTAAGAATATTTGTCTTTTAATAATTTAATTATTACAATTATTTATCACAGTTTATAAAAATACACCACAATCGCTATCTTTAATAATGATCACAGATCGCCGTTGTAATCGCTTCCACAAAAAATAATCACGTTTTCAATCTCTGTTTTGTATAATCTCTGACGAAGCTTTTCACTTCAACTGATCGATTAAGATTGATTTCAGGCTCGACCCTACGGCTGTTTTTATATCCAATTGGCATATTTCGCGAACTTTCTCGCAAAGACTGGTCGTTTGGCTTTCTAAAAACAGATGGCATTTTCTCGAAAGCTCTACAAATTGTTTTTGTCGTGTGGTGTTTTTTTGTGTTAGTTATTTTACTTAGAATACTTGTATTGTGACAATGTTTTATTGTTATTGTTTGATGATTTTATGAATCACCAAGTATCCTAAGTAAAATATAGTGCAATATTTTGAGAGGGATATTATCAATTGATAAATTCATTTTTATATGTAGGTCGTATGAATTACCGAATATAATTATAATATGTGTCTTGTGGTGCTCGTACTAGCATAATATGTTGCCTATTGTTTTAATACCTTTGTATCTATGTAGATTGTAGATTATTTCAAGTTAAAAAAATTCATCGATAATCGTCATTCTAAAATCTTAGATAATATTACAATTCTAAGATGTTTTTTTGACTTACCTCACTTTCAAAATAAAGGGGTAATATTGTATATGATGGTACATAAATAATTATGTAGAGTAGTAAAATTTAAAATTAACTAATTAAATTTTTCCAGCGGCGTAGCAAGGGGTTCTATCATGCCCCGGGCGCTGCTCATAGGGGCACCAAATGGGCTCCAATTTAAACAAAGCTTGTTAAGTAATGTATTTAATGCCCACTGAATGGTTTGAAATGGAAATTTTGTTTTTGTTTGGTTGATTTTGTGGACTTTTTTTTTTGGTCGCCAAATCCGTCCTTTATTGGGTTTTGAAAAAGTTGGCAACCCTATTCTTGTATGAACACCTTATTCTTGTATGAACACCCCATTTTGGTATGAACACCTCATTTTTATATGAACACTTCATTCTTATATGAACACTTCATTTTTATATGAACACTTCATTTTTGTATGAACATGATAGATATTTAACTCAGTTTATTTCAAATATATAATCATGTCAGCTTTGACTACAATACTTTTTTCAGTTATGTAATACTTTTATAAAAAGAACAGAACTTGTCATTTTTCCAATTGTTTTAATAAAGATATTTATGAGTTCAGTCTAATCTTTTAAATATCTAACAGTGGCGACGAGGATAATTGAATCCCACAAAGATGGCTAACGTAAATTCGGAAGAGACTTCTGATACAGGAGGTGTTCATACAAGAAACGATGCAAATAACATCCAGGATCTATTGCTTGCATTACAAAATTTACGGGCTCCTGCTAATAATAATAATTCAAATCTACAATTTGATAGTTTTAAAGAAGGGGAAGAAACTTTTACCATTTACCAAGAAAGGCTTGAAAACTTTTTCCTGCTCAAAGGTGTTGTTGATGGGGGGAAGAAAGTTCAGATACTAATAAATTGCATTGGTACAAAGCCGTATCAATTACTTTCAAGCTTAACAGCTCCAAATTTGCCAAATACGAAAACTTACGAAGAATTGACCAAATTATTAGGTGATCATTTATGTCCATTGCCGGATGAAGTTACAGAACAACATAAATTTGCGAATAGAGTTCAACATGAAGGGGAGAGCATTGCCAATTATGTTGCAGAATTGAAGAAATTGTCCACTTATTGTAATTTCAAATGTTTGAATTGTAAGGCGTCTACGCTTGATACCCATTTACGTTCCCAATTTATTTGTGGTGTACGAGACTCAGAAATAAGAGAACGTTTACTACAAGAAAAGAAGCAATCCTTTGACGATGTTTTGAAGACTGCTTATGCAATTGAGTCAGCCAGAAATCAAAGCAAATCAATGCAGAATCAAAGTGTAAATCAAATTAAAAGTGGTAAGTTGTCGAAACCAACCAAGTCCAATAATTCTGGCAACGAAATTATTTGTTTCCGGTGTGGTAAAAAGAATCATAAGGCGAATGAATGTCGACGCTCCAATGATATTCGATGCTTCGAATGTGGAAAAACAGGTCATGTGGCATCGGTGTGCAAAAGCACATGGAGCAAAGGTCAAAAGCCCCGAGATTGGAAAAAAACTAAAATACAATGTCTACAAGCAGTGGAAAATGAAATAAGTAATGAAGTTTCTCATACAATTAATATGCTACAAGTTTACCAAAAGAATCGTTTGTGTGATCCTCCGGGTAAAATCTACATAAATTTATTAATTGAAAACAAACCGTTTACGATGGAATTTGATACCGGATCGGCTATTACAACAATTAACCAGGATACTTTTCGAAAGTTATTTCCGAATGTTAAAATTAATTTAACAAATGTTTGCATTCGTACTTATAATCAACAAATTTTTCCAGCTGTGGGCGAAAGTAAAGTAAATGTGAAGTACGAAAATAATAAATTTACAGGTAAAGTTTATATTGTTAAAGATGGTTTGGATCCAATTTGTGGCCGTGATTGGTTGGCCAAATTGCGTATTTTCAAATTCGAAAATGTTTTCAATATTGATGAAAACATCTTAGCAAGAGAAATTCGACAAAGATCGGAGAGAATATTACATGATTTTAGTGATGTTTTTGAGTCAAAAATTGGAAATATACCACAAGTGCAAGGGAAACTAAAATTACGTGAAGGTGCTACACCAATTTATATTAAACCGAGACCTGTTCCGTATGCGCTGAAAGAATTAATTGAATCTGAAATCGACCGTTTAGAGAAAGATGGTATTTTTATCAAGGTCATGCATTCTGACTGGGGTACACCAATCGTTCCAGTTGTTAAGAAAAATAAAGAAGTTCGTTTATGCGCTGATTACAAGGTGACCTTAAATCAGTCAATAGTTAACGACAAATATCCAATCCCAAAGGTAGACGAATTGTACCAAAAATTGAAATACGGTGAATATTATTGCGTGTTGGATATTCATAAGGCTTACTTACATTTGAGCATGACAGAAGAGAGCGCATTAATGCAAACAGTTAGTACACACCAAGGATCTTATAAGGTTACTAAATTAATGTTTGGTGTGAAAACAGCACCAAACATTTGGCAACGGTTTATGGATGAAAACATCATAAATGATTTAATTGGTACAGCTTGTTTCTTCGATGACATCATTGTTACAGGAAGTAATCTCGAAGAAACTGAGAATCGTTTACGAGCACTTTTATGTCGACTGCGTTTGTTTGATCTACATGTGAATATTGCGAAGACTGAATTGTTTAAAAAATCTGTAACTTATCTGGGTCATCGTATTGATAAATATGGATTACATAAAACGGAAGAGAAAATTAAATCAATTTCTGAAATAGATGCGCCAACAAATGTGAACGAATTAAGACAATTTTTGGGAATGGTTAATTATTACCATAAATTTTTGCCAGATTTATCAAGCAAGCTTTTTAAATTACATAGGCTTTTACAAAAAGATGTGAAATTTGAGTGGTCCGAACATTGTCAATACGCTTTTGAGCAAATTAAAAAGGATGTTGTTAGTGAGAAAGTCTTAATCCCATTTGATGAAAAACTTCCTTTAATACTGGCAACGGATGCTTCACCTGTTGGTTTGTCAGCTGTGTTATCACACATAACCCCTGAGGGAGAAAAACCGATCGCATTTGCTTCTCGTAGTTTATCAAAAAGTGAATCGAATTACAGCCAGATTGATAAAGAAGCAACAGCAATTTTCTGGGGTTTGCACAAGTTTTTTAATTACTGCTATGGTCGAGAATTTACGTTAATTACGGACAACAAACCACTAATTTCAATTTTTAATCCTGCAAAGAGCCTACCACTACTTACAGCACAAAGATTATTACATTACGCTCAGTTTCTTTCAGGATTTGATTACAAAATAATTTATAGAAATACCAAAGATCATACTAATGCTGATTTTCTTTCAAGACATCCACTACAAGTAGATGAAGAAAGGTTGGAACCAAATGAATGCCAAGTGTTTCAACTTCATGAGCTGGTGTTACCAATTACAAGTAGGGCAATAGCAAATGAAACAAGAAAAGATAAAGAATTGTGTGTTTTGTATAACGCCCTTCAATCAGGTTCAAATTTAAATAATACAAAATTTAAAGGGAAAGAAGAAGAATTGATGATTCAAGATGGTTGCATCTATAGAGGCATACGAGTAATAATACCTCAAAAATTACAAAAACAAATCCTTAATGAATTACATACGGCTCACATTGGTATTGTTAAAATGAAGAATCTAGCAAGAAGCTATTGCTATTGGATCAATATTAACCAAGATATTGAAGAAATCGCTAAAAGTTGTCCTGATTGTGCAAAAGTAGCAAATGAACCTGAAAAGGTTCCATTACATTCTTGGGAAAATCCGTTTTTGCCATGGTCCCGTGTTCACATTGACTTCGCTGGACCATTTATGCAACATTATTTTTTGATTGTGGTGGACGCTAAAACCAAATGGTTGGAAGTAGTTCCTATGAAGAATATTACAAGTTATCATACAATTCGTGCGTTGCGCGAAATTTTTGCAAGATTCGGTTTACCAATAACAATCGTATCAGATAATGGTACAAACTTTACATCAGCAGAGTTCCAGGAGTTTTTAAAATCAAACGGCATCACGCATAAAACAACTGCACCAGCTCATCCAGCTACAAACGGGCAAGCTGAACGTTACGTTCAAACTTTTAAAAATGGGTTAAGGTCAGCTGAAAATGATCCGGGTGATTTACATGTGAAATTGCATAGATTATTAATGCAATATCGGAAAATAATAAATTCAACCACCAATAAAAGTCCTGCTGAAGCGATGTTGAGATTTAATTTACGAACGAGACTAGACTTAATTAAATCACCCTGTTTAGGCGATAACCAGCATTTGACTCATACAGAAGCACCAATTGTGCGAAGTTATTCCATTGGGGAGAAGGTCCAGTTCCGATATTATATGAACAAAAGAATTAAATGGAAATTTGGTGAAGTTATTAAGAAGTTAGGTGGTATACATTATTTGATCAAGTCAGATGATCAGAAGTATAAACGCCATATCGATCAGATAAGATCAACCAAGGTTACTAATGATGGAGAAGTTAGATTTGTGCCATGGTCACACAAGAAGATTTTAAACCAAAGTCAACCTAAGGTTCCAGTTGAAGCTCCAACTCCAAAACTAACAGATGTTCTGATTGATCCTTCAGCCCTTGCAATTAAAGAATCTGGAAGTGCTTCAAATAGCGAAAATAATATAAAAACAACCTCACTCCGTAGTTCAAACAGAGTCATCAAGAAACCTACACGCCTGAATTATGGAGTTTTAGGGGGGAAGAATTGATAGATATTTAACTCAGTTTATTTCAAATATATAATCATGTCAGCTTTGACTACAATACTTTTTTCAGTTATGTAATACTTTTATAAAAAGAACAGAACTTGTCATTTTTCCAATTGTTTTAATAAAGATATTTATGAGTTCAGTCTAATCTTTTAAATATCTAACAGAACACTTCATTTTTATATGAACACTTCACTTTTGTATGAACGCCTCATTTTTATATGAACACCTCATTTTTGTATAAACACCTCATTTTTGTATGAACACCTCATTTTTGTATGAACACCCCATTTTTATATGAACACCTCATTTTTATATGAACACCCCATTTTTGTATGAACACATCGTTTCTGTATGAACACCTCGTTTCTGTATGAACACCTCATTTTTGTATGATATGTTAATGTATCGATAATAATGATGTCATCCCCACACAAAATTATATTGAATATTTTCAGTTTATATTTTGCTTTGAACGAGTAACCACGGAGGCAGCAATATGTAGTGCGAAAAAGATTTTTTTTTCTTCCGATGTTTCGTTTTTTTAGTGCAAATAAAAAAAAAACTGAATATTTGTGAAATAGTTTGTGAAAAAAACTTTTATTTTGCTTTTTCATTTCTACGACTATTTTTTCAGTGCAAAAAAAGGTGAATTTTGTGACGTTTTTGTTTTTTCGTTACCATTGTTGGAAAAAGATATTTGATCGTTGATTTGAAAATTCTTTTCATTTCTCCGTTTTGGAAATTTGATGCTCAAAGAATTTCCTTTGACAACAACAACGCTGGTAAGCTCTTATGACTCAGTGGCCCTAATACTTTTCATTTTCTTTCTTTGCCTTTGATAGGGTCGTTGAAATCAACGATTTTTTTCATTTTTCGTAGCATCGTTGGAAAACAACATTTTTCTTCGTTTTTCGTAGCATCGTTGGAAAATTACATTTTCTCTTCGTTTTTTCGTAGCATCGTTTGAAGATAACATTTTTTCTTCGCTTTTCGTAGCATCGTTGGAAATTTGGTGCTCAAAGAATTTTCTTTGACAGCTACAGTGCTGGTAAGCGGTTATGACCAGAAAAATCATGAGACTCAGTGGCCCTAAATTTTCATTCCTTTCTTTGCCTTTGATAGCATCGTTGAAAAACAACGATTTTTCTTCGTTTTTCGTAGCATTTTTGGAAAAAGACATTTTTTCTGCGTTTTTCGTAGCAACGTTGGGAAATTACGTTTTCTCTCCGTTTTTCGTAGAATCGTTGGAATCAGTGCCATCTGCTTCACAGAAGATGAAACTTAGGTCGTCGTCCTCGGATAAAGGAAGCAGTGCGGCAAATAAAACTGAGGAAGAACGGGGATTAGCGAACTAACAAAACAGACAAAGAATGACTCAAATACGTGTTGAGGAAGCAGCAGGGCGAACGCGTTCTGCAGCTTCAGATCTGCTTCGTTCTAAACAGAATGAACGCGACAGGCTGCGAGTGGCTGAAACACGTCAACAAGAAACAGCAAATCAGCAAAAACAACAATGAAGTTGTATGGCGAATTCTTTCATTTCCCATACATGAACGAAGTCCAGCTATGGTGCACTTACCAGTACATTTAGAAAATGGACAACGCATTTATTCCACAGCTGTGAATGCGCAAAAGATAACCCTGAATCCACCGGCTACAACGTTAACTGCTTTCTTCACGTTACGTCAAAATGAAGCGTTTGCGGAAACACTGCTGTATTCGGAAGTGCCTACGTATTATACATGGAATGGTAGTAGAAAATCTTTCGAACTACGCAAACGAGCAGAACGATTCGACGGGCAACCTGGAATATTCAAAAAACTACGATAGGCAGACTGTACACCGTGCATCCCAATCAAGATGAGTGATTCTTCGCACGCTGTTAGAAAATGTGCCCGGTCCATCCTTTCCACCAATTGAGAATTGTCAACGGTGTTACACATGCCACTTTTCTCAGTGTATCTAAATCTAAATCTAATTCGTGCATTCTTTGCAATCTATTGACCGTCTGCTCTCCTTCATTTCCAACAGTTATGGGAGAAATATAAATCGCACATGGCTGAAAATATTTTCCGTTGAATACGCAAGGAAAATTCAAATATGAGCATGGATTTCACAGCAGAAATCTACAAGGAAGTGTTGATAATTAATGTAGATTTGTGCTTAGAAATCGCGAACAAAGCTCTCAATCAATTGGGGATGCCATCACCGAATCGATCTGCTGCTGCTTCGTTCGATATAGAATTGCGTCGTGAAGAAAATTACAACACGGGTGATCTTTTGTCGTATATGCAATCAAATATTCCTAAGCCAACGTTTAAGCACAAGGCATTTACGATCAAATAATGCAAATTGTCAATAACGTGGTTGGATGAATCTTCTTCTTATGCGCCAGGAGGAACTGGTAAACCGTTCCTAATTAGATTGATTCTGGAAGCAATGCTATCCCAAAATGACATAACCTTAGCTATTGCGACATTGCTACCAGGTGGAAGAACTGCCCATTCCGCTTTGAAATTGCTATTGAACATGCAATTTATCGAAACTCCTACGTGCAACATTTCCAAAGCGTTCGGCATGGGAAAAGTATTTTAGAAATGAAAACCTATTATTTGGGATGAATGCACAACGGCGCACAAAAATTGCTCGAGGCTCTTGATCGGTCATTGCAAGATTTGCATGAAAATATCAGACCATTTGCGAACGCATTAATATTGTTTGCAGGAGATTTCAGGCATACATTAACTGTAATTCCTCGATCCACATTTCAATTTAGGAGATTACAATTCCCAATTCGATTGGAGTTTGCAATCACCATCAACAAAGCTCACGGCCAATCTTTAGAATTGTGCGGTTTAGATCTAGACATAAATGGGTATGGTCCCTTATTTGTTTTAGGCTTTCCTGTGCCTGACTACTTCATCTCTCTCTCCCTCTGCATTACTCTTTTGTGTCAAAGTTGACATTGTTGCTAGTCCTTTCCCTTTTTTTCAATTCTTACGACTCTGCGAGCATGATCACCTCAACTCAAGAAAACCAAATATAAGCAGGTAAAGAAACGTTTGTTTGTTTGTTTTTTTATTTTTTTATCGTTTAATCAATTTCACAAGCCTCACTTTAGCTATATAATAGGATAACAATTAATTTCAATTCTTATAAGCGCTAATGTTACATGTGAATTTTCTTTCCCAACTATTTATTTTATTTAAAAATTTATGTTTTTTTGTTGTTGCATTAGAGGAGAGAAAAAAAAAGAATCCTTTTCCATGAAATATTACATATAAAATGCGGTCGGATAATTCTAGCGTTTTTTTTTCTTTTCTTTCAGGAAAACATATTATTTCCTAAAACATAGTATTCTTCTAAACGATTTTCTTTTTTCTTCTTTTCTCTTGGCTTGTGTTCATATATATTCGTTTATGTTAATCTTAAATCTAAAATATATAAAAAAACATAAAGTAATTTAAAATCGGCCCATAGCCGATTTTTTGATGCCCTATGGTAGAAATGGGAGAGAAAAATTGTGAAAACTAACAATATATCAAGGTTTTTTCTTCATAACTTTTTTTGCCCTTTTCAAAATTTTCTCTAATTTGTAAGTAACCCAGACCCTGGTAGTATAAGTCCAATTTGCAAATTTTATTCAAATCGGTGTATTAGTTCTTATTTCCTCTTACAACTATTTCTTTCTCCACTATCCTTAGACTGATATCACTGAAATTTGCAATGGTATCGTCTATTTATGTAGTCAACCAATATAATTAATTTAAACAAAATTGCTTTACAAATTTTCCAATCAAATACGAAAAACTATATAAAAAACATATAGTAACTTAAAATCGGCCTATAGCCGATTTTTTGATGCCCTATGGTAGAAATGGGAGAGAAAAATTGTGAAAACTAACAATATATCAAGGTTTTTCTTCATAACTTTGTTTGCCCTTGTCAAAATTTTCTCTAATTTGTAAGTAACTCAGACCCTGGTAGCATAAGTCTAATTTGCAAATTTCATTCAAATCGGTGCATTAGTTCTGAAAATACATCAAAAAAACTTTCTGAACAGGGTTATTTCTTCCTACGACTACTTCTTTCTCCACTATCCTTAGACCGATATCACTGAAATTTACAATGGTATGGTCTATTAATGTAGTCAATCCATATAATTAATTTAAACAAAATTGCTATACCAATTTTCCAATTAAACCCGAAAAACTATATAAAAAGAAACGACAAAACTTTATGGTCGCCCCTGTTTTTCCTTAATAACTTCGTTGCCCCTAAGTCGATTTTGCTGAAATGCAATACCAAAACCACTATAGCAATAACCAAGTAGCATTCTAAATTTCATCTAAATTGGAGCATTAATATAGGGAATTTTTTTCAGAATTTTGGCTCATTTTCAAAACCCAATTACCCCAATTTGTTCTGCCAGAATTTCACAATTTTTTTTTCTAAATATTCTATAAGATGTCACCTTTTCAGCGCGCTATAATATAACTTGATAGGATTAGAACTACTAAAGTTATACGATTCTAAAGCCAACTATTGGAAAAAAAACGCCGCGAACTTTCTACTTAACTGAATATTTTAAGGTTTTTCTCTCCATAACTTCGTTTCTTCATTCTCAAATTGGCCCAAATTCACAGGTAGGCTGGCGTCTAATAGTATAAACACGTTTCGTAAATTTGATTCAAATCCGTATATAACTTTTTAAAATACATTGGAAAAACTTTATGAACAGGCTTATTTTAGGCTACAACTATTTCTTTCTCCGCTATCCTTGGACCGATTTGATTGAAAATTAATTCGGTATCGTCTATTTATGCAGTTAACCTATATAATTAATTTGAACAAGATCGGGTCACAAATTTTCCAATCACATCCGAAAAACCATAACCAAAAAAACGAGAAAACTTTCTGGTCACCCTGGTTTTTCCTTTATAACTTTGCCCCCCGTAGATCGATTTGGCTCAAATGCAATACCAAACCAAGTTAAGAATAATTGAATCCCACAAAGATGGCTAACGTAAATTCGGAAGAGACTTCTGATACAGGAGGTGTTCATACAAGAAACGATGCAAATAACATCCAGGATCTATTGCTTGCATTACAAAATTTACGGGCTCCTGCTAATAATAATAATTCAAATCTACAATTTGATAGTTTTAAAGAAGGGGAAGAAACTTTTACCATTTACCAAGAAAGGCTTGAAAACTTTTTCCTGCTCAAAGGTGTTGTTGATGGGGGGAAGAAAGTTCAGATATTAATAAATTGCATTGGTACAAAGCCGTATCAATTACTTTCAAGCTTAACAGCTCCAAATTTGCCAAATACGAAAACTTACGAAGAATTGACCAAATTATTAGGTGATCATTTATGTCCATTGCCGGATGAAGTTACAGAACAACATAAATTTGCGAATAGAGTTCAACATGAAGGGGAGAGCATTGCCAATTATGTTGCAGAATTGAAGAAATTGTCCACTTATTGTAATTTCAAATGTTTGAATTGTAAGGCGTCTACGCTTGATACCCATTTACGTTCCCAATTTATTTGTGGTGTACGAGACTCAGAAATAAGAGAACGTTTACTACAAGAAAAGAAGCAATCCTTTGACGATGTTTTGAAGACTGCTTATGCAATTGAGTCAGCCAGAAATCAAAGCAAATCAATGCAGAATCAAAGTGTAAATCAAATTAAAAGTGGTAAGTTGTCGAAACCAACCAAGTCCAATAATTCTGGCAACGAAATTATTTGTTTCCGGTGTGGTAAAAAGAATCATAAGGCGAATGAATGTCGACGCTCCAATGATATTCGATGCTTCGAATGTGGAAAAACAGGTCATGTGGCATCGGTGTGCAAAAGCACATGGAGCAAAGGTCAAAAGCCCCGAGATTGGAAAAAAACTAAAATACAATGTCTACAAGCAGTGGAAAATGAAATAAGTAATGAAGTTTCTCATACAATTAATATGCTACAAGTTTACCAAAAGAATCGTTTGTGTGATCCTCCGGGTAAAATCTACATAAATTTATTAATTGAAAACAAACCGTTTACGATGGAATTTGATACCGGATCGGCTATTACAACAATTAACCAGGATACTTTTCGAAAGTTATTTCCGAATGTTAAAATTAATTTAACAAATGTTTGCATTCGTACTTATAATCAACAAATTTTTCCAGCTGTGGGCGAAAGTAAAGTAAATGTGAAGTACGAAAATAATAAATGTACAGGTAAAGTTTATATTGTTAAAGATGGTTTGGATCCAATTTGTGGCCGTGATTGGTTGGCCAAATTGCGTATTTTCAAATTCGAAAATGTTTTCAATATTGATGAAAACATCTTAGCAAGAGAAATTCGACAAAGATCGGAGAGAATATTACATGATTTTAGTGATGTTTTTGAGTCAAAAATTGGAAATATACCACAAGTGCAAGGGAAACTAAAATTACGTGAAGGTGCTACACCAATTTATATTAAACCGAGACCTGTTCCGTATGCGCTGAAAGAATTAATTGAATCTGAAATCGACCGTTTAGAGAAAGATGGTATTTTTATCAAGGTCATGCATTCTGACTGGGGTACACCAATCGTTCCAGTTGTTAAGAAAAATAAAGAAGTTCGTTTATGCGCTGATTACAAGGTGACCTTAAATCAGTCAATAGTTAACGACAAATATCCAATCCCAAAGGTAGACGAATTGTACCAAAAATTGAAATACGGTGAATATTATTGCGTGTTGGATATTCATAAGGCTTACTTACATTTGAGCATGACAGAAGAGAGCGCATTAATGCAAACAGTTAGTACACACCAAGGATCTTATAAGGTTACTAAATTAATGTTTGGTGTGAAAACAGCACCAAACATTTGGCAACGGTTTATGGATGAAAACATCATAAATGATTTAATTGGTACAGCTTGTTTCTTCGATGACATCATTGTTACAGGAAGTAATCTCGAAGAAACTGAGAATCGTTTACGAGCACTTTTATGTCGACTGCGTTTGTTTGATCTACATGTGAATATTGCGAAGACTGAATTGTTTAAAAAATCTGTAACTTATCTGGGTCATCGTATTGATAAATATGGATTACATAAAACGGAAGAGAAAATTAAATCAATTTCTGAAATAGATGCGCCAACAAATGTGAACGAATTAAGACAATTTTTGGGAATGGTTAATTATTACCATAAATTTTTGCCAGATTTATCAAGCAAGCTTTTTAAATTACATAGGCTTTTACAAAAAGATGTGAAATTTGAGTGGTCCGAACATTGTCAATACGCTTTTGAGCAAATTAAAAAGGATGTTGTTAGTGAGAAAGTCTTAATCCCATTTGATGAAAAACTTCCTTTAATACTGGCAACGGATGCTTCACCTGTTGGTTTGTCAGCTGTGTTATCACACATAACCCCTGAGGGAGAAAAACCGATCGCATTTGCTTCTCGTAGTTTATCAAAAAGTGAATCGAATTACAGCCAGATTGATAAAGAAGCAACAGCAATTTTCTGGGGTTTGCACAAGTTTTTTAATTACTGCTATGGTCGAGAATTTACGTTAATTACGGACAACAAACCACTAATTTCAATTTTTAATCCTGCAAAGAGCCTACCACTACTTACAGCACAAAGATTATTACATTACGCTCAGTTTCTTTCAGGATTTGATTACAAAATAATTTATAGAAATACCAAAGATCATACTAATGCTGATTTTCTTTCAAGACATCCACTACAAGTAGATGAAGAAAGGTTGGAACCAAATGAATGCCAAGTGTTTCAACTTCATGAGCTGGTGTTACCAATTACAAGTAGGGCAATAGCAAATGAAACAAGAAAAGATAAAGAATTGTGTGTTTTGTATAACGCCCTTCAATCAGGTTCAAATTTAAATAATACAAAATTTAAAGGGAAAGAAGAAGAATTGATGATTCAAGATGGTTGCATCTATAGAGGCATACGAGTAATAATACCTCAAAAATTACAAAAACAAATCCTTAATGAATTACATACGGCTCACATTGGTATTGTTAAAATGAAGAATCTAGCAAGAAGCTATTGCTATTGGATCAATATTAACCAAGATATTGAAGAAATCGCTAAAAGTTGTCCTGATTGTGCAAAAGTAGCAAATGAACCTGAAAAGGTTCCATTACATTCTTGGGAAAATCCGTTTTTGCCATGGTCCCGTGTTCACATTGACTTCGCTGGACCATTTATGCAACATTATTTTTTGATTGTGGTGGACGCTAAAACCAAATGGTTGGAAGTAGTTCCTATGAAGAATATTACAAGTTATCATACAATTCGTGCGTTGCGCGAAATTTTTGCAAGATTCGGTTTACCAATAACAATCGTATCAGATAATGGTACAAACTTTACATCAGCAGAGTTCCAGGAGTTTTTAAAATCAAACGGCATCACGCATAAAACAACTGCACCAGCTCATCCAGCTACAAACGGGCAAGCTGAACGTTACGTTCAAACTTTTAAAAATGGGTTAAGGTCAGCTGAAAATGATCCGGGTGATTTACATGTGAAATTGCATAGATTATTAATGCAATATCGGAAAATAATAAATTCAACCACCAATAAAAGTCCTGCTGAAGCGATGTTGAGATTTAATTTACGAACGAGACTAGACTTAATTAAATCACCCTGTTTAGGCGATAACCAGCATTTGACTCATACAGAAGCACCAATTGTGCGAAGTTATTCCATTGGGGAGAAGGTCCAGTTCCGATATTATATGAACAAAAGAATTAAATGGAAATTTGGTGAAGTTATTAAGAAGTTAGGTGGTATACATTATTTGATCAAGTCAGATGATCAGAAGTATAAACGCCATATCGATCAGATAAGATCAACCAAGGTTACTAATGATGGAGAAGTTAGATTTGTGCCATGGTCACACAAGAAGATTTTAAACCAAAGTCAACCTAAGGTTCCAGTTGAAGCTCCAACTCCAAAACTAACAGATGTTCTGATTGATCCTTCAGCCCTTGCAATTAAAGAATCTGGAAGTGCTTCAAATAGCGAAAATAATATAAAAACAACCTCACTCCGTAGTTCAAACAGAGTCATCAAGAAACCTACACGCCTGAATTATGGAGTTTTAGGGGGGAAGAATTGATAGATATTTAACTCAGTTTATTTCAAATATATAATCATGTCAGCTTTGACTACAATACTTTTTTCAGTTATGTAATACTTTTATAAAAAGAACAGAACTTGTCATTTTTCCAATTGTTTTAATAAAGATATTTATGAGTTCAGTCTAATCTTTTAAATATCTAACAGAACACTTCATTTTTATATGAACACTTCACTTTTGTATGAACGCCTCATTTTTATATGAACACCTCATTTTTGTATAAACACCTCATTTTTGTATGAACACCTCATTTTTGTATGAACACCCCATTTTTATATGAACACCTCAATTTTTATATGAACACCCCATTTTTGTATGAACACCTCGTTTCTGTATGAACACCTCGTTTCTGTATGAACACCTCATTTTTGTATGATATGTTAATGTATCGATAATAATGATGTCATCCCCATACAAAATTATATTGAATATTTTCAGTTTATATTTTGCTTTGAACGAGTAACCACGGAGGCAGCAATATGTAGTGCGAAAAAGATTTTTTTTTCTTCCGATGTTTCGTTTTTTTAGTGCAAATAAAAAAAAAACTGAATATTTGTGAAATAGTTTGTGAAAAAAACTTTTATTTTGCTTTTTCATTTCTACGACTATTTTTTCAGTGCAAAAAAAGGTGAATTTTGTGACGTTTTTGTTTTTTCGTTACCATTGTTGGAAAAAGATATTTGATCGTTGATTTGAAAATTCTTTTCATTTCTCCGTTTTGGAAATTTGATGCTCAAAGAATTTCCTTTGACAACAACAACGCTGGTAAGCTCTTATGACTCAGTGGCCCTAATACTTTTCATTTTCTTTCTTTGCCTTTGATAGGGTCGTTGAAATCAACGATTTTTTTCATTTTTCGTAGCATCGTTGGAAAACAACATTTTTCTTCGTTTTTCGTAGCATCGTTGGAAAATTACATTTTCTCTTCGTTTTTTCGTAGCATCGTTTGAAGATAACATTTTTTCTTCGCTTTTCGTAGCATCGTTGGAAATTTGGTGCTTAAAGAATTTTCTTTGACAGCTACAGTGCTGGTAAGCGGTTATGACCAGAAAAATCATGAGACTCAGTGGCCCTAAATTTTCATTCCTTTCTTTGCCTTTGATAGCATCGTTGAAAAACAACGATTTTTCTTCGTTTTTCGTAGCATTTTTGGAAAAAGACATTTTTTCTGCGTTTTTCGTAGCAACGTTGGGAAATTACGTTTTCTCTCCGTTTTTCGTAGAATCGTTGGAATCAGTGCCATCTGCTTCACAGAAGATGAAACTTAGGTCGTCGTCCTCGGATAAAGGAAGCAGTGCGGCAAATAAAACTGAGGAAGAACGGGGATTAGCGAACTAACAAAACAGACAAAGAATGACTCAAATACGTGTTGAGGAAGCAGCAGGGCGAACGCGTTCTGCAGCTTCAGATCTGCTTCGTTCTAAACAGAATGAACGCGACAGGCTGCGAGTGGCTGAAACACGTCAACAAGAAACAGCAAATCAGCAAAAACAACAATGAAGTTGTATGGCGAATTCTTTCATTTCCCATACATGAACGAAGTCCAGCTATGGTGCACTTACCAGTACATTTAGAAAATGGACAACGCATTTATTCCACAGCTGTGAATGCGCAAAAGATAACCCTGAATCCACCGGCTACAACGTTAACTGCTTTCTTCACGTTACGTCAAAATGAAGCGTTTGCGGAAACACTGCTGTATTCGGAAGTGCCTACGTATTATACATGGAATGGTAGTAGAAAATCTTTCGAACTACGCAAACGAGCAGAACGATTCGACGGGCAACCTGGAATATTCAAAAAACTACGATAGGCAGACTGTACACCGTGCATCCCAATCAAGATGAGTGATTCTTCGCACGCTGTTAGAAAATGTGCCCGGTCCATCCTTTCCACCAATTGAGAATTGTCAACGGTGTTACACATGCCACTTTTCTCAGTGTATCTAAATCTAAATCTAATTCGTGCATTCTTTGCAATCTATTGACCGTCTGCTCTCCTTCATTTCCAACAGTTATGGGAGAAATATAAATCGCACATGGCTGAAAATATTTTCCGTTGAATACGCAAGGAAAATTCAAATATGAGCATGGATTTCACAGCAGAAATCTACAAGGAAGTGTTGATAATTAATGTAGATTTGTGCTTAGAAATCGCGAACAAAGCTCTCAATCAATTGGGGATGCCATCACCGAATCGATCTGCTGCTGCTTCGTTCGATATAGAATTGCGTCGTGAAGAAAATTACAACACGGGTGATCTTTTGTCGTATATGCAATCAAATATTCCTAAGCCAACGTTTAAGCACAAGGCATTTACGATCAAATAATGCAAATTGTCAATAACGTGGTTGGATGAATCTTCTTCTTATGCGCCAGGAGGAACTGGTAAACCGTTCCTAATTAGATTGATTCTGGAAGCAATGCTATCCCAAAATGACATAACCTTAGCTATTGCGACATTGCTACCAGGTGGAAGAACTGCCCATTCCGCTTTGAAATTGCTATTGAACATGCAATTTATCGAAACTCCTACGTGCAACATTTCCAAAGCGTTCGGCATGGGAAAAGTATTTTAGAAATGAAAACCTATTATTTGGGATGAATGCACAACGGCGCACAAAAATTGCTCGAGGCTCTTGATCGGTCATTGCAAGATTTGCATGAAAATATCAGACCATTTGCGAACGCATTAATATTGTTTGCAGGAGATTTCAGGCATACATTAACTGTAATTCCTCGATCCACATTTCAATTTAGGAGATTACAATTCCCAATTCGATTGGAGTTTGCAATCACCATCAACAAAGCTCACGGCCAATCTTTAGAATTGTGCGGTTTAGATCTAGACATAAATGGGTATGGTCCCTTATTTGTTTTAGGCTTTCCTGTGCCTGACTACTTCATCTCTCTCTCCCTCTGCATTACTCTTTTGTGTCAAAGTTGACATTGTTGCTAGTCCTTTCCCTTTTTTTCAATTCTTACGACTCTGCGAGCATGATCACCTCAACTCAAGAAAACCAAATATAAGCAGGTAAAGAAACGTTTGTTTGTTTGTTTTTTTATTTTTTTATCGTTTAATCAATTTCACAAGCCTCACTTTAGCTATATAATAGGATAACAATTAATTTCAATTCTTATAAGCGCTAATGTTACATGTGAATTTTCTTTCCCAACTATTTATTTTATTTAAAAATTTATGTTTTTTTGTTGTTGCATTAGAGGAGAGAAAAAAAAAGAATCCTTTTCCATGAAATATTACATATAAAATGCGGTCGGATAATTCTAGCGTTTTTTTTTCTTTTCTTTCAGGAAAACATATTATTTCCTAAAACATAGTATTCTTCTAAACGATTTTCTTTTTTTCTTCTTTTCTCTTGGCTTGTGTTCATATATATTCGTTTATGTTAATCTTAAATCTAAAATATATAAAAAAACATAAAGTAATTTAAAATCGGCCCATAGCCGATTTTTTGATGCCCTATGGTAGAAATGGGAGAGAAAAATTGTGAAAACTAACAATATATCAAGGTTTTTTCTTCATAACTTTTTTTGCCCTTTTCAAAATTTTCTCTAATTTGTAAGTAACCCAGACCCTGGTAGTATAAGTCCAATTTGCAAATTTTATTCAAATCGGTGTATTAGTTCTTATTTCCTCTTACAACTATTTCTTTCTCCACTATCCTTAGACTGATATCACTGAAATTTGCAATGGTATCGTCTATTTATGTAGTCAACCAATATAATTAATTTAAACAAAATTGCTTTACAAATTTTCCAATCAAATACGAAAAACTATATAAAAAACATATAGTAACTTAAAATCGGCCTATAGCCGATTTTTTGATGCCCTATGGTAGAAATGGGAGAGAAAAATTGTGAAAACTAACAATATATCAAGGTTTTTCTTCATAACTTTGTTTGCCCTTGTCAAAATTTTCTCTAATTTGTAAGTAACTCAGACCCTGGTAGCATAAGTCTAATTTGCAAATTTCATTCAAATCGGTGCATTAGTTCTGAAAATACATCAAAAAAACTTTCTGAACAGGGTTATTTCTTCCTACGACTACTTCTTTCTCCACTATCCTTAGACCGATATCACTGAAATTTACAATGGTATGGTCTATTAATGTAGTCAATCCATATAATTAATTTAAACAAAATTGCTATACCAATTTTCCAATTAAACCCGAAAAACTATATAAAAAGAAACGACAAAACTTTATGGTCGCCCCTGTTTTTCCTTAATAACTTCGTTGCCCCTAAGTCGATTTTGCTGAAATGCAATACCAAAACCACTATAGCAATAACCAAGTAGCATTCTAAATTTCATCTAAATTGGAGCATTAATATAGGGAATTTTTTTCAGAATTTTGGCTCATTTTCAAAACCCAATTACCCCAATTTGTTCTGCCAGAATTTCACAATTTTTTTTTCTAAATATTCTATAAGATGTCACCTTTTCAGCGCGCTATAATATAACTTGATAGGATTAGAACTACTAAAGTTATACGATTCTAAAGCCAACTATTGGAAAAAAAACGCCGCGAACTTTCTACTTAACTGAATATTTTAAGGTTTTTCTCTCCATAACTTCGTTTCTTCATTCTCAAATTGGCCCAAATTCACAGGTAGGCTGGCGTCTAATAGTATAAACACGTTTCGTAAATTTGATTCAAATCCGTATATAACTTTTTAAAATACATTGGAAAAACTTTATGAACAGGCTTATTTTAGGCTACAACTATTTCTTTCTCCGCTATCCTTGGACCGATTTGATTGAAAATTAATTCGGTATCGTCTATTTATGCAGTTAACCTATATAATTAATTTGAACAAGATCGGGTCACAAATTTTCCAATTACATCCGAAAAACCATAACCAAAAAAACGAGAAAACTTGCTGGTCACCCTGGTTTTTCCTTTATAACTTTGCCCCCCGTAGATCGATTTGGCTCAAATGCAATACCAAACCAAGTTAAGAATAATTGAATCCCACAAAGATGGCTAACGTAAATTCGGAAGAGACTTCTGATACAGGAGGTGTTCATACAAGAAACGATGCAATTAACATCCAGGATCTATTGCTTGCATTACAAAATTTACGGGCTCCTGCTAATAATAATAATTCAAATCTACAATTTGATAGTTTTAAAGAAGGGGAAGAAACTTTTACCATTTACCAAGAAAGGCTTGAAAACTTTTTCCTGCTCAAAGGTGTTGTTGATGGGGGGAAGAAAGTTCAGATATTAATAAATTGCATTGGTACAAAGCCGTATCAATTACTTTCAAGCTTAACAGCTCCAAATTTGCCAAATACGAAAACTTACGAAGAATTGACCAAATTATTAGGTGATCATTTATGTCCATTGCCGGATGAAGTTACAGAACAACATAAATTTGCGAATAGAGTTCAACATGAAGGGGAGAGCATTGCCAATTATGTTGCAGAATTGAAGAAATTGTCCACTTATTGTAATTTCAAATGTTTGAATTGTAAGGCGTCTACGCTTGATACCCATTTACGTTCCCAATTTATTTGTGGTGTACGAGACTCAGAAATAAGAGAACGTTTACTACAAGAAAAGAAGCAATCCTTTGACGATGTTTTGAAGACTGCTTATGCAATTGAGTCAGCCAGAAATCAAAGCAAATCAATGCAGAATCAAAGTGTAAATCAAATTAAAAGTGGTAAGTTGTCGAAACCAACCAAGTCCAATAATTCTGGCAACGAAATTATTTGTTTCCGGTGTGGTAAAAAGAATCATAAGGCGAATGAATGTCGACGCTCCAATGATATTCGATGCTTCGAATGTGGAAAAACAGGTCATGTGGCATCGGTGTGCAAAAGCACATGGAGCAAAGGTCAAAAGCCCCGAGATTGGAAAAAAACTAAAATACAATGTCTACAAGCAGTGGAAAATGAAATAAGTAATGAAGTTTCTCATACAATTAATATGCTACAAGTTTACCAAAAGAATCGTTTGTGTGATCCTCCGGGTAAAATCTACATAAATTTATTAATTGAAAACAAACCGTTTACGATGGAATTTGATACCGGATCGGCTATTACAACAATTAACCAGGATACTTTTCGAAAGTTATTTCCGAATGTTAAAATTAATTTAACAAATGTTTGCATTCGTACTTATAATCAACAAATTTTTCCAGCTGTGGGCGAAAGTAAAGTAAATGTGAAGTACGAAAATAATAAATTTACAGGTAAAGTTTATATTGTTAAAGATGGTTTGGATCCAATTTGTGGCCGTGATTGGTTGGCCAAATTGCGTATTTTCAAATTCGAAAATGTTTTCAATATTGATGAAAACATCTTAGCAAGAGAAATTCGACAAAGATCGGAGAGAATATTACATGATTTTAGTGATGTTTTTGAGTCAAAAATTGGAAATATACCACAAGTGCAAGGGAAACTAAAATTACGTGAAGGTGCTACACCAATTTATATTAAACCGAGACCTGTTCCGTATGCGCTGAAAGAATTAATTGAATCTGAAATCGACCGTTTAGAGAAAGATGGTATTTTTATCAAGGTCATGCATTCTGACTGGGGTACACCAATCGTTCCAGTTGTTAAGAAAAATAAAGAAGCTCGTTTATGCGCTGATTACAAGGTGACCTTAAATCAGTCAATAGTTAACGACAAATATCCAATCCCAAAGGTAGACGAATTGTACCAAAAATTGAAATACGGTGAATATTATTGCGTGTTGGATATTCATAAGGCTTACTTACATTTGAGCATGACAGAAGAGAGCGCATTAATGCAAACAGTTAGTACACACCAAGGATCTTATAAGGTTACTAAATTAATGTTTGGTGTGAAAACAGCACCAAACATTTGGCAACGGTTTATGGATGAAAACATCATAAATGATTTAATTGGTACAGCTTGTTTCTTCGATGACATCATTGTTACAGGAAGTAATCTCGAAGAAACTGAGAATCGTTTACGAGCACTTTTATGTCGACTGCGTTTGTTTGATCTACATGTGAATATTGCGAAGACTGAATTGTTTAAAAAATCTGTAACTTATCTGGGTCATCGTATTGATAAATATGGATTACATAAAACGGAAGAGAAAATTAAATCAATTTCTGAAATAGATGCGCCAACAAATGTGAACGAATTAAGACAATTTTTGGGAATGGTTAATTATTACCATAAATTTTTGCCAGATTTATCAAGCAAGCTTTTTAAATTACATAGGCTTTTACAAAAAGATGTGAAATTTGAGTGGTCCGAACATTGTCAATACGCTTTTGAGCAAATTAAAAAGGATGTTGTTAGTGAGAAAGTCTTAATCCCATTTGATGAAAAACTTCCTTTAATACTGGCAACGGATGCTTCACCTGTTGGTTTGTCAGCTGTGTTATCACACATAACCCCTGAGGGAGAAAAACCGATCGCATTTGCTTCTCGTAGTTTATCAAAAAGTGAATCGAATTACAGCCAGATTGATAAAGAAGCAACAGCAATTTTCTGGGGTTTGCACAAGTTTTTTAATTACTGCTATGGTCGAGAATTTACGTTAATTACGGACAACAAACCACTAATTTCAATTTTTAATCCTGCAAAGAGCCTACCACTACTTACAGCACAAAGATTATTACATTACGCTCAGTTTCTTTCAGGATTTGATTACAAAATAATTTATAGAAATACCAAAGATCATACTAATGCTGATTTTCTTTCAAGACATCCACTACAAGTAGATGAAGAAAGGTTGGAACCAAATGAATGCCAAGTGTTTCAACTTCATGAGCTGGTGTTACCAATTACAAGTAGGGCAATAGCAAATGAAACAAGAAAAGATAAAGAATTGTGTGTTTTGTATAACGCCCTTCAATCAGGTTCAAATTTAAATAATACAAAATTTAAAGGGAAAGAAGAAGAATTGATGATTCAAGATGGTTGCATCTATAGAGGCATACGAGTAATAATACCTCAAAAATTACAAAAACAAATCCTTAATGAATTACATACGGCTCACATTGGTATTGTTAAAATGAAGAATCTAGCAAGAAGCTATTGCTATTGGATCAATATTAACCAAGATATTGAAGAAATCGCTAAAAGTTGTCCTGATTGTGCAAAAGTAGCAAATGAACCTGAAAAGGTTCCATTACATTCTTGGGAAAATCCGTTTTTGCCATGGTCCCGTGTTCACATTGACTTCGCTGGACCATTTATGCAACATTATTTTTTGATTGTGGTGGACGCTAAAACCAAATGGTTGGAAGTAGTTCCTATGAAGAATATTACAAGTTATCATACAATTCGTGCGTTGCGCGAAATTTTTGCAAGATTCGGTTTACCAATAACAATCGTATCAGATAATGGTACAAACTTTACATCAGCAGAGTTCCAGGAGTTTTTAAAATCAAACGGCATCACGCATAAAACAACTGCACCAGCTCATCCAGCTACAAACGGGCAAGCTGAACGTTACGTTCAAACTTTTAAAAATGGGTTAAGGTCAGCTGAAAATGATCCGGGTGATTTACATGTGAAATTGCATAGATTATTAATGCAATATCGGAAAATAATAAATTCAACCACCAATAAAAGTCCTGCTGAAGCGATGTTGAGATTTAATTTACGAACGAGACTAGACTTAATTAAATCACCCTGTTTAGGCGATAACCAGCATTTGACTCATACAGAAGCACCAATTGTGCGAAGTTATTCCATTGGGGAGAAGGTCCAGTTCCGATATTATATGAACAAAAGAATTAAATGGAAATTTGGTGAAGTTATTAAGAAGTTAGGTGGTATACATTATTTGATCAAGTCAGATGATCAGAAGTATAAACGCCATATCGATCAGATAAGATCAACCAAGGTTACTAATGATGGAGAAGTTAGATTTGTGCCATGGTCACACAAGAAGATTTTAAACCAAAGTCAACCTAAGGTTCCAGTTGAAGCTCCAACTCCAAAACTAACAGATGTTCTGATTGATCCTTCAGCCCTTGCAATTAAAGAATCTGGAAGTGCTTCAAATAGCGAAAATAATATAAAAACAACCTCACTCCGTAGTTCAAACAGAGTCATCAAGAAACCTACACGCCTGAATTATGGAGTTTTAGGGGGGAAGAATTGATAGATATTTAACTCAGTTTATTTCAAATATATAATCATGTCAGCTTTGACTACAATACTTTTTTCAGTTATGTAATACTTTTATAAAAAGAACAGAACTTGTCATTTTTCCAATTGTTTTAATAAAGATATTTATGAGTTCAGTCTAATCTTTTAAATATCTAACAGAACACTTCATTTTTATATGAACACTTCACTTTTGTATGAACGCCTCATTTTTATATGAACACCTCATTTTTGTATAAACACCTCATTTTTGTATGAACACCTCATTTTTGTATGAACACCCCATTTTTATATGAACACCTCATTTTTATATGAACACCCCATTTTTGTATGAACACCTCGTTTCTGTATGAACACCTCGTTTCTGTATGAACACCTCATTTTTGTATGATATGTTAATGTATCGATAATAATGATGTCATCCCCACACAAAATTATATTGAATATTTTCAGTTTATATTTTGCTTTGAACGAGTAACCACGGAGGCAGCAATATGTAGTGCGAAAAAGATTTTTTTTTCTTCCGATGTTTCGTTTTTTTAGTGCAAATAAAAAAAAAACTGAATATTTGTGAAATAGTTTGTGAAAAAAACTTTTATTTTGCTTTTTCATTTCTACGACTATTTTTTCAGTGCAAAAAAAGGTGAATTTTGTGACGTTTTTGTTTTTTCGTTACCATTGTTGGAAAAAGATATTTGATCGTTGATTTGAAAATTCTTTTCATTTCTCCGTTTTGGAAATTTGATGCTCAAAGAATTTCCTTTGACAACAACAACGCTGGTAAGCTCTTATGACTCAGTGGCCCTAATACTTTTCATTTTCTTTCTTTGCCTTTGATAGGGTCGTTGAAATCAACGATTTTTTTCATTTTTCGTAGCATCGTTGGAAAACAACATTTTTCTTCGTTTTTCGTAGCATCGTTGGAAAATTACATTTTCTCTTCGTTTTTTCGTAGCATCGTTTGAAGATAACATTTTTTCTTCGCTTTTCGTAGCATCGTTGGAAATTTGGTGCTTAAAGAATTTTCTTTGACAGCTACAGTGCTGGTAAGCGGTTATGACCAGAAAAATCATGAGACTCAGTGGCCCTAAATTTTCATTCCTTTCTTTGCCTTTGATAGCATCGTTGAAAAACAACGATTTTTCTTCGTTTTTCGTAGCATTTTTGGAAAAAGACATTTTTTCTGCGTTTTTCGTAGCAACGTTGGGAAATTACGTTTTCTCTCCGTTTTTCGTAGAATCGTTGGAATCAGTGCCATCTGCTTCACAGAAGATGAAACTTAGGTCGTCGTCCTCGGATAAAGGAAGCAGTGCGGCAAATAAAACTGAGGAAGAACGGGGATTAGCGAACTAACAAAACAGACAAAGAATGACTCAAATACGTGTTGAGGAAGCAGCAGGGCGAACGCGTTCTGCAGCTTCAGATCTGCTTCGTTCTAAACAGAATGAACGCGACAGGCTGCGAGTGGCTGAAACACGTCAACAAGAAACAGCAAATCAGCAAAAACAACAATGAAGTTGTATGGCGAATTCTTTCATTTCCCATACATGAACGAAGTCCAGCTATGGTGCACTTACCAGTACATTTAGAAAATGGACAACGCATTTATTCCACAGCTGTGAATGCGCAAAAGATAACCCTGAATCCACCGGCTACAACGTTAACTGCTTTCTTCACGTTACGTCAAAATGAAGCGTTTGCGGAAACACTGCTGTATTCGGAAGTGCCTACGTATTATACATGGAATGGTAGTAGAAAATCTTTCGAACTACGCAAACGAGCAGAACGATTCGACGGGCAACCTGGAATATTCAAAAAACTACGATAGGCAGACTGTACACCGTGCATCCCAATCAAGATGAGTGATTCTTCGCACGCTGTTAGAAAATGTGCCCGGTCCATCCTTTCCACCAATTGAGAATTGTCAACGGTGTTACACATGCCACTTTTCTCAGTGTATCTAAATCTAAATCTAATTCGTGCATTCTTTGCAATCTATTGACCGTCTGCTCTCCTTCATTTCCAACAGTTATGGGAGAAATATAAATCGCACATGGCTGAAAATATTTTCCGTTGAATACGCAAGGAAAATTCAAATATGAGCATGGATTTCACAGCAGAAATCTACAAGGAAGTGTTGATAATTAATGTAGATTTGTGCTTAGAAATCGCGAACAAAGCTCTCAATCAATTGGGGATGCCATCACCGAATCGATCTGCTGCTGCTTCGTTCGATATAGAATTGCGTCGTGAAGAAAATTACAACACGGGTGATCTTTTGTCGTATATGCAATCAAATATTCCTAAGCCAACGTTTAAGCACAAGGCATTTACGATCAAATAATGCAAATTGTCAATAACGTGGTTGGATGAATCTTCTTCTTATGCGCCAGGAGGAACTGGTAAACCGTTCCTAATTAGATTGATTCTGGAAGCAATGCTATCCCAAAATGACATAACCTTAGCTATTGCGACATTGCTACCAGGTGGAAGAACTGCCCATTCCGCTTTGAAATTGCTATTGAACATGCAATTTATCGAAACTCCTACGTGCAACATTTCCAAAGCGTTCGGCATGGGAAAAGTATTTTAGAAATGAAAACCTATTATTTGGGATGAATGCACAACGGCGCACAAAAATTGCTCGAGGCTCTTGATCGGTCATTGCAAGATTTGCATGAAAATATCAGACCATTTGCGAACGCATTAATATTGTTTGCAGGAGATTTCAGGCATACATTAACTGTAATTCCTCGATCCACATTTCAATTTAGGAGATTACAATTCCCAATTCGATTGGAGTTTGCAATCACCATCAACAAAGCTCACGGCCAATCTTTAGAATTGTGCGGTTTAGATCTAGACATAAATGGGTATGGTCCCTTATTTGTTTTAGGCTTTCCTGTGCCTGACTACTTCATCTCTCTCTCCCTCTGCATTACTCTTTTGTGTCAAAGTTGACATTGTTGCTAGTCCTTTCCCTTTTTTTCAATTCTTACGACTCTGCGAGCATGATCACCTCAACTCAAGAAAACCAAATATAAGCAGGTAAAGAAACGTTTGTTTGTTTGTTTTTTTATTTTTTTATCGTTTAATCAATTTCACAAGCCTCACTTTAGCTATATAATAGGATAACAATTAATTTCAATTCTTATAAGCGCTAATGTTACATGTGAATTTTCTTTCCCAACTATTTATTTTATTTAAAAATTTATGTTTTTTTGTTGTTGCATTAGAGGAGAGAAAAAAAAAGAATCCTTTTCCATGAAATATTACATATAAAATGCGGTCGGATAATTCTAGCGTTTTTTTTTCTTTTCTTTCAGGAAAACATATTATTTCCTAAAACATAGTATTCTTCTAAACGATTTTCTTTTTTTCTTCTTTTCTCTTGGCTTGTGTTCATATATATTCGTTTATGTTAATCTTAAATCTAAAATATATAAAAAAACATAAAGTAATTTAAAATCGGCCCATAGCCGATTTTTTGATGCCCTATGGTAGAAATGGGAGAGAAAAATTGTGAAAACTAACAATATATCAAGGTTTTTTCTTCATAACTTTTTTTGCCCTTTTCAAAATTTTCTCTAATTTGTAAGTAACCCAGACCCTGGTAGTATAAGTCCAATTTGCAAATTTTATTCAAATCGGTGTATTAGTTCTTATTTCCTCTTACAACTATTTCTTTCTCCACTATCCTTAGACTGATATCACTGAAATTTGCAATGGTATCGTCTATTTATGTAGTCAACCAATATAATTAATTTAAACAAAATTGCTTTACAAATTTTCCAATCAAATACGAAAAACTATATAAAAAACATATAGTAACTTAAAATCGGCCTATAGCCGATTTTTTGATGCCCTATGGTAGAAATGGGAGAGAAAAATTGTGAAAACTAACAATATATCAAGGTTTTTTCTTCATAACTTTTTTTGCCCTTTTCAAAATTTTCTCTAATTTGTAAGTAACCCAGACCCTGGTAGTATAAGTCCAATTTGCAAATTTTATTCAAATCGGTGTATTAGTTCTTATTTCCTCTTACAACTATTTCTTTCTCCACTATCCTTAGACTGATATCACTGAAATTTGCAATGGTATGGTCTATTAATGTAGTCAATCCATATAATTAATTTAAACAAAATTGCTATACCAATTTTCCAATTAAACCCGAAAAACTATATAAAAAGAAACGACAAAACTTTATGGTCGCCCCTGTTTTTCCTTAATAACTTCGCTGCCCCTCAGTCGATTGTGCTGAAATGCAATACCAAATCCACTATAGCAATAACCAAGTAGCATTCCAAATTTCATCAAAATTGGATAACGCGTTTTTGAGTTATCTTGTCCACGGACGGACGGTAGTACCTAACATGGAGCATTAATATAGGGAATTTATTTTAAAAATTTTGGCTCATTTTCAAAACCCTATTACCCCAATTAGTTCTGCCTGAATTTCACAATTTTTTTCATAAATATTCTATGAAATATCACCTTTTAAGCGCGCTATAACATAACTTGATTGGCTTATAACTACTAAAGTTATACGACCCTAAAGCCATCTATTGGAAAAAAAACGCCACGAACTTTCTACTTAACTCAAAATTTCAAGGTTTTTTTCTCTATAACTACGTTTCTACATTCTCAAATTGGCTCAAATTCACAGGTGTGCTGGACTCTAATAGCATAAACACATTTCGTAAATTTGATTGAAATCGGTATATAACTTTTTAAAATACATCAGAAAAACTTTATGAACAGGCTTATTTTAGGCTACAACTATTTCTTTCTCCACTATCCTTTTATCGATTTGACTGAAATTTAATATGGTATCATCTATTTATGTAGTTAACCTATGTAATTAATTTAAACAAAATCGATTGACAAATTTTCCAATTACATCCGAAAAACCATAACCAAAAAAAACGACAAAACTTTCTGGTCACCCTGGTTTTTCCTTTATAACTTTGCTCCCTGTGAATCGATTTTGCTCAAATGCAATACCAAACGCAGTTAAGGAATAACCAACTTTCGTTCTAAATTTCAACAAAATCGGATATCGCGTTTTTGAGTTATCTTGTCCACAGACGGACGGACGGACGGACGGACGGACATGCATAAATCGATATAACTTTTGATTCCCTGCACAACCCTACCCTTGAAATTTTTCTGCGATGATTATTTCTATGCGTTACACACTTAGTGACAAAACTAATATACCGTCTGGTAGTACCTACCATAGGGCATAAAAATTGAAATTAATAATATGAAATTGACATCAGTTTGATTTTTTTTCCTCTTGTCCTCATTGTTTCTTTTTTTGGGTTGATTGTTGCTTTTGTAATGTAATAAAACATTACGTATATCCTCCAATAGGTAGAGTACTTCCCAACAACATGTTTCTAGAAATTAATAAGCTTCTGAAACCACAAATGTTGTAGTAAACCAAAAATGTTCCGCAACATTTTTGAGAACAATAATGTTTTCTGTAAACCAAAAAGTTTCAGAACATTATTTATTTCTTCAGCGAAAATTCTAATTTGCACCATCGGCAACAAAATTAATGGAAAATAACCAATCCCGAAATGCATTAAAATCATTTGGTGCATTTCGAAATTGATTACTGATGGAAAGTTTCCAAATCGAAAGTAAACCAGGACGGTTACTTAACTTAGCAACGTTTCTGAAACTTGATTGGAACACTAGGTGCAAAGTACGCAATTTTCTAGCTATAAAAATGCTGCTTTGAATAATCAAAAGGCAGTTCTAAAATAATCGGATACGCGGGAAGTAAAGTCGTTAAGTCAGTATTTCGCGATTTCCCAGAATCGGTTCAGTTCAAAGTAGTCGAAAATGAGTAGTAGAAAAAACAGAGAATTGAAGAAAAAACGCGCGGAAAACAGTTCGAAGAAAAGAAAGTTTAAAAAGAAAGTTTAAAAAGAAAGTTCTATATTATAAAATTAAGTTTTAAATGGAAAGCAGTTGGAACAAAAGGAAGTTTAAAAAGAAAGTTCTATATTACAAGATTGTAATGAAGTTATTTTATTTTGATGTTGCACCCTGTCCAAACATTAAAATTAAATAGAAAAAAAAAAGAAAAAAAAAAATGTGTAAATACCCAGCAGGGGAAATTATTAATCGTGGGTAACTTCACACAAAAAATTGTTCAGTGGGGAAAAAGAAAGATCGGGGAGGATGTTCCCTTTTTGGTTTTTTTTTTGCTCTCGGCCGGCAGAAACGAAAAGAAGAAGGTCAGATTTTTTGGAGTGAGGATTTTTTTTTAAAATATAAGAAATACAAGAAAGAATAAGGTCAGATTTTTTCTGAGTGAGGATTTTTTTAAAATATAAGAAATACAAGAAAGAAGAAGGTTAGATTTTTTTGAACGAGAATTTTTTTCAAAAAAAAAGGAGAAATACAAGAAAGAAGAAGGTTAGGTTTTTGGAGCACATGCCCGAAATAAAAAAAAAAGAAATAAATAAAACTGTGAATACCAAAAATACAAAAAAAGGAGATTTGAAAGAAGAAGCACCGTTGACAATTTATGCTGTCCGTGCTAGTGGAATAACCAATTGAAGGACTCGTGGAGGTGAATTTTTCCATACCACCAAAAGAAGGATAAGCAACGTTAAACAATCTACAATCTTCTGGAGGATCCTAAAAAGAAAAATAGAGACTCGGATAGGAAGAGGCAGTGTAATTCATAAAAACATATCATAAAATTTAAAATCTTTTCCTATTGTTATAGAAAAAAAAAAGCAATTTCATGTAACACCTGTTCCTGACCGGTCATGGATGGTGGAAAGATAAAGTAATTTCATTCGTAAGTAAGTTTTAAATTTTAAAAAAATGTTTTTTTTTGAGATTAAATAATTAATTGTTTCAATTGGATATTAGACAAAACAAAAGAAAAACCACAGAAATTATAAGCTTAGTGAATTAAATAAAGGAAAATTCTGAAAAAAATGTATATTATGAGTCGTGAGTAAACAAAAACCCCATCAGGTTTTCCCTCCTAAGTGAATGTGCATGCCCGATGAATTCCCATTTGAAAGTGAACCCCCCCAGGCTGTGCTCTAGCCGGAAAATTCGGACCCCCACAAATAAATAATGTTGTGTTAACGTTAGGATAACTGCTAAGCTCCAGCAGCAATCAGGAACCGACGTAACATAAAATGGCGCCCAATCGTGGGGCTCGAAAAGGAAAAAGGGGCTGGAAAAAGTAAAAAAAAAAAAAAAAAACAAAATAATAAACTAATGGGAAGTTAAGGTATGTGGTCTCAACAAACGAAATGTATTAATGGGAATGTTTAGTGTAAATGTTTAAATTAATGGTCAATAAGATTAGAAAACATTCCGAAGTGGTTCTGGTGAAAGTTTCTCTTATTACATTTCTTCTCACATTGCAAATTCAGTAAGACTTTCGATTGAGTAGTCTCAGACGATATCCTGAAAGCAATTGTCAAATTACACATCTGGTTAGATTTTTATTTTTAAGTAGTCTTAAAAATATTTCCCGGTGACGTAAAATTTATTTTTTTTCTCGTGGTGATTTGAAAAATCGGTTGAATGGTCTCAAAGGATTCTCGCCACAATTAACCAAAATCTCATGAAACATTTACACACTCATTGCAGCAAATTTCAAAAAAAAAAAAAAAAAAAGGAAGAAAAGCTAAATAAATTAATTTAAAATAAGAAAACGTTTCGTTGGTTGATGATCACAGGGTGACACATGTTCATTTTCGGAGGGACAATTTGAGGCTCACACAAATTTTTTTTGCATATTGTATTACACTCTATATCTTTTACATTACTCGTATACAGGAAGAGGGCAAAGGTTTTTCTTTCTCAACACTGAACAATCTATGTAACTTATATAGTACTACAATAATTTTTCAATTTAATTCAAACATTTTTTTTTTTACTGATACCATTGAAGTAAACAACATTTATTATATACACATACATAGCAAAAACTAAGGTAAAAGGCAAGAATATAGAATTGTCATCATTAATCATTGCGGCATTCAATATGGAAATCAATCCACATTTATTAGAAAAAGATGAGATCTGTTTCGAAGCTCAGTTGAGGGATATGCAACCTACTGGCACACCTAGACAATTGGCTACGGAATTATCAAAAATTTACAAATTAGAATTAGAAGGAAATCTCGCGAAACCACAAGGGAATAATCAAATAAACGTAGAAAACGAATTCAAAATCCTTTCAAAAAAAATTGAGGACATTAAAGTTATAACACAAATCAGTAATAGGTCTAATGATCAGGAGTTAAAAGATAGGGTATTTTCGCGTGCATTACATGTCAGCCGTAGACTAGGTAGTTTGAGGGAACAAACCGATCAATTCGACGAAGAAATTATGGAGTTTTTAAGCATACTATCACGAATTATGGCAGATGCAGTCGTCGTAGACTCAAACCAAAAGGCAAACGAAAGTCTTGCTTCTCCAACGAACAGCACAGGAGAAGGTGCCATAGGTGGAGATACTCCTGCGGCATTGCCATTCAATGTGCCGATATCTTTTCCCGAAGGAGAAATTTACGGAGGTACCCTTCCTTATGAAAAGCCAACAGGAACAATTCACAAGAGACCTCAAAGACTTTCTCGACCTTCTTCAGTCCACGCTCAGGGTTCCAATCATTTCCATGAGGTACAAAAATCTTTACCGGGGGATTTTTCTTCCTTGTCATTTACCAACAATGCTCGAAAAGGGACCAGCAAAAACAATGATCGTGTGGAATTTAACGCCCTGTCAGTTCCAGAACGAACAAAAGGTGGACACAGTTTTCCAAGTCAACACACTGGCAATGTTCGTGGGAATAGGTATCTTCCAAATCAATATCAGTCAAAGCGCAAATTACCACATAATACTGACAACAGATTGCAAGGAAACTGCAATTCTGCTGAAAACATACAAAATTATCATGTTGATTATCTTAGAAATAGTCAACAGATACCTCCAATGCCACGAGATCGTAACGAACCAAATATAGAAAATCTCCACCATTCTAGTTATACGCCAAATCACGAGCACATTCAAACTACACGTGGAAATGTGCGTGAGGCTGCTATTAACAACAGGCCCTCTCAAACCTTGAAAGACTGGAATTTGAAATTTGATGCTTCGCCTAATTCACTAAACATAGAACAATTCTTAAATAGAGTTGAATTTTTGGCTAGATTTGAGAACATTACCGGAAACCAATTATGCCAAAGCATTCAACAAATTCTACATGGCAGAGTTAATCTCTGGTTTTGGAATTTCTGTCAAAGGCGCAGAACCTTCACCTGGCAACAGATACGAACCGCCTTGATAGACGAATTCCAAACCATGCAAACGGATTATGATATAAAGAAACTAATCTACTCTAGAAGACAAAGACCGCGTGAATCTTTTTCGGATTATAAATTTTCCGTTGACTGTTTATTATCTCAATTAAGAATACCATTACCGGAGATGGAAATTATTACCATCCTCACGGATAACATGCACCCAGCTCTGCAAAAGGCATTAACTTTATACAATTTCTCAACCGTGAGTCAATTAAGAAGTCATTGTCTTAAACTTGAAAAGCGATGGTCAGATATTGGCGAATCTTTGGATGACCAGTGCAAGCCCAGACGCTACATGCACGAAATCGAGGAACAATCCAATGGTATAAGACCACACCAAGTACATTTGGACAATCAAGGCTCTGCAGTCATGGAAGAGAATGAATTTTCAATTTGTAAAAATTGCAAAGACATTGGACACATTTCGGCAAAATGTCCCGGCAATCCCGACTTTCAATGCTATGAATGCAACCTTAAAGGTTTCACAAAGAGGTATTGTCCTCGATGCAATAGTAAAGGGGATTTAAACTATCGGAGGGACGCCAGGATGGCGGATTCCAGACGTCCATTTACCCTTCCCCAACCGCAAATACAATCCATACTGAAATGCAATCAGAGAAACCAAAGCACTCAGGCGGACCTACCATCAAATTAAAACGATTCGAAAGGCAAAAGGTAAGATGTTCCACATATTTTCTCGCAAAAAGACAACTCCATCAATCCATACGAAAGGCTACAGTGTCATTCGAAGAAAGTGGACGCCCCTTTGTAAAAATTTCCCTCAAAGAAAAAACTATTTCTGCACTCCTAGACAGTGGTGCAAGTATTTCGGTGCTTGGTACCGGTGCACTGGACCTGTTGAACAAATTGAAGCTGAATTACTCTCACATGTATTCAACTCTTCACACCGCAGATGGTGCTTCTCAAAGCGTCATTGGCCACGTACTTATCAATGTCTCGTACGAAAATCAATGTCGTCCCATAAAATTCTTTATCGTTCCAACCCTGAAAAGACTCATAACATTAGGCGTTGATTTCTGGCATGCATTCAATTTATTTCCGGCAGTCGTCAAAGAAATCTCCGAAATTTCCATTACAGACAGAAAAATACACGATTTATCTCCTGCTCAAAACCACACACTGAACAAGATTGTGGACAGTTTTCCCTCTTTTGCCAAGCAAGGACTAGGACGCACAACCCTAGTAGAACACGAAATTGATGTGGGAAACGCTAAACCAATTAAACAAAGACAATATCCCTTATCTCACGTAATGCGCGGTTTGTTGAACCAAGAAGTTGATCGGATGATAGAAATGGACATTATAGAAAAAAGCAACAGCTGCTGGTCCTCCCCTGTTTGCATAATAAAGAAGAAAAGTGGGAGCTATCGTCTTTGCTTAGATGCAAGAAAGATCAATGAACATACTCTGAAAGATGCCTATCCATTACCCTTGATTGAAGAAGTTTTGACAAGATTGAAAAGGGCAAAATACATATCCAGCTTGGATTTGAAAGAGGCTTTTTGGCAAATTCCCTTGAATCCAAAGTCCAGGGACAAAACTGCTTTTGCTGTTCCTGGAAGAGGTCTATTCCAATTCAAAGTCATGCCGTTTGGACTCAAAAATGCTACACAAGCCATGTGTAAACTTGCTGACATAGTAATCCCGCCAGAATTGCAAGAAAATGTTATCGCATACGTGGATGATCTTTTGATTATATCCGAAACATTTGAAAAACATCTAAGTTTATTGCAAAAGGTTGCTGAAAGTCTGCGTTTTGCCAATCTTACCATCAATCTAAAGAAGAGTCACTTCTGTCAGAAAGAAATCAAATACCTGGGATATATTGTGGGCGAAGAGGGTTTAAAACCAGATCCAGAAAAGGTTAGGGCTATAACAGAATTTCCTAGACTCAAAACTTCAAGGCAAATTCGTAGGTTTCTCGGTATGACAGGGTGGTACCACAGGCTAATCAAAAATCATGCTTCATTGGCAGCCCCTCTTTCTACTCTTACCTGCTCAAAAAAGGCAATTGAATGGACCGAAGAATTAGAGAAATCTTTCACTGATCTAAAAAAGGCAATTACTACCGCTCCAGTTCTAAGTCAACCTGATTTCAATAATCCTTTCTTTATACAATGTGATGCTTGTTTATACGGAGTGGGCGGTGTTCTATTTCAAAAGGACGACGAGGGAAATGAAAAGCCCATTGCCTACGTTTCAAAAAAACTAAACACTACGCAACGAAACTACTCTGTCACTGAATTGGAGTGTTTAGCTGCCATTATATGTATAAAGAAATTTCGTCCATATGTAGAAGGAACCAGGTTCACGGTGATCACTGATCATGCGTCACTAAAGTGGCTAATGAATCAAAAAGATTTAGGGGGTATGCTAGGTAGATGGGCGTTAAAACTACAACCTTTTGATTTCGAGATTATACATAGGCAAGGCCGGCTAAATGTGGTCGCAGATACCTTATCTCGTGCCGAGGTCGAAGAGATATCACTTAACACTACATTGGAGATTGATTTAAATTCATCAGTTTTCGATTCTGATGAGGAATACAAGAATCTGGTGAAGAAGATAAACGCTGATCCAAACCTATTTCCAGACTTGAAAGTGTCGGGCAACATAATTTTTAAACGAACAGAGTTTCGGGGTTCTGACCCAAACCTCTGGAAGTTACGGGTACCCTGTTCATTAAGAAACGAGTTATTAAGGGCAAAGCATAGTCCACCAAATATGGCTCATCCCGGTGTGGCAAAAATGACTGAACTACTGAAGCGAAATTACTACTGGCCGCGAATGGGAACGGATGTGGTCGAATTTGTCAAGGCTTGCGTAATTTGCAAAAATTCCAAAGTTCTAAACGTATGTTTAAAACCTTCCATGGCACCACAAATGTCATCCGTACGACCCTTTCAGGAACTACACTTAGACTTCTTAGGACCATTCCCTAGGTCAAAGTCAGGAAATATACAAATATTAGTTGTTCTCGATAATTTCTCGAAATATTGCTTCATAACTCCCGTAAGAAACCCAAATGCTAAAACAGTTGAAAGAACCTTGGAAGAAATTTTTAATATGTTTGGAGTCCCTGAAAAGATCTTATCAGACAATGGACCACAATTCATATCCCATGAATTCAGGAATTTTCTGACAGGATATGGGATAGTGCATCAGCGTACGGGTTATTATTCGCCTCAACCAAATGCATCTGAGAGGGTGAATAAGCATATTTTAGAGGCAGTCAGAGCATTTATCAAGGATGAAAGCAAACACAAAGAATGGGATAAGAATCTTGGGAAGATAGCCAGTGCTTTCAGAACTCTAAAGCATGAGTCCACCGGTTATTCACCCTACTTCATGCTGTTTGGACAGCACATGATAAGTCATGCGTCGACATATAAATTATTAAAAAAGGTAGACACTCTTAATTCAGATTTACCCGAAATGCTTCCTCACCCTGACAGATTATTGGAAATACGCAAGAAGTAAGCTTTTCTGTAGGTCAGGAAGTGTATAGGAGGAACTTTTGTCTGAGCGACACCTCAAAGAATTTCAGCGCGAAGCTTGCTCCCAAGTTCATAAGAGGAAAGATAATAAAGAAGATTGGTCGCTTATTGTATGAGGTGCAAGACCGGGATGGAAAACATGTGGGAACATATCACGCCAAAGATATGCATGCATAGGTACAATCAACTCAAGATTTTTGTGCTAAGTTTTCTTTTCATTCATTATTGAAAATTAGTGATTTCCATAATGAATGCCCTGTAATGAAGTTATTTTATTTTGATGTTGCACCCTGTCCAAACATTAAAATTAAATAGAAAAAAAAAGAAAAAAAAATGTGTAAATACCCAGCAGGGGAAATTATTAATCGTGGGTAACTTCACACAAAAAATTGTTCAGTGGGGAAAAAGAAAGATCGGGGAGGATGTTCCCTTTTTGGTTTTTTTTTTGCTCTCGGCCGGCAGAAACGAAAAGAAGAAGGTCAGATTTTTTGGAGTGAGGATTTTTTTTTAAAATATAAGAAATACAAGAAAGAATAAGGTCAGATTTTTTCTGAGTGAGGATTTTTTTAAAATATAAGAAATACAAGAAAGAAGAAGGTTAGATTTTTTTGAACGAGAAATTTTTCAAAAAAAAAGGAGAAATACAAGAAAGAAGAAGGTTAGGTTTTTGGAGCACATGCTCGAAATAAAAAAAAAAGAAATAAATAAAACTGTGAATACCAAAAATACAAAAAAAGGAGATTTGAAAGAAGAAGCACCGTTGACAATTTATGCTGTCCGTGCTAGTGGAATAACCAATTGAAGGACTCGTGGAGGTGAATTTTTCCATACCACCAAAAGAAGGATAAGCAACGTTAAACAATCTACAATCTTCTGGAGGATCCTAAAAAGAAAAATAGAGACTCGGATAGGAAGAGGCAGTGTAATTCATAAAAACATATCATAAAATTTAAAATCTTTTCCTATTGTTATAGAAAAAAAAAAGCAATTTCATGTAACACCTGTTCCTGACCGGTCATGGATGGTGGAAAGATAAAGTAATTTCATTCGTAAGTAAGTTTTAAATTTTAAAAAAATGTTTTTTTTTGAGATTAAATAATTAATTGTTTCAATTGGATATTAGACAAAACAAAAGAAAAACCACAGAAATTATAAGCTTAGTGAATTAAATAAAGGAAAATTCTGAAAAAAATGTATATTATGAGTCGTGAGTAAACAAAAACCCCATCAGGTTTTCCCTCCTAAGTGAATGTGCATGCCCGATGAATTCCCATTTGAAAGTGAACCCCCCCAGGCTGTGCTCTAGCCGGAAAGTTCGGACCCCCACAAATAAATAATGTTGTGTTAACGTTAGGATAACTGCTAAGCTCCAGCAGCAATCAGGAACCGACGTAACAAGATTAAGTTAAAAAAGGAATTGAATTATGCGTTGAACCAATTTTCGAAAATTAATGGCTGAATAAAAGTTGAAATGTTGAAAATTAAAATGCGCGATGTTAGCTAAATAGGAAACGCAATTTTTCGGTCGTTAAGACACAAAATGTAAGGGTAGGATCACCCACCGTTACAATTTCAACGACTGAAACAAAGAAGAATGATAGATTTACTAGAAAGCATTTTGTTCATGAACATTTTGAGATCATACATAAAAAGAATCCAGCAAACAAATAGCTGAGAAAAAATGCAGTGTTTGTCATCAATCATGCTCATCAGTAAGAAACTGTAAAAAGTTCCAAAGTTTAACTATTAATGCAAAATGGGAAGCTGTAAAAGAACATTACGATTTTAAATTCACCACGTTTTTGAATACCACTTATGCTAAACAATTGTTATTTCTTAAGGATTTAACGATCAATTTGAAATCATTAGTTTCAAAGAATAATTTGGAGCGGGATTTTAACTCAACCATTTCATTTCAGAAAAGAGCCTTAATTTATCAAATTGAATGGATATTCTTAAAAATTAAATTTTCGATTCCGAGTGATTGCTTACTCCGAAATATTACTGTATATCTGAATTAATGGATCTTCTTATTAAAATACAACTTTGGAATTATTTAAATGCAATCGGAAACTGATAAACTCTATCACCCCGGTGTAAAAAAAAAGTCGGTGTAGGTTAATGTTAAAAAGCCGGTGTCGAAAAATGTAAATTGCTTGCGACTAAATGGTCGTAGTCGTAGTCAATTAGTTTCATTTCGAAATTGTACTTGGAAAAAATTATTATTATTAATTATTAAAATTTTTTTTCATGAAATCTTCTTATTTTTAATATTTAATTTAGTAACAAATTTTTATATAAAAAACATATTTTATGCTTTCACTTTTTTTTATAAATTTAATATTTAAAATTTTTTTCGAATATAAATCAACGAATTGAATATAAACTTATTACTAAAACTGTAATTTTTCCATAAATTTGCCATAGATTTTTCAATTTCTTCAATGGTTTTCCAATGTTTTCCAATGCATCTGTCAAATTTTAATCTATGGTTAATTTAAATTTTTGAATTTTTAAATAATTGATTGTAATCTTCGTCACTACCGACTAATTCACGAATCCCAAATGCAATTCCCGAAAGAACTGAATGTGTAAATAAAACAATACAGATATTTGTGTAAATACAAGAATAAAAAATAAAAAAATCACTCCATTTGGTGTTATTTTAATATGCCCCATGGTAGGAACTACCAGAGGGTATATTAGTTTTGTCACTCCATATGTAACACATCGAACTAGTCGTCATATAAAGGTTTTAAGGATATGGTTGTGTCGGAAATCAAAAGTTATATCGATCTATGCATGTCCGTCCGTCCGTATGCAAGATAACTCAAAAACGCGTTATCCGATTTTGATGAACTGTGAGTTGCTTGTTCCTTAACTTAGTTTGGTATTGTATTTGAGCAAAAGGAAAAACCAGGGTGACCAGAAAGTTTTGTCGCTTTTTGTTTATGGTTTTCGGATTTAATTGGAAAATTTGTGAATCGATTTTGTTTAAATTAATTATATAGGTTAACTACACAAATAGACGATACCATATTAAATTTCAGTTAAATTGCGACGTAAAAGAAAATAAGTCTGTTCATAAAGTTTTTTTGATATATTTTAAAAAGTTATTAACCGATTTGAATAAAATTTGCAAATCAGACTTATGCTATCAGGGTCTGGGTTACTTAGAAATTAGAGGAAATTTTGAAAAGGGGAAACAAAGTTATGAAGGAAAAACCTTGAAATATTGTTAGTTTAGTTAGGGCATTAAAAAATCGGCTACAGGTTTTAAATTACTTTATGTTTTTTATTAATTTTGTATCGCTGCATATTTTCACTGAATTCTGTTATAAGTATGTCAAAATACAATGCCAAAAGTAAAACGCAGTGTGAAAATGAAAACCAAGCATAAACAAACAAAATTCCAGTAAATCATTGGTTAAATGGCGTTAACCAAATCGGCTGGTTAAAGAAATCTTTGGTTAACTAACCAAACCGTGGATTCTCCGGTTAAAATTGTAGTGAACAAATGCAATCGATGGTTAACCACTGGAATAACCATGTAATAAAGTTAACCAAGAGTGAACAAACCGGCCCTTAAGTAGGTGCCACACCAATCAGTTTTCCATCAGTCGCAACTGATCGGTTTTCCATCAGTTTTCCATCATTTTTTTTATCTAATTACACCTATCAGTTGCGACTGACAGTTTTTTGTGAGAAGTTTCCATTCATTTTGATTGCAGAGTTCAGATAGTGATGATGGATAACAAAGAGAGAGCGTGTTTATGCATAATTATTGCATTAAATTCAAAAAATAAAATTAATAGACAAATGTGGATGAAAGAATGGTTTTTTCAAATGTTGCAGAAACTCTAAACTCTGGAACCACGATACTTTGGGCACATAAAGACTATCAGCTCCCGTACCAGAACTTTGAGAAGCTTTTATTTTTTTTAGTTCTTTTCTATAACATAAGAACTTCGAAGTGTGTTAATTTTCTTTTTTACGTCCTCTTGTGTAGCATTTGGTTTCTCCTTTTTAAAGATATCAATCAATTCCATGTAGCCGTTAATTTTTTTTTCATTTCTAGAGTAATCTACACTACTGACATCCCATAACGCCCTATGGGAATTATAACACTCTATAAATTCCAATACAAATTGGTTTTTGTCCATATTTGCTTTACAAAATCAGTACATTAATATTCAAAACTATAAATATTTCATGACTGGAGTCTGTTCTCACACGATACGACTGACACGACTGACAACAACATGTTCACACCAATCAGTTTTGCATCATTTTTTTAAAAAACTGATGTGCCCATGAAATTTTTCGTGGTTGACTGTCAGTCGTTTGATTTTATGTTCACACCAATCAGTTTTCGATCAGTTTCCCAAAAACTGATGGAAAACTGATTGGTGTGGCCCCTACTTTAGTCGCTTTTAGTTACATTTAGTTGCTGAGTGAACGCAACCCTGGTTGACCTTGTTTCAAGCAACTCTAATCGGAAACTTTTCATATTTGATTTTTATACCATGCTAGTTGGCACCAAACGCATTGCTTGTGTTATTCTTAAAATATGATTGACAAAACCATGTCCCAAAAAGTACGCCTACTATTGAATGAGTGACCGCCGGTGACCCCCATCAAGTTGAGACATATCCTATCTTTCTCGTCAATCTGTTCAGAATCTACATTCGAAACTTCATTAAAATATACCGACTATTGACCGAATTAGTGACCTCCTAGCTAGTTTTCTTATGCAGAAAATAAATTTCAAATTCCATGGAAATCCGTCCATTATTTCACGAATTTGGAATGTTTTAATATGATTTCACTCCGCGATCTCCTAGCGAGTGGAGAAAGGGTTTAGCTTTTGAGTTGGCCTATTCAGAATATACGTTCCAAGTTTCATGAAAATCAGTACAGTAGTTCTCGAGTTCACCCGGAAAAATACAAACATATACACAAACAGGTAATGCGTGATTTTTTTAGAGGTTTGTTTTTCGAATTGGCCAGACTTTTTCCAGCGGTATCCAATTTGACATTAACAATTTATGCTCAGGTTGGTTTGCCATTTCATCATGAATAAACTCATGATTGAGAAACCATCAAGGATGCTTTGAAAATCGGTCCCGTTATTTTATCGCAAAATTGTGTCCAGTGTTGAGGCTCATTTTTGGCTCAATGGATTTATAAATAAGTAAAATTTTCGCTTCTGGAGTGGTTCCACTAGAAGAGATTCAAAAAATCCAATACATCCAAAAAAAAATGAGGTTTACATGCTGGTGGCATCGTTGGTCCTTATTTCTTTAAAAAAAAATCAGAGTGTTACGGATGACATTGATCCTGCTGAGATGTGGTTTAAACACGAAGGTGCTACGTGCCGTACATCGACAGAAACTATCGATTTATTGAAATCACGATTTAGAGATAATGCGATTTTGAGAAATATCCCTTTAAATTGGCTTCTAAAATGGTGACATCTGACATCTTTCCAACATTTTCTATGGGATTACGTGTAGTCCCTGTTTTGGGCTGATAAACCAGCAATAATTGACCAACATTATTCGTATTATTCATGACCTACGGCCGCTATTGATCGAAAATACCCACCAACATTGGTCTAACAATATGCGCTTCGTCCAGAGCAGTCACAGTGGCCATATGTCCAAGGTCGTTTTTAAATATTGTATTATTGCCATGAATAGGTCTTTCGAATAAAAAAAGATTTTTGATTAAAAGTTAATTTTTTGTTATTTTCTCGACTTTAAAGTTCATTACGCTAAAAAAAAAAATCACCCTTTATATAGGAGTATTCCGTTTGCTTTGTAAAATTATATAGTTGTATGCAAGGCAAATTACAACGACCCAGTTCGAAAAGTAATTAAATAAGATTAAGATTTATTCCACAATCAAACAATTTTTTTGAATACATTTCTAGAAAAAAAGACACTTCGACTCTTTCACACTTCTCCTTAACCATTCACCGATTTTTAACAACTCTTGACCGCACTTGGTCATCCACTTGACCTTTTTCCTTTTTACCGCTTCTGACCACAACTCTTGCCGATCACCATTTGACCTTCTACTTGAAGTCAATAATAACCAATTACTAATTACATTTTTTATTCCCAAATAATTTCATTCACGAACTAGCGATACAACGTGCAACACCGGGCCCATATTGGGTTTCTCTACCAAAAAAAAGTCTTTCAAGTCTTTATCGAGATAATATTAATTTGGTATTTCACAACATCGAGACGCTTTGAATTACAAAATATTTCATGGTGTATAAAAAAAAATAAATCCTAGTATGATTTTTTTCCTCTACAAACTGTAATAATTTGGATACATCCTTGCATGGGGCTACAACAATGTAACGGTACACTTAGGGTTTCTGGACTCGATTCGACTCGACTCGGACTCGTCGAGTATTTGGGTAGTTACTCGGATTCGGGACTCTACTCTAATACTCGACGAGTCCGATTCTGAGATTTATAGCAAATTTAAACAAGAGTTTTTGCTTTTTAGACATATTGGAAAACGAATAAATAATATTGATAACCTGTACAATGTACTTTCCTCCATAAAACCAATTTCAACTTCTAATGAAAGAACATTTCCTATAAGTGGCAGTTTCTGTAATCATAAAATAAAATTGACTGACTTGCCATCCTTTGAAAAGCATTGTCAGGTGGCTGATATTGTTTTTGTCCATCAAATTTTCAATGGCGCTATTGATGCTATTGGAAAAGATGCCGCTAAATATTAATGTACGTTCCTTAAGGTCAGTGGACTTATTTGAAATTTTGTACTATCGGATCGGATTACGAGAAAAACGAACCAGTTCCTCGAATGCTACTTGCAGTTAATACAAATGCTCGTAGTTTCGATTTCTGTCTTAGCAAAATCAATTTAAAGAAGCTCTTATATAATTCTAACAACGCTTTAAGTAACAATTTAAAAAAAAAAAAAACGAGACTTGCTGACAAATTTCTTAATTCGTTAGTATTTCTAAAATACATATTTCTACTTTAAATAAATGTTCAAATAGTTATATCTAGTTTCAAAGTTTAGTTTTTGAAAATAAATAAATAAATTAATAAATAAATTTAATTTCCTGGCGCGACCACAAATTTCAGTTGAACATCTTGTAATGTAATAAGTAATTTTAATTTTAGCAAATTTTAGGAATTTTTTTGTATTACAAAAACTTCAGCTATGAGAATCGTTATTGAACTCACAAATATTAAACGTTTTCGCTTATTGATTTGAGTTTTGATTTAGATCCGGACTCGACTCGGACTCCAAGAGTTTTTAAAATTTGGGACTCGTACTCGCCGAGTCCTAAAAACCCGAGTTTTCAGAAACCCTAGGTACACTACGTCTTACAAAAGCAAGGGAATACCCATATTACATAAGATTCAGTGTAAAATTGCCAATTCTAATACCAGGGGCGTCATATTTCAAACAATGAGACATTTTGTTTTAAATTTTTTTACTCCAAAATAATAAAAAAAAAAGAAACAAAATCTCTTCGATTTTATTTTGATCACATGAAGTCTTCATTAAAAGAACAAAATTCTCAAAAACGAAAAAACAAGTAACGAATTCATTATGAAATGAACAAATATTGAATTATTGTCGTAATAAATCATTTAAATCATTTGAAAATATGCAAATTTTGCATAAAATAAAACTTAAAACATTGAAATTCATTATAATGCAGCGCATTTAAGCAATTAAATATGAAAAAACTGAAATATTAACTCCATTAATATTTAAAAAAATAAAATTATCTCAATCTGGTCGTCTTAATTTTTCCCTTTCTTGTCGATTTCCATAAGGGCATTAATCGGTGCCTTGCAATGGATACAAAATGATAGATCCATCAAAAAATACACCTATTAATATATTATAAATTAAATTAAGATCAATTTTAGAAAAATAAAATTTAAATTTTACATTTTTGTGTATTGGACACGGAAGGCTTGTCCTGCCATAAGAATATGATCTGCATTTAAGGCACAAAATTGTAGTGTCTTCACGATCGCAAAGGCATTTGTATTCTGCAAAACCACTCATTTTTTTTGTTTAAAGATTTTATACTTTTTAAAAAATTCACTTGTATAAATTAATGTTTAAATTTTTTCAAGAATAAAATACATTTGCTTTTGTTTCAGGATTAATATAACGGAATAGGAATTGATGGAATAAAGTTCAGTGGAAAACAAAACTCTAGTACAAAAAGTATTTAATCTGTTTATTACGTCACTTTTTGCAAAATAATTCACCTACTAACAAAGTGTAACTAATGCTTAGAGCAGGATGCCGCGAAAACCAACGTATTCGAATGTCAAAAATCGTATTCAAATTTTATGTGAACACAATAGCGTAACCAAGTATAGTGTAAATTGATTTTATTTTCGTAAATAAATTCCCTCTTTTTCAATAAGTTTGTGAAATTAATTATATAAAATGAAATAACCAGTTAAAACATATAACTTTTACCTTCAATAAGAATTTGATTATCACAAAAAAAGTAAACAAACACGAAGTGAGATTAGAATATTTTGGTTTTCGCGTTGGTTTTCGGATTTTAACAAATTTGTTACGGTGGCTTCGTCGTTTTCACGTCAATGTGGGTAGTCGGATAGAAAACATATATATTTGAATTGATTTGACATTCCAATACGCTGGTTTTCGCGATGGTTTTCACGCCATTCTGCTCCACATTTAAGGTCTAAGTTATACGACGATCATTGTAATGAAGGAAATTTTGGAACTAGTGAAAACCGAACGTTTTTCTTTGATTTTCAATGAAAGGTGGTTATACCTCTTTTACGAATGTCAGAGAAACTTTCAGTCAGATTCTCGTTCACAGCTAAGTCGTGTAATGGTTTCTTATAAGAAGAAAGTTTTTTTCATCGAATTTAATTTGATTATTTCTTCTCTTTCCTTTTTTTACCGATGAGTCACAAATTTTATCAATTTTTTATTATACATTTTTATATATTATAATTATTTTCTTATTGGGACGCTGAAGTTTGAGGTTAGAATATCGACGAAAAATTCCTAATGAAGGAATCAACTTGGCAGTTCTCCAGTGGAATCAAATGAAATTGAAACGCAATCCACAAAACAGCTGATCGATGAAAACATGTTTCGTCATTCAAATTATAAAAATAATTATAAAAAACAAATTACGTGATATAACTAAGATTTTTTATTTAAAATCTATTTACTAAACAATTTCCCATATTTTGCATTATTTTTTTTTAAAGAAATAATCTTTGTAATAGGTTAATTTTCCATTCTAAAATTATTTCCTTCATTACAATGATCGTCGTATAACTGAGGCCTAACTTAGGCCTAATGACAAAGTATGGAAACCTCCTATCTCTACGGTGACAACGTTTTTCAAATTTTGACTTCTTTTTTCAAGCAATTTTCTCTGCACTGCTGGCATAGATAGCTACATATTGTATGTATGGGTGAAAGAGAAATATAATGTAAGCAAAGAAGCACGTGTTGAAATTTATATAGCAATGCACAAATACTAGAAGAAAGATAAGGTTTTAAGATTCTTTGACGTGTTTTTGCCTATTCTAACTACTTCGCTAGCTTTTCATAAATGACCTATACTTTCCTACTATATAAAACGCCATACAGTGGAGGCTAACGCTGGAGGCAATCTCGACTGACGCGACGGACGCATGAAGTGTCAGAAACGTTAGTGACATTATAAAAATGTGGTGTAGGCAAACTCGACGCTATTGATGATATTTCTTATTTGTTATTATTATTTGATATAATTTTTGTGTGATAAATAAAAATAGTTATTTTTAATTAAAAATAAATATAAGCGCTTGTCACGCGACTTGATTATTCTAGCGAAGATTTTTCGTAAGTTTGACAGCTCATTCTGATTGGTTAGGAAAAACTTAAAATAATCTGCATCCGTGACAACGTTTCGCAAATATAATTTTTCATTTTTTAACTTTAACATCTTCAAACAACGCATTTTCAATGTAAAATTCTACTAATTCGCTTTTCCCTGACATTTTATACAATTTAATAGTTTGTGGTATTAACTTCCAAAAGAAAAACCCGTTAAAATAAATTCCAAATTGCATTTGTCAAAAATGCTCCAGGGCATGTATAATTTTGACACGCAAATCTGCGAAATCTTTTAACCATTCTGATTGCTTCAACAAATTGTCCAAAATAATCAAATAATTTCGCTAATTTACGAAAGAAGCGTTACAAGCTCTAATAATTTTTTTTCTTTGTGACATTTGAAAAAAATGGTCGTAGCTTTATCAATTTTTTAGTACATTTTTGAATATTATTCTAATACATTCTAAATTCAGAGGCAGTTTTATTTTCAATTTTGAGTATTGTTTGTGTGGTTTTTACTATTGTTTTTATAAATTTCTGCATTTTAAAAAGTGATCGTCGAATTCAAAATGAAACCAATTACAAGCAATAAAGTTCATATTGAAGTGGCACGAACAAGAAAGTAAAAATATAGAATATATTATTAAATATTTTGTTTTTTTTTTTTATTTACATTTTCCTTTGAAGAGCGATAGAACAATTTGCACTTGAGGAGAAACTTGTTTCGTATCTTTGTAATTTATCAGATAAAATTCTATCATCTCGATTTATAAAATGTACTGCGGAAAATTCAAATGGATTAGAAGAATATGTAGAATTAATTACAATCGATGAAAATGCAATGGTATTGAATTTGTTCTAGAAGGAAAATTAATCAATTTTAAAAGTTATCTTTTTCTTTAGTTTCCTTTAATGGCAGATAATTTAATATTTGATGTGTTCACATTAAATGTAAGAGGTCCAGAAATTGAGACATTTGAAACTGGAATGGGAAATGATGTTGAAGAAGTTCCATCATCAAATCATTGGTTACTTCCTTCGCATGATTTAGTCGGTCTTTGGGAAAGCCTTTTATATGAAGATGGTCTTAAAGAGAAAGTATATTTATAATAAATTAAAAAAATATTTGATAAAATAATTCAATATTATGATTTCTTGTTGTAGGTTTTAAAATTTGTTGAAACCACAATGCTTTTCTCGAAACAAAATGTTAATACAAATATAATATCAACGAATCGAACTGTACTTTTACATGGTCCTCCAGGAACTGGAAAAACAAGTTTATGTAAAGCGATTGCTCAAAAACTTGCGATAAGATTAAAACAGTCGTACGTATAATTGTGAAATTTTTGAAGTGAAACATCTTTGGTTCTGAAGTAGAGTACAAATGATTTATGGAAATCCTAATTAATGTAAATGAAAAATCTTCACGAAATTGGGTATGGGACATAAAAGTTATCGTTTATTTAAAGTATTGTCTGTCAGAAGCTCCAAACCTTTGACCATCTTTCGGGCAACAAATTAATTCCTCGATAGAAAGAATCTGGTTTCTATAAAGCAACCTGTTATATCTTTATAACTTTTCTAGGACTATTAAGAGGAGTTATACATTGTCGACCATATTCTGTTAATTTTTCTTGCAAATTTCGCTTGAAATTGATGAATTGTTTGCCGGCAACGATTAATAGTACATCAGGCCTGACCACGTGTGAGCGTTGTTTGTCTTTCTGATCAAAACCATTATTTTTGAAGCGTTCAAACCAATCTATAAATAGTTTCAAATGAATGGTGTTCATCATAAGTTTCTACAAGCAAACGATAATTTTTAGCGGAACTTTTTCTTAGATTAAACGAATTCTTTTTTATTGTTACGAAAGTCAATATTTCCAATTTAATAAAAAAAAAAAATTGTGTTGTTTCCACTACAGATGTGAGACACTAAATATTACTTCAACAAGATGTAATCCCGATGCCAAATTGCATAATTTCGGAATTTTAATCTATAATGTGTGGAGATATTAATACACAAGAAGAATCAGTTGAATCCACAGTCCTTGAAAATCTATATTATTAGTCTATGACGTTTTCATAGAATTTACTTCGCTCTATTCGCCAACCGAACTTTTAATAAAGTTTACTAAGGGCATCCCTCTTGCTCGCCAACTCTAAATTTACAGTTGCATCCGGATTTTCCCGGACATATTCTGGTTTTGAAAATATCAACAGGCGTTTAAGCGAATTTTTTTTATGCCTAGTTTTTACTGGGTGATTGAGATTAGAAGGAGAAACAGGAACATTTCCAAAAAATTTGTCAGTCAATTCAATTGCAGATTAACTCTAAATTCTTCCCATCTCCAAAGTCAGAACAATGTCTCGTAATCAAACAGAAGATGATTCAGAACGAGAAACTAATCGATTGATAGACGAAATCATGAATACGTACATCTAATCTCTTTTGTAATTTGAACTGTGGACGATAAATCTAAAAGAATTCTTACATTTTACGAATTCGATAAATTTCTGGAATATCTATTATTGGAAAATGTCATACTCTATGATTCCGAATTGTTCGATTAATTTTTAAATATACTAGGTGAAGTGAAAAGTAACCTCCTTGACCGCCAGAATGCGCTGCTACTGCAAAAAAAGGTTATGGTGCCTTGAAGTCCGTTCATATTTAGGCAGACATGCCAAATTTCAGTGCGATACTGTCTTTAGTTTTGTTTTGACAGCCGATTGTTGTTGACATGTTTGGCATCATGTTGAGTATGGACAAAAACGATTTTCGTTCTCTCATAAAACATTATTTTTTGAGAGGCAAAACGGCGAAGGAAACAAAAGAAAAGTTGGATAAATATTATGGGGCTAATGCTCCGTCAGATTACACCGTCAAATATTGGTTTCGAGAGTTTCGTGGTGGCCGCAACTCCACTACCGATCAAGTCCGCAGCGGCAGGCCTTCCGATGCGGTTACAGAGGACAATGTCAAAAAAATACATGATATGGTGTTGGCTGACCGGAAAGTGAAGGTGCGCGAGCTAGCAGATACCACAAAGATTAGTACTGAGCGCACACGCCATATTTTGGGCAATATTCTGCATATGAAAAAGTTATCCTGCCGCTGGGTGCCGCGCATGCTCACTCCTGACCAAAAACACGAAGGCGAGAGCACTTCGAAAGTGTGTTTGGACTTGCTGATGCGTCGATTGGTAACAGTTGATGAAACCTGGATCCACTATTACACACCAGAGAACAGAATGAGTGCCCGGCAATGGACTGAAGCCGGCACGAGGCTCGATGGGTCGGAAAGGTTATGGCGTCGGTTTTCTGGGATTGTTATGGCATACTCTTCGTGGACTACCTCGAAAAAGGAAAAATCATCAACAGCTAGTATTACTGTGCATTGTTGGAGCGATTGAAGGTCGAAATCGCTGTAAAACGGCCTCCCAAGGAGGTTACTTTTCACTCCACCTAGTAAGGTAATAAGTTTCAAAAAAAATACCTAGACCTCAAGTTGAGTTTTTGTTTAGCTCACGAAAACTAGGCGAGCTATTTTCTGAATTCAAGCTTTTGAAGTCTTCTCAGAACTTCTTAAGATACCTCAATTTTGTTTTGGAATACTTTCGAACATAACGTCAGTCAGTGGATAAAAGAAATATCTAGAAATAAAATAAAGGTTAAAACAAATAGTTTTTTTTTTATTGTTTGAAATTAACGTTTCTCCAGTTAAAAACGCTAAAATTAAAAAGAACCTGGGATTTCGTACTGTCCTGATTATCGAAATGCAAAATGTTTGAGATTTTTCATAATTTTTTTGTCCGGGTTTTCTCGTTTACGATCTTTCAAGCCTACAGGAATACCTCCACCCGTTTCCTATTCTCTTCGTATATATACAACAATGAAGTTTCATTTCTATAATGTGTAGCAGCTACATTTATTATTTATTGAATAATAAAACTATTTTTTTCAGTTATAAATACACGCATTTAGTGGAAATCAACAGTCACAGTTTGTTTTCTAAATGGTTTTCCGAAGTATTTAAAAAAAAAATATATATATAATAATTTGTAAAAAAAATAAAATAATTTTTTTCTATTCAGAGTGGAAAATTAGTTATGAAATTGTTTACACAAATCAAAGATATTGCTGAAGATCCACAATCTTTGGTATGTGTTTTAATCGATGAAGTTGAATCGATAGCTTATTCAAGAAGTTCTATATCTGGTAAGTTTTCCAATATACTACATAAATCAAAAAGTTATCGGTTGTATAATATCATAGTTGTCTCTACTAGTTTGGACATGTTTTTGAAGTGAAATACTTCTATGGGGGCGTTTAGCAAAAATTATGTAACGATTTTGTGTGACGAAACTTTACATTACAAAATATCTCATTATATGGACTTCCTAGACGATTACAATGTTCGTCATTATTGTGGAGGTTATAATGAGTAATATTTCCGTCACAGACCAAATAGTTCTATCTGCCACCATATTGGCGCTGTAGTCGATATAAATTGTTGAAAATTTTTCTGAACTTTTTATATAGAGGTCGTAGACGATTGAAATGTTCGACAAAGTTGTGGAGGTTTTTGTGAGGATTATTTCCGTCGAAGACACAAAAGTTCTATCTCCCACCACTTCGGCGCTGTATTCAATAACAATTTGACGAACCGTTACATTACAAAATATCTTATTATATGGACGTCCTAGAAGATTACAATGTTCGGCAATATTGTGGAGGTTATGAGTAATATTTCTGTCACAGACCAAATAGTTCTATCTGCCATCATATTGGCGCTGTAGTCGATATAAATTTTGGAAATTTGTTCTGAACTTTTTATATAGAGGCCGTACACGATTGAAATGTTCGGCAATATTGTAGAAGTTATAATGAGGAATATTTCCGTCGAAGACCAAATAGTTCTATCTGCCACCGTATTGGCGCTGTGGTCGATACAAATTTTTTAACTTTTTATATGGAAAAAATCATGGAACGCTAACTTTTTAACGCAGCATCACATGTCACATCAGTGTAAGCTGACTAACAACCGCCCATGGCAGAAATGGGATACAAAACTATCAAAACTCACAATATTTCAAGGTTTTTTCTTCACAACTTTGTTTTGTCTTTTCAAAATTTCCTCTAATTTGCACGTAACGTAGACCCTAACAGCATAAATCTAATTTGCAAATTTTATTCAAATCGGTTTATTAGTTTTTAAAGTACATCAAAAAAGCTTTATGAACAAGCTTATGTTCTTCTAGGATTATTTCTTTCTTCACTATCCTGAGATCGATTTTGTTGAAATTTAACATGCTTAACCAATATAATTAATTTCAACCAAATTGATTCACAAATTTTTCAATTAAATCCGAAAAACCATATATCATCAAATCATATTACTGATACTCAGTGCCCTCGGATTTCCAGACTTCTTCACTGAATGGATTCGGACTTATTTTATTGGAAGGAGGTACCAAGTCTTATTCCGTTCGGTCAAATTCATTCCCTTTATTGGTACATCTTTATGTCAAGGTAGTCAGTTAGAACTTCTTCTGTTTACACTAGTTTCAACATCTTACATCTCCATTTATAGGTGAAAAAGCTATATTTTTATCGCGTTAATCATGATAAAGTATTTTCTGATCATTCCTTCAAAACGAAGTTTTTAACTGGATACCCTGTTTTCTCCTTCTGGTTATATTTTACAATTGATCGATCTTTATCAGAAAATTTATTCAAAACGGATTTTCAACTGGATATAGTACTTTATTCTTTTTGTCCTCTCTTTATTCGGGTCCTATCAAGTTAATCCTGATACAAAAATTTTAGAACATTGCTTCAAAACTTGTTAACACTGTTGGCTAATGGGTTCTCATACTTCAATCTTGATATCAGATTTAAAAATTGCTTGAAAACTTACTTTAGCCAAAAACCATTTCTTTCTGTAAGACCCGTATCCTTTCATAGATTTTGACACGAGACAACAGACATCTTCTCCTACGTACAAGGAACTAGTAAAATTTCACTAAAATACGTTTTTAAGTTATCCTAAATATAATTTATGACGTTAATAGGGAAAGAAAGTTTAAATTGATCTCATTTTATACAAAAAAAAATCGAAATTTTGTTCGGCAGTAACCCGAAGTTGTAATCGGATTCAATTGATTTTTGGACACGATTGTCCTTTCATTGGAAAAGTATCCTGTACCAAATTTTACTGAAATCAGTCCATAAATAACATTACAGTAACCTGTAATTTAAAAACATGCAAAACTGAACTTTTGTTGGGCAGTAACTACCTGAAGTTTTATGCTAATCGAACCCAAAGAATGGTTTCCATATGGAAAAAACTTCTCGTACCAATTTTCGTTGAAATCGCTTTAAAAATACGACCGCAATAAGAGTGCTTGCTTGCAAACGATTTAAAAACTTCTGAATCGTGGAGATTTGCAGTAACTAATATACTTTGTATAGAATTTAAAAATATTATTTTATTTTTTACCGAGAACTTTTTGATACACCTAATAATATAAAATAATAAAAAATTTAATTTTGTAGGAGATGAACCGCGAGATTCCCTTCGAGTGGTTAATGCTGTTTTAACACAATTAGATCAAATCCGTGGCCATCCAAATGTACTCATTTTAACCACATCAAATTTAACATCAACAATTGATATTGCTTTTATTGATCGTGCTGATATTAAACAGTTTATTGGTTATCCTTCTATAAAAGCTATTTATGAAATATTTTCACAAGCCATACGTGAACTTATTCGAGTAAAATTTTAAACTTCATATTCAATTACTTAATATATATTGTTATTTTCATTTATAATAGGTTAATATTTTATTAGATGGCGAACTACTTCCGTATAATTCATTAGAGAATATAATTGAAAATATGGAAGAAAATTCTTCAGTCACAAATATTAGTCTAAATCTTTTACGTATTTCTAAACAAAGTATCGGTTTAAGTGGTCGTACATTACGAAAGATTCCGTTTCTTGCTCATGCACTTTTTGTGGAAACCGAAATAACAACTCTGGAACGTTTTATTGAAGCTATGGATTCAGCAATTCATCAACATTGGTTAAATGAAAAAGCTTTATTGGGAGAAAATCATTTTAATGGAAAATAAGGTTTGTTTTGTTTTTAAGAGAAATAAAAAACCAAGGTTATTTTTTTTTTTTTTATCTTAAAAGTCGTTTAGCTATTTCCAAAAATAATTCACTAAAACCTAAATCCATTGATATATTTGAATTAGTTAAATGAATTTCAAATTTTGCATTTTTTTCGCTGGAAGCTTTTGATCCTAGCACAATAATAATTGGATATCCCATTCTGAAATGAAAAGAGAAGAAAATTCAATAAATACGAGTCATATTTCTTTATTTCGTAAGCTGTTTAAATTCATATCTCTTGTACGGCTAGCCAGATTTTAAACAACATTCTAACTACAATTCGTATTTCCTCTTTAATTCGTATACCTACTGTTTATTTTGCGTCGTTACAAATTGAATTTTCTCAACTAAAATTTTTAAATTCCGTTTCGCTCTGTTGGAATTCATCAAAATATAGTTTAAATATTATTTTGTTTTTTGTTTTTAATAATTAATATTAATGCTGATTTGTAAAATCGAGAAATTCAGTCACCTATATGATCATAAAATAAAATAAAATATTGGCATCCGGTCAACGCCGGTCCAAGCTATTACAGTGCCGGGTGCAGATTAGTTAAATGGCGCCTTCAATACTAAAAATATCGTATAATATGACGTTAATATGAACCAAAATGAAAAAGCTCGCGATACTAAATAAAAAAACGCTCAAATTTGGAGCCTTCCGAACTTTGGCGCTGGGTGCGGTGGCTCCATTGCACCATTGGTTGGACCGGCCCTGCATCCGGTGAATGAATTAAGAAATTATATTAATCATATTTTCTATAATTTTTGATTAATATACGAATTTACGCGTTCATTTACCTATATTGACTTTGAATAATTTAATATGATATTTTTCATCCGGTAAATAAACAAATCAATTTGATTGAGGGCAATGCACCTTTTAAATATATTTTGTACTTTTCGCAACTAAACATATAATTAAAAATTTTGAAAAAATTTTTAGTCAGTTTTTCGTCGGAATTCAAACCGTGCATTTTGCTCACCGTAATTTTTTCTAGTATATTAATTTTATTTTATATTTTTACCTTAATGACAATAAAATTTACATATTTTTGAAATATCCTGTTTTCTTCCTTAAATTTGTGTTTCGTTTATCAAAATTTCAATTTGTGTGTCAAACAGATTCCCCTTTGTGTTTGCCCTACTTTAAATCCTTTCGAGATTTAACACGCTCTATTTAGTTATTCCAATTTGAACATTGATCGTTTGATCAACAAAATGTTTTGTCATATATAAATTGAGAGTAACACTAAAAAAGCTTTTCGGAAAAGCTATCGTTTTTGTTCGCAAGGCAGAATACTTCACGCATACGAAAATTTTTTTTGGGTTTTTATTCTGAACATTTAAAATACAAGTAAACAACGCTAGAAGTTTTTCATTGATGGAAATATTATGTGGTTTACCTGCGAGTTAGATTAAGTTTTAGGGTGTTCTTGTACTACGTCCTTTGAGATCTATTGTACCTGCGAGTTATACATATTAATATAGTGACGAAGTATCGTATTGAATTATATTCTATTTTAAATATTAGGTAACGCAAAAAATTCGTGGAATTTTTTCCAATAGGTGGCTTTTGTCGCATAACTTTAGTCGCATAACTTTAGTAGTTCGAACCCTATCAAGTTATATTATAGCGCGATTGATAAAAAAAAAACTGTGAAAATCTGTCAGAAGTGATTGCGGTAATTAGGTTTTTAAAATGAGCCAAAATTCGGAAAAATTCGCTGTATTTTACAATATCACTTCGACCAAGGCGATAAAGCTCCGCAGGCTTGTGAAAAATTTTGTAGTGTTTATGGAGAACATGCTCTATCAAAATCAGCAACAAGTAAATGGTTTGCAAAAGTCAATGAAATTCTCCAAAAAATTGAGGAAGACCGACACGTTTCGTCTTAGGACATTGCTAAGGAGCTAGAAATTGCTCAAAAAACAGTTTTGAACCATTTGCGTAAAGCTGGATACAAAAAGGAGCTCGATATTTAGGTTCCACATGAATTAACAGTGAAAAATTTAATGTACCGAATTTCCGTTTGCGAAACGTTGCGGAAACGAAACGAAATCGACTCATTTTTGAAAGGATTGATAACAGGTGATGAAAAGTGGATCACATACGACAATGATGTACGAAAAAAATCGTGGTCCAACTAAAATGAAGCAGCGGAAACAGTGGCAAAGCCAGAACTAACGCCACGTAAGGTAATCTTCGTGTTTGGTGGGATTGGAAGGGAATCATGCATCATGAACTGCTCCAACCTGGCCAGACGGTTGATTCCACTCTCTACTATCAACAACTAATGCGATTAAAGCATGCAAATGAGGTAAAGCGGCCACCGTCGATCAATAATGAATGGCGTCATCTACCATCACGACCACGCACATCTTTAATGACTAGGCAAAAATTGAGAGAGCTTGGCTGGGAAGTTTTGATGCATCCACCGTATAGTCGGAAGCTTGCTCCGTCCGAGTACCATTTGTTTTGATCTCTACAGAATTCATTTAATGGTGTAAAGCTGACTTCAAAAGAGGCCTGTGAAAATCACTTGTTTCAGTTTTTCGGCCAGAACTCGCAGAAATTCTAAAGTGATGGCATAATGATTTTACCAGAAAAATGGCAAAAGATTATCGATCAAAACGGCACATATTTGGTTTAATAAAATTAATTGAAAATATAATAAAAATGTGTTTGAATTTTGGTGAAAAAAATCTACGAACTTTTTGCGTTACCTAATATTTGGATTCCTGAATTGTCAATATTCCTTCTAGGTTCGATAGAACAGTTTTCAGCTTCTTGTGCCATAATTTCAAATTGTTATTGTTTTTGTTCCGGATTTTCATTTAAATTATCTGCTGGAATTCTCCTCATTCCATTCCAATTGAAGATGGTCAATATCTTCACAATATTTTGAAAAAAAGCTGCTAATTTTCATAGACATTATTCGGACAATTGAATGATTAAGTTCGAAAACAGGATTCCGAACAAATAAAACATCATATTTTGTCTCATAATGTGAACGTAAAAATCAGATGTTTGATGAAATGTTTTGTCAAAAACCTGACGGACAGCACTTTCATGCGATTTTTTATGCAACAAATTTGACAGTTTTATTTATTCTAGGAAAAAAAAGTTGAAATGCAAATTTTTGTTTACGTTGTTAAGTTATTATTGGTTTATTTAAAAACCCAAACTTTGAATGGTTTTGCCTCGTGAATCTCTCCGTAGCCACCATTTTTTTGCCAAATTGCCCTTTTTCGCTTTTTTCTTTCCTTTTTTTTAATTATAATTGCGGCAATCACGACACTCAATCCAGTTATTATTAAAAATTCTTTTGAATATCCATTTTATGATATTAATTTCAATGTTTTCTTAATTTTGACCGATTCTGACAATTACTTTTGAATTTTGACATGATCTCTTTTGTTGTATAGTGTGAACGAAAAAAAACATGTTTGATGAAAAATCCATTCAAAATGGCGCTGAATTTTTCAGCAAGCATGTTGTCTTTTTAAAAATGATAATGCAAAAGCACTTTAAAATCGAATTTGTAAAAATAAATTTTCAATTGGGTCTTGATTAAGACGAGAAGAAACGATATAGAAGCATCTTCCTCAAATATATTGGCGAAACGGTTTTTTTTTCCTTGTGAATACGAAATAAAGAGGTTCGACTCGCATGTTAATAAATGTAAAAAACGAAAAAATATCAAACCTTTTTGCATCTAATACTCTTTTTCCGATGGTTAAATTTATTCGATCATCTAATAAAATTGAATCTTTTTCACAGATCTTCTCTAATTCTAATAGTATTTTATCAAGCCAGATATCTGCATGTTTCTGTTCATTACTTCCTTCCTAGAAATTCAATTTAACTTTTAGAAAAACTTACAGACTCGTGAAACGATTTTCTTAACAATATACCTTAGGTGGAATTATACATATGTTGAATGGTGCTATCGCTAAAGGCCATTTCAATTCATTTTCATTTGAATAAGCTTCTAATGAAGCAGCTAATAATCGTGTAATTCCGATACCATAACATCCCATATATAAAGATTTTGGTTTTCCATTCGATTGTAAAAATGTTGCACCAATTGGTTTAGAATATTTATCATCTAATGAAAAGGTGTGTGCAATCTAAAGAAAAATAAATTCAATTTTAGTTAAATAAAAAGAAAAAAGAAAATTTACCTCAATTCCTTTTTTTAAATTCAATTTTGATGTTGTTTTACATTTCGGACATGAAGTAATCTCACCAGTTACTTCTTGATTAGATGAAAAATTACAATTGGAACAATTAATAATATTATCCTCGCCAATATTTGATAAAATATGATATTCATGTGACATTAATCCACCCATTATGCCAGTACTACCTTCGACTGAAAATAAATTTCTATTTTAATAATAAATAAATAAGGAATTTTAAATGATTACACAACCTTTTATCCATGGTAATTGAAACTTTTCAAAAATATTTTTATAAGTATCATTAACAATGGAATAAGTTTGTTCAGCGGCTTCTTTTCCAATATCAAATGTGTACAAATCTTTCATAATAAATTCTTTAGTTCGTAACAATCCAAATCTTGGTTTTAATTCATCTCGAAATTTAGAACCGATCTGTAGGAATGGATTTCTTTTTATTAAATTAATGGAATTTTGATGTAATATTAGATTTACCTGATACACTTTAAGAGGGAATTGTTTATAGGATAGAGGCGATGATAACGCAATTAAAGAGGCAACTGATTCCTCATGTGTCTATAAAATGAAAATTTAAAATTCAATATTTTAAAATAGAAAAATGTTCTTAATTAGCTCTATAGTAGGCCGATTTTTATGAATCTTGGGTTGTTTTTTTTTGTATAAGCCGAACTGAAAAATAGGTTGTCTTTACAATTTACTGGTCTGCTTTACATCCTCCTAAATAGATTTGAGAGGGCAGATTCCTTCCCCGAATTGATTAGTTTTTCTAATGAAAGGCAGCACCGCGGTTGGAGCCAGATTAACTAATCCCTCTTTTCTTAGAGTGCATGCAACCAATATAGCAAGCCTCGTTCTGCAAAAGGCCCGGCATTAACTAAGACAGTGCTCTGCTAACTTATTTTTCTCCAGACAGTGTCCACACATTGGAATCTCGGTCACTTCTATTCTCCACATGTTTTCATTCAAGGAGCAATATTCTGTGATGATATCCACAAGGGCCCTAAGAGTCCCAACGGCATTTTAGTCCTTCGGGAGTCAGGCACACTCAATAGTAAATAGTATTTAACCTTACTAACATTTTTTTCTGCCTTACCAACTTTGTTGGTTCCGAGATGGCTGAGTTGATTAGTCAAATCTTGTTAAAGGTCCGAATCAAATTATTTACTCTAACGTAGGTTAAGGGCCGTAAAACGGCGACACCGATCCTTTTCTCACGAGTGACTCAGCTTCTTGATTGCCCAGAATTCCCGAGTGACGAGATACCCATTACACTGCTATCCTGTTATTGTTCAGAGCACTACGATGAAGTTAAGTCGCTTTCATAATAATTATTTATATAAATACATAATTTGATCTGGATCATCACAGATGTGTATGGTCTGCAATGATAGAAGACCAAATCGAGTCGGTTGATTAATTCAGGACCCTTTTTTAAATTGTTCATTGGTGATAATGGAAAACCCAAATCAATTAGTACCAGTTTTGATTCCTGTGCTATCACACCAAATATACACCTTCGATGAAGATGATACTGTAGTACAAATTTTTCTTAGCAACCTTTTTTTGTAATAAAATTAAAATGTATCGAATTTCTTCTTTTGTTTCACTCATTTTCAAGACGTAATAACTTACGCAGTAATTCCGACTAATATTACCAGAATTATGCGATCGTAAAACCATTTACCGAGAAAATACGAAGAAACTTTTTCCCTCCAATCAATATATGTTTATCCAGTCAGAATTCCATAGTTTAAGAATAGGGACGAAATGAATTCAATCGCACGTCGCAATTCAAAACTATGAGGAATTAACTATATGATAATCCAATTTGAGTTTCCTATGTTGGCAGCAATGTAAATCAAGCTAATCATCGCTCAACGCATGTTAGCAGGGAGTTAGTTGATGCTGATTTTTCAAAGAAAATCCTCTTCTCTGATTAGGCATATTTCCACCTCTCTGGATGTGTTAATAAGCAAAATTGCCGCATATGAGGAGATGATAATCCTCATGAGATTCACGAGACACCATTACATGGACAAAAAGTGGCTGTTTGATGCGCATTGTGGTCAGGCGACTTCATTGGGCCTTACTTTTTTGGAAACGATCAGGGTCAGACTGTAACAGTCAATGGTGAGCGATATAGGCGCATGATAATCGATTATTTCTGCTACGAAATAGAAGATATTCATGCGGAAGACATGTGGTTCCAACAAGACGGCGTAACTTGCCACACAGCGGGTACAACGTTGGATGTTTTACATGAAAAGTTCCCAGGCCGCATTATTTCACGTTTTCGTGGTGCCAACTAGACATCAAGATCATCCGGCTTAACATCGTTGGATTTCTTTTTGTGGGACTACGTTAAAAGTTGTGTCTACGCCAACAAGCCCGCAACGTTGAAGCACTTAAAAAACAACATCCGTCAAGTTATTGCCGAGACACCGCCTTGAAATTTGCCAAAAAGTTTATCGAAAATAATCTCGAAACGATCGGCTGCTGCAGAAGGTCCAGAGTCGGCCATTTAATTGATATTATTTTTCATAATTAATAAATTAAATTTTTGTTTTATTTTGTTTTAAAGTTGAGAAACTGAACTGTAGATTCGTTCGTTCACTCTTCGCTCCTTTCATAGTACAATTTGTTTCGTTGATGATCGAAATTTTTCCTTTCATTCCCTGAATCCAAAGTGAACGACACATCACTACAATATAGTATTTGGTACATTTTTTGTTTACTACGATTGTCCGTAAACTTAAAAAGTATCTATATAATATTTGTGCAATTTTGTCTGTATGTACCGAGTTGGCTCCTAAACGACTGGACCGATTTTGATGAAACATCTCCACCGATTCTTTGTTCCAGCGCGCTAGTTATAGGCTACTTTTTGATGGGGAGGTTGCAAGAGGGGAAAAATATAAAAACTTCTCCAATAGTAGTTGAATTTTCTTGAAACTGTGAATGTACATTCATAATAGACTAAAATATTGACAAAAAATATGATATGTCTCCACCGGGTGTGGGGTTGAGCGGGTTGGACCATATGTTGGTTCCGGGCCGAGCTAGGTTTATATGAAGTTTTATCCCGGTAGGTGGCGCTGCGATCAAACTCAAGAACGGCTGGACGTATTAATACCACATTTGGACCATATGTTGGTTCCGGGCGAATCTAGGTTTGTTTTAAGTTTTATTCCGGTAGGTGTCGCTGCGGTCAAGAAATTTCAATTTTCCTCATTTTTGTTAATAGAAAAAATGTCGATACGTTTGAAAGGAGGAAACATCAGTAGAAATACTCGAAATGTACGAATTGTCGGGGAGGCTTATGCAAATTTAATGACGGAGCAACGTTTGCAAAGTAATCAGAAAATGTTGAATTACTCAACCTCAACGCATGCTCAACAAAGTCCTGAAGAAAGCCCGAACAACGTTGGGTATTCTGCTAGTTATAAATAAATATATATTTCAAATTTACCGGGCTCAAAACTAGGTTCTTTCCCTGGCGATCTTTGACAATTAGCAATTCAGTAGCACATTCATCAAACCGACCTAAAAAAAAAAAAAAAGAAATCATTTTCAAATTTAATTAATTTTGTTTCTTAACAATATTGGCCTCTATTATGAATGTCAATTCACAATTGATAGTTGACAGCCATCAACTAAATTGATACGTCGGTATTACGAATGTCAACCAGAGTCAATTTTATTGATAGCTGTCAACTGTTTCCAGCGACCGCAAATTTTTGGTTGATAGAGGAAAAAGGTGAAAATTTTTCAGTTTTTTATAGCGAGTTTTCTTTAAAATGTCAATAGAATTATATTTTTATGATGAAGACACTACTGGTGAAGAGAAAATGTTGTTAGTAATGAACAAAGCTCACAATTGCTTTTTTTAAAAAGTCAAAATGATTGCAGTCACAATGGTGGTGAACTATTTTATCAATCCATGTTCGTAATACCAAAAGTTGTTTCGATTGTTAAATTTTATCAATTATCAATCGTTGATAATTGTCATTCATAATAAGGGCCATTGTTTTTTACCTGATTTCTTCCATAATGAAGTACTTGTTAAAATTGGAAGATTGATTTTTTGTGCATTTATAGAAATCATATGTTGATTAATTAAATTAATACATTTGTCTAAGGCACGTTGAGCAATTGGTAAAATATAAAATGTACCATTTCCAGCGGATTTAAGGAGTCCCAATTCTAGCATTAACTAAAATTTTAATGTCATTTTATTTCGAATCTCTCAAATAAAACAAACCCTGTGACTCCTACAATTTATGTCCTGATGCTTAATAACAGCATCTTTCGGTATAACCGATAATGGACGATAAATATTTGATAATCTATTTATCATTTTTGTTTACACTTTTAACTTAAAAATATTTAAATTAAATTTTTGTTTGTCGGCGTTTCTAAAACTTTTCCAATGTGTCAAAATTTTTGACGTTCATTTATTACATTTCAAAGGGTGCGTTCACATTTCATTTCTGATGAAAAAATCGGGGTTCACTGCGTTGCTGGCACAGCAGCGTGTTTTTCGGCGTGATATCGTTAAGCCTAATTTACATCACTACCGAAACATGCAAAATTTACTAAGAATGTGAATGAGATAGTTTAATTTAAATTTATATGTGACAAAATTAATACACGGTATACCTATCTTACACATATTCACATGCACTCACAAAATATCTCGTGCAAAATTTTACCTTTAATGTTTGCCGTATTTTTCAAACTAATTGATTTGTATGCCCTATAGTAGGTACTATCAGAGGGTATATTAGTTTTGTCACTCCATTTGTAACATATCGAAATAATCATCATAGAAAGGTTTCAAGGGCTGTGTAGAGAATCAAAAGTTATACAGATTTGTGTATGTCCGTTTGTCCGTCCGTCCGTTCGTATACAAGATAACTCAAGAACGCGTTATCCGATTTTGAAATTTACCAGGTACAATGATAGTTGGTTGTTGCTCAACTGGATTTGGTATTGCATTTTAGCAAAATTGACTCCGGGGAGCGAAGTTTTTAAGCAAAAACCAGGGTGATCGGAAAGTTTTGTTGTTATGTTACCTACATAAAGAGACGATAACATGTTAAATGTCAGTAAAATCGCTCTAAGGATAGTGGAGGAAAAAAATCCAAGGAGAAAATAAGCCTGTTCAGAAAGGTTTTTTGATGTACTTTAAAAACTAATTCACCGATTTGAATAAAATTTGCTTATTACTTTAGACTTATGCTAGCAGGGTTTGGGTTACCGGCGAATTAAAGGAAATTTTGAAAAAGTGGAAACAAATTTATGAAGGAAAAACCTTGAAATATTGTTAGTTTTGATAGTTTTTCTCTCCCATTTCTAGCATAGGGTATTAAAAAGTCGGCTATACGCCGATTTTCAGTTACTATATGTTTGCATAAGCGATCGTTTATCTCACTCACATTGCTAGTTTATTTTGCATGTTTCTATGATGTAAATTTGGGCATTAAATAACAGCTAGCTCAATACACCTTGCATATCAGGCCAAATATTTTGAGAAGTCCTTGCTAAACATTAAAATATCGTTAGTTCTTGCTGTCTTTCTTTCTTACTGCCCGTCCTATCGTTGAGAAAAAAAAGGTTTTTGATATGTTGTAGAAAATTATTTGAAACTTGGAGAAATTTTGTTTCCGGGGAGATTGCGGATCGGAGTGGTTACAAATGATGTTTTTCGAAATGAGCCCCCCTTGAAAGCTTATTTCGGAAAACGACATTTATAATCTGAAGTATACATTGGAGATGATTCTGACCTGAGACAATGTTATTGAGATTTTTATGGCCGGACTTACACAACAAAGTTCCATCTCCCACCGCTTTGGCGCTGGTGTTAATACAAAATTTTGAATTTTTTATATAGAGGTCACACTGGTTACAATGTTCAGCAAAGTTGTGGAGGTTTTCATGGGGATTTCTTCTGTGGAAGGCCTTATAATTCAGCCTCTCACCGCTTTGGCGCTGAGGTTGTTTTGGCCCCTACCCTATCGAGGGTTTTTGCCTTTATGACGGGAGCAATTTTACCAACCGAGGAAATGGGATCAATTTAATGTCTTCGCTCAGAGTGTTGTGGAGTAAATACTGTGCATTCTGAATAGGAATTAAAAGATGAAATATAATATATCTCCAGTGGTGTTACTGGAACGGGCTGAATATACTAAAACTATCAATGGCGTGAACAAGTCGAGTGAGGCTGGTTATTTTTTAGATCCATAATGTTGCAAATTAAGATGCTATGCTCGAATTAATTTTATTATTATTATTTATAGTGATTTGTAAACTAAAATTTCTAGGAGCCCGTCTTAGGACGGGTAACTGGTTTCTTTATAAAATCCTCAGAACTGTCGCTTTTTTTTAAATTTAAAAACTAAGTGTTCTATCTGTGGTAGAACGTTTTATTATCAAAACTACTTTTTATTTCTGTTATTTAAAATACGCCTTTATTCGGCGACGATTGATATAAAAGAGACTTAATAACTAAACTAAAATTTATTATTAGTACAATAATTTTGGTTATTTTTTGGAGGTTGAAATAATGGGTCTCTTGATTTCTTTAATAAAGAGATGTCATATTAAGTTAAGAGAGACTACCATATTTCTCCACAATAGTTAAAGAGATTTTATGCTAAGTGAAGAATTAAGTATGATCCTAATCGAATTATAATTGAATTTTCATGAAAATTTGAAAGTACATTCTGCATAGGTTACTATAAAAGTTAGAACGTCTCCACCCGAACAGCGATTCAGGCGTACATTTGTCGACATTCGAAGTCACTTTTCCAAGACACCATATATGTTATGGTATCTATCAAGTTGGTAAAATGCTTCAGTTTGTGTGTAAGTAAACATGCATTTGGTCATTGAGTTCGAAACACATTGTTTTTTTCGTAAATCAGTTAAGTTTCAAATTATCTAAAATAATAATAGGCACTGTTATTACTTTTTAAACTAAAAATATTTTCTTTATACATACGACAAAAAAAACTTAAGTTAAATAAAAACTTACCATTTCAATTTTTTCCAATTCCAATTTTTTTTTTCAAATTTAAAATAACAAAGCCTTTTAAACTAATTCTTTAAAAAAAACTCTGACGAACTCGAGAGGACGTCAGAAAAATTGGTGACAAAAAATTTCCCGACGGTATAAATAATTTCCTTTTCGAAATTAGATTTAGCGAGGTGGCAAACCTTTTTTTTCATATTAGGGAAATTTTTCAAAAAAGGTGGCAATAAACGTCGACAAATGTATGCCTGAATCGCTGTTCTGGTGAAGATTTGGGGAACAAGATAGAATATCATCCTTAACTCATTCAATAGTAGACATATTTTTGAAAAAAAGAATCTTATATATAAATTATTTTGAAGATAATTTATTCTCAAATAACACAAATATATACAGAAAATATTAGTAGCGAGTATAAATTCGTTGTTTGCTTAAACAAGCGCTGTTACTGGTAGAAACTTGCATAATTCCTTTAAGTACGATTGTGGGACTTTGTGAGTTGTATGCTTTCGATTAATTCAATTCTGGTTCTTGGGTGAAATAATATACCTTCCTTCAATTTTGCCCACACAGGTTCAGTTGAATTTAGATCAAGAACGTTTTCCGACCAATCTTCACTATCAGAGAACAATGCTTTGATTTTATTAATCGATGCTTTTGCAGTGTGTGTTGCATCGGCATACAATTTTTGTTACTGTGAATTTGATTTCGATTTTGAAAATGTGTGAATTATTTGATTCCTGTAATGTTCACCATTTATCATTTGGTTTTCCTGCAAATTTTCTTGAAATATTCATTTTTTTAGCCACCGTCCTGGCGATTTTCAACTATTTTTCCGATTTTTTAACTTAGTTGTAGGTAACAGTACCTTCATTCTACCTTATCTGTTTCGATATGTCCAGTAACTTACGGTATTTCTATGGATGTTAAATTTTTCAAGGATATTATTGTTGGACACTCGTCGTTAGAACAAACATTGAATGCTTGCTGTAACATGTTCTCTACTGAAATACATTCTAACATGGATAATATTCGCTAAAGTCAAAGAACATTATTTGATTATGAATAAATAGAATACCGCTCTTTCAACGCTAACCTTTCAGGCACAAATTCGAAACTGTATTATGAAAGAAAGAATTGTTTTATTTACTTTTCATAACAACAAACACCTTCAAACCACCGAAGATCCATGACCAAACCAGCAACGAATCAATGCTTTTAATAAGTGCGAAATCTATATATTTACCATAAAAATTCTAGGAGATAGACACGAGGGTTATCTGTAGGGATTATTACACAAAACAACCAAAAAGTTTACAACGTGCCTAGATATATTCGGATAACTAAAGAAAGCATAAGAAATCTTACCTTGGTAGCGGATGGTGCGAGAATTCAAAATACCAGTTGTAGTGACGCATATTTTAATTAATGCTACAGAATTTATGCGGCACTCTATATCAATTTTTCTATTACATTCAAAGCAATTACTAAAAATAAGAATTATCTTATCATGTGAATATTTTATTTTTTTGCATAATGAAAAATGAAATAGATATACATATTTTATTAACATAATTTGAAAGGATAGTTATTACCTCTTTTAAAAGGGTTTCTTTAATTAAGTCATGGGCTGTCCGGAAACTTTGTCTTGATTTTTAAGGCGAATTGATTTATTTATTATTTCTTCATTTTTCACGCAACTTGAGGATTCCATACTGTCAGAATTTTTCAGGTTTCTCTCCCCAAAAAGTTCTTGGTTATTTTTAATCATGAATTAAAGAATATAAAGGATGTCTTCATAATAGCGCCAAATTTAAATGTCGTGCTATTTTCGTTTCATTAAGTTTACAGTACTGAAATCTTCACATCTGTCATCTACCATTGTTGCTGTTAACAGTCATGGAACTCTGCACGAAGGAACGACATTATTATTGACAGTTTGTCAAGTTTCGAGCGCCTACTGTTGTCAAAAAGACAATTCCACAAAATTCAAATTGTGCGTTTCTTTCGGAGCATTCTTTTTTTAATTAATTATTAAATTCCCTATCGAATGAGGTATAATTCATACCTGTAGGACCCAGAATACCTGACATATACGTATATCTTCATACAAGAGATTTTTTGTGTTTCCTGTCCTAAGAAGGAATATTTTTGAAAACGGTGAATGGCATTTAATTCCTTAATAAATTGATCGTCGAATGAGGTATGGATCGTATCTATAGAATGCAGAATACCCGAGATATACACAAACTTCAGTTACGCAAATCAAATCTTGCACTTTTATTTGGGACACCCTATAACATATATTGTAGATTACGCTTTTCCATATTTTAAATTGATTTTTTCTGTGCACCTACGTCACTCGAGGCCTGATATACATTGCTTGTGTAAAAATCACGATTATTTATTTGAAAGGAAATCCACGTGTGATATCATAAAATGTTTGAAAATAAAAATTCAAAATGGCCAACATGCGCAATCTTTATATTCCCTCATTCATGGTTTTTAGATGGCATCTAAAGATTTCTTGAAGTTCTTTCTGTTAAGTGAATTTTGGCAGAAACCTGAATGAGTGATAATCTGAAGGCGGAAGCCAGAAGCATTTAATAGAATAGAGTGCCCAACTTATATTCTCATGTCGCACAGATTTTAAGTCTGTCAACAAGATATTTCGTTATTAGTGTTTGTAAAGAAATACTTTATGTGATATGAAAATACATGTATTTTTACATGGCTTTTTTACATACACTAACAATGAAATAGATTTCTTTACACCGCTGCAATGGTTCCAAAAATTTATACACAAAGAATTATCTATTTCTTTTCTGTGTAGTTTAAGTCATGCCAGTTGAAATAGCGCATATCTTTTTTGGTGCTTTTGAGACATTTTTATCTTTCCAGTAATATTAGGAGGTTTTTATGAAAAATCATATGTTACCTCCTAATATAAAGCATCAAGTGTCGAAAATGCACGTTGCTATCTTCAAAAGGTAACATGATAGGTGATAATAGGGATCAATATGTCTCAAACACTTATGCCAACGTTTTTTCCAATCTTTGAAGCATGCTAAAAAGTCGTCCTCAGGTATAGCCTTCAATGCGCGTAGCGATTCATGTTTGATCTCTTCAATCGACTCAAAACGATTTCCCCGGAGTGAGCTTTGGGAACAGCCAGAAGTCGCACGGTGCTAAATCAGGCGAATACGGTGGTTGTGGAGCGACATTAGTGGAGTTTTTGGCGAAAAACTCACGAAAAAATTGAGAAATTTTGGCACCAAATGCGATTTGACTCTTCTGAGGCGCAAATGATCCTTCAAAATTGCTTGCACTGATCCAATTGATATTGCAAGCATGTCGGCAAGGTCTCGAATTGTTAATCGACGATTTTCGAGCACCAAATCTTTGATTTTCTTGATGTGTTGCTCTTCAATTGACGTCGATTGTCGTTCAGAGCGTTCCAAGTCATCAACATGTTCTCTGCCTTCTTTGAAGTCTTTGTACCACTTGTAAACATTTTTCTGTGACATAGTCTCGAAGTCACCGAAGGCCTTTTGTAACATTTGATACGTTTCAGCGGCGGCGTTTCTTTGCTCAACAAAATTCGACATCGTAAAAATCGCCAAATTCACTTTTCTTTGTTCACAAAACCAAGCGTAAACTAAAAACTAATTCATTTGTCCGATTTGGTTAACGCGGGAAGTTTAAATTAAAAATTCACCTTACTTTTTGAACACAGTAGTATGTTCAAATGCCAGCTTCTTAAAGTTGGCACGAAGTTTCCGGACAACCGAACATAATATTAATTAATTAATTACATTATATTAGTTTGTTCTCTTTTGATTATAGTTTTTAGAATGAACTGGTTCTCTCATCTTTGGAAGTGCTTTCAAATTTTAAGAAAATATCTTCAAGAGTTGTTTCATTAATTGAATAATCTTTTATAATATTATTATTTGTTCGAATAATATTTTGTATTCGAGAAAAAACTTTCGACCATAAAATTGGTTTCTCTTCAACAAAATAAGTTAAGACGCCCTGCGAAAAAATAATAATAGTAAATTCTATAATAATTGAAAATTGTAGTATCTTCTCCTCATTACCTCATGTTGTTCTCGTAATGTACATATGAAATGTTGAGTCATATTAGAATTTAATTTTTGTACATTTTGTTCAATGAAATTTTCTTCAATTCTAAATGTTACTGTGAATCCTGAACCAAATGCATTTTTCAATGCCGGTATAAATCCTAAGCATTGGAATTGTCCATTTGACATGATTGCCAAACGATTACAAAGATTTTCACATTCATCCATACTAAAGAAAAATGACAAACATAAATTAAATAAAAGAAATAAAAATAAATAATATATTATATTATTTAAGGTACCATTTTTTTTTTTCTCTTCATAATAAAATTGTTTTATTATTAGTACATACTTGAAAAGCAGAAATGGAGACTATGCAGATGTTAAATACAATGGGTCTTATTACATGCTATGTGATTATAAACAGTCAATTATAATCAGTGATAAACCGACTCAACAATACATCATGATTTACAAGTGAAACGGTTTGTCCATTCTATATTTTTCTAATTTTTTCTTCTTTTATATTAATTGTTAAAGAATTCTTGTTATAAGAATTGCAAGGTAAGAAGTTTGAGGGACATGTTGTTTTTGGAAATAAAATTTAAGAATTCGTTTTTTCGTTTCTTAAGCCTTAGTTATGTTAACGAAACGGAGACGGGACGACGACGGGAACGGAATGCGATGCAGTTATATTGACGAAAGCTTGCTTCACTTTTTGACATTTATAGGCAACAAAATCATCCACTTAAGGCCAATCTCCACACAGCCGACATCCTATTCTGACGAGAAAATTCAGAAAACTAGAAAGAGATGGACTTTTGCAATTTTTACTAGGATTGATCGAAAAAAAACAACAGAATCTACCCACACAATTTAGAAAAATTGGTAGTGTGCGACGATATCGTGTATGATTATTGTGAGAGTATGCAAACGCAGATGAAGTTCCATTAAATCAGATAAACATGTTCTTCTGCTTTTGAGGGGAGTCATCTGGCAGAAAGAATCAGATGGGGAAATAAGAACTGCAGAAGACGACAAAATTAAGGCCAATCTCCACACAGCCGACATCCCATTCTGACGAGAAAAATCAGAAAAGTAGAAAAATATGGACTTTTGCAATTTACGCTAGGATTGATCGAATAAAAACATCAGGGTCTCTTCCCACACAATTTATAATATTATGGGAAAATTATGAACATTCCATTTTATAGGAAAATGTAGTACCAAATTGTGTTTTCAGACTTTATCATAAGGCTTAAATTCCTATCACATCTAAAAACAAGCTGTAATGCAAAACGACGAGACTTCTATACGTATGTTCAAATCAAGTTACCTTCCGAAAGCCTTTCTAAAAGAAAGCTATATGAATATGGGAATTCAGAGTGAACGAAGTCCTTAGTTAATCACAACATTTGTTGTGATATACAGACAGACAGACATTGGATAAAAATGATTGCAAACCATTTAGAATCTTATAAAACGTGAAGATTTGCAAAACAAATTTTTTTATTTTTTATATACCTCGTATAGAAGTTAAAAATTTAACTTGCGTAAACCATAAAAATCAATTCGTCATAGAAAAACTTCCTATAATATATAATATTTCACATCGACACAGTTTGAATTTCTGCTTTTCAAATACTGATAATAAAAAAAAAATGCATTTTAAATAGTCAATAAGAGAGAAGTTTGTGTCATAAAAAAATACATTTAGACTACTCTACTCATGAATGAAAAGAATATATAGATTATGCTTTCCCATATTTCAAATTGGTTTTTTCTGCGCATCTACGTCACGCGAGACCTGAAATACATTGTTTCTGTGAAAAATCGCGATTATTTATTTGAGAGAAAATCCCATGTGATGTCATAAAAGTATGAAAATAAATATTCAAAATAGCCGACATTCGCAGTGCGTAATCTATATATTCTTTCATTAACGTCCTCTACTAGTGTGGTAATATGAAATTAGTATTAAATTTTAATATTAGGCTTTCTTAAGTTCATTCCTCTTCGAAAGAATATGAAACATCAAAATTGTTAAAGCCGGTAATGGTGCAAAATAAATATTTAATTTTAATTATTAATATCTAATTGCGAAATTGCACCATTAGCGATATTGGCAAGATTAGCAATATTCGGTCACCAAAACATTATTGTTAAAATAAGCTATTCTGGTGAAAATTCCATTTGATCCGTATAATTTAATCGCCTAAGTAAGCGAAAATCGCTTAATGGATGAACAGGCGAGTAGCTGCGAAACTAAGAAATGAAAGACCAACTAATGTAAGTAACAATTTACGAAAAGGAATATTAAACGCATCAGTGTGGAAAAAACGATGACTGTCAAAGATTTGTCAAATTAAATAAACACCAGTCGGTCAAAGATTCAAAGAATTAAATAAAGAAATGGGATAAAGACCTATAAGAAAAAATACCGAAATGAACAATTAAGTAGCAAAAGACTTCTATAAAAATAACCAATTGCGTAAGGCATTTGATTGAACCTGCTGCTGTGTTTAATAATTGACAATTAATTTTTTTGTTTTTAATATGATTTTTTTTACTACCAGGGACCACAATTTTATTATCCACAAAACGAGGGGAATGTTTCTGATGTAGAAAAATTAATTGCGATTGAAAAGTTTGGGCCAAAGGTGCTAGTATAGGCACCAATTTATTAGTGTGGCAATCGAACTCATCAATTTGTCTATAAATAGACTATAAACAAAGAGTGCTTGCAGAAAATATTATTGCTAATTATAAAATCACACGAGGAAAGTGCAATATTGGTTGGCCGCATTTCGCAGCAGCCACTTTCATTCAAATCAACAATCAAAAATATGAATCCACCTAATGTTCCATAACTTCAATTTATTGAAAGATATTGGGCAAAGATTTTACAGTCGCTTCGTTCTATTTCGCTGTCGAATAAAAAAGCAAAGCTTTTTAAGAGCTCTTAGTGTCACTTCTGATTTATATATAAAAGTTTATACATGAGAGAATTTTGTTAAACCTTTCCAATGTTGAAATTGGTTAAGAGGCGTCCAAACGCACAGTTTTTTACAAGTCACAGTTCGTTTGCGCAGGCAAAAGTGCGGCTTGTGCGATTTCAGATCGTGTCTGAAGAATAACTGTGGTACGTGCATGCAAATCGTAGCGTGTGGACGAAAACTCATTATTTTACAGTTTTCATGCAATTGCGAAAGGCGAAAGGCACGAAAATGTCTTCAAGAGACTTTTTAGAGGAGTTAAGCTTAAACTATTCATTATTAAAAGTTCTAAGCACAATATCTTGACATTAAGAAGTTCCAAAGAAAGCTGTGTAAAAATATGGAAAAGACGGTATCGTGTGGACATAAAATTTGCGCAGGCTTTCCCATAGAAAAACTGCGCAAACTACGACTGTGCAAAAAGACTGAGCGTTTGGACCGTACTTTAAACATGAATTTTGTTCTTCTTGGATAATCTTATAGAGCGAAGCGACTGTAAAATCTTTGATATTTGGCTTTAGTAAAAAAATATCTTAAGAAAGAAAGGATAGGCAACAAAATCACTATCAAATTTATCGTGTTTATGGACTTCGGGTGGCACAAAAGTTACCAACGACATTTAGGCAGATAATTTTGAAATATATACAGGGAAAATCCAAGTATTTAGTCGGCAAATAATTAATTAAAGAAAATAATGTTTTACTTTAGGCTTTAAGTCAATAATTAAAATTAGAACAATTGGCCGTGTTATTTTTTTATATCAATTTGAAAACAGAGCAAATTTTTTCAATGCATTCCTTACTAAAGAATTCCCCATTTTTCTGTACCTGTGCGATGTAAGTACAATTGTTTTGTTTTGTTTTTGAAATTTTTGAATACATTTCCACATAAATCGTCTTGATTTCGGATCAACTCCAGTTGTTGGTTCATCCAAAAATATTACAAGTGGATCTCCAATCTGAAATGATTTGTTTTCGGAAATAAAAATTATTAAAAAAATATATCTTAATACATATTTTAAATTTAAATACATTTAATTTGCAAAAAATGAAGCCAAAATTGAAGTAATACATAGATCTCTCCTCTAAAATAGATTTTTGTAAATACTTTTTGAGAGCATTTTTGAAAAGAGACATGTGAAAATTCTCAAGTACGTACAAGCACAGAGTATACTAACTAAAGTTCCCAAATTTTTGGTCATGGCGTGTCGCTTCTGTAAAAGTATTTGTAAAAAATACATGTATTTTTATATCAGGCAGTCTTTTAACCGAATACTATTAATGAGGTTGTACAGTTTACAACTGCAAATGTGACCAAATCAGAGTTCAAGTTTAGAATTATTTCTGTTTTCTGAGGTAACTGATTAATTGTTCGTTTTAAACTTATTAATAGGTTTCTATTACCAAAGCCAAAGTGTAATTAATAATAAAGTCGCAAAACTTCCTATCCTTACCGTACCGCCGTTTTTCAAATTTTGCCTGCTCTTTTTCAAAAAATTGTCTATCCACTGCTGGCATAGATAGCTACATATTATACGTATGGGTGAAAGTGAAATATAAAATAAGCAAAGAAGCACGTGTCGAAATTTATATGGCAATGAAGAAATATAAGGTTCTTAAGAGTTTTTCATGTACTTTTTAAAAACATTTTCTCTCTCTTCCTGATGGATTTTGCCTATGAAAACTGTATGTAATCTTGTCTATTCTTTCGCACTTATTGCCACGTGCTTTTTCTGGCTACTTCACTAGCTTTCCGGACTTTATTATTAATTACACTTTGCCAAAGCCAAGCGTCAAAATTTTTGTTGTAAAAATAACAATTTAGAAAGAGAAGTAAATTTTTTTATAAAAGAAAAAGAGAAAACGTAATAAAAACAAAAGAGATATTGTCCTAAAAATATATGTTAATAGGTCTGTTTTATTTGCCACTTGCTCTGGGGTAGAGCAAATTTTTACATTGAAAACAAAAACAACAAAAGTGCAAATCCTACACTACTTTCAGACCAGGGGCAGCTCTCACACTGAAATTAGTTCAGTTTTCTACCATAAAAAGTGTATTAGCTAAAAGTTTCTCATTTAATTACAATATGGTTGCTAAGCAGCGCTACAAACATTTGAGTTAAAGCTTTTTCCTACTTCTGCTCGTTTTATTTGCCATTTACCCTGCTCCGGTGTAGGGTATGGCAAATAAAACAAACCTAATATTTCACATTTAATTTAAAAGTTATTCAAAATTTATTCATACTCTCATAGAATTTCTCTCTCCAAATTTATTCTGTTTTATTTCTCTTAAATGAAACAATTAATCAGTTTTCAATTAATCAATTAATCAAACCATGCCCTAGTAATCACGATAATTTCTTCTAGAATAGAGATATATGTATTCAATTTTATATTTTATGAAACTACTAACCATTGCCATTGCTGTATTCAATTTTCGTTTAGTTCCACCAGAATAATCTTTAATTGGTAAATCTTTGTATTTTTCTAAATCTAATTGTTCTAACCATTTTAGAATTTCATTATGAACATCACAAAATCGAATACCACGAAGTAATGCCATATATTTTAAAATTTCATATGATGTCATGTAATTATTTAAAGCATTTGTTTGCGGACAATATCCAAATAAGAATTTAAACTAAGAAGAAGAAAAAATTATTATGTTAGAAAATTATTTTGTTTTTTTTTCGAATCTTTGGTTTTACCAAATTTTTATTTGAATTAATATTAACTGCATTTATTTTAACATCACCATTTGAGATTTTTTCATTTCCAGTTATCATTTGAAATGTGGAAGTTTTTCCAGCACCATTTAAACCCAAAAGACCAAAACATTCACCAGATTTAACAGTGAAATTAATACCTTTTACAGCATGTAAATTTCCATAAAATTTATGTAAATTCCGTACAATTAAAGGATAATCAGATTCATTATTATCTAAATATTGAAAAAAAAAAGAAAAGGAATATAAGAAACAGATAAGAGAAAAAATTGTAATACCAAAGATATAATTTAAGAGAAGATGTAGAAAATTCAAAAAACCTTTTGTATAACATAAGCACAGCTGATATAATATATACTCTCTGTACTTTAGATCTAGACGGCACACATAGGCACTTCTCAATCTTTTGTGTGAGTACACCAAGTTAAATATACCAGGATGAACATGGATTATTCATATTCATGTGTACACTAAATAAATTATATGCATTTTCTCTTTTTGGACGCATTGAAATACGACAAATCTAGCATCATCTTGTGGGATACCAGTTGCGGAACTCTTTTCTAGATGAAATTTTTGTTACCATTTTTTGGAAACTCTTTTGAAATGAGACGTAAAAGCTAAGTACGTACAAGATAGAATTGTTACTGGTATTTGATATTTTCAAAGAAAGCGTCAAAACAAACTTAGCTGTATGTGATATTAGGCGAACATTCTGAAGAGAGCTTTCAAAAATTGATCACGAAAAATTGTTCTAATCTATATAAATATTATATCTTCTTTGAGATGTATTGTATTGTATTATATTAGCACATATAGTATGCCTTCCTTGCCCGTTATACTCCCTTCTAAATAGGTTTGAGAGACTTCCCCAAACCGATTATACTTTCTAATGAAAGACAAACCCGTAGTTAGATCCAGATAACCTAATGCTTACGTTTTTAGAATGCACACACCAAGTGTAGCAAAACTTGTACGGAAAAAAGGCGGTCATTCACAAGAAAATGTTATGCTGACTTATTTTCCTCCAGACAGATTCCAAACATTGGAATCTCGGTCACCTCTATTCTTCACATGTGTTTGTTTTCAAAGAGGATTATCATGTTCATAATGGCCTTGAAAGGATGCATTATACGCTCGAGTCTCAGCAACATTTTAGTCCTCCGGCAATAACATCCATACAGTAACATTTTAGCTTGACTTATACTGACTCAGCCCTGGCCAGTTCTGCTCGTATCGATCTTTGACATGAGTAAATTGCATTAGATCTTACGAAAAGTTCTTTAAGCTTGTAAAAGATCTTGTCATAAGATCTAATATAATTTACTAAAAATTTTTTTTTTTTTAAATTTTACATATCTTTACTTATATCTATAAATCTTTGTTATTGAATATATTACCATTTGTAATTTCATCAACTTTTTTCTTTTCGGCTAGTACATCTTCAGCAATTGGTTGATTCGTTGCATTTTTCGAACGTTTAAATGTGTTCTTAAATGAGAAAAATTCTAATAACGTTTGCCTTTTATAGATATCATCCCAGAATAGTATTAATAACATCTTTAAGAAAAAAAAAACGGAAGAAATTCAATGAATTAAGATTAAATATTTTATTTCTGTTATCATACCTCAATGAAAATCATAATGAAGATCATATAAAAGTAAAATATTGTTGCATTTAAATAATCTTCTTGTTTCCCAGTGAAATTTCTATTCTCTTGATCTGAATCTAACCATTCTTCTCGATTACGAATAATATCATTTCGTGTACGAATGAAATAATTTTCATGGATCACTTTTAATTGATTCTTAAGTGCAAAATCTGGTAATAAATTCATCAAATAAATTATTGTATCATATTCTTGCATTGCTGATAAATTTCCAGATGTAATTATTGGTATTATAGCTGAAAAAAATATTGTTTAAAATATATATCTATGACAAACAAAAAACAAACTTGATATAATAAATATAAAAAATAAACATGTTGATAGACTTGACATTGATTTAAAACTGCTTGCCATTAAGTACATAATTGGTAAATATGCAAATCCATATAACATAAATGATGTTGTAAACCAAACTAGAAGAACAAATTATACAAATTGAAAAATTTCCAATACTTTAAAAGTATTTGAAAATATTGTTTTACTTAGATCAGTGTCATTATAAATTTCATTCCAATCGAAAAGTTTTTGCACTAAACCGACTAATAAACATATTATAACATGAAGAATAACATCAACTGTTGTAAATGATAACCAATAAACAGCTCCGGATAAATTTTGTAAACTTTTGAATTCGGTTCTTTCTTCTTTATATGGTAACGATACATAAAACAACATATAAAAGAACCAACCTAGAAAAAATAAAATAATATTAAAAAAAATATAGAAATGTTTATTTGGATTTCTAGAAATAAAATCTATATTGAATTGCCATTGAGTCTAACATCTCCGATAAGTTAAGCTTCGAATACAAAATATTTAACGAATAACCATTTTTCAATAACAGATGCAGCGAATAAAAAGCATACATCTAATGCAGAAATAGTATTTTTCGTTTCTCAGATGGCTAACCCGGCAACTCCACGAGACTTATTTTCAATCGGACTGAAAAAGTCTTGTGGAAACTCTAAAAATTAGACTTTTTTCAGTCGGACAGCTTCATTTCTAATTCTATTTTATTATTTTTATTTTATTTTTTTATTTATTTTTATTATTATTATTTTCAAATGTAGAACCAATCCCTCACTTTTATATAGATACTGTATATTTTTTTACGCTATTTTTTTACGCGAGTTTTCGCATAAAAACAGAATTAGATCTATTTATTATTGTTCAATTTTCAATTATTTACATATTGTTGTAGTTTCTCTTTCTTATAAAAAAAATTATTTTAAAATAAATGTTCAAAATTTTTAAAATATCAATTCTTCCCGGAATTGTAATTAGTAGAAACCAACTCGAGATATACAAAATTTCTTAGAAATGTGCATTATGGCAATGGAATAAAGACTTTTTTCTAAAAACTATCTCAATAAAAATATATCATTAAGAATATTTTTACTATTTTTGTCGTAAAACGATTTAAATTTTAAACCAAATGTATTTTTAAATTAAGTATAGTAAATTATATACATTTTATTGCTGTTGAAGGGTCCCAAAGTTATTCTTTTCCAAAAAAATATTTAGGGAATAAAAATATTTGAAATGGAAATAATATTGGGAAAAACTTCTCGCAATTATATGGTAGTACCAGGGGATCGAGCTTTGTTCGGTAAGGCAAAGTTAAAGTACGTCGAAAAATTGCGAAAAATTTAAAATATAGAAATGTGAAAGTTCCTACATATCCATATGTTTCAATTTTCGGCAATTTTTCAACAAATTTTCTGTAACCTTGATTTCGGATATTCTTTCTTTACTTCTGGTCTTAGCACCACGGCTAGGTTGAGTTGAAGTAGTCGACTGCTCATCAAAATGTAATGGGTCGAGTAATACGTAAGAGTGCAAAGGCCCCGGTCGCGATGAAACTGGCAAGCTATACTGGAGACAATTTGAAATAGTAATTACAATTGGCCATGAATTGTAATTCCTAATGCAGTCTGTCTCTGAGTAATTGAATCCGATTGTAATTGCAACCTCATTCGTATAATGAGGTTCAGGGAACTTGATGGTTTTGTAGTTACTATTTATTGCTGCCGATCGATATCTAAAAAGTGACATTTTTATGCTTATCGAAAAACCTTACTCCCTAGCAATATTGCAAATTTTCAATGAGATCCCTTCACGTAATTCGAAGACACCAAGCGAGGGGTATCGAAGGGAGGGGAAAAGTGAAGTTTGTAGTGGGAAAATTGAAAGCCCTTAGACCTCTTAGTAATACTGTAGTTTCATTACAATCGGACCACCCAGCGAGGTGTATCGGGGGAGGAGAAAAGTGAGTTTTGTAGTGGGAAAATCGAAAGCTCTTAGCCCCTTAGTAATATTGTAAAGTTTCATTAAGTTCGGACCACCTAATTTAAAAATACCAGACGAGGAATATCGAGAGGAGGGGAAAAGTGAGTTTTGTAGTCGGAAAATTGAAAGCCCTTAGCTCTCTTAGTAATACTGTAAAGTTTCGTTAAGATCGAACCACCCAATTCGAAGCCACCAGGCGAGGGGTATCGGGGGAGGAGAAAAGTGAGTTTTGTAGTGGGAGAATCGAAAGCTCTTAGCTCCTTAGTAATATTGTAAAGTTTCATTAAGTTCGGACCACCTAATTTGAAACTACCAAGCGAGGGGTATCGATGGCGGGTAAGTGAGTTTTGTAGTGGAAAAGTCGAAAGTCCTTAGGCGTCTTAGCAATACTGTAAAATTTCATTAAGATCGGATCACCCAATTCGAAGCCACCAGGCGAGGGCTATCGGGGGAGAGGAAAAGTGAGTTTTGTAGTAGGGAAATCGAAAGCCCTTAGCCCCCTTAGTAATACTGTAAAGTTTTATTAAGATCGGACCACCCAATTCGAAAATATCAAGCGAGAGGTATCGAGGGGAGGGGAAAACAAATTTTCTCAGAGGTGAGACCTATCTAGACTAATTTCTAGTTCCCGAAAACCCTTAACTCCCAAGTTTCGTGAAAATCGTTAGACGGGTTTTCGAGATCGTTGTGCAAACATTCCTCGTATTATATAAGTAATAATATGTATATTTCGTTTCAATATGTCAAAAATAAGTCTGAAAAAAAGAATTCTTCAAAAATTTTGTATTGCAATGTTGATGAAAATTGAAAAACAGCGTGTGTGTTTCAAAATGTTTTCATGTTTTAATAAAATCTAAATATAATTTTATTTCTACAGAAGATTACACAGAATCACTAATAATGTACCAGAAATGCAAGAAAATCTTATACGTTTTATAAAGCTAAAATATCCCGTAAAAGAATTTTTGTAGAATACGAAATGTCAAAATATTTTAGAAATAAGGGAAAATTAATATAACATACAAAATCGTAGAATAGGGCTAATTATTTAAATTTGATATGAAGCAACCAAAAATCATTTTGAAGACAAATAACGCAAGTTTTTTCCAAGGTTTGAACGAAATGAGATTATCCGGAGTGGTAAGCCAAAAGAATTGTTGTTTTTAAAATAGCTATTACAATAATTTAACACGAATTTGCTTTTTTAGTTCTGTGACATCATTGTGAAAATCGAGAATCAGCCGTTCCCGACTCACCAATGTTTTTAGGTCTCGGCTTGAGAATATGCTGCAAGGTAAGAACTTTAAGGAAAATATTTATTTCTATTTGAAAACAATGAAAAAAATGATTTCAAAGCAATTTTGTTAAAAACCAAACAAAAATGATTAATTTGAAAGGACTTGATCCCGATGTGTTTGGAATTTTTTTAGAATTCATTTATACCGGGATTCTATCAATTGATCTTCAAAATGTTGTTGAGGCATTCAAAATGGCAATTAGAATGGGCGAAAGATGAATGTTTAACTCAAGAAAATTGTGGAGATGTGGTAACTTGCAAGTAAGCAAAATGCGCTTCACATTTTTTTGAAACTATTTTAATGAATTTTTATTAAAATAGGACATTTTTGCTTTGAACTTCAATATAAAGCAAACGAATTTGATTTGACTAATTTGGAAAGTGTTCTAACTACCAAGGAATTTAAAGAATTAGATGTGGAAAGGTAAAAATAAATTATAGTATATAGAAAAATTTCTAATATTTATTTTATTTACTTTATATTTAGTTGGAATAGATTTTCCAGCATGATAAAATGTTATTAATTCCTGCGGATGTTATTTTCATGGCTACAATAGAGTGCTTAAAATACGACCTTCCTCATCGAAAATAGAGTTTCAATATACTTTCGAAATACATGAAAACCTATTCAGTATTAGAGGAATTTCTTAAAATCGCTATTTCCAAAGGAAAACTTGTAAGTGAAGATTATTCAGTCAAGAATTGGATGCCAAACAACTTAAGTTTCTCCGCAATACCGCAAAATAACTTATATATATAGGAAATATTTTCATATCAGACTTATTATGGGATTTTAATTGCTATACACTTGATACGAAGCCTGATGTAGATTATTACTTCCCTGTTCACTATAAAAATAATTTGTACTTTACTAGTGTTTCACTTAAAGATGACTTCACAAAAGTTTGTCCAAAATATAACATTGAAACAAAAACTTTTACCGAAATACCATTTGAAGTAGACAGATGGCACAATGGAAGTTGCATTTTTAAAGAAAGGAAATACAAATGTATGATTTTAATAGCGGACAATTGATTTCATTAAAATCAAAATTGAATATGAAACGATTGAGATTCGGAATTGCTCAAGTTTAGTATTTTGTTTTAAATAATGGGACACGAATAAAAATTAATTTATTGACCTTTTGCAGACGGAACTATATATATATGTGGCGGTAAATCGGAAAAGTGGTCCTCGAGAAGGTAAATTTGTATTATTTCCGGATATGGAGGATTTACACGGGGATTGCTAATATAATTACAGTTTCTTTTTAAGTTTTGCATTAAAGAAATTATTAATATGTATAGTACTTGAAATATTATTCACTAAACTTTTCTAAATTAATTTAAGCAAATAAAATTTGGCGTTTAATTTCGTGCATCTGCATAGCAAAATGTGGATTGGAATAAGTTTAAAGGATAAGTTAGTTCCCAACAACATCTAACATATCTGTTTTCAATTTATTTACTAAAGTACAATTTTCAAAATGTAGATCCTTTGGTTCGCATAAGGTTTACACTAGACCTTTTATATGTTAGCCAAAATAACAAACAGCCGCCATTTTTATATTAGTAACTCGCTGCTGAACATATATTGTTATAACATTGCATTTGTAGACATGGCTTCGAACGAGTAATATAAATATGAATTTGTAACATTTATGTTAGAATCTTTTTTTCTGACATGTTATCTACACAGGAGTTTTGTCAAACAGAACAGTTTCGGTAACAGAAAATGCCGCTTCGAATGTTAAAAAATAATAAAACTTTTGATTGCTAGTGGATTAGGTGCATAATTGGTTAATGATTTCGCGTCAGTAGTTAAATTCTCTAAAATCTTCAACTTTGACGATGATAAGTCGATTTGTAAAGTAGTATCTAACTCCAATGACTCTCGGCTTCTTCAAGAGGATTTAAACAAGTTTAAAAATTGTTTTGATTTTAATTAAAGAAATGTGAGGTTATCACTTTTTCAAGAAAACGTAATAATCCGGTCTATCTTTATTCCTTTTCTGAGATTCCTCTACGAAGAGTGAACAAAATAAAAAATTTGGGCGTGATTTGTGATAGCCAACTTGATTTTAGGGAACATATTGATTCATTGGTACACCGTGCAAATTTGGCTTTGGGTTTCAATAAAGGATGGTCAAAAAGATTCTCAGACCTGCACATTACTAACCTGGCAAATCCATTGAACTTATTTCAAGACTAATTTTCAGTCGGACTGAAGTCTGGTGGAGACTCTAAAAATTGGTATTTTTTCAGTCGGACATAAGTTCCGACATAAACTTGAACTTTTTGATGAAAGACTTCTTTTTGACATTGAAATTAAAAATGGTTTCAATGAACTAAATGCATACGAATGCATGTAATTGCGAGGTTTTTCCCAATATTATTTCCATTTCAAATATATTTAATGATATTTTATTGGGAGAGTTTTTAGAAAAATCTTTATTCCATTAACGTAATGCATTTTTCTAAGAAATTTTTGATATCTCGAGTCCGGTTTCTACTAATTACAATTCCGAGAAGAATTGATATTTTAAAAATAAATAAATACATATTTTTTTTATGAGAAAACTTTAGACATATTAATAATTTTATTAGAATCCCTTTTTTATAAAAAAAATATTCATGCATTCTTTTATGCGGCAAAAATTTCGTTGGTTCATCGTCAACGGTATTTTTATAAATAAAATGTCAGGACATTAGATGCCCACCTAAAAATTTAAAGTCTTCAAAATGGCGCCTGTAGACTGAAAATAAGTTTTGAAAAAAGTCTAATGGAGTTGTCGGATAAGTCTAATCTAAAAAATACAACACTTTTCAGTCTCACTTTTTTTGTGTTCAATTTTGCTCTTTTTTCAAGTGATAAAAGAATTGAAAAAATTTTAATTTTTTTTTTTTTTACTTCACAAACAATTGTCCGAAACGTAAAATATAATTTAGAAGTGAGAATTTCATGCATTTGCTTAGATTTTTAAATTCGATAAATTTACTAACTCTATTTATAAGAAAATAGAAAAGATACAAATGAATAAATAAATAGATCGAAAAAAGTAAATACACAACTATTATGCCAAAAAACGAATCCAAAGGCAACAGTTTTTTCTTTCTAAAATATAAGAATTATGATAACCGTGATCAGTTTGAACTCAACTTTCAAGGGAGAATGTTGCGTCCTCTGAAATTTGACAATGTCATGCGGTAAGGTCACATGACTTTTATTCGTTTCTTTTATAGTTTGAAATCGTTGCCAAAATTTCTGATGGTGCCGTGACTATCATTGGACTGTCCTATGGACACGATAATACATTTTTCATGGACTTTTTTTGGTGATATAGATGTCGACGACTTGTGGTTTCAACTACGTAACAGATTGCATAACATGACACACAACTCAAGAAACTATCGGTTTATTGAAAACCAAATTTAATGGACGTCTAATTGCACGTAGAGGTAATGTCAATTGGCCACCAAGATCTTGCGATTTAACACCATTGAATTTTTTATTTTGGAGCTACGTGAAAGATGAAAACATTAAGAACATTCCAAGAACAATATTGAACGCGTATTTCGTGAGGGCCGCTATTATGCAGAAATGTCATCAAAAATTTTGTCAAGAGAATCGATGTCTGCAAACGTAGTCGTGGTGGATATTTACCAGACAAATTGTAGTAAATATTGCCTCACACTCTAAACGAGTGTGCAAGAGGATACAAATTTATCGATTCGTCGTCGATCGCAGCATTTAGGACTCTGTACGTCCACCACGTGGAAAATTTTTGGCAAAATTTGAATGACATTGATCCTGGTGAGATGTGGTTTCAAAAGAATGGCGCTACATACTAAACAGTAACACAAACCATCGATTTATTCAAATTACGATTTGGCGATAATGTGATTTCGAGAAATGGCATTGTAAATTTCCCTCTAATAAAAGAGCAACAATTGACGGCTTGCAAGCCAACATTGCTGATGTTATTCTTGATATAAGGCCGACATTGCTCGAAAAACTGACCCAAAATTGGACTGACAGAATGCGCTTCGTCAAGAACGGTTGGGTGGCCATATGACCGAGGCCATTTTTAAATATTAATGCTATGAATTGGTCTTTCGAATAAGAAAAGATTTTTGTGTTATTTTGTGTTATTTTTTTACATTTAAATTGCTATCGGGCTTAAAAAACACTCTTTATTACTTACCAACTGGTAACATCGAACTGTAATATTCTAGTTTAGTTGGACTAATTGTAGATGATCTGAAAATATATCCATATTTTAATTTATATTAAACATTTTTATTAAATAATATAAGAATTTACTTTTTAATTGGTATACTAGTCGTTTCTATAGTCAAATTTTCATTCGTAATATATTTCAATACGATATTATCAACCAAATTCAACATTATAACCGAACTATGTATAATATTTCCAGAATAATATATATTTAATATCGGAATATCTCCATCATTATTTAATTCGCATGCTCCAAGTACGTTATCATAGAAATATGTGATGTTTTTATGTTGTAACATTAGAAGAACTAAATACATAATTAGAAATATTAAATTAAATATTTTCATTACAAAAAAAAAAAAACGAAATAAACTTACCATCATTCATTGAGACATCATTTTCTACAAAAATTGGATTTCCATTTCCTTTTCGAATTTCATTTTCCATATAATTTTTAAGTGATTCAAAACCAGATGGAATTTTCAAATATATATCACTTTGTGGGATAATATTTATATTCAATTTCAATTGATTTAAATCATCCGAATTTGAAAGTTCAGTATTCATAGCCCAAAATGATAAAATCATTGTTATAAATGGAATTGAAAACTATGGAAAATGAAGAAATAAACGTAAAAAAAAAGAAAAAAAAATTTATATTTGGTACTTGAATTAATTTTGAGTTCATTTCTGATAAAAAAAATATCGTCTAGTCGCTACACACTATAGAAGTGAATCGTCATTGCCATACATGTGGGATTTCGTTCTATTCTCATTTAAAACTTTCTCTTAACTATTCTCTTAATATTCATTTACGTATTAACGGTTTGAACTAGATTTTAAAACCTTTTTCATTGTATTCAATTTTATTCGGAATGATCACTTTTTCTCAAGCCGTGGACGTGGTAAGAACTTTAACAATTCATTTTGCATTAAAACAACTTTTAATCAAGCCGTGGACGTGGTAAGAATTAAAACACACTTAATTTCATTCTGTTCAACTTTTTTTTAATACCAGAATATTCCCAAATATTGTTAATCTTAAAAATCAATAAATTGTATTGAATCAGGATTATCTTTCTTTTAATTAATAATCCTACATACATACATGGAGAAAATAAGAAACAGGAGTGATTGAGGTTTGGTGGGCAAAGCGAGACAGGGCGAAACTCCTAGAAAATTCTCTAAATGGGGCTGATGAAAAGATCGGCTAAAGGCGAAGCACCTAGTTAATTGTTTAGAAATGCACAGTTGGCAAACGGAGTAAACTGGGGCGATGCCGCTAGTAATTTTTATGGAAGGTGTGATTAGCGAGAGCAGCGTAGTAAATTCTTTTAATAGTTGTATGAACCCCAATGCCAAAGCGGCGAGAGATAGAATTATGCGAGCTATTTTGTAATATTTGCCATGAACTCTGTATTACCGCTAACCAATTAAATCGTGTGTTACCTACCTCTACTTTAGGAGATATGAAAAGAATGAAATTGTATTGCCCCCAGTGTTGCAATGGGAAGATATGGGATTATGCTATCTTAAATGACCAGACGTACTGATATATTCAGTACAGGTGCTGATTTTCATGGATATGTACTGATTTAAAATTTGTACTGAATATTGTACTGATTTTGAAAATATTTCTAAATGTTATATTGAAATTCTGTCAATTTAACGCTAAAATGCATGGAGTTGAATTATGTACATATGTAAAAAATTCTAATGTAGACACGCTGCTTGAATGGCAGCGCGGTGTTTCAACACTAATCTAAACAGACAATGTGCGCTACGTAATCTGATCTGAAATTCTTATAACGTAAAATATTGTCATATAAATGTTGGTAGGGTAGACTTGCTGATTGGTATTAGAACTTGATACATTTTTAGTTCTTTATGTTATTTTTTTAATTTTATATATGGCATAATTAATATAAATATATTAAATAATTTAATTTTGTTGTTTTATTTCCTTAATAGCTCAAAACAAAAAATGTACTGAATTTGTCCTCAAAAAATCTAGTCAATTTATCTATAATAGACTGACCAGGGCGTTGTTTGTTTTTCAGAGAAAAATCGTTATCTTCAAATCTTATAAATCAATTTCTATAATTGGTTTTAAATAGAACATATTGGCCACCAACTTTCACAAGAAAATGATAACTTTTTAGCAAAAAGATACTTCTCGCGAATGCTGTTCTGTTGGCACAAAATATGACATTTTCAATTCAATAATATGCATTAGCTTTTACGATAAACAATGTGGAAATTATATGACTAACGCCATCAAGAACACTCAAAATTAATTCAAATACCCAGTACTAGGCGTATCAAAAAGTTCTCGTCTTTTGTTTTTCAGTATAATCTCCTCGATAAACTTAGTCAAACGCATTTCCAACTTATTATCCCTTCCGGATAATCCAATTTGTCTAATCCCTCAAAATAGGTATTTAAATCGTCGATAACTTCTGAGTTCGATGCAAATCTCATAGCCCCGAGCTATTCCTTTAAGTTTGGCAACAGGTAATATTAATCTAACGAATATAGATCTGAAGAATACAAAAGATGATTAACTAATATGCCATTTCTTTGCAGATGTCGTACGGTTGCGTTTTTAATCGATTACAAGCAAGCGGGGTACAGATCTTGCGAATAGATTTTTAACCTATAAATGTTTGTGTTAATTGTTCAAAATATATTCATATCTAATTCATTTTTACTTTTCGATCCACTAATCTGATATAATGAACTTTTTCGACAATTTCTTCAGTGATTTCCTTAATTAACCGACCTAATCGTTTTTCAACGTTAAAAGTTAAAATTTATTAAATCAATATATGATCACTTCATCGAAAGTGCAAGATCCCCATAGACAGGGTATAACATTTCTTTCTTTAAATTATTAAATAACAATTATAAACATTTATGTGCCTATATATTTCTTTCCTGCGTAAACCAATAGCCGAAAGCCATTTCATACGTAGAGCCTCATTTTTTGGAAACTTTAAAGCCAAAAAAAAAACATTTAAAACTGAAAATGCCGAGTTTTCAAAAATTTCGACGAATTTTAAGACTTGCCCCCATTTTAACCAAAAAATGTCTGTCACTGGTAGATGTCGTTAAAATTAAAATAAAAAAAAAAAGTGGGATTTGACGTTGCGGCCTGGATTCGAAAAAACGAATTTTTTACTAATTTATGAATTAACATAATTTCTATTTGATTACCAATAAGTAAATAAATACCATAAAAACTTTTTTTTATACGGCAAGAACGAAAATTCGCACATTTTAATAAAAAATATGTCAAACTTAGTTGTGAAAGAAAATTCCACGAATTTTTGGATGTTGTTTGTTATTACACCTAGAAATTAAACATTTTATATAGGAAATTTATTAACTTTGATTGTTTAATTCAAAAGAATTTGGTTTGGAATCCGAAACGCACTAAAAATTATAAATTAAAAAAATGCAATTTTTTCCCCTCCAAAATTTGACAGTGCGGCTTGAAAATCGTTGCTTCATGCACAGATATTGTAAAAACGAGTTAATGCCTACGCTTGCATGATATAATAAAATGCCGATACTAGCAGCGACATTCTATTATCAGATTGAGAACTTTTTGATACACCTAGTAATTGAAATTACAATGGACAATTTATCTACCATAAATAATGCATATAACCATTCACGTCTTATATAAATTATCTTTTTGTATAAAACAGCAAAACTTTGATGTGCCAAAATTTTTGGACTTTTTGTTGGATCAATTTGTTGATTTTGAATTGGTACATATGGAATATTAAGGCCAATATCTTTTGCAAAATCGACTGTGTCGATATGATCTTCTTGATTATTTTCACAACTAAAATTTAATATATATTAAAATCAAAATGAATTTTATGAAGGTTATGAAATATTCACTTAAGAAAAACTTCTTCTAACGAAGTATCAGTTATACTAATTGTTACTAATCCCAATCTTGTCATTGAATGTTCGAGTGCCGCAAGAAGTGATACATATTGTGTTTGTGAGTCATATGGTAAACTTATACATAAAGTTGGTTCAACAAAAGACTGAAAATAAGAAGAAATTTATATATTTTTATTGTAAAATGAAATTATTCAATATTCACACTCACTTGAACTTTTATATTTGGTATAAATTCTTTTATTAAATCTTGTGTTTTACTAAAATCGAATGTATCACCGACCAATAATTTTAAAACATATCCCGAACCATATGTTCTTTTCAATTCTAATGAAGTACCATTACAAATCACTTTTCCATGTGACATTATTGTAATTTCATCACCTAATACTTCTGCTTCTTCCATATGATGTGTAGTAACAAGAATTGCTTGAGTTTTTCTAGCTTGTAAAAGTATATTCCATAATTCTCTTCGAGATTCTGGATCTAAACCAGATGAGGGTTCATCAAGAATTATAATTCTAGAAAATATTTAAATAAAATTAAGTTAAAAGCCTGTATACACGGTCAAATTTAGCATCCGTCTTTGGAACGACAAACTAGATTGTATGAAAAGTTTCATCATGTGTACGCAGAAATTATAACTAATACTATGTTTCCATCTCCCTCATATCTCGCGATTTTGTAATACATACTATGTTTCCATCTCCCTCAAATCTCGAGATTTTGCGAGATTTCGTCAAATCAACATACAAATCTACTAGATTTCCCATACAAATAGAGGATTTCAAAATCTTGAGATTTCATCGAGACTTTGTTGAAATCTCATTCAAAATCTCGAAAAATTTTTGTGTCAACCCTGAAAACTTATTCCGCGCTATTCAGCCTGTATCAAAATTGGCAAATGGACGACCCTTTTCAATAATTTGAATTGCGCGCCTTTGCACGGTGTTTGAATTTGCTTTTTTTATTCAAATGATGTGCTCGCTGTTTTTTTTGTAATATTTTAACAAGCATGAATTTCGTCTACTTTCACACAAAAATATAAATTTAATTTAATTTTTTGTTCCGGCGGAGCAGAACAAATTTTAACATTGAGAACGAACAACAATGCAGAATAATCTTCTGCATCAATTTTAGATAGATCCAAGCTTTCTTCATTGTTATCTGTCTAAATTTAAATATGAACTTCTTTATATTCCTCACCTTTTTGGGTGATATAGAATAGAACAGGCAACTAAACGGTGCTATACTTACTTTGTATTTCCAGTTATTGCCATTCCTAAGGAAAGTCTTCGTTTCATTCCACCAGATAGATTTTTTCCAACTTCATTAGCTTTTCTCTCTAAATTAAGTTTTCCCAATAAATTTGAAGCTGTTTCTTTGGCTTGTTTTTTACTAAGTCCTCGTATCTATTCAATAAAAAAAAATATTGTGAATTAAAAAAATTGTTTAGATATATAAAAAACAAAACTATTTTACTTGTGCAAAAAATTGAAGATGTTCCAAACATGTTAAATATTGCATAAATATGCTATGCTGTGGACAATATCCTATTAAATGTCTATATGAAGATACATCTCTTTTTCCATCAACAATAATATCACCTCCGGTCTTTTGAACAGATCCTTAAATATGAACAATAAAAACATGTTTAATCCTAAACAATTCATATTTCTGTTAGGTGTAAAAAAAAGTTCTGAGCTTTCTTTTCGATTTAAAAATAGTAAGAAAACCAAAAATTAAAATCAATGAAACTTTCTTTGTATACTAATATCTTCCCTTTCCCTCCTTCCCCAACGCTAATGATGATAATATCACTTTATACTTCATTCGATGCCTTACGAATGATATGTGATGCTTGCTTTAAGCATATATCTGCAGTGTTCGAAAATAAGAAATTGGCTACAGAGCCACCAGCTGTCCATTATGTGCTTTGTAAAATGCCTTAGCTATTTCATTGTCGGTTTTTTTGTCAGTTTATCTATGGCAGTGATGTCAGTGAAGTCTAATACCCTTGACAGTGTATACTGACAAAGTTTGTCAGTGCACTGGCAAATGAAAATTAAATGAAAATGGAATTTTCTGATTTGTAAATAATGAGATCACATAAACCAAAAAATAAAATTTGGGTTGTTGAGTAAATCCAAAACGTGTTAACCTATTCTTTCCATTTTCGAAATTGGATCGGAATATACGCATATACCAAATTTGGTTGAAATCGGTTGAGCTGTTTCCAAGTTTTATATATTAAGATTAATTGAAAAACTAATTTTCGAAATAACGGCCATTATTACCTAGAATTTTCTGCCACTTGTTACGTCATTTGCGGATTTTATTGCTATAAAAACGTGGCCGTTAAGAGGCCAAATAGTCATCAGTCAATAGTTTCATCAGATTTTAGAAGCTTATAACAAATTCTTCCTTCAATATCCCATCAAACACAGAGCAGTAATTGCGGTAATTTATGACATTAAATATGTAGATAGTCTTTAAGACTAAAATCTCCGTTACGAAATTTGGCAAACCATTTTTAACACGTTAAATGACTTACAGAGTTAAACAGAATTAGTGCATATAGTTCTCCATTTAGTTAAACTTTTATGCACACCCTTATAGTGCTTATAAACGGTTGAAACTTATGTAATTCCAAACATCAATGTCGGAGTTACGAACTGCTAAATTGGTCAGAAAATTGTTTTAAAATATGATTTTTAAATCTATGAATTCTGCAGCCCAGAACTTTATATCTAATACAATTTCTTACCAATAATTGTATTAATTGTGGTCGTTTTTCCAGCTCCATTATGGCCTAAAAGCACTGTAATTCGTTTATTTTTAATGTTCATATTTAATTGATTGATAACCAATTTCTCTTTGCCTAAAAAAAGAAATGTTAATATATGACTAAAATTATTCATTATAGTAATTTACCACGAAATGTTTTAAATATTTTTGTTAAATTTCGAATTTTTATAGCTGGCTCTGGTTGTAAAGGATCTTCAACATTTTGATTGGGTTCAATGCCAACTTTTGAGTAAAATGATGGCTTAAATTATATGAAAATTTTCCATTTTAATAATATTTATAAAGAATTGTATTCATTATACACGTGGATATTAAGGAATTACGATACTGTAGCATATTCAGAAACTCTTAAAATTGAAGGTGCAAAAAGTCTAAAATGTCTTTAAAAAAATAACCAAAACTGCTATCCACAAACTGTATATTCGCTGTTATCGTAACGATCCGATAAATGCCTAAATTGCTATTCTGAAATCATGTCTGTATAACTGCTCCTGTCAAATCGAGTTTATCTTTTCGATTGGGTTTGAAATCTCGAAAATGAACTAAAATTCCAAATTCTGTATTAATAACAGGAAAATTGAAGTGAAAATTATTGAAAATATGTTCAAAGCAGATAAAAATTAAATCAATAATTTCGTAAAAGTTTCATATTTTCACCTGGTTCTTTTCAGTAAAATCTTTAAAAGCTTCGACGTGACACTTTATTAGGCCTAAGTTGATCATTAGAATGAAGGAAATAATTTTATAAAAGAAAATTAATGTAATTTAAAGATTATTTCTTTAAAAAAAAAAGACAAAACATGGGAAATAGTTTAATAAATAGATTTCAGATAAAAATTTTACATATGTCACGTGTTTTGGTTTTAATAATTGGTTTTATAATTTCAATGATACAAAAATATTTTTCTCGATCAGCTGTTTAAACACAGTGTTTCAATTTCCATTCGTTCGAATGAAGAGCTATCTATTTGTTACTTTCATTGAACATTTTTCGTTCACTTTTAACTTCAAAGTTGGGAATTAGTATTAAATTTCACTGACAACCATAGAACCGCTTTTCATGCAAAATCAAAAAAAAGGTCAGTTTTTACTTATTCCACAAGAAGTGAAAACTGCGAGTAATATAAATAAAACGTCAATAAATCGGTCAATAATGGACAGATTTTCATGAAACTTAGAATGTACATTCTGGATAGGCCATTTGAAAAAATGTAATATGTCTCAGTGGGGGGTTGCGGCGACACAAAATAAAATACCGTCGATAATTCGGTCAATAATAAGCAGATCTTCATGTAACTTAGAATGCATTCTGGATAGAACTGAAAAAATAGGATATGCCTCCATTCAGTTGAGGGTTTCGGGGGCCGAAATAGAAAAACGTCAATAATTCGGTCAAATTGAAATTAAATTTACTTTTATATTATAGAAATAACGCGACCAAAGTCGTCGGTAAATGAAAGCAAAAATTTAATAAAAAAACAAATTTTCAGACTTCTAATTGTTGACATTCCCCCATAAACGGCGAATTGATTTTACGAGAGCGAAATAGATTCAGTATACCAACTTAGACGTTTATACAGAATTCTCTGTATTGAAAGTTACGGTTACATAGCCATACGATTTGAGAATACGGCAGCACTTTGAACGAATTAAACTTTTAAACGCAATTTTCTCAAAACTATGCTTTCGAAAACGATGTACACGAGTTCTAAGATTGTAATCTATCAATTGACTTGAAATTTGAAACTTATGCCAATTTTAGTGAGAAAAATTGCGAAATTAATTCAAAAATTTTTTTTTTCTCATCAGCAAAACGTAAATTTATGTCCAGAAATTAATAAAATCAAATTTGTAAATTTTCCGGAATTAATCAATCGAAACTTTCACAATATCGTAACCCCTTAGATCATATCTTTTCGTACGTGCTTAACCCCTTAACGCACAATTTTTTTTTATTTAAGAAAACACATTCTAAAACCTTGTTTTGGCAAAAAATAAAAAAAAAATAGAAAATCAATCAGAATTTTTCGCTGCCAGAGAAATACAACCGCTCGAATTACCTCGAGTGTGCGCATTTTGACCCGTTTAGCGCGCTCGAATTAAACGGAGTATGCAAGTTAAGGGGTTAAATTGATTATGCCACTACAAACGGAAAAGCAAAACATACGTTTTAGTTTAAGCAGCCGGTTATTAGGACATGGTTTGATTAATTGATTAATTGTATAATCAAAAATTTGTTCAATATTTTGATTATTCAACCGAAAACTGATTGTTTCATTTAAGAAAAACAAAACAGAATAAAATTGGAGAGAGAAATCCTACGAGAGTATGAATAAATTTTAAATTCACTTCTCTTTCTAAATTGTTATTTTTACAGCAAAAATTTTGCTAATATAATAGAAACCAATTAATCAATCATGCCCTACCGGTTGCACTGATGATATACGTTGTATGATGTTGAAACATGAATGAAAGAATACAAGATTACGCCAATCCATATTTCAAATTGGATTTTTCTGCGCACCTACGTCATTCCAAACCCGAAATACATTGTTTGTGTGAAAAATCACTACTGTATATGAATGAAATCGGGTCACATGTGATGTCATAAAAATATGAAAATGAATATTCAAAATGGCCGACATGCGCACGGCGTAATCTTGTATTCTTTCATTCATGATGTTGAAACATTGTTCAACAAAAAACCAATGTATAACACCTGCTTTTATTAAGGCATACGTTTTGTTTGATCGTGTGCGGGCAAAATATTGTATTATTATAACTATTTTTACCTGAAATATGAAATAAAATGGTTTACGTACACCACCCTTTCCGGGAAATATATATGATAAATAAAGATATAATAATAAATAAATCACAGTTTGTCCAATCATAAGTGCATAAATGGTAATTAGTTTATATGAATTTTCAGTTATATTTATGAATAAATTCTCGACGGAAAAGTCACGCTCTTGAAAAAAAAAAAATTAATGTATAGAAAATTTTGTAACTTTCATCTTATTTTTTAAAAAATACTTTTGTTAGAAAAAATTTGAAAAGTTGTCATTGCCTCTAGGAATACGTTCGCACTTAACATGAATGAAAATTTTGCAAATATACTTCCTTCAATTGAGAACAACACCGATGGTACTAGATAAGATATGAAACCTCCAACTTTTGCATAGAAAACTGCAAAAAAAAAAAAAAAAAATTATATCAATTTTAAAAGATTTCCTTACAAAACAAAAATAAAAAAACTAGGTGTAACAAAAAGTTCTCGGCCTAAAAATAAAATAATCACCCCTATTCTCACATAGGCGTTACGTTAGTTTATTCGATATTTACTCGATCGGCACTCGATAGTCCATTTTCGCTGTTCTTGAATACGCAACGTTTCATTTGAGTTCAACTTGGAACAACGCGTGCCAACGCATTCGATTCTATTCGATATTTGTTGTTCTGTGATTCGTCGAAATGTAATTTTTAAGGTTAATCTATTCACTTTAGTTTCGTTGCGTTTGCTGCAAGTTTAATAAAGACTGATGGTTGAAAATGTTGGTAAAGAGTTTGGTAATTGTATTTTAAATATAAAATAACGAAATGAATTCTTTAAATTAGGAGTCGAAATAAAAATTATACAAACACTAACTGGCCAATTCAATATACTAATCGACACAATGAAAGAGCATCCTGACTTGGCTAAGGGTCACACGCGAATACCAATGAAAGAATCTATCAAAAGCATTCTTTACTCACGTAGCAAATTTATCTCCTCCCGATTAGCAAGTAAGTTGGAAGCATTAAATCCATTTTATTGATCCAATAGCTTACAAAAAATTGCTAATGAAGAAACAAACACAACCAGCTGATTTTCGACATGCGATGCTTACCGTTTCTTTAACCAAGAAACGTAGCTAATTCGCCGTTTTTGAGAATACTGATCACGTTGCGAATCGAATCGTATGTGTTACGCTTACTCGCCTAACGCGGTATCTTAGAACAGGGGTGAATATACTATATATATTATTTTTCACAGTATAATCTTCTGCAGATGCTCAATACATTTCGTCAAACGCATTTCCAACTTTATTACTTATTACTTCCGGATAATACGATTTCTCTAATTCTTCCAAATAGACGTTTATATCTTCGATGACTTCCGAATTCGATTCAAACGTCCTATCCCCGAACCATTTATTGAAGTTTGGAAACAGATAATAGTCCAATAGACATAAACCTGAAGAATAGAGAAGCTGATTAACAAATTTGCCATTTTGAAGATGTCATACGATTGTGTTTTTATTCGATTACGATCAAATGTGGCATCCATCTTGCGAATAGTTTTTTCATTTATATTCACATTCATATGAGATTACTACAATGTCAGATATCTAATGTATTTCCACTTTTCGATTCCCTAACTTGATATAATCGATTTTGTCAACAATTTCTTCAGTGGTCACCTCACCAAAATCATAAACCCTTATACGACCACGTTTAAATTTATTAAATCAATATCTGATCATTTCATCGAATGTGCAAGATCCTCATAGACAAGGTATTACTTTTATTTAATTTCCTCACTCGTTTACCCATCTTAAAACAAGAATCTAGTCACTAATTACACGCTGTCGAAGCTAAATTAATTGAAAGATCGATATGAAACATTACACGTGTTCATATGATAGTAGTACCATTTAAAAATGGTTAGACTAATAACGACATCTACTATTGCGTCGAGAACTTTTTAATACAGAAACTTTATAATTACCTGAATTAAAACAAAGTGAAATCAAATATGTATAACTCATAGCTGAAATTATGAATAAAAAAAATAATATTGAAATATATGATATTCCAATTAATCCAATAGCTTCATAAATACTGGAAACTATTAATGCAGTTATCATAAATATTAGATAAATGAAAAATCTTATCATATAAAATGTTATTCCATTCATATAATTAAATGGTGTTGCTAAGACAAGAAATTCCTTAAAAAAACAAATGATTTTATTCATTTTGAATTATTTTCAATTAATTTATATTTACTTTAATTCCATCCTGTTTCTCTTCAACCCATGGAACTAATAAAGTACTTAATAGTAATATATATAAAAGTAGTATAAAAATCATTCCAAATGAGACCATACGAGAATCATCAATATCATTGAAAGCTTGCCTTGGAAATGGTGATACAGTCATCTAAGTGCAGAAAAAAAGACACGTGTATTTAAAAACGTAACAAATAGTTTTAATAAACAAACTGAAATTTTCGCTTCATTGGCTCCAAAAAGTTGTACAAAATTTTTATCAATAGTATATTGCAATATAAAAAAGCCCGTGGAAATATAGTTGTCATAATCTGAAATTATAAAAAATTAATCTATTATACAATAGTATAGGGCTGTATAGGGTGATCGAATTTGAGTTTCCTAAATTGGCAGCACTGTAAATTAAGCAGCTGTCACTAAGCACTCGTTTTCAAAGTGTCAAATGTCAGTTTGCAACAACACATTTACGAAATGGATCACTTAACTACCGCTCAGATGAGGCACATTTCCACCTCTCTGGGTGTGTTAATAAGACAATTGCCGTATATGGGGAGATGAAAATCCTCATGAGATTCACGAGACAGCATTACATGGCCAAAAAGTGACTGTTTGATGTGCACTGTGGTCAGGCGGTGTCATTGGTCCTTACTTTTTTGAAAACGATCAAGGTCAGACTGTAACAGTCAATGGTGAGCAAGCGTAGGCATTAACTCGTTTTTACGATATCTGTGTCTGAAGCATCGATTTTCACGCCGAACTGTCAAATTTGGAGGGGAAAAAAATTGCGTTTTTTTAATTTATAATTTTTAGTGCGTTTCGGATTCCAAACCAAATTCTTTTGAATTAAATAATCAAAGTTAATAAATTTCCTATAAAGTGTTCTGGGTGTAATAACAAACAACATCCAAAAATTCGTGGAATTTTCTTTCACAACTAAGTTTGACATATTTTTTATTAAAATGTGCGAATTTTCGTTCTTGCCGTATAAAAAAAGTTTTTATGGTGTTTATTTACTTATTGGTAATCAAATAGAAATTATGTTAATTCATAAATTAGTAAAAAAAAATCGTTTTTTTTTAATCCACGCCGAAACGTCAAATCCCACTCTTTTTTCATTTTGATTTTAACGAAATCTACCAGTGCCAGTCATTTTTTGGTTAAAATGGGTGCAATTCTTAGAATTCGTCGAAATTTTTGAAAATTCAGCATTTTCAGTTTTAAATGTTTTTTTTTTTGGTTTTAAAGTTTCCAATAAATGAGGCTCTACATATGAAATGGCTTTCGGCTATTGGTTTACGCAGGAAAGAAATATATAGGCACATAAATATTTATAATTATTATTTAATAATTTAATTTTGTAAGTTTAAGAAAACTTGATTTTTGTAGCAATCAAACGCAAACATTTTTTGGCAATTCGGATGTTCCAGAATGCATGAGCTTTTGGCCCATTTGCAATGTTGCCCCTCCGAATTCATGTTTTTAACGCCAGCACTACGCCGCACACATAAGCAATGAAATGCAAGTGCATTCCAAAAGTGCTTCAATCAAACGCAAACATTTTTTGGCAATTCGGATGTTCCAGAATGCATGAGCTTTTGGCCCATTTGCAATGTTGCCCCTCCGAATTCATGTTTTTAACGCCAGCACTACGCCGCACACAAGCAATGAAATGCAAGTGCATTCCAAAAGTGCTTCAATTTCCCCTGCGAAAGGCCTATCCATATTTTCCCTAATCTAAGATGGTGAGCGATATAGGCGCATGATAACAGATTATTTCTGGCAAGAAATCGAAGATATTGATATGGAATATATGTGATTCCAACAAGATGGCGCAACTTGTCACACAACGAGTGTAACGTTGGATGGTTTGTATGAAAAGTTCCCAGGTTGCATTATTTCACGTTTTGGTGGCGTCGAGTGGCCGTCAAGATCATGCGGCTTAACATCGTTGGATTTCTTTTTGTGGGATTACTTCGTGTCTATGACAGCAAACGAGAAACGTTGGACCACCTAAAAAACAACATCCGCCAAATTATTGCCGAGATACCGCCCGAAATTTAAGAAAAAGTCATCGAAAATTGCCTCGAAAGGATCGGCTGGTGCAGAAGGTTCAGAGGTGGCCATTTAATTGATATTATTTTTCATAAATAATGAAATACATAACATTTGTGATTAACAAAATAAAATAAGTATATTTCGTTAAATTTGGATGTTTTATTTTGTTTTAAAGTTCGGAAACTGAAGTTTTTCATTGAATTGAATTTCGCTTAAAAATCGCATAAAAATAATTCAAATGCATTATGAAAATGAGCGATATGTAAAAACCACATTTCTTTAAAAAAAAATAGTCTTTTCTGACGAACATCATTTCTATTTGGCTACGTTAATAAGCAAAATTGTCACATTTGGGTTTCTGAAAATCCAAGAGTGATCAAAAATTTTGTCAAAAGAATCACGCATTATCACGTCAAAAAGCCCGCAGCCGTATCAGGGAGACAGCCTACCGCCACATTTATTTTTAATTTTTTCATAATTACATTTTGTTAGAAATACTGGATTTATAATTAGATCACTGATTTGTCTAAAAGTCAACTTATAAACTTGGAAACTCGATTTTCGAGATATCCTAAGTGCCGGATTACACGCGGTAGAAATCTACCGTCAAGTTTTGGGTAGAAAACTACCAAACCGATTAGACGAGGAATGTTTACAACAGTCTTTTATACAAGCTACACAAGGAGTGTATTAGTGTGTGTGAGCACAGCATCATTCGTTCTTAAACCGTCAAACTGTTAGGATCTACTCATAGAGATACATTAACTAGAGATATTAATTTCCTGTCTCACGTGGGCCGACAGAGGGAATATGAAACTTGGGTTTATTTGTATGAAAAATAAAAACAACACAAATTTTAAATGCTAATTGAGGGGAAACCAAGTTAAATTATTATATCGTATTGGTTGAGCGGCTAGTCGTTATCTCCGAAACTTGGAAAACTTGGGCTTCTATCGTTTGGAGTAAGCGAGCGAGAAGATAAAATAGTGACCATTTCTCCTATATAATTTTGTATGAAAATGAGGGAAATGAAATCTCCAGTTAATGTATGTATCTCTATGGGTAGATCTTCTGCCTCACCCCCAACCCACCGATACCTATATCTGCGGTAGAATTCTACCCAAAAAACACCGCGTGTAATCCGGCATTAAGGATATACATTTTCAGAGACAGATATTTTCTTTACATGCTGTGACACAGACCAATTTAAATAATTAATTAGACAATATTAAAGTCATTCACCTTTAATTCCAACAACTTGTTTATCATTGAGATATAATGAATTTGATGTAATGCCATTTGTTGAACTTATTGTATATTTAAGATCTTGATGATATGAAGTTGATGAGAAATTTAAAAATGATATAGCAAAACTTCGTGTTTTTTTCTTTTGTTCAAAATATAAATGCATATCAGTTTCATCATCGAAACTGCGTATTCCTGTAAAAGAAAAAAAAAGAAGAATCGTTAACAAGTTAATATCCAATTAGAACTGAAACAAAATTACTTTCTCCAGTGATTGAAAGATCCAATCGAACTTTTTCCATGAGTTCATCAATCAAATTTGTAGAAGGCGAATAACAAATGACATCATCATTTTCGCCACTCAATAGACTTCTTAGAAATTCCTGGAAAAATGAAAAAATTTTAACAATTAAAATGTGTCTTTCTTTATTTCAATAAAGGTGAGTTAAACGTTGTCTTCCTGACTTCTAACCAGACTTCTAACCAATATATAGACGACGATGACGTCTTAACTACTAGTGTGTGAAAAATCGCGTAGCTACCGTGGAGCGAACTGCTCCAGTCGCACGAATCATGGGGGCGCAAAACTAGAAAGGGTGAAGTAAAAATTTGTGAAAAATTTTGTATTAAAAAAATTCAGATTTCCTATAAACCTGAAACCTTCCTGCGATGATTATTTCTATGCGTTACAAATGTAGTGAACAACTAATATACTCTGTGGTACTACCTACCATAGAGCATAAAAGTAACTTTTTAAGCGATAACTCGATAACAATATTAAATTGTTAATCCCAATATACTAGAAATCTAAGAAATTCTATTACACTTTTGATACCCAATTTTTCCAGAATACGAAATTTGGAAAATTTTTATTAATAACGTTAAAGTAATATAACACAAAATAACAGCAAATCGTAGAATAGACCCTAATATTATATTATATGTTTGTATTGTGCCCAAAAACTAGTCGGAATTTTTCGATTTAAATTACGCGGGTAAATATTTTCGCTCAATATTTTTTTTTTTTCAAGTTGGTAGGGCTGTTAGTGACATCTGTGACAAATTACATGTCAATATCATCATTAGTTTTTAGTTTACGTTTGGTTTTGTGAACATGCTTCAATGCGCGTGGCGATCCACGTTTGATCTCTTCAATCGACTCAAAACGATTTCCGCGGAGTGGTCTCTTGAGCTTTGGGCACAGCCAGAAGTCACACGGTGCTAAATCAGGCGAGTACGGTGGTTGTGGAGCGACATGAGTGGAGTTTTTGGCGAAAAACTCACGCTCTTTTTCGAAAAAATTGAGGAATTTCGGCACCAAACGCGATTTGACTCTTCTGAGGCACAAATGATCCTTCAAAATTGCTTGCACTGATCCAATTGATAATCCAAGCATGTCGGCAAGGTCTCGAATTGTTAATCGACGATTTTCGAGCATAAATTCTGTGATTTTCTTTATGTGTTGCTCATCAATTGACGTCGATGGTCGTCCAGAGCGTTCCAAGTCATCAACACGTTCTCTGCCTTCTTTGAAGTCTTTGTACCACTTGTAAACATATTTCTGTGACATAGTCTCGTCACCGAAGGCCTTTTGTAACATTCGATGCGTTTCAGCGGCGGCGTTTCTTTGCTCAACAAAATTCAACATCGTAAAAATTGCCAAATTCACATTTCTTTGTTCACAAAACCAAACGTAAACTAAAAACTAATGATGATATTGACATGTAATTTGTCACAGATGTCACTAACAGTCCTACCAACTTGAAAAAAAAATATTGAGCGAAAATATTTACCCGCGTAATTTAAATCGAAAAATTCCGACTAGTTTTTGGGCACAATAGTATTTCAGCTACAAAATAATTAGTAGTTACTAGTACAGGATTATAAATGTTTTATTATGTCCTATTATAGGGGTACTATCAGAAGGTATATTAGTTTTGTCACTAAGTGTGTAACACATCGCAATAATCATCGTAGAAAGGTTTCAAGGGTATAAGTCCCTGTAAACGATCAAATTTTTTGTACAAATTTTCCGTGTTTGTCAAATTATTTGCTGGTATGCAGATTTGTTTGACGCGTTTGTCAAACTTACATTGTGTAAGTGTTTTACGTGTTTGATGGAAATCTTGATTACGGCGTCAATCAAAAAAATTGATCGTTTACAGAGTCCTTATGGTTGTGCAGGGATTCAAAAGTTATATAGATTTATGCATGTCCGTTCGTCCGCGTTCAAGATAACTCAAAAGCGCGTTATTCGATTTTGTTCAAATATAAAATGTGAGTTGGTTATTCCTTTTCTGGATTTGGTATTGTATTTCAGCAATATCGACTAAGAGGGAGGGAAGTTATTAAACAAGAACCAGGGTGACCAGAAAGCTTTGTCGTTTTTTATATGGTTTTTCGGATTTATTTGGATAATTTGTGAAGCAATTTTGTTCAAATTAATTATGTTGATTAACTACATAAATAGACGATAGTATGCTAAATTTCAGTAAAATCGGTTGAAAATTTAAACAGTAATATATATATATATATATATATATTGAAAATACATTACAATAACTGCTTCATTGTAACTATTTGAACTGTCTATAATCAAATATAATTGTAAGAAATTGTAGAAATACGAATTAATATATAAGGTCTGTTTTATTTGCCACTTGCTCTGGAGTAGAGCAAATTTTTACATTGAAAACAAAAACAACAAAAGAGCAAATCCTACACTACTTTCAGACCAGAACAGCGATTCAGGCTACATTTGTCGACATTCGAAGTCACTTTTCCAAGACACCACATATGGTTGATAATATGCGTCAGAATGAGTGCAAGTAAATGTGTATCTAGTCATTGAATTCGAAACATATGTTTTTATTATTCGGAGAATACATTGTCATTTTTTGTTAATTTTTTTTTTAACTAAAAAATTTTTTTTTTTGCTAAAATTATTATTTTTCTAAAAGAGTAAAATAATTTTATTTAGTTTAGTGCTAAATAGTACTAAAGTAAAAATTAATTTAATTGAGAATTAATCGTTTTTATTTAAAATTAACGAAATCTTTTATACAATTTACTAACGGAAAAATACTGACTAGCTCCAGAGCACGTCAGAAAAATTGGTGGGAAAAAATTTCCCGACGGTAGAAATAATTTCCTTTTCGAAATTAGATTTAGCGAGATGGCAAACCCTTTTTTTCATATTAGGGAAATTTTTCAAAAATGGTGGCAATAAACGTCGACAAATGTATGCCTGAATCGATGTTCAGGTGTAACTATCACACCCCAAATTAGTTCAGTTTTCTCCCATAAAAAGTGTATTAGCTAAAAGTTTCTCATTTAATTACAATATGGTTGCTAAGCAGCGCTACAAACATTTGAATTAAAATTTTCTCCTACTCCTGCTCGTTTTATTTGCCACTTACCCTGCTCCAGGGTAGGGTATGGCAAATAAAACAGACCTATATATACAAAAATTTGATTTATACATTCCTTAAAGCATTAATGACTTAAAGTTAAGCTATAAACAATTAAAACCACCAACTAATGGTTACATTAATAATCAATTTAGAACCACAACTCATAATCAAAATGAAAACGTTGCAATCTTTGGTGTTTCCGGATTGATAAAAAAAAAAACTTGTTTATAATTTTAAAAATATGATTTTAAACTATTCAAAAGAATAAATAAAAATTACTTGCTCATATATTAAAAAGTTTAGGCCAGATTTTGTTTATATAATAAATATAATAAACAAATAAAAATGCTGAAAAACTTATCTCGTATAAAAAAATAGCAATAATTTAATGCAAAAATTGGACGTTTTTATACTGGAAATGTTTACAAGTTGGCCAACTGTTCAATTGCGACAAAAAAAATCTGCAAAAGCTGCAAAATACACTGTAATCGGTTCGACATAAATGTTTATGCCCTATGGTAGGTACTACCAGAGGGTATATTAGTTTTGTCACTCTATTTATAACACATCGAAATAATCGTCGTAGAAAGGTTTCAAGGGTATAGTTGTGTCGGGAATCAAAAGTTATATCGATTTCTGCATGTCCGTCCGTCCGTCCGTATACAAGATAACTCAAAAATGCGTTATCCGATTTTGATGAAACTTAGAATGTGAGTTCCTTATTCATTAACCTGGTTTCTTATTGCATTTGAGCAAAATCGATCCAGGGGGAGCAAAGTTATAAACGAAAAACCATGGTGACCAGAAAGTTTTATCGTTTTTTTGTTTATGGTTTTTCGGGTTTAATTGGAAAATTTGTAAATCAATTTTGTTTAAATTAATTACATAGGTTAACTACATAAATAGACGATACCATGTTAAATTTCAATCAAACCGGTGCAACGATAAAAGAGAAAGAATTAATCCTAGGAGAACATAACCCTCTTTACAAGTTTTTTTTGATCTAATTCACCGATTTGAACAAAATGTACAGATTGGACTTATGCTAGCAGGGTCTAGGTTATCTGCAAATTGGAAGAAATTTTGATAAGAAGGAACAAAGTTATAAAGAAAAAATCTTGAAATAATGTAAGTTTTGACAGTTTTTCTGCCCCATTTCCACCATAGGGCATCGAAAAATCGGCTATAGGTCGATTTTAAGTTACTATATGTTTTTTCATAAATATTGGGTAATTGAATTAATTTTGAGAGTTTATTTTTTATAAAAAAAAAAAAGACAAAAATGTGTTTTTTTTAAAGAAAGATATATTATAATACTTTATTCAAAGGATTGTTCATCGTTAGTTACAATTTTTTCCTATTTTTCCAACAAAAACTATATTCCGTGCTCAAAACAAAAAGAGTCTCCTTATTTTCAAACAATCCATCAAGACATTTTTTGATATCTTCATGAGCTTCGAAATGTAGCATCAATTGAAACAAATGATAGTGAATATAGCGGGTAAGGTAAAACGTGTCATTCAAGTAGGCTTTGAACATTTCCTTCACAAATTTTGGAATGTGATGGCCGAGCAAATTTGATGGGCAGGTGCTAGCTTGTTTTATCTTTGAATCGTCTCTAACCACACGACTCCATTGGACTTATTTCAAGACATAATTTCAGTCGGACTGAAAAAAAGTCTAATGGAGAGTCGAAAATTTGGACTTTTTTGTCAGTCCGACTGAAATTATGTCTTGAAATAAGTCCAATGGAGTCGTGAGGTAAATTATAGATTCCCAAACTTTTTTTGGTATGTTTTTTTAGTTAACATATTTGTGACTGCACTAAACCCAAGTTTCCCTAAATATGATAAAAGAAATGCAATTATAAACTTCACTACTAAATAATCCATAATCCAGTATGAAGTGTAGGACATCTACTTTTCGTAGGTAGTTTCATTGAATCTTTAATTTCAATTTAATTCAATTAAAATTTAATTCTTCTTGTAATTTTGTAGTTTCTTCTGTGTTTGTACATGAAAAAGGTTCAAAAACTAAATCTGATACGTTCATTTTAAGAAAGTCTTCGAATCGTTGATTGAACTCAGAATGGTTTTGTAGGCAAAGAAAAATGAAATGTGAAGAACTAATATCTGGATTTGAACCAGAGTCTCATTAGTTTCTAGAAACGTGAGATCTAAACAGACTGGACTTGACATTGTAGTTATAATCTGTTCAATTTCTATTAATTCGATATTATTTAAACAATACAACAATTATTCTAAATATTATAATTTTAAAACTTATCACTATCCATGTCAAACGCCTATAACTCCTACACATTGTCTATGTTTCCATCGCCTTCCAAATGCATCTGCGACTATTACAAACCCTAGATCAGGCATGTCAAAGACGCGGCCCGCCAATACATAAATTGCGGCCCGCCGAGACTTGAAAATTTTGAAATATCAAGCTTTAACACTTGAAGCTGGAAAGTTTGAACTTTTCGGTTGATGCTGGCGCGAGGCGTCAAATGAAAAAACCGAACGGTGATTAAACACAAGACGATCAAGACAAAGTCCAGTGTTTGCTCAATCGTTTGCGAATGAAAGTGGATTTTGGTTTTTATTCATGTAGGATGGCTATCAGATGTAAGAAACATGAATCAAGTGGAGAAAATGCCGATATGATCATTGTTAACTTACGGACTATCGAGAATGTAAACATGTTTATACAGCTGCATGATAACATTCGAAATAAGTCCTATGTAAACATTAGATTGCGGCCACATAAGCTCTACGCTTACTACGCGCACTTTCGAAGATGAGAGCAACGATAAATTTAAGCGTGTAATTAAATGGAAGGGGCTATATAGCCGAGTTCGTTGAAAGCAGGATACGATAGAAAAAAAGAGATGAATTAAAATTTAATTCTTCGCCTCTTCCGAAAAAGAAGGCCATGATTTCTTTTTTCAATTGTGAAAAAATTTGTATTTGTTTTTGTGAATTAACCAACAAACTAGCGGAAATGTAAATGTGTTCAACGACAAGAGTGATATCCGGTATGGACACTTTTCGCTCACCGTTTTCGTTCCTCGTGGAAAGCGCAGAACTTATGTGGCCGTACACTTAGCCATGATTGTAGGATGGCTATCAGAGTTAAGAAAAATAGTTAATATAGAAAAAACGCCGACAACGATCTTGATTCAGCCAGTTTAGTTTTGATCGTCGTTGAAAAAGTACAAAATAAAAAAGTTGAATTCATTAAAATAAAAGTATTTTTAATCATTCTAAAAATCGTATTTTATTAATTTTTTGAACTTTGAAAATATCCGGCCCCCAACCTAATACAAAATAGATCATGTGGCCCGTAATATCATATGAGTTTGACATGCCTGCCCTAGATGGATCCAGCGACCATCAGAGGGCGGCGGTATCTCTCACTTCGAGAAATACTGGTCTAAAATCGACAAATCTACAAGTATTTTCAGATACAGAGCATATTCACAGTAAGCTTTCACAAGCAAACGATAACTTTACATTTTTCTATATCGATTGAGGCAAAAACGTAATGCTTTTTGCAAATGCTGTGTCGTTGGCAAGAAAGTCGACATTTTCAATTCAATAAAGAACTACTTTTGCACAACACTCTACCTAAATGGTTTTATACTAAATATTCAAATTTTGACAGTACATTAATATATTATTAACTTTCCCGATAAATAATGTGGAAATAATATCACTTCCTAGACAACATTCAAAATTATTTCAAGTATCCAATATCAATTGTTAAAATGCATCAAAAATAAAAAAAAAAAACACTGAAACCTTTTAAACGTGATCGAAATTAATAAAATATTTCAAATTAGGTTACCTCATCTTTTTGTTCGTAAATAATTTCTGAAGATTCAGTCACAGAATATGTTGCTTTTAAATATATTGTTAATATTGACATACAACCAATTAATATTAACAATGTTGATTTCCAATGAAATTTTACATATTTATAATTTTTCCAAAAAAATATCAAAAACATTGATAACGCAGACATTTTGTAAATTAAATTATTTTTATAAATCTATATATGTCCAATGATAAACTATGCATATTTAAAAATATAAACAGCAATTTTTAGTAATACAATTATTTTAAAAATAAAAAAATTCTACGAAAAAACATTTTCACTTTGTTTACACACGTCACAATAACAAAATTTCAATTAACTGACTGACATTCGAAATGTTATTAAGCTCTGAACAGAATGATGTTAAGTAAAAGCCATCGTGTAAGGCTGAAGACACAGCGAATCAAACAAAACAGCCAAAAACAAATAGCTCCAACTTATGGAAACGAATTTGGCTTAACCTAACGCATTTTAATAACAAAAATCTAAATGTTTTGGTTGTTTTGCCTAATCAGTGTGGGCATTCACAAAACAGAATTATTTAGAATCAAAATTTCAAATTTAGATGGATATATCATTCCCATTATATGAGATGTTTCAATAAATTTTAAAATTCACACAAGATTTTCAAAAATTGAGTACCGAATTTATTTTAACATTTTTGATATAATTAAGGAAAAATTTAAAATAATTTTTCCACATTACACTCTATTGCAAAGTTTAGATTTAGAAAACTTAAATTTTGTAAACAAATATATATTTTAAAATTAAATTTCAAATAATTAGCCCTATTCTGCGATTTTGTATGTTATGTTATGTTATGTTAATTTCCCCACATTTCCGATATAATTTCTAAAATATTTTGAAATGTTTATGGAATTTGAAATCAAAAAATTATAGAAGGATTGATTTTAGAAAAAGGACATGGGAAGATATTGCCACAGAATTGAATTCGACACTTCAAAGCCAATATTTTCGCTATTTTTATTTTCTGTACTCGGTTCAATGTCAGATACTGAAATGGCATACCAGAATTGGCCCACACAAAAATTTTCTGGTAGTATTTTATTCCTGGCAAGCCAGCTGGTATACCAGAAACAACTAAAAGCTAATGTAGTCCCTGTGTAAGATATGGCATCTATAAAGCTAACAGAATGCATCAGTATGGATGCAAGTAAACATGCATTTAGTTATTGGCTCGAAACACATGTTTTTGTTATTCGCTATCGTTTTTTGTTTAATCCTTTTTTTAACCTAAGCATTTTTGTTTTCCATCAAAAATATTATTTTTCTAAGGGCCGATTTCACAGTGGAGGGTTAAGCCTAGTTTGTTGCTTAAGCAATACTTAAGCTACAAAGTGCATTTCACAGTGCGGAATATTTAGAGCTTAAATAGAGCTTAAGCTAGCAATATCAAGGGCTTAAGCTTAATTTTTTCAATTTGACAGCGAATGCATAAAAGTCCAAACGAAAAAATTTTATTTTCATTGGCCGAAAAAATTTGCTGAGTTCACTTGAATTATATAATAAAAACATAAAATAATCATAATAGACATAAATTATTGTTTATAAAAATACCATCTGACGAGGAAAATATCTTTCATTGTCGTCCTCTCTGTTCTCTTACATTACATTTTGTTTAACTAAATGTACAAGAAGTGTTATTTCTTCGGCCGAGAAATTCGCACCCCTTTTATTTCTTACTTCCATTTTATTGATTTAAAATTTTTAATTAATTATTTTAATATAATTGTAGTTTATTTTATTTAAATTCGAAATTTTTACAGCCGAAAGAATTTTGACATTTAAAATGTATAACAAATCATTCACGATTGCAAGTTACGAAGAAATATTTACTATAGCGCCCACTTGTCAAAATCATTTAAGCCTACACTGCGAAATGTAAAAAAAAAAGCTGAGCTTAAGCCTGGAATCTTACTTAGGCTTAAGCTGGGCTTAAGCCACCACTGTGAAATCGGCCCTTAAGGGAAACAAAAAATTGTATTTAGTTTAGTGCTAAATAGTACTAAAGTAAGAAATATTTTATTTTGAAATTAATCATAAAAAAAATTAAAATTTTCTTTCAAAAATAATAGGGCTTGTCACGCGTCTTGATTATTTTTGTGAAGTTTTTCGCAAGTATATTTTTGACATAAGCTTCGCAAAGCTCCAAAATCTTTTAACCATTTTGACATTTTGACATAATACTGACTAGTTCGAGAGGACGTCAGAAAAATTGGTGACAATAATTTCCTGTCGAAAAAAATAATTTCCTTTTCAAAATTAAATTTTCTGAAGCTGATGTAATTTTGTCAAAATGTGAGAAAATAACCTCGACAAAAAGGCATTTTAATCGCTCCCAAGTGGTGAGAAGCAACGCCATTAATGTGTTTCACATTTGCTTTCTATTGCTTGTTCCTTTCGTTTTTCTTTTTAATGGGTTCATCGTCATAAATGACATTTTACCATTTTGGACTAGTTTTGACGTCATTTTGAACAACATTTTTCAAAACTGCAAAATTGTTTTTAACGTGTGTTTTTATTATTAAATATTTAACGTTTTCTGCAAGCGTAATCAAATTGAGACCAAATGGTTAATTGTGCTGTGCTTGGGTGTGCTAATTATCCTCATAAAAAAAATTGTGATAAAAGAATAAAATATTATGGTTTTCCGAAAGACAAAAATTTGTGCGAAAAATGGATTAGTGCATGTGGACGAAGAGAAAGTATTAATGTTAAGAATGCTCGAATTTGTGCCGAACATTTTGAAGACAACAATTATAAATTATTAGATATATACTTGGGAGTGCCCGAGGGAAGACGGGGTCTAAAAAAAGATGCTGTGCCTACAAGAAATCTTTATCATTGTTCTAGTTCTGAGTCAAGTAAAAAACATCAAAAAGATATGCAAAAAAGTCAAAATTTCGTGATGGATTTAATGGATTCCTGTGAACGGTGAGATAGTCAGTAGGGGTAACCAAAAATAAGCTCGGTTTTATGCGTTTAAAATAGGCATTCAAATTATGCTCTCAAAAATTCAAAATACACAGCGGGAATATTCCAATATCTCTGCAGCTAGAACCGTCAACTCTTGTTGGAAGGTGTATTTTTAATTCTTAGATATTTCACAAACATTTTTTTAAAATCATAAGTAATGTCAATTCAAATTTCAGATATTTCATATTTTCAGTGGATAAATTAATTACACGAACAGTACCAACTTAATAGAATTGTCACTAATATCTTCGATGGAAATAATCCCCAAGAAAACCTACACCACCTTGCCGAACATTGTAACCGTGTGTGACCTCTATATAAAAAGCTCATAAATTTATGATGCCTCCAGCGGTGGTACATGGAACTTTGTCATGTGCGTTACACAGGATCTACATTGGCCAATATTTCTGGTATACCAATTGGCTTACCAGAATAAAATACTACCAGTTTTTTTTACGTGGGCCAATACTGGTATACCAATTCAGTATCTAACATGCCGTTGAACCGAGAACAAAAAATAAAAATAGCCAAAATATTGGCTTTAATGTGTTGAATTCAATTCTGTGGCAATATCTTCCCATGCCCTTTTTTAAAATCAATTTTTCTATATTTTCTTCTTTTTCTCGAAACATATTTATTAATTTGATAATTTCACTCCGCAAAAATTTAGTTTCCGCCATTTTATTAAATGCAAATGTCAAAAATTGGTATACCAGCGCTGGCTACTTCCTATTCTGACGGGAAAAATCGGAAAACTAGAAAGAGATGGACTTTTGCAATTTTCGCTAGGATTGATCGAATAAAAACATGAGAGTTTCCCCACACAATTTAGAAGTCACACAGTTTAGGAAGTCTGCTGTGTGGAGATCGGCCGGCCTTAATTTTCTACAACATATTCAAAATCGTTTAACGATAGCACGGTAGACGGATGCACAGAACAAACAAGATTAAGGGCCGGTTTGTTCACTCTTGGTTAGGTTACCACAGATTTTGCTTAATCCATGGTTATGGTTATCTGCGGTTAACTAAACAATGTCAAAAGTAAAACGTAGTGTGAAAACCAAGCATGAACCAACGAAATTCCAGAAAATTATTGGTTAAATGGAATTAACCAACCAAATCAGCTGGTTAACGAAATCTTTGGTTAACTAACCAAACTATGGATTCTCTGGTTAAAATTTTGGTGAACAAACATAATCGATGCTTAACAACTGGAATAACCAATAATTAAAGTTAACCAAGGTAACCACACGTTCAATGTTACTTGAATGACTCCATGATTCAAGTAACATTGATCGTTTGGATGCTCTTCAATGCTCTTGTCAAGTAAAAAGCTAACATTGATGAAGATCAAAATTATTTAGATATTCTTCAATGTTTGTTGACAGTAAAATTGATGGTTTAGAGCCTTCATCAAAGTTACTTGTCAATGTGGCAGTTGCTGTCTGATATTCGAAGGAACAACATGTCCGATCTTCGGCAATGTTCGAGAGAATTCCTCAGTGAATTTATCGACATTTATAGAAGAAATGAGTGTTTGTGGAAAATAAAATCCTTAGTATATATGAATAAAGATCCGAAACTAAAAGCATATGCAGAAATTTGCGATAAATTAAGAGAAGTGAATCCACAAGCCACAGTTGATATCGTCAAGAAAAAAATAAACAGTATGAGAACAAAGTTTAGAGCCGATGTAAAAAAAATAGAAAAATAGAAAAAATCAGTATCGGGGCAGGAAGAAGTATACCGTCCATCGATATGGTATTTTGGTATTATCAACCATCTTCACTAAGGTTTACTATCGTACTGAGCAAAATTTTGAGGAAAACATTGTCAATGTTCATTGTTACGTGTAGAGGCAATTTCCATCAATATTACTTTACGAACATTTTTATCAATAATACTTGTCAAGTAACATTGAACGTGTGTAGGCCCCCTAAGCCTTTTATTTATATGCGTTTATATAATCTTCACACATTTTATATAGCATGTGATGAATTAAATCTTACTACTATCACATACATTTTATATAATATGCGATAACATAATATCCTAGACAGATCTCCGATTTTAATGCTCATTATTGCCCAATCGGTCATTAAAACTCGATAATGACCTTCATTTACGTAATAATGATCAATTTTAGGTATCTATTTCAAGCATCATTATTGTTTTAGTTATCAAATGAAATTGTGAAGAGGTCCCAAATTGTTGCTTCACAGTGTTTACAGAGCCATCTACATTTGAACATTTTAAAAATTTCATGTGATTTCGACATGTTTTCTTTTTTCACATAAACTTAAAAGGAGGAAAAATGTTTATTATTCTAAAAATTCTTTAAAATTTACTAAAAACAATTTAAAAAAATTAATTTTATTGAATCAAAATGAATATTTTTGAATTTTGAAAATTATATCCAAAATAGTAATTTTTTGAACCTTTTGGAATGACAAGAATAATGATCATTGTGAAAAAAAGAAGATGTGTCATGGGTCCTCCAGAAATATTAAAAAATAATTATTCTAATTAAAATCAGAGATTTGTCTAGAGCAGAGGTTCCCAAACTTTTTGTCTCGTGGACCACTTGCAATGTTTTTCGGTTTTGGATAGAGGGGGTCTTACCTATATTAATTTTTTGCAAATTCATCAACATCAAATGAATCACGAATTTCGGAAAGGGCTCATGTCTGTTTTTTTCACGTATAGAAGCATGTTCCATGAGAAACAAGGACTCATATTGTGTTTTCCAAAGTGGAAAAAAATGCATGTCCTTCTGGAGATGAGACCTTTTCGAAACTAATTCAAGACATATAGCCTATGCGGTCTATTTCAAGGTCAATTTTAATTTGTCATTTTGGAGACCACCATTTGAAGTGTGCTCAAAATGCGAAGAAATTAATTAATAGTTAAGAAATTAACTACTAGTTCATAAGGGCGTCCAAATTTTATTATGAAATCAAAGAAATCACTGAAAACTCTCAAGTGGTTGGTACCACTATCATGGGTTTGGAGTTTGATTATATGCAGAAACCCCCACTGCCAGTTTTGCCCGTCCAGGAAGTATTTTACTTCCGCCAACTATGACAGCGGCGAAAACAACTTTCTACTCCTAGCACGAGGTTCAAGCCCTCAAATGACCCAACGAAGTCGTATCATGTTTAAATGATTATATTCGTATAAACGTGCCTGAAGAAATAAAAGTGTTCCACTTGTTCTGCGACGAATGTTCGGGGCAAAACAAAAACAATTAGTCAGTCGAAAGTTCAAAGTTTTCTTTATTTTCCGCAGTGGCTCGTACAATGATTGTGATAATGACGGTTTCTGATTAATAAATTGACTATCTTATGATAAACATTCTTTATTTGCCATTTTATTACTAAAACCACCTGCGTTCTTCAATCAATTTCGAAAAGCGCTCATCTCGGGAAACTCTAACAGCTGTTTTTTCTGCATTCTTGTAATAAAGAAAACCATTTCAGTATGTTTTGATGCAGTCCAATGGTTAGCACTTTCAAAAAAATTTGCGGTCTTAAATTCCATATAGTTTGGCAGAAATTCAGTTTTTTCTATCTCTTGAACAATTTGAAAAAACTGACATGAGCCCTTTTCGAAATTGGTGATTCAAATGTATTTTTGACAGCTGGTATAGTGCTACTTACTTCGAAAGGGCTAAAAGTGAATATACCACCCAAGATCATAAATATTATGTAAGATATTATGCGACGTTGTAAATTGTATATTGGAATAGACAAGAATTTCTACTGCGCGTATATGTGTAACATGATGATACCGGTATACTATAATGTGCAAGTTTTTACAAGTTTAAATTGTATGTCGACCACAAAGCGGAGGGCAACAACTTACAAAACCGTAGTAGTGTGTAATTCTTAAACAGTTTCATATATCACAAAATATACCTAATTACTTAAATTTTAATATAATTCTTCTTCATATTTCAAGAACATTTATGTTTTGAAAATTTTTAGTTCATAGGTAATTTTTTAATTTATGTAGAATGTATGTAAATGGTTATATGTCTTTATATTATAAGGTAGTATTATGTAAATAGGTACTATCTGTGTATGGGGATTGTTCCATTCATGGAATGCCATATTAATGTCACGACCTGCTTATGTGAGATCCACTAATGTTGACCCCCATTTTCGTTTTATGGACCCCCAAATTTTTTTCTCGCTGACATGGACCCCTTGCAGGCCGTAATCGACCCTTGGGGGTCGATATAGACCACTTTGGGAATCACTGGTCTAGAGCATAACATACGATGACTAATATGCGATACATTTTTTATATAGCATGCGTGTAAAAACGACGGACTTTGAAAGTCTGACTAGTATTTTATATTTTTTTTCACATTTTGTATAGAAAATGATGAATCTGTGAACAAAATCACTATTTTTGCAGTATAGATATTGGTCGGATTTCCTTTCGAATTAGCCTTCGAGACCCGACTAGGTCTCTTGGTTACTAGATTACTCGAAGCAATAAATTCCTTTAGAATCGAATGGCAAATTTTCGGACTTCTTTTTCGCACATCTACCATACCATTCGCCATACTAAACCCTATGCGACTATGGCGACAAATCCAGATAGTTTTGAAATTCGGAACTAACCGGGGATTGTCAAAAGGAAAAAAAATAATAATTTGTTGGTTTTTATAATTTATTCTACATATATAAAAAAACTTAAAATAATTTTTAATTTTAATTTTGAGGTGTTTAAAAATTAATGTGATTATTATTTGGTGTTTTTAAAATTTAGGGTAAAACAAAAGGTTTGTGCGCTCTGAGGAACTCTTTAAGTCGTGAGTGAAAAAGCAAATCCTAGTCCAGTATATACATATCATTGATTGTACCTCTTTCTAAAATTGATTGAGAGGTTACTTCTTTCCCGAATCGGTTAGTCCTTCCTATGAAGGTCAACACCCTAATTAGGTCAATATTAGTTAACCCCGCACAACGATCCTAAGGATTTTTTGAGAACATAAAAATTTTAAATCTTTTTATCAACTAAATGAAAACTGAAACACAGTCACCAAAAACAGTCAACTCAATTAGGATTCGACCATCGTATACAAGCATTTCAACCCAGTTTTGATTTGGTTTGGACTCTCCATGCATACGTAGTAATGGTTGATCGTGTAGTAGTTTACGACTTCAAACTATAGAGAAAGCAAACGTATTTTAATATAAAAAATAAATAAAATATGCCATTAAATATGCTTTTATGTAAAACTATGGTTGGAATATGCCATAATAAGTGGGTGTGAAAATTACATAGTTCTTCCTGAAACGGATTAATATATTGCACGTTTCAAGATTAAGATGTAGACAAAAAAAATATGCAAATACATATTTTGGTTACCCTAATGATTAGTAGTTTAAATTTAAATTTAAATTTTATAAATATATGTACTTTTAAAAAAAATTTTGAAGGCTACAAGATTCTGACGAGTTCATCGGAAATTCTCCAACTGATTCTGAGGAAGTTGCTACAGTCCAGACAGAGTAAGAACAAAACTAATGCCGAAGTATGATTAATATAAAGTATCCCAACTTCTTATCCATGTGCTAATTTTTATTTCGATTTCCATATATGTGTAATGCATATAACTAAATAACTAACAATGGTGCTGCAATCCGAATTGGCTTTTGGTAAAGTGTAACTAATGATAAAATACAAGTATGGAAAGCTAGCGAAGTAACCAGAAAAAGCACGTAGCAATAAGTACGAAAGAATGCGCAAGAGTACATTTAGTTTTCATAGGCAAAATCCATCAGGAAGAGAGAGAACGAAATGTTCTTAAAAAAGCACATGAAAAACTCTTAAAAACCTTATCTTTCTTCAAGTATTTGTGCATTGCCATATAACTTTTAACACGTGCTTCTTTGCTTAGATTATATTTCTCTTTCACCCATACGTACAATACGTAGCTATCTATGCAAGCAGTGGATAGAAAATTGTACACGCAAAATTTGAAAAACGTCGGTACGGTGTTCCTGCTGGTTTTGCAGTGAAGAATAGGTTAATTGGGTGGGGTGCGTAATGTATGTACATGCATGAAAATGTATAACCATGCATAAATACATCTCTACTACATGGGTTGATAAGTACGTAGTATGACACAGGAAGGGAGCCATACATTTAAAATCTGTTTTTTCTGAGACAGCTTGCAAAATTGAGCCATTTTTGTTGTTTATATGTGTTTGGGGTAGAACAATATATTTTTATCAACAATGATAATGCAAGGTATTTGTATAATTATCTGTTATGAAACGCCACCAAATATGTTTTGTTGAATATGCCCAAGTGATCTTCTTCCAATGGCTGCTGGTTGACGACTTAGAAACAAGCCACCTGCGAACAGTATACTTCTCTTGTTTTCCCTTCTCTTGTTTTCCTCCAAATGTGTGTGTATGTGTCCATGTGTATTTCCAGTGGTTCTAAAGCCGTTGTTAACCATGTTCAGGATTACTGCAAATGGTTCTGAACAACATGCAAAGCTACAAGCAAATTACTCTAGATTTTTTTTGAATATTGAAAAAAGTGAATTTCGTTGTTTTGATTAAGCATTGTTTTTCATGGGAAAAAATACCGTCCAAACTAAAAAATGGCTTGATAAATGTTATAGGGAATCTTCCTCACTGAGAAAAATGGTTGAGAGGTGGATTGGTGAATTTAAACGTGGTGGTACAACCACAAGTGACGCTGAACGGGAAGTAAGACCTCGAGAAGCAAAAAGTCAGGAAATGATTGATAAAGTTCATGATATTGTTTTGAATGGTCGAAAAGTAAAGTTCCGTGGGATAGTAGGCATGTTAAACATCTCAAAAGAATATGTAGGCAACATTTTACATGAACATTTGCATATAAAAAAACTTACATCAAGATGGGTGCCGCGTTCGTTAACAATTGATCAAACACGTCAACGTGTGATTACTTCAAAATTTGGAGGTGTTTAACAGTAATCCCAACTACTGATGAAATATGAATGGATACATACTATACATACTATACTCTAGAGTACAAGAACAGTGTGCAGTGTTTAGTACCCGGTGAAAACCGTCCAAAGGGATGAAAAACGCAACAATTAGCTGCAAATGTTTTAGCCATTATTTTTTGGATTCGCATGGAATAGTCTTCATGAACTATTTTGTAAAAGGAAAAACAATAAAAGGATCATATTATACAACGTTGTTGCACCATTTGATTGAAAGAATAATTGAAAAACAACCACATTTAGCGCAAAAAAATGTTCTTTTTCATCACAAACAATGCACCAGCTCACACATCGTTAATTGGAATGGCAAAATTAAATGAACTACTTTGGGAATTGCTTCTTCATCCCATCGTCATCCTCTTCAGATATGCCCCCCAGTGACTTTTACCTGTTTCCAAACCTAAAAAGATAGCTTCAGAGAAAGATGTTTCAATCAAATGAAAACCTTCAAAAATCGTATTATAAGAAATGTGTGAAAATCTTAAAGATCGCTGGAGCTAAAAGGAACAATATAGTAAAAATGATTTTTTGAGAAAAAACTTGTTTTTTCTATCTTATCCTACGTACTTCTCAGCCTATGTGGTATGCCCTTATTCATGTAATCGGAACACCAAAAACGATAAGAGTCATTCGAAACTCATTATAAGTGATGACGTACATAGTTTCCATATGTTTACTATAATAATATAATTATTGTTACTTTGTTCTAATTGGTTGAAGTTTTTAATTCTTTTGGTTACTTTCAAATTACTCATACTTCGCTAATAGTAAAGACGTTATCGAATTTTAGTCGAAATAAAGTACATTATTTCTGATAATATAGAATAAGGCCCGCCGCACACTTGAGCTCAGTTATGTGGGCGAGTCTAGCTGTAGTTACAAAGCTTTGCTCGGCTCGCTCATCCCGTTGCACACTTGAACTAAGCTACGTGGCGATATTTTTGGTAAATTCATTCCATCAGTTCTATTTGAGCCGTCAGAGAGATATAATGTGCAAGTACAGTATCGATGAATTATTACTAGAATTTTTCCACTTGACACTTACACATTTGTGTCGACAAAATACTACCACAAAATAAAGAAGGCATACTACAGTTTTCCAAGCATCGATTCTACACTGTATAATGCCGAAAGTACGTATATGTTAGTGTCAGTGTTGCTAGCGAAGCTTGCTCGCGTAGTTGAGGCCTAAACTACGTGAGCGAGCTTAGTTCGTGTCGCTCATGACTAAGCGACGTTGTTTCATAGCTTGGCTGAAGAGTGCGACGACCAATGTAAATGCTGAATTTTTCATTTTCAGCGAGAAACTTAGCTCAAGTGTGTGGCAGGCCTTATGCTTTTTTATTTTACTTAATAATTTTAAAATTTCAGCGAGGATAATAAAGATCTGCAAATAAAGAATTTGAAATCCGAATTACGACATTTAAAAGCAAAACATTTAAAATGTATAAAACGTCTTCATGTTTCTAGATCACAATTCTGTGGTATTAAAGGAATAATGTCTAATAGACAAATAAAAAAGTTGGTAATTCCTGAAAAAGAAATAAACTGGGAATCTAAAGATATCTTATCAGCAATGGCATTATATTCTGCAGGACCTAAAGCATATAGAATGCTTTGTAAAAGACATTATCCTTTACCAAATACCGCAACATTACTAAGTTGGTCTTCGAAATTTCAATTAAAATCGGGAATTTTGAATAATGTTCTTCATCTAATGTCGATTTCTGATTATAATGAGAAAGAAAGACTTTGTGTTCTATCTTTTGACGAAATGGAAATAAGATCTTCGTATGATTATACTAAGTCAAACGACGACCTTTCAACTGATGGTAACTTCGTTCAGGTTGTGATGGTGAGAGGACTTCTGAAAAATTGGAAACAAGTTATATATTTTGAATTAGATAGACCGATGAATTTCACACTTTTAAAAACAATATTACAAAAATTGGAAGATATTAATTTTAATGTTGTTGCTATTGTTTCTGATATGGGACCGACAAGTTTAGCATTGTGGCGAGAATTGAACATGTCGAAATATAATCCATCCTTTATCAATCCAAATAATTCTTCAAACATTATCTACGTGTTTGCAGATGTTCCTAGTCTTCTAAAATTGTTGAGAAACTATTTTTTGAATAATGGTTTCATTTTAAATGGTAAAAATATTACCATAAAACCGATAATAGATGTTTTACTTTTAGAAAAATCGGATTTTAAAGTGTCCCATCAAAACTTAAGCGTCACAACACAACCGAAAGTGGATTTTGTTAAAGAACCATTTTCCTATTCAATTTATAATTCCATACGAAAATATATTGCCCTTGGCAAGATAACTTCTCAGAATGCTTTGGAATGTAGCAATTTTATCAAAATAGTTAATGACTGGTTTCAGGTGTTGAACTCGAAAGATCATAATTCTAGAGAAGAAATGAAAGCTTATGGTTTAGATCTACAAAAACAACAGGAGATAATTTCTTCAATGAATAAAACAATACAGAAATTGAGAATCTCGCAGAAAACCATGCTAGTGCCTTGTCAAAAAGGGATTTTACTGACAAATTCCTCTTTACCATTATTTTTTAAATATGTTAATACTAAGTATAATATTCAGTATATTATGACGAATAAACTTAATCTAGATGGATTGGAATTATTTTTTGAGACAATAAGATCTAAGAATGGTCTTCATCAGCATCCAACTCCCTTAGAATTTAAATATAGATTACGGACATATATTTTACGTGAAATAAAATATTTTTTTAATTAAAAGTTTAATTTAACTAAAGATTTTTTTTTTTTTTTGGAAAATTATTTCGTTCTAAGATAGGAATTCAAAAAAAAGGTTAAATTTAAAATATTTAATGGTTTCGGCATTACATATTGATAAGTAAAAAAAACTGTTTTTCCGGGCAAGAATGTATTTTCGTATTAAAAACTAAAGCGAGAAATAAATGAAAATTAAAAAAAAAGAAAATTTAGAAAATTGTAACATACTGCACTATATTTCACTTTCACACTAACACACTAACGCGTAAGTGCCGGATTACACGCAGTAGAAATCTACCGTCAAGTTTTGGGTAGAAAACTACCAAACCGATTAGACGAGGAATCTTTATACCACAGTCTTTTATACAAGCTACACAAGGAGTGTATTAGTGTGTGTGAGCACAGCATCACTCGAACTTAAACCATCAAACTGTTAGGATCTACTATTTTACTATTTCCTATGTACTTTTAGATTATGATTACCTGTTGACGGCGCGCTTGAATTTTCAATTTTTTTAATTTTATTTGATTAAAGCAATACTTCAAATGTCCACCTCACAAAATATTATGTTATCTGTTTTAATTTCATTATTTGTCTAAAAAGAAAGAATTTTTCATTTTTTTCAAACGTCTAAAGATACAACTGAAGTTGGCTGCGTGTTCCAGTAAAGATAGCTAGGTACATAGTTTCAAAAAATCGATCTTTTGAGAAAGTTAAATAATAATCGATAAAAATTCCCCCAAAAAGAACACCTTTTAATTACTAATTTAAGGTATATATTTAATTGAACTAACTCTGGCGTTCTAACAAACGATGAGGAATAAACCGTACCAGGGAATGGCGCCATTAAGTCTAACTCAGCCAGTAATTCGTCCTCTGTTATCATCACAGCTAGCTGCTTCCTCTTATTTTAGAGGTAAATCACAGCAGATGGTCTTTATGCATTTATGAGGGGAGTAGGTCCTATAGGCACTCCTGGCACTTACACCGCGACCCTCAGTTATATGGTACACCTTAAATTGTGGAATTGGCCAGTTTTCCAGAGTCTGCAATGAAGGCAGATATTCGCCTGGATAGAATCCCATTCCACATACCACTCGTGGTATATACCCAATACCTGCTTATATAGTATTTGTCGTTCTACAATAGGATCTTAAAAAATACCCTCTCAAGCGTAACATTCTAACCACCTCCATCTCGTGAGTATTTGATTATTTTTACTACTGAGCGGAAGCATATCTTTAAAGTCAGCCCCTTCGGATTGTATTTCCAAAGGTTATGAAAATCCACCTTCTATTGAGCGAGTTAGAGATATTTTTCTATCTTCGTCACACGTCTTGTATGGCGAACTGTAACATATCTCATATCCAAAATGCACTTTTTTAAATTTCATGAAAATCCACCTACTGATCGAATTAGAGACATTAGGTCATATGCATACAAATCAGACTTTACTCTACTTTGCTAAATTTTGCAATTTTGGAGTAAAGTTTCGTATTCGTAAGCTAAAAAGTCTGTGAGTATTGAGTATTCGGACTTCCAATTCCATATGCATAAAAGTTAAATAAGTCAAAGATACACGCAAAATTTTGAGTTTGGTCTGCACCATACTCAAACACCTTTACTCATGCTAGAATTCAGTTTTTCAGTTCATTTTGAATTAGTTGTGGACAAAAGTGAACGGATTTCTGTGCCTTAAACAATTAAAATGCATTCGATTGCGTTTTAACCGTAATTGCTCCAATGAATGTGGAAAATGAAGAACGTACTGCAAAGGTATATAAGGAACGTCTCTTCGGCCATGAAAACAACTTTAAAAGTCCTTATCGTTTTAAACAAGAAAATGTTAATTTTCTGGCCAAATACGTTCCTTGAGGAAAATGTTGAAACTCGGGGCGGCGCATTATCCAAAGTACATAAAATGAAGGTATTTTTGGGTTATGTTGGAGATCCTGGTTTTCAGGTAAAACTTATTTCAAAATATAGTATATTAGCGACGTATAATATTGGGCAGGATGGATAGTAATATCTACCTGATGGTAGATGGCGCAAATCAAAGGGTTTTTTTTTATTAGAATATTTAAAAATAACAGAAAATTGGTTTGAATCTTGAATCGTACCACATTTTGATCAGTTTTTTTTCTATTATTTTTATTGCTTTTTGTTTTATTTAGTTAAAATAATACTTTAAATAGCCGTCTCGCGAAATATTATTTGTTTTAATTTCATAATTTGTCTAAAAAAGAATTTTTAATTTTTTTAACCTCAAAAAAATTCATCTAGTTGAGTACGCAACCAAATAATTAATTGAAATAATTTCAGTGGTTCAAATATTCGAAATTAGGAATTTATATACTACTGTGCCCAAAAAGTAGTCGGAATTTTTTAATTTAAACCCCCTCCGGTTACCGAATCGGACAATTGAATTTTTTTTCAAGTTGATAGGACTGTTAGTGACATCTGTGACAAATTACATGCCAATATCATCATTAGTTTTTAGTTTACAAATGGTTTTGTGAACATGCTTCAATGCGCGTAGCGATTTACGTTTGATCTCTTCAATCGACTCAAAACGATTTCCCCGGAGTGGTCTCTTGAGCTTTAGGAACAGCCAGAAGTCACACGGTGCTAAATCAGTCGAATACGGTGGTTGTGGAGCGACATGAGTGGAGTTTTTGGCGAAAAACTCACGAAAAAATTGAGAAATTTTGGCACCAAATGCGATTTGACTCTTCTAAGGCACAAATGATCCTTCAAAATTGCTTGCACTGATCCAATTGATATTGCAAGCATGTCGGCAATGTCTCGAATTGTTAATCGACGATTTTCGAGCACGAATTCTTTGATTTTCTTGATGTGTTGCTCATCAATTGACGTCGATGGTCGTCCAGAGCGTTCCAAGTCATCAACACGTTCTCTGCCTTCTTTCAAGTCTCTGTACCACTTGTAAACATTTTTCGGTGACATAGTCTCGTCACCGAAGGCCTTTTGTAACATTCGATACGTTTCAGCGGCGGCATTTCTTTGCACAACAAAATTCGACATCGTAAAAATCTCCAAATTCACTTTTCTTTGTTCACAAAACCAAGCGTAAACTAAAAACTAATGATGATATTGACATGTAATTTGTCACAGATGTCACTAACAGTCCTATCAACTTGAAAAAAAAATTCATTTGTCCGATTCGGTAATCGGGGGGGGTTTAAATTAAAAAATTCCGACTAGTTTTTAGGCACAGTAGTAAGAGAAACCGTTCTTTTGAGGAAGTAAATTAGCGCCCGATAGAATTCCCAATAAAATACAGCAATAGTTACACTTTGGTAGGAACTGAATGCTAGCCTATGTTGCTATTACAACAATTAATGCTTGTACTATTTCTCAATAGATGTCATTATTATACTTATAAGTTTTTGTCATTGTAAAAGAAAAAAAATTGGAATATATTCTCTCTTGTTCTGTCATTAAAAAACAACGCCAATTAAATCTAATTCCGCACGCAGATAATTCCACTATAAAGAAAGTCCAACAGTTTGTTCGTTTTTTAACAAATGCTTAACAAAATAGGAGATGGTTTCTGCGATGAAGTTCAAAACCAAGCAAATAAATTAATTTTGAAAAATTTTAAATCTATTCTAAATACTGACGAATTCAAGAAATTAGATTTACAAAAGACAAAAATCTATTGTTTTATAAAATTTCAGATATTCATTTTCTATTTTTAGTTGAACGAGATTTTCCAGCATGACCAAATGCTGTTGACGCAATCGAATTTCTAAAATCAGATGTTCCCCAACAAACGTTTTTAAGAGAAGATGTTTCAATTGCAAATTGGATGCTTGACAATTTTCTGTTTTCAAAAATAAAAGAACGCCTCATCACAAATATTTTGATATTTGTTTTAGTCTATGATCCAAATTGATATACAATGGTTCAAACGAATAATGGAACACCTCATTAATAATATTTTAAGTAAGGAAAAATCATAGATTTAAACATTTGATTTTAACAAAACATAATTCATTTAATAGCTGTCTTATTCAACATTCTTAATTTAATAAAAAACAAAACAAATTTTTAACTTATAAGCATAAAATTAATAAAAACATAACACAAGTAAAGAATTCATCGTCAAACAAATAATGGAGCATTTCAGTCTTTGTTTAAAAAACTAAGGAAAACAAAAAAAAAATCTATTTTTAGTATTTAGTCTAGTACCGCTTTTAATCGGCTCGACATCGAGTTTACTAAATTTTGGCAATATTCTGGAGGGATCTTTTCCCATTCCTCAGATAATGCTCTTTTTAACGATTCTTTTGTAGAAAAGGTTCTATTGTATACCCGTTTTGCCAGTTCGCTCCACAAATTCTCAATAACATTCAAGTCTGGAGACTGTGCAGATGTTTTAATAAGTTTTGGGCAATTAAAAATAAGCCACATTCGTACAGTAGCTGCTGTGTGTTTTGCTTTCAATTCCCAATTTGGCGGTGCTTTGAAGTACATTTTCCTTCAAAATGTTGAGGTACATAAACTGATCCATTTTTCCATCAATAAAATGCAATTGTCCCACACCAGCTGCTGACATACACCCCCAAACCATCACGGAACCTCCTCCATGTTTCACCGTAGCTCTTGTATTATTAATGAGAAATTCCGTATTTGGTTTTCTCCATACATATGCCCTTCCGTCGGACCCATGAAGATTAAACTTACTTTCATCCGAAAATAAAACCTTAAATCAATTAAATTTCATCATAAAACAACAATAAAGAAAAATTAAAATGCCTTTTACCGTGTTCCAGAATGCACTATCTTTGAGTAAATATTCTTTGCAAAACTCTTTCTTATTACTCTATTTTTGGGGCTAATAAATGGCTTCTTTCGGATCATTCGACCGTTATAGTTATTTTTACGTAAAATATTACGTACTGTTTCAGCACAGACTTTCTTACCAAGATCCTGTTCGACCAAGTTGCGCAGTTCTCTGGCGGTTTGTAATGGGTTCTTTTTCACTTCCTTCATGAGACGACGTTCTTCATGATAATTTAAAATGCGCCCTTGACCTTGACGGCTTTTATTTTCCACTCTGTATTCATCCCTGTATCGCCTTATAATCCCATGTATGGTAGCAGGGCTTCTATCCACTATTTTTCCTATGTCTCTAATGGATTTTCCATCCAAATTTAACTTAATGACTAATTGACGCACTTCAGTAGATGTTTGCTTTCCTTTGGGGGCAATTTTTTTAATTTACACATGAAGGCAACAAAAAAAATGGATCTAGTCCCGTTATTTCCTGGAATTTTTTCAAACCAATTTGCTGTTCCATTATTTGTTTGACACTGAATCCTTGCCTTGTGTTATATTTTTATTAATTTTATGCTTATAAGTTAAAAATTTGTTTTGTTTTTTATTGAATTAAGAATGTTGAATTATGTAGCTACTAAATGCATCATATTTTGTTGAAATCAAACAATTATATCTATGATTTTTCCTTACTTAAAAAATTGTTAATGAGGTGTTCCATTATTCGTTTGAACCACTGTAAATATGATTCGAAAATGAACGAGAGTATTCTTATAACGAAGCCATATGTAAATGGGTATTATCCTGTGCATTAAAAGCATGATATTTACTTCACATGCGGCACAGTAGATAATGTCTACAAAAAATTTTGTCCAAAATATAATACTGAAACGGAAACTTGGAGTAAAATATAATTTGAATCAGACAGAGTTTGGCATGGAAGTTGTGTTCTTAATGATAAAATGTATATTGTTGGTGACAGTGGCGCAGAAGGCGTATGTCGAAACGATATTAAAGCACACGATTTTGAAATTTAAGAACTAATTTCGTTAGAATCAAAAATGAATAAGAGAAAATCATTGTTTTGTTTTCAATAATAAAACACGAATAAAAAGCGAGTTCAGTACATTTTTGGAGATGAAAGTATTTATACGTGCAGTGACGGCTATCATTTCGATTATTTAAATTCGGTAGAAAGATTTGATCCTCGCGAGGGCAAATGGATATAAATTCCAGATATGGAAGATTTGCGTGGGTGGTGTACTTCACCTTTTGTTTCTGATGAACTTTATTGTTCTGCAAGGGAGAAACAAATTTTTAAGAAATTCGACGTACGACTTAATTCTTGGGAATTAATATCAAATTTACCATCCAAGTAAATATAATTTGTAGTTCGAACTATTTTATCTAAAATTAATGATATTTGTGTGTAGGAAAGAAAATTGCTTAGTGACCAATCAAGGACAGTTGTGTGCGGTGACGTCGGAACATATCTTTCAATATGGTCGAAATGGAAACAACTGGAACCAAATTTATTGCAACCCTTTTTGGCTTCCGTCTGAATAATATATCGAACTAAAAGTTTAAGATAATAATTTATGGAGAAGAATAAACTATTTTTTCATTACATAAATGGATTTTTAATTTTTTGGTATACACATACACCTAAAGAAGACCGTCATAAAGAAGCTTCGTACAGTCAATACAATAATTCTCATTAGAATTGTTTCTAATTTGTAAATAAAGTACTTTTTAAAATATTAGTAATATAATTTAACAGTATGGACATCACACAAGAAAAGGTAATCCATTTTGATTCTATTCACTCATTTTATTCCGTTTACAAGCGTATTTGGAACCGATTTCAAAGAATCTTGCATATAAACGTGAATAATTTTGAAATGGAATCGACTTAATCTGATCGTAAAAATAGGAAAGTGCAACGTGGCCCATCACGAAGGAAGTTCAGGGATGGAACTGACAAAAACAAATAAAATCCAAAGCAAACTGAAAATGTGAAATTTACGCCAACAATAAATTTATGAAAAAAAATACATTTAAATTCATTTTTGTAAAGAAAAATTACATATGAGAAAATTCACAGCCTACGTTTTGACTTATTCCGGCTCCACTAGCAAGCAAATAATCTGCTGCCGTATAATGCTCGTCTAACCTTGCTTGGTCCTCAAACTCTTAAAGTTCATCGATTATCTTTAGTAGTAGTTTCTGTTTTTATAACAACCAACCTTCTACAATCCATTTTATTTTGGGCTAAACTCCATAATTCTAGATCAATATCCCAGCTATATCTTTTCACCATACGCGCTACGGCGTCTCTAACATTTGTAGTTGTTAGAGAATAATACGAAACAATGTATATGCTCTCCATTGGCTACTCCCATGGCGTTTTAATTTGGACACAATTCTAAATTCAAAAATGATATAAATATATTTTAGCTTTGTTAAATTGAAGGAAACCAAACCAATATTTGGATTTCTGTAAATCGATTTACGATATTCGTGATCAGATCGACATTTTTCAAAAATATTCTATTTCTTGAATGCCTAGCCAACAATTCATTAAAATATGGAATCCAACCAAAATATTTTCAACATTCCAGAAAACATAACCTAAAAATCGAAATAAAACTTTGATTTCTGAATAAAGACTTTTATTTATTAAAGCACAAATTTTCTGATTCTCACTTTAACGAGCATCGAACACTACCAATCTTTTAGTCCTTTTCTTGTACATAATTCGGTAGCCACATTCTCGGCAGCGAATGGGATCTCTTGGCCGCATTTCATTTTCGTGATGACATTCTCCACAGACATAAATCATTGCTGTTTTTAATACTGTATCCTTTGAACTTGTCTCCGACATATTTTTACTGTTTTTATCTCCTTTTATTTTCTTATAAATAGCACAAAACTTGCAACCAAAGAAAACCAGGCAAGTTACGTTCGATTTTGTAAACAATAATATACAATAATCAGAGAGCAAATTGACAGCTAGTCAATGTACAGAAAAGTTAAAGGCATGCTTAACGATTAAAATGTTGTATATTAAGTACCCCATAAACGACCAAATTTGTTTGTCAAACAATTTGATCGTTTGCGGGTTTGTTTGACGTGTTTGACAAACAATTTTTGTGTTTGATGGAAATTTTGATTTTTGGCGGGTTTGACAAACAGGCTTGATAGTGTGCGGCAGTGTTTGTCAAATACGATCTCAGCCGTCCCTTGTATTACTCATTGTGCACGATAAATCCTAAGACAGGAACGTCGCCGAAAGTTGAAATTACGGGCAAATTTGACAAATTTGTTTGTCAAAAAATTTGATCGTTTGCGCTGAAAACGTGAAGTTCGACAAACAAATTTGATCGTTTACGGGGCCTTTTACGGCTTACATGACGCCTTGAAAATAGAATATAGATCTACTTGGCTACGTGTAATATGATAACAAATTATTTCTCTCATTATTACTGCTAATTGAATATTAACTTAATACATACTTAAATTATAAACATTTTGAGATTTAAATTAATTCAAGTTTTATTTTTTCAAAACCTATTCAAAATTCAAGCAAACGGATGTCAAAATTAATTCGGTTACATGATCTATTTGAAGTCGGTTTCAATCTAAAGATATTGCATGTAAATTCGGATCTACTTGAATTCGCCTTGAGTCGATATGATCATTAGGGCTCGTCACGCATTACTTCGCAAACTTGCAAAATTATTTGATTATTTTTGACAATTCGTTGAAAATGGTCAAAAGATTTCGCAGATTTACGAAGCTTATGTCAAAAATATACACGCCTTCCAGCTGATTATTTCCGCAAACTTGCGAAGATAAATTTTTCATTTTTGACAGATGCAATTTTGAATTGTTTTTAACGGGTGTTTATTTTGGACGTGAATACCAAAAACTATTAAATTGTATAAAATGTCAGGAAAAGGGAATTAGTAGATTTTTTAAGTGAAAATGCTTTGTTTGAAAATGTTAAAATGATAAATTATATTTGCGAAACGTTGTCACGGGTGCAGATTATTTTAACTTGCGAAATATTTTCGCAAAAATAATCAGATAATTAGCTCCGGCGCATAAGCTTCGCAAATCTGCGAAATCTTTTAACCATTTTGATTGAAAATAATTTGCACTCGTGAGAACGTTTCGCAAAACAAAGCATTTTAAATTTAAAATTCTACTAATTCCCTTTTTTTAAATTATCAATTTCGAAAATCTTCCAAATTTTGATTTCTAGTTTTAAAGGGAAAATATTATATATATATATATATATAAGCATGGGATTAGACGTGTTGTTACCGCAAACATAGGCAGAAAGTCTACCTCTCGAAATGCTGGTGCATCGGAGTTTTTTACGCACACATTGTCTGTCGCAAAGATATATACATATATTAGTAGATTACTCGAAGCAATAAACTCCTTCAGAAGCGAATGGCATATTTTCGGACTTCTCTTTCGCTCATCGACCACTAGTTTTGTCATACTAAACGGTGTGCGACTATGACGAAAAAGCCAGATAGTTGTAAAATTTGGAACTAACCAGGGATTGTCAAAGGGAAAAAAATTGATAATTCTTTGGTTTTTATAATTTATTTTGCAATTTTACAAAAAAACTTTAAAAAAATTTTTAATTTTAATTTTTCGGTGTTTAAAAATTAATTTGAATTTTATTTGGTGTTTTTAAAATTTAGATTAAAAATTAGGTGTTAGAGCCCTGAGGAACACTTTTAGCCATGAGTGAATAACCGAATCCTAGTCCAATAGTATTTAAGTCATTGGCCTATCGGTTTCGAAAAATACACGTACACTAATAGGAAGATTATGGTATAAATATACCTCGTCTAAGCGGTTCGATAGATTTCTATCGCGTCTAATTTGGCACTTACACAGGATCTACATTAGCCAATATTTCTTGTATACCAGCAAAATTGGTTGCTAAAAAGCTAGTGTAGACCCTGCTGGTATACCAATTTTTCTGGTATGAAAATTCTGGTATACCATTTTCGTAGACAGCGCTGGTATACCAATTTTTGACATTTGCATTTAATAAAATGGCGGAAACTAAATTTTTGCGGAGTGAAATTATCAAATTGATAAATATGTTTCGAGAAAAAGAAGAAAAATATAGAAGGATTGATTTTAAAAAAAGGGCATGGGAAAATATTGCCACAGAATTGAATTCGACACTTTAAAGACAATATTTTGGCTATTTTTATTTTCTGTTCTCGGTTCAACGGCATGTCAGATACTGAATTAGCATATCAGTATTATTTCTGGTAAGCCAGCTGGTATACCAGAAATAAAAGCTAATGTAGACCCTGTGTTATAGGGATTCGTTGATTTGGGGTTCTGTATAATTTGAAACTTTACCATTCGCTCCCTATGAACGATGGAATGTTTCTACTTTTATTTAATTAGTAAGACATTTAATTTCTATTATTAAGTGTATTATTATTAATTAATATTTACAAATTTAAAGGATTAATGTTAACCCATTTATGGTATCCACCATATAAAATTATTAATCATTTCAATTCAGGCTACTGATTTTTAATTAAAAAAAACGCAACAAGTATTTTTTCTGAAATACAAACAAGTATTTTTTTACAAAATTGTTAGTAGTTAAAAGCCGCCACACACTAATGTAACGTATTTTTAGCGTTCGGAATATACTGCACCGTCTTCTTATTAGAAAAGTTTGAAATTTTCTACAAAAGTATATAATAAAAATTGGTTTGTGTATCGGATATTTATAGTTACGGTTTGATTCGAAGCTTCTGGAACAAATTTAATAATTTCCATTCGATTTTATAGTGTCAAGTAAACGTGTTCTCCGTGTGAGTAATTAAAAAGCAAAAAAGTTGAATTAAAAAATAATCGAAATGGACAATCGGCATCCAACAAATTTACAGGTAAAAAGAATAAATAGATTTATGTTAATATTCATAAATGAAAAATGTTTTCTTTAGGGCTTATTAAAATTTGCATTGGAATATACAAAATCTGAAGATGCTCGAAATCCTTCGGTATTTGAACAAATGGATCCTGAAGTATATAATTTCTTCTAATTAATTTTTATTCAGAATCAATTCATTAAATTGTATTTCTTAATTTTAGCGTAAACAATTTCTTGAGAATGTTTTAAAATCAATGACAGTCGATGTTATTCAAGAATTTGTAAAAGCCATCGAATTATTGAATAAAGAGGATTCATCGGTTGCCGAGAAACTAAAGACAATCGAAGTGGTCAATGAATATATTGAAAATATTGATATGGCAAATAATTTCGTAAAACTTGGTGGTTCAAATATAATTGTAGATTTTTTGAAATCTGATAAACCAGAATTGAGATCAGCTTCGGCATCTTTAATTGGTGGAATGTGTCAGAATAATCCATATTGTCAGAAACATTTTCTCGATGAAAATGTTCTACCGACATTTATTGAATTATTAAATGATGAACCGAAAGTTGCATATAGTGGAATGCATGCTGTGTCATGTCTTGTTCGTAATTTTGAACCGGGTGTAACAGCATTTGTTGAACTTGGCGGTTTGGAATGTATTTTAGGTTGTCTACAAAGTCCACTGGAAAAAATCGGTATTAAAGCAACATTCCTTATAAGCACACTTTCAGCAGAATTCTCTTCGATAAAAGGTAAAATATCAGATTGTTCAGATTATATTTATGTATTCACCATTTTGTTCCGCAAATTTTCACGTGACTTGAAAATTCCATCCTTTTAGAAGTTTTCAGATTCCTCAGCAAAAAACTGCTCAAGATGGTTTTTAATGTACCGTCGAAAAAGTTAAAGTTATTGCAGTTAGGAGAAGTGAATAAGTAATAATATGAAGCTGAGAATACGTGAGATAGCATATACCAGTCAAACTCCATTCATGTAGTTAAAAAGACATGAATTCTTTCATTGTTCTCATGAAACACATTACTTTCTTTTGCTGTATATCTGTCCTTTAGTTCGTCCAATTGTAAGCGGAACTTTTCTGCATTTATTGTTTAGTTATTTGGTAGAAGCTCAAAATACAGGACTCCGTTCCAATCCGACCAAAATACAGGGAATGATTTTTTTGTTTGATGAAGACCAGCTTTTTGGAGTAATCAATGATTGTTCTTTTCGTTTACCCCAAGACCTTTTTCGCTCAAAACTATTGTAAACATAACACATAAAACGATCCCTGAGGGAGTTTCGAATACAAACAAAACGTTGGCGACGTTTTAAAGTGTAGTTTTATTGATATACAGTGTCTCAAAGTAATAATGGAACAAGCTGAAATTAATTATATTCAAAGTGTTTTTAGCCAGAAATAATATATTAGAAAATCGGTTTTATTTTTTTTTTTAAACTTTTATCAATATGCAACTAAAAAATAAAAAGCAATAATTCAAAATCTGCTATTTAAAGAAAAATAAAATAAAATATGTATGCAAAAGTAAAATTTAGCCTCAAAGATATAATGGAACACGTCATTAAAGGCGCGAAATTGTTAAGTAGAATTGCAGCTAATTTGACTGATCTCGATGAAATATTCAGGGGTATACCTTTTTATGACTTTGGCATTATTTGTTGGATTCTGGAGTGAGCGGTTTAGCAAAAATCTATAGTGTGGCGCTAAAAGGTCCTCAAATCACGGTTGACTGAAGAAAATTAATAGTTCTTTATTCAAAAAGTGGTAAAATGGTTCGGGAAATATCGTCAATTATAAATCGCGGATCCACTACAATATTTAATATAATAAAACGATGCGAAAATATCACCAACTATCAAAATAAGGCCAAGCTCAGGTGAGGAAAATTTTCACGGACGCAGACGAACGATGGATAATTCAACAAACCAGGCAGAATCCTCACCTTAGTGCACCGAAACTAGGAGCAGAAGTAGAGAAATGTCTATGGAGAAAAGTTATTCCCGAAACTAAGAATTATTCTAAGGAAACACAAGTACAATGCAAGGTTAGCCAGGAGAAAGCTCTTTATAAACAAAGTGAATCGCTAAAGAAGGCTTGATTTTGCTAAGAAATATGGCAACAATGACTTATCGTTCTGGGAATGAGTTGTATTCATGAATGAAAGCAAATATAATGTTTTCAGATCAGATGGACATTCATATGTGTGCAGAAAGTCAAATGGGGAGCGTAAAGAAACAAAACTTTAAGTCAAGCGTTAAACACGGTGTTGGTTCAGATATGGTTTGGGGTGCTATGTCTGCAGCAGGTCCTGGAAATCTCTTCATAATAGATGGCATGATATATAAAATGAAGTATATAGAAATTTTGAAATCCAATGTGAAACGAGAGTGGCAAAAAATTGGGAATAAACAATAATTTTGTCTTTTACCAAGCCAACCATCCAAAACACAAGGCCTATAAAGACAGAAATTGGCTTTTGTATAACTGCCCACATGCTTTGGAGACACCACCCAGTCTCGGGATCTAAATGCTATTGAGCACTTATAGAGTCATTTGGCAGAAAAATTGGAAAGGCTGTCTATCTCTAACAGAAATCAACTTAACGTAATGTAAAGGACGAATGGGCTAAAATTGAGCCTTGCATCTGTCGGAAGCTGGTCGAGTCTATGCCAAGTCGTTTAAAGGCAGTTAAAAGACAAAAATAAATATAAATTTTTTAAAAAATATTATTATTATTAAGTTAAAAAAGTTAATTTATGACTATGTTCCATTATATCTTTGAGGCTAATTTTTACTTTTGCATTAATATTTTGTTTTATTTTTTTTAAATTGCACATTTTGAATTAAACTTTTTTATTTTTTTATTATATATTAATAAAAGTTTTCAAAAAAAAAATGAGACCGATTTTCTAATACATTATTTCTGGCTAAAAATACTTCGAATATCATTAATTTCAGCTTGTTCCATTATTACTTTGAGACACTGTATATCCTTTAGACATTACATCAAGCGTATTCAAATACATAATTAGATTATTATAAAGAATATGTATTATTGTAAATGATACATTTTCATCAGTACTTTTTCGTCGCATTTGTATAACGAATCGCAGATTGAAATACGATCCATCAAATTTTTTCCGGCAATTTGTGCGGAACCCATACATTGTAGTGATTTATGTAATCGAACTTAACTAAATGCTCGTGGCTCTGCTAATTCGTATGTCGCATAGTGCGGATTATTCTCGGTCATTCGATACGATTTGATTCAAATCGATTTACATGATTTCATTCTTGGTTATCGAAGATAACTTGAGGTTGTCGTGAAGAAAACAATAAATTCCCTATTCATTAAATTTGTCCGTTTTTTTTCCAAGAGTTGCCTTCAGTACATTGAGTTAACTGTCGTACACATCCGAAGTAATCATCTGATGAAAGTGCGCATACTTCTTTTATCCGAATCTCGTTCGCGTAATGCTTTTATAGAGTATTCATTTCTCATTCCCCGGTTACAATATTTTTCGTTTCAATCACACATATCGCACATATTTATCGATTCAGTATTTTTTTTTTTTTTCATTCATAAAGAGTGGAGGGGCTGACATTTGAATTTACTTACGCATATATCAACCTATACAAGTCTTATCTACAGCTGATTTGGATATGTGGAGACTATACTATCTGCCGCATGATTTTTTTTGTATTAAATGCGTATATAAGCGATAAGTTAGTTATCATACAGTTCCTGAGGCCTCCTAAACCACTTTGTATTATTTTCAAGTGATGTTTCATTTTACCGGAAACGTTAGAACTAGCCTTTTGGACACACCGTTCTGTAATCTAGTCCCCTCGCTATATAAGCCGCGTATTATACAAGCCTTGGAAGGTGCTGCATTCTTAACTTTGTGGAAGAAAAATAACGAATTTGCTCTTAAAATTTTCTATTTTGTTTCCATATTTATTTTAGAAAAGAAAAACGAATTGGGTTTTGAAATTTTTGAAAGAGTAACAATTGGCTTGATTACATACGACCACACCTACTCTCTTCGCACATTCAAAACACGAATCAAGAATAAAATTCTCAAGCAAGCAAACGCAATGATCATAATGGGCTCATAAGCTGACAAGAGTTGTACGCAAGTACTCCTACCCTACGTAACCTAACAATTAATCTGCTTCAATAAAAATTATATAATTTTGTTATCTTAAGGCGCGTTCAAATCAAAAGAGCGAGCAAAAGCAGGCATTTGTGAGCATTGGTTGATATTCCCAATTGCCAATCAGTGAGAATGAACGAACAAAGCAAAAATTTGTTTACCTTCAGAGAGACGTCCACACCATAGAGATACATTAACTGGAGATTTCATTTCTCTCGTTTTCATACAAAATTATAGAGGAGAAATGGTCACTATTTTATCTTCTCGCTCGCTTACTCCAAGCTATAGAAGCCCAAGTTTTCCAAGTTTCGGAGATAACGACTAGCGGCTCAACCAATACGATATAATAATTTAACTTAGTTTCCCCTCAATTAGCATTTCAAATTTGCGTTATTGTTATTTTCTATACAAATAAACCAAAGTTTCATATTCCCCTCTGTCGGCGGCCCACATGAGATAGAAAATTAATATCTCTAGTTAATAAAACTCTATGGTCCACACTGACTAGGCATTCCCAGAGAACGTATATTGCTCTTGCTCCCTCGCTTGTTTCGGGCATGCCTTTAATTTGAATTAAAATAGTACCACAGATAAATAAACAGATGTACAACGTGAATAGGGCAAAGTGATGTTCGAACGAAAAAATATCGCAGAAGCTTTTATAAATATTTTTCTTGAGCTTAATAAAAATTCTAGCTCTCACTCTCATTTATTGTGTGTACTGAATTTTGCTTTTCAAATGAAAGGTTGACATATCTTAGAATTTTGTTTGGATTTTTCATTTCAACATATTTGCCAACAGTAATTTTTAAACTACATATTTTCAAGGTTTACTTTAGGCATTTAAAATACTATACATTTTGTTATTATTTGTTTATTATTCTCATACTGCTTTTCATTTCAAATGTGTTCGACAGCCTGGAATCACACACAAATTCCTTTGCGAAGGCATACTTAATAAAACGGTTCGAAACCAATAAATACTAAATAAACTAAATCAAGAATCAGCAGAAAAATCAATGGGAAAACACAAGTCAAACTGAATAAATTGCTTAATTCAGAATCAAACATTACATCCCTCAAAAATAAGTATCAACTATGTATACTTCACAAAATTTCAAAATGAATAACGAATGACTTAAATCATCCCTTTACCTAAGATCATGAATGCAAGTTCATATTTCACTTCTTTTTAATAATAGACACAAAAATGTATCAAAACCGAATATTAAATATAATATATATGTTACAGTGGGTGACCAAAATTTCTTATACTCAGGTTCAAAACATTAGTTAAAATTTTTCTTGAAAACTTTATTCTACATTAAGTATTCAATAAAAAGTTGGGTTTTTGATAGTCTTATTAAAATAAAATAGCAAAAATAGACAGTATTTTCAGCACATTTACTATGCATTTCGTTTTTTTTTTGGTCATTAATTTTGGTAGCCACTGTATGAAATATTTTAAATTAGACAAAAACAAAATATCAAACGAAAATTTGTATTCTTCCATGAACACTGTTGCATTGAAAAGTTATAGAGAAAATCATGAACAAAATCTGTTAACCAACGAGAAATTTGGCAACATACTATTCAACAGAAAGAAAAAGCATAACATAATATCACGTGCATAGAGTTACATTAACTGGAGATTTCGTTTACCTCATTTTCATACAAAATTATGGAGGAGAAATGGTCTTTATTTTATCTTCTCGCTCGCTTACTCCAAGCTATAGAAGCCCAAGTTTTCCAAGTTTCGGAGATAACGACTAGCGGCTCAACCAATACGATATAATAATTTAACTTGGTTTCCCCTCAATTAGCATTTCAAATTTGCGTTGTTTTTATTTTCCATACAAATGAACCGAAGTTTCATATTCCCCTCTGTCGGCCCACATGAGACAGAAAATTAATATCTCTAGTTAAAGTACCTCTGTGATCACGTGGCTTAAGTCAAATTTCAGACGACTACGACATTCTTCCTTTGAAGACGGATTTAAACTGACCGCGAATATCAAATATTTTGTATGGCATAGAAAAAGCTGTCGGTTAGAGAAAAAAGCTTTGTAGTTTCTTTAGAATAAACTGGTCGATTCCCAGTTGTCGGTTACTAGAAATTTTCTTCACACTTTTGACTATTGAGTTTGTTCATCTGGTTATCTGTGATAGTACACTGAAAAACCAAACCAAACCGAGCTGTGAATTTTGCGAACAATCTGATTAATGATTTATATTCGTTTGAAGCATTTTTTCCTATTTTATTTTTTTTTTTTTTAGCTGAATTTATTAAGTTGGGAGCTATTGAGAAATTAAGTGAACATGTTAAGCCAGTTGATGAATATGATACAAGATTAGAAACGACATTGTCTGCATTAAATGTGCTCATGGAAAATGAAACTAATCTGCCATCGACTACGAAATTAGATGAGAAATTACAAAATCTTATTAAGACATGTGCAGGAAAACCAGAATTGGAGGAAATCTTGGAGTATAGTCAAAACTTGAAAAAACTTTTGAACAAAAACTCCAACAAAACGGAACGATAAGTAAAAAAAAATATCGAACAAAAAATTTTAATGCAAATTTTTTTATATACAAGTATATTTAAACAATTACTTAAATTTATATAGTTCTGATTTTTAATTTTACATTTCACGGTAAAATTACATAAATAACATTCTAATAAAGATTTTTGTTGTTTTTTTCTTGTTTTAAAAGATTTTAAAAAATTATAAGAAATTCTCCAAACAAATTCTCAAATGTTTTGAAGTAAAATGTTTTACGCCAAAAGCAAAAAGTACCAACGTTGTGGAACGAATTATCGACATATTTGAAACAACTGAAAAAAAAAAATATAGATATTTATTTAACTCAGCAACTCTAACTTTCAAGACTTATTTTCAGTCAGACTATGTCTTGAAATAAGTCCAATGGAGTCGTGTGGTAAATGTGGACTTTTTTGAAAGGAAGACTTTTTTACAGACTTACTCCACGACTCCATTGGACTTATTTCAAGACTTAATTTCAATCTACGGGCGCCATTTTGAAGACATTAAATTTATAGGTGGGCAGTTGATGTCCTGACATTTATTTGTAAAAATGCCGTTGACGAAGAAACAATGCAATTTTTGCTGCATAAATTTATTATAAATTATTTTATATATGTCGTTTCAACTAAAAATGCGTTGCGGTTGACAAGAATGAATGAATATTTTTTTATAAAAAAGAATCTTAGTAAAATCATTAATATTTCTGAAATTTTCTCATGAAAAAAATTATTTTGAAATAAAATTGTTGAAATATCAATCCTTCCCGGAATTGTAATTAGTAGAAACCAGACTCGAGATATCAAAAATTTCTCAGAAAAATGCATTACGGTACGTTAATGCAATAAAGATTCTTTGTAAAATTCATCCCATGATCATTACGAATATTTCTAGTACTTTTGTTTTAAAATGATACGGATTTTAAACCAAATTTATTTTTAAATGAAATTCACTCAATTGTATACATTTTATTGCTGTTGTAAAGGCGCTAAATAATTTTTTTTAAAAAAAAATGTCTAGAAATTAAAAATATCGGGAAAAACCTATTGCAATTACATACATTCGTATGCATTCAATTCATTGCCACCATTTTCAATTTCAATACGTCAAAAATAAGTCTGGAAAAAAGGTCTTTCCTCAAAGAACTCTATGTTTATGTCCGACTGAAATTATGTCCAATTTTTAGAGTCTCCATTAGACTTTTTTTCAGTCCGACTGAATATATGTCTTGAAATAAGTCCAATGGAGTCGTGTGGTAATGCAAAAATTCCGTTGATTCTTCATCAACGGCAAAATAAAATAGCAGGACATCAAATGACCAGCTAAAAATTTAATGTCTTCAAAATGGTGCCCGTAGACTGGAAATACGTCTCGTGGAGTTTGTCGGGTATGGATGTTTACACTCAACGGACGGTTATTTTTTCTCTATCTTTCTCGGTTTCAAGGCATTTTTTTCATGTTTGTTACATTTTGCATTACTGGGTAATTTTTGTACACCTGAAATACGAAGAAAAGGTTCTACGTATTTGTATTCAAGTCATTACTTTCAAATTTATTTTCTGAAGGAAGTAATTTCCACACAGTTTTTTTTTTCCGGAAGCAAGAATTTTCACTGTCATAAGAAATATCATTTTCTTCATCACAGTTCTCGGATTCATTATCACTTAATACATCGGATAACTTATCTGAAGAAATTTCTTCACAGATTTTGTTATTTTCTACAGAAAATTTTATCGCTATTCTGCAGCGATTTTAATAGTTATGAAATTACTAAAAAATACTAACTAAAGAGCAAACATATAGTAACTGAAAATTGGCCTACAGTCGATTTTTTGATGCACTATGGCAGAAATGGGACGGAAAAACTGTCAAAACTAATAATATTTTAAGGTTTTTTCTTCATAACTTTGTTTCCTCTTTTAAAAATTTCCTCTAAGTAACCTGGACCTTATTAGCATAAATCTGATCTGCAAATTAAATTTACCTGAATAAACAAGAATGAAAGAAATGAAAAAGTATCCCATAACTAAAATATAATGAATCGTTTCACCGATTTCTGTGGTGTTATCTTTCCATATTAAGATTAATAATAGAAATATTTTCCCATAATTTGCAACGGTTATGCCTTTTATTAGATGTGTTATTGAGATCGGATAATATTTATTAGTATCATCGTTTTTATTGAAAATGGTAAAACAAATCGATAGGATTTGTAAAACCACAAACAATATGATATTATCTGAAATGAGAAAAAAAGTTATTAAACAATTACAAAAATCTTCAATTGACGAACGAATAGTTATTCAGAATTTGTGTATGTTCAAACCAAGAGAGCGCGCAAGATTAGCCATTTTGCAGGCATTCGATGGTGTGTCAACTCGCAACGGATCATCAGTGAGTGAGAGCAAATAAAATCATGCTTACTTGCACTCATTGAGGCGCCCACAATAATTGAACATTAGCAGAAAATATATGTTGCTCTTACTCGCTAGCTTAGTTTGGACGCGCCATTAGATGCAAAACGAGTCTATTCCGTTTTAGATGATTCACAGATAATGCAAAAAACGTTAGCAAATTTTCCAAGTAACTTACCATTTTGCATCATACAATCGCGAAATCAATACTAAGTTACTGTTGGGTATGGGAATTAAAAGTCATCGTTAATCTCTCTCTTGCCCATTTTGACCACCTCTTGCTTGATCACTACCTTGGTCATGCTCTCTCTTATCTTGACCAACTTTTGACTACTCGTGAAGAAAGATTGTGTAAAAACAGGATTGGGAAAAATTATAAATAGATTATAGAAATAGACCTGGGCCCGTATTTGGTTTCTCGACTCGATCTCGATTTTTGTTGTGAAATACCAAATTTCTATTATATCGATAGACTTTAAAGACTTTTTGTCGATCCGATCAATCGAGTCGAGAAACCAAATACGGACTATTTCCATAATCTATTTGGAACTTTTCTTTACAAATTCAGTAAAAATTTAAATTTGGAACGTGAACAACGAAAAACAAATATGGTCGGCAAATTCAAACGATTTAAGGATTGATATATCGATCATGTTAGGATTTTTGGAATAGCGATTTAAACTTTTAAACATAAAGTAATTTAAAATCGGCCTATAGCCGATTTTTTGATGCCCTATGGTAGAAATGGGAGAGAAAAATTGTGAAAACTAGCAATATATCAAGGTTTTTTCTTCATAACTTTTTTTGCCCTTTTCAAAATTTTCTCTAATTTGTAAGTAACCCAGACCCTGGTAGTATACGTCCAATTTGCAAATTTTATTCAAATCGGTGTATTAGTTCTGAATGTTCATCAAAAAACTTTCTGAACAGTCTTATTTCCTCCTACAACTATTTATTTCTCCACTATCCTTAGACTGATGTCACTGAAATTTACAATGGTATCGTCTATTTATGTAGTCAACCAATATAATTAATTTAAACAAAATTGCTTTACAAATTTTCCAATTAAATCCGAAAAACTATATAAAAAAAACGACAAAACTTTATGGCCACCCTGTTTTTGCTTAATAACTTCGCAGCCCCTCAGTCGATTTCGCTGAAATGCAATATCAAATCCACTATAGCAATAACCAAGTAGCATTCTAAATTTCATCAAAATTGGATAACGCGTTTTTGAGTTATCTAGGCCACGGACGGACGGTAGTACTTAACATGGAGCATTAATATAGGGAATTTTTTTCAGAATTTTGGCTCATTTTCAAAACCCAATTACCCCAATTAGTTCTGCCTGAATTTCACAATTTTTTTCCTAAATATTCTATAAAATATCACCTTTTAAGCGCGCTATAACATACTTGATAGGATTATAACTACTAAAGTTATACGACTCTAAAGCCATCTATTGGAAAAAAACGCCACGAACTTTCGACTTAACTCAATATTTCCAGGTTTTTTTCTCCATAACTTCGTTTCTACATTCTCAAATTGGCTCAAATTCGACAGGTATGCTGGACTCTAATAGCATAAACACGTTTCGTAAATTTGATTGAAATCGGTATATAACTTTTTAAAATACATCGGAAAAACTTTATAAACAGGCTTATTTTAGGTTATAACTATTTCTTTCTCCACTATCCTTGGATCGATTTGACTGAAATTTAACATGGTATCGTCTATTTATGTAGTTAACCTATATAATTAATTTAAACAAAATGGATTCACAAATTTTCCAATTACATCCGAAAAACCATAACCAAAAAAACGACAAAACTTTCTGGTCACCCTGGTTTTTCCTTTATAACTTGGCCCCACGTTGATCGATTTTGCTCAAATGCAATACCAAACCAAGTTAAGGAATAAGCAACTCATATTATAAATTTCATCAAAATCGGATAACGCGTTTTTGAGTTATCTTGTCTACGGACGGACGGACATGCATAAATCGATATAACTTTTGATTCCCTACACAACCATACCCTTGAAATTTTTCTGCAGTGATTATTTCTATGCGTTACACACTTAGTGACAAAACTAATATACCCTCTGGTAGTACCTACCATAGGGCATAACAATTTCAGGTGGAATTTTAAGAGTCTAAGGACTTAAGGACCTAACAATTTTAGTTCGGAATAAAGTCCCTAATGCTCTTGACAACTCTTCAAGCATTTGACACGGATCTTCAGTTAGTAATGGTTCCAATTTTTTATCTTGAAATTTTTTGGTTGTCCTGCAGATCGATTCTGGTCGTCGCTATCTAATATTGTTTGAAATAAGCAATTTTTAGCGATATAATCTGGACATAATCGCTAAAAAAAATTATAAATTTAGCTGCATAAAAATATTGCATTTTTCATATCTAAAGTATACGTCTCATGCGATTCAACAAAGAGATAGATTATCATGTCGAATATTTTGTTGTAGGTCACACTCTTCTATTTCTCCCCGCTTTGGTATTGGGGTTAATACAATTTAATTCTTTTCATATCTCCTAAATAGGTTGTATACGATTGCAATGTTCAGAACGAACTCTTTACCATTTTACCATTGACTTCATCGTTGGCGATGATTTTATCCCACTCCGCCAACCAGCCTCACTTTTTATAGAGCTTAACGACACCACCTCTACTTGCTTCACTCACCAACGCCAAATCACTCAACCAGTTTCTTATATTTTACAGAAGAATGGGGCGTCTAAAACGTCATTAAAAACAACATCTACCACATGACGCCTCATTTCAAGAGAATACAGTCCGATTAATTTTAGCCTATTTTCGTAAGAAGGCAATAGAAAAGGATCATACATGGAAGCTTTCTTCGGGCAAATCGCACTACACTGCGTTGAACTGATTCCACTCTATTAACCTGGACTTTGTAATAGGGGGGCCAAAGCTGACATGCATATTCAAAAATTGCTCTAACCAGTGTTGTAAAAAGGGCTTTAGTGAGGGTCATAGAATTCTTTGGACCAACGTTTAATATAGCTCAAACTCAAGTTGGCTTGATAAACCACAGATTCAACATTTAACAAAGTGTAACTATAATGTCTGGAAACATCCTATGCTTACCGTACCGCCGTTTTTCAAATTTTGCCTGCTCTTTTTCAAACAATTTTCTATCCACTGCTGACATAGATAGCATTAAAAATTGTACATACGGGTGAAAGAGACACATTATTTTAAAAAACATCCCATTTCCCGCTTTTGGGTAATTTTTAATTGTAAACAATGAAACACAGGCAGAAATTAATATACAAATGCACACATACTAGAAAAAAAATTTGGCGCATATTATTTTTTCTCATTTTGCATCTAATAGACACAAATACTGACGAATTTCGGAAAACAGTAAAATTTTCTCTAATTTGTCGATACTTAAAAGTACACATTTAATTAAAAAAAAATCTTACCAATTATATTTTCTAAACAACAAATGTAAAATCCACTCTCAATTTCTTTGAATTTTAAAAATGTTGGATCACTTAATTTTTGCCGCCATAAAGCAAATGATTCTGATAATAATATTACCAATGATAATTTCCAAAATAGCTATTAATAATTTCAAAATTAATTTTTATTGAAAAAATAGAAATAAACTTATTAGAATTACCTTAAAATCGGCATTATATAAAACATGACGATATGCTGTACGAGATAAGAGCATCATATCGATAAGAATAATAGCTGGTTCAAATTCAATATATTTATCCGCTACTTTGTGGCATTTTTCCTGTAAAATTAGATTATAGATTATATTTTTAAGAAAATTATGTGTTTAACTATAATTTCTGGGTGATTATTTTGAATATTACGAGCTAAATCCGAACTAGCTATACAGGCAAATGCTTGATGGGCTAGTCTCGAATTGATAAAAACTCATTCTAAAAAACCTTGTAATTACTTTTCCCGTATGTTGTGTTAAACAGAATATATGATTCTTATGATAGATTCGCATAAATGTAATGTAATATTTCATAAACTGAAAGGTTCAAAGAAATATAAATCTTTTAAGCATATCTCTACCAGTTTTTGATAAAGATTAAAAGAAGCTACGTTTCATAAACTGGCATTAAAATTCCAGAAATTTGATTCAATAATTACATCTGGCACGTTACGAGCTGAAGTTTTTCAGCGGGAAAGGTTGCAACTTTCAATCCATCAAGCCTAAAAAAGTAAAAATCACGAAGACTGCAAATAGTGATCTAGTGATCTAGTCGATACAGTGTTGCTCTTGAAGTTCGGTGGGGACATCAAAACTTCCCAGCCAAGCTCTCTTAATTTGGTCTGAATTAATAACATGTGTGTCGTCTGGCGTTGCTTCTATCATGACCAAACTCTTTTTGTTAAACAGTTCTGGCATCTTCTTTCAATTATTTGCTTTAGTCTTGTTAGTAGCTGCTGATATTAGAGATCTGAATCAATTCTTCTGCTAATCAGGAGCAGCTCATGATAATCAATTGATATCTCACACATATTATCACCTTCATCGAAGTTAAAATCCGGACTATGTGATCCTTTCTCGAGCTTCTTTTTATTTGGATCACAATGTTTTTCGACCATTACTGTTATCCACTTTTCATCACTCGTTATCATTCTGTCCAGAAATGGCTCGATCTGCTGAGTGCAGAAACAAGCCTCGTATTTTGTGGAAGTCATCAGTTCATCTATTTCAGAACCCGCAGGAATCTCATATCTCATCTTGCCCCTAATTTACTAGGTACCGATTTGGCTACCTTTTTCAACTACGGTATACTAATCCTTCTTTTCAAAATTATCTTCAAAGCCTGGCCTATGTTTTTGATCACTTGAGTGTGGGCAATGTTTCTATACCACAAACCTAGTTGTATCTCTTGTTTTATCGCTAACAATGGATCGTTCTTTCTTTGCCAGGGCTCTGAGATTCTGGAATTGTTTGGCGGATTCAATCAAGTTTTGTATCTCGTTAACAGGTTTCAGATCCAAGTGCTTGCTTGCTGCTTTTTCTTCATATTATTCTCTCCATCTTTTTCTTCTTCCTTCTCACCTTGTTTTCTCGCCTATTTCTTGGTCTTTCCTGAATGTTCGGTTTTTAGTTCTCGAAGTTGGAATTTTCGAATCATTTTTATTTTTTCTAAAGTTTCTATTCTTGGGCATAAGCAAGAATAAAGTATGTACATGTAATTTATGATGTCCTTAATGTTAAATTTAGTCTTATAATTTTTATTTTTATTTTTCTAAACTATGTAGATAACATTTCTTGAATTTAAATTGTTTGCCTCTGTTCTTGGTTCCTATCTAATACAGTTGGTATAAGCATTTCAATCCTTTTTTGTATTTCTTTGGTAAAAATAAATAAAAGAAATGAAAATAATTCGATTTAGATAAGGGGTCTTATTCTGGAATGAAATCGTTGAGTCTTTAAGTCCAAAAATTCTTAAAATTGCACTTCAAATCAATCGTTAAAAGTTCAAATCCCTATTCCGAAAACCTTAACATGATCTTTAAATCATTAAAGCAATTCTTAAGTTGTTTTAATTTGTCGATCATATTTTCTATTGTCGTTCAAGTATTCAAGTTTGAAATTTCAAAGAATTTGTGAAGGAAGGTTCTAAATAAATTATAGGAATGGACCTGCACCTAATCTTTTTTCACATCGATTTCCCTTTAACACAGATAGATTGGTAGGTCGCCAGGGAGTGAGACTGTGTGTGAGGAATGGACCTGCACCTAATCCTTTTTCACATCGATTTCCCTTTAACACAGATAGATTGGTAGGTCGCCAGAGAGTGAGACTGTCAAATCGAAGACAAAGGGGTGATGAAGGTGCTGGTCAAAAAGAGATCAAGAGTGATCTCCGTTCAAAAGGAATTTTAAGGAGCGGTCATTAAAAAAACTTTTACAAATTTTAATTAATTTTTAACGTTCGTTATTTATACAAAAAACATCTCATCACAGCATTTTACGATTTTAAATTCAGCACGTTTGTAAATATAATTTATGCTAAACAATTGTTATTTCTTAAGGATTACAAATGTTAGGAATTTAATGATCAATTTTAAATCGTTAGTTTCGGAATAAAGTCCTAAATCGCATTCATTCATATGCCTTTCCGACATGATTTGGTTAAATTGAATTACAAGATTACACTGCTGGGTAAACGCTATAGCTTTCAATCCAATATAATTGAATGGAATAAAATGAGCTTTTGTTTATTTTCAATCAACTGAAAGAGTTGTTATCTTGATAGTCTTCTGGGCCTGTCATTGAGCATTGTTTGGACTTCGTCAGAAGGATTTTGTTTATTATGGCTCCATTCTTCCAGCCTAAAAGTATAAAATGTATGGATTTATGAGCGATGATCGCTGTAGAACTGTTTTTAACTGGATCCTCTAGACTTCGAAATCTTAGTATTCAAGATGTAATCGCAGTTGTGAATTAAATCGATTCAACTGACTCTGATAACTATATAGTTCCCGTAAAACACAATTTCTTTACTAAATCAATAATTTTAAATACAAGTAATTCCAAAACAATCAATCACAAAATATTGAGACTTACACATTTTAATACTTTTATAACAGACGGACTATATATTTTAAAAAGTTCTTTAATTGATTTCCCACAATTAACACAAACGAAAGGTTTTAGAGAAGGCGTCGACTTTAGTTGAGCCATATTTATTAAAATACATTTTCCTCTGACAGTTTATCAAATACATGAGAACTGTCAAATGCTGTCACCCCGTTTCGTTCCCTCATCACATGACATGAATCACGCACAACTAAAAACAAAAATGTCTTCGAAATGAATTTAATTTAATTTTTACATGAATATTTTACACATCGAATTGAAAATAAACTTAATATATATATCTAAAACAATAACCAACGGAATAAATTTCTAAATTTAAGAAGTATGTTTTGCCTTTTTCTCTCTTTAAGGTTTGGTATTGTTTGCATCAGTAATTGGATTTCCCCATTCTTGAGCCATTATTAAAAGTGCATGTTGTTTTATTTTAGGTCCAATTAATGGATTCATTTGTGCCATATAACAGCATAGCCAACTGAAAGAAAATTCAATAATTTTGTATACATATTTATCACATTAAAAACTTGTAAAATTCTTACAATAGCCAACAAGTAGCTGCAGTTAACATCAGAACACATTGAACAATTCTGAAATTAAATGAAATATATAATAAAAATTTCTAATATTTTCAAAGATATTGATTTTCTTACCCTCGATTTGGACCCTTCGGGGCGACGAATGGCAAAACAATTCCAACTACCCCCCATAATACTGTGAAAATAATTATCGGAAGAACTGATGCACCCATTCTGTTTTAATATTAGAAATTTTCTTTGGGTTTTTTCTTTTCTTTGAATAAAATTCTTGCAACAAAATCTTCACAAATCAATCTCGCGACTGTCACATGACACTGAAAATTTTTAAATTGTACTAGATTTTATCAATAAAATTTTCTATGAAGTACAAAACTTAAAAAGTAAAAATTTCCTAATGTCTAAACAGAATAACAGGCTTCCGTTCACTTGATCACACCGGTGTAAAAAAAAAAGTCGGTGTAAGTTAATGTCAAGAAAGCCAGTTTTATATTAAGTTTATTAATAATGCTAGGTATTGAATGTATGTATATTATGCTGGCTATTTAATTTGACTAGCTTAAGGGCCTCCTCAAAATAATCCCCCCAGCTACAATACACTTATGCTAACGTTTTTTCCAATCTTTGAAGCATGCCAAAAAGTCGTCCAAAGGTATAGCCTTCAATGCGCGTAGTGATTCACGTTTAATCTCTTCAATAGACTCAAAACGATTTCCCCGGAGTGGTCTCTTGAGCTTTGGGAACAGCCAGAAGTCACACGGTGCTAAATCAGGCGAATACGGTGGTTGTGGAGCGACATTAGTGGAGTTTTTGGCGAAAAACTCAGTGCAAAATTGAGAAATTTTGGCACCAAACGCGATTTGACTCTTCTGAGGCACAGATGATCCTTCAAAATTGCTTGCACTGATCCAATTGATATTGCAAGCATGTCGTCAAGGTCTCGAATTGTTAATCGACGATTTTCGAGCACCAATTCTTTGATTTTCATGATGTGTTGCTCATCAATTGACGTCGATGGTCGTCCAGAGCGTTCCAAGTCATCAACACGTTCTCTGCCTTCTTTGAAGTCTTTGTACCACTGGTAAACATTTTTCTGTGACATAGTCTCGTCACGGAAGGCCGTTTCGGCGGCGGAAATTTCATTCCGCAAGCAAAATTTAATAGCACTTCTTTGCTCAACAAAATCCGACATCGTAAAAATTGCCAAATTCACTTTTCTTTGTTCACAAAACCAAGCTAATGATGATATTGACATGTAATTTATCACAGATGTCACTAACAGTCCTACCAACTTGAAAAAAAATTCATTTGTCCGATTCGGTTAACGCGGGAAGCTTAAATTAAAAATTGACCTTACCTTTTGATCATAGTAGTAATGTGATTTTTGGGATTTCAATGCGGTACTTTTCGCGTCATTCTGCCCAAAGCTTAATAAAATACTTATGTACTAAATTTCTCGAATTTATTACTACTATCAGCCGGTAGGCGGTGTTATGTATTTTTTCAGCCAGCTCTGCCTACAGTTGCATCAAGTCTATTCTTTCATTCCCCGGTCGTCGTGTGTTCGTTAGCTGTCAAAAATTGGTTAGTTTAATTTTAGATTATTTAAATAATTTTTATGTTTTTCATGTTTTTATAAAATTTCCATTAAATTTATTTAAAAAAAAAAAATCATTTTAAAAATTTCATTATTAAGTATTAAAAATTTAAGTTTTATAATTTGAAAATTTTTGTTATGTAATCGAGCAAGGCTGGTTAATCGATTCTTTCTCCAGTCATGAATTTCTTCTCATGTTCAAAGTTTCAAATGGAGAACTTTAATAAAATATATATAGAAAAAAAATTATATTTAATTCTCTAATTGAAGTAAAACATTTTCTAATTATAGATATTTTACAGTAAATTTTGGGAGAAAATGTTTTCCAGTTTATTTGAATCTGCAAGAAGGTCACCCTTCAAAACTCCATTCTCTACTGCCCATTGCGATCCAGTTCCTGGACGAGAAATTCAAGCAGCTGCTGCAGCACCAGCACCACAATCTGATGAATCATGTGAATTCGGAAGTAATAAATATTTTCTGTTATGCGGTATTGGTGGTATTTTATCATGCGGTACAACACATACATTTGTTGTACCACTTGATTTGGTCAAGTGTCGGCTTCAAGTTGATGCTGCCAAATATAAGAATCTATTCCATGGTTTCAATGTTACCGTAAAAGAAGAAGGTGCTAGAGGTTTGGCGAAAGGATGGGCGCCAACATTTTTCGGTTATTCTGCTCAGGTATGTTAGAAAAAAAAAATAAAAAATTATGTTACATAAAATAATAAATTATATAATAAAATAAAACACTTAGAAGATAATTAGATTAGAAGAAAGTTAATAATTTCACCTTCGAATTAAGTTTTAATTAAGGGAACTTATCTAGTCTACAATACACCGCAGAGGTTGAAACTTTTTCAATAAGTTTCCTTTAAAAAGCTTAAAATTAAAATTCCGTGGAAACTTTTCTTGTGTTTAAAATTAAAGTTTAAGTTAAATTTAATTAAATATTTTGCTTAATAGTATTATAAAAGGTTTAATCGAGAACTATTTACCTTGTTTTTCTATAAGTGCGATCGGGGTTCGTTGCTCAATGTATATAGCTCGATGAACTAAAGTAATCGTCAATTCGAATCTCAGCCGTTTGAATTTGTGATTTTAATCCCCTGGCCTTGTTTTAAATAGCACGTTAAGCTGTCGCGCTTATTGAGTTAGCTTATCTACAAAACAAATTGTAAAAAGAGGTACAATGAGTCGACAGGCCGCGCGGGGCCCATTGTACAGTCTTCTCGTTGAGAGATAGTAGAAGTCTGCAAATTAATTAATAATTTCTTAGTCAAACCAAAGATATTAATTAGTAAAGATGTGTAAAATTCAAAAATGTTTTTATTTAGCTTGAGTAAATTACACTAGGCCTTGTGGTATGAGCTTAAAGTTCTCTCAATAAGAACTAATCTAATTTATTTATGTTAAATAAAAGCTATTTTGAATTTTCCACATCTTCCCTTTATTTATATCTTTGGTTAAATTTTATCCCTACACGTTCTCTTTTAAATACATGTTTTCAAAGAACTTGTATCTAATTATCAAATTGATAAATATGTTTCGAGAAAAAGAAGAAAAATTTAGAAAAATTGATTTTAAAAAAAAAGCATGGGAAGATATTGCCACTGTATTGAATTCGACACTTTAAAGCCATTATTTTGGCTATTTTTATTTCCTGTTCTCGGTTCAACGGCATGTCAGATACTGAATTGGTATACCAGTATTGGCCCACGTAAAAAAACTGGTAGTATTTTATTTCTTGTACTAATTGGTATACCAGAAATATTGGCTAATGTAGACCCTGTGTAAGCAAAGATATAAATTATTAAAGATGTAAAATTCTAAAAAGTTTTTATTTGGCACGAGGAAATAACAAAGCTTTCAAGGAACTTTAAGCACAGCTTAAGACCTAATGTAATTTACTTTTTTAAACTTTCAATATCCTCTTATTTATTTTTTATCTTAATTCGCTTGTGCTGAAATTTTATATAATTTTTAATATTTACTTTCCCGATAAACGAATGTTTATAGGAAAGTACTATAATCGTGCGAAAACCTAACTTTTGATCTAGAAGGGCTAGGAAGATGAAAATAAATGCAAAATCCGTTTCGTCAAAAATAATTAGCCCCATGTCTGTCCGTCCGTCCGTCCGCTTTTTTAAATCGTTAATAAAATCTTAATGGTTGGTCCGATTTCCATGAAACTTTTACCATTTTGGTATTGCATCAAATGCCGGATGGTGTTAGATTTTGTGCGAAATTAATATATGGCAACACTATTTGGTAACGCTTTTTTTTTGTCTAAAAACGACAAAATTTTGTCCGCACGTTTCAGACTAAACTGTAGGGCCAATTTCGATAAAATTTACACAGTTCATGTATTTGATCCTAACTTAGATCTGATTAGTTTTGGGGCCATATTCGACTATGGCAACACTGTCTAAAAATACATTTTGTCCAAATATAGTCTATTTTTGCACTTGTTGTAAAACCGAAACTGCTCGTCCAATTTTTATGAGATTTGCACCGTTTGTGTACTAAGATCGAAACCAGAACATATTAACTTCTCAACAGAATTTACATCTGGCAACACTAATGCGCAAAATTTTTTTAAAATAAAATGTGGTGGAAATATAGAAACTTCCCTAATTCGGTTAATAATAGTCCGATTTTAATGAAACTTCGAACGTACGTTTGGGATGGACCAGCTGAAAAAATAAAATATGTCTCCCAGCGGTGGGGGGTTGTCGAGGGCTAAAAAAGAAAAACTTCAATAATTCACTCAATAAAAGGCGGATTTTCTTGAAACTTGATGTGTACATTCTTGATAGGCCAAGTGAAAAGATAGAATGCGTCTCCCCTCGGTGGGGTCGCGAGAGGGTGATATGAAAAAACCTCAATAATTCGGTCAATAACCGGCGGATTTTAATGAAACTTGGAATGTACATTTGGGCCGAGCAAACTGAAAAGATAAAATGTGTCCCCTCGATGGGGGTTGTGGGGGGCTGAAATAGAAAAACTTCAAGAATTCATTCAATAATGGGCGGATTTTCTTGAACCTTGGTGTGTACATTTTGGATAGGCCAACTGAAAAATAGAATGCGATTCCCCTCTGTAGGGGTTACGGGAATGCAAAATAAAAAAACCTTAATAATTCGGCCAATATTAGTCATATTTTCATGAAACTTGGAATGTACATTTAGAATAGGAGAACTGAAATGAATATTTGATGACATTATCGGGAAAGTTCCATAGTGGTCCGGCCGATATAAAGAAAATGTAAATTCACTACTATGGTTTGCTTTGCTCATTTTTTATTATATTTTATTTGATTTTTCTATTATTTCCTTAAATCTAAACTTTTCCTTATTTGTTATACAATATAAAAAGTTTTTTAGTTCAGTCTGAAATAACCTTAGTATGGTCTTGATTTCATCGGCTTAGATTATTGAAGAATGTGAAGCCATTAGCTATTATTCGAGTTTTACTAGCATGGCTTCTTTCTATGTACATGTTTTCGTGGCTTCTTGTCTCGTGTTCGTGGATATTTGAATTTCGAATCACTTTTAAAGATCTTTTTAATTATGTTGTTAGTTATTTTATATATTAGTAATATTTGTTTAACTGAATCTTTCAAAAACTTCTATGATATAAACATAGAGACTAATAAAAAAGATTTCCAACGATTGTGTATTCAATTGACTCTTCTTGTCTACTAATAAAGCCATGTGATGAGCGAAAGTGTTTCTGAACAAATCGCACACCCTTGCATATATTTAAAAAAAGCATAAAACCAAAATATGCTAATCTTGTGTATCAAGCGTACTCATCTGGATATTGGGTGTTTTTGAAATTAAAAGAAAAAAACATATTAATTAAAAACGAACATTCATCATATGAGTGATATATCTGGTGTATTTAACAACTGTCAGGTTTCTTGTATTTTCAATTATATTGGTTGCTAGACGTTGTAGACGATACTCAATTTGAGTCATATTAGCCCCGTCTTCGCCGGATAGGATATTTGGCATTTGAATGACTGAATCGCTTTCAACTTTAGCTTTTATGCTTGACCAAATATGTTCAATAGCATCAAACATTGGGTTATATAGTCCAAGACTTAGTAGTCGATGACCAACAAATTCATTTACTTGGAAAACATCTTCGATTGAAGCATGACTAGCTGCATTGTCAGTCACTAGTATGAATTTTGATTGATACACGTTTTGAGCATTCTGGGGAAAACATCGAACAAACTCTTTAGCTTCTAGTTTCTTGAAAGTATCTCTTTTGATTTCATGGTAAGATTAGGATTAAGCTTTAGGGTGTTGTTGTACTGCAACCTATAAGATCTATTTTACTCCATCTTATTTTGTGCAGTAGTTAGGTTAACTTATCATTCCAGAGAACCTCCTCTAGGCCTATTTTTTTGAGGATAGGTCAAGAGATTATATTTCAATTGGAGAGAGGCAGTATGCCCCCAAGTATTTTCTCCTTCTGCGGAGTAGTGCTTCATAGCCGGAGGGAATATACTTTGGGATCTCTTCGTCCCATTCGCATAATCTGCAGGTACTATCTAGTTCGAGTCCTGGTTTTTTAATGTGTGTTTTGAATCTACAGTGTCCCGTTAGTATTCCTGTCAGTATTCTTATATTCTTCTTATTAGTACTTATAAAGGCTTTGAATCCCTTGAAGTTGTACTCCCGAGGAGATATTTGGCCTGTCTTAGTCCTGGTTATATTTTCCTGTGTTTGGTTCTTTTTGCCGCCTCTTCCTTCGTTTAAATTTCTCGGATTCCTTTTATGGTAAATCAATCCGATTTTGAAATTGTTTATTCCCATTTTGAAGTTGAAAAGTTATAGTTCTTAAAAATCCATAAAGCTTGGAAATTGAAGTTTAATTCAAACAGAAACTTTTTTGTAAAAAAAATTCCAACCCCTGAAAAGATAAAATACTTGAAATACATTTTAAATTTTTTTTTTCGAAAATTATGGTTTTAAAAAGTATGCTTTGATTTCTTCTGTTTGGAAACATTTCATATATTTGTTTACTTTCTTTTCATAATGGTGTATAGTTCCACAAAATCCCGATGTATTTATCCGGCATCTTTGTCCAAAGTATTGGAATTTTTGTATAAACAGAAATTCTTAACACCAATTTGTAAGAATCCTTTGTATAGATATGGTGAATATTATATAATTTTTGCGGCATTTTTTCTTATCGTAAGTTGATCGAATTCTAAAGCTGGAATTATAATAGTAAGAGTCAAGCATAAGGAAATACATGCATATTAGCTTTATGTACGTCAAATCGGTTGAAACACGATTATAAGGTTCAAGAAAATAAGCATTTGATAGTTTGTGTCATCAAAGAATTCCGTGCTTTTTTTCAGATTGTTTTTTGGTAATTTAAAATAGATTTTGAAAAAAATGAAAAATCGTTTTGAAAACAATTGAGTTATCGGGAAACGTTGGAACACTTCTCAAAACATTAACGTTGTTGGAAACATAACTTGGATACATATTCTGAAAGAAGAAAAAAAAATGTTTCCGAGATAAATTGATTCCTGTCATTTGTGTGCCATTTTAAAGATATGGGAAACAACAAAGTACATTTTAAAAACAACGAAAGGATTTCAAGCAATAAAAAAGATATGTGCTTATTTCAAGATTATAAATTATTTAGGGCTTTATAAAGTTCTAACGATAAGAATTTCAAGTCTTCGGGCAACATTCAAAACCACGTTGAACAGTTTTTTTTTTCTTGAGAAACTTGTAAGATTCTAGGAGGATGGAATGTTCAAGTTAGATGAGAGATAGAGAAAAATTTTGGAACCAAAATTATGAAACCAAGACATTTGCATCCTTCTTTTTGGATATCACGCCTAGTGAATTTGATATCGATAGCATAGTATAATAATCTATACATATCTTATACTGAGCTTATAAACAGTAATAAGTGGATGAAATGATTAGATTTTGGCCGGAAATACGTAATACTAGAGACACATGCTATAGATACCACGATTTAAGAGTACCATGTAGTATATCAAATGTGTGCCAGTTTATTTCATTTCAAAAAATGAAGTATAAATATGATAATGGAATAGTATCAGCTATATTATAGTATCGATCCCATAGTATCAGTACCATATGTGTGCCTCTCATATAACCTTAAGTATTTTTTTTTGGAACACACGCATATCATAAATTAAAAGGAAGAACTGATTAGGTTTTCACCCGAACTGCTAAACCTTAAATGATTAATTTCAGGCTAAAATATGATTGATCTAACTGGTAGTCGGATTTTTATGCAATTTAGTACACAAGGTGGATGGTATTACGGGAACAATTGGTTAAATTTTCAGCGAAAATGCCAAACCGTGGGCTATATTTTATGCTTGTGTGGTCATTTTTTGAATGCACAATAACTCAAGAATAGCTTACTCAATTTTATACAAATTTGGTATAAAATTAGGTTTTAATCAGATGATGAACTAGAGTGGTAGTACGTAACTTATTTCAGACCGTGTGTTTCGACTTACCATAAAAATGGCTGCGTAACTTGTTTCAATCATATAAAATTTGTTTGTGTGTTGTGAGTTTGGTCAAAACACAATCTGTGAAACAAATTACGTACTACCACCTCTGATTCATTATTGTCTAAGAAAGCTGAGTGAATTATTATAACAGAGATTTTAGATTGTTTTTTTTTTATGATAACTTAAAAGTGATTTTAAAAAGATGTTAATCCAAAGATTTCAGCTTATGCTTGGCTCTTCCTATTATAATTTCGCGTTAAAACTAGTATTTTTTTTTCTTTTAAAATCGAAATATTCTTTCGTAGCTAACAAATATTTGGCAAGGATTTCAACTTTTATTAATGTATCCCGAACGAAGATCGATTACATTTATTCGTCGAGGAAAATGGAAATTCTTTAAAAAACTTCTATGTTTCAAGATCGTCGTTCATGATATTTATTTGCTTAATCATGCATTGACTCTATGTAATAATGTTGATTTAATTTTTGATATTTATTTGGTAATTTTTCTTGGGGAAATTCTTTATTATTAGGTAGTAAAGCAATAAATGGCGATTTTTAATTTTTAACTTCAAATGCAAATATATTCAGTCAAAAAAGTATCCGGAATTTGTCAATAAAATACAATGTGTTTAATTAATCATCAAAATTTATTTTGTCTCCTTGAAAATAGTCCCAGCTGATGCGATACACATCGATGCCAATCGATTAATCCAATCGTATAAACGCTTCTTATATGTATTTTCTGGTATAGCCCCCAGTACCTTCGGTGAATTTTATTTTATGGCTTCAATGGACTCAAAACGTGTTCCACGAAGTGGTAAATTTAACCGAGGAACAGGAAAAAGTCACAGGAAGCAATATCTGACGAAAACGATGCTTGATCAATGGCATTTTTTGAGTTTTGGGTCAAAAATTTGCGTACAACCATCAATGTGTGGGACGGCGCATTATCGTTGCAAAATCCAAGAATTGTCCTTTCATAAATCTGGAATTTTCCGGTGAAAATTCTCTCTCAAACGAGAGAGAAAACTCCAGATTCCTAACGCCAAGATGATATTGTTTGTCCCTCTGGGTGGAATTTCGTGTGGATAACACCACGGTAATCAAAGAAAACAATCAACATGATGATTTTCGAGTGACGTTGATGTGTTTTTTTCGGGTTCCGCTCGTTATCGAAACGCCATTCCCAAGCTTGTTGGCTAGTTTGCATGTGTAACTAATAAACCCATGTCTTGTCACCCGTTATGATGCATTTCATGAGTGTAGGACCTAAAACGGCTTGATGAAGCCTGCCTTCTTTTTCAAGAAAATTTAAGAAAAATCGCAGAGCACACTTGAACTCAACTAACAAAGCCAACAATTGTAAAGAAACTGGTTGACAAATCACACCAAAATTGTTGCTTGACAATTACATTTACATTTTACAAGTACATTTGAACCAACTTAATTGCAAAATACATTTTTTTATGCTTTTTACGCGGGCTTTTTAAATGAACAATTTAAAACGCGGGCTTTTTAAGTGAACGATTTAAAGAAAATTTTATTAGTCGAAATGAAAACTATTAGAATCAACATATTTTTGTCATCAGAAACAAGTTTATGTGCATATTTCGGTAGTGTATATATCCGGCGTATTGGAGGCAACAAATTCTTCGAAGGCATTTATGACGGCATCTTGGTTGTTGAAAGTTTCTCCATGTAAGAAGTGGTCCAGGTGCTTGAAAAATTATTTGTCGATTGACGAAAGATCTGGTGAATACGGTGGATGAGGCGGAATTTCGCAGCTCAATTCAATCAGCTTTTGCAGCGTTCGTTGTGCGAAATGTGGTCGAGCGTTGTCGTTAAGGAGATCTTTCCTGTTGACTTATGTCGAAGCGTTGATTTGATGACAATACTTTTCTGCCGTAATCGTTTTATCAGGATTCAAGAAGCTGTGGTTGATCAGATCGTGGACAGACCAAACAATGTTTTGGTGCAATTTCGTCGTTGCGAAGTTTTGTAGAGCTTCATCGTTCATTAGGCTACACGTAGCCTGTTGTCGCACGTCACAATCCGATCGAGAAACGGGTCGTTTTTGTTGTGCACAAAAAAAGTATCGACGGCATCTACAAACGACGATTTTTTTTTGATTTTCATTAATTTTTTACCTCTATTTTGAAACTTCTTAAACCAAAGTTATCCTGTGGTGTCCCTTGGTCGAATACACATATAAAATATGTATTAGTTCCTAATAAAATTATATTGTGTTTTATTGACAAATTCCGGATAGTTTTTTTAGGGAATGTAACTTCACAGAAATGTAACAAAAATTTATTTGAAGTAATCAAAACCACCCGCTATTTATTTCTTTACGACCTAATAATAGCAATTTTATTAAAGGATGTTTTTCTGTTTCCAGGGGAAATACAATCATTTATTATATCATATAATTGCGAATTTTTTTATTCTATTTATTAAATATATTTATTTAAACGTCTTTTATATTTTCAATTTAAAAAAACTGACTTCAACACAATTTATTTGTCAAATGTTTCAATTACTTTTGTTAGTATTTAATTGGTTTCAAGTTTCTTGTTTAGTTTATAATCATTATCAAAATTGTATGTTTATTTAGTTTAAATTAATTTAATAATATAAATATTTTGTTTCACAAAGAACTTCAGTTTTTGAACTTTAAAACAAAATAAAACACACAAATTTAACGAAATATGCTTTATTTTATTTTATTAATCTCAAATGTTATGTATTTCATTAATTCTGAAAAATAATATCAATTAAATGGCCGCCTCTGAACCTTCTGCAGCAGCCTATTCTTTCGAGGTAATTTTCGATGACTTTTTCGTAAATTTCGGGCGGTATCTCCGCTATAATTTGGCGGATGTTGTTTTTTAGGTGGTTCAACGTTTCGGATTTGTTGGCGTAGACACGACTTTTAACGTAACCCCATAAAAAGAAATCCAACGGCGCATGATCTTGGCGGTCAGTTGACCCCACCAAAACGTGAAATAAAATGCGACTTGGGAACTTTTCACGCAAAACATTTAACGTTTCACCCGCTGTGTGGCAAGTTGCGCCGTCTTGTTGGAACCATATGTCTTCCACATCAATATCTTCAATTTCGTGCCAGAAATATTCGATTATCATGCGCCTATATCACTCACCATTGACTGTTACAGCTGACCCTGATCGCTTTATAAAAAGTAAGGACCAATGACGCTGCCTAACCACAATGCACACCAAATAGTCATATTTTTGCCATGTAATGGTGTCTCGTGAATCCAATGAGGATTTTCATCTCTCTATATGCGGCAATTTTGCTTATTAACACACCCGTAGAGGTGGAAATGTGCCTATTCAGAGAAGAGGATTTTCTTTGAGAAATCAACATCAACTTTCTGCCGCGTCTTAATCCGTTGAGCGGTGGTTAAGCGACCCGTTTCGTAAGTATGACATTTTGAAAACAAGTGCTTATCGACAGCTGCTTGATTTACAGTGCTGCTAAAATAGGAAACTCAAATGGATCACCGATCATCAATTGCTTCACAAATTTTCCAATTAAATCCGAAATATAACTTTCTGGTTACCCTGGTTTTTGCTTAATAACTTCGCTCCCCATTGGTCAATTTAGCTGAAATGCAATACTGTTAAGAACTAACAAACTATCATTCTAAATTTCAACAAAAACAGATAACGCGTTTTTGAGTTATCTTGTATATGAACAGACGGACGGACATGCATAAATCGATATAACTTTTGATTCCCTACAGAACCATACCCTTGAAACCTGAAATTCATAATCGTTTAGAAAACAAATTTTCAAAAGAAAAACCACATCGTCGAGAAAAATACCTTTGATAGTTAAATTGATTTGTATTGCTTAAATGCGTAACGAAACTGAAATCAAATTTAATGAAAGTAATACTATGTTTCCATCTCCCTCAAATCTTGAGCTTTTGGAAGATTTTACCAAATCCATATACAAATCTACTGGATTTCCCATACAAATAGAGGATTTTAAAATCTTGAGATTTTGTGAAATCTCGTTCAAAATCTCGAAAATTTTTTGTAGCAACCCTGAAAATTTGTTCAGCAATAGCAAATTCTTCATATGATGTGCTCGCTTTTTTGTAATATTTGAACAAACATAGATTTCGTCTACTTTTATACATATGGCCAGTTGATACTCTAGAAGAATTATTTTTTGGGATCTTTCCATTCAAAAAATTTCTTTTTTTTTTCGAATTCTAGTTTTTAGAATTGTAAACGTCAAATGAAATCTCGATGCCAGATGGAAACATTTGGAAATCTCTTTCTCAAAATCGCGAGATTTGAGGGAGATGGAAACATAGTATAAGGTTATGCCATTATAATTGCAATATCCAGTTCATGAAGATTAGTACATTTCCTTAAGTTCGGTTACGCTTGGTTCTTGCCATTGTAATTGAGCTTTTATACTTTCAAATAACTAGTGTTGACACGATCAACTAAACTCACATGAGTTTTCTTCTTAGAGACCTTCTAAATATATGCGGTGCTGGTAATGTCGAACGATCTTAACGAAACAGTATTTTTCAGGTTTCTCTCTTTTTCCTTATTCAAAGTACATAATCTCCTTCTGGTTCAATACACTTTTTACAACAAATTAATAGCGTCCAATGTAAGAACACCGGGTTAAATTCGCGTAAATTTAAATATGTTTATATCTCGAATATTCTGTGCCCTACATATATGACCTACATATTCGACCGACAATTTAATTATGATTTAAAAAAAAAATGCTCTAAAAATGCACATTTTGAATTTTGTGGTATTTTTTCTTTTTGTCCGCAATAGGAGTTCGAAACCGGACAGCTTTCAATAATATTGTCGTTTCTCTGTGTAGAGTTGGTTACTATGACTACTAATCTCAACAAATGGCAAATGGCGAATGTAGTCAACATTTTTTTGTTGGCCGGGGACACCCTTTCGAATGGTCTCAATATCAGCGAACAAGCATCATTTCAATCTAATTTTATTTTTTGGTGACAAGTCACGAGGTACTAACTTCTCAAGTGAATATGATGAATGATTTAACACATAGATTTGATTTCATGCAAAAAATTTACGAAATTAACTTGGTGCATTGTCATGTAACCAACACCAGCTGTCGATATTCAGAAGTTGAATCGTATCGAAAAAGCATAGCAATTGCAATACATTTTCGATTCGATTTAGTCTCAATCGAATTACAAGATTTCACTCGTGGATGAACTCGACGAATTCTAGCCATTAAACGTTGTAAAACTTTGAATTAAAATCACAAGTAACTGTTTAACAAATTGGAATGAATTCTTTGTGAATGGGATGCCAACAATGAACCATTTTTAGAAATCTACCAACTTTTTGCATCATTTTGTACGTTTCTGTGATTAATATGCTTTTCTTTGTTCCATGATTTTATTTCAACAATTAAATAGATAAATGTCTGTTTAATTGCGAACTTTTTCGCGATGTGGGGAACGACAACAAAGATTGAAAAAATAAAACCAAAATTCAAAAATTAATCGTTATACAAAATTTGATTTATTTTATTGAGCCAAATGATTGTACATTCGAGAAGTTTTAAAAACAGAAAGAAAAATTATATTAATTATATATATATTATATAAATTAAAAAACAAAGATAATGTTCCATGGTTTTTAGATTATAATTTTGTTAATGAATTATTTTCGATGAATAATTCAAAGTACAAAAGGTCCTGGTTAAAATATCAGACTACTGCGTTAACAATAGGTCTGTTTTATTTGCCACTTGCTCTGGGGTAGAGCAAATTTTTACATTGAAAACAAAAACAACAAAAGAGCAAATCCTACACTACTTTCAGAGCAGGTGTAAATTATTGCACCCGAATTAGTTCAGTTTTCTACCATAAAAAGTGTATTAGCTAAAAATTTCCCATTTAATTACAATATGGTTGCTAAGCAGCGCTACAAACATTTGTATTAAAGCTTTTTCCTACTCCTGCTCGTTTTATTTGCCACTTACCCTGCTCCGGGGTAGGGTATGGCAAATAAAACAGACCCTACCCCGGAGCAGGGTAAGTGGCAAATAAAACAGACCTAATGTCATTTAATAACGGCTAAAAGATATGTTTGAAGATTTGTTGAGAAATATCTAAGATATCATCAAAAGATGACAGATCTCTTCTAGTTGCAGAGATATTGGAGTAGTCCCGGATCTTTATTGTTTTCCGTGTACGTTACCGATGATTATTATATTACTTAACTTAATAATTCTAATTAGAACATAATTACAAACATGACAAATTTTGAAGAAATTTTCCGGTTTTTTGATAACTATGTTTGTTGAAGAATTTTGTGAATTTGGTTTGATTTAATTAACATATTAATTTGAAAATATATCCACTTTTAGTTAACCGTGTGAACATTTTTTTTTTCTTAATTAACACCTGTAGTACGAACTAGACGACGAGTTGATGGAATCAGAGAGTGAAACCAAATTTTATTTCGTTCTGGCATAAACTAATATCCTAGATGACCAACCGCCTAAGCTAAACTTATTCTTCTGTTTTCAAGATTGTACCGTTATATCACCGTCAAAGTGTAACTATAATAAAGTCTCGAAAGCTAGCGAAATAGCTAGGAAAAGCTTGTGGCAATACGGGGGAAAATATAGGCAAGAGTACATATACTTTTCTTAGGCAAAATCCATCAGCAAGAGAGAGAATGAAATGTTCTTAAAAATCAGATGGAATCTTATAAATTGATCCCGGAATCTTAAGTTTGGGCACAAATTTTACATACATACCAGAAAAAAAAATATGCGCCAAATTTTTTTTTCTGGTATGTGTGCATTTGTATACAAATTTCTGGCTTAATTTTTTGTTTCAATTTTAAAATTACCCATTAGTGGTGTTGCCAATATTGCAAAATGTTATTCTTTCAAAAAAAATCGTTGGAGTTAGATGCGGTTTAAAATATGGAAAAATTTAAACGTTTGAAACAAAATAAATTTAAGTGTTTTGTACCTGGCTGCTTTTCAACATTTGAAAACAGTCAAGTACGGTTTTTTAAATTGCCGACAAATCCGGAACGCCACACATATTTATCAGTTACGTCTTTTTAAAAAAAATAATAGTTAATAGTAATAGTTTTTCTTATGCCTCTATTTACAAATTTTATTAATCTTTAGTTAGTTATCATGTTTTTTAATGTATTTATTTTATCAAAGATTTTCATCATTTTTTAAAAAAGTTCAACAGTCAGTTTAAAAAAAATGCATTAATGGCAACACCATCATGTGATCAATTTTTCGAACAAAAAAATGAGGGATGTTTTTCAAAATCATATGACATCATGTTTCTCTTTCACCCGTATGTACAATTTTTAGTGCTATCTATTTCAGCAGTGGATAGAAAATTGTTTGAAAAAGAACAGGCAAAATTTCAAAAACGGCGGTACGGTAAGGATAGGAAGTTTCGCGACTTTATTAGTAGTTACACTTTGATCACCGTACTGAGCTTTTTTTCTTGTGTTCTCTCATTTCAGAGACATCTTAACTTTCTGTTAGAGAGCTTATAGATATTCGTCGTAAGCTCTCAAATGTGATCTGTTTACGTTACTCGAATTATGGTTGAATTCATTTTTCAATATTATTCATATGTTTTATTTTCCACTGTTGCAATTTAATTAATATTTTGTTGTTCAATTTATTTTCAACGATTTAAAGGAATTTTTTTTAATTCTTTTAAATTCATTTATTGTAAAATGTTAATATATTCTGAACTCTTTTCTTTCTTGTATGCATAATTTTTTTTTCATTGTTTTTGGAATCCATTACCCATTTGAAATTTTTTCGCAATAATACAAGGATCATGAATTCCAGTATTTGAAGACGATGTGTTGAACAATCATTATGATTTTATATTTTTAGAGTGTTGCAAGCGTTGAGAATAAAATGTAGTTATCAGTGCCATTTTCTGGTTCCCTGACATCCATAATAGCCGAGGCCCGGTTAAGATCTTCTAACGAAAAATCTTCCACTACGCTTCGTGAAGGCAGATTTGCATTCTCTTCAGAGTTTATAAAAAGTGTAGGAAAAGCATCATATGTTAATTTTTCGCTACCATACTTCGGAAATTGGAAAAATCTCTGTTGGGAAAAAATTTCAAGGTTGCTTGACAGCTCTGAACAATACATTTACTAGGTGGAGTGAAAAGTAATCTCCTTGGGAGGCCGTTTTGCAGCGATTTCGACCTTCAATCGCTCCAATAATGCACAGTAATAGTCGCTGTTGATGGTTTTTCCTTTTTCGAGGTAGTCTACGAAGAGTATGCCTTGAGAATCCCAGAAAACCGACGCCATATCCTTTCCGACTCATCGAGCCTCGTGCCGGCTTCAGTCCATTGCCGGGCACTCATTCTGTTCTCTGGTGTGTGATAGTGGATCCAGGTTTCATCAACAGTTACCAATCGACGCATCAGCAAGTCCAAACACTCTTTCGAAGTGCTCTCGTGTTCGTGTTTTTAGTCAGGAGTGAGCATGCGCGGCACCCAGCGGCAGGATAACTTTTTCATATACAGAATATTGTTTAAAATATGGCGTGTGCGCTCAGTACTAATCTTTGTGGTATCTGCTAGCTCGCGCACCTTCACTTTCCGGTCAGCCAACACTATTTCATGTATTTTTTTGACATTGTCCTCTGTATCCGCATCGGAGGGTCTGCCGCTGCGGACTTGATCGGTAGTGGAGTTGCGGCCACCACGAAACTCTCGAAACCAATATTTGACGGAGCATTAGCCCCATAATATTTATACAACTTTTCTTTTGCTTCCTTCGCCGTTTTGCCTCTCAAAAAAAAATGTTTTATGAGAGAACGAAAATCGTTTTTATCCATACTCAACATGATGCCAAACACGTCAACAACAATCGGCTGTTAAAACAAAACTAAAGACAGTATCGCACTGAAATTTGGCATGTCTGCCTAAATATGAACGGACTTCAAGGCACCATAACCTTTTTTGCAGTAACAGCGCATTCTGGCGGTCAAGGAGGTTACTTTTCACTCAGTCTTCGAGGAGGCATAATGCAAATAAAACAATTACATGCAATACAAAAAAAAAATCAATCCCAAATAGCAAAATAAAAAATTCAACTCAATAAATCTAATCGCTAATGAAAAGAAAGATACGTATCCGTAAATTAAAAAAAAAAGCAACAAAGCAAAAGATCTGAAGCAAAATTTTCTATAAAGAAAAAATTCTAGATAAAAACCAAATTCAAATGAAAGTTTCTAAATTCGTAAATTCAGACCGTAGCTGTGCAGTGCACTGAGATACAATGAATGAAAAGACAAAACTTTTTTGAGAAGTATTCCAAAGCTAGAATTAATAAAGAGATATAAAAGCTCTTGTAGTTTCGTCTTCGATTTTACAAAAACAACAACGTACATCACACCGGCCATAAGGCTTGGGCATCTAGATATACTAGTCTATGGTTCTGTTTATGTGTCATGTTTTTATTAGGAGTTGAACTATGAGTTTAAGAATTTCTAATAGATGGCGATATTCATAAATTATGATATATTTTAAAATGATAATTATGAAGCTCATCGATGGATGGAAAAAGCTTATGGCAAAGATTCTCCATCAATTTCAACTTGTGAATTTTGGTTTAGACGATTCAAAAATGCAAAGCCAAATATGCATGGGACCATAGGGTGTTGTCTGCTATCAACTTTCGAAAATGGGTGTTACAGTCATTTCTGCTCATTACAGACAATAACTAGTCAAATTGAATCGCGCTTTGAATGAAAATCGAGCAGAATGGACTCGTAGACACGATAAAATGATTCCTTCGAAGGATGAACAGTTCTTTCAGTACGGAATTCGTGCCCTGCTTGAAAGATGATCAAAAGTAATAGCTAATGATGGAAAATATTTTGATTAAAATAAAACAAAGTTTTCATTCAATATAAACGTGTTGTTTTTGACGAAAAAATGTCTTATTATGAATACAAAGGTAGAAAATTAATTTATGCTTGTACAAAGGACGCACATAGGCTATTTCATACTTTTGTATCGATACTAAAGTATAGTACCATGGTATAGAAAAAGGAGCTAAAAAAATTAAGTATAGAAACGTAAACGACATTTTCGAATTTCAAAAGCATATTTATGCTATACGTATTTGCAATGGTATTAAGCTAGTATTCGCTGACACACATGCTGTATATTCGATAATATTTCTAAGTCATGGGCATGAGTACTATATGTGTTCATTTAATAATAGATCTAAACCACAATATGACAAAACCAATTAACGTTTCTGGGTCGCTTTAACTAGGCACAATTCAACTCGAAAACAATTTAACTCGGGCATTGAATATTAGATTAGAATTTGGTAGTGTATTTTAAACCCTTTCCATCCCTGAGTTGTGGTGTAACAAGCAATAAGAAAATTGGCAAGAACCCTTGTTCTCGTTTTTCTTTCCGTAGAAACCTATATACCGTTTTGGGTGTATACTATATTTGAAATATAACTGAATACGGTATTTTATGTTTAGACGGAGAAACTTTTGATACACTTAGTAGTTATCAAGACATTTATGAACGTTTTTGGGGAACTGCTTTCCCGCCAATTGTTCCTGTATTGATTGGAACAAGAAGTGAGAAGGAGCTAGTCTGGAGAATAATCCACACGCTAGAAAAGTTCCTAACCCAAGTTGGACATAAGCAATTTTCATTCAAAGCAATATAGAGATGGGCATTGTCGTCAAGCAAATTCATCTGTCTAATTTGCTAGGCTCTAAAAGATTTCATCTCTATCTGTTATTGGAAAACATTTGTTAAATATTTTGTGTTCAAAGCTTAACTTTCCGGAAATGTTGAACTTAACGACAATTAATTAAAAAGTAGATGTTAGACAATTTATACAATACTTGTCAAAATAAACTCCGAGAAAGGATTAGAAAGAGGTGTACATTAAAAAACAATCGTTAGAAATACAATGTTTAATTCTATATTAATGTTTATATTATAAAAGTGCGATTAAATGCTTGTGATCTGACCGACAAGTAAATGATGACTGATTGATTTTATAAATCTTTTTGTTATTGTGTTAGTGTTCTAATAATTCTTAATAATTATTTACTGTTATACAGTTATACAGTTATATATTTTTAACATCCTCCGGAGGGCGAGTATGACGTATCATCTATCTCCAAAGGATACAAATGCTGAACTGATCTCCGAAGTTTAGTTCCGTTGGAAAACCGTATAAGACAAGCCCGTACTTTTCCGTCACGACCAGGAAATGTTGTATCAATTATAGCGAGCTTCCACAAAACTCGCGGCGTTGCTTGATCATAGACGAGTACAACATCGCCTTCTTTAACGTTTGAAGAAAATCGTTGTGCGTTATTATGATGTGAACGCAGTTGTTGTAAATATTCCGTTTTAAAACGTTTCCAAAATAAAGTTGTAGTACGTAATCTGGATCTCCATTTCGCGCGTAAATTAACATCTGCAGAAAAGTTTGATTCTGTGTTGATTGCAGAATATATTCCAGATAGGAAATGAGCTGGTGTTAGAGGCGATAAGTCGAGAGGATCGTCACTTACATAAGTTAACGGTCTAGCATTAATTACAGCTTCAGCTTCCGTTAGTGATGTTTGCAGCTGATCAATTGTTAATGTCATTCGCCCAACAGTAGTTCGTAAAATACGCTTTACGCTTTGGACTAATCGTTCATAGAAACCTCCCCACCATGGAGCACGTTCAACAATAAATTGCCAGGAAATATTTGAATTTGTTACATATCCTTGAAGCTCTTCTGAATTTACAATATCACCAAACTCTTTGAATTCGAGTTCAGCTCGTTTAAATGTTTTTGCGTTATCAGATATAATAGTTTTCGGCGCCCCTCTTCGTGCGATGAATCTTCTAATATCCAATATACAAGATTCCGTGCTTAAATTCAAAACTAGCTCGAGATGAATAGCTCGAACTACACCACACGTGAAAAGCATTATATAAACTTTGCGATTTGCGTTTTCTTCTGAAGAATCTTTTACATAAAGAGGTCCCGCAAAATCTACACCTGTAGTTTCAAATGGCCTTGAAGCTATTAATCTGCTCTTTGGTAACGGTGCAAATGGTTGTGAAATTGCTTTTCCTTTCAACCGTTTACAAACTTTACATCGATGGACGACTGTTTTCACTAGTTGACGTGCACGTATTATCCAAAATTTCTCTCTAATTTTCGTTAAAACAGTGTTGATACCGCCATGAAGGACTCGTTCATGTTCATCCAATACAATAAGTGTCGTTAAATATGGTGATTTAGGTAATATTATTGGAAAACAGTTTTGAATCTCGTGTACAGCTTCTTGAAGCCGACTACCAACGCGGATAATTCCGTCTTCGTCGATTATAGGATTTAACGTTAATATTGATGAAGATTGAGAAATCGATTTGTTGTTTCTCAATGCGTTAATTTCGTTCTGATATACTGTGCTCTGTATGCATTTTATCCAATAAATTTCTGCTTCTTGTAATTCGTTCATTGACAGAAATTTCGTTTTATAAGTTTTACCATGTAGTATATTTACAAATCGTTTTATATACGCTGTGACACGTAATACTCGTTTATATGAAGAGAAATCCTCAATATTGAATACAGGTTTGATTTCAGAATTATTGCGTTCTTCAACCGTGACCTGTAAAGACAAAAAAACATTAGAATTATCGAAATTTTTATCTGATTTAGGCCAATTGCTTGTTTCTTCTGATAACCAATTTGGTCCATGGCGCCACAGCAAAGATTCTAACAAATATTTGCCTGTCACTCCTCGAGTGAGCATATCTGCAGGATTGTGATCACCAGAACAATGATTCCAATCTGAGGGTGAAGTTATCTTTCGGATTTCGTTAACACGATGACAAACATATGGTTTCCACCTACGAGGATCTCCGTTAATCCATGAAAGTGCAATTTTGGAGTCTGACCATAGATAGATATTATCAAAATGAATGTTCAAATTGTCCTTTAAATATTTTGATAATCGTGCCGCGAGAAGAGCTGCAGTTAATTCAAGCTTTGGAAGCGTAAGTTCCTTATCACCACTTTCTGTAAGTGGCGCTACACGATTCTTTGAACACAAATAGTGAGTGGTGATCGAATTGTCCACGTATTCACATCTGGTGTATGCCACTGTTCCATATGCCGATAAACTGGCATCCGCAAACATATGAAGTTGTATATTAGTGCGATATGTTGACTTGAAAATGTATCTCGGTAAACAAATGTCTTTTAGATAGTGATAATGTGAAATACAATTGTTCCATATTAGTAGCAAATGATTTGGAAGAACATCATCCCATCCTAGTTTCAGACGCCAAGACTCCTGAAACACAATTTTTAATTTGACAATAAACGGACCTAGAATATCTAGTGGATCGTAAATCTTAGCAATGAACTGCAATACTTTCCGTTTTGTGGCCGTCATAAAATAATCAACAGTTTGTTCCAAGCTTACTGATATTTCATCTGTTGAACAATACCAGACCATTCCAAGTACCTTTTGTTCATTACAGTCTTCACCATTAATTTTTTGTCGAACACAAATATTATTTGAATTCCATTTTCGAATATTCATAGATGCTTTCTCTAGTATGTGACAAGTTTCTTTATAAATTTTGACAGCTTCTGATATACCGTCGACACTCAAAATTAAATCATCCACATAAAATGATTTTTGCAGTATTTCACACGTTTCTGGATAAGTATTAGCTTCCGTTTTAAAATGTGTGCGTAAGGTTGCACTAAGAAGAAAAGGACTGTAGGTAATGCCAAACGTTAAACGTGTCATTCTATACTCAGTGCATGGCGGTAGCTGACTTCCGGCGTTCACTTTATCATCGAACCAAAAAAATCTGTGATTGTCACGATCTTTCTCTGCTAATGTTATTTGAAGAAAGGCTTTTTCTATATCAGCTACTAAGCCAACTTCTCCAAAACGAAAATTCAACAACACAGTTAAGACATCAGGCAGCATATTTGGTCCTGCAAATAAATGGTCATTAAGCGAAAAATTGTTACCTGAACAAGCAGAAGCGTCAAAAACTATTCGCGTTTTGGTTGTTGTTTTATCTAGTCTATATACAGGACGATGAGGCATGTAATAGACCTTTCGATCGTTCTCAACATCATTTACCCTTTCGATAATATTACATGATAAATATTCTTGCATAAGTGAATCATATTCTTGTAATTTGACAGGATCTCTTGAAAGTTTTTTAATTAAATTTTCAAATCTTACTAAAGCACCCTTTTTATTACTGTCAATCACAGTATCTTCATTTCTCCATAATAGTGATGCTTCATATCTTGAACCCTTTTTTGTAATATATTTATCTATATTACCGTCTAATATCGTATCATTACTGCACTTAGAAATGCCCAAACTTTCGAGATCCCAAAAACGTTTTACACTTTCTTCATCTAAGAAATTTGTACATAACGATGTTGCTGTAGCTGCTAATGACAGTCCGTCTTCAAATGCATTTCCTAAAGTTGGACCTTGAATTGTCCAACCTAATATCGTTTTAATACATGTCAAATTTGCGGTTAGTCGTTCATATTCATCAGAAACAATAGTCCAATAATAATCTGCGCCGATAAGTAAACTAATTCCGGGCTCAAGATTATTACATTTACGTTCATCTGCTAATTTGTATTTTGCAAATAGAGGATTATTTGTGTTCGGTACAGGAAGAAAATCTACACAAATTTCTGGCACCTCTATAGCCATGACAGAAATACACTTGTTGTCATGCTGACTTCTTAACCACACTCTGACACGATTGTATTTATACTTCTCCGTTGACCTTGTTTGTCCAAATGGTAAAATAGAAATATTCACAGTGTCAACAATATCCAAATTAAGTCGTCTTGATACACTTTGTCGAATATATGTTCGTTGACTTCCACCATCCAAAATAAGTCTCACAAAAATTGATGACATTTCGCTTGACGAAGTGTGAATAAAAGCACATGCTGTTTGTAAATATATTTTTACTGACTGCGCCTGCGTAGCTGTATACAAATTTACTGCTTTCTGTTGACTTTCGTTAGAATTTTTATTGTTGTCTATTTTTTCAGTTTGCGTGTTTGACTTTGTGAATTTTTGACGATAGTTTGGGTCACACATAGATGAGATATGATTACCATTGCATGAATTACATCGAATACCTTTATTTTTACAAAATCTAGAGTTGTGTCCTCGTTTTATGCATTTGAAACACCGTCCTTCTCTCTTTAACATTTCTTTTTTCTTCTGTAGCGTTATTGCATCACACTGATTTGCCAAGTGTGCGTTTGATTTACAGAAAAAACATTGACTAGTTTCACTCTGTGTTAGTAACCCTGTTGCCGTTTTAAATTCTTTTTGTGATATTTGAGTAGGCATGCGTTTTGATGTTCCAGATTTTTCGAGAGATTCTACTTCTATTTTTAAAAATCTAAGAATATCCTTTACTTGTTTATCCCCACTGAACGTTATAGAACTTTCATTATCTGCAACCGATTCTCTCTCTTCATTACTAGTTACTGCGTTAAATGCTGGCCCCTTTTCAGCCTCTAAATGACCTTCAAGATTTCTATGAAAATCTAACCTTAAATCGTATGGGATACATTTTAGCAACACAGATTTCAGCATTATGTAATAATGTGACGATGGTACTCCTAAAGCTGTAAGAGAACGTGTGCTTGCCATTATGGTATTGTAAAGTCGTCTAAGTCCACGTGTATCATGGCGTGAAGAAACAGGAAGAAGTGACAAAAGCTGATTCATGTTTTTATCTATGATTTTCTCCGTATCTCCAAATTCATCCAAGAATAAAGCTATGACGGCATCATAGCACGTTTCGGTTGGCGTAAATCCAGCAATTGATTCTGCTGCACTTCCCGTTAGTAGTGATTGTAAATAATTAAACTTTTCCACTGCACTTAAACTTGAATTTTCATGTATGGACGTGCGAAATTGTTCCCAAAATGGAAGCCAATCTTTAAAATCTCCAGAAAACTTTCGTAAATTTAATTTAGGAAGTTTAATTGAATGCTGATTTACAGTAGAACTTTGGTTTTCTGGTGAATAACTAGAATTAAAACGACGCTGAAATTCTCCTACTTTTATAAGACGTTGCTTGAGACGACTGATGACACTAATCGCCTTATCCTCATATTCAGCTATAGCTTCGTTTTCTTTTTGATAGTCATCTGTCTTTACAGAAGATCGCAGTTCGATATTAGCTTTGTTAAGACTGTCTCGAGCAGCCGTTAACCGTTCTAAGAAGACCGTAATTTCTTCTTCGATAGCGTCTAATTTATCAACTCTACACTCGTTAATTTGTGAGTCATCTGAAATTAAATATTCCAACGCACTTTTCGTTAATTTCGTGATTTGCCCGCGATAAACGGAACGACTCGAGGCGTCCATTTCGATTTATTCACTTGAATAACCGTTTTGCAAAACACGCGTTAATTAATTTTTTATTGTTTTTTAATTCTCGTCCACGATAACTCCCGGGTTTCGGCACCAATGTCAAAATAAACTCCGAGAAAGGATTAGAAAGAGGTGTACATTAAAAAACAATCGTTAGAAATACAATGTTTAATTCTATATTAATGTTTATATTATAAAAGTGCGATTAAATGCTTGTGATCTGACCGACAAGTAAATGATGACTGATTGATTTTATAAATCTTTTTGTTATTGTGTTAGTGTTCTAATAATTCTTAATAATTATTTACTGTTATACAGTTATATATTTTTAACAATACTTGTATAAATATTATTAAAAATATTTATTTAATTTTTTTTAAAGTATTTAATTCACACTAATAGTTATTATTAAAACTTTTAATCCCTAGGGTCTTTGCAAATTTGGATTGTATGAAGTGTTCAAAGTATACTATTCAAATTTACTAGGAGAGGAAAACTCCTATTTATATCGTACATCATTATATTTGGCCGCTTCTGCTTCTGCTGAATTTTTTGCTGATATTGCTTTGGCACCATTTGAAGCTGCTAAAGTTAAAATCCAAACAATGCCTGGATTTGCTAATACATTCCGTGAAGCAGCACCAAAAATGATGAAGGATGAAGGTATTTCAGCTTTCTATAAGGGATTAGTTCCCTTATGGTGTCGTCAAATTCCATATACAATGATGAAATTCGCTTGTTTCGAACGAACTGTTGAACTTTTATATCTGTAAGTAAAACAAAAAAAAAAACAAAAATTCAATTTATATATTTCCCTTTTTTTTTCTAGTTACGTTGTACCAAAACCACGTGCTGATTGTACTAAAGGTGAACAATTAGTTGTTACATTCGGTGCTGGTTATATTGCTGGTGTATTCTGTGCAATTGTATCACATCCAGCTGATGTTGTTGTATCGAAATTAAATCAAGCTAAAGGATCGTCTGCTTTTGAAGTGGCCCGAAATCTTGGATTCTTTGGTATGTGGAATGGACTCGTTCCACGTATTATTATGATTGGTACATTAACAGCATTACAATGGTTTATTTATGATGGTGTTAAAGTCGCATTACGTTTACCGCGTCCACCACCACCAGAAATGCCAGAATCATTAAAAAAGAAATTGGCATAAGCTGAATAGATTTTTTTCGAAATAAATACAAAAATACATATTTTAAATTATTGAAAATAAATCGCATATTCGTAATAAAATACAAAATTGAATAGATTACTAAAAGGGGAAACTGTGATGTCCATAAATTATTCCGTGAACACACAATAATAGGCACGCAATCGGGGAGGAGTGAAAAAAAAACAATATGGACTAATTATTTTGTTCTATTTAATTGTATTTTTTTATTATTTTTTACTATTCTTTTTGAAATTTTAAATTAAAATTGATTCCAATATTATATTTCATAAACATTCTATTAAATCATTTCCAGAAGTTTAACTTTATATATTTTAAATTCTCAATTAAGATATTATATTCTGTTCTTTATTATAATTCAAAAATGTATTAAAATAAAAGTGTTTCCCAAAATGTAAATGTAATGGTTTTTTTTTCTTTTTATTGTATTTTTGTGGCTACTGAATACTTTTGTAGGTTATCTCCCTTGAAAATTAAAATGGCTACGTATTGAACTCCAGCAACGAGTAAAACTCATTGAGTTTTTCTACTCCAGTGAAAGATCAATTATTTAAAATCAGACAAAATATCGATGACATGATTCCGGAACCAGTTTGAAAGAACTGGGTCTGTCGGCGATCTTCCGGGAAGTTCTCAGTGCGATGTGCGTACCGACGAAACAGTGGAAGATTTTTTCAAAATGTTGTGTATTTCCAGGTGTTGGGAATACGATTTTTTAGAGAAAACACAAATTACGAGTTTTATTTTTTTTATTAATTTTATTTTAAGTTTATTTGCGAAACTAGGTGGTAACCCGTCCTAAGACGGCCTCCTCGCAGCATTGTGGATCTTTTGCCCCGTTCTCGTAGTACCTCTGGCGTTATATTTCATGTCTTAAGTCGACTTATTCAGAATGCACACTATTTACCCCGCAACACCCTGAACGAAGAAGTTAAATTGATCCCATTTCCTCGGTTGGTAAAATAGCTCCCGTCATATACATATATTACTAAAGCAAAAACCTCTATAGAGTAGGGACCTAACCAACCGCAGCTCCAAAGTGGTGAGAGATAGAACTATTTTATCTTCGACAGAAAAAATCCCCATGAAAACCTGCGAAACTTTGCTGAACATTGTAATCGCCTGTGACCTCTATATAAAAAGTTCAAAAGTTCCTATTGAATCCAGCGCCAAAGCAGTGAGAGATAGAACCAAAGACAGTAAATTATGATAAGATGTGTAAAATTGGGTTTGCCCACAAATTTCGACTTAAAAAACTAAATGAAATATAAGGAAATAATATACGAGGAGAATTCTTTCTTATTTTTACATTTCGTTTTTGAGCTTTGGTTTTTGTACTGGATTGATAACTTTTTTCAAATCATTTAAAGAAATTAAGCTTTGAATTCATTCATTTTATAAATCCCGTAGATGAGTATATTTTGTTCTTGGTTTTTTTTTTCTTTCTCATTTTAGAATTAAAGTGTTTGATAGTAGAGAAACTTTTATTCTATTAATGTGCGCATACAAACAATTTGTGGCTTTGAATATATCTTATAGAGAAATATGATTGATATATTTGGTGTCGGTTTTTTCCTAGCCTGATCTTAGAATTCAAACGTACTTTTAGAAATATTTTGTATGTTCGATTGTGTGTGTAACAAGTTAATGTCGATTGTATTATATGTATTTTTTGAACAAATTTTTTTCTCAGAATTTCTCGTGTACTGTTAAATAATGTTAAATAAAGAATTTAAAATCTTTTGAACTTGGGCCAAGAATTGAATTGAATTTTGTTTTAAGTAATGGACATATGCATGTATCTGATTGCTTTTTTAAAAATTATAGATATATTGATATTTTATGGTCAACTAAGGATTATTGGATTTCCGTAAATTTTAAATTATATATATTATATATAAAGATTATTATATAATATATTTATTTGGAAGAATTTTGTCTAACTCATTTTAAGTACGTTCGACAGTTAATATGTGATGATATTTGGCAACATACGTTTTCCTACAATTTTAACATCGAATGTTGACATAATTTTTTTCTGGAATGCTTTGAATAACCAAATAACTGATTTCATAATGTCGTGTTAGAAGGTTTGAAAATATATATCAGGATTATTTATTCATTTAAAATTTTTAAGCGTGGGTGTTTTGTAAAACTATTGGGTAAACTATTTCCATTTTTTTTGACCCAAGAACAATTCTTTTTTAATAGAACCAGAATTAAAAAATTTAGAACTTCCTTTCGATGTTCTAAACATTGGTTCTCAGCAAACCAACTGGGGTAAAATTCATTAGTTCTTTGAATGCATTCCTCGATAATTTTTGCTTTTAAGTTGGTAAAATGCAAATAATTATCAAAAAAAGTTTCATATATTTGAAAATGCAATTTGCAAATTTCGAAAAAAAGATCGGAAGGATTTTGTAGAAAAGTCCTTTCAGTAGTTTTGTCGAAATTTTTGTGTTTAATAAGTTTTTCCGACGGTAAAAGAAAATCACATTCGTCTTTATTCATTATCATGGCACAATTTAGACAGTTTATTTTGTTCAAAATAATTTTTAAAATTCCATAGCCGACAATATATCTTTTTGCTGGGTCTGCGACGTCGGAATTACTCTTGGAGTTTAAGGTTTCATTTATTTTCGCATCTTTTTCTATATCATCCAAAACAATTTCAGAACTTTGTGCCAATAATCTGGATGTAATTTCATTAGAATTATCAATATAAGTATCTTCTAATGGGTTATCCCAATTAAGTAAAATGTCTTCATCAGTTTCACAATTCTTATTTGCATATGAGAACGTTATAATTCTCATTGACATTATGCGCGCAATTATTCCATTGAACTCGTGGACACTAGGATTTTTGTTATTACCGCCCTTTGCCCGAATTTGCGCAAACATATTCTCTAATGGATCCTGATTTAGTCGAGATGTTAATATAAAGTTAATTTTTAAATATTTGTCCGAAAATATATCTGTACCTAAATTTAAAATACCATTAATTGTAAGATATAATCCGTCAAAACAATAGTTTTTTTTTTTTGCAGGGAGACCCAATTTTGTAAGATATTCTTTGAATTCATTTAAATAATTAAATTGAGCACAATTTTTTGTTAATGGCTTCCGATATGGATTTTTTTCCGCACAATTACGACTATTTAGGCAGTCAAAAACTTTGTCAAAACTACGAGTGAATTTACTCGTCGCTGCTGCATATAATTTAATCGTTTGTGGAAAGGAGTTATTTTCTAATAATGCATCTATTGCGTCAGCCATACTATTGCTCAGGACTTGCACTGCAAGTCTGACATTCATTTTATCAAAAATCAATATGTTTTTTTGTTATCTTTGGACACAACCTATATTTTTTGGATTTTTCGTCTATGCTATAAACACTTTTTATAACTTCCCAACTCGCAGGTCCGTCAGGAGTCTCAATAGTGCAATCTTTGAGTGTATTTCTTATATTTTTTAATAAATGAGGAGGATCATATAATGCAATTATTTTATTCTGATTATAATAGAAATATGGCTTCTCTTTATTAATATCTAACAGCCTATAGCATTTTTGATTATTCATACCTTGATCGCACACTATAGCTCTAACCGTTGTAACGTGAGCAATTTGGTTTTGCCACCACTGCATTTTGGTTATTATTAAAAGAATAATAGCGGATGGCAAAATTGAATTGCTTTACAATTATCCATTTTTTTTAATTTGTTTAAATGAAAAAGCGTTAGTTGCAATTGGGAAAAATACGAAGCATTGTTTTTGTGTTTTTTTTTTACAATTGCAACTGAGAAGTTTTTTTTTTTTTTTTTTTGTTCGAAAAGACCAACGGGGATAATTTTTTTGATATAGGTCGAGAAACCAACGGGTCCGTTTTTTTTTTCAAGAGAAAAATTTGGGTGGGCGATAGTAGAGAGTTGAATATGGAAAAATTAAAATGGTTATGCAGTGTTTTTAAGATTCTTGAAACAAAAGGTAGACAGTTGAATTTTGATTTCGGGATTGGTATAGAAAAAATAAAGAAAGGGATTAAGTTGAATGGTGTTAAGATATAGAGCCTCGGAAAAATCGAGTTTTTTTTTTGTGTGATATTAATAGATTTCCAGGTGTATGGAGTGTATTATTGTGTCTACATATAGAATTTTAATTAAAAGACAATTTAAAACATAAAGTTAAGATACGTAAAATATAGTACATGACATAAAACCTAGGACGTAAAACCTGTAACGGAATATAATATATCACATATAATATCCACACTAATAGTTAACTACATAAAACTAGGATAGAACCTAAAATGAAATAATAAATTCTTTTCTGTTGAATGTGAAAAAAACATATTTTTTTTTATACAATTATAATATTAAGAAATAATAATTAAGAAGATGACGATAGTTTAAATAATACCAAAAACACAAATAAAAATAAAAATAATAACCTATAAAATTCAAATTGTAACATATAAAATATAATTTTAAAACTCCAATACCACATATAATAAATATAACACAAAATCATATAATCTAAAATAACCTAAAAACATGTGATTTGAATTAAAACAAAATATAATCATTTAATTTAAAAACCTAAAAACATCTAGGTTAAACTAAAACCAAACATATCAGTTAGTTTAAAAACATAAAAACATATAAAATATAATTTAAAAACTTAAATATCACATATAATATATATATAACATAAAACATATAAAACGCATACGCAAAGAATAAAAGAAGAAATTTCAACCCAACATTCAACATATTAAACACATTCCACTAAGCCGGACATAAGAGGATATCAGACAACATCTACAAAAATAAAAAAAAAAACCAAAAAAAAAAAAATAGAAAACCACATAATTTTTTTTTAAATTTTTATATATTGAATTCAATTTTTTGCTTAAATCGGGTTACTTATGGGAAGCAAATCGCTAAGTCTTCCTATTTTTTTTTAATTTTGTTTCAATTTATACAGGGTGTTACGCAGAGGCCTCGGCGGAATCACTGTAAGTTCTTTTTTATTTAATTTTTTTACATACAATAGATTGTTGGAGTGGATTAAGATCGTTTGTTCAAAATTTTTTGTTTAGTTTTTTTTTTTCAATTTTTATTAATTTTTCTAATTTGCATTTTCTTTGGAGGAACATTTTTTTTGGTTTTCTGTTCGTATCCAAAATTTGTTGAATTTTTGTTTTTTTTGCTTTAAATAAAAATGTGAAATTGAAATTTTTAAAACGTGTGCCTTTTGGTTTTTTTTTGAATTTTGGTGCGGTTTCCCCTTTAGGTTGTGCACTCCTGGAATTGTTTTTTTTTTTCATTGAAATGAGGTGCTAAACGAAAAAGTGAGCAGTGACGGCCGAGGATGATGGGGGCGCAGGATTTTTCTTTTTTTTCAGTTTTTTTTTTGTTTTAGGTTGTGGGGATCGCACTTTTCAGGTGTATTTCCAGGGCCGGATGCGATCCACAAAGGGTATTATGTCGTGTATAGCCCTTTGGGTGGGATAAAGGCCTCGGTGTTGGCAATAACATCTGCCGACACCAAGTGAACAATTTGCTTCGGATGGACCCATCTTCAGAATCTTCTGTCCATCCGTCTGTCATTTTAATTGAATTCCGTTTCGCGGGTTTTCAATGTAAAATTATCCTATTCAAAATTCTTGCCATCTCTTTTCTTTCTTCGTGACAATAGTCACAACTTTTTCACATTTATTTTTATTTATAACATTTTTACCCATTCCGCTAGTGACCTGAGAGGGTGTGAATTATTATTTTCACATCTCCAGCCCTCTTGCTAGCCCAAACAATTTTGTTTTCTGCACGCATAAAAATTATTTGTACGTGACGGCATATGGTAGAAGGTAACGACCCACCCCATCCGGCGAGCTAGCTAGTGCAAGCAGCTAGGCGTGCAATTTCTAGTTACCTCTTGCTATACCATAGAACACACTTTCTGCCGCAAGACAGAAGTGTTTGTTCAATCAAAGTGTTGCTTTACAATACTTTGATGCCGAATTGTTACGGTTACACCGTAAGCCCTATTTCGAAGCATATTTTTACATTAGCCTCCAATTTTTGTTTTAAAATGGCACCATCAATGCTGTTCTCAGAAACAAAATAACTAATTATATATTTCCAATTAGAAAACAAGCCCCTGATCATGAAAACGCATATTTGTTTTCCTAGTAATAATTTCCTATCATTTTCATCTAAATGCACTAACTCATCTACGAGATCATGAGATGTATTATAAACTAAATCTCTTCTGATTGATATTTCATCAAATAATAACACTGCCTGCTTACACTGCTTGTCCATTTTATTAACTAATTGTACCAAATTTTTTATTAAAACATCATCAAAACCTGGTTGAAGTCGTTTCACAGGACTCCACTTATATATAGCTGACTGACTAGGTAAGTGAAGCCCTAAATCATCACGCAAGAAATTATAACAAGATGCAGACTTATAATTGACATTTTGAGACAAATATTTTTGGATATCATTATATCTATTCTTTTCAGCTAAAATCATTTTACAAAATTCTTTGCTATTTAAGTTTAGGCTAGGTAACGAATCGATATGAGCATCAATGGACTTGTTTTCTTTCAATTGTTTTATTTTTTCAAGAGTAAAAAATGTTTCTAAAAGTACATTTGAATTCTAAAATCAGTGTAGGAAAAAACCGACACCAAATATATCAATCATATTTCTCTATAAGATATATTCAAAGCCACAAATTGTTTGTATGCGCACATTAATAGAATAAAAGTTTCTCTACTATCAAACACTTTAATTCTAAAATGAGAAAGAAAAAAAAAACCAAGAACAAAATATACTCATCTACGGGATTTATAAAATGAATGAATTCAAAGCTTAATTTCTTTAAATGATTTGAAAAAAGTTATCAATCCAGTACAAAAACCAAAGCTCAAAAACGAAATGTAAAAATAAGAAAGAATTCTCCTCGTATATTATTTCCTTATATTTCATTTAGTTTTTTAAGTCGAAATTTGTGGGCAAACCCAATTTTACACATCTTATCATAATTTACTGTCTTTGGGAAAACTTCCACAACTTTGCTGAGCATTGTAATCACGGTTACCCCTATATAAAGCGATCCAAAAATTTTATTGACTCCAGCGCCAAAGTGGTGAGAGCTGGAACTATATGGTCTGCGACAGAAATAATCCCCATGAAAACCTCCATAACTTTGTCGAACATCGAAAACGCTTGTGACCTCTAAATATGAAGTTCCAAAATTTTAATGACTCCAGCGCCAAAGCGGTGAGAGATAGAATTACATGGTCTTCGAAAGAAATAGTCCCCATGAAAAGTTACACAACTTTGCTAAACATTGTAATTGCGTGTGAATTTTATATAAAAAGATCAGAAGTTTGTATTGACTCCAGCGCCAAAGCGATAAGAGATAGCACTATATGGTCTTCAACCGAAATAGTCCCAATGAAAACCTCCACAACTTTGCTGAACATTGTTATCGCGTGTGACTTCTATATAAAAAGTTCGTAAATTTGAATTGCCTCCAGCGCCAAAGTGGTGGGAAATGGAACTTTGCTGTATACGTTAGAATGTCAGGCATAAAAATCTTAATAAGATTGCCTCAGGTCAGAATCATGTCCGATGCATATTTCAGATTATAAATGAGGTTTTCCGAAATGAGCTTTCAAGCCCCCATTTGTAACCCCTCCGACCCCCAATCTCCCCGGAAACAAAATTTATCCACATTCCAAGTAATTCTCTACAACATATCAAAAAGTGCTTTTTTTTGCTCAACGAATTTTCTTTCCGGACAAAATAGGACGGACAGAAGGAAGGACTAGCCTTTTATATATATAATTATTTTATTTAAATTTAATATTTCTACATTTTTTTGTTCTTTTAATGGATCTTCAATAGTCCTTCCGGCCTTTCACGAGGCCTTCAGTTCGATTAAAGATCATTTCTTCATTATGTGAAGTTTATATCCACATTTTAAAACTTTCCCTCATTATTTTTAACTTGAACTTATTTTTAAAGTTATCTTCCTTTCAGCCTCTTTTCCTTTTGGTAGGGGTCGGAAGTGCTATTAACGGTATACACAATGCATTAACTGTTTAAATACTGACTAATTCTCTATCAACTGAGCATTTTTATATTAAAATTCTAGCCGTTAAATGGCTAGGCTTTAGTAGGGGTGTATATTTCTATATGATCGTAAAGTCATGATTCCTTGGAAAAGGATCCTTGCACCGTTACCCATAAATAATAATTGCACGGCTTTTAAATGCAATTTCATCATGATTTTGTAAACAAATTTTTAACTATCTTTTTAACAGACAGTTAGATCGCAAGGAGTTTAAAAGATTTTTTTATTTCTTTGTACTCAAACGATCATAAAGGGCACGTGTATTTTAAAAACATGATCTTTTGACATTTTATAGCCGCGTTTAAACAGGAATATCTATTTCTAGGACATCATATTTTAAAATATTTTTCAATGTCCTAGACGGTCATTAAAAAATATTTTGGACATGCACGTTTTCTTTAAATATAACATTGCACTTTGGAAAACGTGGTCCACCCTTTTTCTCAAAAATACATTTTTATATCTTTTCGGATTTAACATTTTGGGTGCGCGCGTTTTCACAACAAATATAAGGAAGGTCAGCCAGAAAGAATCACGGGAAATTCCTGACAATTTTACGGTTCAGGTTAAAAGCCGATTAATACAGGTTTTTAAAAGTTTTGTTTGTTACCCATATTCGCTTACCTTATAATCCTTCAAATAAAATAAACGTTACAACGCAACTTAAACAAAACTTTATTATTATCCCAACATTTTCCAACAAAATTTTAAATTGTCGTGTAAAGGATATGGAAACAAACTCATTCCCTTGATCACCCGACGATATCTTGACTACCCCTGATAGCCCTAGTGACAAACGCCAAATTTAATCATCTTTTGAACTTCTGCTCATCGAGGTGGCCAATTTCTAGTCTAGATCATTAACTTCATCATGCTTTGGTTAATTGCCACTTATAATCTCCGTGAACAACTCCTCCTTCTTGATCACCTACATGCACACTCCTTTGACCACCTTCGTTATCACTCCCTCTTGATAACCCCCTACTTTTTAAATACACACTGATCAATACTATTCAATCCTATTCTGTTCGTATTTCTGATCGAAATTAATCACTTCAGGTGAAAATATACACCCCGATTCTGTGATCCGACGTTGCGTTCGTTTATTCGATTTTCGTTCGATCGAATCAAAGTCTTATTCTTGGATTCGCCGAACAGTCCCCTTGTTCGATTGCATGAAATGTGTAGCAACACATAGCTAAGTATTCGAATCTATTCGATTTTTGCTATTCTGTGATTCGGCGGAAAGACATTTTTGCGGTAAAATCACTCGCTGTAATTTTCTCGCGTTTGAAGTTTACGATGTATGAAGTTTTATGATGAATTTGTTTTATTAGATTTATAATGAATACAAAATAAAATGCTTTATTTAAAATCATAATTTATTCAAAAAAATATGATGAATATTACTTTTTTACATATTTAAAAGCAGTATTACTAAGCCGGAAGCTAAGAAAGTTACTAATAAAAATTTTAAATTTTTTGATTTCTTTTACTCTTACGTTTCTGTGGTTAATTCCATTATTTCGGATGAATCTCTTAAATAAATTCTACTATTGCAAAGTGAATTGATTTTATCACGCCATTTTTACTTTGAAAATAATAAAATCACTACAAAATACGAGGAACTAAACTGTTTGACAATTCATTGGTATACGGCGCTTATCATGTATTATGCGTTGCAAATGTGAGATAAACTTCGGATTTAAGAATAGCGATTGTATGGCGAATCGAATCGAATGCGGATCACAGAATAGCGATGATAGTATTTCCTTACCGTGATGTATAGTTGCATATTTCTATTGAAAATTATACAACGATACATCATGATTTACAACATTAAGGGAATACCGCTAGAATGCCGATTATGACAAAATTTTACTTTCTCGACAAAGCGAATGTTTCTAGAATAAAGTATTAGATTCGATTAGCTCCATGTACGTCCGTCCGCTTCTTTAAATCATTAATAATTGGAGGAAATTTATATATGGCAATACTATTTTGAAATTTTTTTTGTCAAAAAACGACAGAATTTGTAAGTGCGATACAAAGCAAATCACTGCCCTAATTTCGACAAAATTATCGCCCAACTCAGATGTGATCAAATTTTTAACGAAATTGACTTATGATAACACTAATTCACAAAGCTGCTTGTAAAAACATTTGTGTATGCAAAATGTGTGATTCGGATTCAATGAAATTCTGACAGTTTAGGTGTTTCAACTTATCTAAAGCCGATTGGATTTTTCCTCCGAATTTGACTATAGCAACCCTTTTTTCATGCTTCATGGAAGCAAGGTAGTCATTTAGATCCTATTTTATTCATCAGCGATGCTGAAAACTCTGCCATTACAATGTACGCTGACGATTTGAAAATTTCCAAAGTAATCTCTGCCTCTCAGGATTGTCATTTCCTTCAGGCTGGTCTTAGTTAATTTACTTCTTGGTGTACAAATAATGACTTGTCACTTAATATTAAAAGTGTAAAACAATAACATTTACGCGGAAACTCTGAACACTTTGACTTCTCGTTGACGAAGGAGAAACTGAAGAGTCTTCTGGCTCAATTTCCGCTGTATCATCGCGAATATAACCTTTACAGATAATCTTTTTCATGTTCTACCGGTTGTTGCCCATTTGTATTTTTAATTCTTAAGTTTAACAGAGCCTAACATAATATATTTTTGTATTTATCTTATATTATGTCGGTGAATGGGTGGTGGATTGATGGTGGTGGTGGCTTAAAGGTGGCGGTTAGGTGACACTAATGATAAGATAATAACTTATACTACTATGGACAAAGAGTAATGAGTAATGTGCATATTTATTTGATAGATTGGTATGACTGTTGTGAACAGCTAATAGAAATCTTATGATGTTTGCTTTGTTAGTTTAAAAATTTCAGCGTCTTTTGTAATTGTGAAGAATTTGTTGCGGCTATTTTTTAATATGGATAAATCTATTGAACAAAGAATTTGGTGTAAAAATCGGAATTTCAGGTAGAAAAATGTTACAGTGATCAGTGTTTATCAAGATCACAAGTTTTTAGTACAAATCGTTTGGTGAGGGTCATGAAGAAGTCGAAGAAGGCCACCAACCTCAACTACTGATAAAAACATTAACAAAATCAAGGAGCTTGTACTTTTCAATCGTCGATTAACTCAAAGAGACCTTGTAGACATTGTTGGTATATCAAAAGTATCATTACAAACAATTTTAAAGGACGATTTGGGCTTGTCCCGTGTGTCTTGTGCCAAAATCATTGAATTTGTTGGAAAAACAACGCCAGTTTTTCGTCAGTTTTTCATCAAAAATCAATTGAATGTCGTTCCGCAAGCACCGTATTCGCCAGATATGGCTTCGTGTGACTTTTTCCTGTTCCCCTGGTTAAAATTACCACTTCGTGGGTCAGTAGAAGTCATCTAAGAGAATTTGCTGGCCGCTTTTTTTTCACAATTACAAAAGACACTGAAATTCTTAAACTAACAAAGCAAACATCATAAGATTTCTATTAGCTGTTCACAACAGTGATACCAATCTATCAAAAAAATATACACATTGATTTTCATTGCACGCGTATCATTAATTTTTTTTCCATAGTAGTACATTAGATTTATCGTTTATTCGATATGATTATGAATGATATCTTGCTGTGATTGTATTAAGAGTATCTGAAGTTGTAAGAGAACTACTTTATATGAATTTTGTCTTTTAAAGTATAAGCGATGGTGCAAGAGCTGAAAATAGTGCAAATGAGTGCACGTCTTGCTTAATAGCTCTAACCAACTCGTCGCTGGGTGTGGGTGACTATTTTTCACCATCAATCACATTGTTACATAATAATTATTACGTGCATCAGAAAACTTTATTGAGGCTGACGAGGAAATAAATATAGAGGTGTTTGGGTTCTAAATCCCTCCGGGTAATCAGCGGGCGGAGACTTAAAAGTAAAAAAATTCGTTGATCAAAAGAACCAAGAGAAAAGGTTATTTAATACGTTAATATAAATTTGAACAGACAGACGGATAGACAGACATATGATGATTTAAAGGGGTTGATTTCTCAACCCAAGCTGATAGGTGTCGTGACCAGCATTTGAGTCTTAACCCTTCCTCTCATTTATGGACTGCATCCACAAATAGCATGATCATATCAGACACGATACGTTAGATATGACTCCTTCTACTTATTTACTTTATGCAGATTATTACATTAGCTCATTGAAGTGGAATACCTCCCTCATGAAATCTTCTCTGCCTACATCCTTCTTAAACTTAATGCATCATAATTCAATTTGAATTATCTATACTATCAGTTCCTTATACTAGAGGCAGACATAGGGTATTCATACCATAATTTAAGGATACCATGTCGTATACCAAATGTGTTTCGTCGAATACTAGCCGAATACCATTCCAACTACGTAGCATAAATCTGGTATTTAAATTCGAAAAAGTACGTGGTATTCCCTTTTTTACTTAATTTTTTCGGCCACTGTAATCTATTCTTTAGTGATTGTCGTGCCTTTTTATTGAAGCGGAAAATAGCGACTGGAATTTTGTAGGTAAGCTGAGCAATTGATACATATTTACACTTTTTTTTTTGAAAATTTTATTTTTAAAAAATGGAAAAAGTAAAGAAAAAACGCAAAATTTTATCGGTGGATGAAACCTCAAAATTTATAGATATTTGTAGGAATCATATAGAGGATTTAAGAGGAGCCAAAAGGAATTCCCACATTCTCGTTGAAATGACAGAATTTCAAATGTCAGACAAATACTATGTTTGATGTGTGTCAACCCCTTTTTATACCATGTTACAAGGCTATACTGTAGTATCGATACTAAGGTATGAATACTCTATGTCTGCCTCTACTATTAGATTAGGGAAAATATGGATAGGCCTTTCGCAGGGGAAATTGAAGCACTTTTGGAATACACTTGCATTTTATTGCTTATGTGTGCGGCGTAGTGGTGGCGTTAAAAACATTAATTCGGAGGGGCAACATTGCAAATGGGCCAAAAGCTCATGCATTCTGGAACATCCGAATTGCAAAAAAATGTTTGCGTTTGATTGCTACAAAAATCAAGTTTTCTTAAACTTACAAAATTAAATTATTAAATAATAATTATAAATATTTATTTGCCTATATATTTCTCTCCTGCGTAAACCAATAGCCGAAAGCCATTTTATACGCCTCATTTTTCGGAAACTTTAAAACCAAAAAAAAAAACATTTAAAACTGAAAATGCTGAATTTTCAAAAATTTCGACGAATTTTAAGAATTGCCCCATTTTAACCAAAAAAATGACTGTCACTGGTAGTTTTTGTTTTAATTATAATAAAAATTAAGTGGGGTTTCGGGCTACAGTTTAGATTCAAACTTGCTTAAAAATAAGAACTTTTTTTCTAAATTATGAATTAACATAATTTCTATTTGATTACCAATAAGTAAATAAACACCATAAAAACTTTTTTTTATACGGCAAGAACGAAAATTCGCACATTTTAATAAAAAATATGTCAAACTTAGTTGTGAAAGAAAATTCCACGAATTTTTGGATGTTGTTTGTTATTACACCCAGAAATTAGACACTTTATATAGGAAATTTATTAACTTTGATTATTTAATTCAAAAGAATTTGGTTTGAAATCCGAAACGCACAAAAAATTATAAACTAATAAAACACAATTTTTTTCCCCTCCAAATTCAATTCCAGTTCGGCGTGAAAATCGATGCTTCAGACACAGATATCGTAAAAACGAGTTAATGCCTACGCTTGACGCAGACTGATTTATTCACAGATGAATGATACAATGAATGTTATGTTTGTGTGTGTGTATGTCAAAGTATAAACGTGTGTTTTATTCTAACACAATTTAACTCAGCCTTTTTAGATCCTTTTTAAAATATTCTCTTTCAAAATGAATTGAGCATATTACCATTGCTGGGGCAATAATCTTTTCTAATCGTACAAAATTTCAACCATTTTTTCCTTGTTGTTTCGATGATATGCGATGTTATTGTCCAATTCTTTCAATTTTTTTCTCACATTCGAGTAGTTCGAAACACTACAATTTCTATGAACCATTTTTTTCTTTAATTGAATCACTAAACTCACAAATTATGAGTTTAAAAAGAACCTCAAATCAAGCAAAACAATTTTGGTTTATTTGACAGCTAGAATCCAATGCGCCAATGACGTCAACATAACACACACACACATCTAAATAATGTGTACGAAAATAAAGCGCAATATATCACTCATAGAGTTATATTAAATAGAGATACTAATTTTCAGTCTCATTTGGGCCGACAGAGGAGAATATGAAACTTGGGTTTATTTGTATGGAAAATAAAAACAACGCGAATGTTATATGCTAATTGAGGGGAAACCAAGTTAAATTATTATATCGTATTAGTTAAGCGGCGAGTCGTTATCTCCGAAACTTGGAAAACTTGGGCTTCTATCTTTCGGTGCAAGATTACACGCTATGTTTTTTGGGTAGAATTCTACCGCAGACATAGGTTAGGGTTGGATGGGGGTGAGGCAGAAGATCTACCCCTCGAAATGTTGGCGCAACGGAGTTTTTTACGCACACAAACAAGAGTCACTGTTTGTGTCGGTTTCGAAAAAAATTGAAAATTCAAGCGCGCCATTCGCTTACTGACCGTCAACATGTAATCATAATCTAAAAGTACATGGGAAATAGTAAAATAGTAGATCCTAACAGTTTGACGGTTTAAATCGAGTGATGCTGTGCTCACACATACTAATACACTCCTTGTGTAGCTTGTATAAAAGACTGTGGTATAAACATTCCACGTCTAATCGGTTTGGTAGTTTTCTACCCAAAACTTGACTACTGCGTGTAATCTTGCACTTGGAGTAAGCGAGTGTTAGTTAGTTCGTGAAGGCTTTTTCCCGGCTGGATAGTTTCAGATTTTGTAAGTTGAAAGTTTATTGGAGAAAACAGAAAGAAAACTACAAAATTCTTTTAGTTTTCCAGCTGAGATATAAACAAACTATTAGTAAATTTACTTTTTGGTTTTTTATAATTGATTTTATTATTGATTTTTGATGTTAAGGCTCGAGTTCTAAAAACAAAACTGAATTCTAATACAATTTTTTCCGCTATTTATATGAAAAATAGGACCTACTTTGACCTGTAATTTTATTTTAAAATTTAATATGCCTACTCTAATTTATTTAATTTGAATATTTCAAAGTGTTAATTTTTTATAAAACAGGACCGTTACTAGGAGTAACACTCCCCCTTGGTATGATGCTGGCATCATCTGTCGTCTTACCCATTTTATTGGTCCTGACATCAAGAATTGCCAACTTAACTGTGGGTCTTTCATAGATGCCTGTTGATGTTTGCACTGTAGCTCTCCTGACTTGTCCATCTTTACTCGTTTTTATTTTTAGTACTTTTCCCTTTGGCCAGGTATTTCGAGCAGTATTTTCATCTACTATTACCACGATGTCACCTTCCTCGAGTGGCTTTGCTGGTTGGAACCATTTCGTCCTTCTTGTTAGCGTAGGAAGGTACTCATGTACCCAGCGCTTCCAGAATGCGTTGGCGTATTTTTGTGCAGTCATCCAATTTTTCTTAAGAATGCTGTGATCATCTTTAAACTCACCTATTGGTTTTACTCCACTAGAACTTCCGAGTAGAAAATGATTAGGTGTTAGAGCTTCTTCACTTTCGTCAATAATATGTTAAAGGACGTGAGTTTATAATGTTCTCGACTTCTATTAACATGCTTCTTAATAATTCGTCAGATGAATTTCGGTTCGGCATGATTTGATATAATGTTTTCTTCACTGATTGCACGAGTCGTTCCCAACTACCTCCCATATGGGGAGACGATGGTGGAATGAAAATCCATTTGCTAGTTGAGTTTGTAAATTCTTCAGCTAATTTTGTTTGATTGATGTTCTGCATGGCTATTTGAAGTTCATGTTCTGCTCCATGGAAATTAGTACCATTGTCACTCTAAATTTCAATTGGTAATCCTCTTCTTGACATGAGATTCCTTAAACTTAGGATACATGAGTCAGTTGATAGCGTGTCTGCTATTTCAATATGCACTGCACGCGTGGTAAGACAAGTTATTAAAACGCCCCATCTTTTCTCTGATCGTCTACCAACTGAGACGTTCATAGGTCCAAAATAGTCGATACCAATATAGGAAAAGGGACGTGTAAATGATGATAATCTAGCTGCTGGCAAATCTGCCATTTCGGGTGGTTTTGGTCTGGCGTTTTTGTTTTTACATAACTGGCAATTTCTATATTCATTTTTTACTGCTACTCTGAGTTTTGATATTGAATATATTTGACGAATTTCATTTGTTACGGTTTCATGGTTATGATGATGGTATTTGTGATGAAATGATCTTATTACGAGCTGAGTTATATAATATTTTCTTGGTAGTAAAATTGGGCGTTTTGTGTCAAATTGTACACCAATTGCTGCGTCCATGCGTCCCCGAACTCGTAGAACCCCAAGCTCATCTAAATATGGCGAATGTTTATAAATTGGACTTGACTTCTCTATAGACAGCTTTTTGTCATCGGAGAGCTCTTGAATTTTTATTTTCTCCACTTGTGGTAGGAGATGAATCCATTCCAACCATTTCTTACATTGTTCATTAGTAATTTCATTGTCCCAATCTATTGACGACCTCCAAATATCTTGTAGTAGAATTTTTAAGTATATAAGAAAGTTGGCTATTAGACCAAGTGGATCGTATAGTTTCATTAATATTTTTAAAACTTCACGTTTTGTTGGACATCGTCTTCCAAGTAAAATGTCTTCATTGATCTTGTTATATCTTAGAGAATATGTAAAATTATCATCTGAGGTCGACCACCATATTCCTAACACCTTTTAAATACCAAGTTCTGATTCTACATTCAAGTCATTGTTAGTTTTGTTAGTCTCCTCGCCAAGAGACTGCAATACCTTTTGTGAATTTGAGATCCAGTTGCGAATCTCGAAGTTACCTTGTTGATGTATAAATTGTACGTCATTGGCTAGTTGAATTAATTCATCTTCCGTATCTAGACTGTCCAAGAAATCATCGACGTAGTGATTTTTAGTTATTGCTTGTACAGCTCTTGGATAATCTTCAATGAATTCTTTTGCATTTATGTTTTTCACGTACTGAGCACAACTAGGTGAACATGATGCCCCAAATGTCATCACGTTCATTATATAAGTATTAGGTTCTTCATTAGGATTGTCTCTCCATAGAAAACGTTGTGAGTGACGATCCTCATCTTTGATACCAACTTGATGAAATATTTCTCGAATATCCCCACTAATGGCATACTTCCTTTCACGAAAACGATATAATACTTCTGGTAGTAAAGCTAACTGGTCAGGACCTTTCAATAACATTGAATTTAATGATACACCATTAACTTTGGCTGCAGCATCCCAAACAATTCGTATTTTTCTTGGTTTGTTTGGATTTGTAACTGTGAAGATTGGCAAGTACCATACACGTGGGTGTGGAACTTGTAACTCTTCATTTGATAATTTGTGAATATACTGTTTTTCTTTATACTCATATATTTTTTGTTTTAAAATTACAGCAAGCTCAGGTTGACGTAACATTTTCTTTTCCAGACATTCCAAACGTCGTTTAGCCATTGGGAGACGATTTGGTAATAAAACTTTGTCATATTTCCACAGTAGTCCAGTTTCAAATTTATTTCCTTTCTTACTAGTTGTAGAGTGCATAATTTCTAGACTTCTTTGATCCTCTTTGGACATCAAACTTTGGATTGGTTTGGTCACACCAAGGCTGTCGAGTGATATATATTCCTTTACCATTTGTTGAAGGAGTTCATCATTAGAATGTTCACATTCACAAGTATGGAAACCATTGAATTCTTGTTAATTTACAATGATACTATTGTTATTATTTTGCAGAGGCCCGTAAACGTTCCAACCGAGGCAAGTCTTTACAGCCACTGGTTCATTTTGTTCACCCTCTTTTAATTTGAGACTGGCTCCTAATTTTGAATTGTCCAGTCCTATTAATATGCTTGGGGCTGCCTCTTCATAAGACTCGATGGGAAGACCCTTTAAGTGTTTATAATTTTTACACAGTTCCTTGGCTGATAATGTTTGTGTGGGAAGGTCCAAAGATTTAATGGTGTGCGCATTTGAAATTGAGTATTTCGGTATGTTTTTATTTATACTACCAATTCTTAAAGAAACACGCTGAGATTCTTCTTCCATTCTATGCGTGTTTGCAGTCCATCTCAGACATAATGGTTCTAAAGTTCCTCTTAGTCCAAGTTTATCTGCCATTTTTTGTTCTATTAAAGTCAAAGATGATCCTTCATCAAGGAAGGCAAATGTCTTTATCTTACACTCCGCTCCATACAGGACCAGTGGAATGATACAAAACAAGATTGTTTGATTGTTTAGCTGCTGAGTGGTACAACTATGCTGATTAATCGATGTTTTGTTCTGCTGGGTTGACACAACTTCTTCCTGTTTCTTATTTTGATCTTTTTTATCATTATGTAGTAATGGATTATGACGGTAAACGCAACCATTTTTTTCACATTTTTTGTTGGAATTACATTGCACATCCTCATGTGATATTAAACAGGAGCGGCATAAATTATGTTCTTTTACAGCTTCCCATTTTGAATTAAGAGTGAAACCCTGGAACTTTTTACAGTTTCTTACTGATGAGCATGATTGAAGACAAATACAGCATTCTTTCCCAGCTGTTTGTTTGCTGGATTCTTTTGCTGTATCATCTTTAGTTGCTCCTTCAGTATGTGCTTGAACGAAATTCTTCCCTCTAGTTAGTCTCTCATTCCTCTTTGGTTCAGTCGTTGTTGAAATGGTGTTTATTGTGATTTGACTGAGACTTTCTGACAGAGCGACCAACCATGAACTCAGGGTAGAAATTGTAATGTTAGTTACAGTTGAGACATGCCTAGCCCAATCTATCTTTAATTGTGGTGGTAATTTGTCAGTAAGTTCTTGCAGTAACATAGGATTTGTTAGATGATCTTCGAGTTTTGATGCTTCCATTACGGTACACAGATTTTCTACTGCTAATGCATATTTAATGACACTTTCTAGCTTTTCGATCGTTGGTGCCGGCTCTGACCTCATTTTTCCAATTAAAGTGTTTATAATTATTTGGGGTCTTCCGTATAATCTTCTTAGCGTATTAATGACGCTAGGTACACTTGATGGCAACATCAATCTACTTCTAACTGTTTTTAGAGCATCTCCTTTCAAAGACTTTTGCAGGCGCATTAAATTCTCATCATTGCTATATCCACATAACCGTGTTGAAGTTTCATATCTGCTAATGAACAATGGCCACTCCTCGGGTCGACCACTAAGATATGGTAATTATTTACACAAACCTTGTCTTGATACCATTTGTTGTGAACTTAGTAGAACTGGAAGATCATTCGCTGTTTCATTGAATAAGCCACTATTCACTTGTGACTGCTGAGTGTTGATATTATTGTCAAGTGGAACTGACTTTCTGTAAATCCCGGCTGCTACATCTTCATTTTTGACCACTACATCCTTTTGTACTGGTTTATTATTACCAAAAGTACCTTTTGTTGAGTTGGCCATAGTTTGATGCGCATTTGTTGCCATGACGTTTGTTAATTTTATTGGTTGTGTAATTGGATTAAGCCATTTACCAACACTTTCAAAAATATCCATTTGACTATCATTCCCATGTTTGCTTCCACGAAAACTTCCGTTATCACTTTCTGCCATTCCTTTTTGTAGCAAAGAGAATCGTTTCTCTTAGTATTCCCTGTCTTTTTTTCTTTTTCATCACGTTCTTTTTGTTGTAACTTATGTTCTTTTTCCAATAGAGCACGTTCTTCCTGGATACGCTTTTCATTCTGAGCGTGCTCCTCATCGATACGCCTTTCTTCTAGTGCACGCTACATTTCAAGTTTTTGAAGTTCAAGTGCCACGGATCTGTTTGATCTTCTTGAGAAATTACTGCCAATACTTGATAGCTTTGTTGTACTCATATTGTTTTTAGATGAGTGAATTGAAAGTATTGGTCTAGAAATTGTTTCGTGGCATTTGTCACATGACCATGTATTGTCTTCGATTGCACTAGAGACGCCAACACAAGTGTAATGAAACCATTTTTTACATGTCTCGCATTCCACCATATCCTCATATGAGTCTGGATGACAACATAATTTACAGTTAAATACTTCTGTTGGTGATGTTGGTGGGGTGTGTCCAATTGGTGTTGACTTTGAGAATGCTCCTTGGTCCTTACTCATGTTGTTTTCATTGGTAAATTTCAATTAAGTTAAAAGAATTTTGTAGAATGTTAGTTCGTGAAGGCTTTTTCCCGGCTGGATAGTTTCAGATTTTGTAAGTTGAAAGTTTATTGGAGAAAACAGAAAGAAAACTACAAAATTCTTTTAGTTTTCCAGCTGTGATATAAACAAACTATTAGTAAATTCACTTTTTGGTTTTTTATAATTGATTTTATTATTTATTTTTGATGTTAAGGCTCGAGTTCTAAAAACAAAACTGAATTCTAATACAATTTTTTCCTCTATTTATATGAAAAATAGGACCTACTTTACCCTGTAATTTTATTTTAAAATTTAATATTTATTTAATTTTAATATTTCAAAGTGTTAATTTTTTATAAAATAGGACCGTTACTAGGAGTAACAGCGAGCGAGAAGATAAAATAGGGACCATTTCTCCTGCATAATTTTGTATGAAAACGAGAGAAATGAAATCTCCAGTTAATGTAACTCTATGATATCACCTTTTATAGTTAAAACGCTTTGCTATTGCACTACACGGCACTAGAAATTGCTGGAAATATTCTGATCCCTTTATTAAATAAAGAAAGAAATCAGGATATTTCCAGAAAAACACCAAATTCATTATTAAACACCACACGACCGAAAGAACAACAATAACGTTTCTCGAATAAAAACAAAACAATGTCATTATAGACCATTCGAGAAGTATTGCCATCTAGTACATAAAAGCCAGCGAAAATCTAGACTTTTCGAGCACTCTCCAGATACACACACCAATTTGCTATAAAAGCAGCCGAGGATCGAGTCTGAGAACAGTTGAAGTCTAAGCTTCGTCCGAGATTGTATAAAAACAGAGATTTGAAACGTGATTATTTGTGGGAAGCGATTCGGACAGTGACTTTGAATATAAAAGTGAAATAGTAATCAATTATTGAAATAGTGATTGTGTATTTTGTTAAAACTGTGATAAATTAAATTGTAATTAACTAATTATTGAAAGACAAATATTTTTAAGACTTATTGTTAACGCAGAAATAATTATAAATAAAGTTTATACACTAAATTCGCATAAATAAAATGTGTTATCATTTGCATAAGGGTAGCACGTCACACTATAAACATAAAGTCATTGTAAATTAATCAATTGCAGAAGTTTTTTTTAAAAGAAACAATTTATTTAAAAATTATTAACATTATATATGTTCTTTTATTTATTAATTTTTTTTTTTTTTTTTAAATCAATAATAAATGTATTTACAAATAACAAAAAAGAAAATAGATGCAAATATATAAAATCACTTAATATTATAAAATCAAACAGAAAAAAAAAATTTATTATTTTTTTCTTATAAAAAAAAAATAGAGTATAAACCAAAAATAAAATAAACATATTTACACATCTCTACAACATTTCGTATTCTCTCACATTCTAACACAATATATTATAATTATTAATTAAAAGAAAAATCATAATTATAAATGATAATGATGTGAAATGGAAATTTAATTAATTAAAAAAACAAAAAAAAAAAAAAAACAATATAAATGAATCTTAAGCACACAATCTTAATCTCTTACCAAAAAGAAAAAGAATAAATGAAAACTAATCATTTTTAATCTAATTAATGTATAAATAAAATATCAAGGATTGTACAAGACGACTTCATCTTTCTCACAAAAAGTTAATTAATTAAAATATATTTAATTATTTTCTTTTTTTTTTTGATTGGCTTTATTTCTTGTTGATGCACTTTTTTTTGTTTTTCGAAAATGATTAAACATTTTATGGCAACTATGAGCATGTACGAATAGTAACTAATATGATTTTTCGAAATTCATCAAGTTTCTCCCTTATAATCCATAGATGGCATTTATTTGAAAACTCTTTTCCGTACAAATATAATAACTAAAATTATTTAATTTCTTAATGAAATATTTTCAGGATAAATGAAAATTCTAAGTCTCTGGCACCATCCTCTATCCAAAGTCCAAATTTAGTTACTATTCGCAAACACTTAAAATATTTAGAAATGAATTCACCAATTTTGCGAATTTTGAACGCCAATATTTTTTTTTTCTTTTCGTTATTATTAAAAAGCATAAAATAAATAGATCGGCCAACTTGTATTCTCTTTGTGAAACCATTGCAAATCTGCATAGAAGTATATCTCATCATTAGTGTTTGTTAAAAAGAGTGTAAATACATACACAACACAGTCTGTTTTACAAATAGTAATAACGAGATATCTTGTTTGTAAACTATAAATATGCACCACAGAAAAATAGATACACTATTTATTGTATGCTTTTTGTTATTATTTAGTTTTTATTTAACAACTGAGTTTAATTTAGACGAACACAAACTTTGGTCTCTCTCTCAAAACTCTGAAAACACCGAAAGTCTTCCACAAGAGACTAACCTATTTTTAAAAAAAACAGCACGACACTTACGAAAAGATATGAGTTTTCTGAGGATACCTTTCGAGTCTTCGATGATGTACATAGGTATATGAACGAGTATCTTTTTTAAGTCTCATACACCGTCAAAAAGTGATCTCCAAAGTCCCTGTTCGTGTATCTTTACCTTTAGTCTACATTTTAACATATTTAAGAGATTTTTTCAAAAAAAAAATTTTTAAAAACGAAAAAAAATCTTAACTTTTTCTTTTAATAATTAAATGGCAACATGAATTAAAATTTGGCACTTAAATAAAATATAATTCTTATCACATATTTTTTGTTTTCATTTTCTTTTTAATTAAATATTTAACATGTTCTTTCATTTTAAAATTTAATAATAAAAGAACGTACAAATAAATTTCAGTCTTTCAATAATTTTACGAGAAGTTTTCAAATCAAGATTAAAAAAATAAGTTCTTTTTTTAAATTAAAAATTTTCATTTAAAACAAATTTCATTTTAAAGATTCAAAAAAATTAAGTTTAAAAAAAATTAATTCTTTCAGTTGATTCTTTTTAGATGCGGCTTTGTCTGTTTTCCAATTGTAATACAGAAATCATCAAACATTTTTCAGAAAGCGTCAAATGTAATTCAATATTTTTGATTGAATTACAATTGATGTTTTTTGAATTATAACTGATGCTTTCTGAATTATAACTGATCTTTCTGAACTACAACTGGAACAGGTGTAGAAAAAGTTTCAACCAATCAAAACCCTTTAATTGAGAGTAAAAAAAAGAACAGCCGCAGCTAGGTTATAGTGCGACTTTTAAAGATACAAGTATATCTCTTTTAGAAATTGATTATCTGTTTTTAGAAAGTGACATTAGAATTCAGATAAAATATTCAAAAATCAGATTAAAATGAATGCGGTTTTTAAACAATATTTGCAGCTTCATTGGGAATTTTTTTTAAGGAAAATTGCAAAATAAAACATAAAAAAGCGACCACACTCATGACCCTTCTTATACATTTTTCGCATCCCAAAAACTCTGTTTATATAAATTTTATGAAGGAAAAATCTTTTTCAATTTCGAAAAACTCTCATAATTTAAATTTCTGCTATCTGAAGCTATTTTAGACTAAACTGAAAATTGAGTGTTTAAAAAGATTCAATTGAAAATTAGATTTGTATCATTAATGAAAGAATATACAGATTACACCATGCGCATGTCGGCCATTTTGGATTTTTATTTTCATACTTTTATGACGTCGCACGGGCTGTCAAAAACTAAATAAATAAATAAATAAATAACGTTTAAAAAAGTTTTTGAGTTAAAAAAAAAGTTTAAATTAAAAAATGAGGTGCGGCGTGTTTTATTCCAATAATAACAATGACAAAAAAAGAAAGAAATTTTGGTTTTATTGTTATGTTTCCCAAAAGAACAAACATTATTCAAAAAATGAGTTCATTTTTGTAAAAGAAGTGACTGTGACAATCATTTATTCTATTTAAAAAAATATAATTAGAGAAAAAACTTCCTTAAAAAGCATTTTTTGGTAAATAATCGTGATTTTTCATACAAAAACTGTATTTCAAATCAATCCCCTGTGACGTAGGTGTGTAGAAAAAAACAATTTGAAATATGGGGAAGGTGTAATCTATATATTCTTTCATTCATAGGTTTGAGTCATAAAATGATTTTTTATTTTTTTGTAGAACCAATACTAAAGCAATATTATTTATAATTGTTTATTTTTAACAGAGTTATTCATTATTATATTTTGAGATATACATGACCCAGAAAACTTATCATTTATTTTCTTTTTTAATTTGGTACAACTACAGTATTTGGAAGGAACAGAAAATTTCTTTTATTTTTGAATTTCACCTGATTTCGGGCATTTTTTTCTAATATTTCTATATTTTTCTATGTTTGTATGTTTTTTTTTATTAAGTTTCATTTCTTTACTCTTCAACTAAATGTAAAATTAAAGCGACTAAAACTAATCAGGGTCATAATTACGCGTAGGAAACATACGCTGCAGCCTACAGTACCACGACAAGGGAACCCGCATCACCAACAATTTTAATTTTGAATAAACTAAAATAAAAACAAGCCGTAATGGGTATAACCTTTAGAGGTGAAACCAAGAACTTCCTGATTAAGAAAGGTACTGCATTCACCACAAAATGACCGTAAGCATCAAATTTCTGAATTGTCAATTAATTATAATCATTAGCATATCAATTTATAAAATCATAAAAAGATAATTTAATGAATGATGGAAAAGACCTTTTCAAGTATTTATCGACATTTCTCACGTAAACCAAAATCCATTATAAATTATTGAGAAATTAGTCAAAAAATGACCGAAATACTCGCCAGATAGTAGAAAGCACAGTATTCGTTTCCTTCCGGTAGGGACCGCACCACAGATTCAACCTAGCGATCTATATATGATAAATACGGTCATGAAACTAACACTTTTAGCTTTCACTTTAAAAAAAAAATAAACAAGGCACATAAAGCGTCACGAAAAAAATTTCAAAGCGATTTGCGCAATGCGTAATTTTGTATTCTTTGATTTATGATTGTTACTATCGGTTGCAATAAAGACTAAAGTGGCTACAAAACTTGTGTAAAACAGCACTTGCGCTTCACACAGCCTTGTCGTTAGCTCAATGCAATTGTTGTTACTTTGATTAATTTTGTGGGTTTTTTTAATCTCTAAATTTTCGAACTTTTTAATTTGTAACACTTTTGTATAAACGAAATTTTTCGAAGTAATATAAATTCATGTTAAATATTTCTTTAAGGCATTTCTTATCAGCAAAATTTCCCACACAATTATAATTTGTTTTGTCTGGAATTGAATAATTGCATAAAAATATTGAAACATTTTTTTTTATGCAATATTTTGTTTTTATACACAAATATGTGATAATAATTTTTTTTTGATTAAATTTATTTTTCTTTTATTTCACAAAGAAAAAGTTAAGAAGTTTTTTTTCTTTTTTTTTTTTAATTCTACTTGAATTTATAAACAAACTAAATATGAAGAAAGAAAAAATATAATAATATAGACTAAATTAAAGAAACAGAAAAAAAAACCAAAGAAAAATAATGATGCAAGATAATAGTTAATTAATTATAAAATTTAAATTGAAAAAATAACGAGCATTAACGAATAAAAAATAATAATAATTATTGCTCGAATTCGTGGACAATCTCAGTCTTTTAGTTTCTTTAAATTTTTTTTTTTTTTAATATATATAAATTGTTTGTTTATTCCTTTTTTTCTTAAAAAAATATTTAAATTGTACAAGCAGGCACGAAACGTGAGTTTTTTTTTCATGAAGAGAAGCAGCTTGGCGCTGTAGCATTATTATGAACTACACCTTTTTCAATTGCAATTCAGAAAGTGTCGTATGTAATTCAGATTGGTCAATTGTAATTCAATAATTTAGCGTCCCCAAAATGTTTGACTGTAACCTGAATTACAAATTGACCAATCTGAATTACAATTGAATTTTTATGAATTACAATTGATCTATCTGAATTATAATAGGAAAATTATTCATCCCTTCTTTTCAATAGTAGAAACGAAAGAATTATAAAATTTTCTAAAGACCATTCCAGATTATCATTGACGAACATGCAAGAAAATCGCTAAAAATTTCGTTAATGTAAAGAGATAACAAGAAAAATACTCATGTGAGATTAATTGATTGTGCCCAGACAGACTAGTCATCTGAAAATTTGACACTTTTAGTCGATACTATTTCTACGTTTCTAATCTTTTCGATTAATTTGATGTAAAATGAATGTAAATAAATTTCAATTAATTGTGAAATATGATTCTGGAAATTTAAAACAATTACTTTAAACATTTTAATACAAAACTTTTATAACTATAACTTTCTGTTGTATAATTTTTTTTCGTATCACCCAATATTTTTCGCTTCAAAAACCGCAATTCATTTTCTAATTTCTTTCTTTGTTCACTCTGTGATACTAAAAACTTATTTTCAGCGATTAAATATTTAAAAAATTAAATGCTTATAGTGAATATATAAAACTAAATTATGTGACAGCTATTCAAATATAACTAACTCATAGCAAAATAGAACCGGCCAATTATCATTTAACTTGTTAACCAACACATATGAGTACATATTAACGAAATTGTCTCGTTTCTACACTGTTATCTTCACGCATTAACGAATTTGTTAACCATCTTGTATGCGCGGCGATGATACTGTGGAACTGCTCTAAAGACTGTTCCACATTACCATCTTCTTTAAGTTAGATTTTCATCACTTTTTTTCGAATTAAATAAAGTCCTTTATTTCAATTTACGCGGTTTATGGATAATATGGAACGAATCCTTTTTTTTATTATAGCAATCTCTTATCTTTATCTTGCACGGTTCTTTTTAACACGGATTTTCGACGAACGCATTTACCGTGTAACAAGAGAGTTGGATGTATATATTATATTTAGAAGAAGTTGAATGAAATTTCTGGAGAATATAATAATAAATTGATTATTGTTTATTGAATTTTTCTTCGAAATCACTAAATTCTCTTCAATATATGAACGCTTCGCGCTTGTTGTAAAGCATTTTCAGGATTTTATTATTACTTTATATTAATTTTGTAAATATCTTCGATTATATATAGAATATTATTATTTAATTAAAATATATGAATATGCTGTAAACTTTTTCCATATTCTTTGATATAAAAAGTTTCTCATTTTTTTTTAAGTTGAAAATTTTCGTTCATTAATTTATAAAAAAAAAGGCTTCTTGTTTTGTTTTTAGGCAACTAAATTTTTGGCACAACCATTCCTGTTTCAATTTCTTCGTTTCACTATTAATTTTGTTTTTTGTTTTATTAGTATTTAATAGTTGCTCAGTTCTCTTAACATATATCTCTAATTATTAAGTTTGTTTTGTAAAATTATTATTTCTTATATTTAAGTTTTTTTTCATTTTTTTTATTTATTTAATTATCATTCGATATTGTTCTGAAAAATAAGAAAATTTAAAAATTATTTAAAATTGGCGCCAAAAGATAGTTATTAGTAAATACAAATTTTAATATTTTTGTTTTAAAATGCTTTCACACCGGAACTTATTTCACATAATAAATTGCGCAACATTTTTGTCAAAAATCCAGCTAAGGCCTAAGTTATACGACGATCATTGTAATGAAGGAAATTGTGGAACTAGTGAAAACCGAACGTTTCTCTTTGATTTTCAATGAAAGGTAGTTATACCTCTTTTACGAATGTCAGAGAAACTTGCAGTCAGATTTTCGTTCATAGCTAAGTCGTGTCATGGTTTTTCTCATCGAATCCAATTTGATTATTTCTTCCCTTTCCTTTTTTACCGATGAGTCAAAAAGTTTAACCATTTTTTTTTATATATTATTATTTTCTTATTGGGACGCTGAAGTTTGAGGTTAGAATATCGACGAAAAATTCCTGATGAAGAAATCAACTTGATAGTTCTCCAGTGGAATGAAATGGAATTGAAACGCAGTCCACAAAACAGCTGATCGATTAAAACATGTTTCGTCATTCAAATTATAAAAATAATTATAAAAAACAAATTACGTGATAATCCCAAGATTTTTTATTTAAAATCTATTTACTAAACTATTTCCATGTTTTGCATTATTTTTTTTAAAGAAATAATCTTTGTAATAGGTTAATTTTCCATTGTAAAATTATTTCCTTTATTACAATGATCGTCGTATAACTTAGGCCTGAATCATGAAATCATGTGATTTTTCACCGAATATTTTTGACAGTTCAATTTATTGTAGAAAAAATGAAATTTTTTTTTACGTTTTTACGTTATTAATTCAAATTATTTATTTAAAAACTAATTTTAAAAACGATTTCTTTGTTCTAATCACTCTCCTTCGCTTTTTTCTTTCCCTTTTTTTAATCATAATTGCGACAATCGCGCTACTCAATCCACTTATTATTAATAAATCCTCATCAATATCCATTTTACTAAAAATGTATGTTGAAAAATCTGTTCAAAATGGTGGCGAATTTTTCATCATACATGTTGCGCAATTTGTTGTATGAAATATATGTCGATGTGAAAGCATTTTTAATAATATGTAAAAGTATGACTGATGATTTCTACAGGAGTTATGATTACGGTTATTAATTAATGGATCCCTAGAATATGCAACGAAAAATATTGAAACAAGCGACACTTTGATTCAGAGCTTCTAACCGAAATGTAATTCGTTCCGGTCTATGGTTACGTTCCCAAAATGTTTTCGTTAAAGTTTTCGTTTCGGTTTTCTTTTCATCATTTCACTCCTCTAAGTGTTAAGACATACTGAATCAGAATTTTCTTCAGAAAAAAAGCAATCAGGGGAACAGTTGAAAATTTATTCCTTTTTTCGGTTGTGGAGTTATACTAAGCTGTCAGATTTATATTTAAAAATGCGTCCGAGTTGGAAATTTTGAGAGCATCGAATGTTTAAAATTTGTAGATTTCTTTTTGTTTAGGTTAAGTACGCCCGAAAATTTTTCTCTGAAAGAAATTCTGCCTGGGAACGATTGGTAATGAAATGAAACAAATTGATAATCAGCTGATCCGAAATTTAATTCTTCTTCAGGGAAATATATTTTCATAGTTTTTGAAGAAGATATTAAATAAAATCAAATCGTGTTAACAAAAATATCAAGATTATATAATTGTAATCATTTTTGAAACAAGTTATTGCATATGATGTACAAAAAAAGCAAATGAAAAAAAATGTTTTTTTTTTCTGAAGAGAATTCTGATTTAGTATGTCTTAACCCTTACAGTTCAAATTGAAAACAGGTTATTATTGGTTTTTAAACATTGTTTTTGTTATCCTTACTTTACCTTATAATATTTTCTTAATACACCTAGACCTTGATTTACACGGCACTCGAATTACACGATTTCGATTTAACACGGTTCAAGAAAAGTGGAAAATTTTTCATTTACACGATACTATATCAGTTTTATACGGTGACAAAAGATTTTTTCTTATTTTTTTTTTTAATGTTTCATTGGGGATTCGAATTGCACAATTTCAATTTACATGGCATTGTCGAGGAACCAATCTACCGTCTAAGTCTATTCTAAATTAGGACATTAATGTACAATGATTATCCTATGCGGAAGTATAAGGTTAGTTATTGAAAAATGGAAAATATATGTTTTGATTGGACTATCGAAATGAATTTCGACATTGCTTGGTGATTTGTTGCCATACAGATATATTAAGGGAATGGTGATATTAATTTTCTATGCCATTTATTCCAATTTATTCCAATTCTTGTGAAGAAGTTAAGAAGACTGACAAAAATTACATTGGTGATAGCCTATCTAGGCAAATTTATAGAGATGCTAATATAATTAGAAGATTTAGCTGTTCTTGAACTAAAACCTCTCAGAATCCTTAACGCCCCTGTAAACGATCAAATTATTTGTCAATTTTTACGTGTTTGCCAAATTATGTGCTAGAGTGCAGGTTTGTTTGACGCGTTTGTCGAACAATATAAGTGTGTGACGTGTTTGACAGAAATCTTGATTGACGGCGTGTTTGACAAACAGGTTTGATAGTGTGCGGCGATGTTTGTCAAACAAGATCTCAGTTGTCCCCTTGACACCATGGAGGACACTACTATGCTTTATCTGTATTACTCATTGTAAGAGCTTTGCACGATAAGTCGTAGGACACGAACACTACACTACACTACAGAAAACCCCGAAACTACGGGCAACTTTGATAAATTTGTTTGATCTTCGGTTTGATCGTTTGAGCTATTGCTTGATGAAAACGTGAAGTTTGACCAATAAAATTGTTAAACAAATTTGATCGTTTACAGGGGCCTTTAGAAACAAAATAGAGATATTAAAGGATGAAAATGAGAGAGAGAGTAATGCTCCAATCTTAACATTGTAATGTGTTGGATTGGGGCTTTTGTCCAATCGGCCTGAGATTAGTTATGAAATCTAAAATCTAAGAACCCAATCCTAATATAAGAATAAAATAAAAAAAAGGAAATAATTACCTTAATAGTCTAATTTATACAGTTTTAGTATTTGAGTAGTCCAAGAAAAAGTTTTTTAATTAAGTTTTAAAAGAAATGGAAATTTTATCACGAAGTTGAGTTTTGTTTTTTGTTTTGATTAAAGAAAATCTCAGTTTTAGTGTTTGTTTTTGGTTTTTCAAGAAACATTGCTAATAAAAATGAAAAAAAAAAGTTTAAAAATTATTAATTTTTGATGATATTTACCTTTTTTTTTTTAATTTATTAATTTACCAATATGGACTTGGATAATTGTTTTGATACGCCTGTGGTATCGCAATAGGTTGACTACAAATTGAATTATTATTATTTTTAATATTTTGACTATTATTTATTTTATTATTTTTTTCATATGGCAGGAATATATCACTAGAATTTTGTCGTCCATAAGGTGGTGAACGTTTTGATAATGTATAATTTTTATTCTAAAGAAAAAAGAAACAAAAATATTTTAAATTTGAAATGGTTTCATTCTTTATTCAAGAAAAATATACAAAAAAAATTCTGGGATTATTTTTGATAAAATTTAAATTTATTTAAAAATTAATTAAAAGAATCTTCGAAATATTTTTGTCGTTATTATCTATGATCTTCGGATAGAATAGCCATATCACTCGGTAGTAGGGCACGGTTTTATTAATTGATTAATTGAAGAATCAAAATTTCTTTAATATTTTGATTATTCAACCGAAAACTGATTAATTGTTTCATTTAAGAGAAACAAAACAAAATAAATTTGGAGAGAGAAATCCTATGAGAGTATACCATAATGAATAAATTTTGAATAACTTTTAAATTTAATTTCAAATATTAACATATACATATATATTTTAAAGAAAATATTTCCTCTTTTCCTTTTATTATGCTTTTTCTTTTATATAAAAATTTACTTCTCTTTCTAAATTGGAGTTTTCACATCAAAAATATTGACACTTGTCTATTATAATAGAAACCAATTAATCAGTTTAAAACCAACAATTAATCAATTAATCATTTACCTCAGAAACCAATTAATCAACCATGCCCTACTAGGTAACAATACGACAATTTTTTAAGCTGAAGTATTTATAATTTTATCCCCTGTCTACCAGTGTATTGCAAGGGATTTAAATATTAAATCCATTTGCATCTACTCAGATAGTCAGATGGGTATCAGAGCACTCAACTAATGTACAATTTTATCGCGATTAGTTCAATAGGATGACGTTACGTACAATAGAGCGACACAAATTATCAATTTGTTGAAATCACAATTCGGCCATAATGTGAATTCGAGAAATTAGCCTAAAATTGCGAATGCCCTTCAAGTTCGTGTCATCTAACATTTCTGGCTATTTCCTATAAGGTTACGTGAAGTCCCTGGTTTGTACTGATAAAACAGCAACAACTGACGACTTCGAAGCCAACATTGTACGTATTATTCGTCACATACGTCCGACATTGCTCGAAAAATGTGACTCAAAATCAGACTGACAGAATGAGCTACGTCAAGAATACCTTTTATATGTTCCACGCTTGGCTTGACAACTTGATATAACTAAAACTGGTTTTACCAATTGTTCATTTCGCTTGTATTAAGCATTAAGTAAAATAAAATGAAAATAAAATCATTATCAGAGCTGCAAACTATCGCTGATTGGTGAGGCATAAATTATTTTTAAAACCTATGAATTTTAGAGCCCAGAACTTTTTCTATACACCTAATACTTACATCATTATTATCCCAATATTCGACATCATTAGCTCTAAAGCAGATACAAAATTCTAATGTTCTTGATGAAGGCGGAAGTGTTATTTTAAATGAAAATGTATCATAAACTACATATGCAGCATTGGAACCATAAATCTATTGAAAATTTAAATTTTAGTTTACTATAAAAACTATATTTGAAATATTATATTGTTTACCTGTGAATATGTACAAAAAATATCTTCTTGACTTTTCCAATTATCCCAAGTGGCACGAACGATAACTTCTTTTTGAAAGCTAATATTTTTTACTTTAACAGTACCAACAATAATGGATTCATTCTCTTTAACAATTACATTTTCTAAAGATACATTGTTATCATCAATTTTTTGCCTATAATGAAAATATAAAATGAATTAGTATCGTATTTTAAAAGTACTTTCACATTATCATTTTTTTTTCGCACAACAAATCACACAACATGTGTTGTCTCATAATGTGAACACATGTTTGATGAAATGCTTCGTCAATAATCCGATTGACATCACTTTTAAGCAATTTTACACGCAACAAATTTGATAGTTCAATTTATTCTAGAAAAAAAAAATCCATCCAAAATGGTGCTGAATTTTTCACCAAACATGTTGTGCGAAATGTTGGAAAAAACTGATAATATGAAAACACTTTAAAGACATGCTATTTAAAAGTTTTTTTTTTTCCTCTCACCTAAATTGTAAATAATCTGAAGCTGGTTGTTTAAAATCGACTGTCCATTGTTCAGATGGATGTGGACTAACTAGACCTTGTGTGATTTGTGCTAAAAATTTAAGACTCCATAATGGCGGAACATTTGATGGTTCCGACATTATTTTCGTATGTGTTAATGGTCGTCCTTGATCATCGGCAAATATCACTTTTTTCTTTGTACGACTAAAATGAAAAATCATTTTTTGAAATTATAATTTTATCAGTATAGATAGAGATAGTTTCAAAGAGATGATCACAGTATAAATCGGCAAACCTATCATAAAACTATTTGTACGCTTTAACATTCACGCATATAAGTTTGATATCGGACGACATTTAGTTACCAATTTCTTCATTATAATGAAGAAATCAGTAACTATGGTAAATGTTAACATATTAGGGATTTGGATGTAGTTTTTGATTCATGTATAGATTTGAATCTATAATTAACAAGGGAAAATTGCTTTTAGGATTTATTAGAAAATGGTCTTCTGAACTAAATGATACCAATCTATTGAAATTGTTCTACAGATCGTTAATCCTTAGAATATGGCACCGTTATTTGGTTACCATATTACAAACTTCACAGCTATGGGATCGAACCGAATCCAACGCACGTTTTCCGGCTCCCCTGGCAAGCAAACGATAATCTCCCATTATCATACAATACGCAACTAGTTTTACTTGGTCTTGAATCTGTCTGGAGTTAGTCGATTATCTTCAAATATAGTGTTTTTACAACCACTAATCTTAGGAAATATCGACGCTCCAGATCATCTACAATCCATTTTATTTCGGACTAATTAATTCATTAAAACAGCTTGCAATATAATCTGATGACTCAATATAAGAACTTCTTAAGTTTTATGATTATTTATTAATTTGTATCTCTGCTGGCAGACTTTATTTACGCGATTTTATGCCGTACGAAAAGAACTGTATGAAATGGATTTTCTGAGAAAGTCGAAAGACAAGTTTATTCAACTCCTATTTTATCACAACATTCTTTGAGTGCAGCTTTTCCAACAGATGATCAAAAATTTAATTGATTATTGTTTTCAAATCAATCGAACGAAGATCAGCTTCAGTTTGAATTGCATTGTGTGAAATAATATGGGCAACATAGCCAATTTCTATTATTTGCCATCTTCGTACGAGAATCCTTCAGGTTAGTATTCACATGTTTGAACTACTCGTTGCCTTGGCAGACCTATATGAAAGAATTCTCAGAAAACGTTTCCTGGGTCTGGCGAATGCCCGGAATCTGAAGATGGAATCCATTCTCTACCTGAAAAAATCAGGACTGTTTCCATAAATGGAACGGCCTGACACTCGACTTTAGACAAAACTAATGTCGAGTTAATGACTTCCAACAGAATTGCGACTGAGTACAGGATCTTCTCTAACCAACTCCAAACAAAAGAAAAAACAATGACTCGTACGAGCGCATGCAATCTTTTTGAACGAATTTCAGGCTACAACCGAAATGTTAGGTCTGTTTTATTTGCCATACCCTAGACCGGAGCAGGGTAAGTGGCAAATAAAACGAGCAGGAGTAGAAAAAACCTTTAATTCAAATGTTTGTAGCGCTGCTTAGCAACCATATTGTAATTAAATGGGAAATTTTTAGCTAATACACTTTTTATGGTAGAAAACTAAACTAATTTCGGTGTAAGAGCTACCCCTGGTCTGAAAGTAGTGTAGGATTTGCACTTTTGTTGTTTTTGTTTTCAATATAAAAATTTGCTCTACCCCAGAGCAAGTGGCAAATAAAACAGACCTATTGAATTGCTTAATTTAAATTGGCGCCGATTAAGCTAACTAATAGAGATCGTTATTTTATTAAAATTTTATCAAGAAGAGAAGCTTTTATGGAATAATAAACATGAAAATTATTAAAATTTTCAAATTCCCGGACCGGACCGTAGAAATTCTATAAAAAACTGGAGACCGATCAATTTATGACCAACTTTATCCACTTCTATCCACTGCTGGCATAGATTATACGTATGGGTGAAAGAGAAATATAATGTAAGCAAAGAAGCACGTGTTGAAATTTATATGGCAATGAAGAAATAAAGGGTTTTTAAGAGTTTTTCATGTACTTTTTTAAAAACATTTCATTCTCTCTCTTCCTGATGGATTTAGCCTATGAAAACTGTATGTACTCTTGCCTATTCTTTCGCACTTATTGCCACGTGCTTTTTCTGGCTACTTCGCGAGCTTTCCCGACTTTATTATTAGTTACACTTTGGTTTAATTCAAATCGAATGCTGCTTTTCTTGACATATTGTCTGTCAGTAGTAAAAATTATTTGTTGATGAAAAGACGCGTTCTTTTCTTTTGTACAATCAAAAGAATTACTCTGTACGCTCGCTCGTTGTGATTTACCAAATTTGGTATATTCGGATGAGAAAACATTCTGCATTGAACAATTTCTCAACAAACAAAACGATCGTGTTTGGTTAAAGAGACGTTTCGATGCTAATTTTGAGCATTTGAGTCACAAGAAAACAGGGTAAAAAAGATTTGACTCGTGAATGGAACCATTTAAACCAAGACATCGTGCGAGCATCATCCGCATCGTTTAAAAAGAGATTGAAGCTGGTGGTTAAGGCAAAAGGCGGTTACATACATTCGAATAATTGTAAAATTAACTATGTATTATAAACTATCATTTCCATAAGTTTTAATGAAGCGGACCAATAATCAAAAATATTACAGCGTTTTTAAATCCGAAACTTCAATTGCCAGATCCGATATTATAGGAATGTTCAAGCTTTTTGTATTTTATAAAAGTATTTAAATTTTTTTAAAAAAGACTACTTACAGATTAGTTTTCACACAAGGAACAGAATCTGTTTCTGATTTCAATGATCGTAAACAGGACTTTGGTGTTATCGGCATTTTATCTGTTGATATTAAAATTGGAAGAACCTTTTTAGACTGAGGTGGTGTTAAAACTTGAGGTCGACAGAATTTCGGAGAATGATCATAAATTCGACTAAAATATATAAAAAAGAATGTAATTGTATATAAAAAATATTTCTTTTAAATCAAGAAAAAAAAATTAATTTACGAAAAATGTGTTGCACTATAATCTGCCAGGAAACCAGCTGGAGGGCTGTGACCAAACACTGAAGGACTATGGGAGACCATCATCTCGTAATGTACAGGCATATTTATGCGCAATGACATTCACAATAATCTGTAAAAAAAGTAAAAAAAAAAATTAATTAATTTAAAAAAACACAAAAATTAATTTAATATTATTTATCAGTTTTTTTTTTTTTTCTTCAAAATAAATATTATTACTTTTATGAACGGAAATTCGGTTTGAAATGAAAATATTGCGCGATCTTGTTTACTTAATTTTTTGCCACCATTTGCATTATATAAATTAAGAAAATATTCTTTTTTTTTAACTTAATGTAAACAACATTGCCAAAAGAATACATTTGAAGTTATTCTCGCGCCTTTGAGTATTCTTTATATGAAAAGATTCTTTTTATTCGAATTATAAATTTAGATTTCACAGTTTTGGCATTATTTCAAAAAATCACATTTAAAGTCTAAATTTAAAATCTTATTTCGTTTCGGTTTTTATTTTTCTAGTTAAGGATAGTATACAGTTAAAATGAAACTTTAAAATATTGGGCTCCAAAATTACGTATTATCGAAAATATCAAGTCCACTAAAACCGTTAATATTCGTATGTAACCTTCTTAAAAACAATAGGTCTGTTTTATTTGACACTTGCTCTGGGGTAGAGCAAATTTTTATACTGAAAACAAAAACAACAAAAGTGCAAATCCTACACTACTTTCAGATCAGGGGTAACTCTCACACCGAAATTAGTTCAGTTTTCTACCATAAAAAGTGTATTAGCTAAAAGTCTCTCATTTAATTACAATATGGTTACTAAGCAGCGCTAGAAACATTTGAATTAAAGCTTTTTCCTACTTCTGCTCGTTTTATTTGCCACTTACCCTGCTCCGGTGTAGGGTATGGCAAATAAAATAGACCTAATATTCAAATATTTAAAATCGGCCTATACCTGATTTTTTAATACTGCTACCATACGGCATCAATATCATATTATGTGTAAGGGAAAATTCTGTCGCGCTTGTACGCGATAGTGCCGGATTACACGCGGTGTTTTTTGGGTAGAATTCTACCGCAGACATAGGTATCGATGGGTTGGGGATGAGGCAGAAGATCTACCTCTCGAAATGTTGGCGCAACGGAGTTTTTTACGCACACAAACAAGAGTCACTGTTTGTGTCGATTTCGAAAAAAATTGAAAATTCAAGCGCACCATTCGCTTACTGACCGTCAACAGGTAATCATAATTTAAAAGTACATAGGAAATAGTAAAATAGTAGATCCTAACAGTTTGACGGTTTAAGTTCGAGTGATGCTGTGCTCACACACACTAATACACTCCTTGTGTAGCTTGTATAAAAGACTCTGGTATAAACATTCCTCGTCTAATCGGTTTGGTAGTTTTCTACCCAAAACTTGACGGTAGATTTCTACCGCGTGTAATCCGGCACTTAATGATCATTAGTAAATATTCTGACCTAAACTGACGCCTTTAGAAGCGTCAAAATGACTGAAGAAAAAGTTATCTTAATCCCAATTTACATCACCGAACTATACAAAATTTACAATTTACATGTGAGTGAAGTAGTTTAATTTAAATTTATATGCGACAAAATTAATACACGATATACTTGTACACCTCAGAAATATCCACACGAAGTCACAAAAAATCTGGGGAAAAATTTTTTGGGTTTAATGTTTGCCGTACATTTCATACAAATTGATTTTTGCATAAGCGATCGTTTATCTCACTCACATAGCTAGTTTATTTTGCATACCTCGGTGATGTAAATTAGGCATTAACAAACTGTGTACTCTATCAGCTCCAAAAAGGAAGTAACGCTGTGCAGCCAACAGCAACTCGAGGCTCGAGTATACCAAATATAGATTACAAAATTTAGTTTGGGTGACTTTTTTTTTAGAAAATCAATCCAGATCCGGAAGGCAATCAGAAGTCAATGATAAATTACTACACAGTATGTTGAAGACAAATCTCATGTAAATGTGGGTTTCACATGTGTGGATCACATTAAAAGGTTTGATTTTGTGTCAAAATTCTCTGCTTGAGTTCCTCATGCATTAAGTGAGAAAGGGTTTAATATTGCAAAAGCAAAACACTTTCTCTACGAATGCTCAGTTGATGTGAACGCTTCACTGAACACGAGCAAGCATGCTTCTTTCCATTCTCGCTCACTGATGATTCGTGGCGAATGGTAACGGAAACAAATACATACTCGAAAATGCCTACTCTTGCTCGCTCGTTAGATTTTGGACGCGCCTTTATATTCATTACTATATAACTTAATTATTCATGCCTCTCTTTTTGATAGTACAGAATTTACAATTTAAATATTATGGGCTATTTCCTTATGACATTTATAGTACACGTTTTAATTAAATTACTAAATGTTTAATTAATTTCATTCTTCATAAAAATTCATTGTTAATAACTATTTTTAACATTTTACAACATTTTTCTCTTTTATAAAATTTTATATAATAATTCTGCAACTAAGTTTCTTTGTTGGTTTCGGGTAAACACGTTATCTGCAAATGTTTAGTGTTTGTGGACGTCTTGTATTCAAGGGGCTCGCACAGTTGCGGGCCTTAGCACGTAGGCCTTACTGACCCATTGCACCTCCTCCTAAAAAGGTTAGTTGAGAGGCTAGATTTGTTGCCCTAACCGGTTAGTCCTTCTCATGAAGTTCAGAACCATAGTTAGGTCCAAGTTAGCTAACCCCTCCTTACTCAGGGTGCACGCACCCAGTGTAGCAAGTCTGGTTCTAGAAAAGGCTGGGCATTCGCACAAAAAATGTTCAGCTGACTCATTTTCTTCCAGACAGGCTACGCATTTTGGACTCTCGGCCACCTCTGGACGCCCTGCTGAGCGTGACAAAGTATCCATTTGCTTGCTCTTGTTCACTTATGATTTTATAAAACCGAGCTTTTAAAATAGGGTCGCGAAAATTTTCTAAAATTATAACTTGAAATATTTATAATCATCTCAAATTATATTTTCAAATTACCTCGCAATATGCATTAATTCCAACTTGGAAATTGTAAAACGATTTTCACACGGAATTCACTACAGGCTACACCAACACACACATTGGTTTTACTATAAATCGTGCATACATAGAGAGCAAACGGCAAGTCAGATTTAAATTTTTGCAAAACAGATGTTCACGAATCTGAACGCACCCGATTTTGAATTTTTTTGTTTCGTTATTTTTTTTTTATTACTGAATCAAATGCATTATTTTTAATAAAGCAGTAATCATACTTTTTTTTAAATGCACAAATATTAATTCTTTTTGGGTCGCGAAATTTACTTTAAAAAAAAGTGGGTCATGCTGAAGTCTGGGAACCGCTGATAGTAAAGCGTAGATTTTTATTATACATATACATATATATATAAACACAAGAAAGCCTTATATATCTAACTTAACGAATATATTTTGTACTATATTGATATTCGAATTATAATGGGGGAAATTTTAGAAAAAGGATAACAACAATATATTAATTAGAATCTGAGATATAATTTAATAAAAGGCATTGTATAAAATGTTGTTTGGCTTATTACCAAGCAACGCCTGATATTGCAGCAAGTGCTAACCAAATTTCAACATTTTTGGCGATAAATATTACATTTTTTAAAAATATATTTTGTTCGTTATCACTAATTAAGGCGCCAATTCAAATTTATGATAAGATCAAGATAACTATTTAAAATGATCTTTTTGACATTTTCTAATTGTTAGTAAATAAAATGTTGATACTGGAAATTACAAGAAAAGAAAAATAAATATAAAATTTAAATCAAAAATATAATATTTGTATACTTTTAATGGTCAGAAAAAAACAGCACCAGCATATATGTTGGTACAACTAACAATTATGTATTAGGAGATAAACTATGACTTAAAAACCACACGTTTAGTTTAAATGAAAACTGTTTTATTTTAATTAAAATATTTTCCATCATTTTCCATGGACTTTTGTTCATTTTTCAGAATTTTCACAGATTTCGCACTGAAAGAATTGTTCGTCCTTCGAGGCAATTAAATCATCGCAATTTCGCACTACTTCAAGATTGAGCATGTATTTATTAACAAGGCCATGATGCATTGACCGAAACAAATGGTAATCGGAGAGAGCAATGTTTGGTGAATACGGCGGGTGGGATACCACTTCACAGCCAGGCGCTTCCAACGTTTCCTGGTTCGGTTTAGCAACATGTGACCTAGCGTTATCATGTTGTAAAACGACTTTATCGTGTCTACGAGCCCATTTGGATAGCTTTTCCTTCAAAGCATGATTCAATTTGATCAGTTGTTGTATATAAAGGATAAGCAGTGACCGTTTCCGCCTTTTCCAAAAGCTAATGGTAGAGCACATTCTTCTGGTCGCACCAAATGCAGAGCAAGACCATCTTTTCGTGGATATTAGGCTTCCTAGTTGATGTTGATGGCCGGCTGAGATTGTAACAAGATCTTTTACATTTGAGATTGGCATAAAGAATCCATTTCTCATCACCAGTAACAATGCATTGCAAAATTGATTTTATTTTGAATCTTTCAGCAACATTTATGATTTATGTTAAGACATAGTTTAACTCCTAATATAATTCGGATTTTTTTACATTTACATTTATAAAGAGCCCACACAGTTGCAGGCCGTAGCTCGTAGGGTTTACTAGCTCATTGTACCTCAGTGCTTGACAAGCTATGTCTCTTCCCAGAACCGGTTGATCTTTTAAATTAGGGTCAGCACCGTAGTTAAGTTCGAACTAGCTAACCCTTCCTTACTCAGAGTACAGGTTAGGCATTCGCACAAAAAGTGTTCTGCTGACGCATTTTCCTCTAGACAGGCTACATATAATAAACATAGAACATGTATAATCAAGTTTCCTCAGCACCTTTGCATTCGCGATATGTGGAATCGGGTATGATACCCATGCTGTGCAGGTGTTAATAAGAGCAATGGTTAGGGCATCCACTAGTACTTTGGTCTTATCTGTACAGCTTCATTAACGAATCTCTCACTAAGTCGGTTTCAGTTAAAAATAATTTGGACCGTCATGTCATTTTATGCTATTACTATACTGCCCAAATCCAGGGTGCACATCTTATATCAAGTCATGTTATGTAAAAACAAAAAAAAACTGATATCGAGCTATTCTGGTCCCAAAAAACTACGTTTTTGAAAACAATTCAGAAGATTAATTCATGAAAAGGAATTGTTTATTTGGCCTTTAACATATTAACAGTTTATTACAGGAAAATAGCAGAAAACAAAAATTATATCATTTAAAAAATTATTTAAGAATTGTAAAATTATCAAATTATTTCAAATAAACAATATAAGAAAAGTATTTTTAACACTACTCCGGCCATCATTTCTTATCAAAAATAAACAAAATGGAGGAAAAATAGAACTCCAGACTTTTATTGAATTACAGATAATTTGGGTAAAATGTTTCCACATTTATGTATTTTTAAAATTATCCCAGTCACTAAAACAAATAAATAGTAATTTGTTTGCCTTACAAATAAATTTTCATTAAATCAAATCAAAAATTACTATCCAAATAATAATATTCGGGTTTTTAGATGAACCCAAAATAACTGATTGCATTTTAATGTACTAAGCCCAAATAAGATTCAACCTATTTGGAAGATTTATTTTTGACACAATGGTGTCTTTAATTTAATTTAATAAAAACCGTGTTCCGGCCATAGAGGACGAAAGTAAATTTTAAAAAAGTTGTACCCCATAATGAAATTATTTGATATTTTCAAAAGTACAAGGATTAAGCTACTGACGATACTATTTTCATAATCAGATCGAAAAAGTCCATCAAGCTAAGACCACTGCAACTTTTGTTGCAATGCAGCATAAAAAGATGCGAAACTAGAGTGCTGCATAGTTTGAACAGCATTGCAACACAAAAAGTTACGATTCTTTTTTGCTGCATGACTAGATTTTTATATTGCGCGTAACCTGGAAAGTTTCAACGTGTGAATAGCAAAAAACAAAGTTGCAACAAAAAATATTAAAATGGTTGAAACTTTTGCTGCATGCTGCATGCAAGTTTTTTGACAGTTCAGTGTTATTGTTTCTGATAAGTTTTAAAAATGTAATGAAATTCACATGAGAATATCCTTTTTTTTATTATGGGTCTCAGTTTTTCCAAAAGATAACCATAATCACACATAATTCGCATAATAAATTATGAACAAATCCGTACTGTTCACGTTCTTGAATCCACTTTTTTACTTTTTTACGCCGTCATCTTTCTCTTCTCAATAAAATAAGTGTTAAACATGCAACAGGTTGTTCTTTCTCGCCATAAATCATATTTTATTGCATTAATTAAATGTTAATATTAAAACAAGACGTAAAAATGTTTTCACATCCATACACGAAAAAACTGCCAGGAAGTTGCAAGCAATAAAAGCTGCACGCTATGTGTGAACACCTCTGCAACTTTTTTTTTAAGGTTGCAGCAGCATAAAAACTTCAGATTGCGCGCCACTTTCACATACGAGTGTGAACAAGACTCGCAACTTTTGCAGCTGCAACCAAAAAAAACCCTGATGCAAAAGTTGCTGTGTGTGATCTTAGTTTTAGAAAGAAGTCAAATCAAATTCCCAGTGCATTAATTTGATTTGATTTGTGCAGCGATTTGACATTTTGTTATTTGGAAAAACGACGTTTTTAGTCTATATAAATACTTATAAATTTTTATTCCGAATATTGGCACTACTGACTTCTTACACAAACAAACAAAGTTATGTTTCCTAAAATTTGAACAAAATTAAAAATTATTGTTTTAAAACAAATAATATCTTCTAAAATGGCAAAGTATTGCTTTAGCGAAAAAAAACTTAGAAAAAAAATTGGTGCTGATTCAAAAATCAAACAAATTTTCTGTTTACTTCAAATACAATTGTGCGAATTAAAAAAATAAATATTTCGATTTGTGCCATCTATATCTCAAATATACTATTAAATAACTCTGTTAAAAATAAACATAGATAAAAAAGAATGCTTAAATAGACAAATATAAAATGTAAGATAATCGTCCTTATTCCTAATAATAAACCACATTTCTATATCGTGATGTGTGGTGTACAATGTACCCAATTTGTGGTCTAACTGCCGGGAGTGCCAATAGGCATTACTCCTAACATTATCAAATCAAACATAATCGTAATGTTGTAGCTATTTGCAAAACGCTAAACAATTATTTCATCGCTCCATTCCAATCACAGAGCCTTTAAATTGTTACAATTCTTTCAGTTTTTAGTAAATTCTAATTTGAGACTAAACAATTTTTTGTCATTTTTTATGGCGATTTTTATATTTAAAAAAATTTAACGTAATTACAAAGTACTAGTCATTATCGTTGATATAAAAAAAAATCAAAAAGAGCCGTCTTTACCCTTAACACAAATAAAAATTTTCATTTTATGGATCAATTAATCAAAATAAGGTCGCTCATATGATGTTCTAAGGTTGTCAATAAAGGTACTTATAGATTAAACTTTACTATAAAAAAAAATATTCATTGGGTTCACCACAATAAAACAAAAAAAAAAAAAACACCCTGATAGCAGCGCGGGTGCTCATCCTGTAATCTCATATTAAATATTTTATTTTTGTAAAGAAAAAACCTCGCCGTAGCACGAAATGTATGCGTGCCTATTGCGACATTTAAATAAAAAAATTGAGATTACCGCTAACAGTAACGCACCAACAAAACAAAACCTTTAATATATTGCAAAACAATTATTTGAGCTTCTATACATATGGTTCATATTATTTTGCCCAATCTCTTCGTCAACGATAATAACGGGATAACTGTTCAAATAGAGTGAACTTCATTTTGAATATTGAAGTTTTTTCTCATATAACTCGTATAGTATATAAACGGCTTGTCAAAGTTGAAGCAAAACAAACTTCAAAATCTGTTCTGTTTCTATCATAATATTTTATTTTGCTGGGAAAATTGTTTTTTTCTGCGCACATACGTCACCCGAGACATGAAATGTATCGTTTGTATGAAAAATCACAATTATTTATTTGAAAGGAAATCACACGTGATGCAATAAAAATATGAAAATAAAAATTCAAAATGGCCGACACGCGCGATCCACAATTTTTATATTCTTTCATTCATGGACTAATGGCGAAATAGATTTCATTGTAAGGCTGCAATGATGCCAAAAATTTATATGAAAAGAATTTTTTGTTTCTTTTCTCTATGCTAGAATTAGATTTCGGAATCTAGCCAATTTTGGTTTAGAGAGCATATTTTTGAATTTTATGTTTACATTTTTTAATATTTCTTTCAGCCACAAGTCTCCATGTGAACCAGAAAATTAAAATCTCTCACTAATACATCTCTATTGACGCCAAACTGATTTTAATAAATTTCGTTCAAGTTGCTTTATAGTACATCGAAAGGACTTACGATTTGGAGCAAATCATTTATTTATATTGTATATACTTTAGTTAATTAAAGTATAGAAGTTAATAACTTAAACCTAATTTCAGTGAATTTGCTCTGATTTTCTTTCTATATTTATTTTAAATTTAATTTATTAGTTATCATATCATAAATTTTTTATATAAGAGTACTTCTTCTTTTGGACTTTTGTGATTAATTTTTAAATTTAATTAGTTCTACAAAATTATCATGCCCTGGGATGACCCATAAAATAAGTCATTAGCCGAGAAATGCATGAACGTAATTTTTAAAGTTATAAATAATTAAAAATAAAATAAAAGTAAGTTAAAAATGTTTAGCAGGTTCGGAAAAAAAAGGAAACAATAAAATCGAAGCAAATATTTCTTTGCATTAATTGTTTTGAGATTAGAACAGAGTTTTATCTGAAAAACGACTAGACCAATTTTGACACGACTGTCATTGTTAGCTTCCTTAAAGTCTTTGGAGTGTCACGCTATCTAATAAGAGGATAAACAGTAAACAAACATGTGGAACAAGTCGAAGAAAAAACTTGCCTACGTATTTTAAAATGGGTCATGAGTCAAATGTCCTCATCTGTTAGTTGAATTGTTTGTATTTCATTTGTTGCCTTAATAAAACTTCAGATATATGCATGCTTATAGCAAGCATCACATATTATCATCCAAAAGGCAATGAATAAACGAAGTGTCGATTGTAGTATAAAGTGATATTATCATCATTAGGCCCGCTGCACATTTGAGCTAAGCGAGCTAAGCTACGTGAGCTAAGTTTCTTGCTGAAAATAAAAAATTCAGTATTTGCATTGGTCGTCACACACTTCAAAGAAGCTATGAAACTACGTCGCTTGGTCATTAGCGGCACGAACGTTGTACAGGCCTCAACTGAGCGAACAAGATTCGCTGACATCGCTGACACTAACATATACGTACTTTCGATATTATACAGTGTAGAATCCGTGCTTGCAAAAGTGTAGTATGCCTTCTTTAATTTGTGATAATATCTTGTCGACACAAATGTGTAAGTGTCAAGTGGAAAAGGTATATTAATAATTCATCAATACTGTACTCGCAACTGATAGAATGAATTTACCAAAAATATCGCTGCGTAGCTTACTTCAAGTGTGCAACGGGGTGAGCGAGCCCAGCTAAGCTATGTAACTACAGCGAGGTTCGTCCGCATAGCTTAGCTCAAGTGTGCGGTGGGCCTTAGAGTTGGGGTAGGCAGAAGAAGGAAGATATTAGTATACGTATGAATAAATCGCATGCACCTGCACGAATCATTTGGATGATGCAAATATCAAGTAAACGACACTCGTATGAGTAAATTGTATGCTATCAACGCGTCTTAAGAATTTATAGTCAACGGTAAGTAACTCTGGAAGTGACCAAAGTTTAGGCGTTTCCGTAATAGTACGATTAAACTCTTCCGTATAAATTGAACTTTTACAAGTTCAAGTATAAATAATCAGCATTAAATAATTAATAATTAAAATAATATAATTAAATGAATACAATAATATACACCACTAATTATCAGAACAAAACCAAAATATATGCAATATTTTAATTGAAATGATAGCATTTTAAAATAAAACGCAAGAAAATCATCTTTAATTAAAAAATTTCTCATTAAACGAATGGAAAATTTCTGAATGTCGCGCATTGCATTCTTAAGGAAAAATGCGTGCATCGTTCTACTTTTAGAGAGATTTAATTATAATAAATAAAATTATTATGTGACAAAAAAAAACAGCAGATCATTTCCAAGTTTGTTTTTAACATCGGTTATCTGTAAAAGTTTGAAATGTATGTTTTTATGTCAATTGTCAATGGTACTTTAATTTTTGTTAACGACAACCTTTCACTAAAGGGAAATTTAATGCACATTTAATATAAAAAAATAGACCATCATATATCTTACCTATAAATGAATATATGTACTATATACTACTATGATCATTAACCGAATCGGACAAATGAATTTTTTTTCAAGTTGGTAGGACTGTTAGTGACATCTGTGACAAATTACATGTCAATATCATCATTAGTTTTTAGTTTACGCTTGGTTTTGTGAACAAAGAAAAGTGAATTCGGCGATTTTTACGATGTCGAATTTTGTTGAGTAAAGAAGTGCTATTAAATTTTGCGTATCGAATGTTACAAAAGGGCTTCGGTGACGAGACTATGTCACAGAAAAATTTTTACAAGTGGTACAAAGACTTCAAAGAAGGCAGAGAACGTGTTGATAACTTGGAACGCTCTGGACGACCATCGTCGTTAATTGATGAGCAACACATCAAGAAAATCAAAGAATTCGTGCTCGAAAATCGTCGGTTAAAAATTCGAGACCTTGCCGACATGCTTGCAATATCAATTGGATCAGTGCAAGCAATTTTGAAGGATCATTTGTGCCTCAGAAGAGTCAAATCGCATTTGGTGCCAATATTTCTCAATTCTTTCGCTCCACAACCACCATATTCGCCTGATTTAGCACTGTTTGACTTCTGGCTGTTCCCAAAGCTCAAGAGACCACTCCGGGGAAATCGTTTTGAGTCGATTGAAGATATCAAACATGAATCGCTACACGCATTGAAGGCTATACCTGAGGACGACTTTTTAGCATGCTTCAAAGATTGGAAAAAACGTTGGCATAAGTGTATTGTAGCTGGGGGGGATTATTTTGAGGGGGACGAAATCGATTTGGAAGAATAAATAAAAATTGTTAATTTTAAAACAAAATTCACCTTACGTTTTGAACACAGTGATACAATATATTAGCATGTAAAACAAGAGTTCTAGGTTCAATTTCAGTATGCGATGTTAAGCCTAACTTAAGTAAAGCTAGGTTCTCGAATTAAACTGTGTTTTTATTGTATATCACAGTAAGAAAAAGGTTATGCAGCAATGATATACGTATAGTATGTCCTGTCTTCTCCTCACTTGCTCCGGACCAGAGAAAATTTTTTTGTTATGTAACGCAAATTTAGAAAAAGATTTGGATACGATTTTAATCAAATAAACTATAGTGTGATACAATTTGAGTTTCCTATGTGGTCAGGCAACGTCATTGGGCCTTACTTTTTTGAAAACGATCAGGCTGTAACAGTCAATGGTGAGCGATATAGGTACATGATAACCGATTATTTCTTGCACGAAATCGAAGATGTTGATGTGGAAGACATGTGGTTCCAACAAAACGACGCAACTTACCACACAGCGGGTACAACGTTTTGCGTGAAAAATTCCCAGGTCGTATTATTTCACGTTTTGGTGGGGCCAATTGACCGCCAAGATCATGAGAATTAACGCCGTTTTTGTGTAGTTACGTTAAACGTCGTCTCTACACCAACAAACCCGAAACAAATTATTGCCGAGATACCGCCCGAAATTTACGAGAAAGTCATCGAAAATTAACTCGAAAGAATTGGCTGCTTCAGAAGGTTCAAAGGCGCCCATTTAATTAATATTATTATTCATAATTAATGAAGTACATAACATTTGTGATTAAGAAAATTAAATAAGTATATTTCGTTAATTTTGTGTTTAAGTTTTTTTTAAAGTTCGGAAACTGATTTTGACTTTGAATTTGGTTGTTGCCAGCACAGACAACTTAAGTTTTACCAAATCTTCGATGGAGGCAGTCTTGAGGCTTACGACGAACGAAATTCATCAAGTAAATAATAAATCACAAATAACAAATTTCATCAACGCCGTTTTGATGGGGTCGAGTTTACTTATCCAAAAATATTTATAGTGTTATAAGCGTTTTTCACATTTTACGATTGCGTGGAAGTTAGATCGTAAATGGGCCAATTTGTCAGGTTAAATCTCACCAACTGACATCTATCTAAATCTATATTTAAAAACAAAGTTGATTTGTCCGCTTCACAATAACTCGCAAATAGATCATTCTAGCGACATGAAATTTTTAAACAACGTTCTTCTGCGAGTTTCTAACTGAACAATATCAGTTCCATCCTGAGATATGGAGCATTAAAGAAATTGGAAAATTTCCTTTCCCCAATAGAGCTCCTTATGCGCTTGTCAAATTTTTATAGAAAAGTTTTGCATTATCTGAGCCAGACTGAAGTCTTATTAACTGCGTCTATCCTTTCAATTACAAATTCACAACTCGAGGTTCTTCCAGGGTATACCACTCTATTGGCAAATGTATGAATGAAGATAAAGGAATCAGTTATTCAACTGACTTTTTAAATTTGCTCAATCCAAATAGAATTCCACCACACAAAATGCAATTGAAGGTTGGAAGTCCTATCATGCTGCTTCGAAATTTGGATAATACACTGAAATTGTGCAATGGATCCAAACTGACACTAAAGGCTTTGAATATATATGTGATTGAGGCAACAATTTTGACTGGACCGTATAAAGCAGAACACGTTTTCATTCCGAGGATCTCATTAATTTCAATCAAATTGCTATTTTGATTTAAGCGATTCCTGTTTGATTGGCAAAAATCAACAAGTCGCAGAGAAAGTCACTTGAAGTTATGGAATTGGATTTAACGCAAGCCGCATGCGGCCCAAGGCAAGTATCAATGCGGCCTGAAAATATTCAATGTTACTGAAACATGTCTATTTTTCTGAGGAATGTTTTGTGTGTTTGCTGCCAAGTGACAAACAACAGAAACAGGACCACAACAGAAAGCTCTTTCGTTCTGTAGTAAATTCTCTTTCTGTTTGCGTTGCTCGCTTCACCGTTCTGTTGTTTGTCACCTGGTGGCTTAAGTGAAGAATGAAACATACTAAGTGTAAAATTAGAACCAACATGTTGGATCAACACCTTGAGAACTGCCTGAGAATTGCAACCACGTCAATCGAACCAGATATTGACGGTTTAGTTTCTCAACTTCAATACCAGGTATCACATTCATTTTATGATATGGATTTATACATAGTAATATACTTGTGGCCCAAAACACCATGTCTTCTTCCAATGCGGCCCAGGGAAACAAAAAGGTTGGACACCCTTGGCTTAGTAGTTATAATTTTTAGTTATTATGACAATGAAAAAAACCGTTAATTTTATTTGGATACCATAGATACAATTTTACGATTGTTAAACATGAAATGACGGATTGTCGAAGTTTTCTCCATATCTATGAATCCTTTGAAAGGCTATCATCGGTTAACTATCGTAGTAAATAATGTTTATTATCCTTTAAAAACGAAAGACATTACATTTCTTTGCACCCTAGCTAATATCTTATAGGATAACAAGCATCAAAGACTCTTTAGAAGACTTAAATGGTGGTAACATGCATAATTATAAACTAAGGCTCATATTGGCACACATTAAAAGACACGTATCTTCTTATGTATATATGCCTATAGAAAATCGTGAAATTCATCTCACCTTAATAAAACCTTACAAGTTGTAGTACATAACAGCGTTTTTAATGCTACAAAAAAAAACCTTATAGTAACTGCAAATCAGCCTATAGCCGAATTTTGATGCCCTATGGTAAAAATGAGATAGAAAAACTCTCAAAACTAAGAATATTTCAATGTTTTTTCTTTATAACTTTGTTTTCTCTTTTAAAATTTCCTCTAATTTGTAGGTAAATTAAACTGTAATAAGCTAAATTTTATTCAAATCAGTGTATTAGTTTTTAAAGTATATCAAAAAAAACTTTATGGACAGACTTACTAGGATTATTGAAGTGAAATACTTCTATGGGGGCGTTTAGCAAAAATTATGTAACAAGTTTGTGTGACGAAACGTTACATTACAAAATATCTTATTATTAGACGATTACAATGTTCGGCAATATTGTGGAGGTTATAATGAGTAATATTTCCGTCGAAGAACAAATAGTTCTATCTGCCACCGTATTGGCGCTGTGGTCGATACAAATTTTTTAACTTTTTATATGGAAAAAATCATGAAACGCTAACTTTGTAACGCAGCGTCACATGTCACATCAGTGTAAGCTGACTAACAATCGCGTCGTTTCTGTGCATAAGACTGGCACATACGAATATTGCATAGCGGAAAGCGGTCAGCGCATCTTACATACATTAACGGGCATTGTGTCTTACTACAGCTACAATGACTCCGAGTAAGAAACGTTTGCGAGTCGACAATTCTAATCAATCACAACGCGCTGACAATGCTTTCACGCCTATGACCTATTGCAGAACGGAAGCGGGCACGTAGGGCTAGGCAACTTGCTCAACAAGTGGAACAAATGCAACTCGCTGACAAGGTTTCGACGAGTACGGCTATGACTGGTGCAGGACGGATGCGGGCATGTAGGGCTAGGCAACTTGCTCAACAAGCGGAACAAAAACAACTCGTTGACAAGGCTTCGACGAGTACGGCTATGACTGGTGCAGAACGGATGCGGGCATGTAGGGCTAGGCAACTTGCTAAACAAACGGAACAAATGCAACTCGCTGACCATAAAGAAAAGCTTCTATTTCACTTCTACAGTGTGGTCAAAAGCACACTTCCTTTTTTGAAATCAAATGAAAACAGTTTTTATCGTTAAAATTTAAAAAGTACTAACACAAAAACGACTAAAAAATTAGTAAATCCTTTTTTAATTAATAGAATTTCCCTAAATCAAATTATTGATCCAATTTTTTGTACTGAAAATTAAATTATTATACAAAAATTTTTCTATATACTACACTATGTACCGCCCCGTCTTAAATCGCGCGTCTGTTATTTATAAAAAAAATCTTTATATGATTCGTTGGCGCGTTAAATTTGTGTACAGTCGCTAAAATCTTATTGAGTTTAATAAAAATTGGAAATAATTAAATTCAGAAAACCATTTTAATATTAAATATTAGTGAAATTTATAAAAAAAAATAGTGAAGTGTTTAGAAAATAACAAAAATACATTGGATTTTCAAAGAGTTTTTCCAGAAAAGGAAAGATTAAATATTTCAAGAGGTTAGTTTTTTTTTAGCCATTTTCTAATAAATACATATGTGCTACAACTATTTCTTTCTCCCACTATTCTTGGACGAATCTTACTGAAATTTAATATGATATCGTCTATTTACGTATTTAACAAACATAATTAATTTTAACAGAATTGGTTCACAAATTTTCCAATTAAATCCGATAAACCATGTTAAAAAAACGACAAAAATTTCTGGTCTTGCTTAATAACTTCCCTCCCCCTAAGTCGATTTTGTTAAAATCCAATACCAAACCCAGTTAAGGAATAACAAACTCACATTCTAAATTTCAATAAAATCTGATAACACGATTTTGAGCTATCTTGTATACGAACGGACAGATATGCATAATTCAATATAACTTTTGATTTCCTACACAACTTTGATAACTTTCTACGATGATTATTTCGATGCGTTCCACACTTAGTGACAAAACTAATATACACTCTGCTAGTACCTATCATAGGGCATAATGATAATAGCGCGATATTTGTATTAATCAGAAAATTCTAAAACTTTATGAGTTTTAATTCATTGATAATCTTAATCATTTCACTTAACGTAATGAATCAATCCTCCATGAATCAAATAATAAAAGATTATGTAGTGTGCAGTCCGGACATTTTGAAATTATTTCCATGACGTAATACGTGTCCTGTTCTCGGTTATGTTTCATAGTTTTCATGGTATTTATTTTATTAAATAATATATAAGAGTCAAAGGACAATTTGTTTTAAAGAAGGAAATTCGTTTCAAATAATCCTTCATGCCTTAAATGTCCATATACTGGAGTCACTGATGACGTATATATGTGACTATAGTAGCTGCTTGATATGTAAAAAGCATGGATGAGAATTTTATATTAATCCTTTTTAGACAAAATGACAGTTTATTAATAGAAATGAGAAGTTAGAAGAACGGAATTTTTTTGAATTTTTAAATAAAAATGGACGTTTTAATAGAAATTTGTTGAACGATTTAAATCAAGGTTGTCCAACCCGCGGCCCGCGTGCCGCATGCGACCCAAGGTAAGTAACAATGCGGCCCGAAAATATTCAAAAATGTCCATTTTTCTGACGAATGATTTATATGTTGTGTACGCTTTCGTGCTAAAGCTGCCAAGTGACAAACAACAGAAACAGGACCAGAACAGTAAGCTCTTTCGTTATGTGTTAAATTTTCTTTCTGTTTGCGTTGCTCGCTCAGCTACACCGTTCTGTTGTTTGTCACCTGGTGGCTTAAGTGAAGAATGAAACATACTAAGTGTAAAATTAGGACCAACATGTTGGATGAACACCTTGAGAACTACCTGAGCATTGCAACCACGTCAATCGAACCAGGTATTGACGGTTTAGTTTCTCAACTTCAATACCAGGTATCACATTCATTTTATGATATGGATTTATACATAGTAATATACTTGTGGCCCAAAACACCATGTCTTCTTCCAATGCGGGAAACAAAAAAGTTGGACACCCTTGATTTAACGCTTTTCACATGGAGCTATACGTTGGAATATCATGAGGAAATTTCCCATCAAATTTATACATTCTTGCAGATGATGAAGGAAAAACAAAAAATGTTATTTAACATACAGTGAAGTTTTAAAATAAAATCTGAATTAAAAGTGATGACCGAATTAGTGAAATTGATTTATTTCGAATTTATTCAAATTCTTCAGCGCAATATAAAGTAACTGGTTATATATAAGAATTAGAATCTTGGACGAACGCGGATAGTAAAGCTACTATAATATATTTAATATAAATATTGACATATAGTACATGGTTTGCTCTCTTTCCCAATAAAAATAAAATCAATATTAAAATTTATTAAAGCATTTTTCTTCTTTCACCATTTTTAAAAAAATTAATATTGCGTAAAAACAACAATCTCAAATATACTTTTTTGTAATCGATATAAGTAAAGTTATTTAATATCTCAAATTATTATGCCAATGTTACAATAAACTTGGGAAACCTATAATTTTATTTTCATTAAAAAAAGATCACCTCGTTTTTTGCATAAACAAATGAAATAATGCCATAATTTGTAATATTTTAATATTGCACAACTAAAGAAGCATACAATATAGTAAAGCAGTGGTATCAAAACTTTGGCATCCCGCGGAATCCGTTTCTAGGATAAAATTATCCACCGAACCCTATGTTAAAAATTGAATTTGGAAATCACCAGTCCATATAAAACGAAAATTCAAATCTTCTTTTATTTTTTGTGCCTTGATAATCGAGATTTTTTTTCTTTGGCTTTTGGTCGTAATAAGTGGGGATTTTTAGTTTAAATGGCTAGCCCGATTTTGATGAATCTTTCACAGTTTATATCTTGCACCTAATATTAGATGCTATTAGTTTTTGGGCGAAATTTATACATGGCAACACTATTTTTTAACACTTTATTTGACGAAAAACGACAAAATGAAAGTAAGTGCGGTGCAAAACAAATCGCTACGATTTCAACAAAATTCATACAGTTTATGTATTTGCCCCTAACCTAGAACTTATTAGTTTTAGGATACATTGGCCTATATGGCAACTATGTCTAAAACATTTTTTGTCCAAATATAGCATATTTTTGAACTCGTTGTGCAACCGAAACTGTTCGTCCAATGTTGATGAAATTTGCAGTTTCTGTTTTACGAATAAGGCGCCTAAAGCAGATGTGATTATCTAATTTTCAACGAAATTCACTTATGATAATACTAATTCACAAAACTTTTTTGGTATGCCAAATCTATGGTCTGATTTCAAAGAAATTTTGATAGTTTAGGTGTTTTAACTTATCTAAATTCGGCAACTAAAACGAGACAGTTGCGAAACGAAAGCGGGACCGAAACAAGACGAATGCGGGACAAGAGCAGAGTGGGCGGTAGCATAGCTAAATGGGGGGGGGAGCGGTACGAGAGCTGGACTAGTTTTGAAACAGTAGTGGGCTATTCAACGATATTATTGGGAAAGTTCCATAGCGATCAGGCCGGAATAGAGTAAAATATAAATTCACTGTTGTTATGTGTTCTGCTCATTTTTTATTATATTTTTGATAGAACGTAAATTGGAACTAGTTTATTTTTAATAAAAATTCTTTGGATAACTTCCAAATGTGCATAATTTATATTATTAAAATAATTTTTAAAATAAATATCTAAATTGGTAATGACTATCATCAAATTCAATTTCTTGATGACTCAAATTCCGATTTTCCTTTAAAAGTAACTAAAATTTCAATCATATTTTCGATTTTTCATTGTTTTTTTGGCAACATTTAATTTAATGATTCCATTTTATTTGTCGGTCGATAGAAACATAAAAATTTGTGTTCAAATTAAAAAAAAAAACACATTGTTTTAAATTCTTCAACGTTAAAAACAATATTTTCACTACATTAGTTCTCTTACTAATTAATTTATGAGAATTTTCATCAGATAAGGTCCGAAGAATTGCCAAATTCAATGAACTAATACTGTTCTAATCAGAAAGTCGAACCGGAATGAAACCGAAAATAGCCACTCCTTTTGATGAATCGAAAAGTGGAGCCGTAACAAAATAAAATAAATATGAGTGAACTATAGGTGATTTTTTTAAAGTGATGAACTTTAAATTCAAAAAAATAACAGAAAAAGTTAACTTTTAATCAAAAATCTTTTTTATTCTATTCATGCCATCATTATATAAAAAAGACTTTGGGCATATGACCACCGTAACTGTTCTTGACAAAGCGCATATTGTCAGTTCAACTCTGGGTTGTATTTTCGATCAATGGCGGCAGTATGTCACGAATACAACGAATAATGTTGGCCAATTGTTGCTGGTTTATCAGCTCAAACCAATGACTACACAAAAAACACATAGAAAATGTTTGAGAGATGTCATATCACACCACCGTGGAGGCAAATTTAAAGGGATATTTCTCAAAGTCACATTATCGAACGATCAAGAAATTACTTTGAAAATCGGTCCCGTTATTTTATCGCAAAATTGTGTTCCGTTTCGAGGCTCATTTTCGGCTTAATAGGTTTATTAATAAGCAAAATTGTCGCTTCTGGAGTAAGACCAACCTAAAAGAGAATCTAGAGATCTCATTACATCCAGAAAAATAAGGTTTACATATTGGTGACATCATTGGTCCTTATTTCTTTAAAAATGAGATAGGAACTCGTGTTATGTTATGTTGAGAACTTGAAGTCAGAAAATAAAAAAATATCCCTAATTTGGATTCTCATGGAACACATTGTATTGTTGCTAGGGCAACTTAAAAGATAGGATATGTTTTCATTCTTTTGGAGGGTCTTGAAGGTAGTGGCACAAAAATTGAAAAACGTTCCCAATTCATACTGAATAGATTTCCATATATCTATATCTACAAGCAACACAACATTACCAATCTTCCAGGCACTTCAAGCCTGAACAACTCCCGGGCACAAGCGGCTAGTATATCATACAAAAAGATAGCAAATATATCCATTTGATGATTTCATAAAGAATCAATTGGTTTTTTAAATACTACAATACTATAATAAAATAGTATTGAATGAAATTCCGTATTGTTTTCTATGAATTCTTTTTTTTTTTACTATTTAAAATTTAAAACAAAAATAAAATTTGAATTATTAACAGCGAAATCGTAGGTGTTTAAAAAGAATCTATTTTTGAAATTTATACATGATGCTAAAAAATCGAACTCATTATTTTCTTCGGACATTTCGCGAGTAATATTTTAAATATTAAAATGAGACCCAAACGGATTTTTATAAAAATTTTAAATATTTCTGTTTTTAACATATTATTAGTTATAAATTTTTTGTTTATCTTAAAAAAAAAAAAAAATAGAGAGTTAAAAAAAACTATTGCGTTAAAATGATTATAAAAATGTTTATTTCATACTTAACTTACTAATGGCCAAACGTTTAAATTTAAGATTACTTAACCCAAGTACAGTTCATTTTTATTTCTCGTTTAACTAAAACCTTAGTTATGTTAACGAAACGGCGACGGGATGGCGACGGAACGAAAAAAAAAACAAATACATGAAATTGTATGGCCGCTGTTATGTAGACGATTTGATTAAATTCAATTTGCGTCCGTTTCGTTTTTGGGCATTTGTATTTATCGTAAAGATTGTGATCCTTTTTTCAATATTGTGAACGAACTTTTTACGTCAACCAACTTGAACATTCTATAAAAATGGATGGCGGGAATTTTGTTGTTTTTTTAATTCAATCATTAAAAGTAAAACCATAACATAAAACTCGTAATCTATTTTTTATTATTTTTCTCATACACTTTTATTTACTATTAAACACAAAATTGATTGACAACGTATTTGCCAAACGTCAAAATGTGAAGCGACGCCTTAGTCAATATAATGCATTGCATTCCGTTCTCGTCGCCGTCCCGTCTCCGTTTCGTTAACATAACTAAGGCTTAACTAATCTGTAAATGATAAATTATTGTGAATGGATTGCTTTTAATTACTATTGTGATTGAAAATGTCTACGTTCAAAACAAAAGCGAAACACCAAATAAAAATTAAATGCTTGAAGGAATTATGAATTAAAATTGAAATTAAAAAGGAAAATAATTTCCAATCCGAAACAATGTAATAGACATGTTTTCTTTCAGTATAAATATTACCGAAATATTGGTTATCGGAATATTTCGGATTGATGCTTTTACTTCAACAGATTGCCATTCTTGTTCCACGTTTATTATAAAATATTAATTTTTTTTCCTAATTTGTCGAATGTTGAATTTTACAACAATTCTAAATAATAAATAAATAATAATAAAAAACCTTTGTTCCTAAAATCTTAATTTCAATGCATTTAAATTTGAATAATTTTTGACATTTATTTTATCTTGCATTTGATTGGTTAACCGTCAAAAAAATCGTATAAACTCTGCAAATCGGCCGATTCGGTTAAACTGAACTTTAATCGGGCTACGCGGTTTAAACTCGAATTGTAAAACCTAGAATTTTTTAATCCCAAAGTTAAACGTCCGCCAGAGTTTACATGTGTTGGACGTAACCTTGCACAATAAAAAAGCCTTAAATCCAATAATAATTCTTTAATGAAAGCGTCCCAGCTTAAAGTCTTACAAAGAAAAGAGCTGTCACATCAAAATAATGAAAATTTCATTCTCAATTAATTAAATTTAGAATATATTGTAGTGGATTGATCATTCCTTAACTCGATTTGGTATTGCATTTCAGCCAAATCGGCCAAAGGGAAAGAATGTTGTAAGGCAAAAATCGGGATAGTTTTTTTTCATTTTTCGGATATAATTTGAAAATTTGTTCACCAATTTCGTTGAAATTTATTACATACCCCATCAACATTAATAAATAAACGATACTATACCGAATTTCGGTAAAATCAATTCAAGAAAGAAGTAATTGTAGGGAAAAAATGGCCTGGCCATAAAGTTTAGTCATTTTTTTGTTTAGTTTTTCAGATATATTTCAAAATTTAACGGGCCGATTTGAATAAAAGTTGTAGAATATATTTATGCTATTAGTACTTAGGTAGTATGTAAATTAAATCAAATTCGAAGAAAATAATATTATTTAATTTGGTGGTTTTTTAATTAATTTAATGAAAGTATTGATGGGTTAACTTCGAATGACATTTTTATCCATTTTAAATTTGTACCTGCTTTTTTTTATGACGATTATATTATAGATATAGAACCCCACCATAAAAACCCTCCATAGTAACGAGCTGCCACTGGTAAATGAGATCAAATTGCCTCGTTATAGTCTAACACTACATTATGTAAAAATAAAAAAGATATCACTAAATATAACTATTGGCTTTCTTTTTGAAATATAAAATGTATTTCTTTTATTATTATCATTCGTCTAGTAACTGGTTTTGATCTTTTTCAAAATACCGAAAAAAAACTATGCATAGAATTTCTTGAGGAACCGATTCTTTTTTAATCTACTTAAAAGTCAATACAAGTATTACATATACAAAAACATATAGTAACTCAAAATCGGCATATAGCCGAATTTTTGATGCCGTATGATAGAAATGGGAGAGAAACTAACAATATTTCAAGGGTTTTCGTTCAAATTACCTCTAATTTGCCGGTAACCGAGACCCTAATAGCATAAGTCTAATATGTAAATTTTATTCAAATTAGTGTATGAACAGGCTTATTTTCGCTTAGAATTTTTTTTTCTTCCTTGGACCGATCTTACTGAAATTTAACTTAGTATCGTCTATTTACATAGTTAACCAATATAATTAATTTTAACAAAATTGGTTCACAAATTTACCAATTAAATCCGAAAAAACCATATAAAAAAAACGTCAAAACTTTCTGGTCACCATGGTTTTTCCATAATAACTTCGCTCTTTCTCGGTCGATTTTGCTGAAATACAATACCAAATCCAGTTGAGCAACAACCAACTCACAACCTAAATTTCATCAAAATCGGATAACACGTTTTTGAGTTATCTTTTATACGGACGAACGAACGGACGGATATGCATAAATCGATATAACTTTTGATTATCTACACAACCATACCCTTGAAACCTTTCTACGCCGATTATTTTGATGTGTTATAAATGGAGTGACAAAACTAATATACCCTCTTGTAGTACCTACCATAGGGCATAAACAACATTTATACTGTGTGTCTAGGATCTTTTTTTTTTATATAAGAAAGCATTTATTATTAGACACGTTCGTGTATTTATAGTCAAATGCATTCCATGTTTTAATGTATTGTGCAGAAATCTGGTAACTGATTTATTACGTAGATTTAAAACCATTAATAATAGTAACCATTTAGTTTGGGCGTACAATTATAAAACCCACGGTATACATTGTATAAATATAAAACTGAATAGAAAGTCTAGTTATTTCCTAATTAATATTGTTATAGCTAGATAAGATCCAGTCGATAATGGAGTTGTAAAATAAAATATGTAGAGTAATTATTTAAATTATTTATTTATAAAACAATACGAAAAAATATGAAAAAATTAAAAGTATATTAACAAAGACTGAGATTCAAACCTTTGTTTTAATAAATTTTCATCAAGAAATTAGCTATTCTTATGTGTTATTCTCGGTGTCCAATGTTAAAAATATTATAGTGAATTTGATATAAATTTTATTTTTTGTACAATATTTTGAGATTTACAATTAGTCTTAAATATATTTATTTATTTCCAATAATCACTGTTTAAATCATCACGTAAAAAAATCGCTAATCTGAATTAGGTTTTATCGCTTGATTTAATCTATCGAAATTACTGAAGGAAACTGTTTCAATCGCTTTACTCAGTGTAAACACAAATACTTTCAAAATCCCCTCGATAATAACTGATCGAATTTTTAAATCGAACTGCTTGATCAAGTGTTTCAACTCTCATATTTATATATCTTGCAATGTTTCTAGACCTTTCGGCAAAGTGTAACTATGGTAAAGTGAGGAAAGCTAGCGAAGTAGCTAGAAAAAGCACGTGGCAGACGGGGAAAAGAATACGCAAGAGTACATATATTTTTCATAGGCAAAATCCATTAGCAAGAGAGAGAATGAAATGTTCTTAAAAATTAGATGGAATCTTATGATTTGATCCCGGAATCTTATGTTTGGGCACAAATTTTACATACATCCCAGAAAAAAAAAATTTGCGCCAAATTTTTTTCTGGTATGTGTGCATTTGTATACAAATTTCTGACTTAGTTTTTTTGTTTAAATTTTAAAATTACCCATTAGTGGTGTTGCCAATATTGCAAAATGTTATTCTTTCAAAAAAAATCGTTGGAGTTAGATGCGGTTTAAAATATGGAAAATTTTAAACGTTTAAAACAAAATAAATTTAAGTGTTTTGTGCCTGGCTGCTTTTCAACATCTGAAAACAGTCAAGTACGGTTTTTTTAAATTGCCGGCAAATGTAATTTTCAATTTTGCAATTATATAAAAAATCAAAGAAAATACTGCATTAAGACTAAAATAGCAAAGAATAAAGAAATATTAATTTCATTTTTCATTATTAAAATATTCATTTAAATAATAACTCTATTATTAAAGATTTTCATCTTTTTTTAAAAAAGTTAAACAATCAGTTTAAAAAAATACATTAATGGCAACACCATCATGGGATCAATTTTTCGAACAAAAAAATTAGGGATGTTTTTCAAAATCATATGACATCATGTTTCTCTTTCACCCGTATGTACAATTTTTAATGCTATCTATGTCAGCAGTGGATAGAAAATTTTTTGAAAAAGAGCAGGCAAAATTTGAAAAACGGCGGTACGGTAAGGATAGGAACTTTCGCCACTTTACTATAGTTACACTTTGCCTTTCGGGTAATTTTACCAAGTTAAAAATATCAAGTAATTGATTTTTTGTAAATTATAGAACATTCCATAATTTTCTTTTGCAGAACTATCATGAAATGCTCAAATTTACTTGTTCTATATTAATTATATTTCTGGAATGTTCCAGTTTTGTTTTTACAAAACAAGATCATGGAATATTCTGAATTTATTGTGGACTATTTTAATGTTGAAGCTTGAATATGAGACAAACGTACATACTAAAGAAATATGGTATTTAAAGATTTTTAAGTTAAATTATAAGTTTCCATTATTATTATTTGACGGAGTAATATACCCAAACGATCGTAATCAATATTAATTTGTGCTTTTTATTGAGGATTTGCAAGTACTTATTTATATAACAATTCTTCTGCTTATCTTTGTAGTTACATCCTAAATCAGTGTTTCCCAACGGGGTCCACGCCTCACATGGGGGCAATTTGATTGTTAAGGAGGGCAATTCGAAAATGGACATGACACGAGTTTAACCCTTTCGTTCCGGGCCATTTAAATGCAATGCGGTGCCAAATTTAGTTTTTTAAGTGAACAATTCAATTTTTTAATATTAAAAATTATGTATGTTACATAGGGGGGGGGGGGGGGCACAAGAATTTTAGAAAGGCTAAGGTGGGGCATGGCACAAAAAAGGTTGGGAAACACTGCCCTAAATGGTTTAAGTACATATACATATGTAATGTGCGAGAAAGGAGTCTTAAAATATAGGAAGACATCCTACTGTGATTTGGAGTTCTGACAACTTCTCCCTGGTATGTTGAAATTGATTCATGTCATAAGGTTCGTTCTATACATAAAGGGCTTATGGGGTTTCAAAGAAATTATATTAGTAAAACCATATTTATTTAATTTTAAAACTAATTAAAGATCATATGGCCGACGCATAATCAAACTGCAGCGTAAGCGAATCCATGCCTGTATATAGCCTAATTTTTTTTTCAAAAATTCTTCTGATAAAATTTTTTTACATTGAAATATTGATCAATTCAAAACATAAAACCTTTTTCTTTTTAAATTATTCATATTAGAATAATTAAAACTTTCATAAATATTCAAATAACGTTATCTATGTGTTGTATTATAATTATCATAATTCGAAACCAAAAAAAAAGATATATAATAAATTCACAAAATCTTTAATTTAAAACTATACCAGGTGTATCAAAAATAATATATGCTTGTCGATAAATTTAGTCAAACGTATTTCCAACATTTTTACCTTTTCCGGATAATATCCCATCTAACCCAGTGGTTGTTAACCGGTGGTGCTCTAAAATCTCGGAGGGGTGCTTGAAGAAGTTCTTCTTTCGGATGATGAAAAAAACACTATTGCCACAGAGATCAAAAATCATTTGAAAAAGTTGAGCGAATTTTTTGATGAATATTTTGCTACTGGAGATAATGGCTACGTTTACACCGACACTTAAAAAGAGACTTAAGTGCTTAGGTAGACCTGTCGGTGTAAACGTATCCATTGATATATCAGAAAAATGGGGTTTTGTCACTTGTACATCTAAAAACAAAGGCCAGAAATAGACTTAATGCTACTGACAATATGCCTGTGGCTATTTCAAAAAGATTCCCTGGTTTTCAAGCATAATTGAGCAAAAGCAACATCAAAAAAGTATTTAACCATAAATTTATACTTGAATATTTAATATTTAAGATAATATTTCAAATAATCGATTGCAAGCAAATGCAGCACTCATTTGGTGAATAGTTTTTAAACCTGTAAGTGTTCATGTAGGATGTTGAAAATATATTCGTATGAAAAGATCACAACGTTAGCTATCTAATGCACTTTTAGATTTTCCACAATTTCTTAAATGATTATCTCAATTGACCGATTTAAACATTCTTCATCATAAACACTTGTTCTACTATGTTTAAATTTATTAAGTCAAGATATGATGATTGTCGTCGAAGGTGCACGGTCCCCATAGATAGCGTATAACTTTTTGTGATTATCTCACACGGTTCCCCATCAAAAAATAGCAATTTTTTTTATAGCAGAAAAAATACTAGGTTGTGTCAACTTCAATCAGCTGTAAATATATGAATGAATTGACAGTTCGACGTCGAACTTTACATGTGTGTAATATTTAAAAAAAACATGGTGACACTAGCAGCGACATCTATTATACAGCCGAAAACCTTCTTGATACACCTAGTCTATTAATTAAACATCAACGTATTGTGGCATATCTCTAGCAATAGTATAATCTTACTGCATTTATAACGACGAAATATTGTCCATCTATCGCCGAGATACTAAAGTTATAAATAATAGTACTAAGAGCAAATATTTTAGTTTTTGATCTTAGATATATGGTAAAGAAAATTATCTAATCAATTTGCCACCTGAGTTCGAAATTGGAAATAAAAAAATTTTTCACAAAATTTTGTTATTTATAAATTATTATAAAATGCGCTGAAGGACGATGGCAAGCGATGGCGAGTTCAAGGTGGAGACTCTGGTTTTGCAAACAATTTCCCTGAAAACAGTTGTCGTGCGTTGCACCTAAAATTAATGCAATTTCCTTATTTTTCCAATTAAAAAAAAATAAAATATTTCGATACAGTAAATTAATATATTGATTTCAAACTAAATACACAGTGCAGTCAATTCCTATGTAAACTGAAGTCGATTATTATACATCATTAGCTAACTACAAATATCCTCCCTCAACCTGCGAAAACAAAAAAAAATTTGCCAAAATCATGACAGTTGTAGTGACAGTCCAAAAAGTTTTGTGTCGTAAAAAGAGACATGGAACAAAGAATCATTATTAAATTGCTCCATAAGAGTGATAAAACCACCGTCGAAACGTGCAAAAGGTTAAAAAAAAAAAGTTTATAGCAATGATTGCTTATCACGAGCAATGGTTTTTAGGTGACATAAACAATTTAGCAGAAGCCGGAAAAAAGTTCACAAAGAACCACGCGCCGGATTATCTGAAATGCCTGACATGATCCAAAAAGTTCGTGAATTAATTGCCGAAGATCAAAATGATCGCAAAGGTCTTAAGAACATCGTACGACACTGTTCATACCATTCTTACTGATAATTAAAAAAAGATTTGTACCCGATTTATTCCACACAATTTAAAAAACGATGAAAAATTAAACAGAATTGAACAGTTTCAAAGACTTCATTAGCACAGCAGAAAATCATCCCAATTTCCTGAAATTGATTACGACTGGTAACGAGAGATTGTGCTTCTAAAGCTAAGATTACACACAGCAACTTTCGCATCAGGGTTTTTTTGGTTGCAGCTGCAAAAGTTGCGAGTCTTGTTCACAAATGTAAGTAAAAGTGGCGCGCAATCTGAAGTTTTTATGCTGCTGCAACAAAAAATGCAACCATAAAAAAAAAGTTGCAGAGGTGTTCACACATAGCATGCAGCTTTTATTGCTTGCAACTTTCTTGGAGTTTTTTCGTGTATGTATGTGTTAAAAATTTGACGTCTTGTTTTGATTTTAGCATTTAATTTATTGCAATAAAATATGTTTTATGATGAAGACGAACAAGCTGTTGCCTATTTAGCACATATTGTGTTGAGAAAAGAAAGACGACGGCGTCAAAAAAAGTAAAAGAAAATTCTAGGTAAAAAAATGGATAAAAGAACGTGAACAGTACGGATTTGTTCATAATTTATTACGCGAATTACGTGTTATTTTCTAAATATTTTTATAATCATCAGCATCTTATTTTGAAAAAACTGAGACCCATAATAAAAAAAGGATATTCTCATGTGAATTTCATTACATTTTAAAAACTTTTCAGAAACAATAACACTGAACTGTCAAAAAACTTGCATGCAGCATGCAACAAAAGCTTCAACCATTTTAATATTTTTTGTTGCATACTTTGTTTTTTGCTATTCACACGTTGAAACTTTCCGGATGGCACGCAATAAAAAAATCTAGTCATGCAGCAAAAAAGAATCGCAACTTTTTGTGTTGCAATGCTGTTCACACTATGCAGCACTCTAGTTTCGCATCTTTTTATGCTGCATTGCAACAAAAGTTGCAGTGTGTGATCTTAGCTTTAGTCTACTTAAGATTTGACTGTACCTTGTAAGTTCTTTTTGAAAATGGTTAATAAACCATTCTGATAGCAAATATTACCTTCAAATCTTAAATATAACTTCAAATAAATGCGGAGAAAACTAATTATAATTTTTTTTCTTTTTTTTTCATAGTTCATTGAGGGCAGATTAATTGCCAAGGTAAGTTATCAGCATTTTAAACTTAAGAATAATGTCAAAGAAGAAAATAAATAAATAAACTAGACAAGTATGTATTCCGCACATCCTTGAACGTATCTCGATTGCTGGTTTTTTAATTAACACCTTCCGAAAGCATAAAATTTAGCAGTATTTTATTTATTCATATTTATAAAATATATAATACTTTTTTCTTCGTTCATCCATAAAAAAAAAAAACGGAAATATTCAATTTATTACACTACATAATATATTCCATGTTAATTTCATGAAAAAATATCGGTTATCCTTCAGTTTAAAACTTATCCCCGTTTAAGACGTACATATATAGTATGTATTTGGTTATTTACGAGTTTCTGTCATAAACTGGATCTAGTCGAAGTACGAAAAAAAACTTCCTACGTAATAAAGGGTCCACAATATCAATACAAATCTTGTCGTGTGCACTGTAAACGTCATTCAACTATGTAGTACAGGATGACTCCACAAGACTTATTTCAAATATTTTCTCCAGTCGGAGAAATATATTTTTCAATTTTGACTTTTGACATGTTGAAATTAAAGATAATGAAAATGAATTGAATGCTTATAAATGCATAGCGCGTAGTAGCTATAACTTTCCAAAACAAGAAAAAAAATTTAGTAAATAATATAATATTATAAGAAAACAAAATTCGCGGAAATCGGAAAAATGCAGTCAGGATTTTCAGATAGCATATGGTCACATTAATGATCATTAATGGCTCCAGGTTCCAGTTGTTTCATCGGTTTTATTGATTTACGTGATCGTTTAAAACGATGATAGAAATCACGTGTGTTTCATAACTCACAGCGTAACAACAAGAACTCGACAAAACTGGCACGAAATTTTAAAGATCAATGAATGCGAAATCATTTTTACAACAAGAGTTCGACGAGACAAACACGAAATTTTAAAGATCAAGGAATGTGAAATCATGTCAACAATAACACATATCACAACTGGGATTTTTAATATACTTCCTTAAAAATATTTCCCTAGAAAAATTATTCTTCTGCTGGAATAACATCTACGAAAAAATGAAGCCAATGCTTAGTCTCAGATTGTTTCAAATTTAAAGATGATTGAATTTTGTTGTTTTTGAACATCCAATGTAAAACTATATAACAAGTGCCTTTGGATACGTCGCTTGGTACAATAGGTGTTAAAATGAAAATTTGAACATAAGCAATTTTCTGACTTTTAAGCTCTTAAAAAACATTGGGCGCATCCAGCAGTTCTAAGCGCTTAAAGCGCTTTACAGCGCATAAATCTAGCAAGAGGACTGGATGCAATTCTAACTTTAAGCGCTTAGTGAAATTCTAATATAAAAACTTTTTGCTAACCCAAACAGCGCATTTGAGGTTGTTGTTCACGCTAAGAAATGATATGTGCAAAGGATAAATTGAGAGGAATTTTTGAAAATTGTTTCTGGATTATTCAATTTTAATTGGAGTAAGTTTGTTAAAATTTTTCCACTTTCCTATAAAATTTTTATTTCACTTTATTCTCAATTTTTATTTACTTTCGACGCACAGACAATAAAATTATTTTTCGCTTAATTCAAGCAAAAAAAAACATGCAGGAGTTCAAAAAATTCTAACTGCTTAGATTAAGAATTTTGACTAAGCGCTTAGTAGTGCTGGATGCAGCCATTGCTACTATAAAAACTTTTTGAATTTTATGAATTTTTATTAATTTATATATTTCTTATTTTATTATAGATAGAACAAATTAATATAATACATGAAATCGGAATAAGAAAAATAGCAGTTGATCGCAAATGGAAAAAAGAAGAAATTTGAATTTTTTCCGTTCTTTTCTTACTTGAAAAGAGCGCTGAATTGAACGAAAAACATGCGTAATCAGAAAATTTTCAAGTCAGAAAGACGCCATTTATATTAGATATTTACTATCTACAATTTTATACATACACCATCTATTATCCAAAAGATGTTCTTATCAATATATGTTCAAATCAATTTAATGAATATATCTTGAACCCTAACGTAAGGGAAATATTGAATTCGACGGTAATTTAATTAAAGATTTTCATTTCAATGTAAAATTTATAACAATTTTAGTCGTTTATCTTCTTTTCTTATGATTCAAATAAATATTAGGTAAACGAAAGTAAACCTGGGCACTGCACGTACAGTTTAAGTTCAAACTGTCAAACCAAAGAGTTCATAATCTCTACTTTAAACGTTAACTAGAATTTAAATTTCCACTTAAAAATTGGATGTCAGAGTTTGGAATATACATTTTTGACATTCTAGATATAGTAAAGCCAGGAGTTTATTCAAAAATCCGTGTGCGTTAGACTTTTGAATAGTATTAAAAAATGTTTTATTACAAAATACCCTGTATATACTCGTACATGGTTTTATAGGCATGGTATTGCCTTTCGTTATAATATATAACTGCTAGAATATGTGATACTTTATCAAATACCAAAGAAAAAAGAATAATAATTGAATTATAAAAAATACTGCAGCGTGGCTGCAGGTAAAATCTTACTTCCATATAAATACGATTACTTTTTTTTTAGATAGAAAAATTCCTGGATATTTTTTTTTCAAATATTTCTAAACTTGAGCTGGCCGGAATTCTTTGCATTTTTTCAATGGTTAGAGAAATAAATAAAAGGAATGGACGATTTTGCATTTAACAAAAAAAAAACCAACAAAATAAATAGTCTAGTTCAATTTCCGTGGGAGTTGTGTTCTGGTAGTTATGTGCAAATTTAATGCTTTGGAATAATCATAAGTACTCATATAGTCTAGTACAGTATAGTATATATAGTACACTATATTGAGTGTAGGAATTAAAAGTCATCGTTTTTATGTAAAAACATGTTTTCTTGATGCCTTATGGTAGAAATGGGAGAGAAAACTGTTAAAACTAACAATATTTCAAGGTTTTTCCTTCATAGCTTTGTTTCCCCTTTTCAAAATTTCCTCTAATTTACCGGTAACCCAGACCCTGATAGCATCAGTCTAATCTGCAAATTTTATACAAATCGGTGTATTCGTTTTTAAAGTACATCAAAAAAGTTTATGAACAGGCATATTTTCTCCTAGGAGTACTTTTTCTTCACTATCCTTGGATCGATTTTACTGACAATTAACATGGTATCGTCTATTTATGTTGTTAACCAATATAATTGTAATTAGTCGAGATCAATGAAAACGTGTACACAGGCGAGATATAAAAATATTCAACTGTACAATACCTGATGAATATAGCGTGGTGAGGTAAAATATCCCATTTTTCAATGTTTGGCCCGAGTATTGTCATGTTTGAAAATCACCTTCGGTTGCCATTTTATCTTACATGAAAGGAGTGTACTACTACTACATCTATTAGAAAACGATGGCTTTAAACTTGAATACCAAATAGAAAAAGTATTGAATAATTTGTATTCATATTCATTAAATTTAAACTAATTTTAAAGAATGTGGCAATTACAAGATTTATCAATTTAGATTCTGGAACATTCGATAATTCCCCCCTTCTTCTCCAATCCCCTCACCTACAAAACAAAACGCCATCTTAAGGCCCCTGTAAACTATCAAATTGTTTGTTAAATTTTATGTGCTTGTCAAATTATTTGCTAGCATGCAGGTTTGCTTGACGCGTTTGTCAAACAAACTTACATTGTGTAAGCATTTGACGTGTTTGATGGAAATCTTGATTGACGGCGTGTTTAACAAAAAATTTGATCGTTTACAGGGGCCTTTAAATTCACAGATTTAATTTGGTTAATATATCTTTTTCTCAATTGTTCTATCACTCTTTTTCATGTCGTTTTTTAGTTATAGTACATCAATACAAAACTTTACTCTCGCTATAAAAGTTTTACTTCAAAAATAAATTTAATAAAAAGGTAAATAATTACACGCTTTTTGTATCTCTTTTTAATGATGCAACTTATACAATAGGTCTGTTTTACTTGCCACTTGATCTGGGGTAGAACAAATTTTTTACATTGAAAACAAAAACAACAAAAGAGCAAATCCTACACTACTTTCAGAGCAGGTGTAAACACCCGAATTAATTCAGTTTTCTACCATAAAATGTGTATTAGCTAAAAGTTTCTCATTTAATTACAATATGGTTGCTAAGCAGCGTTATAAACATTTGAATTAAAGCTTTCTTCTACTCCTGCTCGTTTTATTTGCCACTTACCCTGCTCCGGGGTAGGGTATGGCAAATAAAACAGACCCAATATTACCAAATTTTGTTTGTTAAACATAACTACAATTGCTTCTCATATGTACATATATCGTACAATACAATAATTTTTATATATATTATGAATTAGATAAAAATTAAATACGTTTTTAAATTTATTCAAAGGTTAGTTCAAGATCAAAATATTTTCTTCGCTTATCAAATCCTAAAAATAATAAAAAAAAACAATTTTTTTTTTAATTAATATTTATAAATGAGAAATGAAAAACAATTCTACCAAGGGTCAATGGCTATTATTATCTTATCTGTGTTAAAATTATATCATTCCAGAATTTAATCATATCACATATTACTACATACCTATTACATTTCTTTTTATCGTGTATGGTATTTCAAGTTCGAAATTATTATACATGGTGAAATAGTTCAGATATCCGGTAATCAGGCGGGTTCAATTTATTTTTACCATAATTTTTTCATACTTACCTACTTAACGGAGAAAACTTAAAAGTCGTGACAGAGGAGTAGGTTAACTAAAAAGTGGGCTTAAAAGTTCGTATCGTTTCTATGAGAAGGCGCCACTAGAATTAAATCCATATCATTTTTCGTTAGTACCAACCTTCAAAAGATACGTGTATAAATTTGACAACTGTCGGACTATTAGTTTGTGAGATATAGCAGTTTGAGTGAAGTAACTTTTGTTATTTTGAAGAAAATGGATAAAAAGGAATTTCGTGTGTTAATGAAACACTGTTTTTTGATGAAAAAAAATGCTGCTGATACCAAAAAGTGGCTTGCTGAGTGTTTTCCGGACTCTGCGCCAGGCGAAGCAATCATTCGTAAGTGGTTTGTTAAGTTCCGTACAGGCCATATGAGCACCGAAGACGATGAACGCAGTGGACGTCCAAAAGAGGCTGTTACGGACGAAAACATCAAAAAAATCCACAAAATAATTTTGGATGACCGTAAAGTGAAGTTGATCGAGATAGCTGACACTCTAAAGATATCAAAGGAATGTGTTGGATATATCGTTCATTAATGGTTGGGTATGCGAAAGCTCTGCGCAAAGTGGGTGCCGCGCGAGCTCACAATCGACCAAAAACAACAACGAATTGATGATTCTAAGCAGTCTTTGGAGCTCTTTAATCGTAATAAACCCGATTTTTTGCGTCGATATGTGACAATGGATGAAACATGGCTCCATCATTTCACTCCTGAGTCCAAACGACAGTCAGCCGAGTGGACTACACGCGATGAACGTCTATTTTCAAGCAAAAGAAAAATCGTACTACAAAAATGGTATCGAAAAGTTGGAAGATCGCTATAATCGGTGTATCGCCCTCGATGGCAACTATGGCCTATAGGCCTAGAGTTATGTTGGTTAGTCCAAAAAGAAATGAAGACCTAATACGTCACTATTACCAGAAATTAGTTGTTGTAGGAAAATTATATCTGAGGATAATCGACGACTTTCAAGCGTTTGGAGGCTAGGTAAAGTTCGGCGCGGCTTTTAAGGGGTGCTTTGATAAGACGAAACGTGTCTACCTTCGCTGAACCGATTCGATCGTATGGTTATTATTTTTGTAATGAGGGAACCAAACAGCACTGGAATATTTAGAAATGGGGCGAATTAACATGCCCTAGACCAATTTTGATAAATTAGGATCGGAAAACTCCGTAGACCACCAAAATCTGAAAATGAATTTCCTTTATTTATAATTGATTCAACATGTTGCTAAATCCCAAGCTAGAATCAAAAATTACTCTCAAATCCCTAATAATTGATAATTTATTGAGCATTTCTACCTGATACTATAATCGTGTGATACTAAATATTGACATTTCTGGGAGAATTTGATAGGGTTGAATTTTTTCTAATGTAAATGTAATTCAGAGTTAACTGCAAACCGTAGTAAAACCATGGACTAATAAAGAAACGACTGTGCATTCAACTGATTCTTATTGTATACTAATATCTCGACACATTACATAGATTCGTCTCTTTTTTTATCATTACAATTCTTTTGATGTTTTCTTCTTCAACAAAAACATTGAAGATTACGTTGTCCATATGGCTTGGGCGTCTAATACTTGTCCACGGTAAAATAGAACAAGCAGGATAATTTTGAAATCCACTGACATCATGACTCTCAAAATTTTAATGAATTTTGTACTACGAAAAAAAGATGAAAGAATAAATAAAGTAGTGAGTGCAATAATAATTGAAATTAAAATAGTAAGCACAATTTAATTTATTCACTATTTTATCCTTATAGCATAGATTATTATACCTAGATGTCCAAGCCAAATGAGCAGAGTGATGTTCAGTGTTGTTGTTGTAAGTGAACTTAAAGAAGAATGAATGAAAAGAAGTTTAATGTGAAAGAAAGAGATGAATCTATATTGTACCGGGATATCACTGTACAAAACGAATCAGTTGAATGCATAGTCGTTGGAAATCTTTATTATTAGTCTATGCTTATAGTTATTTACGTTATTACAAATGCCATTTAATTGTTTAAAATCTGCTAATAATTACATCATAATCAATGTCTACTCACCCTTAAATTTTGTCCTACTTGTTTCGTTATAAATTCAACCGCACTAAAAAAAAATCTTCTTTTTTTTTTTTTAATTTGAATTCAATATGTTAGTTATTTAATAATCCAATGCCGTAAATAAAATTAAATTTATGTGGCCTCATTCTTGAAATTTTTTTTATCTACAAATAATTTCCTGATTAAATACAAATTTTGTAATAAACATAAATCTAATTAAGACATTTATTTAATATTCTAGAGACGAACAAATTTATTATAATAAAAGATATTATATTCAATAAAATGATTTAATTCGTTTAATTCGTTCGCCGAAAATACAATATTTGTTTAAAAAATTGTCTTTCTTATACTGAATAGCTTAAGTTCAATTTTCTATAGAAGATGCATCAAAAATTTAATTCATTGCTAATAACTATTCAGGATTGAACAGCTAAATTATAGTACTTTCATTAGTATTATAACTTTCCATTTGCTTACCTTAAGAACATGTAAGTACTTGAATATGAAATATACCAAATATACCAAATGAAGCGCGAAGAAGTTCTGTTCGCAAATAATGGTCCACAAGATTGGGAAAATTATTTCTAGGGGATGGCACTAGAAATTGGATTAATAAATTGGGATGAAACTTTTATAAATAAGTAATCATAATTCTTTTAGTAAATATTTATTTTATGACTAAATATTTTATTCAAATGTAAACTAACGAAAAACCTTTTTGAAAAGCTTTTAAAAAAAAAAAACGGCTAAAATGGGCAAAAGAGAGGCAGTACTGGACATCAAGACGACGGAAATCAGTTATATTTAGTGATGAATCTAAATTTGATTTGACTGTTGGTGATAGTCGAAAAAGAGTCATAAGAACAAAGACAGTAGCATATCATAGAGACTGTCTTAAAAGGACTGTAAAGTTTCCGCCGAGCCTTATGGTTTGTTCGAAAAAGGTATTGTAAACCTCAATTTCATTAATGAGACAGTAAATGCCCAAAAATATATTGATATTTTGGACTAACATCTGCAGCCGTCGATTGATGGATTAACATGTGTATGAAAATTTATCTTTAATTAGGATGGTGCTTTAACCCATACATAAGTATAAAAATATCCCCGTTTTAGAGTGGCCATTAAGTTGTCCAGACTTGAATTACATTCAATCTGTATGGGGATTTATGAAAAGCACTTTTCGAAACAATCTGGAACATACAGTTGAGAATTTACCTCAAACTATTCAACAAATTTGGAATTTAATTACTGCTGACGATTGCGAAAGAATCAGTACCTTGGAAAAGCTCATCAAAATAAAATTTGTTTCAATTTCGCAGTATCCGGGTGGTTAAGGTTCTAGGTTTAGGTCTAAGGTTTAGGGGAAATATTTTGTATTCGCACCCTTGTTTGAACCTTTATTTAGTGGAAAATGTTCACATCAACTCCAATTTACATAAAAAATTTTGGGTTGTTATCCTAAAATGAATTACAGTGCGAGTATCTAACTTTGAAGCCCATCACAACCCTTAAGTACATCAAATCTCATGCCGAGTTAAATTTACTTATATGTTAATATACGTATTTTATATATGTACTATAGTGCAAATCCTGATAATTCGTGACGTTTTTGTAAGGTGGCATTTTACTGGCTTATGGAAATTTTCTAATAAACTCACTTAAAAATTTCATTTCTGAAAGTTTCTTAGCAAACCCAGTTTCATTTTGTTACTTGCTTCGCAAAAGAATCGCATAGTAAAAATCAAAAAATTGTTCCTATTACCTCCAAGTTACCTAAATGAGTGATGCCCTTGACATCAAGCGCCCTTATACCCTGCCAGTGACAAAAATATACGTACCGATTCTTAACATCATCTCTACAGCCTATATATGTTGGCCGCCTTCCGTTGATATGAAAATGACAGCACTTTTGTACAGTATTATAAGAAAGTAAAACTAAATATATTAAAAACAAATCACGCTGTACTAGCATGCTGGAATACCGACCGGCCTTAATAAAAGATATAGTGATGAGAATAACATATTTAAGAAAAAAATAAAAAATAAATATTGAATCCAAAAACAAGATTTGAGTTTGCCAATGTCGAAATTTTATTTTTTTTAATAAAATAAATAAAATAAGTCCCAAAATAGTCTCGAATGGATTCAAGCATTTTGTATGCAACTCGTTACTATGGGGGCACTTTTTGAGTTAATAGAATTTTTTTTACCCAAAGTTAAATATACGCCTGATTTTTAGTGAGTTTTGGTAAAAACTATAATTCAAATCAATTGAACGTCTTACTTTGAAATTTTCAAAAAAGAAAAAAACGTTAATGTTTACTCTGAAAGTCAAGGTGTACTGAAATATGGATATTAATATTATTAAAATATTAAAAGTTTTAAAAATAAAATGAAACAAAAATTTAGGTAAAAAAAAAAATTCATTGCTTTATGGTAATTACAGAACAGGTCTCTTCTGGTAGGCGCCATGCCAATAAATTAGCATTAGTAGAAAAGTTAAAACTTGATCTCCGGGAGTTATAACCAAGTAATAGTGCAAAACCACGACTAGAACTTATATACATATGGATCATCGATAAGAACTGATTTCATTAATATAATTAATTACACAATTTGATACGGACAATGCAGGTCGAACCGCGATATCGTCAAAATTCGTAAAGTTTATGTTTTTAAATATACTTAATAGCCTGCAATAATCTCTGTTACAAAATTACATGCGAGAAAAAATAACTAATGACCCTAGGTTAGATCTGATGACATTTCGAGCCATCCAGGCAATGGGACCACTGAGTATGAATTTATTTTCGATATGAAAATTAACGCAGATTATATAGTAAATACTCGTATTATTATATGCGTGTATAAAAGCGTTGAATTTTGAGTTGTGTAGGCAAAGCAAAATAAATATGAAACAGACGAGAGTCCAGAAATTAAACGTAGTGCGACTCAGTTAATACCACTTGAAGTTGTAAGTGACTAAACCAACTGAGCCGTTATATTAATTGTGTATTAAAGGGCTCACGTACAATGCGAATTATCGGCTGGCTTAGCTACCCAACAAATCAAACCAATTTATTTTAGCTACGTCATACACTATTTGATCGTTGAGCCGATTTCATTTCATTCTCAGTCGAATTTTCCCTTTAAAGTAAAACGTCACTAGAAAATGTACATATACTCTTCAAACGTTGTACAACTGATCCACACACTATACAATCAGTCGGCTTATCATCAAGATCGTATGGACGCTTCATTCAACTGTCAATTGGTCATTTTATGTTTTGGGTTACGATTATAGAATCAAAATTTGTTGCTATTTCGAAAAATAAAATGCAGAAAATTCAAAACATTCTCGGTCAAAATTTTCTAAAAACGAAAATGACAATTTTGCTAAACCAACTTTTTTTTGCGAAAGGAACGATAAAAACTAGGGCTCGTCACGCGTTAGTCCGCAAACCTGCGAAATTATTTGATTATTTTTGACAATTCATTGAACCAATCAAAATGCTTAAAAGACTTCGCAGATTTGCGAAGCTTATGTCAAAAATAAACATGCCCTGGAGCTGATTATTTTCGCAAATTTGCGAAGATGAATTTTTAATTTTTGACAAATGCAATTTTGAATTTGTTTTAACGGATTTTTCTTTTGGAAGTGAATACCAAAAATTATTAAAATGTATAAAATGTCAGGGAAAAGGAAATTAGTACAATTCTTAATTGAAAATGCTTTGTTTAAAAATGTTGAAATGAAAAAATTAAAATTATATTTCAGAAACGTTATCACGGATGCAGAATATTTTAGGTTTTCTCTAACCAATCAGAATAATCTGCCAAACTTGCGAAAAATCTTCGCAAAAATAATCAAGTCGCGTGACAAACACTACTATAAATTTCCTTAAAAAGTGGTACAATTGGTAGATGTAAAATGCTGATTTTTTTCGGGAAACGAAAACAAACTTTCACGATAGCTTCGACATCGACTTTGACTTTTATTTCAATTTCGATCTCGATTTTTATAGATTCTTCTAGTCAAGTTGCATTACGGCTTGTCACGCGACTTGATTATTTTTGCGAAGATTTTTCGCAGGTTTAACAGGTCATTCTGATTGGTCAGGGAAAACTTAAAATAATCTGCACCCGTGATAACGATTCGCAAATATAATTTTCATTTTTCATTTTAGCATTTTCAAACAGAGAATTTTCAATTCAAAATTCCATTAATTCCCTTTTTCCTGACATTTTATACAGTTTAATAGTTTTGGGTATTCAATTCCAAAAGAAAAACCAGTTAAAATGTCTATTTATGTTAATATTTTAGGGGAAATATTGAGTAAATTGTAAATACCCTGCTACTATGTTGTTATGATAATTTTTCCTTTTTTTTATCGAATAAATGAGATTATTTCATGTTCAAATTAATAAAATATGACAGTTTTATTAAATACAGAGAAATGTACTGGCGCTGGGGTACTTTTGTTGTTATCAATTCCAAAATAAAATATTTGACATTTTGACTTTCTCCTTCGCAACATGATACGCAGAAATAATTGTACTCTGGTCTAAAATAAACTTGTTTTGTTTATAAACTTTTTCAAACAAAATACTCAAATGATCTCTACGATCAGCTTTTCTTTTTGCATTTTAACTTCTATACAAAGTATACTATAAGTTTTACTGGAATCATGATTGCAAATCTCCACGTTTCAGAAGATTCTAAACAGTTTGCAAACACTCTTGTCCAATGCCTGTTTGTCTGGCTGTGTGTATGCAAAATTGCGGCCGTTTTTTTGCAGTAATTTGAATGAAAATTGCTAAGAGTGGTTTTTTTTACATGGGAACTATTCTATTAGAAATTATGTTCGATCAGCCTAAAACATGATGTCACGATTTGTATTTAGGATAACACACAACGTGTTGCTCGATTTTAGTAAAATTGGACGAATTCGTTGCCTGGGGTAGAAGTCCGTTATTTCTCGCCAAGAACTAAAGAAGGATATGGGTCTTGCAGAAGGGAATGATTTTTGGATGAAGTAAATATTGAAGTAATTTTTATGAAATCTTACATCAGGATTCAAGTGATGAGAACCCATTATCCAAGAGTATTAAAAAGAACAAAAAGGATACAATCGAATATCAAGTTTTAAACTTTTCTGAAAATTCGGAATCAGAGTTTCTGCGATATAGATCGATCAAAAGAAAGTGTAAAATAGGACGAAAAGGATAAAATAGGATATCAAGCTGAAAAATGTGTTTTGAAGCAATTATTAGAAAATTCATTGTCAGGATTGACACGATAAGGATCAAATAAAGGACATTTTGAAAAGGGACGGAAAGAAATTTCCTGAAAATTTCATATGAAGATTAAACAATATTATATAAAAGAATGAAATAGACTAGTTCTGAATTTCCATATATTATATACAGTTCTTTTTTAAAAAGATAAAATGACCTGAACATATGTATAGAAGTTTCAATACTGGTTTTGCACTGTTTTCCCTGCTATCATATTAAAGAGATTTTAAAAAAAACCACCCATAAATTTTGGGAACCACATCATTCCCCCGCTTTATAGTCACCATAACTGTACGGATCACTTCTCATCACTTTCATTACGATTTTTACTTCTTCCACCCGAAAAAATAATATGTATTTAATTTTTATTTCTTAATTTTATACCTCTTGAAAATTTCTTTTCTTCATAACAAATTCGTTAATTTTCGTTGTTTTGAATATCGGCGGTTTTAGGTGGCGTGACATTTTTTCACTGATCTTAAGTACTATTTTTACATATTTTCATCGACCAATAAAATGTTGAAGCAAGTAAAAAAAAAAAAGCACACAATCAAGCTCGTAGTCTCAACGGCGCTAAGAAGTTGCCGCAATCGAATAAACTCAACACGCTGTCGATGCGTGATTTTTTCTTCGCCTTCACTAAAAAAAAAATATAAATTTAATTTTCGGTTTTTTTTTTTTTGTTTTTATTTTGGTTGATTATAGTTCGACTACCTCGCTATCTGATAATGTTATATACGCCGCTCTCCGTATTTGATATTATAAAAATATTTTAACATTTTTTCTAATCTGAATTTTTGAAGTAAAATTAAAATTTGAATTTAGCTGAACTATTCTCATATCGTATGCCGATGTAAAATCCTAAACTTTACATACAGAGAATTCTGTATGTACAGTTACATAAACGCCTAAATTGCTATTCTAACCTGCTTATTCTGGCCTTGTGACAGTTTTGTTGTCATAAATATTTATGATAATAATATTCTGACTGAAATTATGACTGCTGCGAAAATTCGTATTCTAACGAAGGTGTCATAATTATCTCCAAAATATGAATTTATAACAGTTTAAAGTGCTATAATTAGAGCGAAAATTTTTGTATAGGTTTCAAATTTTTCTATAGGTGTAAAATTATTTGTGAGTTTAAAAAAATGGTGGAAATTATTCCATATTTATCAATTGAATCACTCAGAGAACACATATAAAATTCCGTTATGATGTAAAATATTTTCGATCAGAACTTATGAGCTTTTTTTATAACAGTTATTAGTTATGACCGGGTCAGAAAACCAAATAGTCTTTATAAAAAAATTATGACAAAGACGTCATGTTATGACAGTCATAATTTATTATGACTGCGTTCAGAATAGAATAGAGGGGCAAATCTATATCTATTTCGATGTTGTAAAATAATAATAATATTTATATGGAAAACGATGGTTGCGCCATCTCTTGCAACTTTACGTAACTAAAATCTATCGGGGTCTCAGACCCTGACCCCGATAAATATTTGGGTTATGTTGTTGTTGCTTTTACACGTTATGATATAACCCTGACACTGACCCCGACGAAAAAAACGCACCAATTGTTCAAATATGAGAATTAGTTCAAAAAACCAAATGGAAATACGAATTATTCGGAGGTAAGATACAACTTAAAGGAATTTTCATCCCAAACAACATGTTTACTATATTTTAAATGAAAACTGTGTTTTATTTTCATCAATAAAATTGAATTAAAAAAAATTTTGCAGGAAAATGAATGAATGAATACTAATTTTTTAAAATTTCAATTAATATTGGATAATCTAGAAACGATTTTCAAAAATATCGGTCAGTTTATCCTTCAAACAAATCATTTTTTATCGTGAACAACAACTTTAAACGCGATGTTTGAGTTAGCAAAAATTTTGTATGATAGATTTTCATTAAACGCTTAAAGTTAGAATTACATCCAGCCATATTGCTAGATTTAAGCGCTTAGGACTGCTGGATGAACCCAATGATTTTTATCATTATTTTTAAAAAACTAAAAAGTCCGTTGAAAAAAAAACGTATTTGAAATATGAAATTAATTCTTCTAACAGAAAAAATTATCGGTTCGCACGAAATTGGGATTTTCATTAAAAATGACACGTCATCATATTTCTATGTCGCCCATCTATGCCAGCAGTGGATAGAAAATTTTTCTCTATTACTCTAGTAATGCGAGATGCTAGGGTCGCAAAAACCGCGAAAATTGAAGTTAAATACTTGATTTTCAGTTTATATGTAATTTCACAAACGCACAATATTGTTACGTCGTTATTCATTATAAATAATAACATTTTTTATTTTTTCATACTTAATACCTGAGGTCACGAAAAATATAGTGATGGAAAATGGGGTAACGAATGAAGAAAGTTTAAGAACCGGTGCTCTAGTATAGTGTCTTTTAATAGGGACATAACAATTTTGCATCTTTATATGAACATTAAAAAACATTAATAATGACCTGTCAATGTCAAAACGTAGATTAAAGTCAACATTTTCATCATGGCAAAGTTCACGAACAAGCAACGCTTGGAAATTATTAAAAATTACTACCGAAATTCCGAGTCGGTCGCCGCAACTTTAAGAGCGAAAAATCATCTTCAGCGATGAAGCTCATTTCTGGCTGAATGGCTTCGTCAACAAGCAAAATATGCGTTATTGGACAGCAACAAACCCACATGTGCTTCAAGAGACACCATTGCATCCACAAAAAATCACTGTATGGTGCGGTTTAAATGCCGGAGGCGTGATTGGGCCGTATTTTTTCGTTGATGCGAACGATCGCCATGTTAGCGTCAATTGGAGAGCGCTACCGTGCCATGTTGGAGGATTATTTTTGACCAGAATTAGATGAAATTGATTTCGGTGATATGTGGTTTCAACAAGATGGCGCACAGCCACACAGCACACGTTACAATCGATTTATTGAAGGAGAAGTTTGGTGAACGTGTTATCTCAAGAAATGGTCAAATGACCAACGTTCCGGCCGAATTGTGTGCAAGAGTGGTGGAAAATTGGGTCCAAAGAATTGATCGCTGTAAACGGGCTCGTGGTAGTCATATGCCCGAAATCGAATTTCATACTTAAAATGTTATATTTCAACTACACCTGGAATAAATTTGAACTCAATATTTCAAATATTCTGTGTTTTATTAAATTACAGAATTGTTATGTCCTTAATGAAAGACAATTTACATTCCAGTCGAAATCCGTAAAGAAGTTAACACGGCAAGGATATAAAACTGGGTAACCTTATAATTTACTCATACTTCGAATTTTCATACATTTTAACCTTTCTGCGTTGGGATGCGCTACATTACGCTACGCCACTTCACCTCTTGTGGATTAGTTATTAAACTAATTCCACTGAAATTAAAATTTTTTTTATTTTAAGCTCGCTTGCTGTGTTTTTTTTTACCAATCGGAAAAACATAAAAAATGAAAAACTGTCATAAAATTTCAAAAATTTTAATCGTTTTGCCGATGTTATAATTTTGAGGTACAAAATTTCTTGTATCATCAAAAAAAAAAAATGAAAATCATTTTTATAAAAAGCAAATGGCTGACTTAGCTTGCCGTTATTTATAATAGTAATAATAATTAACTAAAAATAACAATTTTCAAGTATATTTTGTGTAGTTCTAACAAATTAAAATAGTATAAAAAGTGTTATATTTTTGGCACATCTCCTTTATAAAGTGAATGTGACAAAATCTTAAAAAAGATTCAATATAAAAGTATTTTTGTTTAAATAATCCTTTTTTGTGGATACAAAAAAAAATGTCACATGACTCAATAGAAAAATGTCCCCAAAAATTTGGAATATTCCAGAGCTCAACAGATCTGACGACTTCAACAACATCTCTTCAACAAACAAGACAAATTCGTGACCAAAATTCAAGGCAAACATATGAGTTCACAAATATTACAAGATATTTATGGTGTATGGATTATATTGATGATATTATTTGGTATCTTAAAGAAATTGAAGTAAATCGAAAAGAAATTACATTTAAATCACCACAAATTAATTATCGACGTGATCTATTACAATTAATTAAAACTGGAGCAGAAAAATATTCACTTGGAAGGACAACAGTACATTTAGCTATTTATATGTTAGATGTTTTTATGGATATGTATAATATTTTTGAGAACAAACTAAAATTATTAGCATTAGTTTGTCTTTGGTTAGCAGCAAAAATTGAAGAGCCTGATTCAAAAATACCAAAAATCAAAAAATTAAATTCACTCGTCAATAACTGTTATACAAAAATTAATTTTAAAATGTTTGAAATTTATGTTTTAAAATATTTCGATTGGAGTCTATTGTTTCCAACGGTTGCTTCATATTTAGAAATTTTAACATCAAAAATAATTACAATTGATGAATTTAATAAGATCAATTCAAATGAAATATCATTTCATCGAATTATAAATACATCAAATAATATTTTATTTGATTTTATTGATATTATTTTAAATGATCATAAATTAACACATTATTTACCATCAAGACTTGCTGCTGCTTGTGCGGCAGCCACACGAAAAATAATAAATATTAAACCGATTTGGCCGAAACGTTTAAATGATTTAACAAAATATGAAGAAAATGATTTAAATGAATATATTATAATGTTAATTAGATTACGTGAACAATATGGTTGTACAAATGAAATTACTTTGCCAGTAAATAAAAATAATGATAAAGCAACACCGGACTCAGGCTATTTAACAGATAATGATAGTAACAGCAGTTTGAAAGACGATCTGGACGAGGAAATGATTCCGTGCAAAAGGAAGCGGATTTAATTTTTATTTTTGTTCAAAAAGTATATTGTTTTGAATTCATCATTCTTCGTATTTTTTTTTTTTAAATATAAAATACAGATAAAGCGTAACATCTTTTTTCTTTTAAAAAAAAAAATATTAAATTTATTTTATAACATATAATAACTGAAAATCGACCTATGGCAGAAATGAGACAGAAAAACTGTCAAAACTAACAATATTTCAAAATTTTTTCATTATAACTTTGTTTCCTCTTTTAAAAAATTGCTCTAATTTGTAGGTAACCCAGACCCTAATAGTATAAACCTAATCTGAAAATTTTATTCAAATCGGTGTTTTAGTTTTTAAACTATATCAACAAAACTTTAGAAACAGGTTTTTTTTCTCCTACGATCATTTCTTTCTCCACTATCCTTGAACTCGTTTTACTGAAATTTACCATTCTATCGTCTATTTATGTAGTTAACCAATATAATTAATTTAATCAAAATTGCTTCACAAGTTGTTCAATTAAATCCGAAAAACCATACGAAAAAAGCGACAGAACTTTTGGTCACTCTAGTTTTTGCTTAATAACACCGCTCCCCTTATTCAATTTTACTAAAATATAATACCATATCCAGTTAAGGAATAACCAACTTAGATTCTAAATTGCAACAAAATCGGATAATGCGTTTTTGAGTTATCTTGTATATGGACGGACGAACATGTAGAAATCAATATAACTTTTGATTCCCTACACAACCATACCCTTGAAACTTTTCGACGATAATTACAAGTGTAGTACAAGGGTAGTACCTACCATAGGGCATAAAAATGACTTTATTTTTTTCAAATTTCTAAATAGAAAAGATTTTAGTATATATTTGAAAAAAAAATGACTAAAGGTCCAGACAGAATTTTACGTTTCGTTTCGATCAGCTCCGCCTCCCAAAAATTAAATATGTGAAAATGTATGGAAAACGATAAAGTAGACACAATGTCCGAATTGATACGAAAGAGTTGAGCAAATTTCAATTTTTCACGAAAACGTTATCCTGCCTGGAGGCAATCTCGATGGACGCGTGAAGTGTCAAATAAAAGTTCATTTCATATAAATTGTATGGGAGGTACTAATCTCGACGTAGATGCGATGGACGCGCCGGTTCAGACGTTGTAAAGTTAATTCGTATCCAACTTTTTACGTTACTGACGCGTTGAAATGCCATTTTAAAATTGATGTATGGGAATTAGAGAACTATAGTTAAAAACGGTATTTTCGCTTTTTATTAATTGAAACTACTCAAAAAACTATTTTAATTTATAACACAAAGATTATATCAAATAATAATAATAACAAATAACAAATTTCATCAACGACGTCGAATTTGCCCACACAAAAATATTTATAACGTCGCTAACGTTTTTGACAATCCACGCGTCCGTCGAGATTGCCTCCAGAGTTAACCTCAAAATAATATTACTATATTGTAAGTCTGAATAATGGTGGAATGTAACTTATCCACATGAACGAGTAAACAAAGCATGTTGGAGCGGGCCGAATCGAAACGGTACTTAACGAAACGAAAGCATTTTGTTTCGGTCTTAAGGTTCAAATATAATGTGCTCTGCCTGGCATAGGAAAAGACAAAAAAACTGAACGAATGCAACCTTATGCCAGCTTATGCATGTCAAATCCGTAGAAGTGATTATAATGTGCATAAGCAAGAATAACCACTTGACTCAAAAAATTTTGTTTTTTTAATTGTTTTTTGTAATGTGAGTGATTTTAAAAAACTGAAAATCGTTTAGAAAACAATTTTTCAAAAAAAAAACCAAATTGTCCAGTCACGTTTCATCAGAAAAATATTTCCAATTGAACTGTCAAAATTTCGGTACAGAATGTACTAACTGATTTGTATTGCTTAAACATAACGAAACGAAAATCGAACTTAACGAATGCACGCGTATGCATAATATAATCTTAGAATAGGATTCATGTATATTAGTACATTTCTGTCAGTTTTGCTCTGCCATGCAGAACACATTATATTTGAGCCTTTTTCGGTCGAATTTTCCGGATAAAAGAAATACATATGATACATGAAAAAACAAATATTTGCCTACGTTAGCCAAATAGACTGAAATATTACGCATAATAGTTTAACAGAATTTATTATTATTTTATCTTTGATGTAGAATCGTTCAACATTAATACGAAAGTGTAGTATTAAAGTACTACCCTAAGAAATGTTAGGCCTAAGTTATAGCACGATCGTTAGAATGAAGGAAATAATTTTACAAAGGAAAATAAACCTATTTCAAAGATTATTTCTTTAAAAAAAATAATTTTAAATATGGGATATTTTTGAATAAATAATTTTCAGATAAAAATTTTACGCATACCACAAATTTTGTTTTTTTATGATTTTTATAATTTCAATGATTAAAAATATTTTCCTCGATCAGCTATTTTTATGACATTTTCAATTTCCATTCGTCTTACTAGTTGCGATTTCAAACATTCAGGTCTATCGTTTCACTTTAGTTTTGTTATCATTGAGTTCGTTCGAAACAAAATAAAGTATTTGTGTACTTTTGTAAAAATTTTACACCAAGCCGCTTTCGTTTGCACATTACTTAATCGACAAAAAACTCGTTTGACGCCAGACGTTTTTTGGCCAATTCGAATTCGCCGGTATAAAGACGATTCTCGTTTCGAAGTGGAACGAAACGAATTCAACGGTAGGCCCAAGTATAAAGTGGTCGTAATGGTCCAGAAAAAGTTCCTCAAAATTTTTATAATTTTTTCCCGACAAACGGGTATCAGACCCATAACAAGAATTCCTCTGCATACAAAATATGTTCTACGCTCTCTGTCAACATTTTCTAAAAATGAAGGCAACAAGGTTGACACATTTTTTGAGAAAATAACATAGAAAAACTTCTGACGTTCGCGAAAAGTACCGCCTCTCCCCTACCCAAAATCAAGTGTTCTAATAAAACCACTTTTAATCTCTATGATAATAATAATCTATTGATAAAACAAAAACATGACGCTAATCAGTACTAATAATAATTTCTACAAGATAAAATTTTCGATAAACATTATTCCTCTATCAATTCCAATTTTCGAATAGGTCAGGTTTTGAAAATATTTCATTTTAATTTTTCCATTTATATTTTTAGCATCATTAAATCTATTTTGACAAATCGCAACAAAAGTGAATTCAACTTAATACAATATTTGGCGATGGCAACTAAATTAGTAAATTTTTGAACCAAAAAAAAAACAGACGCCAATGAACTTTAAAAAAAAAAAATAAAGAAAATAATGTTTCATAATCATTTTTTTGTTACTGTTTTCGCCGTTCCGTTTACAATCGTGACGCTAAAAATATATAAATAAAATTGTCGAAAAGTTGGAACAGTTATTTTCTTGTTTTGATCTTTTAATATAAATTTTCGATTCTGGAAATAAGATTATAATTCAATCATTGAAAACTGAGTCAAGAAAATAAATTTTCTGCTGCTCACAACTTTATTCGATGTCTTCGTGTCTAATCTCCAAGCACCCATTTTTCTTAGCCGCTGCTAATAGGTGTTTCTTTTTTTAACCCTAGGAGGTTCAGGGATTTTTTATCGCTATTTGCTGCAACTAGGTCTGTGCAGACCTATATGGGATTTGTATGGAAATACATAGGTAGGTGTCGTAAAAGTGTGTGTAAATGTGTTTAATGCTAGGAAAAAGACGAGGTGGACAATAATAACATATTTTTAAATATTCTAGATAACAATTTACCCTATATTATTTATTAAAGGTAAGAAAATTAAGGTTAGACACGGTATTGGAGGCACCCCTACCTGTAATGTGAATGCTGTTTGCACACCGGTTTTTTGCAATACATGCAATGAAATCGAGTTTCTCGCTGGCTTTTATACAATTTATAGCACAGCGAACACGATGGTTGAGTTGCAGAGGAAACGGCGTGGGTTGGTTGATCATCTATGGTGGGCCTGTAGCTACCTCCGAAAAAAAGTTGAACAATTGATTTTAGAATTTGAATTGAAGGAATGCACAGACCTAGTAGAAGTGTTTGAACCATTTGTTTTGTAAACTCTAATAAAACCGAACAGAAACACAAAAGTGATCTGATTTTGTGCTCATTATGTTCACCATCCAGGAAGTCATGGCGGGATTCGTCTCTAAGAGGCAAAACAAAAAAGTTATACAGACGCTTATATGCAAAAAGTCTACACAGACCTGGTTGAGCATCCTAGGGTTAAATAAAAATGATTACCATATATTTTAAACCCGCTTATTTAAGCAATGTTATTGCTGTCCAATTTTAACAAGCATAATCTAGTATTGTATTGAAAATTAGATGGCGCAAATAGAAGCTTTTGTTTGTTATTGCAGTTGTATTTGAAATTAACCGAAAATTTGTTTGAATTTTGAATTAACCCACTTTTTCGGCATTTATTTTTTCTATTATTTTGATTGTTTTTAGTTTTAATTCTTTAGTATAGAGGTCGCACACGATTGCAATGTTTATAAAAGTTGAAAAGGTTTTCATGGGGAATATTCCGGTCGAAATTCGAATAGTTCTATCTTTTATCATCTTGGTGTTGGAGTCGCTAGATCTTTTGTACTTTTTATATAGAAGTCATTTACACTATTGCGATGTCCACCAAAGTTGTTCAGATTTTCATTGTGAATGTTGTTGTCAAACCTCGCATAATTCTATCTCTGCTCTAGCCGTTGTGTAGCTGTTTTTTTGCCTGTAGCCGATATATTATTTTTAGAAATATTTTTACATGAAACACAACTGAACCTGCTTTCACGACGACGAAAAAGATAAAAAAATATCCCCAATTTGATCAATTGTTGTCGGGTGTTACTAAAAATTTAAAACGCACAGAGCGATTTAAGACACAAAATATTTGTTCGCTTGTTGGAGGTTTCGGGGCGAATGTAGAAAAATAATCAAAGGTGGTATTCATGGGCTAAGAGCTGGCAGTGTTAGGATGCTATGGTTGAAGCGGCTAGTTTTTTAATATCTATCATACAGCGAGTTAATAAAAATTGTTGGAATTAATTTTTGAATTGCCAATGACTTGAAAATTAAAATTCATAGCACAGATAACTCCGTAGTTATGAAATAACGAGCCATATAAAAAGTATTCTATTTCAAAAAGTTCTTTTCAAACCTCTTTATTCTGGATTCAAAAACTCGAACGTTTATGTTTTTTTTATCTTGCTGGATTTGATTTTTTGTTTAAAAGGAAACCGCCTTTGAACTTATCGAGCCGAGCAAAAAAAACCAAACTATTGCACTAACATAATTTATATTAATTGATATTTTATTCAAATATTTTTCCTTCATTTTAGGTCACACGTGGCTATCTTTTTTTCAATAATTCTCATAAATATCTATTTTTAATCAGATTTCGGAATTAAAATACAGTAAAACAGTAAAATTTAGCCACCTGCGAAAATTAGGCACATTGGCAATGCGAACATTTTTGTCCCACTAAGGCCTCAGATATACAGTATCAGTAGGTTCGTTTTTTCACAAGTTGCTTCAGATCAGAGTAAAATAGTACATTGAATACAACAACAAGATACACCACTTTTTACTTGGACCAGGAAATTCATATTTCATTTTTTTGGTCAATAGATGACTCTGTTTTGTCTTTTTGATACTTAAATGTTGTTCTCGTAATGATTATGACAGTTTTTGTTTGAACATATGAAAAGTATAAAATGAAAAACCTTTCAAATTGATTCATACTTTTAATAAATTTTCATTTCCTTAAATTGTTTTTCCTACCAACTATTTTTTACACAATTTATTCATGAATGAAAGAATATATAGACTACGGTTTCTCATATTTCAAATTGGTTTTTTCTTCACGTCTACGTCACGCGAGACCTGAAATATATTGTTTGTGTGAAACAAAATTCACATGTGATGTCATAAAAGTGTGAAAATGAATATTCAACGCCATGCGCAGGGCGTAATCTATATATTCTTTCATTCATGCAATTTATTTCCAAATTATGATTTTTTTACGTTCGGCATTTAATTTGAATGTGGTTTAAATATCTGCTATCAATATCTAAGTTTTTTGTTCCTCTTGGTCCTTATCGTTTTTTTCACATTCTGCTTTGATCTGAAGCAGAGCAAATGGGAAAAAACGCACCTTTAGCCACAATTACAAAATTTCTCTACGCATTTAAATATTCCAATTACAAAAGTGGACAGGGAAGAAACGTTAAATTTTTGTCAGATAATGGCCAACTTTGTAGATTTCACTGTATGCACATACAAGGTTGTTCGAATACGTTTTATTCTCCGTTATTCCAAAAATATGCCACAGCCAGCATCCATTATTCATAATAAATGTCATTTTTTACGAAAATTTATTATACTTTTGGTCATTTCTTTTTCTTAATTTATATACTGAAAAAGTCTCGTCGCCTTGGTTTTAACTTCCAGAATGGTCTTATTCGAGGACTATTTGCGAATAATAATATTCAATAATTGGTGAAATACGAACTATAAATATGATGCTGACTTGATTTTATGATATAAATTACAATGAATATAAAATGCAATTACAGAACTGGTGCAGAATTTTAAATGTTAAGGTTGAGCAGAAATAAAATTTAATGACATTTTATTTTTATGCTGAATTTTATATCGTCAAGCCATTTTTGGGCAATGCGAAATATCTTTCTTTTCAATTTAATATTGATTATGTGTTTTGCACACATTACTATTCTCAGTTAAGGTGCGTTCAGACTATCTGTTTTGTTATATGTGTTCCCATAAAATTAGAAACGTCTCTAAAGGCCAATCTACACACAGCTGACATCCTATTCTGATAAAAGTATGGGATGCACTTATGCAAAATTTAATTAAACAGAAAGGGAGAAACAATCATCCTACGAATTTTTTCGTCTTCTGCAGTTCTAATTTCTCCATCTGATTCTTCATCTGCCAGATGATTCTCCTCAAACGCAGATAAACTTGTTCATCTGATTTATGGCTTTTCATCTGCATTTGCATACTCTCACAATAATAATACACAATATCGTTGCACACTACCAAATTTTCTTATAGGAAGTTTTTCTATGACGTATTGATTTTTATCCAATGTCTGTATGCCTATATATCACAACAAATGTTGTGATTAACTAAGGACTACGTTCACTCTGAATTTCCATATTCATATAGCTTTCTTTTAGAAAGGCTTTCGGAAGGTAACGTGATTTGAACATACGTATAGAAGTCTCGTCGTTTTGCACTATAGCTTGTTTTTAGATGTGATAGGAATTTAAGCCTTATGATAAAGTCTGAAAACACAATTTGGTACTACATTTTCCTATAAAATGGAAGGGAATGTTCCCAATTTTCCCATAATATTATAAATTGTGTGGGGAGAGACTCTGATGTTTTTATTCGATCAATCCTAGCGAAAATTGTCCATCTCTTTCTACTTTTCTGATGTTCTTCGCCAGAATAGGATGTCGGCTGTTTGGAGATTGGGCTTAAGTAATTCTAATATTACAAATGTCATTCATGTTATCATATGTTGCTGTACCAAACAGTGTTTCCTATATGGAGTTCACGATATTTGGCTGACATTTTTGACGAACCTTATACAAAGGTATACCACTGGCCCAATTCAATATGGAGATATCTTTAAAAAACTGATGTTAGCAAACTAGATTTGTATTTTTCAAATAAGTCGGTAGAAATGTAGGTTTTCAAGTTAGATAAAAGCTATTTCTGTTGATGAAAGTAATGAATGAGTTTCTTCTTTTGAAAAAAGTAGCGAATTATCTAATTTTAATAATTTTTTGGTTGAAATTGGCTTATCTAATTTTAACCTTAAGTTTATTGAACTGGGCTAGTGATGTGGCAAAACAGATGGCAGTCTGAAGGCACCTTAAGATTTTTCCGCAGCAATGTTTAAAAATGATAATAAATACGATTTTTCTTTCGATTTTACATTAATTTAGTGAAAGTAACGTTCTAATTATATTTTGTGATTACTGAGGAAAAAAAACGTAAAATCATGGCGCCAATCAATTTATTAACAAACGACTAATTTTATGTAAGTTCGTAATCAAATCATGAGATTTAGTTTTAATTACATGACTTTTAACCGCAAATAAATTTATATATGTAAATAAAACTATATTCCAATGGATTCAAATAAAGTAAGTACACTGTCGTTGGAAAGTTGAAGACTAACTCTGGAGGCAATCTCGACGGACGCGACGGACGCAATGAACGCGACGGACGCAATGAACGCGACGGACGCGTGAAGTGTCAAATAAAAGTTAATTTCATATGAATTGTATGGGAGGTGGCAATCTCGACGTAGACGTGACGGACGCGTTCAAATGTCATTTCAAAATTTTTGTGTGGGAATTATTTTATGAAAATTCCATTTAAAAACAGTATTTTAGTTTTTTTTATTAATTTACAAAGCTTAAAAAACTATTTTAATTTATAACACAAATATTATATCAAATAATAATAAAAATTACAAATTTCATCGACGGCGTCGAGTTTGCCTACACAAAAATATTTATACCGTCACTAACGTTTTTGACAATTCACGCGTTCATTGCGTCCGTCGAGATTGTCTCCAGGGTAAAGTTCGAAACAAAATTTTTTTGGAATGGTCTCAAATCTACCGACGACAGTGTATCTATAAAAATTTCACAGATACCTAACGAGGGTTCGACGTTTGAGTCAATTGCTAAATATAAACATTTAGGTGTATTTTTTTCCATAATGTTCTGTTCCGGAACAGAGCACCAGGCGAAAAAAAAGCAGCAAAGCAACAAAAACAAGATAAAACTTAAATCTTGATAGCATTGATTTGAAATTGAATGCTAAGTTAATGTTTTTTTTAAATTTTTTCAAATTTACAAATTTATCTTAATCTGACACATAGTTGGTCCGTTTAATTTTGTCCACAGATGGCGTTGCAAACGCTGGCCAGGAACAGGGGCAAATTAATCTTCTATATTATAATTAATTTAATTTAATTACCATAACTAAGCAGATAATTTTCATTTTAGAAACCCATAACCAGCTAAATAAAATTAAACTATGTGTATTGTCTATTTAAAGTTAAAACGTTTACAAATATTTTTTCACCTTGATTATACAATATACTTACAATAATTTTCTAGTTTTTAATTTTAATATTACATATTCAATTTATCAATGAATTTCCTTTTAACTAAACGGCCTTACGAGGTCTGGTTCAAGTAATTCCATTGACTGAGGTCACAATTCATAAAATATGGAACGTATTTATAAGTTATATCAAATTTGTATGTATGATAAGAGAAACATGTTTAAAAATACAATACTCGTAAGTACTTGATTTTATTAAGTGGTTCTCCTTAAACATGTTAAGAACATAAACAAGTATGCTTTTCACAATGATATAAAGGGTGTCCCAGTAGGAGTGCTAGATATGAATAGTGCACCATTTTCGATTCATTAAGATAACAGTACTAAAATGTTGACATTTTCCATTATTGCGATTAGTACTCCTTCTGCACGAAGGAACATTATTGATAACTATCAAGTTTCGAGCGCCTACTATGGACAAAAAGAAAATTCTTTAAAATTCAAATTGTACGTTTTCAGTGGAGAACCTTTTATTTATTTCGTAATTACACTGTCCGTCTAATAAAGTATATATCATATCTATATAACCTAGAATACCCGAGATATACAGATACCTCAATACACCCATACTTTGCTTTAATGGTGGAAACAGAATGACGGATCCACGACGGATCCACGACGCATATAAAATTTAAATATGTACGTTTTCTATTAGACCACACAGATCGCGACGGATCCACGACGAACTATTTTTAAAATAATCTGAAAACCAAAAGTGTGGAATCCGTTGTAGATACGTCATTCTGTTTCAACTATAAGGCCTAGATACGTTCCGAAAAAGTTGGCAGTTTGTACATCATTTTTTTTGGCCGTATAACGAAATATTGGGGGCTATAAATCGGAAAAATGCTATAACTAAAAAAGGCAGTTATAGCGAAATGCCGTATAAAGAGCGGCCGTATAGCAAGCTATGGGTGTTTTGGATTACCTACCACAAAAAAAAATATTTTTAAAAATGGATAATTGCATTCATTTCGTAAATTGCTTGTCGAATAAGGTATATGGTATGGGTCATATCTGTAGGATCCAGAATGCTCGAGATGTACACATGGTGCTCTTATTGAGATACTCTTTATTATCATTATTGTTTATAAAAAAAAAACTTTACCTTATTTATTTTATTTTTCTAAATCACGTTCTTTTCAAGTGAATAAAAATAAAAATACGAGAGCCAACAGTCTCTTAATATAAAGCAAGTATATTTGTTTTTAGTTCTTGTGGGGGTAGGTAAATGGGAAAAGTATATTAAAAGCTTCGGAACTAAATTAAAATGCTTAACTTGACATGAAATGTAAGCATGCAGTTTATTTATAAATCATTTAAATTTAAGAATCACATGTTGTAAATATTACATAAACATATTTTGCTTGGTGGAATTTATTAACATAAATGTATGCGTTATTAAAATAAAGAATCGCTGTATTCCCTTACTGTTGTAATAACGTGGTGTATCGTTGTATGATTTTTATAGACAAATGCCGAATTATAGAACAATGATACGAAACATCCCTTTTTACAACGATAAGGAAATACCCTTAATATGTATTTAAAATGTGCAATTAAATTACTATACAGTGGCTAAATGAGCTGACGACTATGATAGTGAACTATGTCAAATTTCCAAAAAATTTAAAAAATTATAGTCAGAAATACCATTGGAATAAATTATTCCATTCATGAAGTTTCCGAATCTGGCATTAAGAGAATGCATAGAAAAGGTGATTAGTTGCTTACAGTAGGAATGGCCAATCAGTCGATCGCAAAGTGATTTTTGGTCGATCGTACCCGACGAATATAAAATTGAATCTGTATTTATTGTGGCTATAAAACTTTGAAATTGTTCAACCGATTTCAACCAAATTTGGTAGATTCGTATATACCGACCCAACTTAAAAATGCGATACTTATTGGTCAAGTCGTTTTGAAGTTACTGAAAAACAGCATCTATTCTGCATGTTGCTATGGTTACATATACATAACTTTCTTTAAAACAGTCTGTCTCACACAATCTATAATAAATTGCTGTTGAGTTTAACATTTTTCGTTGAAAAGATAAAAGAATGCTAGTTAGGCTGTTCAAAAGATTTGTGATGTTTATGAACGTGATGTAGTATCAATACGTGTGACACAAATCTGATTCATGCATTTTCAATATGGAAATTTTTATGTCAAAGATGCACCTCGCTCTGGTCCATCAATCGGAAAAAAAAATCAATTAAATCATGGAAAAAGTTGATCAATACCGGCACATATCATCTTATTGGCAAAGAACTATGGTAAACATCAACCATAAACCAGTTTTAAATCATTTGGAAAAGGTGGATACGAAAAAAAAATCTAGATATTTGAGTGTCATATGATTTAACAATGCAAGCAATCGAAAGAAAGTGACCAGAATTGATAAATAGGAAAGGCATTGTTTTCCATCACGACAAGGCCAGACGCTACACATTTTTAGTGACCCGTGGAAAATTGATAGAGCTTGAATGGGAAGTTTTGATGTATCCATCGTATAGTCCTGATATTATATCATCGGACTACTATTTGTTCCGGTTACTTCAGCACTCACTTAATCAATGTACAATTGATTTCAAAAGGGGCATGTGAAAATCACTTGGCGCAATTTTTCGCTGAGAAATGACAAAGTTTTTACAATGTCGGGATTATGGTTTTCCCTAAAAAAAAAATGGTTAAACAAAATGACACATATTTGATTTAATAAACATCATTTAAAATATGAAGAAAACTTGTTTTATTTTTGTACTAAAATGAGAAGAAACATTTTCTCCTCCTCTTTTAAGCCTTAGTTAGGCCTAAGTTATACGACGATCATTGTAATGACGGAAATTGTGGAACTAGTGAAAACCGAACGTTTTTCTTTGATTTTCAATGAAAGGTGGTTATACCTCTTTTACGAATGTCAGAGAAACTTTCAGTCAGATTTTCGTTCATAGCTAAGTCGTGTAATGGTTTTTTTCATCAAATCCAATTAGATTATTTCTTCCCTTTCCTTTTTTTACCGATGAGTCACAAATTTTCTCCATTCTTTTTTATATATTATTCTTATTGGGACGCTGAAGTTTGAGGTTAGAATATCGACGAAAAATTCCTAATGAAGGAATCAACTTGGCAGTTCTCCAGTGGAATCAAATGAAATTGAAACGCAATCCACAAAACAGCTGATCGATTAAAACATGTTTTGTCATTCAAATTATAAAAATAATTATAAAAAACAAATTACGTGATATATTTAAGATTTTTTATTTAAAATCTATTTACTAAACTATTTCCCATGTTTTGCATTATTTGTTTTTAAAGAAATAATCTTTGTAATAGGTTAATTTTCCATTCTAAAATTATTTCCTTCATTACAATGATCGTCGTATAACTTAGGCCTAACTTAGGCCTTATATTAACGAAATTAAAACAAATTGTTTTGAAAATATTATTTTAATTAATAACCAAAAAAAAAACTACTCACTTGATTATAATTTTTAATGGCAAACATAATAATATTAAATATAATAATTCACAAACAAACAAAATTCTTTTAAAATTAAACTACACTAGTTTATTAATTTAATTAAAATATATTTTAAATCTATTTTTAAAATTCCATATCACAATATTTTCTTCGGTTTTTATTTTTTTATCGATTAAAATATATTTTCATATTTAAGAAAATTTTACAATATCAATTTGGTTCGCTAAACTTTTGTCATGCCACTGAAGAAAAAATGTCGATGGACTCTTTTTTTTCTTTCTTTTATTTACTATTCAAAAGCCAACTATTGAAGTTATGGGAAATATTTATTCCAGATCTACGAGTACACCAATAAATATCTATTTACAGTTATTTAAGAAATTGTCTAATATTTGTATTTATTGAGTATGGGAATTGAAAATCATCGTTTCCTAATAGATAAAGCCTAAGTTATACGACGATCATTGTAATGAAGGAAATAATTTTACAATGGAAAATTAACCTATTACAAAGATTATTTCTTTGAAAACAAATAATGCAAAACGTGGGAAATAGTTTAGTAAATAGATTTTAAATAAAAAATCTTAGGTATATCGCGTAATTTGTTTTTTATAATTGTTTTCATAATTTGACTGACGAAACATGTTTTAATCAATCAGCTGTTTTGTGGACTGCGTTTCAATTTCATTTCATTCCACTGGAGAACTGCCAAGTTGATTTCTTCATCAGGAATTTTTCGTCGATATTCTAACCTCAAACTTCAACGTCCAAATAAGAAAATAACAATATATAGCTATGAACGAAAATCTGACTGCAAGTTTCTCTGACATTCGTAAAAGAGGTATAACTACCTTTCATTGAAAATCAAAGAAAAACGTTCGGTTTTCAATAGTTCCACAATTTCCTTCATTACAATGATCGTCGTATAACTTAGGCCTAAGTAGTGCTTCTTGCATGTAAATTAAAATGGCAGCACAATTATTTTCACATACTGTCCATAAAATTTTATTATTTAAGTTAACTGTGACAGCACAGTTTTTGATAGAATTGAAAATATCGAATTTTGTACCCAAAAAACAGAATTTACGAGAAACGATACCATTTTGTTTCAATCAAGAAAAGTGTCGCTGAAAGTTATCGTTTTCTTGTGGTAAATATGTTATCTAAAACTACTTGAAGTGATAATATAGAATATTTTTTCTTGTTCTTTTGACATTTATGCTCATGAATAGTTGCCATTTCATCATGGAGCAGTACAACTTGAACAACGTTTACAAATTATTAAAATTTATTACCGAAATTCTGAGTCGGTCGTCGCAACTGTAAGAGCATTACGACCAATTTATGGACGCCATCACCGACATGCCCAATATGCAAAATATGCGTTATTGGACAGGCCGCAACCCACACATTCTTCAAGAGACACCATTGCTTCCCCAAAAAATAACCGTGTGGTGTGGATTACATGCTGGAGGTGTCATTGGGCCATATTTTTTCGGTGATGCTGAAAACCGCCACGTTACAGTCAATGAAAATCGTTATCGAGCCATACTAACTGTATATTTTTACAATGAATTACGTGATATGGACTTATGGACAATATGTGGTTTCAACAGGACGGTGTCAGTTGCGACACAGCGAACGTTACAATCGATTTATGAAAAAGTAAGTTTGGTGAGCGTGTTATTTCCTGAAATGGACCCGTCAATTGGCCGCCTCGTTCATGCGATTTGACGCCTTTCGATTATTTTTCGATTTCTTTGGAGTCACGTGAAGTCATTGATCTATACCAATAAGCCAGCCACGTTAGAAGAGCTCAGAGCAAATATTGAACGCAAAATTGCTGCAATATCGGCCGATTTATGCGAAAAAATGGTCGAAAATTGTGTTTAAGGACTGGACTTTTGCAAACGTGCTCGTGGTGGTCATGCGAAGGAAATTGAATTCCATACATAATGTCAATAATTTATCAATTTGAAGAGAGCATTGCAAAAAAAAGAGCATAATATCAAAAAAGTAATTCTTTTAACAATATTTTGGGCAATAGATGGAGTATAAAATCGTGAAATGCATATATTCAATGCACAAATATGAATAGCTGTTACTTTAAATGGAAATATTGTAACATATTTCCTCCTTTCTTTTTCAATATAGACAATTGTCCGAAAGGTATAATTCAGAATAGTGTGCTAAATTTGAAGTCATTTCAGTCAAGTAAACGTTTCTTCTAGAAAAAGTTTCTTAATTAACAAATTTGATTAATTTTTACTCTTTAAACTCATTAAAATCTTTATGACAATTAAAAAGTTTTCACAATGCGCCTACAAATTCAGACAACCTAAAAAAAAGTCCCCAAAATTCCACCTCTGTAGAGGTGATGCAGATATCTAAAATATCAATTGTCATAATAAAATAAAATTTTTGTGATATATATCAGAGTTTATCAAACTTTTTTCGTTGCGACCTCATTTTTCATGAACAGATTTTTTGTGACCCCAAATCATCACGTTCATGATAATTCTAGAAATGTTAGCAATTCTGAATTTTCTAGAAGTATATTTGCATGGTATATAAATTGTAAATAAAGTTTATACACTTAATTTGCATAAATAAAAATGCTATTATTTTGAACAATCGACCCGGGATAACATGTAGCAATATTTATTTTTCAAGAAATAGCTATTTTTACGTTTTTTTTTTTTTATGTAAGACTGTAAATTTATCTGTGTAATAATAAACAGTGTTAATGTAATTCTTTGCTTTTGAATTTATTTCACAAAGTTAAAATAAAACCAGAAATCTTGCTTGCGAACCCAGGAAAAACGTTAGCGACCTTGGGGTCATGACACATAGTTTGAGAATGGCTGTTGTACACAATAAGTTGACTTGTTTAACTTCAGTTTCCACCGGGCAGATTACGGGAAGAATGCTGCGTGTGATTAAATGTCAATGCACAAGTTTTTGACTTATGTCTCAGTAAATAAGAACTGAGAAAACTTTTATATAATTCTTAATAACAAATGACTTTATTATGGAAATTAATTCACATTTGGGCTCGAATTGAGCTGTTATTATTATTATTATTATTATTATACAAAAATAAATTCGAAATATACATACAGTACCGGTCAAAAGTTTGGGTTCACTTGATACAGTTTTTAATCTTACGCAATTTCGTCGGCTACTCATTATATTCTATTGAACACGCGTGACATACGAATGTCGACTTAGAACACGATCCTGATTAGTGCGTAGTAGGTGGGGTGATGCGAAAATCGAGTTCGAACGTGTCACGACGGGACGCATTGTTTTGATGCGCCCAGTGCATACCGCGCGTAACATCTTTGTATTGTGAAAGTTCACTACAAAAATTATATTGTCTACTATTTTTTGTGTTTTTTATGTACAAAAAGGTGAGTAAAACATTTTTTGTATTCAATATCGTAAAGCTAAAGAAAGATTGTCATGTAAATTGAAGTGATCCGTAGAATATCAGCGTATCATTGAAATGGGTAAGAAACTACATATTTTATGTTTTTATCAAAGAGAACTGGGCCGAAAAGCAGAGCTAAGTGTAGAAACTCGAGTAGTTATTGTTGCATTACACGAATTGGACAAAAAAACATGAAGATTGGACAATTGAACAATGGTCAAAAGTGTTGTTTACAGATGAATCGAAGTTTGAAATTTGTAGCGGACGACGTCGACAATATGTGCGACGTTTGGTTTGTGAACGCATGATTAATTAATGCGTCATTCCAAAAGACAAGCATGGTGGAGGGTCAGTCATGGTCTGGGGATGTTTTGCTGGGGACAAAGTTGGAGATCTTGTGCAAATCAAGGGCATTATGGACAAAAAACTGTACCATAACATTCTCCAGGGACAGGGTCGTGGATTCGTTTTTGATTGTAACCCTATCGAATTGCTGTGGGATGAATTGGACAGAGAAGTTAGGAAAATGCAACCAACCAATTCAAAACAGCTGTGGGCGTTCCTGCAAATTTGTTTGGATCGACTTTCAACGGAATCATTGCAGAAACTCATCGAAAGGATGCCCCGAGTATGCGCTTCTGTATTAAGCGCGAGAGATGGGTATTTTGAAGAATCAGAAATATGAAGAAATAATGTTGTGTATTTGTAAAAGTCGACATATTTTGTTCACGTAATGATAAATTTGTCATAAATGATGCTAATAAATAACAATAATTGAGTGAAATCTTGGTTTTGGTTATATTTTGTGAAAATTATGAGGTGAACTCAAACTTTTGACCGTTAGTGTATATATCATATTATCGGAAGGAGGGTCGTAAAGCGTGATGAATTCGAACCAAAAAAGATTAGGTTCAACACGCAAACTGTGAAAGTTTCATGAAAATCGGACTAGCCGTTTAGATGAATTTTGCAATTATTTTCATTTTTCTACCCCTTCAAGAAAAAAAATTAGGTTCTCACACGAATTTAAAAACATTAGTTTCGTCGATAAAGTAAAAAATCAAATAGGTACTTTAAAACATTACGAAAAATGTTATCAAAATAAATTTTGATTTACGTCATATTCTGTCAATTTTTGTGACATAAATGAATTACGTAGAAAATCAATAACAAAACATATTGGAACAGCATTTTGAAAACATTTTAAGAGTTTCTTTAATTACTTGAATATTGATTTTTCTTTTTTTAAATTTTACAATTGATATACATAATCCAATATTTTAATATTTAAAAATCAAAAAGTATCGTCTAGTCATGTCTATTGATTAGAAAAAAAACACATGTTTTATGATTTTATTGAACCAGTTCATCGCGACAACATTCTTATCAAGACATTTTTAAATGCCACCCAAACATGAATCACGCACCGGCTAAATGCTTTCCATTTATTTTTCTTTTCTTTTCTTCTATTTTTAATAGTTTTTTCTTATACATAATTTTAATAAAAATTTATTGCATTCAAACTGTTTTCAACCGCATCAGAGTAAAATAGGTTTTCGAAAAGACCATATAGGAATTTGATTTGAATATATAATAGTGTATACAATAGTAAAAATCTACTCTTACAACAAATTGAACAGGCTTTTAAACAAATAAAAAAAAATGGTACTTTCGATGCGGTTTTTCAGATAAATAACTAATCTTAAAGATTAATAATTTTATTTCTTTTTTCTTAAATTTAACATACACAACGTTGTTTACACAGAGTTGGCTGTATCTAATATGCAGCCTCCTATGGAAGTCATGAGGCGGTTTATGCCAAGGGTGCCAATAACAGAGGTATAAAAGAAGAATTCTTTATTTTTCACTAAGCGATTTTCATAAGAAAAAAAAAATGCCAGGAATTTGCCACAAATCTTAAGAAGTTGATTGTGAAAATTAATAATTGTATTTTTGAGCAGACGTTCTTTCAAGCAAGAGTTTTTAGAATAATTTAATATAATCGTTTCCAATATGTAGCGTTACATAAGCTGGTCGCGTTCAAATTAAATTGACTGGACTCAACTGCATTTTTCTAGTTGGCTCAAATCTGAACAAATACGTAAATACACGGATTGAAGTTGACAGCTGAAGAATTTTCGAAAGATTTATTTTCGATATTTTCTGTTTGTATTGAAAGATTTTATGAATATTTTGTGTTTCGTTACGTTATTTTGTTGGGTTCTGAACTAAGTTTGGACTCAATCGATCTTTCAACGCACTATACATACCCCATATACGCCGGTTAAAATTTCTACTCGATCTTCCGACTCTAGATACATATGTCATAGTAACATATGAAAAAAAAAACATTAATTTCAACTTAAAAAATAGGATATTTAATATAAAAATCGGCACAATCGTTTTCGCATTTATTCAGAAACTTTTTTTCGCTCTACTTTATGCATTTTTAGTGTTAAGCGCTGCTATTTTCATTCATTTCTTCCGAAATGTTTGTTCCAGCATGACTCAAAAATGGCTTATTCAACTTCAATAAAATTAGGGGCACATCTTTTCAACTTAAACAAGCTATATTGCAAAACCTTTATTGAAACTTCTATACGTAGGTTCAAATCACGTTACCTTCTAAAAATCTGGTAATACGTTTGTGAGTTATCCTAACTGCAAATTATGAGGAAAATATGTAAGCAAAGTTTGAAAATCGTATCATTTCATACAAAAAATCTGAATTTTGTTCGGCAACTACCCGAAGTTGTAATCGGATTCAATTGATTTTTGGACACAACTGTTTTTTCATTGAACAAGTATCTCATGCCAAATTTCATTGAAATCAGTCCATAAATAACGTTACAATACCATGTGAAACACAAAAAACCTACCTTTTGTTCGGCAGCTACCCAAAGTTTTAGTCCGATCAAACCCAACTTCTGATAGAATGGTTCTCATGAGGAAAAAACCGCTCTTACCAATTTTCATGGAAATTGCTTCAAAAATACGGCAGCAATCTTGTACACGACAGACGGACGGACAGACAGACGACAGACAGACATTCGATAAAAATGATTGCAAATGATTTAAAATCTTATAAAACATGGAGATTTTCGATCATGATTCCAGAAACGGCAAATTGAACAGATCGATAAACACAGTGTTGAATGGTCAAGTCAGTAAAGACCTCGTTTCTAGAAGCTGATGAGACCCTGGATCAAATCCAGGCTTGGTTCTTCATGTATTTATTTTTCTTTGCCTACACTAAGAAGTTGACAATTCTAATATAGAAAAGTAAAAAAAAAAACTCTCCAACTTTTCTTACCGACTGAGTGGACAGGTCTGAATGAATATTCGATAAAATATGTTTTACAAAAGAAAAAAACGAAATAAGTAAATTCCTTTACTTATCAGATTTTACCGAAAGTACCCACTATTTTCAGATCAGCCCAAAAATTATATAAATTAAAATTCTTTAAATAAAATTACTTACCGAAATAAGAACGAAATTTCCTTTTTAAAGTGATTAAAATTTTCTTCAAATGTTGATCTTATAAATCCAAAAAGAAGCAATCGTAATATATTATATATATAGATTTTTTTAAGTTTATTTCTAAAAATAAAAACACAAATTATGTATTTTTATACGATTTTCTTATTCAAGAAAAATAGAAACGACTTTTCTTCTAAAAAAGCAGCACAACTTTTATAATTAAAGTCACTTTTTGTCTTATATTTTATAAAGATTGTGACTTTTTACGACGTTTCATTAAAAACACCGGTGCACAGCAACATTCATTTATTTATTTATTTATATAATTTTCTCTCAAAGAAAAAAAAAACACTTTAAAATTATAATTAACAAATTGATTATAATTTTCTTGGATTTATAAGAAAGAAATTACACTAAAAAACATGTATTTAAATAAAAAAAAAATATATAAAATTTATTTTGAACTTTAATTAGTTACAAAATAATCGATTTATACACTTTATTATGGTAAGTACTTTTTCTTGAAAAATACGAATATATAAAATTTTAGATTTTTATATTTAAGAAAACGTACAAGAAAAAAAAACAAAAAAAAAATGTACTGAGGTGATGTTAGAAACTTAAAAGAGAAGAATTATGACTCTACAACACGTCTCAACACTCCGACCAGTTATCGAAGACTGAATGAAAATTTTGAAGATTACACGAATGTGTCGTGAATCAGTATCCGAGACAGTATCAAAGAAAATTTACTCAAGGAGTTACGAAGATAACGCACATTCTCAACAGTGTTGTCGTTTCCCTTTTGAAAAAACTGTGGTAGATTTAAAAAAACAAAAAGCATATTTAGAAACCTAAAATCGGCCTATAGCCAATAATCAATATCCCAATATAGCCAACTAGTCGTAATTTTATTTCCTCCTCTTCGAATTTACTCGAATTTACAGATATTTTTAGTCTTACTAAATCTCTTATGGAAATTCTATTCAAATCGCGATATGAGTTTTTCAAATAGATCTGAAAAACTATACAAAATTTTATGGCCACGCAAATTTTTCTCTACAACTTTTAGCTTTTTCTTTTTCGAAATTTGACATAATACGTCTGTTTTATTTGCCACTTGCTCTGGGGTAGAGCAAATTTTTATATTGAAAACAAAAACAACAAAAGCGCAAATCCTACACTACTTTCAAACAGGGGGGGGGGGCAGCTCTCACACCGAAATTAGTTCAGTTTTCTACCATAAAAAGTGTATTAGCTAAAAGCTTCTCATATCATTACAATATCGCTGCTAAGCAGCGCTACAAACATTCGAATTAAAGCTTCCTCTTACTCCTGCTCATTTTATTTGCTACTTACCCTGCTCCAGGGTAGGGTATGGCAAATAAAAAAGACCGAATAACACTTATTGGTCAACCTATGTAATCAATTTAAGCCAAATCGAGTTAAGGGACGGCCAACCTATATTTGACATCAACGCGTTTTCAAATTAGACAATGCATTTTTCAGTTATCGTGTTGATGTAAATGGACGGACGGACGGACAGACACTTCAGATATGCTTAATACAAGCACAGCAAGATATCATTCATAATCATATCGAATCTACGCTGAATAGCTTCGACTCTCTCAATGTGTACTTTATGGTACGGCAACCAAACTTGACTAGCATATTCAAGTATTGGTCTAAAAAATGTAATGTATAGAGATTTAGTGATATATGGGTCGGAGAACTCTTTAGACCAGTGTTTCCCAACGTTGAGCCCACGCCCCACAGGGGGGCAATTTGATTGTTAAGGGGGGCATTTCGAAAATCGACATGACACGAGTTTAACCCTTTCGCTCCGGGCCAATTAAATGCAATGCTAGATTTCGGTGCCAAATTTAGTTTCTTAAGTGAACAATTCAATTTTTTAATATTAAAAATTATGGATGTTACATAGGGGGGGGGCAAAAGAATTTTAGAAAGGCTAAGGTGGGGCACGGCACAAAAAAGGTAGCTAAGGTGGGGCATGGCAAAAAAAAGGTTGGGAAACACTGGTCTAGGCTATCTTTTAAATAAACATGGCTTTTATTTATCAAAAAACACTCAAAATTTATTCAAGTACACAATGAAAACCTATAATTATTGAATGCAATTGTGTAGACCTTTTCTTTTGGAAATATCGTAGAAGAAAAATTCTGATCGATTTCGATATGGGTAATACCATGTTTCCATCTCCCTGAAACCTCGAGATTTCGAGAGAGAGATTTCAAAGTGTTTCCATCTCCCTGCGAGATTTCATTTGACGTTTACAATTTTGAAAACTAGAAAATAAAATGAATTTTGAATGGAAATATTCCAAAAAATAATTCTTTTAGAGCATATTGAAAAAATTTATATATATTTTTGTGTCAAAGGAGACAAAATTCATGTTTGTTAAAATATTACAAAAAAAAACCAAATTCAAACACCGTGCAAAGGCGCGCAATTTAAATTATTGAAAAGGGTCGTCCATTTGGCAATTTTGATACTTGCCGAATAGCGCGGAATAAGTTTTCAGGGTTGACACAAAAATTTTACGAGATTTTGAAGGAGATTTCAATAAAATCTCGTTGAAATCTTGAGATTTTGAAATCCTTTATTTGTATGGGAAATCTAGTAGATTTGGATGTAGATTTGGCGGAATCTAGCAAAATCTCGAGATTTGAGGGAGATGGAAACATGGTATAAAAAAATTTAGTAAATTTTGTGGTATATCTATCGCAATTGTGATAAAATCTCACTATTGATCCAGAGGACGGAATTAATTGTTATAAGTTGTATGCAGAAATGTAAATCATGGGTGTCCACATGATTTCAGTTAGGGGGGTCACATAATTCTGGGAGATTAAAGATTTGAAACTATGATTTTACACAAAAATCAAGGCAAGCAAAGTTTCAAATTCATTAAAATGATGAGTAAGTTCTACATCTACATAGTAAAATAAATAGTTTACAATATTGAAGCACTTATAAGAAAAGAAAATATGAAAATACCAGCCTAAAATTAGTTCAACCACAACTTCCACTAAAGTTAATGAAAAACATATACAGTAAAACCTATATAAGGCGGAATCGCACGGGACAAGGAATTTTGACCGGCTTAGACAGGTTTCCGGCTTATAGGGGTTATTGATTAAGATTTTTTTTCGTTTATTCTGTTATTTAAAAATATAATTTTTAACAAAAAATAAATTGAAAATAAAAAAGGAACACTTTCCAATCCTTATATCCTAATCACAATACATATTTACATATGCTATTACAAAGCATGACAAAATTTCGAAATTTTTGTTTTGCGAGTTTTCTGGCTAGTAACTTTTAATTCAATTTTTGAAACCGATGCAAAAGCCCAAGCAAGCATCTTTTCATCCCCTTCGAAAGCTGCATAGTTTTTTATAACGTGGAAGGCATTCAAAGCTTGTTCAGCTGCAACCTCAGATTCTGCTTCTTCTACATTAGTGTCTTCGCTGATGAAATTTCAGTTGTTTTATCTCTCACATTAAAGTCCAAATTACTGTCGTCTGCTTCGGTGAGAAGAGATGCATCAATGTTGATATAATCAACAGCTGCTACATCATCAACGTCAATTGTCACAATGAATGGTCAAATTTCCGCACAGCTTACAGGCACAAATTCGCTATTTGGTTCTGCTCCAAAGCCACATTTTTTAAAGCAATTCATAACACAATTTTCAGGAATGCTGGATAACGGCTTTTCATTGACTGAGTGCGACTTGTGTATAATGCCTGCCAAAATTCTTCGAATGAAACGAGAAAAGTTAAAGAAAAAATATTCCTCAAAAAAAATCCGGCTTATACAAGTTATGCAAGTATACAAGTGGACTAAGCTGTGTCGCAAATTGATGTTCGGGTTTGCGTTGAGCAGGTTCCGGCTTGTGCAGGTTCATTGTGTATGAAAAATGGCTTGAAATTCACGGGACTTTGAAGAATGTTTGGCTTAGGCAGGTTTCCGGCTTATACAAGGTCCGGACAGGTTTCACTGTAGTAACTTAAAATCAGTCTATAGCCGATTTTCTGATGCCCTATGGTAGAAATGGGACAGAAAAACTGTCAAAACTAACATTATTTCAAAGTTTTTTCTTCATAACTTTGTTTCTTCTTTTCAAAATTTCTTCCAATTAGACCCTGATAGCATAAGTCCAATCTGTAAATTTTATTCAAATCGGTGTATTAGTTTTTAAAGTACGTCAAAAAAACTTTATAGAGAGGATTGTTTTCTCCTAGGATTATTTCTTTCTCCTTTATCCGTGAACCGTTGTGATTAAAATATAATATGGTATCGTCTATTTAGGTAGTTAACCTGCATAATTAATGTCAATCAAATTGATTCACAAATTTTCCGATTAAATCTAAAAAACCATAAACAAAAAAAACGACAAATCTTTCTGGTCACCCTGGTTTTTCGTTTATAACTTTGCTCTCCCTAGATCGATTTAGCTCAAATGCAACACGAAACCAACTCACATTGTAAATTTCATCGAAATCGGATAAAGCGTTTTTGAGTTATCTTGTATACGGACGGACGGACGGACATGCATAAATCGATATAACTTTTGATTCCCGACACAACCATACCATTAAAACCTTTCTAATAGAGTGACAAAACTAATATACCCTCTGGCAGTACCTACCATAGGGCATAACGAAGTCTCTATCGTCTCCTTCATAACAGAAAGTTGTCTAGAAATAAGAATAAAATAAATGTGCTGAAAGAGAGCGACTCGTTTCTAATATTTGCATCTTCCTTTTCAACCCATTGGTGTTGTTACTATTTCAACACCTGTTATTTAGGACCTGTATCAGCGAACTTCAGATTTGCATGCAACAACACAAATTATGTACCAAAATAATATCATCATTCATAGAATTATTAGAAATACATATATATATGTATATATATATGTATTTCTGATAATTCCATGAAAATTAATTTTAGATTTTCCATTATTTTCTGATATAAATTTTAAAATTAGCTAAGGCCTATTTTAAAACATGTTTTGATGATATTTCTATTGCCAACACGTTTCCATCAATCACTTACGAGTAGCAAGCGCATTGGAATACTAAAAATAATTCTGCGCTTCCTCTCATCCACTGATGCTGGGTGCACCAATCTAATATAAATTGAACATAATGTAATAAATAAAAAATTTAACTTTCAGTTTGGTATTGTTTTTTAGAATATGCATATGTGAAGACTTAAATGTGAGCCACTAAGTTGTTGACAGAAGGATGGTATTTTCTTGGACATTTTCATTAGATTTATTTCCCAGTATAATTTGGAAAGTGGTGCCTCCACAACTTTGCATAGTTTCTCTCTCTGTTTGGGCTGTTGCTCAGTCTTGTTGAAACCAAGGCGGAGATTTCTCGATAAAAAAATAATTGTAATGAAAAGGACTTCGTCAAGTATTCTCAATTATTAAGATAATCAATAACTTTCAATTTTTGATGAATAGAGGTAATGAATTAGTGCAAATATGTAAAGGAGCATACTGTTTATTGTGATACCAGGCTTCGCTCGTTCATCTCCTACAAGAATGTATAAATTTAAAAGGTCCTTCGCTCGCGACATTCCAACGTATAACCGTAGTAATTATATACAATATATTATACTGAGGTATAACTGACCATGTGAAAAACAACAGTCAAATCTAATCCCGTAACTTTAAGTGACTTAGCCTGCAATTTGTTAATGGTGATTGCGAAAACCAGCCGAACGGGAAATTGCAATCTTTTAAATGAAATCAAATGAAATCAATGGTATTTACGGAATCAAAAAGTGTTCTCCTTCATACGGTACTGTCAAAATGAGTCCCTCAATTCCATATGTATTCAAAGCCATCATAGCCACCATTGGATCCGTTCCACAAATTGGGTGCTCGTTCGCCTCTTCAGCAGTCTTATTGTTTCGTAATTCAGCTTGCCGCACACGTTTGTCCGCAAGCCGCTATTCCATTTCCTCAGTGCTCTCATTACTTCGCCTGACAGCATTTGCTCCACGTTCTTGTGACTCTCTTTTTTTTTGCGCATTTCCCTTTTTAATGAAAAGTTTTGAAAATAGAATAATCTGCTTCCGCTTGAGTTAGCTACAATAAAAAGCGTACTTCCACAATTTTGGTTTTCGAAACTGATTTCTTCTCACCTTTTACTTAGTGTTTGTTTCACCATGCCTCAAAACGTATTCATTTGTTATATTTTTGTAAAAAAAATATTTACAAACAATCTTTTTTTATTTAAAAAATAGCAAAAAAAACTTAATACCATATGATAATTGAGAAAAACTCGCGATGTGCTTGCAATCGCGGTATGCCCGCAGGGCCTCTAGGCTAATTGTGAGCACACGCTAAAACAAAGGCGCAGGCGTTTTAAAGAGGTTCAATATCTTCTAGCACAACAATTAATCTACATATCTAAATGAATTAATGTTATATGCAATATTTTTATTTCGTTTTCTTCAATAGCTATATTATTGCAAAATTCCAGGAATCTTTTGATTTATTTACGTATAGTTATATACGATCTCTTTCTGTTCCTTCGCTTTATTAAACTGTAAAAAGCCCACACTTATTTGTTATTATATTTACATTTTATACGAGAAAAAAAGGTTGGTTTCAAATTTTATTTAGAGAAAATCAGACGCATTGTACGCTGAATAAAATATTCCCTATAAAAATAGATATAGTTAAAGAAGTACTTCCTGATCTACATAAAAGCAGAGATAACATATGGTCTCCATTAGGAACTTTTGTTGCATGGAATATTGACAATAGAGATAGCATGCAATTGTTGCAGGCTATACTTTTTGCGATAATTCTTGGAATAGATGTGTCATTTGATGTTCAAAATGGCAGAAATTAAGTGGACGAAAGTATAAGTGATAAAATTAGTAATGTGGAATACAAATATTAAATTAATTCAATATCTAGGTTCCCTTCTAGTTGTTTTATATTTTTACATTTCAAGCTGTTCGAATTCTACAAATATTACAAGTAAATGAAAACACCTACGTAGTGGTTGATTTTCGAAAGACATTTCCATAATTCAAATTTAATTCAAATGAAATGTCCAACACGAAAAATTCAACATGCAAGATTTTGTGCAATAAAATATTTTTTTCAAGACAAAATTCCTAATGGGGACATAGGGTTAGCTCCAGATATGACTGCCTCTGTCAATGCCTTCTAGATATCTCATCAGGCCAGCATGTGGACGAAATTGTCAATATTTTCGCAGATAATCTATTACAGATGCTGCATTACAGAAGTTTTAAGTACAGCATAAGCGCGGTTATCCGGTATTCGGTTAACCGGAACACTAAAGCCTTAGTTATGTTAACGGAGAGTTATGAAACAGAGACGAGACGGCGCGGGAACTAAAAAAAGATATATGAAATTACTTCGACGATGTTATGTAGACGGAACGTTCGTAAAATTTGATTCAATTCAATTTGAGTCCTTTCCGTTTTATGGCATTTGTATTTATCGTAACGACTGTGCTCCTTTTCTTTCATACTGTGAATGAACTTTTGACTTCAATCAACTCGAAAAAATTATAAAAATGGATGGCGGGAATTTTGTTGTTTTCTAGATGCAATAATTGAAAGTAATATCATGGCATTGCATTGTATTGTATTGTATTGGAGGGGCACGTAGGCCTAACTGGCCCATTGTGCCTCCTTCTAAAAAGATTGGTTGGGAAACTAGGTCTCTTCCCCGAACCGCTTTGCCCTTCTAATGAATACCCACAATGGTTCTAAGGGTTTTACGCTCGAGTCCCATCAACATTCTCGTCCTTCGGCAGTCCGGCCCAATCAGTATCATTTTTGCTTGCCTACACTGATTTAGCCCTTTCCACCTCTGTTGGTGACGGAGGTTTAGTTGCTTACTGAGCTCCTGTTTGAGGCCCGAGTAGGTCCACCCTACCGAAGGTTGAGGACCGTAAAACCAAAAAATACCACTCTACGCCCCAGCATAAAAACATGCCATAAAAACATGGCCACCTGATTGCAGGAATGTTGCGTTTGGTAGTGAACCATCTCAGTTTTGCTTGGGTTGAACGAGAGGTTTTGTTCGTCACACCACACTTCTACAATTTTTAGTGCTGTCTGCATGAGACCGGCGACCGTGGATAAATCAATTCCTCGGATGGTGATACAAACATCGTCCGCGAATCCTAAAGCCGAATGTATATTGTCGTTTAAGTTGCGCAGTAGGGAGTCTACCAAGAGATTCCAAAGAGTCGTGGATAAGACCCCTCCTTGCGTAAAACCTTTTACTGCTTTCACTGTCACTTTCTCAGTTCCCAGTTCGGCAGAGGTCAATCTGCACTTCAGCATATTCATAATCCACCTTACTACTATTGCTTGGTGAATATTCCTAGCTCCAAGTGCAGCCTCAATCGATTGAAAAGTGGGATTGTCACAGGCCCCCCGATATCCAGGAAGACAGTCAAAGCGAAGAACTTATGGTCCAGCGCATCTTGTGCCATCCCCACTAGCTTTAACAAGGCCGTCTCAGTGGATTTCCCCCTTTGGTAGGCGTGCTGGCTGTCATGCAGTGGAAAGTTCACCAGAGAGGTTCCCTTTAAATACACATCTACCATCTACCAGCATACAGGTGGTCAATAATGACCCCAATACCTTTTTGAATACGTATAGGGTAAATACCATCCGGGCCAGGTGATTTATAGGGATCAAGTTTTTAAAGCCCACATTATTTTTTTCCTTGTAACCACCTTGGCCGCTTCCTCACGTGAGGGCCTGATGTTGTTGCATATAGCCACTTCCACCTCTTCCTCAGACAAGAAGCCAGGAAAGTGCGCTTTTACAAGTACATCGAGAGTCTCTCTTTTCGAGGTAGTGTAAGTGCCATCGTCTTTCTTTAGCACATCCAGCTTGGCGTGCCTATCACCTGCAAGGGCTCTATGCAGCCTTGCTGTAGCATGGACATCCTGGAAACTCTCGCAAAACTTACGACTCTCGCAATACTTACGCCATTGAAGACTTTTTACCTTGCGAATAGCCTTTTTGAACTCCTTGTGCACCATTTGGTGAGCGACCCAGTCATTTTCAGAGTGAGTTTTCATAGCCCTGCTGAAGAGTCGTCTTGTCTTACACCGGAGCTGTGAAAGATTGGGGTTCCACCATTTAACTGGTTTCACTCCTATCCATTCCTTTTCGGGGCAAGACAGGGAGAATGCTTCAGTCATTGCTTCCCGAAGCTCTGTTGCAACTACTTCGATTCCCCTGCTGTTCTTTATTTTCCTCGCCAGGCTTGGCAGGAGTTTGAACAGGATCGTCTCATAGTGCTCCCAATCTGTTATCTTGGGATCTCTAAACTTTCTCTTCTCCATAGAGTCCATCACCATGTTAAAGGTTATGTATCTGTGTTCAGAGGCAGTTTCTTCCCTCAGAACTTTCCAATCGTTCACAAGTCCACTTGACGTGGCCGTTGCTAGAGAAATGTCTATCACCTCTCTTCTGTTTGAAGTTACAAAAGTTGGTTCATCGCCATTATTCAGAATGTCCAGTTCTGAGGTTATAGCATATTCCAGTAGAGCTTCACCTCGAGGGTTTGTGTTTGTACTACCCCATACTTCGTTGTGTGAATTTGCATCCACAGCAGCAATTAAGGGTAGCTTGTGCTTCCTGGAATATTCGACCACATTCTTTAACGCATCCTTTGGGGCATTACAGAAGGGTTGTATGGTAGGTATGCAGATACAAAGATGATGCATACCTTCCTCCTGCCCCTCATTACCGTTACCGTCACTGTTGCGCAGTCTTCTGAACTGTACTCGGTTAATAGGCATGCATCAATGCTTGGAGACACAACAATGCAGGTACGGGGGCGCCCGGTGGCATGTACAAAAATGCCACCAGTCATACGCCATATCCTGTCACCATAAATATTGCACTATATTTCACGAGTTAGAATATTTGATGATTCATGAAATCATCAAATATTCTATGAAACAAGAAAAAAATAACTAACACAAAAACATTGTCACAAACAAAACAATAATTCTCAGAAATATTCACAATACAAGAGCTTTCGAGAAATATTGCCATCTAGTTTTTAGAAAGCCAACGACCAGACTTTTCGAGAAATTTCCCGAGACACACCAATTTGCTATAAAAGCAGCCGAAGATTGAGTCCGAAAATCAATCTTAATCAGACAGTTGAAGTCTAAATTTCATCCGAGATTAAAAACAAAGATTTGAAACGTGATTATTTGTGGAAAGCGATTACAAGGGCGATTTGTGATCAATTATTAAAATAGTGATTGTGTATTTTTATAAACTGTGATAAATAATTTGTAATAATTAAATTATTGAAAAGACAAATATTTTTAAGACTAATTGTAACGCATAAATAATTATAAATAAACTTTATACACTAAATTCACATAAATAAAAAGTGTTATCATTTTAATAACATCGAACCACGTCACAATATGTACAAGTATATGGTTCTTGGACCAGACATATGTCTGTTTGCTTGGAAAAACACTGGATTCATCTATTCCTAGTAGTATCCAAAAATGTATTGAAATACCTGCAAATAGTTCATCTCTTTTTCTTCATCCAACGGAACCGGAAGAAAGCTAATTCAGCACCTGGTAAGGATGGAATTACTGTGTCAGATATGAAATTGATTTTGATAGGAAATAAATTGACACTTAATAAGAGTAAAACCAAATAGATAATTTTCAAACAAGTCACTAAAATTAACATAAATATTAACATATCCTTGGATAACACGCTAATTGAAAGAGTAAAGCAAATCAAATATCTTGACCTAATGGTTAATGAACATCTGAAATGGAATGATCATGTTGAGGTAATCTAACCTAATATTATAAAGAGGTTTGAATTTTTGTATGGATGTTTGTAACGAATAAACTCAAAAACTACTGGACTAATTTCAAAAATCCTTTCACCATTAGAATGCTACATTATCCATTAGTAACACAGGCTATATTTATTACTGAAAAAATTAGGGATCCCTACTAAACCTTAAATAATTTTTATTTTTATATGTTTGTAACGAATAAACTCAAAAACTACTGGACTGATTTCAAAAATTATTTCACCATTAGAATGCTACGTTATCCCTGAGTAACATAGGCTATATTTATTGCTAGAAAAAATTAGGGATCCCTACAAAAACTTAAATAATTTGTATTTTTGTATGTCTGTAACGAATAAACTCAAAAACTACTGGACCGATTTCAAAAATCCTTTGACCATTAGAATGCTACGTTATCCCTGAGTAACATAGGCTCTATTTATTGCTAGAAAAAATTAGGGATCCCTACGAAAACTTAAATAATTTGCATTTTTGTATGTCTGTAACGAATAAACTCAAAAACTACTGGACCGATTTCAAAAATTCTTTCACCATTAGAATGCTACATTATCCCTGAGTAACATAGGCTAATAATGTAATCTATAGAAATATTATAGAGACGACAGATTTGTTCCGCATACATCTGTATCCAATGATCCTCACATTCATGTCTGTCGCGTCTAATATTCTCTGTAGTCTAACTTCATGCGCAGAGACCCTTCTAATGTTTAAAAAATAAATGTCCAGCCGTGCGAAGCCGGGACGGGCCACTTCTCTCCTATAAAATAGCTCCCCTGTTGACAACTATCAAAAGAACAGACCTGCATATACCATTATCAACAAAAGTACACTCTCAATGGTATACAGAGGTGGACGTAAGTATTTTTACTCTTGAAATTTTTTGGAAAGCGTTTCTTTGCATGCCGATTTTATTGGGTTGTAATTAGAATTTACAACACCTTTTCTTGGAGATATAGCAATGATATGTCCAAAATTCAATACCAAGAAAAGGGGCAAAAAGGCGTGGAGGTTTTTAATACACGGCAGTATAAACTTTTATGGGGATGCGGCATAAGTATTTTTACAAACAATACAAGTGCCGGAAATCTTGCGTTTTGGTTAGTATGGTCCGTTTACTTGCAGATAATGATAAAATTATTTTTTAATATTTAATCTTACGGTTTAAAAATTTTCTTTGTCAAAACTTTCAAAATGATGAAAATAAGAGAAATCAATATGGAAAACCGTGCGACCATTGCAACGAAGTGTGAGTGTAGAATTTCTGCTATTAAAACTGCGAAAACTTATCAAATTTCACGCTAGACTGTTTGTCTACTAACAAGGAAAAAGAATGAGTTAGGAACACCTGAAAACACCGAAAGAATTCGCAGAAATGGAGTAATAACTGAGACGAAGGCAGGCATCTCGATCGTTTTATTCAAAAAAAACCCATCTATTGCTCCATATAAACTAGCAGTAAATTTAAATTAGGTGGTTGGAAGAAACATTAGTGACTGGAGGATACGTAGAAGATGCACCGAAGCCGGATTAAAAACTCACGTTGTCCGAAATATTCCATAAACCTTCTCTGAAGAGCATAAGGACAAGCCTGTGGAGTTTTGAAGGATTCCAAAAACGCTGTAATTTTTTTGTTTATTGGTCGGTTTTATTACAATTTATGGGAATGATAATTTATAATACATAGTTAATTTTACAATTATTCGAATGGTATGTAACCGCCTTTTGCCTTAACCAGTTTCAATCTCTTTTTAAACCATGCACGCGAAGCTCGCACGATGTCTTGGTTTAACCGGTTCCATTCACCCTGTTTTCTTGTGACTCTCAAATGCTTTGAATTATCATCGGAACGTCTCTTTAACCAAACACGATTCTTATGTTTGTTGAGAAATTGCTCAATGCAGAATGTTTTCACAGCCGAAAATACCAAATTTGGTAAATCACCATGAGCGAGCGTACGAAGTAATTGAATCACCAATTTTGAAAAGGGCTCATGTCAGTTTTTTCAAATTGTTCAGGAGACATAAACAACTCAATTTCTGCCAAACTGTATGGAATTTAAGACCGCAAATTTTTTGGAAAATGCTAACCATTGGACTGCATCATAACATTATTGAAATGGTTTTCTTTATTATAAGACTCCTGAAAAAAACAAAAAACTAAATTGATTGAAGAACGCAGGTGGTTTTAGTAATAAAATGGCAAATAAAGAATGCTTATCATAAGATAGTCAGTTTATTAATCAGAAAGCATCATTGTCACAATCATTGTACGAGTGACCTCTTTGCCGAAAATAAAGAAAAACTTTAAACTTTCAACTGACTGATTGTTTTTGTTTTGTCCCGGATATTCGTCGCAGAATAAGTCCAACTACGTTATTTCTTCAGAGAAATTTTCACGAATATAATCATTTAAACATGATGCCACTTCGTTGGGTCCTTTGACGGCTTGACTCTTGTGGTAGGAGTAGAAAAGTGCTTTCGCCGTTTTCATATTATCCACCCAAAATTCATAGTTGGCGGAAATAAAATACTTTCTGGACGGGCAGAACTGGCAGTGGGAAATTCTGTATATAATCAAATTCCAAACCCATGACAGTGTTACCAACCACTTGAGATTTTTCAGTGATTTCTTTGATTTTAGAATAAAATTTGGATGCCCTTCTGAACTATTAGTTAATTATTTAACTATTAGTTAATTGCTTAATTATTAGTTAATTTCTTGGCATTTTGAGCACACGTCAATTTGTGGTCTTGCAAATGACAAATTAAAATTGACTTTGAAATAGTTCACATAAGCTAGATGTCTTCAATTAATTTCCAAAAGGTCTTGTCGCGAGCTTACCATCTCACTACAAAAAGTACTTATTACGGCCGATGAAAAATGGATCATGTACGACAATATTGTATGGAAAAGATCATGGTCAAAGCAAGGTCGTCGAACAAAATGGCACATACAGTAAAACCTGTATAAGGCGGAATCGCACGGGACCAGGAATTTTGTCCGGCTTAGACAGGTTTCCGGCTTATAGGGGTTAATGATTTTTTCGTTTATTCTTTTATTTAAAAATATAATTTTTTACAAAAAATAAATTGAAAATAAAAAAGGGATACTTTCCAATCGTTATATCCTACTCACAATACATATTTACATATGCTATTACAAAGCATGAAAAAATTCAGAAATTTTTTGGCTAGCAACTTTTAATTCAATTTTTGAAACCGATGCAAAAGCCCAAGCAAGCATCTTTTCATCCCCTTGAAAAGCTGCATAGTTTTTTATAACGTGGCAGGCATTCAAAGCTTGTTCAGCTGCAACCTCAGATTCTGCTTCTTCTACATTAGTGTCTTCATCTGATGAAATTTCAGTTGTTTTATCGCTCACATTAAAGTCCAAATTAATGTCTTCTACTTCGGTGAGAAGTTGATATAATCAACAGCTGGTAAAATTTCCGCACAGCTTACAGGCACAAATTCGCTATTTGGTTCTGCTCCAAAGCCACATTTTTTAAAGCAATTCATAACATAAATTTCAGGAATGCTGGATAACGGCTTTTCATTGACTGAGTGCGACTTGTGTATAATGCCTCCCAAAATCCTTCGAATGAAACGAGAAAAGTTAAAGAAAAAAATATTACTCAAAAAAAAAAATCCGGCTTATACAAGTTATACAAGTATACAAGTGGACTGAGTTGTGTCGCAAATTGATGTTCGGGTTTGCGTTGAGCAGGTTCCGGCTTATGCAGGTTCATTGTGTATGAAAAATGGCTTGAAATTCACGGGACTTTGGAGAATGTTCGGCTTAGGCAGGTTTCCGGCTTATACAAGGTCTGGTTTAGACATGTGTATTTGACTGTATTTGATTTAATAAACAATATTTAAAATATGAAAAAGCATATTTAAGTTTTTGCGCTAAAATGCGAAGAAATTTTGTAACTGTGGGGTTTACATACAATTAATTAATTAAAAGGGTTTTACGAAAAAAAAGCAAATCCCCAGATGATCTTTGCAGCATATCTTCTTCCTTGCGAGGAGAAGATATGAGATGGTGCAGCAAATGTGAGAAACTAAAGGCTGCATGCCTAGCTGAGTTGCACTAACTAGCTCACCGGAGGGGTGGGTCGTTACTCACCACCATCTACGATCGCGTTAACACATAATTATTATATGCGTGCAAAGGTTTTTCAATGTCGTTAAGACTTTAAAGTGATAGCATAAGCTATCAAGCAAGGAAGATTCGGATATGGGGAAAACAACCGAATAATGTAGGGTTCGTTAGTTTTATGGTCACCGAAACTTGACCAACCGTTCGCGAAAGCCTTGCGAGGCATGTCGGGGCCAATTGGCTGAGATGTTACGCCAATTGGTCTTAGTTGGGGCACGTCCCACCCTATTGAACCAACAGCAGAATGCTAGTCCCCATTGACCATAACCGCCCCTATAAATGGTTATGGTCCCTTTGCTGTCTTAGGTTTCCTTCAGCCAATCGTCTCACTCACTTTATCTACTCACTCATGGTTTTTGTACTTACTCGACTTTCATCTGAAAATAGTTTAAAGAATTAATAAGAGATTCCATATTTGTTTAAAAAAAAATTTTTTTTCTGTTTTATTTCCATAAAAGTTCCCTAATTCACAAGGCTGAATGAATATAAAAAAAATTAAATTCCAGAGAACATATGTACTTAAATTTTCTTTTTCTTAAATTTTTGAAGCTTCTTTATTGATACATAACAGGTCAATTGAAAAGTCCCCGGCCTACCATAGTAAAACACATTTTTTTGGCAAAATTCGTTTTCTTTATTCAACATAATTCCTTTCAATGGTGATACACGGATTATAGTGACCCTTCAACTTTTCGATACCATTTTTGTAGTACGATTTGTCCTTTGCTTCAAAATAGGCCTCAGTTTCGGCGATCACCTCTTCATTCGACGAAAATTTCTTCCCAGCAAGCATTCTTTTGAGATCTGAGAACAGGAAATAGTCGCTGGGGGCCAGATCTGGAGAATACGGTGGATGCGGAAGCAATTCGAAGCCCAATTCATGGATTTTTGCCATCGTTTTCACTGACTTGTGACACGGTGCATTGTCTTGGTGAAGCAGCACTTTCTTTTTCTTCAAATGAGGTCGTTTTTCGGCGATTTCGTCCTTCAAACGGTCGAATAACGCTATGTAATAGTCGCTGTTGATGGTCCTTCCTTGTTCAAGGTAGTCAATGAAAATTATTGCGCATCCCAAAATACAGACGCCATAACCTTGCCAGCCGACTGTTGCGTTTTTCCACGCTTTGGAGCGGGTTCATCGTGTGCAGTCCACTCGGATGACTGTCGATTGGACTCCGGAGTGAAATGATGGAGCCATGTTTCATCCATTGTCACATATCGACGCAAAAACTCGGGTTTATTACGCTTGATCATCTCCAAACACTGCTCCGAATCATCAACTCGTCGTTGTTTTTGGTCAAAAGTGAGCTCGCGCGGCACCCACTTCGCACAGAGCTTTCTCATACCCAAATATTCGTGAATGATATGATGTACACGTTCAGTTGATATCTTTAGAGTGCCTGCTACTTCATTCAATTTCAATTTACGGTCATTCAAAATCATTTTGTGGATTTTTTTAATGTTTTCGTCGGTAACAACCTCTTTTGGGCGTCCACTGCGTTCACCGTCTTCGGTGCTCATTTCACCACGTCTAAACTTAGCATACCAATCCTTGATGGTTGATTTTCCTGGGGCAGTGTCCGGAAACTCGTCACCAAGCCAAGTTTTTGCTTCAACTGTATTTTTTTCCTTCAAAAAGCAATATTTTATCAACACGCGAAATTCATTTTTATCCATTTTCTTCACAATAACAAAAGTTGCTTCACTCAAAATGCTATAATTCACAAACTAATGATACGACAGTTGTCAAATTTATACACACGTCTTTTGAAGGTTAGGGCTAACTAAAAATCATATGGATTTAATTCTAGTACCGCCATCTATGTGCCAGGCCGGGGACTTGTCAATTGGCCTGTTACATAATTTCTTTGATTTTGAATTTCCTTATCCCAAAAGTAGGCTTATCCTCAAACTTCGAGTTATATAATGACTTAAAATTTACGTATAGGAACACCTCCAAAACAATATTATTTATTTTGTTGAAATAAGAGCCGATTTAAATAGCCCAATTTCTTTTCTTTCTTTCAAATAAAACAAAATTTAATTTTTCTTATGTCCTAACTTCGTTACATTCGTACTAAACTATTGAATGAATTTCTCCCAATCATGAGTGCCGATTCTTTCAAGCTTTCTTTGTTTTCGAAAAAGAATTTAAATCAATATAAAAAGAACTCACCAAGATCCTGGAGGCCTCCCCTTTCGCATCTGTTCAATGAAGAATTATTAGAAAAATATTTTAAAAATTCCTCTTTTCTCTTTAACTTCTATTTTCCGTTTTCCGGTCAAGGAGAAATTCTTCCGTACATTATCGTTTTCAATAATTTGAGCCATCAATTGATGACATTTTATGTGATTTTTTCCCTATTCTAAGATCAAAATTTTCGCTTCCTTCCTATGTTTTATTTGAAATTTATTAATAAATTTTCTTTTTCTTTAATTTAATTTTAAGATAAGAATTAATTTGACAAACCAAAAAAAATATTTTGTACTAGATACTCCTACCCTTGAAAACACAAAAAATTTCATAATTATTCTCATTCATGAAGACGCCAGATTAAATAAGTCATCGAAAGACAGCTGGATTCTCTCCTCAAAATTCTTCCCCTTTGGACACAATTTCCATACAAAAGATATGTAGGTTATGAAGAAAAGAAACTGGATCATGTGCTGTTTGGACATGCCAAAAAAAATTTCCTTTTTCCACAAAAAAATTGAGTAGATCGACTAATTGGACCTTTTCCACGGAATTATTAAATAATTATAGTAAAACCCAACCACGATGTCACAGATTCACAGCGACTTTAAGATGACTCCTCGTGGTGTCACTGAATCCATTTTTGATTTCCTTACAAATCCCAAGATTTCGTTTCCTCGGTTTTTTTTCTTTTTTTTTTTGTTACGATGGTTTTTAAATAGCACGTAACTTTTCCTACCGGATTGTTTTTTTCTTTTTATTGATTTATTTTTTTTCAATTTCTTCTTAATAAATTTCGGGTTTGATTATTATTTTTTTTTTTTTTCCTCAAATCAATTTAACACAGTCTACGATAAATTAAAAAGGTATGAAGAACCATAACTACAAAACAATTTATATCCGAATTTTTAATATAACTTGGTTGATTTTTTTGTTTTGTTTTGTTTTTTTATATTTCTTTTTCCCATCTTTCCTCTTCGGATTATTCCAGAGTACTCCCCAGAAAAAACTCGACTGACACTTGCTTCCGTTCTTTTCTTCCATCGTTTTCTTTCTTCTTTATTCTTTCTCTCTCTCTCTCTCTTCACCAACGGAAATTGATGTCTCCATCTATCACTGAGATCACTTGATATATTTTAAAATTTGAATGCGGTAGATGGCAATCAAGTTAGGAAGGAGAAAACGCTATTTAAACTTAAAATTTCGCCATGTAGGCTGTAAGGAGGTTTCACGTAGAAACTCCAAACTGTCGACCGTCAAAATAATTCTGATCCATCAACAGTTTTTTTGTTCCCACGCGTTACAATTTTTTCCACAAACCAATATTTTAACGTTTTAATTATTTTGGATTTAAATTAAAATTTAAAATTTACGATAAATATTGTATGAGTGATAGTGGTTAGAATTGGGAATATTGATCATTGGGAAGTGCCCATACAAATTTTAGTTTCGAATGATATAACAGGTTGAATCCTTTAAAGATTGATATCTGAATACAGGAATTCCAATATTGATAGAAATAAGGTTTTAAATGAAAAATTATTCGTCGCACATATCGATGAAAGCATACTCGTACTAAATTCGAATTAATTTTTTTTAGAACTTTTAAATGAAATCCCAAAAGATGAAAAAATAGAACAAGAAAATTTTGGAAAGTTTGTAACGCCTTGAAATCTAAGTTTAAATTTCTTTTGACGTCGCGCTGTGTACGAAATACAAAGTGATGAGTTCACCATAATATTTTTAACACAAAAATAATTGGTTTTCTTTTATTTTTTTCCTCCTTGGCATGTCAAAACGTTACATTTTCTGTACAAATGCCGTCGACATTTGAATCAATAATAAATAAAACTCGGTCAAGTTTACAATTCCATTTGTTTTTCTTAATGTATTAAATGTTTAGTTATTTTTTTATTTAATTTAAAATATTTTGGTAAACGTATTTAAGGCGAATTTTCATTGTGATGTTGTTTGAGTTTTTCGAAAATACAAAAAAAGTCTGAACGTTTTCGAACCATAAAATAATATACATAATTATTTGCCAAAAATTTTGGGTTGTTGACCACGCCATTTTTTTTTTTGGATTTTTCGTGTTTATGCTGTATTCATTGCATAGAAGTCATACGTTGAGTTGCTGAATCATCTACGGTCAGATGCAACTGTTTTTTTCTATAAGGATACTTATTTCTTAAAAATCGAAAATGCTAGAAGATAAAAATTGCCATTTTAATTCTCCTTTAAAAAAAAGCATGTTTTTAGCATTTTCCAAAACTACAGATAAGGAGATAAAAAGTCCAGTAAAACTTTTTATGAGGATACCTTCTGTAAAAGTGTTTTCTCAGAAACGTTTTCAATTATTGTTGCCACAAGATAATTTAATTCAAAACTTAATCAAATTTAAGTCAGACTCTAATACAGGCTTGTCCAACTCGCAACCCGCGGGTCGCATGTGGCCCAAAAAAAAATTATAGATTTACAAACTTTATGACACTGGGACTAAAAATATCTCTAATAATTTTACAAATACAATTTTTATATGATGTTAATATGTACACTAACAATGAATTTTGAATTTAACACGTTCTTTAACAATGAGAGATTCATAAAATCATTCTGAAATACTAGGTGGTTCAGTCTGGGGCTGACACATAGATGGCACCACTAGCATCAAATTGATATTATTTTTAATATATGCCATCAGACGATAACTGAAAAAATTATAGTCATTTTGAGCCAGTATTGATAAAACATTGTTTTTGATGGGGAAAACACCGCTCAAATCAAACAATGGCTTGATAAATATGACTGGGAATCTTCTCCATCGATACGAATGGTTGAGAAGTGAATTGGTGAATTTAAATGTGGTCGCAGGAAGAAATATCTAATAAAATCCATGATACATATCCATATACATTTATTTGGAACATCTTACATGAAAATTTACAGGTGAAAAAGCTATTCAAAAAAAGAGTTCCGCGTTCGTTAATAATTGATCACAAACGTTAAAGTCGCCACTTCAAAAGAAAATGTGCAGGTGTTAAATTACGTAGGGGACTACATCCACTGTATTCTCGAGATAAGCCCTCCAGCGACTATTATCTATTTCGAAACTTCAAAACGGAAAAAGATTTGCATTAAATGAAGAAGTTGTATTCGAAACTAAAGGCCAATCTCCACACAGCCGACATCCTATTCTGACGAGAAAAATCGGAAAAGTAAAAAGAGATGGACTTTTGCAATTTTCGCTAGGATTGACCGAATAAAAACATCACGGTCTCTCCCCACACAATTTATAATATTATGGGAAATTTAAGAACATTCCCTTCCATTTTATAGTGTGACGTGCTACCCGATCGGTTCGATGTTATTAAAATGATAACACTTTTTATTTATGTGAATTTTAGTGTATAACTTTATTTATAATTATTTCTGCTTTAACAATTAGTCTTAAAAATATTTGTCCTTCAATAATTAATTATTAGAATTAATTTATCACAGTTTATTTTAAAAATACACAATTTCAATAATTCATCACAATTATTACTTTTAAATTCAAAGTCTCTGTCCTGCTCTTGGCTTAATATTTGAAACACACGATCTGAATTTCTAATGTCAATTGATTCTTAGACTCAATCCTCAGCTGCTTTTATACCTAATTGGTGTGTGTGTATCTGGAGAGGGCTGGAAAAGTCTAGACTTTCGCTGGCTTTTGTATACTAGATGGAAACTTCTCGAAAGCTCTACAAATTTTAAATATTTCCAGGAATTGTTTGTTTTTGACAATGTTTTGTTTACGTTATTCGGAGAAGTGTATTGTATTGTCTCGGTCGTGTAAACAATTTAATTTGGTGCTTTCTGGAAATATTTTGATTTTCTTTTATTTAATAAATAAATCAGAATATTTCCAGAAATTTCTAGTGCATTTTTTTTTGTTTTTGTTTAGTGTTTAGTGAAATAGGAAAATGTAGTACGGAATTGTGTTTTCAGACTTTATCATAAGGCTTAAATTCCTATCATATCTAAAAACAAGCTATAGTGCAAAACGACGAAACTTCTATACGTATGTTCAAATCACGTTACCTTCCGAAAGCCTTTCTAAAAGAAAGCTATATGAATATGGGAATTCAGAGTGAACGAAGTCCTTAGTTAACCACAACATTTGTTGTGATATACAGATAGACAGACATTGGATAAAAATGATTGCAAACCATTTAGAATCTTATAAAACGTGGAGATTTGCAAAACAAATTTTTTTATTTTTTATATACTTCGTATAGAAGTTAAAAATTTAACTTGCGTATTTCATCACTAAACCATAAAAATCAATTCGTCATAGAAAAACTTCCTATAAGAAAATTTGGTAGTGTGCAACGATATCGTGTATGATTATTGTCAGAGTATGCAAATGCAGATGAAAAGCCATAAATCAGATGAACAGGTTTATCTGCGTTTGAGGGGAATCATCTGGCAGATGAAGAATCAGATGGGGAAATTATAACTGCAGAAGATGATAAAATTCGTAGGATGATTGTTTCTTCCTTTCTGTTTAACGAAATTTTGCATAAGTGCATCCCATACTTTTATCAGAATAGGATGTCGGCTGTGTGGAGATTGGCCTTAAGGCGAATTTTGCAGATTTTCAATCGTATTATACGAAAGGTGTATGGTACCCAAGGTACCGATTGAATGAGAAATCTAAAATTCGTAAAATGAAATTCTTTTCTTTATGACAAAATAAAATTAAATGCATATTTATTAAATTGAAATTATACACGCCTTCTTTTTGAAAAATAAAATAAACTAAGGCTACATGATCAAATATAATTTTTACTAATAATAATAGCTGAGTGGAAACATCCCGCCCACCTTGAAACACTGATTTCAAATATTGCAAATAAAATATGTTAATATTTGTTATTCTGATGAAAGTAAAATACAAAATCGGTCAATCCAAGACGCCATTTTTTGTCCGAACACTTGCCTCACGTACTAAGCCATCTTTACCAGCTATACTCTTCGCAATGCGATCCATTAACCATCTAGATGGAGGTAGATTTTCTTCTTTAATTAATACTAGGTCATTAACCCTCATATTGACTTTCCAATTCGCCCATTTTTGCGTTTTATAAGGTTACAGATGTATTCTAAACTCCATCTTTTCCAAAATTGTTGTTTGAGGCGCTGCAAGTGTTGCCATCGTGATGAATACGATATATTTTCATCGCCTAAATTTTCTTGCGGAGATAAAAGTAAAGCACCTTGTGTAAGAAAGTGACCTGGTGTTAGAGCTTCCATGTCTACAGGATCCGGTGATTTAGGAGAAATAGGCCGTGAATTTAAAATAGCTTCGACTTGACATAAAAAAGTAGAGAATTCTTCATATGTCAATAATGATTCACCTAGAACTCGTTTGATGTGGTATTTTACGGACTTTACCCCAGCTTCCCAAATTACACCAAAGTTGAACATGCAGGAATGAAATGCCATTTAATTTCATTATTTTGAAGTTCCTTTGATATTAGCTCGCAATTCTGCATCAAAAACTTTTGAAATTCTGTGATTTTCCTAGCAGCCCCGACAAAATTTCTACTGTTGTCACTGTATATATTTAAAAAACGACTTCTGCGGCCGGCCCATCAAGCGATTTAAAGCTCCTAGAAATGCATCTCTAGATAGGTCAGAAATGATTTCAAGATGTAAAGCTCTTTTAGCTCTTTTATATATGCCTTCAGTTGTTTAGCACCACGACCATTCCTAGTTCGTATCTGAAATGGACCAGCATAATCTGTTCGAGTGTTGGTAAATGGACGACATGGTTGTAATCTGTAACCTGGTAGATTACCCATTTGCTGGTTCCCACCTTCAGCTCGATAGCGAATACAACGTGTACATTTTTTTAAACCAATTATCCAGTATTTTAAATGAATGATGTTTAACATTAATTGTTGACCTGCATGAAGATATTTGATGCGTGTGTCGTATATTATAAGTTCTGCTTTCGTATTCTTCGGCACAATAATTGGATGTTGTTGGTTGTGACTAATATTTGCCATTTGTATTCCGCCACCTACACGTAAAATCCCGAGTTCGTCTAAGAAAGGGCTAAGAGAAATTAATTTACTTTTAGACAGTAGAACCTTCCCCTTGCGTAGCATTTCTAAGTCCTTGTAACATTCTGTAGTTTGCGTAAATTTGATAATTGTATGCAGTGCATTTTGAAGTTCTGATACCTTCAACCTTTCAGGTACTTTGTATTTGGTTTACAACACGTAATAAAGCGAAAAATCCAAGCAATTGTTCTTTGAAGTTGTGTTAAAGTTGAATACCGAGCAAGAAAAATAGATATAATATTTGTGGTTTCATTTGAATGTTCTGCGGTAATATGAAGACTAACAATTTTTCTTTCCAAATCAGTTTTTAAATTTGAAGATCCTGAATTGACTGTATTAAAATTTCTGTCCCGTAAACAAGAGGGTCCCTTCTGTTGTGTAATAAAGCCTTACCTGATGACTCTCGTGGCTTTCTCCGGGAAATTGGTTAGTGGAAATTGCTAGAGTTTACCTTAGAGAAGAAAGAAGAATAGCGATGTAGCTCGATTTCGGATAGATCCGTGTATTAGGTGATGGATCGCTTTATTATTTATAGGGGTTAATGAAAATAGGACTTAAATGAACTGCTTTTAGTTAAATGTTTGAAGTTTATCCGGTATTCACTTGGTTGAATTCACTTTGAACGAAAAAAATAAATAAATGCACTTTCTCCTTTTTTTTTAACACAATTTATTTTATTATCTTTTGTTTTCCTTTTTCGTTTTACAAAATTCTTTTATTATTTTTTATTTCATTTATAAAACTTCTAAATCAATTTGACACAAAACTATTTCTTATTTCTTCTTCTCGCGTACCGACTGCGGGCTCATTAAATTATTGGCTACTAATAACTTTTTTCCGAATTTTTCTTTCGACCTTTATAGTACGAGAAATTTCCACCTTGCACTTAGTTTTCCTATTTTAGGTCACAGAACGATTGCTAGAGTTGCGCCATCGCCCTGATTTACTTTTCTTTTTGGAAAAATACCGAATTATTGATTTCGTAATTTATGCCAATAAATCATATATTACGAAATCAATCACCCTTGTTCTGTTTTACGGTGTTAGGTGAGTAAACGTAACGCGTTCGATTCGATTCGCAACGTGATCAGTGTTCTGGAAAACGACGTTTCCTATTAAAAAAAAACGGCAATCATCGCATGTCAAAAATCAACTGGTTGTGCTTGTTTTTTGATTGTCAAAGATTTCAGTGAAAATAGAAAAAAATAAAATGGATTTTATGCTTCCAATATACTTGGAATTAATGAGACAGTAGGAGATAAATTTATTACGAAGGGAAAAATGTATTTTGAGGGATTCATCTAACATAATGGACCTTAGTGACGAAGCGTAAGTATATAGAAAGAGTGCGAATTTTCAATATATTTATTTATTATTTTCTGCTTAGTTTGACAAAGGATTTTCGGCTAACAAAACAGCCTTTCAATATGTTTTAAACATATTAGAGGAGGGTCTGAATCCAACATCGCGCTTCTCAGTTCTTTCTCCACAAATAAAATTAGCTGCATGTCTAAGATTTTTTGCAGAAGGAAGCTACCAGGAAGGTGTAGCAAACGATTTGCATGTTGCTATCGGGCGGTCAACATTTAGTAAAGTGCTTACAGAAGTTTTAAATGTTTTGGAGGAAAAATTATGTCCACGTTGGATTGGGCTTGAAATGACTCCAGACGAAAAAAGCAGTGCCAAACTAGATTTCTTCCAAAGGGGTGGAATTCCGGGCGTAATTGGGTGCATCGACGGTACTCATATAAGAGTACAGACGCCTTCACTTGGAATTAGACACCTGTACCATAATAGAAAAGGATTTTACAGCCTGAATGCTATGATCGTAAGTTTTTTTAAAATACATTTCTTTTATAATGACAGCACAAATTACAAGTAAACGTACAATATTTTTGTATATATAGATTTTCGACAACAAAATGAAGATAAGAGCTGTAAATGCAAAATTCTCTGAAGTGCAACTTGATTCACATGTGTGGAATGCAAGTTTTGCTCGATCTTACTTCGATTTGAATTTCAGAAATGGTGACAAGAATAGCCATCTCTTAGGTAATCAATTTCATTGTAAACACAGCGATGTTACCAATCGTTTATTTTGTTAGGTGATGCTGGGTATCCTTTAGAGCCGTGGTTGCTCACTCCGTATCGAACTCCCCAATCTTCTAGTCCTCAAAGCAGATTTAATAAACAACACAGTAAATGCCGCAATATCATCGAAAGGATGATTGGGGTATTAAAAAACCGTTTCCTGTGCCTTTTGGGAGTCAGAGGTTTGCACTACACTACAGAAAAGTCCGCAAAAATACTCAACGTTTGTTGTGCATTACACAACATTTGCCTGCATTATCAAATATCTAATGAGGAATTCCAAGAATATTCAGACTTTTCGGAAACTAACGAAGATGCGAAGGTGACAACGATGGCGACAATAATCATCGAAATTATTTACAAGAAGCTCGCACAATTCGAGATAGAATCATGCATTCTTTGTCTTTAAAAAAAAAATCTAAATTTTATAAATACATGTAATAAATATTTAATTCAAAATATAACATTTCTTATTGCATATAAAAGATCACATAAAATAGGAATACAAGCCTCCTTGGCAGTACAAAATCACAAACTTAAGAAATTCAATAATTTAACTTCAAAAATTAAAAATGCCTCCGTGGCTGGGCAGTAAAGAATAAATTTATCTGGCTAATTGTAATTCTAGACTACGTTGTTTGTGCTCCAACTTTTTTTTCATCATCTTTAACATTTCCAGATTATGACGTTTTTTTTCATGTAGCTCTAATTCTTCTACATCTCTGAGAGCACCTATTTCTCTACATATTTCTTTAAAATTACTTTGGCTCTCCTCGTTTTGTGCAGTGATTTTTTTTAAATATGTAACTATATCACTGTGGAATTAATCTTGGTTTTCGACAAGATCGTTCAGTGGTTGTCGGACCCATTTTCGTTTTTATGGAATTGGGTCATATTCTGGAGATATGTTCTCGCTCTGTTTTAATTGATTGTCGCACTCATCCGATGTCGTAATATTTAGAAACACGAGTGTGCGGCATGCCGGCGCTCCAAATTCAGACACTTTTTTCAAGCCTTCCACGGCATCATGTAGTTGGACTAAATCGATGACCTCCTGTTCCGCTGTTGAAATAAATTTTTCCCTCGCTGGACCACCACCGGTTCCCTGCATATATTTTTTATTAGCCACCAATTTCTTTTTGATGTTGGCTTTATAATCAGTCCAGACCTGAAATAAATACTTTTATGTTAATTACACTTGACCTAAGCTAAATTTACCAACCTTTCTCCAAGCCGTAGTGTCCTTTTTAGGTGGCCCTAAGCTATTTAATTTCATCGTCAGCGCCTCCCAAATTGCCTGTACTTCTTCGATTGGCCTTCGTGAGTAGCCCTTTGCCAAATCCGGGTGCTCATTCATTGTGTCGATCAAAAGATTGAATTGGAGATTGTTGGTATTTAAATAACATATTTAGTTTTTCCTATTGAGACATACATTTACCTTATTTTTTACTAACATTTTGTACACTAACTATTTTATGATTGAGACAATTATCACCAAACGCGCGAAAACTGAAGTGAGCAATTTAACCTGAAAATCGATTTCCCGGCGAATATCAGAACATCAAAAATCGAATGCGTTGCTACGCGTTGAACTGAAATGAAACGTTGCGTATTCCAGAACACCAAAATTGAAATATCGAGTACACAGTGAGTAATATCGAATAAAACGAACGTAACGTCGGATATCAGAACTGGCACCAATATAATTTTGTGCTGGTTTGCATTTTCGCAAAAGTAGAATTCTTGCCTTAAAAAGAAGTGTCTAAAGTAAATATTGGTTTTGTAATATGATTGTTTGACATATTTCCATGTTGCTGCAACATATTCCGAAAATATGTTAACAAACCAATCATATTATTGTCGAAGTGCGTAAAGTAGTTTTAAATTACACTTCCACCATAAGTCAAAGTTTAATATTTCCTTGGGAAGTAACCCCCTTGATGCACAATCTGCTGGATTCTTGGAAGACTTTACGTCTCCCCAGTGCTGAGATGGTAGTACTGATAAAATGTCTGATGTTCTATTGGCAATAAATGTATTCCATCTTCTCGGAATTTCTTGGAACCAGGCTAAAACTATTGTTGAGTCTGTAAATGCTATTGCATCAATGGAATCAAAATTAAATGTAATCTGAGCATCTGAGAAGCCACACAATTGAAGATGTGAAGTTTTAGTAATGTGCAACCACCTAGGTATACGTAGTGCATGCAATGAATTTAAATCGTTCCGATACTGTTGATATTTCGTGATAATAGCTGGTGGTAGATTGTCGTCCCAATCATTACCAGCAACCCATATGTGTTGTAAGATAATTTTACCGACTACTATCCAAGGTGATAATAGCTCTAACGGATCATATAATTTGGAAATTTCTGAAAGAATAGAACGTTTCGTATGCTGCTCCAGTTCAGATTCAATATTGACTTCGTATGTATAGGAGTTGAAAGCTGGATGGCATTTTAATCCTAACGTCTTGTTTGTGGCGTCTGGTTCAAGTGAAAGAGGATATGAAACTTCACGATGATCTTCTTCCACGGTTGCAATAAACTCAAATCCACCCGTTGACAGTAGTGCACTTAAATCTTCTTGACTTTGACTAACAACGCTTCTTGTAAGGTATGACTTCCACCCATACAGTTGTCAACATACAAATTTTCTAATAAATTCTTGGCACCTACCTTGAAACGTTCACCTTCATCAATGGAGAGTTGTTTTAATGTTCGAATCGCTAAATATGGTGCACTTGAAGTACCATACGTAATTCAAATTCTTCAATAGGATCCGAAACACAATTCCGCCAAAGAATTCGTTGATATGGAGTGTCATTTCGACTAATAAGAATCTGACGATGCATTTTGGCAATATCGGCAGTTATGTAATATAAAATTTACGAAAAGTTACTAACAAATTCCAAATGTGTTGTTGGATTGTTGGTCCAACTAACAACAGCTCATTTAAAGATGCACCGGAACTGCTTTTTCTCGAACCATCAAAAACAACGCGTAACTTTGTGGTAGAACTTAATAATAGCATGATGGGGCAAATAGAAGCATTCATTTTCTGGAACATATTTAGATACCTTCACCATATGATTAAGTTGTAAATATTCATCCATGAACTGGCTGTAATCTCTCTTAAGTTTTTCATTTTTCTCAAATCTTGGTTCCATGTGATTAAATCTAGTTTCTGCAAATTTCCTTGAAGTTCCCAATGACCGAAAATTCCTTGTGTTGTTAAAAGTTAGACGTAAACATATCGACTTTTAGAATTTCTGAAATGTGTACTCTCATAATGTTCTTCAATTTGTTGTTCTTCATCTGTTGGTAATATATCAATTTGCAAATCTTCTATTTCCCAAAATCGCTTTAATAATTCGTCAATGCTTGTTGGGCAGTATATGTTAAACTAAGTTGTTCTTTATTTCTTTCAGTATAATATTTGCCGCAAGTACCCAACCAAACAAAGTTTCTTGAGCTATCGGAAAATCTGGTCCGTTGCAGATTTTACCGTTCTGTAATACCTGAAACACAATATCGCGACCTAATAACATGTCAATTTTATTAGGAGTTGAATATAGCGGATTTGCTAAATTCAAACCCTTCAATAAATTAGTAGGAACTGATTGAATTTCGGTTGAAGGAAAATCCGCTGTGATCTTTTTTAGAATAAACGCTTGAGTTGAAACTTGAAAATTTTTGAATCTTGATCGCAAGTCAATGTTAACTGCACCTCTGGTATAATTTGGTTCCGATGAACCAATTCCGTTAATAAGAAGGTGCGAATGCAGGCTTTGAAAAACAAATCTTTACATACATGCTTCTGAAATAAGAGTAACTTGTGAACCAGTATATAGAAGAACTCTACAAGGTTTAAATTCGTTTGTTGGTGAGATAATGGTATAAAAGCCAATCTCCACACAGCCGACATCCTATTCTGACGAGAAAAATCAGAAAACTAGAAATAGATGGACTTTTGCAATTTTCGCTAGGATTGATCGAATAAAAATATTAGAATCTCCCCACACAATTTAGAAAAATTGGTAGTGTGCGACGATATCGTGTGTGGTTATTGTGAGAGTATGCACCCCCAGATGAACCGCCATATAAATCAGATAAACATGTTTATCTGCTTTTGAGGGGAATCATGTGCATAATGAAAATCAGATGGGGAAATTAGAAATGCAGAAGGCGATAAAATTAGTAGGATGATTACTTCTGCCTTTCTGTTTAACCAAACTTTGCATGAGTGTATCCCATACTTTCATCAGAATAGGATGTCGGCTGTGTGGAGATTGGCCTTAATGATCATAGGCCATCTGCGTTTGAGGTTGTTCTATGATGAGTTGAAGATGCGATTCTATGATGATGTCTTTCTTGTCGAAGGTTTCAACAAGTTCTTCATAAGCTTAATCATAATTTCCATCACTTATACATATGTTTTTCAGAATTCCATGTGCATTCCCAACTAACGCCTGTTTTAGATATTGTAACTTTTCCCAAGCTGAGATTTTAGTGTTATTATGTATAAGATTTTTATACAAATCATGGAATTCTGGCCAATGTCTATAACAACCGCTAAATCGTGGAATCTCTATTGGTTGTAACCTGAATCCTTGAAGGTGATTGGTTGAATCACTTGGAGGAATAGGAGTATTTGTATCCGAAAACTTGTTGACTAAACAGGCAAGAACTGTTTGATGTTCCATGAGTGCCTTTACTGCCTATTCTAAATGTCCATAATTATTTTCAGATCCCATATTCTTTGATTCTGATGAATTATTGAAGTCACTCTCAGATGATTCCTTGGTCAAAACCTTTATGTGTTTTTTCAATATACCTTTTGCATTGAAATATTTGCTTTCCATCTCAATTCTTTGTGATTCTTCTAGAGTTGTGTTTTCTTCTTCTCCTAATTCGGACTCGATTCTTAGCTGAACTTCATTAAATTCTTGAAATAATTCATCGATTCTTGCAAATCTTTATTCTAATGCTTCTAACACCGCGTCATCTCGGTTTAAATCGTTCACATACGTTTCAATGCGCGTTAACTGACATTTAATGATTTTACGTTTGACTTTTAATTCTGCCATTTTACATGGAACTGTGTGAAATAAGAATATTTCTTGTTAAAGTTATTTTCACTACAATGCACTATTTGAGCACTAAATGATAAAAACCGTAAAACTGTTCCGACGTAATACGTAAGACGTAACTAACTTGTTTTGCGAATTTCTAACCGAACCGTGAAAAAGAGTTTCGATAAATGTATTTCTCATTAAATATATTGACTGATTTACTGAAATCTGGCTTGCGAAAGAGATTTTCTTCAGCTGAGTGGAAACAGTGTAGAAATATTAAAAGATCGCTGGACGAAATATATCGATCTAATTTCATGTGGCTTTTACTTTTATAATAAAAAATTAATAAATTAGTGAAGGTGCACAACAAGTACACAACTATGTATTACTTGAACAAAAAGGCATCTATAAAGCATCCTTTAATAAGAACTCTGGAAAAATACGCTATATGGCGTATTTTGCGAGCGGATTTGGCTCTAAAGCGTTATAGGTCCAATTCGTGCAAGAATTAAAGACACAAAATTTTTAACATTGATAATTTGATTGCATCATACTTTCTGACTAAGCTCCTTTCCTTTGAATGACTACGTTAATAAACAAAATTGTCGCATTTGGGTATCTGAAAATCCAAGAGCAATTTTTTAACAATCATTACATTCATTCCACGTCATTGTTTAGTGTGCGTTAAGGATTGGCGGCATCATTGGACTGTACATTTTCGAAAATGAGGCTGGTGTTGCTGTTACTGTCAATGGAGTGCGCTACAGAAACATGATAACCAATTTTTTATGACCTTTTTTTGATGATATGGATATGAACGACTTATGGTTTCAACAAGGTGATGCAACGTGCCACACAGCTCATGAAACAATCGATTTATTGAAAACCAAATTTAATGGACTTCTAATTTCGCATAGAGGTGATGTTAATTGGCCATTAAGATCTTGCGATTTAACACCGTCGGACATTTTTTAGTGGAACTATGCGAAAGATGGTTTGTAAGAATAATTCAAGAACCATTGCAGAAGTCAAGACCAATATCGAAGGCGTAATTCGTGAGATAGAGCCACAATTATGCAGAAATATGATAAAAAATGTTGTCGAAAGAATCGACGTCTGCAAACGTAGTTGTGGTGAACATTTTCGTGATATTATTTTCCATTCATAAATACATATTGAAATAAAGGCATTGGGTGTATCCAGCAGTCCTAAAAGCTTAAAGCGCTTTACAGCGCTTAAATCTAGCGAGACGACTGGATGCAATTCTAACTTTAAGCGCTTAGTGAAATTCTACCATACATTTTTTGCTAACCCAAACAGCGTATTTAAAGTTGTTGTTTCCGCTAAAAAATGATTTGTGTAAAGGATTAATTGAGAGGAATTTTTGAAAATTGTTTCTGGATTTCAATTTTCATTGTAATTTTAAAAAAATGACTTTGTTAAAACTTTTCCACTTTCCCATAAAATTTTTATTTTCAATTTTAATTTACTTTCGATACTTATTTCGTTGAAAAAAATATATATTTTTAAAACTTCAAATAAAACTAATTTGACGTTTAGCACAGATAACTACCATTCGCTTGAATCAAGCAACGCATCCAGAAGTACAAAAAATTCTAACTGCTTAGATTAAGAATTTTGAAAAAGGACTTAGGAGTGCTCGATGCGGCCATTCAGAACTTTCCTCCAAAATGTGTGTTCAATTTAAAGTTAAATAAAAAAAGTTCTTATTGAAAAACCCTGTACTAGAGACACATATTTGATATCATGATTTAAAAATACTATGTAGTATACGGTATACCACATGTGGGTCACTCTATACCATTTCAAGAATGAAGTATAAACATGATATTGAAATGGTATCAGCCATACTAGGCATATGTGTATCATATGTTTTAGACAGTGTTGCCACACTTAAATGAAGCCTAAAAAGTAATCAGTTTTAAATTTAATTTTATTAAAATCGACAAACCGATTCGTTCTACAGGAAATCTTGCCATTTTTTAAAAGGAAGAAATGTTATCAAATACTGTGGCGGCCATATCTGAATTGCATCCAACCCTAATAACATTCAAATTTACGTACCAACAGTTTGCAGTTGGACTCTGAAGAATCCACACACATTTGGAAGCTGTAGATTGGTTTTGCAGTTGGTGAGGGGAAAAGCTACAAACTCAAATCAGTGAAAAAAAAATAAAATATATCTAGTAATAATTACAAAATAAAAAGAACTTTTTATATACCACGATTTTAAATTTTCTGTTGAATCATATAAACTTGACGATACTATGTATTACTAAATACTTTTTTAAAACTTTTTTGATGAATTATCCCATGTTGCGGATTTTTTCCGAACTAACTGTCCATACAAAACAAACTTTACTGAAAATGAATTAAATTTTGCTTAAAGATGGCTAAAGGTTTTAAAAGAATGCATTGTCATCGTGTTCTGAGCTTTTCTAAAAGATGTCTAGCTAGTCGGGAGGTTAGTCAAAAATCGATTGTAATTTGTACTGGACAAACAAACAAACAAACAAGAAAGCGAGTTAATAAAAACGTGGTAATAAAATGGCGAATTAAAGCATTGCTTTGCCCAAGTAAATCTCTAGCCCTTTTCAATCTTGCATGCAAAACCGTAAATTGGCTCTAGAGTAAAAAAAAAATTTACGTACAACGTAACATCGCAATATCAATCTTTAGAATCGAGTTTTGTTTTTTAAACAATATTTACTATTTTGATCGAGATCGGTTCACAAGATCAATGTTTTTCCAAACATCGGCATCGCTACCTTGAACTCTTCCAATCAAGTCAAATAAGATTATTTTTCAATTTATTAAATTAAAATATACTAAATATAATCGCCAATTATATATTAGAATTGATTAGCACCGAACAAAAAATAAGCTATTATAATAAACAATTTAAAGTTCATGCATTACTACTATATGTTATATGTAAGAGCCAATTAAATATTAAAGTGTTTTCGGACTTTAGGATGTTATTATATCCTGTGGTCTGTCACTACATTTGTACCGTACGGAAGAGATCACAGAGAGTGGGCTTAAGGCTGTGCATGAAAATGTGTATAGCGGAAAACAGTATGGCGTATCTATAACGGATTCTACAGTTTTGGTTTCCAGATTGTATTAAAAATAGTCCGTTGTGGATCGCGATCTATGTAGTCTAATTGAAAACGTATATATTTAAAATTTTATTGCGTCGTGAATCCGTCGCGGATCCGTCATTCTGCTTGAACCTTATTTGCTCAACCAGTGTGTCGCTTTTCAATACATCCAAGGGGAGAACATGCACTGATGGCGGACGCGTGAATATGACTAAAACACGTCGATGTTAGCATATTTTTACTTGTGGTATCCCTTAAGTTGCGTACCAACAAAACGCGCAAAATGCTTTTGATCGCGTGAGTAAAAGAGAAAAAACTGTTAAATATGAATAATAAAAAAAGAGAAACCCGTTTTTACGTAAGTTGCATGAAATACATGTTTCTTTTATTTTAATACTCTGGTTTAATAATAATACTCTCTTCTCTTTTACCCCACGCGTGCAGAAAACATTTTGTGCGTTTGTGGATATGCAGCTTTAAAAGTTTTTGAATAGGTCGTAAAATTCAGGCGAGCTGTGATGTAGAGAATCAAAAGTTATACCGATTTTTGTGTGTCCGTCTGTCTGTGTAAACCATAATTGAACACGTTTTCTACTTTCAATGATATTTACAATTTACAACATGCAGTGAAACCTTAAGCAGACTAATAAATAAAAAACGAATGGTTGAATTTTTTTCAAATAATATTTTTGCTTGACAACGAATAAAACTGATTCATTCCATGCTGAAGCTCTTCAACTGGAATGTCATCCAAACTATGCTTCACGACGCACTTTTTGGGTCTGAGCTCTCCTTTCGACAGTCATTCGGCACTTTGACGCTTTGTCCCTGGGTCCTATTGAAAGCACCATGTCTCATCACCATTACTACCTATATACGCCAGCTTTCGGTCCCGAATTTAAGAAACGGATTTAAAACTGGTTAGTGTATATGTTACGGTTAATATAATAAATCCGGTTTTTATTAATAATAATCGGTTATTATTAATAATATCCGCGTGTTTTGCTAAATGTAAATAATAGATTTTAATAATTATATTTCTCGGTTATTATTAATAATTATAGAAAGAAGTTTTGACAAAGTGGGACTAGCTTGGTTAGTATTAATAATAACCCAATAATTACCTGAACATGCAGTGCTGCGCAATTCCAAGTTTACGATACGAACTTTGTGTAAACATTGAAAAATAATCACTGTAGACCCCTAAAATTGAAAAATGAAACAATGTAGATCAAAATACGTAATATTTACATTGCTTTTGTTATCACTTTTTGGGTTACATAATTACAGTTCACATTTATATGCAGACTTATGTTAATGTATGTTTATATTTGGACAGTCTTAAGTTGACGATAACCAAAACTTAAAAAAAAATCTGAAATGGAATTCACGAACAAATTTATTCAATATTTTATGCTTCCACCTTTATTTTTGATTGCAGCTTCGAGCGGTTCCGGAATGCTTTCAACCAAATTTCTTGATCCAAAATGGCCCAAATCAGATTTAGCCGGCCAGTCAAGAATTTCAAAATATTTCATCGTCAAACGGCATTTGTGCTTACGACCGTTATATTGCATAAAAATAAAATCGCCTAAACCAATTTTTCGAGCTGCATCTTGCAAGTTATCAGTTAGAAGTTGCAAGTAAGATGCTCCACTCATTTTCCCCTCTATAGTGACCACCTTCCCGAGTCCTAATTTGGCGAAGCAACCCAATAGCATAATACTGCCACCACCATATTTGACGGTCTGTTCAAGAAAGTGTTCCTCGAGTCCTTCAGTTCGTCGGCGCCAGACTCTTTTAACCTTTTTTGGATTCAGGATTTCAAATTTGGTCTCATCGCTCCAGATTATCTTTTCCCAGAAGCTATTTGGTATTTTAGCGTATTTTTTGGCAAAGTCTAATCGTCGCTTTTTATTCCTTTTGCTAATCAATGGCTTTCGCAAAGATTTCCTGGTTACTAATTCAACTTCCTTCAGCCTGCGATACACAGTTCTCGTCGATATTGGTAAATCTAGAATATCTTTTATCATTTTGGATGTTATTGCCGGATTTTTTCTTGCTTCTCGAATAATACGAGCATAAGCGAAGATTTACGAGGCTTTTCTTTTCGCGGTAAATCACACAAAATCTTATGGGTTGTCGAAGATTTTTTGGCACCAGTTTTTGAAATATTATATTTTTCTGATAATTCTCCAAAGCTTAATCTACCGTTCCGATCATTTACAATGAGCCCTCTAAGTTCAATGCTTTTTCGATTAGAACTAGCCATCTGGGGTAAAAACTCCATTTAAATGAACACTACCTACAAAAATTTGTATATTTAGTTAACATTCTTACCATTAACAAAAACATCTAGTTTTGACTTTTGGACTCAATCCACCGAAAAATTGACACTGTACACTTATTTTGCGGACCACAAATAAATTAACAAGTGAATTGATGCAGCTGTGGTTGACATTATTAGGGGAATCCCCCATAAGTAAAATTTATTCAGTGTGTTGGCAAGTTTCTGCTTCCTTTCCTAAAAAAATTGATTATCGAAAATATTAATAGGCATCCCTCGTTAACCATCTCCAAATTTATCTTCGTGTGACTATTACCTGTTTCCAAACTTGAAGAAATGCCTCGCCAGGGGTGGGGGATTTGCATCGAATTCGCAACTCATCGACAATTTTAAATGGTTAGTCAAGTCGTAAGCTCCAGCTTCAATCTCTTTTTAAATAATGCACACGATGATAACACGATGTCTTGGCTTAAACGGTTCCATTCACGAGTCAAATCTTTTTCTAAACCTGCCAAAGTTGTCTGTGTTTTTTTTTAGCAAGCCGCTGCTTGTAAAATTCCTCAAATCGAATAATGAATGATTATTTTTAAGAATGTTTCCATTATTTTTGATGTGTAAACATCTTTGCTCTCGGTAGGGGCTAGTTGAAAAATCGACTGTAATCATCAGATATGATATTTGATATGTTGTAGAGAATTAGTTGAAACGTGGAGAAATTTTGTTCCTGGGGAGATTGGGGGTCGGGTGGTTACAAAAGGGGGGTTTGACAGCTCATTTTGGAAAACCTCATTTATAATCTGAAATATACATCGGACATGATTCTGACCTGAGACAATGTTATTGAGATTTTTATGGCGCACATTCTGACACCCACGACAAAGTTCAATTAGCCACCGCTGTGGCGCTGGAGGCAATACAAATTTAAGAACTTTTTATATAGAAGTCACACGCGAATACAATGTTCAGCAAAGTTGTGGAGGTTTTCATGGGGACTATTTCTGTCGAAGGCCATATAGTTCTATCTCTCACCACTTTGGGGCTGTAGTCAATATAAACTTTAGAACTTTTTATTTAGAAGTCACACGCGATTACAGTGTTCAGCAAAGTTGTGTAGGTTTTCATGGGGATTATTTCTGTCGAACACCATATAGTTCTATCTCTCACCACTTTGGCGCTGTAGTCAATATAAACTTTAGAACTTTTTATATAGAAGTCACACGCGATTACAGTGTTCAGCAAAGTTGTGTAGGTTTTCATGGGGATTATTTCTGTCGAACACCATATAGTTCTATCTCTCACCACTTTGGCGCTGTAGTCAATATAAACTTTTGAACTTTTTCTATAGAAGTCAAACCCGATTACAATGTTCAGCAAAGTTGTGGAGGTTTTCATGGGGACTATTTCTGTCGAAGACCATATAGTTCTATCTCTCACCATTTTGGCGCTGTAGTCAATATAAACTTTTGAACTTTTTATATAGAAGTCACACGCGATTACAATGTTCAGCAAAGTTGTGGAGGTTTTCATGGGGATTATTGATGTGTAAACATCTTTGCTCTCGGTAGGCAAGTTGAAAAATCAACTGTGATCATCACAGGCTCCGCCCATGAAAATTCATTTGAACCTCTGTTTTCTATGTAATTGTGAAATCAATTTTAACAGTCTGCATATAATTCATAACAAATAGCTGTGTGAATTACCTTAGCAGAGGTCTCATTTACTTCAAGGGCACACGTTTTAATAGAAAAATGTCAACAGCTGTTTCAATTGACTTAGCGGAGGTCTCATTTACTTCAAGGGGACATGATTTAAGAGATAACTGCCAACGGCTGTGTGAATTGACTTAGCGGAGGTTTTATTTACTTCGAGGGGACACGTTATAATAGAGAAATGTCTCCTGTTTACATTTTTGTCTCTGCGCATTACAATTGTCCCCAGATTTTCAAAAATTTTAATTTTATGTTATCATTACAATGTTAACTCTTTTATGATTTTGATTTATATCAACTTCTGCCACATTTACCTATTAAAACATCCCCACGAAGAAAATCAGGACTCGACGAAGGCAATTCATACAGCGGATCGATCTATAAATATAATTTCTTGTCATATTGCATCGGAAAGTTGATATTTTAATATATTTATATCAATTTCAGGATTCAGCTTCCTTTGGTCTGCTAGTAAAATGTCGGATCCACCGAGGGAAAATTACACTCAACAAACACACAACAACGACCTCACAGATGCGGTCACTCAACAGTGTACTGTCTTGATGCTCAGCGAAACTTGGCTACGTAACGATGAGCATATTTCCGTTCCAAACTTTGATTGTTGCGTGCAGTTTAAAAGAGAAGGACAACGAGCTGGTGGTGTAGCCATATATCAGAAGCGTGATACAGCACGTATAAATATACCAAATGTGACTATTACAGATCGCCAAATTTCGAGTCCCACAATGACGTCAAGAGCAATCGGAGACGTTTGTGCAGCTGAATTTGTAATGCAAAACGGACAGAAGATACTTTCAGTAGTCGTGTACATCTCGCCAAATCAACCCGTCGATGCAATTATAAAATTATATCATTTTGTTCTTTTACCATACACTCCGGTCGGATCCGCTGAGCTCTACAAATTACCCATGATATTGGGAGGCGACTTCAACATTTACTTCGCCTTAGATGAGGCAGAGCCGCTCATTAAATTCTTGCGGGAAAAATTAAACTTGGAAATGAATTCGAACAGACACATTCCAACGACGAACACAAAAACGACAATCATGCGATATTTTCACGGTACATCGATACACTTGAGACGACGGTATACGTCTCCTATTTCAGTTACCACAAACCAAATATTTGTTCACTTAAACATTAAAAATAAATTTTGTCTTTTACATTAAATATATATAATGACTTTATTTCAATAAAAGATCCAAATCTCTAGCTTATTAAAACCACAACCTCTGCGATATTCCCACATGTAACGCTAACGAGCCTACACATCAACTACCGTGAGAGCAGCGTCGCTCACACCTTTTTTTTCTTGGATCGCATACATATAACCCTAAATTCACAATACAAAGTAACGTAAAGGAGCGCAACGCAACGCAACGCAGTTCTTATTTTGATAATTGTTTATATAAAATATTATTGAATAAAAATTAAAAAATGGAAAATGTTAATAGAATTCTTTTTGTGGTTATTCATATTCTATGAGTGCTACAAATGTTATATAAACCGGAACAATAAATAAATCTATCGGGGAACATTGAGGTTATGCAGACTTTTGTTATATAAAATCTCATTTTTCAAACTTGTTCAATTACATGCTCGTAAAAATCAATCATATTTTTCACAAAATTAATTTTCGGAAAACAAAAGATAAATAAACAACTTTTTAGGTTACTTTCTTTACTTCAGCTGTGTTAAAAGTTTAAAGTTGATCAACTTTTGCGATGTCTACTTCAACTACTTCAAAAAAAAAAAATTCATTATAGGTAGGGTTGTCAACAGGTCACTTTTAAAGAGAACATGTTCTTTTTTGAATTAAAATACTTTGTTCTCTATCTTTTTTCATAAATATTCAATTTGTTCTCTTTTTTTGCAAATTCCCTTTATTTGTTTTTACGGCATTCGAAATCTTCTTGAAAGAATTTCATCCAAAGTCTTTACCTAGAAAGCAAAAAAAACATCAAAGAGAAACCCAACTCTCAAAAATATGAACATAAACAAAATTTCACCACGAATAGGAGAGGTAAATTTTTACAAATTTTCGTGGATAGCTACGCTGATCATCATTTAAAAATTCGATGTCGATGGCGTAGTGGGAAAACACGTTATTTAGTAGAATGATCATTTAAAAAATAGAACTGAATAGTGCATTACTTGGGATAAAAAAATACACATGCTTTACGGGCATAGAAAATTCAAAAAATGAAGCATTTTGTACAGTTTGCCGTATCGTAGTTTCAGTAGCAAATAAAGGGAAATATGACTTAGAGCAACACATTTCCTCACTTGAGCATAAAGGTACTGTATCTGCAGGCCAAACTTCGAAATCGGTATGTGATTTTTTTACAGCAAAATTTTCAACACTGGACAAAGAAGTATCAGCCGTTGCATATTCTTACAGTTGTTTATAATTATAAAAACGTTTCCTGCTGTGATTTTGATAATGAAATTAGAACCAAAGACAAACTATTAGCCCAAATCAGCAGTGCTGATAAATATAAGGAAGATTAAGAAGTTGTTTCTGCCGAAAAAGATTAAATTTTCTATTTGTTCAGTTTTAGCTTGAATTTGTTAATCTTTTTTTAATATGTACATGTACCCCGTACCTAAAATATCTGTTTTCCAAACTTCTATTTACTTTGTAGGTTTTTTTTTTCATTATTGGGGTTGGGCAAAATGCCGGGCAGTTTTTTTATTTTAATACATTTACATAGATGTATTTCACTTTAATTAAAAAAATTTGTTACTACAAGAATTTTGTATATGAATTTTCATAAGATATATTTTTTAATAAGTTCTCTTTTTTTATTTGCATAATCTGACAACCCTAATTATAGGCAACAACATTATTTTCATACATTTTAATTTTCTGCGCTGAATTACATCTCGCTACTTCACCTGTCGTAAATTAGCTATAAAATAAACTTAAGTATACTTACACGTGTGGCCACGACGGGCATGAAATTTGAAAACGTGCAAACTGCTTGGTGTATTAAGTTCATATAAACGACGTACATGTCGAAAAAAATTTATGATTTTCCATGAAAACTGAGGTCTTTTTTCATAATAAGTTTTCATCGTTTGAACAGGTTGTGAATACGAATAAAATGGCGTCCTAACTCTAGTGATATTCAAAATTCTAAACTTCGTTTTAGAAAACCCTTTAAAATCGATTAATGTCAATTAACGAAATAAATTATTCTAATCAGTTGTCACTCATTAAGTCAATACAATTTCAAATTTCGTTTATCGTCTAGAGACTAGACGATAACAAATAAAATAAATGTTATTAAGAAATTATATTGCAATTATTTTCTACGATTAATTAACAAAATTACTTGGCGTGATAATATTATTATATGCAAAACAATTTCTAATCAAAATCAGCGATTTTTTTAAATTATTTCCGTATACTGATGCACTCGATTCTTGATCAAAAGTCAGCTGTGAAATTCTGTATGGAGACGGGCGATATGGAAAAGTGTAACGCTTTTTTACATCACGTAGAGAATTTCGTCGGTTGAAAATAATAAATTTGCGGCGTCCAATGTTTTAGTGTTATTTAAATAATCGCTATACTTTGAAGCTTTGAAAACAAACCAGTCGATAATCCCTGTCGGCTTCCATAATTCGACTGAAATAGCAAATTTGAGTATCAAAATTGTTGCAACACTGTTTTGAAATAGTGATTGTATAAACTACAAAGTTTCAAATTATTTGTTAGTCCGTTATGTCAGATGCCTTCCAGAAAGTGTACTTGTTAGAGCTCGTTTTAATTCTGGGGATTTGCTTCTAGGACTCCAGCGCAAAACCCTTAAGACTATTGTGTGCATTGTGACATGACAATGTACATTTAACAAACACATGTGGAAAATAGGGGTGGCTGATTTGAAGAAAATGAGTCAGCAGAACACTTTGTATGAATGCCCGGGCTTTCCTAGAACGAGACTAGCTACAGTTGGTGCGTGCACTCGGACTTAGTAAGGAGGGTCTATCTAAATTGGACCTAACTATTAGGGCATGGAAAAAAAAATTCATTTTCAATGTAAGTAAACATGAATTATTTGAACAATTATTTAAACAATTCGTTCCTATGTAAATGCCCAGAATTTAACTAAAAACTACTGTTTATAAAGAGAAGTAAATCTTTATATGGACGAAAATAAAAAAAACGTAATGAAAAGAAAAGAGTAAATATTCTGTTAAGAATGCATACTACCTTGATCAAAAACAAAACGGAATTGGCTTCCTGTGACTTCTTTCTGTTCAATCGAGTTAAAAAACCATCACGGGGAACCCGTTTCAGCAGCCGAGAGGAAGTAATGGAAAAATCGCCAACACACACAGAGATAGATGTACTCTTGGCTACGTAACTTTTGGAAATGTCAAGCTATGAAGCTAAGATTTAGAGGAAATATCAATAACAGATGTACCAATTTAACAAAAAAAACAGAACTCAAATCCGAACGATGGGAGCGCCACACGGTGGTTATTCCGTTTTATTTTTATACATATTTTGCGTATCAGCATATTAATTCTGCTTATAAAAGTTATTCTCACAATAGGAAACTGATTATGAGATTTCTGAAATAAAATTTGTTACCGGAAAGCAAATCTACGGTTTCAAGAAAATTTTTATTTTAAAATCGTGGAATATATTTCTTATGAGCTAAATTAATTTTGCGTTGAACAGTGTAGAAGGATTTTAACTAAAAACAAAACAGTTCGGTGTTCGGAATGACAAAACGCGAACAGTCCAACACAAATCGAACAGCAATAAGCACACCACCCCCCAAGCGACTATGCTGCTCAACACTAGTGTACCTATCTTTGCGAAATATTTGAAAATCCGAGGTGAAAATCTCGTTGTCATTAAAACTAGGATTTAACCACGTCTCCGTCAATCCAAAAATGTCGTAAGAAAGTGCTTGTCCAATTAGAAAAACTTTACTCAATTTAGATCTCAGTTCCCTCAGGTTTTGGTAGTAAAGGGACAAGCGTTTTAGTTTTTTGAATTTATTGGATTTGTTGTTGAATATTTTTTTTTGACTTGAGCACTAGCAGAGAAAGGTCGACGACTAGAATGTTCTCTAGGAATGAACTCTTTGACGAGAGTTTTATCGGGCAAAAAGGATGGCGAAATTACCTGAGAGAAGACATTATCAGAAACCAGAAATTTAAAGGATGAGACATTACTGTTAAATTTAGTAATTTTAACAGCCCTAGCATTTATGCTCGTGAGATCACTAGGTAGTAAAGACTTTATATAATTTAGTATATCCGTAGATGTTGTTGACGGAAGGAAACGGGAAACAAAGATAGATTTTGAAGGGGGTACGATGTGAAGAAAAATCGGTATATCAGGGGAAGCAGTAGTAGAACGGCTGGTAGTCTTATTAGCACTACCATTGGTATTAGTATCAATTACAGAAGAACAAAAGCGAACGGTGTCATCATTATTGACAGCCATAAAAGAAAATTTAACACCTACGATTAACAAAAGATATTAACGAGCAATGTTCAATCCAGCAATGTAAGTGTAATGAACCGAACTCAGTACCATTCTTTATGTACCTGTTGTAGAACTATCTAGATGTATTATTTAGAATTAATAAAATAACCCTTCTGGCAACACTTGTATTGTTGACAGATACTCAGGAACATTGTAGTGCAAGAAGTCTATGTAACGACATATTGGAAAAGAAATAAAGTTTGTATTCTTAAATTATAGTGAATCTTTGTGTATATAAATCTGATTCACATCAGCTGACCCACGAATATAACATGGTATCACTTGATTAGCATCACTAAATTTTTAACGTTATTAATGGCATAATGGTGCAAATTCTTACAAAACTTTTTCCGTAATATTCTGTTCTACCTGACGACCCAGATGTGGAAATGACTCATGCTTAAGTGGAAATTCCCATTTTGGTCTTTTTCGGCTATTTGCACTTGATTAACCTCATCAGTTTACTTCAAGCTTGCAAGGCGAATAGTGATCTTCTAAAAACAATTTATCGTTAAAAAACAAGTGTGTTATTTGTCTGCTTGACTTAGTGGAGTTTTTGTCCCATCTTGACAAAAATGAGGCGTGGTAAATCACTAACCTAAATAGAAATAGGCAAAATTATTGCATTGAAAGAAGAAAATTATTCCAATCGAGACATTGCCAGGCGAATTTGTAACAATGGAGGTTTACATATAATTACAGCGTGATCCAAAAGTCACACTGCAAAAAGGGTTTTACGAAAAAAAGCAAATCCCCAGGTGATCTTTGCAGCATATCTTCTTCCTTGTGAGGAGAAAATATGAGATGGTGCAGCAAATGTGAGGAACTAAAGGCTGCACGCCTAGCTGAGTTGCACTAGCTAGCTCGCCGGAGGGGTGGGTCGTTGCTCACCACCATCTATCATCGCGTTAACAAATTATTATATGCGTGCAAATGAATGTAAATGTCGTCAAGACTTTATCGTGATAGCATAAGCTATCAGGCAAGGAAATTCGGTTTCGCGAGAAAAAAACCGAATAATTGGAGTGTTCGTTAGTTTATCGGTCACCGAAGCTAACCGAACTTACCGCGATGCCTTCGTGAGGCATGTCGGGGCCGATTGGCGAAAGATGTTGCCAACCGGAGTGTATAATAATTTCAACGGTGTGAGAAATTTCAGGGGCGTACAAGAAATTTTGTGTACTTTTGAATGAGTTGTATAAAAATTTCGATTGTGCGAAATTTGAGGTTATACGTCGTGTATCGTGTGAAAATTTCGATTGTACGAGAAATTTCGTAGAAATTAAGATTATACTAGGAAATTTCGTGGTATTTAGATACTGTGTGAGAAGTTTCGATAGAACAATAGAATTTCGTGAACAATTAAAAATATTTGAACAATGGAAAGTAAATTATTAGACAATTTGAGTACATCAGAACTATCCACAGTTCTGAGTGTGTGGAATTTACCTTCCAAGGGAAGTAAAACAGATAAAAAGAAAAAAGTAATCGCTGAATGTGTAGCAAGAGAACTATACCATTTCAGTTTCAACTACTATTCTCATTTTGAAGTTTACTATTCCGCTTTGAAGTTTACTATTCTCATTTTGAAACTAAAAAGGTATAGACAGTAGCACATTCGACTTTAGTGAAATTCTGAAAGAGGGAAAACAGGAAGAAATCAACAACGAAGAGGGAAACCAAGAAGAAATTACCAACGAAGACGCGGCTAAAATAACAGCAAGTGTTCAAGATGATTTATAGACGCTTATGGCCATGATAATCGGTCTTCAGACTAGTCTGCAAGGCGAAATGAAAAAAAAAATGCTTCCAGTTTACAAGAAGAAATGAAAACAAATGCTTCCAGTTTACAGGAAGAAATGAAAATAAATGCTTCCAGTCTACAATGAAATATTTCCGGACTCGAGAATAAAATGGATTCAACTAATTCCAGTCTACACAGTTTACAAGATGAAATGAAATCAACTGTTTCTAGTCTTGAAAATGAAATTAAAACAAGCGTTTCTGGACTAGAAACCAAAATGGAGTCTAGTATGGATGAATTAAAATCTCAAGTTGAATCGAGTGTTGCGAACTTAGAAGACAAAATTACTACAGAAGTATCTACAGTTCGCACAGAAGTAAGTAAAGTTGAGCAGAAATTGGAAGGCAAAATAACTACAGAAATCAGCAACGTAGAACAAAAATTGGACCAGAAATTGGAACAAAAAGTAGCAGAAATAGAAGCAAAAATGGCTGACATTGTGACATTGTAATGTAATTGGACAATCGGTTTGGGGACAACCACATGAAGGATGTATACCGGATCGAACTCATCAACAGGACGCAGAAATCTGCGGAAACGCTTCAAGAATTAGCAGCGGAGATTGAACGTCTAGTATACATGTCCTATCCCGATTACCCGGTGGAGATGCGTTGCGAGATGGCGGGAGAAAGATTCGTTAGCGCCATACGGGATACGGACACACAAAATAGCGTCCGGGTTAGCGGAAAGCGAACGCTACAAGAAGTATTGGCGTTCGCTTTGACATTAGAAGGTGCAAAGAAAGCTACGAGATCAGTCCCACGGATCAGGGCTGCTACAGATACTGAAGGCTCGCCGCAACTGGATATCAAAGACCTCAGGGAGCAGATAAAGGAAGTACTGTGGTCAATCCAGAAAGAAGGGGACAGAAACACACGCAGGAAAATAACATGCTGGGGCTGCGGAAAAGAGGGGCATGTACAACATAAGCGCCCGAACCAAACAACAAAACAAAAAGGTTCGGGAAACGAAAAGGAGCTAACTTAAAGGGGGACAGGTTAGCTCAAAAGAATAATGCCCCCAGCATCGTTGTATCTGTCTCGCTTATGCAACACAACAACAACAGTCTAAAGGTACAGGGTGTAATTGCTGGTCATCAGTGCGGAATTATCATAGATACAGGTGCAAGTAAATCCATCATTAACAAGAAACTCATCAATCATAAACACATCAGTGAAAGCAGTAACAGGGTGCTTCAAACCGTTACGGGTGAATCATCTCCGATTCTTGGCGAAGTCGATCTAGCATTGGAGCTAGATGGGTATGTGTTCCGGCATACATTTTTGCTGGCTGATATAATGGACGATTGTATCATGGGCCTGGACTTCATGAAAAAGAATGGAGTGAGTGTAAATGTTGAAGAGGAAGTTCTGCGATGTGGAAATATTGATTTCTCGCTAACGTTGGAGGAAGCAGGTTCCAGTGCCAAAGTAGAAATTCTAGAAGACCAAACAATTGCAGCAAATACTGAAGCTGTTGTAGAGGCGAGACTGGTCGATTGTACTGGGAGGTCAGCAATACAAATAATAGAACCGGGCAGTCAAAACTTAAAGGATGGACTAATGATAGCGCGAACAATAGTGAAAGTGAACGAAAAAGGGACAATTCCAGTCAGAGTGGCGAACTTTTCAAAAATTAACAAGAAATTGAAAAAGGGGACCATTGTCGGCAGTGCTGAAGGGGTTTCGTCAATAACAAATGAGGACTGCAGAAACAAAGAAACTCAACGGGAGGAACGGGTTCTTCCGGAAGCTTTAAAACCAATTGTCTCTGATATCACTAAAAGAGTATCAGAGTCGGAAGCAGTTAAAGCTACAGATTTATTGAAGGAGTTTGAAGATGTCTTTGTAAGCTGTAAAAGCGACTTTGGGCGAACGGACCAAGTGAAACATAAAATCAATACCGGCAATGCAGATCCTATTTGTCAACCACCAAGGAGACTACCATTAGCCAAACAAACAGAGGTTGCTGACATGATCGAGGAAATGCATCAGGAGGGAGTAATTGAACCATCAAACAGTCCATGGGCATCTCCGGTAGTCCTAGTACGGAAAAAGGATGGGACTACAAGATTTTGCGTAGATTACCGAAGACTGAATGACGTAACTAAGAAGGACAGTTACCCTCTTCCGACGACACATTACATACACTTTCAGGAGCAACTTGGTTTTTAACACTTGATCTAAAAAGTGGTTATTGGCAAGTTGGAATTGAACCGGAAGACAGAGAAAAGACAGCGTTCACAGTAGGAACAGGCTTATGGTAATTCACAGTGATGCCATTTGGATTATGTAATGCACCGGCAACATTCGAACGACTGATTGAACATGTCCTACGGGGCTTAACATGGAAGACGTGCCTTGTATACTTGGACGATATCATCGTAATCGGAAAAACTTTTGATGAACATCTCCAGCGATTACGAGAAGTATTTGGACGTCTTCGTGCAGCTAATTTAAAGTTAAGTCCGAAGAAGTGCCAACTATTTCAACATGAGGTGAAATACTTAGGACATGTTGTGTCTGCAGAAGGAATTTCCACCGATGAAGACAAGATAAAAGCAGTTCAACAATGGCCAGTACCAAAAGATAAGCATGAAATCCGGTCATACTTAGGCTTGAGTACTTACTACCGACGTTTCATAAAGAACTTTGCTAATAAAGCCGGTTGTCTGTACAAGCTAACGGATAAGGGAAAACCATACGAGTGGACCGAAGAATGCGAGTCAGCTTTCGAGGAGTTGAAACATCGATTATGTTCTGCTCCGATATTGGCGTATCCAAAATTTGGGGAAAGATTTATAGTGGATACGGATGCTAGCAATATCGGAATTGGAGGGGTACTCTCCCAACAGATCGAAGGTGAAGAAAAAGTCATCGCATACTTCAGTAGGAAACTTTCCAAACAAGAGGTAAACTACTGCGTCACCCGGAAAGAACTCTTGGCAGTAGTTGAAACTGTCAAGCATTTCAACAAATACCTCTACGGGCAGGAGTTCCTACTTCGAACCGACCATGCGGCACTTAAATGGTTGCTACAATTTAAGAATCCAGAAGGTCAAATGGCAAGATGGATTGAGCGACTACAAGAGTATCACTTCAAGACAGAACATAGGAAGGGGACATCGCATGGTAATGCTGACGCCTTATCTAGAAGACCATGCGGTGAGAATTGTAAGCACTGTGGTTGGCTAGATGAGAAGGAAATAGTCATGGTCAAGACAACAAGAATAGGTAATGATGACGAGACTAGTATCAGAAATGAACAGCTAAAGGACAAAGATATTGGACCAATCCTTGAATGGAAGGAACAAAATCAACGTCCGGGATTGAGCGATATTGCCGCTTATAGTAGTACAACGAAGAGTTATTGGGCTCAGTGGGACTCGCTGGAAATAGAAAATGGCGTTCTCAGTAGAAGATGGGAATCTTCTGATGGTAGAAATACACTAATGCAGTTGATTGTGCCAAAGTCCAAAGTACATGAGGTACTTGGTGAAGTACATGGTGGGACTTCAGGGGGACATCTGGCAGTCAACAAAACATTAGAAAAAGTACGAGAACGATTCTATTGGATAAATTGCCGAGCTGATGTTGAAAGTTGGTGTCGAAAATGTGACACATGTGCAGCGAGCAAAGGGCCACAGAGACGAACTAGGGCAGCAATGAAGCAATATAACGTAGGCGCTTCATTTGAACGAATCGCAATTGATGTAGCTGGACCATTTCCTCAGTCTAAACAAGGGAACCGATACGTGTTGGTTGTCATCGACTATTTCAGCAAATGGCCGGAAGTGTACGCCACTCCGAATCAAGAAGCTACCACAGTGGCAGGAGTGATAATTGAAAACTGGATAAGTCGATACGGGGTTCCACTAGAACTACACTCGGACCAGGGGCGTAACTTCGAGTCAGCGGTATTCCAGGAAGTATGCCAATTGCTGGGAATACATAAAACCAGAACAACACCCCTGCACCCGCAATCTGATGGTATGGTGGAACGTTTCAACCGAACCCTGGAGGAACATTTATCAAAGGTGGCAACATAAGACCAAAGCGAATGGGACAAACACATTCCATTGTTCCTAATGGCATATAGGACTGCAGACCACGACAGCACAAGACATACTCCATCGGAAATATTGTTTGGACGCAATATACGGCTTCCTGTGGATATAATGTTTGGTAGACCAGAATGTGACAAAATGGAAGTTAGTGACTACACCGATAAACTGAGGGATCGTCTAGACGAGATACATCACATAACAAGAGATCGGATAAAAAATGCTAGCGATCGGATGAAAATAAGGTACGACATTGAAACGAACAGCTGTGGATTCCAGGATGATGACTTGGTATGGCTTTACAATCCACAACGGAAAAAGGGAATGCCACCTAAATTTATGCCGAAATGGGAGGGTCCATATAACGTCATGAAAAGAATAAATAACGTCGTATATCGCATCCCAAGATCTCCAAGGGCAAAAATGAAAGTGGTTCATTTAAATCGGCTAGCAAAATATCACAGGACAACTTCAGAAGATTCTGTTCGGGACGAACAGATTTAAGGAGGGGGTACTGCACTACACATCACTAGAAATTGCTGGAAATATTTTGATTTCTTTATGAAATAAAGGGAAATCGAAATATTTCCAGAAAACACCAAATCCACTACACCACACGACCGAAATAATGTAAACAATAACAATAAATCAAATGTCATAAACAAAACAATAATGACGATTTTTCGAGAAATTTCCCGAGACACACCAATTAGGTATAAAAGCAGCTGAGGATTGAGTCTGAGGATCAATTCAAATCAAAGAGCCAAGCTGTGTATTTCAAACATTCGGATTAAAGCCTAGCGCAGAACAGAAAATTTGAGTTTAAAAGTAATAATTGTGATCAATTATTGAAATAACTTTTAAAACTGTGATAAATTGATTCTAATAATTAAATTATTGAAAGACAAATATTTTTAAGACTAATTGTTAACGCAGAAATAATTATAAATAAAGCCTATACACTAAATTCACATAAATAAAAAGTGTTATCATTTTAATAACATCGAACCGAACGGGTAGCACGTCACAATATTAATTCTTTTTTTTTATCTTTTTTTTTGTTTTTTAAATGTTTGATTTTCGTTAAAAAAAATATACCTAACCTTTAATCAAATTTTGCGTGATTGATCCATTTTGTATTTAAAGCTCTATTGTCAGGAAGTTGCTCATTTTCTCGATAATTACTCGGCTTTGATGCGACGCTAAAGCAAACTGATGAATAACGCGGGTGACCAATCCTCGGTGAATGCCGATAAATATATGTGACCATTTTTAAATAAACCTGCGGAGGAAACGGAAATACGTTACCTTCATACTAAGTGTAGTCGACTCCGATTATAGTTATTGTCCATTGTGAGCGATTTTGGGCAAGAATATTTGTATCGACTGCAGCGCATGAAAGGCAGACTTCCGTGATATCATCAATTGGTTGTGTTGCGTCCGAGATCTTGACGATTTTTTTTTTTGTGTTCTGGCACAAATTGGATCCCAGTTTTTGCAGAACTTAGTTTATTTTTATGATGATAGGATTTTAGAGATAACAAAAAATAAATTTCTTTTCTTTTTTTTTCTAGCAAAATTATCTTCGTCTTTTATTAATAATAATAATAATTAATAATATAATTATTTTTATTTTTAAAACAATACAATTTTTTTATTTAATTTTACAAAATTTATACTTTTTATTTTTTGTTTTTGACATTACTATTAATTTAAGAAAACCATTTGTTTAATTCGTTTCTCAATGTTAGGCAACTTTTCTTTTAAAATTTTATTTCATTTTTCAAAACTTTTTCTTTCATTCCAAACCCTTATTTAATTTTTTTTTTCTAATTTTACTTTAAGGTACTACATAATTGCTATCTTGTATTTAAAAAAACTAATTTTTTTCCATCTAAACCAATTTTATTTTCTTTGAATTATTTTTATTCCTTTGCTCACAAAAAAATGATCTCCTAGTTCTCTGTCCCATCCTGTCTATTTAAGCTTCCATACAAGACTGACTCTTGTTTTAAAAAAAAAAACTTCGCGTCCCCACACAAAAAAAAATCTCACCATCGATCAGGCGATCTAACTGTATTTCCTTCTAGAATTTTTCGAAACAAATTTAGCATGTTGCTTTTGGCAATAACAGGTTTTCAGTTTATTTCATTCTCTCATAAAAATAATAAACCCTGCCTCTTTCATTCTCTTTAAAAAAAATTTTTTTTTTCTTCATCATTCGAGATCATATAAATCTGTGATAGAAATCCCTTGAAATGTAAAAATGGATTGATTTCCAGCTTATATGATTGGTGAAACACGCTAAGTCAAACGCGGACTTAGACCGTTCAGGCATTATAGTAAAGCACAAATTCTTGCACGTTACAAATTGGACGAGATCCTTCGACTATAAATAGATTTGTTAAAAACAAATATAATTACTGAAAAAATCGAAGATGACGCACATCCAAAGCAACTACCGAACGAGAACGTAGGGCCATTTTACGGGAAGCATCGAATTCTGCGGCAACTGCTGGTAAAATCAAAGAGAAAGTGGGAACTACAGCGAGTGTCCATACAGTTCGCAGAGTGATCAAGCAGTATTCACACCTCCGACGACAAAAATTACAAAAAAAACCGGGCTTACTTCAACCTCATAAGAATGCCACTTACAGTGGAAGACAGAATGGCAGAAAGTAATTTTTTCCGACGAGAAAAAATTTAATTTGGATGTTCCGGATGGTTTTCGACATGATTTCCACGATTTGAGAAAATCGGAGTTGTTTTTGTCCCGTCGTCACACATCTGTTGGTTCAGTCATAGTGTGAGCTGCGATTTCATTTCATGTAGTAATCAATTTGGTCGTTTTGGAAGGGGGATTACATCAGACTTCTAGAAATGGAAAAGATCTTTTTTTTTAACGAAATGTCTGAGAATCTACCATTCGTTTTCCAGCAAGATAACGCGCCCATCCACACAGCGAAACGTGTTAAAACATGGTTTTCGGATAATAATATGAATGTTTTGACCCGGCCGCCTCTGTCACCGGACTTAAATTTAATAAAAAATGTTTGGGGATGGCTATCGCCATAAAATAAGGAAATGAAAGAATTATTATTTCTAATCCCAGTATGGGACCAGTTTGCCACGGAAGTTACATTAGTGCTCAACGGTCTAAATTGAGAGTATGTGTGTGATTTATCGCATTGCCATCTCTTCAAAATAATTTGAATAAAACTATTAAATGCGACACCATTTTCATTCTGATATTCCCCCAAAAAGTTCCGGAAAAATATTGAATGACCAATCAAAACAGAGATAAAAAAAAATATTTTACATAACTGCAAAAGAGCATGGCTGGTTTTCAAGGGCAAAAAAAAATTTATTTAAAAAATATGGTCCTACACAGGGTGAAACAAAACGTACGTTGTGGTATTCCTTTAGAGCCATTAAGTATGCGCTGTGGTTTCATCTTGTTGGATCCAAATGGTGGTTCTCCACAGCTGGCCTTAAAAATTTTCCAACATCGTCCGACATTGAGCACTATTGATGGAAACTACAACACCGTCTTCATTTTCGAAGAAATATCGGCCAGACGATACATCAAAATAAAGTTCAATAATTTTGGTTCGTTGTTCGATTGTGTATTGTTCCATTGTTCCTGTGTTTCTTCCAAATTTGTACATATAATTTTGGAGAAAAAAAAATAGATATCAGCGGAATATTTCTAGGTAGACAGTTTCCAAGCAAGAACAAAAGGGGGAGAGGTACGAAAACTACCATTTTTAAATCTTTTTTTTCCTTATAATTTGAACCATATATTTCTTTTAAATATAATTGCATAGATGAGGGGGAATATTTGTTGGGGTGAAGGGATTCTTTTTATTTCATGAAAAATATATAACAATACAATTTCTGGTACAGTTTCTGGACAAGTGATATCTTAAGGCAATATTTTTATTTCTTTGGGTTTGAAATGCATTCTTCCTCCATAAACTTTTAAACTATTATAACTTCTATACGAACTGTATAATTAAAAATTACAGAAATTTTGAAATTAATATGTCTTTAGCCTGGGCGTCATGAAAAAGAGGTAACTGTTTTTTTCTTCTCTTTTGTATAGTAAGTTTTTCTAACACGTTTTTTCTTGAATTTGAAAAGTTTAATTTCTCTTCTCTTTTGGCAGAAGGATATTTACACATACATTTGTATTTTTTTTAAATTCAAGTAAAAATTTCTGAGTCATTTTTTTCCAGAGTAATTAATAATTATGTAATTTAGAAAAACTCAAGTTTTTCATATTTCTTAATTTTCTTTCTTGTTTTTTTTATTAAAAGAATTTTATTACAAAGTGTGGTGGATTTTCAGCAAATAAAATTGTTTGAAGAACCCTGTATTTTATTACTACCTTACACTGACCAAAATCAAATCAATAGCCTACCAACAAAAGACATATTAATGATCTCATGTTTTTCCCCATAAGAGATACTCGTTTTTATTTATTATATATTTTTTAATTTTCAACTTATTTTCAATTTTTAATTTTTTTTACTTTTTTAATTTTTAATTTTTTAATTTTTTAATTTTTAATTTTTAAAATTTTTTAATTTTTTAATTTTTAATTTTTTAATTTTTTAATTTTTTAATTTTTTAATTTTTTAATTTTTTAATTTTTTAATTTTTTAATTTTTTAAGTTTTTAATTTTTTAATTTTTAATTTTGAATTTTGAATTTTAGTTTTAATTTTTTATATAACATTTATAAACCATTTTTTTTTTCTTTATTTTTTTAAAAAAATTAACAAAACGTGAATCACGCATTTGATTTTTTTATTGTTCCCTGAACAAACACACAGATAAAGAAGGAACTACTTGCAGTAGTATTTGCGTGCGTTAGATCTGACCAAATGATCTTTGGCCATTCTGTAATAATAAAAACGGATCATAAACCGTTAATTAATATATTTAAGAAACCATTATTAAAAGCACCAAGGCGATTACAACTAATGTTAATGATTTTACAGCGTTATACTATAAAACTAGAATTCATAACGGGTAAGCAAAATGTTGGTACTCTATCGAGAGCCAACGTAGTTTCAACAAATGACAGTGCAGAGGAAATGTTAGCTAAAAGTGATGTTTGCGTCATAAATTCTGAAAATGATATTTTTAAATGTATTGAAAAAATTAATTTGATTTCTCTAATTAATATATATAACAGATAATCAACTTGAGAATATTAAAGACGATACACGAAAACATGAATCCTGTCAAAGGTTGATTAATATAATACGAAATGGATGGCAAAAATGCATTAAAGACGTACCAAATGGTATTAAGATTTATTGCAAATTTAAAAGTGAATTATCAACGTCCGATGATCTTATATTTTATGCCAGTAGAATTTTAATACCACATTCACTTAGACCATTATTATTAAAGATAGGTCATATCAGCCATGTTCTCTAATTTACAATTAGAAGGAAAATAATAGAAAAATAAAAATAATAAATAACAATACGTAATAATTCTTTTAATAGACTTTTACTGTAAACATTTTTTTTTCCAAAATTTCAGTTTATTTTCAATAATTTTTTGTTTTGGATTTATTAGTGTTATTTGGGCGGTTTTATTATTAAAATATGACTGCTTCTTGTGCCAAATGTAATAAAAAATTGTCTCAAGAATTGATGGTTATTTGCGATGGAGTGAGTGAACGTCACTTTCACCGCTCATGTATGAATTTACCTAGGGACAGTAAGAGTTTTACTTGCTCAGAATGTTTTGAAATCATGTAACGTGCGGCTAATACAGCCCACTTACTTATAATTTTAAGCCTACACGGCAACACTATTTAAATATTAGCGTGGTCAGCTTTGGCGAAAACCGCATGGTCTTCAAAAATTATTTCCAGAACATTCTTTTCCACCTCATATCCGTGGTGGAAATAAGCTGATAAAAGAGCCTTTCCCTCCCCCCCGGCGAACGAGAACGAAAGAATGGACCAAAGGAAAATGGGAAAAAATGAACGTGTCGCATTCCGATAGGCCGGATAAAAAAACTTGAAACTAGAAAACCGGGTTTTTTTTATCCAAACAGAAAAATCTTTGCGAACAGGAGATGGGAGATGAAAAAGTCAGTCGATGATGAGAGTCTAGTTAAAAAGGTCGATAATCTGGGTCTGGTTAAAAAAGTCGAGGATAGAAGGCTGGTCAAAAAAAAAAAGAGAAAAAGGGTTTTTTTTTCAAGTTTAGATGTATACAAAGGAAATCAGTCAAAAATATTAATTTTGTTATAAATATGAAAATAAAACTAGTTAAAAACAAATTATCTAGTGAAACAATTTAAATAGTTTTTTGTTAATTTAGTTCGAAAAAAAAAATAAATAAAAAAATAAAAAAAAAGAGAAAATTCATTTGGAAACTAATTGATTTTTTTTTTTGGTGTTTTAATGGCAAACCTATTGATTATTGGTAATTTTGGTAGTTATATTGTAAATGTTTGATACACAAAAAAAAAAAAAATGATTTGGATTTTTGGAGTAAAACGTGTTCATTGACCGCGTGCGTGATTTATTGCAGTTATTTGGAACAAGTTTTTTTTTAGGTTTTGCATTTTCTTTTGAAAGTAATTTTAAATAGAAAAAGGAAAGGAAGGTTTTTTTTTTTGAAAAGAAAACTCAAAAGAATTAATATTAGAATCATGGCTGGTATCGAGTTATCGCAGAAGAACGACATGGATAGACGAAAATTTGATTTTGTGGTCAGCATCAATTGTCATCTCAACCGTTCGGTAGCAGAAAAAAAAAAACAAAAAAAATAGGGGGTAACAACAATCTCCAGCTTTACTGACGTTATTTCGGAACTCAGAACATCACCTTATTTGCTATTTGAGGTCCCCATTTCGGTATCACAAAAAAAAAATCTTCAAAAAAATAAAAAAAAGGAGAAACAACAAAAACCAGAAAAAACAAAATAATAAGGTAATTAAGACAAAAAAATTCTAGTCGACGCAACAAAAAAAAAAAAAAGGAGAAATCATATAAGATTGGACTGTGACCAATTTAAAATTGTTTTAATGACAAAACTAGGATAACTTTTTATAATTGGCTGTTTTTTATGCATTTTTTATATATATATATAAAAGAGAAAAAAGGACGCATAATTGTATAAAAGAAAAAAGAAAAAAAAACAAAAAAAATATTTTTTTTTAGAATTTCATTTAGAACATTAAAACATAAAGAAAATAACAAAAAAAAAAAAAAAAAAGACAAAATAACAAAACAGGCGAAATCAAAGCTTATTAATATATCTCTATTGTGTCAAAACGAGAAAGAAAGAAAAAAAAAGAAATTTAATTATATTTTTTTTTAGTAGTAAGAAAAGAGGGAAATCAAAAAAACGAAAGTTTATATATATATATATTTAAAATGCTTTTATTTAAAATGAGTGTAACTTTGTAAGAAAAAAGAGCTGTCAAAACTAGAAAGACACCCAGAAAAAACTAAAGGAAAAATTAAACTATATAAAGTTTCTAAATTTTGATTTCTTTTTTTTATAGTGCACTATAGTAATTTTAGTCATCAACCACGTATATATATAAATATGTATAATTTACATTGCAATACCTACTGTATATTGCAAACTACAAAACGATTTTATTTTATTTGTAAATAAACCATGTTCTGAAATGTTACAAATTTAAAGTAATTTTTTTTTTGTTCTCTTTTGGGTTTTCTTGATTAAAAAAAAAAAAAGAAGAAAAAAAAAAAAGGCTTCATTCGTGGGTTTTCATAATCTTGGACAGAAGAAGGAGTTATATCTGAGGAAGTGCTAATGGCTGTAGGAAAATAAATAACGGGGGTTAGGGGAGAGATGGGATAGGTGATACGGCGTGAAGAAGCATAAATAAATAAGGGTCCATGCTCATTTGTAGGGGCGAGTATGGACATACGGGGATCGGAATTCTGCTGTCGATCCAAGTGGGAGTGTAGTGCCCCAAAGACCGATTGGCACTAACAACTTTGCCAATCGGCCCCGACATGCCTCGCGAGGCTTTCGCGGATGGCTGGTCAAGTTTCGGTGACCAGCAAGTTAACGAACATCCCCCTTATTCGGTTTTTTCTCGCAAAAACCGAATTTCCTTGCTTGATAGCTCGCGCTATCACTATAAAGTCTTAACGACGTTTTCACACATCTTGCACGCATATAATTTATGTGTAACGCGATGACAGATGGTGGTGAGCAGCGACCCACCCCTCCGGCGAGCTAGCTAGTGCGATCAGCTAGGCGTGCAGCCTTTTAGCTGCTCACATTGCTGCACCATCTCATATCTTCTCCTCGCAAGGAAGAAGATATGCTAAATAGGTCATCAGGGGATTTGCTTCTTCGACAGAAAACCCCTAATATGTGCAACCCCCCTTGTTACAATCAAACCATGCCACATATTAAAATTCTTAAAGTATTCAACTGCTCAAACTGATCAACTAAGCGCAAATTTTAATACCATGTGTATTGATTCGGCTTTTATTGCAAGTAAAGTCAAAGTCATGGATGACAAACTTATGGCTTTTAGTGAACTAGTGGATGATTTGAGGAATTTTGATGAAAAGTTTGACATACTCACATCAACATGCTCACTGTTGCAACTTGACATTTCAAGAATAGTTAAAAAGACGACACAAGTTGAATTAAAAGTTCCTTCTTTACAAAGTGATATTGCTGATTCTGTGTACTGGTCCGATTCGTTATCATTGTTACCCTCCAATGAATTCCAACAAATCAACCGAACCATAACAGAGAAATTGGATTCGTTGTATGGTGACATCCGTTCTTGTAAGTCCTTAGTATCGTCCAGTAAAGAAGCAGTTAAGGATATCAAAAAGTAACAAAGAGTTGTCTGATGCCCTAATTGCCACTAGGTACGTCAGAATAATAACCTTGTCCATAACTGTGATAAATGTGAGACTATCAGTTTTTCGAGAAAACGGGACAGTTCTCGCTGTCTGTATAGAGTTACAGGTGTGAGTCTTCGAAGAGTGAGTAATATAAAAACTTAGGAGTGATTCTTGATAGTCAACTTGATTTCAAGATGCATATTGACACAATAGTCCATCGTGCCAATTCGCTGTTGCGCTTTATCAAACGTTGGGCCAAGGAATTTTCGGACCCTTATATTACTAAAGGGCTTCTTACTACACTGGTTAGACCAGTACTTGAATATGCGAGTCAAGTTTGGTCCCCTATTTTAAAGTCCAAATTAATAGAGTGGAGTCCGTTCAACGCAGAATCGTGCGGTTTGCCTTAAGAAACCTTCCATGGAATGACCCATTTCTATTGCCGCCATACGAAGATAGATTAAATTTGATTGGACTGTTTTCTCTGGAAATGAGGCGTCAAGTGGCTGATGTTATTTTTGTTCATCAAATTTTTAATGGTGCTATTGACGCCTCCTTTTTATTGGACAAGATGCATCTTAACGTTAATTCGCGTTCTTTAAGGTCTGTGGAACTTTTTAAAATAAGGCATCATAGGACTATATATGGTGGGTGTGGAGATCTGGCAACACTGTGGAAAAAGACGAATGAAGTTAGTTGATATGAGAGTTTTGTTAAAGCTAGTCGATATAGATAAATAAAGCAAAAGAGCAGATATTGCTATGTGTTTGATTATTTTAATAACTAGATATTGGATTATAAGCGGTTATTACACTAGCGACGAGGTAAATATAGAAAATCATATGCACATTTTCCCTAAAAAGGAATTAAAAGAATAAAAAACGTCAAACCAATTAACGGATGTGCTTTTGTTTTTTTTAAGGAGACGACAGCTAAAAAAAAATAAATTTAATGTCAAGGCAGATCCCATTGGAAATGGGACAAATGCGTATTGTTTTGTGGTGATTTACAATAAATTGCGTTAGATCGACAATTGTGCGAATTGAAATAAGATTCGGAAAAAGTAACGGCATTAATTTGCTAAAAAAAAGAAGCCGGTTAAATTGGAATTGAACGAATATAATTCGGATTGGTTTCAGTTCTGACCTACAAAGAAAGACAATGATTTGTCAAGCATTATCTTGCTGAGTAAGAAAATGTTGAGTATTAAAGACGAAAATACATCAGTAAAGGGAATTTCTTTTGTTTTCAGTATAACTATTAATAGTTCTTTCTATCGAGTGAGATGAATACAACCGGAATTCCGCCGTTCCTTTGTGATGTGATTGACAAAGCATTAATCAGGTCAGAATAGGAAAAGTGGATTAGAGCATTTTCCCCATAGCGAAGGAGAGTAAAAATCCGCTAAAAAAGAGGAGTAAATTACTACACTTAGGCGGAACACAACTTTAAGAGGTGGTATATAATATTCCTGGGACACTGGTAGAAACGGCAGAACTGGATGAAGGGGCAGATGGTTTTAAGATCTTAGTGGATAAGTTGAATGAATATTTTTCTCCCAAGAGAAACTCTACTTTTGAACGACATTTATTCTGCTCGCTGAAACCAGAAGAAGGGGAAAACCTTGGTAAACTTCTCCTTAGATTACGCAATCAAGCAACAAAATGTCAGTTTGGGCAAACGAAAGAAGAAGTGATGGATATCAATTTGAAGGATAAGCTGCCAGATACTTGGGCTCCCATTGATCTGAAGAAACGATTGCTAGAAAAAGAACATACGCTTGCTGAGATAACTGAAATGGGCCAAATTTATGAACAAATCAACAACCACTCTGAGAAAATGACGTGGAAAATGACCAATGAAGTTAATTGATATGAGAGTTTTGTTAAAACTAGTCGATATAGATGTGTGTTTGATTATGTTAATAACTAGATATTGGATTATAAGCTGTTATTAAACTGAAAATGAACCAATTTCTCGAATGTTGCGGCTTGTTAATATTAACGCCAAAAATTTTGATTTTTGCCGGAGCAAAATAAATTTTGTTAAAAATATATAACTGTATAACTGTATAACAGTAAATAATTATTAAGAATTATAAGAACACTAACACAATAACACAAAGATTTATAAAATCAATCAGTCATCATTTACTTGTCGGTCAGATCACAAGCATTTAATCGCACTTTTATAATATAAACATTAATATAGAATTAAACATTGTATTTCTAACGATTGTTTTTTAATGTACACCTCTTTCTAATCCTTTCTCGGCGTTTATTTTGACATTGGTGCCGAAACCCGGGAGTTATCGTGGAGTAAAATTAAAAAACAATAAAAAACTAATTAACGCGTGTTTTGCAAAACGGTTATTCAGAGTGAATAAATCAAAATGGACGCCTCGAGTCGTTCCGTTTATCGAGGGCAAATCACGAAATTAACGAAAAGTGCGTTGGAATATTTAATTTCAGATGACTCACAAATTAACGAGTGTAGAGTTGATAAATTAGACGCTATCGAAGAAGAAATTACGGTTTTCTTAGAACGGTTAACGGCTGCTCGAGACAGTCTTAACAAAGCTAATATTGAACTGCGATCTTCTGTAAAGACAGATGACTATCAAAAAGAAAATGAAGCTATAGCTGAATATGAGGATAAGGCGATTAGTGTCATCAGTCGTCTCAAGCAACGTGTTATAAAAGTAGGAGAATTTCAGAGTCGTTTTAATTCTAGTTATTCACCAGAAAACCAAAGTTCTACTGTAGATCAGCATTCAATTAAACTTCCTAAATTAAATTTACGAAAGTTTTCTGGAGATTTTAAAGATTGGCTTCCATTTTGGGAACAATTTCGCACGTCCATATATGAAAATTCAAGTTTAAGTGCAGTGGAAAAGTTTAATTATTTACAATCACTACTAACGGGAAGTGCAGCATAATCAATTGCTGGATTTACGCCAACCGAAACGTGCTATGAAGCCGTCATAGCTTTATTGTTGGATGAATTTGGAAATACGGAAAAAATCATAGATAAAAACATGAATCAGCTTATGTCACTTCTTCCTGTTTCTTCACGCCATGATGCACGTGGACTTAGATGACTTTACAATACCATAATGGCAAGCACACGTTCTCTGACAGCTTTAGGAGTACCATCGTCACATTATTACATAATGCTGAAATCCGTGTCGCTAAAATGTATCCCATATGTCTTAAGGTTAGATTTTCATAGAAATCTTGAAGGTCATTTAGAGGCTGAAAAGGGGCCAGCATATAACGCAGTAACTAGTAATGAAGAGAGAGAATCGGTTGCAGATAATGAAAGTTCTATAACGTTCAGTGGGGATAAACAGGTAAAGGATATTTTTCGATTTTTAAAAAGAGAAATAGAATCTCTCGAAAAATCTGGAACATCAAAACGCATGCCTACTCAAATATCAAAAAAGGAATTTAAAACGGCAACAGGGTTACTAACACAGAGTGAAACTAGTCAATGTTTTTTTGTAAATCAGACGCACACTTGGCAAATCAGTGTGATGCAATAACGCTACAGAAGAAAAAAGAAAGGTTAAAGGGAGAAAGACGGTGTTTCAAATGCATAAAACGAGGACACAACTCTAGATTTTGTAAAAATAAAAATATTCGATGTAATTCATGCAATGGTAATCATATCTCATCTATGTGTGACCCAAACTATCGTCAAAAATTCACAAAGTCAAACACGCACACTGAGAAAATAGACAACAATAAAAATTCTAACGAAAGTCAACAGAAAGCAGTAAATTTGTATACAGCTACGCAGGCGCAGTCAGTAAAAATATATTTACAAACAGCATGTGCTTTTATTCACACTTCGTCAAGTGAAATGTCATCAATTTTTGTGAGACTTATTTTGGATGGTGGAAGTCAACGAACATATATTCGACAAAGTGTATCAAGACGACTTAATTTGGATATTGTTGACACTGTGAATATTTCTATTTTACCATTTGGACAAACAAGGTCAACGGAGAAGTGTAAATACAATCGTATCAGGGTGTGGTTAAGAAGTCAACATGACAACAAGTGTATTTCTGTCATGGCTATAGAGGTGCCAGAAATTTGTGTAGATTTTCTTCCTGTACCGAACACAAATAATGTTCTATTTGCAAAATTAAAATTAGCAGATGAACGTAAATGTAATAATCTTGAGCCCGGAATTAGTTTACTTATCGGCACAGATTATTATTGGACTATTGTTTCTGATGAATATGAACGACTAACCGCAAATTTGACATGTATTAAAACGATATTAGCTTGGACAATTCAAGGTCCAACTTTAGGAAATGCATTTGAAGACGGACTGTCATTAGTAGCTACAGCAACATCGTTATGTTCAAATTTCTTAGATGAAGAAAGTGTAAAACGTTTTTGGGATCTCGAAAGTTTGGGCATTTCTAAGTGCAGTAATGAAACGATATTAGACGGTAATATAGATAAATATATTACAAAAAACGGTTCAAGATATGAAGCATCACTATTATGGAGAAATGAAGATACTGTGATTGACAGTAATAAAAAGGGTGCTTTAGTAAGATTTGAAAATTTAATTAAAAAACTTTCAAGAGATCCTGTCAAATTACAAGAATATGATTCACTTATGCAAGAATATTTATCATGTAATATTATCGAAAGGGTTAATGATGTTGTAAAGAACGATCAAAAGGTATATTACATGCCTCATCGTCCTGTATATAGACAAGATAAAACAACAACCAAAACGCGAATAGTTTTTGACGCTTCTGCTCGTTCAGGTAACAATTTTTCGCTTAATGACCATTTATTTGCAGGACCAAATATGCTGCCTGATGTCTTAACTGTGTTGTTGAATTTTCGTTTTGGAGAAATTGGCTTAGTAGCTGATATAGAAAAAGCCTTTCTTCAAATAACATTAGCAGAGAAAGATCGTGACAATCACAGATTTTTTTGGTTCGATGGTAAAGTGAACGCCGGAAGTCAGCTACCGCCATGCACTGAGTATAGAATGACACGTTTAACGTTTGGCATTACCTGCAGTCCTTTTCTTCTTAGTGCAACCTTACGCACACATTTTAAAACGGAAGCTAATACTTATCCAGAAACGTGTGAAATACTGCAAAAATCATTTTATGTGGATGATTTAATTTTGAGTGTCGACGGTATATCAGAAGCTGTCAAAATTTATAAAGAAACTTGTCACATACTAGAGAGAGCATCTATGAATATTCGAAAATGGAATTCAAATAATATTTGTGTTCGACAAAAAATTAATGGTGAAGACTGTAATGAGCAAAAGGTACTTGAAATGGTCTGGTATTGTTCAACAGATGAAATATCAGTAAGCTTGGAACAAACTGTTGATTATTTTATGACGGCCATAAAACGGAATGTATTGCAGTTCATTGCTAAGATTTACGATCCACTAGGTATTCTAGGTCCGTTTATTGTCAAATTAAAAATTGTGTTTCAGGAGTCTTGGCGTCTGAAACTAGGATGGGATGATGTTATTCCAAATCATTTGCTACTAATATGGAACAATTGTATTTCACATTATCACTATCTAAAAGACATTTGTTTACCGAGATACATTTTCAAGTCAACATATCGCACTAATATACAACTTCATATGTTTGCGGATGCCAGTTTATCGGCATATGGAACAGTGGCATACATCAGATGTGAATACGTGGACAATTCGATCACCACTCACTATTTGTGTTCAAAGAATCGTGTAGCGCCACTTACAGAAAATGGTGATAAGGAACTTACGCTTCCAAAGCTTGAATTAACTGCAGCTCTTCTCGCGGCACGATTATCAAAATATTTAAAGGACAATTTGAACATTCATTTTGATAATATCTGTCTGGTCAGACTCCAAAATTGAACTTTCATGGATTAACGGAGATCCTCGTAGGTGGAAACCATATGTTTGTCATCGTGTTAACGAAATCCGAAAGATAACTTCACCCTCAGATTGGAATCATTGTTCTGGAGATCACAATCCTGCAGATATGCTCACTCGAGGAGTGACAGGCAAATATTTGTTAGAATCTTTGCTGTGGCGCCATGGACCTAATTGGTTATCAGAAGAAACAAGCAATTGGCCTAAATCAGATAAAAATTTCGATAATTCTAATGTTTTTTTGTCCTTACAGGTCACGGTTGAAGAACGCAATAATTCTTAAATCAAACCTGTATTCAATATTGAGGATTTTTCTTCATATAGACGAGTATTACGTGTCACAGCGTATATAAAACGATTTGTAAATCAAGAGACCCGGTCGGGTCTCGAAGGCTAATTCGAAAAGAAATCCGACCAGTCTCTATACTGCGAAGATAGTGATTTTGTTCACAAATTGATCATTTTCTATACAAAATTTTAAAAAAAGTATAAAATACGAATCAGATTTTCAGAGTCCGTCGTTTTTACAGGCATGCGCATGTTATATAAAAAAATGTATCACATATTAGGTATCGTATTATTATCGCATGCTGTATAAAATGTATGCGATAGAAGTAAAATGTAATTCATTGCATGGTATATAAAATGTATCATGATATAAAACAGTTTTTCTGCATTTCTATTTTTATTTACTAACGGGCTCCGCCCTTGCTCGCTTCGCTCACCAACCCCCTATATTAAATGTATTAAATTGTTTTTCTCTTCCGGATTTTTAGGGTCGTCCGTCCCTTGCTCGCTTCTCTGGCCAACCCCCGTTATATTTATTATATAAAACAGTTTTTCTGCACGGTATTTTTACGTCTAGACGTATTGGTATCATATTTGGACCATATGTAGGTTCCGGGCAGAGCTGGGTTTATATTAAGTTTTATCCCAGTAGGTGTCGATGCGGTCAAACTCAAAAACGGCTGGACGTATTGACACCATATTTGGACCATATGTTGGTTTCGGCCGGAGCAAGGTTTATATTAAGTTTTATCCCGGTAGTTGGCGCTGCGGTCAAACTCAAGAACGGCTGGACGTATTGACACCATATTTGGACCATATGTTGGTTTCGGCCGGAGCAAGGTTTATATTAAGTTTTATCCCTGTAGATGGCGCTGCGGTCAAACTCAAGAACGGCTGGACGTATTGACACCATATTTGGACCATATGTTGGTTTCGGCCGGAGCAAGGTTTATATTAAGTTGTATCCCTGTAGATGGCGCTGCGGTCAAACTCAAAAACGGCTGGTGATATTGACACCATATTTGGACCATATGTTGGTTCCGGGCGGAGATAGGTTTATATTAATTTTTATCCCTGTAGAGGGCGCTGCGGTCAAACTCAAGAACGGGTCTACGTATTGACACCATATTTGGACCATATGTAGGTTCCGGGCCGAGCTAGGTTTATATTAAGTTTTATCCCGGTAGGTGGCGCTGCGGTCAAACTCAAGAACGGCTGGACGTATTGACACCATATTTGGACCATATGTTGGTTCCGGCTGGAGACAGGTTTATGTTAAGTTTTATCCCTGTAGATGGCGCGGTGGTCAAACTCAAGAACGGCTAGACGTATTGACATCATATTTGGACCATGTGGTGGTTCCGGGCGGAGATAGCTTTATGTTAAGTTTTATCCCTGTAGATGGCGCTGCGGTCAAACTCAAGAACGGCTGGACATATTGACACCATATTTGGACCATATGTTGGTTCCGGGCGGAGATAGGTTTATATTAAGTTTTATCCCTGTAGATGGAGCTGCGGTCAAACTCAACAACGGCTGGACGTATTGACACCATATTTGCACCATATGTTGGTTCCGGGCGGAGATAGGTTTATATTAAGAAGTTATAAATGATGTTTTGCCTGAAAATTGGATTGCACATTCACAAAAAAAGTGTAAAAAGTGTTCTGCACAATTTTTAACAAAAATTAAAATTTGTAACTCCGCATGTGATTATCGTACAATTACTATTATTTTCCGAAGACATAAAAATGAGAATATCGAAAAAAAACTACCTTAAAATTACAGCAGCTCCACAACCTGTTTTTATAAATAAGACACAATACAAAGTTATCAGTGCAATATTGCACAATAGGCTTCATCCTCAACAACTCTTATATTCATGCATGATTCGAGAAGGTAAATCATAATGGAAATATACCGAAGATGAAAAAGTTATGAAAAGCAATGGCCTAAAAATGCGAGGAACGTTTATGTGTTGTTCTTAGAACGGCAAAGATAACTTTTATGCGAAATTTGTATTAAGATGCGTTTCCACCAAACGAGCAAAAGATTTTTGCTCGCGTGGGTAGAAAAGTTTGGTGGAAACGCAGCTTTATATTTGTATTTTAATAAATACGTAATAAATATCATGTAAATATTAACAATTATGTTTTACAAATTATTAACTATTAACATTAGAATTAAAAACATTACTATTGCAAACACAATTATTGAAAAAAGGAATGAAATCCCAGCAAAAAACTTTTCTAAAGAAAATGTATGAAGATGGCTAATTCTTTATTTTCCACCAAAAATATTTCCCTCAATCTGTCTTTTCCATAACTTTTTTGTAGTCTTTACCTGCAACTGCATGAAAAAACGTAGGAAATAAAAAATTAATGAAATCATAAGTAATGCGAATTCAAATTTCAGATATTTCATATTTTCAGTGGATAAATTAATTAAACGAACAGTACCAACTTAATAGAATTGTCACTAAAGAGAAAAAGATAATAATTTATAGCAAAAATTATTTTTTGCGCATGCACAGAAATCAGCATTCGAATTAAGTCGATCAAATAAGTGATTTAAGACAAAAAATAACGTTAAATCCTATAATCGACGAAGACGGAATTATCCGCGTTGGTAGTCGGCTTCAAGAAGCTGTACACGAGATTCAAAACTGTTTTCCAATAATATTACCTAAATCACCATATTTAACGACACTTATTGTATTGGATGAACATGAACGAGTCCTTCATGGCGGTATCAACACTGTTTTAACGAAAATTAGAGAGAAATTTTGGATAATACGTGTACGTCAACTAATGAAAACTGTCGTCCATCGATGTAAAGTTTGTAAACGGTTGAAAGGAAAAGCAATTTCACAACCATTTGCACCGTTACCAAAGAGCAGATTAATAGCTTCAAGGCCATTTGAAACTACAGGTGTAGATTTTGCGGGACCTCTTTATGTAAAAGATTCTTCAGAAGAAAACGCAAATCGCAAAGTTTATATAATGCTTTTCACGTGTGGTGTAGTTCGAGCTATTCATCTCGAGCTAGTTTTGAATTTAAGCACGGAATCTTGTATATTGGCTATTAGAAGATTCATCGCACGAAGAGGGGCGCCGAAAACTATTATATCTGATAACGCAAAAACATTTAAACGAGCTGAGCTCGAAAGAGTTTGGTGATTTTGTAAATTCAGAAGAGCTTCAAGGATATGTAACAAATTTAAATATTTCCTGGCAATTTATTGTTGAACGTGCTCCATGGTGGGGAGGTTTCTATGAACGATTAGTCCAAAGCGTAAAGCGTATTTTACGAACTACTGTTGGGCGAATGACATTAACAATTGATCAGCTGCAAACATCACTAACGGAAGCTGAAGCTGTAATTAATGCTAGACCGTTAACATATGTAAGTGACGATCCTCTCGACTTATCGCCTCTAACACCAGCTCATTTCCTATCTGGAATATATTCTACAATCAACACAGAATTAAACTTTTCTGCAGATGTTAATTTACGCGCGAAATGGAGATCCAGATTACGTACTACAACTTTATTTTGGAAACGTTTTAAAACGGAATATTTACAACAACTGCGTTCACATCATAATAACGCACAACGATTTTCTTCAAACGTTAAAGAAGGCGATGTTGTACTCGTCTATGATCAAGCAACGCCGCGAGTTTTGTGGAAGCTCGCTATAATTGATACAACATTTCCTGGTCGTGACGGAAAAGTACGAGCTTGTCTTGTGCGGTTTTCCAACGGAACTAAACTTCGGAGATCAGTTCAGCATTTGTATCCTTTGGAGATAGATGATACGTCATACTCGCCCTCCGGAGGATGTTAAAAATATATAACTGTATAACTGTATAACAGTAAATAATTATTAAGAATTATTAGAACACTAACACAATAACACAAAGATTTATAAAATCAATCAGTCATCATTTACTTGTCCGTCAGATCACAAGCATTTAATCGCACTTTTATAATATAAACATTAAACATTGTATTTCTAACGATTGTTTTTTAATGTAATCTAATCCTTTCTCGGAGTTTATTTTGACAAATTTAAAAAAGCTTTTGTATCAAAAAATATAATTGTTTATTAATTAATATCTGATATAATGACTGACCCTGGAGTAAGCGACAAAAAAAAAAGAAAAAAATAATGGTATCGAGTCGACATTAAATTTAGCAAAACAAAACATATTTTGGCCTGGTATGAACTCTGAAATTAAGGAATTAATTCAAAATTGCAATATATGTGCGAAATTTGTCAGCTCGCAACAAAAACCACCAATGATAACGAATGATATCCCGGAATACCCGTTTCAATTTGTGTCTATGGATGTTTTCTTCACTGAATATAAAGGAAGCCAAGAAAAATGGCTAGTTACTGTTGATCATTATTCTTCGGACGGGATATTATTAAAGATATGACACCAAAGACAACTATAGAGGTATGCAAAAAGGATTTTATTAGATATGGTATACCTCAAAAAGTGTTAACCGATAACAGAACTTATTTTGTTAGTAATCAATTCATGGAGTTTGCTAGAATGTGTGTAACTTCTGCGCCACATAATCAACAAACTAATGGCAAAGCTGAAGCCACGGTTAAAATCGCTAAACGACTGATTCAGAAAACTAATGAAAGCAAGGAGGATTTGTGGTACGCAATGTTAAATTTGCTAGATATTTCAAATAAAATTCAATCTAGTCCGGCACAACGTTAATTTGCAAGAAAAACTAGATCCAGTATTCCGACAGTAACCGATGAGTTCAAATTAAAAATTATTACTAACATTCCAGAAAAGATAAAAGAATCTCGTCAGAAGTCGAATTTGTATTATGACTTAAAAATGAGAGAACTTCCAACACTCGAAGTGGGATAGTCAGTTATGGTCCAATTAAACTCGGAGAAAAACAAAATCTGGATGAAAGGTTACATTGATAAAAAGTACAATTATAGATCATACTCAGTTAAGGTGAATGGTGTATCCTATCGACGAGATCGAGTCAATATTAAACCGCATAATTACGATGACGACCAACATGAACTCGTCGATGAGGAAAACGTAATTGGAACTACCAGAGAAAATTATCCGGAAGAAGTTTTTGCGGATGATATTACACTAGACGACAATATACCAGTAAGTACAGAAGAACATACTAGAGATCAAGCAAATGTTCCAGTCACAACTACTTCTGGCAATTTGGAAACCGCTCGACCTAGAAGACAACATCGTTTACCGGAACGATTGAAGGATTTTGTTGTGGAAAGGAACTAAGTCAAAGCAGGGAGGATGTTGTAGATCCATCTAGATGTATTATTTAGAATTAATAAAAAAGTCCTCCTGGCAACACTTGTATTTTTGACAGATACTGAAGAACGTTGTAGTACAAGATGTCTATGTAACAACATATTGGAAGAGAAATAAAGTTTGTAATCTTAAATTATATAGTGAATCTTTGTGTCTATAAACTTGATTCACATCCGCTGACCCACGAATATAACAGTATCCTCTGTAAAAATTAAAGAAAAATCGAAGTTTCATAAAAAATCGAAATTTAATTCCTGTTAATTTTTAAAACGTTAATTCATACGATTTGTTGTATTCCACAAAACAACCACACCAAAAACTTAATTTCCTTTTAAATTACTAGCGATAAAAAAAGAAGAAAATTAAATTGATTTCAAAAAGGTAAATGCAAAATATAATAAAAAAATATGACGCGTTAGCATAATTTTATTACCTTGAAAAAAAAAATATAAAATATAATTCAATTTTTTTGTGAAAATACAAATTCGGCAATTTTTATAATTAGTTAAGTTAAAATAATAAAATGAAAGAATTCTGTAGGCCGTCGATTTTAAGTGTTTAAGTTGGCAAGTGATCCAACAGATTTTTAAAAAATTTAAACCAAATATTTTAATACTTGTATTATTAAAATAAATAAGATAAATAAAAAGTTAATTCGACCAATAGATGGATAAAAAGAAAAAAGAAGTGGAATAAAAGTTAAAAACACAATGGCTGTGTTTGTTTATTCATTCCGAACATTCGGAATATTCCTTTACAAGAAATTCTGTTTTTTTATTCATTCGGAACGTTCCGATTATACGATTTCTGTTTTTTTATTCATTCTGGAATATTCCGAACGTATTCTTTTTGTACTACCTCGCGACGTAGTACAAAAAGAATAAATGGAATAAAAAACATACATATTCCTTTTGTTTGTAAATGACAGATAAATTTTAAAAATGGCCGAAGAAAGCAGTACGAGTAAGTAAAACTGTTAAGATGTTTTTTATATTTTTATTAGTTATTAAATTAAGAAGAGTTCAAAAATGTCTATTTATTGTTTTATTTTAATATGCAAGGTTCTGATATAATCGTTAAGTGGTCGCCAGGAGACATAAAGTGCCTGATGGAGTTATACAAAAATAATATTGTGTAAATATGTGTAAGAACAAAGTTTGGGTCGAAATAGCAAATGAATTTAAAAATATTAGGAAGAAAACATTCGCGGCAAACCAATGTACCGGGAAATGGAAAGGATTGAAAAGTATGTACAAAAAAATCAACGATCATAACAACACGAGTGGCAATGGAACTAAAAAGTGGGAGTATTTTGACGAAATGGACCGAACACTCCATAAGCGGTCAGAAGTAAATCCTCCAGCAACTTGCTCAAGCGACCATACAGAAGTGCAGTCAAATCGAGAACGCACTTCAGATTCTTTTGACTTCGACGACATAATCATGAGCGATAGCAGTACTCCAACTCCTAGTACGTCACGACAAGCCAAAAAAAGGAAAGTTGATGAAGTTCTGGCTAGTCAAGAGAGAATTCATAGGGAAAAAATGGATCGGACGGACAAGTTTTTGGACCTCTTCCAAACCCTTGTTACACATATTACCAGTGATTCCAACAAATAGAAAAAAACCTTTTTTTTTAATCTAAAAAGGTTTATTTTTTTACAAATTAATTATAATAAATAAATATGTAGGATCGAGTTCAATTTATAACTAAAGCAACTGAATGAAAACCAAAAATTATTATTGATGATGAATAAAAAATGAAAATACAATTAATTAAAATATTCTGTAGAATTTATTAAAAAATTGAAATATAAAAGGGTGATGCGAGAAGCTTTGTGGTTATGGATATGGATTCTACAGATATATAAGTTATTATTAATCTGTGTTTATTAATGCACAACACGAACTATTGCATCTCGCTTGTTCACAGCAGCTGAATCACTTTGGCATGTATGATGTATCAATGCTTGAAATATCGTCATCTGAATAAATAACCATTTCTTCGAAGAAATCGTTATTCTTTATACTAAAGGCACACATAGGATATTCATACCATACTTTATACTAGAGGCACACATAGGGTATTCAAACCTTAGTATCGATACTACAGTATAGCCTTGTACCATGGTATAAAAATGGGTTGGCACACATCAAACATAGTATCTGTCTGACATTTGAAATTCTGCCATTTCAGCGAGAATATGGGAATTTCTTTTCGGTCCTCTTAAATCCTTTATATGATTCCTACAAATATCTATAAATTTTGAGGTTTCATTAACGCATAAAATTTTGCGTATTTAATTACTTTTTTAAGTTTTTTAAAATAATATTTTCAAAAAAAAAAGTGTAAACATGCATCAATTGCTAAACTTTCTCACAAAATTCCATTCGCTATTTTCCGCTTCAATAAAAAGGCGCGACAATCACTAAAGAATAGATTACGGTGGACGAAAAAATTAAGTAAAAAATGGGATACCACGTACTTTTTCGAATTTAAATACCAGATTTATGCTACGTAGTTGAAATGGTATTCAGCTAGTATTCGACGACACACATATGGTATACGACATGGTATCCTTAAACTATGGTATGAATACCCTATGTGTGCCTCTAGTATTAAGGATACCATGTGGTATACCATATGTGTGCCGTCGAATACTAGCTGAATACTATTTCAACTACGTAGTATAAATCTGGTATTTAAATTCGAAAAAGTACGTGGTATTCCCTCTTTAGTGATTGTCGCGCCTTTTTATTGAAGCGGAAAATAGCGTATGGAATTTTGTAGGCGAGCTGGGCAATTAATACATGTTTACACTTTTTTTTGAAAATATTATTTGAAAAAAGTGGAAAAGTAATTAAATACGCAAAATTTTATGAGTTAATAAAACCTCAAAATGTATTATAGATGTTTGTAGGAATCATATAGAGGATTTAAGAGGAGCAAAAAGAAAAGTGAAGAAACTTTTTTTTCGGCATTAATACTGATAACATTTTTAAATTTTTTTATTAGAAAGAAACAAAAAAAAAACATCAATTTCGGCCTAAATTCATATTCAACATGAAAAAAAAAGAAAATGTAGGTTCGTTTTCGACATGTGATTAAAACTTTGTAATGGGCGCATATTTTGTTCGCTACAAAATAAACCCAAAACCCAAAGAAAAACGAAAAAAGAATTATTTTTCACCAAGATCAAAATGAAACAATACTTCTATCAAAGATATCTAACTTTCGATGCACAAGCGATACAATATGGTTGCGTTCGTTTTGTGGGGGAAATTGCGGTTCAGTGGGAAACAGGAAAAAGAATCGAAAAATACATAGAAAAGAAAAAAGAAGAGATGCTGGTGCGGATAGTTAAAAAAAAAAAAGAAGAACAGATACAGTAGTTGATCAAGTGAGACGTATTTTTTTTTGGCTGCGGCCACGTGAATTTAATTTCATCTAATTTAATTTTCGAAAAGAACTTAGGAATAATTTAGAAAAAAAAATGAATGAATCTAATTAATAAAAATTTTTTTCTCGTACGATAATTTTTGTGGTATGATATAGTATATGTGGTGGAGCCTACACACAAGATCGAAACGTCAATCAACAAGGTTGAGCAGTCCACAGATAGACCATCGAATAATTATCATTTTTCATTTTTGACATTAGTCGAGTAATATCTTGGCGACGAATAAAACGTGTTTTTATACAATCTTTTAAAAAAGTAAACGTTTTTCATTTTCCGAAGAATTCCTGTTTCCCAAGAATAAACGAATACTAAATATATATAAAAATGTTTTCAGAATTAAAAGAAATAAAAAAGTAAATCTTGTTTAAAGTAAGAATAATGTGGCTTCTTAATGATGTCTAAAAGAATGATTTACATATATATATATGTTATATATGTATAATTTTATTAATTTGTGAAAAAAAGGAGAAAATGTTCTACGGGAATTTTCTTTTGTAATTGTTATCGTTATAGTTAAGGAGATGTTAGATATTGAAAGTTTTTTTCTTTGAAAAGTATATGATTCATATAATATAAGTGAAAACTTTTCGATGAAAGCGTTTTTTTTTTTGAAGTGCCAAAAATTCTGTGGTGTATTAGGAGTACATAATTTTGGTGCCCCTCCCAAAGAAAAAAAGGAGGAAAGGACAAACTATAGTGATTTGAAGTGCCGGCTGAAAAATATTTTTTTCGCGAGAGCGAAACTTACAATTTGTTTAATGCTTAATAAAATTAATATGGACTTCTTATTATTTCTTTTAGAAGCACGCATGGCCATCGAAAATTTACTCACCACGCTGAGTCATTCGTTCTTAAAAAAATCTTGTAATTGCAGAAACAGTTTTGTTCTACCTCCATAAGTCGGCATCACCAATAATACCATGCACATAAAAATCACCGTAATATTCATAAAATCACCAATATCACTAATCTCATCATATACTTCAATATCAAGGAAAAATTTATAAAAATCACCGAAATATCATCAAAAAAAAGGCGGAGAAGCAGAATAAAAAAATAATAAATTTGGAAAAAAAAAATAAACTTCAATTTAAATTTTGATTTAATTTTTTTTTTATTAGAACCTAAATAATTACATTTTTTAAGTTAAGCTAAGAAAAAAAGAAAAAACAAATATATATATATATTTTTATTTTATAATGAATTCAAACAAAAAAGAAAAGGAAGCATAAGCAAGTTGTGCTTCAAAAATTTGGTTCATAAAGAAAATAATATTAATAATTAATGATAAAAATATAGCGAACTAATCTATGATTATATATTAAGCTAAATTGAATTAGCTCCTCTGACATTAATTTCTAATTTGAATTTAGCCTTAATATTATATACATCAGTTTTAACGAAAATATTTTTAGTTTCGTTAAAACTTTGAAATTTACATTTTTTGAATTTATAAATTTACAAGCAACCCGTTTTTTGAGTAAATGTTTCTTTTTTCAATAAATTTTTTTTTCTATTGTTTTTCGTCAACAAGAATCTTTGTCATTGAAATTGCGAAATTTACTTTCTTTTCCAATTTCATTACACGGCGTTGAAAACGCTCAACGGCGTCAACATATTTTGATGACCCCGACGTGATACTTAGCTATACTAACTACATTATTGCAAGCTAAGTATCTCTCAATTTAATCATTTTTACTAAATAACATTTTAAAAATTTTAGAAATACCTGTGGACCATCAGGAATCTGTTCCCGACAAAGCCGATATTAAAAGAATGAAAACCATCGAAATACTGAAGGCTCGTCGAATTGTTTTTATAAATCAATTATCAAGAGCTAAAGCTTTTTTGGATAATAAGGATGATCTCGGTGAAATCTCGATTCCACAAATGCAATTTCGACTTGATGCGTTACAAACAGCATTTGAATCTTTTATTGGCGTTCAGGATAATGCGAGGACCAAGATCCGAGTTCAGTTTTACAGCCTGTACGTGACGAAAATGAAGAGATGTATTACATGGTTGCTCCAGCTATTAAAGTATTAATAAATACTCTTTCAAATGCTCCAGAGCAATCATCTTCAACAACAAAACAAATGTCTGTTCATATTAAGTTACATAAACTTGATGTTCCTACAATTTTAGGTGATATTATTGACTGGATGACTTGGTTTGATTTGATAAGGCAAAGCTACCGCTAGCAGATCTAAAAATTGTGGAAAATAATTATGATGAAGCCATCAAAAAACTTAAAGTCAGGTTTGAAAATAAGAATGTTATTGCTTATGACCATCTCAGTCAAATTTTCAATCACCCAAACATTCAAAAGGAGAATGCAGCTGATATTCGCAAACTAATAGATGAAATTGGTAATCATCTAACGTGTTTAAAAAACTAAAAAAGACCAGTGGAACAATGGGATGATCTTATAGTCTACATCGTTTCTTCAAAAGTGGATTCATCAACTTTTAGCAAATGGGATGAAGAAGCTCCTGTAGATCGACTTCCAAGTCTTTTGGAACTAACTGCATTCCTTAAAAATAGATTTCAAATCATTGAAGGTACTGTAAATACAAACTATAATAATAACAAAACTCGAACTAACAACCCAAAAAGTCTACTAAATATTGAAACAATTATGTGAATATTCTGTTAGAAGCCGCGTCATTTAATTTACAAGTGCTTTAAATTTTTGAAATTACCCATTGCGGAACGTATTTACCATGTTCGCACTTTAAATTTATGTCAAAATTGCTTAAAATTAAATAATAATACACATATTGACTGTGCTTCAAAGAACTGCCACAAATGTCATGAAGGGCATCATACCGTATTGCATCAAGATGTCACAAATAATTCACAGCTTTTAAACGTAAATGTATAAGAATTTAGTGCAGCAAAAAACACTGTTACATTACATTCTTCTGTTGGTACAGAGTTTGCAACTAATTTATCTTCATCTTCGTGTCTTTTCAACAAAATTACAATTTTGGCTACAGCAGTGATACACGTATTAGATAAATTCAAAAATAAAATGGCATGTCGAGTTTTATTGGACTCTGGTTCTCAAAAGAATTACAGAACGATTTGTACAACGTCTTGGACTGCAGAGGTCCAAGGCAAATACGATATTCCTGGTATCGCTCAAACTTGTACAACTGCTCAATTTACTTCAAATATTTCATTGAAGTCACGTCTTAATGATTTTACAGCTAACGTTGATGCAATAATAATAAAGGAAATTACAGAATTGCTTCCTGAATTTTCCATTAATCCAAAAATATTAGCTATTCCAAAGAATATTCAACTAGCAGATCCAATGTTTTATTCACCTCAAAAAATTGATGTTCTGCTTGGCGCGGATATATTTTTCAACATTTTATCGGTTGGTCAAATTGGCTTAGGAGATAATCTTCCTATTTTGCAAAATACTTTATTTGGTTTTGTCGTATCTGGAAATATTGGTCATAGCAACAACTCTAACTGTTGTGTTTACTATACTCAATCATTCTTTCAAGAAAACCGTCAATAAAATTGTTTTGGGAACTCGAAAATTATGAACCTTCTCAGGAATCATTCACTGAAGAAGATATTATATGTGAAAAACATTTTGTGGATAATTCCAAGCGTCTCGATTGCAGTCGCTTTCAAGTTAAATTGCCTTTTAAAGAGGACCCTAGTAACTTGGGTAGATCCTATGATAGCGCACTTAAACGGTTCCAAAACCTAGAAAAGAGGCTTCACAAAGATGCTGAGTTATTTATACAGTATAAAAACTTTGACGAGTATGTTGAATTATTACACATGGAATTAGTTAATGATGTAAATCTTTCTAAACCACATTTTTCCTACCCCGTCACTGTGTAATTAACCCCCAAAAGTTCGACAACGAAGCTACGAGTTTTATTCGATCCGTCTGCAAAAACTAGCACAGGTAAATCTCTTAATGAACTTTTAATGAAAGGACCTGTAATTCAGCCAGATTTATTTTCAATATTGCTTCAATTTCGAGTATATAAATTTGTCTTTACAGCTGATGTACAAAAAATGTACAGACAAATTTTGTTGGCTCCAGAAGATAGAAATTTCCACCATTTTATGGAGGTCAAGTTTGAAGGAAGAAATCAAAACTTATCGCTTGCGTACGGTAACCTATGGTAAATTTTTAAGCAGTTGGAAATTGAAAATAAAAATAAGTATCCCTCAGCTGGAAAAACCATTTAAAAGGACTTTTATGTTGATGACATTTTAAGCGGTGCTGATACTATAGAAGAAGCTAGAAAGCTGTAGACTAAACTCATCTCAATATTAAAAGAAGGTCGCTTTGAATTAAGAAAGTGGTGTGCAAACGATCAAAGTTTATTGGAACATATCAAAACTGAACATCGTGAAAAAATATTCCAGATCAAAGATGGTGACGCTATAAAAACGTTAGGTGTGACGTGGAATCCAGAAATCGATAAATTCTTAATCAATGTTAATATAGCTACAAATAAACATGTAAACAAACGAATTATTCTTTGAAAAATAGCACAGCTATTCGATCCTTTTGGTGTCATCAATTAAGTTGTTGTTCTCGCCAAAGTTTTTATGCAGCAATTATAGAGATCATGGTCATTATGGTCAAATTAGTACAGAGGTTAAAACACATTTTTAACAAAAGCCAGAACCAAATTTTTTATTGGACTGATTCTACCATAGTTCTAAGTTGGTTAGCGGAAGAATCCTGTAATTGGAGACATTTCTAGCAAATAGGGTAACAACTGTTATCTTACAAAAAGTAACGCACTTCCCGACAAAATGTTTCTAGAAACTAATATGTTTCTGAAACCACAAATGTTGTTGTAAACCAAAAATGTTCCGCAACATTTTTGAGAACAATACTGTTTTAAAAAAGAGGTTTACTAAATTCTGTTTAAATGGAGGAAAGAAATTATAAGTGAAAAAAAGGGGAATGGAAGAAAAAAAATTGAATTTGAGATTCTACAAATGAAACAAAACTAAAATGGTGGATCCAGTATATTAATAAAACAACCACAAAATTTTTTTCTAAAACGCACATTTTTTTTTGAAATGACGCCTTGAAATCGTTAATCAATCGTTCACACGCAATATAAGATGTGGTTGCGATTGTAAAACATATTTAATCGTTTATACCAGTGTCAAGTATAAGTAAATTGCTGTAAATCATCATATTTAACTCAACAACGAAAAAAAAAAATTCCTGAATCGTATGTGGATTTAATGGTCAAAGGTATTCATCGGATGTTCCAGCAACTTCACAAATGTTGTAATAATTCGGCTCGCTTGGAAAACATCAAAACCCATCACAACTTTACCAATATCGCATAGGATTCCAAATACATCATCATTTAGATCATCAATATTTTGTGGTTATAAACATTCAAATAGTCGCATTATCCAATTATGAATATCTGGACGAAGATATACTTATAGTCATCTATAATTTAATCCACAAAAGATTTACATATTTGATTCTGGAAGAAGGTTAACAACTACAATTGACAAGTAGGCATTTAAATTAAACATTAGAAAAATCAAAATTTTAACAAAAAAAGAAAAAAATATATGTGAATCAATTGAAAGTATTTTCTTTCAGTCAGAAACATTTTTTTTTTTAAAAATTTAATAGTATGAACTTAACCTTAAAAGGAAGCTTCTTTTTATATGAGTTTAGGTATCTGCGTATTTTCTATTAAATGAAGAGAAAGATTTATATAAAAAAAAAGAAAAAAACAAAAAAATTTAATATAAAGAAAGGATGTGACGCAAATAGGAGTTTTTTGTGTCAATCATTTGAGATCTTGTTTCTTTTTTTTTGCCTTTAGTAATTAACTTCAGTATTAAGAAGAAAGTTTAAAAGTAACGTACAATATCATTTAAGAATAGAAAGTATTGAAAGTATTTGAGAAAAGAAACAATTTTGACATTAAATTTATAAGTTAAGAAAAGATGATTTTTTTTTTTGGTTGATAAATAATTCTAAGTTTTATGCAACAGAAAAAAAGGATGCATCAATTGATTTGAATATAAATTAGCGAAAAAAAAAATATTGAATTATTAAAGTAAAGTAAAATACGGAAAATAAAAGTAAATTTAAACGAAAGATTTTTATAGGAATGGTCTAACTGAGTTAAGCTTGCAGTTGCAGTTCATTATAAATTAGTCCAAGCAAAGCACATTCAATTATGACAAATTAAAAGGAAAAACCAGCCTCTACGTCTGCATAACGCTTTCCTTTCATCGGCAAATGCATTTTTCCGAAAAGGTAGAAGTCGCACCATATCCGGTGAATACGGGGAGTTATTCACCGGATATGGTTGATGGTTAAAATGTGATTTTTGGTGAGATAATCGGTCACAAGCGTCGATCGATGAGACGGCGCATTATCGTGCAACAAACGCCAACTTCCATCTTCGCGATATTCGGGCCGAACACGTCGAATACGGCGCACCAAACGCTTCAAAACTCCTAGGTAGAATACCGCATTAACGTTTTGACCGGGTGGAACAAATTCTTTGTGGACAATACCCTTGGAATCATAAAAACAAATCAGCATTGTCTTCACTCTTGACTTCTCCAGGCGCGATTTTTTGGGTTTCGGCTCGTCCGGCGCCTTCCATTCAGCGCTCTGGCGTTTCGTTTCGGGATCATATTGAAAACACCACGTTTCGTCACCAGTCACAATGTTATAAAGGAAGTTTTTGTCCTTTTTGACCTCTTTAATGATGTCCTTCGAATGTTGAATTCTGGGCAATTTGTTATGTAAAAGAGAAACGCACTTCGCAACAACATGTTTCTCGAAACTAATATGTTTCGGAAACCTCAAATGTTGTTGTAAACCAAAAAAATGTTCCGCAATATTTTTGAAAGCAATAATGTTTTCTGTAAACTAAAAAGTTTCGGAACATTATTTATTTCTTCAGCGAAAATTGTACTTTGCACTATCAGCAATAAAATTATTGGAAAATAACCAATTGCGAAATGCATTAACATTTGGTGTATTTCGAAATTGATGTTGAAAGTTTCCAAATCGAAAGAAAATCAGGACGGTTGCAACACAGCAACGTTGCTGTAACTTAAATGGAACACTAGGTGCAAAGTACGTAATTTTCTAGCTATAAAAAGGCTGCTTTGAATAAACAAAAGGCAGTTCAGAAAATATCGGATACAAGTGTAGTTCTAAAAATATCTGATACACGAGCAGTTCAAAAAATATCGGATACACGTGCAGTTCAAAGAAAAATAGTGAGTTATTATCTTCATTTTCACCCAAGCACAACACATATAGGCGAGAACGCCAGTAATCAAAGTCAGAAACTATTTATTAAGTATATCAAAGTTGATTAGTGTGAGTCAAAATCAGAAATTATTTATTAAGTACATCAAAATTGAATTTTGTGAATCAAAATCAGAAGTTATTTATTAAGTACATCAAAGTTGAAATTTGTGAATCAAACCCAGAAATTATTTATTAAGTACATCAAAGTTGAAGTTTGTGAATCAAAACCAGAAATTATTTATTAAGTACATCAAAGTTGAAATTTGTGAATCAAAATCAGAAATTATTTATTAAGTACATCAAATTTGAAATTTGTGAATCAAAATCAGAAACTATTTATTAAGTATATCAAAGTTGAATAGTGTGAGTCAAAATCAGAAATTATTTATTAAGTGCATCAAAGTTGAAATTTGTGAATCAAAATCAGAAAATTATTTATTAAGAACTTTAAAGTTGAAATTTGTGAACCAAAATCAAACAAGAACATTTTATAAATTAATAATAAACCGTGTTAAGAACATAAAAGTGTTTTTGTTTTCTTTCAATAAATTTGCGTAAGTGCCAGTTTGAACTAGAAGCAGAGAAATTATGTAAGTTTTTTTTAAATTACCTCATTTCTATAAACAACTTGATTTGCATCGCAAGCCACCGCCCAGAAATATTCTCCCTCATCGAAAACGAGAAAATTTCTCAAAAGAGGGGAATATTTCGAAAGAGCTTTTTGCTCAATCACAAATTAAACACTTGCGGTGGAAAACCCGACAACAAAGATAAGTTTCGTCACCACAGAACAAGAAAAAAAAAAGGGAACAACTGGTTACAAATCATCAGATTAAAATTCTGGAGAGTCAGGTTGGAACCATACAAAGAAATTTTTACATAACAGTGGCGCAGCCGGTAGGACCAAATTTTTGGTCGTCAGTCAATTTGTGCGGAACAAACCGTGCACACACCTTTTGTAAACCCAAATGTTGGGTCAAAATGCGATAAATCGATGTTTTGGAGATGTTGAATTCCATTTCCATGAATTTCAATGATGATTTCCGCTGATTTTTGATGAATTCACGCACAGTTTCGATGGAATTTTCGGTGATCACGGATTTTGGTTGGCCCACATGTTGATCGTCATTTATGTCCTCACGACCACTTTGAAAACGTTGTAACCACTCGTGCACTCTGCTACGGGATAGGCAATCATCGCCATAAACTTGTTTCATCAATTGAAACGTTTCGGTAAAAGTTTTACCAATTTTAAAACAAAATTTAATGTTGGCTCTTTGTTCGAAGCTCATTTTCGCACCGATGACACAAACATACTGACACTTAAAACGCAATAACTTCATTTTCAATAGATGAAATGTCATGAAATTCTCACAGGAAGTCGATAAAGGATAGCAGATTCTAACGCACCAGTCGACATATAGATGGCGCCACTAGGGGCGCTAGATTCAAAAAGTCCTGTTTACTTGGAATGCACCTTGTATGCAAGGAAAAGAAAGAAAAAAAAAGGAAACCGAAAAGGATTAATAAAATAAATTCGTTTATTAAATTCACTAAAGTAATGAACCTGAAACAAAATCCGATTGTACTAAACGAATTAAAATTAACTAAGTCAAAAATCTACTTATAGTAAAGAAATCCCAATAATCGTGGGAATATAATCAATTATAGTATATAATATATATTTCGCATGGATTTATGACTTATTCCAATATTTCCAAAAAAATAAAAGACCAACGTTTTTTCTAGTTTGTTTTCTTTGAATAATCAGAAACATGTAAATATATAAATGTATATGCACATATCGTTGCCTTATCGTCACAACGAATAGGAGAAACTTAATTGAATTAAAGTTCATTAGAATACATTATAGATTAAATTGCGTATAGTTTAATGTTGGAGTAACGAATCATCGGATGATGGATTGAGTATGAGGAGCGTGAGATGAAAGAGCTACTATAGCGGTCGTGATGACGTAAGGTTTTAGTAATGAAAAATAATGAGGATCGTTCCTTAACAGTATGTCGGTCAAGATATGATCACGGGGATAAATAATCTTCAATTGTTTATTCGTAGGGAGGGATATTGACCCGTCATCTGTCGCAAAGTTTTTTTTTCGTTGCCCGGTTTTCGATTTTTCGATGTCCTGTCCTTCGAGCAGCGATTTATGATTCTCTCTGTCTGACCATATTGTCTTGGAAAAGTGGATTTTGGCTTCGACCGTCCTTTATTTCGTTTTGTGTACATTTAGCTGGAATTCGAGCAGTTGTCAGCTTTTGACAACTTTTAAATACTCTTAACGAGTTTAATTCCATGTACAACCCTTGAGCACGTAGTAATTTTGTAATGACGTGAAAAGCACTAAAGCAAATGGTAAATGGTAACTCACCCTGTTATGTAACAAAACATTACCTACATCCCTCCAAAGAGTAACGCACTTCGCAACAACATGTTTCTTGAAACTAATAAGTTTCTGAAACCACAAATGTTGTTGTAAACCAAAAATGTTCCGCAACATTTTTGAGAGCAATAATGTTTTCGGTAAACTAAAAAGTTTCGGAACATTATTTACTTCTTCAGCGGAAATTGTACTTTGCCCTATCAGCAATAAAATTAACGGAAAAAGTCAGTTATTGTGAAACTAAAGTCCATAGATTATAAATAAAGTCAGTTATTGTGAAACTAAAATTCATAAATTATAAATAAAGTCAGTTATTGTGAAACTAAAATTCTTAAATTGAAAGTAAAGTTAGTTATTGTGAAACTAGAATTCTTAAATTGAAAGTAAAGTTAGTTATTGTGAAACTAGAATTCTTAAATTGAAAGTAAAGTCAGTTATTGTGAAAGGTAGTCAGTCAGATATTGTTAAAAAGATAATTCATAAATTATAAGTAAAATCAGTTATTGTGAAACTGAAATTCTTAAATTAAAAGTAAAGTCAGTTGTTGTGAAACTAGAATTCTTAAATTGAAAGTAAAGTTAGTTATTGTGAAACTAAAATTCTTAAATTGAAAGTAAAGTTAGTTATTGTGAAACTAAAATTCATAAATTATAAATAAAGTCATTTATTGTGAAACTAAAGTGCAAAAATTATAAAAATATATAAATTTTTAAAGGTCAATAAAAAAAAGTTGAAAAGCGAATATTCATACAAAAGGGTTTTCATTTCATTAAACCATCCGGACACCAACTGTAGCAAAATAATAAGTAAGTTTTTTTTCTTGGATTATACATTTCTTTTTTCCAACCAATATTACTTCTGCGGGAAACCCCTCCCACTTGATAATACCATTGGAAGTTTTTTGAGAAGCAGAGAGCTCTGAAACCAAATGGAAAAAGAACTTTTCCAAAGAGCTTTTATTTAATTCCTGCGGTGGAACATCCGAACCCCAAAAAATAAGTTTCAACATCACCAAGAAAAAACTGTTTGATCACAAATCATAATATTCAGATTCTGGAAAGAGCTAGATTGAAACTAACACAAAGAATTTTTACATAACCACCCCACCGACGAGCTAGAATGTGCCAGCCAACTAGACGTGCAAACTCTAGTCGTTTACCAAATAGTGCCAGTTTTCGAACTTAGTTCGGTCATTCTTCGGCAAGATAAAAACAATCCTATTACAAAATTTGATGAAGCGCATTAAAGAAAGAAAATCAAAGCTGAATAAAGATAAGACAAAATTATGTCAAACTGAGATAAAATTTTACGGTTACATCCTGAGCAACCAAGCAGTGAAGCCAGATCCATCAAAGATTTGTGCTATAAAATCCTTTGATAAACCAGAAGATAAGCAAGAATTAACAAGATTCTTAGGTATGGTAACATATTTGAGTAGGTTCACATGCAACTTATCCAGGAAAACGGAGAATTTAAGAAAACTAACACATGCAGATCGTGAGTTTCATTGCAAAAAAGTACACAAGAATGAATTTAATGAACTCAAATAAGAATTAATACAAGAACAAACATTGTAATATTATAATGTGCAAAAGCCAATTACAATCCATGCAGATGCTTCTTTATATGAATTGGACGCAGCAATTATGCAAGATAATAAACCAATTGCATATGCATCTAAATCACTAACTGAGACGCAGAGAAGATATTCTCAAATAGAAAAAGAACTTCTAGCAGTTATATTCGCATGCAAACGATTTGACCAATATATTGTAACGGCGCCCCACGCTTATGTTACTAAATTTTCCCTCACGGACTTAAACCAGCGCACACATACTGAAAGATCGACTTCCACAACCTTATATTTTTCCGAATTTCAAACTTTCTAGGAAACTCACTAATACAATATTGGAAAACCAGATGGTAGCACTATGTGGTAAAGATAAATGGATTGAGAGAATATAAATTTAGCAAGTCATGTTTGGATTTCGGTGTACACAAAGAAATGTACACATTCCTTATAGAATATTCAAAGGCAAATCTGATGATAACATGAGAAAATATGGGTCGATATGAAGATAGAGAGATATGGTAGTTTTTTGGCGAATGCGTTTTTGGAACGGGAGAAAGAAAGAAACGATCGAAGAGTCTGGTGTGAGTCATGAAGCAGGAGAGTCTGCAAAACAAGAAGGTCTGAAAAAAAAGAAAAGATTTTTTTTTGTGAGGTGATAACGAAAAATGAAGGGAACAGGAAAGAAAAAAAAAAACAGAATAAGTGAAAAGATTTTAAAAAGGAATGATAGAAATATTTAGAGTCAGTTTTGATTAGTTTTTTTTCTCTAACGAAATAAAAAAAAAAAAATAAAAACATAAAAAAATAATATTTTGGCCGAAAAGTGTACAAAAAGGGAAGTTTAAGATAAGCGAATTCCAAATTTGGATAGTGTTACGAACAACCAAGAAATACACTTAGTTTTTTCAAATATACAAATTATATCAAGTAGCCAACTTACCTGAGAAAGTTTTCATTATTGTAGAAATCAATAAAAGAATTATTATACTTTAGTATTCAATAAAAACAGTCGTTTTACTTCTAATTAAAATTATTCAGTCAACATCAACTCCACTTCGAACAGATAGGAAAAACAAAAAAAAAAAAACCAACCAAGGAGAAAACATATAAAGGAACAGGAATTATATGCATATATATATACATCTATACATAATGGAATCGTAAAGGGAGAAATTCATCTAAGTTGAAACGGAAAAATCTTTGTGCATCATTTTCCCCGTTGAGTCATAAACGAAGTCCACAAATTTTCTTTATATACAAAATAAAAGGAATTCGACAAAAACAAAGTATGGCGTAAGTTTTTTTTCTATTATATTTACACCGAATTACTTATATGAAAAATGGTCGGATCAATTTTGACCGTAATTGTGAGGCAACGCCTGTTTTGATGGAATTTTCTTATGGTACCGTTACATTGCGAAGTCATCCCATACATACTATGAGGACGCCCAAAATCCGTTCAAAATTTTTTTATTAACATCAAAGCTGATCAACAGTTACGAGCTCGTAACCTTAGTATGGTGAAACAATTGTTTTCGTATTACTGAAAAATAACTTCAACTAAATGAAGAACAAAATATATAATAAATTACTAAAATTTTTTTTTATTACTTATATTGAATATATTAAAATTAAGAAAGTAAATTTTTTTTTAGTATATAAGAAAAGCAATTTAAAAGAAAAAGGAAGAACAAGGAACAGGGGGAAAAAAATTAGAAAAGGGCCTACATATATACAAGGGGTGTTCCAAAGTAAACAGGACTTTTTGAATCTAGCGCCTCTAGTGGCGCCATCTATATTTCGACTGGTGCGTTAGAATCTGCTATCCTTTATCAACTTCCTGTGAGAATTTCATGACATTTCATCTATTGAAAGTGAAGTTATTGCGTTTTAAGTGTCAGTATGTTTGTGTCATCGGTGCGAAAATGAGCTTCGAACAAAGAGCCAACATAAAATTTTGTTTTAAAATTGGTAAAACTTTTACCGAAACGTTTCAATTGATGAAACAAGTTTATGGCGATGATTGCCTATCCCGTAGCAGAGTGCACGAGTGGTTTCAACGTTTTCAAAGTATATATATATGTACTTTATTTAAATTTACAAAATGTGAAAAAAAACAAAAATATGGAATCCAAAAAGTATTTGCTTTACTAATTTCGTCCAATTTTCGTAAAAAAAATATATATATATATCTATGAGTGTGTGTACTAATAATTTCTTGACTTTTGTTTTTTTTTTTTGGGAAACGCAAAAAAATGATGAATTTTTCAACATTTTGGTTCTTTGACTAAGGCATATAAGAAAACAAAACTTTCAAAAAAAAACAGGGAATTTTTAAGAAATGCCATCAAGCGTAAAAATGCAAGAAATATGAATTTTGAGAAATGTCATTTTAGTTTTGTGAAACCCAAAAAAGGAAAGAATTCTTTCATTAAGCAATTATTATGGATATGGTAGATTCAAATTAATTTAAAAGAAAAGTAAATGAAAATATAAATAAATAAATTTAACCTTAAAAAAGACGAAAATTATAAAAGAAGATTGAAGGAAACGAGTGGAATGTGATTAACTTGGGGCAAAAGGGAATTTTGAATTGGAGTTTATAGAAAAAAAATAAATAGAACACAAGGAAAAGAAAAATCCATTGCTTTTTGTATTGAACACTTACATAGGGCCTTTAATTTAGAATTGTTATTAATTTTCCCCGTTAATTTAGGGAGACTTATAACGCTACCCGGTTGTCCATCAACCAATTACTTTCGTCCCCGTGGGTTTCCTTCCCATGTGAATAAATCTGTGTGTGTATATACATATGCATCTATACTTGTGTATATCATATTATTAGAGTTAGGAAGACTCTTTATTCTGGGTGTCTTCGGGAAGGATGATCAAACCAGAACAGAGAATCCATGGTGATATATAGATAAATACTCTGAGAGAAGGAGAGAGAGATGGAATGAGAGGCTGATGCCTGGGGGTATACAAAACATATTAAGGGTCCATGCCCATTTATAAGGGCGGGTATGGACATAAGGGGACCAGCATTCTGCTGTTGGTCCATTCGGGTGCGACGTGCCCCATATAAGACCAATTGGCATAACACCTCAGCCAATTGGCCCCGACATGCCTCGCAAGGCTTTCGCGAATGGTTGGCCAAGTTTCGGTGACCAATAACTAACGAACCTTCCACCTATTCGGTTGTTTTCGCCACAACCGAATTTTCCTTGCTTGATAGCTTATGCTATCACTTTGAAGTCTGAACGACATTAATACTCTTATGCACGCATAAATATTATGTGTAATTTGATCATAGATGGTGGTGAGCAACGACCCCTCCGGCGAGCTAGCAAGCGCAACTCAGCTTGGCGTGCAGCCTTTCAGTTGCTCACATTAGCTGCACCATCTCATATCTTTTCTTCGCAACGAAGAAGATATGCTATAAAGATCATCAGGAAATTTGCTTTCTTCGTATAAACCCCATTGCAGTGTGTTTTACACACTGTAATACATGTAAACCCCCCATCGTTACAATATCTGCGGCAAAACAGATATAACAATTCAAACCGATCATCAACCGCTGATAGCAATTTTTGAAAGAAATCAAATTTCGGATACATCCAAAAGATTACAAACAATGATGATGTTGATGCAAAGTGTTCGAATCCATTCGATTTTCGTTATTCTGTCATTCGTCGGAAAGACCTTTTTGTGGTTGAATCATTCGCTGTAATTTTCTCGTGTTTGAAGTTTGCTTTGATAATCAAAATGTGAGTTTTAAATATATTTTTAAATTTGGCGTTAACAAAGTATTTTATTAAAATAGGAGTGGTGTCAGAATAGAATAAAAAAAGTAGATTTCTGAACCCAACCGGAGAAAAAAGAAAGAATGAACGCGGCCGAAAAAAGAACATGGCGGAGAGTTGGGAAAATATTATTGATTGAAAGAGAAGTGTGACAGAAGAAAAAAATTTTTAGTTTAAACATTTTTATTGAAAAGAGAATAAATTGTTGTGTTAATTTTAATTAAAATAAGGTTGTTTCATTAACATTAAAGTGGTCCTTCGAGCCGGATCTTTTCGCCGTTGGTAATACAAACCAAATAACAAAACAAAGAAAGAAAAAACTATTAAAATGACAAGCAATAAAAATACCAACTATGGGCTGGAAGACGCCTTCCTGGAAAAATTCGAGAAATGTAAGTCTCAAGAATTAATAGAATTACATATAATCATGTATAGAAGCGTTCAACACACTAATTTTATAAAAAGGAACAATAGAAAATTCAGGGGAATCGCAATGTGGAACATATTCTGTCAAGTTTTCGCTGCACAAAGAAAAGAGTTTGCAACAACAAATTTCAAAAATCGATGAAGAAAATATCAACATACAAAAAAGTATTGTGGAAAAGGAAAGTATTATCGAAAATATTGAAGAAAAAAATCGCCATACATGATAATAGTATAAATTCTCCACATAGCAATATTTCTGTCAAATAATTAGACAGAGAAAAACGTAAAATTGAACGCGAATTGAAAGTCTTATATGCTCAAGCTGAGGGACTTCTTAGCAAAACACGTTGAAAACAATGGTGAAATTGACAAGAGATGAAAAAAGCTCAACGTCATCGAGTTTAACTACTGAATTTAAATCCAACTACACCAAAGAGTGGGTAGAAAATATTGTAAAAGGACAATTATAAAATGACGTCGAAATTAAACCGAGAACCACATTTCAAAACATGTCAGCTGAAAATCGATACCAACTCCAAGATGATATGACAAATCTAAAAAATACTATGACACAAATGCTTATAAGACAGTCAGTGGGTACAAATTTACCCGATTTTGATGGAACTTCACCATTGTTTCGGCACCATTTTTACAATCTATACAAAATTACAACAATAAAATGTAATTTGTCAAAAGAAGAAAACATCTTAAGATTAAATAAATCTCTAAAAGGAGAAGCTCGGTCCAAGGTCGAATTACTTCTTCTCTTAGCAAATGATTCAACGAGACGAATTGATATTTCACAACGTAATTATGGTAATCCAGAACAGGTAGTTCGGGAACTGATTACAAAAGCAAATAATACCGAATTTTTTGATAACTTGAAAAGGTTCACGGACCTTAATTGTATAGTTCAAAATGTATCAACGGCTGCCGACTACATCGATCATAAGCTAATTGATATGCATAAACTAATGGCAATATTCATAGAAAAATTACCAGAACATTTAATAGTACATTGGGCAAATTATTTAATGGTGCACAAACTCTCAGCGAGACATGTTACCTTATCGCATTTTGCGAAATGGAGGAGCCAAAAAAATTATAGTATGGTTCAAAACGCCCAAAATGCTGTTATAAATGCACAAAAAACCAGTAATAAGAAAGAGTGTAAACTATGTCATCAAGAACATAGTATTAACAAATGTACAATATTCTGATGAGAAAAAGAAATGGGAATTGGCAGAAAAATGTAATGCTTGTTATTGCTGAAATGCAAACCAAATTAACAGAGTATGGAATCAATTGGAAATTCATTCCTCCAACTGCACCGACTTTCGGCGGCTGTTGGGTAAGGCTTATTGGCTGCTTCAAACTCAGTGCAGATAGCAATCCATCTGACGAAGTTCTTCAAACTGTCTTCGCTGAAGCAGAACAACTGGTCAACAATAGATCATATTTAATAGAATCAGATAACGCGGACGATCCTATTGGGTTTTCTCCAAACGACATACTAATTCCCGGCAATGTTGAAGTATTTATCCTAGGTAAATTTAGCAAATATGACGGTCTGAGACGTAAACAGTGGCGTATAGCACAATATTTAATAGAACAAAACAAAAACTTCCTCACAGGGCCTTATTTAGGACCTGTAGACCCATAGGCTGAACTTTTGGTGCGGGTCCTACCGCGAGGAAACGAATGCTGAACTTGCGAATATTTTGGTCAAAAGTTATAATAGAATATGTTCTACATAAAAAATATCTATAAATACTTGAAAGTACTTGCAGGTTATAATTAATTCACAATTTAGAAATTGGTTACTTGCAGTCATTTTGTGGTGAATGTTATTTTAGTCTATTCAAAAATAGAATTTTTAAAAAGTTTTTTTTCTTCATCCCCGATCAAAAAAGGATCCTGATTTAAATTATGTACCGCTGATTGCAAATATTGTATAACTTCATCAGGGGCATCATTATCTTTTACCTTTTCCTCGTTTGGAGTGAACTAATTGTTTATGGTGGTCCCATAAATCAAAACATTCATCACCGTAGTCCATTTCTTCGCTACTTACGATACTATCTAAATTTAATGCCATAGCTCGTTTTAAATTCTTAATTGTTGACCAACAAGCAATTGGATCATTGAAATACAACTGTTTAAATCGCAGATCAAGTAGACTGGAAGTAGCTAACAAGTGGGACTTTTCGATTTATCCAATTCGCTTATTAAATCCTAATAATAGGGGGTTTTGTCCCAATGCTGTTGAACGTTTAATTTTGAATTGTGCAGCAACGCACCGTATCATAATAATGACTTTTACTGTAATGAATTTTTCAGCGTATATATCTCGGTAGTCATTTTTCCAAAAGGATTCAAAAGTCGAACAATTTCTTTTAAATTTTCAATATCAATTGCGTATTTAAGTAGATTTCTTTACTCTTACTTTCATCTGTCATTACAATCCGGTGTAGTAGTGAATCAAAGTTCAAATGCATGCATAGGAAAAAATATCGATATATTTCTGAATATATCGATATTTTTTCTGATATATTGTTGACTAAATTATCGATATATTTTTGCCATCCCTATACACAAGTTAGTAGCAACGAAGCTTCCGCCATTGGCATGTATACCGCTGAGCTCATTGAAAAATTTAATGATCTTTTTGATGTGTGCAATAATGTTCGAATAATTGAATACTTTGTAGCATGTGCCTTGATTCAAATAAAAATAAATATTTAAATACAAATTATTTAATGAAATCGTCTTCATATCGGAGATCGAAACCTCCAATCATACCGAATTTTGTCTATGTAAAGTTCGAAAAATATCAATTATCGAATCGCGAAATCATACACCTCAATGCTAACGGAGAATAATTTTGGTTAACATGTGGTTCAATTTCTAAATTGCCTGATACACTTATTACAGTCATAGTTATAGTTTCTTCCGAATTAATATACAGTCACACTTTCATATGAAACAGGAAAGAACAAAAAAATTATTCCAGAACTGAAACTTGGTGCACAAGTGAATTCAGTCACCGTCTGTCGAACAATGGCCGCTTCAGTTCGGAAAAGAAACATGGTCGACGAAAGGTACTACCGAATCAAGTTAAAGTACTTCTTAATCGCATTGAGGAAATAGCAGCATAGCACAATTTAGGCACACTGTAAAAAAATACTTTCCATACTGGAACAGCATACCTGTCGACAATCAAAAGGGAATTAACCAAATTTATGTATAATTTGGAGGAACAAGTTACCAAATAAGACCGAATTTAGTTAGTAGGAATTGGGGGAGTAATGAACATAGCAGATATAGCAATGATGAGAATGATCAACGTGGATTCATAAACGGGACCACAATTTTCAGCGTTCATTCCTATTCAAAGGAATATATGAAATAATATTACCGGAAATAAAGCGAAGCAATATGTGTGTGTGAGGGGTATTTGTAAATATGTATATTTGTACACACTACTTCATATAGGGTGTGTCCTCCTAATATTCCAGAGTTGTGGAAGGCCTTCTACAGCAGGAAATTGAGGTAACTGATTTGCAAGTTACGTTATTATATTGCATTATATTCTTTGTCCACACATATATATATGAGAAAAAAAAAATAATTCAAAGTTGCTTAACGACAAACCATCCGACTAGAACACCCTGTCCGAGGATTTTTGGTTTGGAGTCAGGAAGAGTTTTTTTTTGTGCAAGATAATTTTCAGAGGCAAAATTATTTGTTTTTATAAATGCGTAGAATGAGAAATAGTTTTATCGGAAGAGTGCTCGTAAGATAAATAATATTCGTTTAACTAATGTTTAATTCTGAAGACTATGAATAGGAAATGAGCACAGAAACTCCGAATGTGGTCCTCTTTACCCTTAGCATCTAACGACCTTCGTTATTATCGTGACGCTAATGATATTTATGATTGAATCCATTGATTGAATGATTAACATGAATTATTGACTTCATCAGGAGGCTATACCATACACCGCTAGAATTAATATTAAAATTTTTTTTTTTTGGTTAAAGATATTTGATAACCCTAATGTATGTTATTAGATTTAAATGGAATTACACTAATCTTTCGTATATAAGATACACGAATTATAAGAATTAAAATTAAGAGAAAAAAAAAATTAATAAGAAAATAAATGAGTAAAGTAATTTGTCAATTTGATTTGGTAATAACATTTTTTTTTGGTTTTCTGAAGTGTTAGTATCGATAATTCAAATTGAATTATAATGTATTGAATTTAAGAAGGATGTAGGCAGAGAAGATTTCATGAGGGAGGTATTCGATTTCAAGGAGCTAATGTGATAACTTGCATAAAGAAGAAAAAAAAAGAAACATTTTTTTTAGGGGTCATATCCAACGTATCGGGTCTGATATGATCATGCTATTTGTGGATGCAGTCCATAAATGAGAGGGAGGGTTAAGACTCAAATGCTGGTCCCGACACCTATCAGCTTGGGTTGAGCAATCAATCTTTTTTAAATCATTATATGTCTGTCCATCCGTCTGTCTGTTTCAATTTATATTAACGTAGTAAATAATACTTTCCTTCGGTTCTTTTGAGCCACGAATTTATTTCACTTTTAAGTCTCCGCCCGCTGATTACCCGGAGGGATGTAGAACCTAAACACCTCTATGAATATTCCCTCGTCAGCCCCAATAAAGTTTTCTGATGCACGTAATAAATATTATGTAACAAGGTGAGTGATGGTGGAAAATAGTCACCCACACCCAGCGACGAGCTAGTTAGAGCTCTTAAGCAAGACGTGCAATCATTTGTACTATTTTCAGCTCTTGCACCATCGCAAATACTTTAAAAGAAAAATTAATATAAAGTTGTTTTAAAATTCTGTTACAACTTGAGCCAACAGAATATGTTCTATTTTTTCACTGGTCAAACAGAAAAAATGAAATAATTCTTTCATTTAGGAGAAACAAAGTAGAATTAATTTGGAGACAGAAATCCTATCAGATTATGAAAGCAACTAATTTTTTCTTGTTTATTTTGTTAATTCTTCGAACAGAAAAAATGAGATTTTTTACAGATGATATGATGTTCCTCTTTCTCCATCCATGCAATTTGTAGCTGTTATATGACAGCCGTGGAGAGAAAATGGTTTAAAACAAAACAAGCAAAATACCGTCGTCACGGTAAGGTATATGAGCTTTTCTTATTTTTTTATTACTTACACTTTGGAGAGCAAGAAAATAATTTTTTTTCTCTTACGTATAACTTTGTTAAATGGTTTTCTGTTATTATCAGCGTTAAGGCCGAAATACATTGAATGCAGCAATGCAGCAAAAAACGCATGCAGTAGCATCAATTGTTCTGCAGCAAAATTTCGCGAATACATTCAATGCAGCAAATAGTTGCAGTAAAATTAAACGTCAATTTTCTATTATCATTATTCTCTCATTCTATTTTAAAAATATGGTTGACGAAGTGAACAATTTTATTTTCGTATTATTAATGTGTCAGTTGTGGCTAAATTTAAATTGGGCTTTTTTTGCTATTAAAAAGAAAAAACGGTTATGGGTGAGGGAAATCTATACCAAAGAACAGCGTGATATGCATGGATTTTTCCAAACAGTTTTTAAAGTGGTCCAAAATCGCGATTCCAACCAATTTTCTAAAGTGACAAGAATGGGAGGAAATACTTTTGAATTACTTTTAAATTTATTAAAAGAATCGTTACAAAAATATTCTCCGAGAACGCCTATCGAACCAGAATACCGTTTGGTTTTAACATTAATGTGAGTGTATTTTTGTAATTCATTTTGTGTAATAGAACTAATTTTTTATTCATACCTAGTTATTTGGCTCACGGTGCTCCTGTGAAAGGATTGGCATAGAGTTTTCGAATGGGGACATCCACTGTTCGTAAATTTATTTACGAAACTTGTGAAGCCATTTGGAAAACTCTCCATGCCATTTATATTAGTGCACCAAATGAAAATGAGTGGCGTAGAATAAGTGAAGATTCATATGTTTATGTTGGTTGATCTGATGCAGTAGCAGCGAAATTTAAAATTTCTCAAACTTTTTTGCTGCATATAACTGCAGCAAAACGTGCTGCAATGAGCCATAGAAAATGTTGTTTGTTGCGTTGCTGCATTCAATATATTTCGGCCTTTAGTGTGAATTGCATAAGATTCAAATTTGGTCGTGTTTAAACGAACTATTAAATAAAAAAATTAAATTATTCCAGATAAATTTTATTATTTTTGAATGTATTAGCCTTTCCTAAGGTAAATTCTAATTTTTAAATAGTAACAACCAAATAATAAATGGTTTTTAAAATTAGCCATAGCAGGTAAAGGAAATGAAAATAGTGATTTGATTTTGGATAAATTATGCTTTCTACGGGCACACCTTTCGAGTACATTTTGAATAGCTTTTAAATTAAATGCGAAGTATTAATAAATATTTTTAAGAGAATGTCTACTCTTTTCTTTTCATTGCGTTTTTTTATTTTCGTCCATATAAAGATTTAATTCTCTTTGTAAACAGTATGTAGTTTTTTGTTAAATTCTGGTCATTTACATAGGAACGAATTGTTTAAGTAATTGTTCAAATAACTCTTGTTTACTTACATCGAAAATGAATTATTTTTACCATTCCCTAGTGTGCAATTCCTCCTAGTTTAAGAAAGCAAAAATTGAAAACATCCATATTGTGGGAATGCACATCAAAATACCCTTTTAAGTAATATGTGTGACTTTATCCGAATCATTATTGTACAAGATGCTAACGATAAAAACGTGACATCCACAATTAAATTCCTGAACGGATTTTTAATTTCTATAGCAGGCCCTCAGGCCGCTTGCTCTAATTTAAAATTGTCGAATGTTAAGTTCGTAAGAATGGGTAGTTTTATTCAAGATTGTTTAGAGTGTTTATTCGGAACTGTTACGAATCAGGTGTGAAACAATAAGCATCCAACTCCATTGCAGTTCAATAAGGCTTTTAGGAAGTTATTCTGTATGAAAAATAGGGAAATAGTCAGAACGGGTAACTACGAAGTGCAAGGAGAATTAATTTTTAATCTTTTTAAGACCAATATTTTAGGTAGTTTTAGTGAGCCACTTCAACTTCAAAAGGCTAATATTCAAAATCCTACTGATTACAAAACTACGGCTTTTGGCAAAAATAATGCCTTTGTTTATTTTTGCGGCTATTTATGGAAAAATGTCAAGAAACACATAAATGTGAGTCAAACGATTCGAGATATGAAGAATTCTTGACATTTATCCACTTCAAATGAAATAAATTTAAAAAGTGCCATCTAAATCCCACCTCAAGGGTTCGCAAATTAGATTAGGGAACTTGAGGAGATTTTCGAACGTTCCTTCGAGTCTTGGATGTTGAAAAACAAATTGATAAACAATTATATGAATTGATATGTCAAGTACAACCAAGAAAATGTTGCCACTGTAATGTAATAAAACATTACACATATCTCTAGTTAGAAATCACAGTAAAGAAAAAAAAATTACTGTAGACACTTTTCGGCGAAAGTTCTACTTTGTGAATGAAAAATAATGAATTGCGAAATGCATTAAAATTACTTGATGCATTTCGAAACTCATTATCGGCAGAAAATTACATTGATTTTGTAATACATGTTATTGGCATGAATTATGAAATCAATGAAAACATTCTAGAAAGAAAGTAAACTAGAACTATTGCATAAATGTTCTGCGACTTAAAAAATAATGGGTACAAAGTATGAACTTTCTGCCTATAAAAATACTGGCTTTGAATAACCAGAAAAGTTCAGTTCTAAAATATCCGGTACGCGGTAATGACTTAAAGTAAAGTCGTTACGTTTTTTTGAGTTTTTTTGCAAGTTGATTACAGTAGTAGTATTTTTTCTGCTTTCTCGCGAAAGTCGGTCCGTGTTGCTAAAAACAAGGGGCATTTCTAAGTTTAAAAGCAAAGGATAAAAAAAAAAGAAGAAAAGTTCAGAAATTGAGTCGTATCGTTAAACTAAAAGTTGATATATATTATTTTAAAGAATAGTTCAGAAATTAAATCGAATTAATATATTATTGTGAAGAAAAATTGTATTGTGAAAATAAAAAATTTGTCTATTATTGTGAAGAAAAGTTCTGAAATTAAGTCGTAGTATTTTATTGTGAAGAATAGCTCAGAAATTGAGTCGTATCGTGAAACTAAAATTTATATATATTATTGTGAAGAAAAGTTCAGAAATTAAGTCGAGTTTATATATTATTGTGATGAATAGTTCAGAAATTAAGTCGAGTTTATATATTATTGTGGAGATAAGTTCAAACATTAAATTGTATTGTGAAAATAAAAAATTTATATATATTATTGAGAAGAATAGTTTAGAAATTAAGTCGAGTTTATATATTATTGTGAAGATAAGTTCAGACATTAAATTGTATTGTGAAAATAAAAATGTATATATTATTGCGAAAAATAGTTCAGAAATTAAATAGTATTGTAAAACGTACATATTGTACATATTGTATAAAGAAAACGACTTGTGTAATATATATACATTTAAATAAAGTAAAGTTCATTGAAAAAAAAAAGTACATTAGTTTTTCCTTAACAACTTTAAAAGTGTTTGCAGAGAAAAAAAATTTTGTTTAGTGAGGCGTGATTCCAGTGGAGCCAATAACAACGTCAAGGAGAAAAATATGTAAGTCCTAGTTATATTAAATAAATTGAAACACCACTCAAGCGACAACCCTTCCAATACACGGATCGACCCAAAATCGAGCCACAACATCGCGATTCCTCTTTCTTACTAAAGAAAACTCTAGTATCTTCACTAATCAATTTCACGGAGAGAGCCACGAGAGTCGCCTCAAGGGCTAAATTACACAACACCACCATTTAGAAATTGCGTTTTTGCTTTATGTTTTCATTTCACCCTCAAGTTTTTGGGAAGTAAGGCTATTAACGATACACCAATTAAAAAAAACGAATGAGATGATTATCTCTTGAGTCATTTGGAAATATCTAATAAATTGTTTTGAGAATAACAGGCAAAAATACAATGCTGTTGAAAACCCTTAAAAATCGTAAAAAAGCCAGTTTGGATATCATGTGACTTAATTATGTAATTGTAAGAATTTGTTTATTAATACTAAATTTATATTTATTTTTTTTGCACTAACATAATGTAATAAAAAAAATGATAACTGAAAATATGACGTTTTGAATTAACATATATTTTTATTGAGAAAAAGCGCACACGTGTAGCGACCGTGCTATAGTTTATAGATTACCTCGATCTCACATTGTATTAAAAGCGTCAAGCATGAAAAGTAGCACTCAGATTTAAACGCTTTCCCTATTCGGAACTGACTCCGAAATTTAAGTTCTTCTAATCACGCTACCTCTTTTACTTTTATTGGGGAGAAAAAACAAAAACGAAATGATTGATACAATGGCCGCGTCACGAGATGGTTGTTTAAGAAATTAAAAAGATAATAACCACTTTTTAATGACAGAAAAAGTTAATATAAAAATCTTAAAACTAAATTAAACTTTCAATAATTCTTTTGTAATTAAAAGTTCTTAAAATTGATTTATTCTTTTTTTGTGAAAATTATATATTAAATCATTTTTTGTTAAAGTTTGTTTGCTAGTGAATCATTATAATTATTTAAATCCAAATAAATGTTTTGGCCTTAAATTTTGAATGTGTTATAATTAAATGAATTGTGTTGGTCATTGTCTGGAATATCAAGTTGAGTATCGATACATCAAATCCACGACAACCAAAATAAATTAAATGGAGTTTCGACTAAATGCTACGTCAGCCTCATACATGCGTGGACAATAAAAATTACGGGGAGAAAAAAATGGCGTATAATTTTAAAAATAAACACAAGATTCAATGAAACAGTTTTACTTAAACTCTTTGTAACGGTGGGTTTTCCTACCCTTACATTTTGTGTCCTAACGACAACAGAAAAATTGCGTTTTTCTATTTAGCTACCATCGCGCATTCTGATTTTCAACATTTTTTCCTTTAGTCCGCAATAATTTTCGAAAATCAGTCCAATGCACATAACCCAGTGACACTAAATATAAAATAAGAGAAAAGAAGAGACACATAAAAATCCAAAAAACTGCCGAGTCATATCGCGTGATTTGGTGAGAGAGAAACAAAGGGAAACCCGTTAGTGTGACCGAAACAGATTGATTTTAAAATACTGGTTTTTGGAATTGATGACAGGAGATAGCAGAAAAAAGAGAAATGCAGGGAGTTGGTTTCGAAGCTTGATACAGTCGAGTTTGGATCGAAAAAGTTGGCGATTTTTTGTTTGTTTTTGTTGGAAATGTCGGGTCGAGATTATAAAGAAATAAAGGGATTTTTAAGAAGGGGGGAAAATTTAAGAAAGTTTAAAATAAATAAAAAAAAATCGGAGCAATTAAGATTATTATTGACAGTTTTAAATAATTAAATTCTTTTGTTTTTTTTTCAAAAGTAAATAACTGATAAGTTTTGTTTGTGAAAAAGGAAAAAAAAAATGTTGGAAGAAAAGTATTAAAAAAAATTTTAGGATAATAAAACAACGAAATTATTGTAAACGACCACAAAAGTGAACATGCACGAGATGCGGCTAATCTAGAAAACGAGGATATAGGTGGCGTACGGCTAATTGAAGAAGAAGAAATTTTTGCATTTTGATATTTTTCTATTTAATATTCCGCCAATGGAGAATAATCTCATCGACCTGGGTGGAGAAGGGCCGCGAAACCCGCGTCCCCACCGGGAGGCACAGGCACGCCCTGTGCCTGTGCCTCCCGGCCGAAGACGCCGCGAAAGCTGGAGGGAATGCGGCCGCCGTTTCGCACTAAATATAGTGGAAAATATATCATTCATAACGCTTCCAGAAGCAATACTGATATACAAAACAGCATTAACGCTTCTGATGGCGTTCCATCCAAGAAGAGGAGGTAACCGTGGACGAAATAGAAATAGAAGAGCAGGAGGAAGATACTGAAATATTTATTATATATAAATTTTTTTGTAATTTGCAATTTGCAATAATTAATTAAAAATAAAACATTCATTCGTAAATTAATTATCTCTTGAGTCATTTGGAAATATCTAATAAATTGTTTTGAGAATAACAGGCAAAAATACAATGCTGTTGAAAACCCTTAAAAATCGTAAAAAAGCCAGTTTGGATATCATGTGACTTAATTATGTAATTGTAAGAATTTGTTTATTAATACTAAATTTATATTTATTTTTTTTGCACTAACATAATGTAATAAAAAAAATGATAACTGAAAATATGACGTTTTGAATTAACATATATTTTTATTGAGAAAAAGCGCACACGTGTAGCGACCGTGCTATAGTTTATAGATTACCTCGATCTCACATTGTATTAAAAGCGTCAAGCATGAAAAGTAGCACTCAGATTTAAACGCTTTCCCTATTCGGAACTGACTCCGAAATTTAAGTTCTTCTAATCACGCTACCTCTTTTACTTTTATTGGGGAGAAAAAACAAAAACGAAATGATTGATACAATGGCCGCGTCACGAGATGGTTGTTTAAGAAATTAAAAAGATAATAACCACTTTTTAATGACAGAAAAAGTTAATATAAAAATCTTAAAACTAAATTAAACTTTCAATAATTCTTTTGTAATTAAAAGTTCTTAAAATTGATTTATTCTTTTTTTGTGAAAATTATATATTAAATCATTTTTTGTTAAAGTTTGTTTGCTAGTGAATCATTATAATTATTTAAATCCAAATAAATGTTTTGGCCTTAAATTTTGAATGTGTTATAATTAAATGAATTGTGTTGGTCATTGTCTGGAATATCAAGTTGAGTATCGATACATCAAATCCACGACAACCAAAATAAATTAAATGGAGTTTCGACTAAATGCTACGTCAGCCTCATACATGCGTGGACAATAAAAATTACGGGGAGAAAAAAATGGCGTATAATTTTAAAAATAAACACAAGATTCAATGAAACAGTTTTACTTAAACTCTTTGTAACGGTGGGTTTTCCTACCCTTACATTTTGTGTCCTAACGACAACAGAAAAATTGCGTTTTTCTATTTAGCTACCATCGCGCATTCTGATTTTCAACATTTTTTCCTTTAGTCCGCAATAATTTTCGAAAATCAGTCCAATGCACATAACCCAGTGACACTAAATATAAAATAAGAGAAAAGAAGAAACACATAAAAATCCAAAAAACTGCCGAGTCATATCGCGTGATTTGGTGAGAGAGAAACAAAGGGAAACCCGTTAGTGTGACCGAAACAGATTGATTTTAAAATACTGGTTTTTGGAATTGATGACAGGAGATAGCAGAAAAAAGAGAAATGCAGGGAGTTGGTTTCGAAGCTTGATACAGTCGAGTTTGGATCGAAAAAGTTGGCGATTTTTTGTTTGTTTTTGTTGGAAATGTCGGGTCGAGATTATAAAGAAATAAAGGGATTTTTAAGAAGGGGGGAAAATTTAAGAAAGTTTAAAATAAATAAAAAAAAATCGGAGCAATTAAGATTATTATTGACAGTTTTAAATAATTAAATTCTTTTGTTTTTTTTTCAAAAGTAAATAACTGAAAAGTTTTGTTTGTGAAAAAGGAAAAAAAAAATGTTGGAAGAAAAGTATTAAAAAAAATTTTAGGATAATAAAACAACGAAATTATTGTAAACGACCACAAAAGTGAACATGCACGAGATGCGGCTAATCTAGAAAACGAGGATATAGGTGGCGTACGGCTAATTGAAGAAGAAGAAATTTTTGCATTTTGATATTTTTCTATTTAATATTCCGCCAATGGAGAATAATCTCATCGACCTGGGTGGAGAAGGGCCGCGAAACCCGCGTCCCCCCCGGGAGGCACAGGCACGCCCTGTGCCTGTGCCTCCCGGCCGAAGACGCCGCGAAAGCTGGAGGGAATGCGGCCGCCGTTTCGCACTAAATATAGTGGAAAATATATCATTCATAACGCTTCCAGAAGCAATACTGATATACAAAACAGCATTAACGCTTCTGATGGCGTTCCATCCAAGAAGAGGAGGTAACCGTGGACGAAATAGAAATAGAAGAGCAGGAGGAAGATACTGAAATATTTATTATATATAAATTTTTTTGTAATTTGCAATTTGCAATAATTAATTAAAAATAAAACATTCATTCGTAAATTAATTATCTCTTGAGTCATTTGGAAATATCTAATAAATTGTTTTGAGAATAACAGGCAAAAATACAATGCTGTTGAAAACCCTTAAAAATCGTAAAAAAGCCAGTTTGGATATCATGTGACTTAATTATGTAATTGTAAGAATTTGTTTATTAATACTAAATTTATATTTATTTTTTTTGCACTAACATAATGTAATAAAAAAAATGATAACTGAAAATATGACGTTTTGAATTAACATATATTTTTATTGAGAAAAAGCGCACACGTGTAGCGACCGTGCTATAGTTTATAGATTACCTCGATCTCACATTGTATTAAAAGCGTCAAGCATGAAAAGTAGCACTCAGATTTAAACGCTTTCCCTATTCGGAACTGACTCCGAAATTTAAGTTCTTCTAATCACGCTACCTCTTTTACTTTTATTGGGGAGAAAAAACAAAAACGAAATGATTGATACAATGGCCGCGTCACGAGATGGTTGTTTAAGAAATTAAAAAGATAATAACCACTTTTTAATGACAGAAAAAGTTAATATAAAAATCTTAAAACTAAATTAAACTTTCAATAATTCTTTTGTAATTAAAAGTTCTTAAAATTGATTTATTCTTTTTTTGTGAAAATTATATATTAAATCATTTTTTGTTAAAGTTTGTTTGCTAGTGAATCATTATAATTATTTAAATCCAAATAAATGTTTTGGCCTTAAATTTTGAATGTGTTATAATTAAATGAATTGTGTTGGTCATTGTCTGGAATATCAAGTTGAGTATCGATACATCAAATCCACGACAACCAAAATAAATTAAATGGAGTTTCGACTAAATGCTACGTCAGCCTCATACATGCGTGGACAATAAAAATTACGGGGAGAAAAAAATGGCGTATAATTTTAAAAATAAACACAAGATTCAATGAAACAGTTTTACTTAAACTCTTTGTAACGGTGGGTTTTCCTACCCTTACATTTTGTGTCCTAACGACAACAGAAAAATTGCGTTTTTCTATTTAGCTACCATCGCGCATTCTGATTTTCAACATTTTTTCCTTTAGTCCGCAATAATTTTCGAAAATCAGTCCAATGCACATAACCCAGTGACACTAAATATAAAATAAGAGAAAAGAAGAGACACATAAAAATCCAAAAAACTGCCGAGTCATATCGCGTGATTTGGTGAGAGAGAAACAAAGGGAAACCCGTTAGTGTGACCGAAACAGATTGATTTTAAAATACTGGTTTTTGGAATTGATGACAGGAGATAGCAGAAAAAAGAGAAATGCAGGGAGTTGGTTTCGAAGCTTGATACAGTCGAGTTTGGATCGAAAAAGTTGGCGATTTTTTGTTTGTTTTTGTTGGAAATGTCGGGTCGAGATTATAAAGAAATAAAGGGATTTTTAAGAAGGGGGGAAAATTTAAGAAAGTTTAAAATAAATAAAAAAAAATCGGAGCAATTAAGATTATTATTGACAGTTTTAAATAATTAAATTCTTTTGTTTTTTTTTCAAAAGTAAATAACTGATAAGTTTTGTTTGTGAAAAAGGAAAAAAAAAATGTTGGAAGAAAAGTATTAAAAAAAATTTTAGGATAATAAAACAACGAAATTATTGTAAACGACCACAAAAGTGAACATGCACGAGATGCGGCTAATCTAGAAAACGAGGATATAGGTGGCGTACGGCTAATTGAAGAAGAAGAAATTTTTGCATTTTGATATTTTTCTATTTAATATTCCGCCAATGGAGAATAATCTCATCGACCTGGGTGGAGAAGGGCCGCGAAACCCGCGTCCCCACCGGGAGGCACAGGCACGCCCTGTGCCTGTGCCTCCCGGCCGAAGACGCCGCGAAAGCTGGAGGGAATGCGGCCGCCGTTTCGCACTAAATATAGTGGAAAATATATCATTCATAACGCTTCCAGAAGCAATACTGATATACAAAACAGCATTAACGCTTCTGATGGCGTTCCATCCAAGAAGAGGAGGTAACCGTGGACGAAATAGAAATAGAAGAGCAGGAGGAAGATACTGAAATATTTATTATATATAAATTTTTTTGTAATTTGCAATTTGCAATAATTAATTAAAAATAAAACATTCATTCGTAAATTAATTATCTCTTGAGTCATTTGGAAATATCTAATAAATTGTTTTGAGAATAACAGGCAAAAATACAATGCTGTTGAAAACCCTTAAAAATCGTAAAAAAGCCAGTTTGGATATCATGTGACTTAATTATGTAATTGTAAGAATTTGTTTATTAATACTAAATTTATATTTATTTTTTTTGCACTAACATAATGTAATAAAAAAAATGATAACTGAAAATATGACGTTTTGAATTAACATATATTTTTATTGAGAAAAAGCGCACACGTGTAGCGACCGTGCTATAGTTTATAGATTACCTCGATCTCACATTGTATTAAAAGCGTCAAGCATGAAAAGTAGCACTCAGATTTAAACGCTTTCCCTATTCGGAACTGACTCCGAAATTTAAGTTCTTCTAATCACGCTACCTCTTTTACTTTTATTGGGGAGAAAAAACAAAAACGAAATGATTGATACAATGGCCGCGTCACGAGATGGTTGTTTAAGAAATTAAAAAGATAATAACCACTTTTTAATGACAGAAAAAGTTAATATAAAAATCTTAAAACTAAATTAAACTTTCAATAATTCTTTTGTAATTAAAAGTTCTTAAAATTGATTTATTCTTTTTTTGTGAAAATTATATATTAAATCATTTTTTGTTAAAGTTTGTTTGCTAGTGAATCATTATAATTATTTAAATCCAAATAAATGTTTTGGCCTTAAATTTTGAATGTGTTATAATTAAATGAATTGTGTTGGTCATTGTCTGGAATATCAAGTTGAGTATCGATACATCAAATCCACGACAACCAAAATAAATTAAATGGAGTTTCGACTAAATGCTACGTCAGCCTCATACATGCGTGGACAATAAAAATTACGGGGAGAAAAAAATGGCGTATAATTTTAAAAATAAACACAAGATTCAATGAAACAGTTTTACTTAAACTCTTTGTAACGGTGGGTTTTCCTACCCTTACATTTTGTGTCCTAACGACAACAGAAAAATTGCGTTTTTCTATTTAGCTACCATCGCGCATTCTGATTTTCAACATTTTTTCCTTTAGTCCGCAATAATTTTCGAAAATCAGTCCAATGCACATAACCCAGTGACACTAAATATAAAATAAGAGAAAAGAAGAAACACATAAAAATCCAAAAAACTGCCGAGTCATATCGCGTGATTTGGTGAGAGAGAAACAAAGGGAAACCCGTTAGTGTGACCGAAACAGATTGATTTTAAAATACTGGTTTTTGGAATTGATGACAGGAGATAGCAGAAAAAAGAGAAATGCAGGGAGTTGGTTTCGAAGCTTGATACAGTCGAGTTTGGATCGAAAAAGTTGGCGATTTTTTGTTTGTTTTTGTTGGAAATGTCGGGTCGAGATTATAAAGAAATAAAGGGATTTTTAAGAAGGGGGGAAAATTTAAGAAAGTTTAAAATAAATAAAAAAAAATCGGAGCAATTAAGATTATTATTGACAGTTTTAAATAATTAAATTCTTTTGTTTTTTTTTCAAAAGTAAATAACTGAAAAGTTTTGTTTGTGAAAAAGGAAAAAAAAAATGTTGGAAGAAAAGTATTAAAAAAAATTTTAGGATAATAAAACAACGAAATTATTGTAAACGACCACAAAAGTGAACATGCACGAGATGCGGCTAATCTAGAAAACGAGGATATAGGTGGCGTACGGCTAATTGAAGAAGAAGAAATTTTTGCATTTTGATATTTTTCTATTTAATATTCCGCCAATGGAGAATAATCTCATCGACCTGGGTGGAGAAGGGCCGCGAAACCCGCGTCCCCCCCGGGAGGCACAGGCACGCCCTGTGCCTGTGCCTCCCGGCCGAAGACGCCGCGAAAGCTGGAGGGAATGCGGCCGCCGTTTCGCACTAAATATAGTGGAAAATATATCATTCATAACGCTTCCAGAAGCAATACTGATATACAAAACAGCATTAACGCTTCTGATGGCGTTCCATCCAAGAAGAGGAGGTAACCGTGGACGAAATAGAAATAGAAGAGCAGGAGGAAGATACTGAAATATTTATTATATATAAATTTTTTTGTAATTTGCAATTTGCAATAATTAATTAAAAATAAAACATTCATTCGTAAATTAATTATCTCTTGAGTCATTTGGAAATATCTAATAAATTGTTTTGAGAATAACAGGCAAAAATACAATGCTGTTGAAAACCCTTAAAAATCGTAAAAAAGCCAGTTTGGATATCATGTGACTTAATTATGTAATTGTAAGAATTTGTTTATTAATACTAAATTTATATTTATTTTTTTTGCACTAACATAATGTAATAAAAAAAATGATAACTGAAAATATGACGTTTTGAATTAACATATATTTTTATTGAGAAAAAGCGCACACGTGTAGCGACCGTGCTATAGTTTATAGATTACCTCGATCTCACATTGTATTAAAAGCGTCAAGCATGAAAAGTAGCACTCAGATTTAAACGCTTTCCCTATTCGGAACTGACTCCGAAATTTAAGTTCTTCTAATCACGCTACCTCTTTTACTTTTATTGGGGAGAAAAAACAAAAACGAAATGATTGATACAATGGCCGCGTCACGAGATGGTTGTTTAAGAAATTAAAAAGATAATAACCACTTTTTAATGACAGAAAAAGTTAATATAAAAATCTTAAAACTAAATTAAACTTTCAATAATTCTTTTGTAATTAAAAGTTCTTAAAATTGATTTATTCTTTTTTTGTGAAAATTATATATTAAATCATTTTTTGTTAAAGTTTGTTTGCTAGTGAATCATTATAATTATTTAAATCCAAATAAATGTTTTGGCCTTAAATTTTGAATGTGTTATAATTAAATGAATTGTGTTGGTCATTGTCTGGAATATCAAGTTGAGTATCGATACATCAAATCCACGACAACCAAAATAAATTAAATGGAGTTTCGACTAAATGCTACGTCAGCCTCATACATGCGTGGACAATAAAAATTACGGGGAGAAAAAAATGGCGTATAATTTTAAAAATAAACACAAGATTCAATGAAACAGTTTTACTTAAACTCTTTGTAACGGTGGGTTTTCCTACCCTTACATTTTGTGTCCTAACGACAACAGAAAAATTGCGTTTTTCTATTTAGCTACCATCGCGCATTCTGATTTTCAACATTTTTTCCTTTAGTCCGCAATAATTTTCGAAAATCAGTCCAATGCACATAACCCAGTGGCACTAAATATAAAATAAGAGAAAAGAAGAAACACATAAAAATCCAAAAAACTGCCGAGTCATATCGCGTGATTTGGTGAGAGAGAAACAAAGGGAAACCCGTTAGTGTGACCGAAACAGATTGATTTTAAAATACTGGTTTTTGGAATTGATGACAGGAGATAGCAGAAAAAAGAGAAATGCAGGGAGTTGGTTTCGAAGCTTGATACAGTCGAGTTTGGATCGAAAAAGTTGGCGATTTTTTGTTTGTTTTTGTTGGAAATGTCGGGTCGAGATTATAAAGAAATAAAGGGATTTTTAAGAAGGGGGGAAAATTTAAGAAAGTTTAAAATAAATAAAAAAAAATCGGAGCAATTAAGATTATTATTGACAGTTTTAAATAATTAAATTCTTTTGTTTTTTTTTCAAAAGTAAATAACTGATAAGTTTTGTTTGTGAAAAAGGAAAAAAAAAATGTTGGAAGAAAAGTATTAAAAAAAATTTTAGGATAATAAAACAACGAAATTATTGTAAACGACCACAAAAGTGAACATGCACGAGATGCGGCTAATCTAGAAAACGAGGATATAGGTGGCGTACGGCTAATTGAAGAAGAAGAAATTTTTGCATTTTGATATTTTTCTATTTAATATTCCGCCAATGGAGAATAATCTCATCGACCTGGGTGGAGAAGGGCCGCGAAACCCGCGTCCCCCCCGGGAGGCACAGGCACGCCCTGTGCCTGTGCCTCCCGGCCGAAGACGCCGCGAAAGCTGGAGGGAATGCGGCCGCCGTTTCGCACTAAATATAGTGGAAAATATATCATTCATAACGCTTCCAGAAGCAATACTGATATACAAAACAGCATTAACGCTTCTGATGGCGTTCCATCCAAGAAGAGGAGGTAACCGTGGACGAAATAGAAATAGAAGAGCAGGAGGAAGATACTGAAATATTTATTATATATAAATTTTTTTGTAATTTGCAATTTGCAATAATGAATTAAAAATAAAACATTCATTCGTAAATTAATTATCTCTTGAGTCATTTGGAAATATCTAATAAATTGTTTTGAGAATAACAGGCAAAAATACAATGCTGTTGAAAACCCTTAAAAATCGTAAAAAAGCCAGTTTGGATATCATGTGACTTAATTATGTAATTGTAAGAATTTGTTTATTAATACTAAATTTATATTTATTTTTTTTGCACTAACATAATGTAATAAAAAAATGATAACTGAAAATATGACGTTTTGAATTAACATATATTTTTATTGAGAAAAAGCGCACACGTGTAGCGACCGTGCTATAGTTTATAGATTACCTCGATCTCACATTGTATTAAAAGCGTCAAGCATGAAAAGTAGCACTCAGATTTAAACGCTTTCCCTATTCGGAACTGACTCCGAAATTTAAGTTCTTCTAATCACGCTACCTCTTTTACTTTTATTGGGGAGAAAAAACAAAAACGAAATGATTGATACAATGGCCGCGTCACGAGATGGTTGTTTAAGAAATTAAAAAGATAATAACCACTTTTTAATGACAGAAAAAGTTAATATAAAAATCTTAAAACTAAATTAAACTTTCAATAATTCTTTTGTAATTAAAAGATCTTAAAATTGATTTATTCTTTTTTTGTGAAAATTATATATTAAATCATTTTTTGTTAAAGTTTGTTTGCTAGTGAATCATTATAATTATTTAAATCCAAATAAATGTTTTGGCCTTAAATTTTGAATGTGTTATAATTAAATGAATTGTGTTGGTCATTGTCTGGAATATCAAGTTGAGTATCGATACATCAAATCCACGACAACCAAAATAAATTAAATGGAGTTTCGACTAAATGCTACGTCAGCCTCATACATGCGTGGACAATAAAAATTACGGGGAGAAAAAAATGGCGTATAATTTTAAAAATAAACACAAGATTCAATGAAACAGTTTTACTTAAACTCTTTGTAACGGTGGGTTTTCCTACCCTTACATTTTGTGTCCTAACGACAACAGAAAAATTGCGTTTTTCTATTTAGCTACCATCGCGCATTCTGATTTTCAACATTTTTTCCTTTAGTCCGCAATAATTTTCGAAAATCAGTCCAATGCACATAACCCAGTGACACTAAATATAAAATAAGAGAAAAGAAGAAACACATAAAAATCCAAAAAACTGCCGAGTCATATCGCGTGATTCGGTGAGAGAGAAACAAAGGGAAACCCGTTAGTGTGACCGAAACAGATTGATTTTAAAATACTGGTTTTTGGAATTGATGACAGGAGATAGCAGAAAAAAGAGAAATGCAGGGAGTTGGTTCCGAAGCTTGATACAGTCGAGTTTGGATCGAAAAAGTTGGCGATTTTTTGTTTGTTTTTGTTGGAAATGTCGGGTCGAGATTATAAAGAAATAAAGGGATTTTTAAGAAGGGGGGAAAATTTAAGAAAGTTTAAAATAAATAAAAAAAAATCGGAGCAATTAAGATTATTATTGACAGTTTTAAATAATTAAATTCTTTTGTTTTTTTTTCAAAAGTAAATAACTGATAAGTTTTGTTTGTGAAAAAGGAAAAAAAAAATGTTGGAAGAAAAGTATTAAAAAAAATTTTAGGATAATAAAACATCGAAATTATTGTAAACGACCACAAAAGTGAACATGCACGAGATGCGGCTAATCTAGAAAACGAGGATATAGGTGGCGTACGGCTAATTGAAGAAGAAGAAATTTTTGCATTTTGATATTTTTCTATTTAATATTCCGCCAATGGAGAATAATCTCATCGACCTGGGTGGAGAAGGGCCGCGAAACCCGCGTCCCCCCCGGGAGGCACAGGCACGCCCTGTGCCTGTGCCTCCCGGCCGAAGACGCCGCGAAAGCTGGAGGGAATGCGGCCGCCGTTTCGCACTAAATATAGTGGAAAATATATCATTCATAACGCTTCCAGAAGCAATACTGATATACAAAACAGCATTAACGCTTCTGATGGCGTTCCATCCAAGAAGAGGAGGTAACCGTGGACGAAATAGAAATAGAAGAGCAGGAGGAAGATACTGAAATATTTATTATATATAAATTTTTTTGTAATTTGCAATTTGCAATAATTAATTAAAAATAAAACATTCATTCGTAAATTAATTATCTCTTGAGTCATTTGGAAATATCTAATAAATTGTTTTGAGAATAACAGGCAAAAATACAATGCTGTTGAAAACCCTTAAAAATCGTAAAAAAGCCAGTTTGGATATCATGTGACTTAATTATGTAATTGTAAGAATTTGTTTATTAATACTAAATTTATATTTATTTTTTTTGCACTAACATAATGTAATAAAAAAAATGATAACTGAAAATATGACGTTTTGAATTAACATATATTTTTATTGAGAAAAAGCGCACACGTGTAGCGACCGTGCTATAGTTTATAGATTACCTCGATCTCACATTGTATTAAAAGCGTCAAGCATGAAAAGTAGCACTCAGATTTAAACGCTTTCCCTATTCGGAACTGACTCCGAAATTTAAGTTCTTCTAATCACGCTACCTCTTTTACTTTTATTGGGGAGAAAAAACAAAAACGAAATGATTGATACAATGGCCGCGTCACGAGATGGTTGTTTAAGAAATTAAAAAGATAATAACCACTTTTTAATGACAGAAAAAGTTAATATAAAAATCTTAAAACTAAATTAAACTTTCAATAATTCTTTTGTAATTAAAAGTTCTTAAAATTGATTTATTCTTTTTTTGTGAAAATTATATATTAAATCATTTTTTGTTAAAGTTTGTTTGCTAGTGAATCATTATAATTATTTAAATCCAAATAAATGTTTTGGCCTTAAATTTTGAATGTGTTATAATTAAATGAATTGTGTTGGTCATTGTCTGGAATATCAAGTTGAGTATCGATACATCAAATCCACGACAACCAAAATAAATTAAATGGAGTTTCGACTAAATGCTACGTCAGCCTCATACATGCGTGGACAATAAATATTACGGGGAGAAAAAAATGGCGTATAATTTTAAAAATAAACACAAGATTCAATGAAACAGTTTTACTTAAACTCTTTGTAACGGTGGGTTTTCCTACCCTTACATTTTGTGTCCTAACGACAACAGAAAAATTGCGTTTTTCTATTTAGCTACCATCGCGCATTCTGATTTTCAACATTTTTTCCTTTAGTCCGCAATAATTTTCGAAAATCAGTCCAATGCACATAACCCAGTGACACTAAATATAAAATAAGAGAAAAGAAGAAACACATAAAAATCCAAAAAACTGCCGAGTCATATCGCGTGATTTGGTGAGAGAGAAACAAAGGGAAACCCGTTAGTGTGACCGAAACAGATTGATTTTAAAATACTGGTTTTTGGAATTGATGACAGGAGATAGCAGAAAAAAGAGAAATGCAGGGAGTTGGTTTCGAAGCTTGATACAGTCGAGTTTGGATCGAAAAAGTTGGCGATTTTTTGTTTGTTTTTGTTGGAAATGTCGGGTCGAGATTATAAAGAAATAAAGGGATTTTTAAGAAGGGGGGAAAATTTAAGAAAGTTTAAAATAAATAAAAAAAAATCGGAGCAATTAAGATTATTATTGACAGTTTTAAATAATTAAATTCTTTTGTTTTTTTTTCAAAAGTAAATAACTGATAAGTTTTGTTTGTGAAAAAGGAAAAAAAAAATGTTGGAAGAAAAGTATTAAAAAAAATTTTAGGATAATAAAACAACGAAATTATTGTAAACGACCACAAAAGTGAACATGCACGAGATGCGGCTAATCTAGAAAACGAGGATATAGGTGGCGTACGGCTAATTGAAGAAGAAGATGTATACTGTCAATTGAGAAAAGACAAAAACTGAGGAGGCGAGATTATTCTTTTGTTTAAATAAATGTCTTTGTAATTTTTCATTTTAAATAAATAGTAAATTGGAAAAGACCGATTTTTCATTTTACAGTTCAGATGTGGGGTGAAAAATTATTATCCAAAATACGAGTAATATGTAATAGGATTCTAACGAGTGACGAGGGGAATAAATATATGAAAAGAAAATAATTTAATTATGACCGAACGACAAGAGTTGGAATCATTAACGGTTGTAGAACTAAAATCGATTTTAATGGAAAATAATTTACAAACGAGTGGTACTAAAAACGAATTTATTGTTCGACTGATTAACAATAAAATGGCGTCAGGCAGTGATGCGCCTATTATTGGTGAAGAGCTTGGGCAACAAACCAAGAACGAAAATGGTAAGAACGTAGAAACAGCCAAACGAAATTTTGAGAATACCTGTTGCTACACGCAGTTATCACCACGAGAAGTTATTGATGTTTTGCCGAATTTCGACCCTGACAATAGAAATGGTATTACGGTGAAACGATGGGTGTCTAAAATTAATAATTTGAAAGAAATTTATAATCGGGGCGATCAATTACTTTTATTTGTAACGGTGTGTGTACACTTTGGTTTTAACGACCACTAGAATAGCGTTTTCTATTTAGTTACTCCCGCGCACTCTGATGTCCAACATTAACACTATTTTCTACTAAAAATTCTCGGAAATCAGTCGAACGCCTACCCTGGTAACACTAAATAGAATATAGGAGAATGATGAAACACGAGAAAACAATAAAAAAATGTCCCGTAATATCGAATGTTTTCATGAGATAGCAACGAATGCAATCCGCCAGTGTGAACAAAAGATCACAAAAATTAAAAGAAATACCGGTTTTGGTTTGAGACTGAAAAAAAAGTTTGCGAACGGGAGATAGAGAATGAAAAAAAAAATTGTCGATGATGGGGGGGTCTCTTTTTTTTGCGTCAGGCAGTGATGTACAAGGATTCAAACTGTTAAGTCGAGTTTTTTTTCTCTAAATTAAAAATTGAATGATAGAAAAAAAAAAAGTTTGAAATCACCAAATAAGTTTAACGTTAATAAAATTAATTTTTAAAAAAAAAAAAGAAACAAAGAAAAGTTAAAGAAAATTTAGTCTAGAACAGGGCTTCCCAGACTTTTTACAACGCGACCCTTTTCAAAAAAAAAAAAAAAAAAAAATGCCGTCTGTCATAGGAAAGTGTTAGTTTAAAAATTATTTCCTACCCAGTCAAGAATTATTTCAATGAGTCTTGACAGTGTTGCTCAGGGTTGCCGTTGTAACATTTTTCTGACATGATTACAGATTTTATGATTGTTGCGTTTAAAAAAACTTCTTAAAATTACTATAAGTTTTTGAAACTTTCACAGATTTTACGCGACCCAACTTAGGGTCGCGGCCCCCTGTTTGGGAAGCCATGGTCTAGAATATAAGTTTTGCAGTAAAATTTTAGTTTTTTTCTTTGAATCAAATAAAAAAATTTAAAGTGGGTTTTCGTATAAAAAAAAAAAAAATCAAAATTTAGTCTTTTTACAAAAATTTAAAACAAAAGTGTGGTTCTTTTATCAAAGGATTAGAAAAAAAAACCCTCCAAACAAGCTAGTGTAATTATAAAGAAAAAAAAAAGAAAAAACACGATATTGAACTTGTAACGCGTGGGAACAAAAAAACTGTTGATGGATCATTTTTTTTGACAGTCAACAGTTTGGAGTTTCTACGTGAAACCTTTTTGCAGCCTGCACGGCGAAATTTACAATTTCAAAAGCTTTTCTTCTCCCCGACGGGATGGCCATCTACCACAATCAAATTTTTTTTAAAACCATTTCAAGTGATCTTAGTGGTAGTTAGAGCTATCTATTTCCGCTGGGTTAAAAACGAGAAAAAATAAGAAAGAGACAAAAAGAGAAAAATAAACCGGTTAGCAAACACGAGATAGGATTTTGTATGAAAATGCTTGAATCCGTTAGTCCAAAAATATGATCCGATAATTTGAAAGATTCGACGAACAGGCAGAAAGAAGGAGACAGAGATAATTTTTTTCATTCATGTTCTTTTTTTTGATGAGAGTTTTTTTTTTGGGTTGCAGAGGAGTCTGTTTGAAGCAGTGGAATAGAAAAGTTTGGTTGGATAAGTATTAATAGAAAAGTCGGGTTCGAATTGTTTGAAAAAAAAAATATGAAAAAATGAAAAAAAAATCTGGTTGGAATTGTTTATTAAAAAGTCGGGTTTGAAGTTTTAATGGAAATAAAAAAATCTGGTTTGAAGTTTTTTTTAAAAAAAAAAAAGTCGGTTTTTGAAATCTTTTTTTTAATGAAAAAGTCTGGCTTGGATGGTGGATAAAAGATATCGAGAGTGTGATTAATTTAAGGGATGGATAAAAAGTAATACTAAAGTAAATTAAAGTAAATACAGTTCAAAAAGAAAAAGTATTTCGCGAATTTAAAGAATTAGTGCCCAAATCGAAAAGAAAATTTAAAAAGAAAAAAAAAAAAAAACAAGTGAAAGGAAGCAAAATTAAAAAGGAAAAAGAGGTCGAAAACTCATTTTCTTGTCTTGGGTGAAGTTTTTTGAATAGTTAATTACCCAGACAGGATGGTTTTTTTTATTAGAGAGTGTTAGGAAAGGTTTTAATAAAAAAAAAAAAAAAAAAAAAAAAAAAAAAAAAAAAGAATACACGAAATTAGAAAATCTTAAAAGAAGAAAAAATTATTAATAATATAAAAGAACGCGTGTTTTTTTTTGTTTTTGTTTGTTGAAAAAAAAAGGGGTGAACAAAAAAGTTAAGGTTTGCTATACTCACAAAGAAAAATGTATAAAAAAATATGTAAATTCTAAACTATAATTTATTAATATGAAATTTTGAGAATACAAAAAGGAAACCTGTAAAATTTTTTTTTTTTCTTTGTTTAAACAAAGGAACGCATGCTTTCTTGTAGAAAGAAAAGAAAAATGTGGCGAAGCTTAGAGTCAATGAAATTTGGACTTGCGCAAATAAATTTGGCTTTACTTCCTGAATAAGAAAATAGGAGAAAGTTTTGAATTCCGAAATTAATTATTAATATAAAAATAACAAAAAAAAAAAGAGAAAAATCTGAAAAAAAAATTTAATAAATGAATAACTAAATAAATGAAAACTGTAAAAATTTTAAATTAATTAATTTAATTGAGTTCAAAAAGACAAGCGAACGAGGAACATCATCAGTTTTAAAAAAAATTTTTGCATTTTGATATTTTTCTATTTAATATTCCGCCAATGGAGAATAATCTCATCGACCTGGGTGGAGAAGGGCCGCGAAACCAGCGTCCCCCCACAGGCACAGGGCGTGCCTGTGCCTCCCGGCCGAAGACGCCGCGAAAGCTGGAGGGAATGCGGCCGCCGTTTCGCACTAAATATAGTGGAAAATATATCATTCATAACGCTTCCAGAAGCAATACTGATATACAAAACAGCATTAACGCTTCTGATGGCGTTCCATCCAAGAAGAGGAGGTAACCGTGGACGAAATAGAAATAGAAGAGCAGGAGGAAGATACTGAAATATTTATTATATATAAATTTTTTTGTAATTTGCAATTTGCAATAATTAATTAAAAATAAAACATTCATTCGTAAATTAACAAAAAAAAAAAAAAAAAAAGAAAAACAACAAAAAAAAAAAAAAAAAAAAAGATCGATATGACAGCTGTCAACGTGTAATTTACTCGATTTTTTACTGAAGTTTTATTCTGTCTATTTCCAAGCTTAATGTGCTAATTATTTATTTTATTTACTTTATTTACCTGCCTTATTGGTTGCTATATACTTGGTACTATTCGTGGATCAGTTTTTGTGAAATTTTTTTCTGTTTTTTAATATTTTCTTGCAAGACTTTTGTGAGGTTATGTTGCAGCCAAAAGATGTCGATTCGAAATGTAATAAGTGCAAGGCTAGTGTGGTATATATAAATTTTTTTGTAATTTGCAATTTGCAATAATTAATTAAAAATAAAACATTCATTCGTAAATTAACAAAAAAAAAAAAAAAAAAAAAAAAACAACAAAAAAAAAAAAAAAAAAAAAAGATCGATATGACAGCTGTCAACGTGTAATTTACTCGATTTTTTACTGAAGTTTTATTCTGTCTATTTCCAAGCTTAATGTGCTAATTATTTATTTTATTTACTTTATTTACCTGCCTTATTGGTTGCTATATACTTGGTACTATTCGTGGATCAGTTTTTGTGAAATTTTTTTCTGTTTTTTAATATTTTCTTGCAAGACTTTTGTGAGGTTATGTTGCAGCCAAAAGATGTCGATTCGAAATGTAATAAGTGCAAGGCTAGTGTGGTAAAAGATCCTAAAATATCTCGCAAAAGGGGCAGTAACAAATGGATCTGCTGCTCATCGTGTGATAAATGGTTTCACATTTTTTGTGTCCGCATTGGCACACTAGAATTTGCTAAACTTGATGAGGAATCATTGTGGTTTTGTTCAATCTGCACCTCGGATTCTTCTTACTCGTCTAAAATCTTGGATTTCAGTGATTCGTCGTCGCTAATTAGTAAGATTGGTGCAATGATTGCTGATCAGACTAAAAAGTTTTTTGACACTTTTGCGAGTAAAATTCACGACGATATTCTTCAGAAATTGACTGATCTTGAAGATAATTTAAAATCACGTGTGACTGAAGAACTTAGTCATAAACTTACAGTCTTGGATAATCGTATCCAAGTTGTAGAAGCACTTGAGAAAAGGTTAACATTGTTGGAATCAACCTCTAAGTTTCCGGCCAGTAAAACCATCGACATGCTTGAACGGAACCACAATGCTCAATATCTTATTCTTCGCAATCTTCCAACTAACTGCTGCTCTGGTAATGAAGATGCTAATAAACTCAAAGAAATTATTCTGAATATCAGTCAGGGTATGGGTTTTGTGCTTCAGTCGTCTGACTTGGTTTTCATCACCAGAATGAAAACAAAAAAACCTACTAAATTTCCGCCGATTTTGTTGCAGTTTTCGAATGCTCGACTTTGCTTTGATTTCTTCCGGAATTACCTGAAGAATTTAAATATTTGCAGCCTAAAGACACTTGGCATTACAAACAATGATTCTCGCATTTACTTCAATGAACATCTCACTAGTAAGAATTTTGAGATTTTTACTAAAGCACGATCTTTTCAGCGGAGTGCTTCATCTGCTATCTGCGGTGTTTACACTTACAAAGGGCAGGTTTTCGTAAAATTAGAAGGCGGAAATACACGAGAACTTGCTCCTTCATTACTATGTCTGGATAAATATTTGGTAAAGGACAGATAATCCTTCAGTAACACTTACTTTTAACTTTATAGTATTTAAATTTTTCTTAATTTATTATTTTCTTTTTAATTTTCCTTTTTTCTATGTATTTTTTTATAACTTTAGTTTCTTGGATTACTGGTTTTGGGTTTTTTTTATATATTCTTAATCTTTATTTGTATTATAATCTTTTTTTCATCTTTTTTTAATTTTCATTTTAGATATATGGTGTCTGCTATCATGGTTGGAGTTGGATTTGATAGCAACTTTTTACTATATGAGAGTATTCCTTCTTCTCTTCTCCTTTTCCTTATCCTTTTTTCCTTGTTTATATTCAAAGCATGTTCTGGCTGTAGACTTCTACACTGGAGTTATGAGCAGTTTTAGGCTACATACTTCGAGCTTGAATGACAACTCTTCAGCCGTGGGCTACAGTAGTATCAACTCTTCTATCATTAATGAACTTTATTGCTCAAAATATTCTTTAAATATTGCCCACATGAATGTCAGAGGCCTTGCAAGCTCCATTGATACCTTAAGAATCTGTCTTAGAGGTTACAACTTACTCTCTTCGGAGTTACTGAAACATGGTTAAATGAGAATTCGCGAGCTAATCTAGTAAATATTCATGGATACAAGCTACTTAGGCATAATCGGCAGAATAACAAGAAAGGTGGTGGTGTGGGCCTTTATATTGTCAAAGGTCTTAAGACTAAAATAGTGCAGAAATCTGATAGAAGTACACTGGTGGAATTTTTGTTTGTGGAAGTTTTTCTTCCCTTCTGCAAGTTACTTGTTGGAGTAGTGTATAAGCCTCCTGGCTATTGTGGTTGGGAGCCGCTTGAACCTATTCTTACTGGGTTGATGCCGTTTTATGATGCGGCTATTATTATGGGTGATTTCAATATTAATATTGCAGTAGATACTGCTCTCAGATCTAGGTTTCTTCATGATTTCTCTCACCTTTCCTTGGAAATAGTACCGTCTCCCGCTACTCATCATGGGATTCATGGTTCTTCCACTATTGATTTGTTCTTATGCAGTGACCTTAGCAAGATAATTAAAACCTTCCAAATTCCACTTCCTGGTATTTCTGATCATGAACTAATGTTCATGTGCTATGCTATATGCCCGCGACCACCTGCACCAGTCTTCTTTAGTTATAAGGATCTGTCCAAAGTTTGTATGGAAACGTTGTTACTGTCTGCGTATTCAGTTCCTTGGGATGATATATTTCAGCTGCGTTCAGTTGATGATAAAGTCAATTTTCTCAATCGACGTTTGTAATCTGTATACTGAACATGTCCCGACTACGCAGGTTAGAATCAGTGATCCGAGAGTTCCATGGATGAATAGAGACATTGAGAGATCCAGTATTTTGAGGGATATTGCTTATAAGGAGTGGAAACGTAATGGTGGAGCTGTGAATCTTAACAGATTTCGTGCACTTCGGAATCAAACATCATCTCTGATTAGATTGGCTAAACGCAGATTTGCAGAATCATACTTTTTTAAACATTTACCTGGTAAAACTCTGTGGAAACGTATCAAACAATTTGGTCTGTCGTCGAGTGATTCTGAGGAAGTTACTGGTTTTTCCCCTAATGAGATTAACAATTACTTTATCAATTCTGTCCCCAATTTTTCTCACCCTCTTCAATTTAATTCTGCTGCTCACTCATCAACTGCTGATGGCCAGTTTTCCTTTTCTAATGTTTCGCCTATGGAAGTTGCAGTGGCCTTTTCTAAAATTAAATCCTACAGTATTGGAGCTGACGGTATTTCGCTTAAATTTATTAAGTTAATTTGGCCGGTTGTCATTAATTTTGTCACTCATATCTTTAATTCTTGCTTTACTTTTTCTACTTTTCCAACTGCTTGGAAAATTGCGATTGTTGTCCCACTTCCAAAGGTTTCGTTACCAGCTGCTCTCACTGACTTCCGGCCTATCAGCATCTTATCTTGTATTGCTAAAGCTTTTGAAATTCTGGTCAGTGACCAAATTAATACATTTGTCAATGCTAAAAAATTACTTTCCCGCTTTCAATCTGGTTTTCGTCATAAACACGGGACTGTTTCTGCTCTCTCTAAAATTTCCCATGACATTAGATGTGGCATTGACAAACTTCTAGCAACCATCCTTGTACTTATTGATTTTTCTAAAGCCTTTGATTCCATTAATCATCTTCTACTTTGCGAGAAACTTAAATTCTTTTTTCATTTCTCATCTTCTGCATGTAAACTTATTGCATCGTATCTACTTGAACGGCAACAATCAGTTGTCTTCAATGGGTCCAAATCGGACATTGTCTTAGTTAAGAAGGGTGTTCCACAAGGTTCTGTCCTGGGACCTCTTCTTTTCTCCATTTTCATTAATGATCTTCCTTTGATTTTGAAGCATTCCCTTTTTCACCTTTACGCTGATGATGTGCAAGTATACCTTCCTTCTGCCCCCTATAATTTGGTCTCAGCTATTGCTACTATTAATGAAGATTTAGCTGCTATACATAAATGGGCGTACAATAATGGACTTTCAATTAATTCTAAGAAATCGCAAGCAATCATTATCTACAAATCTAGAATTGACACAGTTAATCTGCCACAAATTATGATTGGATCTGATTCAGTTGAGTTTGTTGACAGTATTAAAAACTTGGGGATTACTTTCAATTCGTGCTTAAACTGGCAGAATCATGTAAATTCTATCTGCTCTGTGGTCTATGGATCTCTGCAAAGTCTTCGCTACCTGCAATCAGTTACTCCGTTTCACATTCGGGTACTGCTTATAAAATCATTGGTTTTACCCCACTTCTTTTATGGTGATGTGCTGTTTTGTTCAGGGAATTTTCACACTGAAAGTTTTCGTAGATTGCAAGTGGCTTTTAACTCTTGCACTCGTTATGTGTTTAAACTGACCAGGTTCGATCATATTTCACCTTTCAGTAACAAATTGCTGGGTTGTTCTTTGCGACACTACTATGAATTTCGTCTTATAATGTTCGTCAAGCGTCTTTTCACATTTAGAGTCCCGGATTACTTACTTTCGCTCTTCATTAGATCTAATTCTGCTAGAACTGGTCACCTTGTTATTCCCATTCATAAATCTGCTCACATGAGTACTTCGTTAGTTGTTCAAGCCTCGAGGTTATGGAATAGCTTACCTGTTTATATCAAAAACTCTGTTTCGTTGGGAGTCTTCAGACGGCGTTGCTTTGAATACTTTTCTTCCCTCTAATTTTCCTTTCTTCCTCGCCTTTTCCCTTTCCTTCTATATACTTTTAATTTTAATTTTGGTTGTTTTGCTCCTTCCATTGTGGCATACACTTTATGTTTATTATTATTTTTTTTTCTCTTTATTTCTAATTAGTATTATTTTAAGTTCATCTCATTTCTTTTTCTTATTCTTCAATTATGTATTATCTTATTATTATTACGTTTTTTTTTTCTTTCCTTTTTTTTTATTTTTTGCTTTATATTTTTTTATATTACATATTTTATAGCTACTGCGTTGGCATGCTGTAATTTATCCTTATTTTTTGTAGCCTTACGTACAAATTATATACTACTATTGTATACGTATGTTAATTGATTTTTTCAAATAAATAAAAAAATAAACCAAAAAAAAAAAAAAAGAGCAAACATTTTTTTTTTTTTATCTAAAGCTGAAAACTGTAAAGAAAATGAAATTTAAAATTAACGTGAATAAATTTGGCTTAATGTCCTGAAAAATGAAAATAAAAATAAGAACGCATTTTTTTTTGATAATTTAAACTGAAGTTTAAATAAGGTATACAAAGTTTGCTTTACATCCTAAAAAAAACAGGGGGGGGGGACAAAGGAAATTTAAAGTCCGAAATAAGAAAAAAAAAAAAAAATTTAACATAAATTTGGGAAAAAGATATGGCTGGAAACAAAAATTTCATCATTCTTTCGATCAATTGGAGTGTAACGTCGATGCAGATGGAGTTTACTTTTTTCAAGTTCGTAACGGGGAACCAGTTATAATGGGCATAATAGATCGCATTTTGCATTTAGGTAATTATATTTGGAACCAATTTTTCCGATTCATTATCAGGTTCGGTCGAATTGGATACATCATCATAATAATAAGAATGAATCAACAATTATTTCGGCAAGGATTCCTAGTGACTACAAAATGTCCCAGCACCTACAATTACTGAAACAGTACTACTCGAAATTGCGCATCAACCTAGAAATATGATCTCCAAATACGAAGGTAAAATCCGAAATTCTGTTTTAACTTGACTATGTACACCATCAACAACGAATCTTTCATCATACAATCGAGTTGCGGAAACGACAGTGAACACCTCTTTACCTAGACTGATTGCGATAGAATTGATAAATTCATATCCGTTCTGCTATTTATTAAGTAAGTCACTTATTTGCTATATTAAAGAATTTTTCAATAATGTTATTTTAAGTAACACACAATTGATTGTCATTAAATTTTTTTTGTATGTCACTGACTTCTTCAAAAAAAAAAGAAGAATAAAATTTGAATATAAAATAATTGTACCCCAACAAACAAAGAATCGCTGAAGAAATCTTATCTTAATGAAAAAAGAAGGAAAAAGAAACAAAATTTCGTGAGTTTTTTTTTCTTCACTCAAAAAAAAAAAAAAAATAAATAAGATTCATTGCTGAAAAAAAAGGAAAAGAAAGGGAAATGGATATATACTCGGAATAGGAGTATTATGTAGGGGGAGAGATGGAATGAGAGGTGGCTGAAGAGGGCATAAAGTTACAAAGGGTCCATGCTCATTTGTAGGGGCGAGCATGGACATACGGGGATCGGCATTCTGCTGTCGGTCCATGTGGGAGGGTAGTGCCCCAAAGTCCGGTTGGCATTAACACCTTTGCCAATCGGCCCCGACATGCCTCGCAAGGCTTTCGAGGATGGCTGGTCAAGTTCCGGTGACCACCAAATCAACGAACACTCCCCTTATTCGGTTTTTTTCTCGCAAAAACCGAATTTCCTTGCTTGATAGCTCGCGCTATCACTATAAAGTCTGAACGACGTTTTCACTCATCATGCACGCATATAAATTTATGTGTAACGCGATGACAGATGGTGGTGAGCAGCGACCCACCCCTCCGGCGAGCTAGCTCGTGCGACTCAGCAAGGCGTGCAGCCTTTTAGCTGCTCACATTTGCTGCACCATCTCATATCTTCTCCTCGCAAGGAAGAAGATATGCTAAATAGGTCATCAGGGGATTTGCTCTTCGATAGCAAACCCCAAATATGTAAACCCCCCTTGTTACAAACTACAAAAGAAATTTGGCGTTTTTTTTTTTGGAGGCTTCTTTCTCTTGAAAAAGGCTTGGGTTTGTATGCAAGGGGAAAACCAATTCTCCAAACAAATTTAATTGAGACAAATTGTTTTACTTCTGGGTCTCTCTTTTTTTTCTTGGCCTGAGAAAACTTTTATTTTGCGAATAGTTTTCTTTCTGTACAAAGGAATTAATTAATAGCAGGAGGAAACAAGGCACGAATCAATGGGAATCCAGTACTGGGTCCGTTATTTATCATCTCTTTTATACCGTAAACTAATGGCGGGAAAAGTGTGCAGTTATCATAGGATTCGGAATCTAAAAATGCTGTGTCGTGAAACACTCACACCACCTTACACAAATTTGGCACATTTCATAATTTCAACGTGGCACACATATTAATGCTGTAAAATCAACATCATCAGAAGTAAACTTACCCACCAAAACTTTGGGTGAACGGTCGGAAATTCGCCAAATATTCTCACATTAATTTTATAATTTTTTTTTTTACAAAAAAAAAAAAAGGAAGGAAAATAGAAAGAAACCTTCTTCTAATTGAGTATATTTTTTTTTTTTAAATTTGTTTACTGCTAAAGATGACATAAAATTTTCTTTTCTGAATTTTAAAAGTTAATACAATTCAAGTATATATTAAAGTAATCAAATTTATTATTAAAAAAAAAAAAGGAATGTTTCTCTTTTTTTTTTGAAAATTTTAGGGAACAAATCTCACAAAACTACCATACGGATTACCTATCCAGATATTTTCATTTTCATTACCGAACAGTTGCCGCAGAAAGACCCTTTTTGTGAAGCCACGTAAGTTGTATAAATTATTTATTTTATTTTGTTGTTCTGGGATTGCCTTAAACCAAGAACCCACAGGGTTTCTCAATAATTTTGACATTCGGGATTAAAGTAACTTAAATAAAAGTTTCGTTTTGTGACATTTCCCAAATATTTTGTAATTCTGGAGAAAGAAAAAAAAAAATTTACATAAAAACAAATTAAAAAGAAAAAAAAAGAACCCACACAAGACTTATTGTAATTTTAGTTCAAAATATTTTTTTTGGGTTTAGAATTAATTCATTTTGTTTAAGAATTATTTGGTTTTAAAAAAATGGCCTGATATGGCATATAAATGTATGAATCATGTCAGATATCGTGAAGTAGATTCAGTTTTTTTGTTGTCATAAATAAATGGAGGAACGCAAATATGAAATAAAAACGTTTTTTTTTATTCCTTATGGTTCCGTTACGAGGGTTTAATATAAGAATGATTGGTTAAACATTGTTTATGAGTGAGAGAGAGGGGGAGAGAGTTGTGGCCCGAGAAAAGCATAAGAAAACTTGTAAGGGACGATAACCAATTTTGTAGGGGCGGTTATTCGTCAACGGGGACCAGCATTCTAAGTCCGGCTGGCAATACCATCTTTAGCCAATCGGCCCCGACATGCCTCGCAAGGCTTTCGCGGAAGTTCGGTCAGTTTCGGCAAACTAACGAACACTCCCTTTATTCGGTTGTTTTCGCCACAACCGAATTTTCCTTGCTTGATAGCTTATGCTATCACCATAAAGTCTAAACGACATTAATATTCATATGCACGCATAAAAATTTATGTGTAATTTGATGATAGATGGTGGTGAACAACGACCCACCCCTCCGGCGAGCTAGCAACCGCAACTCAGCTTGGCGTGCAGCGTTTTAGTTGTTCACATTAGCTGCACCATCTCATATATTCTCCTCGCAAGGAATTAATAGTGCAAAATTATTTGTAGACAGTGGAAGTGAAGTGAGTTTATTGAAAGTAAATCATCTAAAAGACGACAGATCATAAATCACAACTTAAAGGTATAAGTGATATTCCTCAAAGTACGTTAGGCATTCGCCATGTAAAAATCAAAATAAATAATAGTGAAATAACTTATCCTTTCGTGAAGAGTGACTTTCCTTTAATCAACGATGGTATTCTGGGTAGCGAATTTTTTTGGACAAATATAAATTAAAACCCGACTTCGGTACAAAATTATTTTCAATGTCATATGAAAATGAAACATTTTCACTAAATCTTCAACCTTCAATTTCTGAAATCCTAATTCCTGCAAGATCCGAAGTTATTGTCCGCGTAAAAAGTACTACATTGGAAAATTGTTTATGTCAAGCACAACAATTAGGAAATGGATTAATCGTTGCTAACAGTATTTCTAAACCAAAAAATAATCTTTCCCAATTTCTGTTATAAATCCTAACGAAGAAGATAAAATTCTAAATACTGATTCACTAAAAGTACAAAACCTTTTTAAATTTCAAATTCTTGGCATATATTCTGAAAAAATTAAATTCGATCAAGAATATGATCGTATACAACGTCTTCATACTGAAATTAAAACTGAGCATATGACCTCAGAACAACGTGAAGCTATCCTAAATTTTTGTACAAAATATATAGATTTTTTTATCTGGATGGTTACAAACTAACTTGTACTGACTCTGTTTACCATCATATACCGACTCCTGGTGTACAACCAATTCATGTAAAACCGTACAGATTACCTGAATTCCAGAAATCTGAAGTTGACAGGCAAGTTCAACAAATGCTGCACGATAAAATAGTCGTTGAGTCTAAAAGCCCTTGGAATTTTCCCCTAGTCGTGGTACTCAAGAAACCAGACAAGGAAGGAAACGAGAAATGGAAAATCGTGGTTGATTTTAAGAAATTGAATGAAAATTCAATCGGAGACGCGTACCCACTACCTAATATTACCGAAATTCTAGATCAATTAGGTAGTTCAAAATTCTTTTCTACTCTGGATTTGGCGAATGGGTTTCACCAAATTAAGCTTAATCCAGAAGATATGCAAAAAACTGCATTTTCAACGCCATTAGAACATTATGAGTACGTTCGTATGCCTTACAGACTTAAGGGAGCGCCAGTGACATTTCAACGCCTTATGCTAAATGTGCTCACAGGTTTACAAGGTGTTAAAGTTTTTGTTTACATGGATGATATTGTTATCTATGGAAAAACTCTTAATGATCATAATGAAAAACTAGTTAAAATCTTCGAACGATTAAAGTCTAACAAGTTAAAGCTTCAACCAACTAAGTGTGGATTTTTCAAATCTGAACTAACCTACTTAGGTCATGTTATAAATGAAAACGGTATTAGTCCAGATCCTAAAAAGATTGATAGTGTCAAAAATTATCCAGCCCATAAAAATCCTAAAGAAATAGAAATATTTTTAGGCTTAGCCGGATACTATAGAAGATTCATTAAAGATTTTGCAAAATTATCTCAGCCTTTAACGCAACTCTTGAAGAAAGACGTCAATTTCGAATGGACTGCTTTACAACCTCAATGTTCTGAAAGAAAAATTAACAAATCCTCATTTACTCCAATATCCAGACTTTACTAAAATATTCGTGTTAACTACTGACGCGAGCGGAGTAGCGCAATACTTTCGCAAGGAGAGGCAGAATATGATCTTTCCATTGCTTGTGCTTCTGGAACACTTGGAAAAAGTGAGAAAAATTATTCAACGACGGATAAAGAGATACTTGCTATTATTTGGTCAGTTAAACACTTTCGACCTTATTTGTTTAGTAAAAAGTTCAAAATTTATACTGATCATAAACCTTTGATTTATATTCATAACTGTAAAGATCCAAGTTCAAGATTAATGAGATGGAAAATAAAATTAGAAGAGTTTGATTTCGAAATTATTTATAAAAAAGGTTCTATAAATACTAATGCGGATTATCTTAGTAGAATATACCACATGACTCTTCGATCATCGATACCAGTTTCTACAAATTCGCGCACAATTCCTTAACCTTATTCTTCAGAAATAAATTCAAATAAAGAAAATTCTGAACTATCTTATTCCAAATTCATCGGAGATATCAATAACAATGCAATTTTAAATCCTAACATTCGAGATCTTGATGGAAATTTATTCACCGAAACTTCAAAATCAAATATTTGTATATTCATAAATGAAGAATTAGAATCAGACGATCAAATTATCAATTTTATTCAAGAAAGAAATCACTTGAGCCATTGAAAAATCAAAATCCAGAAACTAATACTATAATTCCTTTTGTAGAAGATGAGAAACATGCAATCTATTTAATTGTTTCTTCTAGACAAAATCAGGCAACTTACGAAAATTTCTTCGAAACAATCAAAAATCTGAAATTATACCTTTTAAACAAAAACATTACAGAGACTCATTTGCACAATCCTTTTAAAATTTCCTTCTATCAGCATCTAAAATACGAACAACTACGTACAATGTTACGCTATATTTTTCAAGACACTGATATTTCTATTTCTATCTATCATAATAATTATAACGCAAATTTAACGAAAGAAGAAATAGCAAATATTCTTACAGAATTTCATGTGAATCCCACAGGTGGACACAACGGTGTCAATAGAACCTTCAAACGAATTAAATTATATTATAGATGGCGAAGCATGTATCGTGACGTAAAGAAATTTATTAAATCTTGTGAAACTTGCCAGAAAAATAAAACTACTAAATATACAAGAGAATCTATGGTTATTACTTCAACTGCTAAATTTCCATTTGAAAAAATTGTACTAGACCATATCCAAAGACAAACAATGATAATAAATATTTACTTAGTGTGATAGACGTCCTTACTAAATACGCAGATGCTATACCTATACCAAACCAACAAGCTAAAACAATAGCAGAAGTATTTGCAACAGAAATCATATTTAAATATGGCACTCCTAAATTTGTACTTACAGACCAAGGTCAAAATTTTCTAAGCCAAGTTCTCAAAGAAACATGAAAACACTTAAAAATTTCCAAATTACAAACTACAGCATATCAATCTAATGGATCCTGTGAACGAAGTCATCGAAGTTTTAATGCTATACAGCTGGTTCACTTTCCAAATCGATTAACTCCATTTTTTGAATACTTTTAAATTTTAATATCAAAGCACTTGATTGGCTCCAAACTGTTTCATATTCAAAACAAATTTCTCTAATAATATCTACTAACACCACTAAATGACAAAATCTTTTTAGCCATTCAAAAATAAATAATTTATCTCAGAAGCCAATCTGATTAACTCCATACTATAATGTATTTATATCAAAATAAAAATCTAGTTAACCCGCTACACTACTTTTCCTCTGCTACCGAGGCATCTGCAAGTTGTTCGTTTAATTTCGTTGTTCCCGTTAGACGAGAGCTATTATTGCTCACATGAACTAAGTACGAGAAAAATAAAATATAAATCAGTTTCATTCGAACTGACACGGGAGCAAATACTTACGAATTTCAATTTTATTGTGAGTTGTTTTTTTAAGAAAAAAATTAAACCGTTATAACACCAAGATGGAAGATGTTAATGACAATTATTTGAATAAGGAAAATAATGAATCGCATAGTTCTTCAATACAAATTATTGACAGAAAGCTCGGCTCAAGAAAACGATTTTGAATTTATTCGAATTCGTCATCTGATCATAGCAATGAAAAAATCGCAACAAATAATTCGATTGGACGAAAAAGAAGCCGTAATCCTGCTAAATGGGACCGAAATGTCGAAAAGCATAGAAGAATAAAAGGTTTAAGATACAGAAATAGATGTGGACACTTAATACCAGGAAAAATCATTTCCAAATCTGCCATGTCGATGTCTTCAGAAGTGCGATGAAAAAATTATTTCGGATGACAGGAAAATTGCCATGGAAGCATTTTATCATTTAGAGACCCAGATTGAGCAAAATATTTTTTTAAGAGGGTGTATTAAAGTTAAAGAAAGAAAAAGAAGGCGTCCGTAGGATAACAGTAAAATTCCGAGATCACGTTCTTTCACGTATTATTTTCGACAAAGCGGGAAAGATGATATTTCAGTTTTCAAAAAAAATTTTAAGGATACTTATCAGATAAGCGACGGACGACTGCTATTGTAAAGTTGTAAAGAAAAAGTTTCATTGTTGTTTGATCGTCGTGGTCACCATGTTCCAGGGAATAAAATTGATGACACATATATTATAAAACATATAAACTCATTTCCCGCCTACACAAGTCACTATACAAGAGCTTATAATCCAAGGAGGAAATACCTAAATCCGGACTTAAATATTAAGAAAATGTACAAACTCTACATCGCGCAATATACAGAAGAAAATATAGAGCCAGTAAAAGAAAAATATTATTACAAAGTATTCTCGACAATATTTAATTTGCATTTCAAACAACCGTCCAAGGATACATGCAACACTTGTGATTCTCTACAAATAAAAATTGAGTCTTCAGACAGTGAGGAAATGAGAATGGCAAAAATCGAAAAGGACGCTCACTTGCAATAGGCTGAACAGGCTCGTAGTCATATGGCTGCAGATCGGATGGCAGTATCCGAAGACATTTTGGTATTTTCTTTTGACTGGGAAAAAGCTTTACCCTTTCCAAAATTGACTACATCGGTAGCTTACTATAAACGAAATCTAAATGTTTATAATTTCGGATGCCATGATTTTAATAAAAATATAAGTCACATGTTCGTTTGGCCAGAAACTGAAGGATATCACGGGTCTCAGGAAATTTCTTCATGTCTAGTAACGTATATAAAGATTTGTGCTAAAAACTGTAAAAAAAATAATAACCGATTCAGACCCATGTACGGGACAAAACAGAAATACTAAAAAGGTTTTAAGTTTATTGAAATTGCTTCAAAGTACAGAAATACAAGCCGAATCAATTGAAATGAAATTTCTGGTAAGTGGACACAGTTACTTGCCTAATGATTCACAATTCGTATTGTTGATTAACTAAATAAATGTAATAAAAATATATATTGTTTAATTAATGGCGACAACATAACAATTGTGGCGACGAGGACTAAACCGGAGAAGTGTGCAAACAAGTATTCTTGAAGGCATTATAGAATGGACAATATTGAAGGAATGTTGAGTAAATTATCACAAGTAGTGATAAATCTAGATGCCATCATCGCACAGCTGAAACAATAACAACAAAATAACCCACAAAAAACCGCAGCAGCACGGAAAGCATATGAATTAGCCGATCAATTTACTGATTTTGTGTATGATCAACGAGGTATATTTCAAATAATGGTTCAGACGCTATGAAGAATTATCGCTGAAGATGGAAAAAATTTAGAAGACGGAGCAAAGACAAAAATTCTTTTTCGGAAACCGAGTACAACAAATCATGAAAAGTACATCAACTTTATATTGTCAAAAAATCACGAGAATTTTCGTTCGAGGAGTCTGGTAAAATTAAAACAGATGTTTGGACCACAAAAATCACTATTTCACATGTGATTTGATTGTTTGAAAATTAATAAATCCGACACTAAAGATTTTGTTCCATATGCTGGCAAGGTCAATCGAAATTACGAAAATTTTCAAATAGACAAATTGACTGTAGATCAGTTTAAATGTTTAGTTTTTGTCAATGATCTTACGTCTGACACAGAAGCTGAGACAAGAGCCAAACTCCTGTCAAAAATAAGTTCTGATGCTAAACTTACACTCCAAAATTTAATTGAAGAATGTCAGTATATTCTAAATATTAAAACGGACACAAAGCTGACTGAGAATCAAAATCAGCAGTCAATGCAGTGAGATAACAGAGCTATCAGAGAAAGCAAAAAAGGATTTCAAAAACACCGTGATAGTATTGTGGTGATATGCATTATCGGGAGGAGTGCGCATTGCGTTAATACAAATGTGAAATCTGCAAAAAAAAGAGGACACAAATAAGGATACTGTGGGGTACCAGCGGCATCGCGGAAGTCAAAGCAACGAAAGTTAAGTACAAATAAAGCAAATGAAAATAACAATATACAGTCAAATGATTTATTTTCTATTAATAGGGTGGATTTATAAGCAAAACGTAAATATGTAACAATACAGATCAACGGGGTTCCAATCAAACTACAATTGGACACAGCAGTTAGGAAAACCAGATGCAACACCTACAGAGCAGTGCGCGTATAATGCATCAGGGCAGAAATCAAAGTTATTGATTGATTTCATTTGTCATATAACCTTAAAAATTAAACGACACAAGGCAAATGTTTTATTTGAACAGCACCTGATTTACATGCACTCGGGGATTGATTGAATTGACAAAATCAAATTGTGGAATATGTCAATGAACGCAATTTGTAACCAAATAAAGGAAACTCAATTGGGAATTGAATATGAGTTACAAAGCAAGTTTGCAACAATTTTTACAGATGAATTGGCGAAATCGTTTATTTCTTTTAGTATTAAAAGAAAAAAAAAAAAACATTATCATCGATGGTTCCATGTTTTTGATTTCCTCACGCCATCATGAACACATCATCGGATGCTCCACCATTTTGTAACACGCTATCGATTACACGAAATTTAACAAAACATTAATGACATAAACGCATCAATAAACTCATCGAGTGCACCAATAATAATTTCATGTCACCATATTGGAATCTACAATTGCACTAAATTTTATGTCTTTTGGATGGAAACGGATTACAAAACGCATCAATAGAATCATCGATTGCAGCACTATTCATTTCTTAAACCACGATTGGAAACATCAATTGCATCAAAACTTATTTTTTTTGTGACAACATTGAAATTTTGGTTTTGCTGAAAAAAAAAAACAAGGAAACATTTTTATCTTATTACCAACTTTCATACCACTATGCCAAGCTGGAAACCCACGTTTGACAACGATTCGAATTATCAAATCAATTATAAACTTACGTAATTTTTAAAGACAAATTTTAGGAGAAAAAAAAACAAATTTTTTATAAGAAATATTAGCTTTTAATTTATACATTGGGTCAGAAAAGTATTTTTTTCCCTTCACTATTTCGTTAATTTTCTGTTCTGAAAGAACCAAATAAATTTCAGTAAACCAAAAATATAATTGTTTTATAAAAGAATACAAAATTTGAAAAGAAAAAAAAAGAAACTTCTCTGTTGTAGAAAAAAAAATGCTGCATTTTTTTTAGGTTAAGTGTAACACTTAAAACGAAAATTATATTATTAGGCTTAAGCTAAACCAGAAAGGATCATTCTCAATAAAAAATAAGAAAAATAAAAGAGGTGATCAAATTTTTATTTGTTTTTGTGAAAAAAAAGGGAACAGAAGGGAACGAAGACACCTGATGTGAAACGGCGTGATTCAAACGTAAAGAAAGTTTTTTTTTTAAAACTGATTAAAGATAATTTTGATAACTTAATAAAGCAAAGAATTTGTCATAATTTGAAAAGAGAATTTCTTGCTAATTTTCGTTTATCTAACGTGAAAACGACAATGAAGAAGAGAAACAATGCCGAAGAATAGATAAAAACTTGAGGGAGAGAGGGAGAGATATATGAGTGTGACGTAGCGTAAAGGAACATAATAAGAAAGGGACCATACCCATTTATAGGGGCGGGTATAGTCATGGGGACCAGCATTCTGCTGTTGGTCCAATTGAGTGGAACATGCCCTAATTAAGACCAACTGGCATAACATCTTAGCCAATTGGCCCCGACATGCCTCGCAAGGCTTTCGCGCACTGGTCAGTTTCGGTGACCCCAACACTAATGAACCTTCTTTTATTCGGTTGTTTTCACCTCAAGTGAATTTCCTCTGCTTGATAGCTTATGCTATCACTTTAAAGTCTTAACGACATTGAAAAATTTTTGCACGAATATAATAATTATATGTTAACGCGATGATAGATGGTGGTGAGCAACGACCCACCCCTCCAGCGAGCTAGCAAGCGCAACTCAGCTTGGCGTGCAGCCTTTCAGTTGCTCACATTTGCTGCACCATCTCATATCTTCTACTCGCAAGGAAGAAGATATGCTGCAAAGATCATCAGGGGATTTACTGCTTCGTTTAAACCCCATTGTAGTGTGTTTTTACACTATATTACAATATATGTGAACCCCGCAGTTACAATACCATATACAGTTCTAATATTGATTGGAGTTTCGAGAAATGAGAACTTCTTAACACCAATTTTATCAATGGTGCCGGCATTTTGTTGCAAACTAGCAGGATGCCTACATAAATACATTTATGCTGTAAAGCACCCAAGACTTCATTCCGAATTCGTAAGGGTATTTCTGGGACGCCAAATATCACAGGAATCAATATATGAGATACCTGGTCAACCCAGCGTTTCGACGAGAGAGAAAAAAAGAAGAGTAAATGTTATGTCATGTGCATGGATTATTCCATTCATAGTAATTGCATATTGCTATTATCATATTCGCATGAGTGTGATATCAGCAAACACCATCCAATTAACCAAAGACGTAAATAAACTAGAGTTAAAATTGACCAGTTTTGTAATTGGTGTTTTCAGTTTATGGTTTCTTTCGTGGATACCATATGTAGTTCTAATATTGATTGGAGTTTCGGGAAATGAGATCTTCTTAACACCAATTTAACAATGGTGCCGGCATTTTGTTGCTAACTAGCAGCATGCCTACATCCATACATTTATGCTGTAAAGCACCCAAGACTTCATTCTGAATTTGTAAGGGTATTTCTGGGACGCTAAATATCACAGGATTCAATATATGAGATACCTGGTCAACCCATCGTTTCGAGTAGAGAGAAAAAAGAAGGGGAAATAATGTTAAGGTCGAAGAAAGTACGTTATAAATTGAAAAACTTGAGATATAAATTTTCCTTTATAGTAAGCAGATCGTGCAATAGAATGATACCAATAATTTTTTATTTATTAAAAGGTCATTCGATAACAAAATCCACATATGTACGAATTTATATGCTCGTGTTTTTCGTCACTGCATGGATTATGCCATTCGTAGTAATTGCATATTGCTATTACCATATTCTCATGAGTGTGATATCAGCAAACACCATCCAATTAACCAAAGACGTAAATAAACTACAGTTAAAATTGACCAGTCTTGTGATTGCTGATTGGAGTGCGACTTTAACCTCACTTAATACAAACCACATTGTTCAGTTTAAAATTTATTTTTGGGGAAAAAATAGATATATGGGATTTTATTGTCAGTAAGATGAGCGAAACCACTTATGTTGGATCCATCGGCAGTATTGAGCAATTTGTCATTGGTGAAGATTTTACACAGTATTTAGAGCGCATGGAATATCTTCAAAGTTTAAATGATATAACGCAGCCTGAACGAAAGAAATCATTGTTTATAAGTTTAGCCGGAGCAGAAATTTATAAAATTTTGAAACCAGCAATGGCACCAAAATTAATGAAGGACGCAACTTACGATGAAAAAAAAAAAATGTTTTTTCTCGAAATTTAAAACAGGGCGAAACACTATCTGAGTTTATAATTGATCTAAGAAGCCTCGCAGATTCATGTCAATACGGAACAGCGTTGGAAATCGTGCTATCAGATAAATTTATTTTGTCAATTCATGATGAAAGTATTCAACGGAAGTTGTTTGATGAGCCTCTAGACACACCATTTGCCAAAATTTATGAAAAAGCTCTTATAATGGAAATGACCTCAAAAGAGTGCCGAAACATTCATAACGAAAATTGTTCGGAAACTCCAAACACCAATTGGGTCAGTTTAAATAAAAATGGCGGTCAGCAAAAGAAAAATATAAAGCGATCAAATACAAAATAGTGACAGAAAAATACAAAGCAAACAAACGTCAACAATGAAAAAGCGAAACACGAGGACAAACGTGAAGTTATTTGTTTCAAATGTCAACAAAAGGGCCACCATGCAAACAGATGCCGCAACAAAAGAGTCGAAAGGGAAGACGCAGCATCAACTTCTTCAAAAGTCAACAATGTAACAACAGATGAAATATGTGAAACATTTTCTCATTTATATCTGGGTAATATAAGTGTAGGTAGTAATCCTGTTAATACTAAGGTAATAGTAAATGATATTGAAATTTTTTTTGAAATTGATAGCGGTGAGGCTATAACTTGTATTTCTGAAATTAGATTTAATAACCTTTTTGGTAATATCATTTTAGATAAATTTGAAAAAAACATTAAACGTGATTACTGGAGACAATGTTGTTGTGATGGGTAAAACGATCGTTAAGGTTGAGGATCCGTCGAATCTTGATTCAAAGCATTTTCTTGAATTAGTTGTCATAAAATCTGAGAAAGATTTCGTGCCGTTATTGGGACGAAATTAGATGGACGTATTGTTTAAAGGTTGGAAAACCATGTTTGCAATTAACAGTTTAAATGAAACTAATAAAATTGTTAAACAAATCTTATCCAAATACCAAAACGTTTTCGATGGTGATTACCGTAACGCAATTAAAGATTTTAAAGCCGATATTGTTTTAAAACCTGATTTACGACCTATTTTCCATAAAGTATACACCGTCCCATATGGACTTCGTGATAAAGTGGATTCAGAAATTGACAGATTATGTAACGAAGGAATTTTACTTCCTGTAAAACACAGTGAATGGGCCAATCCAATAGTCATTGTTGTTAAAAGTAATAATTCAATTAGAATTTGTATCGATTGTAAAGCTACGATTAATAAATACGTAGAAACCGAGCATTATCCTCTACCAAGACTCGATGACACATTAGTTGGGTTCAATAATTGCAAAGTTTTTTGTATATTGGATTTAGCTGGAGCATTTTCGCAATTATTTGTTTCAGAAGAAACACAAAAGTATTTAACTATTAATATACAGAAAGGTTTATTTCGTTATACGCGGCTCCCATATGGTGTTAAATCCGTACCATCCATTTTTCAATGTGTCATGGACCAAATTTTGGGTAAATTAGATAAAGTGAAATGTTATTACGATGACATAATTATCGGTGGAGAGGATTTTCGCGAATGCAAACAAAATTTACATAAAGTTTTATCCAAGTTAAATTACTTTAATGTAAAGGTTCGATTGGAAAAATGTAAATTTTTCGAAAACAGTGTCGAATATTTAGGACACAAGATTAACAGAATTGGTATAGAACCATCATTAAATAAAATGAGAGCTATTGTAGATTGTCCTGCACCAAACTATTTAATTACTTTAAAATCATATTTAGGATTGATAAATTTTTATTCACGTTTTATTGCAAACGTCTCTCCTAAACTTGCTCCTCTTTATGAGCTTTTAAAGAAAGATAAACAGTTTGTTTGGTCTGAAGAATGCGAAACAATTTTCCAAAATAGCAAGAAACGGCTATTCGAAAGTAAATTATTAATTCATTATGATCCAAAGAAGCCAATAGGAATTGTCTGTGACAGTTCTTCTTATGGTGTTGGAGCGGTTTTGTTTCATGTAGTGGATGGCAAAGAGGTACCAGTCATGTTTCCTTCTTCTACTCTCTCAAATGCTGAGAAAAATTATTCGCAATTAAATAGAGAAGCCCTTGCAATTATGTTTACAGTAAAAAAATTTCATAAATTCATTTATGGTCATAAATTCATTATTTATACGGACCATCAGCCGTTACAACATATTTTTAGCGATAAATATATTATGGCTATTGCTTCTCAAAGATTGCAAAGATGGGGACTTTTTCTATCGCAATACGTTAAAACTGTCAAATACAGAAAAGATTCGTTATTGGCTAACGCGAACGCTCTGTCAAGATTTTGTGGGTAGACAAATATTGAATGCGAAAATATAATTTTTTTTAAAATAACGGGAAAAATGATGATTAATCAAGAACTAATTTCCAAGGAAACTCAAAAGAATGAATACTTGTCTAAAGTTTTAAAGTACGTTGAACAAAATTGGCCAGAAAGAATCGAAAATAAAATTTTAAAAAAATATTATGATAAACTTTCTGTTGAAAACAATTGTCTTTTGTTTGGTTCACGTATTATTATTCTATTAAATTTGAGATTACAAATTTTGGATCTGTTACATGAGGGTCATGTTGGAGTAGTTCTTATGAAAACGCTTGCTCGTGGGTTAGTGTGGTGGAACAATATCGATAAAGATATTGAAGAAATCGTTCGTTGTTGTGACATTTGTGCGCAAACAAATGCAAATAAACCGATTCCAGAACCATTTCCTCCATGGGAAAACCCATGCAAACCGTTTGAGCGAGTTCATGTTGATTTATTTTAGCTCGATAAGGATACATTTATTGTTTTAGTGGATGTTTTCTCTAAATGGATTGATGTCTTACTCTTGAAACAGTCAAGATCAATTGACGTTGTAACATTTTTTAGAAGAAATTTTGCTATTTTCGATTGTCCACAAATTTTGGTCACTGATAATGGACCACCCTTTAATTCAATCATTGTGAGTCAATTTTGTAAAGAAAATAACATTAAATTATTGTACTCAGCACCATATAATCCAGCTTCTAATGGTTCCGCTGAACGAGCAGTACAACTAGCTAAAAGTGCTTTTGAAAAAATATTTGATTGATCCACAATTTAGAGCAACCGATATTGAATTTAAAGTTGATAATTTCTTGTATAACTATAGAAACACCCCAACCAGCACAAGATTGTCACCAGCCAATATGGTTTTTAATTTTGCACCACGTACGAAATTACAGTTATTAAAACCTACGGAAAAAAATGTTAATAAATTTAAAGGGGAAAGAAATAATGTTCTTAAAAATAAAGATGAAAACGTTATTAAAAATAAAAACAATTTTGGGAAAAATGTTAGTAAGGAAAATGACAAGTTTGAATGTAAAGATAAAGTCTGGTATATTGGCAATAACAATTTTGAAAACATTAATAAATAACCAGCAATTGTTGTAAGAAAATTATCGAAAACTATATTTTATTAAACGGAATTACCAAAAATGCTAATATTAGGCAATTACGCAGAAGATTTGAAAAAAGGTAGTTTTCTTGTAACGCGTGGGAACAAAAAACTGTTGATGATCAGATTATTTTTTTTGACAGTCAACGGTTTGGAGTTTCTACGTGAAACCTTCTTACAGCCTACACGGCGAAATTTAAATTTCAAAAGCTTTTTCTTCTCCCCACCAGGGTGGCCATCTATCGCAATCAAATTTTAAAACCATTTCAAGTGATCTTAGTGATAGTTGGAGCCATCTATTTCCGTTGGGTTACAAACGAGAAAAAATTTTCAAAGATTCTCTTTAAAGAAAGGGACAATAAGAGGAAAAAAAAATAAACCGGTTTACAAAACATGCGCCCGAATTTTGATATGAAAAATGCTTCCAATCCGTTAGCCCAAATATGGTCCGATTATTTGAAAGCTTCGACGAACAGGTAGAAAGAAGGAGATGGATAGATATTTTTTTGTTGTTGTTGTTATGTTGGTTTTGGGATGGGAGTTTTTTCTTGTGGAAGCGTCAGTCTGGTTTTAGAGCTTAAACAGTCCAGATGTGCTGAAAAAAAGAAAAAAAAAATTTGAAAAAAAAGGTTTTATTAATTTTTTTGACTAAGTGCCAGGCACGAAGATACAAAAAAAAAAAGGTATTTTAAAAGAAACAATTAAGTGATTTTTGGAAACGTGGTGAAAATTAAAAAAAAAAAATATAAATACAATAAAAAAAAAAAATGGTGGGAGCACAAAATTAAATAAAAAAAAAAAGGAAGAAATAAGTAAACCAAGCAGGAAAGGAGAAAATTAAGGAATTCAGGAAATCAAAATGAAACAAAAGGGGAATGGATTTAAATAAGTAAGAAGAGGAATAGGAATAAATTTACATTGGAATATGATTGAAAAGACATACAAAGGGCGAAAAACGAAGGAAAAGACAAATTTCCGAGGGGGAGGTGAATCAAAAGGAAAAAAAAAAGTTGAAACTGCATGGTATTCAGTATTAAAATGAAATTATAAAAAAAAAAATAAATAAAAATAAGGAAAAAGAAAGAAAATAAAATTTTGGGATCGGTTCTCGAGAAAAAAAAAGGAATGAAGGAAAACAAATCACAATACGCCTTCGATGTCAAGATAATTTTTAAGATTTCTTTACAGAGTAGTTGCCGCAGAAAAGGCCTTTTTTGTGAAGCTGTCACGTAAGTTGAACATTTATAATTTATACTATTTTGTTTCGGTTTAGGACGTTGCATTAACTCGTTCCATTACCTAAAAGGGTTTATCATTTTCTTTTTTTCGAGATTCGTCATTAAATCATATTCATAAAATATTTTATTAGTTATACTTATTTTTAATTTTATAAAAAAAAAAAAAAAAACAAAACAAAAATGTAATGAAAATGCTAGTAGAAATGTACAAATGTCAAAGGTGGTAAAGTAGAATTCCTTGGTAATTAATAAAATGCAGGAATATTGTGAAAAGAATGTAAATTTTGTTTGTTTCTTTTTGGTTCGGCTACGACTTTGCGATTTACAGATATTTGGCTAAATCACAACTTGTGTATGAGAGAGAGAGAGAGGTGAAATAGGTTGAGGGTCGGATGAGAGCCTAAATAAATATTAAAAAAAAACAAGGAGTCCATGCTCATTTATAGGGGCGAGTATGGACATACGGGGACCGGCATTCTGCTGTCGGTCCATGCGGGTGGGAAGTACTCCAAAGTCCGGTTGGCAATAATGCCTCTGCCCCGTCATGCCTCGCAAGGCTTTCACGTTAAGTTCGGTCAGTTTCGGTGACCAAGAATTAACGAACACCCCCTTTATTCGGTTTTTTTTTCTCGCAAAACCGAATTCTCCTTGCTTGATAGCTTATGCTATCCTCTTAAAGTCTGAACGACATTAAAACTTTTATGCACGCATAAATAACTATGTGTAACGCGATGACAGATGGTGGTGAGCAGCGACCCACCCCACTGGCGAGCTAGTTTGTGCAACTCAGCAAGGCGTGCAGCCTTTTAGTTGTTCACATTTGCTGCACCATCTCATATCTTCTCCTCGCAAGGAAGAAGATATGCTGAAAAGGTCATCAGGGGATTTGCCTTCTTCGATAACAATACCCTCAAAATATGTAAAATCCCTTGTTACATTCTGTCCAGATCGATTAAAATTTAATACCTCACCGAATGTTGAAAATAATGTTAACCCAAATGGAGATTCAAAACCTGAAAGTTTAAGATCAAGAATCCCGGGAATTATTGAAGTAAGAAAATCTACACGTGACAGAAAACAAACGAATTTTTTCAAGCCCTCTTCTAAAAAGAAATAATTCTTTTCTTCGTGGTTAATTGGAATGTAATAGTATCTAAAGGGGAAAGAAGTGTTATGTATTACATTCTTCAGTAAAAATCTAGTACATTCACTATTGTAAGTTTTTTAAAAATGTAATAGATATGTCAGAAAAAAACGAATAGTGAAACAAGATCATTCTTTGAATATAAAATATATTTCTGTGGATAATAAAATATAACAGATACCATATGTAGTTCTAATATTGATTGGAGTGTCGGGAAATGAGAACTTCTTAACACCAATTTCATCAATGTTGCCGGCATTTTGTTGCAAACTAGCAGGATTCCTATATCAATACATTTGTAACGTGTGGTGTAACGGTGGGTTTTTTCTATCCTTACATTTTTGTCTTCATTACCAAAAAAAATCGCATGTTTCTATTTAGTTACCATTGTGCAATCTGATTTTCAACTTTCCCCTTTGTTCCACAATTAATTCTCGGAAAATCATTCCAACGCATATATCCCGGTAACATTAAATAGAATATAGAAGAAAGAAGAAACGCCAAAAAACGGAAAAAATGCCACGTAATATCGAATGTTTTCATGAGAGAGAGAACCAATGAACCCGCAAGTGTGACCAAAACAGATAGATTTGAAATACCGGTTTTGTTTAAGATTGGAAAAATTTTGCGAACGGGAGGAGACAGAATGGGGAAAAAAAGTGTGGATGATCGAGAGTTTGGTTTTGAATCTTGACAGTGTCGGTTCTGAGATGTAGAAGCTAAAAGCATTTTTTTTTTTCAATGGTAAAATTAAAATTTAATGATAAAGTTTTCTCTTTGCGAGTCTTAATTACGGGATGTGGTTTTTTTTATTATTATTGATCAATTTTTTTAAGTTTTAAAGAAATAAAAGTACATATATATATAGTGTCAAGAAACGAATGGAAAAAGAAATAAAAGAAAAAAATATATTTCATAAGTCCTTTTCTCGGGAAAAGAAGAAAAATTCAAAGGAAAATAGAAAGTGAATTTATAAAGAATAGTGGTCTCATAGTATATAAAAATTATCGATTCAAGCCATCTTATGTGCATCAGTGTGTCTCAAGTTTGATTTTTTGCGATTTTTTTTTATTATTAAATTTATCAGGACATAGAAACTAAATTTCATACAGGTAGAGAAAAGAAAATAAAAACAAAACCGATGTATTCTTTTTTTATTTGTTTTTGACATAAATTGGTGCTGTTGCACAATCTTGATAAATAGTGTTCGAGTAATTCAAGATTGAAGGTGTGAAGTTGTTTCGCGAATAATATCTATAAAATTTGTTTTCTTTGGTTTCTTCCTTTTTGTACAGGACGAGCTTCATTAAAAATATATATATGGTTAATGCAGCTCAACATCCAAATATAAGAAAGTGAAGAAAAAGGTGAATGAGAAGGGAAAAGAATCTTCAAGGTAAATTGAATAAATTCTATTTCGTTATTCATATATATATAAAAAAGGAAAAAGGGAAAAACGTAAAAAGGTTTTTTTTTTCGAAACAATGTCGCAACTAATGATCTAAGAACACTATTCTTTTGGTCAATAATTTCATTTACATTTAGAATTTCGTGTTGTGGAAGGTCATATTTTCTACATTCGTACAATTTTTTTTTCTCTTCAATCGAAAACTCATAAAATGAAATTTAATTAAATTAATACATGCCTGAAAAGAAAGTAAAAATTTAAATAATAATTTTCAAATTCATTTATTTAGCACTTAAACTAAAGTATTAAGAAAATTATTAACTAGATAAGTATGTACGTAGATATACAGGAAATAAATGAAAACCTTTGTTATTAATTAAAAAGAAAAAAAAATTAAGAATTTAAATTAATAATTAAGAAGGAAGAAATGAAACACAAACACAAGTAAATTTGTTTGGACTTGGTATTTTTTTTTAAAATAAACTTTTGTTATTTACCCTATATACCACTAAAGAGTTTTTATTTAAAAAGAAAAAAAAAAGATTAACAAAAAAAAACAAATCCAAAAACTAAGGAAATGCATAGGATGAGATAAAGACATCATTGAGAGAGAGAGGGAGTGATCCAACGGGGACGTGACGTAGGGGGCATAAAGAAAACAAAGAAAGGGACGATAACCATTTGTAGGGGCGGTTATCGTCAAAGGGGACCAGCATTTTGCTGTTGGTCCATTCGGGTGGGACGTGCCCCATATAAGTCCGGTTGGTAATAACACCTCTGCCAATCGGCTCCAACATGCCTCGCAAGGCTTTCGCGAGCAGTTGATCAAGTTTCGGCGACCAATAACTAACGAACCCTCCATTTATTCGGTTGTTTTCGCCACAACCGAATTTTCCTGATAGCTTATGCTATCACTTTAAAGTCTGAACGACATTAACATTCTTATGCACGCATAAAAAATTATGTGCAATTTGATCATAGATGGTGGTGAACAACGACCCACCCCTCCGGCGAGCTAGCAAGCGCAACTCAGCTTGGCGTGCAGCCTTTTAGTTGTTCACATTAGCTGCACCATCTCATATCTTCTCCTCGCAAGGAAGAAGATATGCTGTAAAGATCATCAGGGAATTTGCATTCTTTGTATAAACCCCATTGCAGTGTGTTTTACACACTGCAAAATATGTAAACCCCGCAGTTACAGTGGGAGCAAACTCAGACTTACACTTCGTGTCTGTACAACCATTGAATTCTTGCGCGTTCTATTTAGCGACATTCGTGATACCTGATTTTCAAATATAAAAATAATATTTCTCAAAAATTTCCAAAGAAAATCAGTTCAGTGAGCGAAAATCAATGTCGAAAACAACGAACAGTTAAAGCTAAAATAAAATCTATTTATAGTCGATTTTGTTTTCGCCTGCAACGAATAAAGAGAACAAAGAAGAAATGCAATTCATCACCTGATTTCATGGAACGCAAGATACTAAAAAAATAGGTCGTGCGAAAGAGATAGAAAATGGTAGAAAAATTTTTTGGAACGGGAGCTGAGAAAACAACAAATTTTTTTGAGAGCCTGGTTTGAGCTAGGTTTGGCTAGGTTTGAGATTGGTGACGTTAAGTAGTTTTTTATCGAGTCTGCAAAAATGTAGTTTTAAAAATGAAAAAAAATATTTTTTAAAAAAATTTGTTATTTTTTGATGAGAAAACCTCTATAAAGTCATGAAATTCAAAAAAAAAAAAAAAAATTAAAAGAAAACCAACTTTTCTAATACAGAATCTTTTAGGCTCACGCGGAAAAATTTAAAGTGAGGTTAAAAATCAAAATGGGGTAAAATCTAACAATATGGAAATTATAATCATTCGCGGGGTTTTTTTATTACATTACAAAAGAAAAATTGTTTTACTAAAAGAAAAAGGAAGAATGAAATTGAGTCAAACTAAAGATAACTAAATAAAAGAATGTTTTACGACAAAGAAAACCAAGAAAAAAAAAGGAAATGAAACAAAAGTGTTGAGCAAGTTTTTTTTTATAATTTGTAAAATTATTGATTAAAATGTGAAATAATTCAAAAGGGTTTGAAAGTTGTAATAATGGTTCCTCATAGCTAAGTAAAAAAAATTGTGAAATAAAATTTTTCTATTTCTTCCTCCTAAAAATGTTATAATCAATTTTAATTAAACCAATTGCAAAGTTTCGGTTGCTTACAGTAAAAATAAAATAAAATAAAAATTTAATAATATATCAAAACTAATTACTAAAAAAAAATTTTTTTTTTTAAAATAAAATTGAAAAGAAAAAAAAACAGGATTTAATAATCCAAAAATGTACTATAAAATACACGAAAACTAAAATGGTAATGTAATGCAAGAAAAGTCCAGTGCTATACATCCGTAGAATTAAAGCTACAAAAATCAAGAGAACTGGTTAAATGGCGATTTTCTTTGGCTCTCGTATTTGGTACCTGCAAAACTAGAAGGAACGGAACCAAAAATCTAAATTCAATTTCAAACGAATTTCCTTCAACCCGATGAACATCAATTGACGGAGGAAACGGCCAGAGAAAAAACCTCAAGCCAAACATACAAAAACAAAAAATGGGTTTTTATTTTTGCTTTAGATTTTATTTAACAAATTTTGCTCCTAACAGGAATTAATTCACGTTTTGGAATTGAATGGAATTGATCAACTGGAAATATGTAAATACACATATTTTATTTAAAATTCTCCTTATCATATAATATATAAACTACAACAAAAAGGAAAATATATATAAATTTTGTTAATAAAATAAAAATGGACCTGACCTTGGAAATAAGGTTTTGAGAAAAGAACACTAAGGTATAATTAATCAGATTAAACCATACATTTTTTTTTATAATAACATGAAAACAATCAAATAAACACAAAAATTATAATATTAATACTACTAAATACTTCATATTTCATTAAATTTAGTTTAACCAAACCTAAGAAGAAAAAAAAAAGAAAATTAATAAATTCAAAATACTACTAGAAGAAAAAATATTTTTATCTAAAAAGAAAAGGCCATGAGGCATGCGTATAATGTGTAACTTTGGTTTAATTTTTTTTATTCGAAACAATAGATAAGAAGACAGGAAGAAGGAAAAAGAATATATTACAAATTCATTTTTTTTTTTAATTTTAGTAAAGAAATGAAATAAAATTTGAACGAGGAACTAAAATATATGTTATAACAAGAATATCTATGCATATATATTATAAAATAAATATTGGTTAAAAAGGAAATTATTAAGTAGTTTTTTTTGCCTGACAAGAAAAACTGAGGCATATGGAATCTTCGCGGAATATAACTAAGATCATGTCGAGATTAAGATAAAGGGCACACAAATAGAGAGAGAGCGGGATGGAATAGGGGCTGACTGTAGAGGGCATAAACATATAAGGGACTATAACCATTTACAGCGGCGGTTATAGTCGATGGGGACCAGCATTCTGCTGTTGGTCCAAATAGGGTGGGACGTGCCCCAATTAAGACCAATTGGCATAACATCTCAGCCAATTGGCCCCGACATGCCTCGCAAGGCTTTCGCGCTAAGTTCGGTCAGTTTCGGTGACCAAAATCTAACGAACCTTCCACTTATTCGGTTTATTCTCGTGAAACCGAATTTCCTTGCTTGATAGCTTATGCTATCACGATAAAGTCTAAACGACATTAACATTCATTGGAAGGCATATAAAAAATATATGATAACGCGATGATAGATGGTGGTGAGCAACGAGCCACCCTTCCGGCGAGCTAGTCAGTGCAACTCAGCTAGGCGTGCAGCCTTTAGTTACTCACATTTGCTGCACCATCTCATATCTTCTCCTCGCAAGGAAGAAGATATGCTGAAAAGATCATCTCGGGATTTGCTTTCTTCGTTTTAACCCCATTGCAGCGTGTTTTACACACTGCAATATGTAAACCATTGTTACACATTTATGCTGTAAAGCACCCAAGACTTTATTCTAAATTTGAAGGGTATTTCTGGGACGCCAAATATCAGAGGAGTCAATATATGCGATACCTGGTCAACCCAGCGTTTCGACTATAGAGAAAAGAGAAGGGCAAATAATGTTATGTTCCAAGAAAGTACGTTATAAATTGAAAAACTTGAAATATAAATTTTTCTTTAGAGTAAACAGATCATGCAATAGAATGATACCAATAATTTTTTATTTATTTGAAGGTCATTCGATAACAAAATCCACATATGTACGAATTTATATGCTCGTATTTTTCATCAGTGCATGGATTATTCCATTCATAGTAATTGCATATTTCTATTATCATATTCTTATGAGTGTGATATCAGCAAACACCATCAAATTAACCAAAGACGTAAATAAACTAGAGTTAAAATTGACCAGTCTTCTGATTGGTGCTTTCAGTTTATGGATTCTTTCGTGGATACCATATGTAGTGCTAATATTGATTGGAGTTTCGGGAACTGAGAACTTCTTAACACCAATTTCATCAATGGTGCTGGCATTTTGTTGCAAACTAGCAGAATGCCTACATCCATACATTTATGCTGTAAAGCACCCAACACTTCATTCTGAATTTGTAAGGGTATTTCTGGGACGCCAAATATCACAGGAATCAATATATGAGATACATGGTCAACCCAGCGTTTCGACTAGAGAAAAAAAAAGAAGGGCAAATGTTATGTTAGAAGAAAGTACGTTATAAATTGAAAAACTTGAAATATAAATTTTCCTTTATGGTAAACAGATCGTGCAATAGAATGATACCAATAATTTTTTATTTATTAGAAGGTCATTCGATAACAAAATCCACAAATGTAGGAATTTATATGCTCGTATTTTTCATCAGTGCATGGATTATTCCATTCATAGTAATTGCATATTGCTATTATCATATTCTCATGAGAGCGATATCAGCAAACACCATCCAATTAACCAAAGACGTAAATAAACTAGAGTTAAAATTGCCCAGTCTTCTGGTTGGTGTTTTCGTTTATGGTTTCTTTCGTGGATACCATATGTAGTTCTAACATTGATTGGAGTTTCGGGAAATGAGAACTTCTTAACACCAATTTTATCAATGGTGTCGGCATTTTATTACAAACTAGCAGTATGCCTACATCCATACATTTATGCTGTAAACACCCAAGACTTCATTCTGAATTTGTAAGGGTATTTCTGGGACGCCAAATATCACAGGAATCAATATATGAGATACCTAGTCAACCCAGCATTTTTGATAGAGAGAAAAAAGGAAGGCAAATAATGTTATGTACGAAGAAAGTACGTTATAAATTGAAAAACTTGAAATATAAATTTTCCTTTATGGTAAACAGATCGTGCAATAGAATGATACCATTAATTTTTCATTTATTAGAAGATCATTCGATAACATAATCCACATATGTACGAATTTATATGCTAGTATTTTTTATCAGTGCATGGATTATTCCATTCATAGTAATTGCTTCTTGCTATTATCATATTCTTATGAGTGTGATATCAGCAAGCATCATCCAATTAACCAAAGACGTAAATAAACTAGAGTTAAAATTGACCAGTCTTCTGATTGGTGTTTTCGGTTATGGTTTCTTTCGTGGATACCATATGTAGTGCTAAATTGATTGGAGTTTCGGGAAATGAGAACTTCTTAACACCAATTTTATCAATGGTGCCGGCGTTTTGTTGCAAACTAGCAGGATGCCTACATCCATACATTTATGCTGTAAAGCACCCAAGACTTCATTCCGAATTTGTAAGGGTATTTCTGGGACGCCAAATATCACAGGAATCAATATATGAGATACCTGGTCAACCCAGCATTTTTGATAGAGAGAAAAAAAGGAAGGCAAATAATGTTATGTACGAAGAAAGTACGTTATAAACTGAAAAACTTGAAATATAAATTTTTCTTTAAAGTAAACAGATCGTGCAATAGAATGATACCAATAATTCTTTATTTATTAAAAGGTCTTTCGATAACAAAATCCACATATGTACGAATTTATATGCTCGTGTTTTCCATTGGTGCATGGATTATTCCATTCATAGTAATTGCATATTGCTATTATCATATTCTCATGAGTGTGATATCAGCAAACACCATCCAATCAACCAAAGACGTAAATAAACTAGAGTTAAAATTGACCAGTCTTCTGATTGATGTTTTCGGTTTGTGGTTTCTTTCGTGGATACCATATGTAGTTCTAACATTGATTGGAGTTTCGGGAAATGAGAACTTCTTAACACCAATTTTATCAATGGTGCCGGCATTTTATTACAAACTAGCAGTATGCCTACATCCATAGATTTATGCTGTAAAGCACCCAAGACTTCATTCTGAATTTGTAAGGGTATTTCTGGGACGCCAAATATCACAGGAATCAATATATGAGATACCTGGTCAACCCAGCGTTTCGACTAGAGAGAAAAAAAAAGAAGGGCAAATAATGTTATGTTCGAAGAAAGTACGTTACAAATTGAAAAACTTGAATATAAATCCTTCTTTATAGTAAACAGATTGTGCAATAGAATGATGTTGTGGTACACCCAATACATAAAGTCTTTCCGACCAAAAAAGCGTTTATTGATCCCGATATTTCGAAATTTAGTTTTTGTAAACGCGTAAATAATTATTTAAATTTATTAACATATTTCGAAATATAAACAATTTCGAAATATCTTATTAAAATTATTATTTTGCTTCGACATAAATTTTTTTATGTCGAAATACACTAAAAATTGTATACTAACGAATTTTAGTATAGCAAAATATAAATTCATTTTTTCATACGAGATAATAAGAAAAAATTGCGTACGCGAACATTTTTTAAGTAATTACTCTTCTTCAAAGAATAATTATTTTTTTTGTCTATTCCGCAAAAATTACTAATATCGGTCAAAGTACCATGAACTTAAAGTACTTTGACAAATTTTTGTTGTAAAATTTTCTTATCGATTTGATATCGATTATCAATTAGTAGTTATTAATTTTCCGTCGCGATTAGATACTTTCTAACTTTTATTGACCGGTCGCGGTTTTACTAAAAAGATATTAAGTTGTTGTTTTTGTTAGTTTCTTTTTGAAACAAAGTTTTAATAAGAATCGGGCGAAAGAAAAGTTTTTGGTCGGAACCAATTTTGGTTTTAAGTCAATCATTAAATAGTTAAAGAAGGAAAAAGAATTTAAGAATCCTAAAAGGAGAAAGTTTTTATTAAATTTGAAAGAGAGTTCCAAAAGTTATTATGAGAATTCTAATAAATTAAAGAAGAAATTGTCAAGAAAATTAAGTTGTTTTAAGTGAAACACAAGTTCGCAAATTTCAGAGAAATTGCATAATCATTTTTAAATAAAGTTAATTGTTTTCTTTTTACGAAGCGGTAAATTGTTTTTATTTTTCATCAAGCAAAGGGTAAGCGATATCATTAAATTCTTTATAAAAACATAGATTTTTCCGGGAGTTTTGTCCTCCGGAAAGTGAGATACGTAAAATCGAACAAGTTGCCCCGAGTTGAACGACAAAGATCCTCCTTCGTCCCTCCGATTACACAACAATGATATCAATAATTTTTTATTTATTAGGTCATACGATAACAAAATCCACATATGTACGAATTTATATGCTCGTATTTTTCATCAGTGCATGGATTATTCCATTCATAGTAATTGCATATTGCTATTATCATATTCTCATGAGTGTGATATCAGCAAACACCATCCAATTAACCCAAGACGTAAAAAAACTAGAGGTAAAATTGACCAGTCTTCTGATTGGTGTTTTCAGTTTATGGTTTCTTTCGTGGATACCATAGGCAGTTCTAATATTGATTGGAGTGTCAGGAAATGAGAACTTCTTAACACCAATTTTATCAATGGTGCCGGCATTTTGTTGTAAACTAGCAGCACGCCTACATCAATACATTTATGCTGTAAAGCACCCAAGACTTCATTCCGAATTTGTAAAGGTATTTCTGGGACGCCAAATATCACAGGAATCAATATATGAGATACCTGCTCAGGTCAACCCAGCGTTTTTGACTAGAGAGAAAAAAAGAAGGGCAAATAATGTTATGTTCGAAGAAAGTACTATACGTTATAAATTGAAAAACTTGAAATATAAATTTTTCTTTATAGTAAACAGATCGTGCAATAGAATGATACCAATAATTTTTTATTTATTAGAAGGTCATTCGATAACAAAATCTACATATGTACGAATTTATATGCTCGTATTTTTCATCAGTGCATGGATTATTACATTCATAGTAATTGCATATTGCTATTATCATATTCTCATGAGTGCGATATCAGCAAACACCATCCAATTAACCAAAGACGTAAATAAACTAGAGTTAAAATTGACCAGTTTTGTGATTGGTGTTTTCGGTTTGTGGTTTCTTTCGTGGATACCATATGTAGTGCTAAATTGATTGGAGTTTCGGGAAATGAGAACTTTTTAACACCAATTTTATCAATGGTGCCGGCGTTTTGTTGCAAACTAGCAGGATGCCTACATCCATACATTTATGCTGTAAAGCACCCAAGACTTCATTCCGAATTTGTAAGGGTATTTCTGGGACGCCAAATATCACAGTGTAACGGCGCCTCACGCTTATGTTATTAATTTTCCTTCACGGACTTAAACTAGCGCACAAATACCAAAAGATTTTTTTTGTTATCGTCTTCCACACCCTTATATTTTTCCAAAGTGGTATCACTGAGAGAGAATGAATTTCGCAAGTCATGTTTCGATTTCGGTAGGGAAATGTACACATTCCTTATAGAATATTCAAAGGCAAATCTGATGATAACATAAGAAAATATGGGTCGATATGAAGTTAGAGAGAGATGGTAGTTTTTTTTGGGTTGATGCGTTTTTGGAACGGGAGGAAAACGAAACGTTTTGAGAGTCTGGTTTGGAAGCTACATGTAGAGAGTTATGGGTGAGGTTTGCTCGTAGATTTTTTTTGATAAAGAAAAAAAAAAAGTTGAATTTGAAAAAAAAAGAAACCCGTAATGGAAATTAAATTTGATATATGTTTTAATGTGAAATAAAAAGATTAATAAATAATAGGCGGAAACTTTAAAATAAAAAAATAAAAATTTGGCAAAAGGGAATAAAACAAAAGAAAATTAAAAAAAAAGCGTTCGCAAATGGAGTTTTTTTTTGAAAAAAAAAAGGGAAGGCCAAGAAAATGGCGATGATAGAAAATTTTTTTTTTCTGTGGCTGGAGAGTTTTTGAACAAAAAAAGAGATTTTTTTATGAAAGGAAGTTTTTTATTCTTTTAGCTACTAATTTCAGGAATAATTTTGAGAAAAAAAAACAAAATGGAAAAAAAACAACCAAATAAAAAGGCGTAAAATGAAATATAATAATGGAAAATGGCCGATCTTGAAAGAAAAAATAGTTTTCTGTAAATTCATAAATTTAAATTATCAGTTTTACCAAATCACAACATTCTAAATCTTTAACGCATAATTGAAGATAAAGAATACGTCGAATCAGAATTTTCCAAGGGCGCTGGACAACCTGGAGTGCAGGCAAAGTAATTACACAAAATTTGAAGAATTGGCATAAAGTGCTTGTTCTGAAAGTTGACGAAGGATGAATGGAAAAATTAGGCCTCCGCTTATAATTTTCCCAGCAAGCAACATTTATCTTCAGTAAAATTGGGTACTGCTAAAACAACTTTTCTGGTGCAATCGCCATTTTGCCCAGCACCTTCAATTAATTCATGAAGCCCAGGACGACCGCATTTTTTTTTCTTCAATGACATGTGTAGATAGGATTTTTTTTTTAAATAGTTCATTTAAAGAGAAAACCACTCTTGGTTTTGTTAAACGTCTAATTTCTAATATAAAATAAACTTCGAATTTAGAGATTTGAAAGATTAATTTGAACGAAAAATTATATATATGTAGGAAGTCGGGCAACACCAATTTGTTTGTAGGCTAAAAAGTCGCCCATTTTCTTTTCACGAGAACAGAAGAGTTTTGATTGTTCAGCCGTAAACAACAGAAGAGTTTTGATTGTTCAGCCGTAAACAACAGAGGATATTAGAAGCAGCTAAAACTTAAATATAAACCATATATTCTTTTTCTATAAAATTAATAAGTTCTTTTCTTTTTTTTAAAAAAAAATAAGTTCTTTTCAATAATTGTGTTTTTCGACTTAAAGCAATCCTACATTTTGGGGGCTCAAACCTTTAATATATTGAGTGCAAAGTACAGTTTTAAGACTTTGGTGTGTTGAGTGTAAGCGTAGTTTCGTTAAAACACAGAAAAAACAATTTTTTTTCTCAAACCTTTCATATATTGAGTGTAAAGTACAGTTTCAAACCTTTAAGATATTGAGTGTAAAGTACAGTTTCAAACCTTTCATATATTGAGTGTAAAGTAGTTTCAAGCCTTTAATATATTGAGTATAAAAGTAGTTTCATTAAAACACAAAAATTTTTCAAGCTTTTAATATATTGAGCATAAAAGTACAGTTTCTTTAAAAATACAAAAAAAAACTTTCGAACTTGAAAGCTAGTTCGTAGAAAATAGTGCTACTGCAGTGGAAAAAGGTCACTAGAGGTTCTAATTGTTATTACTTTTCCGAAGGGTCGACCTGGAAGTAATATCAGTCCGGAAATAGAAAAGCTGGAAGCCGTGAGAATTTTTTTTGCAGTTTTTGACTCGAGAGAAAAAAAGAAGGGCAAATAATGTTATGTTCGAAAAAAGTACGTTATAAACTGAAAAACTTGAAATACAAATTTTTCTTTATAGTAAACAGATCGTGCAATAGAATGATACCAATAATTTTTTATTTATTAGAAGGTCATTCGATAACAAAATCCACATATGTACGAATTTATATGGTCGTGTTTTTCATGGCTGCATGAATTATTCCATTCATAGTAATTGCATATTGCTATTATCATATTCTCATGAGTGTGATATCAGCAAACAACATCCAATCAACCAAAGACGTAAATAAACTAGAGTTAAAATTGACCAATCATGTGATTGGTGTTTTCAGTTTACGGTTTCTTCCGTGGATACTGTATCTTGTGGGAACAAACTCACACTTACACTCCGTGTCTGAACGACCATCAAATTCTTGCGCGTCCTATTTAGCGACATTCGTGACATCTGATTTTCAACTACTAAAATAATATTTCTCCAAAATTTTTAAAGAAAATCAGTTCAGTGGGCGAAAATCCATGCCGAAAAACTAAATAGGTAAAGCTAAACAAAATCGACTATAAATCAACATGCAGGGAATATCAGAATAAAGAGAACGAGGGAAAACGGCAAGTTAGATCACCTGATTTAATGAAACAAAACATAAGGAAAAAATAGGTCGTGCGACAGAGAAAAAAAATATGTTGAACAATTTTTTTGGGACGGGGGATGACATAGAACAGAAAATGCGATAGGAGAGTCTGGTTCGAGGTTTCACAGAGGTTGGTTGGGTTTTTTTTTTGTAGAGAGGCTCAAAAAGTGTAGATCGACTGGAACGCAAAAAAATAAATAGTATATTTTAAATCTTTTTTTTTTGTTTTGGGGAAGATTATACAAATAAATAAGGAAGGGAAAGAAAAAAAAATAAAAATAAAGTTTTAGCAGAAAATGGGAGTTTAAAGGTAAAATCAAAAAAAAAGGAAAAAATGGAGGAAGAGAAAAATTTCGGATCACGTTTTTTTTTTTGATGGAAGAAGGCGAAAAAAAAGAAAACCAATTAAATTTAACCTAGTTTCGTTAAATTTAAACGAAATCAAAAAAAAAGATTTAAATGAAATATTCGGAATTTATAATGAAAATATAATGTTCAAAATTTGGGAAAAAAAAATATTTTAAAATGAGGAAAAATTGTTTTGTCATACCACCGTGAATTTTCTTCAGTCTCCAATTAAGGCGATCGAAGCGGTATTTCCAACATGAATGGCGTTATCAAGCATTTAGAGGTGAACAAGAACGCGTGTTTTGTGTCATTCACAAGGTCACAAAGGTATATATATATATTCGCTAGACGAGACTGTCAAATTTGGACCTACGGAATATTATTAAGGTATGGTGACAATTATATTATGTGAAATTGAAAAAAAAAAAATTAAGAAAAAAGACAAGGAAAATAAATGCAGCACGAAATGAAAATTTCTAATGGAATTTTTGGGATGTTTCAAACTAAGTTTTGGAAGTGTCATGCGATATGACAGCTGTACTTAATTTATTTGGCGTAAATCAATATTCACAATCCACGAAAATCAAAGCATCGTTGAATTCAAATAGTGGAAACAAAAGAAGGAAATTTTGATACCATAACTTCAAATCTCATCTATTCACATCTATTTCATTGGTTTACAATACCAAGCATATGTTTTTTTGGGGGGTACTGTAACAAGGAATGGAGTCCTAAATGCCCAAAAGAGAAAAAAAAAGGGAAAACACAACAAAAATTTTGATTTATAATACTAGAGGAGATGAAAAATATATAAAAATAAAAATAAAAGAACTCATAACGCATAACTTTTTTTCTTCTTTTCTTTCTTTTCTTCTCCAAAAATCTAAGAATAGGGAAACACCCTATGAAATTGGCTAATGTTTGAAATAAAAGATAGGCCAAATAAAGGAAAGTAAAGGACAGAAGGGAAAATGATGCACTTGTAAATTACATTATTATTATATTTTGACAGTTAAATAAATAAAAGAATATAAAAACTGTAGAAGATTAAATTAGAGTTTAAGAAACAAAGTTTCCAAAAAAGGCTTTTAGGTTATATTAGGTTATGATTTTATTTTCATATACAGAAAAAAAAATTTTTTTTTTGATCGGTTTTAGAAAACAGTAAAATTTAAATATAAGAAGAATTGTCAAACATAAAAGAAGAGAATTACTTCAATAAAGATACATTATATTTCGATTGTTCAAATAATCGTGTTTTGAAATTGGGTGAAAAGTGACGGAAATTATTTGGCATTTCTCTGTATTATGATGATGCGTGACTAGGGAACAAATAAGTACAGAGGGAGACGTCATGTAAGGGGACACGCTAACGAGGGCATAAACAAACAAAAAAATCAAAAAAGGGACCATAACCATTTATAGGGGCGGTTATGGTCAAAGGGCCAGCATTCTGCTGTTGGTCCAATAGAGTGGGACGTGCCCCAATTAAGACCAATTTGACATAACACCTTAGCCAATTGGCCCCGACATGCCTCTCGAAGGCATCGTGCGAAGATGGTCAGTTTCGGGGACCAAGTGTTATGTAATAAAACATTACGTACATCTTCCAAAGAGTAACGCACTTCGCAACAACATGTTTCTCGAAACTAATATGTTTCTGAAACCACAAATGTTGTTGTAAACCAAAAATGTTCCGCAACATTTTTGAGAACAATAATGTTTTCTGTGAAACAAAAAGTTTCAGAACATTATTTACTTCTTCAGTGAAAATTCTACTTTGCACCATTGGCAATAAAATTAACGGAAAATAACGAATTGCGAAATGCATTAACATCATTTGGTGCATTTCGAAATTGATGACTGATGGAAAGTTTCCAAATCGAAAGTAAATCAGGACGGTTGCTTAACTCAGCAACGTTTCTGCGACTTAATTGGAACACTAAGTGCAAAGTAAAAGGCAGTTCTTAAATATCGGATAGCCGGGAGGAGTTATCAGTTATTATTTAGTTATTAAATTAAACGAGAAGTTCGTGACTATTTTTATACAAGAAGTTTTGTTTTTTTTGAAGAAAGTTAAAGTTGTAAATTAATTAAACAAGAAGTTCGTAACTGCTTTAGCGATATTTTTAAGAAGAAAGATTGTAAAATAAGAAAAAAAGGGTGATTTAAAAAATATAAAAGTGTCAATTACTAAAGTTTAAGGGATTTTTAAAAGATAATAAAGAATTTTAAAGGAGAATATATATAAAAGGATTTTATTTCATTAATAACTCCGAAAAACAACCAAAGCAGCATAATAAGTAAGTTTTTTTTGGATTATGTATTTTTTACCAAACAATATTACTTCTTCGAGAAACCCCTCCCACTTGCTGATATCGTTGGAAGTCTTCTGAGAACCAGAGAGTTCTGAAATCAAATGAAAAGGGAACATTTCCAGAAAGTTTTCATTAAAGTCCTGCGGTAGAACACCCAATCAAGTTAAATAAGTTTCGATACCATTAAAAAAAATAGACAACTATTTCGCAATAAATTCGATTCAAATTCTGGAAAGAGCCAAGGTGAGTACGTTCAAAGAATTTTTACATAACAGTGGCGCTAAAAATCTCAAAAAAACGAACATAAAAATAACTGCGTAAAAGTTCAGCGAATCACTCAACCACACTCTCCTCTGGAATGTGAAACTGAAGAGCTGTAACGTACTTTCGAGGAAAAAAATAAATAAGTTATCATTTGACAACACCAACTTGGAAAATTTCGTCACTTCATCATCAAGAAGGAGATTTAGGATGCGCGCGAAGCGGTTTAATGTACAAATCATTTTTTTTTTTTACAATTTCAGACGGTTTAACTATTAATATATTTTCACTTATTTTACATTTAAGCTTATAAAAATGTCAATTGAAAAAATATGTCAATTTGTTGCTAATTCAATTCCCATTCTTAGCGCGGAAATCGGACCTAATCTAGCATCCGAGGTATCTATATTTATAGGATGTTGTCGAGCAGCACATAAAATTCTTCAGCAGAAGAGCAGAAAAATTTCGTTTCTCTTCTCCGTATTAGATTCCGTGGTCGAGCTGCCACAAATTTAGTAAATATTTCAACGGGAAATCTTACAGATTTTTTGAATACTTGTAATGAGCCGAACTCATTACCATTCTGTATGTACAGTCTGTAAAAATTAAAGAAAAACCGAAAGTTTCAAAGAAAAATCGAAATTTAATTCCATTTAATTTTTAAAACAATAAATCATACGATTTATTGAATTTCACAAAAAAACCGCACCGAAACATAACTTCCTTTTAAATTTCTCGCGATAAAAATTTTTGGTGGCGGTTAAAAATTTAATAAAAAAAAAGTTAATAGCAAGTTTCAAGTTTAATCAGTGATTGATAGTTAAAAATAAAAAACATTCCTCAGCCAGGCGCTCAGAGGAATTATTAAAATATAACAACGGACAAATCTACAGGAACAGGCTGATTGGCAGAAAATATAACAACGGACAAATCTACAGGAACAGGCGGATTGGCAGAAAATATAACAACGGACAAATCTACAGGAACAGGCGGATTGGCAGAAAATATAACGACAGGAAAATCTACAGGAACAGGCGGATTGGCAGAAAATATAACGACAGGCAAATCTACAGGGATAGGCAGATTGGCGGAGTTTTTTTTCTGGAAGAATGGCGTAAGTTTGTTTTAAATACATGTATACAAAATATAGTATATACATTTTTATTGATGAATTAAATTAAAAAAATACGTTATTATCGGTATTTTGTTCGTTGTTCGTTACAATACAATTTTATTATCAATTTTTTTTTTTTTGTATGATTCTCCACCATATTTTTGTTAAGTGCTTACCGAATTCGTGTCTCAGGTTAAATTGAATTGTTATAGTCATTTATCTGAAGAAATAATTATATAAATAATTGTTGTTTGTGTTTATATTTAATATAAAGTAAAAATTGTGCAAACGCGAAGTCAAGTGGCGTCTATAAAAATGACGGGAGAGACTACTACGGGATCTGCTCCCCCAGTATTGCGAATATCAATTTCCGATGCATTAAGTATGATACCTAGTTTTGACGGGAACTTAGATGATATTCATAGATTTATATCATGCTGCGACGTTGTATTTTCAACCATAAAAACCCCAGCTGATGAAAATATGTATTTAAATTTATTAAAAACAAAGATTACTGGAGCAAAAAAAAAAAATTATATGTATATACTTTAAGTTTCATTGATTTTCATTACGTCATAATGAAGTAGTCGTTTTGTAACCTTAGAAAGTTATCATCAAGTTTTCTACATTTTTTTTTTATTTTTAGTTGTTTTAAATTCACAAGCATACTTTATAGCCTTAGCAAATGCAACATATAGCAAGGAACAAGAAAAATCAAGTTTTCTTAATCATTTAGTTTCCGTCGGTATATTGCTAGATCGAACGAAGAGGATAACCATTAATTTCTTCCTGTAAATATAGGTGCAAAAAGAGGAGGCCTCCTGTTTTCCGGCTATCGGGTGAGTCATAATTCTTTTTTTATTTTACGATTGACGAAACACAAGTTTGGGAAGAATAAAATGATTTTGGAAAATAAATTTTCTTGGAATTAGGGATTGTAACTATAAAAGCTATAAAACAAAAGTAAAGAAAGTAAAATATATTTATTTTGAACAGGAATTCACACCTAAATTGTGTTTGCATTGTCATATTAATATGTTAGTATTAATATGTAGTAGTATTTAATATGTTAGAGTAACTAAGTTGATTAAAACATTTTGGATTGTGAATTTCATTATTAACAATGACCAAAATTTCTATAACGTGAAAAACAAAGAAAAACAAAAAAAAAACAAAAAATAAATAAATAAATAAATATGTAAAACGGAAAACTTCGAATTAACGAATAATTTTAAAATCATTGAAGGATGTTGAAACAAAAAGAATGTAAAATTGCATAAACTTGGAAAAGGAATTTATGAAGTTATTGAAATAAATTATAAATTTGGAAAAAAAAAAAAAAAAAAAACGCTTTTCCATTCGCTTTTTGTTTAATTGGTTTGCAGGATGATTTATGTTTCTAAAGATGATGTCGAAAAGATAGATTTGTGAGAGATAGAGAGGGAGGGAGAGGGAGGGAGAGACGGAATGAGTGGTTAGATGCGTGGGGGCATTTGAATCAAGGGACGATAACCAATTGTAGGGGCGGTTATCGTCAACGGGGACCGGCATTCTGCTGTCGGTTCATATAGGGTGGGACATGCCCCAAATAAGTCCAGTTGGCTTAACACCATAGCCAATTGGCCCCGACATGCCTCGCAAGGCTTTCGCGATAGGTTCGGTCAGTTTCAGTGACCAAGAACTAACGAACACTTCCTTTATTCGCTTGTTTTCGCCACAACCGAATTTTCCTTGCTTGATAGCTTACGCTATCACCATAAAATCTAAACGACATTAACACTCTTATGCACGCATAAATAATTATGTGTAATTTGATGGTAGATGGTGGTGAACAACGACCCAACCCTCCGGCGAGTTAGCAAGCGCAACTCAGCCTGGCGTGCAGCCTTTTAGTTGTTCACATTAGTTGCACCATCTCATATCTTCTCCTCGCAAGGAAGAAGATATGCTGTAAAGATCATCAGGGGACTTGCATTCTTCGTAAAAACCCCATATGTAAACCCCGCAGTTACAAACAAACATTTGCTATTAAGTTAATTTTTTTCAAGAACATTTTCAATAACCTTTGCCAAATAAAAGCTACTCTTCTTCTTTCCAATACCAAACAAACATATATCAAAACCAAAATCATTTATGAGTCACTGAGAAGGTGATCTACTGTTTGTATGCAAACAAAAAATGCATGGTCCATTCAAAAATTTTTAACCGTAAACCTTTCGTGAAAATGCTGACCTAACAAATCATTTTTTTTTACAACAATAGTAAATTGAATTATAAACAAATTGAAGCAATAAATCTTTTTAATTTTAGTATTGAATAATAAAAATTATTGTTATAAAAAAAAATGTAAACATAACAAAAACTTAGATTTTTTTTTAGTTTATTTGACAAATTTCATTTTTAATAGTACATAATAAGTTCATACTTTATTTGTAGTTGAAGAACAACTTAATTTTTTTTTTTTTTTTAACTTTCGGTCGCTCGCTAACAATTTTATATGTAAACATACAGAAAATTATATCTCCTTTTTAACAAAGTATTCGCTTTCTTTGTTTAAAAGTAAATATAATTTTCTTGTGGCAATATGGAGGAATGTCATGTAATAAAACATTACGTACATCTTCCAAAGAGTAACGCACTTCGCAACAACATGTTTCTAGAAACTAATAAGTTTCTGAAACCACAAATGTTGTTGTAAACCAAAAATGTTCCGCAACATTTTTGAGAACAATAATTTTTCTGTGAAACAAAAAGTTTCAGAACATTATTTACTTCTTCAGCGAAAATTCTACTTTGCACCATTGGCAATAAAATTAACGGAAAATAACGAATTGCGAAATGCATTAACATCATTTGGTGCATTTCGAAATTGATGACTGATGGAAAGTTTCCAAATCGAAAGTAAATCAGGACGGTTGCTTAACTCAGCAACGTTTCTGCGACTTATTTGGAACACTAGGTGTAAAGTACGTAATTTTCTAGATATAAAAATTCTGCTTTGAATAATCAAAAGGCAGTTCTAAAATATCGGATAGCCGGAAGCAGTTATCATTTAGTTATTTTTTGGTTATTAAATTAAACGCAAACGGGAGATAGTAATTGCTGATCAAGAAAAGAAAGCGAAAAGCCAGTTATTATACAAGAGGTTTTTTAAGAAGAAAATCGTGAATCAATTAACCGTTCTTACGAGAGTTAAATAAGAAGTTTTTAAGTATTTTTTAGAAGAAAATTGTGAATCAATTAACCGTTCTTACGAGAGTTAAATAAGTAGTTTTTAATTATTTTTTAGAAGAAAATTGTGAATCAATTAACCGTTCTTACGATAGTTAAATAAGAAGTTTTTAATTGTTTTAAAGATATTTTTAAAGAGAAAATTGTGAACTAGAAATTATGAAAAAAAAAGATCTAAAGAATTTGTATCGTGACAACAAAAGAAATTTTAATTGTTGCAGTAAAACACAATAAACAAGCAAGAGAAGCTTTCATACAAGAAATAAAATACTACTACTTCCAGAAACACAAAGTAAGTTTGTTTTCATTATTTTCACCCAAAAACCCGAGAGTATTGGGCAAACATACAAAAAGTTCTGAGAGAGCTTTTTTCTCAAATAAAACTGAGGAAATAAAAAACGAAACTAATGCGGGACAACATACCAACCTGGAAGTAAGTTCCGTCAACGTATTTCGAAACCCCAATTTTTAACCATTTAGATTCCGGAAAGAGCCAAGGTGAGAACGTTCAACGAATTTTTACATAACAGTAATTGCATATTGCTATTATCATATTATCATGAGTGTGATATCAGCAAACACCATCCAATCAACCAAAGACGTAAATAAACTAGAGTTAAAATTGACCAATCTTGTGATTGATGTTTTCAGTTTACGGTTTCTCTCGTGGATAGCATATGTAGTTCCAATATTAATTGGAGTTTCGGGAAATGAGAACTTCTTAACACCAATGTTATCAATGGTGCCGACATTTTGTTGCAAACTAGCAGCATGCCTACATACATAAACTCATGTTGTAAAGCACCCAAGACTTCATTCCGAATTCGTAAAGGTATTTCTGGGACGCCAAATATCACAGGAATCAATATATGAGATACCTGGTCAACCCAGCGTTTCGACGAGAGAGAAAAAAAAAAGGGTAAATGTTATGTTATGTGCATGGATTATTCCATTCATAGTAATTGCAGATTGCTATTATAATGTTCTCATGAGGGTGATATCAGCAAAGACCTCCCAATCAACCAAAGACGTAAATAAACTAGAGTGAAAATTGACCAGTCTTGTGATTGATTTCGTGAATACCATATGTAGTTCTAATATTGATTGTAGTTTCGGGAAATGAGAACTTCTTAACACCAATTTTATCAATGGTGCCGGCATTTTGTTGCAAACTAGCAGCATGCCTACATACATACATTCATTCATGCTGTAAAGCACCCAAGACTTCATTCCGAATTCGTAAGGGTATTTCTGGGACGCCAAATATCACAGGAATCAATATATGAGATACCTGATCAACCCAGCGTTTCGACTAGAGAGAAAAAAAAGAAGGGCAAATAATGTTATGTTCGAAGAAAGTACGTTATAAATTGAAAAACTTGAAATATAAATTTTTCTTTATAGTAAACAGATCAGGCAATAGAGTGATACCAATAATTTTTTATTTATTAGGTCATACGATAACAAAATTCACATATGTACGTATTTATATGCTCGTATTTTTCATCAGTACATGGATTATGCCATTCGTAGTAATTGCATATTGCTATTATCATATTATCATGAGTGTGATATCAGCAAACACCATCCAATCAACCAAAGACGTAAATAAACTAGAGTTAAAATTGACCAATCTTGTGATTGATGTTTTCAGTTTATGGTTTCTCTCGTGGATAGCATATGTAGTTCCAATATTAATTGGAGTTTCGGGAAATGAGAACTTCTTAACACCAATATTATCAATGGTGCCGACATTTTGTTGCAAACTAGCAGCATGCCTACATACATACACTCATGTTGTAAAGCACCCAAGACTTCATTCCGAATTCGTAAAGGTATTTCTGGGACGCCAAATATCACAGGAATCAATATATGAGATACCTGGTCAACCCAGCGTTTCGACGAGAGAGAAAAAAAAGGGTAAATGTTATGTTATGTGCATGGATTATTCCATTCATAGTAATTGCAGATTGCTATTATAATGTTCTCATGAGGGTGATATCAGCAAAGACCTCCCAATCAACCAAAGACGTAAATAAACTAGAGTGAAAATTGACCAGACTTGTGATTGATGTTTTCAGTTTATGGTTTCTTTCGTGGATAGCATATGTAGTTCCAATATTGATTGGAGTTTCGGGAAATGATAACTTCTTAACACCAATGTTATCAATGGTGCCGCCATTTTCTTGCAAACTAGCAGGATGCCTACATACATACACTTATGCTGTAAAGCACCCAAGACTTCATTCCGAATTTGTAAGTGTATTTCCAGGACGCCAAATATCACAGGAATCAATATATGAGAAACCTGGCCAACCCAGCGTTTCGACTAGAGAGAAGAAAAAAAGGGTAAATATTATTTATGTGCATGGATTATTCCATTCGTATTAATTGCATATTGCTTTTATCATATTCTCATGAGTGTGATATCAGCAAACACCATCCAATCAACCAAAGACGTAAATAAACTAGAGTTAAAATTGACCAATCTTGTGATTGATGTTTTCAGTTTATGGTTTCTCTCGTGGATAGCATATGTAGTTCCAATATTAATTGGAGTTTCGGGAAATGAGAACTTCTTAACACCAATGTTATCAATGGTTCCGGCATTTTGTTGCAAACTAGCAGGATGCCTACATACATACGCTCATGCTGTAAAGCACCCAAGACTTCATTCCGAATTCGTAAGGGTATTTCTGTGACGCCAAATATCACAGGAATCAATATATGAGATACCTGGTCAACCCAGCGTTTCGACGAGAGAGAAAAAAAGAAGGGCAAATAATGTTATGTTCGAAGAAAGTACGTTATAAATTGAAAAACTTGAAATATAAATGTTCCTTTATAGTAAACAGATGGTGCAATAGAATGATACTGTGGTGAGTCCCACCTTTAGTTTTTTTACTTAGTTTTTTAAATTAAAATACTTTTTATTAAATCTAGTTTTGATTTTTCAATTATTATTATATAATAAAAAATGTAATTTTCATTATTAAAAAATAATATAACAAGCTTCTATCAGAGAAGAAAAAAATTTGTAATAAAAAAAAATATTTAAAATTAAATCGATTGTAGAGTTTTAATTATTATAGAAAATCCATATTTGGTGACCCCGACAAAGAAAAATAAAGGAAGAAAAACTAAAATATTGTATGTGAAAATCTAAATTGAAAACTAATGGGGCCAAGCCTTTAATTCTGGTGTGAGGCTGCACCAGACATTTTTTTTTAAAAACTAATATCTATATAATTTAATCATTAGTGTGATCCGAATTTTGAAATTAACTTACTTACAACTGGTACAATTTCAGCAAAAAGAAATCGTACCATTGATTCTGGCGAAGAATTAACAATTTCTTATGGTGCGCATTATAAATTTATGAGAATCGTGAAAATCTGCTAAAAGACTATCATATCACAGAAAAGTTTATGTTTTTCTTCTGTGGTTAAATATAATAAAACGAAATAGCACTGATAACGAATTCAGAACGCTTTTTAATGTTCTCGAATTTATTCGCTTCGGATTCTAGTTCAGAATAATATAGTTTAAAACAACGTTTGGTTAAGAACATTTCAATAAAGATCTTCTTTTGATTGGATAAAAAAACATTTTGCAATAATATTTTATCATATGCGATTGATAAAATCTTATCCAATTGATTAGTGTTGATTTGTTCTGCATAATTGTTTAGAAGAATTTCCAGCAAATTAACATTATTTGTTCTTATGGATTAATCAAAATAAATAAAATGCAAAAGTTAATATAATTAGAAAGTGAATCCAAGGAAAGCAATTTATCAAAGAGCCCAAAGAAGAGGCTGTTAAGAAAACATTCATTCAAAAGAAAAATAACAGAAAAAGAATAGGAAGAAAAGAAATAAAGAGTCTCAAGAAAAAGAGAAGAATAAAAGAGAAGTTTTCAAAAAATATCATATTTTGTCACTTTAAACTATTGATTTTGTTTTATAAATAATTACAAACTTTTATGTTCATTATAAAACATTGTATATTTAATTTTTAAGCAATTATTAATATTATAAAATTTCACTCTACTCCTCCTTCAAGTGATTAACTAATTGAATTTTAAGAAATGCCTAATACAAATGAAACGGGTCACGGAGATTCTAATCCCGGTTCGCCTTCAAATCTTAATTTTACTATGCCTGCACCAGTAATCGTGGCCGCATCTATAAAAGTACCTCCTTTTTGGTCAAACCGCCCGCACAAACATTTCAGCGTTTTATGAATATCGTGGTTGATGGTCTTGATTTTTTTATGTCTACCTCGATGATATTTTAGTAGTCAGTGAAAACGAAAACAAACATGTAGAGCATCTGGACAAATTATTTTCTCGTTTAAGTGACTTCGGAATTAATATCAAACTTTCTAAACGGCATTTTGATGTATCACAGCTAAATTTTCTAAGCCATGCAATCTCGGCCAAAGGCATTTTGCCATCAGAAGATCGTATTAAAGTTATCCAGAATTTTCCACAACCAAAAACACTCAGGCAACTACAAAGGTTCATAGGAACGATAACGTATTACCATCGACTCATTCCTAAATTAGCAGAGGAATTAGCTCCATTCCACACCCTCGTCGCACAGCTAAATTCATCCAAAACAAAAGAAATTTCTAATTGCACAGAAGAATACCATACAAATTTTTCTTCTATTAAAACAAAATTATCAAGAGAGAACGAAACATTTTTTCTGAATGTTGATCGATAAAGTCGTGTTTTTTTTTTTTAAGAAAAAAAAAGAAAAGAAGTTTTTTTTTGGAACAATAGAGTCGGGTTTCGTGCGTGAATTAAGTCGAATTTATGGAAAATTAAAATTAAGTAAAGTGGGAATGATTTAAAGCTGTGAAGAATAATATTTAAGATAAGTTTTTTTTGTTGGTTTTAAAAAGGGAAAGAAAAAAAAAGAAAATATGATATAAAAGGGCAGAAAACGTGGTGGGAAAAATTTTTTTATTTTGAAAAAGCTGAAAATTTTCTTTAGCTCGTTTGGTCAGTAAAAAAAAAAAAAAAATAAAAAATTTAAGGAAGCGAAAATTAAAAAGTTATTTCAAAGAACAAAAAGAAAGGGAAGAGGATTAATCGATATTAAGATAAAGAATGGTTTAAATTAAAGAGGAAAAAATGGGGTCGAAGAATTAACAAAAAAAAGGGGGGGGGGGAAATCCCACAATAGTGAAAACCACAGTGCAATTTTTTTTTACTCTGAAAGCCAATCATACCTATTTTGACTTTTCAAGCTAAAACCAAACGCGTTCGATTCGATTCGCCATACATTCGCTATTCTTAAATCCGAAGTTTATCTCACATTTGCATCGCACAATACATGATAAGCGCCGTATACGAATGGATTGTCAAACAGTTTAGTTCCTCGTATTTTGTGGTGATTTTATTATTTTCAAAGTAAAAATGGCGTGAAAAAATCAATTGACTTTGCAATGTCATTTATTTAAGAGATCCATCCGATATAATGGAATTAACCACAGAAACGTAAGAGTAAAAGAAATTAAAAAATTTAAAATTTTTATTAGTAACTTTCTTAGCTTCAAGAAAGATTTCCGGCTTAGTAAAACTACTTTTAAATATGTGCTGGTAATAAAATCTGTATTTTATGTAAAAAAAAAAGTGATATTCATCATATTTTTTGAATAAATTATGATTTTAAATAAAGCATTTTATTTTTTATTCATTATAAATCTAATAAAACAAATTCTTCATAAAACTTCATACATCGTAAACTTCAAACGCGAGAAAATTACAGCGAGTGATTTTACCTCAAAAGTGTCTTTCCGCCGAATCACAGAATAGCAAAAATCGAATACTTTGCTATGCGTTGCTACGCATTTCATGCAATCGAACAAGGAGACTGTTCGGCGAATCCAAGAATAAAAATTTGATTCGATCGGACGAAAATCGAATAAACGAACGCAACGTCGGATCACAGAATCAGGGTGATTAAGATGGGTAAACATCTATATATACAGTATTTGGAAATGAAACTTCGCGCGTAAATTTCTCTTCTGAGTTTCTCTATCTTAACACTATTTCTTTTGAATAATAATTGTTTTGCTCTCCCAAAGAAACGCATATATGTGATTCCATGCTTTTGAGATTAATTTTGGTTAAATTGGTTTTATTGTAAAAATTTGAAAATAAAGAAAAAAAAACAAATAATTAAATTAACATTACCGAATTTCGAAAAATTTTATAAATTGAAAAAAAAAATTGTAATAGAATATAGTTTTGGCTCTTTCCAATAAATAAATAAAAGAGTGACCAGAAACATAAATTAATTTTTTTAAACTTAAGATAATGTGATTTGCACTGTAATTTATCATACCTTTGAATATAACACAAAATGCCAATCTAAACAAATAAACAATAAAAAAAAGGCAAGAAAAAAAAATGCAAAATAGTTTTTTTTCTGTCTCAACTCTGAGACAATTGGTGGACCACAAATTTCAACTGGAGTCGAAATGTTAGGAAAGTGCCCAAATTGTGTAGCCTGATAGCTTATGCTATCACGATTTAGTCTTAACGACATTAACATTCATTTGCACGCATATAAAAATTATATGTTAACGCGATGATAGATGGTGGTGAGCAACGACCCACTCCTCCGGCGAGCTAGTCAGTGCAACTCAGCTAGGAGTGCAGCCTTTCAGTTGCTCACATTTGCTGCACCACCTCATATCTTCTCCTCGCAAGGAAGAGAATATGCTGCAAAGGTCATCTGGGGATTTGCTTTTTTTTTGTAACACCCTTTATGCAGTATGGCTTTTGGGTCACACTGTAATTATATGTGAACCCATTGTTACACATTAGCTCACTTTTCAAAAAAGCTTTCAAATACGGAATCACTTTACTCAACCTTTGACAGAGAACTCCTCGCGATTTATGCTGCAACAAAGCACTTCAGACATTTAATAGAAGGTCGTACATGCATAATTTACACTGACCATAAACCTTTAACAACGGCGTTAGTCTCAAAGACTGAAAGAAGTCCACGTCAGACGCGTCAAATGGAATATATCGCGCAATTTTGTACTGATATACGCCATCTCAAAGGGAAATTTAATCTTGTGGCCGCCACATTTTCACGTTTGGATGATATTTCAACAATAGACACACAAAATTTAGATATCAAGTCATTTAGTGAAGCACAAAAAAATGATGCAGAACTGCACACTATATTACACAATAAAATACCACAGAGTACCATTTCAATTAAAGAAGTAGAGATTCCTTTCACCAATTTCAAATTATGGTGTGAAGTTTCCACTTCTATTCAAAGGCCTTTTGTACCAAAAATTTATAGAAGAATAATTTTTGATAAGCTGCATAACTTATCTCATCCTAGTATTCGCACTACAAGGAAAATTATCACTTTAAAACATTTTTGGCCACATATGAACACACACATCGCAATTTGGGCCAAAAACTGCATAAATTGCCAGCAATCTAAAGTACACAAACACACTAAAATTAATCCAAACTATTTTGAAGTGCCTAAAGGACGTTTCGAACACGTTCACCTAGACTTGGTAGGTCCTCTGCCGTCTTCAGGAGGATGTTCTTACGTACTAACGATAATTGATCGTTTTACCAGATGGCCCGAAGCATTTCCCATTTCAGATATTTCAGCAAACACCGTCGCAAGTACATTCTTAACACAATACATCTCGAGATTTTGTGTACCACATACTATTACTACTGACCAAGGAACTCAATTCGAATCTCGACTATTTTCAGAATTTACTCCACAGAACTATTAAAGCTTCTCTAATGGCCAGAAACAACTGCATTTCATGGAAAATGGAATTACCTATTGTATTATTAGGAATCCGCAGTGCATTCAAAGAAGATTTACATTGTGCACCAGCAAAATGTGTTTTTGTTCGATGCGATAGAATGCGACCGGGATTGGCTCCACCATATGATGGATCTTTCAAAGTGATTCGACGGACTCGCGAACACGTATTCATTGAGAAATCCGGTAAAACCAATCCTGTGCACAGGACAATTATTATTATTATTCAATTATTATTATATAATAAAAAATGTAATTTTCATTATTAAAAAATAATATAACAAGATTCTATCAGAGAAGAAAAAATTTATAATAAAAAATAATATTTAAAATTAAATAGATTGTGGAGTTTTAACTATTATCAAAACTCCATAATACCATATGTAGTTCTAATATTGATTGGAATGTCGGGAAATGAGAACTTCTTAACACCAATTTTATCAATGGTGCCGGCATTTTGTTGCAAACTAGCAGGATGCCTACATCAATACATTTATGCTGTAAAGCACCCAAGACTTCATTCTGAATTTGTTAGGGTATTTCTGGGACGCCAAATATCACAGGAATCAATATATGAGATACCTGGTCAACCCAGTGCTTCGCCTAGAGAGAAAAAAAGAAGGGGAAATAATGTTAAGTTGGAAGAAAGTACGTTATAAATTGAAAAACTTAAAATATAAATTTTCCTTTATAGTAAACAGATCGTGCAATAGAATGATACCAATAATTTTTTATTTATTAGAAGGTCATTCGATAACAAAAAAATCCACATATGTACGAATTTATATGCTCGTGTTTTTCATCGGTGCATGGATTATTCCATTCATAATAATTGCATATTGCTATTATCATATACTCATGAGTGCGATAGAAGCAAACACCATCCAATTAACCAAAGCCGTAAAGAAACTAGAGTTAAAATTGACCAGTCTTGTGATTGGTGTTTTCGGTTTATGGTTTCTTTCGTGGATACCAAATGTAGTGCTAATATTGATTGGAGTTTCGGGAAATGAGAACTTCTTAACACGAATTTTATCAGTGGTGCCGGCATTTTGTTGCAAACTAGCAGCATGCCTACTTCCATAAATTTATGCTGTAAAGCACACAAGCCTTCATTCTGAATTTGTTAGGGTATTTCTGTGACGCCAAATATCACAGGAATCAATATATGAGATACCTGGTGAACCCAGCGTTTCGACTAGAGATAAAAAAAGAAGGGGATGTAACGGCGCCTCACGCTTATGTTACTTAATTTTCCCTCACGGACTTAAACCAGCGCACACATACTGAAAAATCGACTTCCACAACCTTACATTTTTCCGAATTTCAAACTTTCTAGGAAACTCACTAATATAATATTGGAAAACAAGATGGTAGCATTATGTGGTAAAGATCAATGGATTGAGAGAATATGAATTTAGCTAGTCATGTTTCGATTCCGGTGTACACAAGGAAATGTACACATTCCTTATAGAATATTCAAAGGCAAATCTGATGATAACATGAGAAAATATGGGTCGATATGAAGTTAGAAAGAGATGGTAGTTTTTTGGCTGATACGTTTTTTGGAACGGGAGGAAAAAGAAACGATCGAAGAGTCTGGTTTTAAAGGGGATTTCGGAAATGGATCGTTAAAGTGTTGAGTTGATTTATCAAAATGAAATAAATTAGTTTAGATAAATTTTCGGAAAAAAAAACCCAAAAAGGGAATAATTTTTGGAATTTGGGGTGAATTAAAGTTTTAAAATACAGTTAAATTAAAAGTAACGCTGATTTTCTTTTTTTTTTTTCAAAAAACGAAAATTTTGATATTAAAATTAAAACCAATTTAAAGAACAGTTTTGTTTAAAGAAAAAAAAAATTTTTTTAATAAATGAATAAATAAAAGAAAACTACGTTTTTTGAAAAAAAAAAAAAAGAAAAAAAAAAACCCTAAATTTAAAAAAAAAAAAGGAAATTGTGGAAAATCCAAATTGTGAAAAGGGGTGGAAAAGTCTCACCTGTATAACCAACTCCATGTGAAGGACGATGAACATCCAAATTCAGGAGCATCAGTAATTCCAGGTTTTTTTTTATTAAATTATATTCACATACAGGCATGATATTTAGCACAAAAAAGGAACGTCGTCAAACATTGACCGTAAAGCGGTCGAACACCTTTCTATGGAACTACATAAATATATATATATATATATATAATTGTGGATCTAGCGGTCAAACACATGATTCTTATATTTTCTACGTGGATATTTTGGTTGGAATAAAAAAAATTGACTTCTAATATTTTGTGTCGTCATCTCATCGAGACTGGTTTCCATCAAAAATGCATCAGATAAGTTTTCTTGCAGTGATACATAAATAAAATTAATTATAGCCTCACCGCTGTTACAAAATTCATCAGTCGATATTTATATCGGGGCATTTCGAATAAAATGGCGATTCAAAAAAAAAAAAATTATGTACCCCAAAAAAAACACGAATATTAGTGATATTAATGCTAACTTTAGATAATTATTCAATATTCAATTTAGACAAAAGAAAACGTATATATTTCTTCTTTTTTTTTTAAATTAACTATAGCTTTGCAAAAGAAAAAGGTAAAAAGGAAATTCCATTGATCAATTGGGAATTTACCATAAGTTAAATTACAAAAATGTCACTTTTAGAAAGAAAAAAAATTCCCTGTAATGAAATATTATAAATATTGTTAAATTTTGTTTTCTATAAAAATTTGAAAAAAAAAGGAAGAAAAGATTAATAAATTTTGGCTTTAAAAAAAAAAAAAAAATGGGACATTTTTTCGGAATTTTAAACAATACCAAAGTTGAACTAATTTGAATAATTTCATGCCCAAAATTCAAGGATTAATTTTCAGAAAAGAGGAGAATTCCGTAAGATACCCCAAAATTTTCGTTACTCAAAAACAATGTTGATACTATATGAGTCAATAAACAGATGGGCGCAAGATCACATGATTTAGAATAGATGGATTCTTGAGTAGATCGGATGAAGAGAGTGAGAGAGAGAGAGAGAGAGAGGGAGATGTGAGGATATGGGGAAGGCATAGTTAAATAAGAGTTCATTCCCATTTATAAGGGCGGGTATGGACATAAGAAGGCCAGCATTCTGCTGTTGGTCCATATAGGGTGGGACATGCCCCAAATAAGTCCAGTTGGCTTAACACCATAGCCAATTGGCCCCGACATGGCTCGCAAGGCTTTCGCGAACGGTTGGTCAAGTTTCGATGACCAATAACTAACGAACCTTCCACCTATTCGGTTGTTTTCGCCACAACCGAATTTTCCTTGCTTGATACCTTATGCTATCACTTTAAAGTCTGAACGACATTAACACTCTTATGCACGCATAAATAATTATGTGTAATTTGATGATAGATGGTGGTGAACAACGACCCACCCCTCCGGCGAGCTAGCAAGCGCAACTCAGCTTGGCGTGCAGCCTTTTAGTTGTTCACATTAGCTGCACCATATCACATCTTCTCCTCGCAAGGAAGAAGATATGCTGTAAAGATCATCAGGGGATTTGCATTCTTTGTATAAACCCCATTGCAGTGTGTTTTACACACTGCAAAATATGTAAACCCCGCAGTTACATGTAACGGCGCCTAACGCTTATGTGACTTAATTTTCCTTCACGGACTTAAACCTGCGCAACATACCGAAAGATCGACTTCCACGACCTATATTTTTTCCGAATTTCAAATCTTCTTAGGAAACTCACAAATAAATAGTGTTGGAAAACAGATTATAGCACTGTTTGGTAAAGAACGATGGAATGAGAGAACGAATTTATCAAGTCATGTTTCGATTTCGGTGTTCACAGGGAAATGTACACATTCCTTATAGAATATATTCAAAGACGAAATCTGATGATAACATGAGAAGACTGGGGTCGATATGAAGATAGATAGAGATGGCAAGTTTCGCTTTTAGTTGATGCGTTTTTTTTTTTAAACGGGGAACGAGAGTCTTGTTTGGAGGATCAAAGCTGATGGACAAGCCTTGAAGAAATGAAATTAAATTGATTTAATATGAAAGAATAAAACCTGACGATTCATCGTAGTGAAAGCAATTTTTTTATTACGCGAAATTTAAGTTTAGATTTTTTAGAGATTTCATTTAAAGAAAAGAAAAAGAAACCTCGTGAAAAGTGATTAAAATTTCATGCAAATCTGGGGTAAAAATTTAGTTCCTATTAATAAAAGAAAAGGGAAAAGAAAAAAAAATTAATACAAGTAGTGACTAAAAAGTGATTTTGGTGAATTGCGCAAAGAAATACGGCTTTCCGAATTTCGTTTTTTTTTTCACGGCATTATAATTCATGTTAAGAAAAACCAAAATGGAGGATCATTATGCATTTTACGTCCATTTTCATCATGGTTTTGAATGGCGATCCGGCATAATTATTTTAAATCACATTTCTGGATGGTTCAATATAAGTCATCAATAATTTGGAAATCAAAGAAGGAAGCAGAACAATGGAATTCAAAGGAAAGAAAACCCAACTCAAAATGAAATTTACATCAAATATAAAATGTTGAAAAAGCCATGAAAATTAATTTAAATGCGGCAAATATAATAATTTAAAAAGAATAAGATGTTAGAGCATAAAAATAAAGTAGTTAATATAAAAAAAAAAAGAAGTAAAATTTTGTTTTTTAAAGAAAGAAATATAAATAATTAAAATTAAGTTTCGATTAGAAAAAAGCGGAAAAATTTTTTTTTATCAATATTCAATTTTCATTTAATTAGGTTAGGGTCAACAAAATTAATTAAAAAAAAAAAAAAAAAAAATATGTAAAATTATATTGCGGCAGAAAGAAAAAAAAAAGAGAAAGAAAAAAAAAGAGAAAGAAAAAGGGAAATACAAGAATAAGAGGAAGCACAAATTTTGTTAAGGAAATTTTCTTTAGGTGGGAGAAAATGGAGGCCTCCTGACTTTCATACCTCGGGTGAGTTTTTTTATTACATTGTTTCATTTTGAATATAATTTTTTTATATGTGCGTTTATAAAGAATAAGTGCGCGACACCGTTTCCCTTTTTTTTTTCTTTTAGAGCAAACAAATTTTTTTATTGGTATCTTAAAGCCATATGGCTATTAAATTAAACGAAAAAAAAAACAAGAAAGGGAATTTTGATTTTTTTGAAAATATAAGAGAATTTACTTATGCGAATATAATATCGGCTTATATATATAGTCCGAAATGCAGTTGACCAGTAAATAATTTAATGTAAATTAAAGTTTAGAATTGAATACCCTGAATAAAGAAACACCAAAAAGAAAAAAAAAATCTCTTCTTATTTTGTTTGAATCGCTGCATTTTCAGGTTATGTAAAACGCCATGTGATCGTGGAGAGAGAGACGGAATGAGCGCCTGAAGAAGGCATAAAAGAAATTTTAAGGGACCATAACCATTTGTAGTTATAGTCAGTTATGGGGACCAGCATTCCGCTGTTGCTCCAAATAGGGTGGGACGTGCCCCAATTTAGTAAGGTTGGCAACAACACCTCTGCCAATCGGCCCCGACATGCCTCACGAAGGCATCGCGCTAAGTTCGGTCAGTTTCGGTGACCAAAATCTAACGAACCTAAAATATTATATTATTATGATATGACTGACTACTTTTTAAGTCCGATAACTACTTACGACTTTTAACCATTCTTGGTTTGACTCTATTGACTCTATTGACTCTATTTATTGTTAAGCATCATCTGAAATTAGTTGTTCCCAACTGAATTGTATCCTACATATGTATATATGGTATAGTATAAATTAAATAAATTATATAAAAAATTAACTTTGAATATTTTTATTTCTAAACTGCCTATTGTTTTTTTTTTATTTAAACTAGCGAACCCGGCTTCTTATTGGCCCTGATATTTTAACAATATATCTTAAATACGAGTTAAAAAAATAAATGAGTATCTAGAAAATATCTTATAAATACCAAAAGATGTCTATTAGATGTTGATGAGATATTTTCAGATACCTTAAAAATCCATCTAAAAATGTCTGTAACCCGATCATAACTACATCTAGGAGATATCTAAAAAACATCTTTAGATGTTATAAAATTTCTTATAGCTATCCTGTAAATTGTACTTAGATATCTTTGAGATATAGAGATGTAGTTGTGCTATTAGAGACTGAACATAATTTGAGCTTGCGCATTTGAACAAGGCTCAATTAAACTTAGATTATTTGGTGAAGTTTCTTCAACGATCTCTTCGTCAATTATTCCTTTAGTAAAGTTTAGAGCTTCTTGTAGGGTGTATATTTATTTATATTAAAATAAAAACAGAAAATGAAACTATTATCGTTGGCTAATGCTTTTTCCAGACAAACATGTTAATGCCAAACATTCGATGTTTGACGATGTGTTGCTCGACAAACATTCGTCCATCGTCATTGTCCCATCGAGAATATTCCCAGGTCATATAAAACGGCCGAATCGATTAGTGAGAAAGCCTGTACTAAAACGAGGAAAGCGTTTGTCGAATCTACGAAAAATAGATTTTTATAGCATACGCGAGAGTCGGGGAAAACCATAAGTTAAATATTCTTATAAATATCTTACATCAGAAATCATGGGCAATGAAATAATCGAAACAGCATTCTTTCTAAGACGATTCGGAGTACAAAACAACGTTTTTTCGAAATGAATCTCGCAGAAGCTATAAGATCCAATGATTTATTTTTCTATGAAATCGAGACGATTGATGGAATTCAACCAAATTACTTTTCCAAAATTAGATTACATGACTTAACAATCGAATAAATATAATCATCGAAGTAAAAATAATAATATGCTAAACGTAACAGGTTTCGTAACATGAAATAATTTGAAAATTTTTGGCTCTTTAGTTTTCTAGTATAATTTTATAACAAAACAAACAGAAGAAATTCAAGTTCGTTAAAAAACCATGGAATTTTTTCGCGAAGTTTATATTTAGCTGATTTTATATAGCTGACCCGGCGAACTTCGTACCGCCTCGGAATAATAAATGTTGTGCTAACTTATTAGCTGAATTAAATTTAGTTTTTTATTAAGACAAAAATTCAGGCGGTTGCGATGATCCAATTCGATGGTGAATTTGGCCTTGGGTCTGTAAACTCGAAGGCGAAGTCAGAATTACTGATTTATGATTACCAAAAGAAAATGAAGGTTTACTCTCTCGAGCAGAAAATACCTTGAATGTCGGATTTAATCCGCATTCTTCGATAATGTGTGCTCCAAATGAAGTCATTTGGAAACATCCTTTGTATCATTGACTGTTCGATAGAAAATGTTTCGCCACGAAGCAATGAATGCAATGTGTTACTGTTTATCAATTTCATTCTTTTCAACAGTCAAAACTACACATATGCACATTTGTAAATCTTTTTTGTATTAGTATTTGTTTATTGTTGGACCTATTCAAAGTATGCATATAAAAACAAAATTTTTAGTCAAGACAGTCCAATTTCATACCGCTACCTGAACAGATCAGATAATTCATCTTCATAATATTTTATAAATGCTTTATCAATAAATTCTAACCTTTGCTTTCATAAAATATTGTGTTGTTATTTGTAAAAGGAAAAGTGAGAAACATTTTTGGTCCTAATCGAACCTGATAAAGAACTTTGATAAAACAAATCACGATTAAATTCGTAAAAGGACCCAAATCCAAGACACACGGTCGCGGAAAACGGGTAAAGATTCGGGAAAAATAACGCCAAACAAAATCACGATTGAATTCGTAAATTCATTGAAAAACGCGAAAAAAGAAGAAAAAACTGTAAAGTTAACGCATCATTAAAACAAAAGAAAAAATCAAACAAAGTGGAATAAAGCCTTCATATTCAAAATTGTTGTCTGCGCAAAATCAAAATGGTTATTTCTAAATAAAAAATAAATAGAATAGTTACCAACACAATACAAAATCGCAAAAAAAAGTGTCTAGATTAATACATAAACAAAAAGTTTTTTATTTGTTGTTTTGTTTTTTCTTTTTCGTTCTTCTTTTGTCTTCTCGTTTCGAAGTTGAGTGCATTTTATACAGACTTCCTTTTTTTAAGTGCGTGGTGCAAAACAAGATATATGTAAAAAAAAGAGAAGACAGACGTATTTTGTGTCTGCAAATATAAATAAGAACAATAGACCAATTTTTTGTGTGTGCATTTTCTCTCCGGTAGTTTAATAAAGAAAATAAGAATATAAACAGAAAAGAACTGCCTTCACGCAATACATACCATCAAAACCTGCCAAATATGGGATAAAAATATGGTGAGTGTGCGACTCCATTTCGTCCTATCCATTCCAGGTACAAACAATATTGTTGAAAATTGTTGAAAATCTAAGTAACTAAATTGAATTCAATTTTTCAATGCAGGGACTAATCTATACAGGAATGGCACCGTCTGGTAAATGTGAAAGAAACGTTGACGAAAGAGTAGTAAAGGATTTATGTGTCAACCTTTTTGGTGGAAGTAGAAGAAATATTGTATGTGACAACTTTTTCACTAGCTACAACTTGGCAAAATATTTGATGCATACATAATATACGTTGACAACAACATTCACCTGAAGGCATCTACAAGCCGCCGTAGGATGTTTCTCCATCAGCTAAGCGAGCAACTATGCAAGCCAGAAATGGAGACAAGGGTGAATAACAGCAGAATATCCAGAGTTTTTTAAACGCGCAACGCCATCGAAGCCATGAAATGTGGGCCCATCGGAGTTGTGGATGCTGGAGTACATGAAGCGGAGGAACGTGATAGTATCGGCCGCCTAAAAGTAAAGGGGAATTGCTACATCTGCTCGAAACGACGCCCTACTCGTAAAGCATGCACATTATGCAACAAACCAGAGTGCGCAGAGCATTCCAAAGACTTGCCGCAATGCGAGAGATGTATTTGAATTTCAATAATTTAAAATTTTTTCGTAGTTTTTTTAATATTTTGTTCATAAATATTTTATAATTTATAATAATTTTTATACCATAAGTATTTTTTTCATATATTTTTATTTCGTTTTACTATACATACCCAGGTATGTATGCTGTTGCCGTAAGGGTGCAACTTTGTAAATGGGCTAACCAAACTTGGGACTATTGCGGAAAACAGTTTTGACTAGGATATTAATTAATTTCAAGTCGATCCGATTATCCAGATCAGAGCTACAGCGTTTTTAAAACGCAAAACATACCCAGGTATGTTGCCGTTGACATAAAGGTTAAACAATATTCATAGCAAATATTCAGCGAAGGTAAGCGTTTCTGATTATAAAATGGCAAAGGGTAAAGCTGCATTACTTTCAAAACGAAAGTCAATAGAACATCAAATATTTAGAATTAAGGAGTACATGTTCAAGCAGGAAATTTTAGATGAGGAAAATATATAAACATATTAATTAAATGAAATTCAGCTCAAAATTGAGGCAGACACAAAGAAGAAGACTTTCTAGACGAAGCAGATAAACGAGCTGAAATAGAACAATATTATTTTGATGCAATTAGTAAAAGTCGGAAAATCATTAAAGAACTAAATCCAGATGCAGCTAACGATAAAACAGAACCAAACGATAATACAGAATTAAAAAATACTATTCAAAAGTTGATTGAACATCAAACTACATTATCGACTTTAGTTGAAAGAAAAGCAAATTCATTTGATCGCACGGGAAATCTAAGGCTGCCACCTATCGAAATTCCCTCTTTTAACGGTAATTATAAAGACTGGCCAGAATTTTACGACTTATTCAATTCTTTAATTCATACTAATGGAAAATTGTCAAATTGTGAGAAATTACAGTACTTAAAAAAATCGCTGGTCGGTAATGCAAAAGGTATTTTGAATAATTTATCCGTAAGTGAAGCAAATTACGAAGAGGCGCATAAAGAGTTAATTGCCGTCTACAACAAGAAGAACATCATAATCGAATCTCATTTTGAAGCTACAATGGATCGTCCGAAATTAACATCAGCTTCAGCGGAAGGACTGAGGTCTGTATGCAACAGTGTAAGCGAATCAGTAAGAGCTTTGAAGGCACTAAATCAACCGGTTGAATATTGGGATAGCTGGTTAATTTTTCATTTAATTAACGTATTACCTACAGCCGTAATTTTAGTTAAAAACGGATATAATCAGTATCAGCAATGCAGAGTCTTACTCGATTCAGGGTCACAAATAAATCTAATTTCTGAAAGTTGTGTTCAAAGGCTAAAACTGATGAGGTCGAAATCAAAAATAAACATATATGGAGTTGGCTCAAGTTAACCAAATGTAACTAGAGGACAAGTACATTTAAGTATGAAATCAAGGGTAGATGATTTCACTATTCATTCAAATGCTTTTATTCTCAAAAAGGTTTCGGGCATTGTACCATCTGTCAAACTAAAACCTATTCATAAGGCTATTTTTTCATCTGTGACATTAGCTGATCCTGACTATTGTACACATGGGAAATTAGACATCATACTTTCGTGCGAAATATTCTTTCAAGTATTGCTACAGGGAAAAATAATGAATGGGCCTGAATTACCAATGGCAATCGAAACGAAATTCGGTCGGGTAGTCTCGAGAAAATCTATAGAAGACGAGAAAGTATCGGCACAAATTAGTTATCATGTATGCAGTGAAATCAGCGAAATTGACAATACATTGAAACAATTTTGGAACATTGAGGATATCGCATATGAAGCACAACCAACCGAAGAAGAAAGAAAGATTGAACAAGATTTTAAGGAAACTCATCATAGAAACGAAGAATGGCGCTACATTGTTAGGCTACCCTTTTCACAAGATCCTAAATCACTAGGAAATTCGAGAATCGCTGCATTCTATCAACAAATAGCAATAGAGAAAAAGCTAAAGCAAAACGATAATCTTCACAAGTATTACAAGACATTCATGGAAGAATACATGGACATGAACCATATGACTAAAGTACACCAAGAGGGGGAAATGTTTTACATGCCTCACCACGCTGTTTTTAAGGAATCAAGCACTACCACTAAATTACGCGTAGTGTTTAATGCTTCAAAAAAATCTGCATCAGGATTGTCGCTCAATGATACACTTCTAGTTGGTCCCACTATCCAAAGGGATATATGGTCTCTAGTGATCAATTTTCGCAAATTCAAGGTGGATATTGCGAAAATGTACAGGCAAATGCTGGTAGATAAGAGAGACACTCCTTATCAAAGAATACTATGGTGAACCAGTCCAGAAAAGAAAATCGAAGATTTCGAACTGTTGCCTGTGACGTATGGAACAGCGAGTACTCCATTCTTCGCAGTAAGAGTACTGCAGAAGACGAAGCTGGTAATTTCAAGATAGGGTCAAAGATCCTAAAATCGAATTTTCATGTTGATGATTTCATTCGAAGCAGCCCATCAATTGACAGTGCTGTAACAGAAAGGAGAGAATTGACAGCACTACTAATCAAAGGTGGAATTCACTTAAGAAAGTGGTCCTCAAATAACGGAGAATTTCTAGAAGAGTGACACAAGGAACAATTACCACGCTGAATCGAAGAAGATATTTCAATTAAAGCATTAGGTCTCCAATGGCAGCCAAATTCGGCCTATTTTACTTTCAAAGTCATGTTTGGGGATGTTACTCATTTTACAAAGAGAATAATCCTCTCTGAAATTTCAAGGATACCATATATGATCCACTAGGTTTCTTGGACGTGTCATTATTTATGCCAAAATAATGCTTCAACAGATTTGGGTAAGCGGTACTGGATGGGATGAACTACCTCCAGACAACATAATTAATAAATATCAAGCCTTTCGTAACGACTTAAGGTCTTTGGCAACAATCAAAATACAAAGATGGCTGCACTTACAACAAGAGTCAAAATTTCAACTTTGTGGATTCTGTGACGCTTCTGAGATGGCGTATGCTGCAGTAGTTTACTTACGAATTGTAAGCAAGCATGGAATACATGTTCAATTACTCACATCAAAGACGAAGGTGGCACCAATCCAACAGGTTTCGCTGCCCAATATGATTCTGCCAAAGTTTTTACCTATACAAATAAGATGGGCCAAAGTTTTTCAAGTGTTGGTGCCTGTAAGTATAAGCCTCGACAATATTTTTGTTGTGTATTTTTCAACTATTTTAAGAGTTAGTTCCTGTATGAATAGGCATTCTTATTATTTGCATAAATTTTAGAATTGGTTATGAATAGCTAAAAAGATGGTTTGAATTTATATAGCTTTTACTGAGAAAACCGCACATCCATTGTATTTGAAAATAGGAGGGCTCTCGAGATATCATCAAGAAAGCCGTTCCATACAAAATGTATGAGAAAACGAATTTTCTTCATAATTTTTTTTTTCCTGAATTTTTCCGGTGTTTTAATAGCTATTCTGCTATTCGGGGCAGAAATAAATCCAACAAATCAAAGATCATAAAAATCGGTCCAGCCGTTCTTGAGTTATAAATGGTGTAACTAACACGACTTTGTTTCATATATAAAAATTAGACAATTTTGTGATTTTCTGTTTTTGCATCAAAATGTAAACAAACAGGCCAGCGCAAACTTGTTAGTGTATGAGTGATTACATTCGATATAATGGAAAGAGTGAATGTAATGCAATTTTCGCGTTTGAAATTTTCGGTGAAATTATGTGGAAAATTTAGATAGTTTTGAAATAAAACAAATTTGTTTTTTAAACATTTAGTACTGTGTTTTTTGCTAATATAAGGTGTTTTAGCAAAGTTTTGTTGGTGAGTTTTGGCTGCCAAATTAATTTTTTTTCACTTTTGATGATCTCTCTTAGGTGAACGTCTACACTACAATATGGCTCCTTTTATTACTTATGTGGATGAGATATATGAAGATGAAATAAGAAGATGAATCAATTCTTTAAAGTTGTGCAAAATATTGACAAAAAGGTCCAAACTTTAGATTCTCCATTAGACTTTTTTTCAGTCCGACTGAAAGTATGTCTTGAAATAAGTCTAATGGAGTCATGTGGTAAGGTAAAAAAATTTTAAAGAAAAAAAAACAAATGTTAAAACAAGAAATTCAGGGGAATTTCATGGATAAGGATAACTTAATTGTAATGGAAGAGGAATTTATTAATATTTTTTGAAATTAAATGTTTAATATCATTGACTTCCATTTTATTCAAAATTCCGATTTTTTTTTTGATATATACTCCGGGAATGATGTGTAAGATTAGATAGAGTTATTGTGGAGAGAGATACAGATATATAGATGATGCTTGGACGACATAAACCAAAGAAAGGATCCTTCCTACTTTAAAGGGGCAGGTAGGATCATGGGGATCAGGTAGGATCATGGGGATCAGGATTTTGCTTTTCTGATCCATCGGCTGGGACAAAAGCAACATAAGTCCGATTGGCACATCAACTTGTCAATCAGCCCCGACATGCCTCCCGAAGGCAATCACGAGAAGTTGGGCAGTTTTGGAGACCAAAAGATTAATTCGGTTATTTTCGCCACAACCGAATTTTCCTTGCTTAGGTAATTTATTTACCCACAATAAAGTCCTCACGACATTTAACATTCATTTGCACGCATATAAAATTTATATGTACACGCGATGACAGATAGCGGTGAGCAACGACCCACCCTCCGTCGTGCTAGCTAGTGCAGTTCAGCTAGGCGTGCAGCCATTCAACTGTTCACATATAAATTCAGTGGATTCAGAGTTTTTCGACAATGAGATGAAAAAAAGTGTCCTAATTTTTTGGATCACAAATCTGAAAAGATGGAGAAGTAGAAATTTTCTTTTTTTTGAATGTGCAGAAGAAAGATAAATTATGTACAGAAAAGTTACAAAAAAAGACATTTGAAGTTTTGTAAGAAAATAAAGAAAAATGTTTAATTAAGACCCCCAAAGGGAAATGTAAGAAACTATATAAATCTGTATGAAAATCCTACCGGAAAGGAATTTACCCCCCGATTCTACATAAGAGGTTAAGAGCTCTTAACCTGTTAACTGAAAATTAATAGATTTTGCTATTCCGGTTAATCAGTTAAGAGACTTGAAAAATCAGCTGATCTCTTAATTTTTTTGGAGAGTTCATTTAATAGATTTTCCTATTCTACATAACAGGTTAAGAGAAGTTTTTAATCGAAAAACTTCTTAACTTTAGAGGACATCGTCGACTTCCTCTTAATCTCTTAACTGAATATTTTTTATTATTATTGTGTGAAAATGATTGAGGAATTAATAATTTTGTGCTATTTGTATGCTGTTGAGCAAGAAAATAGAAGGTCGAAAAAGTAAGTAATTAAATAGCATACATTTTTAGTGAAATATTTAATTTTTTTTTTCATGAGCGTAGTGCATATTTAAGGACCCTACGAGATAGATATGATCCGTTTTTGTTGCCTCGGGCTAGTTTCATAAGAAATTTCTGCATGCCCCAGTATTGTGTTCTGGAATTAATTGAATTATTAAAGCCACATTACGACGAAGCGTACTCAACAATTCCTTTCCATCTGAAAGTCTTGACATCGTTAAATTTCTTTGCCAATGGATCATATCAAAACCCTGTGGGACGTCATAGTGCTCTAAATATTAGTCAGTCGTCGGTTTGTCGGAGTATAAAAACTGTTGCAAATCTGGTAGTGCGTCATATGAGATCATATATAAAGTTCCCTACTTCGGAAAATGATATAATCGCAATTAAGAACGGCTTTCGTGAAAAATTTGGTATAGACCACACAATCGGTTGCATTGATTGCACTCATGTTGCAATAGTCGCTCCCCCTATTGATGATGATGCGCATCCACCACGCATATATCGCAACAGGAAAAGATATTATAGCATCAACGTTGAAGCAGTAAGTACATGGAATTTTGGTGTTTTCATTTTACTTAACTACAATATATATTTTTTTCTCAGATATGTGACACGAAGCTTAGATTCTTAGCCGTAAATGCAAGACATCCTGGATCTAGCCATGATAGCGGTATTTGGATGACTTCAGCTATTAGAAGACATATGCAGGAAATAGGGCGACCGGATAACTGTGGGCTTCTTGGTGATTCAGGGTATCCATTGGAGCCATGGTTAATGACACAGTATATGATATCTACAGAAAGTCACCACGAAAAATTCAATAAGTTACATATTGCTTCACGTAACTGCATTGAGAGATCCTTTGGAGTTCTCAAGTCAATTTTCCGTTGCTTGTTGAAACACAGAACCCTTCACTATCATCCTGTAAAAGCAGCTAAAATTATAAATTCGTATTTTGTACTTTATAATTACCTCCACAGTAAAAAATATTTAAACACTGAAACTGAATTGCATGATGATGAAGACAGTGATAGTGAATTTAGTTTTTACGAACGAGCTTTGTCGTTTCAATATTATTCTTATTGTAACCAAGGCAACGAAGTCCCCAAACCCTCTTATTCTCTTAATATTAGAATGTCTACACAAATCTCTAAACCAGAATAGCAATTTCTGCTATGGCCTCTTATTTTAAAAATTAAAAGGTTAAGAGATCTCTTAATTTTCTGTTATGTAGAATCGGCGGGTTAATTTAAGAAAAGAAAACATTGTGAATCTTTACCAAATCCCTTTTTTTAAATTATAAAGTAAAGAATTGATTTGAAAAACATGAGTTTTAAATAAAAGGTGAATTGTCAAGTCCCTAGTGAACATGTTTCGCCCAGCAAACGTCGTCCCATTGGAATAAAAAAAAAATATTAAGAACTCCCCCAGACTGTTCAATAGGTGGTAGGAACGAACCCCACAAAAATATATTATTTAATTGAAAGGAAGACTGTGAAATTTCAAGGCAATTTCCACCATCTACGTTACACAATTTGTTAAATTGTGAGGCGTCTTCAGGGAAAAATCGGCCGAATGAAATTTCCACGGAAGTCAAATAATCAAGCAACTGAAGTATTCGGTTGTGGACCCATGCAAACAACAACACCATCTGGTAAAAGATATGTGCTTACTTTTATTGATGACTTTTCGAGGTATATAAGGAATAAATCAGAAGCATTCGAAAAGTTTAAGGAATTTGTACAGTTGTGTAAGACAATGTTTGAATAGAAACCGAAAGTCATACGAACGGAGAGAGGCGGAATGGCAAAGGAAAACAAAACATGGGGATTAGTGACACTACCAGATAATCGTTGTGCAATCGGTTGCAAGTGGATTTATAAGATTAAAACAGATGCTATTGATGAAGTTCAACAGTTTAAGGCACGCTTGGTGGCACAAGTATTCTAACTGAAGTGCATAAAAGAAATTTTAAGGGACCATAACCATTTGTAGTTATAGTCAGTTATGGGGACCAGCATTCCGCTGTTGCTCCAAATAGGGTGGGACGTGCCCCAATTTAGTAAGGTTGGCAACAACACCTCTGCCAATCGGCCCCGACATGCCTCACGAAGGCATCGCGCTAAGTTCGGTCAGTTTCGGTGACCAAAATCTAACGAACCTAAAATATTATATTATTATGATATGACTGACTACTTTTTAAGTCCGATAACTACTTACGACTTTTAACCATTCTTGGTTTGACTCTATTGACTCTATTGACTCTATTTATTGTTAAGCATCATCTGAAATTAGTTGTTCCCAACTGAATTGTATCCTACATATGTATATATGGTATAGTATAAATTAAATAAATTATATAAAAAATTAACTTTGAATATTTTTATTTCTAAACTGCCTATTGTTTTTTTTTTATTTACACTAGCGAACCCGGCTTCTTATTGGCCCTGATATTTTAACAATATATCTTAAATACGAGTTAAAAAAATAAATGAGTATCTAGAAAATATCTTATAAATACCAAAAGATGTCTATTAGATGTTGATGAGATATTTTCAGATACCTTAAAAATCCATCTAAAAATGTCTGTAACCCGATCATAACTACATCTAGGAGATATCTAAAAAACATCTTTAGATGTTATAAAATTTCTTATAGCTATCCTGTAAATTGTACTTAGATATCTTTGAGATATAGAGATGTAGTTGTGCTATTAGAGACTGAACATAATTTGAGCTTGCGCATTTGAACAAGGCTCAATTAAACTTAGATTATTTGGTGAAGTTTCTTCAACGATCTCTTCGTCAATTATTCCTTTAGTAAAGTTTAGAGCTTCTTGTAGGGTGTATATTTATTTATATTAAAATAAAAACAGAAAATGAAACTATTATCGTTGGCTAATGCTTTTTCCAGACAAACATGTTAATGCCAAACATTCGATGTTTGACGATGTGTTGCTCGACAAACATTCGTCCATCGTCATTGTCCCATCGAGAATATTCCCAGGTCATATAAAACGGCCGAATCGATTAGTGAGAAAGCCTGTACTAAAACGAGGAAAGCGTTTGTCGAATCTACGAAAAATAGATTTTTATAGCATACGCGAGAGTCGGGGAAAACCATAAGTTAAATATTCTTATAAATATCTTACATCAGAAATCATGGGCAATGAAATAATCGAAACAGCATTCTTTCTAAGACGATTCGGAGTACAAAACAACGTTTTTTCGAAATGAATCTCGCAGAAGCTATAAGATCCAATGATTTATTTTTCTATGAAATCGAGACGATTGATGGAATTCAACCAAATTACTTTTCCAAAATTAGATTACATGACTTAACAATCGAATAAATATAATCATCGAAGTAAAAATAATAATATGCTAAACGTAACAGGTTTCGTAACATGAAATAATTTGAAAATTTTTGGCTCTTTAGTTTTCTAGTATAATTTTATAACAAAACAAACAGAAGAAATTCAAGTTCGTTAAAAAACCATGGAATTTTTTCGCGAAGTTTATATTTAGCTGATTTTATATAGCTGACCCGGCGAACTTCGTACCGCCTCGGAATAATAAATGTTGTGCTAACTTATTAGCTGAATTAAATTTAGTTTTTTATTAAGACAAAAATTCAGGCGGTTGCGATGATCCAATTCGATGGTGAATTTGGCCTTGGGTCTGTAAACTCGAAGGCGAAGTCAGAATTACTGATTTATGATTACCAAAAGAAAATGAAGGTTTACTCTCTCGAGCAGAAAATACCTTGAATGTCGGATTTAATCCGCATTCTTCGATAATGTGTGCTCCAAATGAAGTCATTTGGAAACATCCTTTGTATCATTGACTGTTCGATAGAAAATGTTTCGCCACGAAGCAATGAATGCAATGTGTTACTGTTTATCAATTTCATTCTTTTCAACAGTCAAAACTACACATATGCACATTTGTAAATCTTTTTTGTATTAGTATTTGTTTATTGTTGGACCTATTCAAAGTATGCATATAAAAACAAAATTTTTAGTCAAGACAGTCCAATTTCATACCGCTACCTGAACAGATCAGATAATTCATCTTCATAATATTTTATAAATGCTTTATCAATAAATTCTAACCTTTGCTTTCATAAAATATTGTGTTGTTATTTGTAAAAGGAAAAGTGAGAAACATTTTTGGTCCTAATCGAACCTGATAAAGAACTTTGATAAAACAAATCACGATTAAATTCGTAAAAGGACCCAAATCCAAGACACACGGTCGCGGAAAACGGGTAAAGATTCGGGAAAAATAACGCCAAACAAAATCACGATTGAATTCGTAAATTCATTGAAAAACGCGAAAAAAGAAGAAAAAACTGTAAAGTTAACGCATCATTAAAACAAAAGAAAAAATCAAACAAAGTGGAATAAAGCCTTCATATTCAAAATTGTTGTCTGCGCAAAATCAAAATGGTTATTTCTAAATAAAAAATAAATAGAATAGTTACCAACACAATACAAAATCGCAAAAAAAAGTGTCTAGATTAATACATAAACAAAAAGTTTTTTATTTGTTGTTTTGTTTTTTCTTTTTCGTTCTTCTTTTGTCTTCTCGTTTCGAAGTTGAGTGCATTTTATACAGACTTCCTTTTTTTAAGTGCGTGGTGCAAAACAAGATATATGTAAAAAAAAGAGAAGACAGACGTATTTTGTGTCTGCAAATATAAATAAGAACAATAGACCAATTTTTTGTGTGTGCATTTTCTCTCCGGTAGTTTAATAAAGAAAATAAGAATATAAACAGAAAAGAACTGCCTTCACGCAATACATACCATCAAAACCTGCCAAATATGGGATAAAAATATGGTGAGTGTGCGACTCCATTTCGTCCTATCCATTCCAGGTACAAACAATATTGTTGAAAATTGTTGAAAATCTAAGTAACTAAATTGAATTCAATTTTTCAATGCAGGGACTAATCTATACAGGAATGGCACCGTCTGGTAAATGTGAAAGAAACGTTGACGAAAGAGTAGTAAAGGATTTATGTGTCAACCTTTTTGGTGGAAGTAGAAGAAATATTGTATGTGACAACTTTTTCACTAGCTACAACTTGGCAAAATATTTGATGCATACATAATATACGTTGACAACAACATTCACCTGAAGGCATCTACAAGCCGCCGTAGGATGTTTCTCCATCAGCTAAGCGAGCAACTATGCAAGCCAGAAATGGAGACAAGGGTGAATAACAGCAGAATATCCAGAGTTTTTTAAACGCGCAACGCCATCGAAGCCATGAAATGTGGGCCCATCGGAGTTGTGGATGCTGGAGTACATGAAGCGGAGGAACGTGATAGTATCGGCCGCCTAAAAGTAAAGGGGAATTGCTACATCTGCTCGAAACGACGCCCTACTCGTAAAGCATGCACATTATGCAACAAACCAGAGTGCGCAGAGCATTCCAAAGACTTGCCGCAATGCGAGAGATGTATTTGAATTTCAATAATTTAAAATTTTTTCGTAGTTTTTTTAATATTTTGTTCATAAATATTTTATAATTTATAATAATTTTTATACCATAAGTATTTTTTTCATATATTTTTATTTCGTTTTACTATACATACCCAGGTATGTATGCTGTTGCCGTAAGGGTGCAACTTTGTAAATGGGCTAACCAAACTTGGGACTATTGCGGAAAACAGTTTTGACTAGGATATTAATTAATTTCAAGTCGATCCGATTATCCAGATCAGAGCTACAGCGTTTTTAAAACGCAAAACATACCCAGGTATGTTGCCGTTGACATAAAGGTTAAACAATATTCATAGCAAATATTCAGCGAAGGTAAGCGTTTCTGATTATAAAATGGCAAAGGGTAAAGCTGCATTACTTTCAAAACGAAAGTCAATAGAACATCAAATATTTAGAATTAAGGAGTACATGTTCAAGCAGGAAATTTTAGATGAGGAAAATATATAAACATATTAATTAAATGAAATTCAGCTCAAAATTGAGGCAGACACAAAGAAGAAGACTTTCTAGACGAAGCAGATAAACGAGCTGAAATAGAACAATATTATTTTGATGCAATTAGTAAAAGTCGGAAAATCATTAAAGAACTAAATCCAGATGCAGCTAACGATAAAACAGAACCAAACGATAATACAGAATTAAAAAATACTATTCAAAAGTTGATTGAACATCAAACTACATTATCGACTTTAGTTGAAAGAAAAGCAAATTCATTTGATCGCACGGGAAATCTAAGGCTGCCACCTATCGAAATTCCCTCTTTTAACGGTAATTATAAAGACTGGCCAGAATTTTACGACTTATTCAATTCTTTAATTCATACTAATGGAAAATTGTCAAATTGTGAGAAATTACAGTACTTAAAAAAATCGCTGGTCGGTAATGCAAAAGGTATTTTGAATAATTTATCCGTAAGTGAAGCAAATTACGAAGAGGCGCATAAAGAGTTAATTGCCGTCTACAACAAGAAGAACATCATAATCGAATCTCATTTTGAAGCTACAATGGATCGTCCGAAATTAACATCAGCTTCAGCGGAAGGACTGAGGTCTGTATGCAACAGTGTAAGCGAATCAGTAAGAGCTTTGAAGGCACTAAATCAACCGGTTGAATATTGGGATAGCTGGTTAATTTTTCATTTAATTAACGTATTACCTACAGCCGTAATTTTAGTTAAAAACGGATATAATCAGTATCAGCAATGCAGAGTCTTACTCGATTCAGGGTCACAAATAAATCTAATTTCTGAAAGTTGTGTTCAAAGGCTAAAACTGATGAGGTCGAAATCAAAAATAAACATATATGGAGTTGGCTCAAGTTAACCAAATGTAACTAGAGGACAAGTACATTTAAGTATGAAATCAAGGGTAGATGATTTCACTATTCATTCAAATGCTTTTATTCTCAAAAAGGTTTCGGGCATTGTACCATCTGTCAAACTAAAACCTATTCATAAGGCTATTTTTTCATCTGTGACATTAGCTGATCCTGACTATTGTACACATGGGAAATTAGACATCATACTTTCGTGCGAAATATTCTTTCAAGTATTGCTACAGGGAAAAATAATGAATGGGCCTGAATTACCAATGGCAATCGAAACGAAATTCGGTCGGGTAGTCTCGAGAAAATCTATAGAAGACGAGAAAGTATCGGCACAAATTAGTTATCATGTATGCAGTGAAATCAGCGAAATTGACAATACATTGAAACAATTTTGGAACATTGAGGATATCGCATATGAAGCACAACCAACCGAAGAAGAAAGAAAGATTGAACAAGATTTTAAGGAAACTCATCATAGAAACGAAGAATGGCGCTACATTGTTAGGCTACCCTTTTCACAAGATCCTAAATCACTAGGAAATTCGAGAATCGCTGCATTCTATCAACAAATAGCAATAGAGAAAAAGCTAAAGCAAAACGATAATCTTCACAAGTATTACAAGACATTCATGGAAGAATACATGGACATGAACCATATGACTAAAGTACACCAAGAGGGGGAAATGTTTTACATGCCTCACCACGCTGTTTTTAAGGAATCAAGCACTACCACTAAATTACGCGTAGTGTTTAATGCTTCAAAAAAATCTGCATCAGGATTGTCGCTCAATGATACACTTCTAGTTGGTCCCACTATCCAAAGGGATATATGGTCTCTAGTGATCAATTTTCGCAAATTCAAGGTGGATATTGCGAAAATGTACAGGCAAATGCTGGTAGATAAGAGAGACACTCCTTATCAAAGAATACTATGGTGAACCAGTCCAGAAAAGAAAATCGAAGATTTCGAACTGTTGCCTGTGACGTATGGAACAGCGAGTACTCCATTCTTCGCAGTAAGAGTACTGCAGAAGACGAAGCTGGTAATTTCAAGATAGGGTCAAAGATCCTAAAATCGAATTTTCATGTTGATGATTTCATTCGAAGCAGCCCATCAATTGACAGTGCTGTAACAGAAAGGAGAGAATTGACAGCACTACTAATCAAAGGTGGAATTCACTTAAGAAAGTGGTCCTCAAATAACGGAGAATTTCTAGAAGAGTGACACAAGGAACAATTACCACGCTGAATCGAAGAAGATATTTCAATTAAAGCATTAGGTCTCCAATGGCAGCCAAATTCGGCCTATTTTACTTTCAAAGTCATGTTTGGGGATGTTACTCATTTTACAAAGAGAATAATCCTCTCTGAAATTTCAAGGATACCATATATGATCCACTAGGTTTCTTGGACGTGTCATTATTTATGCCAAAATAATGCTTCAACAGATTTGGGTAAGCGGTACTGGATGGGATGAACTACCTCCAGACAACATAATTAATAAATATCAAGCCTTTCGTAACGACTTAAGGTCTTTGGCAACAATCAAAATACAAAGATGGCTGCACTTACAACAAGAGTCAAAATTTCAACTTTGTGGATTCTGTGACGCTTCTGAGATGGCGTATGCTGCAGTAGTTTACTTACGAATTGTAAGCAAGCATGGAATACATGTTCAATTACTCACATCAAAGACGAAGGTGGCACCAATCCAACAGGTTTCGCTGCCCAATATGATTCTGCCAAAGTTTTTACCTATACAAATAAGATGGGCCAAAGTTTTTCAAGTGTTGGTGCCTGTAAGTATAAGCCTCGACAATATTTTTGTTGTGTATTTTTCAACTATTTTAAGAGTTAGTTCCTGTATGAATAGGCATTCTTATTATTTGCATAAATTTTAGAATTGGTTATGAATAGCTAAAAAGATGGTTTGAATTTATATAGCTTTTACTGAGAAAACCGCACATCCATTGTATTTGAAAATAGGAGGGCTCTCGAGATATCATCAAGAAAGCCGTTCCATACAAAATGTATGAGAAAACGAATTTTCTTCATAATTTTTTTTTTCCTGAATTTTTCCGGTGTTTTAATAGCTATTCTGCTATTCGGGGCAGAAATAAATCCAACAAATCAAAGATCATAAAAATCGGTCCAGCCGTTCTTGAGTTATAAATGGTGTAACTAACACGACTTTGTTTCATATATAAAAATTAGACAATTTTGTGATTTTCTGTTTTTGCATCAAAATGTAAACAAACAGGCCAGCGCAAACTTGTTAGTGTATGAGTGATTACATTCGATATAATGGAAAGAGTGAATGTAATGCAATTTTCGCGTTTGAAATTTTCGGTGAAATTATGTGGAAAATTTAGATAGTTTTGAAATAAAACAAATTTGTTTTTTAAACATTTAGTACTGTGTTTTTTGCTAATATAAGGTGTTTTAGCAAAGTTTTGTTGGTGAGTTTTGGCTGCCAAATTAATTTTTTTTCACTTTTGATGATCTCTCTTAGGTGAACGTCTACACTACAATATGGCTCCTTTTATTACTTATGTGGATGAGATATATGAAGATGAAATAAGAAGATGAATCAATTCTTTAAAGTTGTGCAAAATATTGACAAAAAGGTCCAAACTTTAGATTCTCCATTAGACTTTTTTTCAGTCCGACTGAAAGTATGTCTTGAAATAAGTCTAATGGAGTCATGTGGTAAGGTAAAAAAATTTTAAAGAAAAAAAAACAAATGTTAAAACAAGAAATTCAGGGGAATTTCATGGATAAGGATAACTTAATTGTAATGGAAGAGGAATTTATTAATATTTTTTGAAATTAAATGTTTAATATCATTGACTTCCATTTTATTCAAAATTCCGATTTTTTTTTTGATATATACTCCGGGAATGATGTGTAAGATTAGATAGAGTTATTGTGGAGAGAGATACAGATATATAGATGATGCTTGGACGACATAAACCAAAGAAAGGATCCTTCCTACTTTAAAGGGGCAGGTAGGATCATGGGGATCAGGTAGGATCATGGGGATCAGGATTTTGCTTTTCTGATCCATCGGCTGGGACAAAAGCAACATAAGTCCGATTGGCACATCAACTTGTCAATCAGCCCCGACATGCCTCCCGAAGGCAATCACGAGAAGTTGGGCAGTTTTGGAGACCAAAAGATTAATTCGGTTATTTTCGCCACAACCGAATTTTCCTTGCTTAGGTAATTTATTTACCCACAATAAAGTCCTCACGACATTTAACATTCATTTGCACGCATATAAAATTTATATGTACACGCGATGACAGATAGCGGTGAGCAACGACCCACCCTCCGTCGTGCTAGCTAGTGCAGTTCAGCTAGGCGTGCAGCCATTCAACTGTTCACATATAAATTCAGTGGATTCAGAGTTTTTCGACAATGAGATGAAAAAAAGTGTCCTAATTTTTTGGATCACAAATCTGAAAAGATGGAGAAGTAGAAATTTTCTTTTTTTTGAATGTGCAGAAGAAAGATAAATTATGTACAGAAAAGTTACAAAAAAAGACATTTGAAGTTTTGTAAGAAAATAAAGAAAAATGTTTAATTAAGACCCCCAAAGGGAAATGTAAGAAACTATATAAATCTGTATGAAAATCCTACCGGAAAGGAATTTACCCCCCGATTCTACATAAGAGGTTAAGAGCTCTTAACCTGTTAACTGAAAATTAATAGATTTTGCTATTCCGGTTAATCAGTTAAGAGACTTGAAAAATCAGCTGATCTCTTAATTTTTTTGGAGAGTTCATTTAATAGATTTTCCTATTCTACATAACAGGTTAAGAGAAGTTTTTAATCGAAAAACTTCTTAACTTTAGAGGACATCGTCGACTTCCTCTTAATCTCTTAACTGAATATTTTTTATTATTATTGTGTGAAAATGATTGAGGAATTAATAATTTTGTGCTATTTGTATGCTGTTGAGCAAGAAAATAGAAGGTCGAAAAAGTAAGTAATTAAATAGCATACATTTTTAGTGAAATATTTAATTTTTTTTTTCATGAGCGTAGTGCATATTTAAGGACCCTACGAGATAGATATGATCCGTTTTTGTTGCCTCGGGCTAGTTTCATAAGAAATTTCTGCATGCCCCAGTATTGTGTTCTGGAATTAATTGAATTATTAAAGCCACATTACGACGAAGCGTACTCAACAATTCCTTTCCATCTGAAAGTCTTGACATCGTTAAATTTCTTTGCCAATGGATCATATCAAAACCCTGTGGGACGTCATAGTGCTCTAAATATTAGTCAGTCGTCGGTTTGTCGGAGTATAAAAACTGTTGCAAATCTGGTAGTGCGTCATATGAGATCATATATAAAGTTCCCTACTTCGGAAAATGATATAATCGCAATTAAGAACGGCTTTCGTGAAAAATTTGGTATAGACCACACAATCGGTTGCATTGATTGCACTCATGTTGCAATAGTCGCTCCCCCTATTGATGATGATGCGCATCCACCACGCATATATCGCAACAGGAAAAGATATTATAGCATCAACGTTGAAGCAGTAAGTACATGGAATTTTGGTGTTTTCATTTTACTTAACTACAATATATATTTTTTTCTCAGATATGTGACACGAAGCTTAGATTCTTAGCCGTAAATGCAAGACATCCTGGATCTAGCCATGATAGCGGTATTTGGATGACTTCAGCTATTAGAAGACATATGCAGGAAATAGGGCGACCGGATAACTGTGGGCTTCTTGGTGATTCAGGGTATCCATTGGAGCCATGGTTAATGACACAGTATATGATATCTACAGAAAGTCACCACGAAAAATTCAATAAGTTACATATTGCTTCACGTAACTGCATTGAGAGATCCTTTGGAGTTCTCAAGTCAATTTTCCGTTGCTTGTTGAAACACAGAACCCTTCACTATCATCCTGTAAAAGCAGCTAAAATTATAAATTCGTATTTTGTACTTTATAATTACCTCCACAGTAAAAAATATTTAAACACTGAAACTGAATTGCATGATGATGAAGACAGTGATAGTGAATTTAGTTTTTACGAACGAGCTTTGTCGTTTCAATATTATTCTTATTGTAACCAAGGCAACGAAGTCCCCAAACCCTCTTATTCTCTTAATATTAGAATGTCTACACAAATCTCTAAACCAGAATAGCAATTTCTGCTATGGCCTCTTATTTTAAAAATTAAAAGGTTAAGAGATCTCTTAATTTTCTGTTATGTAGAATCGGCGGGTTAATTTAAGAAAAGAAAACATTGTGAATCTTTACCAAATCCCTTTTTTTAAATTATAAAGTAAAGAATTGATTTGAAAAACATGAGTTTTAAATAAAAGGTGAATTGTCAAGTCCCTAGTGAACATGTTTCGCCCAGCAAACGTCGTCCCATTCGAATAAAAAAAAAATATTAAGAACTCCCCCAGACTGTTCAATAGGTGGTAGGAACGAACCCCACAAAAATATATTATTTAATTGAAAGGAAGACTGTGAAATTTCAAGGCAATTTCCACCATCTACGTTACACAATTTGTTAAATTGTGAGGCGTCTTCAGGGAAAAATCGGCCGAATGAAATTTCCACGGAAGTCAAATAATCAAGCAACTGAAGTATTCGGTTGTGGACCCATGCAAACAACAACACCATCTGGTAAAAGATATGTGCTTACTTTTATTGATGACTTTTCGAGGTATATAAGGAATAAATCAGAAGCATTCGAAAAGTTTAAGGAATTTGTACAGTTGTGTAAGACAATGTTTGAATAGAAACCGAAAGTCATACGAACGGAGAGAGGCGGAATGGCAAAGGAAAACAAAACATGGGGATTAGTGACACTACCAGATAATCGTTGTGCAATCGGTTGCAAGTGGATTTATAAGATTAAAACAGATGCTATTGATGAAGTTCAACAGTTTAAGGCACGCTTGGTGGCACAAGTATTCTAACTGAAGTGCATAAAAGAAATTTTAAGGGACCATAACCATTTGTAGTTATAGTCAGTTATGGGGACCAGCATTCCGCTGTTGCTCCAAATAGGGTGGGACGTGCCCCAATTTAGTAAGGTTGGCAACAACACCTCTGCCAATCGGCCCCGACATGCCTCACGAAGGCATCGCGCTAAGTTCGGTCAGTTTCGGTGACCAAAATCTAACGAACCTAAAATATTATATTATTATGATATGACTGACTACTTTTTAAGTCCGATAACTACTTACGACTTTTAACCATTCTTGGTTTGACTCTATTGACTCTATTGACTCTATTTATTGTTAAGCATCATCTGAAATTAGTTGTTCCCAACTGAATTGTATCCTACATATGTATATATGGTATAGTATAAATTAAATAAATTATATAAAAAATTAACTTTGAATATTTTTATTTCTAAACTGCCTATTGTTTTTTTTTTATTTAAACTAGCGAACCCGGCTTCTTATTGGCCCTGATATTTTAACAATATATCTTAAATACGAGTTAAAAAAATAAATGAGTATCTAGAAAATATCTTATAAATACCAAAAGATGTCTATTAGATGTTGATGAGATATTTTCAGATACCTTAAAAATCCATCTAAAAATGTCTGTAACCCGATCATAACTACATCTAGGAGATATCTAAAAAACATCTTTAGATGTTATAAAATTTCTTATAGCTATCCTGTAAATTGTACTTAGATATCTTTGAGATATAGAGATGTAGTTGTGCTATTAGAGACTGAACATAATTTGAGCTTGCGCATTTGAACAAGGCTCAATTAAACTTAGATTATTTGGTGAAGTTTCTTCAACGATCTCTTCGTCAATTATTCCTTTAGTAAAGTTTAGAGCTTCTTGTAGGGTGTATATTTATTTATATTAAAATAAAAACAGAAAATGAAACTATTATCGTTGGCTAATGCTTTTTCCAGACAAACATGTTAATGCCAAACATTCGATGTTTGACGATGTGTTGCTCGACAAACATTCGTCCATCGTCATTGTCCCATCGAGAATATTCCCAGGTCATATAAAACGGCCGAATCGATTAGTGAGAAAGCCTGTACTAAAACGAGGAAAGCGTTTGTCGAATCTACGAAAAATAGATTTTTATAGCATACGCGAGAGTCGGGGAAAACCATAAGTTAAATATTCTTATAAATATCTTACATCAGAAATCATGGGCAATGAAATAATCGAAACAGCATTCTTTCTAAGACGATTCGGAGTACAAAACAACGTTTTTTCGAAATGAATCTCGCAGAAGCTATAAGATCCAATGATTTATTTTTCTATGAAATCGAGACGATTGATGGAATTCAACCAAATTACTTTTCCAAAATTAGATTACATGACTTAACAATCGAATAAATATAATCATCGAAGTAAAAATAATAATATGCTAAACGTAACAGGTTTCGTAACATGAAATAATTTGAAAATTTTTGGCTCTTTAGTTTTCTAGTATAATTTTATAACAAAACAAACAGAAGAAATTCAAGTTCGTTAAAAAACCATGGAATTTTTTCGCGAAGTTTATATTTAGCTGATTTTAAATAGCTGACCCGGCGAACTTCGTACCGCCTCGGAATAATAAATGTTGTGCTAACTTATTAGCTGAATTAAATTTAGTTTTTTATTAAGACAAAAATTCAGGCGGTTGCGATGATCCAATTCGATGGTGAATTTGGCCTTGGGTCTGTAAACTCGAAGGCGAAGTCAGAATTACTGATTTATGATTACCAAAAGAAAATGAAGGTTTACTCTCTCGAGCAGAAAATACCTTGAATGTCGGATTTAATCCGCATTCTTCGATAATGTGTGCTCCAAATGAAGTCATTTGGAAACATCCTTTGTATCATTGACTGTTCGATAGAAAATGTTTCGCCACGAAGCAATGAATGCAATGTGTTACTGTTTATCAATTTCATTCTTTTCAACAGTCAAAACTACACATATGCACATTTGTAAATCTTTTTTGTATTAGTATTTGTTTATTGTTGGACCTATTCAAAGTATGCATATAAAAACAAAATTTTTAGTCAAGACAGTCCAATTTCATACCGCTACCTGAACAGATCAGATAATTCATCTTCATAATATTTTATAAATGCTTTATCAATAAATTCTAACCTTTGCTTTCATAAAATATTGTGTTGTTATTTGTAAAAGGAAAAGTGAGAAACATTTTTGGTCCTAATCGAACCTGATAAAGAACTTTGATAAAACAAATCACGATTAAATTCGTAAAAGGACCCAAATCCAAGACACACGGTCGCGGAAAACGGGTAAAGATTCGGGAAAAATAACGCCAAACAAAATCACGATTGAATTCGTAAATTCATTGAAAAACGCGAAAAAAGAAGAAAAAACTGTAAAGTTAACGCATCATTAAAACAAAAGAAAAAATCAAACAAAGTGGAATAAAGCCTTCATATTCAAAATTGTTGTCTGCGCAAAATCAAAATGGTTATTTCTAAATAAAAAATAAATAGAATAGTTACCAACACAATACAAAATCGCAAAAAAAAGTGTCTAGATTAATACATAAACAAAAAGTTTTTTATTTGTTGTTTTGTTTTTTCTTTTTCGTTCTTCTTTTGTCTTCTCGTTTCGAAGTTGAGTGCATTTTATACAGACTTCCTTTTTTTAAGTGCGTGGTGCAAAACAAGATATATGTAAAAAAAAGAGAAGACAGACGTATTTTGTGTCTGCAAATATAAATAAGAACAATAGACCAATTTTTTGTGTGTGCATTTTCTCTCCGGTAGTTTAATAAAGAAAATAAGAATATAAACAGAAAAGAACTGCCTTCACGCAATACATACCATCAAAACCTGCCAAATATGGGATAAAAATATGGTGAGTGTGCGACTCCATTTCGTCCTATCCATTCCAGGTACAAACAATATTGTTGAAAATTGTTGAAAATCTAAGTAACTAAATTGAATTCAATTTTTCAATGCAGGGACTAATCTATACAGGAATGGCACCGTCTGGTAAATGTGAAAGAAACGTTGACGAAAGAGTAGTAAAGGATTTATGTGTCAACCTTTTTGGTGGAAGTAGAAGAAATATTGTATGTGACAACTTTTTCACTAGCTACAACTTGGCAAAATATTTGATGCATACATAATATACGTTGACAACAACATTCACCTGAAGGCATCTACAAGCCGCCGTAGGATGTTTCTCCATCAGCTAAGCGAGCAACTATGCAAGCCAGAAATGGAGACAAGGGTGAATAACAGCAGAATATCCAGAGTTTTTTAAACGCGCAACGCCATCGAAGCCATGAAATGTGGGCCCATCGGAGTTGTGGATGCTGGAGTACATGAAGCGGAGGAACGTGATAGTATCGGCTGCCTAAAAGTAAAGGGGAATTGCTACATCTGCTCGAAACGACGCCCTACTCGTAAAGCATGCACATTATGCAACAAACCAGAGTGCGCAGAGCATTCCAAAGACTTGCCGCAATGCGAGAGATGTATTTGAATTTCAATAATTTAAAATTTTTTCGTAGTTTTTTTAATATTTTGTTCATAAATATTTTATAATTTATAATAATTTTTATACCATAAGTATTTTTTTCATATATTTTCATTTCGTTTTACTATACATACCCAGGTATGTATGCTGTTGCCGTAAGGGTGCAACTTTGTAAATGGGCTAACCAAACTTGGGACTATTGCGGAAAACAGTTTTGACTAGGATATTAATTAATTTCAAGTCGATCCGATTATCCAGATCAGAGCTACAGCGTTTTTAAAACGCAAAACATACCCAGGTATGTTGCCGTTGACATAAAGGTTAAACAATATTCATAGCAAATATTCAGCGAAGGTAAGCGTTTCTGATTATAAAATGGCAAAGGGTAAAGCTGCATTACTTTCAAAACGAAAGTCAATAGAACATCAAATATTTAGAATTAAGGAGTACATGTTCAAGCAGGAAATTTTAGATGAGGAAAATATATAAACATATTAATTAAATGAAATTCAGCTCAAAATTGAGGCAGACACAAAGAAGAAGACTTTCTAGACGAAGCAGATAAACGAGCTGAAATAGAACAATATTATTTTGATGCAATTAGTAAAAGTCGGAAAATCATTAAAGAACTAAATCCAGATGCAGCTAACGATAAAACAGAACCAAACGATAATACAGAATTAAAAAATACTATTCAAAAGTTGATTGAACATCAAACTACATTATCGACTTTAGTTGAAAGAAAAGCAAATTCATTTGATCGCACGGGAAATCTAAGGCTGCCACCTATCGAAATTCCCTCTTTTAACGGTAATTATAAAGACTGGCCAGAATTTTACGACTTATTCAATTCTTTAATTCATACTAATGGAAAATTGTCAAATTGTGAGAAATTACAGTACTTAAAAAAATCGCTGGTCGGTAATGCAAAAGGTATTTTGAATAATTTATCCGTAAGTGAAGCAAATTACGAAGAGGCGCATAAAGAGTTAATTGCCGTCTACAACAAGAAGAACATCATAATCGAATCTCATTTTGAAGCTACAATGGATCGTCCGAAATTAACATCAGCTTCAGCGGAAGGACTGAGGTCTGTATGCAACAGTGTAAGCGAATCAGTAAGAGCTTTGAAGGCACTAAATCAACCGGTTGAATATTGGGATAGCTGGTTAATTTTTCATTTAATTAACGTATTACCTACAGCCGTAATTTTAGTTAAAAACGGATATAATCAGTATCAGCAATGCAGAGTCTTACTCGATTCAGGGTCACAAATAAATCTAATTTCTGAAAGTTGTGTTCAAAGGCTAAAACTGATGAGGTCGAAATCAAAAATAAACATATATGGAGTTGGCTCAAGTTAACCAAATGTAACTAGAGGACAAGTACATTTAAGTATGAAATCAAGGGTAGATGATTTCACTATTCATTCAAATGCTTTTATTCTCAAAAAGGTTTCGGGCATTGTACCATCTGTCAAACTAAAACCTATTCATAAGGCTATTTTTTCATCTGTGACATTAGCTGATCCTGACTATTGTACACATGGGAAATTAGACATCATACTTTCGTGCGAAATATTCTTTCAAGTATTGCTACAGGGAAAAATAATGAATGGGCCTGAATTACCAATGGCAATCGAAACGAAATTCGGTCGGGTAGTCTCGAGAAAATCTATAGAAGACGAGAAAGTATCGGCACAAATTAGTTATCATGTATGCAGTGAAATCAGCGAAATTGACAATACATTGAAACAATTTTGGAACATTGAGGATATCGCATATGAAGCACAACCAACCGAAGAAGAAAGAAAGATTGAACAAGATTTTAAGGAAACTCATCATAGAAACGAAGAATGGCGCTACATTGTTAGGCTACCCTTTTCACAAGATCCTAAATCACTAGGAAATTCGAGAATCGCTGCATTCTATCAACAAATAGCAATAGAGAAAAAGCTAAAGCAAAACGATAATCTTCACAAGTATTACAAGACATTCATGGAAGAATACATGGACATGAACCATATGACTAAAGTACACCAAGAGGGGGAAATGTTTTACATGCCTCACCACGCTGTTTTTAAGGAATCAAGCACTACCACTAAATTACGCGTAGTGTTTAATGCTTCAAAAAAATCTGCATCAGGATTGTCGCTCAATGATACACTTCTAGTTGGTCCCACTATCCAAAGGGATATATGGTCTCTAGTGATCAATTTTCGCAAATTCAAGGTGGATATTGCGAAAATGTACAGGCAAATGCTGGTAGATAGGAGAGACACTCCTTATCAAAGAATACTATGGTGAACCAGTCCAGAAAAGAAAATCGAAGATTTCGAACTGTTGCCTGTGACGTATGGAACAGCGAGTACTCCATTCTTCGCAGTAAGAGTACTGCAGAAGACGAAGCTGGTAATTTCAAGATAGGGTCAAAGATCCTAAAATCGAATTTTCATGTTGATGATTTCATTCGAAGCAGCCCATCAATTGACAGTGCTGTAACAGAAAGGAGAGAATTGACAGCACTACTAATCAAAGGTGGAATTCACTTAAGAAAGTGGTCCTCAAATAACGGAGAATTTCTAGAAGAGTGACACAAGGAACAATTACCACGCTGAATCGAAGAAGATATTTCAATTAAAGCATTAGGTCTCCAATGGCAGCCAAATTCGGCCTATTTTACTTTCAAAGTCATGTTTGGGGATGTTACTCATTTTACAAAGAGAATAATCCTCTCTGAAATTTCAAGGATACCATATATGATCCACTAGGTTTCTTGGACGTGTCATTATTTATGCCAAAATAATGCTTCAACAGATTTGGGTAAGCGGTACTGGATGGGATGAACTACCTCCAGACAACATAATTAATAAATATCAAGCCTTTCGTAACGACTTAAGGTCTTTGGCAACAATCAAAATACAAAGATGGCTGCACTTACAACAAGAGTCAAAATTTCAACTTTGTGGATTCTGTGACGCTTCTGAGATGGCGTATGCTGCAGTAGTTTACTTACGAATTGTAAGCAAGCATGGAATACATGTTCAATTACTCACATCAAAGACGAAGGTGGCACCAATCCAACAGGTTTCGCTGCCCAATATGATTCTGCCAAAGTTTTTACCTATACAAATAAGATGGGCCAAAGTTTTTCAAGTGTTGGTGCCTGTAAGTATAAGCCTCGACAATATTTTTGTTGTGTATTTTTCAACTATTTTAAGAGTTAGTTCCTGTATGAATAGGCATTCTTATTATTTGCATAAATTTTAGAATTGGTTATGAATAGCTAAAAAGATGGTTTGAATTTATATAGCTTTTACTGAGAAAACCGCACATCCATTGTATTTGAAAATAGGAGGGCTCTCGAGATATCATCAAGAAAGCCGTTCCATACAAAATGTATGAGAAAACGAATTTTCTTCATAATTTTTTTTTTCCTGAATTTTTCCGGTGTTTTAATAGCTATTCTGCTATTCGGGGCAGAAATAAATCCAACAAATCAAAGATCATAAAAATCGGTCCAGCCGTTCTTGAGTTATAAATGGTGTAACTAACACGACTTTGTTTCATATATAAAAATTAGACAATTTTGTGATTTTCTGTTTTTGCATCAAAATGTAAACAAACAGGCCAGCGCAAACTTGTTAGTGTATGAGTGATTACATTCGATATAATGGAAAGAGTGAATGTAATGCAATTTTCGCGTTTGAAATTTTCGGTGAAATTATGTGGAAAATTTAGATAGTTTTGAAATAAAACAAATTTGTTTTTTAAACATTTAGTACTGTGTTTTTTGCTAATATAAGGTGTTTTAGCAAAGTTTTGTTGGTGAGTTTTGGCTGCCAAATTAATTTTTTTTCACTTTTGATGATCTCTCTTAGGTGAACGTCTACACTACAATATGGCTCCTTTTATTACTTATGTGGATGAGATATATGAAGATGAAATAAGAAGATGAATCAATTCTTTAAAGTTGTGCAAAATATTGACAAAAAGGTCCAAACTTTAGATTCTCCATTAGACTTTTTTTCAGTCCGACTGAAAGTATGTCTTGAAATAAGTCTAATGGAGTCATGTGGTAAGGTAAAAAAATTTTAAAGAAAAAAAAACAAATGTTAAAACAAGAAATTCAGGGGAATTTCATGGATAAGGATAACTTAATTGTAATGGAAGAGGAATTTATTAATATTTTTTGAAATTAAATGTTTAATATCATTGACTTCCATTTTATTCAAAATTCCGATTTTTTTTTTGATATATACTCCGGGAATGATGTGTAAGATTAGATAGAGTTATTGTGGAGAGAGATACAGATATATAGATGATGCTTGGACGACATAAACCAAAGAAAGGATCCTTCCTACTTTAAAGGGGCAGGTAGGATCATGGGGATCAGGTAGGATCATGGGGATCAGGATTTTGCTTTTCTGATCCATCGGCTGGGACAAAAGCAACATAAGTCCGATTGGCACATCAACTTGTCAATCAGCCCCGACATGCCTCCCGAAGGCAATCACGAGAAGTTGGGCAGTTTTGGAGACCAAAAGATTAATTCGGTTATTTTCGCCACAACCGAATTTTCCTTGCTTAGGTAATTTATTTACCCACAATAAAGTCCTCACGACATTTAACATTCATTTGCACGCATATAAAATTTATATGTACACGCGATGACAGATAGCGGTGAGCAACGACCCACCCTCCGTCGTGCTAGCTAGTGCAGTTCAGCTAGGCGTGCAGCCATTCAACTGTTCACATATAAATTCAGTGGATTCAGAGTTTTTCGACAATGAGATGAAAAAAAGTGTCCTAATTTTTTGGATCACAAATCTGAAAAGATGGAGAAGTAGAAATTTTCTTTTTTTTGAATGTGCAGAAGAAAGATAAATTATGTACAGAAAAGTTACAAAAAAAGACATTTGAAGTTTTGTAAGAAAATAAAGAAAAATGTTTAATTAAGACCCCCAAAGAGAAATGTAAGAAACTATATAAATCTGTATGAAAATCCTACCGGAAAGGAATTTACCCCCCGATTCTACATAAGAGGTTAAGAGCTCTTAACCTGTTAACTGAAAATTAATAGATTTTGCTATTCCGGTTAATCAGTTAAGAGACTTGAAAAATCAGCTGATCTCTTAATTTTTTGGAGAGTTCATTTAATAGATTTTCCTATTCTACATAACAGGTTAAGAGAAGTTTTTAATCGAAAAACTTCTTAACTTTAGAGGACATCGTCGACTTCCTCTTAATCTCTTAACTGAATATTTTTTATTATTATTGTGTGAAAATGATTGAGGAATTAATAATTTTGTGCTATTTGTATGCTGTTGAGCAAGAAAATAGAAGGTCGAAAAAGTAAGTAATTAAATAGCATACATTTTTAGTGAAATATTTAATTTTTTTTTTCATGAGCGTAGTGCATATTTAAGGACCCTACGAGATAGATATGATCCGTTTTTGTTGCCTCGGGCTAGTTTCATAAGAAATTTCTGCATGCCCCAGTATTGTGTTCTGGAATTAATTGAATTATTAAAGCCACATTACGACGAAGCGTACTCAACAATTCCTTTCCATCTGAAAGTCTTGACATCGTTAAATTTCTTTGCCAATGGATCATATCAAAACCCTGTGGGACGTCATAGTGCTCTAAATATTAGTCAGTCGTCGGTTTGTCGGAGTATAAAAACTGTTGCAAATCTGGTAGTGCGTCATATGAGATCATATATAAAGTTCCCTACTTCGGAAAATGATATAATCGCAATTAAGAACGGCTTTCGTGAAAAATTTGGTATAGACCACACAATCGGTTGCATTGATTGCACTCATGTTGCAATAGTCGCTCCCCCTATTGATGATGATGCGCATCCACCACGCATATATCGCAACAGGAAAAGATATTATAGCATCAACGTTGAAGCAGTAAGTACATGGAATTTTGGTGTTTTCATTTTACTTAACTACAATATATATTTTTTTCTCAGATATGTGACACGAAGCTTAGATTCTTAGCCGTAAATGCAAGACATCCTGGATCTAGCCATGATAGCGGTATTTGGATGACTTCAGCTATTAGAAGACATATGCAGGAAATAGGGCGACCGGATAACTGTGGGCTTCTTGGTGATTCAGGGTATCCATTGGAGCCATGGTTAATGACACAGTATATGATATCTACAGAAAGTCACCACGAAAAATTCAATAAGTTACATATTGCTTCACGTAACTGCATTGAGAGATCCTTTGGAGTTCTCAAGTCAATTTTCCGTTGCTTGTTGAAACACAGAACCCTTCACTATCATCCTGTAAAAGCAGCTAAAATTATAAATTCGTATTTTGTACTTTATAATTACCTCCACAGTAAAAAATATTTAAACACTGAAACTGAATTGCATGATGATGAAGACAGTGATAGTGAATTTAGTTTTTACGAACGAGCTTTGTCGTTTCAATATTATTCTTATTGTAACCAAGGCAACGAAGTCCCCAAACCCTCTTATTCTCTTAATATTAGAATGTCTACACAAATCTCTAAACCAGAATAGCAATTTCTGCTATGGCCTCTTATTTTAAAAATTAAAAGGTTAAGAGATCTCTTAATTTTCTGTTATGTAGAATCGGCGGGTTAATTTAAGAAAAGAAAACATTGTGAATCTTTACCAAATCCCTTTTTTTAAATTATAAAGTAAAGAAGTGATTTGAAAAACATGAGTTTTAAATAAAAGGTGAATTGTCAAGTCCCTAGTGAACATGTTTCGCCCAGCAAACGTCGTCCCATTGGAATAAAAAAAAAATATTAAGAACTCCCCCAGACTGTTCAATAGGTGGTAGGAACGAACCCCACAAAAATATATTATTTAATTGAAAGGAAGACTGTGAAATTTCAAGGCAATTTCCACCATCTACGTTACACAATTTGTTAAATTGTGAGGCGTCTTCAGGGAAAAATCGGCCGAATGAAATTTCCACGGAAGTCAAATAATCAAGCAACTGAAGTATTCGGTTGTGGACCCATGCAAACAACAACACCATCTGGTAAAAGATATGTGCTTACTTTTATTGATGACTTTTCGAGGTATATAAGGAATAAATCAGAAGCATTCGAAAAGTTTAAGGAATTTGTACAGTTGTGTAAGACAATGTTTGAATAGAAACCGAAAGTCATACGAACGGAGAGAGGCGGAATGGCAAAGGAAAACAAAACATGGGGATTAGTGACACTACCAGATAATCGTTGTGCAATCGGTTGCAAGTGGATTTATAAGATTAAAACAGATGCTATTGATGAAGTTCAACAGTTTAAGGCACGCTTGGTGGCACAAGTATTCTAACTGAAGTGTCGCACAGACTATGATCAGATGTTCGCTCCGGTAGTAAAGCAAGCAACATTTAGAATCTTACTAACCACAGCGGCAAAGAAGTAAATGAGGCTTATTCATCTTGATAAAAAAAATTGACAACCATTGTAGAGATTATAGAGTACAACCCTGTACTCTATGCACTTTGATTTAGTAAATAATAGTTTACTATGCTTTAATTGTATAATAGAGTTTCACATAATAAATCTAGTAGTCAACAAAGACAGTCGTCTTTTATTCCAAATACTAAAACATTATATGGCGCAGTCTGAAAAAAGGAAAAAATGAAAAGTGAAAAAATTTATACAGAAACAAAAATGGATTTTGTAAAGAAAGTTGACGAATTAAAATTATCCGGAAATATAGCGGAAAATTGGCGAGTTTTTCGTCAAAATTTTGAAATTTTCGCTATGGCAATTGAGCTGAAGAAAAAAGTTGAAACAGTTAAAATTGCTGTGTTTTTAAACGCAATTGGAGCTGAAGGAATAGAAGTATACAACTCTTTCAATTTGAACAATCATGGAAAACTCAAATATGAAAAAGTATTGGATACATTTGAAAAATTCTGTAAGCCGAAGACGAATGAAGTCTATGAAAGTTTCATATTCCATGGGAGATCACAAGCAGAAAATGAGCCTTTTGATAATTTTCTTTTGGATTTAAAGAAAATGGCAATAAAATGTGGATTCAAGGATCAGGAAAATAGAATGATGCGTGACAGAATTGTTTTTGGTGTTGCAGATAACAGATTGCAAAAAAGATTATTGGAAGTCGAGGAATTGACATTTGAAAAAGCTGTAGAATTTTCCAGAGCAGCAGAATTATCTGATCTCCAAAGTAAAGAGATGCAAAATCCAAGGACATCGTTGGATGCAATAAATAAGTTTCAGAAAAATAAATTTTTAAAAGATAATAAAACTAATAATAATAATTTAAATAAAAAATCTTTTAGGTCTCATGCAGACAAAACAACTGTAAATCAGCAGATTAAGAGTAACAATGACTTCTGCCAATATTGTAAAAGACAGCATGAGAAAGGAAAATGTCCTGCGTATGGAAAGCGCTGCAATAATTGCAATAAATACAATCATTTCGCAGTGGTTTGTAGAAATAAGCAGGTTAGTAACATTCAGGTTAATTCTAGTGCCGATGAAGGAAATTTTGTAATTAACACGGTACAAAGTGAAAATATTAAAAATAGTACGTCATGGTTTGAAATAGTAAAAATTCAATCCAATACGACTAAGAGTGATCAGTTTAAAAACATAAAATTTAAATTAGATACCGGTGCAGATGTCAATGTGCTACCGTTAACTTATATTCGCGATATAAAGAACATAGAAATTATGTCAACAAGAACACAACTTGAAGCATATGGTGGTGCGAAAATAAAAATGGTTGGGTCAGTTAATTTAAATTGTATAGCTAGAAACAAAAGGACAGTTGAACAATTTTTTATTGTAGATAATGATACGATGCCAATTTTAGGGTTGAAAAGTTGTATAGAATTGGAGCTTGTTTCTAGAATAAATAATATAAACATTGACCATGAAAATAGTTTAGTGTTAAAATACAAGAACGTATTTACAGGTTTAGGCTGTTGTTTCACTAATTTCCATATGGAAATAAAAGATTCAGTAATTCCAGTAGTAAAGTCTGCTAGGAGAATCCCACTTTCCTTAAGAGAACCATTAAAAAAAGAGTTAAAAAATCTATGTGATAGAGAAGTTATAAAGCCAGTAAATGGACCTGCTGAATGGGTATCAAATATTGTATTGGTTGAAAAAGCGAATAAAAAAATTAGATTATACCTAGATCCGAGGGATCTCAATAATTCTTTGAAAGATCATATACATGCAATACCGTCATTTGAAGAAATGATTCCCAAATTAGCAAATAAGAAATTTTTTACAGTTTTTGATTTTAAAGATGGGTTTTGACAAATTCAATTAGATTAATCTTCCAGTAAATTATGTACATTTAGTACTCCATTTGGATGTTATCAATTTTTGCGACTACCGTTTGGTATTAAAGTAGCGCCGGAAGTATGTCAGAAAGTTAATGAAGAAATTTTTTCCGACATACCTAATATATTAATTTATATAGATGATGTATTAATAGCCACGGAAACGGAATTGGAACATGATAGGATTGTTGAGATAGTATTAACCAGAGCACTGGGAAGGAATGTAGTTTTCAATAAAGATAAAATCCAATATAAGAAACCAAAGGTTACGTTTTTAGGTCATATAATTTCTAAGGATGGAATTGCGTGCGATCCAAATAGAATGACAGCTATTGAGGATTTAGTAGCTCCTAAAAATAAGAAAGATATCCAAAAGCTTCTAGGATTTATTAATTATTTACGCAGTTTCCTACCAAATTTATCGGGTATATCACAACCTATAAGGGAACTGTTAAAGAAAAATGTTGTATTTCAGTGGTTGGATGCTCACACCCTTTGTTTAGAGAAAATTAAAAAGATGATAATGGATGCACCAATATTGAAAACTTTCAATAGCAATGAAAAAATTGCGATTCAAAATGATGCATCTAAGGGAGGATTAGGTTGTTGTCTTATGCAACAAGGAAGACCTGTGTGCTTTGTATCACACAGTCTGACGGATACGGAAATAAACTATGCTCAAATAGAAAAAGAATTTCTTGCAGTAGTATTTGCATGTTCAAAATTTCACATATATACTTATGGAAAAGAAGTTGAAGTGATTACGGATCACAAACCCCTGTTAGGAATCATAGCGAAGGAATTGAATAAAATTCCATCACCTAGACTTCAAAGGATGAAATTCCGACTTCTAAAATATAACTTGAAATTTACGCATTTACCTGGAAAATATTTATATATAGCGGATCTATTGTCTAGGAATTATGGTCGAAATAGTGAATCAGAGCTCCTTGATTTGAATGAAATGGTTCATACCCAGTGCTCGAAGTGAGGAGGGATGAGGTGGGATGCCATCCCGCCACTTCTAAATAATTGTAAATTCATCCCACCACTTCTTGGGGAATATATATTGCATCCCGGAACATATTTTTTTAAATTTTAAATCTCGTGATTTCGAGAAAGAGATTTTTAAGGGTTTCGATCTGGCAGCGAGATTTCGTTTGACGTTTACAATTATGAAAACTGGAATTCGAAAAAAAAAAATTTAAATGGAAACCATCCCACCACTTTTAACCTGCCACTTCGACCACTGTTCATACCATAAATGTTACTGATAAAAAGAAAATTTTATTCAAATTGGAAACCAATAATGATCCAATTTTGATTGCATTAAAAGAGATAATATTGAAAGGATGGCCAGTGAATAAGAAAAAAATTCCTGATAATGTTAAGTGTTTTTGGAAGCACAAAAATGAGCTTTTTCTTGATGATGGCTTGGTATTCTTTAATGATAGGATTTTTATTCCGACAAAATTAAGAAAGTATGTTTTAGATAGATTACACGACCCTCACTTAGGTATAGAGAAGACAAAAACTCGAGCTAGAAGTCTTGTATATTGGCCAGGATTAAACTCAGACATTGAAGATAAAATTATTAAGTGCAATATTTGTCAGAAACATAATGCATCCAATATTAAGGAACCACTTTTAAATCATGAAATACCCCCATTACCTTTTCATAAGATAGGAATGGATATGATGGAAATATCGAAGAAAAATTATTTAGTAATCGGAGACTATTATTCGAAATATTTAGAAATATTACCATTGAATAAAAAAACGGCTGAAGCCATTATTAGGAAACTTGAGATATTATTTAGCACACATGGGATACCAAAACAAATAATTTCTGATAATGTACCATTCAATACATTTTCATTTTTAAATTTTGCACAAAAATATGATATTGAAATTATTACGTCAAGCCCTATATATCCACAATCCAATGGATTTGCAGAACGGTGTGTGCAAATAGCAAAAAAATTAGTTAAAAAAAGCACAGAAAGTAAAACGTCTCTCTGGTTAGCTTTATTAGAGTATCGTAATACACCAATCAAAAATTCCAATCTTTCACCAGTGGAAATTCTTATGGGGAGAAAAACACGAACTTTGATACCGGGAAAAACTACTTTATTTCAAAATACCCAAATAAAAAACAAAATTATCCCAGTTTCGAATAAAAATAATGCTAAAAATAAGAAGTATTATGACAGAAAAACAAAAAAAGAAGAATGAATTTAAAATAGGGGAAGAGATATGGGTTAGAAAGAATAAAATATGGATACCAGCAATAGTTAAAGAAAAAGACAATACTCCTAGATCGTACTGGATTGAATTACCTGATGGAAAATTACTTAGGCGGAATTCATATTTTATAAGAAATCGGCATTCGAAATAATTTGAGTGTTATTCTTGTTCAAGTCATTGTTACGACCTTAATTTGTTGAATGTTTAAATGAAAATATTATTACGTTAAGTTGTTGAATCTTAAAATATGTTTATAATATATATAATTCATTAATCCCTTGATTTGAGAAAAGGGAGATGTAGAGATTATAGAGTACAACCCTGTACTCTATGCACTTTGATTTAGTAAATAATAGTTTACTATGCTTTAATTGTATAATAGAGTTTCACATAATAAATCTAGTAGTCAACGAAGACAGTCGTCTTTTATTTCAAATACTAAAACATTACAACCATGTGTCAAGTGATGTGAAAATGTTTGGTTCCAAGAAAAAAATAAAATAAAAGTCTTAAATTCGCTAATTCTTTGCTTATTATCGCGCATATTTTATAGGTTATTAAGTGTGTCAAAAATGTGTCGTTTTAGTACCTTGATAAATCGTTTTTTAAAAATTTTTTTTTAATTAACTAATTTACGTGGATATAACCTACCAATATAAATATGACGGGACGGTCTGCAAAAACTGCAAATTATCGTTCATGTTGCACAAAAAACAATTTTGGTGACCATATTATTGAATGCGAGCGGTGTACTAAATGGTTCCACTTGAAATGTGCAAAAATGAATGACAGAACTTTTAGAACACTTCCAGCTCTCGGATCATCGTCCGCGTGGTTCTGTAAATCCTGTTCATCGCAGCCAGAAAAAAGGATATCCCAGAACCACCTAAATGAAATGTTTTCTAAGCTGGAAAACAAGGAAGATGAGTCTACCAAAAATGTCAAGTCTTATAAATAATTCACTTAATTCTCTTAGCGCTGCCTTCAAGGACATGAAATATTGGATTACAGAGGAAGTCAGCAAACTAAATGAGAATGTTTCTGCGTGTCAGGACGCAGTCATTCTTTATGAAGTTAGAATGGATCGGAGTGAGAGCAGTCTAGCCGCTTTTAAGTCAGATTTGTCGATTCCGATTGTCAGAACCGAAAATTCCGACTTCGAAAACAACAAATTGGTGCCGAAACACATTGCGAATTCTGTTAACAAATTCGAGAAAATGTCTAATCGGAATGGCATTATTATTAGTGGAATTCCTTTAACCGCGCCTTGTTCCAAGCTGTCGGATTTAGTTGCTGACATCGCGAGCTTTCTTGACAATTCCATCGTCAAAAAAGAGTTGACCAAATGTTTTCGTTGGAAAAAAGAGGAAAATATTTTGATCTCGCTTTCGTCATGCTCAAAGCGCGATATGTTGATGAAATCATACTTTGAAAAAGCTGGATCATTAAAACTAAATATGATCTATCCGGAAATTGCAGTGGCTTCCAGAGTTTATCTTAACGATAACGTTACCAGCTTCTTTATAAGTGTAACCCCACGACTCCATTGGACTTATTTCAAGACATAATTTCAGTCGGGCTGACAAAAAAATTCAAATTTTCGAGTCTCCATTAGACTTTTTTTCAATCCGACTGAAACTATGTCCAATTTTTAGTCTCCATTACTTTTTTTCAGTCCGACTGAAATTATATCTTGAAATAAGTCCAATGGAGTCGTGTGGTAAAGAACTTGTGAAGAGAAATACACTGAAGAAAGCCTACATTCGTCGAGGTTCTGTTTTCATTTTAAAAGTGGACGACCAAGTGATTAAAGTTAGGTCTGCATCGGACTTAGCTAATTGATTCTTTGAACTGAATGTGTGTTGCCTATTGATTCTTATTTGTTTCTTAATTTGCAATTTTTCACTAAAATTTTTTTTCTTTTGTAATTCTAAGTTTCTTTATTTAATTTTTTGATTGTTTGATCATTTTTTTTCTTTTAAACTTTTATTTTTTTTTCTATTATAGCTATATTATACATATTAGTTTCTTTCGCATGAATTTTGTTTTTAAGATGCTTATATTGTATTTATGTTGCACATATACTACTTCCTCATTTTCGCCTACTTACGATGTCTCTTAGTTTTTTAAATAGGGTGGCGTCCGACAATTCTCTTCTGAGTGCCAACTTACTATAGCATCACTTACTAAAAAGTTCCAAATTGGGCATTTAAATGCACAAGAACTAGAAGACGGTGAGAATTGCAAGCACTGTGTTAGGCTAGATGAGTAGGTGTGGTAAAAACATCAAGAATAGGAAATAGCGATGAGACTAGTATCAGAAACGATATTGGACCAATCTTTGAATGGAAAGAGCAAGACTAGCGTCTGGGACGGAGCGATATTGCGGCCTATAGTATTACAACAAAAAGTTATTGGGCTCAGTGGGACTCGTTGGAAATAGAAAATTGGGTTCTCAGTAGAAGATGGGAATGTTCTGATGGTAATGCAGTTGATTGTGCCCAAGTATAAAGTACAGGAGGTACTTGAAGAAGTACATGGTGGGACTTCAGGGGAACATCTCGGAGTCAACATAACATTAGCAAAAGTATAATAACGGTTCTATCAGGTAAATTGTCAAGCTGATGTTGAAAGTTGGTGTCGAAAATCTAACATATGTGCAGCGAGCAAAGAACCACAGGGACGAACTAAGGGAGCAATGAAGCAATATAACGTTGGCGCTCCATTTGAACGAAGCTGGACCGTTTCCTCAGTCTAAACGAGGGAACTGATACGTGTTGGCTGTAATCGACTACTTCAGCAAATGGCTGGAAGTATACGCCATTCCGAATCAAGATGCTACTACAGTGGCAGGAGTGATTGTTGAAAATTGGATAAGTCGATACAGGGTGTTGTGGTACACCCTGTCCCAAAAAATCATTTCGACCAAAAAAGCGTTTATTGATCCCGATATTTCGAAATTAAGTTTTTGTAAACACGTAAATAATTATTTAAATTTATTAACATATTTCGAAATATAAACAATTTTAAAATATCTTATTAAAATTATTATTTTGCTTCGACATAAATTTTTTTATGTCGAAATACACTAAAAATTGTATACTAACTAATTTTAGTATTGCAAAATATAAATTCATTTTTTCATACGAAATAATAAAAAAACTGCACACGCGTAATTTTTTTTCAAGCAATTATTTTTCTTCAAAAAATAATTAATTTTCGTCTATTCCGCAAAAATTACTAATATCGGTCAAAGTACGATGAACTTAAAGTACTTTGACAAATTTTTATTGTAAAATTTTCTTATCGATTTGATATCGATTATCAGTTAGTAAGTTTTGATTTCCCGACGGCCGGGTGGAAGGAAAGTTTTTTGGTCGGAACCAATTTTTGTTTTTAAGTCGGTTATTTAAGAGTTAAAAAAGGAAAAAGAATTTGTGAATTCTAAAAGAAGAAAGTTTTTGTTAAGTTGAACGGAAGTTCCGAAAAAGTATTTCGAGAATTATTTAAGAGTTAAAAAAGGAAAAATAATTTGTGAATTCTAAAAGAAGAAAGTTTCTGTTAAGTTTAACGGAAGTTCCGAAAAAGTATTTCGAGAATTATTTAAGAGTTAAAAAAGGAAAAAGAATTTGTTAATTCTAAAAGAAGAAAGTTTTTGTTAAGTTTAACGGAAGTTCCGAAAAAGTATTTCGAGAATTATTTAAGAGTTAAAAAAGGAAAAAGAATTTGTGAATTCTAAAAGAAGAAAGTGTTTATTAAGTTTAACGGAAGTTCCGAAAAAGTATTTCGAGAATTATTTAAGAGTTAAAAAAGGAAAAAGAATTTGTGAATTCTAAAAGAAGAAAGTTTCTGTTAAGTTTAACGGAAGTTCCGAAAAAGTATTTCGAGAATTATTTAAGAGTTAAAAAAGAAAAAATAATTTGTGAATTCTAAAAGAAGGAAGTTTCTGTTAAGTTTAACGGAAGTTCCGAAAAAGTATTTCGAGAATTATTTAAGAGTTAAAAAAAGGAAAAATAATTTGTGAATTCTAAAAGAAGAAAGTTTCTGTTAAGTTTAACGGAAGTTCCGAAAAAGTATCTCGAGAATTATTTAAGAGTTAAAAAAGGAAAAAGAATTTGTGAATTCTAAAAGAAGAAAGTGTTTGTTAAGTTTAACGGAAGTTCCGAAAAAGTATTTCGAGAATTATTTAAGAGTTAAAAAAGGAAAAATAATTTGTGAATTCTAAAAGAAGAAGTTTCTGTTAAGTTTAATGGAAGTTCCGAGAAAGTATTTCGAGAATTATTTAAGAGTTAAAAAAGGAAAAATAATTTGTAAATTTTAAAAGAAGAAAGTTTTTGTGAGGAATTTGACTAATAAAAGTATAAGAAATTTGTTCAATTTAAAGGAAAATGTTTTTATTTCAAAAGGGGAACAAGGGGTAAGCGTTTTAAGTTACATTTCTCTAAATTTATATCAATTTCCGAGATTTCCGACCCCCGGAGACAAAAACTCCGTATAAATTAAAAGTTCCCCGGAGTCGTCCTGGAAAGGATCAGGTCGTCACATTAGCTACACAACATCTGGCGCAGCCGGTAGGATCTGAGTTGCTAAGCATTAAAAATCTCAGATCCCCGAATCTAAAAATAAGACAGTTGTGGCAAATCGACGAATGATTCAACCAGATTTGACTCCAGAAACAAATAACGAGGTACACGAATTGACTTTTGAGGAGCAAATAAACGAGTTCTCCTTCGACAACACCAGTCCAGTTTTTGCCTCACCATCCGTGCAAGAAACAGGACGAACACGAAACGGGCGTATATTTTCACGATCGACACCAAAATCTCCAACCAACCTCGATTTCCCAGGGAATTTAAGCCCTAGGAAGCAACTCTTACGAAAACAACTAGATTTTAAGGCAGATATACTTTTATGTAGTGAACCTGAAATAAAAGAAAATAAAATGTCTGTAGATTGTAATAAAGTGTCTCAATTTGTTTTTAATTCCATCCCTTTATTTCACGCGGAACTCGGATCAAATTTAGCGTCGGAATTGAAAGTTTTTGCTAAGTGCTGTCAAATCATCCATGATATACTTAGTAAGGACGAACAACCCATACTCGTCTCTTTACTACCCACACGATTTCGTGGACGTACCTCATCCCTTTTAGATAACATATCTGTAACCAATTTAACAACCTTTTTAGATACTTTAATTTCGAAATTAGTTTCCAGAAGACCTTACGCCACCTTGATACATGAATTGCAGAATTCAAAACAATTGCCTGGCGAAACTCTTACAGGTTTCGCGGGGCGCATGAAATCGCTTTTAAAAGAATGCATCAATCAGGCTATTCAGAGGCATCCAAACCATTATGCTTCTGTAATAAAAGACTTAGAAGATACCGCAATGTTCACTTTCCAAGCAGGAATACTGAACTCAAATCACAGACTTTTCTTCCTACACGAAAAGCACGAAGATTTCGATGGACTGGCAAGTAAAGCGGAATTTCTTGAATCAGCGGAAAGACAATTTACTCTAAATACTCCAAATCTGTTGAATCCTCTCACACCAACAATGTCGCAAATGTTCTACCCCCAAACAGAGGAACAAAACGTAACCAAGTGACAATTACAATAGTAACCACGACTACAACAATAACGTCCATTAGAACTACACTCGGACCAAGGGCGGAACTTCGAGTCAACGGTATTCCAGGGAATACATAAAACTAGAACAACACCCCTGCATCCGCAATCTGATGAAATGGTGGAAAGAATCAACCGAACCCTGCAGAAGCACTTGTCAAAGATTGTAAACAGTGAATGGCACATACACATTCCATTATTCTTAATGGCATACAGAACTGCAGACCACGACAGCACAAAATATACCCCTTCAGAAATATTGTATGGACGAAATATACGCCTTCCTGTAGACATAATGTTTGGTAGAGCCAAGGATGATAAAATGGAAGTTAGTGACTACACCATACATCATCTAACAAGGGATCGGATAAAGATTGTTAGCGATGGGATGAAAATAAGGTACGACATTGCTACGAGCAGCTGTGGATTCCATGATGGTGATTTGGTATGGCTCTACAATCCACAACGAAAAAAAGGAACGTCGCCTAAGTTCATGCCAAAATGGGAAGGTCCATATACCGTCATAAAAAGGAGAAATGACGTCGTATACCGCATTCGAAGATCCTCAATGGCAAAAATGAAAGTGGTTCATTTAAATCGATTAGTGAAGTTTCACGGCACGAATCTAGAAGATTCTGTTCGGGACGATCAGATTTAAGAAGGGGGTAGTGCACTAAATATCACGAACATACACTAAATGCACATAAATAAAAAGTGTTATCATTCAATTACATTCAAACCAGATGGGTAGCACGCAACAATATGCTATTTCACGGTTTGTTACGGTTACGTCATTATTCGTTATAAGTAATAACACTTTTTTTTCTTATTTAATACCTGAGGTCACGAGAAATCTGGCGATGAAAAATGGGATCCTGAATGAAAAAAGTTTAAGAACCGATGACTAGCGCCGTGCTTTTCAAACCATGTTCCGCGGAACACTTGTGTTCCGTGAAGCCACTTCAAGTGTTCCGCGAAAAAATCAAATACGCAAATAAAATTGTTTCAAAAAAAAAAAACAATACAATGTAAAATATTTTTTGGATGGTATTGTGGTATTGTAATCAGCAAACGCGGTTTTATATTATATCTACCAAACAAAAAACTATAATTTTCATTCGCGTTTGCTGAGTACAATCCCATACAAAAACTATTTTACATTGTATTGATTTTCATTTGCAATCACTCGTTCTATATAAAACTAAATTTTTCATAGCAATTAGGTGTGTATTCTTTAGTTTTACAATACCAGAGATATTATGTGTTGTGTGTATTAATTTTACGATACCAATAATTCCTATCAAAAATTTGGTTTTATATGGAACGAACTGTGTCCATTCGCGCATGGATGTACCTGTGCAATTCAAATTTGAATTCTGAGCAGTCAATGTTTGTTCCTGTGATTTCTAGTATTCGTATCGATTCTTTATAATTAAAAAAATTTATCCAAGTCTGAAGAACATATTATCATTAACTTTATATTTTTCATAAATAGTTATTATTAAATGTAATGGATAATTTCGTCATAAAAAAATCTCGTCTTGATGACAATGCTACTGCTAGCACTAGTAGAATTAAAGACGACGCAGAAAAAATAAAAATTGTGAAATCAACTCAAAATGTCAATCGCTTGTACGACGAAGAATACTTAAAATTTGGATTTACCTGGACCGGAAATACAGATTGTCCAACCCCTCTCTGCATTGTATGCGGAAAAAAACTTGCAAATAGCGCGATGGCGCCCGCTAAATTAAATCGTCATTTTTTAAGTGAACATAAAAATCTTGCATAAAAAAATAAAGAATACTTCAAAAGGCTTTTGGAAATGCAAGATAACCAAAAAAGACAATTTGAAAAAACAGTGAAAGTAAGTGATAAAGCTCAACTTGCGTCGTATAAAATTGCTGAGTTAGTAGCATTAAAATTAAAGCCACACACAATAGCAGAATCTCTCATTTTACCTGCCTGCTGCGAAATAGTGACAATTATGTTTGGGGAAGAAGCAAAGAAGGAAATTTTAAAGATTCCGGTGTCGGATAACACAATTAACAGAAGAATTAATGACATGTCCTGCTACATTGAAAGAATAGTCGCAGGTGAACTTGTTAATAATGCCTTTGCATTACAAATAGACGAATCAACTGATATAAGTGGCAAGGCGCAGCTCTTAGGCTTTGTACGGTTTATTTATGGACAGCAAATAATAAATCAATTTTTATGCTGCAAAGAACTTTTGGGGCGTACAACTGGTCATGACTTATTTGACGCGTTAACATCATATTTGAATACGTTAAAATTATCATGGGATCAATGTGTCGGTATTTGCACCGACGGAGCAGCATCTCTGATGGGATCAGTCAGAGGATTTGTGACTTTAGTGAAAACAATCAATCCAAATATAATATTTCTATATATATATATATATAATATTTAAACTAAACGAAGTCTTGGATCAAGTTGTTTCCATGGTTAATTTTATTAAAATGAGACCGATGAAAAGGCGAATTTTCAAACAACTTTGTTCATCAATGGACGCATACTACGAATGTTTACTTCTTCATACAGAAGTGAGGTGGTTGTCACGTGGAAAGGCTTTAAATCGTGTGTTGCAATTAAGAAATGAATTGCTGGTTTTTTTTGAAACTGAAAAACACGAAACTTTTGTGAAATATCTAAAAAATGATAATTGGTGCAATAATTTGGCTTATTTAGCTGATATTTTTTCTTACTTTAATACTGTTAATACAAGTATGCAAGGAAACAACGAAAACATTCTTACTTCGACTGACAAATTATGTGCGATGAAAAAGAAACTTTTATTATGGAAAAGACACATCAGAGAATCAAACACAGAAATGTTCCCTTCTGTGCAGGATACAAACGTGGAATTAATATCTTTAATAATCGAACATTTAACAACAATAGAAGAAAATTTTTAAAAATATTTACCATTGTTAAAAACTGAACAATTTGATTGGATAAGAAATCCGTTTGTTTCATCCGATTTCTCCAGTTTTACTGTGAATGAAGAAGAGGAACTGACGTCGCTCTCTTCAGACCGTGGATTAAAATTAAAGTTCATTGAAAATACTCCTGAAAAGTTCTGGATCTCTGTTAAAGATAAATACCCGGCTGTAGCAAAAAGAGCACTAAACACATTATTATTATTTTCCACGTCATACCTTTGCGAAGCAGGATTTTCAACGATGGCTAATATTAAAACAAAGAAACGCGAAAGAATGGGAAATTTAGAAGAGATGCGAGTGGCTTTGTCATTCATTCGTCCCAATATTGCTGAAATCTGCAAAGATCACCAAGCTCATGTATCACATTAGATTCGAGAAATGTTTTTTTAAGTATTGTACTTTTAAATGATTTTTAAATAAAAATATTTGCATCAATCAACATCAGAATTTTATTCTTTTATCAAAATAACACTTTGAAAAATGGAGTTTTGATTTCCAAAGGAGGCAACCCCTGCTTTAAACCATATGACTTATGTTTTGTTATAAGTGTTCCACGCAAAAAAATATCAGAGTTTAGTGTTCCCCGACTGCAAAAAGATTGGGAACCAATGGACTAGGGAATAGGACATTAGTAATGAATTCAAGAGAAAAGAAAAGCAATGCTGGACTGCTGCAAGGGAGTGGAACGAGCCCTATGCGTATATATGTAGGGAAAAAATAGAAAATTTTAATAACATGTTAAGGCATTAGTAGTGTTCAGTTCGAAGAATTTTTATTGCTTGCTAATTTGTTTATTGCAATTTGTATTCAATTTAAAGTAGATTGTATTTCACTTCATTTCTCTTATAAATCAAGCTCATTGTTTTGCCAAATAATATTAAATAAAATTCCTACATATACCAAGTGGACTTAGAAGTTCGTATCGTTTTAAAGAAAAACACATTTTTTTAACAAAACTCGATTTTATTGTTCAAAATAGTTGCCATCGAGGGCGATACACCGATTATAGCGATCTTCCAACTTTTCGATACCATTTTTGTAATACGATTTGTCTTTTGCTTGAAAATAGGCCTTAGTTGCGCCGATTACCTCTTCATCGGTGCTAAATTTCTTTCCAGCAAGCAATCTCTTGAGGTCTGAGAACAGGAAAAAGTCGCTGGGGTTCAGATCTGGAGAATACGGTGGATGCGGAAGCAATTCGAAGCCCAATTCATGCAATTTTGATATCGTTTTAATTGATTTGTGACACGGTGCATTGTCTTGATGAAACAACACTTTTTTCTTTTTCAAATGGGGTCGTTTTTCCGTGATTTCGTCCTTCAAACGCTCCAATAACGCTTTATAAAAGTCGCTGTTGATGGTTTTTCCCTTTTCAAGATAGTCAATGAAAATTATTCCATGTACATCACAAAATATGAACGCCATAACTTTGGCAGCTGACTGTTGCGTCTTTCCACGCTTTGGATTCGGTTCATCCCGTGCAGTCCACTCGGCTGACTGTCGTTTGGACTCAGGTGTGAAATGATGGAGACATGTTTCATCCATTGTCACATATCGACGCAAAAAATCGGGTTTACTACGATTGAAGAGCTCCAAACACTGCTCAGAGTCATCAATTCGTTTTTGGTTTTGGTCGATTATGAACTCGCGCGGCACCACTTTACACAGCTTTCGCATACCCAAACATTCATGAACGATATGTCCAACACGTTCCTTTGATATCTTGAATTTCAGCTATCTCGAACAACTTCAGTTTACGGTCATCCAAAATTATTTTGTGGATTTTTTTGATGTTTTCGTCCGTAACAGCCTGGACGTCCACTGCGTTCATCGTCTTCAGTGCTCATATGGCCTGTACGGAACTTAACAAACGACTTACGAATGGTTGCTTCGCCTGGCGCAGAGTCCGGATAACACTCATTAAGTTACTTTTTGGTATCAGCAACATTTTCTTTCATCAAAAAACAGTGTTTCATTAACACACGAAATTCCTTTTTATCCATTTTCTTCAAAATAACTAAAGTTGCTTCACTGCAGCTGTCAAATTTATACACCTATCTTTTGAAGGTTGGTACTAACGAAAAATGATATGGATTTAATTCTAGTGGCGCCCTCTCATAGAAATGATACGAACTTTTCAGCCCACCTATTATACTGGGTGGGCCAAAATTCACCATGGGGCTTAAAAATTTAATAACTTTTTGTTTATATATTTTTTTTATTTTTTTTTTTTCGGATTATAAAATATACAAAATGGAAATTTTTAAGTATGGAAAATAATGTCACTTAAATGACCCCCGTTTTCAGCTTCGCAATGATGGGCTCGTTTTACAGCATTTTCCATAACATCTTTCAAAATTTGTGGCTGTAGCGCTCGAATTTCTGCGAACGCGCTGGCCAATTAATTTCCGAATTTCTGGAAATTATTCGAAAACGGGTCATTTAAGTGACATTATTTTCCATACTTAATTAATTTCCATTTTGTATATTTTATAATCCGAAAAAAAAAAAATAAAAAAAATATATAAACGAAAGTTATTAAATTTTTAAACCCCATGGTGAATTTTGGGCCACCCTGTATATTATACGAGAAAATTACATGAATTCGAAGACAACATTAATATAATATACCAATTTCCGTGTGATCTCCTTTATTCTGTCATGAATAAAGATTTCCAAGTTGTTAAATCCAACATGATAAATAAAATAAAAGATTTTGAACAAATTTGCAATGACTTAAGGTTGACTACAAACCATCGGAAGAACTGGTATCGCTAAGAACCCAATGCGATACATGTGAAACCTAGCGGTCACCACCAATGTTCCCTCTAAGCTGGGCGCGCGGGCGGCCGCCCAGGTATAAATTGGCATTACCCCAGTCATTATTTTTATTTGCCCACTAAAAATATTGCAAAAACTTCTTTTTCGCGAAAATAGTTTGAAAATTTGTCACCATTTTCATTGCGAAAGCGCCCACATTTTATAAATACCTGTAGATTTCCAGACTGAAGTCATGTTTATGGTTGCTGGCTTGTTTCCTTTTATATGCCGTAGTTAGTAACATTGAAATTAAATACCAAGTGGCACTTCTTTTGATTGTTTTTTTTTTGTTAAATTTTGTCCGACTTATTTTAAATTTAAAACGGTTGCCCACATTGTCCCTTATACTGCCCATCGATTTTAAAAATTAGAGGGAACGTTGGTCACCACCATAACCTAACCTAATCTCGACTAAATCACGTCTTATAGAGAAAAAAACCTTTCCGGTGGTTTTTATGACGCACATGATCGTCCATCAGAGCAAACCATCCGTCGAAATGTGAATAGAATTCGTACCACACACTCTCTGCATAATTCAATAACACCAACACCGGAATGTGCATACGGAAACAAATATTGCTGTTGTAAAGCAAAGTGTACAAGTGGATCCAAATTTATCGATTTGTCCTCAGCCACAGCAATTGGAACTCAGCCCGTCCGGTCTATCCGTCTCGGTCGATGTAGTTAGTGTAGGAATAAAAGCTACAAGAACATCGTTTACGTCGTTCACTCGCTGATTGAACTCTAGAAAAGTTGCAAGCTGACCCAATTTTTTATCGTAAAATTTTGTTCAGTGACATGGCGCATTTGTTGCTTAATGAGTTTGTTAATAAACAAAATTATCGCTTCTGGGCTGAGAACAATCCAGAAAAGACTCTAGAAGTCCCGTTAAATTGAGAAAAAAGCACTGTTTGGTGCGGTTAATATGCTGGTGGCATTATTGATCTCTATTTCTTTAAAAATGAGGCAGGAGCTCGCGTTATGAGCAATGGAGATCGTTACCCGATATCAACAGGATGGTCCTACGTGCCATAGAGTGACACAAAACATCGATTTATACATGTCACGATTTGGTGATAATGTGATTTCGAGAAATAGCCCTGTAAATTCGCCTTCAAGTTCGTGTGACCTGACACCCTTCAATTATTTCCTATGGGTTTACGTAGTCACTGGTTTATGCTGTTAAATCAGCAACTGACTGCTTGGGAGCCAACATTGTTCGTGTTATTCGTGACATATGGCTGACATTTCTCGAAAAAAGTGATCTAAAATTTGACTGGCAGAATACGCTCCGTCAAGAACAGTGGCGGTGACGATATGCTCGAAGTCATTTCTAAATATTTATGCCATGAATTGGTTTTTCAAAAGTTAACTTTCTGTGCTATTTTTCTAAATTTAAATCTTTATCAGGCTCAAAACAAATATCGTTTAGAAACGAATTTTATGATTTAGAGAAAAAAGAGTTTTGCTTTGTTGTACATTTTTTTACTACTTTACTTTATCTGTTATCTTTGATTGAAATATTTTTCTTACCGACACATTCCAACAGATATCGAAAAAAATATAATTTTTTTTATTGGTATTTTTATGTTAATCAAAATTTTAAACTTAATCTGATTCACTTTCACTATCTGATTGAAAATCACCAACATCTACACTAAATTTATATTCTTGATCGCAACCTAAATATGAATCACTCATAAAATATAATGTATACTCATGATGTCCAGGACTTGGTGCAACAAAATCTAATTTAACTTTAGCTTTTTGTTGTAATGTCAAACGTTTAATTGATAATAATGAATTTGATTTTGGATCACCAATTACGACCCACCAGCCTTCTTCACGTTTCTAGAAAAAAAAATCACCAAACCAAATTTATTTTAAACAATTACTTATATATTGTATTAAAGTAAATATTAACCTGTGGGAAAAATGGTGCTATAACTGGACCAGTTACTTCATCTTCACGTTCCAATTGAACAACAACATTAATTGTTGATCCCGAATGTATTCTATCTCTGTCCACAACTTCAAAATTCATTTCAATATTTGGATATCGATTACAGAATCTAGCAACATCAGCCATTTGTGCATCAGAAAGTTGTAAAAGTTTGATACGATCATCATCTTCAAGTTCCATTATATCGAAAACAGTTTCAATACGCTTTAAAATATTAAAAATATTAAATATGAATTAAAAAACAATAGAAAATGAATTGATTTTACCTTTTCGGTACAACGTTTAACTATATCAATTGTGAAATGAGGTAACTGTTTTAGATATGAATCTTTACTCCACATAGCTTGTGTAACCATTTGTGCCAATTCCATAGCTGCTACAGCTGGAGAAAGCCAACCATTTGAACTGAGAACATCAACACAAGCTTGAATAAGACGAATTGCTTTGCCCAATATTATTTCGGTATCTCCTTGTAATTCTGGACCTAGTTGAAGACGTGAAAGATGTGCTTGCAGCAATAGATTTGTTTTAATATGTGGATCATTATATCTAAATGATATAAAACAGTATAGTAAAATGAATAAGATAATAAATACAATTTTTTGAAACCTACTTTGGTGCTGTTTCATTTGGTCCAGTCAATTTATTTGGTAATCTTTGAGCAAGACTACGCAAAATACTTTCTTCATGATGTCTTACAACGATATCTTCATATTCAGCTGCTGATGATATAATCTCCAATAAACCACGAATTTTTGTTTTATTGTTAAGAGACAAACTGAATAATTCTATATAAAAAAATTAAAAGATTAATTTTCAAATTCAATTAAGAAATGCATTGAAAGAATGCACTGTCTGGCACTGTGACTGACATGTAAATGAGTCTTCCGACACATTCGGCGATTTGGACAAGATGGTTAGATGATATGAGAAAAATGAAATGTAATTTAAGCACTCAACATTAGTGTTCCTAGTGAAGGTTAAGTCGAAGAACGTATTACCAAGAGTGGTTGTTTCTCTTGGCCTAGTCGCATATCCTAAATGAAATACCTCCTTCATGACTGCGAAATATCGATATTAAATAGTCCGCATAACATGATGGGCACGTTTGAATCGACAGGGACGAATGGATATGTCATGTCACTCGACATATAAGACACCACAGACATGATACAGTAAAATAGTTATGTCTCGTAGCGTTCGCTGCATATTCTACTCCGTTCAGACACGCGCATAGCGAGCATTTATTGGGTTTCTTGATTCGCTCTATCGGTTTGAACAGGTTTCCCTAATTTCGACTCGAGTGTTGTAGACAAAAGTTTTTTGGTAAATTATTCAAATTGGAATTTTTCTATGCACAGCGGAGAAACTCAATGCGAATCGTTCTAGTTCTCTTTCAGCTGTGGATTACATCCCTTGGATACATCCTTACATAAACAAAGCTTTATACTTGATTTGATCACCCCTTTGTTAGCCCTTGATTGTACCTTGACCACACTACTTACTACCGCATTTGACCGCTTCTTCACCAACTCTTGATCACTCCCAAATCAATTGGTCGCACCTTTGTCCAACCTCTTGATGATACCTTAACCACACCTTTAAACCACCTTCTTTGGCCGCCTCCCCCTCTTCAAAATTCCATTGACCGCTCCCTTGACCAACCACTTGACCATATCCTTGACCACCCTTTTGACCACTCCTTGAACACATCCTCAACCAAGAAAGATTCAAAGATATTCCCAATTTGTTATCCCTTTCGAAAAATACGATTTGTCTAACCCCTTAAAATAGACATTTATGTTATCGATGACTTCCGAATTTGATGCAAATCTCCTAAAACAGGAATCCATTCACTGATCGATACTGAATAAGTGTCTGTGCCAGTACAACTGGAATTTTGCATTTCCACACCACAGAGAGAGTTTTAGAAAGCGCCTGTTCAAATTACCAACAAAATGCGGAACAACAAAATGTTGCTTTTTCAGATCAAAATACTCATGTGAGAAACGAACAATGCCATTTGTAAATTACATATTTGCTTTCTACAATTTTATACTCCATCCGTTATCCAAAAAATTTTAATATGATTACGTACATATTTCTTTCTGCCCTTCTATCTTTCTGTCTGTCCTATCGTGAAGCAAGAAAACTGTTGTAATGGAACCTTAACAAATGATTAAAACGTGGAGAAAATTTATTGACAAGCAAACCGAATGTCGGAAGAATAGCTAAAAGGGACTTGAAAGCAGATTTCGGAAAACGTCATTTTCGTTATGAAATATGTATCGACGACGACAACCTGAGACAATGTTATCCAGATTTTCATTACCTACTCGATTTGGCGCTGCAGTAAATACAAATTCTGGTACATTTTATAAAGAGGTCGCAAAATGTTCACCAATGTTATAGAGGTTTTCATGGGAATTTTTTTTTTACTGAAGAATAAATAGTTCTATCTCTCACTCTGTTGTTGGAATAGATTCAATATTTGTATTTTTAACATATATGTATGTCGCTCACGATTACGATGTTCACTAAAATTGTAGAAATTTCCATGTTCGGAATAATTTCGACAGTGATTTCTAAACTAATATTCCTAGAATGCTGTCTTAGGACGGGTAATTCCCTTGTAAATATATATTCTGTCTGACCTAACCAAAAAACATATGGGTTTTGTAGGCAAAGAAAAATAAATACATGAAGAACTGAGCCTGGATTTGATCCAGGGTCTCATCAGCTTCTAGAAACGAGGTCTTTACCGACTTGACCATTCAACACTGTGTTTATCGATCTGCCTTTTCTAACTAAACATTATTCAAACAATACAACTGTTATTCGAAATATAACAACTATTCTATAACCTTTCAATTGCTATGCCAATCATTTGTATTAACAACTATTATGAAACTAATACTCCTACAGTTTCAAACTAACTTAAGGAAAATATTTTGTATTCCTTGCAAGGATGTAAGCTCTGTGCAATGTATTTCTTATAATTTATAATTATTTTAAAATTACCAATTGTTGTATAATTAATGTAATAATAAGCAGCAATCATTCCAAGATTAAGAGGTAAAGTATCCATATCATCTTCAACACTTATACATTTAGATTGTTCCAAATCTGACAGGGTATTCTCCACCAATTCAGAAAGATGATCTGATAAATGCCTATAAAAAAAAAAACAATTATAAAATTATTTTTATAATTATAATCATATTTCTACCTATGTGTGACACCTTGTAAATTATAATAATTCGGATTTTGTGTTAAACGTCTATAAAGGAATGTCCATGTTAGATAATCGACAGCATCTTGTTTATTCTCAATAGTTTTTGTAACAACTTCAGCATTAAAATGATCATGTAATCGATGATCTAAATGACTTTCGATTGGTAAAGGTTCATTAAGAAATTTCTTAAAGAAATCTTTTTTTGATGTTTGACACAATAAAACACATTTAGCATCAATATCATCGATTGGTCGATTAGCTCGACCAACCATTTGTAATACATCGGTTATTGGATAATCTTCATATGAATGATTTTTACCATTATAAAATTGTGTATCCATTATGATTATAAGATGTGATGATATATTTAAACCCCAACATAAATCACGTGTTACAACAGCAATTTGTACTGCACCAGAATCAAATAATTGTTCAACTAAACGATGATCAGATACTGTAAGACCTTCATGTATATAAGCTACACCTTGTGATAGAGTTTCTTTTAATGTTTTATCAGTCATACGATCTAAAAATGGTTTAATATCATCATCTTCAGCATGGAAAAAACGATTCGGTTGTAGTTCAGATGCACAATATGTTAATATATCGATTGCTGTTATACGGGATTGTTTTCTTGATGATACAAAAATTATGACCGGTTTATGTGGACTATATTTAACGATAGCATTATAAACTGGTTTCGACATTGCTGCTATTCGTGATGCATTATGTGTTATATTTAAACCTTGTACATGTAATTCAAGTGGTATTGGACGTACACTAGGATGAAAATTAAATGTTGTATTTGTATTACATCCAAGCCATTGGGCAACATCTCTAGCATCTAATAAAGATGATGATAATGCAATAATACGTATTTGTTTTTCAATTTGTGATGAAATATAACGCATTCTTGAACAAACAATTTCTAAAACTGGTCCATCTTCACCACCGACTAATTGTAATTCATCAACAATAAATAATTGAACATTTTGTACATTTTTTCTTTGTTTCCAACGTCTTGATAAAACATCCCATTTATCAGCTGTTGTTACAATTATTTGTCCTTTTGCTAACAGTTTTAAATCTGTACCTGTTTCACCAGTTAATTTAACAACTTTAATACCTAAATGACCAAATTTATTATGCCAATCCGTAAATGCTAAATCTGATAATTGATCTTTTGATACTAAATAAACACATCTACCATCAGAGTTTTGTGAAAATAATCTCATTATAGCAAATTCAGCTATTGTCATTTTACCAGAACCAGTTGGTGCACCAATAAATACATTATCATCACTATTATAAACTGCATTAAATACTTGTGTTTGAATTGGATTAAATTGTGGATATTTATCAATATAGAATAATTCAAATTTTGAATTACGTAAAGCTGTTATTGGTAATGGTTGTAAATCTAATAATTCAGTTGATGGCATATTTTTTTCGGGTAAAATTAAATGACGAAATGATACTGGTAATTGGGTTTCAGCACCAATCCAACGATCTGAAACAATTCTTAAGAAATAATGTGGTGGTAATGGTTCAAAAACGGGTACAAAAAACTTTATTAAATGTTCATCATTTGCATATTTTTCTTTTAGTAAAAAGAATTCATTATGTAATATCACTTCGGAATCGACATCTTCAATTAATATCCAAAAACCTTCAGATTGTCCATGAACTTTTTCATCCCATTGAAAATCTGGTGTTATAGTTAGTTCAACTCTTAATGTTGATCTTGTTATCGGTTGAATATGTGTAGATAATTCTAATTTTGGAAATTGATGTATAAATTTATGTATTGTTTTACTCAATTTCGGTACACGTATTAATTCACCAATTTCATTTGGTTCTAAATCATATAAACGTTCCCATGGGAAATTTTTTTTTTCAATTTTTTTCGCAATTTCTTCTGGCATCTTTTTAAATTGTCTTAATGGTGACATCGATTGCCACATTCGGCGATCAATCATTTTACATAATGTTAAAGCTTTATCAGATAATTGTGACCAGCCACGATGTAATACAATTTCAAATATTGCTCGTAATAGACGTGATGCTGATTGTGTTACAAAAACCATATCTGACATTAATGCAAAACCTTCCAATTTTAATTGTGATATATAAGCTTGTAATAATACATTAACTTTAGCACTTGGTTCTTCAATAGATTCTTTAATTGGTATTGGAACACGTTCCATTAATTTTTGTAATTCCAATTTTTCTTCTTCACGAACTGTTATATTACGAAATTCTGATGATAGAGAAAATACACGAAACAATTCAATTTCACTTAATGTCGGTTTTAGTAATTGATTATATGTCATCATTGTATCATGCGTACAATAATAATGTGAAGCGATTCTACCCAATTCAGTTACCTGAAAGGAAAAAAAAAAGAAAATGATATATGAAATTTGAAAATTAATTCATATTTAAAATTATTTTACTTGAAAATGTCCACTTTTACGATCATACTTGACCAAATTACTTCTGTCCAAATGTAAAGCTGCTGTATGTACTAAATCGGCTCTATGAAGTTCTAATAAAGGATCTTCTTTGATTTTATCATGAGATATTCCATATAAAGTTGGTTGTCTTAACATACGAATATATAAATATGTATATCCTAACCAACTAACAGCATCTTTAACATTTTGAACAGTTCCCAAAACAATTTCAGCATTTAACATATCCGGCATTTTTAGAACGAATTGTGATTCAATCGGTAATTGTTGATTTAACAATGATAAATAATATTGCAGTTCACTATGATTTGTTATCAAAATACCTTCACCTTTAGTATCATATTGTGGACGACCAGCACGACCTAACATTTGTAATACATCCAAAGCACTTAATTCAACCCATCTACCCTTTTCCGGATTATAAACTTGTGTTCCTTTTATAATAACAGTATGAGCTGGAAGATTAACACCCCATGCGAGTGTAGCAGTTGATACCAACACTTGAATATGACGATCTGCAAAAAGATCTTCGACTAGTGTACGATCTACACGTGTCATACCAGCATGATGTATAGCAAATCCATATGGTAATAATTCTTTTAATTCATTATTTTTGACTTGTTCAGCTTCTGTACGTAAAACTTCCATACTGGCAGAACCTTCTCTCAGAAAACTACCTAGAGTATCTTTTTCAAGGCACATGTCACGTATTGCTCTTGCTGTTTTTCCAGTTTCTTTACGAGAATGTACAAATACTAAAACTTGATTACGACCAGCATGTTCCATCGTTTTCTCATAGACAATTTCATTCATCACTTGAAAACGTTTTAATGCTTTCTTTTCAGTAACACCAATATATTGTTGTTCGAGTGCAACTGGACGAAAACTATTATCAAAATAGAATAAACCTTTATCAGGTTTAACACGTAAAAATGTTGCAACATCTTGATAATTTGGTAATGTTGCCGATAAACCTACAAGACGTACATCTTCTTGTGTTGTTTCTATACTACGTATCGTTCTTGCAACAAGTGCTTCTAAAACAGGACCTCTTTCATCATGTAATAAATGAATTTCATCAATAATAACTAATCTGACAAGTGATGTAAATGTTTTTTCACCACCTTTTCGTGTAATAATATCCCATTTCTCTGGTGTACAAACAATTACTTGTGTTGCAGCAATTTGTTCTCTAGTCAATTGATGATCTCCCGTCAATTCAGATACAATTAAATTATAACAACCTAATCGTTTACTAAAATTACCAACCATTTCTTGGACAAGAGATTTCATTGGAGCTACATAAATAATTTTAAATTCATCAGCATTTATAGTCCCATCATCATTAATATGTTTTCCAATTTCACGCATCATAGTTAATAGAGCAACATTTGTTTTACCTGCACCAGTCGGAGCACAAAGTAATAGATTTTCATCTGATTCTAAAGCGGCTTTCCACATACGACTTTGAATTCGATTAAGTGTTTTAAAACCTTCAAATACTGGTTGTACATATTTCGGAAGTTTTTCAATCGTTTGTAATTCTTCTTTTTCATCAAATGGTTTCGGTTTGAGGGCAGGTACATGAACTTCTTCGTAACCTTTTCTTTGTTTCCGAAATGAACCATCTGGTAATTGACAACGTTTATTTGCCATAAAATGTGAACCTTGCGCAAATATAAGTTCTTCTAATTCTACCACTTTTCTAACACCCATAACTTGTCCAGCAATTCCTTGACCATCTTCATCATTTTCTTCTTTACGTTTTTGATTTCTTGAAGATCCCATATAATCATCATCTTCATTTTTACCAGTATCCAATTGACGTAAAATTTTCGATAAATACGGATCATTTCTCATAACATCACGAATTTTTTGCCTTTCAGAATCAGTCTGAGCTGAAGCTAACATTGTACAATATAAAATCATTTGTCGATTTTTTTTTAATTGTTTTATAAAATCAAAACAATCATAACCCAATAATAGAACAAGTTGATTTTCACAATCTCGATCATCACCGGAATCTTTTAAAACATTCAATACTTCAGCTGCTTTTGCTTGTGATGCCATAGCATCATTATAGTATTTACTTAAACAACGTTGCAACCAATAAGCATCTATATCTAATGGATGAAGTCCTTTTTCCTTTTTAACATTTACAACATCTTCTGTATTTCCAAGCTGTTTATAATATTAATGAAAAAAAAAAAAAAAAACTCTTTTTTTTAAACATGTACTATATTCAAATGAAATTAATTACGTTTTCAGCATGTAAAGTATGATCAATTCGTGCTTCTTCACCTTCATCTTGTCCATCCTCATCACGAATTTCACCATACATATCTTCGTCACTTTCTTCTTCAGACTCCTCAAACTGAACATTGATACCATAAGTTTCATCGATTTGTTCATCATTACCGACACCCAAAGCAGTTATAGCATCAGATCCAAAATCTGTAATCTTTTTTCCCAGATTTACTAATAATGCGAACCTAAGGAAAATATTAATAAATTGTATTATTTGTTTATTTGAGATGCTAGGAATTTTAGAGTTTTACGAAATTAACTCTAAGTTCTATATTAAATTAGAGTTAATGTTAACATTTATCGATAAATTGTAGTTTTTAAGGTTCGACCACAAGAAAATAATATGAAGCAAATAAATAAGATACGTAGGCTGCTATTTATATTTCGGGATTGGGCAACCCTAGTGCTGCCATTGGGCAACTACCATCTCTATCGTAAAGTTTGGCATTTTTGACGGTATACGTAGGGTTTCTGTTCTCGATTCGACTCGACTCCAGCCCTTATTATGAATGGCAATTATCAACGATTGATAATTGATAAAATTTAACAATCGAAACAACTTTTGGTATTACGAACATGGATTGATAAAATAGTTCACCACCATTGTGACTGCAATCATTTTGACTTTTTAAAAAAAGCAATTGAGCTTTGTTCATTACTAACAACATTTTTTCTTCACCAGTAGTGTCTTCATCATAAAAATATAATTCTATTGACGACATTTTAAAGAAAACTCATTATAAAAAACTGAAAAATTTTCATCTTTTTCCTCTATGTGCAGGATTACACGCTATGTTTTTTGGGTAGAATTCTACCGCAGACATAGGTTACGGTTGGTTGGGGGTGCAGCATGAAGATCTACCTCTCGAAATGTTGGCGCAACGGAGTTTTTTACGCACACAAACAAGAGTCACTGTTTGCGTCGGTTTCGAAAAAAATTTAAAAGTCAAGCGCGCCATTCGCTTACTGACCGTCAACATGTAATCATAATCTAAAAGTACATAGGAAAAATTGTAGATCCTAACAGTTTGACGGTTTAAGTCCGAGTGATGCTGTGCTCATACATACTAATACACTCCTTGTGTAGCTTGTATAAAAGACTGTGGTATAAACATTCCACGTCTAATCGGTTTGGTAGTTTTCTACCCAAAACTTGACGGTAGATTTCTACCGCGTGTAATCCGGCACTATCAACCAAAAATTTGCGGTCGCTGGAAACAGTTGACAGCTATCAATAAAATTGACTCTGATTGACATTCGTAATACCGACGTATCAATTTAGTTGATGGCTGTCAACTATCAATTGTGAATTGACATTCATAATAGAGGCCTCCGAGTATTTGGGTAGTTATTCGGATTCGGGACTCGACTTTAATACTCGACAAATCCGAGTCCGAGATTTATAGCAAACTTAAAAAATAGTTTTTGCTTTTCAGAAATATTGGAAAACGAACAAATAATATTGATAACCTCTACAACGTACTTTCCTACATAAAACCAACTTCAACTTCTAATGAAAGAACATTTTCGATAAGTGGCAGCTTCTGTACTACAATCATAAAATAAAATTGATTGACCTATCATTAGAAAAGCGTCGTCAGGTGGCTGATATTGTTTTTGTACGTCAAATTTTAAATGGAACTATTGATGTTCCTTTACTGTTAGAAAAGATGCCGCTAAAGGCGGAATTACAATGGCAGAGCAGAGAATAAGGAAAGACAAAAAAAACTGATCGAATGCTTACTTATGCATGTCAAATCCGTAGAACTGATTACAATGTGACTTCCTTAAAATTTTGTACCACTGATCGGATTACGGAATACTACGTGCAGTTAATACAAATGCTCGTAGTTTCGATTTCTGTCTTAGCAAAATCAATTTAAAGAAACTCTTATATAATTCTAACGCTTGAAGTAAGCAATTTAAAAGTAAAAAACGGAAGTGTGCTTTTGACCACACTGTAGAAATGAAATAGAAGTTTTTTTTTTAATACATCGCCAAAGTGGTGGGAGATAGAACTATTGGGTCTTCGACAGAAATGATCCGCATAAAAACCTCCACAACTTTGCCGGACATTTCGATCGTGTACGACCGCTATATAAAAAAATTTCAAAAAATTTCAAAAATTTGTATCGACTACAGCGCCAATACGGTGGCAGATAGAACTATTTGATCTGCGACGGAAATAATCTTCATTATAACCTCCATAGTGTTGCCATACATTGTACTCGTCTAGGACGTCCACGTAATGAGATTTTTTGTAATGTGACGTTTCGTCACAGAAAATCGTGACATAATTTTTGCTAATCGCCCCCTAAGAAGTATTTCACTTCCAAAAAAAAAAAAAAAAAACAAATCGAGACTTGCTGACAAGTCTCTTAATTCCTTAGTATTTCTTAAATATTTCTACTTTAAGACAAAAAAAAAGCAATTAAATTGGATCAAATAAATGTTCGAATAGTTATACTTAGTTTTATGCTTAGAGCAGAATGCCGCGAAAACCAACGTATTCGAATGTCAAAAATCGTATTCAAATTTTATGTGAACACAATAGCGTAACCAAATATAGTGTAAATTGATTTTCTTTTCGAAAATAAATTCCCTCTTTTTCAATAAGTTTGTGAAATTAATTATATAAAATGAAATAACCATTTAAAACATATAACTTTTACCCTCAATAAGAATTTGATTATCACAAAAAAAGTAAACAAACACGAAGTGAGGTTAGAATATTTTGGTTTTCGCGTTGGTTTTCGGATTTTAACAAACTTGTTGCGGTGGCTCCGTCGTTTTCACGTCAATGTGGGTAGTCGGATAGAAAACATATGTATTTGAATTGATTTGACATTCCAATACGTTGGTTTTCGCGATAGTTTTCACGGCATTCTGCTCCACACTTTAAAGTTTAATTTTTGAAAATAAATAAATTACACCTAATTCTGTTTTTACACGGTAGATACGTTCCAGACAAAACCGTGTAAAAAAATGAAGTACATACATAGAAAAAAAAAAAGGGGGATTAGTTCCATATCCTTCAACCCTGTATAAAATAGTTCAAATAAATGATTCATACAAAAAAGAACTAAAAGATTACGGTTAATAAAAATATTTTTATGCCCTATGGTAGGTACTACCAGAGGGTATATTAGTTTTGTCACTCCATTTGTAACACATCGAAATAATCATCGTAGAAAAAACTTAATGGTATGGTTGTGTCGGGAATCAAAAGTTATATCGATTTCTACATGTCCGTCCGTCCATCCGTCCGTCCGTATACAAGATAACTCAAAAACGCTTTATCCGATTTTGATGAAATTTAGAATATGCGTTGCTTATTCCTTAACTTGGTTTCGTATTGCATTTGAGCAAAATCGATCCAGGGGGAGCAAAGTTATAAACGAAAAACCAGGGTGACCAGAAAGTTTTGTCGTTTTTTGTTTATGGTTTTTCGGATTTAATTGGAAAATTTGTTAATCAATTTTATTGAAATTAATTATGCAGGTTAACTACATAAACGGACGATATCATGTTAAATTTCAGTCAAATCAGTCCAAAGATAAAGGAAAAGGAAATAATCCTAGGAGAAAATAACCCTCTCTATAAAGTTTTTTTGATGTACTTTAAAAACTAATACACCGATTTGAATAAAGATTACAAATTAGACTTATCCTATCAGGGTCTAGGTTACCTGCAAATTGGAAGGGGAAACTAAATTATGAAGAAAAAACCTTGAAATAATGTTAGTTTTGACAGTTTTTCTATCCCATTTCTACCATAGGGCATCAAATATATGTTTCTTTAAAATTTCAATCAAATAGTTTTTTTTTAATCGTGATAAATCGAATGAAATCGTGTAAAAACGGAATCAATTTTTTTTTCTAGACCGTGTTAAATGAAAACCGTGTAAAAACAGAATTGGGTGTAATTAAAAAAAATTTAATTTCCTGGCACGACCACAACTTTCAGTTGAACATCTTGTAATGTAATAAATAATTTTAATAATAAATTTTTGTAATTTTTTTTTTTGTTAAAAAAAAACTTCAGCTATGAGAATCATTATTGAACTCCAAAATATTATTCAGATCGCTGTAAAACTTTCTTGATGGAAATGAATATTTAAATTTTGATAGTTTTAAAACAGCAGTGGAAGACTATTTTGCCACTAAAAGCGAAGACTTATTTCCAGGGTATTAGAAAAGCTGTCAGAAAGCAAACAGTTTCAACTAACGATGGAAATTATATTTCGGGGAAAATTTTAAATAAAAAGCGAAAAAAAAACATTTCGGCTTCGAAGAAAACTTTACACCCAATAATAGTATAAATAATATTCATAAGATTGCCACTCAGATTTAAAACTTGGATAATGAGATGCATAATTGAACGAATTATTCTAGAGTCGAATAACCCTGACAAAGTGAGAACGGTCCAGGAATGAAACAAGAGATGCAATCAGGTTTCTAGTACGGGAGGATTGCCTAAACTCCAGTTGAAGATTATTTTGAAGAGAAGTATTAGAATACGCAAACTAAAAAGGGTAACCAAATCTGTAATTCAAGTAGATTAGGTACAAAATAGAATAGCATCTAATTGTAGAATTGCAACAGCCACTCAACAGTAGTAGAGTAGATGAGGTAAAACTAGCACTTTTATTACTTTCAAAATTATGTTGTAAAACAAAACTGTTGAAGTATGTATAGACTGACTCTTCGGGGTACATTAGATTTTACTAGCAACGCGAATAGATTGTTTATCCCAATATACAACTACCTTTCATCTGCAACATTCCCCAACAAATTATCTATATCACGTTTCTTTTCACGATCTTTTAATTTCTCATTTTTTAAGACTGCAAGAATTTCATCAGCTGCACCACATAAAATATCCCTTGGCTGATCGCCAAGAGCCTCTTGAATAAAACTCAATAGAACTTCATATGTTTGACGTGTCTCCTGAGTTTTTGGTCGATAAACAATTCCAACCATTTCATCAATTCCTTCTGATAATAGAGTGGCACCTTTCATTCTATCAAAATCATATTGAGCCTCATCTCTTTTCTGACGTCTATAATATAAATAAATAGGAAATATAAAATTAATCTTCAGATTAAATAAATTTTTGTTTTTTAAATTTTTCTATTACTTCGCCTTTCGTTCTTCAGTTTTTTCTGGTTTTGATCTTTGATATCTATCACCCATTCGCGTCCCTTCAAGTTTTCCAACCAAAGAAACAACTTCGCCGGTTGCTTCATCTCGTCGAGGTCTTTCTATTAAACGAACATCCGCTTGTAACACAAGATTTGAATTCTGTTAAAAGAAAATTAATATCAAATCAGCAAATGATAAACATTCGTTTGAAAACGATTTGTAGGTTAAATGGAAAAAAAAATAAAATATATTTACCGCTTTATATTCATATTGTAGCTGTCTTGCCGCTGCATCAGCCATTTTTAAAAGATTTACAAAATCTTAATTTTAAATTAAAATAAAATTATATTCTTTAAAAAAAACAATTTAGAACTTTAAACTCAATCAAACTCCATAAATCTTGTAAAACTTGACTACTGCCAAGAGAGATATAAGGGAGAGAATATAAAAATGATTTGTATACCATCCGTGAATGAAGCAATTTTTTGTTTTGACAGTAGGTTTCATTTAGGGAAGAAAAAAAGATTGCATTCGTACTTTTAATTACGTTTTGAATGATAAAAATTACATATTTGAATTGTATAATCAAAATTAAATATTTTTTAAAATGAAGTTTTCAGTTTCTGGGTGTAAAAATACGCACTAGAATTGATCAAGTGGAATTGGCCAAATTCATCTAAGATTTTGTAAAATTCAGCATTTTCATTTTTAAATGCCTTTTTTTGGATTTTAGCCCAGTCAATGGTTACTTTTACCTCGCAAAAGGTATAGGAAATTTTATATTTGGTACGACTGTTCAATTAGGTAAGTTATTGAAAATTCCAAGTTTTCGACCTTGTGCGGGTTCCGATCGAACCTCCAATTACAATTCCCTTGCACGTGTCCTATCCTGTTCTCTTTAATCAAAGAGTTCATTCGTATATAGCAGCGATTTGTCACCCGTCGTACGCGTACTTCTAAGAATACGCGTGTGATGGCTTAGGGTACGCGAAAAAAAATTTAATATTGGCGGATCGTCTCGATCCAGTTTCAGAGCGGTGACAAACTAGATATAAAATTATTTTAGCACTCACTATTTATAAATTCTTATTGTTTTAGTTTTCATCAATAAACATTCTGGGCATACAGCTTGACACGTTATTACTATTTATTTAGTGTTAGAACAAATTTAAAATTAAAACAACTACGAGTATTTGAATTACAAACACTTTTCTAATGTAAGGGGTACAATTTAGGATAATGAACTGCCAAAAGGTACGCAATCCAAAAAGATTGATAACCGAAAACAGAAGATTCATTTCCAATATCAATATGGTACCAGTTCGCCGCTTAGGTTACATTAGTGTTCATCGGTCTAAATTGAGACTGCGTGTATGATTTATCGCATTTCCACCTCTTTAAAATAATTTCAATATAGTATAGTATAGTATAGTATAATTTCTGAATAATTATTAATTCTATGGCTAGAATCAATACAGAGCCCAAAAAAAGTATCTTACAATAAATGCAAAAGAGCAAGATCAGTTGTTTTCAAAGGCAAAATGTATCAGAAAGATGGAGAATGAAATATTTTAAAAACCTTCGATCGAGCAGATGACATGACGTCATCACTCTTAAAATTCTTTGGACAATAAACATTTATGCCCTATGTTATGTACTACAGAGGGCATATTACTTTTATTACTACATTTGTAGTACATTACTTTTGTAGTGGTTAGGTTAAGTTTCCAATATATTATGCACTAATTAAGAAAACACATCACTACATGAATCTTAATTTTATTTTAATTAAAATTTGACAACAAAAATATGTTAATTTATAATTTGATTAAGACTAACATTCTATTTATTATAAGGAAAAAATCTTATAAGTCAAATGAAACTAGATTCAAAATTAAGTTAAAAAAATTGTTTTTAACAAGTAATGACAATACTAGATTAAAAATTAAATTCTTAAAATATTTTACATAAGTAGTTACAATACTAGATTGAAAATTATAACTAAGTAAAACTAAGTGTAATTGATAGTGTGAATATAATTAATTATAATAGAGTGAGATTAACGGTTTCCAATAGGTTCCCTACAACTTTTATCACTACATATTAGTGATAAAAGTAATATACCATCGCAGAAAGGTTTCAAGGATATAGTTGTGTAGAGAATCAAAAGTTATATCGATTTATGCATGTCAGTCCGTCCGTGTACAAGATAAGTCAGAAACATGTTATCGGATTTCGATGAAATTTACAATGTGGGTTGGTTATTCTTTAACTCCATTCGGTATTGCATTTCAGTAAAATCGACTGAGGGTATGTTAATCTCCTTTTGGACGAAATTTATGTAAAACCTAATATCACTTTTAAAGGTAACTTTCATGACACATATGTGAATCAAAACTAGATAAAATAATTTGCGATTTTAAATTATATCACTTTAACATTATTATTAATCATAAAAATTCATTTGCCTCAATATTTTTTTATGTGACATAACCCAATTTCGGAAGTTAATAACTTTCGAAAATGACAAAAAAATGGCAATAAAACAATAAAAATTCACATCACTACACTATAAAACAATTAATATTTCAATATTTATTTCAATTAATTTAAATATCTTTACAAATATGTATTTCAATTTTTCAAATATTTGTTTATTCTATACAAATTTCGTATTCGTTTCTCACTTCTAAAAGAGCCCATAGACGACGACACACATTGTTGTTAACCTGGTTGTCGGGTTTTGCCACAGACGAAACATCACTTCCGAGGTATTGTCATCGGCCTTGGGTGTTTATTTTTTACAGTAAGTGCACAGCGCATAATTCAATTCACAACTGATGTTGCCAACTTCTCTACAGACGATAGACACAATATGATCACCAACATCAAACTCTGTCCACCGAATATCCGATGTTTTCCAAATTTTCCCAAAACATCCAACGTTGTTTGACAACATTGAGATACCAACCACGAACATGCCCACAGAGGTCCAACATCGACACCAACACGGCAAGTTGACAACAATGTCTGTCATTTATGGGCCCCTTAACGCCCGTGGGGCGACTGACCACGCAGCACTCAATTTTTTGTTTTTTTTTTTTTTTCTTTTGTCTAAGACAAGGCTGTCCAACCCCTGGCCCAAGGCAAGTATCAATGCGGCTCAAAAATATTCAAAAACACGTTTCGTGTCGATTTTCGTTTCGATCCAACGTTTCGTTTCACTTTAGTTTTGCAATCGTTGAATTCGTTCGAAACGAAATAAAGTATTGCCGCAAGACAAATTCGTCAAAGTACGAAATATGTGAAATTGTACTAAAGTTTTTGCTATTTTGGAATAGTTTAATGTCAAAAAACGGTGTATTTATTTGATTATTTGAAAAAGTTTGTTATTAGTAATTACGTTACAAATAAAGGTCGTTTAAAGTATTTTGATTCTTGTTTTTCTAGAAATTGAAATATAATATGTGAATTTAAGATATTTTATTTGTAAAAATGCCGTTGACTGAGGAACAACGGCATTTTTGCCATATAAATTTAATATAAATATATTTTACATATGTTATTTCAACTGAAAATGCGTTGCAGTTGACAAGAATGATTGAATATTTTTTTTTTATAGAAAAAAGGATCCTAATAAACTCATTAATATTTGTCATGAAAAAAAATTTTTTAAATATCAATCGTTCCCGGAATTATAATTAATAGAAACCAGACTAAAGAAATCAAAAATTTCTCAGAAAAATTCGTTACAATGCAATAAAGATTCTTTCTAAAATCCATCCCGTGATCATTACGAATATTTCTAGCATTTGTGTCATAAAATGCTACAAATTTTAAACCAAATTTATTTTTGAATGAAATGCACTAAATTGTTTACATTTTATTGCTGCCGAGGCGACAAATTAATTTTTTCTAAAAAAAATGCCTAGGAATTAAAAACATCTGGAATGTCGGCAAAAACCTATTGCAATTCCATACATTCGTATGCATTCAATTCATTGGCACCACTCTTAATTTCAATGTGCCTAAAATAGGTCTGTAAAAAAGTCTTCCTTAAAAAGTCTAAGTTTATGACTGGAAAAAGTCTGGTTAAATCACCACCAAATTATTTAATTTCTGGGCGCATTGCTGCCAGAACCTTTTTACTTCATTGATGTCTTTGGATTTTGTAAAACCACGGGCAATTTCCACATTTCCGCTCATAATTTCGACCATTGCCGCGTATTGATTTTGGTTTGTGAATCTAGTCCTGTTTGAAAATTTTAATACAATTTTTAATATATAAGATTCACAAATGTTCAAAAATATATGTATTATTTATTTAAGATACAATACATTTCCAGTATTTCAAAATATATTGAAGAACCCATTATTTTGTTTTATATTGACCAATGCTTTTTTTTAAGGATGCTCAAGTATAAATTACACCTAAAACAAAATAATTTAATATTTTATTTCTTCAATAAATTATAAAATTTAAAAATTAAGAAAATAATTTCTCTTTTTTAATAAAAAGATTTTAAAACCTCACGATTAACTTTATGCTTCTTAAAAGTTACATATTTTTATATCCACCATTGCATTTTTCATCAATTAATAAATTATTTGGTATTTTGACCAATGCATTTCCGTATTTCAAAATGCAAAACTAGGTTAACTGAACTAAATTAAAAGAAATAGCATTAAAACTAAAATTTATTTATTTAATTTATAAACAAAAAAAAGAATTAAATACAAAAACTTACATTTCACAGTCTAGTTTTTTAAAAATTTTCACACCAATCTGCTTTAACGTTTGCACATTGCTAAACGACAAAAAATTCGTTTTACGCCAGACGTTTCTTGACGAATTCGAATTCGCCGGTACCAAATTGACGATTTTCGTTTCGAAGTGGAACGAAACGAATTCACCGGTAGGCCCGATTATTTTGTTGTAGTACAACATTTTTCATTGTAGAAACAATATCTTGTTCTTTTGTTGTCGCTGTTGTTGTTTTTGTTGTTGTAAATGTACAATTATTGAATTCCTGATTGTTATTATCAACAATAAATGTATTTTGTAAAGATGCTGTCGTTGTTGTTTTCGTTGTTACAAAAGTATCATTTTGTGTATTTGTTTCTGTAATTTCTATATTCTTACTACTGACAAAAGTTGCATCTGATTTCTCAAAGTTTTCGTTTTCATTATCAGTTTTTTTTTCTACAACATTTTCTACAACATTATTTTCAATTAATTTCAATTTTTTAATTCTTACAATTGAATTTGTATTGATTTTTAAATCTTTTATTGAATTTTATGATGTCTTTTTCGATTCAGTCGCAGCAACAATTGCAATTGCATCTTCATAAATTGATTCTATACTTGTTTTTCTGTTTCCAGTGGTGGCAGTGGGGGTGGCGGCGGCGGCGGCGTCGATTTCTGGTGTTACATTTTCAGGAGACTTTGTTGTTATTTGTCGAATTTTCTTCTACAACATTTTCATTCGCTTTTTCAATACTTTTCTTTTCTTCTTTCATCGGTTTATGTTTTAAACCTTTTTTAATTCTTGTTGTTGCACATCTAGTTCTTTTCGATGATGATTCGTTTTTAATCATTTTTTGTTTAATTTCTTTAGAAATTGGCTCTTTTTCAGAATTATCAACATTTATATTCGTCGAATTTTCAATAGACACAGTATTATCATTTTTATTATCTTCTAAACTTCGTTTTTCAATTTTAATTGCAGCAGCAACTTCTAAATTTAATTTATTTCCTGATCGAGTTTTATTTTTGGGATTTTTTTTTTACCACCCTTGGTGGTGGCATTTTAAATGTTTCTTTATCTGATAGAACATCAATCGGATCATCATTATTCGAGACAAGAAAAATCGATTCATCAATTTTTTTCGAATTTTCTTCTACAAAATCTTTAGAGCTACTTAAATTCTCTTGACTCAATTTACGTTTAGATTGATTCGATTTCTTTCGTGGAGATTCATTTTCTTTGTCAATTGTTGTATTCCTTTTCGATATCGAAGTTTCACTAATTGATTTCTGTCTTAATTTTTTATTGAGTGATGGTTCTTTAAATGAATTTTGAATTTTTAACTTCGCTTGACGAGCTGGTCGACCATGTTTTGTTAGGTCTTCGGATACTTCCGAATTATCAGCATATGATGCATTTTCTTCAAATTCTGAATCATTTATGACACTTAGTTTTTTCGGGTTTTTCTTATTTTGTTGTGGAGTTTTATTGCCTTTACTAAAAAAATTATCCAGTGTTTCGAAGGCTGCTTCACATTCCAACTTCCATGAATCTTCAAGTGACGCTACCAATTGAAGGAAATTTTCTGTTTCAGATTTAAGTTCTTCCATTTTCCACAATTAATTCAAAAAAAAATATGAAAATAAAAATATTTCACACACAAAATAAAGAAATTATTTATGGTTCTGATGTAATATACAGGACCCAACAACAACTATACGTTACTTTTAAAGCAAAAATGTTAAATTTTTATTGAGAAACGCAATTATCAACACAAAGATTTGTTGACATTTTGTTGTCCCAAATCAAAGACGTCGTTACTGTACAAATGGGCCGTGAAACATTTCCATCTCTCTCTTCCTGATGGATTTTGCCTATGAAAACTGTATGTACTCTTGACTATTCTTTCGCACTTATTGCCACGTGGTTTTTCTGGCTATTTCGCTAGCTTTCCGGACTTTATTATTAATTACACTTTGATGCTGGTATAGGTCAGCAATATGCAGTATATGCTTGCGTTTGTGAATTATATTTTAATTCCTAATAATTTAAAGTCCAAATTATTTTTATTTAATTTTCTTCCTTATTGGAAGTTTATTTATTCTATACTAATTATATTTTTAATATTTTTCACAATTATCAGAAAAAACAAAGATCCTAGATTTAAAAAAACATGAATTTACAATCTAGGATAAAAAGAATATTAATTTCAAAAGTAAGTTTAATATAAACTAGTAAACTAGTAGGGAAAACAAGTGGAAAGCAAGTATCCGCTTGAGGGATTATCCTGGAGGCAATCTCGACGGACGTGAACGACGCAATGAACGCGACGGACGCGTGAAGTGTCAAATAAAAGTTAATTTCATATGAAATGTATGGGAGGTGGCAATCTCGACGTAGACGTGACGGACGCGTTCAAATGTCATTATAAAATTTTTGTGTGGGAATTATTTTGTAAAAATTCCATTTAAAAACGGTATTTTAGTTTTTTTTATTAATTTACACTACTTAAAAAACTATTTTAATTTATAACACAAAGATTATATCAAATAATAATAAAAATTACAAATTTCATCGACGGCGTCGAGTTTGCCTGCACAAAAATATTTATACCGTCACTAACGTTTTTGACAATTCACGCGTTCATTGCGTCCGTCGCGTCCGTCGAGATTGCCTCCAGGGTCAGACTAAAGTGGAGCACTTATTTCTTTTTTACATCTAACGAGAGAAGTATCAATTTTCTTCGAGTCAATGTAGTCCGTAATATCATTCACGGTTGTATCGAGGCCCAATAGGGAGACAAAAATATTCCTAGGAGCAGCTTCTGTCTTCAAAATCGGGGTTTGTATGACTGGAGTTCTTTTATTTATTTGAATACTTTAAAAATTTGAAATGCAGCATGGTTTGATTTGAGAGCATTCTGAACAACTTAAACTCTTAATGTCACAGGTAAAGGCATACATGAGTTGTGGAAATGACGGTCACAGACTCCAGTGGCGGCGCAAGACCTAAATTTTATGTGGGCAAGATAAATTTTGCGAGGCCCCTTCGTGGCACAAGAGGATGGATTTTATATAGAAAAAACAATTTTTTGAAACTGTCAAATTTTTATTCATAAATTAAGTAGTAACTAGCCGTACAGACTTAAAGAAACTGAAATTTTCCGCTTTTAGTCTTACTGAACTCCTTAATAACTGTATCGTAATCCAGCTTAGATGTCGTATCTGCTTCTATAGATAAAACTGCCAAAGCTGAAAGTCTTTGCTGACATATTGTACTTCTTAAATAATTTGTGATTAGTTTTAATTTTGAAAAGCTCCTTTCAGCGGAGACTGTACTTACTGGTATTGTTAACAAAATTCGAATAACAATATAAATATATATATATAATATATATATAATATTTGGGTAAATTTCTTTTAAGTTATTTTCTGTTATGTATTGGAGCAGCTGTTTCACATCTTTAATAAAGTCGGGTAAATTTGGGATCATTGTTTGTAATTCTTCATGTAATTCGTAAGGTTGGAAATTACTGCTCTCACCCTCTTGCAGGACTGTGTGTAAGTCTTGGCATTTTTTTAATATATGCTCTTTTGTAATATTTTTTAACTTATTTAGTTCATAGAGAAAGCCAAAATTATCAAAATGTTGATTTAAAGATATAAATCTTGAATCCATATTGCTCACAATGGAATCAATCATGGTGTTAAAAAAATCTGTTTCGTACCGGCCTTCGGGAGACTGAATAGGTTCATCGCTGCTGTCGTAATCGAACATCCTTTTATTTTTGGCTACCCTTTTATTTTTAAAGTCTTTTGGCAGATCATAACTGCTTTTCTCAATAAATTGACGAGCGTCAAACAAGCATTGTTTGAATCCAGTTTGTCGATATTCTTTGATCCAGTTGCAAAATGTACGCAAATGTTCAAGAGCAATGCTTAAATGGACTTGTACAGATTCCCATAATTTGCTTATGGGATTAACAAGCGATAATATCTCATACCATAAATCTAACGATATAACAAATTCTAAGCTGAGCATTTCATTCAAAACGGAATCACAATCACTGAGTGTGCCTGATTCTTCTGTGTAATTTTTTAAGCATTCAAGAACATCATCAAATTGTAATAATACGGCTTTCACTGCCTCGATTCTACTTTCCCACCTTGTGTCTGATAAAGGCTTTATAGTAAGCTTTAATTTGCGTTTGATTAATTCCCAGCGTTTGCTGGATCTTGAAAATAGCAAATAAATTTTCTGAATAAAACCAAAAAATGTTTTTGCTGCAGCAGAAGAATTAGCTGCATCTACCAACAGAAGATTCCAACTATGACAAACTTGAACAGAAATTTTATACTGTTTCTGATTTACCCTTATAAGAAATAATTTCATTAGAAAAGGACAAAATAAAATTAATTTTAGAACTTAGAAAAATTTTAACTCTAAATACCAATAAGGACAAAACTAGTCTAAAATTTGTACTCGTAATTTCTTTAAGTATTGGCAATATTATAAAAAACATTCTAAGTTGCATTTATTTAAATGAATAAATGAATGTACATATAGTTGAATAAGCAAGAGATTGCGATTCGATTTTCCGTAAATATACGGGTTTTATTTTTTGTTGAAAAAAACCGACGGTCGATCTTAAACTGACGTTTGTAATATTTAGTTGTCGTTGTTAATATTTATAAATAATAATACTTCTTTTTCTACGAATATTAGTAATAATAATAGTAAAAATTTTGGAAATCGTATAAAAAGAATTTGGGTTATATCCCAAAATATTAAAAATTTGTATTTATTTTAACAGATAAAATTTTTGACCCGGGTAGATTTTTAAAAAACGAATGTAGTAGTATTGCCGGATGCCTGCTAGCCGGTGGGATTTATCATTTTATGATGAGTAAAATCTTTACTCGCGGTCAAACCTTTTGATTGGTCTAGTTAAATATTTTTCATGAGTTAAAGAAAGCTGCGATCCATAAACCTTCAAGGAGGCCCTCGGATCGCGAGGCCGTGTGCCATGGCCCACTTGGCCCACGCCTTCCGCCGCCTCTGTGAGAGTCCATCACAAAAAACCACCGATTCATGAGAGAATTTCCCATGATATTTGGCACAGGAACCAGCCATAATTTCAGTGATAAAACCACCTGAATAAAATTACTACATCCGAAACAAAAATTTTTTCAAAATAATGTAAACTTATAGGACGATCATTGTAATGAAGAAAATACAAAGATTATTTCTTGAAAAAAAAATAATGCAAAACATGGGAAATAGGTTAGTAAATAGATTTTAAATAAAACATCTTAGGTATATTACGTAATTTGTTTTTTATAATTGTTTTTATAATTTGAATGATAAAACATGTTTTAATCGATCAGCTGTTTTGCCAGTGTTCTCCAGTGGAATGAAATGAAATTGAAATGCATCATTTCATTCCACTGAAGAACTGCCAAGTTGATTCCTTCATCAGAAATTTTCGTCGATATTCTAACCTCAAACTTCAGCGTCCCAATAAAAAAATAATTATAATATAGAAAAATATATTAAAAAATGGATCAAATTTGTGGCTCATTGGTAAAAAAGGAAAAGGAAGAAATGGCTAACAGATAAAAGAACTTGTGTAAACATTATGCTAGGCCTAAGTTATACGACGATCATTGTAATGAAGGAAATTGTGGAATTAGTGAAAACCGAACGTTTCTCTTTGTTTTTCAATGAAAGGTGGTTATACCTCTTTTACGAATGTCAGAGAAACTTACAGTCAGATTTTCGTTCATAGCTAAGTCGTGTAATGGTTTTTTTCATCGAATCCAATTTGATTATTTCTTTCCTTTCCTTTTTTTACCGATGAGTCACAAATTTTCTCAATTTTTCTTATAAATTATTATTTTCTTATTGGGACGCTGAAGTTTGAGGTTAGAATATCGACGAAAAATTCCTAATGAAGGAATCAACTTGGCAGTTCTCCAGTGGAATCAAATGAAATTGAAACGCAATCCACAAAACAGCTGATCGCTTAAAACATGTTTCGTCATTCAAATTATAAAAATAATTATAAAACACAAATTACGTGATATACCTAAGATTTTTTATTTAAAATCTATTTACTAAACTATTTCCCATGTTTTGCATTATTTGTTTTTAAAGAAATAATCTTTGTAATAGGTTAATTTTCCATTTTAAAATTACTTCCTTCATTACAATGCTCGTCGTATAACTTAGGCCTTAACCAAAGGTTCTACATTTTCAAAGTTATACTTTAGTAACCAAAAATTGAAAACAGATATTATGTTAGATGTTGCTGGAAACTAAGTTATCCCTTAAATTTATTCCAATCGACATTTTACTATGCAGATGCACGAAATAAAAAGCCAAACTTTATTTTGTTAAATTTATTTATAAAAGTTTAGTGAACAAAATTTAAGCTATTAATTATTTTTGAATACAAAACTTATAAAGAATTTTTTCCTTTAAAAGAACTTAAACCGAAGTTGCAATTACAGGCACATACCAAGGAAACATTGGCCTTACGGAGTAGGATAATTTCCATTGATTACTATTTCTATTAAACTGAAGAATATTTTCTGTGCCTTCGCATGAATAAAGCTCCCCGCCACTTTCGACCAAAGAATTAGTTAGACTATAAGTAAATATTGTGATTAATTTGAAATAAAATAGTGCAAATTATAAATTATATTTACTTGTATGGCAAATTTGGTATGTTTTCCCAAGAATTCATTCGGATATCGAATTTCTTCACAATATCATGATTCATAGCAGAACAATAAAGCCCATGAGAAACAAATTCTGAAGTGCATTCCCCGTGCAAATCCCCCATATCTGGAAGTAATACAAACTTGCCCGCTCGAGGATCAAATCTTTCTACTGAATTTAAGCACCTTTCCGATTCCCCACCACATATATATATAGCTCCATCTGGAAAAAGTCAATAAATTATTTTGTATTCGTGTTCCATTATTTAAAACAAAATACTAACCTTGCGCAGCAATTCCGAAATCTATTCTTTCGTTATTAATTTTGGATTTTAATGAAATCAATTGTCCACTATTAAAATCGTACATTTGTATTTCCTTTTTGAATAATTGTTGGCATTCGCCAGCTACAATGTACATTTCATCATTAAGAATACAACTTCCATAGCGAAATCTGTCTACATCAAATGCTATTTGGCTCCAAGTCTTTGTTTCAATATTATATTTCGGACAAACTTTTGCATAACCTTCGTTAACTCTACCGCCGGTAAGGTAAATGTTATTCTTATAGTGAACAGGGACGGCAAAATCTACATTAGGCTTCGTTAGAGAAGTACATTTCTTCGTTTACGGATCGATTTTATAGCACTTTAAATTAAAGTCTAAAGCAGAAATGAAAATATTTCCATTATTTAAATTATCTTGCGGTATTGCAGAGAAATTTAATTTATTTTGTATCCAATTTCTGATTGAATAATCTTCACTTATAAGTGTTACTTTGGAAATATCGAATATAAGAAATTCCTCAAATACTGAATCGGTTTTCATGTATTTCGAAATGTGTTTCGAAAGTACATTGAAATTCGATTTTCGATTAGGAAGGTCGTATTTCAGCCACTCCATTATAGGTATGAAAGCCACATCCGCTGGCATTAATAACATTCTATCATGCTGGAAAATCTCTTCCAACTAAAAATGAAATAAATATTAGAAATTTTTCAATATAATTTATTTTTACCTTTCCCACAGCTAATTCTTTAAATTCGACAGTAGTTAAAACTCTTTCCAAATTAGTTAAAACAAATTCGTTTGCTTCATATTCCAATTCAACGCAAAAATATCCTAAAATAAAATAAATAAACGTAAAATTCATTTTACTAACTTGCTAGTTGCCACATGTCCACACAATTTTCAGGAGTTAAACATTCAAAAATATATATATAATAAATAAATAAATAAATATATATATATATATAATAAATATATATATATATATATCTTTCGGCCATTTTAACTGCAAAAAGTCAGCCATTTTGAATACATCAACGACATTTTCACGAGAAATTGATAGAATCCCGGTATAAATGAATTCTAAAAGAACTGCGAACACATCGGGATCGAATTCTTTCAAATTGATGGCTTTTGTTCGACTTTCAATAAAATTTCCTTGAAATTGAAACATTTTTTTGAAAGAATAGAAATAAATTAAGTTTTAAAAAATTCTCACCTGTTAGCATTGGCTAGAAGAATTTTGAAGCCGATGCCAAAACGCATCGAAACGATGCACAGTGATTAGCTCTATTCTGGTTATCCTTGTGATATTATATTATGTTATGTTAATTTCCCTTTATTCCTATAATAATTATTCTTCTAAAATGCTTTTAGGGAGTATTTTAGTACATTATGAACTAAAACCAGAAATTTGTTTCAACTAAACAAAAAACAATACACAATCCATAAATACATTATTTACAATTCTGAATTCATTGAATTTCTAGTAAAAATAAAATATCTAAATATTTTTAGCTCTACTTTCCTTTAAAAAATTGCAAAGGATTTGAAATATTCCTCTCCTTTCACAATAGTCGCAAAATGCTCTCTAATTATTATCAAATTCATGTAAATTAGGGCTTTTCTACAATTTTCTATCTTATTTAATGTTATGTTACTTTGACGCTTTTCATAAAATAATATAACATATTCTATTCGGATGATTTTACTTTTCCGCTATGTAAAGAAAGAAATTACTCCGACAAAAAATAAAATTGATGAACAAAATTCGAAATTGATGAAAAATGATAACATAACATAACATGAGTGTGTAGAATGAGCCGCCACTCACCCAATTAGATATATTAATTTAACTGGGTTTCTTTTAATCAGTATTTTCAATCTGAGTTGTTTTAGATCTTTATATATTTAATACCAGGTTTTCTATTTTCCTGTGCTGGTTCATTAGGTACAGAAAATTAATATCTCCACTAATGGATCTTTATGACGACTCCAGAAAACTTATTGAAGAAGGTTTTTTTTCAGTCTGTGGGCACCATTATGAATACATTCAATTTCTAGCTGCGCATTTCATGTTCAACTTTGTATTATTATATTATATATGTTAAATATTTTAAATACAATATTTCAAGAAATAAGCTAACAATTTGAATTAGGTAGGTAGGTAGAGTAGGGGTACTACGTACAACACCAGTCAACTTATGGGCCCATTGTGATCCCTACGAGACCAAGAGTTACCCTATTGGGAGACCTATTCTTCTTCATAGCATTTAATTTTCCTACAAAACTTCATTAGACTTCTCATGTCAATCGCCTGAAGCATCCCTAAATTCCCGAAGAAATGGGTGCCCAAAAAGTTGTTACGAGATCGAGAGAGAGCTGAGCATTCGCATAAAATGTGCTTAATGTCTTCAGCCACTCCTATGTCTCCACAATATCGACAGAGGTCGGTTTGCACCAAGCCCAGTCTTTTAGCGTGCTTCCTTAAGTTAAATTACTATATGTCTTGGTTTTTTTTTTCATTTTTTTACTTATGTGTTTTATGTTTTATGCTTTGGTGTTCTATGACTCATTTAAATTTTATGTTTTCTTTTATTTAAGTCACCTTCGGACCAACGATTTTTCTTTTTTTCATTTTAATTTCGGAAAAAAAACTGTTCTTAATTAAAAATTCACTATCAATCAAAATTTTCCAAAAAAAGAAGATTCGAAAATTTGAAGAAAACTATTATTTTCTCCACCAAAAAGAACAAAAAAAAAACGAAAATTTGTTGAAAACCAAAACTCAAAAAAAAAAGCCCAATCAAAAAATGTTTCCGTCCGTACGATTTACTTTGCTGATAGTGTATTTCCCAGATAAAATCCCGAAACGTTGCCTAAGGATATTCAACAAAGTTTGGCAAGCACAATGATGATATTTAACATGGTAATATGAAATTAAAGCGTTTACAAACGGATGCTTCTGTGGAAGAATCATCTGATGTTTGGCATCATATTGAAGATTGGAGTATTTAATCCGACCGTCCACTTGGATTATTCCATCAGTATCCATGAATGGGTGCAAATTGCAAAATCGGCTATCACTATTAATCTGTTATTTTAATTGTAATTTTAAATATTCCTTACAAAAATACACCATTTGTATGTTTCTGATGATGGATTGAAGGCAAGGTCGATTTCAACTGCGGTGATTGGACCGACAGAACGTGCGGTTTTGTGATGAATAAATCTGCGAACATTAGCAAATACTAAAAGAAATTTAAAGTAAGAGTTGACAAATTTGTTGCTAACTATTAAATCGGTAGTATTTGAAGTAGCAAAAAATTAAAAAGATTGTAATCTCTCGCTAAGTTCATTTTTGGCACCTAGAAAGTTGGTAGCATTGTCAGAAAATATTTTGGCAGGTCTACCTCTTCTTGATATAAAACGTTTTAAAGCACATATGAAAGCATGTGTTTACAAATCTCGTACCAATTCCAAATGAGATAACTTTGTCGCAAAACAAATGAATACTGCTATATATGACTTATATAGTGGTCTATTCCTGATTTCAGAGCGTATATAAAAGGGTCCGCAAAAGTCAACTCCGGTAGTAGTCAAAGGATGAGAAAGAGCAACTCGATCTGGAGGCAAATTTGCCATAATTTGGTGCTGTAAAATCGGACGTGATCAAATACAAATAATACATTTCCTGATAACTTTTTTTTTTTTTAAACAAAATCATTTTATTTGTGTCTTTAATGCTTCACAATTTTTAGATTAATTGATTAATGGAATTACAAATTAGAATAAAAAAAAAATTTTAAAATTGTTATCATCGCTGATATTATAAGCGCATAGATCGATAATTTGTTGGTATTTAAACCAATTCATTTTTTGTATATTGAGATGGTAATCAATAATTTTTTCATATTCATACCATTGTATTTCGTTTCGGTTTTTTGCGCAATCGCTATTTTTTTTTATTGTATATGAAGTAATTAGAGCTTGTTGTTCGTGCCACGAAATTTTTTGTTGGTTTTATACCAATGAACAATTTGTTCCTTGGTTCCTTTACTTTCTTTTATCTTATTCTCAAATAAGTTATTAACTTCTGTAACCCTTGCATTGAGAATTTCATCATTTTGTTTCAATACAAGTTCAGCAAAATTATCATTTTCATCTAACGATAGCATTTGACAACTGACTGTCTCATTGTTTGAGGCTGGAAGAACTTGTTCATTTGCTTGTGTTCCTACCACCACAGGCCGATCAGTAATTTGCATTGCAATACCTTGATCTATTTGGTAGCTACCAAGTTGTACAACTTCATTGCTTGAGGAGGCTGGAGGAACTTCCTCATTTGCTTGGGTTCCTACCACCACAGGCTGCTCATTATTTAGCACTGCAATACCTTGATCTATTTGGTAGCTACCAAGTTGTACAACTTCATTGCTTGAGGAGGCTGGAGGAACTTCCTCATTTGCTTGGGTTCCTACCACCACAGGCCGATCAGTAATTTGCATTGCAATACCTTGATCTATTTGGTAGCTACCAAGTTGTACAACTTCATTGCTTGAGGAGGCTGGAGGAACTTCCTCATTTGCTTGGGTTCCTACCACCACAGGCTGCTCATTATTTTGCACTGCAATACCTTGATCGATTTGGTAGCTAGCAAGTTGTACAACTTCATTGCTTGAGGAGGCTGGAGGAACCTCCTCATTTGCTTGGGTTACTACCACCACAGGCTGCTCATTATTTAGCACTGCAATACCTTGATCAATTTGGTAGCTACCAAGTTGCACAACTTCATTGCTTGAGGAGGCTGGAGGAACTTCCTCATTTGCTTGGGTTCCTACCACCACAGGCTGATGAGTATTTGGTACTGCAATATCAATTTCGCAGCTACCAAGTTGTACAAGTTTATTCATTCTATTCAATGGTGCTTTCACCTTATAGCACTGATTCTATTTTGTTCTCTTCTTTTAGCCATTATGTGTTTTATGTTTTATGCTTTGGTGTTATATGACTCATTTAAATTTTATGTTTTTGTGTTTAAATTAGTTTGTATGCTTTTGTGTTATGTTAAATCCTATGCTTTGTTTCATTTTTTTTACTTTGTGTATGTTGTTAGGTTTAATTTTCGAATATGTGTTTTTAAATGTTAAATTAAATTATATGGTTTTCTGTTCTGATTTAACAAAAAAAAAATTCTATATTTTTGTTGTATTTAAAATGATTGTTTTATTTTATGTTACTGTAATTTTAGGTTTTTAACAGACAATGTCCCGTAAGTATTCCAATAATTGTTCGTGATGATTCCTATTCCAGTCTATTATGAGACTCGACTTTCTCTGATTCATTTTCGGCCACTAAGATTGCACCATCGTGTGTTAGCTTCTCTGAAAATGTTATCCTTGATACGTGCTTTAAACGCAGAGAGGGAGGGCAGCACGTCAGTGATTTCGTTTTCTGAACCATCTGCTCTTTCCTTTGCCAGCCTGTCTGCCGATTCATTTCCCTCGATTCCGCAATGGGCTGGAACCCAGCATAACCTTACATTATTCTGAACGCATAGTGTCTTCAACACCTTGCGACAGCTATTGACTATTCCCGAGTTTACAGCTACCGAACTAAGCGCGTTCATGGCTGCCTTGCTGTCTGAGTAGATCGAGATATCCCTGGAGGATATATTCTCCAGACTAGATGTTTCTGCAGCCTTTTGAATTGCCACTATTTCTGCCTGGAAGACGTTGCATGCCAGTGGAAGTCTGAAAGATTTCGCTGTGCTAAGATCTTTCGAGAATACACCCGAGCCTACGTCGTAATCTGTTTTAGATCCGTCCGTATAAATAGCAATTTCGACTTTGATAGGGACCCTGTTGCCATACCAGTCTGTTTTGTCCGGGTATGACATCCTTTAAGGGATATCGAAGTCCAATATTTACAGTATGGTGTCCGTTGCCGCCTTGGTACCGCCACCTAGTGTCTAGTTAAGGATCTTTCCATGACCTTTATCCAGTCTCTTGAGAAACCCATGGTTTCTTAGCCTCAGAGCACTGTTACCCGCCGCTTGTTTAATGTACAAGTCGATTGGCAACAAATGCAAGATCGTTTCCAGGGCTGCCGTTGGTGTGGTTCGAAGCGCCCCTGTCGCTCCAATACAAGCACAAAATAAGGACATCGAAATTTTTTTTAATTTGTCAAGTCCCAATTTTTGTAAACATAAATCATATGTTTATTAAGCGCCATTTTGATAATCCCAAAGTTTTTTCAAGTGTTGGTGCCTGTAAGAATAAGCCTCGACACGATTCTTGATAAGCACGTGGGTTTTTTTTCAAATATTTTAAGTGTTAGTTCCTGTATGAATTATTGTTTACATAAATGTTAAAACTGTTTATTAAAGCTAAATGCATATTCATCTCTGTTGTACTAATGTAATGTAATCTAAAAAAAATGATAGATAGGGAAAAACATGGCGGGTTGAATTTATATACATTTTTGATTGAGAAAAGGCACACATGCATGGAAAATAAAAATTATGAGTGGCAAAAACGGGCGTACAATTCTAAAAATAAACGTAAGATATGCAAGGTCACTTGTCAGTTTTCAAATCTTGTTCCTCTGAATTTTTACTGTATATTAATACTGTGCCTTTGATTAGCATAATGTTTACACAAGACCGTTTATCTGTTAGCCAAAATGTCAAACAGCCGCCATTTTTATTTTAGTAACTCGCTGATGAACATATATTCTTATAATTATAACACTTCATTTGTAGATATGGCTTCGAACGAGTAATAAAAATATGAATTTGTAACATTTATGTTATGCCTTAGTTATGTTAACGAAACAGAGGCGGAACGAAAAAAACATATACATGAAATTGTATGGCCCATTTCGACAGGGTCCCACCTTGCCTTGGTGAAATGGCTTAAGTATGCTTTGAGAAGCCCTGGGCGATGTCAGCGAGAGCATAGCTCTTAGCAGGTTCTACCATGCTTACAAGGTCACTGGCGAGGACTGAAAACTAAGAGGATCCCGTTGATCCATGTGCGGCATGGTGCTACCACACTGACCCGTATATGGTGAAGCCCTAAGGCAAGCTGTAAAATACCGTGGCGAAGTGTGCGTGGCTATAGAGGAGTATAGGCCAAAACGGTAACCCAAGACCAAGGTTAAGCATACCGCGCTGAAGGGCTGAGTGGCTGATGGGAAATCAGTTAGCGGAGCCCCTACATATCTGCCGCCCTGTAGGTGTAAGCAGGCTTACTGCAATATTGGGTTCTCTGTTGCATCGGAATTTTTTTTTCATCCATACTCGTGGGAACTTTATGAATAAGTTAAATGAAAATAATCAAAAAAACTCAAAATCTTCGGTCAAACCAGATGGAACCGAACCTGTGTCGAGTGACTCCACCACGCTTGCGGTTGGAATTGTTACTCTGCATATAGGTGATGCAAGAAATGGTGAAGCCAGCGCAATCGGCGCGCGGACCGAGGAGAAGCACTCTCATAGAGGTTGGCCCGAAGCAAGGGGAAAACGTGCATACGTTTGAACTTGAGGCGAGCGAGGATACTCCTTGTCGAAATTGGGTGCTCTCAGCGAAGAGCAGTATTATCGGAGTCGAAGGAGGATATATTGCTGGCTTCTTAGGAGGATCCAGCATTACCTGGGATAAGACCGGGCAAAAGTGCGCGTAGGAAACTACGCCTCCGAGAAGCTCGCTCAGGGGATGTGACCGCTGAGCCTGCGACTAAACGCTGCCACTCCCAAAGCGATGGCACTCCGGACTCAATGCCCGGCACCAGTGCCAGAGCAGAAGAAGAGTGCAAACTCATCTTCCGGTCGGGATGCTGATCTCAAGACGGAGGAGGGAGCCTCAATCTGTGGTGAACCGACAGGGGAACCTAGGCCGGGGCTCTCGAATCAGTCGAGGATAGCTTTAGTTGGCAAAAAACCAAGAAACCTCCAACAGGGGCAGAGAGAAATGCGGAAAGGGGCAGATAAACCACCAATGAGTGGTGAATGCGCACCTGGAAGCCTTACCTCTGTGTTTCAGGCGGTAAGGAAATCTGGAAATCTTTCCAATGTGGGTGATAAACCCAATGGAAAGGCAAATCGGCCCCACCCAAAGCGAAAAGCGAAAAGAACTACTATAGGTCAGGCAAACCGCCAAAAGTGGTGAATTTGCATCTCGTTCTCTGACCTCAGAGCTTCGGACCGGGGGAAAGGAAGGAAGGCTTTCAAAACCGGGTGACAAATCTAAAAGAAAGGTTTCCTTCTTGCCAACTGGGTAAAAGCGTGTAAAGTCTGAAAACAGATCCTGTCGCAAAGAGCAGGAAATTGGAAAGAAAAGGGTTTCTGTGATTTTTAAGGAACAGGCCCTAAAGGTTCTACGATTAGCCGTTGCCCATAAGGACGATCCTTATAGGCCCCTGACGGCTCCACAACAAGAGTCCTTAACCAAATTCCTGCGTGAAGCAGTGATCAAAAGGGTCCAGGAGAGTGGCAAATCCATGATGGACGGAGTAGTTACGACAAACGGTAGTTTTGTCGTAAAATGTGCAGATGCGCAGACAAACTCCTGGCTAAGGCAGTTTAGTGCCTCACCAGAGTTTGTGCCTTGGGAGGGAGCAGAGTTAGTGGTGGCAAATCCGTCGGAACTCTGCCCCCTAAGATACTAATCTGGAACCTGAAAAGGTACTAGACCTTCTAAAAGGCCAAAATTAGGACCTACAAACCGAAAGTTGTACAGTCTACCGAACCGAAAAAGGTAAGGAAGGGAGTCTAATCGTTCTTGGTGTCGATGGGGAATCTATCGAGGCCCTAAAGAGGGTAGAGTACAAGCCGCAACTGCTGCTTGGCAGAGTCACCTTTAAAGTGAGCTCTTTGCGGGCACCCATGGTGGTGACTCCGAACCTGAGATTTCCAATGGCTAATTCGGGTTTAAGAGTAACACAAATAAACCTGCAGCGCCTCTAATTCTAAAAAACGCATAAGACCGGGCAAGAGTGCGCGTAGGAAACTACGCCTCCGAAAAGCTTGCTCAGGGGATGTAACCGCTGAGCCTGTCTAATAAAACCAATTTGCCTTTTCTTTTTTTTAAAGTTCTGTGATGTAATTTTGAAAATAAAGGATCAACTGTTTCCGATCCATCGATGTGTTTTAGCATCGGCTTCAAAATTCTTCCAGCCAATGCTAACAGGTGAGAATTTTTTAAAACTTAATTTATTTCTATTTTTTCAAAAAAATGTTTCAATTTCAAGGAAATTTTATTGTCGAACAAAAACCATCAATTTGAAAGAATTCGATCCCGAGGTGTTCGCAGTTCTTTTAGAATTCATTTATACCGGGATTCTATCAATTTCTCGTGAAAATGTCGTTGATGTATTCAAAATGGCTGACTTTTTGCAGTTAAAATGGCCGAAAGATGAATGCAGCAAATATATTTTTGAATGTTTAACTCCTGAAAATTGTGTGGACATGTGGCAACTAGCAAGTTAGTAAAATGAATTTTACGTTTATTTATTATTCCTAATTGAAAATCGAATTTCAATGTACTTTCGAAATACATGAAAACCGATTCAGCATTTGAGGAATTTCTTATATTCGATATTTCCAAAGTAACACTTATAAGTGAAGATTATTCCGTCAGAAATTGGATACAAACAAAATTTAATTTCTCTGCAATACTGCAAGATAATTTAAATAATGGAAATATTTTCATTTCTGCTTTATACTTTAATTTAAAGTGCTATAAAATTGATCTGTAAATGAAGAAATGTACTTCTCTAACGAAGCCTGATGTAGATTTAGCCTTTCCTGTTCACTATAAGAATAATATTTACTTTACCGGCGGTAGAGTTAACGTAGGTTATGCAAAAGTTTGTTCAAAATATAATATTGAAACAAAGACTTGGAGCTAAATAGCATTTGATGTATACATATGGCGCCATGGAAGTTGTATTCTTAATGATGAATTGTACATTGTAGCTAGCGAATGCCAACAATTATTCAAAAAGAAATACAAATGTACGATTTTAATAGTGGACAATTGATTTCATTAAAATCAAATCAGATATAGGGGATTTGCACGGGGAATGTACTTCACTATTTGTTTCTCATGGGCTTTATTGTCCTGCTATGAATCATGATATTGTGAAGAAATTCGATATCCGAATGAATTCTTGGGAAAACATACCAAATTTGCCATACAAGTAAATATAATTTATAATTTGCACTATTTTATTTCAAATTAATCACAATATTTACTTATAGTGGAATTAATTCTTTGGTCGAAAGTGGCGGGAGCTCTATTGATGTAACAGCACAGAAAATATTCTTCAGTTTAATAGAAACAGTAATCAATGGAAATTATCCTATTCTGTAAGGCCAATGCTTCCTTGGTATGTGCCTGTAATTGCAACTTCGTTTTAAGTTCTTTTAAAAAAAAAAAATTCTTTATAAGTTTTGTATTAAAAAATAATTAATAGCTTAAATTTTGTTCACTAAACTTTTATAAATAAATTTAACAAAATAAAATTTGGCTTTTATTTCGTGCATCTGCATAGTAAAATGTCGATTGGAATAAGTTTAAGGAATAACTTAGTTTCCAGCAACATCTAACATAATATCTGTTTTCAATTTTTGGTTACTAAAGTACAACTTTGAAAATGTAGAACCTTTGGCTCAGTATAATATACAGTAAAAATCTGGGAACTGAAGAGAAATAAGACGCGATCCTCCCAATATCTCCCTTGAAAATGACAGAAACAAAAAATTCCGCACAAAATAAGGACATCGAAATTTTTTTTAATTTGTCAAGTCCCAATTTTTGTAAACATAAATCATATGTTTATTAAGCGCCATTTTGATAATCCCAAAGTTTTTTCAAGTGTTGGTGCCTGTAAGAATAAGCCTCGACACGATTCTTGATAAGCACGTGGGTTTTTTTTCAAATATTTTAAGTGTTAGTTCCTGTATGAATTATTGTTTACATAAATGTTAAAACTGTTTATTAAAGCTAAATGCATATTCATCTCTGTTGTACTAATGTAATGTAATCTACAAAAAATGATAGATAGGGAAAAACATGGCGGGTTGAATTTATATACATTTTTGATTGAGAAAAGGCACACATGCATGGAAAATAAAAATTATGAGTGGCAAAAACGGGCGTACAATTCTAAAAATAAACGTAAGATATGCAAGGTCACTTGTCAGTTTTCAAATCTTGTTCCTCTGAATTTTTACTGTATATTAATACTGTGCCTTTGATTAGCATAATGTTTACACAAGACCGTTTATCTGTTAGCCAAAATGTCAAACAGCCGCCATTTTTATTTTAGTAACTCGCTGATGAACATATATTCTTATAATTATAACACTTCATTTGTAGATATGGCTTCGAACGAGTAATAAAAATATGAATTTGTAACATTTATGTTATGCCTTAGTTATGTTAACGAAACAGAGGCGGAACGAAAAAAACATATACATGAAATTGTATGGCCCATTTCGACAGGGTCCCACCTTGTCGTGGTGAAATGGCTTAAGTATGCTTTGAGAAGCCCTGGGCGATGTCAGCGAGAGCATAGCTCTTAGCAGGTTCTACCATGCTTACAAGGTCACTGGCGAGGACTGAAAACTAAGAGGATCCCGTTGATCCATGTGCGGCATGGTGCTACCACACTGACCCGTGTATGGTGAAGCCCTAGGGCAAGCTGTAAAATACCGTGGCGAAGTGTGCGTGGCTATAGAGGAGTATAGGCCAAACCGGTAACCTAAGACCAAGGTTAAGCATACCGCGCTGAAGGGCTGAGTGGCTGATGGGAAATCAGTTAGCGGAGCCCCTACATATCTGCCGCCCTGTAGGTGTAAGCAGGCTTACTGCAATATTGGGTTCTCTGTTGCATCGGAATTTTTTTTTCATCCATACTCGTGGGAACTTTATGAATAAGTTAAATGAAAATAATCAAGAAAACTCAAAATCTTCGGTCAAACCAGATGGAACCGAACCTGTGTCGAGTGACTCCACCACGCTTGCGGTTGGAATTGTTACTCTGCATATAGGTGATGCAAGAAATGGTGAAGCCAGCGCAATCGGCGCGCGGACCGAGGAGAAGCACTCTCATAGAGGTTGGCCCGAAGCAAGGGGAAAACGTGCATACGTTAGAACTTGAGGCGAGCGAGGATACTCCTTGTCGAAATTGGGTGCTCTCAGCGAAGAGCAGTATTATCGGAGTCGAAGGAGGATATATTGCTGGCTTCTCAGGAGGATCCAGCATTACCTGGGATAAGACCGGGCAAAAGTGCGCGTAGGAAACTACGCCTCCGAGAAGCTCGCTCAGGGGATGTGACCGCTGAGCCTGCGACTAAACGCTGCCACTCCCAAAGCGATGGCACTCCGGACTCAATGCCCGGCACCAGTGCCAGAGCAGAAGAAGAGTGCAAACTCATCTTCCGGTCGGGATGCTGATCTCAAGACGGAGGAGGGAGCCTCAATCTGTGGTGAACCGACAGGGGAACCTAGGCCGGGGCTCTCGAATCAGTCGAGGATAGCTTTAGTTGGCAAAAAACCAGGAAACCTCCAACAGGGGCAGAGAGAAATGTGGAAAGGGGCAGATAAACCACCAAAGAGAGGTGAATGCGCACCTGGAAGCCTTACCTCTGTGCTTCAGGCGGTAAGGAAATCTGGAAATCTTTCCAATGTGGGTGATAAACCCAATGGAAAGGCAAATCGGCCCCACCCAAAGCGAAAAGCGAAAAGAACTACTATAGGTCAGGCAAACCGCCAAAAGTGGTGAATTTGCATCTCGTTCTCTGACCTCAGAGCTTCGGACCGGGGGAAAGGAAGGAAGGCTTTCAAAACCGGGTGACAAATCTAAAAGAAAGGTTTCCTTCTTGCCAACTGGGTAAAAGCGTGTAAAGTCTGAAAACAGATCCTGTCGCAAAGGGCAGGAAATTGGAAAGAAAAGGGTTTCTGTGATTTTTAAGGAACAGGCCCTAAAGGTTCTACGATTAGCCGTTGCCCATAAGGACGATCCTTATAGGCCCCTGACGGCTCCACAACAAGAGTCCTTAACCAAATTCCTGCGTGAAGCAGTGATCAAAAGGGTCCAGGAGGGTGGCAAATCCATGATGGACGGAGTAGTTACGACAAACGGTAGTTTTGTCGTAAAATGTGCAGATGCGCAGACAAACTCCTGGCTAAGGCAGTTTAGTGCCTCACCAGAGTTTCTGCCTTGGGAGGGAGCAGAGTTAGTGGTGGCAAATCCGTCGGAACTCTGCCCCCTTACAAAGGCTAGGGTTTGGGTTCCAGATACTAATCTGGAACCTGAAAAGGTACTAGACCTTCTAAAAGGCCAAAATTAGGACCTACAAACCGAAAGGTGGACAGTCTACCGAACCGAAAAAGGTAAGGGAGGGAGTCTCATCGTTCTTGGTGTCGATGGGGAATCTATCGAGGCCCTAAAGAGGGTAGAGTACAAGCCGCAACTGCTGCTTGGCAGAGTCACCTTTAAAGTGAGCTCTTTGCGGGCACCCATGGTGGTGACTCCGAACCTGAGATTTCCAATGGCTAATTCGGGTTTAAGAGTAACACAAATAAACCTGCAGCGCCTCTAATTCTAAAAAACGCATAAGACTGGGCAAGAGTGCGCGTAGGAAACTACGCCTCCGAAAAGCTTGCGCAGGGGATGTAACCGCTGAGCCTGTTTAATAAAACCAATTTGCCTTTTCTTTTTTTTAAAGTTCTGTGATGTAATTTTGAAAATATAGGATCAACTGTTTCCGATCCATCGATGTGTTTTGGCATCGGCTTCAAAATTCTTCCAGCCAATGCTAACAGGTGAGAATTTTTTAAAACTTAATTTATTTCTATTTTTTCAAAAAAATATTTCAATTTCAAGGAAATTTTATTGTCGAACAAAAACCATCAATTTGAAAGAATTCGATCCCGAGGTGTTCGCAGTTCCTTTAGAATTCATTTATACCGGGATTCTATCAATTTCTCGTGAAAATGTCGTTGATGTATTCAAAATGGCTGACTTTTTGCAGTTAAAATGGCCGAAAGATGAATGCAGCAAATATATTTTTGAATGTTTAACTCCTGAAAATTGTGTGGACATGTGGCAACTAGCAAGTTAGTAAAATGAATTTTACGTTTATTTATTTTATTTTAGGATATTTTTGCGTTGAATTGGAATATGAAGCAAACGAATTTGTTTTAACTAATTTGGAAAGAGTTTTAACTACTGTCGAATTTAAAGAATTGGCTGTGGGAAAGGTAAAAATAAATTATATTGAAAAATTTCTAATATTTATTTCATTTTTAGTTGGAAGAGATTTTCCAGCATGATAGAATGTTATTAATGCCAGCGGATGTTACTTTCATGGCTATAATGGAGTGGCTGAAATACGACCTTCCTAATTGAAAATCGAATTTCAATGTACTTTCGAAATACATGAAAACCGATTCAGCATTTGAGGAATTTCTTATATTCGATATTTCCAAAGTAACACTTATAAGTGAAGATTATTCCGTCAGAAATTGGATACAAACAAAATTTAATTTCTCTGCAATATTGCAAGATAATTTAAATAATGGAAATATTTTCATTTCTGCTTTATACTTTAATTTAAAGTGCTATAAAATTGATCTGTAAATGAAGAAATGTACTTCTCTAACGAAGCCTGATGTAGATTTAGCCTTTCCTGTTCACTATAAGAATAATATTTACTTTACCGGCGGTAGAGTTAACGTAGGTTATGCAAAAGTTTGTTCAAAATATAATATTGAAACAAAGACTTGGAGCTAAATAGCATTTGATGTATACAGATGGCGCCATGGAAGTTGTATTCTTAATGATGAATTGTACATTGTAGCTAGCGAATGCCAACAATTATTCAAAAAGAAATACAAATGTACGATTTTAATAGTGGACAATTGATTTCATTAAAATCAAATCAGATATGGGGGATTTGCACGGGGAATGTACTTCACTATTTGTTTCTCATGGGCTTTATTGTTCTGCTATGAATCATGATATTGTGAAGAAATTCGATATCCGAATGAATTCTTGGGAAAACATACCAAATTTGCCATACAAGTAAATATAATTTATAATTTGCACTATTTTATTTCAAATTAATCACAATATTTACTTATAGTGGAATTAATTCTTTGGTCGAAAGTGGCGGGAGCTCTATTGATGTAACAGCACAGAAAATATTCTTCAGTTTAATAGAAACAGTAATCAATGGAAATTATCCTATTCTGTAAGGCCAATGCTTCCTTGGTATGTGCCTGTAATTGCAACTTCGTTTTAAGTTCTTTAAAAAAAAAAAAATTCTTTATAAGTTTTGTATTAAAAAATAATTAATAGCTTAAATTTTGTTCACTAAACTTTTATAAATAAATTTAACAAAATAAAATTTGGCTTTTATTTCGTGCATCTGCATAGTAAAATGTCGATTGGAATAAGTTTAAGGAATAACTTAGTTTCCAGCAACATCTAACATAATATCTGTTTTCAATTTTTAGTTACTAAAGTACAACTTTGAAAATGTGGAACCTTTGGCTCAGTATAATATACAGTAAAAATCTGGGAACTGAAGAGAAATTAGACGCGATCCTCCCAATACCTCCCTTGAAAATGACAGAAACAAAAAATTCCGCACAAAATAAGGACATCGAAATTTTTTTTAATTTGTCAAGTCCCAATTTTTGTAAACATAAATCATATGTTTATTAAGCGCCATTTTGATAATCCCAAAGTTTTTTCAAGTGTTGGTGCCTGTAAGAATAAGCCTCGACACGATTCTTGATAAGCACGTGGGTTTTTTTCAAATATTTTAAGTGTTAGTTCCTGTATGAATTATTGTTTACATAAATGTTAAAACTGTTTATTAAAGCTAAATGCATATTCATCTCTGTTGTACTAATGTAATGTAATCTAAAAAAAATGATAGATAGGGAAAAACATGGCGGGTTGAATTTATATACATTTTTGATTGAGAAAAGGCACACATGCATGGAAAATAAAAATTATGAGTCGCAAAAACGGGCGTACAATTCTAAAAATAAACGTAAGATATGCAAGGTCACTTGTCAGTTTTCAAATCTTGTTCCTCTGAATTTTTACTGTATATTAATACTGTGCCTTTGATTAGCATAATGTTTACACAAGACCGTTTATCTGTTAGCCAAAATGTCAAACAGCCGCCATTTTTATTTTAGTAACTCGCTGATGAACATATATTCTTATAATTATAACACTTCATTTGTAGATATGGCTTCGAACGAGTAATAAAAATATGAATTTGTAACATTTATGTTATGCCTTAGTTATGTTAACGAAACAGAGGCGGAACGAAAAAAACATATACATGAAATTGTATGGCCCATTTCGACAGGGTCCCACCTTGCCGTGGTGAAATGGCTTAAGTATGCTTTGAGAAGCCCTGGGCGATGTCAGCGAGAGCATAGCTCTTAGCAGGTTCTACCATGCTTACAAGGTCACTGGCGAGGACTGAAAACTAAGAGGATCCCGTTGATCCATGTGCGGCATGGTGCTACCACACTGACCCGTGTATGGTGAAGCCCTAAGGCAAGCTGTAAAATACCGTGGCGAAGTGCGCGTGGCTGTAGAGGAGTATAGGCCAAAACGGTAACCCAAGACCAAGGTTAAGCATACCGCGCTGAAGGGCTGAGTGGCTGATGGGAAATCAGTTAGCGGAGCCCCTACATATCTGCCGCCCTGTAGGTGTAAGCAGGCTTACTGCAATATTGGGTTCTCTGTTGCATCGGAATTTTTTTTTCATCCATACTCGTGGGAACTTTATGAATAAGTTAAATGAAAATAATCAAGAAAACTCAAAATCTTCGGTCAAACCAGATGGAACCGAACCTGTGTCGAGTGACTCCACCACGCTTGCGGTTGGAATTGTTACTCTGCATATAGGTGATGCAAGAAATGGTGAAGCCAGCGCAATCGGCGCGCGGACCGAGGAGAAGCACTCTCATAGAGGTTGGCCCGAAGCAAGGGGAAAACGTGCATACGTTAGAACTTGAGGCGAGCGAGGATACTCCTTGTCGAAATTGGGTGCTCTCAGCGAAGAGCAGTATTATCGGAGTCGAAGGAGGATATATTGCTGGCTTCTCAGGAGGATCCAGCATTACCTGGGATAAGACCGGGCAAAAGTGCGCGTAGGAAACTACGCCTCCGAGAAGCTCGCTCAGGGGATGTGACCGCTGAGCCTGCGACTAAACGCTGCCACTCCCAAAGCGATGGCACTCCGGACTCAATGCCCGGCACCAGTGCCAGAGCAGAAGAAGAGTGCAAACTCATCTTCCGGTCGGGATGCTGATCTCAAGACGGAGGAGGGAGCCTCAATCTGTGGTGAACCGACAGGGGAACCTAGGCCGGGGCTCTCGAATCAGTCGAGGATAGCTTTAGTTGGCAAAAAACCAGGAAACCTCCAACAGGGGCAGAGAGAAATGTGGAAAGGGGCAGATAAACCACCAAAGAGAGGTGAATGCGCACCTGGAAGCCTTACCTCTGTGCTTCAGGCGGTAAGGAAATCTGGAAATCTTTCCAATGTGGGTGATAAACCCAATGGAAAGGCAAATCGGCCCCACCCAAAGCGAAAAGCGAAAAGAACTACTATAGGTCAGGCAAACCGCCAAAAGTGGTGAATTTGCATCTCGTTCTCTGACCTCAGAGCTTCGGACCGGGGGAAAGGAAGGAAGGCTTCAAAACCGGGTGACAAATCTAAAAGAAAGGTTTCCTTCTTGCCAACTGGGTAAAAGCGTGTAAAGTCTGAAAACAGATCCTGTCGCAAAGGGCAGGAAATTGGAAAGAAAAGGGTTTCTGTGATTTTTAAGGAACAGGCCCTAAAGGCTCTACGATTAGCCGTTGCCCATAAGGACGATCCTTATAGGCCCCTGACGGCTCCACAACAAGAGTCCTTAACCAAATTCCTGCGTGAAGCAGTGATCAAAAGGGTCCAGGAGGGTGGCAAATCCATGATGGACGGAGTAGTTACGACAAACGGTAGTTTTGTCGTAAAATGTGCAGATGCGCAGACAAACTCCTGGCTAAGGCAGTTTAGTGCCTCACCAGAGTTTGTGCCTTGGGAGGGAGCAGAGTTAGTGGTGGCAAATCCGTCGGAACTCTGCCCCCTTACAAAGGCTAGGGTTTGGGTTCCAGATACTAATCTGGAACCTGAAAAGGTACTAGACCTTCTAAAAGGCCAAAATTAGGACCTACAAACCGAAAGGTGGACAGTCTACCGAACCGAAAAAGGTAAGGGAGGGAGTCTCATCGTTCTTGGTGTCGATGGGGAATCTATCGAGGCCCTAAAGAGGGTAGAGTACAAGCCGCAACTGCTGCTTGGCAGAGTCACCTTTAAAGTGAGCTCTTTGCGGGCACCCATGGTGGTGACTCCGAACCTGAGATTTCCAATGGCTAATTCGGGTTTAAGAGTAACACAAATAAACCTGCAGCGCCTCTAATTCTAAAAAACGCATAAGACCGGGCAAGAGTGCGCGTAGGAAACTACGCCTCCGAAAAGCTTGCTCAGGGGATGTAACCGCTGAGCCTGTTTAATAAAACCAATTTGCCTTTTCTTTTTTTTAAAGTTCTGTGATGTAATTTTGAAAATAAAGGATCAACTGTTTCCGATCCATCGATGTGTTTTGGCATCGGCTTCAAAATTCTTCCAGCCAATGCTAACAGGTGAGAATTTTTTAAAACTTAATTTATTTCTATTTTTTCAAAAAAATGTTTCAATTTCAAGGAAATTTTATTGTCGAACAAAAACCATCAATTTGAAAGAATTCGATCCCGAGGTGTTCGCAGTTCTTTTAGAATTCATTTATACCGGGATTCTATCAATTTCTCGTGAAAATGTCGTTGATGTATTCAAAATGGCTGACTTTTTGCAGTTAAAATGGCCGAAAGATGAATGCAGCAAATATATTTTTGAATGTTTAACTCCTGAAAATTGTGTGGACATGTGGCAACTAGCAAGTTAGTAAAATGAATTTTACGTTTATTTATTTTATTTTAGGATATTTTTGCGTTGAATTGGAATATGAAGCAAACGAATTTGTTTTAACTAATTTGGAAAGAGTTTTAACTACTGTCGAATTTAAAGAATTAGCTGTGGGAAAGGTAAAAATAAATTATATTGAAAAATTTCTAATATTTATTTCATTTTTAGTTGGAAGAGATTTTCCAGCATGATAGAATGTTATTAATGCCAGCGGATGTTACTTTCATGGCTATAATGGAGTGGCTGAAATACGACCTTCCTAATTGAAAATCGAATTTCAATGTACTTTCGAAATACATGAAAACCGATTCAGCATTTGAGGAATTTCTTATATTCGATATTTCCAAAGTAACACTTATAAGTGAAGATTATTCCGTCAGAAATTGGATACAAACAAAATTTAATTTCTCTGCAATATTGCAAGATAATTTAAATAATGGAAATATTTTCAGTTCTGCTTTATACTTTAATTTAAAGTGCTATAAAATTGATCTGTAAATGAAGAAATGTACTTCTCTAACGAAGCCTGATGTAGATTTAGCCTTTCCTGTTCACTATAAGAATAATATTTACTTTACCGGCGGTAGAGTTAACGTAGGTTATGCAAAAGTTTGTTCAAAATATAATATTGAAACAAAGACTTGGAGCTAAATAGCATTTGATGTATACAGATGGCGCCATGGAAGTTGTATTCTTAATGATGAATTGTACATTGTAGCTAGCGAATGCCAACAATTATTCAAAAAGAAATACAAATGTACGATTTTAATAGTGGACAATTGATTTCATTAAAATCAAATCAGATATGGGGGATTTGCACGGGGAATGTACTTCACTATTTGTTTCTCATGGGCTTTATTGTTCTGCTATGAATCATGATATTGTGAAGAAATTCGATATCCGAATGAATTCTTGGGAAAACATACCAAATTTGCCATACAAGTAAATATAATTTATAATTTGCACTATGTTATTTCAAATTAATCACAATATTTACTTATAGTGGAATTAATTCTTTGGTCGAAAGTGGCGGGAGCTCTATTGATGTAACAGCACAGAAAATATTCTTCAGTTTAATAGAAACAGTAATCAATGGAAATTATCCTATTCTGTAAGGCCAATGCTTCCTTGGTATGTGCCTGTAATTGCAACTTCGTTTTAAGTTCTTTTAAAAAAAAAAAATTCTTTATAAGTTTTGTATTAAAAAATAATTAATAGCTTAAATTTTGTTCACTAAACTTTTATAAATAAATTTAACAAAATAAAATTTGGCTTTTATTTCGTGCATCTGCATAGTAAAATGTCGATTGGAATAAGTTTAAGGAATAACTTAGTTTCCAGCAACATCTAACATAATATCTGTTTTCAATTTTTAGTTACTAAAGTACAACTTTGAAAATGTGGAACCTTTGGCTCAGTATAATATACAGTAAAAATCTGGGAACTGAAGAGAAATTAGACGCGATCCTCCCAATACCTCCCTTGAAAATGACAGAAACAAAAAATTCCGCACAAAATAAGGACATCGAAATTTTTTTTAATTTGTCAAGTCCCAATTTTTGTAAACATAAATCATATGTTTATTAAGCGCCATTTTGATAATCCCAAAGTTTTTTCAAGTGTTGGTGCCTGTAAGAATAAGCCTCGACACGATTCTTGATAAGCACGTGGGTTTTTTTCAAATATTTTAAGTGTTAGTTCCTGTATGAATTATTGTTTACATAAATGTTAAAACTGCTTATTAAAGCTAAATGCATATTCATCTCTGTTGTACTAATGTTATGTAATCTAAAAAAAATGATAGATAGGGAAAAACATGGCGGGTTGAATTTATATACATTTTTGATTGAGAAAAGGCACACATGCATGGAAAATAAAAATTATGAGTCGCAAAAACGGGCGTACAATTCTAAAAATAAACGTAAGATATGCAAGGTCACTTGTCAGTTTTCAAATCTTGTTCCTCTGAATTTTTACTGTATATTAATACTGTGCCTTTGATTAGCATAATGTTTACACAAGACCGTTTATCTGTTAGCCAAAATGTCAAACAGCCGCCATTTTTATTTTAGTAACTCGCTGATGAACATATATTCTTATAATTATAACACTTCATTTGTAGATATGGCTTCGAACGAGTAATAAAAATATGAATTTGTAACATTTATGTTATGCCTTAGTTATGTTAACGAAACAGAGGCGGAACGAGAAAAACATATACATGAAATTGTATGGCCCATTTCGACAGGGTCCCACCTTGCCGTGGTGAAATGGCTTAAGTATGCTTTGAGAAGCCCTGGGCGATGTCAGCGAGAGCATAGCTCTTAGCAGGTTCTACCATGCTTACAAGGTCACTGGCGAGGACTGAAAACTAAGAGGATCCCGTTGATCCATGTGCGGCATGGTGCTACCACACTGACCCGTGTATGGTGAAGCCCTAAGGCAAGCTGTAAAATACCGTGGCGAAGTGCGCGTGGCTGTAGAGGAGTATAGGCCAAAACGGTAACCCAAGACCAAGGTTAAGCATACCGCGCTGAAGGGCTGAGTGGCTGATGGGAAATCAGTTAGCGGAGCCCCTACATATCTGCCGCCCTGTAGGTGTAAGCAGGCTTACTGCAATATTGGGTTCTCTGTTGCATCGGAATTTTTTTTTCATCCATACTCGTGGGAACTTTATGAATAAGTTAAATGAAAATAATCAAAAAAACTCAAAATCTTCGGTCAAACCAGATGGAACCGAACCTGTGTCGAGTGACTCCACCACGCTTGCGGTTGGAATTGTTACTCTGCATATAGGTGATGCAAGAAATGGTGAAGCCAGCGCAATCGGCGCGCGGACCGAGGAGAAGCACTCTCATAGAGGTTGGCCCGAAGCAAGGGGAAAACGTGCATACGTTAGAACTTGAGGCGAGCGAGGATACTCCTTGTCGAAATTGGGTGCTCTCAGCGAAGAGCAGTATTATCGGAGTCGAAGGAGGATATATTGCTGGCTTCTCAGGAGGATCCAGCATTACCTGGGATAAGACCGGGCAAAAGTGCGCGTAGGAAACTACGCCTCCGAGAAGCTCGCTCAGGGGATGTGACCGCTGAGCCTGCGACTAAACGCTGCCACTCCCAAAGCGATGGCACTCCGGACTCAATGCCCGGCACCAGTGCCAGAGCAGAAGAAGAGTGCAAACTCATCTTCCGGTCGGGATGCTGATCTCAAGACGGAGGAGGGAGCCTCAATCTGTGGTGAACCGACAGGGGAACCTAGGCCGGGGCTCTCGAATCAGTCGAGGATAGCTTTAGTTGGCAAAAAACCAGGAAACCTCCAACAGGGGCAGAGAGAAATGTGGAAAGGGGCAGATAAACCACCAAAGAGAGGTGAATGCGCACCTGGAAGCCTTACCTCTGTGCTTCAGGCGGTAAGGAAATCTGGAAATCTTTCCAATGTGGGTGATAAACCCAATGGAAAGGCAAATCGGCCCCACCCAAAGCGAAAAGCGAAAAGAACTACTATAGGTCAGGCAAACCGCCAAAAGTGGTGAATTTGCATCTCGTTCTCTGACCTCAGAGCTTCGGACCGGGGGAAAGGAAGGAAGGCTTCAAAACCGGGTGACAAATCTAAAAGAAAGGTTTCCTTCTTGCCAACTGGGTAAAAGCGTGTAAAGTCTGAAAACAGATCCTGTCGCAAAGGGCAGGAAATTGGAAAGAAAAGGGTTTCTGTGATTTTTAAGGAACAGGCCCTAAAGGCTCTACGATTAGCCGTTGCCCATAAGGACGATCCTTATAGGCCCCTGACGGCTCCACAACAAGAGTCCTTAACCAAATTCCTGCGTGAAGCAGTGATCAAAAGGGTCCAGGAGGGTGGCAAATCCATGATGGACGGAGTAGTTACGACAAACGGTAGTTTTGTCGTAAAATGTGCAGATGCGCAGACAAACTCCTGGCTAAGGCAGTTTAGTGCCTCACCAGAGTTTGTGCCTTGGGAGGGAGCAGAGTTAGTGGTGGCAAATCCGTCGGAACTCTGCCCCCTTACAAAGGCTAGGGTTTGGGTTCCAGATACTAATCTGGAACCTGAAAAGGTACTAGACCTTCTAAAAGGCCAAAATTAGGACCTACAAACCGAAAGGTGGACAGTCTACCGAACCGAAAAAGGTAAGGGAGGGAGTCTCATCGTTCTTGGTGTCGATGGGGAATCTATCGAGGCCCTAAAGAGGGTAGAGTACAAGCCGCAACGGCTGCTTGGCAGAGTCACCTTTAAAGTGAGCTCTTTGCGGGCACCCATGGTGGTGACTCCGAACCTGAGATTTCCAATGGCTAATTCGGGTTTAAGAGTAACACAAATAAACCTGCAGCGCCTCTAATTCTAAAAAACGCATAAGACCGGGCAAGAGTGCGCGTAGGAAACTACGCCTCCGAAAAGCTTGCTCAGGGGATGTAACCGCTGAGCCTGTTTAATAAAACCAATTTGCCTTTTCTTTTTTTTAAAGTTCTGTGATGTAATTTTGAAAATAAAGGATCAACTGTTTCCGATCCATCGATGTGTTTTGGCATCGGCTTCAAAATTCTTCCAGCCAATGCTAACAGGTGAGAATTTTTTAAAACTTAATTTATTTCTATTTTTTCAAAAAAATGTTTCAATTTCAAGGAAATTTTATTGTCGAACAAAAACCATCAATTTGAAAGAATTCGATCCCGAGGTGTTCGCAGTTCTTTTAGAATTCATTTATACCGGGATTCTATCAATTTCTCGTGAAAATGTCGTTGATGTATTCAAAATGGCTGACTTTTTGCAGTTAAAATGGCCGAAAGATGAATGCAGCAAATATATTTTTGAATGTTTAACTCCTGAAAATTGTGTGGACATGTGGCAACTAGCAAGTTAGTAAAATGAATTTTACGTTTATTTATTTTATTTTAGGATATTTTTGCGTTGAATTGGAATATGAAGCAAACGAATTTGTTTTAACTAATTTGGAAAGAGTTTTAACTACTGTCGAATTTAAAGAATTGGCTGTGGGAAAGGTAAAAATAAATTATATTGAAAAATTTCTAATATTTATTTCATTTTTAGTTGGAAGAGATTTTCCAGCATGATAGAATGTTATTAATGCCAGCGGATGTTACTTTCATGGCTATAATGGAGTGGCTGAAATACGACCTTCCTAATTGAAAATCGAATTTCAATGTACTTTCGAAATACATGAAAACCGATTCAGCATTTGAGGAATTTCTTATATTCGATATTTCCAAAGTAACACTTATAAGTGAAGATTATTCCGTCAGAAATTGGATACAAACAAAATTTAATTTCTCTGCAATATTGCAAGATAATTTAAATAATGGAAATATTTTCATTTCTGCTTTATACTTTAATTTAAAGTGCTATAAAATTGATCTGTAAATGAAGAAATGTACTTCTCTAACGAAGCCTGATGTAGATTTAGCCTTTCCTGTTCACTATAAGAATAATATTTACTTTACCGGCGGTAGAGTTAACGTAGGTTATGCAAAAGTTTGTTCAAAATATAATATTGAAACAAAGACTTGGAGCTAAATAGCATTTGATGTATACAGATGGCGCCATGGAAGTTGTATTCTTAATGATGAATTGTACATTGTAGCTAGCGAATGCCAACAATTATTCAAAAAGAAATACAAATGTACGATTTTAATAGTGGACAATTGATTTCATTAAAATCAAATCAGATATGGGGGATTTGCACGGGGAATGTACTTCACTATTTGTTTCTCATGGGCTTTATTGTTCTGCTATGAATCATGATATTGTGAAGAAATTCGATATCCGAATGAATTCTTGGGAAAACATACCAAATTTGCCATACAAGTAAATATAATTTATAATTTGCACTATGTTATTTCAAATTAATCACAATATTTACTTATAGTGGAATTAATTCTTTGGTCGAAAGTGGCGGGAGCTCTATTGATGTAACAGCACAGAAAATATTCTTCAGTTTAATAGAAACAGTAATCAATGGAAATTATCCTATTCTGTAAGGCCAATGCTTCCTTGGTATGTGCCTGTAATTGCAACTTCGTTTTAAGTTCTTTTAAAAAAAAAAAATTCTTTATAAGTTTTGTATTAAAAAATAATTAATAGCTTAAATTTTGTTCACTAAACTTTTATAAATAAATTTAACAAAATAAAATTTGGCTTTTATTTCGTGCATCTGCATAGTAAAATGTCGATTGGAATAAGTTTAAGGAATAACTTAGTTTCCAGCAACATCTAACATAATATCTGTTTTCAATTTTTAGTTACTAAAGTACAACTTTGAAAATGTGGAACCTTTGGCTCAGTATAATATACAGTAAAAATCTGGGAACTGAAGAGAAATTAGACGCGATCCTCCCAATACCTCCCTTGAAAATGACAGAAACAAAAAATTCCGCACAAAATAAGGACATCGAAATTTTTTTTAATTTGTCAAGTCCCAATTTTTGTAAACATAAATCATATGTTTATTAAGCGCCATTTTGATAATCCCAAAGTTTTTTCAAGTGTTGGTGCCTGTAAGAATAAGCCTCGACACGATTCTTGATAAGCACGTGGGTTTTTTTCAAATATTTTAAGTGTTAGTTCCTGTATGAATTATTGTTTACATAAATGTTAAAACTGCTTATTAAAGCTAAATGCATATTCATCTCTGTTGTACTAATGTTATGTAATCTAAAAAAAATGATAGATAGGGAAAAACATGGCGGGTTGAATTTATATACATTTTTGATTGAGAAAAGGCACACATGCATGGAAAATAAAAATTATGAGTCGCAAAAACGGGCGTACAATTCTAAAAATAAACGTAAGATATGCAAGGTCACTTGTCAGTTTTCAAATCTTGTTCCTCTGAATTTTTACTGTATATTAATACTGTGCCTTTGATTAGCATAATGTTTACACAAGACCGTTTATCTGTTAGCCAAAATGTCAAACAGCCGCCATTTTTATTTTAGTAACTCGCTGATGAACATATATTCTTATAATTATAACACTTCATTTGTAGATATGGCTTCGAACGAGTAATAAAAATATGAATTTGTAACATTTATGTTATGCCTTAGTTATGTTAACGAAACAGAGGCGGAACGAAAAAAACATATACATGAAATTGTATGGCCCATTTCGACAGGGTCCCACCTTGCCGTGGTGAAATGGCTTAAGTATGCTTTGAGAAGCCCTGGGCGATGTCAGCGAGAGCATAGCTCTTAGCAGGTTCTACCATACTTACAAGGTCACTGGCGAGGACTGAAAACTAAGAGGATCCCGTTGATCCATGTGCGGCATGGTGCTACCACACTGACCCGTGTATGGTGAAGCCCTAAGGCAAGCTGTAAACTACCGTGGCGAAGTGCTCGTGGCTATAGAGGAGTATAGGCCAAAACGGTAACCCAAGACCAAGGTTAAGCATACCGCGCTGAAGGGCTGAGTGGCTGATGGGAAATCAGTTAGCGGAGCCCCTACATATCTGCCGCCCTGTAGGTGTAAGCAGGCTTACTGCAATATTGGGTTCTCTGTTGCATCGGAATTTTTTTTTCATCCATACTCGTGGGAACTTTATGAATAAGTTAAATGAAAATAATCAAAAAAACTCAAAATCTTCGGTCAAACCAGATGGAACCGAACCTGTGTCGAGTGACTCCACCACGCTTGCGGTTGGAATTGTTACTCTGCATATAGGTGATGCAAGAAATGGTGAAGCCAGCGCAATCGGCGCGCGGACCGAGGAGAAGCACTCTCATAGAGGTTGGCCCGAAGCAAGGGGAAAACGTGCATACGTTAGAACTTGAGGCGAGCGAGGATACTCCTTGTCGAAATTGGGTGCTCTCAGCGAAGAGCAGTATTATCGGAGTCGAAGGAGGATATATTGCTGGCTTCTCAGGAGGATCCAGCATTACCTGGGATAAGACCGGGCAAAAGTGCGCGTAGGAAACTACGCCTCCGAGAAGCTCGCTCAGGGGATGTGACCGCTGAGCCTGCGACTAAACGCTGCCACTCCCAAAGCGATGGCACTCCGGACTCAATGCCCGGCACCAGTGCCAGAGCAGAAGAAGAGTGCAAACTCATCTTCCGGTCGGGATGCTGATCTCAAGACGGAGGAGGGAGCCTCAATCTGTGGTGAACCGACAGGGGAACCTAGGCCGGGGCTCTCGAATCAGTCGAGGATAGCTTTAGTTGGCAAAAAACCAGGAAACCTCCAACAGGGGCAGAGAGAAATGCGGAAAGGGGCAGATAAACCACCAAAGAGTGGTGAATGCGCACCTGGAAGCCTTACCTCTGTGCTTCAGGCGGTAAGGAAATCTGGAAATCTTTCCAATGTGGGTGATAAACCCAATGGAAAGGCAAATCGGCCCCACCCAAAGCGAAAAGCGAAAAGAACTACTATAGGTCAGGCAAACCGCCAAAAGTGGTGAATTTGCATCTCGTTCTCTGACCTCAGAGCTTCGGACCGGGGGAAAGGAAGGAAGGCTTTCAAAACCGGGTGACAAATCTAAAAGAAAGGTTTCCTTCTTGCCAACTGGGTAAAAGCGTGTAAAGTCTGGAAACAGATCCTGTCGCAAAGGGCAGGAAATTGGAAAGAAAAGGGTTTCTGTGATTTTTAAGGAACAGGCCCTAAAGGCTCTACGATTAGCCGTTGCCCATAAGGACGATCCTTATAGGCCCCTGACGGCTCCACATCAAGAATCCTTAACCAAATTCCAGCGTGAAGCAGTGATCAAAAGGGTCCAAGAGGGTGGCAAATCCATGATGGACGGAGTAGTTACGACAAACGGTAGTTTTGTCGTAAAATGTGCAGATGCGCAGACAAACTCCTGGCTAAGGCAGTTTAGTGCCTCACCAGAGTTTGTGCCTTGGGAGGGAGCAGAGTTAGTGGTGGCAAATCCGTCGGAACTCTGCCCCCTTACAAAGGCTAGGGTTTGGGTTCCAGATACTAATCTGGAACCTGAAAAGGTACTAGACCTTCTAAAAGGCCAAAATTAGGACCTTCAAACCGAAAGGTGGACAGTCTACCGAACCGAAAAAGGTAAGGGAGGGAGTCTCATCGTTCTTGGTGTCGATGGGGAATCTATCGAGGCCCTAAAGAGGGTAGAGTACAAGCCGCAACTGCTGCTTGGCACAGTCACCTTTAAAGTGAGCTCTTTGCGGGCACCCATGGTGGTGACTCCAAACCTGAGATTTCCAATGGCTAATTCGGGTTTAAGAGTAACACAAATAAATTTGCAGCATTGCAAAGCGGCTTCACATCTATTGTATAGACGCATACAAAAGCTGCAAACAGACATACGCCTGATCCAAGAACCATACATTTATGGTAACAGGATAAGGTGTATGACTGGTGGCATATTTGTACATGCCACTGGGCGCCCCCGTACCTGCATCGTTGTGTCTCAAAGCATTGATGCATGCCTGTTAACCGAGTACACTTCAGAAGACTGCACAACGGTGAAGGTAACGGTAATGAGGGGCGGGAGGAAGGTATGCATGATCTTGATATCTGCATACCTACCATACGACCCTTCTGTAATGCCTTGAACGGATGCGTTAAGGAATGTGAACGAATATTCCAGGAAACACAAGCTACCCTTAATTGTTGCTGTGGATGCAAATTCACACAACGAAGTGTGGGGTAGTACAAACACGAACGCTCGAGGTGAAGCTCTACTGGAATATGCTATAACCTCAGTACTGGACATTCTGACTAATGACGATGAACCACGTCAAGTGGACTTGTGAACGATTGGAAAGTTCTGAGGGAAGAAACTGCCTCTGACCACAGATACATAACCTTTAATATGGTGATGGACTCTGTGGAGAAGAGGAAGTTTAGAGATCCCAAGAAAACAGATTGGGGGCACTATAAGGCGATCCTGTTAAAACTCCTGCCAAGCCCGGCGAGGAAAGTAAAGAACAGCAGGGGAATCGAAGTAGTTGCAACAGAGCTTTAGGAAGCAATGACTGAAGCATTCTCCCTGTCTTGCCCGGAAAAGGAATGGATAGGAGTGAAACCAGTCAAATGGTGGAACTCCAATCTTTCACAGCTCCGGCGTAAAACAAGACGACTCTTTAATAGAGCTATGAAAACTCACTCTGAAAATGACTGGGTGCAAAGGAAGTTCAAAAAGGCTATTCGCAAGGCAAAAAGTCTTGAATGGCGCAAGTATTGCGAGTCTCTAGGATGTCCCTGCTACAGCAAGGCTGCATAGAGCCCTTGCAGATGATACGCACGCCAAGCTGGATGTCCTAAAGAAAGACGATGGCACTTACACTATCTCGAAAGGAGAGACTCTCGATGTACTTGTAGAAGCGCATTTTCCTGGCTACATGTCTGAGGAAGAGGGAGAAGTGGCTGAATGCAACAACATCAGGCCCTCACGTTCGGAACGGATCATAGCGACCAGGGTTACAAGGCAAAAAATAAGGTGGACTATAAAAACTTTTGATCCCTATAAACCACCTGGCCCGGATGGTATTTACCCTATAATTATTCAAAAAGGTATTGGGGTCATTATTGACTACCTGTATGCTGTTTTCAAAGCCTGTATTGCCACTGTCTATACCCTAAGGCTTGGAGAGCAGCCAACTAAAAAACAGTCCTGTTGTGTAGACGTGTTTTGTGTTTAGTGCCTTTATTTATTTTTGTTTAGTGTGTTTTAAGTGTAATAATCGCTTAGTTTTTTGTGTTTAACACCCATTAATTCCAAATTAATTTGAATTGGTTTATTGAAGGACAGGTAACTGTTTTCTAATAAACTAATTTATTATCGCATTGGGTTTCTATCTAACATTTAAAATTTAAGAAATAAATTTAGTTACTAACACATACTAATCATTTATAAATATTAACTTTAATATTTAATTCCCGTTTATTACAAAGTAATAATTTTCTTTTTTGTTTGTTTGATTTTTATTATTTTTTTTTAAGGGGTCCCGTTAATTGTTTCTCTGAAAAATTTAACTTTTTTCTTTTTTTGTAAAAAAGATTACAGAAGTTTTATTATTTCTTTTGTTTTGGTATTTAATATAAACTTCATTTATACTAAGGGCCCATTTCGGTCGTCTATTTTTGCTGCTTTTTCTTTTCTTTTTGTTCGTTCTGCGTATTTTTTGTAAAAATCAATAGTTCACCATGGCAACAATTGTATGCTCCTTTTGTCAAGGTACAATCGGCGTTGCTGCGATGGAGTGTGTGACCGCTCATTTTATCGATCGTGCATAAGGTTGCCTATAGAGAGCAATTGCTCTTAATTGAGTAAAGTTTTTCCAACTGGACAAGCACTTTCTTACGACATTTTTGCATTGACGAAGACGTGGTTAAATCCTACTTTTAAGGACAAAGAAATTTTCACCTCGGATTTTCAAATATTTCGCAAAGATAGGTACACTAGTACTGAGCAGCATAGTCGCTTGGGGGGTGGTGTGCTTATTGCAGTTCGATCTGTGTTGGACTGTTGAACACCGAACTTTTAGAATTGGTTAGTGTTAAAATCATTCTACACCGTGAAACCATTTATATTTTAAATTGCTATTTGCCACCCTCTTGTGCAATTGAACATTACAAACTCTTGGTCGCTGCTGTTGATTTCATTACTGACTCCATGCGTCCCAATGATACCCTAATCATTTTAGGCGATTTCAAGCTGCTCCAATTGACATGGGCGCAGTCGGATGATGATGTTCACTATATTGCTTCCAAAATTGCTTCGTTGCAAGAATCGCTTATTATTGATAGCTTTACAGCATGTGACTTACAGGAGATTAGCGGTATTAAGAATAGTTTGGATATATTATTGGTCTTGGTCTTCTGTTCCAACTCTGGCAACTGCTTGGTCAAACCAGCCGATACTAGTTTTTCTGTCATTGATCCTTACCATCCGCCATTGGAATTATTATTTGCCAGTGACATGACTAACGACAAGGTATGTTCTGATGAAGTCTGTAAGTTCAACTTCCGTAAGGCTGATTTCAACTTACTAAACTCTTTGCTTCATGGCATTGGCTTTAATGATATTATTAATGACAATGACATAAATGTTGCCATTTCGAAGTTTTATTCCGCGCTATTTGGGTGCTTCGTTTTGTCAGTACCATATTGTATACAAAAAAATCTTAATTCATCTCCTTGGTATACCAATAAACTCAGAGGTTTGCGGAATCAGCGGAATAAAGCATGGCTGCAGTATCTGAATTCTAGTGATGTTTCCGATCATAGCAAATATTTATCTTTGCTGAAAGAATTCCAATGTGTACTGGAAATTGAGTATAACTCTTATTAATCTAAAATGCATGATACTCTACTCGTAGATCCGAAACAGTTCTGGAAATTTGTAAATTGCAAACGTAAAACTGATGGGTATACTTCTACTATGAAGTATTTGGACAGCTCGACAAAAAAGGTTCTAAAGCTGACATTTGTAATTGCAGGCCCATAGCTATGCTATCTTGCACGCCTAAACTATTTGAAAGTATTGTCTATAAATCATTTTACTTTCACTGCAAACCATTTATATCCCCGAAACAACATGGATTTCTTAAAGCCAAGTCAACTACTACTAATCTGACTGAGTTTGGCTCTACCGCCTTCAACTCGATGGAGCGGGCAATCAATTGGATGTAATCTCTACTGATTTCAGTCAAGCTTTCGACAAGTTGTCTCACAGTATTATTTTACTAAAATTACGACTTCTAGGTTTTCCTCCCCTTTTTATAAAGTGGATAAATTCCTACCTTTCTGGTAGACGCTATCGGGTTCTTTTCCGTTCTATCGAGTCTGATCCTTTTATTGCCCATTCTGAAGTCCCTCAAGGTAGTCATTTAGGACCTATCTTATTCATCATCTCTATTAATGATGTTACGTCTATGATCAAGCATTCGGAGATTACTATTTACGCTGACGACATGAAAATTTCCAAAGTAATCTCTTCTTTACAGAATTGTCACTTGCTTCAGGCTGATCTTGATAAATTTACTCTTTGGTGTACAAATAATGACTTGTCACTTAATATTAACAAGTGTGAAACAATAGCATTTACGCGGAAACGTAGCGAAGTCTTATTTGATTACACTTTATTGGGAAATTCTATTTCGAGAGTTGATTTTATTAGAGATTTAGGTGTCATATGTGATAGCGAGCTTAATGTTCGTTGTCATATTGACACAATTATCAACAAAGCTTTGTACAATGTTGGGGTTTATAAAACGTTGGTCTAAATAGTTCTCTGGCCCATATATTACTAAATCTCTATACATCACCTTTGTAAGACCGGCGCTTGAGTACGCCAGTCAAGTTTGGTCCACGCACCATAAAGTACACATTGAGAGAATTGAAGCTATTCAGCGTAGATTTGTTCGCTTGGCTCTTAGAGGTCTTCCTTGGAGCAATGCTATCATTCTCCCTCCTTACCGTGATCGTTTAAAGCTGCTTAATCTTCAGACTTTGCAGAAACGACGCGAAGTAGCTGACATAGTCTTCATTCATCAAATTCTTGTTGGTGCCATTGAGTATTCGAGTCTTCTCGAACGCATACAATTTAAAGTTAACGCACACTCAGTAAGAAGTGTAAGCCTATTCATGATTGACTGCCATCGTACTGACTATGGAAGGTTTGAACCAGTTTCTAGAATGTTACAAGGAATGTTAAGCAAGGAGAAACTGAAGAGTTTGTTGGTCACTGACTCTGCTGTATTATCGAATATGTAACCTCTCCGGCTAACCTTTTTTTGTTCTATTGGTTGTTGCCCACATTTGTTTTTATTGCAGAGTGAGACTAACACAATTAACAATTAGTTATATGTATTATTTTATTTTGTGTCGGTGAATGGGTGGTGGATTTTTGGTGGCGGGTTGAAGGTGGCGGTCGGTGATGGTATTTTTTTTTTGCTCCTTTCCATTAATTTACCTCTCTGCTGCACTAATATTCCTCATACCCCTCCTCCCTTCCCGATACTAATGATGAGATGATAGCATATACATTCGACTTATCATTTATTCGATATTATTATGAATGATATTGCTGGCTTGTAATAAGCAAACTGAAGTGTTAAAAACAAGCCGGTATTTATCCCTAAACCGGGAAAATCGTCCTACTACCTACCTAAGAATTTTAGGACGATTAGTCTGACCTCATTTCTTTTGAAGACCCTAGAAAAAATGGTAATGTGTATTTAGAGGGAACCTCTCCGGTGAACTTTCCACTGCATGACAGCCAACACGCCTACCAAAGGGGGAATTCCACTGAGATGGCCTTGCTAGAGCTGGTGCGGAAGGCACAAGATGCGCTGGACCATAAGGCTGCACTTGAAGCTAGGAATATTCACCAAGCAATAGCAAGGTGGATTATGAATATGCTGAAGTGCAGATTGACCTCTGCCGAACTGGGAACTGAGAAAGTGACAGTGAAAGCAGTAAAAGGTTTTGCGCAAGGAGGGGTCTTATCCACGACTCTTTGGAATCTCTTGGTAGACTCCCTACTGCGCAACTTAAACGACAATAGACATTCGGCTTTAGGATTCGCGGACGATGTTTGTATCACCATCCGAGGAATTGATTTATCCACGGTCGCCGGTCTCATGCAGACAGCACTAAAAATTGTAAAGTGTGGTGCGATGAACAAAACCTTTCGGACAACCCAAGCAAAACTGAGATGGTGCTGTTCACTACCAAACGCAACATTCCTGCAGTCAGATGGCCATGTTTTTATGGCACCAAGCTGGAATGTGTTCCGGAAGTGAAGTATTTGGGGGTTATACTTGATTCCAAGCTTACCTTCCGACAGCATGTAGACTTAAGGATTCAGAAAGCCACAACCGTGCTGTGGCAATGCCGTAGATCAAGGGTGTCCAACCTTTTTGTTTCCCTGGGCCACATTGGAAGAAGACATGGTGTTTTGGGCACAAATATATTGAAATGAATGTGATACTTGGTATTGAAGTTGAGAAACTAAAGCGTCAATATCTGGTTCGATTGACGTGGTTGCAATTCTCAGGCAGTTCGCAAGGTATTCATCCAACATGTTGGTTTTAATTTTACACTTAATATGCTTCTTTCTTCACTTAAGCCACCAGGCGAGAAAAAACAAAATAGTGTAGCTGAGCGAGCTACGCAAACAGAAAGAGAATTTGCTAAATAACGAAAGAGCTTTCTGTTCTGGTCCTGTTTCTGTTGTCTGTCAACCTACTCAGCCCTCAAACAGGACCTCAGTAGGCAACTAAACCACCGCCACCAACAGAGATGGCAAAGGCTAAATCAGTGCAGGCAAGCAACAATGATACTGATTGGGCCTGACTGCCGAAGGACGAGAATGTTGATAGGACTCGAGCGTAAAACCCTCGGAACCATTGTGGGTATTGTGACAGGACGTTACTCCTTAAACGAACACACGTAGAAAATAGGGGTGGCCAGGAGTCCGCTATGTGGAGCCTGTCTGGAAGAAAATGAGTTAGCTGAACATTTTTTGTGTGAATGCCCGGCCTTTTCTAGAACCAGACTTGCTACACTGGGTGCATTCATCCTCAGTAAGGCGGAGCTAGCTAACTTGGACCTAACTACGGTGCTAACCTTCATTAGAAGAACAAACCGGTTCGGCGAAGAGACCTAGCCTCTCAACCAACCTTTTTAGGAGGAGGCACAATGGGCCAGTTAGGCCTACGTGCTAAGGTCCCGTCCAATACAATACAATACAATGACCGCTGTTATGTAGACGGAACGTTCGTAAAATTTTATTCAATTCAATTTGAGTTTTGACATTTGATTGTGCTATTTTTTTTATATTTTCATCGAATTTTAGATAAACATTTAAAACATTGCCTTCAAAAATAATACAAAAAATCAGAAATGTGTAAAATTTAATATTTATATTTAGATAAAATGATATTGAAATAAAATTAATTTTTTGTATATGGAATAACAAAATTTTATTTCATTTCACAAAAGTATATTTTTTCAATTGTCACTAATTTTTGTCTATTGTTACAAAATTAGGAATTGAAACCAATTGTCCATTACAACTTTCTTATTATTCCAGTTTTATTTACAATCAAATACAAAATTTATTGAAAATGAATTCGTCAAATGTCAAAACTGAAGCAACGTTTTCGTTAATATAACTGCATTTCATCCCCGTCGCCGTCTCATCTCCGTATCGTTAAGATAATTGAGGCTTTAAGGCTAAAATATAATGTGCTCTGCATGGCATAGGAAAAGACAAAAAAACTGAACGAATGCAACCTTATGCCAGCTTAGGCCTAAGTTATACGACGATCATTGTAATGAAGGAAATTGTGGAACTAGTGAAAACCGAACGTTTTTCTTTGATTTTCAATGAAAGTTGGTTATACCTCTTTTACGAATGTCAGAGAAACTTACAGTCAGATTTTCGTTCATAGCTAAGTCGTGTAATGGTTTTTTTCATCAAATCCAATTAGATTATTTCTTCCCTTTCTTTTTTTACCGATGAGTCACAAATTTTCTCCATTTTTTTATATATTATTATTTTCTTATTGGGACGCTGAAGTTTGAGGTTAGAATATCGACGAAAAATTCCTAATGAAGGAATCAACTTGGCAGTTCTCCAGTGGAATCAAATGAAATTGAAACGCAGTCCACAAAACAGCTGATCGATTAAAACATATATCGTCATTCAAATTATAAAAATAATTATAAAACACAAATTACGTGATATACCTAAGATTTTTTATTTAAAATCTATTTACGAAACTATTTCCCATGTTTTGCATTATTTGTTTTTAAAGAAATAATCTTTGTAATAGGTTAATTTTCCATTCTAAAATTATTTCGTTCATTACAATGATCGTCGTATAACTTAGGCCCTTTGCATGTCAAATCCGTAGAACTGATTATAATGTGCATAAGCAAGAATAAACATTTGACTCAAAAAATTTTGTTTTTTAATTGTTTTTTGTAATGTTAGTGATTTTTAAAAATTGAAAATCGTTTAGAAAACAATTTTTCAAAAAATAAACCAAATTGTCCAGTCACGTTTCATCAGAAAAATATTTCCAATTGAACTGTCAAAATTTCCGTACGGAATGTACTAACTGATTTGTATTGCTTAAACATAACGAAACGGAAATCGAACTTAACGAATGCACGCGTATGCATAATATAATCTTGGAATAGGATTCATGTATATTAGTACATTTCTGTCAGTTTTGCTCTGCCAGGCAGAGCACATTATATTTGAGCCTTTACTCTGGAGGCAATCTCGACGGACGCGATGGACGCGTGAAGTTTCAAATAAAAGTTAATTTCATATGAATTGTATTACGTGACAGACGCGTTCAAATGTCATTTTAAAATTTTTGTGTGAATTATTTTGTGAAAACTCCATTTAAAAACGGTATTTTTGTTCTTTTATTAATTTACAAAGCTTAAAAAACTATTTTAATTTATAACACAAAGATTATTTCAAATAATAAAAAAAATTACAAATTTCATCAACGGCGTCGAGTTTACCTACATAAAAATATTTATACCGTCACTAACGTTTTTGACAATTCACGCGTTGATTGCGTCCGTCGAGATTGCCTTCAGGGTTAATTCGAAAAAATGTTCATTGTAGATAAGCAAATGCATGCATTTTAAGGCCTAAGTTATACGACGATCATTGTAATGAAGGAAATCTTGAAACTAATGGAAACCGAACGTTTTTCTGCTGATCGATTTAAACATGTTTCGTCATTCAAATTATAAAAATAATTATTAAAAACAAATTACGTGATAATCCTAAGATTTTTTATTTAAAATCTATTTACTAAACTATTTCCCATGTTTTGCATTATTTGTTTTTAAAGAAATAATCTTTGTAATAGGTTAATTTTTCATTCTAAAATTATTTCCTTCATTACAATGATCGTCGTATAACTTAGGCCTAAGTTTTCTGCTGTGAATTGCTGTGTGTTATGCTACGCTACTTCAGATACGCTTACTTCGTTTACATGACCGGATTGAAGTCGACTTCAATCCGAATATCGTGTATGTATACCCAGATCGACTTCATATTGACTTGAGTCAATCCGATCACATAAATTTTTCTGATCGACTTGAGATTTGCGTGTAAACCCAGATCGACTTCAAATCGAATTGAAAATTTTATATGGAGTATGAAAAGAGGGGAAACATAACCTAAAAAAAAAATTGATTGGCAGCGTCTATAAAATTGACGTTGATTTGAAGTCGATTTCAAGTCAATTTTTCAATCCGGTAAAGATAAAAAAAAATCGGGTTGAATTTCAAGTCGATCTCAAGTCAATTCTGAAAACGCCATGTAAACGAAAAAACTGATTCGTGAATCCGTTCTGTTTAGGCCTTACGGCTTTCACTTTGAAAATTGCGTAAACGGTTAAATGTTTGAATAAGAGAGAACAGTATAGGATAAAACCCGTTTCACATTACCTGTGTACGAAGCATGTTTTTGAAAACGAAGAGTCATTTTTGGGGAGGGAAAATATTGCATTTTTTTAATTGCTAATTTTTAGGGCGTTTCTAATCCCAAACAAAATTTTTTCGAATTAAATAATTAAACGTTAAAAATTTGTAAAATGAAGTGGTAAGTTTCTGATTGTAATAGCAGAGAGCATGAAATAAATAACGCAAACAATTTTTTGCAATTCAAATGTTGCACAATACATGAGCATTCAGCAATTTTACAGTGTTGCCCCCTCTCCCCGAATTCATATTTTTAAGGCCGCCACTAGGCCACAATGCATAAGCAGTGGAAATACAAGGAAATATTAAAATAACTTCAGTTTAACCTGCACGTGGCCTATCCTGTTCTCTCGAATCAAAGTTTAAGTGTGGCCAAGCAAATCCATTAAGGTACGTCCACACTGGTGCGCTTTCGTCTTCCTAGTTCAATAGCGCATGCTTTTCAACCTGCTTTTTCAATTTTCACCATTGCATGCGCTATTGAACAAAGATTTGACGCATGCTGCTTTGTGTCCACATTGGCTCATCACTTTATCGTTAAAGTAGTAGACAAATTGTTATAGTATGGAAGTTAATGCGGAGTTATTAATGGGAATTAGTGCAGCGTTTGTCGTAATTAAAAAAAAAAAATTAATTGAATATTATAAATAACTTAGTAAATTATTTAACTTTATAATTACATTAATCAATTTTATGCAATAAATTACATTATCAATGCTTATCACAACAAAAAATAAAAGCCTAGTTGAACGAAAAATCCAAGCGGCTGGATATTGCCTGCGTCGTGGCTTGCGCTGTGGAATTGTCATCTTTCAAAATCTAAGAGGCATGCCCCACTACGTGCACTATGACGCATGCCCTTATGTAAAGCAAAAGCGCACCAATGTAGACAAGGCTTTAAACATGTTGACAGACTTGAAGCCACGCCCCTCGAAAATATCAAAACTGTGGATTTTCACAGTTTTGATATTTTCGATATGTTGGTCAACCGTTTATCACGCAGCCTACAGACGCTTAAAATTCAACCTGATTGACGGCCATGTCCGTGTCTGTACTATGCTTGAGACCCTAACTGCGAAATGCGAACAAACACATTATTCCAGGTTTAATAGGGCTAGTCACACGACTTGATTATTTTTGCAAGTTTGACAGATAATTCTGATTAGTCAGGAAAAACTTAAAATAATCTGCACCCGTGACAACGTTTCGTAAATATAATTTTTTGATTTTAGCAGAAATTACATTAGGCAGTCAGTTATTTGAATATAAAATATAGAATAAAAATTCTATTAATTCCCTTTCTTCTGACATTTTATACAATTTAATAGTTTTTGGTATTCACTTTCGAAAGAAAAACCGTTTAAATAAATTCAAAATTGCATCTGTCAAAAACGAAAAATTCATCCTCGCAAGTTTGCGAAAATAATCAGCTCCAGGGCATGTATAGTTTTGATATAAGTTTCGCAAATCTGCGAAATCTTTTAACCATTTTGACTGATTCAAGGAATTGTCAAAAATAATCAAATAATTTCGCAAGTTTGCGAAGTAACACGTGACAAGGCTTAAAGAATTTTATTTGATTAATTTTTCTACATACAATTTTTAAAATTAATTAATATACCTAAGTGCCAGATTACACGCGGTAGAAATCTACCGTCAAGTTTTGGGTAGAAAACTACCAAACAGATTAGACGTGTAATGTTTATACCACAGTCTTTTATACAAGCTACACAAGGAGTGTGTTAGTATGTATGAGCACAGCATCACTCGGATTAAACCGTCAAACTGTTAGGATCTATTATTTTACTATTTTCCTATGTACTTTTAGATTATGATTACATGTTGACGGTCAGTAAGCGAATGGCGCGCTTGAATTTTCAATTTTTTTCGAAACCGACACAAACAGTGACTCTTTTTTGTGTGCGTAAAAAACTCCGTTGCGCCAACATTTCGAGAGGTAGATCTTCTGCCTCACCCCCAACCAACCGTAACCTATGTCTGCGGTAGAATTCTACCCAAAAAACATAGCGTGTAATCCTGCACTAATGCAACTAAATATACTTTAATTATTTTGTTAAATTATTACAAATTGCAATTTAAATTTTTTCCCTGCGAAATGGAACAGCTGTATTCCACTATGGAACCTGCAGTTGCGAATATTTGGTTTTATTTCAGCTTATTAATTTTTTAACAAAATTAAAATTAAATTTATATGCGACAAAATTAATACACGATATACCTCACACATATGTATCCACACGCATTCACAAAACATCTCGGGCAAGATTCTTCCTTCAATGTTTCCCGTACTTTCAATACTAATTGATTTTTCCATAAGCGATCATCGTTTATCCCACTAGCTTACTATATTTTGCATGCCTCGGGGATGTAAATTGGGTATAAAGACGTGGAATGGCAATAAAAACTATGAGAATGGAATTAATTGTGTAATTGTAACTAAAGCATTTCAATTCCTGTGCTTTTCTGATGCCATTTGCTTCAAATCGAGTTACACAATTTTAGGCCTGATAACGAATCAATTACAAACATGTGTAAAATGCATTTAAATTTTTCAGTTTTTCTCACAAAAAAGAACAGATAAAACAAATAATGCAGAATTTGAAAACAGTTACATTCTCCAAGAGATAATTTTCATATAAGAAAATCCTTACGATGGCTGACTAACACGACCAAGAAGCAACCATGAATTTATTAAAACTCCTTTCATTAGCAAGACAATTGTTAGGACTAAGAAAAAAAAAATCAACCAACCACTTTTATGTTTTTATTTATTAAAATCAGATAATTGAACGCAAAATCGCCATAAATTGTCCGTTTGAGCAGTCATTTCGACGAGTATATGCGTTCCGATGAAATCCAAAATTAGTTTAATCGAATAAACCGAAGCCCATATCGTCATCTTCACTTTCGGTATCTTCCTTCTCTTCCTTTTTAGCTTCCGCCGGAGCAGCAGCAGCTTGTGCTGGAGCTGCTGCAACAGCTACAGCAGCAAATTTGCTGGGATCCTTAATATAATCTTTTATGGTTTTAGCTTCTTTAAACTCAACTTCAGTTGTAGCAGCAATAGCCAATAAATTCTTGAAACCATTGGCAATACTGTGTGGTGCAGAAGCGATGGTTGGATAACCAATTTGTAAGCAAACAGCAGCCAAATTAGCAACTCCAGCTTGAAATTTGGCACGTAAATCTTCTGGCTTAATATCCAAAATTTCTGGTGAGAAAATTGAACCGGAATCATAAACTTGTTCAATCATTAAACCATATGAGAATGGAGAAATATTCAACATGTTCAAAAGAGTAGCTTCAGAAGCTCCGACTTTGTCACCTGGTTTCAAAATTGGTACATCATTGATGATTTCAATAGTACCTTTCGAAATTTTAGTAGGAATTGACAAAGCCTGGAAGAAAGATGTTTTTTCTGGACCAAGACCAGTATTTTGAGCTGGAATAATAACAGACAAAGGAGCAATAGCACCATTACGAGCGGGTGCACGTACTTTACTCTCCATAAGTTTATCACGAACTTCAGCTAAATCTCCTTTAGTGAAAACGAAACCGACATTCCCCTTAATATGAGGCAAGAGTTTCTCGAGAGCTGCATTATTCTCAAGATGACCACGAATTGCTTTACGCATCATTGTATTTTTACCCATAAGAACAACACCTAAACCACGTAATGAAGAACGAATCTGTTGCATTTGTTTGGAGCCTACATTGTCGGCACCGACGATAAAACACTTTGGAAATTCATCAAATAATTGCTGAAAAAAGAAAAAAAATTGATTTGAAAAATTTTCCAGATTTCATATTTCATATTTGAGTTTACGAATATTTTCAGACAATTCTTTTTTCAACTGGAATATGCCTAGTGCTTGGGTCCCACTATTTCTAGTGTAAGCACCGTGCTAGCATACTTTCAGACGTGGTAATTTTTACATCATAAATATTCAAAGAAAATCCAATTCACAATTACTATTCCCATTAATACTTACAACAACTTTAACGAAGTAACTTGCTTTCCAAGCAGCCTTGTTCTCCCTACCCATCTTGAATTTGTAAATAGGGACTTCTCACGAAATTTAAGAACTAAAATAAAAATAACACAAAAATATATTATTTTTATAATTTCAAATTGATTTAAAATGTTTATAGGTTTAATTAGAAATATTTTTTAACATATTCAAAAGCTGATGATATAGAATTTTATAGATTAATTTTTAAAAACTTACCAAAGCAAATCAACGCGATAATGTCACGGACTAAAATGAACGCATTGAATATGTGTCAGTAAGCAGTGGAGACTTTTTAACACTTTATATGGAATGATGAAAACAAAACGGATATAAGTCATAGAGCTGGTTTACAATGACATGAAATTATTAAGGGTGAAAACAGACTGGAAGCAACTGCATCAATCAATGTGCATTACGACGCAAGTTTTTATTTTTATATTTTTAATCATAAATGCAATAATTTTGAAGTTAATTCATTATAACTTGTTATTATAGATTTGGAATATATTATTCGATTGGGCAAAAAAGGTAAATAATATTTAAATTCTTATTTATGGGGATAGCGTTTTCATTACTTAAAAAGTTATCGAATATTTTAATTTTTTTATATTATGCAATGTTTTCCTATACAAACTGTCAAAAAAATTCTGAATTTTTTTCAAGAAATGAAAACGGAATGAACAACACACATACACCCAACATTCCTCTAACACAGTAGATACGTTCCTCAGAAATTCGTGTAAAGAAAAACCGTGTAAGATAAAATAAAGAATTATATTTAGTTTAAAAACAGTGTAAAACAATGCTCAAAACGTAAATTTGAAGATAAAAATACCTTTTTCCACTTCTCAAGCCTGGTATCGTGTTGAAACTGAATCGAATTTTCCATACAAATTTAACACCACGCTGAAATTTAGCCGCTGAAATTTTGCTAGGTAGTACGCTGTTCGGTGTTAAAAACATGTGAAAAGTTACTTTTATGGTTGTTGTCTCCAATGTAGTCTCCACTTATTTTACCAGCATTTTTATTGTTCGGTACATTTTAAACCTAGTAAAAACTTGAGAGATTGAATTTCCTTTGGTTTTTTGCGGAATTATTTCGAATGCTGTGTTTTGATTGGTTTTTGGACTACCAAATGGAATTTTATGAGGCCTTTGTCGTCTGCCACTTCGATTTCTCCACAAATTTTATCTCTTCAATTTTTGCTACGATTTAAATGTACTTTTTTGGAGATCGCGTTAAAATTAAGTTTTGCTTCAACACGATACCAGGCTTTAAGGTCAGAAATGTTCAAATATAATCGATAGCACTACATATGGCTGATAACACTAACAATTGATTAAATACTGCGAGCTAATAAACTTAAAAATTTTAATGACGTAATATGTAGGCTGTGTTTATTTATTCACTCCGAACATTCGGAATATTCCTTTACAAGAAATTCTGTTTTTTTATTCATTTCGAAATTGTACTTGGAGAAAATGCGCATTTATAGGTTAGTAGTTAATGTACTGTAATTATTAAAATTTTTTTCATGAAATCTATTTGCTTTTAATATTTAATTTAGTAACAAATTTTTAAATAAACAACATATTTTATGGTTTCACTTTTTTTTATAAATTTATTATTTTAAAATTTTTTCGAATATAATTCAACGAATTGAATATAAACTTATTACTAAAGCTATAAATTTTCTATAAATTTGTCAAATAATACAAAAAAAAATACTGAATTCATAAAAATATGTTTTGAATTCGAATTCAAACTGACGAAATAGAAATGATAATAATCGACTACGCGCCATGACATTGGTCGAAAAAAGTTACTAAAATCGACACCGGTGTAAACCAGTGAACGATAGTGTCGGTGTAATGACGTCATCGTGGTCAAAAAAAAGTTGACCACTGAACGCAAAAGTGTAACTTTAAGTCCCTTTTAGTTACATTTAGTTGGTGAGTGAACGCAGCTCTGCAGTACAATTATTATATTATATTATATTATTATATTATAGGTATATATATAATTGTGAATTGTTAAAAGCTTAAAAATGACTGAAAATAGTAGCTGATTAAATTCTTAGAAGAATCTTGCAAAGAGTAGTCTGGAATTAAGATCTCGCCGGCATGAGGTTACTGTTGAATTACGAAAATCGAAAAAAGAAGATCAATTATTCAAACGACGTAATTTAAATGATGATAATCCAACATCACCACTTAAAGAGATTAATGGACAATCACCGATTAATATGACCGTAGATGAAATTGTACGATCTATGAAAAGTAATGATCCGGATCGTCAATTGGCTGGTACACAGGCGGCAAGGAAAATGCTGAATCGAGAAACTAATCCACCAATTGATGTAATTCAACAAATCCACCACCAAATGGTGGTTTCAATTTTTAAGCTGGTATACAAAATTTCTTCCAATAATAATCATCATTATTAGTAAAACAAAAAAACAGTATAAAAATCTATTTCTTTCTTCTATAATAATATTGAATTTTGAATATAAAAAAAAAAAAATAACCGGGTTGCTTCGTTAAAATTTCAAAATTTCAGTATTATTTCACTGTATTAAAACTCTAAAATGACATTTCACTGTATTTTCACGTAAAATTCATGTTTAGAACGTTTTTATCGTCAATTGTTTACAATTTTTGAAATTTTACAAATTGATATTCATTTTAATTTACGCGAATAGAAATTTGATATTCAATATTTTCAAAAAATGAGAAATTCAATAAACATTATGGATGAAAATTATTCATCAAATATTTTGGAAGAATTAAACACGTTACGAAAATCCAAATTGGTAAACGAAAAGGAGTTGCTTTTAATAAATATTTAGTAAATTTTCGAATATTTTCTTTAGTTTTGTGATGTAATATTAAAGATCCAGGATCAAACATTTTCAGCTCATCGAAATGCTTTGGTATCAGCTTCTAAATGTTTTGCTAATATGTTGAAAAAGGTGAGTGACAATTTTTAAGAATTTGAATTTAATTGTAAATCTATTCAATTTCAAGGTAAACATAGTCAAGTAGAAACTTATAATATACAAGAATGAAATCCTGATGCATTTAAAACACTCCTCGACTACATTTACTCTGGAATTTTATCAATGAATGGCGAAAATGCCGATGAAATATTAAAACTCGCTGATATTTTACAATTGAAATGGCCAAAAATTGTATTCAATAAATATCTTGTTAATTCTTTAACACAATCAAACAGTCCACATGAAGAAAAACTTGAAACAAGTTCTAGAAAACGAAGACATTCAGCATCAAATGATATAGTATCAAAGAAATCCAATAATCTATCAGATTCAGATGATAAAATGTGTAAATTTAATCAGACACATTTTCCTCATCGTTTAATTGGACTAATGTATCAATTAGATTTGTCGGTGCTTTGTTTGCTTCGAAAGCTCACATATGAACATAAATATCCTTCATTTTCAATAACATTTGAAAATTCTGATCTTGGTAAATTTAATAATATTCTTTATTATAATAAGAAGTCGATTCATATTCAAATTGAAAATGTCGACCAATATTATATTGATAATAAAATTACTTATTCTAAACTATTTAGTAAAGAGAAACGATGTTTTTCTATTCATAATTACTTTGATCGTTTTGTTAAATATCTAATCTCTGAATCAGGATCATTAAATAATATAGAATATTTTATTATCTATACTAATACCGGTTTAGATCTTACATATAATAAGAAATTAAAACAAATACGATCCAATCATTTTTATCCTTTTCAATTTAACAAGATTAATATAGAGGAATGTGAGGCCCTAAAAGATTTTTTCTTTACAAATGATAATTCCGAAGATCGTGGTTTCTTTCAATTTGCAAAAGATAAACTTACAAGAGAAGAACTTTTAAGGCGATTAGAATTTCCGTCTGACATCCAAGAGGAAAGATTAATTTCTCAGAAATTTAAAAAAGATATAAAAGATAATTTTTTTAATAAATTAATATTTGCAATTAACCAGCCGAATAGAGAAGAATTGAATAGCATTATTCGAAATGAAATAGAAGGAAAATACGATTATACAGAATTACAGCAAGAAATATTAGGCAATTTAATGCGTCAAGAAGGCCAGAAAAGACTTGGAAAACCTTTCAATCATATACCTAGAATTATATATGAATTCAATTTATTAATATTCTTCTTACATAAAATGTTTTTGGATAAAAATATAACTTCCATATGTTCTAAAAGGAAAAATCATATATCAAATGATATTACTCTTCATTTTAAAAATGAAATGATTTACATGCTTTTAAGCCCGCTACAGACCTTCAGCTAAATCTGCGATTTGTCTGAACAGATTTGTCTGTCAGATAAATCGTTCTACGGTTCAGCCTACACACTTTGAGACAAATCTGTGCGATTTATCTATACAGACAAATCGCATAGATTTATCTGTGCAATTTTTGCCTCCACACTACGATTTGTCTGTACAGATTTGTCTCCACAGACAAATCTCACAGATTTATCTGAAGGTCTGTAGCAAGCTTAAGTTTTGTCATGTTTTTTTTTTATTTCATTTCATTTTAAATAAGCTACGACGCAATGCTACTATTAAAACTTCTATACATATGAATGATTTTGTTATATTGAATTGCTTCGTAAATATCAGCGCAAAATCCTATTTGGCACAAAAATTCCGAAACTATATTCGGCTTGCACCTAAAATTCTATTTAATCGATTTCATTTTTCGGCATAATGATAACTAAGTATCCGATCGAACTACTCATCAAATTTCATTCAATCGCTTCAAAAATACCGACTACCAGATATTCCATGAAAATACTTTTATACAATTCAGAACCTTTCAAAATGTGGAGATTTTCATGATTACAGTAACTTATGTAGAACTACGTTCTGTACACTTTATATCCGAACAGAATCTTTTCGTTCTACACTTATATATTTTTTAAAAAAGTTTAAAATATAATTTTAGACCTTAGTAGATTCATAAGTAGTCATGCCATAAATCATTTCAAACTTTTGTTTTTTGTATTTTTCTAATTAAATAATTTAAATTTAATTATATTATTTCTTTTCTAGAATCCACAATAAATTTTGATTCATAAAAGAATGGATGAAACAGAAGATCTACAGCAAAATATGGTATCAAATTTACCACTATTATTCACCAATGGTTATCCAACATCTTTAAATAAAATAACAGCAGAACAATTGGAAAATTTTATACCATTTATGGTGCAATGTTCATTGGGACATATAAATTTACAAGGAAAAGTTGATTATAGTGAAGCGGAATGGTGGCCCGAAGAAATACCATTCACAATTCCAATATCAAGACCCAAGAAATTCTCTGATGTATGTAGAAGTGTTATTTATTTTTTTTTTTTTTCAATTTATATAACATTTTTGAAATAATTCTTATTCAATTTCATAGAACTGGATTCAAAAAATGAAAGAAATCGTTGTAATTTGTTATGTAATGATTTGGCGATGTAGGAACGATTACGTTTTATTAATAATTTGAATTCAAGTAATATTGATTATGGACAGTTATTTTCGTCCTGGCAACATAAATGGAATAAAAGTTTTTCTGTTAACAAGCTTTTTACTCTTTTTATTGAAGAATTAGAAAAAGATCTAAAATACTTTATTATTTACACTAATGTTGATCTCGGACTTACAGAAGAAAATACATTAAAACAAAGTCGATCGAAAGATTTTTATCCTTTCAAATTTAACATTATAAATATCCGAAAAATAAAATATAAAATTTTAAGAGATTCATGTCTAAATGAGAATAGTCTTTATCAGTTTTCTCGAGAAGATACAACAAGAGAAAAACTTCTAAGTCTATTGAATCTTCCGTCTTATTTCCAAAACAAGAAGGAAGAAGGAACATTTTTGAATGAAAATGAATTAGAATTAAAAGAAAAATTTTTAGATAAACTAATATTTGCGGTGATTCAACCGAATAATGAAGAATTGGATATAATTATTAAGAATGAGGTAGAAAATTCTAATAAAGTTCCATATAATTACGAACAATTGCATGAAATAGCGTTACGCTGGTCAGAATCTCATGAATTTGGACCTATTCAAAAAGATATAATGAAAAAGATTTATGAAGATATAAAACATAATAGATTAAGTTATCAGAAAATTCAAAATGAAATCTATAAAGAAGAAATTAAATTAGCTAAAGGAATGTTTAATAGAAAAGGATCAACAGCATTTAATCAGTTTTTAGATTTTTTAATCAGAGGAAAAGGAAAAAAATCACTGCAAGTTTTAAAAAGGGAAAGTGTAAATCGAGCTAGTATGTCCTGCATTTTAGGTAAAGTAGACAGTAATGTTTCTGAAACTTTTCAAGACTTATATAATCTTTGGTTTGATAAAGAAGGAAACAAAACACACTATTTAAAAACCCTAGAAGAAAACAAAATAAGTTTATCTACCATGCCCAGTATTTTAAGTAGAGCAGGGACTAATGCTGCAAAAGCGTTTAAAAATTTATTTGATCTTTGGTTTGATGAAACAGGAAATAAAACACCATATTTAAAATCCTTAGAAGAAAGCGGAATAAATGTAACTCAACTATCTAGAATTTTACATGCATCAAAGGCTAATGGTCCTAAAGCGTTTAAAAATTTATTTGATCTTTGGTTTGATAAAGAAGGAAATAAAACAAAATATTTAACAACTCTAGAGGAAAACGGAATGAATATATCTAATATGTCAATTATGCTGTATGGAGCGGCAGCTAATGCTGCAAAAGCTTTTAAACACTTATATGATCTTTGGTTTGATGAAGAAGGAAATAAAACACAATATTTAAAAAACTTTGAAGAAATCGGAATAAATTTAACTAAATTGTCCAGAATTTTAAGTGGAACAGGGGCTAATGCTGCTAAAACGTTTAAAGAGTTATACAATCTTTACGTTGACGAAGAAAAAAATATAAAAAATATTTCAAGTCTTTTATTAAGGAAATGATAATGAAAATATTTTAAAAAGACTTGCTTCTAAAATGTAAAAAAAAAAATCATGTGTGCTGTGCACACGCGGTAGAAGTGAAACCTTCGGAAAACTAAACAGCGAGAGAGTGAGACGAGTATCAGGGGTGGGATAGTTATAGGGTTTATTTATTAAAATATTGGTTTCAAGCTTAAAAGTTATTTTACATTTTATTATTCACACTCCTTGTTTTTAATTTCAATAAATGACACGAGTGGCTTATGATAACTAATGTATGAAATGAATGCCTTGGTTTGGATTTGATCAATATGTCTTTGAAATACAGCGTCAATTACTGTTTATTGTTGTCGATTCAGTGCAAACTACTGCATTTTTTTAAATTTAATTTGGTGTTGAGGAACTCAATCAAAGGGAGCGCTGTATCGAATGCAAAAGTAACATTAAAATCCCCACTTAAAATCATCGGAATTTTATCGTAATCTTTTTAAAGAATCAGCGATATTTCTGGTGTCTACTTTATCAAATTCTCGTGGATAAATTCAATAATTGTATTTATCGATTGCTTGGGAGAAATGTAAATTGCCACAATTATAACTGATTTAACCTATTATGGTCCAATCTGCTTTCACAAGCATATATTTCTCCCATTTTAGAAAGCTGAACAGACAATAATTCTAGTTGTTGTGCATTCAGATCTATTTGTGGAGTAACAACCCGGGCTCCATCATTTATATTATTATGATATATTGCAACTCCGCCTGCCCTCGTATATTTGCTTTTATATTGAAAAACAATATCAAAATTTGGAATGTCTACAATAATTTCATTATTCATCCACGTCTCGGTAAGAATTAGAAAATTCGACGGCCATGCTATTCTGTCTAATTGAAGATCCTGTGCATGAGCTCGTAAACTTTTTGTGGCATTAGTTTTCGGCATACTTGGAAAATGCTTTATTAAAATGATAAAATATTCACAAAACGATACAAGTAAACAATACACAATGCTAGCTATGAAGCTTATGAAATGAATGCTTTGTTTGTGTTTTTTGTGTTTGCGAAACAGCGCACAAAGAAGAGACGAAGATAATAGGAAACACTGTGTTCTGTATTCTATGTATACGGCGCTCAGAATTCAGAAGGCAAAATTTCAGAAAAAATTATTATGTTTTATATATTATATTTCAGTACGCATATTTATCTACAAAATTTTTTTATGCAAAATTTTTGTTGCTATGAATTCTGATCGACTGGTATTTCATCGAAGTTTGCACAGTTGTGTATTAAGGCCCAACTCAGATGTGATTAAATTTTTAACGAAATTCACTTATGGCAACACTAACTCATAAAACTATTTGTATGCAAAATTTCTGGTCCGAATTTAATGAAATTCTTATTTTTAACTTATCTAAAGAAAATTGAATTTGTCGTCAGAATTTTACTATGGCAATATTTTTCTTTTGTATATTTCATGGAAGCCAAATTACTGGATTGATTTCGAAGGAATCCACACAGTTGAAGTAATCTTAAGGCAGGTCTGGTAAATTTTATTGGAGACCAGACGAATGCAAGATGTCAGGAGTGAACTGATGTAGTGGGAAAGTGAGGAAGCATAGCATAAGATGAGAGCGCAGTGATTTATTCAGTGAAATCATCGGTTTGGTTTGCGCCTTTTTTCTATCTACCAGGGTTCCGTTCACTCGATCACACCGATGTAAAAAAAGGTCGGTGTAGGTTAATGTCAAAAAGCCGGTGTCCAAAAATGTAAGTTGTTTGCGAGTGAACGTAGTCGTAGTCAATTAGTCTCATTTCGAAATTGTACTTGGAGAAAATGCGCATTTATAGGTTAGTTATAGTACTGTAATTATTCAAATTTTTTTAATGAAATCTATTTATTTTTAATATTTGCTTTAGTAACAAATTTTTACGCCCCATGACATTGGTCGAAAAAAGTTACTAAAATCGACACCGGTGTAAACCAGTGAACGATAGTGTCGGTGTAATGACGTCATCGTGGTCAAAAAAAAGTTGACCACTGAACGCAAAAGTGTAACTTTAAGTCCCCTTTAGTTACATTTAGTTGGTGAGTGAACGCAGCTCTGCAGTACAATTATTATATTATATTATATTATTATATTATAGGTATATATATAATTGTGAATTGTTAAAAGCTTAAAAATGACTGAAAATAGTAGCCGATTAAATTCTTAGAAGAATCTTACAAAGAGTAGTCTGGAATTAAGATCTCGCCGGCATGAGGTTACTGTTGAATTACGAAAATCGAAAAAAGAAGATCAATTATTCAAACGACGTAATTTAAATGATGATAATCCAACATCACCACTTAAAGAGATTAATGGACAATCACCGATTAATATGACCGTAGATGAAATTGTACGATCTATGAAAAGTAATGATCCGGATCGTCAATTGGCTGGTACACAGGCGGCAAGGAAAATGCTGAATCGAGAAACTAATCCACCAATTGATGTAATTCAACAAATCCACCACCAAATGGTGGTTTCAATTTTTAAACTGGTATACAAAATTTCTTCCAATAATAATCATCATTGATTAAGTTATTAGTAAAACAAAAAAACAATATAAAAATCTATTTCTTTCTTCTATAATAATATTGAATTTTGAATATTAAAAAAAAAAAAAATAACCGGGTTGCTTCGTTAAAATTTCAAAATTTCAGTATTATTTCACTGTATTAAAACTCTAAAATGACATTTCACTGTATTTTCTCGTAAAATTCATGTTTAGAACGTTTTTATCGTCAATTGTTTACAATTTTTGAAATTCTACAAATTGATATTCATTTTAATTTACGTGAATAGAATATTAAAAATGAGAAATTCAATAAACATTATGGATGAAAATTATTCATCAAATATTTTGGAAGAATTAGACACATTACGAAAATCCAAATTGGTAAACAAAAAGAGTTGCTTTTTATAAATAAGTAAATTTTCGAATATTTTCTTTAGTTTTGTGATGTAATATTAAAGATCCAGGATCAAACATTTTCAGCTCATCGAAATGTTTTGGTATCGGCTTCTAAATGTTTTGCCAATATGTTAAAAGGTGAGTGACAATTTTTAAGAATTTGAATTTAATTGTAAATCTATTCAATTTCAAGGTAAACATAGTCAAACAGAAACTTATAATATAAAAGAATGGAATCCTGTTGCATTTAAAATACTCCTCGACTACATTTACTCTGGAATTTTATCAATGAATGGTGAAAATGCCGATGAAATATTAAAACTCGCTGATATTTTACAATTGAAATGGCCAAAAATTGTATGCAATAAATATCTTGTTAATTCTTTAACACAATCAAACAATCCACATGAAGAAAATCTTGAAACAAGTTCTAGAAAACGAAGACATTCAGCATCAAATGATATAGTATCAAAGAAATCTAATAATTTATCAGATTCAGATGATAAAATGTGTAAATTTAATCAGACACATTTTCCTCATCGTTTAATTGGACTAATGTATCAATTAGATTTGTCGGTGCTTTGTTTGCTTCGAAAGCTCACGTATGAACATAAATATCCTTCATTTTCAATATCATTTGAAAATTCTGATCTTGCTAAATTTAATAATATTCTTTATTATAATAAGAAATCGATTCATATTCAAATTGAAAATGTCGACCAATATTATATTGATAATAAGATTACTTATGCTAAACTATTTAATAAAGAGAAACGAGGTTTTTCTATTCAGAATTACTTTGATCGTTTTGTTAAATATCTAATCTCTGAATCAGGATCATTAAATAATATAGAATATCTTATTATCTATACTAATACCGGTTTAGATCTTACATATAATAAGAAATTAAAACTAATACGATCCAATAATTTTTATCCTTCTCAATTTAACCAGATTAACACAGAGAAATGTGAAATCTTAAACGATTTTTTCTTTACAAATGATAATTCCGAAGATCGTGGTTTCTTTCAATTTGCAAAAGATAAACTTACAAGAGAAGAACTTTTAAGGCGATTAGAATTTCCGTCTAACATCCAAGAGGAAAGATTAATTTCTCAGAAATTTAAAAAAGAAATAAAAGACAATTTTTTAAATAAATTAATATTTGCAATTAACCAGCCGAATAGAGAAGAATTGAATAGCATTATTAAAAATGAAATAGAAAGAAATTCTAAAGTCAAATACGATTATACAGAATTACAGCAAGAAATATTAGGCAATTTAATGGGTCAAGAAGGCCAGCAAAGACTTGGAAAACCTTTCAATCATATACCTAGAATTATATATGAATTCAATTTATTAATATTCTTCTTACATAAAATGTTTTTGGATAAAAATATAACTTCCATATGTTCTAAAAGGAAAAATCATATATCAAATGATATTACTCTTCATTTTGAAAATGAAATCATTTACATAAAGGCTTGTTCTGCAAATAGTAATATTGATTATGGACATTTATTTTCATCGTGGCAACATGAACGGAATAAAAGTTTTTCTATTAACAAGCTTTTTACTCTTTTTATTGAAGAATTAGAAAAAGATCTAAAATACTTTATTATTTACACTAATATTGATCTCGGAGTTAGAGAAGAAAATACATTAAAACAAAGTCGATCGAAAGACTTTTATCCTTTCAAATTTAACATTATAAATATCCGAAAAATAAAATATAAAATTTTAAGAGATTCATGTTTAAATGAGAATAGTCTTTATCAGTTTTCCCGAGAAGATACAACAAGAGAAAAACTTCTAAGTCTATTGAACATTCCGTCTTATTTGCAAAACAAGAAAAAAAAAGGTACATTTTTGAATGAAAATGAAATACAATTAAAACAAATTTTTTTAGATAAACTAATATTTGCGGTGATTCAATCGAATAACGAAGAATTGGATATGATTATTAAAAATGAGGTAGAAAATTCGTATAAAGTTCCATATAATTACGAACAATTGCATGAAATAGCGTTACGCTGGTCAGAATCTCATGAATTTGGACCTATTCAAATAGATATAATGAAAAAGCTTTATGAAGATATAAAACATAATAGATTAAGTTATCAGAAAATTCAAAATGAAATCTATAAAGAAGAAATTAAATTAGCTAAAGGGATGTTTAATAGAAAAGGATCAACAGCATTTAATCAGTTTTTAGATTTTTTAATCAGAGGAAAAGGAAAAAAATCACTGGAAGTTTTAAAAAGGGAAGATGTAAATCGAGCTAGTATGTCCTGTATTTTAGGTAAAGTAGACAGTAATGTTTCTGAAACTTTTCAAGACTTATATGATCTTTGGTTTGATAAAGAAGGAAACAAAACACACTATTTAAAAACCCTAGAAGAAAACAAAATAAGTTTATCTACCATGCCCAGTATTTTAAGTAGAGCAGGGACTAATGCTGCAAAAGCGTTTAAAAATTTATTTGATCTTTGGTTTGATGACGAAGGAAATAAAACGCATTATTTAAAAAATCTAGAGGCAAATGTAATAAATTTATCTAGCATGTCCAATATTTTAGGTGGAGCAGGGACTAATGCTGCAAAAGCGTTTAAAGATTTATATGATCTTTGGTTTGATGAAATAGGAAATAAAACACCATATTTAAAATCCTTAGAAGAAAGCGGAATAAATGTAACTCAAATATCTAGAATTTTACATGCATCAAAGGCTAATGGTCCTAAAGCGTTTAAAAATTTATTTGATCTTTGGTTTGATGACACAGGAAGTAAAACGAAATATTTAACAACTCTAGAGAAAAACGGAATGAATATATCTAATATGCTAATTCTGCTGAATGGAGCGGCAGCTAATGCTGCAAAAGCCTTTAAACACTTATATGATCTTTGGTTTGATGACGAAGGAAATAAAACGCATTATTTAAAAATTCTAGAGGCAAATGAAATAAATCTAGCTAATATTTCCAGTCTTTTAAGCGGAGCTGGTACTAATGCTGCAAAAGCTTTTCAAAACTTGTTTGATCTTTGGTTTGATGAAGTTGGAAACAAAACACGATATTTAATATCGTTAGAAGAAAGCGGAATAAATTTAAGTAAAATATCCAGTATTTTATATGGAGCGGGGCCTAATGCTCCTATAGCCTTCAAAAACTTATATGATGTTTGGTTTGATAAAGAAGGAAATAAAACACATTATTTAAGAATCCTAAAAGAAAAGGAAATAAATTTGAATGATATATCTAGTATTTTCCATGCAACAGGGCCTAATGTGGCAAAAGCTTTTAAAGACTTCTTTAATCTTTGGTTTGATAAAGAAGGAAATAAAACAAAATATTTAACAACTCTAGAGGAAAACGGAATGAATATATCTAATATGTCAATTATGCTGTATGGAGCGGCAGCTAATGCTGCAAAAGCTTTTAAAAACTTATATGATCTTTGGTTTGATGAAGAAGGAAATAAAACACAATATTTAAAAAACTTTGAAAAAATCGGAATAAATTTAACTAAATTGTCCAGAATTTTAAGTGGAACAGGGGCTAATGCTGCTAAAACGTTTAAAGAGTTATACAATCTTTATGTTGACGAAGAAAAAAATATAAAAAATATTTAATGTCTTTTATTAAGGAAGTGATAAGGAAAATATTTTAAAAAGACTTGCTTCTAAAATGTAAAAAGAAAATTTGTATTTAAGTCATATAAAGGCAAATGGATAATATTTCCTTCTTATTGTTTCTGTCTATGAACACTTTTTGTTCAAATATAGCCTATTTTTGCACTCATTGTAGAATCGAAACCCCGCGTTTTATGTATTAAGGCCCAACTCAGATGTGATTATATTTTTAACGAAATTCACTTATGGTAGGGTTGTCAACAGGTCACTTTTAAAGAGAACATGTTCTCTTTTTGAATTAAAATACTTTGTTCTCTATCTTTTTTCATAAATATTCAATTTGTTCTCTTTTTTTGCAATTCCCTTTATTTGTTTTTACGGCATTCGAAATCTTCTTGAAAGAATTTCATCCAAAGTCTTTACCTAGAAAGCAAAAAAAAAAATCAAAGAGAAACCCAACTCTCAAAAATATGAACATAAACAAAATTTCACCACGAATAGGAGAGGTAAATTTTTAAAAATTTTCGTGGATAGCTACGCTGATCATCATTTAAAAATTTGATGTCGATGGCGTAGTGGGAAAACACGTTATTTAGTAGAATGATCATTTAAAAAATAGAACTCAATAGTGCACTGCTTGGGATAAAAAAATACACATGCTTTACGGGCATAGAAAATTCAAAAAATGAAGCATTTTGTACAGTTTGCCGTATCGTAGTCTCAGTAGCAAATAAAGGGAAATATGACTTAGAGCAACACAATTCCTCACTTAAGCATAAAGGTACTGTATCTGCAGGCCAAACTTCGAAATCGGTACGTGATTTTTTTACAGCAAAATTTTCAACACCGGACAAAGAAGTATCAGCCGTTGCATATTCTTACAGTTGTTTATAATTATAAAAACGTTTCTTGCTGTAATTTTGATAATGAAATTAGAACCAAAGACAAACTATTAGCCCAAATCAGCAGTGCTGATAAATATAAGGAAGATTAAGAAGTTGTTTCTGACGAAAAAGATTAAATTTTCTATTTGTTCAGTTTTAGCTTGAATTTGTTAATCTTTTTTTAATATGAACATGTACCCCGTACCTAAAATATCTGTTTTCCAAACTTCTATTTACTTTGTAGTTTTTTTTTTCATTATTGGGGTTGGGCAAAATGCCGGGCAGTTTTTTTTATTTTCATACATTTACATAGATGTATTTCACTTTAATTAAAAAAATTTGTTACTACAAGAATTTTGTATATGAATTTTCATAAGATATATTTTTTAATAAGTTCTCTTTTTTTATTTGCATAATCTGACAACCCTAACTTATGGCAACACTAATTCATAAAACTGTTTGTATGCAAAATTTCTGGTCCGAATTCAATGAAATTTTGATTTTCAACTTATCTAAAGAAAATTGAATTTGTCGTCAGAATTTTACTATGGCAATATTTTTCTTTTGTATGCTTCATGGAAGCCCAATTACTGGATTGATTTCGAAGAAATTTACACAGTTGAAGTAATCTTCATTAAGGCAGGTCTAGCAAATTTTATTGGAGACGAGACGAATGCAAGATGTAAAGAGTGAACTGATGTAGTGGGAAAGTGAGGAAGCATATCATAAGATGAGAGCGCAGTGATTTATTCAGTGAAATCATCGGTTTGTGCTTTGTGCCTTTTTTCTATCTACCGTTCACTCGATCACATCGATGTAAAAAAAAGTCGGTGTAGGTTAATGTCAAAAAGCCGGTGTCGAAAAATGTAAGTTGTTTGCGAGTGAACGTAAGCGTAGTCAATTAGTGTCATTTCGAAATTGTACTTGGAGAAAATGCGCATTTATAGGTTAGTTAATGTACTGTAATTATTCAAATTTTTTTCATGAAATCTATTTACTTTTAATATTTAATTTAGTAACAAATTTTTATATAAAAAACATATTTTATGGTTTCACTTTTTTTTTATAAATTTATTATTTTAAAATTTTTTCGAATATAATTCAACGAATTGAATATAAACTTATTACTAAAACTATAATTTTTCTATAAATTTGCCAAATAATAAAAAAAAATACTGAATTCATACAAATTTGTTTTGAATTCAAAATTAAACTGACAAAATAGAAATGACAAGAATCGACTACGCCCTATGACATTGGTCGAATAAAGTGCCGGATTACACGCGGTGTTTTTTAGGTAGAATTCTACCGCAGATATAGGTATCGGTGGGTTCGGGTGTGGCAGAAGATCTACCTATCGAAATGTTGGCGCAACGGGGTTTTTTACGCACACAAACAAGAGTCGGTTTTGAAAAAAATTGAAAAGTCAAGCGCGCCATTCGCTTACTGACCGTCAACAGGTAATCATAATCTAAAAGTACATAGGAAATAGTAAAAGTTTGACGGTTTAAGTTCGAGTGATGCTGTGCTCACAGACACTAATACAGTCTTTGTGTAGCTTGTATAAAAGACTGGTATAAACATTCCTCGTCTAATCGGTTTGGTAGTTTTCTACCCAAAACTTGACGGTAGATTTCTACCGCGTGTAATCCGGCACAATGTTACTCAAATCGACACCGATGTAAACCAGTGAACGATAGTATCGGTGTAATGACGTCATCGTAGTCAAAAAAAGTTGACCAGTGAACGCAAAAGTGTAACTTTTAAGGCTCAAATATAATGTACTCTGCATGGCATAGGAAAATACAAAAAAACTGATCGAATGCTTACTTATGCATGTCAAATCCGTAAAACTGATTACAATGTGCATAAACAAGAATAACCATTTGACTCAAAAAATTTTGTGTTTTTTAATTGTTTTTTGTAATGTAAAAGTTATTTTAAAAAATTGAAAATCGTTTAGAAAACAATTTTTCAAAAAAAAAACAAATCGTCCAGTCACGTTTCATCCGAAAAATATTTGCAATTCAACTGTCAAAATTTCCGTACGGAATGTACTAACTGATTTGTATTGCTTAAACATAACGAAACAGAAATCGAACTTAACGAATGCACGCGTATGCATGATATAATCTTGGAATAGGATTCATGTTTATTAGTACATTTATGTCAGTTTTGCTCTGCCACGCAGAGCACATTATCTTTAAACCTTTAGCTCAGTATAATATACAGTAAACAATCTGGGAATTGAAGAGAAATTAGACGCGATCCTCCCAATACCTCCTTTGAAAATGACAGAAACAAAAAATTCCGCACAAAATAAGAAAAAAAATTAAAATTTTCCATTAGAAAGAAAGAAGTAACCTATAAATGAAATATATTCTATTTTACAACGTGCTTCCTATAAGATAATTGTAGCAAGGGAGACCAATAATAGTCTTATGCGTTTTGGACAAAAGAATGAATGAAACAAAGAAAGCAATCGAAATTTTTTTAATTTGTCAAGTGCCAATTTTTGTAAACAGAAATCATATGATTTTAAGCGCCAATTTGAAAGTCCCAAATTTTGTTCAAGCATTGGTGCCTGTATTAATAAGCCTCGACACGATTTTTAATAAGCACGTGGGTTTTTTTGTAAGGAGAGGAATTTTTCTTTTTTTTTTATAATTCAATAATTGGAAAACACTATTTTAATTTCAGATATTACATTTTAACATTAAAATTGAAAAAAAAATTGCGCATGATATCATTATTTTTAGGGCCGGTTTGTTCACTCTGGATCAAATCTGTGATTAGGTAATCACAGATTTTGCTTAATCCATGATTATGAATCTGTGGTTAACGAAATGCGTTTGTTCACTTTTTTTTCACCTTGCTTACCAAACCATAGATTCTTCCATTTTTCCAAAGGTTTTCCAATGTTTTCCAATGCATCTGTCAAATTTTAATCCATGACCAATTTAAATTTTTGAATTTTAAAATAATTGATTTCGGTAATTCTTTAAAATGTTTTTATTATTTATTAATTATTTTGAGTAAATTTAATATAAATTTGAATTTGTGTAATAAAATTGTTTACATATTTTATAAAATGTTCATGATTTTTGCATGAAAATGAAATGAAAGGACACAAGGAGACACGAAATAATCTTTTTTAATTGAGTGCATTATTCATTATATTCGTTCTCTAAACACATTCATGGGCAGGATAATATGTGAAAAGTATATAAAGGGGATTTCGAACCCAAAATCCGTGTCGAATGATTAATGACTTGCTAGAATTGGCGATTTGTTGAATATCGCGAAATTGTTCCTGATTTATTTATTTCTTTTATATTCTTATTGATTAGACAATATGAATCAAATTTTATGAATTTAATAGTACTTATTTAAAACAATAAAAGAAAATTAAATTAACTTAAAAAATTTTCAATCATATCATCGGTATTTTAACAATAATTTGTCGAAAATTCAATATCAAGTCGAATTTTCGAGGCTTCGTATAGAGAGGACATGATTAATAATAATAATTGCACTCCATTTCTTGCTATTTTATTATTAATTTTGTATCACTCAATATTTTCACTGAATGTTGTTATATGAATGTCAAAATGCAATGTCAAAATACAATGTCAAAAGTAAAACGCAGTGTGAAAACCAAGCATGAACAAACTGTTATGAAGCGCATTCCTTTCCCACAGTCTAGTTTGTACTAGATGCTGCAATTTTGTTACTTTTAAATTTTACTCGAGTTACAGTAATTACTCGAATAACAATCATTTGTCGTGCTAACTTGCAAAATTTTTAGTTTGAATGTGGGAAAGAATTTTACAAGAATTTTTGAACATTTTATTGCAAAAACTTATTTTTTCGCGACTTCAAAAACCAGTCCTCGACACGCGGTCAAGAATAATAGACGAAACTTAAAAATTTTGTATGGAATAAACTTTTCATTTTTAACAAAGTGTTTTATTTGCTTCCTCTTTAACTTGTTTTTTTTGCGGAGTGACTCAAAACTTAACATTGGTGGCAGCGGTAAAATGCAAAATTAATTATATTAAATATAATAATATATATAATATAATTAAATTTATTATATATTGTAAAGAATTATATTTACACAATATTATAAAATAATTATTATATAATTAGTATAATATTTATTAATATTAATAATATTAATTAATATAATATAATATAATATATGCGCAGTGTCTAATATAGTAATAATAAATAACAACAAGCTGATCAAGACTTTTCTCATCGCTCTTAAATCTGAGGTTGAGTCTGACCTCAGAGGCATTAAATCTATAATTTAAAAAAAAAAAAATAATTTAATCAAGTGATAGTGATAATTATTGTAAACAAAAAGGAGAAAAAGAAAAAGTCAGAGGTATCATTCCTGGCCAACAGTATAGTGGGAGGAGCGTGCCCACATATTCAAAAAAAAAAGTTCGTTCATTTGCTCGTTTTAAAAATCAATTTCTACAAGTCAGAGGTATCATTCCTGGCCATCGTGTAGTGGGAGGAGCGTGCCCACATCTTCAAATCCCTACGTAAATATCATCAATTCAACTAGAACTTCTAAAATGACGAATTTAAAGTAAGTCCGTTCCAATTCGCTTTCGAAAAGATATTTCAAATTTAAGTTAAGTTTTGTTTTGTATAAATTACGAATTTAAGTTATTACGCGGTATTATATCATTACCAAATTGATTCCACGTAAACGAAAGTGTCATTTATCTAACTACTGTTAACATTTTATATTTTAATGTATTGAAACCCAATTACATTTAATGACAGATAAAACCATATCCTTTAATCTCAGTTTGCGTAGTGGTAAAAAGGTCCCAAAGGAAATAGAAAATACAGTTAACGAAAACAGTGAGGAAGAATTAGAAGGTAGTAAAAATAAGTCCACCGATACTAACGAAGAAAACCTTCCTAAAATGACGTCCGGATTTAATCTGGGATATGCGATTAAACTAATACCAGAATACGATGGAGAACCCAAAACTCTTCATCGATTTCTACAAACTGCTAACATACAATACGTAAGAGCTGTTAGCGAAAGCCATAAACTTGAATTTTTAGATCTTATTACGTCAAAATTAAGCGGCAGAGCGTATGATGTAATTTTGCGGTATAATGATTACGAATCATGGGACGAATTAAAAATTGCACTGGAAAAGCAGTTTTCTCAAGAACGCTCTGTACAGCTAATCCAATCGGAAGTATTCAGTCTAGAACAGGGCCCTCGAGAAACAGTAACCGAATATTCCGAGCGCGTAGAAAAACTTTTAGACGAACTCGATATAACCAGTACCAAAAATGAAACACAAGATGGTAGCCGCGCAATTAGAAACCTCAATCAGCAAACAGCAGTGAATAACTTCAAAAAGGGATTGCGATATCCCCTGAAATTAATAGCAAAAGCCACGAAACATAATTCTTTACGAGCGGCAATAGATTTTGTTTTAGAAGATGAAAAACTTAGTGAAAATGAAAGGAAAGTAACTAATGCGTCAAGGCGAAGATTTTGTTCATACTGTAAAAGTAATACACATAATTTAAGCGATTGTAGAAGAAACGCTTCTAGAAGCAACGATAACAGTACAAAAACTACCCAGTTCCCAAATGTACAAACTAACATTCATCAAATTGCAAGTCAACCTAATCAGGACACTCCAATTATTTGCCGTTATTGCAAAAATTTAGGACATGATATACAGCACTGTAGAAAGCGGGAATTCAATAATGCTAGAAGATCAAACGGTTTCGTTCCAAACCGAGCTTCATCAAATTCGGGAAACTCATTAGAACCCGAGTCGGACGGCACAACGTCCAGGGTTCAGGATCTAAACTAGTGTGCCAAATCAGACAACATAATTCTTCTATTTCAAAATCTCAAGTTCCAAATTACACTGCTTTAAATAAACCAATTGAAATAAACAATATTATCACTGTATCGAACAAACCTTTAAAGAATCGTTCTACTATATCCACTGATTCCAACAAAATTAGCAATTGCACTGTATCGAATAATGCTTTAGAAAATTTTCCTACTATATCCGTTCCAATTGGCAAAGAAAACATCGAAAATGAAAAATCCTCAGTCTCAATTAAATCTGTAAACTCAAATTTCGACAAAGTATCTATGTTAAACTGTTCCACTTCAAATAAACAAAATAAAAGTCCTACCAAGTCAACCTTCAACTTCAATTTGGGAAATGATCAAAAAACTTTCCAAACTGAGATTATTTTGAATATCACGGAAACTAAGCTGAGTAACAATAACTTTTTAATCGACACAGGAGCTTCTGTAAGCCTCATTAAAATAGACTCACTCAAAAAAGACGTGGAAGTTAATACTGAGAAGAGAATCCAAATAAAAGGAATAACCGCTGATCAGGTAACTACGATAGGGGTTTGTTTTCTAAACATCGAGGTAGCCAGGGGTTTATATTTGAAACGTTCATTCCATATCGTCTCTTCAACCTTTCCCATTGACTATCATGGTATCCTTAGTCAGGATTTCTTTTTAAAGACCAACGCAATAGTTAACTATAAAAAACAATCTTTCACGTTTCATTTTTCTAATAAAGAAATTTGCTTACATTTTGCATGCAGGGGGCAGAAGGTTAAAGTTACTGCAAGAAGTGAAAAAATAATCAAATTCGGGCCTATTCAAGAAAAAGAAGAAATTATTTGTTTTCCATCAGAAATCGAAGCACAAGTCTTCTCTTCAGGCACTATTGCACAACCAGAAAACGGTTTTATTTATATCGCCATTTTGAACTCATCAAACCATGAAGTAGAAATAAATCAAGCATTAAATTTACAATTCGAGAAATCCTCCGAATTCAATATTTACCATTTATCTAAGTTACAAAATTTTAACAAAATTGAAGAAAGATTACAGAAATTGAAATCACAAATTCCTTTAGATCACCTCAATGAAGAAGAAAAAAATTCTATTCTGGAATTGTGTCGAGAATTCAATTCTCTCTTTTATTTAGAAGGTGACCAACTTAGTCATACATCGGCCATTACACATTCCATTTGTACCGCAGAATTACAACCCCCTGTTAACACTCGACCATATCGTTTACCGCAATTTCATACTGCTGAAATTAATAAGCAAGTAGATAAAATGCTAGAGGATGGAATCATCCGTCATAGCACTAGTCCTTGGAATTCTCCACTGTTAGTTATACCTAAGCGATGCGATTCCGATGGTACCAAGCGATGGCGTGTAGTAGTCGACTTTAGGAAGCTAAATGCGGTAACAATCGCAGATGCTTTTCCATTACCAAATATAGAGGAAATTTTGAACCAGTTGGGTGACTCAAAATATTTCAGTACACTGGACTTAGCAACGGTTTCCATCAGATTAATGTTGCTGAAAAAGACAAAGTTAAAACGGCATTTAGTACCCCAACAGGTCATTACGAATTTAACAGAATGCCTTTCGGTTTGCGAAATGCTCCTCCAACGTTCCAGAGACTTATAAATAGAGTTTTGACGGGATTACAAGATTTACGCTGTTTCGTCTATTTAGACGATATCGTTATCTACGGTAAAAACTTACAGGACCATAATACTAAATTAAGGCAAATATTTGACTGTCTCAAGAACTACAATTTAAAACTTCAGCCAAATAAATGCAATTTTTTGAGAAAAGAAGTTTTATATTTGGGTCCCATCATTACAGAAAAGGGAATAAGCCCGGACCCAAGCAAAATAAGCACAATAAAGGCAATATTACCACCCAAAAATGTGAAACAAGTTAAATCTTTCCTAGGACTTATAGGCTATTATCGTAAGTTCATTTCACAATTTTCTAAAGTCGCCAACCCACTAAACAAACTTCTGAAAAAAGATGTAACATTCGTGTGGTCGGCCGAATGCGATGAATCTTTTAATCTTTTGAAAACCTCACTCTTAAGCCCGCCGATACTTCAATACCCCAACTTTGAAAAAGAATTCTTTGTTACTACGGATGCAAGTAATACAGCCATAGATGCTGTTCTCTCTCAAAAATGCAATTCTTCAGAAGCTGATCTGCCAAACTCATTCGCGAGCAGAACTTTGAACAAGGCCGAGCTAAACTATTCTACCATGGAGAAAGAGGCTTTAGCCGTTTTTTGGGCGGTCACGCCCGTATTTATATGGGAGGAAATTTACCGTTGTAACAGACCACAAACCTTTAGTTTGGATTTTCAAATTAAAGGATCCAACATCGAGAGTAATGCGATGGAGAATTAAATTAGAGGAGTTTGATTTTGATGTAATCCATAAATCAGGGAGTACCAACACTAACGCTAATGCGTTAACAAGATTGGACATGGAACCAATTCATATTTTTACAAGGGCACAATCAAAAAATAATGCTATTGAAAACAACCATAATGAGTCAAGTCCAACAATAGAAATAGACCCATCACAGGTACAGCAAGTCATACAGGAATATCTCAATACACCGGTGGGAGGTCACCAAGGTCTTGCAAGAACATTTAAGAGAATTCGTTCTAATTATCATTGGAAAAGCATGTTTCGAGACATTAAAAAATACATTTCATCTTGTGAAGTCTGTCAATTAAATAAAATGACAACAAAAACTAAGGCTCCAATGAAAATTACAACGACAGCTACAAGACCATTTGAGAGAGTAGCCCTAGATATTGTAGGGCCATTAAATATTTCTGATAATAATAACAGATACATATTAACATTCCAAGACGACCTTACAAAATTCATGCTGGCTATTCCAGTTCCTAATCAAGAAGCAAGTACAGTTGCGGAACAGTATGTGCGAAAAATCGTTTGCATATTTGGCACCCCACAATACTTGTTAACCGATCAAGGCACAAATTTTCTTAGTGATTTGTTTAAGCGAGTCTGTAAACTTTTTAAAATTAAAAAGATCCAAACAAGTCCATATCATCCACAGACAAATGGTTCGTTAGAGCGTTGTCATCAAACGTTAGGAAATTACCTTCGAAGTTTCGCAAATAAAGACCAAGCTAACTGGGATTCATGGTTGGACTATGCGACTTTCTGCTTTAATACAACCCCTCATACAGCGACAAATTTCACTCCATACGAGGCCCTGTTTGGCATAAAACCGGAGTTACCAACCACAATTACCAGATCCGTTGAACCCGTATATAACTATGATGATTACGTATTAGAATTAAAAGCTCGCCTACAAAATGGATATCAGTTGATACGAGATAACCAAATAAAAGCTAAAGAGGCGTCGAAAAATCGTTACGATAACATCGCTACATCGATTAGTTACGCTGTAGGAGATAAAGTTCTTTTAGAAATTAAATGTCGAACAAATAAAAAACTCACTTCCATATACGAAGGTCCCTATGAGGTAATCGAAGTGATTTCTCCCGAAAATACAGTTATCAAAATTGGTAGACGGACAAAACTTTATCATAATAACCTTTTAAAAAGATATATAGATTCCAACAACTAAACTCATAAAACTTTCTTCCAGAATAAATGTCATAATCTACTATATGGTTATCCAGTCTGCCAACATCATATTATTTCTTCTTTAACCAACAACACCGGAATATTTTTTGAAAAAATGGGGCAAATAATGAAAACTACATCCGTTTGGAAATTCTACATACATTTCGATATCAGTGACTTACAACTAGAATTACAACAGATACAAAAGAATTTCAATTCTTTAGACTCTTATTGTACCGAATCTAAACGGAAATTTCCTCTTGATCATTGCAAGATTTTTCTAAGAATAAACAACCTTGCGGAAATAATGTCACAAAATCAGATAGTACGTAAAAGAAAGGGCACTTTTAACGGTATTGGAAAATTCGAAAAAATTTTATTTGGTTCAATGGATAGCGAAGATGCGGAATATTACGATACGATTATAACAGAAATTCGGGATAATGAGCAATCTTTATACCATAGCATAGAAAAACAATCCACGATAATAGGGGATGTAATTCAGATATTCAATGCAACTAAACAAAGTTTTAATAAAACCATTGATGAAATAAATACCAAATTTGAGGATTTGAGAAGAATCTACACCTTTTTGATGAGCTATCACATATAATGACACTTTCGTTGGAAAAATTGATGGTTGATCAAACTAAAATGTATGATATAATACAAGAAGCTAAATTAGGACGTTTAGACAAACAATTGACAAATTCAGATTTATTCTTGCAATCACTCCGAGAATTGCAATTGGAAATTTTAGATGACTCCAGAATCCCAGTAAAACCAATTAAAGCTAATTTACCAATAATAAACAAAATTTCTCATATAAACCCAATTTATGTAAAGATCAAATTAATGTTCGAAATAAAAGTACCTTTAGTTACCGATCCATTTGAACTCTTTAAACTCACCAGTTTGCCTACTAGATATGCAAACAATACATATTATTATGTTCAACCGGATGCGGATTTTGTAGCAATAATTGAAAATAAAGCTAAATACATATTTTTAAAACAAATGGAATTCAATGAATGCAACTATATGATTGATAACATATATATATGCGAACAAAATTTTTTTACTTACAATCAAAACAAAGAAAATTGTATTTTAAACTTAATTTTAGGTAATCCGATATCTAAAGATTGCAATGTTAAAATTTTTAACTTGCATCACGAACTATGGCATGCATTAGAAAAGCCAAACTCGTGGTTATACATTACACCTGTAAAAACTTATGTCAGAATTTTATGTAATAACACGGCCTATACCGTAGAAATAGAATACAGTGGAACATTTGAATTAAAATCCAAATGTAAAGCTAAAACTAAAGAAGTAACTTTAGAGACGAAAACTGAGTACAAAAATATTAAACCAAAATTTTATACGTTCGGAAATGCATTCATTGAAGATCTTTCAAATTTAAATAATATTTCTAATATAAATTTAACAACTAAATTTAAGAAAATCAATTTAGAAAACTGGGATCTGGATTAAATAAGTGTTGATTTAAAAACCATGAAACATACAAACCCAATACATTTTAAAAATCTTAAGACAGAAAATGTTTTAACTAGTATTTCAATTAGTTTATGAAGCCTAGCAATTGTAATAATAATAATATTATTGGTAAATAAATTTTTTAAATGTAAAATTATTTGGTGTCAGCGTGAAAGGACTGAAGAACAGAGCGCATAAATATTTTTTAATTTTTTTATTTACCCAAATTTTAAACTTTGAAGTTCAAAATTTTTTTTTTAAGGATGGAAGAGTGTTATGAAGCGCATTCCTTTCCCACAGTCTAGTTTGTATTAGATGCTGCAATTTTGTTACTTTTAAATTTTACTCGAGTTACAGTAATTACTCGAATAACAATCATTTGTCGTGCTAACTTGCAAAATTTTTAGTTTGAATGTGGGAAAGAATTTTACAAGAACTTTTGAACATTTTATCGCAAAAACCTGTTTTTTCGCGACTTGAAAAACCAGTCCTCGACACGCGGTCAAGAATAATAGACGAAACTTAAAAATTTTGTATGGAATAAACTTTTCATTTTTAACAAAGTGTTTTATTTGCTTCCTCTTTAACTTGTTTTTTTGCGGAGTGACTTAAAACTTAACAAAACGAAATTCCACTAAATCATGGGTTAAATGGTGTTAATCATGGCTGATTAACGAAATCATGGATTAACTAACCAAATCATGGATTCTCTGATTAAAATTTTGGTGAACAAACGAAATCTATGATTAACCACTGGAATAATCATGGATTAAAGTTGATCAAGAGTGAACAAACTGGGCCTAAGCTTTTAATTAAACACACAATTAATTTAAAATATTTCAAATATTTGAACATTTTGCATCAATATAATTATATCTATTCGAAAACAGAAATCGACAGTTTTATTAAAGTTTCGAATTGTTTAAAATATTTTTGTCGCTAGAAAAATTGAGAAGAATATAATTTCAAATAACATATGCAAAAATCATGTTTTTGTTTTTTTAAATTTTTTAAGCGCCAATAATTGGAAAACAGCACAAATAGCACAGCATGGATACAGCGTGACTTATTTACATAAGTGTAAGTATTTGTTTATTAATACAAAATCTATATTCAACTCTGTTGTACTAACATAGCGTAATCTAAAAAAAAATGATAGATGGATTCAAAGATGGCGATTTGATTTATATACATTTTTTATTGACAAAAAGCACACATCCATGGAAAAAAAATAATGCGTGGCAAAAACGGGCGAATAATTCTCGAGGTCACTCATCAGTTTTCACATTTTGTTCTCCTGATTTTTTACTGTATATTAATACTGTGCCTTTGGTCGCTTTTAGTTACTTTTAGCTGGTGAGTGAACGCAGTCCAGAGCTATAACGGGACTCCACAGTAACTACTACAATATAGCAGTGCGCAGTGCTGCCTAATTTTTGTGGCAAAAACGTGAATTTGTTTGATACATTCTTACCCAGGGTCTACACTAGCCAATATTTCTGGTATACCAGCAAAATTGGTTGCTAAAAAGCTAGTGTAGACCCTGCTGGTATACCAATTTTTCTGGTATGCCAATTCTGGTATACCAATTTCGTTGCCAACGCTGGTATACCAATTTTTGACATTTGCATTTAATAAAATGGCGGAAACTAAATTTTTGCGGAGTGAAATTATGAAATTGATAAATATGTTTCGAGAAAAAGAATGTTTGTGGAATGTGAAGTCAAAAAATTATAGAAGGATTGATTTAAAAAAGAGGGCATGGGAAGATATTGCCACAGAATTTAATTCTATTGTAGAAAATATAAAAAAGAAAATAAAAGGACTTAGGTCCACCTACGTCCAAGAAAAAGCGAAAATGAAAAAAACACAAAAATCGGGTTCAGCGGCAGTTGAACCTGCTTCAAATTTGTTTTATTTTGACGATATGCATTTTTTGGATGAAACCATAGTACACCGGAAGAGTACACACAATGGAAAGGAAGTAAGTTACTTGAACTTAAAAATGGTTTTTTTTGTTTAATTTAAATGTTTTGCAGGAATTTGATGACACCACTGCGAATGAAGTAGATACAGGCATTACAGATTTTGAAGTTGACACCTTAATAAACTCTCCCTTGGATATTGTCGAAACTCCAAAAAATTGTACTCCAGCACAATCAAAAAGGGTTAGGAAGCCCGGGACATCTAATGCAAACAGAATTTCATAAAAATATGATGCAGCAATTCAAAACATTTTAAAAGAAAATAATAATGAGTCAATGATTTTCACCTTTGGTGGAAGTATCGGAATGCAACTTGAAAAATTGCCATTTCTAGAAGCCACTGAAGATATGCAGGAAATTCAAAGTAGTTTATCATTAACGTCTTCAAAGGTTATTGTATTAAGTAATGAAGTGATATGTCCTACAAATTCAAGTGCAATAAATGATTTTTAATAAAAAACAGTGTTGTTATTTAAATATTTATTTTATTCCATTGGTGAGGAACATCACCATCAGTAATACAAAATAGTGCGACTCTTTCTCGAATTTGGCACGCATTTTTGTATGTATTTAAACTTTGTGGTGACAAGTTTGAAAAACTTTCGGTTATTTTCTCGCTTGTAGTTTCACAATCGGGGGCTTTTTGAATTTTTTTTTGTTAAAAAATTATGAAGAGCGCACGAGGACTTCACAATTTTGTCACATATATCAGGTAAAACTTCGATAGGATGCTGAAAAATTCGAAATCTGTTGGCCAACCTTCCAAATGCCATCTCAACAGTCATCCTAGCACGACTTATTCTATAATTGAATGCCTTTTGTGCCACTGATAGATCCATATTTTTGTTAAAGGGCTTTAATAGGTGTACGTCTAGAGGGAAAGCGTCATCTCCAATAAAATAATAGGGTATAGATATTGTTTGTCCTAAAAGTGGCTTAGCTTGCGGAATGTTTAACCGATTGCTTTGTAGAGATTCACACAAAAAACTATTTTTAAATATTGTACTATCAGACGCTTTTCCATTTGTTCCAACATCAATAAAAAGAAAGCGTCCATGAGCATCAACTAATGCAAATAATATGATACTAAAAAATCCTTTGTAGTTGTAAAAATATGATCCTGAATGTGCTGGTGCTTTAATTCTTATATGTTTTCCGTCAATGGCACCTAATGTATTTGGAAAATCCCAAATTGCGTAAAAATCTTTACAAATTTCTAACCACTCAATAGTAGTTGTGGGAATCTGTAAGAAAATTTTATATGATGAATTAATATAAACAACAAAAAATTCATTTCACCTTCATGTAAGTTGGCTGTAGACAATTATATATGGCTTCTAAATGCTTATAGTTTTGCGTGAAATTCTTGAAAGGAATTCAAGAGATGGATATGAATCCCCGGATGCTATAAATCTTAGTGTGATTGCCAAACGAACTCTTGGCTTAATAGCATGACGAAATTTTGTGTCCAATTTTGTAATTGAAATTTTCACCTATTGAAAAAAATTCAAATAAAATTAAGTATGTACGTATATATGTATTTTTTATAGTATATTACCAATCCGAGGATTTCTTCAAATTGGTGAACGTTCATCCGAGAGAAATTTTTATATTCAGCATCATTGGTTTCCCAAAGTAAATCTTTCAACAGCCTCGTTTCGATATCATATTTATCCCGTAATGATAAAAATGGATTTACCCAGTATTGTCTCCGTTTTTTCAAACCTCTTACCTCTTCTTCCTCCAAACACTTTAAAGCCAATATTTTGGCTATTTTTATTTTCTGTTCTCGGTTCAACGGCATGTCAGATACTGAATTGGTATACCAGTATTGGCCCACGTAAAAAAAACTGGTAGTATTTTATTTCTGGTAAGCCAATTGGTATACCAGAAATATTGGCTAGTGTAGACCCTGGGTTAGATAGAAAATATAATGCCTACTGAATCACGGCCCATCTGTCATGCTCTGTTTAGTAATTACGTCATTGATTTGTGAATAGATTTTTAACATTTCGCGCCGAAATTTTGCTTCTGTAGCATACTATTTATGTTGATTTTTGTCAATCAAAATAAAATATTAATTAATTTTAATAAAATTAACGTGAGTGTAGTGAACATATAACGAGGTAAGAGCGATATTTCTATAAATTGTAAAAAACTTAAGCTTTTAGAAAATAGTGCAAATAAACAATAAAATGGAAAATTGAAAATTTTCTATTGACGGTGATATTTGGAAATGCCGAACTTAACTTTCAATAGATTTAAAGAAAACCCGAATGAATTTGTGCTGGACAATATGGATTTTTTTGAATTTCATTTTACGCGGCCGAAGTGAAGTAATTTTAACTTTTTTGCATAAGTGTACGGCCACATAGGCTCTACCAGAGATATATATATATTACTAGATTATTCGAAGGACTCGAAGCATAGATATATATATATTAGTAGATTACTCGAAGCAATAAATTCCTTCTCGCGCCGAACACACAATACTGCCAACATCAGAAATGGTTGACTTTTTTGTCACGAAGCGAAAAACAATTATAGCGGGAATTCTTCAATTTTTTGAATTTCTTGCAAATATAAATTTTGTATTTTAAATTAAGGTAAATAAAAAAAACAATATAATTTTGTTCAATTTATTTTATTTGCATTAACATTTTTTTACATTTTCGGATTGTAAAATTGTGATAATTATTTTGAATATGAAGTATGGGTAATATAATATTTTTTTAGTTTTAAAATTAATAGTTAAAAGTTACTTCAGTGTCTTTATTGATGTGATCAGAAGATACCTCATCAATTTCGTTGACGTACTTATCCATTTTATGGGCGAACGTTATTTCCTGAAATGTAATTAAAAATCCAAAATTTTATTATTATATTTGTAATTGAAACCATTGTGAGAGTTTTTTGGTTCTCTTTCTTATTGTAATGGCATTACAAGAGTTAAATTAAAGATTTTTTAAAGTCTGTTTGAAAAAAGAGTATTCACATACCTTGGGGACGATTACTTCTGGTGACTCCAAGACTGGAAGAGCACTGCGACTCAAGTAACTCCTAAGACCAATTCGATTTATTCTATCGAATTGAAATGATGACTGCAAATTCTGGTATATCTCGGTGTAATTTCCTTTGGGTTTATTTGCAGTATATTGCACCATTTAATCAAACGATTTTGAATTTTTGGAAATCTAAATTATCCAATTTCTTTAAATTTTTTTTTCTGTTGGAAATTCATTTTACTTACCTGAATAGCAAAACTTCATTGTATGACGAAGGTTTATTATTTCAAAGACAACTTTTTATAGCACACCGCATAGACATTTTTTAAAAATATTTAATATAAAACAAAATTTTGATACACGTTTCATAAATTTAAAAACAAACTTTGCTAAAAGTATTTACTTCACTACGCAAACCAAATTTTTAAATTTGGCGACAACACGTCTGTGATTTTGATCATATTAAGTTGGCAGATCTGAAAAATTTGACATTGACGAAAAAGACAGATAGTTGCAGAATTTGGAACTAACCAGGGATTGTGAACGGGAAAGAAATTAATAATTTTTTGGTTTTCATAATTTATTATGAATTTTTATTAATAATTCATATACAAAAAAATTTTAAATAATTTTTAATTTGAATTTTTTGGTGTTTAAAAATTAATGTGAATTTTATTTGGTATTTTTGAAATTTATGTTTAAAAAAAAGACGTATCTCCCCTGAGGAACATTTTAGCCATGAGAGAGTAAGCGAATCCTAGTCCAGTAGTATTTAAGTCATTGGGCTCTACGCTTTCTACGCGCCCTTTCGAAGATGAGAGCAACGATAAATATACGCCTGTAATTAAATGGAAGTGGCCATATAGCTGAGTTCGTTGAAAGCGGGATATGATACAGAAAATAGAAGAATTGAAATTCAATTCTTCGCCTCTTTCGAAGAAGAACGCCATGATTTTTTTTTCAATTGCGAACAAGATTTGTATTTGTGTTTGTATTTTGTGTTTAATGACATTTGACATTTTTTCATTAAATCAAAGTGAAAATGTTTGGTTAATGAAATTTAAAAGGTTTGTTTTCAAATTTAAAATGTTTGTGTTTAATAAAATTCAGTTTTTTAAATTTTAGATTAAGAAAATGAGTTTCACAGTGGAATTAATAGTTTCAGTTTTTAAAAAGGAGGGTATTTGGAACCAGAAAAATATATCATATAGGAACTGATACAAGCTGGATAAAATGTGGAAGGAGATAGCAAACGAACTGAATATTGAAGGTAAACAAATTTATTACATATCTATTTTTAAGGTTGAATAAATGTGGGATTTAAATACATTAGGAAAGAATCTCTAACATTTTCTGCACTTGAAGTTGGTCTTCCAGCCGATGCATTTATGCTAGGCATTTTTGGCAAGGATTTTATTTTAGTTAAATTATGTGTTAAACCTTCTCTATCTAAAATAGTATTGTGTAATATGCATATTACTTTGACAATATCGTCAACAAATGAAATGTCAGTTTCTATCGGTTTCGATAAAAGTCTCCATTTTGACCAAATAATACCAAATGCACATTCAACGGTTTTTCGCGCTCTGGATAGACGTTTGTTAAAACATTCTTTATTTATATCCAATTGCTTTCTACTGAATAGCTTAAGCAAATTATTCATTAGCGGATAGGCTTCATCTCCTATGAACACATGCGGCACATTAATAAGTGTTCCGGGCAAAGTTTTGATTCCAGGAACATCCAACCCAAGCAGAAATTTGATCAGTGTTTTAGTCGAAATTGCGAAACTTTGAGGTAATTCCTTGTCTTAAATTTTATGACATTAGTCGAAAGTACGTCGCTTTTGAGATGAATTTTAGTAAGTGGTGACGAATTCGACTTAAAATCGAAGTAAAAATAGGGAATGATAGGTTAATTTTATTTTAAAGTTTTAAACCAAAAACAGAAATGTACGTAAATTTTACGTGACTTTTAAATAAAATAGACGTTATGTTTTCTTAAATTCTACCACAGAGTACACTGTGATTCTACCGAATTATTGAATTATAAAAGTATTTGTGAATTTCTTATATTCGTATACACATTTATAAACCTGCATGATAACTTCATATATTCATACTATTACTTTATATGTATTCGTATTTTGTTTTAAAACGTAGATTTATAAAATGGTATTACATTTTTTTAAAAAGAGTTTTATAGGAATATAAATAATACGTTTTTGAAGTCCTTATTATATAAAAAATGTATGCAAAAAAAATCGTTCGTGTAGTTTTCCAATTTGCTTCGAAAAATAACATTGCCCTTGCGAATAAGTATAAGTATTAAGAAATCTTAGTGAAATTTTTTTCTTTAAAAATCATTTTGATGATCTGGATAATGATCTGGATACTAATTTTTTAAAGGGAATTGCTGATAAAATAATAGTTTTGTTTTGATTTTCGCATTTTAAGTCTTATTTTTTATATATAAATCTATTTTAAATTACATACAATTTTTTATATAAAATCATTAGCATCAAAAATATGGCGGATTTTCGACCAAAGGGTAAATTTTTCTAAAAATTTCGTTCTATTGAACGCATTTACTTTCAAGAATGTCAAAATTAGGAAAATTTTAGACTTCCGAGGAAAAAATACATACCGCAAAGTAAAATAATACATTTCCTTCAAAGTAATTATGACTTTTTCTCGAACTCTCGTTTACCTATATTAGCAAAAATGCCTCTATTATACATTTTTAGTAATGTGAGGTAAATTTTATACATATTATATGTCATATTTACAGGTTGTTATGCCCTATGGTAGGTACTACCAGAGGGTATATTAGTTTTGTCACTCCATTTGTAACACATCGAAATAATCGTCGTAGAAAGGTTTGAAGGCTATGGTTGTGTCAGGAATCAAAAATTATATCGATTTATGCATGTCCGACCGTCCGACCATATACAAGATAACTCAAAAACACTATCCGATTTTGATGAAATTTACAATGTGCTTATTCCTTAACTTGGTTATAAGTTATAAAGGAAAAATTAGGGTAATCAGAAAGTTTTATAGTTTTTTTGTTTATGGTTTTTCAGATTTAATTGGAAAATTTGTGCCCCATTTCTACCACAGGGCATCAAAAATTTTAAGTTACTATATGTTTTTCATATCTATTTGGTTGGGCCAATAAATGACGATTCCTATAAACTCGCGCTAAAATTCATTATAAATTTTTATTACGTTTATTACTATTTCTTCATCGTTGAGAAATAACGACAGATATGTATTGGTAGAAAGAATATATATTTTTCTTGGACATATTCGTGTAGTAATTTTCGTATGGTGTAGTTTTCTGTATAAAGCTTTGAGCAGAATGACATTTACTAAACATTTACTTAAAGGAAAGAAAACTTATTTCTGACGTTAACGAAATTTGGCAAACATCCACCTTCAGGTTATTTTACTATGTAGTTTAAAATTTTGGAAAATATAACTTAAAAGGATTCGCGATTTTCTTACAGGTAAATTATTATACAAGTAGTTATTTCAACTTTCAGAGATACGGTAAATCAAAGTTAATATGCATAGTCGAATTTACGAAATATGTCTCACACTTTAGACCTAATAACTGGCTTTATGGAAAATTAAATGACTTAAAAATATAATATATATATAATAAATATATAATTTAACGAAAAATTATCGATGAATAATGCCCTTTGACTTTCACGTAAAGTTTTAACGAAATATGTCGTAATTTTTACTTCAGAATCAACTTTGATGTTGACATTGCATAACTAGTTAAAATTGAGTACAATTCTAGTAACTTTTAACCTCTTGATTGCCTTCAATGTTTTCAAACTATGAAGGCAATTTTAAACGAAAAATAACGTAATTACACCAACGAAATTTAACTTAAAATTAAATATGTTTTTGAAGACAAAAGATATATACCAGGTATTTTGAACCAAAATAGGTCAAACAAATTATAGAATAGGTAAAATAAAATTTAATTCTGCTTGGGAACTGTTCATTTTGAAGGTTTTCAAATAGAGCTGAGGCAGAGGCTCGAAATGTACCACCGTCGCTTTGCTTCCCATACCCCCCTACATCAATAATAGTGAATCTATAATGTGCATCCACAACAGCTTGCAGTACGAAAGACTAAAATTGTTTATAAAGGGTCTTTCATTAAGGACATAACAATTCACACTTCTCCTTCAATAAATCGATTGTAACGTGTGCTGTGTAGCTTGTAGCGCCGTCTTGTTAAAACCACATATTGCCGATATAAATTTCATCTAATTCTGGCCAAAAATAATCCTCCAACATGGCACGGTAGCGCTCTCCATTGACGGTAACATGGCGATCGAAAAAATACGGTTCAATCACGCTAACCGCACCATACAGTGATTTTTGGTGGATGCAATGGTGTCTCTTGAAGCACATGTGGGTTTGTTGCTGTCCAATAACGCATATTTTGCTTGTTGACGAAGCCATTCAGCCAGAAATGAGCTTCATCGCTGAAGATGATTTTTTGATGAAATTCTGGATTTTCTTCCAGTAGTAATTTTTAATAATTTCCAAGCGTTGCTTGTTCGTGAACTTTACCATGATGAAAATGATGACTTTAATCTAGGTTTTGACATTGACATGTCATTATTAATGTTTAAGGGTGCGTTCATATAAAGATACAAAATTGTTATGTCCCATTTGAAAGACCCTATAATTAAAATACATAGATCCAAAGTGAGAAGGGCATTTCACAGAAATGTGTTTTCCGTCGATTGCACCAAGGCAATTAGGAAAATTCCAGATTGCATTCAAATCTTCAGCAATTTTTATAAAGTCTCTTTTAGTTGGAACCTTCATATGCACGGGTTGTAGATTTTTCCATAAAACCTTGATAATGTCGTGAATGATATTACTTACAGTTGACTTTCCCATTCGAAAACAATAAGCCAAACCTCTAAATGATAATCCAGTAGATAAATATCTGCAAAACAAAATTTTCCAAATTCTTCTTTCAATATTGTATTTAAATATTATATTTATAATTGTATTTCAAAAATTATAATTTTTAAAATAAAGGCATTAACTAAAATTTGATAAAATCTTTTTAATTACAGAGAATCTATTAAGATCTAAATGGAAAAATTTAAGGGACAAATTTCGAACTTTGTACGCAAAACAATTAAAGCCACGATCTGGAGCTGCATATACTCCTAGCCGTACCAAATGGCCATATTTTGAAAGTCTAATGTTTTTAAGATACCAGTTTACACCACGCGAGTCTTCTGGAAATTTGGATGCAAACAATGGAAAACAACTTTTTGCGGGCATAGAGGACCTGGAAAAATCATCAGATGAATTTCCATTGAACACAATTTTAGATGAAAGCTTATTGAGCAGCCCAATGGAAGATATGGATGAAACTAGTGGTATATTATCTGCTTCCTCTACTATTGCTAATGAAAATAGCAATTCTTTCTTACCAAGAACTTCAATACGTAAAAGGGCTAATCAAACCGATTTAATAGGCGAAACACTATTAAATATCGAACAGGAAAAATTAAAGTGCTTGCAAGCCAAAAAACAAAAAATTGAAAAAAACGAAGATATGGCATTCTTTGAATCGTTAATGTGTAACATGTGCCGTGCAATGGTGCCTCCACTGTATTTTGATTTTTTTTTTAATCATAAAAATCAGCTGGTGGCAGAAATTGCATTGTACATTTGCATTGATTTTTTTTCTCAATTTTAAATTAAAATCTATTGTTAATAAAAGTATTTAATATTATATACTTTTTTTTTTTATTTAACTGGGAGAGGTCACAAAGGAAAACGGGATTAGCAAAAATTCGGGTTTTTTTTTTGGGTGTGGGCGAAAAAAACGGGGACTTGACTTGGGATGGATTTTCAATAGTGAACGGACTTAAAATTTGATTTGTTTGATATTTTTTTTATTAGTCAATTTCCTTGGAGTTTTTTTTTATTTTCCTTGAGTTTTCCTTGGAGTTTCTCTTTTTTTGATTCTATTTTAAAAGTTAAGATTTTCGTTTTTTTTTGAGTTTTTTTTTTGAATTTCAAAATGTCGATTTCAAGTGGAAGTTTGATTTTTTTTTTGGTTAAAGTTATAATTTTATTAGTAGTTTTCTTTAAGTTTTGATTTTTTTTGGATTTTTATACTAAGTGGAGATAAATATGGAACAGTTTAGCAACCTATGAACATACAAATATTAAAATAAAACAAAAAAAAATAAATAAATTCAATTCAACAATATATCATTTAAATAATATCGTTATGAATAAAATTGAATATGATAAATCACCAATAATTGAAATCATGTTCGTAAAATTGGTGAATCACAACAAATTTTTGTTAATATATGAAAATTTATAAATTAACAAGAAATTAATGAAAGTAAAAAAAAAAAAAAAGTAATAATATTAATATGAATAATTTGTTAATTAAAGATCTGGTTATTAAAACCCAAGAAATGTATGGAAAAAAAAAAACATAATATTGTGAAATATGTTCAAAAACTGTAATTTCATATAATAATATTAATAGTAAAAGTTTAAAAATAATTCATAATTTAATTATCAATAATCATATAAATAAGATAAAATTTCGAAATTATTTATTATATTTCGATAATTCAAATAAATTATAATATTAAAAATAATATTAATACTAATAAAATATGCATAAAAACATACATAAATATACACAAACCAAAAAAAAAAATAACATAAAGAATGTAAGTTCAATTTTTATTGAGACCTTTTTTGTACATAAGTTTATGTAATACATATGTATACCAATACAACTATTATAAAAAATATATTTTGCTGGCTTATGGTATGCCTAGCTTATAGCGTTAAGTATTTTATAGAAAACTAATAAAGTTTAGACAATTAAATTCTTTTTTATAGTATTAAAAACAATTATACTTGTATTTGGTGCTTGCTCCTGGCACTACCTTTTGTAGATAAGCTTAAAATTAATTGAACAACTTAGAACTAGACAGAGAAAACAAAACAAATAAACCAGTTCAATGGCTTATAATTTAACTATGATTTAAAGATAAAGAAAATAAAAATAATAATATTAAATACAAATTAATAATTACTCTTTCTCTTTTTTTAGTCAGAGATTTAGTTTCATAAATCTGCTAAATGTATGACGTAGCATATATAAAATGATGGGTGTTATTCTTGATTGATCATATAAAGTATTGTTGGGAAACCGCTTTCCATCGATCCTTCTGTATTTAGAGATGCAGTGCCTAATTAATTTCCTTTCAAAGATTTGGAGTTCCGAAGCAACATTTGGGATTATAAAGAGCCAAATTCCAAAAGCATATGTAACGATTGGTCTAATTAGCGACTTATATATTAAAAGCTTAGTTCTGGGTTCCAAATCAGGGGAGTACAGTAAGGATTTGAGGATAGCAAAGGCTTTTCTAGCTTTATTAAGCACGAATCTTGCGTGCGGATTAAATTTTAGTCTGTGATGGAATTTTACCCCCAAATATTTAATTTCTGTTTTTAGAGGGATAGCTTGTCCTTAAATATTTAGCCTTAGATTCTTGCTTTCTCCTACCGCTAAGTAATGGCCTTTCTTACTTGCGTTACGAAAGCAAATTAACTCACATTTTCCGAGATTGATTTTTATTCCCCAATCTTTGTAAAATACCAACACTTTGTTTAGAAAAGATTTAACCAGGCACAGAGCATCATGTGGGCGGGTGGTAGACGCAAAGAGAATAGTATCGTCAGCGTAAAAGTAGCTATAGTTTAGGCAGCTATTCACGATGATCGTTAAAAAGGGGGAGATTTGTTGAGAAGATTTGACCAAAATAATGTTCGGAATTCCATCCGGACCAAACGATTTTTTCCTATTTAGATTTTTAATAATAGAACTTATTGAGTTAGATGATACAAAGAATTCAGTGCTTGACGGCTTAGATGCTCTATTATTGTGATTGAAGCATGATAAAGTGCGCGTTGTATTAATTGAGAAAGAGTCTATGTCCCTATGTACTTTCTGATTTAGTGTTAAGTTATACTGCGGATTTTTTTCATAGAATAGCCCAGAATAAAAGCATTTAAATGCACTAAGTTTATCAGAAATGAAGTGAAGTTCACGACCTTCATCAATCAAACATATATTAGATAAATCTAAGTGTGCAGAGTTTCTCCCATTTAATTTAAATATTTCTTTAAAGGCCTGTGGAGATGGCTTAATTAACTTGAGCCTATTGCAAAAGTTTTCATTTATTTCAGTCCGAATTCTATCTCTTATGATCTTACTAAGACAGGAAATGCGTAAATATTATTAACCCTATTTAGGGAATTGTGGAATATGTTTTTTAGAATGCGGAGCCAGTTTTTCCTTGTTTTTATCAATTTAAGAGTTAGATTTGAAATGTTTCTGTAGAATTTATTGTTGCCAACTTCAATTAGATTGGAATGATCTGCAATGCAGCCATTCAAAGTGTTCGTAAAGGTTGTGATATGGTTATCAATTTCACTATTATTTAGATTGTGATTGTCAGGAGGTAACGAAAACGATAATTTAGAGCCAATGTCTCTGAGAAAGTCATTCCATTTAGTATGCTTGTATGATCTGAAAGCACAAGGTTGGGATCTAAATAGATCAAGCCTTCTGAAGTTAATGTTTAGTACAAGTCCAAAGTGATCGGATACAAATGGGATTGTATAGCACTCAAAATTTTCAGAGCTCGGAAAATTCAAAACTGAAGAGGAAACCATGAAAAGGTCAATGTCCAAGAAAGGCATATTCGTAAACCACGAGTGTAGATGTAGTCTCCCCAGAGCTGGTGTCTGGCATTAAAATCACCACCGATAATGGCACCATTGAACTGTCTAGTTAAGTTATATAATTTATCGAGGTCATTTTTAATGTTAACACCTAGGTTACAAGGTATATACAGTGGTGTTCAATGAAATCCGGACACTTTGAATTCCTGGAAAAAATGCATGGTGCAGGTCAAAATTTCATCCCCCCCTCCCATTTTTTTTTCAGTATTTAGTTACTTGATTTATGTAGTAACTGTATATTTCAAAAAATAGTTTAGAAACAATCGATAACTCAAGTAATGAGCATAAACATTAACTAAGTGAAAAAAATGTCGAAATTAAGTGAGTCTGAAAAAAGTGTTATTATCGCATTATGGCACGAAGGATTGTCAGTACGGGAAATTAGTGATAGAGTATCACGGGGGAAGTCCTCTGTTGCTGATTTAATCAAAAAATTTAAAAATACCGGGACCACAGAACGCTCCAAAGGATCTGGAAGGAAACGCAAGACAACCATAGTAGAAGACAAATTTCTGGTCCTTCGTTGCAAACGAGACCGCTTTAAACCTTCCACAAAATTGAAAGCGGAGCTTGCTTTAGCCAGTGGAACTGAAATTTCTGCGGTAACCGTGCGAAGGATGTTACTTGAGGCAAATCTAAGGTCATGTTGCTCGCTCCAAAAGCTATCTTTAAAGGTTTCGTCAAAGATCACTCGGCTTCGGTGGGCCCAGGAACATTCCAGTTGGACCCCAGAGATGTGGAATAGAGTAGTATTCTCTGACGAAAGCAAATTTAAGCTGCATATCGGGGATGGGCGGCTACGCATCCGAAGGAAGTCAGGAGAACGCCTCAGTGATAACTGCATTCAGGAAATTCCCAACAAAGCTTAAGGAGTAATGGTCTGGGGATGTTTCAGTGCAAGTGGTTTAGGTCATCTGGGGTTTATAGATGGAAGAGTAACCGCAGATGTGTATTTAAATGTCCTGGAGAGTCAGTTGAAGCCGTCAGTTTTGGAGCTGTTTGCTGAAACTGAAAGGTACATCTTTCCGCAAGATGATACGCCAGCACACACTTCAGAAAAGGTATTTATTTATTTTTTTAGAACTATTGGACAATCCTCAAGAAAATCCAGTCCTAACATTTTGTGAAATTTTATTAATTTCCGTTTTTTTTTCATTTTCAAGTAAAAGACTACCTAAACCAAAACGGTAATCACATTTTGGAATGGCCTCCGTACAGCCCAGATCTTCATCCCATCGAAAATATCTGGGCTATTATGAAGAAAAAGTCTGTAAAGGTAATCTCCAAACACAACAGGACTTAAAGTGGCAAATTCAAAGTGCTCGGAATGAAATTAGTGATGACGTCACTGGAAATTTGGTGAATTCCATGAAGCACAGGTGCACAGCTGTTATTAAGGCAAATGGCAGTCATACTTAATTATAAATAGGAGGTCCCAACTAGTGTGTACAAAATACAATTGATAAATTTTATTGAATCTATTTATAACATGTTTTTTTTTGTATCTTAATAAACGTAATATTTACAAAAAATCATCTGAATTCCTATTAATTTTTTTAATTTTCCAATAAAACCATAAATACTGATTGAACCATATAATTTTTTTAGTGAATATTATGTGAGGTAATATAAAAAATTATTTCACCGAATAAGCATCACTACTTTTTTGGAAAAAATCGCTTCAAACCGAAAAAAGGTAAGTGTCCGGATTTCATTGAACACCACTGTATATTGATGCAAGCAACAATTCATTGCAATTGCCTAGCTGACCAACATATGGGAGACTCACTAGAGTGACCGAGATAAATTCAAAGTCCAAACCATTTGCGTCAAATTTAATGCCCTTTTTAATTAAAATTGCAGTACCCCTGCCATAATCATTTCTGAATATTTCATATCCTTCGAAGGAGGGTTTGTGACTATTTTTAAAACAAGTTTCGGTTATGAAGACCGCTAAAGGATTAATTTCTGAAAGTTCTCGTGAGAAAGACAGTCTTTTTTCGTGTGAAACCAAAGAGTTAACGTTAATATTAAGGATTTTAATGTTGAACATTTTATTTGTTGCTGATAGAGATACAGAAATTTATATAAGACCGCGCTTTTTCTTCTAGGTTTGATAGTTGTAAGTAGCTTGGCCAAAATTCGTTGACTTTTGTTCGTAAGACTAAAAAAGGTAGTCCAAAAAGAACATTGGATTTTTCCATAAAGTCTAGAAGAAAATCATTACTTGCTGTGTTATTGAAACCTGAGGACTTAGGACCTAGTACTTTCGCAAATGAATATTTAGGGTCTACAAAATTGTTAATTGCTTTATCTATAAATTTCTTTCTGTTTTCCGTGACTAATTTTGACTGGGCCCTATTGCTTTCCTTCCTTTCTATATATTTCTTATATTCCGGACACCCTCTAAAGTTAGCTGGATGCCCTTCCTCATTGCAATTGGCGCAGACCGGTTTAGGCGGGTTTTCCCCTACGTTATTCTTTGGGCAACCGTCTTTCTCATGGTCTAAGCTACATTTCACACATCTTCTAATAAGATTACAGTTTTGGCTAACATGACCAAATCTTTGACACTTATAACACTGAGTGGGACCTGATCTGATAATTTTCTCCCACCAAACTTTTTGATGCAGAAGATATTTAACATTAGCTAGCCTTACTGCTTTTACACCCTGTTCAAGTTGTACCATGAAAATATTCAGCTTGAACCACTGGGCTCTAGACCTAGTTGTTGAGAATGGTAGCACGCTAAATATTCTTACCTCGGGAGCAACTTTTTTTTAGTTCGAATAGAATTTCTTCAGGGGTAAACTCGCACATAATCCCCTTCAGTAAAATAGTTTCCCTCTTTAGTTCTCTCGGCGTGAAAGTGAAGCTTTTCACCTTTAGCTCACCAAGTTTACAGAATAACTCTTTGTGTAAATTCACATTACCAACCAGGATTTTGAACTTACCCGGCCCAGCATTGATGACTCTCACCTCATCATTTGGATAAACACGCTTGACAGATTCAATTATCGCCTTAGCACCTCCCCCGTTCACATGTATAGGAGGGCACCAATTACTTTTTTGTTTGATTTGATCTGAAATTATATTGCTATTAAAATTAACATTATTATTTGAGTTTAAATTATTGGAATTATTGTCCTCTTTATTCTGATTGGCTCCATCAAATTCATCATCTTCCATATTCGATAAGCTTCAGAAGCGATTCTTATATTCTTCACTGTTGAATTGCTGGTTATCTGCTGCTGTACTAGACAGTTTTCTTTTTTTTTTCTAAATCCGAACGATTTTTTGAAGGCACAAAACTCCACTTATTTGTGATAGCACCGTCCGCCGACAACTTGCTGTGCTGGGTATGTTGAATCCCGACCTCCATGGGGGATGTAATGTCAGTGATTTTATTTTTCGAAACACATTTAGTTTGAATTTCCCCACTAATTTCAGTGTCACTATTATTTTTACTTCTCTTTTTTTTATTAATAATTTCCTTTATACAAGGTGGAGTCCAAAGTAAACAGGACTTTAAAAAAAAAACAGAACAAATGGTTTTTTCGGCAAAATCAATTGATTTTATTCAAAATAGTCTCCTTCTGCTTCAATACAGCTTTTTGCACGGTCCAAAAGCATGTCGAACGAGTGTTTTAGCTCGTTGGCCTGTATGGCCGCCAGTATGCCGGTGCAAGCCTTTTGAATGGCCTCTACGTCTGCATAACGCTTTCCTTTCATCGGCAAATGCATTTTTCCGAAAAGGTAGAAGTCGCACGGTGCCATATCCGGTGAATACGGGGAGTGGTTGATGGTTAAAATGTGATTTTTGGTGAGATAATCGGTCACAAGCGTCGATCGATGAGACGGCGCATTATCGTGCAACAAACGCCAACTTCCATCTTCGCGATATTCGGGCCGAACACGTCGAATACGGCGCACCAAACGCTTCAAAACTCCTAGGTAGAATACCGCATTAACGTTTTGACCGGGTGGAACAAATTCTTTGTGGACAATACCCTTGGAATCATAAAAACAAATCAGCATTGTCTTCACTTTTGACTTCTCCAGGCGCGATTTTTTGGGTTTCGGCTCGTCCGGCGCCTTCCATTCAGCACTCTGGCGTTTCGTTTCGGGATCATATTGAAAACACCACGTTTCGTCACCAGTCACAATGTTATAAAGGAAGTTTTTGTCCTTTTTGACCTCTTTAATGATGTCCTTCGAATGTTGAATTCTGAGCAATTTTTGGTCATTTTCGCACCGATGACACAAACATACTGACACTTAAAACGCAATAACTTCACTTTCAATAGATGAAATGTCATGAAATTCTCACAGGAAGTCGATAAAGGATAGCAGATTCTAACGCACCAGTCGACATATATATGGCGCTACTAGGGACGCTAGATTCAAAAAGTCCTGTTTACTTTGGACACCACCTTGTATGTGGAGAAACATTCTTCGCTATTAGGTTTGATTCCGTTTCTGTTATATGCATAGAATGCCCCTTGGAGGTTGAAATCGGGTTTGATATATGACAAAGGTTAGCCAGAATTGCTTCTTTCTCCTTTTAAGTTAGCATTTCCGATGGGAACACGAAAGGGGCACGCACCGCATTTGCAGTAGCCCCCTTTTCCTTTTTGATGTAATTATCAATTCTTCTTTTTTGGGGGAAGACGAATTTTCTTTATTCACAAATTATCTCTTTAGAGCAGGGCTTCCCAGACTTCTTGCAGCACGACCCAAAAAAAAAAAAATGCCGACCCTACGTACAATAAAACTGCCACTTGAGTAAATTCAACGGTGGTTTTTATAACTATAGTAAAAAAAACTAATATGTAGTTCATTTTAATATGTATTATTTATACTTTTTTATTTCCATCTATTATATAAAAAAGTTTTCTCCGCACATCATTTATAAATTTTGTAGTAGAAAAAACTTAATAAATAATTTATAAACTGAAAAAATATTTTCCATCGTCGGGGATTTGAACTCACGCACAGTTGTTCTACTGACATCAGTTCGCCAAGCAATTCAGATTCGTGAATATCAAATCAGAATTGAAAAAAAATTTTTTTTCGCCAATTTTTGCATACCTTTTTTTAGATATTTAAAGAAAAAGAAAAATAGAATCTTATTCTACCGCTAAAGAAAATATAAAAAATAAATAACAAAAGAATAGTGTCCTAGATATTTTTATTATTTTCTTGAATCATTGGGAGAAAATACAAAATGTGTTAATTCCTAATAAAATTACATTGTCCTTTACCGACTACACGCTCACGAGGGTGCGGCAAGGGTTGGTGAGTAAAGCGAGCAGGGGGCGGAGCCCCTAGTATAATTAAAATAAACATTTCCTTTTATTAAGAATATAAAACAAAAATAAAGGATCGCTATCATCCATTAACGAAAACAAGGAAAAAAAAAAAACAAAATAACATAAAAATTTTATATATAAAATAATTAATAAAAATTATTTGGTATGTGGTTACATTTTTGCTACCAGTAAGTCAAAACGTGGTTCAATTTTCTTAAAATTACTACACGTTTTTGAGACTTTGAAACAGATTTTACGCGACCCAATTTTAAATCTAGGGTCTTAGGGTCGCGGCCCCCTGTTTGGGAAGCCATGCTTTAGAGTTTTAGAGATTAAAGAAAAGGAATAATTTCTCCAAATTTCTTATTAGGATTAGGTTTTTTTTGGAAAAAAAAATAAAAAAAAAAAAAAAATATTTTGATTTTTCTTTTATTCGAATAATTTTTTCACGAGATTTTTTCAGTACGACTTGTCATCCAGGCAGAATATTCATGTAAGTTCAATAAAATACGCAAATCCAGCTCCAACAAATAGTGGACATCATACAGGAAAAACTAACAAGGCAAACACCAACAGAATACATACAACAAAATAAAACCAAAAAGAAGCGCTTACCAACACCCAACAAAAATTTGATTTTTTTCGATACCGAAGGAATTTTCTTCTTGGGGAATTTTTTTTTTTAAATAGAATGTTTTTTTTCAGGACAGGGTGTTTTATTAAGGCCTTGATGCAGCAACCGTAAGTTCCAAACATTATATTTTTTTATTGTTATTTTTAAATTAATTTTTTTAAGCTTTTGGTGGGTTTTTCTTATTAATAATTTACACATTTAAATTCGTTTTTTTTTTTCAATTTTGGTTTAAAGACTTAATTTTTTTATTACTTTGTTTCTAATTTTTCATTTTTTTCTATTATTTTAGTCCCTAAGAATAAATAAGTCTCTGCGATATTCGTTTGTTTTTTTTTTCTTTTTAAATAAACAATGTGTTTCGGTTGAAACGTTGGTTGGTTTTTTTTATGGTATTTTGTTTTCTCTCTCTTGATTATTTAATAAGAAGTGTTAAACCCCAGTTGCGCGGGAGGGCATGTGTGTGATAGTAGCGTAGTAGGGTAAATCCAGCAAAGTGAGTAAAGGGACCGTGTTTATTTTTTTGGGCAAAAACATGGTCATAGGGAGTCCTATTTTGTTGGACTCCATGGGTGGGATAAATTAGCCCAGGGGTGAACAATATCATCGGTTCGCCCTCTCCGATGACAGCATCGGCGTCACGCGCAATTTTGACGCCATAAATCAGTCCGTCTGTTGTCCGTTGAGGATTTGTAATCATATAAATGATTGCCCTCTTTTCTTTATCTGGTAAGCCTTGCTTGAACTTATAGTTCACCTAATTCCACAAGTTTCTATAAAATCAGTTTTGTCTTTTTATTTTATATACCCGCTGCTGACATGAAAAGGTGTGGACGTAATAAATCCACTTCTCCAGCCTTTTCGTCAGCCCAAATCATGGTACACATGAAACTTTATGTAACACCGTGATTAGTGGTAAAAGGTAACCGCCCACTTCCCTCCGGCGAGCTAGTTAGAGGAAAGAAGCTAGGTGTTATGTATTGGTGTGATTTGTTGTTGTTGTTATAAATCCAGAACAATTTAAATATTATAAAAACTATTTTATTTTCTGAAACACGTCTATCTTTGTCGACGTTCAATATAAAAGAGGAACTTAAAACTACAATATAAAATATTAGTATAATTTAATTTACTTGTTTTCTGGAGATGGGAATAACGGGTCTCTTTACCTCTTTATCCCGATCTAGCCGAGGATAAAGAGATATCACATCAAATTAAGAGAGACTGCCATGTGGTGAATTTAATATGATCGCCACATTACTCCCCCTCGAGAAAAAGAAAAGAAATTTTTCTTTACATTTTAAATGTGACTTTTGATGTTTCTGACCTGGTTTGCATATTGGAATTGAAATCTGTGATTGGAATGAAAGCAGGCTTTATTCTATCGATCGAGATAAGCTCATCCTTATCATTTATCTTTATCGTAAAACATTTTTCATTCCTTGCGATGACTTTATATGGACCCATATATGGTGGACTTAAACTGTTCTTATAAATTCGATCTTTTACAAAAATATGAGAACAAGTTTTAAGTGCTTGTGGTATGAAAATTTTATGTTGTTTTCTTGATCCTTCTTGTGGCTTTAGGTTTGAAATGGTTTTGAAAAGTAACTTGGCTGATTCAACTGTAAGATTTGATTCAAGAGATGTTTCAGATGCTACTAGTTCACCGGGTAATCGAAGAGGTTGACCATAAAGTAGTTCAGCTGGAGAAAATCCTAATTTATCTATAGGTGTAGATCTTATACCTAGTAATATCCATGGTAAATAATTATACCAGTTTTTGGGTGATTCCATGGTTCTAATAATAACTTTGAGTTGACGGTGGAATCTTTCTATAGACCCATTGGATTGTGGATGATAAGGAGTAGTCCTTATTCTCTTGTTGCCCAAAATAGATACAAGTAGAACTTCTTTAAATAAAAGTGACTCAAATTGAGTACCCTGATCTGTTGTTATAGTTTTCGGAACACCGTATGGAGCTATCCAATTGCGAATAAAGGTTTCTGCAATTGTTTCTGCGTTTACAGATCGTATTGGAAGTGCAGCTGGCCAATGAGAGAAACGATCTTTAATGGTCAATATGTATGAAAAACCTTTTGATGGAGGAAGAGGACCCACAATATCCATGTGTATGTGTTCAAATCTCATGGTTGGAGAATTAAACTTTTGAAAAGGTGAAATCGTATGCCGATTGACTTTCGCTTTTTGGAAAGGTATGCATGTTTGCGACCATTGATTTATATTCGCATTCATTTTAGGCCAGAAATATTTGCAAGTAATGAGTTTTCTGGTGGATCTTATTCCGGGATGTGATAAATTGTGAATAGAGTTGAAAACTTCACGTCGTAATGTGGCGGGTATGAATGGCCTGATTTTACCTGTCGATGTTTCGCACCATATGCTTACATCTTCCAAAGAAATTAAAACTTTTTGGAGAACAACGTTTGATTTGTTTCTATTCGTTAAAATGTCTTTTAGCTCAGGATCGTTCTCCTGTTCCATGAATAATGAATGAAAATCGAATTTTATTTTCATGTCAACTGTATCTATATAACATCTTGATAATGTATCAGCTACAGTGTTTAAAGATCCTTTAATATATCTGATGTCATTTGTGAATTGTGAAATGTATCCTAAATGATTTGTTTGACGCGGTGATTTTTCCGACATGGAGAAAAGAACATGCGTCAGAGGTTTGTGGTCCGTATATACTGTGAACTGTTTGCCTTCGACAAAGTATCTAAATTTTTTTATTGATAAGTAAACAGCTAGCAGTTCTCTGTCGAATGTAGAATACTTTTGTTCGGTTGGTTGAAGCCTTTTTGAGAAGAAACTAATGGGTTCCCACTGATTTTGATTCAGTTGTTGTAAGACACCACCGACCGCATCTGTCGAAGCGTCCGTACAAATGCTAATTCTAGCATCAGAGATTGGATGAGATAGAAGTGTGCATTTTTCTAACTCTGATTTGAGAGATTGAAACGCTATTTCATGAACATCGTTCCATTGAAATTCAAACTTATCTTTTTTCTTTGGATACTTTTTTATAAGTTCGTAAAGAGGTGAAGCTAAAGAAGATATTTTTGGGATAAAGCGATGATAGAAATTTATCATTCCCAAGAATCTTTGTAACTTTTTTAAGGTATTAGGTGATGGAAAATTTTGTATTGCTGATATTCGATTTTTTGATGGTCGAATACCTTTTTCCGAAATGTTGTGGCCTAAGAATTCTATTTCTTGTAGGCCAAAATTGCATTTGTTAGGATTAACAGTAATGCCATTTTGTTGTAGCTTCTTAAAAACAAGATGAAGATGTTTTGAATGGTCTTCAGCTGATTTGCTAAATACCAAAATGTCGTCTATATAAACGAAAATGAAATCAAGTTCGTGAAGAATTTCATTTATAAAACGTTGAAAACTTTGGCTACCATTTTTTAGTCCAAAAGGAAGACGAGTGAATTCGTATAATCCAAACGGAGTGGTAACAGCTGTTTTGAAAATATCTTGCTGGGCAATCGGAATTTGATGATATGCCCTAAAAAGATCTATTTTTGAAAATATTTTTGACTCATGTAAATTCATGTTAAAGTCATTAATATTAGGTAGTGGATACGTGTCGAATATTGTTGATGCATTAAATGCACGGTAATCTCCACATGGCAGTCTCTCTTAATTTGATGTGATATCTCTTTATCCTCGGCTAGATCGGGATAAAGAGATAAAGATACCCATTATTCCCATCTCCAGAAAACAAGTAAATTAAATTATACTAATATTTTATATTGTAGTTTTAAGTTCCTCTTTTATATTGAACGTCGACAAAGATAGACGTATTTCAGAAAATAAAATAGTTTTTATAATATTTAAATTGTTCTGGATTTATAACAACAACAACAAATCATACCAATACAGAACAAAATGGTGACCTCCGACGTGATCAACGTTGTTACATAAAAACTACATTTTTATTTTCTTAAAAATAAAAAATAAAATTTTGTGCATCAAAATATATTTGTTGCTGATTTTTTTTTCATCGAGTGTCTATCACACACATATTAACACATCTATATTCTGATTCAACATACATCGAGTCAACGATTGTATTTTAATCATCATATATCGACATATATATTTATAAAAGAGCGCATCAAATTATAATAATAATTATAATTTTCCTTCAACGACAACATATTGATATCAACTTTATTAAGGGGTTAGGGGTAGTCAGAATTTTCAAAAAATCAATTTTTGGTTTTTTGCATTTTCGTTAAGTATAATATCTTAAAATTATTCTCTGAAAATTTCAAGTTGATCCGATCATTAGTTTTTGAGTTATTCGACAAATAACAAAGAGAGCTCTGGCACTTCAAAGCGCTCGGTAGCAGGTAGCTAGCGGCAGCTGCAAGAAACTTTAAACGCGTTTTCTCAAAACTATGTTTTTTAAACTGGTGACAACTGTAACTCGAAAACCGCTCAGCAGATTTTAATGAAATTTATACAGCTTTTAGAATACATAATAAACTCGGGCCTGATCGAAGGATTTTTTTTTTTTCAAAAATTTCGATTTTTTTAGACCAATTTACTGTTGATTTTTTCCTAAAAATCTAGACAAAAATTTCCTGAGGCCGCCATTTTGTTAATTTTTGAAAAAAACAAAAATCCTTCTATCAGGCCCAGGATTATCTATTTATAAAACTAATTTCTTTTATCCGATTGATTTTAGATGAATCTCCAAGGACTTATGATTGTCACCGCAAAGACCTTTTTTTGAAACTGGGTCAACACAGACAGCTATAACTTTGGAAATAACATTTTTTTTTTTTTGAATTTTTCGTGACTTCAAGTCAAAACATTGTATAATAATGCCATATTACTACTTTTGTAAAATAACACGATTTAATAGCAAAAAAAAGTACTGAAAATTCTCATTTTTTCGTGCCTCTGACTACCCCTAACCCCTTAATTCAACTGTAAAAACTGCATCGGATTCACAAAAAATTTATTATTCAACAAAGGAATTCATTTTACAACTATAAAAACGGATCATCATAGCGGTTTTTCAACTTTAACAAAGAAAATTGCAGTAACATCATAAAGTTTCATCATCAAAAAAGATAATTTTTATAATTTAATTTTCAATTTTCATTTTTTTTTCCCAATTAAAACATAAAAAATTACATTTTTAGGTTTGCAATATTTTAAGGCAATTAATTTTTTTTTGTAAATGTGTAAAAAATTAAAAATTATGTTTTTCTTTCTGTATCACGTTGAACAAAGTGAGTGAATTGAAAGAAGGGCACGTGGTCGCTTAAAAGTTTGGTTAGTTGATTGCGTGGCACTAAAATTCGCATATTGCGGAAGTAAAGAAATTTTTTCTTATTCTTATTCCATTTTGTTCTGTATTGGTGTGATTTGTTGTTGTTGTTATAAATCCAGAACAATTTAAATATTATAAAAACTATTTTATTTTCTGAAACACGTCTATCTTTGTCGACGTTCAATATAAAAGAGGAACTTAAAACTACAATATAAAATATTAGTATAATTTAATTTACTTGTTTTCTGGAGATGGGAATAACGGGTCTCTTTATCTCTTTATCCCGATCTAGCCGAGGATAAAGAGATATCACATCAAATTAAGAGAGACTGCCATGTGGTGAATTTAATATGATCGCCACACTAGGTGTACATTTTCTTGGTTACTTTCGGCTCTAATACCACTATATATAACTGATACCAGTCAGTTATATGCCTTTTAGCAAAGGATCACCATTGTAGGATATTTGTTTGATAAAGCAAACAAATTCCTAACATAAAGACAACACCGGTTGTTACAAATGCCTCATATGGAAACATTTTCTCCATTATGTAAAATGGAATTTCGAATGAAGGTCCTAGAAATTGTAACAAATATGATAAAAGAATAAAATTAAATATGTAACTTTATCTTAAAATAAATTGAGTATAAAATAATAAATAATCGAGTAGTTAATTACCTAAGAGTTACCATCAAACGTTCTTCTAGCACTATTGGTCTTGTAACGACCGGGTTTTTATGTTGATACACAAACCTAAAAGAAAGAAAAGAAAAGCGTTAATAGCAATATTAAAAAGATTGGTGAAGGTACTTACCTGTTTATTCATGTTGATGTCCATTGTACTTTCCAAGTCCATATGTATTTATCTAAAAAAAAAAAAAAGAAGGTATTACTTCGATTGGGTTTTTTTTACAGGAAACGATACAAACCGTAAATGCTCCTGATATGTGTGGAAGCTGCCCTTATGTTGAGGATCAAGACAGCAGAAAAATATTAACTTTATCCAAACCAATACAATTTTGTAAATACTTCTTCGGCAACTACTATAAAGAGCAAAACGAGTGGATAAAGACGGTTATGGCAAAACAAGGAACTGGAAGGGAACTTACCTGTCAAGTTGGGTGAAGATGTATGAAATATACGGTGTACTCCATATATTCCGTATATTGCGTTATATCACTGGAATCAGCAATTTGTCGCGAGTATTCTAAAAAGAAAATAAATACTTTAAAAAGAAAAACACAAAAGTTTATTGTTAGTTCGGCAGATTTAACCTAAGATTTCTGTTAGTACTTTTTTTTCCTTTTTTACCTGAAAATGTACATCAAATTTTGCTGGCATAGAAAGGATTTGAAAATGAGACCCGCGATTTACATTAATGCTCTGAATTTTGATTTTTTTTGAAAATTTTTATTAAATCTTATTTGAATTAGCCCGCGACAAAACAAGAAAGTAACTGATACTTCTTTTAGCTAAGACAGTAACCCTTACGATAAAAGAAGAAAATTGCTTTTTATTAAATAAATAAGAGCTAAATTCAAATAACTATGAGCTGAATATTAAATAATTTCACATATAATTATAATACAAATGAAATACTAATTAATAAAGTAATTTTGTACAAAATATGTGAAAGTTGGACGGTACTCCTTGAATTTGACTTAGGTACAGTTAACCTGAGGCCTATAAAAGGAGTAACCCAACAAGGCTCATGATCAGAAAATTTTAATATTTTAGCAAGTGTAAGGTGAAACTCTGTCCGTGTGAAAAATCAAACTTAGCTTTGCAAAGACAAAGAAAAAAAAAAAAAACCGTTGGGGCTTTGAAAAAAAAATTTTTTTCCTAAGATTTTTAATAAATTTTTTTTATTGTTTTTTTTTTGTACGTTTTCTTTTACTCGTGAATACAAAATAAACGGTAGTGAAAACTAGTGGTTTTCTTTTCTTTTCAAAAGAAAGAAAATTTATGTACATTTTTCAAAAAAAAAAAAGGAAAGGAAGAAAAAGATAATTTAAAACAAAGAAAAAAAAAAAAAAACTGCTGACCTACATTAACAAATATTCGTAAAAAGAATACTCACAAGGACATTGACCTGGGCATCAGCTGGTAATAAATATTTGAGTACACATACACCACCACACACTGACAGATAAGTTTCTTTTTGATTTTTATTTTGTTTTTTTTGTTGTTGTTTAATTTTAATTTTTTTTTTTTTTTTTTAATTTCCACAATTTTTCACAATTTTTTTTTTAATTCATAATCGTTTTTTTTTTTATCACCCGCGATAGAACACAAATTACAAAGAAATATATTCGGATAAATATTAGAAAAAAAAAAACGATTAAAACTTAAAATTAATTAAAAAACACAAACAATTCGCGGCAATTTGCTTTCATTTTTTTTTTGAGTTAACAAATTAGTGTTGCCATAGGAATATATAGTTTTTTTTAGTGAAAACGATCAGTTTTTTTTTTGGTCAAAATCCATGAAGGATTTAGTTTTTTTTATTTACTAATTTTTTTTTACCTTTGAATTAATTTTTTTTTAGTTTCTTTATTTTTAAATAAATTTTATATATATAATCAATAATAATAAAATAAAATCTTTTTTTTATTAATATTATTTTTTTTATTATTTCGACTTTTATTTTTTTTTTTGAGTGAATTCTTTTGAGATGTGTTAAGGCATAACCGCAATGGGGGGGGTTGAAATGCTGAGTAGCGAAGGAGGATTTTATTTTTTTTAAATTTTCCTTTTTTTGTACACACTATCTAGCATGCGAGTCGCTGGCCTAACTCTGGCCAACACCCTGAGAAACCCGGCAAAAGTGTGTAGGACCGGCAAGCTCGCATGAAAAACAAATAACGATTAACATTTCGTTACAAAATGGCGCCCGAGACAAGAGACTTGATTTTTTTTTATAAATTCGTTTTTTTTTAGTTTATTTTAATTTTTTTATTCGGAAAACTATGAACGATATGCTTCTTCCGTTGAATAAAGTGATTCTTTTAATCCGGAATGAGCGGGCAAGTATAAAATCTAAGTATTTTTTCTTGTTTTTCTTGTAGCTTTTCGCGTATTCATTCAATTATTCATTCATTTACAATTGTGGGTGAAAACAAACATTTTTTTTTCGTCGATGATTTCTTCAATCCGATTAATTAGTTGTTGTTTTATTACAAGTGTTTTATTTCCTTTAAGCGCCAAGGATCCTGATACGCTCTTGCAGCATCTCTTGTTGAGTATTGAGATACATCCAAGGGTATGTTTTTGCAAAAGTTTGAGCAGGTAAACCTTGTGCATTTACGAAGCAGGAAAAAAAAAAAAAAAAAAAAGTATTTTTTGTTTAATCTTCTTTTATTAGTTTTAGATTTTATAGTTAAATTTGTTTTTATTGAACTTTTTTTCTATTGGTGCTTCCTCAGCGTTCTCAGCTTTTCAGCCCCTCCACTTATCTTAGCATTTTCTCTATATATTGTATATTATCTGCGTTTTCTTTACCTAAAATATAAAGTTATTATAATTTTTCTGAAATTTTTTTAGTAATTGTGTTCTCTTACCAAGCAATAGCTTTAATAATTTTCCTAGTTTCCACGTTGGTTTTTTTTTTTTTTTTTTTGAATGATCCTGCGGGGTCAAGGGAAAAATTTAATTACATTTTTTATTTAATAAAGAATTTTTATATATATATTATTTTTGAGTTTTATTTTATTTGGTTTTTTTTTTTTTTAATATTTTTTTTAAAAAACATTTTTTTAGGCTAAGTTCTTTTAATTTTTTTTTATTTTTTTTTCTTTTCGGATTTTTTTTTCTTTATTCGGTTTTGTGAATTGGCCTTTCTTTTCTTTCTTTTAAAGTTGAAGTTATTGTGAGCAATCGGTGTGGCTTAATTCCCGGATTCGAGTGGATGATTTTTTTTTGTGAATAATAAGCACAATGTTTTTAACAAGAACGGATATAGAGAACCTGAGCAGTGACGAGGTGAAAGTTGAAATGGAGATTCGGGGTATTACCGAGGGAGGTACTGAAGCTTTTGTTCAGCTGTTGAAATCTATAGCAGCAGAGGAGAAGGACCCTTCATTGCGACCAACAGCAATGCACTATATTAAGAGCGTGCAAGCTGAGTTGGAAGTCTGTGATAGAGCAGCACAAATAATCGACCTTAAGTCATCCAAGGACTCAACAAGCACTGCAGAAATTACGGTTTTGAGATCGAGATTAACTCATTGGATGAGTAGGCTGGATCGGCTGGCCGCCATAAATCCTACAGTAGAACAGGAAAGTAGGACAACATATCTACTAATGGCGAAAGCTCTGCAGCGGCTTGAAAATATGATAAGGGCACGAAAAGTATCAGAGCCGTCTAGTCATCAGCAGCAGGAATTGAAAGATCCAGAAACAGATAGGCAAAGTGCTGGTCCTTCGGAAGAAATAGCAAATAAATTGACGGAAGCAGTTAACGAAAGCACAACCTCCGGTCACACATCACCAGTTAATCGACCAATAATTCAATTCTTAACTCCAGAGTCTCTAGAATTTAGAAAGAGTTTTGGAAGGCGTTCAACTACGATAGGGCTTGCAACAGTGGCAGCTGAACAAAGGTCGGACAATAGAAATCAGGAGGTGAACCACGACATGTCATACCTGTTTACCCCATATCGGGATCCAGGCGAAAGACGGTCATCAGGAAACCAACCCCAATTTCGGAGACCAAAATGGAATTTTAGTTTCGATGGTACCGCACGCAGTTTGGAAGCCAGCGAGTTCATGTATCGACTGGCAACTAAAGCCAAGTGGGAACGACTTCCACAATCTGATCTGCAAGCGATTTTAGCCGATTTTTTGGTAGGAGCGGCAGGAGACTGGTATTGGGTTTATTGCAGGAAGTTTCCTAACGCAGAATGGGCTCATCTAAAAGCAGCGTTTTTAAGTCGTTTTGGGACATACGAATCCGAAAGAGAAAAACGCAGAGCAGTAGAGGCCAGGAAACAGAAATCCAAGGAACCGTTTAAAGAATTCTTGGTGCAAATAGAATACCTGAATGGACAACTTCTTCGCCCCTTCCAAGAAGAAGAACTCATAGAGATCATCAGGGAAAATATGAATCCAGCCCTGATAAGTGCCACTCTAACTCAGCGATATCGCAGCACGGAAGAACTCATGTTGGTCTGCAGCAGATTGGAAAAACTGTGGTCTCAATCAGGATACGACCCTCGCCAGCTTTGTGATAATAACCACAGACGTCCAACACACCATATACATGCCATACAGGAGTCTTACTTGCCAGCTACAATTGAACAAATTAGTTTTCAAGAACCATTCGAACTTGAAAACTTGCAGATAAGTGCAGTATCAAATAACATGCACAATAGACGTTATCCAGGTCCAATGGTTCAAGCTACATTTCCAGAAAACAACAGAATATGCTGGAATTGTAAAGACATAGGATATACATACCAAGATTGTACAAAAAAATCGCTAGGGATTTTCTGTTATGGATGTGGACGAGGGGGTATTCTGAAACCAAACTGTGCATTTTGCCAAAATCACAGAAAACAGGGAAACCAATTTTCGAATGCAGCAGGAGTTGGGACACCGCATTCGAGAACAATTGTCAGATCTCCCAACAAAACGACAGAAGCGGCAACCAACACAGAACCAGCAACCAACCGATAGAAACGGACGACAGAAAGAGCAAGCAGGACAGGGGTACCCAAACAAATTCTTTTCTTTTAACAAATAAACCTAGGACCAAGAACTACTGGAAAATACGTCAACAGATTCGGGATTCTGTGGTTGCTGCAGTTCAGACAAGCAGAGATAGGCGACCTTTCATACAAATTACCCTTGCGGGCAAGCAGATTACAGGACTGTTAGATAGTGGAGCTTCTGTAAGTATTTTAGGAGCAAACTCTGAAACCTTTCTCGAAAAAGCCGGTTTAAGTGTGAGAAAACTGCAAGCCACTGTCAGAACAGCAGACGGAAGACCTCAAAAGATATTGGGATATGTCCAATTGAAGACGACATACGGTGGACAGGTACAAAACATTAAATATTACATAGTTCCAACTTTGAAGGAAGAACTATACTTGGGAATAGACTTCTGGGAAGCGTTTGGGATAATGCCAGAACTAAGCGAATTGGAAGTGAGCAAAATTGATACAACACCAAAACATGAGTTGACAGGTGAGCAACAACAACAACTGGAAGAATCTATTGCGTTGTTTCCATCGTTCAATGAGAAAGGCTTGGGTCGCACACAAATAGAGAAGCATGAAATCGATGTAGGAAATGCTACCCCTATTAAACAGCGACACTATCCGATCTCACCGGCCATACAAAAACATCTTTATGCCGAATTGGACAGGATGTTGGAAATGGACGTGATAGAGGTGAGCCAGAGTTCTTGGAGCTCGCCGGTTGTGTTAGTCAATAAACCGGGTGGAAAGGTCCGCATGTGTTTGGATTCGAGGAAAGTAAATGCTGTTACGAAAAAAGATGCATATCCTCTCCCACACATTGAGGGACTTCTCAGCAGGTTACATGACACAAGATTCATTTCCAGTTTAGACCTCAAAGACGCTTTTTGGCAAATCCCACTCGCTGCTTCTTCACGAGAATTGACTGCATTCACTGTTCCGGGTCGACCGCTATACCACTTTAAAGTCATGCCGTTTGGGTTGTGTAATGCAGCTCAACGCATGTGTCGTCTAATGGATAAGGTAATCCCACACGAATTCCGCGATAAGATTTTTGTTTATCTTGACGATTTGCTAGTTGTATCCACGACTTTCGAAGGACATATCGCATTACTTCGAAAAGTGGCGAACTTCCTAAGCCAAGCTGGATTGACTATCAACGTCGAGAAGAGCAAATTCGGGCTGAAAGAAATTCGATACTTGGGACATATCGTGGGAGAAAGTGGAATACGGCCTGATCCCGGAAAGGTGAAAGCAATCAATAACTTCCCAGCACCTAATACAGTACGGCAAACCAGACGTTTATTGGGTATGACAGGTTGGTACCGGCGGTTTATATCTAATTATGCAACAATAACTGCACCCATTACTGATCTGTTGCGCAAGGGTAAAAAGTTTGTTTGGTCAGCAGAAGCGCAAGAAGCCCTAGATGAATTGAAAAAGGTATTAACCACTAAACCCCTTTTGGCTAACCCAGATTTTGAAAAAGATTTCTTTATTAGGTGTGATGCTAGCACTTCAGGTATAGGTGGTGTTCTTTTCCAAAAGTTGCCAGATGGAGAAGAGCAGCCAATCGCGTACATGTCTCAAAAATTAAACGCAGCGCAAAAAAATTACAGTGTTACTGAGCTGGAGTGTTTAGCAGTCGTATTAAGTGTAAAAAAATTCCGCGCTTATATTGAAGGCTTTTCCTTTACAGTTATAACTGACCATGCAAGTCTGAAATGGTTAATGAGCCAAAAAGAGCTTAGTGGTAGGTTAGCGCGATGGAGTCTGAAGTTGCAGCCATATAATTATACAATACAGCATCAAAAAGGCAGTCAAAATATAGTTCCAGATGCGTTATCCAGAATGTACAGCGAAACACCCACAGAATTGGTCGAGGAACTTGCGAAGGTGGATCTTGACGCAATAGATTTACAGTCAACCTCTTTTCAAGATCCTGCCTACATAGACCTGAAGTTATCTATAGAAAAGTCGCCAGAATCGTATCCAAATCTGAAAATATACAATGACCATATATACATTCGACTGGAGCCACAAAAAAGGGATCAGTTGTCCGTAATTCCATTGTGGAAACTTTGGATACCAGAACCAATGATTGATGAACTACTGAGACAAGAACATGAAGACCCTTCTTCTGCTCACGGCGGAATAACAAAGACTTTGGAGCGTATTCGCCGTTCGTATTACTGGCCCAAGATGCGTCAACGAGTTTATGAGTATATTCAGCAGTGTGAAACATGTAAGATGACCAAAGCACCGAATAAAATTCTTAGACCACCAATGGGACAACAATCTGTTGTAGATCGTCCATGGCAACGTGTGTATATTGACTTGTTAGGCCCGTATCCACGTTCAAAAAAAATAACACCACAATTCTAGTTATTCTTGACAAATTAACAAAATTCGTTCTGTTGAAAGCTTTACCGAAAGCAGATTCAAACCGAATTTGTCAGTATCTCCTGCAGGAAGTATTTCACGTGTACGGGGTGCCAGAACATATACACACCGATAATGGCGTTCAATTTATTTCGAAAGAGTTTAATGGGTTGTTGGACAGGCACGGAGTTAAACATGTCTACACTGCTGTGTACTCACCACAGTCGAATGCTTCTGAAAGGGTTAATCGTTCCATTCTGGCAGCTATAAGGTCCTACTTGAAAAAAGATCACAGATGCTGGGATGAAAATCTATCGGCGGTTGCTTGCTCACTGCGAAATTCATACCATGAAACTATAAAGAATACATCCCATTTTCTTATGTTTGGACACCATATGTTAGTGCATGGTAACGGACATCAACTCCTACGAAACTTAAATAGCTTAAATGAAACAGATGTGGAGGTATTGCCCCGAGACTATCTAATGCCTTTAGTTTATGACCAAGTACAGAAATATATGGCCGAAGCTTTCCGTAGAAACGAGCGACTATATAACTTGCGAACAAGGCCAGTGACGTTTGTACCAGAACAAGAAGTGTTCGTACGAAGTTTTGTACAGAGTGATGCTATTAAGAAATTTTCAGCTAAACTCGCGCCTAAATTCATTAAAGCAATAGTGTGTCGGAAAATAGGTCACGTAAATTATGAATTAAAAAATCCAGACGGCAAAATCTTGGGAATTTTCCACGCAAAAGATATACGCACTTAAATTCACAATACCTGATTTGTTTTTTTTCTTTTATTTTTTTTAGTGAAGAAAACTCGGCCAGTCAAACCAGGTTTGTTTCCTCAGATCTGTGTGTACAACAAATCTGCCCTGTAACGACCGGGTTTTTATGTTGATACACAAACCTAAAAGAAAGAAAAGAGAAGCGTTAATAGCAATATTAAAAAGATTGGTGAAGGTACTTACCTGTTTATTCATGTTGATGTCCATTGTACTTTCCAAGTCCATATGTGTTTATCTAAAAAAAAAAAAAAAAAAGAAAGTATTACTTCGATTGGGTTTTTTTTACAGGAAACGATACAAACCGTAAATGCTCCTGATATGTGTGGAAGCTGCCCTTATGTTGAGGATCAAGACAGCAGAAAAATATTAACTTTATCCAAACCAATACAATTTTCTAAATACTTCTTCGGCAACTACTATAAAGAGCAAAACGAGTGGATAAAGACGGTTATGGCAAAACAAGGAACTGGAAGGGAACTTACCTGTCAAGTTGGGTGAAGATGTATGAAATATACGGTGTACTCCATATATTCCGTATATTGCGTTATATCACTGGAATCAGCAATTTGTCGCGAGTATTCTAAAAAGAAAATAAATACTTTAAAAAGAAAAACACAAAAGTTTATTGTTAGTTCGGCAGATTTAACCTAAGATTTCTGTTAGTACTTTTTTTTCCTTTTTTACCTGAAAATGTACATCAAATTTTGCTGGCATAGAAAGGATTTGAAAATGAGACCCGCGATTTACATTAACGCTCTGAATTTTGATTTTTTTTGAAAATTTTTATTAAATCTTATTTGAATTAGCCCGCGACAAAACAAGAAAGTAACTGATACTTCTTTTAGCTAAGACAGTAACCCTTACGATAAAAGAAGAAAATTGCTTTTTATTAAATAAATAAGAGCTAAATTCAAATAACTATGAACTGAATATTAAATAATTTCACATATAATTATAATACAAATGAAATACTAATTAATAAAGTAATTTTGTACAAAATATGTGAAAGTTGGACGGTACTCCTTGAATTTGACTTAGGTACAGTTAACCTGAGGCCTATAAAAGGAGTAACCCAACAAGGCTCATGATCAGAAAATTTTAATATTTTAGCAAGTGTAAGGTGAAACTCTGTCCGTGTGAAAAATCAAACTTAGCTTTGCAAAGACAAAGAAAAAAAAAAAAAACCGTTGGGGCTTTGAAAAAAAAATTTTTTTCCTAAGATTTTTAATAAATTTTTTTTGTTGTTTTTTTTTTGTACGTTTTCTTTTACTCGTGAATACAAAATAAACGGTAGTGAAAACTAGTGGTTTTCTTTTCTTTTCAAAAGAAAGAAAATTTATGTACATTTCTCAAAAAAAAAAAAAGGAAAGGAAGAAAAAGATAATTTAAAACAAAGAAAAAAAAAAAAAAAACTGCTGACCTACATTAACAAATATTCGTAAAAAGAATACTCACAAGGACATTGACCTGGGCATCAGCTGGTAATAAATATTTGAGTACACATACACCACCACACACTGACAGATAAGTTTCTTTTTGATTTTTATTTTGTTTTTTTTGTTGTTGTTTAATTTTCATTTTTTTTTTTTTTTTTTAATTTCCACAATTTTTCACAATTTTTTTTTTAATTCATAATCGTTTTTTTTTTTATCACCCGCGATAGAACACAAATTACAAAGAAATATATTCGGATAAATATTAGAAAAAAAAAAACGATTAAAACTTAAAATTAATTAAAAAACACAAACAATTCGCGGCAATTTGCTTTCATTTTTTTTTTGAGTTAACAAATTAGTGTTGCCATAGGAATATATAGTTTTTTTTAGTGAAAACGATCAGTTTTTTTTTGGTCAAAATCCATGAAGGATTTAGTTTTTTTTATTTACTAATTTTTTTTTACCTTTGAATTAATTTTTTTTTAGTTTCTTTATTTTTAAATAAATTTTAGATATATAATCAATAATAATAAAATAAAATCTTTTTTTTATTAATATTATTTTTTTTATTATTTCGACTTTTATTTTTTTTTTTGAGTGAATTCTTTTGAGATGTGTTAAGGCATAACCGCAATGGGGGGGGGTTGAAATGCTGAGTAGCAAAGGAGGATTTTATTTTTTTTAAATTTTCCTTTTTTTGTACACACTATCTAGCATGCGAGTCGCTGGCCTAACTCTGGCCAACACCCTGAGAAACCCGGCAAAAGTGTGTAGGACCGGCAAGCTCGCATGAAAAACAAATAACGATTAACATTTCGTTACAAAATGGCGCCCGAGACAAGAGACTTGATTTTTTTTTATAAATTCGTTTTTTTTTAGTTTATTTTAATTTTTTTATTCGGAAAACTATGAACGATATGCTTCTTCCGTTGAATAAAGTGATTCTTTTAATCCGGAATGAGCGGGCAAGTATAAAATCTAAGTATTTTTTCTTGTTTTTCTTGTAGCTTTTCGCGTATTCATTCAATTATTCATTCATTTACAATTGTGGGTGAAAACAAACATTTTTTTTTCGTCGATGATTTCTTCAATCCGATTAATTAGTTGTTGTTTTATTACAAGTGTTTTATTTCCTTTAAGCGCCAAGGATCCTGATACGCTCTTGCAGCATCTCTTGTTGAGTATTGAGATACATCCAAGGGTATGTTTTTGCAAAAGTTTGAGCAGGTAAACCTTGTGCATTTACGAAGCAGGAAAAAAAAAAAAAAAAAAAAAAATATTTTTTGTTTAATCTTCTTTTATTAGTTTTAGATTTTATAGTTAAATTTGTTTTTATTGAACTTTTTTTCTATTGGTGCTTCCTCAGCGTTCTCAGCTTTTCAGCCCCTCCACTTATCTTAGCATTTTCTCTATATATTGTATATTATCTGCGTTTTCTTTACCTAAAATATAAAGTTATTATAATTTTTCTGAAATTTTTTTAGTAATTGTGTTCTCTTACCAAGCAATAGCTTTAATAATTTTCCTAGTTTCCACGTTGGTTTTTTTTTTTTTTTTTTTGAATGATCCTGCGGGGTCAAGAGAAAAATTTAATTACATTTTTTATTTAATAAAGAATTTTTATATATATATTATTTTTGACTTTTATTTTATTTGGTTTTTTTTTTTTTAATATTTTTTTTAAAAAACATTTTTTTAGGCTAAGTTCTTTTAATTTTTTTTTATTTTTTTTTCTTTTCGGATTTTTTTTTCTTTATTCGGTTTTGTGAATTGGCCTTTCTTTTCTTTCTTTTAAAGTTGAAGTTATTGTGAGCAATCGGTGTGGCTTAATTCCCGGATTCGAGTGGATGATTTTTTTTTGTGAATAATAAGCACAATGTTTTTAACAAGAACGGATATAGAGAACCTGAGCAGTGACGAGGTGAAAGTTGAAATGGAGATTCGGGGTATTACCGAGGGAGGTACTGAAGCTTTTGTTCAGCTGTTGAAATCTATAGCAGCAGAGGAGAAGGACCCTTCATTGCGACCAACAGCAATGCACTATATTAAGAGCGTGCAAGCTGAGTTGGAAGTCTGTGATAGAGCAGCACAAATAATCGACCTTAAGTCATCCAAGGACTCAACAAGCACTGCAGAAATTACGGTTTTGAGATCGAGATTAACTCATTGGATGAGTAGGCTGGATCGGCTGGCCGCCATAAATCCTACAGTAGAACAGGAAAGTAGGACAACATATCTACTAATGGCGAAAGCTCTGCAGCGGCTTGAAAATATGATAAGGGCACGAAAAGTATCAGAGCCGTCTAGTCATCAGCAGCAGGAATTGAAAGATCCAGAAACAGATAGGCAAAGTGCTGGTCCTTCGGAAGAAATAGCAAATAAATTGACGGAAGCAGTTAACGAAAGCACAACCTCCGGTCACACATCACCAGTTAATCGACCAATAATTCAATTCTTAACTCCAGAGTCTCTAGAATTTAGAAAGAGTTTTGGAAGGCGTTCAACTACGATAGGGCTTGCAACAGTGGCAGCTGAACAAAGGTCGGACAATAGAAATCAGGAGGTGAACCACGACATGTCATACCTGTTTACCCCATATCGGGATCCAGGCGAAAGACGGTCATCAGGAAACCAACCCCAATTTCGGAGACCAAAATGGAATTTTAGTTTCGATGGTACCGCACGCAGTTTGGAAGCCAGCGAGTTCATGTATCGACTGGCAACTAAAGCCAAGTGGGAACGACTTCCACAATCTGATCTGCAAGCGATTTTAGCCGATTTTTTGGTAGGAGCGGCAGGAGACTGGTATTGGGTTTATTGCAGGAAGTTTCCTAACGCAGAATGGGCTCATCTAAAAGCAGCGTTTTTAAGTCGTTTTGGGACATACGAATCCGAAAGAGAAAAACGCAGAGCAGTAGAGGCCAGGAAACAGAAATCCAAGGAACCGTTTAAAGAATTCTTGGTGCAAATAGAATACCTGAATGGACAACTTCTTCGCCCCTTCCAAGAAGAAGAACTCATAGAGATCATCAGGGAAAATATGAATCCAGCCCTGATAAGTGCCACTCTAACTCAGCGATATCGCAGCACGGAAGAACTCATGTTGGTCTGCAGCAGATTGGAAAAACTGTGGTCTCAATCAGGATACGACCCTCGCCAGCTTTGTGATAATAACCACAGATGTCCAACACACCATATACATGCCATACAGGAGTCTTACTTGCCAGCTACAATTGAACAAATTAGTTTTCAAGAACCATTCGAACTTGAAAACTTGCAGATAAGTGCAGTATCAAATAACATGCACAATAGACGTTATCCAGGTCCAATGGTTCAAGCTACATTTCCAGAAAACAACAGAATATGCTGGAATTGTAAAGACATAGGATATACATACCAAGATTGTACAAAAAAATCGCTAGGGATTTTCTGTTATGGATGTGGACGAGGGGGTATTCTGAAACCAAACTGTGCATTTTGCCAAAATCACAGAAAACAGGGAAACCAATTTTCGAATGCAGCAGGAGTTGGGACACCGCATTCGAGAACAATTGTCAGATCTCCCAACAAAACGACAGAAGCGGCAACCAACACAGAACCAGCAACCAACCGATAGAAACGGACGACAGAAAGAGCAAGCAGGACAGGGGTACCCAAACAAATTCTTTTCTTTTAACAAATAAACCTAGGACCAAGAACTACTGGAAAATACGTCAACAGATTCGGGATTCTGTGGTTGCTGCAGTTCAGACAAGCAGAGATAGGCGACCTTTCATACAAATTACCCTTGCGGGCAAGCAGATTACAGGACTGTTAGATAGTGGAGCTTCTGTAAGTATTTTAGGAGCAAACTCTGAAACCTTTCTCGAAAAAGCCGGTTTAAGTGTGAGAAAACTGCAAGCCACTGTCAGAACAGCAGACGGAAGACCTCAAAAGATATTGGGATATGTCCAATTGAAGACGACATACGGTGGACAGGTACAAAACATTAAATATTACATAGTTCCAACTTTGAAGGAAGAACTATACTTGGGAATAGACTTCTGGGAAGCGTTTGGGATAATGCCAGAACTAAGCGAATTGGAAGTGAGCAAAATTGATACAACACCAAAACATGAGTTGACAGGTGAGCAACAACAACAACTGGAAGAATCTATTGCGTTGTTTCCATCGTTCAATGAGAAAGGCTTGGGTCGCACACAAATAGAGAAGCATGAAATCGATGTAGGAAATGCTACCCCTATTAAACAGCGACACTATCCGATCTCACCGGCCATACAAAAACATCTTTATGCCGAATTGGACAGGATGTTGGAAATGGACGTGATAGAGGTGAGCCAGAGTTCTTGGAGCTCGCCGGTTGTGTTAGTCAATAAACCGGGTGGAAAGGTCCGCATGTGTTTGGATTCGAGGAAAGTAAATGCTGTTACGAAAAAAGATGCATATCCTCTCCCACACATTGAGGGACTTCTCAGCAGGTTACATGACACAAGATTCATTTCCAGTTTAGACCTCAAAGACGCTTTTTGGCAAATCCCACTCGCTGCTTCTTCACGAGAATTGACTGCATTCACTGTTCCGGGTCGACCGCTATACCACTTTAAAGTCATGCCGTTTGGGTTGTGTAATGCAGCTCAACGCATGTGTCGTCTAATGGATAAGGTAATCCCACACGAATTCCGCGATAAGATTTTTGTTTATCTTGACGATTTGCTAGTTGTATCCACGACTTTCGAAGGACATATCGCATTACTTCGAAAAGTGGCGAACTTCCTAAGCCAAGCTGGATTGACTATCAACGTCGAGAAGAGCAAATTCGGGCTGAAAGAAATTCGATACTTGGGACATATCGTGGGAGAAAGTGGAATACGGCCTGATCCCGGAAAGGTGAAAGCAATCAATAACTTCCCAGCACCTAATACAGTACGGCAAACCAGACGTTTATTGGGTATGACAGGTTGGTACCGGCGGTTTATATCTAATTATGCAACAATAACTGCACCCATTACTGATCTGTTGCGCAAGGGTAAAAAGTTTGTTTGGTCAGCAGAAGCGCAAGAAGCCCTAGATGAATTGAAAAAGGTATTAACCACTAAACCCCTTTTGGCTAACCCAGATTTTGAAAAAGATTTCTTTATTAGGTGTGATGCTAGCACTTCAGGTATAGGTGGTGTTCTTTTCCAAAAGTTGCCAGATGGAGAAGAGCAGCCAATCGCGTACATGTCTCAAAAATTAAACGCAGCGCAAAAAAATTACAGTGTTACTGAGCTGGAGTGTTTAGCAGTCGTATTAAGTGTAAAAAAATTCCGCGCTTATATTGAAGGCTTTTCCTTTACAGTTATAACTGACCATGCAAGTCTGAAATGGTTAATGAGCCAAAAAGAGCTTAGTGGTAGGTTAGCGCGATGGAGTCTGAAGTTGCAGCCATATAATTATACAATACAGCATCAAAAAGGCAGTCAAAATATAGTTCCAGATGCGTTATCCAGAATGTACAGCGAAACACCCACAGAATTGGTCGAGGAACTTGCGAAGGTGGATCTTGACGCAATAGATTTACAGTCAACCTCTTTTCAAGATCCTGCCTACATAGACCTGAAGTTATCTATAGAAAAGTCGCCAGAATCGTATCCAAATCTGAAAATATACAATGACCATATATACATTCGACTGGAGCCACAAAAAAGGGATCAGTTGTCCGTAATTCCATTGTGGAAACTTTGGATACCAGAACCAATGATTGATGAACTACTGAGACAAGAACATGAAGACCCTTCTTCTGCTCACGGCGGAATAACAAAGACTTTGGAGCGTATTCGCCATTCGTATTACTGGCCCAAGATGCGTCAACGAGTTTATGAGTATATTCAGCAGTGTGAAACATGTAAGATGACCAAAGCACCGAATAAAATTCTTAGACCACCAATGGGACAACAATCTGTTGTAGATCGTCCATGGCAACGTGTGTATATTGACTTGTTAGGCCCGTATCCACGTTCAAAAAAAATAACACCACAATTCTAGTTATTCTTGACAAATTAACAAAATTCGTTCTGTTGAAAGCTTTACCGAAAGCAGATTCAAACCGAATTTGTCAGTATCTCCTGCAGGAAGTATTTCACGTGTACGGGGTGCCAGAACATATACACACCGATAATGGCGTTCAATTTATTTCGAAAGAGTTTAATGGGTTGTTGGACAGGCACGGAGTTAAACATGTCTACACTGCTGTGTACTCACCACAGTCGAATGCTTCTGAAAGGGTTAATCGTTCCATTCTGGCAGCTATAAGGTCCTACTTGAAAAAAGATCACAGATGCTGGGATGAAAATCTATCGGCGGTTGCTTGCTCACTGCGAAATTCATACCATGAAACTATAAAGAATACATCCCATTTTCTTATGTTTGGACACCATATGTTAGTGCATGGTAACGGACATCAACTCCTACGAAACTTAAATAGCTTAAATGAAACAGATGTGGAGGTATTGCCCCGAGACTATCTAATGCCTTTAGTTTATGACCAAGTACAGAAATATATGGCCGAAGCTTTCCGTAGAAACGAGCGACTATATAACTTGCGAACAAGGCCAGTGACGTTTGTACCAGAACAAGAAGTGTTCGTACGAAGTTTTGTACAGAGTGATGCTATTAAGAAATTTTCAGCTAAACTCGCGCCTAAATTCATTAAAGCAATAGTGTGTCGGAAAATAGGTCACGTAAATTATGAATTAAAAAATCCAGACGGCAAAATCTTGGGAATTTTCCACGCAAAAGATATACGCACTTAAATTCACAATACCTGATTTGTTTTTTTTCTTTTATTTTTTTTAGTGAAGAAAACTCGGCCAGTCAAACCAGGTTTGTTTCCTCAGATCTGTGTGTACAACAAATCTGCCCTGTAACGACCGGGTTTTTATGTTGATACACAAACCTAAAAGAAAGAAAAGAGAAGCGTTAATAGCAATATTAAAAAGATTGATGAAGGTACTTACCTGTTTATTCATGTTGATGTCCATTGTACTTTCCAAGTCCATATGTGTTTATCTAAAAAAAAAAAAAAAAGAAGGTATTACTTCGATTGGGTTTTTTTTACAGGAAACGATACAAACCGTAAATGCTCCTGATATGTGTGGAAGCTGCCCTTATGTTGAGGATCAAGACAGCAGAAAAATATTAACTTTATCCAAACCAATACAATTTTGTAAATACTTCTTCGGCAACTACTATAAAGAGCAAAACGAGTGGATAAAGACGGTTATGGCAAAACAAGGAACTGGAAGGGAACTTACCTGTCAAGTTGGGTGAAGATGTATGAAATATACGGTGTACTCCATATATTCCGTATATTGCGTTATATCACTGGAATCAGCAATTTGTCGCGAGTATTCTAAAAAGAAAATAAATACTTTAAAAAGAAAAACACAAAAGTTTATTGTTAGTTCGGCAGATTTAACCTAAGATTTCTGTTAGTACTTTTTTTTCCTTTTTTACCTGAAAATGTACATCAAATTTTGCTGGCATAGAAAGGATTTGAAAATGAGACCCGCGATTTACATTAACGCTCTGAATTTTGATTTTTTTTGAAAATTTTTATTAAATCTTATTTGAATTAGCCCGCGACAAAACAAGAAAGTAACTGATACTTCTTTTAGCTAAGACAGTAACCCTTACGATAAAAGAAGAAAATTGCTTTTTATTAAATAAATAAGAGCTAAATTCAAATAACTATGAACTGAATATTAAATAATTTCACATATAATTATAATACAAATGAAATACTAATTAATAAAGTAATTTTGTACAAAATATGTGAAAGTTGGACGGTACTCCTTGAATTTGACTTAGGTACAGTTAACCTGAGGCCTATAAAAGGAGTAACCCAACAAGGCTCATGATCAGAAAATTTTAATATTTTAGCAAGTGTAAGGTGAAACTCTGTCCGTGTGAAAAATCAAACTTAGCTTTGCAAAGACAAAGAAAAAAAAAAAAAACCGTTGGGGCTTTGAAAAAAAAATTTTTTTCCTAAGATTTTTAATAAATTTTTTTTGTTGTTTTTTTTTTGTACGTTTTCTTTTACTCGTGAATACAAAATAAACGGTAGTGAAAACTAGTGGTTTTCTTTTCTTTTCAAAAGAAAGAAAATTTATGTACATTTTTCAAAAAAAAAAAGGAAAGGAAGAAAAAGATAATTTAAAACAAAGAAAAAAAAAAAAAAACTGCTGACCTACATTAACAAATATTTGTAAAAAGAATACTCACAAGGACATTGACCTGGGCATCAGCTGGTAATAAATATTTGAGTACACATACACCACCACACACTGACAGATAAGTTTCTTTTTGATTTTTATTTTGTTTTTTTTGTTGTTGTTTAATTTTCATTTTTTTTTTTTTTTTTTAATTTCCACAATTTTTCACAATTTTTTTTTTAATTCATAATCGTTTTTTTTTTTATCACCCGCGATAGAACACAAATTACAAAGAAATATATTCGGATAAATATTAGAAAAAAAAAAACGATTAAAACTTAAAATTAATTAAAAAACACAAACAATTCGCGGCAATTTGCTTTCATTTTTTTTTTGAGTTAACAAATTAGTGTTGCCATAGGAATATAAAGTTTTTTTTAGTGAAAACGATCAGTTTTTTTTTTGGTCAAAATCCATGAAGGATTTAGTTTTTTTTATTTACTAATTTTTTTTTACCTTTGAATTAATTTTTTTTTAGTTTCTTTATTTTTAAATAAATTTTATATATATAATCAATAATAATAAAATAAAATCTTTTTTTTATTAATATTATTTTTTTTATTATTTCGACTTTTATTTTTTTTTTTGAGTGAATTCTTTTGAGATGTGTTAAGGCATAACCGCAATGGGGGGGGGGGGGGTTGAAATGCTGAGTAGCAAAGGAGGATTTTATTTTTTTTAAATTTTCCTTTTTTTGTACACACTATCTAGCATGCGAGTCGCTGGCCTAACTCTGGCCAACACCCTGAGAAACCCGGCAAAAGTGTGTAGGACCGGCAAGCTCGCATGAAAAACAAATAACGATTAACATTTCGTTACAAAATGGCGCCCGAGACAAGAGACTTGATTTTTTTTTATAAATTCGTTTTTTTTTAGTTTATTTTAATTTTTTTATTCGGAAAACTATGAACGATATGCTTCTTCCGTTGAATAAAGTGATTCTTTTAATCCGGAATGAGCGGGCAAGTATAAAATCTAAGTATTTTTTCTTGTTTTTCTTGTAGCTTTTCGCGTATTCATTCAATTATTCATTCATTTACAATTGTGGGTGAAAACAAACATTTTTTTTTCGTCGATGATTTCTTCAATCCGATTAATTAGTTGTTGTTTTATTACAAGTGTTTTATTTCCTTTAAGCGCCAAGGATCCTGATACGCTCTTGCAGCATCTCTTGTTGAGTATTGAGATACATCCAAGGGTATGTTTTTGCAAAAGTTTGAGCAGGTAAACCTTGTGCATTTACGAAGCAGGAAAAAAAAAAAAAAAAAAAAGTATTTTTTGTTTAATCTTCTTTTATTAGTTTTAGATTTTATAGTTAAATTTGTTTTTATTGAACTTTTTTTCTATTGGTGCTTCCTCAGCGTTCTCAGCTTTTCAGCCCCTCCACTTATCTTAGCATTTTCTCTATATATTGTATATTATCTGCGTTTTCTTTACCTAAAATATAAAGTTATTATAATTTTTCTGAAATTTTTTTAGTAATTGTGTTCTCTTACCAAGCAATAGCTTTAATAATTTTCCTAGTTTCCACGTTGGTTTTTTTTTTTTTTTTTTGAATGATCCTGCGGGGTCAAGAGAAAAATTTAATTACATTTTTTATTTAATAAAGAATTTTTATATATATATTATTTTTGAGTTTTATTTTATTTGGTTTTTTTTTTTTTTAATATTTTTTTTAAAAAACATTTTTTTAGGCTAAGTTCTTTTAATTTTTTTTTATTTTTTTTTCTTTTCGGATTTTTTTTTCTTTATTCGGTTTTGTGAATTGGCCTTTCTTTTCTTTCTTTTAAAGTTGAAGTTATTGTGAGCAATCGGTGTGGCTTAATTCCCGGATTCGAGTGGATGATTTTTTTTGGTGAATAATAAGCACAATGTTTTTAACAAGAACGGATATAGAGAACCTGAGCAGTGACGAGGTGAAAGTTGAAATGGAGATTCGGGGTATTACCGAGGGAGGTACTGAAGCTTTTGTTCAGCTGTTGAAATCTATAGCAGCAGAGGAGAAGGACCCTTCATTGCGACCAACAGCAATGCACTATATTAAGAGCGTGCAAGCTGAGTTGGAAGTCTGTGATAGAGCAGCACAAATAATCGACCTAATCGACTCATCCAAGGACTCAACAAGCACTGCAGAAATTACGGTTTTGAGATCGAGATTAACTCATTGGATGAGTAGGCTGGATCGGCTGGCCGCCATAAATCCTACAGTAGAACAGGAAAGTAGGACAACATATCTACTAATGGCGAAAGCTCTGCAGCGGCTTGAAAATATGATAAGGGCACGAAAAGTATCAGAGCCGTCTAGTCATCAGCAGCAGGAATTGAAAGATCCAGAAACAGATAGGCAAAGTGCTGGTCCTTCGGAAGAAATAGCAAATAAATTGACGGAAGCAGTTAACGAAAGCACAACCTCCGGTCACACATCACCAGTTAATCGACCAATAATTCAATTCTTAACTCCAGAGTCTCTAGAATTTAGAAAGAGTTTTGGAAGGCGTTCAACTACGATAGGGCTTGCAACAGTGGCAGCTGAACAAAGGTCGGACAATAGAAATCAGGAGGTGAACCACGACATGTCATACCTGTTTACCCCATATCGGGATCCAGGCGAAAGACGGTCATCAGGAAACCAACCCCAATTTCGGAGACCAAAATGGAATTTTAGTTTCGATGGTACCGCACGCAGTTTGGAAGCCAGCGAGTTCATGTATCGACTGGCAACTAAAGCCAAGTGGGAACGACTTCCACAATCTGATCTGCAAGCGATTTTAGCCGATTTTTTGGTAGGAGCGGCAGGAGACTGGTATTGGGTTTATTGCAGGAAGTTTCCTAACGCAGAATGGGCTCATCTAAAAGCAGCGTTTTTAAGTCGTTTTGGGACATACGAATCCGAAAGAGAAAAACGCAGAGCAGTAGAGGCCAGGAAACAGAAATCCAAGGAACCGTTTAAAGAATTCTTGGTGCAAATAGAATACCTGAATGGACAACTTCTTCGCCCCTTCCAAGAAGAAGAACTCATAGAGATCATCAGGGAAAATATGAATCCAGCCCTGATAAGTGCCACTCTAACTCAGCGATATCGCAGCACGGAAGAACTCATGTTGGTCTGCAGCAGATTGGAAAAACTGTGGTCTCAATCAGGATACGACCCTCGCCAGCTTTGTGATAATAACCACAGACGTCCAACACACCATATACATGCCATACAGGAGTCTTACTTGCCAGCTACAATTGAACAAATTAGTTTTCAAGAACCATTCGAACTTGAAAACTTGCAGATAAGTGCAGTATCAAATAACATGCACAATAGACGTTATCCAGGTCCAATGGTTCAAGCTACATTTCCAGAAAACAACAGAATATGCTGGAATTGTAAAGACATAGGATATACATACCAAGATTGTACAAAAAAATCGCTAGGGATTTTCTGTTATGGATGTGGACGAGGGGGTATTCTGAAACCAAACTGTGCATTTTGCCAAAATCACAGAAAACAGGGAAACCAATTTTCGAATGCAGCAGGAGTTGGGACACCGCATTCGAGAACAATTGTCAGATCTCCCAACAAAACGACAGAAGCGGCAACCAACACAGAACCAGCAACCAACCGATAGAAACGGACGACAGAAAGAGCAAGCAGGACAGGGGTACCCAAACAAATTCTTTTCTTTTAACAAATAAACCTAGGACCAAGAACTACTGGAAAATACGTCAACAGATTCGGGATTCTGTGGTTGCTGAAAGTTCAGACAAGCAGAGATAGGCGACCTTTCATACAAATTACCCTTGCGGGCAAGCAGATTACAGGACTGTTAGATAGTGGAGCTTCTGTAAGTATTTTAGGAGCAAACTCTGAAACCTTTCTCGAAAAAGCCGGTTTAAGTGTGAGAAAACTGCAAGCCACTGTCAGAACAGCAGACGGAAGACCTCAAAAGATATTGGGATATGTCCAATTGAAGACGACATACGGTGGACAGGTACAAAACATTAAATATTACATAGTTCCAACTTTGAAGGAAGAACTATACTTGGGAATAGACTTCTGGGAAGCGTTTGGGATAATGCCAGAACTAAGCGAATTGGAAGTGAGCAAAATTGATACAACACCAAAACATGAGTTGACAGGTGAGCAACAACAACAACTGGAAGAATCTATTGCGTTGTTTCCATCGTTCAATGAGAAAGGCTTGGGTCGCACACAAATAGACAAGCATGAAATCGATGTAGGAAATGCTACCCCTATTAAACAGCGACACTATCCGATCTCACCGGCCATACAAAAACATCTTTATGCCGAATTGGACAGGATGTTGGAAATGGACGTGATAGAGGTGAGCCAGAGTTCTTGGAGCTCGCCGGTTGTGTTAGTCAATAAACCGGGTGGAAAGGTCCGCATGTGTTTGGATTCGAGGAAAGTAAATGCTGTTACGAAAAAAGATGCATATCCTCTCCCACACATTGAGGGACTTCTCAGCAGGTTACATGACACAAGATTCATTTCCAGTTTAGACCTCAAAGACGCTTTTTGGCAAATCCCACTCGCTGCTTCTTCACGAGAATTGACTGCATTCACTGTTCCGGGTCGACCGCTATACCACTTTAAAGTCATGCCGTTTGGGTTGTGTAATGCAGCTCAACGCATGTGTCGTCTAATGGATAAGGTAATCCCACACGAATTCCGCGATAAGATTTTTGTTTATCTTGACGATTTGCTAGTTGTATCCACGACTTTCGAAGAACATATCGCATTACTTCGAAAAGTGGCGAACTTCCTAAGCCAAGCTGGATTGACTATCAACGTCGAGAAGAGCAAATTCGGGCTGAAAGAAATTCGATACTTGGGACATATCGTGGGAGAAAGTGGAATACGGCCTGATCCCGGAAAGGTGAAAGCAATCAATAACTTCCCAGCACCTAATACAGTACGGCAAACCAGACGTTTATTGGGTATGACAGGTTGGTACCGGCGTTTTATATCTAATTATGCAGCAATAACTGCACCCATTACTGATCTGTTGCGCAAGGGTAAAAAGTTTGTTTGGTCAGCAGAAGCGCAAGAAGCCCTAGATGAATTGAAAAAGGTATTAACCACTAAACCCCTTTTGGCTAACCCAGATTTTGAAAAAGATTTCTTTATTAGGTGTGATGCTAGCACTTCAGGTATAGGTGGTGTTCTTTTCCAAAAGTTGCCAGATGGAGAAGAGCAGCCAATCGCGTACATGTCTCAAAAATTAAACGCAGCGCAAAAAAATTACAGTGTTACTGAGCTGGAGTGTTTAGCAGTCGTATTAAGTGTAAAAAAATTCCGCGCTTATATTGAAGGCTTTTCCTTTACAGTTATAACTGACCATGCAAGTCTGAAATGGTTAATGAGCCAAAAAGAGCTTAGTGGTAGGTTAGCGCGATGGAGTCTGAAGTTGCAGCCATATAATTATACAATACAGCATCAAAAAGGCAGTCAAAATATAGTTCCAGATGCGTTATCCAGAATGTACAGCGAAACACCCACAGAATTGGTCGAGGAACTTGCGAAGGTGGATCTTGACGCAATAGATTTACAGTCAACCTCTTTTCAAGATCCTGCCTACATAGACCTGAAGTTATCTATAGAAAAGTCGCCAGAATCGTATCCAAATCTGAAAATATACAATGACCATATATACATTCGACTGGAGCCACAAAAAAGGGATCAGTTGTCCGTAATTCCATTGTGGAAACTTTGGATACCAGAACCAATGATTGATGAACTACTGAGACAAGAACATGAAGACCCTTCTTCTGCTCACGGCGGAATAACAAAGACTTTGGAGCGTATTCGCCGTTCGTATTACTGGCCCAAGATGCGTCAACGAGTTTATGAGTATATTCAGCAGTGTGAAACATGTAAGATGACCAAAGCACCGAATAAAATTCTTAGACCACCAATGGGACAACAATCTGTTGTAGATCGTCCATGGCAACGTGTGTATATTGACTTGTTAGGCCCGTATCCACGTTCAAAAAAAATAACACCACAATTCTAGTTATTCTTGACAAATTAACAAAATTCGTTCTGTTGAAAGCTTTACCGAAAGCAGATTCAAACCGAATTTGTCAGTATCTCCTGCAGGAAGTATTTCACGTGTACGGGGTGCCAGAACATATACACACCGATAATGGCGTTCAATTTATTTCGAAAGAGTTTAATGGGTTGTTGGACAGGCACGGAGTTAAACATGTCTACACTGCTGTGTACTCACCACAGTCGAATGCTTCTGAAAGGGTTAATCGTTCCATTCTGGCAGCTATAAGGTCCTACTTGAAAAAAGATCACAGATGCTGGGATGAAAATCTATCGGCGGTTGCTTGCTCACTGCGAAATTCATACCATGAAACTATAAAGAATACATCCCATTTTCTTATGTTTGGACACCATATGTTAGTGCATGGTAACGGACATCAACTCCTACGAAACTTAAATAGCTTAAATGAAACAGATGTGGAGGTATTGCCCCGAGACTATCTAATGCCTTTAGTTTATGACCAAGTACAGAAATATATGGCCGAAGCTTTCCGTAGAAACGAGCGACTATATAACTTGCGAACAAGGCCAGTGACGTTTGTACCAGAACAAGAAGTGTTCGTACGAAGTTTTGTACAGAGTGATGCTATTAAGAAATTTTCAGCTAAACTCGCGCCTAAATTCATTAAAGCAATAGTGTGTCGGAAAATAGGTCACGTAAATTATGAATTAAAAAATCCAGACGGCAAAATCTTGGGAATTTTCCACGCAAAAGATATACGCACTTAAATTCACAATACCTGATTTGTTTTTTTTCTTTTATTTTTTTTAGTGAAGAAAACTCGGCCAGTCAAACCAGGTTTGTTTCCTCAGATCTGTGTGTACAACAAATCTGCCCTGTAACGACCGGGTTTTTATGTTGATACACAAACCTAAAAGAAAGAAAAGAGAAGCGTTAATAGCAATATTAAAAAGATTGGTGAAGGTACTTACCTGTTTATTCATGTTGATGTCCATTGTACTTTCCAAGTCCATATGTGTTTATCTAAAAAAAAAAAAAAAAAAAAAAGAAGGTATTACTTCGATTGGGTTTTTTTTACAGGAAACGATACAAACCGTAAATGCTCCTGATATGTGTGGAAGCTGCCCTTATGTTGAGGATCAAGACAGCAGAAAAATATTAACTTTATCCAAACCAATACAATTTTGTAAATACTTCTTCGGCAACTACTATAAAGAGCAAAACGAGTGGATAAAGACGGTTATGGCAAAACAAGGAACTGGAAGGGAACTTACCTGTCAAGTTGGGTGAAGATGTATGAAATATACGGTGTACTCCATATATTCCGTATATTGCGTTATATCACTGGAATCAGCAATTTGTCGCGAGTATTCTAAAAAGAAAATAAATACTTTAAAAAGAAAAACACAAAAGTTTATTGTTAGTTCGGCAGATTTAACCTAAGATTTCTGTTAGTACTTTTTTTTCCTTTTTTACCTGAAAATGTACATCAAATTTTGCTGGCATAGAAAGGATTTGAAAATGAGACCCGCGATTTACATTAACGCTCTGAATTTTGATTTTTTTTGAAAATTTTTATTAAATCTTATTTGAATTAGCCCGCGACAAAACAAGAAAGTAACTGATACTTCTTTTAGCTAAGACAGTAACCCTTACGATAAAAGAAGAAAATTGCTTTTTATTAAATAAATAAGAGCTAAATTCAAATAACTATGAACTGAATATTAAATAATTTCACATATAATTATAATACAAATGAAATACTAATTAATAAAGTAATTTTGTACAAAATATGTGAAAGTTGGACGGTACTCCTTGAATTTGACTTAGGTACAGTTAACCTGAGGCCTATAAAAGGAGTAACCCAACAAGGCTCATGATCAGAAAATTTTAATATTTTAGCAAGTGTAAGGTGAAACTCTGTCCGTGTGAAAAATCAAACTTAGCTTTGCAAAGACAAAGAAAAAAAAAAAAAACCGTTGGGGCTTTGAAAAAAAAATTTTTTTCCTAAGATTTTTAATAAATTTTTTTTGTTGTTTTTTTTTTGTACGTTTTCTTTTACTCGTGAATACAAAATAAACGGTAGTGAAAACTAGTGGTTTTCTTTTCTTTTCAAAAGAAAGAAAATTTATGTACATTTTTCAAAAAAAAAAAAGGAAAGGAAGAAAAAGATAATTTAAAACAAAGAAAAAAAAAAAAAAACTGCTGACCTACATTAACAAATATTCGTAAAAAGAATACTCACAAGGACATTGACCTGGGCATCAGCTGGTAATAAATATTTGAGTACACATACACCACCACACACTGACAGATAAGTTTCTTTTTGATTTTTATTTTGTTTTTTTTGTTGTTGTTTAATTTTAATTTTTTTTTTTTTTTTTTAATTTCCACAATTTTTCACAATTTTTTTTTTAATTCATAATCGTTTTTTTTTTTATCACCCGCGATAGAACACAAATTACAAAGAAATATATTCGGATAAATATTAGAAAAAAAAAAACGATTAAAACTTAAAATTAATTAAAAAACACAAACAATTCGCGGCAATTTGCTTTCATTTTTTTTTTGAGTTAACAAATTAGTGTTGCCATAGGAATATATAGTTTTTTTTAGTGAAAACGATCAGTTTTTTTTTTGGTCAAAATCCATGAAGGATTTAGTTTTTTTTATTTACTAATTTTTTTTTACCTTTGAATTAATTTTTTTTTAGTTTCTTTATTTTTAAATAAATTTTATATATATAATCAATAATAATAAAATAAAATCTTTTTTTTATTAATATTATTTTTTTTATTATTTCGACTTTTATTTTTTTTTTTGAGTGAATTCTTTTGAGATGTGTTAAGGCATAACCGCAATGGGGGGGGGTTGAAATGCTGAGTAGCAAAGGAGGATTTTATTTTTTTTAAATTTTCCTTTTTTTGTACACACTATCTAGCATGCGAGCCGCTGGCCTAACTCTGGCCAACACCCTGAGAAACCCGGCAAAAGTGTGTAGGACCGGCAAGCTCGCATGAAAAACAAATAACGATTAACATTTCGTTACAAAATGGCGCCCGAAACAAGAGACTTGATTTTTTTTTATAAATTCGTTTTTTTTTAGTTTATTTTAATTTTTTTATTCGGAAAACTATGAACGATATGCTTCTTCCGTTGAATAAAGTGATTCTTTTAATCCGGAATGAGCGGGCAAGTATAAAATCTAAGTATTTTTTCTTGTTTTTCTTGTAGCTTTTCGCGTATTCATTCAATTATTCATTCATTTACAATTGTGGGTGAAAACAAACATTTTTTTTTCGTCGATGATTTCTTCAATCCGATTAATTAGTTGTTGTTTTATTACAAGTGTTTTATTTCCTTTAAGCGCCAAGGATCCTGATACGCTCTTGCAGCATCTCTTGTTGAGTATTGAGATACATCCAAGGGTATGTTTTTGCAAAAGTTTGAGCAGGTAAACCTTGTGCATTTACGAAGCAGGAAAAAAAAAAAAAAAAAAAAAAAGTATTTTTTGTTTAATCTTCTTTTATTAGTTTTAGATTTTATAGTTAAATTTGTTTTTATTGAACTTTTTTTCTATTGGTGCTTCCTCAGCGTTCTCAGCTTTTCAGCCCCTCCACTTATCTTAGCATTTTCTCTATATATTGTATATTATCTGCGTTTTCTTTACCTAAAATATAAAGTTATTATAATTTTTCTGAAATTTTTTTAGTAATTGTGTTCTCTTACCAAGCAATAGCTTTAATAATTTTCCTAGTTTCCACGTTGGTTTTTTTTTTTTTTTGAATGATCCTGCGGGGTCAAGAGAAAAATTTAATTACATTTTTTATTTAATAAAGAATTTTTATATATATATTATTTTTGAGTTTTATTTTATTTGGTTTTTTTTTTTTTAATATTTTTTTTAAAAAACATTTTTTTAGGCTAAGTTCTTTTAATTTTTTTTTATTTTTTTTTCTTTTCGGATTTTTTTTTCTTTATTCGGTTTTGTGAATTGGCCTTTCTTTTCTTTCTTTTAAAGTTGAAGTTATTGTGAGCAATCGGTGTGGCTTAATTCCCGGATTCGAGTGGATGATTTTTTTTTGTGAATAATAAGCACAATGTTTTTAACAAGAACGGATATAGAGAACCTGAGCAGTGACGAGGTGAAAGTTGAAATGGAGATTCGGGGTATTACCGAGGGAGGTACTGAAGCTTTTGTTCAGCTGTTGAAATCTATAGCAGCAGAGGAGAAGGACCCTTCATTGCGACCAACAGCAATGCACTATATTAAGAGCGTGCAAGCTGAGTTGGAAGTCTGTGATAGAGCAGCACAAATAATCGACCTTAAGTCATCCAAGGACTCAACAAGCACTGCAGAAATTACGGTTTTGAGATCGAGATTAACTCATTGGATGAGTAGGCTGGATCGGCTGGCCGCCATAAATCCTACAGTAGAACAGGAAAGTAGGACAACATATCTACTAATGGCGAAAGCTCTGCAGCGGCTTGAAAATATGATAAGGGCACGAAAAGTATCAGAGCCGTCTAGTCATCAGCAGCAGGAATTGAAAGATCCAGAAACAGATAGGCAAAGTGCTGGTCCTTCGGAAGAAATAGCAAATAAATTGACGGAAGCAGTTAACGAAAGCACAACCTCCGGTCACACATCACCAGTTAATCGACCAATAATTCAATTCTTAACTCCAGAGTCTCTAGAATTTAGAAAGAGTTTTGGAAGGCGTTCAACTACGATAGGGCTTGCAACAGTGGCAGCTGAACAAAGGTCGGACAATAGAAATCAGGAGGTGAACCACGACATGTCATACCTGTTTACCCCATATCGGGATCCAGGCGAAAGACGGTCATCAGGAAACCAACCCCAATTTCGGAGACCAAAATGGAATTTTAGTTTCGATGGTACCGCACGCAGTTTGGAAGCCAGCGAGTTCATGTATCGACTGGCAACTAAAGCCAAGTGGGAACGACTTCCACAATCTGATCTGCAAGCGATTTTAGCCGATTTTTTGGTAGGAGCGGCAGGAGACTGGTATTGGGTTTATTGCAGGAAGTTTCCTAACGCAGAATGGGCTCATCTAAAAGCAGCGTTTTTAAGTCGTTTTGGGACATACGAATCCGAAAGAGAAAAACGCAGAGCAGTAGAGGCCAGGAAACAGAAATCCAAGGAACCGTTTAAAGAATTCTTGGTGCAAATAGAATACCTGAATGGACAACTTCTTCGCCCCTTCCAAGAAGAAGAACTCATAGAGATCATCAGGGAAAATATGAATCCAGCCCTGATAAGTGCCACTCTAACTCAGCGATATCGCAGCACGGAAGAACTCATGTTGGTCTGCAGCAGATTGGAAAAACTGTGGTCTCAATCAGGATACGACCCTCGCCAGCTTTGTGATAATAACCACAGACGTCCAACACACCATATACATGCCATACAGGAGTCTTACTTGCCAGCTACAATTGAACAAATTAGTTTTCAAGAACCATTCGAACTTGAAAACTTGCAGATAAGTGCAGTATCAAATAACATGCACAATAGACGTTATCCAGGTCCAATGGTTCAAGCTACATTTCCAGAAAACAACAGAATATGCTGGAATTGTAAAGACATAGGATATACATACCAAGATTGTACAAAAAAATCGCTAGGGATTTTCTGTTATGGATGTGGACGAGGGGGTATTCTGAAACCAAACTGTGCATTTTGCCAAAATCACAGAAAACAGGGAAACCAATTTTCGAATGCAGCAGGAGTTGGGACACCGCATTCGAGAACAATTGTCAGATCTCCCAACAAAACGACAGAAGCGGCAACCAACACAGAACCAGCAACCAACCGATAGAAACGGACGACAGAAAGAGCAAGCAGGACAGGGGTACCCAAACAAATTCTTTTCTTTTAACAAATAAACCTAGGACCAAGAACTACTGGAAAATACGTCAACAGATTCGGGATTCTGTGGTTGCTGAAAGTTCAGACAAGCAGAGATAGGCGACCTTTCATACAAATTACCCTTGCGGGCAAGCAGATTACAGGACTGTTAGATAGTGGAGCTTCTGTAAGTATTTTAGGAGCAAACTCTGAAACCTTTCTCGAAAAAGCCGGTTTAAGTGTGAGAAAACTGCAAGCCACTGTCAGAACAGCAGACGGAAGACCTCAAAAGATATTGGGATATGTCCAATTGAAGACGACATACGGTGGACAGGTACAAAACATTAAATATTACATAGTTCCAACTTTGAAGGAAGAACTATACTTGGGAATAGACTTCTGGGAAGCGTTTGGGATAATGCCAGAACTAAGCGAATTGGAAGTGAGCAAAATTGATACAACACCAAAACATGAGTTGACAGGTGAGCAACAACAACAACTGGAAGAATCTATTGCGTTGTTTCCATCGTTCAATGAGAAAGGCTTGGGTCGCACACAAATAGACAAGCATGAAATCGATGTAGGAAATGCTACCCCTATTAAACAGCGACACTATCCGATCTCACCGGCCATACAAAAACATCTTTATGCCGAATTGGACAGGATGTTGGAAATGGACGTGATAGAGGTGAGCCAGAGTTCTTGGAGCTCGCCGGTTGTGTTAGTCAATAAACCGGGTGGAAAGGTCCGCATGTGTTTGGATTCGAGGAAAGTAAATGCTGTTACGAAAAAAGATGCATATCCTCTCCCACACATTGAGGGACTTCTCAGCAGGTTACATGACACAAGATTCATTTCCAGTTTAGACCTCAAAGACGCTTTTTGGCAAATCCCACTCGCTGCTTCTTCACGAGAATTGACTGCATTCACTGTTCCGGGTCGACCGCTATACCACTTTAAAGTCATGCCGTTTGGGTTGTGTAATGCAGCTCAACGCATGTGTCGTCTAATGGATAAGGTAATCCCACACGAATTCCGCGATAAGATTTTTGTTTATCTTGACGATTTGCTAGTTGTATCCACGACTTTCGAAGAACATATCGCATTACTTCGAAAAGTGGCGAACTTCCTAAGCCAAGCTGGATTGACTATCAACGTCGAGAAGAGCAAATTCGGGCTGAAAGAAATTCGATACTTGGGACATATCGTGGGAGAAAGTGGAATACGGCCTGATCCCGGAAAGGTGAAAGCAATCAATAACTTCCCAGCACCTAATACAGTACGGCAAACCAGACGTTTATTGGGTATGACAGGTTGGTACCGGCGGTTTATATCTAATTATGCAGCAATAACTGCACCCATTACTGATCTGTTGCGCAAGGGTAAAAAGTTTGTTTGGTCAGCAGAAGCGCAAGAAGCCCTAGATGAATTGAAAAAGGTATTAACCACTAAACCCCTTTTGGCTAACCCAGATTTTGAAAAAGATTTCTTTATTAGGTGTGATGCTAGCACTTCAGGTATAGGTGGTGTTCTTTTCCAAAAGTTGCCAGATGGAGAAGAGCAGCCAATCGCGTACATGTCTCAAAAATTAAACGCAGCGCAAAAAAATTACAGTGTTACTGAGCTGGAGTGTTTAGCAGTCGTATTAAGTGTAAAAAAATTCCGCGCTTATATTGAAGGCTTTTCCTTTACAGTTATAACTGACCATGCAAGTCTGAAATGGTTAATGAGCCAAAAAGAGCTTAGTGGTAGGTTAGCGCGATGGAGTCTGAAGTTGCAGCCATATAATTATACAATACAGCATCAAAAAGGCAGTCAAAATATAGTTCCAGATGCGTTATCCAGAATGTACAGCGAAACACCCACAGAATTGGTCGAGGAACTTGCGAAGGTGGATCTTGACGCAATAGATTTACAGTCAACCTCTTTTCAAGATCCTGCCTACATAGACCTGAAGTTATCTATAGAAAAGTCGCCAGAATCGTATCCAAATCTGAAAATATACAATGACCATATATACATTCGACTGGAGCCACAAAAAAGGGATCAGTTGTCCGTAATTCCATTGTGGAAACTTTGGATACCAGAACCAATGATTGATGAACTACTGAGACAAGAACATGAAGACCCTTCTTCTGCTCACGGCGGAATAACAAAGACTTTGGAGCGTATTCGCCGTTCGTATTACTGGCCCAAGATGCGTCAACGAGTTTATGAGTATATTCAGCAGTGTGAAACATGTAAGATGACCAAAGCACCGAATAAAATTCTTAGACCACCAATGGGACAACAATCTGTTGTAGATCGTCCATGGCAACGTGTGTATATTGACTTGTTAGGCCCGTATCCACGTTCAAAAAAAATAACACCACAATTCTAGTTATTCTTGACAAATTAACAAAATTCGTTCTGTTGAAAGCTTTACCGACAGCAGATTCAAACCGAATTTGTCAGTATCTCCTGCAGGAAGTATTTCACGTGTACGGGGTGCCAGAACATATACACACCGATAATGGCGTTCAATTTATTTCGAAAGAGTTTAATGGGTTGTTGGACAGGGACGGAGTTAAACATGTCTACACTGCTGTGTACTCACCACAGTCGAATGCTTCTGAAAGGGTTAATCGTTCCATTCTGGCAGCTATAAGGTCCTACTTGAAAAAAGATCACAGATGCTGGGATGAAAATCTATCGGCGGTTGCTTGCTCACTGCGAAATTCATACCATGAAACTATAAAGAATACATCCCATTTTCTTATGTTTGGACACCATATGTTAGTGCATGGTAACGGACATCAACTCCTACGAAACTTAAATAGCTTAAATGAAACAGATGTGGAGGTATTGCCCCGAGACTATCTAATGCCTTTAGTTTATGACCAAGTACAGAAATATATGGCCGAAGCTTTCCGTAGAAACGAGCGACTATATAACTTGCGAACAAGGCCAGTGACGTTTGTACCAGAACAAGAAGTGTTCGTACGAAGTTTTGTACAGAGTGATGCTATTAAGAAATTTTCAGCTAAACTCGCGCCTAAATTCATTAAAGCAATAGTGTGTCGGAAAATAGGTCACGTAAATTATGAATTAAAAAATCCAGACGGCAAAATCTTGGGAATTTTCCACGCAAAAGATATACGCACTTAAATTCACAATACCTGATTTGTTTTTTTTCTTTTATTTTTTTTAGTGAAGAAAACTCGGCCAGTCAAACCAGGTTTGTTTCCTCAGATCTGTGTGTACAACAAATCTGCCCTGTAACGACCGGGTTTTTATGTTGATACACAAACCTAAAAGAAAGAAAAGAGAAGCGTTAATAGCAATATTAAAAAGATTGGTGAAGGTACTTACCTGTTTATTCATGTTGATGTCCATTGTACTTTCCAAGTCCATATGTGTTTATCTAAAAAAAAAAAAAAAAAAGAAAGTATTACTTCGATTGGGTTTTTTTTACAGGAAACGATACAAACCGTAAATGCTCCTGATATGTGTGGAAGCTGCCCTTATGTTGAGGATCAAGACAGCAGAAAAATATTAACTTTATCCAAACCAATACAATTTTGTAAATACTTCTTCGGCAACTACTATAAAGAGCAAAACGAGTGGATAAAGACGGTTATGGCAAAACAAGGAACTGGAAGGGAACTTACCTGTCAAGTTGGGTGAAGATGTATGAAATATACGGTGTACTCCATATATTCCGTATATTGCGTTATATCACTGGAATCAGCAATTTGTCGCGAGTATTCTAAAAAGAAAATAAATACTTTAAAAAGAAAAACACAAAAGTTTATTGTTAGTTCGGCAGATTTAACCTAAGATTTCTGTTAGTACTTTTTTTTCCTTTTTTACCTGAAAATGTACATCAAATTTTGCTGGCATAGAAAGGATTTGAAAATGAGACCCGCGATTTACATTAACGCTCTGAATTTTGGTTTTTTTTGAAAATTTTTATTAAATCTTATTTGAATTAGCCCGCGACAAAACAAGAAAGTAACTGATACTTCTTTTAGCTAAGACAGTAACCCTTACGATAAAAGAAGAAAATTGCTTTTTATTAAATAAATAAGAGCTAAATTCAAATAACTATGAACTGAATATTAAATAATTTCACATATAATTATAATACAAATGAAATACTAATTAATAAAGTAATTTTGTACAAAATATGTGAAAGTTGGACGGTACTCCTTGAATTTGACTTAGGTACAGTTAACCTGAGGCCTATAAAAGGAGTAACCCAACAAGGCTCATGATCAGAAAATTTTAATATTTTAGCAAGTGTAAGGTGAAACTCTGTCCGTGTGAAAAATCAAACTTAGCTTTGCAAAGACAAAGAAAAAAAAAAAAAACCGTTGGGGCTTTGAAAAAAAAATTTTTTTCCTAAGATTTTTAATAAATTTTTTTTGTTGTTTTTTTTTTGTACGTTTTCTTTTACTCGTGAATACAAAATAAACGGTAGTGAAAACTAGTGGTTTTCTTTTCTTTTCAAAAGAAAGAAAATTTATGTACATTTCTCAAAAAAAAAAAAAGGAAAGGAAGAAAAAGATAATTTAAAACAAAGAAAAAAAAAAAAAAACTGCTGACCTACATTAACAAATATTCGTAAAAAGAATACTCACAAGGACATTGACCTGGGCATCAGCTGGTAATAAATATTTGAGTACACATACACCACCACACACTGACAGATAAGTTTCTTTTTGATTTTTATTTTGTTTTTTTTGTTGTTGTTTAATTTTAATTTTTTTTTTTTTTTTTTTTAATTTCCACAATTTTTCACAATTTTTTTTTTAATTCATAATCGTTTTTTTTTTATCACCCGCGATAGAACACAAATTACAAAGAAATATATTCGGATAAATATTAGAAAAAAAAAAACGATTAAAACTTAAAATTAATTAAAAAACACAAACAATTCGCGGCAATTTGCTTTCATTTTTTTTTTGAGTTAACAAATTAGTGTTGCCATAGGAATATATAGTTTTTTTTAGTGAAAACGATCAGTTTTTTTTTTGGTCAAAATCCATGAAGGATTTAGTTTTTTTTATTTACTAATTTTTTTTTACCTTTGAATTAATTTTTTTTTAGTTTCTTTATTTTTAAATAAATTTTATATATATAATCAATAATAATAAAATAAAATCTTTTTTTTATTAATATTATTTTTTTTATTATTTCGACTTTTATTTTTTTTTTTGAGTGAATTCTTTTGAGATGTGTTAAGGCATAACCGCAATGGGGGGGAGGTTGAAATGCTGAGTAGCAAAGGAGGATTTTATTTTTTTTAAATTTTCCTTTTTTTGTACACACTATCTAGCATGCGAGTCGCTGGCCTAACTCTGGCCAACACCCTGAGAAACCCGGCAAAAGTGTGTAGGACCGGCAAGCTCGCATGAAAAACAAATAACGATTAACATTTCGTTAGAAAATGGTGCCCGAGACAAGAGACTTGATTTTTTTTTATAAATTCGTTTTTTTTTAGTTTATTTTAATTTTTTTATTTGGAAAACTATGAACGATATGCTTCTTCCGTTGAATAAAGTGATTCTTTTAATCCGGAATGAGCGGGCAAGTATAAAATCTAAGTATTTTTTCTTGTTTTTCTTGTAGCTTTTCGCGTATTCATTCAATTATTCATTCATTTACAATTGTGGGTGAAAACAAACATTTTTTTTTCGTCGATGATTTCTTCAATCCGATTAATTAGTTGTTGTTTTATTACAAGTGTTTTATTTCCTTTAAGCGCCAAGGATCCTGATACGCTCTCGCAGCATCTCTTGTTGAGTATTGAGGTACATCCAAGGGTATGTTTTTGCAAAAGTTTGAGCAGGTAAACCTTGTGCATTTACGAAGCAGGAAAAAAAAAAAAAAAAAAAAAAGTATTTTTTGTTTAATCTTCTTTTATTAATTTTAGATTTTATAGTTAAATTTGTTTTTATTGAACTTTTTTTCTATTGGTGCTTCCTCAGCGTTCTCAGCTTTTCAGCCCCTCCACTTATCTTAGCATTTTCTCTATATATTGTATATTATCTGCGTTTTCTTTACCTAAAATATAAAGTTATTATAATTTTTCTGAAATTTTTTTAGTAATTGTGTTCTCTTACCAAGCAATAGCTTTAATAATTTTCCTAGTTTCCACGTTGGTTTTTTTTTTTTTTTTTTTGAATGATCCTGCGGGGTCAAGAGAAAAATTTAATTACATTTTTTATTTAATAAAGAATTTTTATATATATATTATTTTTGACTTTTATTTTATTTGGTTTTTTTTTTTTTTAATATTTTTTTTAAAAAACATTTTTTTAGGCTAAGTTCTTTTAATTTTTTTTTATTTTTTTTTCTTTTCGGATTTTTTTTTCTTTATTCGGTTTTGTGAATTGGCCTTTCTTTTCTTTCTTTTAAAGTTGAAGTTATTGTGAGCAATCGGTGTGGCTTAATTCCCGGATTCGAGTGGATGATTTTTTTTTGTGAATAATAAGCACAATGTTTTTAACAAGAACGGATATAGAGAACCTGAGCAGTGACGAGGTGAAAGTTGAAATGGAGATTCGGGGTATTACCGAGGGAGGTACTGAAGCTTTTGTTCAGCTGTTGAAATCTATAGCAGCAGAGGAGAAGGACCCTTCATTGCGACCAACAGCAATGCACTATATTAAGAGCGTGCAAGCTGAGTTGGAAGTCTGTGATAGAGCAGCACAAATAATCGACCTTAAGTCATCCAAGGACTCAACAAGCACTGCAGAAATTACGGTTTTGAGATCGAGATTAACTCATTGGATGAGTAGGCTGGATCGGCTGGCCGCCATAAATCCTACAGTAGAACAGGAAAGTAGGACAACATATCTACTAATGGCGAAAGCTCTGCAGCGGCTTGAAAATATGATAAGGGCACGAAAAGTATCAGAGCCGTCTAGTCATCAGCAGCAGGAATTGAAAGATCCAGAAACAGATAGGCAAAGTGCTGGTCCTTCGGAAGAAATAGCAAATAAATTGACGGAAGCAGTTAACGAAAGCACAACCTCCGGTCACACATCACCAGTTAATCGACCAATAATTCAATTCTTAACTCCAGAGTCTCTAGAATTTAGAAAGAGTTTTGGAAGGCGTTCAACTACGATAGGGCTTGCAACAGTGGCAGCTGAACAAAGGTCGGACAATAGAAATCAGGAGGTGAACCACGACATGTCATACCTGTTTACCCCATATCGGGATCCAGGCGAAAGACGGTCATCAGGAAACCAACCCCAATTTCGGAGACCAAAATGGAATTTTAGTTTCGATGGTACCGCACGCAGTTTGGAAGCCAGCGAGTTCATGTATCGACTGGCAACTAAAGCCAAGTGGGAACGACTTCCACAATCTGATCTGCAAGCGATTTTAGCCGATTTTTTGGTAGGAGCGGCAGGAGACTGGTATTGGGTTTATTGCAGGAAGTTTCCTAACGCAGAATGGGCTCATCTAAAAGCAGCGTTTTTAAGTCGTTTTGGGACATACGAATCCGAAAGAGAAAAACGCAGAGCAGTAGAGGCCAGGAAACAGAAATCCAAGGAACCGTTTAAAGAATTCTTGGTGCAAATAGAATACCTGAATGGACAACTTCTTCGCCCCTTCCAAGAAGAAGAACTCATAGAGATCATCAGGGAAAATATGAATCCAGCCCTGATAAGTGCCACTCTAACTCAGCGATATCGCAGCACGGAAGAACTCATGTTGGTCTGCAGCAGATTGGAAAAACTGTGGTCTCAATCAGGATACGACCCTAGCCAGCTTTGTGATAATAACCACAGACGTCCAACACACCATATACATGCCATACAGGAGTCTTACTTGCCAGCTACAATTGAACAAATTAGTTTTCAAGAACCATTCGAACTTGAAAACTTGCAGATAAGTGCAGTATCAAATAACATGCACAATAGACGTTATCCAGGTCCAATGGTTCAAGCTACATTTCCAGAAAACAACAGAATATGCTGGAATTGTAAAGACATAGGATATACATACCAAGATTGTACAAAAAAATCGCTAGGGATTTTCTGTTATGGATGTGGACGAGGGGGTATTCTGAAACCAAACTGTGCATTTTGCCAAAATCACAGAAAACAGGGAAACCAATTTTCGAATGCAGCAGGAGTTGGGACACCGCATTCGAGAACAATTGTCAGATCTCCCAACAAAACGACAGAAGCGGCAACCAACACAGAACCAGCAACCAACCGATAGAAACGGACGACAGAAAGAGCAAGCAGGACAGGGGTACCCAAACAAATTCTTTTCTTTTAACAAATAAACCTAGGACCAAGAACTACTGGAAAATACGTCAACAGATTCGGGATTCTGTGGTTGCTGCAGTTCAGACAAGCAGAGATAGGCGACCTTTCATACAAATTACCCTTTCGGGCAAGCAGATTACAGGACTGTTAGATAGTGGAGCTTCTGTAAGTATTTTAGGAGCAAACTCTGAAACCTTTCTCGAAAAAGCCGGTTTAAGTGTGAGAAAACTGCAAGCCACTGTCAGAACAGCAGACGGAAGACCTCAAAAGATATTGGGATATGTCCAATTGAAGACGACATACGGTGGACAGGTACAAAACATTAAATATTACATAGTTCCAACTTTGAAGGAAGAACTATACTTGGGAATAGACTTCTGGGAAGCGTTTGGGATAATGCCAGAACTAAGCGAATTGGAAGTGAGCAAAATTGATACAACACCAAAACATGAGTTGACAGGTGAGCAACAACAACAACTGGAAGAATCTATTGCGTTGTTTCCATCGTTCAATGAGAAAGGCTTGGGTCGCACACAAATAGAGAAGCATGAAATCGATGTAGGAAATGCTACCCCTATTAAACAGCGACACTATCCGATCTCACCGGCCATACAAAAACATCTTTATGCCGAATTGGACAGGATGTTGGAAATGGACGTGATAGAGGTGAGCCAGAGTTCTTGGAGCTCGCCGGTTGTGTTAGTCAATAAACCGGGTGGAAAGGTCCGCATGTGTTTGGATTCGAGGAAAGTAAATGCTGTTACGAAAAAAGATGCATATCCTCTCCCACACATTGAGGGACTTCTCAGCAGGTTACATGACACAAGATTCATTTCCAGTTTAGACCTCAAAGACGCTTTTTGGCAAATCCCACTCGCTGCTTCTTCACGAGAATTGACTGCATTCACTGTTCCGGGTCGACCGCTATACCACTTTAAAGTCATGCCGTTTGGGTTGTGTAATGCAGCTCAACGCATGTGTCGTCTAATGGATAAGGTAATCCCACACGAATTCCGCGATAAGATTTTTGTTTATCTTGACGATTTGCTAGTTGTATCCACGACTTTCGAAGGACATATCGCATTACTTCGAAAAGTGGCGAACTTCCTAAGCCAAGCTGGATTGACTATCAACGTCGAGAAGAGCAAATTCGGGCTGAAAGAAATTCGATACTTGGGACATATCGTGGGAGAAAGTGGAATACGGCCTGATCCCGGAAAGGTGAAAGCAATCAATAACTTCCCAGCACCTAATACAGTACGGCAAACCAGACGTTTATTGGGTATGACAGGTTGGTACCGGCGGTTTATATCTAATTATGCAACAATAACTGCACCCATTACTGATCTGTTGCGCAAGGGTAAAAAGTTTGTTTGGTCAGCAGAAGCGCAAGAAGCCCTAGATGAATTGAAAAAGGTATTAACCACTAAACCCCTTTTGGCTAACCCAGATTTTGAAAAAGATTTCTTTATTAGGTGTGATGCTAGCACTTCAGGTATAGGTGGTGTTCTTTTCCAAAAGTTGCCAGATGGAGAAGAGCAGCCAATCGCGTACATGTCTCAAAAATTAAACGCAGCGCAAAAAAATTACAGTGTTACTGAGCTGGAGTGTTTAGCAGTCGTATTAAGTGTAAAAAAATTCCGCGCTTATATTGAAGGCTTTTCCTTTACAGTTATAACTGACCATGCAAGTCTGAAATGGTTAATGAGCCAAAAAGAGCTTAGTGGTAGGTTAGCGCGATGGAGTCTGAAGTTGCAGCCATATAATTATACAATACAGCATCAAAAAGGCAGTCAAAATATAGTTCCAGATGCGTTATCCAGAATGTACAGCGAAACACCCACAGAATTGGTCGAGGAACTTGCGAAGGTGGATCTTGACGCAATAGATTTACAGTCAACCTCTTTTCAAGATCCTGCCTACATAGACCTGAAGTTATCTATAGAAAAGTCGCCAGAATCGTATCCAAATCTGAAAATATACAATGACCATATATACATTCGACTGGAGCCACAAAAAAGGGATCAGTTGTCCGTAATTCCATTGTGGAAACTTTGGATACCAGAACCAATGATTGATGAACTACTGAGACAAGAACATGAAGACCCTTCTTCTGCTCACGGCGGAATAACAAAGACTTTGGAGCGTATTCGCCATTCGTATTACTGGCCCAAGATGCGTCAACGAGTTTATGAGTATATTCAGCAGTGTGAAACATGTAAGATGACCAAAGCACCGAATAAAATTCTTAGACCACCAATGGGACAACAATCTGTTGTAGATCGTCCATGGCAACGTGTGTATATTGACTTGTTAGGCCCGTATCCACGTTCAAAAAAAATAACACCACAATTCTAGTTATTCTTGACAAATTAACAAAATTCGTTCTGTTGAAAGCTTTACCGAAAGCAGATTCAAACCGAATTTGTCAGTATCTCCTGCAGGAAGTATTTCACGTGTACGGGGTGCCAGAACATATACACACCGATAATGGCGTTCAATTTATTTCGAAAGAGTTTAATGGGTTGTTGGACAGGCACGGAGTTAAACATGTCTACACTGCTGTGTACTCACCACAGTCGAATGCTTCTGAAAGGGTTAATCGTTCCATTCTGGCAGCTATAAGGTCCTACTTGAAAAAAGATCACAGATGCTGGGATGAAAATCTATCGGCGGTTGCTTGCTCACTGCGAAATTCATACCATGAAACTATAAAGAATACATCCCATTTTCTTATGTTTGGACACCATATGTTAGTGCATGGTAACGGACATCAACTCCTACGAAACTTAAATAGCTTAAATGAAACAGATGTGGAGGTATTGCCCCGAGACTATCTAATGCCTTTAGTTTATGACCAAGTACAGAAATATATGGCCGAAGCTTTCCGTAGAAACGAGCGACTATATAACTTGCGAACAAGGCCAGTGACGTTTGTACCAGAACAAGAAGTGTTCGTACGAAGTTTTGTACAGAGTGATGCTATTAAGAAATTTTCAGCTAAACTCGCGCCTAAATTCATTAAAGCAATAGTGTGTCGGAAAATAGGTCACGTAAATTATGAATTAAAAAATCCAGACGGCAAAATCTTGGGAATTTTCCACGCAAAAGATATACGCACTTAAATTCACAATACCTGATTTGTTTTTTTTCTTTTATTTTTTTTAGTGAAGAAAACTCGGCCAGTCAAACCAGGTTTGTTTCCTCAGATCTGTGTGTACAACAAATCTGCCCTGTAACGACCGGGTTTTTATGTTGATACACAAACCTAAAAGAAAGAAAAGAGAAGCGTTAATAGCAATATTAAAAAGATTGGTGAAGGTACTTACCTGTTTATTCATGTTGATGTCCATTGTACTTTCCAAGTCCATATGTGTTTATCTAAAAAAAAAAAAAAAAAAAGAAAGTATTACTTCGATTGGGTTTTTTTTACAGGAAACGATACAAACCGTAAATGCTCCTGATATGTGTGGAAGCTGCCCTTATGTTGAGGATCAAGACAGCAGAAAAATATTAACTTTATCCAAACCAATACAATTTTGTAAATACTTCTTCGGCAACTACTATAAAGAGCAAAACGAGTGGATAAAGACGGTTATGGCAAAACAAGGAACTGGAAGGGAACTTACCTGTCAAGTTGGGTGAAGATGTATGAAATATACGGTGTACTCCATATATTCCGTATATTGCGTTATATCACTGGAATCAGCAATTTGTCGCGAGTATTCTAAAAAGAAAATAAATACTTTAAAAAGAAAAACACAAAAGTTTATTGTTAGTTCGGCAGATTTAACCTAAGATTTCTGTTAGTACTTTTTTTTCCTTTTTTACCTGAAAATGTACATCAAATTTTGCTGGCATAGAAAGGATTTGAAAATGAGACCCGCGATTTACATTAACGCTCTGAATTTTGATTTTTTTTGAAAATTTTTATTAAATCTTATTTGAATTAGCCCGCGACAAAACAAGAAAGTAACTGATACTTCTTTTAGCTAAGACAGTAACCCTTACGATAAAAGAAGAAAATTGCTTTTTATTAAATAAATAAGAGCTAAATTCAAATAACTATGAACTGAATATTAAATAATTTCACATATAATTATAATACAAATGAAATACTAATTAATAAAGTAATTTTGTACAAAATATGTGAAAGTTGGACGGTACTCCTTGAATTTGACTTAGGTACAGTTAACCTGAGGCCTATAAAAGGAGTAACCCAACAAGGCTCATGATCAGAAAATTTTAATATTTTAGCAAGTGTAAGGTGAAACTCTGTCCGTGTGAAAAATCAAACTTAGCTTTGCAAAGACAAAGAAAAAAAAAAAAACCGTTGGGGCTTTGAAAAAAAAATTTTTTTCCTAAGATTTTTAATAAATTTTTTTTGTTGTTTTTTTTTTGTACGTTTTCTTTTACTCGTGAATACAAAATAAACGGTAGTGAAAACTAGTGGTTTTCTTTTCTTTTCAAAAGAAAGAAAATTTATGTACATTTTTCAAAAAAAAAAAAAGGAAAGGAAGAAAAAGATAATTTAAAACAAAGAAAAAAAAAAAAAAACTGCTGACCTACATTAACAAATATTCGTAAAAAGAATACTCACAAGGACATTGACCTGGGCATCAGCTGGTAATAAATATTTGAGTACACATACACCACCACACACTGACAGATAAGTTTCTTTTTGATTTTTATTTTGTTTTTTTTGTTGTTGTTTAATTTTCATTTTTTTTTTTTTTTTTTAATTTCCACAATTTTTCACAATTTTTTTTTTAATTCATAATCGTTTTTTTTTTTATCACCCGCGATAGAACACAAATTACAAAGAAATATATTCGGATAAATATTAGAAAAAAAAAAGCGATTAAAACTTAAAATTAATTAAAAAACACAAACAATTCGCGGCAATTTGCTTTCATTTTTTTTTTGACTGAACAAATTAGTGTTGCCATAGGAATATATAGTTTTTTTTAGTGAAAACGATCAGTTTTTTTTTTGGTCAAAATCCATGAAGGATTTAGTTTTTTTTATTTACTAATTTTTTTTTACCTTTGAATTAATTTTTTTTTAGTTTCTTTATTTTTAAATAAATTTTATATATATAATCAATAATAATAAAATAAAATCTTTTTTTTATTAATATTATTTTTTTTATTATTTCGACTTTTATTTTTTTTTTGAGTGAATTCTTTTGAGATGTGTTAAGGCATAACCGCAATGGGGGGGGTTGAAATGCTGAGTAGCAAAGGAGGATTTTATTTTTTTTTAAATTTTCCTTTTTTTGTACACACTATCTAGCATGCGAGTCGCTGGCCTAACTCTGGCCAACACCCTGAGACACCCGGCAAAAGTGTGTAGGACCGGCAAGCTCGCATGAAAAACAAATAACGATTAACATTTCGTTACAGTCTTTTATGATAATTAAGCCAATTCTTTTTTATATTATCTTTGATAAGGTTAATTATGTAATCAAACGTGTCTGGCATCATTCGCATATATACAAAAAATCTTTGCTCATCTTTCCTTAGTTCGCCACTTTCTCTTTTTAATTTTATTTAATAAAAACCACTTGGTTAAAAAACCCATTAAAAATTCATCATCCGAAGACGACATGTTCACTGTTTACAAACTCATGAATTAACTGACAAACTAGAGAAAACGTAAATGTGATCCACGACAAGAGTGATATCCGATGTGGACACTTTTCGCTCACCGTTTTCCTTCCTCTCACAGCAATTTGTACTAGACCACGGTTAAAAATACCTCTCAATATATCCTTTACAACAGTGATTCCCAAAGTGGTCTATATCCACCCCTAACGGTCGAAGACGACCTGCAAGGGGTCCATATCAGCGACAAAAATTATAATTTTATTATTGTCATTACTTCATTGTAAACAATTTGTGCTGTTCATATACAACGTTGCATAGTATCTTACATTATATTTATGATCTTGGGGTCGTATACTCACTTTTAGCCATTTCAAAATGAGTAGCACTATATCAGCTGTCAAAAATACATTTGAAGTTGATGAATTTGCAAAAAATCAATATCAGGTAAGCAGTGAGTCCACCCAAAACCGAAAAACATGGCAAGTGGTCCACTAGACAGAAAAGTTTGGGAACCTCTGCTTTACAACAATCATTTTTTAGCGTGAACAATCTTAAATGCCCTGTTTGAGCTATCAATCTATGCTAGAATTTCACTAAGCGTTTCAAGTTAGAATTGCATCCAATCTGAACTGTTTTTTTTTTCGAGATTCTATAAATTTTAATCAAAAGTGAGGCGCCATATAAAACCTTTTGAAAAATCAAACTTTCATTTATCACGTCTTTTAAAGGGAAAAATGTTACCGTCTTTAAATTATAATACGAGTATACAACTATTTATAGAATATCGAAATGATGTTTTATTGTTAGACATTTATTGTGTGAAAAAATACTTTTTGTTACATGTTATCAAATATTTCAGAATCTTCCACCGTTTTTGTTGAAGGCACATACACATTAAATGAGAAACCAGATTTAATAAATGACCCCTGAAAAATTAAATTAATATTACTATACAATAGTGTTCCACTTCCAATTCTAATCAAAATAATAAAAAAACATTAATTTGTGTAACCAAAAATCGTATACATATTAAGATACGACAAGAAAAAAAATTAATTAACAAACAAATTGTTTTATTTACCAGAAAATAATGAAAAATAAATGAAGTCTCAGTACGTGTATTATACGCCCAATATTTTATTTACATATTTTCTTCAAGGGATATACAAGTATGTAGATACATATGAACGCAAAATATCGTTTCTAATAAAAAAAAGTAAAAACGAACTCAAAATCTTCTTGAAAGAATTCTATCCAAAATTTTTTTACCTGACCAACAAAAAATAACCAAAGGAAACATACCTTGTTGAAAAATAAAACTTGAAAAAAAGATTCCCCTCAAAAAACAAAGACGTAAGTTTCTAAAAATTTTCCTGGATAGCTACTCTGATCATCATTTTAAAAAATAGAACTCAATAGGTCTTGCGGTATCTTACTACTATAGGATCTTTGGTGTAACGTTTTCAGCAGTGTCAAAAAACCATCTACACTTGGCAGAAAAGGTCTACGTATGTTACACCAACTGAAAATGTTGTAACAATTAAATAACTTATAAGCCATTACTTATATTTTCAAATCCTTTTCATATACATATTTTAAGAAGCATTATTTAAACAATGTTCATACAGAAATTTATTCATTTCGTTTATCAATTTGATATGAATAACAAGTTTGCTTTGCTGTGCCAGGTTAAAAATTGTAATAATAAGAATTCAACACAACTTTTTCGATTATCTCGAAAATATATCCGATTTCTGGAATTTTATTTATTTTAAAAATACTTGAGTTTTTCTAATCGGTGTGAAACAGGGTTCGAACTCGAACCAAATAATTTTAATGTACTGGTGCCGGATTACACAGTGTTTTTTGGGTAGAATTCATAGGTATCGGTGGGTTGGAGGTGAGGCAGAAGATCTACCTCTCGAAATGCGCAACGTAGTTTTTTACACACACAAACAAGTCACTGTTTGTCGGTTTCAAAAAAAAATGAAAGTTAAGGCGCGCCATTCGATTACTGACCGTCAACAGCTAATCATAATCTAAAAGTGCATAACTAATAGTAAAATAGATCCTAACAGTTTGACGGTTTAAGTTAGAATGATGCTGTGCTCACATACACTAATACACTCCTTGTGTAGCTTGTATAAAAGACTATGATATAAATATACCTCGTCTAATCGGTTTGGTAGATTTCTACCCAAAACTTGACGGTAGATTTGTACCGCGTGTAATCCGGCGCTTGAACCCGAACCAAAAATTTACAGGGTTCGAAATCCTGGTGTGAAATAGTAAATATTCACCTAACTCTTATTTTATGTTTACCAAAATTTGATTTCAGACAAAATTTCATTTCAGAATTGTCCATCCACCAGCTGTTTTTTTCGAAATTCTATAAATTTACTTCGAAAATACGACTCCATTTAAAACCTTCTAAAAATCAAACCATCAGTTGTCCAGTCTTTTAGGCTGACGACACACTAAATCAGACAAAACAACCCAACACAGTTTTGTTACGAATAAATACACAGAAGTATATGCGCAAGCCCACATTAAATCAGTCAAAAACATCTACGAAAAACAAAATGTTTTCTCGAATGTTTCGACATATAAATACACGCAATCAAATCGATCAACCCTCACTAAGAGCCGGTTTGTACACTCTTGGTTAAATCTGTGGTTAGGTTACCATAGATTTTGCTTAACCCATGGTTATGAATCTATGGTTAACGAAAAGCGTTTGTTCACATTTTGTTCACTTTGGTAACCATTTTTCCAATGGTTTTCCAATGTATCTGGCAAATTTTAATCTATGGTTAATTTAAATTTTTGAATTTTTTAATAATTGATTGTAATCTTTGTCACTATCGTGACTACCTTACGAATCCCAAATGCAATTCCCGAAAGAACTGAATTTGTAAATAAAACAATACAGATATTTGTATAAATACAAGAAAAAAGAATTAAAAATAAAAAAAATCACTCCATTTGGTGTTATTTTATCATTATTAATTAATTAATATTTTCGCTGAATGTGGTTATATGTATGTCAAAATACAATGTCAAAAGTAAAACGCAGTGTGAAAATCAAGCATGAACAAACGAAATTCCAGTAAATCATTGGTTAAATGGCATTAACCAAGGAAAATCGGCTGGTTAACGAAATCGTTCATTAACTAACCAAACCATAGATTCTCTGGTTAAAATTTTGATGAACAAACGCAATCGATGGTTAAACACTGGAATAACCATTGGTTCAAGTTAACCAAGAGTGAACAAACCGGCCGTTGATGTGCGTTAGGTTAAGCTAATTTCGTTTCGATAAACTTGACATGTTTGTTTTTGGTTGTTTTGTCTGATTCAGTGTGCCCTCAGTCTTAAAGGGCAAAAATGGTTTTTTCTACGCACCTACGTCACTCGAGACTTGAAATACATTGCTTGTGTGATTAATCAAGAATATTTATTTGAAAGCACATGTGAAGTTATAAAATGCGCACTGCGCAATCTTTATATTCTTTCATTCATGGTATTTAGGTAATATGTTGGAACATACGACATCTTCTGGAAATCGGCAGAAATTTTCCAGATAACACAATAGGTCCATACCCTACCCCGGAGCAGGGTAAGTGGCAAATAAAACGAGCAGGAGTAGGAGAAAGCTTTGATTCAAATGTTTGTAGCGCTGCTTAGCAACCATATTGTAATGAAATGAGAAACTTTTAGCTAATACACTTTTTATGGTAGAAAACTGAACTAATTCGGGTGTAATAGTTACACCTGGTCTGGAAGTAGTGTAGGATTTGCTCTCTCGTTGTTTTTGTTTTCAATGTAAAAATTTGCTCTACCCCAAGTGCAAGAGCAAGTGGCAAATAAAACAGACCTAATATATTCTAACTAAGTGAAAGTTTGAAATTTTTTTGAACTTATCAAAAATCTAAGAATTTTCAACGTTTTAATAAAGCTACACAAATTAAAAATAATTATTTTGCTAATGAAATGATAATTTAAAATGATAGATTAATATATTAAATTACCGTATTTAAAATAATACACTGTTGTTGGCGAACACTAAAACGCTGACTGGAGTCTCCCACAACAATAACATCAGGTAAAGGATAAAGTGATAGTGCTGATTCATGTTCCCAATAAATTGGTAAAGTAGTAGAATCAAGTGGTATTAAAGTTCCTTGCGAAATCAGAGTTCTAGCAAACTAACATATTTTATATATATTAATTAAAAAAATAATAATTCCACTTTTTATACTCACATCTTCATGCAGCCGTTCACCATCAGGAAAATGTATTGTATTTCGACAAAGTTTACTAAAAAGTTCAACCCGACATACGACAATTTCCTGAGAACAATATTGTAATCTACATGGATTTGTAGCTAAATTAATTCGTGGCCATTTTTGTTTAAGCCCATAAACTGCTGATTCTGGCAATGGAAATAAAGGTAATATTTTTGGCATAATAGCATCTTCCAAAGATGGAATCAAAACTAGTTCTGTTTTTTGAATTAGCTGTTTACATGAATTTGTTATTTCGGCAAGTTCTTCAAATAATTCTTTCAATGTTCGAATACTATTACCATTTCCCATAAATGGTCCCATAAGAATAATAGCTACTGGTGGACAGCTATTATATCCTAATAAAAGAGATTTTAGCTTTTTCATAACAAAAGGATTGTCTAATTGAACGTCTGATAAGAACACAATTGTAGCATCAATGTTAGATTTTTCCAATTGTAATAAACGTGCAGCATTTTTATTTGTAGACAATGGATCCGATGTATTAGGCAATTCGAAATATAGTTTACTAGTTTCTTTTGTTTCAAGTGGTGGAAAGCTCAGATAGAACACCTTTAAAACTTCTTCCTGGTAAATTCCTTCAGCGACAATAAAACAACCTTCACAAAGGAAGCCTACATTAAACTGAGTCTCGCTTAAATCTAATAAAACACTGCCTGTTGGATCTTCAATATAAAATCTTCCTTCAGTTAATTGCACCAATAATCCAAGAATTAAGACCTCCTCAACTTTATATGATGATAACATATTCTCGATGTAATACAATTTATATTTTCTCTGATCAGCAATTGTTCTATTGTTAGATGAATGCAATAAATTATTGCGAGCCAATTTTTCATAATGCATAACGTATCTAAAATCAAAATTTAAAATTAAATATTAAATTTTTTCTCCGTCAATATAAAATAATAGCCTATTAAACCGAAAGCACGATTGGACTATGTTCTTTGCATCATTTCTCCCAATTACAATTTTCAAAGTACCCAACAAACTCGATCATTTGAAATGTCAGTTGCTTAACAGAATAAAAATATGATCATCGAATTTTCTGACCAGCTCTTGACCTTCTTAGACTATCCCCTTTATTACTCCCCATTCCTTAACCGCCCGCGACCATCTCATGAACAAATTTATGACTACCACCCTTGACCACTTCTTGAAGAAAATAACTAACTAATAATGAATATACATATCAACCATCTACTTGAAGCCAGTAATAATCAATAACTATGAAGGAACAACATTACTATTGCCAGCTGTCAAGTATCGAGCTCCTATTGTGGACAAAACCGAAATGATGAAAAATTCAAATCGTTTAATTTTGATTCGTAATTAAATTCCTTGCCGAAACAGATATGAGTCATTGTCGGACCCAGAATACTAGAAATATACGCATACCTCCATAAACACGAATTTTCGGATTTCCTGCTCCAAACAAGAATATTTTTGAAAATGGATATCCATCAATTTGTAATTAAATTCTTCGCCGAATAAGGTATGTGTCATATCTGTAGCAGCCAAAACACCTGAGATATACATATATATATATACTTCAGTTTTCCCAAATTAAATCCGGATTTGTCTAAGGTTTATTCCAACAAGCCGACGATCACCCATGCCTTGAAGAAGGAAATTCAGCCAGTTATGCAAAACAATCACGAAAAATGCCAACAAAAGAGTACGTATGTGCTAGCAAAGCCGTGGAGGTCATTTAACCGATATCCTATTCCACACATAACCCTATTCCCATTCTATGGGAATAAAGAAATATTTTTATGGAATACGAATTTTAAACCAAAATGTGATTTTCCTTTTTTCTTTTCTTTTTCAATTATATATAAGAAATAATTTTTTTTTAAATATATATATTGTAATTACCTTTGGCGAAGACATTTCGTTTTCATGTCAAAATTTGAAATAAAATCAGTCGATTTTCTTACACATTCGAATTTCATTCGTTCTGGATTGTAAATATATTTAGGAACATGAAAGGCGTCTATTACAGAGAATATACTTTCAGAATCTTCTTGTCCTAGCATATGTAGTTCCTGAAAAATACCAATTATAATTTAGACACTTTATACAAAACCATAAATAATATAAGATATGTAAAATTTCGGCTTAAAAAACTAGATAAAATATGAGGAAAAAATATACGAGGAGAATTCGTTCTTAAGCTTTGGTTTTTGTACTGGATAAGGAATTTAAGCTTTGAATTCATTCATCTTATGAATGCCGATAAGGATACTTTGTTGTTGGTTTTTTTATAATTTTAGAATTAAAATATTTGATGGTAGAAAAGCTTTTGTTCAATTCATGTGCGCATATAAGGAATTTGTGGCTTTGAATATATCTTATGGAAAAATATGAATGGCATCGATTGATATAGTTGTTGTTGGTTTTTTGCTATTCTGATTTTAGAATTAAAATGTACTTTTAGAAATATTTTGTATGTTCGATTGTGTGTGTAACTAGATAATGTCGAATGCATTATGTACATTTTTCTACGAGTTTCTCATATACTTTTAGATAATGCTAAATAAACAATTTGAAATTTTTAAAGATTGGGCCAAGTATTGAATTGAATTTTGTTTTAAGTAATCGACATATACATATATCTATCTTTCATTTCTTTTCTTAAAAATTATAGATATATTGATATTTTATGATCAACTAAGGATTATTGGATTTCCGTAAATTTGAAACTATATATATTATATATAGATTATTATATAATATATATATATATATATATATATATATATATATATATATTTGGAAGGATTTTATCTAAGGACGAATGTCTAACTCAGCCAGATGAGGTGACCTCTGAAAGGATTGTCGGAAAAGCTCATCATTTCGTGTTAGAAGGTCGGGAAATATATATCACGATTATTTATTCATTTAAAATTTTTAAGCGTGGTTGTTTTGTAAACTTTTGGGTAAACTATTTCCATTTTTTTTTTTGACCCAAGAACAATTCTTTTTTAATAGAACCAGAATTAAAAAATCTATAACAAACATTGGTTCTCAGCAAACCAACTGGGATAAAATTCATTGGTTCTTGAATGTATTCTTCGATAATTTTTGCTTTTAAGTTGGTAAAATGCAGATTATTATCAAAAAAAGTTTCATATATTTGAAAATGCAGTTTGCAAATTTCGAAAAAAAGATCGGAAGGATTTTGTAGAAAAGTCCTTTCAATAGTTTTGTCGAAATTTTTGTGTTTAATAAGTTGTTCCGACGGTAAAAGAAAATCGCATTCGTCTTTATTCATTATCATGGAACAATTTATTTTTTTCAAAATAATTTTTAAAATTCCATAGTCGAAAATATATTTTTTGCTGGGTCTGCGACGTCGGAATTACTCGTGGACTTTAAGGTTTCATTCATTTTCGCATCTTTTTCTATATCACCCAAAACAATTTCAGAACTTTGTGCCAATAATCTGAATGTAATTTCATTAGAATTATCAATATAAGTATCTTCTAATGGATTATCCCAATTAAGTAAAATATCTTCATCAGTTTCACAATTCTTATTTGCATATGAGAACGTTATAATTCAAATTGACATTAGGCGCGCAACTATTCCATTGAACTCATGGACACTGTTATTACCGCCTTTTGCCCGAATTTGCGCAAACATATTCTCTAATGGATCCCGAATTAGTCGAGAGGTTAATATAAAGTTAATTTTTAAATATTTGTCCGAAAATATATCTGTACTTAATTTTAAAATATCATAAGATATCATAAGATATAATCCGTCAAAACAATAGTTTTTTTTGCAGGGAGACCCAATTTCGTAAGATATTCTTTGAATTCATTTAAATAATTAAATTGAGTACAATTTTTAACTTCTATACGAAGTATATAAGTAACTGAAATCATGTTGCAAATCTACACGTTTTATAAGATTCTAAATCGTTTGCAACCATTTTTATTCAATGTGTCTGTCGTCTGTCTGTTTGTCTGTCTGTCGTGTACAAGATTGCGGCCGAATTTTTGAAGCAATTTCCATGAAAATTGGTTAGAGCGGTTTTTGCCCTCATAAGAACCATTCTATCAGAAAACTTCGGGTAGCCGCGGAACAAAAGTTCGGTTTTTTGTGTTTTTACATTACAGGGTATTGTAACGTTATTTATGGACCGATTTCAATGAAATTTGGCATGAGACACTTTTTTAATGAAAGAACAATTGTGTCCAAAAATCGATTGAATCCGATTACAACTTCGGGTAGCTGCCGAACAAAATTGGAATTTTTTGTATGAAATGATACGATTTTCAAACTTTGCTTACATATTGTCTTCATAATTTGCAGTTAGGATAACTCAAAAACGAATTACCAGATTTTAGTGAAATTTGGCTAGCATATTGGTTGTACGTAGGCATAGATATTTGTTGCTTCTTGTTGTGGATCAAAAGGGACGACCTGATCCTTCCCAGGACGACTCTAGGGAACTTTTATTAAATATGGGTTTTTTCCCTCCGGAGTTCGGGGCTCCCGGAAAATCGATGTTATTTGATTATAAAATAAAATTGAAAACGCTTACCCCCCTTTTTTTTTTTAAAACACTTTATTTATCTTTTTCTCTTTTTAAAACGATTGATTTACTAACAAATATATTCCTTTTTAATTTCAACTAAAATAATTTACTCTTTTTCCTTTTAAAACACTTTATTTATTTTTTTTTTTTTTTTTTTAAAAACGATTGATTTACTAACAAATATATTCCTTTTTAGTTTCAACTAAAATAATTTACTCTGTTTCCTTTTAAAACACTTTATTTATCTTTTTCTCTTTCTAAAACGATTGATTTACTAAAAAAAAAAAATTATTCCTTTTTTAATTTCAATTAAAATAATTTACTCTTTTTCCTTTTAAAACACTTTATTTATCTTTTTCTCCTTCTAAAACGATTGATTTACTAAAAAAAAAATTATTCCTTTTTTAATTTCAATTAAAATAATTTACTCTTTTTCCTTTTAAAACACTTTAGTTATACTAAATATATTCTTGTTTTCTTTTCTTTTTTATTTTAACACCGTTATCGAAATAGAAAAAAGAAAAATAATTCCGACCGACCAAAATAGGGTTAATTTCCTTTTTTCGAAAAATAATTTTAAAGAAAATTGTCACCAACACTTTCAACTTTGCTTTATTTTAACCGAACAACCAACAACTTGAAATCTTTTTTTTTTTTAAACCACGACCGGTCAAATAAAATTTAGAATATCTCTAATCGCGTCGGAAAATCAAAACTTACTGATTGATAATCGATATCAAATCGATAAGGAAATTTTACAATAAAAATTTGTCAAAGTACTTTAAGTTCATCGTACTTTGACCGATATTAGTAATTTTTGCATAATTGACAAAAAAAATAATTATTCTTGGAAGAAGAGTAATTATTCGAAAAATGTTCGCGTATGCAATTTTTTATTATCGCGTATGGAAAAAAAATGAATTTATATTTTGTTATACTAAAATTCGTTAGTATACACTTTTTTTATGTATTTCGACATAGAAAATTTATGTCGAAGCAAAATAATAATTTTAATAAGATATTTCGAAATTGTTTAGATTTCGAAATATGTTAATAAATTTAAATAATTATTTACGCGTTTAATCAAAAACTAAATTTCGAAATTTCGGGTTCAATAACCGCTTTTGGGTCGGAAACGATTTCTTGGTACAGGGTGTACCACAACATACCACCCTGTATTGACAAAAAAAAATTTTTCATCGATATTTGAACAAACAAATGACTATGTTTCTTGAAACATCGATGAAAAAATTTTTTAAAATATGTTTTACATATTGCTTCTTAAAAGTTAATTTTTATCTATTTTATCTATTTTATATCTATATATATACTAGCTGTACCCGACCACGCGTTGCTGTGGCTCAGTCTGGTTAAATGGAAAAGAAAAGACAAAGCGCACGTTTCTCGTGTATTTAATTTCACAATTCTTGTGGTTGTACAACATTTTTTGTTGTTCCATTTTCTGTGTAGATATAGAAATTTTCTGGTTTGGCGACTCTAGAACACGCAACATTTAATTGTCCATGTGAGAAGCAATCCGTGTCTAGATCTAAACCGCACAATTTTAAAGATTGGCCCTGAGCCTTGTTGATGGTGATTGCAAACGCCAATCGAATCGGAAATTGCAATCTCTTAAATTGAAATGGCATATCCGTTGGAATCATAGGAATGCGAGGAATGAGCACATCTTCACCTTTTAAAGGTCCTGTCAAGATTTTTGCTTCTACGATGTCGCTCATTAATTTTTTTATTGCAAGCCGCGTGCCGTTGCAAAGCTCTGGCTGTTTGATATTTCGCAACATGATAATTGGCACACCGACTTTCAATTACAGTACGTACGGTGGCATCCCCGATAGATCGAGTGAATTCAAAAATTCTGTTGGATAATTAACCGGTTCATTTGCTTCTACAACAGTGTCGACGGACTTGTATGTGACCACCTCGCTTTGAATGTTAGACTGAATAATATTGTTAAGTTCGTAGACGTCTTTGTTCTTGGCTGCAAGAATAGCTCGTTCACTTAGCCAATCGTGATTCTTATAATTAGTTTGAATACTGGGAAATACTTTTTCAACCAATTCTTCTTTTGACGTCACTAAATCGCAGAAGTTATGAGGCAATAAAATTCGTCCTAACGTCAGATCAACCGGCACCTTTCAATTGTTGCAATTGATGTGAGAATATCTCTGCTGACCGATCGTTTTGCAGCTGGACTCGCATATTTGTAGTTAATTTTAACGTCTTTACGCGTCGCCACAAAGCAGAGTATTTCAGGTAAGCATTTATTTCGTCCCCTGCTGTCGATCGAGGAATTACAGGTAATGTTTGCCTGAAATATCCTGCAAGAAATATTAATGCGTTCCCAAATGGTCTGATATTTGTACGTAAGTCTTGCAATGATCGATCAAGGGCCTCGAGCGATTTTTTGTGCGCCATTGTGCATTCATCCCACACAATACGTTTGGATTTCTGCAATACTTTTCCCATGCCGAATGCTTTGGAAATGTTGCATGTGGGATTTTCAATGAATTGAATGTTTAATGGCAATTTAAAAGCAAATGAGTCGTTCTTCCATCTGGTAGCAATGTCGCAGCTATTCTGAATGTCGTAAGAGCTAAGGCTATGCCATTTTGGGATCGAATTGTGGCCAGAATTAATCTAATTAGGAACGTTTTACCAGTTCCTCTTGGCGCATCTAAAAAGAATATTTCTCCAACTCCGTTATTGACAGTTTGCATTATTCGATCGTAAATGCCCTTTTGCTCAAACGTTAGCTTAGGAATATTTGATTGCACATAGGACAAAAGATCACCCGTGTTGTAATTTTCACGACCCAATTCTATATCAAACAAAGCAGCAGCAGATCGATCCGGTGATGGCATTCCCAATTGATTGAGAACTTTGTTTGCGATTTCTAAGCACAAATCTTTAATCATTATCAACACTTCGTTGTAGATTTCTGCTGTGAAATCCATGTTCATATTTGAATTTTCCTTGCATATTCGACGGAAAATATCTTCAGCCATGTGGGTTTTAAATTTCTCCTATAACTCTGTTGCAGATGAAGGAAAGCAGGCGGTCAATATAATTGCAAATAATGCACAAATTTGATGTGGATGTGACGCGTTGCACGCCTCATTAATGCTTACATCCCAGTGTCGGTCGTTCTGCAATAAATTCAGAGGTTGACATGCGCTCCGGAAAGTGACATGTGTAACACCGTTCACAATTCTCAATTGGTGGAAAGACGTTGGACCGGCCACATTTAGCAACAGCGTGCGAAAAAAGAAGTATTCATCTCGATTGGGATGCACGGTGTAGAGTTTGCCTATCGTAGTTTCATTGAATATGCTGGCTGCTAATTTACCGCCATCTTCTGCTGATCTTCTTCTGTACAAAGGATATCCATCGTTTCCTGTAACTGTGTTGGATACTATCATGCATGGTGAATTTGGATTCAGTGTACCGCAAGGTCCATGTATCTTATTTTTCGTCACAGCTTCATGCAAATCCTTATCGTCATCGGCATCGGGTACTTCATCGCATATTTTATCGTCGATTTCGTTTGAAGTGATTTTCTTATAGAGCCAGATTAGTATATGTACGTTTGGGAATCCTCTCTTTTGCCATTCCACTGAGTATATCCAGCAGCGCACGGACCCAAACACTTAATGTTTTATCATGAAATCCATCAGCCATTTCAGCTTCTGTCTGAAAACAGGTGCTGTGATGTCATACCTATCTACGGGCGATTGCCCAGGAAGTAAAAGCTTTTGTATTGTAAATCGTCCCAAGTTGGAAATTTCATCTAAGATTTTGTTAAATTCAGCATTTTCAATTTTAAATGCCTTTTTTGGTTTTAGGGTTTCAAAAAAATGAGAAATAAAATGGCTTTCGGTTATGGGCTTACAAAATTTTACGCCATTTAGTAGAGATATAATTTGCTCGTTACATTTCAACAAACAGGATCTAAAGCGAATAATTTTATTTTGTACGCTTAAGAGAAACTTGTTTTTTGGAATAAATAACGCAAACATTTTTCGCAATTCTGATGTTCCAGAATACATAAGCATTAAGCCCATTTAAAGTGTTGCCCCTCCGAATTAATATTTTTAACGCCGCCACTACGCTCATCTGTATTGTTATAATAAAAGCTAACTGATGTATGCGCGTGTGAGTAAGAAAAATCACGTTTTCACGCTTGAAGATTTTAATTTGAAAGATGCTTGTGGCTATGTGTTAGTAAATGGTTTTTTTAAATCAATTATTACGTGACTCAGGTGCAACATAGGTAAATAAAAAGTACATATAAACATGGTCATAATCACATAGGACATTCTGTAAAAATTTCAAGTCAATTGATTCAGAAGATTCGGAGATTACCGGTTAGGAACAAACGAACATTTACGATTTTATTTATATAGATAAAAAAAATAATTATAAAATATTATTTATTACAAAAAAAAAAAAAACCATAAATTTTTAAAAATTTTACATACATTTTTTTTTATTTATTCTGCCAACAGAATCTCAATTTGTTTTTAGCTTACTCGGTAATTTTTTCTACATATCCGATTTCATTTTCTTTTCAATGTAAAAAAAAAATTTTTGGAATTTGCCTAGTGATTGTTTTGTTTGATACAAAAAATATTTAACAATAATAAACAGATGTACTTTTATAGTGGGACATACGATTTACCCAAGGCTTTCCATGGATTTTCTTACTCTCTGTTTTTCGTTAAGATTATCACAGATTTGTTTTACTTTGCCCATCTGTAACTGTACTTGCGGAGATTTAGGAGGTGGTGGAGGGGGAATACCCATGGTTTTAAATTAAGGGGCTTGTTTGTCGTAAAAATTAGTTTCTACTGGTTGAGGAATTATTAAATTTTGATTGGGGTTATTTATTTCAGTTTGGGAGTTAAAATTTCTTCGTGTATTACCGGGTATTTGAATAACGTTTAGGGGAATGTTCGTAATTGCCTTTTTCTTGGTCAATTTTGACCTCTTACTCTTTCGAAAGTAAAGGAAAATTATCAGGATTAGAATTAAAGTTGATATTCCCACGGCACTACTGTTTACATACGTTATAACCTTGTGTTTTTGGGTTTTTCGTTCATTTTCGGTTACTCGGTTTTGGGTAAGTATGAATTTCGGCAGTTGCATGTTTTCGGGTTGATGTATTGGTAAGTAGAAATCTTTGTTTCCTTCAAAAGGAATTTCCTGATTATCTAGGGTGTAAATACAATTGAGTTCTAAAGAGATAATTCCACTTCCGTTTAGTATGTGGTCAGAATTTTCCTCGGGACATTCCACTGAAAAAGTTCTTGGTTTTTGGAAAGAGTATAACCATGCGTTTTTTCTTACCAGTTTGGTTACAATATCTGGTATGTTATTCATCACTTGATAGATGCAATCTGCTATTTGAGATTGCTGTTTGAGTAATAAATTTGGTAGGCATTTAGTGTTTAGGGGGCCCACCTGGCGTGGTTGAGTAATTTTACAAATGTATAGAATGATTTACAAGTATTTCTTGGCAAGTATGCCTAAATTCGGTTGTCGTTAATTCGACGGAATAACCCTTTTTAGTATTATTTAGTATATATTCGATTTTCGTTTTCAAAATTACAAAATTTGAATGATTTAGGGCAGTTGGGAATAAATAGACTTTGTTCAGTGAGTATATTTCTTTGGCAGGTAGGGGAAAAGATATGCGTATTAGAATTCCGTTTCGTAAATGTTCCGCATCAACTCTTATCATTTGGTTCAGGGAAGGGAAATCTAATTGTAACGCATTAGTGTGGTTCGCCATTTCTGCTTGGAGTTTTGTTAAAGTTTCTGCCGATAATATTGATGGATGGAGTTTACGTTGTTGTAGAGATGATAGAATAGAAAATTGTTCATTTAAATGGGTATATAGTTCTTGGAGTAAATGTAAAATGAATATTAGAATTTCGTTTATTTTTGTTCGGATATGTAGTATTTGGAATTCTTGTTTCAAATTCCGAATTTCCGTGTGTAATTTATTAGAGCATATTTCAAAACGTTGTTCTAGAGAGTCTTGTTGGAGAGTTATATTAGATATTGCCTTATTTAAAGTATCAAAAGCAGATTGTGCTATTGTTACTTGCTTCCTAATTAAATGTAAATTTTCAGAATCGTGTTCTTCCAGTGTTTTGATTCTATTGTTAATATCTTCTGCATCGTCTTCGGTCATTGTTCCGAATAAGTGTTTCATTCCTGTCCCAATTATGTTGAAGCATGCTCGTTTAGTGCGTTTATTAATGTTGAAGAAATTAACTGCTTCGATTTGTATTTTTATTTTATGCGATAATTTCTGGTATTCCGCATGCCAATATGAGCAAGAAGCATTGGACATTGCTCCCGATATATTACAAAGACTTCTAATTTTGTCATCACATAGTGTGAGGAAATTCAAAGTTTCGTCTTCCTGATATAAACCCATTTTTGTATATATATTCCACGTTGTTTGATAAATTACCGCATTTCCTACTGGCTCAAATAAAATTCCCGTGTTGTTTAGGGGTTGTATTTGGATTTGGGTGTATGAGTAGTTCACGCATATTGACAACAATACTAGCAGCTTCATGTTTCTTTCCCCCTATTTTTTTTTTCTAATAAAAAAAAACAAAATTAAAAGTTAGACAATATTGGAATATATCGCAAAAAAAAAAAATTTCCGTGTTTGGCGAGGTGCTACTGTATTTTTCGTGGATACTTTGTTGCACTTGTGGGTAGTATATGTTTAGTGTGCCGTATTGGCGATTCTATAGGTTTTATTTTTATGCAGTTTAGTCTTGATCTTTCATTCTTATCATGAGTATTAAAGTGGGTATCGCCATTGTGGACAAGTGGAATGGAGACAGCTGGGTCTTTGAGGGCCCGGTCACAATTGGGTCTTCCCCAAATTGCGATGTGACTCTGGATTTGGGAATCCAGTCACATCATTGTGTACTGGTCCTCCGAGGACAGGTAAGTTCGTTTTAACCCCCCCTTTTTTTTTTTTTAAAAAATTTTTTTCTTTTTTTTTTTAGATTATTAAGATGACGTTGGCAGCTAATGCGGTCGTATCTCTAGGTGTGGAGGTTTGACGTGGACCGGGGGAATGGTACCTCCATTCAGGAGCCGTTATTGAATTCTCTTCGTCGGATGGGTGCCGGGAGTTGACGGTGCTCCGCGAGCATTATTGAGTTGTTTTTTTTTTTATTTATTTTTTTATTATTAAAATAAAGTGTTTAAATTTATATCAATTAGATGTTATTATTTTTCCCCCTTTTAAATTGTGGGCCATTACTTTCTGTTGTTTGTTTGTTTATTATTCTCATCTTGAATTCATTTTCCTTGTCACGTCTTCCAAAAAAAAAAATTGAATTAACTCCCTGTAACTGATAGGATTTCTACGGGGAGTTTTTTCATATGTCAACAAAGATTAAATTTGGAAATTGTTCTTATGAAGATTTTGCATCCAAAATATTAAAAGAAAATTTCGCTTTGTCTTTGGTTGACTGTACATAAAATATGTGAGAGAAAAAAAATTTTGGTGGTTTCATATTTCTTTTCTTTAGTTTCTTATTTGGTATTTTACTGCAAGTTGTTCTGCAATGATTATATATTAGATATATATAATATATATTTATATATATATAAATATATTTAATTAACATTGAGATCTCCTCAGGCTTTATTCATGTACATAGGTACAAATCATATTCATTGTTTATCAACAAAAAAAATTGGGTAAACTGGAACTTGACCTAATTTTGAAATATTGTATGTAAAGATTTAAAGATTATACTTTCTATATGCTTAGTGTTATGAATGGATATGAATTTTTTTGAGAATTTTTGTTAACGGATAAAAAGAAATGTTTAGGTTAGTACCTTACATTATCTCGTATTTTTGTTTATGATAAATAGGTATGGCAAAGTTGTATTTCCTGAATTTAGTGTATGTCGTTATCTTTTGGTAGTTAAATTTTTTTTTTTTTTAATTTGGACAGTGTCTGGTTAGAATTTTTTAAGTCGGTTGTTATGGACTCTTCGCATTTTCTTTCCGATTTGTATGGAAGTATTTAGGTCATCATGAACTTTTCGCACCAGAAAAGGGCCATTCCATACTGCGGATAATTTGTGTTTTGTTGCTGCGTTCCTCAATAGTACTGTATCTCCTACGTGGAATTTTACTGTCCTTGAGTTTTTGTCATAGTACTCTTTCGATTTTACCTTAGCTTTCATGAGATTTTCCCTCATACTGGTGTGAATTTTTTGTAATTTATATTTGATAGTATTACAATAATCATCAAAATTGTATATCGGATCTGGTTTTTTCGTGAGGTTTGTGGGTAGAGCGCGATGGTAGCCGTACAAAGCATGAATTGGTGTAAACTTACTTCCGCTATGTGGTGTGTGATTGTGTACTAGCGCGGCTTCAGGGAGGTATTGGTCCCATGTGTCAATATTGTCGTCGACCATTGTACGCAAATACTCGATAAGTGGTCCGTGAGTGCGTTCTAGTGATCCATTTGATTGTGGGTGGTAAGCAGTAGTTTGCACCTTTTTGATGTGTAATAATTTACATATACGTTTGAACAATTCGCTGGTGAAATTCAAACCTTGGTCGGTTATTAGCTTATCCGGTATGACTAAGTATTTTAAAACAATATTCCTGTAGAAGCATTTGGCCACTGTGGTCGTCTCGGCATTGGGTATAGCAAAACAATCCAGGATTTTTGTCAAATCGTCTTGAAAAGTTAAAACATGGCAAATGTTGTGATGTCGGAAGTGGTCCAACAATATCCAAGTAAATCTTTTCGAAAGATCGAGTTGCCGTATCCGTAATCTTCATTGGCATTTTCAAACCTCTTCCCTTTTTATTGCGTTGACATTTTATGCACTTATTTATGTACTTGGTTATATCTTGCAACATATTTTTCCAACGGTAGTTTTTTCGGATACGATTAAACGTTTTTTGAATACCGGCATGCCCTCCTAAAGGGGAGTCATGATGTGCTTTTAGCAATGTTTGAATATCACGCGGGTCCGTTAAAATTTCGATTTGATCTTCTGTTTCGGATTCTGATGTTTCGTATGATGCGTTAGATTCTGTGTCTGACGGTTCAATTTCTGTAGGGTCCTTTAAATCCATTCTTATGGGTTCGTCAATCGGGTCGATGTTTGTTGGTGCTATTTCCAGTATATTTGTGGGTTTTGGGGAAGTTCCACCTCATTCATTTGCTCGTTTTGTTGGGTTTTAGCGTGACTTCTGGTTACAACATTAATTTGACTTGAGTTGAGTTCTACCGATGCTATATTATTACTTGTAGAATTTGGGGTGATTTTTGAGAGAAATTTTTGTCCTTCTAAAATGGTTAAGTATGCAAATTTTAATTGTTCGGCAGTTTGAACTAAACCCTTCCTTTTTCGCGCATTTCTAATAATATTTGGGGTATCGTCATTTTATTTCCATTTTTGGTAGCAATTAAAGTGAGGCAAATATCGATTAGACAAAATGTGCCTGATCGTCCGATTCCAGCACTGCAATGTATTAATAAAGGTTCATTTTCGCATTCATGTGTTTGATAATGTTTAACTTCTTGGTAAAATTTCAAAAATTCTTTTGCAGTAGAAGGGGTTCCTGTATCGGGCCATATATTAAATTGAAATTGGGTTACGTCGCGATATTTTTTAGTTGAAATTTCTGTAAGTCGGAAAATTCGTTTAGTAAAATGCGTTTGTTCTGTTAGTGTCAAATATACGATGGTGAAACCGATTTTTGTTAGGGGTATTATATGTTTGTCTCCAGTTCGTTTTGGCCAATACTTATGACACTTAATTTTATTTTGTTCTATTAATCTCGTTAACATTACTATTGTTTTGCAATTGTTTTGCCAAATCATTAACCAGAAATCGTCTATTGTTTCCAATAGAGGTCCTTGCGTTAAAATGTACGTTGTGTCAAGTTTGCTTATTTTCACTAAGTTTGCGTTTATATAGTCATTTTTTCCGTTAAGTAATTTTATTCGTGAATGATCGTATGGTGATACGTCTTCGTATCTATTTAGTGGTTTGTTAGAAAGTTTGAGGGCCTCTTTTGTCGTAAATCCGTCTTCTTTGATTTTAGTTTTTGAAGTTGTTTCAATTTCGCGTAGTAGTGAATTCCATCCGTTTGTATTTTCTAAATTTTTTATTTGTTGTTCTAAATTAATGGTATCAAAATTTTCAAGTTCTTCAATAATTTTTTGTTTCGGGGTCATCACTTCCAATATAAATCCTGATTCAAGGGGTGGAATGCGACTAAGAGCATCAGCATTCGTGTTATATTTTCCTGCTTTGTACTCGATTTGATAATCGTATTCCGAAAGTTTATGGTGGAAACGCACCAAACGACTTGTCGGATCTTTCACGTTAAAAACTCCTTTCAAGGGTTTATGATCAGTATAGACAGTAAATTTTCTACCATAAAGATAGCAACGGAAATTTTTGGTTGCCCATACGATAGCTAGTAATTCCTTTTCAATTGTGGAATAATTTCGTTCCGCTTTATTTAATGAGCGGCTAGCGTATGCAATTGGTTTATCTTTTCCTACTTCGCCTTGAGAAAGAACTGCTCCAATAGCTTCATTACTGGCATCAGTTGTTAAGTAGAAAGCTTGAGCAAAATCGGGGTATATAAGTAATGGGGGTGATATTAGAGTGTTTTTTAAATTTTGGAATGCAGATTCGTAAATTTCGGTCCATTTAAATTTATTATTTTTGCGTAAAAGTTTGTTTAGAGGTTCCGCAACCTTTGAAAAATTAGGTATGAATTTGCGATAATAATTTGTCAAACCCAAAAATGATTGGACTTGACGAATGGTTTTGGGAACTGGGAAATTTTGCACACAAATTATTTTTGAGGGGTCAGGTAGAGCACCTTCGGGCGTGCATTGGTGTCCTAAATAGACAATTTCTTTCCTAAGAAAATTGCATTTTTCAGGTTGTAATTTTAGGTTATGTGTTCTCAATCTTGAAAAAATTGCGTCCAATTTTAGGTTATGATCGAGTAAATTTTTTCCGTATATGACGATATCGTCAATGTACACAAAACATAAAAAACCTTGTAAACCTGACAATACGTGGTTCATAAGACGTTGAAAAGTAGCCGGGGCTCCAGTTAGTCCGAACGGCATCCTTAAAAAGTCATAATGACCGAAAGGTGTGCTGAAAGCAATTTTAGCTCTATCTTCTTGGTTTACTAACACTTGATGATACCCACTAGCGAGATCTAGTGTGGTGAAATATCTGGAATGACCAAGTTGGTCTAAAATATCTTCAATTCGAGGCAGGGGAAAGGCATCACCGATTGTAATTTCGTTCAATTTTCTAAAATCTACTACTACTCTCCATCGCTTTTCTCCGTCGGGGCCACTCTTTTTGGGTACCACTAGTAACGGGGAATTCCATGGACTTTTGCTTGGAGCAATTATTTCATTGTCAAGCATTTCTTTCACCTGTTCTTGGATAATTTCGCGTTGTTTTTCGGGTAGGCGATACATCTTTTGGTTTATGGGTGCATGGTCTTGTTTTACGGGGATTGTGTGTTCGTAAGAAAGTGTGTGAGTCAATTTGTCATTTGGTAAATAAAAAATGTCGTTGTACTCTTTGCATATTTGTAATATAGTTTTTCTCCTCAGTAGTTGCGTTTTCATCTAATCGTATATTTTTCATAAGTTCTTCTATTCTATCATTGTGTATAGAGTTTTGATTTAGGTTGAATAAATATTGTACATTCTCTTCAGGCGATGGTTCTGCTGTCTCTTGTTCTAAATTGTATATTTCGTAATAGTTAAGGGGACGTGTGCTGAAATTAAAAGGGGCGATTTTCGTTCGTTTCATTTTGGTATTGAGTACACAAAGCGTTATTTTTCCGTTATCAGGCCTAACTAAACAACTTCCAAGGTATACTCCTTTGCTTAGTTCTTTCGACAAGCAGAGTCTATTTTGTTTGAAATCCACTTTTATTTGAATCAGTCTTCGGAAGCGGGGCGGAATATGAATTGCTCTCTGAGTCTCCACTTCATACTCCGTTTCGTCCCGTACTTGATTCGTTAAAGTTTGTCCGTTCCATGAGCCACTTACAATTTTAAACTCTGATTCAGGTGTTTCCACCTGTTCGTTAGTGACATCTATAAGGTCCATATAAATGGAATCTATGGGCGTACTTTTTAAAAATGGAATTCCGAAGTTATCTTCATCAATCCTAATTTCAGGAAAAGTTAAACGTTTATTTGGGCCATCAATATTGTAATTACGAGAAAGGAAATCGAACCCTAAAATTCCATCTCCTGGAATTGGAGTACACCACATGAAATTTACATGATTGCGATATGGGGGGTGGGAAATTGGTAAGACATGTACCTATTGTTTTTCCGGTGCCGAAAACAGTTTGAATATTTGTTTTTTCTTCTTTATTTATTTTTATATTATCCTTCAAAGATGATTTTTTTATTATACTTATATCTGCTCCCGTGTCTACTAGTAATTCCGCCGGATTGTTTATTATAATTGGTAAAGGTACTTTTATTACGCATTTAGAAGGAGTAGGTAGTTTTTGGGCGGGCTGACACCTTGTCTCGTTTTCTTGGGGGCTAAGGTGACAGCCCTGTTTTAGTTTTCCGTCGGTTTAATTGATGGGGAATTATTTTCATCCCATAATTTTTTTGCTATACAGTTTTCTATAGTGTGTCCAGATTGTTGGCAGAAAATACATTTGCGCATATTGTCTACAGGGTCATCGTGTTCCCTATTATCATTTGGTTCGTTAGATATCATGTTAATTCGTTTTGTTGGGGTCGGTAACGTTAGAGAATTACAATTGTTGTTCGTATGCCCATGTATTCGGCATCGACTACAATATGGGGCATTCATACGCGTACGGCATTCATTATACGTATGCCCAAAACGATTACAAAATCTACATGGTGGTCGGGGGTTCGATGGGTTTTGGTCGTGGGGTTTATTGTAGGAGTCATTGTGTCGCGGTGAGTTATTGGTATTGTTATTATTGTTTCCTTCTTCAAAATTATGTCCTCTGTAATTGTTAATCCCACCGACGAACCTATTGTTATTGTTTCCAAAATTGGTGTTGCGGTTATTGTAGTGATTATTTTCGTTGTTGGAGTAGTTTTGGTTGTGGTTATTGTAGTTGTTGTAACTATTATTATTATTGTTTGGTCGGTTTCTGTTATTTGTGTTGTAATTGTTGTAGTTATTGTAATTATTGTTGGCTTGGCCTCTATTGCTGTTGTTGAAATTACTATTTCGATTGTTGTTGTTATTTGTATTGTTGTAATTGTTCTTTCTATTATTATTGTTGGTATTGTTGTTGTTGTTGTTGTTGTTGTTGTAGTTGTTGTTGTTGTAGTTGTTTCGATATGTGTTATTATTGTTTCTGTTATTATTAAAATTGTTCGTTCCTCTGTTAAAATTATTATTAAACCTAGCGTTGTTGTTGTTGTTATTGTTGTTTCTATCGTTGTTGAAATTATTGTTGTTGAAGTTGTTAGAGTATGGGTTGAAATTGGGATCGGTTAATTTCGGTTCTTCCTGTGTGGGGTAGAACATGTGTGAAGTGGGTCGTCCGTTTTGTGTCGTTGAATTTATTGAGATTGGAGGATTTAAAGCAACTTGTCTTTCTGCTGACTCGAGAAATTCCGCCTTACTTGTCAGTGCATCGAAACCTTCGTGCTTTTCGTGTAAGAAGAACAGTCTGTGATTTGAGTTCAGTATTCCTGCTTGGAAAGTGAACATTGCGGTTTCTTCTAGATCTTTTGTAACGGAAACGTAATGATTTGGATGCCTTTGTATGGCCTGATTTACACATTCCTTCAATAGTGACTTCATTCGTCCTGCAAATCCTGTGAGTTTCGCCAGGTAATTGCTTGGAGTTCTGAAGTTCATGAATTAAAGTGGCGTAAGGTCTTCTGGAAACTAATTTCGAAATTAAAGTATCTAAAAAGGTTGCTAAATCGGTTACAGATATGTTATCTAAAAGGGATGCGGCACGTCCACGAAATCGTGTGGGTAGTAAAGAGACAAGTATGGGTTGTTCGTCCTTACTAAGAACGTCATGGATGGTTTGACAACACTTAGCAAAAACTTTCACTTCCGACGCTAAATTTGGTCCGAGTTCCGCGTGAAGTAAAAGGATTGAATTAAAAACAAATTGAGACACTTTGTTACAATCTACGGACATTTTAGTTTCTTTTAATTCACTATTTAAAATTATATCGGCCTTAAAATCTAGTTGTTTTTTTAACAAGTGTTTCCTAGGGCTTAAATTCTCTGGTAAATCGTTGATAGTTGGAGATTTTGGTGTTGATCGTGCGAGATGGTGTGGAAAATTTGGAGCGGAAAATATACGTCCGCTTCTGGTGCGCCCAGGTTCGAGCGTTGTTGGTGATCCAAAAACTGGACTGGTGTTGTCGAAGGAGAACTCGTTTATTTGCTCCTCAAAAGTCAGTTCGTGCACCTCGTTATTTGTTTCCGAAGTCAAATCTGGTTGAATCATTCGTCAATTTGCCACAACTGTCTTATTTTTAGAATCGGGGATCTGAGATTTTTAATGCTTAGCAACTCAGATCCTACCGGCTGCGCCAGATGTTGTGGATCAAAAGGGACGACCTGATCCTTCCCAGGACGACTCTAGGGAACTTCTATTAAATATGGGTTTTTTCCCTCCGGAGTTCGGGGCTCCCGGAAAATCGATGTTATTTGATTATAAAATAAAATTGAAAACGCTTACCCCCCCTTTTTTTTTTTTAAACACTTTATTTAACTTTTTCTCTTTTTAAAACGATTGATTTACTAACAAATATATTCCTTTTTAATTTCAACTAAAATAATTTACTCTTTTTCCTTTTAAAACACTTTATTTATCTTTTTCTCTTTTTAAAACGATTGATTTACTAACAAATATATTCCTTTCTAGTTTCAACTAAAATAATTTACTCTGTTTCCTTTTAAAACACTTTATTTATCTTTTTCTCTTTCTAAAACGATTGATTTACTAAAAAAAAAAATTATTCTCTTTTTAATTTCAATTAAAATAATTTACTCTTTTTCCTTTTAAAACACTTTATTTATCTTTTTCTCTTTCTAAAACGATTGATTTACTAAAAAAAAATTATTCCTTTTTTAATTTCAATTAAAATAGTTTACTCTTTTTCCTTTTAAAACACTTTATTTATCTTTTTCTCTTTCTAAAACGATTGATTTACTAAAAAAAATTATTCCTTTTTTAATTTCAATTAAAATAATTTACTCTTTTTCCTTTTAAAACACTTTAGTTATACTAAATATATTCTTGTTTTCTTTTCTTTTTTATTTTAACACCGTTATCGAAATAGAAAAAAGAAAAATAATTCCGACCGACCAAAATAGGGTTAATTTCCTTTTTTCGAAAAATAATTTTAAAGAAAATTGTCACCAACACTCTTAACTTTGCTTTATTTTAACCGAACAACCAACAACTTGAAATCTTTTTTTTTTTTAAACCACGACCGGTCAAATAAAATTTAGAATATCTCAAATCGCGTCGGAAAATCAAAACTTACTGATTGATTGATAATCGATATCAAATCGATAAAGAAATTTTACAATAAAAATTTGTCAAAGTACTTTAAGTTCATCGTACTTTGACCGATATTAGTAATTTTTGCATAATTGACAAAAAAAATAATTATTCTTGGAAGAAGAGTAATTATTCGAAAAATGTTCGCGTATGCAATTTTTTATTATCGCGTATGGAAAAAAAAATGAATTTATATTTTGTTATACTAAAATTCGTTAGTATACACTTTTTTTATGTATTTCGACATAGAAAATGTATGTCGAAGCAAAATAATAATTTTAATAAGATATTTCGAAATTGTTTATATTTCGAAATATGTTAATAAATTTAAATAATTATTTACGCGTTTAATCAAAAACTAAATTTCGAAATATCGGGTTCAATAACCGCTTTTTGGTCGGAAACGATTTCTTGGTACAGGGTGTACCACAACATTCTTGCCAAGATCTAAGAGAGGATACAGGTCCTGGAGAAGGAAATGGTTTTTTGCTGAATTAAATTTGCAAAAAACTTTTTGAAATCTTACACCAGTATTCAATCCAATGTCTGTCTGTCGTCTGTCTGTCTGTCACAACAAATGTTGTAATTAACTAAGGACTACGTTCACTCTGAATGCCCATATTCATATAGTTTTCTTTTAGAATAGCTTTCGGAAAGTAACGTGATTTGAACATTCGTATAGAAGTTTCAATAGTGGTTTTGCTCTATAGCTTGCTTTTTTTTAGTTTTTTCTAAAGATAACTTGAACGCAAGAACTATGTATACGATTAGAATGAGAAACTCGCAGAAAAAATATAATACATTCAATATTATCAAATTATGCACACAATCGAACATACGAAATATTTCCAAAAATACATTTTAATTCTAAAATCAGAATACCAAAAAACCAAACTAAACCAATTGATGCCATGCTTATTTTTCTAGATTCTAGATGAATTCAAAACCATAAGTCCCTTACAACCTTGAAATATTTAAATTCTAAAATTAGAAAAAAAACATATAGTAACTTAAAATCGGCCTATAGCTGATTTTTTGATGTCCTATGGTAAAAATGGGGCAGAAAAACAATTAAATCTAACAGTATTTCAAGGTTTTTTCTTCATAACTTTGTTTTCGCTTTTCCAAATTTCCTCTAATTCGCAGGTAACCTAGGCCCTAATAGGACAAATCCAATCCGCAAATTTTATTTAAATAAGTATGTCAGTTTTTAAAGTACATCAAAAAAACTTTATGGAAAAACTTATTTTCTCCTAGGATTATTTCTTTCTCCACTATCCTCGGACCGATTTTGCTGAAATTTAACTTGGTATCGTCTATTTAAGTATTTAAGCAATACAATTAATTTAAACAAAATTCATTCACAAATTTTCCAGTTAAATCCGGAAAACCATATTAAAAAAACGACAAAACTTTCTGGCCACCCTGGTTTTTGTTTAATAACTTCCCTCCCCCCTTGTCGATTTTGCTGAAATGCAATACTAAAAGCAATTAAGGAATAAACAACTTACATACTAAATTTCAACAAAATCGGATAACGCGTTTTTGAGTTATCTTGTCCACAGACGGACGGACGGACGGACGGACATACATAAATCGATATAACTTTTGATTCCCTGTACAACCATACCTTTGAAATTTTTCTGCGATGATTATTTCTATGAGTTACACACTTAGTGACAAAACTAATATACCCTCTGGTAGTACCTACCATAGGGCATAAAAATAAGTAACAAAATATACTCATCGACGGCATTCATAAAAAGAATGAATTCAAAGCTTAAATTCCTGATTTGAAGAAAATTGTCTCTACTAATCAATCCAGTACAAAACCAAAGCTTAAGAACGAAATATAAAAATAAGAACGAATTCTCCTGGTATATTTTTTCCTCATATTTCATCTAGTTTTTTAAGTCGAAATTGGTGGGCAAAAGCAATTTTACAAATCTTTCCTTATTAACCGCTTTGTTTTATATACGGGATTATATAGTATTTTGTTTGTATTTCAAATATTTAAGGAACTCATTTCGGAAAACATAATTTATAATCTTAAATATGCATTGAGCACGATTATGGCCTGTGGTAATGTGTTATCGAGATCATCATTACGAAAATTCTGGTACACACAACAAAGTTGTATCGCTTTGGCGCTGGAGTCAATAAAAATGTTTGAACTTTTATATAATGATCACACACGATTGCAGTGTTCACCAAAGTTGTGGAGGTTTTCATGGAGATTTTTTAAGACTAATTAGTTCTATCACACACCAATTTGGCGCTGTAGTTGATGTTAGTACTTCTTCTATAGAGGTCGCACACGATTACAATGTTCAGCATTTTTAACATATCATTGCTATATCTCCAAGAAAAATATGTTGTAAATTCTAATTAGAACCCAGTAAAATCGGCATGAAAAGAAACACTTTCCAAAAAATTTCAAGTGTAATTATGCCCACCCCTGTATAATAAAAATTTGAAATCACTAAAAATAATAAGGAATACTTCAATATTTAAAGCCATTTTTGATAAAAGTGCATTGCATCGAATGGAAATTTCTTTGAAGAGGTCTCAATAAATATTGATGGCTAAATAAACTGTTTACTATGTTTACTTCAACAAATATTACAATATATAACATAAAGGAACCGTGGATAATTTATAAAAATAAAGTTTTTAATTTAAGCATTAGTAGTGCTTCTCTGTGGTAGTATTTCGGGGACGTCGCGCCTTCTGCTTTTAAGATAAATTAAAACACAAAAAATCTTATCGACTTATTTTTCCAACTAAAAAAGTTGCAATTCTTCACAAAGCCATTATACAATTGCATAATCAAATCAAATTTTATCGTTCACAAGCAGAAGCAGTGTAAGGCGTGGGTAAGTAAGCCACAATACACGGCCTCGCGGTCCGAGGTTTATAGATCGCAGCTTTCTTTAACTCATGAAAAATATTTAGCAAGAACTATCAAAAGCCGTGACCGCAAGTAAAGATTTTACTCATCATCAAATGATAAATCCCACCGGTTAGCAAGCATGTGATAATACTAACGTACCACATTAGTTTTTTAAAAATGTACCCGGGTTAAAAAAGTTTATGTTTTAAAATAAATACAAATTTTTAATATTTTGGGATATAATCCAAATTTTCTTTATACGTTTTCGAAAAGTTTTACTATTATTATTACTAATTATCGTAGAAAAAAAGTATTATTTACTAAATATTAAGTTAAATTGATATCTAAATATGATCCAACATTACTGGAACACATTAAACGCATTAATGAGAAACAACTTGCACACCATTATCTAAGCTACGATATTCAAAATTAATTGATCATATTGGTGTCAACAATAGTTACCGATGCGATGAATTGATTCGTAGATAAAAAGAGACTGCACTAGAGACTATAGTCGAGTTGAACAAATGTCAGTTATCTTAAGATTTTGTAATACATCAACCGGCACAATAGAAGAAAACTTTATCGGATTTCTTGCTGTCGCTGAGACGACTGGAGAATATCTAACTAATGCAATACTGAAAGAGCTAGAAAAAAATTATTAAGTTATTCAAAATTGTCGTGGCCAAGGATACAATGGTGCAAATATGGTAGGCATAAATTTTTTACACCTTGCGGGTGTCATAATTGGAATATGCTGTTAGTAGACGCAGTTAATTCTTCTGCGGCAGCAAAAACATTTTCTAGTTTTATTTTATTTTCAAGATCCAGCAAACGCTGGTAATTAATCAAAGACAAATTAAAGCTTACTATATCAGATACAAGGTGGGAAAGTAGAATCGAGGAATTGAAGGCCGTATTATTACAATTTGATGATGTTCTTGAATCCATAGAAAGCTTAAAAAATTACACGGAAGAATCAGACACGCTCAGTGATTGTGATTCGGTTTTGAATGAAATTCTGAGCTAAGAATCTGTTATACTAAAAAAGGATGTTCGATTATGAAAGCAGAGTTACAAACAATGATCCCAAATTTACCCGACTTGATTAAAGATGTGAAACAGCTGCTCCAACACATAACAGAAAATAACTTAAAAGAAATTTACCCAAATAATTATATTGTCATTCGAATTTTGTTAACAGGACCAGTAAGTACAAATTAAATTATTTTAAATGTATGGGTCAGCTTTCAAAGCTGGATTACGATACAGTTATTAAGCAGTTCAGTAAGATTAAAAGCAGGAAATTCCAGTTTCTTTAATTCTGTACGGCTAGTTACTATATACTTAATTTATGAATAAAAATTTGACGGTTTCAAAAAATTGTTTTTTCTATATAAAATCTATCTTCTTGCGGCACCAGGGGGCCCATATAAAATTTAGGTCTTGCCCCGCCACTGTTCACAAGTTAAGTTTTACAAAATATTAAATTACTAGGCGGTTATCCTTCCTAAGACGAGCTGCTAGGAATTTCACTTAAAAATCACTGAAAATGAACAAAATAAATTCGAATGCAGTATATTACCACGCCATATTAGGGATTTTAAAAATAACCCCCTCAACCGTAGCACTCTAATATCTCCAACCCTAAACCCATAACTTCCGCTTTGTCACCCCATTGAGGTGAAAACCTCGATTGGGTAGAGACCAAAACGTCATAGAAACGACTGCAGCTCCATAACGGTTAGAGGCGGAAATACAAAGTCTTCGACAGTAGTAATCCCCATGAAAACCTCCACAACTTTGCTAAACATTGTAATCGTGTGTGACCTCTTTATAAAAAGTTCGAAAGTTTGTATTGACTTCAACGCCAAAACGGTGAGAAATAGAAATATTTAGTCTTTGACACAAATAATCCCGATGGAAACCTTCAAAACTTTGCTGAACATGGTAATCGCGTGGGACCTCTATATGGAAAGTTCGTAAATTTATATTGACCCTAGGACTAAAGCGGTGAGGTGGGATATGGTGTGTTAAGTGCGATTTGGTGTGTTACGATATTATCTTTGATCAGCTCTTGATATTTCAAAAAGAGCGCCTATCAAAGATAATATCGGCTAGATGGCGTAAAATTAGTTGAGAAGAAAGAGGAGGGAAAATTGTTGAACGGTATAACACTGTTCATTCTGTTTCGTCTAGGAATTTTGTAAGAACACGTTATTGTAAAAAATTAACTTTTGAAGACCGAATAAATAAAGAAGATTTGAAATAATATTTTAATAAAAGAAGAACGTTTTCCCTGATCACCAAATTGAGGCCATAACGGGTGTATGCGTCAAAATGTCCGCCTTAAAAGTCTAATAAGATTGTCTCAGATCGGCATCATGTATATTTCGGATTATAAATGATGTTTTCCGAAATGAGTTTTCAAGCCCTCCTTTAGTAACTCCTCCGAGCCCCTAATCTCCACGGGACCAAAATTTATCCTGTACAACATATCAAAAATACGTTTTTTTTCAGTCAACAATAGGTCGGACAGAAAGAAAGACAGAGATACAATCGCAGCACAAAAATTATTTCTAATTACTGCAGCCTTACCAGTGCGTATAAATATGGATTAATAGCTGTGTTTTATTCATCGGGGTCAGCGCCTATTTTGAAAAAAACGATGTAGGTCTTAAATACATTACTTAACAAACTTTGTTTAAATTGGAGTCCATTTGGTGCTCCTATGAGCGGCGCCCAGGGCATGATAGACCCACTTGCTACGCCACTGGAAAAATTTAATTAGTTAATTTTAAATTTTACTACTCTACATAATTATTTATGTACCATCATATATGACCCCCTTATTTTGAAAGTGAGGTAAGTCAAAAAAACGTCTTAGAATTGTAATATTCACCCATATTCTGCAATTCACATGAAAATGACACCAATAAAATGTATTTAATTATTCAAAAAGTCTAATGGAGTCATTGGGTGAAGAAAACTTAAATTTATTTTAAATGTTTTCCTTAGTTTTGTATCAATTCACATCAATTCCACAACACCAACTAACAGTGAATTCATTTTGATTATATTTCGAGTTAAACGAATTTCAGAACACCAAAATTTCATTTTCGAAATTTCAATTCACAAAATTTTCGTTTTTCATTCTGATCGAATTCAAGAACACCGATTTTCGTTTTCACCCTTCAATTTCACAAAAAGTGAAATGCAGAACATGGGTGATTATCTAAGATGTTAGAATGACAAATGCAACAATTTTGAAAATATTCATACAGCTGAAATCACTACTTTTGAAAATTAAATGCCATTTGCTGCTTGTTGATTTACATCTTATGAACAAATAAGACTTTTGAATAGTGTCAAAATTGTTTGCATTATTTCCTTTCATATAATTCATGCCTAATTAACGGAACGATTTTAAAAATAAAGGACATTTGAGCCTTGGTTAAAGGACAAGGACAAAAAAGCAAAATAAGGCAACCCTACCTTACGCTGACCCCGATGGAAAAAACACAGGTAATATTGATTTAGCTTTTGCCATACTGAGTTCATAATTAAAGCAACACTAGTTTTATAATGAATATGAAAATATTTGAATTTTGGATTGATTAGTAAAAAAAAATTCTACATATTTACAAAATTGACGTTCTTTAATTACAAAAACCACAAACTCAACACGATTTTAAATTCACCTTGTTCCTGAATACCATTTATGCAATACAATCATTATATATTAAGGACTACAAATTTTAGGGATTTAACGATCAATTTCAAATGGTTAGTTTCAGAATAAAGTCCTTAATTACTATTCGCACATGAAATTAATAATGATCCAAAGTTATGCTCACATTTCTCAGTTTGAACTTAGCAAGAAAAAAAACTGGAGGTTTCGGTTAAAAATTAGCACTAAAGTTATATTTTAGAAACACACTGTATATATGTAAGTTTTTTTGGATAATTGGTACTTAGTACGCATGAAAATTATAACTTTGAAAACGATATTAAGGAGCTACATACTTACGGTCATAGCATTTTGAATATGTGTAATTTCCACATTCGTGCATTCCAAACCAGCATTTTGGATATTATCTGCAATTGATGTTAGCCACAAATCTCGGTCAACAGAAGCAAAATTTTCTATACTTCTAGCTAAGAATAAGCTTACTTCCCTAAAAAAATATTAAAAAAATTTAATATAGTTTCACAAAGAAAACTAAAAATTATACAAACGATTTCAAAATAAAACCCCTCAGTTTAAAAGCAGCGTGAACCCGTTTTTTTAACTCATCCATTTTAAGCTATTTCCAAATAATATTAATTCGAAAATTAAACACTAAAAAACTAAAACACCGGAGGAAATGTTGGCGGTAAAATTTTTGAAAGACAGTATATAAAATGAAATATATGAAGGGGAAAGGATAAACCAAATGTTCATACTATCTCTTTTGACAGTTCGTTTTCATTTACTGAAAAGGAAAAATATCGAATTTTACCTTAGTTACCAATATTATTTATAGGCGTAAACTAAAGATGGTAGATTTTTTCCCTTTAAAAGTTGTACCCACTGAGGACCAAAATTTGAATTGCTAATTAGGTTGACACTTGTGTTTTTTTTGGCGAATTTTTATCGGCCACTATTTCACTTTCTCCAAAAAAAAAAAAACGATTTGTTTAATCACTAGGGCTTGTTACGCGTTAGTTCGCAAACTTGCAAAATTTTTGATTATTTTTGACAATTCGTTGAACCAATCAAAATGATTAAAAGTATTCGCAAATTTGCGAAGCTTATGTCAAGAATAAATATGCTCTGGAATTGGTTATCTTGCGAAGATAAATTTTTCATTTTTGACAAATGCAATTTTGAAATTATTTTAACGGATTTTCTTTTGGAAGTGAATACCAAAAACTATTAAATTGTATAAAATGTCAGGAAAAAGGGAATTAGTAGAATTTTTAATTGAAAATTATATTTGCGAAACGTTGTCACGGGTGCAGATTATTTTAAGTTTTCCCTGACCTATCAGAAGGCTCTGTCAAACTTGCGAAAAATCTTCGCAAAAATAATCAAGTCGCGTGACAAGCGACTTTTAATTTTTTATGTTGGTACTACTGAAATAATTTGATGGAACACGCAACCAATTACAGACATGTCTTTTGAGGCTAGAAAAATTAAAATTCTTTTTTTAGACACATAGTGAAATTAAAACCAATAATATTTTGCGAGACGGCAATTTGAATTATTTTTTGAACCCAATAAAACAAAAAGCAACAGAAATAAAAGAAAAAAGTTGACTAAAATCAGAAAATAAACAAAGGAAAGTTTCGATTAGTGCCATCTATTAAATGGAATATAGTACTTCATAACTGTCGCTAATATTAGACTTCGATAATAACATTCCTTAAATACAATGTATAGTAACCGGGCTTATCTTTTCCGAAAATTCACACCTACTACAGACTTTGAAAGACCTACAAATTCTACACAAAGTGTTTATATTTATTTCGAAACTAGAAAAACATGACAGCTCTTGAACAATTTTGTAAGCAAATGAATTTTTCTACTATGGTATATAAGTTTTGTCACTACATTTGTAGCACATAGAAATAATCATCAGAGAAGGGCTTCAAGACTGTAGATGTGTAGAGAATCAAAAGTTATATCGACTTATGCATGTCTGTTCGTTCGTGCACAACATTACTCAAAAACGCGTTATCCGATTATAATGAAATTTGAAATGTGAGTTGGTCATTCCTTAACTTGATTTGGTATTGCTTTTCAGCAACATCGACCAGGGGGAGCGCAGTTAAGGGCAACCGACATCCTATTCTGATGAAAGTATGGGAATCGCTTATGCAAAGTTTGGTTAAACAGAAAGGGAGAAACAATCATACTAACAATTTTGTCGGCTTCTGCATTTCTGATTTCCCTATCTGATTTACGATCTGCAGATGATTCCCTTCAAAATCAGATAAACATGTTTATCTGATTTATATGGGACTTCGTCTGCGTTTGCATACTCTCACAATAATCGCATACGATATCGTCGCACACTACCAATTTTTCTAAATTTTGTGGGGAGACTCTGATGTTTTTATTCGATCAATCCTAGCGAAAATTGCAAAAGTCCATCTCTTTCTAGTTTTCTGATTTTTCTCGTCAGAATAGGATGTCGGTTGTGTGGATATTGGCCTTTATTAAGCAAAAACCAGGGTGTCCAGGGTTATGTTCACTCGATCACTCCGGCGTAAATTAAAGTCGGTGTAAATAAATGTCAAAAAGTCGATGTCGAACAAAGTAAATTTGGTGCGAGTGAACGATCGTAATCATAGTCGTAGTCAATTAGTCTTATTTCGAAATGGTACTTGGAGAAAATGCGCATTTATAGCTTAATTAATGTACTGTAATTATTAAAATTTCCATGAAATCTATTTTTTATTAATATTTAATTTAGTAATAAATTTTTACATAAAAACGATATTTTATGATTTCATTTTTTTTATACATTTATATCTTTAATTCGTTAAAATATATTCGAAATTGATATGCTAACGAATTAAATATAAACTTTTTATTAAAACTATAATTTTCCTATAAATTTATCTAATAATAAAAAAAAATACTGAATTCAAAAAAATTTGCTTTGAATTCAAACGCAAACTGACGAAACAGAAGTGACAAAAATCGACTACGCCCCATGACATTAGTCGAAAAAAGTTACTCAAATCGACACCGGTATCACCGACCAGTGAACGATAGTATCGGTGTAATGACGTAATCGTAGTCAAATATTGATACGCAGTGAACGCCAAGGCAATTCCTTCTAGATATTTTCATCAGGCCAGCATGTAGATGACCATGACGTATTAACTTCAAGAGTGTGGAAAAGAGAAATAATTATTAAGCACGTAGATTAAAAGAGAGAAACAAGCTTCTAATGCAAATTACATTAGTAACGTGCTTCTCTATTTCAACCTTCGTGCTTCATAATTATTTTCTTTTTCACACGCTTGAAGTTAAGACGTCATTGTCGTCTATGTGCTGGCCTGATGAAATATCTAGAAGGCATTGGCCAAGGTGTACTTTTAGTCGCTTTTAGTTACATTTAGTTAGCGAGTTTTTTTAATACAAAATGAACGTTGTGGTTTGAATATAATTTTTATATTTAGGTGATAATTATTTTGTTTAAATACCGTATATAATTGGGTGATTTTTTTGGTTCGATTATGAAAAATGATGTCTTTCAAGTGGTGGCTATTTTCTGCTTCGCAAATTCGTGCTCTTTCCAGAACATTTTTCATAACCTTTCGCGAAATTTCAGGTGTTATGGCCTCGATTTCATTGCGAATGTTGTTTTTTAGTTGAGCGCATATTAACATATAATATTTTCTTTCAAATAGCCCCAAAGAAAACAGTCAGGAGCGGTTTAATCAGGTGAACGTGGAGGCCAATTGAAATCGCTTCTGCCTGAAATAATGCGTTCGCCAAAAATATTCCTTAAAAAAGCCATTGAGTCCCTTGCAGTATACACTGTGGCTTCATCTTGTTGCAACCAAAGGGTTGGATGGTTTTCCACAGCTAGTCTTAAAAAATTTTCCAACACCGTCCGATATTGAGCACTATTGATGGAAACTGCAACACCGTCTTCATTTTCGAAGAAATATGGGCCAATGATGCTCCCAGACGATACACCGCATCAAATAGTTGTGTGGGCGTAATTGTCGTTGATTAACTGCTCTTGGATTCTCCGTTACTCATATCTTGCAGTTCTGCTTGTTTACGAAGCTATTTAATTGGAAATAGGCTTTATTACTCATTATCAAATCGTGAATAAAATCTGGGTTTTGCCGGGAATAAAAGGCATAATCAAGCCGTTATTGGTAGTCCGTTGGTTTCAATTCTTGCGCAAACTGAATTTTGTATGGAAACATGCATAATGTACCCAAGTTTTGCAGCTACCTTCGTGATAGTTCGAGGTGTGTATACGTTCAATTTTTTCATCCGTGTGCGCCGTACGTCGTCTTCCGGCACCAAAAAGGTTCCTTACTGTCTCTTGTTGTCGAAAATTTGCAATCAGCCAGTTTATTAAAATATCGACGATATGCATGCTGAGTCAAAACAATGGACCATTGTTCTTCAAAATAAAGTTCAATGATTTTGCTGTGTTGTTCGATTGTGTATTGTTCCGATTCCCCAAGCCTGCTTTAGAAAATCCTGAAATAAAATTAAAAAAATAAAAAGAAATTATAAATAATTCAAACCACAACGTTCATTTTGCGCAATCCTGTAATTTTTCGGATTTAATTGGAAAATTTGTGAAGCAATTTGGTTTAAGTTAACTACATAAATAGACGATACTGTGTTTAATTTCAGTAAAATTGATCTATAGATAGTATAGAAAAAATAATCCTAGAAGAAAATAAGCCTATTCATAAAGTTTTTTCCATGTATGTACTTTAAAAACTAATACAACAATTTGACTAAAATTTGCTATAACACAGGGTCTACATTAGCCAATATTTCTGGTATACCAATTGGCTTACCAGAAATAAAATATTACCAGTTTTTTTTACGTGGGCCAATACTGGTATACCAATTTAGTATCTGACATGTCGTTGAACCGAGAACAGAAAATAAAAATAGCCAAAATATTGGCTTTAAAGTGTCGAATTCAATTCTGTGGCAATTATCTACCCATGCCCTTTTTATAAAATCAATCCTTCTATAATTTTTTGATTTGAAATTCCATAAACATTCTTTTTCCCAAAAGATATTTATCAATTTGATAATTTCACTCTGCAAAAAATTAGTTTCCGCCATTTTATTAAATGCAAATCTCAAAAATTGGTATACCAGCAGGGACTATACTAGCTTTTTAGCAACCAATTTTGCTGATATACCAGAAATATGGGCTAATGTAGACCCTGTGTTAGTTTTGACTATTTTTATGCCCTATGGTAGGTACTACCAGAGGGTATATTAGTTTTGTCACTCCATTTGTAACACATCGAAATAATCGTCGTAGAAAGGTTTTAATGGTATGGTTGCGACGGTAATCAAAAGTTATATCGATTTCTGCATGACCGTCCGTCCGTCCGTAGACAAGATAACTTAAAAACGCGTTATCCGATTTTGATGAAATTTACAATGTGAGTTGCTTATTCCTTAACTTGGTTTGGTATTGCATTTGAACAAAATCGAATCGGAGCAAAGTTATAAAGGAAAAACTAGGGTGACCAGAAAGTTTTGTCGTTTTTTGTTTATGGTTTTTCGGATTTAATGTTAAAATTTGTGAATCAATTTTGTTTAAATTAATTATATTGGTTAACTACATAAATAGACGATATCATGTTAAATTTCAATCAAATCGGGCCAAGGATAAAGGCGAAAGAAATAATCCTAAGAGAAAATAACCCTCTTTATAAAGTTTTTTTGATGTACTTTAAAAACTAATACACCGATTTGAATAAAATTTACAGATTGGGCTAAGTTTCCTGCAAATTGGGAGAAATTTTGAAAAGAAGAAACAAAGTTATGAAGAAAAAACTTTGAAATAATGTTAGTTTTGACAGTTTTTCTGTCCCATTTCTACCACAAGGCATCAAAAAATCGGCTATAGGCTGATTTTAAGTTACTATATGTTTATAGCTCTTTTATAAGTGACTACTTTGACTAGCGAACTGAAATCACTTTTTTTTCCTGCTGACTGAAAAAGAAAATTTTTTTTGGTACAAAAATGTTGTATCAATTCCTATATTTATAAGAATTATGATCGTTTTTATTAAATCAAATTACGTTGATAGTTTTCTCATGTTTAATTTCTATATTTAAAATTTTTTATTATGTTCCACACATATTCATACATACATGTATATACATAAATTTATGTATAACTTCATCAATTCACCGTCATAAGTTCATGCTCTAATAAATGATCTTCTAAAAGCTTTTTCGATGTAAACTGATGATCACAAATTTCGCATCGTTCATCGATACTATCATGAACCGCAATTGTATGTTGATTAAGATCATTTACAGAAACAAAAGGTATATGACAAATATCACATTCATTCAAATCGGAAACGGTTTCCTTATGTTCATTAAAACGATGTAACTTTAATCCACGTTTTGTATTGAACGCAATATTACAATCATCACATTTATATATTGTCATACTTTCCATATTATGATTTCTTAGATGTTGAAGAAGATTTCGTCTGAAAAGATATAACAATTTAATAAATAGAAGAAAAATTGGAAACAAATAATTTCAATATTTTACATACTTTATAGCGAAACTTTTATAACATTTTCCACATTGAAAACTTTTTGCTGAATGATTTTTATGCGTTTGCATATGAGACATTACTTGATGTTTATGAATGAAACCTTTTTCACATTTTGGACAACGAAATGGTTTAACATCTAAATGTGTTTTAATATGTGATATAAGTGAACCTTTACGTGAAAATTCTTTTCCACATGAATCACATTTAAAAGGTTTTTCACCGGTATGCTGTCTATGATGATTATCTAAAGATGTTTTCGATGAAAATGTTTTCTCACATATTTCACATTTATGATTTAAATCTTCGTTTCCTAAATGTTTTCTCATATGTAAGGCTAAAGAATATTTCGAATGTAAAACTCTTTGACATATCGAACAAACATGTATATCGGCTGCGCCACCAGAATGTTTCATTAATACATGACGCTATTTCATAAATAAATATTAAAATTGTTTTTTTTATTATTATTATTATTTTTTTTAATCAAAAACACTTCTTTACCTTTAATCCATCTTTTTGTCGAAATGTTAAACCGCATTTTTCACATGTAAAAGGTTTTTCACCAGTATGCCGTCTCATATGAAAAACTAATGATTTTGCTTGTGTAAAACCACGTCCGCATACATCACATTTATGCGGTCTTTCACCAGTATGTATTAGCATATGTTGTTTAAGTGAACCATTCTGAGTGAAACCATTTCCACAAATGTTACATTGAAATGGTTTTACACCATCATGTGTAAGCATATGTCGCATTAGATTCGTTTTAGTACTAAAATCTTTATCACATTTTATACAAATATGTGAACGATTTTCATTTTTTATCTTTTCCAATGGATCTGATTTTATTTCGGGAACAATATAATCTTCTGATGGTAATGTGTTAACTTCTAATAGAACATTTTCAGAATTTTCACCATTATCATCAATTTGTGCATCACTATTTATACTATCTTCTTCTTCTTCAAGATGTATTTCTTCATCATCTTCTTCATCATTATTATTATTATCATTATCATTTGAATTTTCATCGGTAAAATTTCCACTGCAATCATCTTCTTGAATTAAACCATTGAAATTATCTTCGATATGTTCAGCAAGTTGTTCTTCTACGTGATCGATATCTTCAATTTTTGTAATAGCATCACACGATTCTATTCTCATGTCCGGCTTATAACCCTCTTCTATAAGAATTTCCATTTCATCTTCGTTTATTGTCATGACTTCTTTATTATCAGATATTGTTGTATTCGCGACTTCTTTAAATTGATTATTAACTTTTGATATAAAAGTACGCAAATGTTGATCTGATATAATACTTTGCCGTTTAAATTCATAAGCAATTTTTAATCGTGTAAAACAACGTTCACAAAGTATTGTTGGCATGCCATCATCCGGTTTTATCTAGAAAGAAAAAAAAACCATGTATATTACAATTTCATATAAAAAAAAAAAAAAAATAAACTGTTTTGATAAATAATGAAAATAAATTTGATTTTTCAAAATCATGAATTTCAAATGCAAAGTAATAAACTTTTTTGTTACACCATCTAAACACAAAAAAAATATGGAAAAGATCAATCCATATCGTAATAGAATACCTTAATTTGCGTACTATATTGAAATTTCTCAGCCAAATTAATTTCACTGTATAAAGAAATCCCACGATCGGACTTTAAACAAACCCGACAAACTTTAATATCCAATTTTAAGTTCATTTTGAGTATTTCATTATATTTTCATAAATCCGCTTGAAAATGTCTTCAATCTTTTTATCCTCTATGTAGACATTTTCCTAATTATATCGCAATAAAATCCTGATTAACCTCAAATTTTGGGAATAGCTGTCAAATTTCAAATGAAATTGAAAACGAAGCCAGTTTGTTTATGATAGAAGTTTTCTAAATTGTAGTAGCACTTTGTAATAATAGTATTACCAGATTATACAGATCTTTATACAGGGGTGGGCATAATTATTTTTACTCTTGAAATTTTATGGAAAGCGTTTCTTTGCATGCCGATTTCATTAGGTTCTAATTAGAATTTATAACATTTTTTTCTTGGAAAGAGAGCAATGATATGTTCAAAATGCAATAGCGAAAAAAGGGGCGAAAAGGATTGGAGGTTTTTTTTATACACGGCAGTATAAACTTTTATTGGCGTAGGGCATAAGTATTTTTACACACAGTACAAGAGTCGGAAATCGTCTCTTTTGGTCAGTATGGTCCGTTTACTTGCAGGTAATGATAAAATTTTGGAAGAAAATTATTTTTTAATATTTAATCTTTAGTATTTAAAAAAATTATTTTTGGAAAAACTTTCAAAATGGCGAAAACAAGGGAAATCAATGTGGAAGACCGTGCGACCATTTTAACGAAGTTTGAGTGTGAAATTTCTGCTAGTAAAACTGCGGAAACTTATCAAATTTCACGGTAGACTGTTTGTCTACTATTAGAGAAAAAGAAAGAGTTAGAAACACTTAAAAAGATCAAAAGAATTTGCAGAAATAAAGTCACAAGTGACCACGAAGACAGGCGTCTTGTCGGTTCTATTAAAAAAAACTCGTCTTTTGCTCCAAATAAAGTAGCAGTAAATTTAAATTAGGTTGCTGGAAGAAACACAAGTAAATGGACCATACCTAGAAGATGTACCGAAGCCGTATTAAAGACCTACGTTATCCGTTAAATAAAATTATTTAAAAAAAATTTTTTTTATTTGTTTACACCAAAACTATTTTTTTTTCTCTTTTCAAAATTTCACTACAAAAAATAAAAATTTTCCTGGAGTAAGTGATTTACTTTCATTTTTATCTGTTTCGAACACAATTTAAATAATTTTCACTTCAATTTTCCTTTTATTAACACATAATTTCTAATTTTATGTCACTTTTTAGAGAGTTCCGATATTTTTAACCCACTGGTAAAGTTACAGACGATTTGACAGCAACTTATAGAACAGTTACATATGATTCCAGAATAGGAATTTCGGCATTGATCGGATCTTTGTGGCAACAGGGCGAGTTTACGATTTGAGAATTACACCCTAAATCGGGCAAAAACATCCAAATTTAATGCGCATATACTTGTGTGTATTTATTGGTAAAAACTGTGTTGGGTTGTTTTATCTGATTCAGTGTGTATCCAGCCTTAGCTTCTAACCATGTCAAAAAACTGCGTGCAAAGTTAATGCCAGAAACAGAAGTTTAAATATACATGTCAGCATTCATACCCGCATCGATGCCAATGTTTTGTGAATACATTCGAATAAAATTTTTGAAATTTTTAACATGGTATTTAGAGCTGTCCGCTAAGTTCTAATGTCTTTATTCCTGTTTTTAAATTCGCAATTCAAAATTTCTAACTGTCGTGTAAATAATTAGCTTTAGGGCATCTTTATTGTTGTTCGCAAAAATTAAGCCTGAAAAAATTCAAAACATTAAATAGGGTGGCTTCCGATAACTCCTTTCTACGTGCTGACCTCAATTCCAGGGTTAGCAATCTTAATGTTGGGCACTTCAATTCCGAAAGTATTTTTGTGGCTAGTAGGCGAGAGAAGTTTGACGAAATCAAGTCGTCGGCGTCGTTTACCGGCCGAATGGCGACTTAATCGAGCTTTCCAAACTTTCAGCCCGTTACGTAAATGTTATTTTTATGGAAGAATTTAATTTTAATTTACTTAAGTCTCCGGTCTGTAATTCCGTGTCTTCTTTTTTAGTGATTTCAATCTTGATATAATTCATAATTCTACTTCCCTTATCGACTTGTTCGTAACTAATAAGCTTAACTTACTTGACCATTCGGAGCAATTTTGGATTCCTAATATCTCTAAACATTCTTTTATCTATATTTCTTTCAACATTTTCCCCCTCAAAGAGCCTCAGTCGTTCCAATACCGGAACTTTAATAAAATTAATATGGATCTACTGCTCTCTGATGCATATCAAACCGATATGGATTTTCTTTATTCCACAAATGATGTGGACATAATGGTTGAAGTCCTTGACGAAGCAATAACTCGGATTTTCAATGCTCATGTGCCCATTGATAGCTTCTCGCCCAAATTAAATTCAAAACGACCTTGCCCTTGGAACACTCCGGAAATGGATTATTTCAAATCTGTTAGAGACAGAGCCTTTATTGCCTTTTGTGAGGGGTCTCATGATATTTGGTTAATTTATACCAAATTAAGAAAGAAGAAACTTTGGTCAGGATTGCTTTGCTGGAGTTAAATCTAGTAAAGAGTTCTGAATTCAGATTAAGAAATTTGGAATCTTTAAAGAGGTATATGATCCCGATACTGGCACTTGTAGATTGGATGGCAATATTCCGGAATGTATTGATGCTTTCAGTTTTCGTAATGTGTCTGTAGATGAGCTTTTTCGATCGTTTTCTTTTTTAAAGTCGAATGTAGTTGGCTTAGTCAACATTCATTTAAAATTTATTAAATTCATTTTTCCTGCTTTCTGTTTTCACATTGGCCATGTCATCAATAGCATCTTAACTACATCGTCATTCCCTATGCTTTGGAAGAAAGCCGAAATTATTCCAAAACAAAAGGCAATTCAAATCTAGAATTTTTTCTATTTCTAATTTTGTTGTTGCTGTTGCAATTTGACAACATGATCATGCATATAAAACAGTGCATGAACCTTGAAAATATGAATTCTCGTTTTTTTTGGTTTTGTTTGATGAATAAAATATAATTTCTTTGTTAAATTATAATTTTTTATTGCATTTTTTTATTTGTTCTAAATAATATTTTATAAAATTAACTATTATTAAAATAGAAGATGGTGTAATTTATCTAAAAACAATAATTAATGAACATTATTTCAGTTTATTTTCAAAAATTTTTTAGAACAAAAATCCATTACGGTAATGTAATAAAATCTCCTTAAGAATATTTCAAATATTTTTGCCACAAAACGATATAAATTTTAATCAAAATTTTTCTTTAATCGTGCTAAATCGAATGAAATCGTGTAAAACGGAATCAATTTTTTTTTTCTAGACCGTGTTAAATCAAAACCGTGTAAAAACAGAATTAGGTGTATATATGGATTTGAATTGCTTTAACATTCCAATACGTTAGGTATTGTATCATTCTGTTTTACCCTGGAGGCAATCTCGACGGACGCCACGGACACAATGAACGCGACGGACGCGTGAAGTGTCAAATAAAAGTTAATTTCATATGAAATGTATGGGAGGTGGCAATCTCGACGTAGACGTGACGGACGCGACGGTTTAGACGTTGTAAAGTTGATTTGTATTCAACTTTTACGTGACGGACGCGTTCAAATGTCATTTTAAAATTTTTGTGTGGGAATTATTTTGTGAAAATTCCATTTAAAAACGGTATTTTAGTTTTTTTTATTAATTTACACTACTTAAAAAACTATTTTAATTTATAACACAAAGATTATATCAAATAATAATAAAAATTACAAATTTCATCGACGGCGTCGAGTTTGCCTACAGAAAAATGTTTATACCGTCACTAACGTTTTTGACAATTCACGCGTTCATTGCGTCCGTCGAGATTGCCTCCAGGGTTCTTTAAATTTTGCTCCTTTGCCGCACTGTACAAAACACACTACTGACAGCCCAAGCGTAGGCATTAATTGTTATTGTAAAACGTGTATTATTTTCTTTTCTTTTTCGCCTGTTACTGATCCACGGCATCCTGTGACAACTTCAGAAGTGGGATTTTTTAATAAAATTAATTAATAAAATTATTTGCTTGTTGAATTTTGCATTTTTTTATATTTGTAATATTATCAATTCATTATTTTTATTATTATTATTATTTGTTATTAAATACTTTATTATATTTTTCTATATATGTACATATATAAATATACTTACAAAATATACATATATTGTTTATTATCTTTTTAATTATCCATTGCATAACGTTGAGTCCATTCGCGTGCATTTCGTATTGCCTCAGCCTCATTAACTTTCCATAATTCGGCAACATCATTTGCCAATGGATCATCTGGATTCGGGGCACTTAATAAGGCTTGAATTGATAATAATACAGTACGTATTTGTAATGCAGGACTCCATTTATCTTTTAATATATCTAAACATATTCTACCTAGACGATCAATATTTGGATGATATATTTTTGTTATGAATCGTACTTTTGGTGCTGACATTGGATAATCTTCTGGTAAAAACAATTCCAATTTGAATAAACCACCTTCGAATGGTGAATCTTCTGGTCCAGTTACAATGACATAAAAATATCTAGCATTTGAATCATCTGGTACAGCACTAATACCTGCAACCGGTTCTTGTAATAAACGCTGTGTTTCTTTGATTATTCGCCTAGGTAAATTCGCCATATTATTTTTCTTGTTTGTAGTTATGTTTCTTTTTCTTTTTCGTTCGATTTCTTTTTGCGTAGAAATATTTTTCAACCCTTGTAAGCTTTCGTTTCGTTGACTGCTTTCCAAGTAATCTTTATTATTTCAAAAATTAAGTCCTTGTTTCCCGAGAAGTTTCTCCGATATTTTTCAATGCACGTTCTTCGGCTATTATTTTTCCAAAAAAAAAAAATAGTTTTGACATCCTATCTCTTTTCTTTCGTTTTGTGTCTGAAGCATCGATTTTCAAGCCGCACTGTCAAATTTAGAGGGGAAAAAATTGAAGTTTTTTAATTTATAATTTTTAGTGCGTTTCGGATTCCAAACCAAATTCTTTTGAATTAAATAATCAAAGTTAATAAATTTCCTATATAAAGTGTTTAATTTCTGGGTGTAATAACAAACAACATCCAAAAATTCGTGGAATTTTCTTTCACAACTAAGTTTGACATATTTTTTATTAAAATGGGCGAATTTTCGTTCTTGCCGTATAAAAAAAAGTTTTTATGGTGTTTATTTACTTATTGGTAATCAAATAGAAATTATGTTAATAAATTAGTAAAAAATTCGTTTTTTTTAATCCAGGCCTCAACGTCAAATCCCACTTTCTTTTTTATTTTGATTTTAACGAAATCTACCAGTGACAGTCATTTTTTGGTTAAAATGGGGGCAATTCTTAAAATTCGTCGAAATTTTTGAAAATTCAGCATTTTCAGTTTTAAATGTTTTTTTTTTTGGTTTTAAAGTTTCCAAAAAATGAGGCTCTACATATGAAATGGCTTTCGGCTATTGGTTTACGCAGGAAAGAAATATATAGGCACATAAATGTTTATAATTATTATTTAATAATTTTATTTTGTATGTTTAAAAAAAACTTGATTTTTATAGCAATCAAACGCAAACATTTTTTTGCAATTCGGATGTTAAGAGCCGTCCAAATCTTATTTGCGCACAGTTTTTTGCTCAGTTTTGCATGCGCAAATCAGATTTGCGCATGCAAAACTGAGTAAAAAACTGTGCGTTTGGACGGCTCTTTACAGAATGCATGAGCTTTTAGCCCATTTACAATCTTGCCCCTGCAAATTCATAATTTTAACGCCACCACTACGCCGCACATATAAGCAATAAAAATGCAAGTGTTTTCCAAAATTGCTTCAATTTCCCCTGCGAAAGGCCCGTCCATATTTTCCCTAATCTTACCCCTGAATCAGATTGAATCAGCAACAGCAACAGCAAAAGCAACAGCAAAAGTCGTGAATGCTGCTTTTTGAAACACATTAAACGACAGCAACAGCAACAGCAAAATTTTTGGGGAAGTCTTTTATCAGACTTATTTTTGCCATATTGAAACGAAATGTATATAATTGCGAGAAATTTTTCCCAATATTATTTCCATTTCAAATATTTTTATTTCCTTAATATTTTTTTTGGAAGAGAATTAATTTGAGGCCTTTCAACAGCAATAAAATGTATACAATTAGTATATCATCATTTAAAAATAAATTTGGTTTAAAATTTCTATTGTTTTAGGACAAAAATATTACAAATATTATTAATGATATATTTTTATTGAGGTAGTTTTTAGAAAAAGCCTTTATTCCATTACCAAATTGCATATTTCTAAGAAATTTTTTATATCGCGTTGGTTTCTACTAATTACAATTCCGGGAAGAATTAACATTTTAAAAACTTCGAAAACTCGCGTAAAAAATAGCGTAAGGGATTGGTTCTACATTTGAAAATATACTAAAATAATGTCATTAAAATACACGAATTTATCGTTTTTAGGTAAATTGCCTTCTATTTAAATAATTTCTAATTAAATTAAAACAAAATGCAATAAAAAATTATAATTTAATAAAGAAATTATATTTTATTCATCAAACAAAAACAAAAAACGAAAAAAATTCAAAAAACGATAATTCATATTTTCAAGGTTCATGCATGATCATGTTGTTAACTTGCAACAGCAACAGCAAAATTAGAAATAGAAATGAAGTTGCTGTTGCTGTTGCTGTCGGTAATCTAATTCAACCCATTTAAATGCATGGTTTCTAAAATTTTTGCTGTTGCTGTTGCTGTTGCTGCTTCAATCTAATCCAGCCTTTAGAGTCCGCCTTTTTAAAATCGGTACTTTAATTTAATCACGTCAAAGAATGAGGAATTAAAGTCAAGTGACAGTCAATTCAATGTTTGATCAAAGTTTTAAACATTATAAAAGAAAATTATTTCCACCAGACCTAGAAAAGGTCTTAAGTTTCGATGACTCAGAAGTAAGAATAAATTTGTATGTTGTTTAGTGAATGTTAATATATATTCTTTTATTTAGAATTGGTTAAGTTATGAAGTGAAATGTGCAATAGGTACACAAGTGCCTCTGGGAGTAATGCCAGTACATGATTGGAAATGCTTCCACTTAAGAAACTATCCAGGATTGATTGTAATCCAAAATCCGTTTACAGCAATGGGTCATCGATATTGGATATCGCGATGTTTAAAAGATTACCCACGAAAACCGAATATTGTCAATTTGAATAAAGATCATTTTGATCAAGTTGTAATAGAAGATTGGTGGAGTTCTTTACAAACGTGTAGAGAAGAACAATTAAAGAAAAAATTAAAGAAATCTATGAGATGGACAACTTTAGGATACCATCACAACTGGAATACAAAAGTTTACAGTGAAACTATGAAGAATGACTTCCCGAAAGATCTTTTTGGATTAACTGAGTTTTTTGCGAATATATTAAATTATAAAAACTATTCTCCAGAAGCAGCAATTGTTAATTATTATCCATTTGGTACAACTTTGGCAGGTCATACAGATAAATCAGAATCTGATTTAGATTCTCCTTTATTTTCATTTAGGTAAGAAACTTCTTTTCAATAAGAATAATTGGAAAAATTACATTTTACAAATTATAGTTTTGGACAAACAGCTATTTTTCTTTTAGGTGGTCATACGAAAGAGACTAAACCAATGGCATTTTTAATTAAAAGTGGAGATGTTATAATGATGTCTAAATATAGTCGTCTTTGTTATCATGCAGTACCTAAAATTCTTAGATCGGATGATGAACCATGGAATTATAATATTCGTGATGAAAAATATATGCCGCATTATCCGAATTCTACTTTGGATACATTTAATCACGAATCAGAAAAAAACAAAACAAAAAATCTTGATTCATGCGTAGATGAATTATTTAATATCGACATCAACTTATGGGCAAAGTGTAGGATACAAGATTTCTGGACAGATTTTAATAGTTATATTAAAAACTGTCGCATAAATATTAACGTGCGCCAAGTATTAAAAGAGGGTCAAACCTCTCTTTAATATAAATAAACTATAAATTGTATATTTTTTGTTACAAAATATAATCACATTATTAAATTATTGTTTTTTTTTTTTGCTATTGTTTGCGGTGACCAGGGGCCGGATTCCGCAACTGTGAAAAATTCTAGTGTAGACCAAGGCTATCCAACCCGCGGCCCTCATGCGGTTTAAGCCAAGTATCAATGCGGCCCGAAAATATTTGAAGTTACTGAAGCATATCCATTTTTCTGAGGAATGATTTGTGTGTTGTGTGCACTCTCGTGCTAAAGCTGCCAAGAGACAAACAACGGAAATAGGAGCAGAACAGAAAGCTCTTTCGTTCTGTAGTAAATTCTGTTTCTGTTTGCGTTGCTCGCTCAGCTACACTGTTCGGTTGTTTGTCACTTGTTTTTATAATGAAAACATATAGTAACTAAAAATCGACCTATAGCCGATGTTTTGATGCCCTATGGTAGAAATAGGACGGAAAAACAGTCAAAAGTAACCGGTTTTTTCTTCATAACTTCGTTTCCTCTTTTCAAAATTTCATCAAAAAAACTTTATGGACAGATTTATTTTCTCTTAGGATTATTCCTTTCTCCACTATCCTTAGGTCGATTTTGCTGAAATTTAAAATGGTATTGTCTATTTACGTATTTAAACAAAATCGATTCATAAACTTTTCAGTTAAATCCGAAAAACTATGAAAAAAACGATAAAACTTTCTGATCACCCTGGTTTTTGCTTAATAGCTTCCCTCCCCTTCGATAGATTTTGCTGAAATTCGATACCAAACACAGTTAAGGAATATCCCACTAACATTCTAAATTTCAACAAAATCGGATAACGCGTTTTTGAGTTATCTTGTCCACCGATGGACGGACGGACGGACATGCATAAATCGATATAGCTTTTGATTCCCTACACAACCATACCCTTGAAGTTTTTCTACGATGATTATTTCTATGCGTTACACACTTAGGGACAAAACTAATATACCCTCTGGTAGTACCTACCATAGGGCATAAATATAATATATATGTTAAAGTGGGTGATCAAAATTTCTTATACTCAAGTTCAAAACATTAGTTAAAATTTTTCCTGAAAACTTTATTCTAGATTAAGTATTCAATAAAAAGTTGGGTTTTTGATAGTCTTATTAAAATAAAATAGCAAAAATAGACAGTATTTTCAGCACATTTGGTTGCCACTGTATGGAATATGTTAAATTAGATAAAAACAAAATATCAAACGAAAATTTTTAGTTTTCCATGTACACTGTTGCATTGAAAAGTTGTAGAAAAAATCATGAACAAAATCTGTTAACCAACGAGAAATTTGGCAACAAACTATTGAATAGGAACGAAGCGCATAACATGATAATATATCACGTGGCGTAAGTCAAATTTTAGACGACCACAACATTCCTCCTTCGAAGATGAATTTAAACTGACCGTGAATATCAAACATTTTGAATGGCATAGAAAAAGCTGTCGGTTAGAGAAAAAAGCTTTGTAGTCTCTTTAGAGTAAATTTGTCGGTTAGTAGAAATTTTTTCGTCCACACTTTTGACTATTGAGTTTGTTCATCTGGTTATCTGTGATAGTAGTGTACATTTTTGTATTTAACGCGATTTCGCAATCAAAATGTACAGTCAAGTGCTGAATGAGAAATTTTTAGGTGCTGAATTTATTTGACATGTTCGATGTTTATTGAAAATTTTTTACAAATTTTTAATAATTGTATAAAAATATTTAAAATAATTTTAATAAAGACATTTAAATCACATATATTAAATCATTTAATAATTTTTATATTTAAATTTAAATATTTTTATATTTAAAATTTACATATACCTATACCAGCGATGGCTTTTTAAATGACAGACACTGACCCAAGCACGCTTTTTAAATGACAGACACTGACCCAAGCACGCTTTTTAAATGACAGACACTGACCCAAGCACGCTTTTTAAATGACCCACCCGTTGATTTTTATAAACTTATTTTTTATATCATAAATAGTATTTCATAATATATGTGATTTTCTTTATTTCTTTATTTTTGCTTTTCACTTGCAAAAGTAAAAGTTGTAAAACAAAAAGGAAACGTAAACTTTTTAGAGGATTGTAAAAGTGAGAACTAAAAAAGTGGTTTTGAACCATTCTTCGCTCCCCCTTTCCAAGTGACGCCACTAACCCACGAGTTAGTATTAAAAAAAAATGAACAAAATTTCGCCCACTTCTCAAAAAGGTTTGCCAGCGCTGACCTATACAATACTTATCATTTGCCTCCATATAATTAATTCAGTTTTAACAGAATTTTTGAAACTCACAAACTGAACACGGATTTTTGTGTACACTTAAAAACTCAATTGCGGAATCCGGCCCCAGATATACTCTTTTTAAGAGTATTTATACCCTTTGGAAGCATCGAAATTGTATAGTCTTTCTCCTAAATTTTTTTGGTTTGGAATCAATTATTTATTTAAAATTTGGCTACATTGGAATGGCCAACATGTCGATTGCGATCGACCGGTTGACCATGAAGTAATTTTTGGTCGATCAAATAAAATTTAATCTATGTATTTGTGGTTATTTTCCAATCAATTAATCTTAATATATAAAATACAAGAGGGATACTCTGTCTCCGCCTCTGTGCCATTATAAAACTCGAAATCGCTCAACCGATTTCAACCAAACTTGGTATATGCGTATATATGCGGTACTTTTTGGAAGAATTGATCAAGTCGTTTTGGAATTACTCAAAAACCCAAATTTATAAATCAGAAAATTCCATTTTCATTTAATTTTTATTTGCCACTGACAAACTTTGTCAGTAGACATAGGCAAGTGTATTAGACTTCGGTGATAATACTATCATACAAAACCTAACAAAAAAACTGACAGTGTGATAACGTAGATCAGGGGTCGGCAACCTGTTTGTCCTTAAGGGCGCAATACTAAATTTGAAAATCACCGAGGGCGCATATTTTACAGATAATCAACAGGTATAAATAGGCATTAAAAAAACAGATTTTTTATAACTTTATTTTGTTGGTGTCGTACATAATGATACATATAATTCAGTGTGAAACTTGGGTGTCCATATTTTCAGCTAATTTCTTATAATTGGGGATATATTTAGAGTTCGCGGTCCTTAAACAATTATCTAAATGTGAGTCATTAAGCTTTGTTCGGTATTTTGATTTCAAATATTTCATATTTGAGAACAAAGACTCGCAATTGTATGTTGTTGCACAATATGAATAAATTTTTAGCGCACATTTCCTTAAAATAGGATACTTAATTTCATCGACTAAGTTCCAAAACATTTTATCATTACTATGCGCTTTTAAAATAATATCACTTTGCAAGTTTATTATTTCTAATTCTAGGTCTTCGATATTATGAAGCTCGAAATACACTGAAACTTTTTCAAGGACATCATCTTCAGTAACATTGAATGGATTTATGAAAAATCTTAGAACGGGTTCTAATGCTGCAAAATCTTCAAATCTAGAAGAAAACTCTTCTATTAGCTTATCTATAATTTCTAAATATGATGTAGCAGTAAAATTTTCATTATTCAAATTTAAACTCTCAACAGTATATTTTATATTTGGGAAATGTGATAATGATTTTTTCAATAGATGGGATTTCAACAACACTAACTTGCATTTGAATGCATTTACTGCACTAATCATGTCAGCGATATGCTGATTTTTCCCTTGTATTTTTAAATTTAATTCATTCAACTTTGCCGTTATATCTGTCAGAAATCCGAAGTCGATTAGCCAATCCTTATTTTCTAATTGCTCGAAAAATTCGCCTCTTGATGCAATAAATTCCTTTATTTGTGGCAAAAGCATGATAAACCGCTCAAGTATTTTACCTCTGCTCAGCCACCTCACTTCAGTATGTAAAAGAAGATCTGTGAACTGAACGTCCTCATCTTCTAAAAGTAATTTAAACAATCTGTGTTGCATAGCTCCCGATCTTATGGAATTAATAATTTTTGTTACTATCGTAAATACGTGTTGAAAACCGATTGTTTTTTAATTTAAAAATGTTTTAAATTATTTTTTAAAATAAAATATAATCTTGATTGGTCAATTTAGGGGTTAAAAAATAAATATTTGAAAATGCGTCCGTTAATGCCCCATTAACCCAACTGACTACTTGCTGTATATCGCCGTTTGACAAGAGTAAGTAAATCGCTCTGGCTATCATACTGTTACATTAGTTTAGCGAGGGCGCATTAAAAATCGATCGAGGGCGCCGCGTTGCCTACCCCTGACGTAGATTAAGCATTTTACAAAACACATAACGGACAGCTGGTGGCTCTGTAGCCAATTTCTTATTTTCCTCATGACTTGGATTTTTGGGCTTTTTTAACTAGTATTATTAATAAAATATCACGTTGGTTTAATAGATTTTAGTAGGTAGATCGATATATATATATATATATATATATATTGCACTATATTTTACTTATGCACAGAACGAAAAGGAATTAATTAGAATATTTGATGGTTCTCGCAATCATCAAATATTCTATAAAATAAGAAAAGAAAAACACGAGAACATTCTAAAACATACACTGAGCACTTCGACGTTTCTTTCAAAAAACTTTCTTGACGTTTATCAAAACACGTTCTCATGAACATTCTAGTTGAACTCAAGAGGTATATAAGGAAGGAACATCGTTGAAACGGGAACAGTTGAAGTCAAACTTCCTCAGAGATTGAATCAAAAAAAGAGATTTGAAACGCGATTATTTGTGGCTGGTTTACAAAGGGATTGTAAAAGTAATTTGATTAAAAAGTGGTTAATAATGTTTTCCATTGTGAATAAACTGTGATAAATAATTTTGAAATAATTAATAATTGATAGACAAATATTTTTAAGACTAATTGTTAACGCAGAAATAATTATAAATAAAGTTTATACACTAAATTCACATAAATAAAAAGTGTTATCATTTTCATAACATCGAACCAAAGGGGTAACACGCAACATTGGTGTCAGATGTGGGGTTATTTAATGTGAATCAGTGTGGAAAGACAATTGAAATTAGACTAGAAACTTCTGCGGGAAAAATTTTGAAGAAATTCGTTATTGTATAAGAAGTTTCAGTGAGTGTATACTAATTTCAACAGTGCGAGAAATTTCAGGGGCGTACAAGAAATTTTTGTGTACTTTTGTGTATGCTGTATAAACATTTCGATTGTGCGAAATTTGAGATTATATGTTAAAATTATGTCATTTTGAAATAATTAATAATTGATAGACAAATATTTTTAACACTAATTGTTAACGCAGAAATAATTATAAATACAGTTTAACACTAAATTCACATAAATAAAAAGTGTTATCATTTTCATAACATCGAACCAAAGGGGTAGCACGCAACAATATAATGAAGTTGGCCACCTATACCATTGGTGGCCAACTTCATTATGATTTGATTTTGAAACAATCATCAAAATGATCCATTTTTTAAACAATTGATGAAAAATGAATTGTTTGAACGCAAAAAATCGTGATCCAAGCTGGGTGAGCCAGCCCAAATCATTCAAAAGCTTGATTGGAATATGTTACCACATCCACCGTTTAGACCTAGCGTGGCACCATCGGACTATAATTTTAATGTCAGTCTCTGCAGAACTTCTTTAATAGTGAAAATTTTAGTTCTAACGAAACCTGTCAAAATGAATTCACCCAACATTTCTACAATGAATAATGATTGTGCTATGAAAAGGGCAAAAAGTCGTGGACCAAAATGGACAATAAATTCCAGATTGAAATTTTTATTTTAATGAAAAAACCCGAATGCGGTTTTCGGTCAAATAGTTCTTGAAAATTCATAAAACTCAGAAACTTATCAAAAAAGTTTTATAAAAGTTTCGACCCCTGCCAAAAAATATTTTTATTAAAAACCGTGAAAGCTAGATGCATTTTATTATAATTATAAAAAAAATTCATTTCTTTTTAGAAATATAAAACAGATTCAATATTTTTATTTCAGTTTGCAGGTGGCCCCTGAAGAATCCACTTCTAAAAGTTGAGAACTAGTGTACAGTTGTCTTCTGAGTCACATTTAAAAGCTGTAAGCTGGTTTTTCAGTTGGCCTATGAAGGAAAAGCTACAAACTCAAAACAGTGAAAACAAAAACATATATATATATAGTAAAATGGCGAATTAAAGCATTGCTTTGCCCAAGGAAATATCTAGCCCTTTTTCAACATAACTGCATAACTGTAAATTGGCTTTAATTTAAAAAAAAATAAAAATATTTTTATTTTTAATTTCTATTTAAGAAAAATTTTTTTGGAGGTTTTTGCCAGCCACACAGAACTATCGTCAGGATAATGTTGATAAATTTCATTAACCATTGTTGTTTTTTGTATATTTTCTTCAATTACAGAAAGAACCATCAAGTTGTCGAATACAAGCTGCAACACTTTGTTATTACAATATTTTTCGAATTACATAATGCAACAGCATCAAATACCATGGGATTATATGGTTAATAATTTTGATTTTTGATTATGTTTTATAAATAAGAAAGAAATTAATTATAGAGAATGAAGTATCCAAATGGGGTATTGAAAACTTCTTATCCCTTATGGAAGTGCAAGTTGCCTAAACCAATTTTAGTGGCCGTTACATCCAGTTCTACGAACAATACACAAGATTTATTAAATTTAGCCGACAAAATATGAGAGATCTATCAGACAAGTAATATTTCCGAGATCCATTCCAACGCTATAAACCTCAATTCAAACGAAACTTCCACCACGTCCCAAGTAAAATTATTAGTAGACACAGTGACTCAGCAACAACAAACGATTTCACATCTTACGGTTTTGATGGTTCAACAAAAATCCCGAATTGAAGCACTCATGAGATCAAATCAAAATCGTAGTGAAATTCCTAGAAAGTTTGAAAATTTCAATCCACCACAAGCAACAACTTGCTTTTATCATACCTATTTCGGCGATAATGGAAGAAAATGTTCAGGCGATTGGTGCACACAGTTTCAAAATTTTAAGGCTCGATATAATTTAAATTAGAGATTCCTATCATAGATGCGACGTATAATAGGAACTCAACAACTCGTCGCCTATTTAATTTCGATAACGTCACTAAATTACATTTTCTTCTAGATACAGGAGCAGATGTTTCTATAGTCCCAAAATCTCTGTTCGCGTCAAACATTGAAGATAAAGATACATTTTTATCCGCAGTTAACGGTTCAACAATTCCAACGTTCGGAAAGAAAATGTTGAAGATTAATTTAGGTTTAAAAAGAGACTTTCCTTTTAACTTTACCATAGCTGATATCAACAGGCCAATTATAGTCGCTGACTTTCTTTATCTCTTCGGGTTGTTGGTAGACCTCAGGAACAAAAGACTCATAGACACAACAACATCATTAAATGTTGACGCCTACACCTGGAACAATATCACACACACTCACAAACTTGTTACAACAGAAAACAAGTACCAGAAACTGCTGCAAGACTACCCAGCTTTAACAACGGAATCCAATTATTTTACTCCAATTAAACACAACGTCGAACATCAAATTTTGACCGAAAGCCATTTGCCTTTCTCACGTCCGCGCCGATTAGATCCAATTAAACATCGCATTGCCAGATGCAAATTCGAACACATGGTGCAATACAATTGGGAATTTGCAATCCTTCATCTTCATCTACATCCTCGCCATTGCACATGGTCCCCAAAAGGGAATCAAACGATTGGCGACCTTGCGGGGATTACAGGCAACTAAACAACATCACAATTCCCGACAGATATTTTCCCCCACATCCAAAATTTTAACATGTTCCTTCACAATTATTTAGTAAATTAGATTTAGTCAGAGCATATCATCAAATTCCCATTTCCAAAGAAGACGTTTTTAAAACAGCTATAACAACTCCTTTCGGACTTCTTGAATTCTGCCGAATGTCTTTTGGTTTACCAAACGCTGCGCAAACTTTCCAAAGATTTATGGATACGGTGGTATGCGGGTTAAATTTCGTTTTTGTCTACGTTGATGACATTTTAATCGCTAGCAAAACCGAGAGTGAACATTTAGATCATTTACGACAACTTTTTGAAAGGTTAATTCTTTATGGGATTAACGTTAATCCTTCTAAGTGCGAATTTGGCGTCACGGAATTGAAATTTCTTTCGCACACTATTACAAAGAAAGGAATTTCACCTTCCGAGGATAGAATTGCAATTATTAAGGAATTTCCACAAACCACAACACTCAAAAGTTTGCAACGATTCATTGGAATGGTAACTTATTACCACAGATTTGTTCCAAATTTAGCGAGATATTTAGCGACCTTACATGATATCAAGGCAGAATTATGCAAATCAAAAGAGAAGAAAATTTTCGAATGGTCTAGTCATCATGAGAAATCCTTCAGTTTCAATAAAGATCAGTTGGGGCAAGTCACTTTATTAACTCACCCCAATAAAACCGCAAGCATTACTCTCACGGTGGACGCATCAAATACAGCAATCGGCGCAACATTGGAGCAGTTGGAGCAGGATATTCCTAGGCCTTTGGCACACTTTTCCCGGAAACTTTCTCCAACAGAAATAAATTACTCAACTTTTGATAGTGAATTGTTAGCAATTTATACATCCATTAAGCACTTTAGATACTTTTTGGAAAGAAGACAATGCACTATATACAGTGATTACAAACCTTTAACTACGGTGATTGTCTCAAAGACCGAAAAAAGTCCACGCCAGACACGTCACTTAGATTACATAGCCCAATTTACATCACACATTCAACATGTTAGTGGAAAATGCAATACCGTTGCAGATACATTATCTCGTATTTATGAGAAAGAAATCTCAGCAGGTACACAAAATTTTAATATTCAAGCTTTATACGATAAACAGAAGGTAGATAAATAATTGCAAGCGCTTATTATTGCCCAAAAGTCTGGTGCAAAATATATATTGCGCGAAATTTCCACCCCAAATACAGAAATAAAACTATGGTGTGAAGTTTCAAAAAAGGTACAAAGACCTTATGCACCCAAAAATTCGAGATTTACGATTTTTAATGTATTGCATAAAATTTCGCATCCAGGTTTTCGCGCGACGAGTAAATACTTTTGGCCCAAAATGAATACAGATCAGTGGCGGCTCGTCACTATTTGCGGAAGTGGGGCTAATTCAATATTTGCCTAAAAAAGGTCATTCCATATTCAAATATTGTAAACAAAATTATGGAAGTTTCTACTTCATCCTAGAGGTATTGCAATTGAAGTGGTCACCGAGTTTTATCTGATTGGTTTCCCAAAAGTCTATAATGATAGTTTAAGGTACATGTAACATACATACATACGTTAACGAATGTTCGCAATCGATTACAAAATATTTATGTAGGTAACCAATATAATTAATATAAACGAAATTGCTTTACAAATTTTCCAATTAAATCCGAAAAACCATATAAAAAAACGACAAACTTTCTGATTTCACTGGTTTTTGCTTAATAACTTCATTCCCCCTCGGTCAATTTTGCTGAAATGCAATACCAAACCCAGTTAAGGATTAACTAAATAACATTCTAAATTTCAAAGAAACCGGATAACGCATTTTTCAATTATCTTGTACACGGACTGGAGGGCGGACATGCGTAAATCGATATAACTTTTGATTCTCTACACAACCATACCCTTGAAACCTTTCTACGATGATTATTCCGATGTGTTACACTATAGGGGATAAATATCCAAAAAGTTATAATATTTCAAAATTTTTCTGTATAACTTTTTCAAATTTACTCTAAATCACAGCCTGGCTGGTCCCTGAAGACATAAATTTATTCTGAAAATTTTATTCTAATCGGTAAATTCGTTTTAAAGGTACATCAAAAACCTTTATGAACATTTTTTTCCTACGATTATATCTTTCTCCACAATCCTAGATGGATTTTACTGAAATTTTCTGTTGCAATGCAATACCAAATCGAGGAATAAGAAACTTACATTGATATTTTAATTTTCAGAGGAATAAAAAAATTTATTAATTATTGAGCTTCCAAATAATTTTAGTAAATAATTTAAAATACTTTTAATAAATAATTGAAAATTTCAAAATCTTAATTCTATATGAAAATTTTGTGCAAAAAATTTTAATTAAGTTCATTAAAATTTATCAAATAATTAACATTTGTTTATACCTATGCTTTCATTATAAAGTAAGGTATCAAAATAAATTACAAATTTTTTATCTAAAGCATTCAAAAATTTAAAAGAATTATAAATTTCGTTCAAAAATGGCAAAATCTCGGTTCTTAGTTTTGATAATGGTGTTTGAAATATTATCATATCATCTGTGTAAAAATTGATAGTTAGATTTCCAACATATGCATTAAATTGGTAAAAACTTGAACTGAATACTTTCTTACGCGAACAATACTTCCACTAATCATCTCTTTGGGGCTGATTTAAATTAGCCCAAAATGTATGAAATTTTAATATACAAAAACGAGAAAAAGAAAAAAATGTGTAGTGTATAATGATTTTGTTGTTGGATTGGGTCTGAATTTGATGTAGCCCCTTTTCCTACGATTTTTTCTTCTGTTTAAGCTCATAGAAATATTCGATTCTGTTGGTGTTTTTGTGTTTAAGCCAATGAGATTTTGTGTTTCTTTTCAATGATGTTTTGCTGTTTGTGTTTGCGCTAGCGAGATTTTTTTTTCGGTTTTTTTTAAATAAGAAAATAAAGCAAAGGTTTTCATTTAATTTATTTTTGTATTTAAGTTAATATAATATATATATATATACAATATATTGCTTTTCGTTTATGTTTGAATTTTCTAATATTGTATATTTTTAAAATAAATTTTAACTGAAAACTTTTAGTTGTTCGGTAGATTTGCTAGGTGGGACTTAGCCCCATTAGCCCCTAAGGTAGAGCCGCGCCTGTACTTTAGAGATAAGTTTTCAAGTTTAATCTTTCAAAAATATGAAAACTCATAGTGATAACATTTGAATGGTTTCTTTTCCGGTATGTTTCCTCATAGTAGTTTTAAGATGACTCAATTTTGAGAAAATTAAATATCGCAAATATCCGCTTTTGTAGGATCTATATGTATGTCTCATCATATGCTGTTCGAGATCGCCACGCTGTGCAAATTAACGACCATAATTGTAGGCATTTAAATGGTTTTTCACCGGTGTGTGTCTGCATACGCATTTTAAGGTTACAATTTTTTAAAAATGAACGATCACAAATATTGCATTTGAATAGTTGCTATTCAGTATGTATCTTCAAATGTCTTTGAAGATGCATACGTTGGACAAATGAACTATCGCAACTCTGGCATTTAAATGGTTTTTCACCAGTATGCGTCCTCATATGGCTTTGAAGACCACTCGTCTGCGCAAATGAGCTATTGCAATTGTCACATTTAAATGGTTTCTCCCCAGTATGTGTTCTCATATGTACTCGAAGCTCAGCATTTCGTATAAATGAACGACCGCAAGTATTGCATTTGAATGGTCTCTCACCAGTATGCGTCCTCATATGGATTTGAAGAGCACCCCTTTGTGCAAATGAACTATTGCAATTGTCACATTTAAATGGTTTCTCCGCAGTATGTGTTCTCATATGTACTTGAAGCTCACCATTTCGTATAAATGAACGACCGCAAGTATTGCATTTGAATGGTTTCTCGCCAGTATGTGTTCTCATATGGTTTTGAAGATTACTACTTTGTGTAAATGAACTATTGCAATTGTCACATTTAAATGGTTTCTCCGCAGTATGTGTTCTCATATGTACTTGAAGCTCACCATTTCGTATAAATGAACGACCGCAAGTATTGCATTTGAATGGTCTCTCACCAGTATGCGTCCTCATATGCCTATGAAGACTTTGACTTATTGCAAATGAACGACCACAATGGTCACAATTAAATGGTTTCTCTCCCATATGTATTCTCATATGCCTTCGCAGATCAGCACTTCGTCCAAATGAACTATCACAACTCGGACATTTAAATGGTTTCTCCCCAGTATGGGTCCTTATATGCCTATGAAGACTTTGACTTACTGCAAATGAACGACCACAATGGTCGCAATTAAATGGTTTCTCCCCCGTATGTATTTTCATATGCCTTCGCAGATCAGCACTTCGTCCAAATGAACTATCGCAACTCGGACATTTAAATGGTTTCTCCCCAGTATGTATTCTGATATGAGCTTGAAGATCCCAATTTCGTATAAATGAACGATCGCAAGTATTACATTTGAATGGTCTCTCGCCAGTATGCGCCCTCATATGTGCTTGAAGAACACTGCTTTTCGTAAATGAGCTACTGCAATTGTCGCATTTAAATGGTCTCTCACCAGTATGCGTCCTCATATGGATTTGAAGACCACCCCTTTGTGCAAATGAACTATTGCAATTGTCACATTTAAATGGTTTCTCCCCAGTATGTGCTATCATATGTAATTGAAGATCCCTATTTCGTATAAATGAACGATCGCAAGTATTGCATTTGAATGGTCTCTCACCAGTATGAATCCGAAGATGGATATTTCGTCTCTGTTTCGTAGCAAATACTTTATTACATTGTGTACATTGGAAACCCGTAATTTCATCCGTCATCTTTTGATCATCTTCATGATTTTGGGCGTGCAATGTTAAGTCGTCGGTACTAAGAAATCGTTCTTCACACACCACGCAACTATGCCAAGTCAAATTTAATCGATCCTCTTGAGTCACATTACTTTTGTGCAAATATTTACAAATTTTTTCAGTTTCCAATTCATCTTCAATAATTAGTTCGGGTTCTTGTTTAATTGAAATTTCTGTTAAGATAAATTCTGATGTTTCGTTTTCTTCAATGCAATTCGGATCAAATAACTCGGATTTTATTTCTGACATTTCCGCCATTTTCTGATGACTTTTACTATAATACAGAATTTTAATTTAAATTGCTTTTATGATTTCGAAAAGCTACTTACCAAAGTAATAATAACGAAATTCAGGACTATTTCCAGGAATGTGGAGTTTGCAAGGAAGGCTGTCACATATACTATAAAATAGTAATAAAAAATGAAAATGGCTTTAAGTTTTTGAGTTGTTTAAAATGAAGCACGTCTTTTCTTATTGACTCAAAATCTAATTCTAACTTTGTTCTAACTAATACTATTACAAAAAATGGTTATGCATTGAAGGGATGAATACAAGAAATGTGGTGAAATAGTTGCATTATTAAATTCAATAGGTAGATGTCGCTACGATCACTTTATGTTGTACGTTTGATGCTTTTTAATAATGTTGAACAAAACATTTTTTTAATTATTTATTGGCTTCGAAACTCGATCTACGTCGACAGATCCTTTATTTAACTTAAAAACACAAATTACCGAAACGTTTTTAACAATTGAAACTCGTTATAGACCGAAATGAAACGAAGCACCAAAAAAATAGTACTTCATGTTAATCAGTTGATTTTTTATCCATTTATATAACTCTGTACGAACAGCTGTCATAATTGAATCTACTGTCAAGAAAAAGAAAAATTGTTTGTAAACAATTTAATTTTAATTTAAATTAATTTGTTTTTCTTTAACATATAAAAGAAAAATGGATAAGAAAGAAGAAATTGATGATTCTGGAAATAAGAAATACGTTCATAACGGAAGTCATAAGTTGAATTTGTATAATAAACGAATTATATTGAAGTATTTTATCGAGAACGGATGTGATTCGAATGTTTGCAAATATCTTGAAGAAAAGTTCCGTAAAATTGCTCCGGGAGAAATTAAAAGTAAGTTTTTGGTTTCATATTTCCAACAATCTTCAATTGAACATTAATGTTTTTGTAGAATTTGTTGATTCCTGTGCTAAATCCAGTCAAGAGCATGCCGGCGACGATTGTGATTCAAATGTTTTTCATTCATTAAATCAGTGGGCAGCAAATTTTAAGGCTTGCTCCAGGAGCAAGAAAGACTCATATCTGTTTTCCAAAGTGAAAAAAATACATGTCTTTCTGGAGATGGAACCTTTTCGAAATTGATTCAAGACATCTAGCTTATGGGAACTATTTCAAAGTCAATTTTAATTTATCATTTGGGAGACCACAAATTGACGTGTGCTCAAAATGCCAAAAAATTAACTAATAGTCAAGAAATTAAAAAATTCATATTATGCCATTTTATTACCAAAACCACCTGAGTTCTTCAATCAATTTCGAAAACGGCTCATCTCGGGAAACTAACAGCTGTTTTTTCGGAACTCTTATAGTAACCACAACCATTTCAGTGTGTTATGACGCAGTCCAATGGTTAGCACTTTCAAAAAAAATTCCACTCTTAAATTCCATACAGTTTGGCAGAAATTCAGTTGTTTGTGTCTTCTGAACAATTTGAAAAAACCGACATGAACCGTAGGTAACCAGAGGGTATATTAGCTTGGTGACTAAAGTACGGTCCAAACGCTCAGTCTTTTTGCACAGTCGTAGTTTGCGCAGTTTTTCTGTGGGAAAGCTTGCGCAAATTTTGTGTCCACACGATACCGTCTTTTCCATATTTTTACACAGTTTTCTTTGGAACTTCTTAATGTCAAGATATTGTGCTTAGAACTTTTAATAATGAATAGTTTAAGCTTAACTCCTCTAAAAAGTCTCTTGAAGACATTTTCGTGCCTTTCGCCTTTCGCAATTGCATGAAAACTGTGTAAAATAATGAGTTTTTGTCCACACGCTACGATTTGCATGCACGTACCACAGTTATTTTTCAGACACGATCTGAAATCGCACAAGCCGCACTTTTGCCTGCGCAAACGAATAGTGACTTGTCCAGACGCTCAGTTTTGCATGCGCAGGCAAAACTAAGTAAAAAACTGTGCGTTTGGACGCCTCTTAACACATCGAAATAACCAGAAAGTTTTGTCGTTTTTTATATTGTTTTTCGGATTTAATTCGAAAATTTGTGAAGTATTTTTGTTTAAATTAATTATATTGGTTAACTACGTAAATAGACGACACGATGTTAAATTTCAGTAAATTCGGTCCAAGGATAGTGGCGAAAGAAATAATCTTATGAGAAAATTAGCCTGTTCATAAAGTTTTCTTGATGTATAGAGTTTCTCTTTTCGAATCTTACGTATTCGGATTCATCGAATTTTTCCTATATATTCGGATTCGGGGTTCGTTGTTAATTTACCGAATCCACGAATATTTTAAGTGAATCCACTTTCATCTATATTTTGAGATAATAATAAATAAAATAGTCAGATGCCTCTAGTTTCAATGAAGAGAAAAGGTTTCATTACATTTCTTTTTGTTCTTTTTGATAATTCTGTCATTTTCAATTTGTTTGTAGGATGTAGTGTAGCTGAATGAAAAAAAACTATACATTTCTTTTGGTAAGAATATATAAATTTATATATAATTTTAAAATGGTTTAAAAAGTTCAAAATATTTATAGGAAAACAGAAGGTCCAAAAAATAAAAACACTCACAAGTTTGGGATTACTTTATGCCACAGCCCAGTTCCACCAGCAACAAAATTCTCAAAGGCAACGTGCAATGAATGCAAGAGTAATATTTCCAACAATGATGGATCCACTATTGCAATGACAAAACACTCAAATGTCGTTCATCATATAAATTTAATCAAATGATCTTCTGCTGGAACAAATGCAATTGCAAATGACAATGACGTCACTGTACGTCGCAAAAGTATATGGGAGAGGTTGTGGCGAAACTAGCTGCATTTGATGGGATATCTGCAAGAACCATCACAAATTCTGAATTCATCCGAGAATCTATTTTTTCTAAATGTGGAAAAGCACTTCCAAAAAACGAGTCACATGTTATGAAATTTAACTTGGTGATATTGATACATACAGGGAATGATGATATGATGATATGTATGATTTTGACGTAATTTTATAAACTGAACGAATCCGAAGGATTCGTCAATCTTCAGAACGAAGGATTCGGATTCGTTAAATCCGAAAATACCGAATAATGAGAAATCCTATTGATGTACTTTAAAAACTAATACACCGATTTGTACAAAATTCATCAGATTAGATGTATGCTATTAGGGTCTAGCTAGGTTACCTACGAATTAAAAGAAATTTCGAAAAAAGCAAACAAAGTTATGAAGAAAAAACCTTGAGGTATTGTTAGTTTTGATAGCTTTTTTCTGTCCCATTTTTGCCACATAGGGCATCATAAAATCGTTTATAGGCCTATCTTCAGTTACTTACTACAATGTATATTTTTTCGTCCCATTTCGATTGGCCGATTTTAAGTTACTATGTGTTGATTATTGCTTTCGATAATGTTATGTCGGCTCCATACTTTCGTTGATAAATATTTGTTGAACATTTCGTATTCGTAAACAAATATTTCGTAATCGATTGCAAACATTCGTCATGAATGTTACATGTACCTTAAACTATCATTCTAGACTCTTGGGAAACCAATCAGATAAAACTCGGCCATACCTCTAGCATGAAGTAGAAACTTTCATAAATTTGTTTACAATATTAGAATATGGAATGACCTTTTTTCTAGCCAAATATTAAATCAGCTCCACCTCTGCAGATAGTCACGAGCCGCCACAGCTAGAATGGTTTCTTATTGGTAACGCATGTTCCCATTCTGGATTTCTCTTAGTATTTACGGATGGTAGTTTCATTGATTTATTCTTCAATGTAAATGCAAAATATGAAGCGGATTTATTTCAAGTAAAATTTGCACAAATAAAACTATTTAAATTTTGATTTTTAAAAATTCTTTTTATTAATATTTTGTTCGATTTTAAAATAAAAAAATTAACTTAACTTATAATTCGGAATTCGTTTTCTAACTGTCTTTTCATATGCCTTCGAAGATCAGCAAGTCGTCCAAATGGTCAGTGGCCGCATTTAAATAGTTTTACACCAGTATGAGTCCTCATATGCCTCTGAAGACTTTGATTTACTGCAAATGAACGACCACAATGGTTGCATTTAAATGGCTTCTCCCCAGTATGTATTCTGATATGCTTTCGCAGATTAGCACTTCGTGCAAATGAACTATCGCATCTCGGGCATTCAAATGGTTTCTCACCAGTATGAATTCTCATATGAGCTTGAAGAACACTACTTCGTGCAAATGAACTATCGCAACTCGGGCATTTAAATGGTTTCTCCCCAGTATGTATTCTTATATGTCTTCGCAGAACATTACTATCTGCAAATGAACAATCGCAACTCGGGCATTTAAATGGTTTCTCCCCAGTATGTATTCTTATATGTCTTCGCAGATCAGCATTTCGTGCAAATGAACAATCGCAACTCGGGCATTTAAATGGTTTCTCACCAGTATGAATCCTCATATGGTTCTGAAGACCACTCCTTTGTGCAAATGAACAATCGCAACTCGGGCATTTAAATGGTTTCTCCCCAGTATGTATTCTTATATGTCTTCGCAGATCAGCACTTCGTGCAAATGAACTATCACAACTCGGGCATTTAAATGGTTTCTCACCAGTATGTATTCTTATATGTCTTCGCAGATTAGCACTTCGTGCAAATGAACAATCACAACTCGGGCATTTAAATGGTTTCTCCCCAGTATGTGCTATCATATGTAATTGAAGATCCCTATTTCGTATAAATGAACGATCGCAAGTATTGCATTTGAATGGTCTCTCACCAGTATGAATCCGAAGATGGATATTTCGGCTCGGTTTCGTAGCAAATACCTTATTACATTGTGTACATTGGAAATCCATAATTTTATCCGTCATCTTTTGACGATCTTCATGATTTTGGGCATGCAGTGTTAAGTCGTCGGTGTTTAGGAATCGTTCCTCACACACCACACAACTATGCCAAGTCAAATTTAATCGATCCTCTTGAGTCACATGGTTTTTTTGCAAATATTTACAAATTTTTTCGGTTTCCAATTCATCTTCAATAATTAATTCGGGTTCTTGTTTTATTGAAACTTCTGTTAAGATAAATTCTGGTGATTTGGTTTCTTCCAGGCATTTTGTGACAAATAAATCCGTTTTCATTTCTGCCATCTTTCCCGCAATTTATTGATGATTTTTCCTATAAAACAATATTTTAATTAAAATTGCTTTTAAAATTTCGAAAGGCTATTTACAAAGGTAATAATAATATAGAAATTCAGGGCAATTTCCAGGAATGTGGAGCCTACAAGGAGGCCTGCCAAATATAAAATAAAAACTGTAGACTGAAATTTTTTTTGTTTGAAGTTTTTGAGTTGTTTAAAATAAAGCACGTCTTTTCTTACTAACACAAAATCTAATTCTAACTTTATTTTAATCAAAAAAAATGCTTATCCAATGATACTTTGATTAAAGACAAGTAGATAGGCTAAAACTCGTTTTTACGATATCTGTGTACGATGCATTTGGCTGAGAACGAACTGTCAATTTTGGAGGGAAAAAAATTACTTTCTTAAATTTTTAATTTTGAGTGCATCTCGAATTCCAAAATGAAGTGTTTAGTTTCTGGGTGTACCATCAAATATATCGAAAACTGCCTGGAATTTCCTTTCGCATGTAAATTTGATACATATCTTATTAAAATGGTCGAATTTTCATTATTGCTGTATAAAGAAAGATTTTTGTAGTTTTATTTAATTGTAATTAATCGAACAGAAATTAAATTAATTCATAATTTAGAAAAAAAATTGTTTTTTTTTGGAAGCAAGTTTAATAACACTTCAGATATATCCTTAAAGCAAGCATCACATATTATCTTTAAAAAGACAACGATTAAACGAAGCATCGAATGCAGGTGATATTATCATCATTAGTGTTGGGGAAGGTGGCAAAGGAAGCTAATAATTCTATAAGAGCTTTTTCGGCTTGTACTTGCTGAGGAAAAAGTCAAAAACTTGTACATTCGAGTTTACCTTTCATTTTTAAATCCATTTATTTCAATTGTCTAATATAATCTCTTAGTTCTAATGGTAAAATCAATCTTTGTTTTTAAATAAATCTACCTTAACGTCTAATCTAAAACTAACGTAACTACGGCAATATATGTTTATAAATAAAATTTAGTGACCTAAAAAAAAACTATTCTAATGAAGGAAATTTATTTGAAAAATTTTAAAAGCAAAAAACAACTTAAGAGCTAAGATTACTTAGCCTTGAAGCGAGTTACACGCCTCGCGGTAATCATTACGATATTTGGATAACAGGAACCAAGGACCAGAAAAGAACTTTAAACAATACTATTAATTAACCATTAGCAGTCCGATTAGCTTGTGACGGTAATTACTGTAAAGTTGTTTTAAGGTGACGTCCGTCGGTAGTGAGTTTGTAACTAATATGTTGTCGTGGTTTTCTGGTTTTTTTACGTATTTGTCAGTCAATTTGTGTGTTTGTGAGTTAGTCTTTTTCTTTTTAAATTGTATTTTGAAAATGTTGGTGCCATTGAAGAAATTCACTTCAATTACGATATCCTTTACCACCTTTGAACCTTCGCAAAGACAAGATAATTCTTAAAAATCTTTTGATTTTATTACTTTAGCTCGAACTTTAAAAATCCTCGTTTTATAAAATTTCGCCAAACTAATTTCATTTTTCACATCACAACCCGTTTCCCCCCTGTTGCGTATAATTTAACTACTGACTTTTAGAAGTGAACTCTGTTTTTGAAAAAACTTAACGACTTTAGTTTAAGTCGTTCTCGCGTATCCGATCTTTTTGGAACTGCCTTTTGGTGATCAAAAGCAGTCTTTTTTAGGCAGATCGTTTCATAGAACGATTATCAAGTTGCGCAATCGTTCTGGTTTATTTTCTTTATGGAATTTTCTCATTGATTTCATAATTCATGCCAATAATATGTATTACAAAATAAATGTAATTTTCTGCCGATAATCAGTTTTGTAATGCACTTCGCAATTGGTTATTTTCCATTTACAAAGTAGAACTTTCGCCGAAAAGTGTCTACAGTATTTTTTGGTTCTTTATTTGTGATTTTTAACGATGGGTATGCGTAATGTTTTATTACATTACAGGTTATGCAGTATCGGGACTTAGTGGTACTACAAGAAAATTTCGTACAGAAACTGTTCAATAGTGAAACGATGAGTTTTAAAAAAAACTTTATTCTATAAAATATTTCAAATTTATACAAAAATAATGCAGATATTGCATTTTATAAAATACTAGCGGCCCGTCCCGGCTTCGCACGGGTGGAGATTTATTTTTTAAAGATTAGAAGGGTCTTTGTGCATGAAGTTAGACTACAGAGAATATTAGACGCGACAGACATGAATGTGAGGATCATTAGATACAGATGTATGCGGAACAAATCTTTCCTCTTAATAATATTTCTATAGATTATATTATTTAAGTAGTTTTTGAGTTTATTCGTGTCAAACATCCATACAAACCTTTCCTCTTTATAATATTAGTATGATATACTTAAATATTTTTCCCAGGAATTCATTTATTTATTTAATTATTAAAGATATACAAAAAAGGATTCAAATCCTTATACAAATTGTATTAGATAGAATTCAAGAGCAGAGGCAAGCAATTAAAATTTAAGAGATATTATTTACATAGTTAAAAGAAAAAAAAAATAAAAAATAAAAATTAAAAAGACTAACTTAAGACTATGGACGTCACAAATTGTCTCAACCTAGTATTACAAGGGAGGAAGTGCTGAATCATATATAAACTCTTGAGAGATCGATAGATTTTACCCGCAATATGGGTAACTTGTTTATCCCACGAAAGGTGTTCAGTCATGATAATACCTAAGCTTTTCACGTGATCTACATAGGGTACAACGGTACCTGCCAGCACCACGGGCAGAAGATCGTCCTTAATGGATCTGTTGAAGACTATCAAAGCTTGAGTTTTATCAAGATTTAGCAGGAGTTTGTTTTCAAAAGCCCAAGTTGCAACTAATTGAAGATTCTCGTTTATTAACGTTACTCCATTATTTGGAAACTTTGCATCGCAAGATACGATAAGCTGAACATCATCAGCAAAAATATGAACCACAGAGTTTTTAACAACAGAAGGAAGGTCGTTGATGAAAATAGTGAATAAGTGAGCCAAGGATAGATCCTTGCGGCACACCGCTGAAGATGTGTTTATATTCTGCAGACTGACCATGGACCATGACGGTTTGAATTCTGTCATGAAGATAGGAAAAGATAAGATCGCAAGCAGATTCCGAGAAGAAGAAATATTCTTTGAGTTTTTTAACAAGTATACTGTGGTCGATTTTGTTAAATGCTTTGCTAAAATCCAGAAGAAGTAGGAACGAAATAAACTTCTTGTTGATGTTATATCTCATAGTTTCGGTAATACCAAGAAGAGGTGTTGTGGTACTATGGTTAGGTCTAAACCCTGACTGATTGGGGAAGATACTAACTCTGGCATCGGCATCTATAAATTCCATAATTTGGTTTTTTTTCCGGCTTCACACAATTTTGAAAGACATGGCAAAATGCTAATGGGCGGTAGTCGCTAAGCTATATTGAGTTAGACTTTTTGGGAATGGGGATGATTTTGGCTTTTTTTCCAATTATCGGGAAAACAGAATATTTCAGGTGTTTTTAGAATTATTTTAAGGTTTTCGATTGCCTTAAAATAATATCATTTGACAAAGTAAATTAAAAACTGCTCTAACATAGAATGAAATGATATTTACCATTGATGAAGATGAAATTGAGCCGGCCGCTAAGAATTTGCATTCCAAGGATTTGTTCCGTTACAATTGGAAGAGTAACCTTTACTAGGATTTCAATTTATTAATCCAAAACAATAATTGAGTCATATTTGTATTTGTGGTATTTGGAATTTGATTGAAAATCACAATACAGCAGGGATGTATAACCATTTTACTGGACACCTATTTTGTGTACTTTCAAATTTATATTTTTTTTTACTCAGTTTAACGATCTGGCACTATGAGGTAAGCGACTGAAGTTTGCACGTCAAGTTGGCTGGCACATTCTAGCTCGTCGGTGTGAGGGATCGCCATTTACCATCTATTTAAGTGCAACGAACAATATTACAAAATTATTACGTGCAAACGGGGTGTTATACTTTGGTAAACTCATGAAGAATATCTAAAAGTTGTCAAAACTGATAACTGCTCAAATTCCAGCTAAGTACTTACAAATAAAAACTCAATAATCGACTGGTCGAAATCAAAATCCACTGTATCCAGGACAATACCGACAGATAGAGGAAACCACCATTGCCGATCGAAGAAAATGACAACGGATATCAGTATGGGCAGCAAAAACTTCTATGACGGATGATGTAGTCAATAAATATGGTCATTATCCCTCACTACGGGTAAATGCTTAAAGATTATTCAACTAGTGATCGCACCTTGACTGAAAAAAATGGTAAGATTCCTCAAAGAATTCGCTACTCTTTCAGATTCTACATTGCTATCGTTCGCATCGGGGCCACTTCATATCACTTCTTCCTCTCTTCAAAAATAACAACGCTATGTAGAGCCGTACATTAAATACATATTTATTTCTTATTTTATTAAATATACAATGATCATAATTGTTTTTATTTCAATTATTCTCAAATTCTCTTTGAGAGAAGTTTCCAAAGCTATATTCCCGAAATTTTCTCATTAAATCATCCAACTTACAGAAGACGCTCATTGATATACTTTAAGATAATTGTTTTCAAGTTTAATCTTTCAAAAATATGAAAACTCACAGTGATAACATTTGAATGGTTTCTTTTGCGGTATGTTTCCTCATAGTGGTTTTAAGATGACTCAATTTTGAGAAAATGAAATATCGCAAATATCCGCTTTTGTAGGACCTATATGTACGTCTCATCATATGCTGTTCGAGATCGCCACATTGTGCAAATGAACGACCGCAATTTTAGCATTTGAATGATTTTTCACCGGTGTGTGTCCGCATATGCATTTTAAGATTCCAACTTTTTAAAAATGAACGATCACAAATATTGCATTTGAATAGTTTGTCACCAGTATGTATCGTCATATGCTTTCGAAGATCACTACGGCAAGTAAAAGAAGTATTACAATTATCGCATGTAAACAGCTTCTCGCCAGTATGTATCTTCAAATGACTTCGAAGATGCACACGTTGAGCAAATGAACTATCGCAACTCTGGCATTTGAATGGTTTCTCACCAGTATGCGTCCTCATATGAGTTTGAAGATGAGTCCTTTGTGCAAATGAGCTATTGCAATTGCCACATTTAAATGGTTTCTCCCCAGTATGTGTTCTCATATGGTTTTGAAGACCACTCATCTGCGCAAATGAGCTATTGCAATTGTCACATTTAAATGGTTTCTCGCCAGTATGTGTTCTCATATGTACTTGAAGCTCACCATTTTGTGTAAATGAACGATCGCAAATATTGCATTTAAATGGTCTCTCACCAGTATGCGTCCTCATATGGGCTTGAAGACAACTCCTTTGTACAAATGAGCTATTGCAATTGTCACATTTAAATGGTTTCTCGCCAGTATGTGTTCTCATATGTATTTGAAGCTCACCATTTCGTATAAATGAACGATCGCAAGTATTGCATTTGAATAGTTTCTCGCCAGTATGTATCGTCATATGCTTTCGAAGGTCACTGCGGCAAGTAAAAGAAGTATTACAATTATCGCATGCAAACAGCTTCTCGCCAGTATGTATCTTCAAATGTCTTTGAAGATGCATACGTTGGGCAAATGAACTATCACAACTCTGACACTTAAATGGTTTTTCACCAGTATGCGTCCTCACATGGGTTTGAAGAGCACTCCTTTGAGCAAATGAGCTATTGCAATTGTCACATTTAAATGGTTTCTCCCCAGTATGTGCTATCATATGTACTTGAAGATCCCTATTTCGTATAAATGAACGATCGCAAGTATTGCATTTGAATGGTCTCTCACCACTATGAATCCGAAGATGGATATTTCGGCTCTGTTTCGTAGCAAATACTTTATTACATTGTGTACATTGGAAATCCGTTACTTTATCCGTCTTTTGATCGATTCCTGTAAATTCAGAATCATCATGATTTTTGGAGTGCAGTGTTAAGTCGTCGGTAGTTAGAAATCGTTCCTCACACACCACGCAACTATGCCAAATCAGATTTAATCGATCCTCTTGAGTCACATTGTTTTTTTGAAAATATTTACAAATTTTTTCAGTTTCCAATTCATCTTCAATAATTAATTCGGGTTCTTGTTTTATTGAAATTTCTGTTAAGATAAATTCTGGTGATTTGGTTTCTTCAATGCAATTCGGATCAAATAACTCAGATTTTATTTCTGACATTTCCGCTATTTTCTGATGACTTTTACTATAAAACAGTATTTTGATCAAAATTGCTTTTATGATTTCATGAAACTACTTACTAAGCTAATAAAAACAAAATTCAGGATAATTCCGACGTGAATGTGAAGCTCGCAGGGAAAATATGAAATAATAATTAAAAACTGACAATGACTTTGTTTTAAGTATTTCAGTTGTTTAAAATGAAGCACGTCTTTTCTTACTAACACAAAATCTAATTCTGACTTTATTTGAACTATTACAAAAAGTGGTTATGCATTGAGTAGATGAATACAAAGAATGTGGTGAAATACTTTTATTATTATTTTCAATAGGTAGATGTCGCAGCGCTCACTTAATCTTGTTTGTTTAGTACTGCTGAAGGAAATTTTTTTAAAATTAATTATTGGATTTGAAGCTCGTACAACATCGACAGATCCTCTTTTTAACTTAAAAACACAAATTACCGAAACGTTTTTAACAGTTGAAACTCGTTATAGTGCCGGATTACACACGTGGTCTTTTGGGTAGAATTCTACCGCAGGCATAGGTATCGGTGGATTGGGGGTTAAGCAGAAGATCTACCCAATGATTTAAATACTACTGGACTAGGATTCGCTTACTCTCTCATGGCTAAAATGTACCTCAAGGGCCCGAAACCTTTTTTTTACCCTAAATTTTAAAAACACCAAATAAAATTCACATTAATTTTTAACACCGAAAAATTCAAATTAAAAATTATTTAAAATTTTTTTGTATATGAATTATTAATAAAAATGCAAAATAAATTATGAAAACCAAAAAATTATTAATTTTTTTCCCGTTCACAATCCCTGGTTAGTTCCAAATTCTGCAACTATCTGTCTTCTTCGTCAATTTCGAATTTTTCAGGTCTGCCAACTTAATATGATCAAAATCACAGACGTGTTGTCGCCAAATTTAAAAATTTGGTTTGCGTAGTGAAGTAAATATTTTTAGCAAAGTTTGTTTTTAAATTTATGAAACGTGTATCAAAATTTTATTTTATATTAAATATTTTTAAAAAATGTCTATGCGGTGTGCTATAAAAGGTTGTGTTTGGAATAATAAACCTTCGTCATACAATGAAGTTTTGCTATTCAGGTAAGTAAAATGAATTTCCAACAGAAAAAAAAATTTAAAGAAATTGGATAATTTAGATTTCCAAAAAAACAGAATCGTTTGATTAAATGGTGCAATATACTGCAAATAAACCCAAAGGAAATTACACCGAGATATACCAGAATTTGCAGTCATCATTTCAATTCGATAGACATAAACCGAATTGGTATTAGGAGTTACTTAAGTCGCAGTGCTCTTCCAGTCTTGAAGTCATCAGAAGTAATCGTCCCCAAGGTATGTGAATACTTTTTTTTCAAACAGACTAAAAAATAATTAATTTCACTCTTGTAATGCCATTACAATAAGAAAGAGAACCAAAAAACTGTCACAATGCTTTCAATTACAAATATAATAATAAAACTTTGGATTTTTAATTACATTTCAGCAAATAACGGTCGTACATTAACTGGATAAGTACGTCGACGAAATTGATGATCACATCAATAAAGACACTGAAGTAACTTTTAACTATTAATTTTAAAACTAAAAAAATTTTGAATTTTGAATTATATTTCAGCAAATAACAGTCACATATGAAATGGAAGAAGATTATCGGGACCACATTGAAGAAGAGTATCTCGAGTGCATCGATGAAGGATATCTCGAGGAAGACTATGCTGGTCCCATGGATGAATGCATTGCAGTAAATAATTAATTTGAAGAAAAACTACTAACAAAGTTAATATTATAATTATATTTCATTTAGTTACAAATTGGGCAATCAACTGCAGAGAAAAATAAAGAAACACAGGAATGAAATCGATTGGCAAAATTAACGAAAATCGTTAGACAGAAAAGGGTCAAACACTGAATTTTTAAATAAAATAGATTTTAAAAAAATTAGGTTTTCAAAAATATTTATTTATATTGGAATAATATATTCATTATATTCAAAATAATTATTTCAATTGTACAATCCGAAAATGTAAAAAAAATGTTATTGCAAATAAAATAAATTGAACAAAATTATATTTTTGTTTTATTTACCTTATTTTAAAATACAAAATTTATATTTGCAAGAAATTCAAAAAATTTAATAATTCCCGCTGTTTTTCGCTTCGTGACAAAAAAGTCAACCATTTCTGATGTTGGCAGTATTGTGTGTTCGGCACGAGAAGGAGAAGTCCGAAAATGTGCCATTTGCTTCTGAAGGAATTTATTGCTACGAGTAATCTAGTAATATTTATATCTATGCTAGTAATATATATATCTATGTGCAGGATTACACGCTATGTTTTTTGGGTAGAATTCTACCGCAGACATAGGTTACGGTTGGTTGGGGGTGAGGCAGAAGATCTACCTCTCGAAATGTTGGCGCAACGGAGTTTTTTACGCACACAAACAAGTCAGTTTGTGTCGGTTTCGAAAAAAATTGAAAATTCAAGCGCGCCATTCGCTTACTGACCGTCAACATGTAATCATAATCTAAAAGTACATAGGAAATAATAAAATAGTAGATCCTAACAGTTTGACGGTTTAAATCGAGTGATGCTGTGCTCACACACACTAATACAATCCTTGTGTAGCTTGTATAAAACACTGTGGTATAAACATTCCTCGTCTAATCGGTTTGGTAGTTTTCTACCCAAAACTTGACGGTAGATTTTTAATCCGGTACATACACGCGATCAAATTATACGTTAACTGAAACCGTACGCCTGTTTTGATCGTGTGTACCATTTATTAAAAATAAACTCTATTTTCATACTATTGTAAAAGAAAAATTAATCAAAGATAGCGAATGCTATTATTTAAAAAATTATATTTCTACCGCGTGTAATCCGTGTAATTCAAAAATTACTTGTCATCAACAGAAGATCTTAATTTAAAAAAAGGAAAAAATTAGTTCAACAAAGAAGCCGCAAAAGATAGAAAAAAAGAAGAAATTTATTTAGTTTAAAAAATGGCAAAATTATATTTAGGAGTACGAATTCGAAACAGAGCTTACGAGCGAGTATCATTGGATAATGTTGATATGGAACAAACAGTACGTCATTTAAAAAATGATATATCTGGAAAAATCTCTTGCTCAAGTGATGATATCGGTTTGTAGAAAATATTTTCTTATTAAAATTTATAAAAGTTTCCATTTATTCAATTAGAATTGGTATACTGTGGTAGTGTTCTCGACGATGATGAAAAACTCAAAGAATTAAACATACAACCCAACACAACACTACATGTTTTTAAGAAAACCGAAAAATCATTACCATACGTCTCGAATAATACATATACCGAAGAAGATTATCAAAAAATTGCGGAAATTTTTGGTACCGTAACAGGTATATCATTAAATGTTCATTCACGAATGAATATTCTACAAAAGATATTAGATGAATATCCCGAGTTTCGTCAAAATTTAGGAGCACAAGCTCTAATACGAGATTCAGTACTATTCAATTCATTACAAAACTCAAATGTTATAAAAAAAATTGCTCAAAATTATAGTATAATATGTGATGCAGCCGAATTTATTGTAAAAACCATCAAAAAGGAGATTGCAAAAGATGAAGTTATTACATTTAGTAAGTACAAACTGCGTGAGCGTGTGTGTGTGTGTGCTAAGCTTTTGTTTGAATAATAATCAAATACAAAATATTTCCTTTCTTAAACGAGGCGAGGAATCATTTTCAGATTTCACATCAAGTTCGGAAGAAGACACATCGAATACATCACAAACGGAACAGGCTAGAAATAGACGTATCAGTCGTGGTCAATTGGCTGAAGCATTAATGCGTGCTGGTACAACATCACTTAATTCTCTTTCAAATATCGCACAAAGAAATTTGATTGGTGACGAACCACAAAATCCAACAACATCATCATCATCATCATCAACAAATCCGCATATAACAACGTCAATATTTAGTAATGCTCTAAGTCAAGCACTTGTTACTGCATCAAGGCCACCGGGTGAAAATGATCCACTTAGTATGGATACAACTGAATCATCAACACAACCGCCAAACACAATTGAAAATGAGACTAGATTCACTTCAGAACGTCAATTGATGAGAGAAATGGTGAGTAAAGAATTAAATATTTATTTATTATTATTTAATAGATTAATAAATTATTTAATATTATTGAATTATAAATAATATTTATTTATGTAGGGCTTAAATGAGGATCACATCAATTTACAAGCCCTTATTCTATCAAACGGATATGTTGAAGCTGCTATTAATTTAGTTTTTTGTGGAATGAATAATTTATTTAATTAATCTGTTTTGTATTTAACTAGAACAAAAAAAAAATAATAAAATTTTAGATAAAATTGTGTTAATATCATTATCGTAGCTGTTTATGAAAAAATAACAATTATCATACTTAATATTATAAAGAGGAAAGGTTTGTATGTTTGACACGAATAAACTCAAAAACTACTGGACCGATTTCAAAAATTCTTTCACCATTAGAATACTACATTATCCCTGAGTAACATAGGCTATATTTATTGCTAGAAAAAATTAGGGATCCCTACTTAAACTTAAATAATATATTATATAGAAATATTATAAAGAGGAAAGATTTGTTCTGCATACATCTGTATCTAATGATCCTCACATTCATGTCTGTCGCGTCTATTATTCTCTGTAGTCTAACTTCATGCACAAAGACCCTTCTAATGTTTAAAAAATAAATCTCCACCCGTGCGAATCCGGGACGGGCCGCTAGTCAGTAATAAAATTTGAAATAAAGATTTTTGGTTTTCTTTTATATTTTATATATTTTTCGGTTAATTTTTTTTTTTTTATACAGAAAAATAAACCCCTTATATAATTCAGAAATAATAAATTAAAAAAAAAGAAGAAATTGTAATTAAATTTAGAATTCTAAAGCAACCAAAATTGATTTTTTTTTCTTTATTAAATGCTATGAAATCAAAAAAATCGAGTGCCTTTTCTTTATTATTATCAAATTTTGAAAGTGCTTCAGATATTTTTAATTCTTCAAAACCTAAATCTTAAAGTTCACTAAGCGGAATTAAATGCTCCACAATCTGAAAAAGAGAAAAAACATTCTTTTAGTACAGTGATTCTTAACCAGTGGGCCGCGGCCCCCTGGGGGTCCGTGAGAAGTTTGCCCGGGGTCCGCCAAATTATGCAAAATTTGCTTCAGTGGGCCGCGAGTACAAAAAGGTTAAGAACCACTGTTTTAGTATATTTGCAATAAGAAAATTTTATTATTGAATACCTTTTTATCGTCGTTCCCATATTTTTCGGTTATTCTAGAAACTATTTCAAGTGGAAAACCCATCGAACTAATATTTTTTGCAAGTACTTGCGATGATGGTGATAATTTCATAAAACATTCATTTCTTTTATCATTCATTTTATTACATTTGGAAATTTCTAAAATTCGAAAAATATATATTTAATTTTATGTTCTTATAAATTTTATTTTGTAGGATTTTAGGACCTTATTATAGTAACTAAAACATTTTCAATTACTGCTAACATTTCGTCTAATTTTATATAGATTGTTAATGTAAACACTTCAGATATATTTAATTTATTTAGTATTTGTTGAATTTACAAATAGTATAATAAGTTTTCAATGCATTATTTTAATGTATTTTTGTTTTTATTTGTCAATATTGAAAACTACATCTAAATGCCTTTAAAAAATCTAAATAAAGTAGACAAAACGTTGGCAGTAATTGAAAAGCAGGCGCGGCTCTACCTTAGGGGCTAATGGGGCTAAGCCCCACCTAGCAAATCTACCAAACAACTGAAAGCTTTCAGTTAAAATTTATTTTAAAAATATACAATATTAAAAAATTCAAACATAAAGGAAAAGCTATATATTGTATATATATTTATTATATTAACTTAAATACAAAAATAAATTAAATGAAAACCTTTGCTTTATTTTCTTATTTAAAAAAAATCGAAAAAAATCTCGCTAGCGTAAACACAAACAGCAAAACATCATTGAAAAGAAACACAAAATCTCACTAGCTTAAACAAAAAAACCAACAGAATCGAATATTTCTGTGAGCTTGAACAGAAGAAAAAATCGTCCGAAAAAGGGCTACAACAAATCCGGTCCCAATCCAACAACAAAATCATTATACACAACACATTTCTTTCTTCTTCTTCTCGTTTTTGTATATTAAAATTTCATACATTTTGGGCTAAATTAAATCAGCCCCAAAGAGATGATTAGTGGAAGTATTGTTCGCGTAAGAAAGTATTCAGTTCAAGTTTTGACCAATTTAATGCATATCTTCATATTTATATCTCTCTTTATTCTCTCAGTTTGGAAATCTAATTCTCAATTTTTACACAGATGATATGATAATATTTCAAACTAACCGCCGAGAGTTTGCCATTTTTGAATGAAATTGATAATATTTTTTAAAATTTTTGAATACTTTAGATAAAAAAAAATAGTAATTTATTTTGATGCTTTACTTTATAATGAAAACATGGATATAAAAAAATGTTAATTGTTCAATAAATTTCGATGAATTTAATTTAATTTTTCATATACTAGAATTAAGATTTTGAAATTTTCAATTATTTATTAAAATTTCTGGTGAAGTATTTTAAATTATTTACTAAAATTATTTGGAAGTTCAATAATTAATTAATTTTTTTTATTCCTCTGAATATCAAAATATCAATGCGAGTTTATTATTCCTCGATTTGGTATGGAATTTGAACAAAAAATTGCAGTAAAATCTATCTAGGATTGTGGAGAAAGATATAATCGTAGAAAAAAAGTGTTCATAAAGGTTTTTGATGTACCTTTAAAACGAATGTACCGATTAGAATGAAATTATGACGTCAGGGGCCAGCCAGGCTATTTGTAATTTAGAGTAAATTTGAAAAAGTTATACAGAAAAATTTTGAAATATAAGATTTTTGGCCTCTTATCCTAGTTTCCATTTCCCGACACTCTTTAATTTTCCGGGATACGGGAAATTTTGAATTACATTTTCCGGGAAATCTTGAATTACATTTTCCGGGAAATCTTGGGATTTTCCTAAAAATATTAAAGGGAAGTATAAACGATAACATTAAAAATAATATTTTATTATAAAATATATAATTCCCTATGGTAGAAATGGGACAGAAAAACTGTCAAAACTAACATCATTTCAAGGTTTTTTTCTTCATAATTTTATTTCTTCTTTTTAAAATTTCTAATTTGCAGGTAACCTAGACCGTAGGGTAGGTACTACGAGAGGGTATATTACTTTTGTCACTCCATTTGCAACACATCGAAATAATCGTCGTAGAAAGGTTCTAAGAGTATGGTTGTGTAGGGAATCGAAAGTTATATCGATTTATGCATGTCCGTCCGTCCGTCCGTATACAAGATAACTAAAAAACGCGTGATCCAATGTCGATGAAATTTGTAATGTGAGTTGCTTGTTCCTTAACTTGGTTTAGTATTGCATTTGAGCAAAATCGATCCAGCGGGAGCAAAGTTATAAAGGAAAAACCAAGGTGACCAGAATGTTTTGTCGTTTTTTTGTTTATGGTTTTTCGGATTTAATTGGAAAATTTGTATATCAATTTTATTTAAATTAATTGTATTGATTAAGTATACAAATAGACGATACCATGTTGAATTTCAGTCAAATCAGTCCAAGGATAGTGGAGAAATAAATAAACCTAGAAGAAAATAACTCTTCATATTGTTTTTTTGGTGTACTTTAAAAATTAATACACCGATTTGAATAAAATTTGGATATTTGATTTATGCTATCAGGGTCTGGATTTCCAAACTAATCGGCATTTTTTTGAAACAATCATTAACTGCAGTTTGCAAGTTCTTCTTTAGTTTCAATTCAATGAAAAATATGTTGCCCAGCAAATAATTTGTTATCAAAAATTTTTGTAAGTCATAATTTTCCTTAGAATTTTATTAAATTAAATTTCCCGGGAAATGGAAAAAAATCCCGGGATTCGGGAATGAAAAATCGTATAAATTTCCTAATAAATCCATCCCGGGATTTCCCGGGAAACTCTAATTTATCCCATATAGTAGGTAACCACAGGGTATATTAGTTTTGTCATCAAGTGTGTAATACGTCGAAATATTCATCGTAGAAGGGTTTCAAGGGTATGGTTGTGTAGAGAATCAAAAGTTATATCGATTTATCCATGTTCGTCCATCCGTCCGTGTACAAGATAACTCAAAAACCCGTTATCCGATTTCTTTGAAATTCAGAATGTAAGTTCGTTATTCCTTAACTGGATTTGGTATTGCATTTCAGCAAAATTGACCGAGTTGGAAGGAAGCTATTAAGCAAACACCAGGGTAATCAGAAAGTTTTGTCTTTTTTTTATATGGTTTTTCGGGTGTAATTGGAAAATTTGGGAAGCAATTTTGTTTATATTATATTGGTTTACTACATAAATGTACGATACCATGCTAAATTTCAGTTAAATCGGTCCAAGGATAGTGGAGAAAGAAATAATCTTAGGAGAGAATTCGTTCATAAAGTTATTTTGATATACTTTAAAAACTCGTACACCAATTTGCACAAAATTTTCAGATTAGATGTATGCTATTAGGGTCTAGTTAACCTGAAAAGAAGACACAAAGTTATGAAGAAAAAGCCTTGAAATATTGTTTGTTTGGACAGCCTTTCTGTTCCATTTCTGCCATAGGCCATCAAAAAATCGGCTATAGGCCGATTTCCAGTTACTATATGTTTTTTAGTCGTATTTCGATTACCCGATTTTAAGTTGCTATGTGTGGGTTAATGTTTTCGATAATATTATATCGACTCCATACTTTCGTTCAAAAATATGTCTTGAACATTTCGTGTTTGTAGACAAATATTTTATTAGAATATGGAATGAGCTTTTTTTAGGCAAATTTTGAATTAGCCCCATCTCTGCAGATAGTCACGAGCCGCCGCTAATTTTAAGCAATGAAAAACATGCATCAAGTCACAACACAATTGCTAATGGCAATAATGATGAAGAAAATGAATCAATTCACTCAAATGATACCAGTGAATCTCAATACAACATAAAACAAAACCGTGATAATGAAGATTATAGGCAACTTAATCAACAAACCACAATGCCGAGAAACACAACACAAGAACGCATTCATTATAAGGACAGACAGCCTTTGAATCAACATGAGCAACACAACACAAACGAAACGCGCTTTGCACAAGTTAGTATTTCACACAATGAAGATGATTTTCATAACAGGTACGATCGAAATCAAGATTCAAGTGAACAACAACGTCAATATCAATCACAGCATCCTTATGGTTACAACACAAATTATAACATTTCACATGTTCGATTACCGCAAATTTCTCTACCGACTTTTAATGGAAAAATAGAAAAGTGGACACAATTTCGAGACTCATTTGAAGCTTTAGTGATTCGAAATCCTCAAGCTCAAAGTAACATGATCAAGTTTATTCATCTTTTGGGGTCTCTAAAGGATGAAGCTTTAAAGGTAATTGATAAAATTGAAATATCTGACAGGGGTTTTCAGCTCGCATGGTCTGCTTTGAATAGGAGATACAATAACACAAGGGCAATTATCAATGAGCATATTAGACAAATTTTTGAGATAAAGCAATTAGTTTCAGAAACATCAACAGGTTTGCAATTTATGGTCGATGAACTTTCATTACATTTGCGAGCATTAAAATCATTAGGAGAGCCTACTGATCAATGGAATACATTGCTAGTTTATATAATATCACAACGTTTAGATTCTGAAACACTAAAATTATTTGAATCACAACTTAATAATAATGAGTTTCCAAAGTGTTATGATTTACTAGTATTTTTAGAAAGACGTTGTAGAATACTGGAAACAATCAACACTGACAATCAAAGGACACAAAAAGCTGGAGTTACAATGAAATCTCGCAGCACCAACAGTAATAAACAGTCCTTAAAAATATTTGTTGTCTCAAATTCAGAAGAATGTAAAATATGCAAAGAAAATCATTGGATCTACAGATGCGACAAATTTATTCAAATATCTATTGTTGAAAGGAGAGAAACAGCCAGAAAATTAAACTTATGCTACAATTGTTTGCGAATTGGTCATATTACAAGCAAATGTTCCTGGAACAAAGGTTGCAAAATTTGTAATAAGAAGCACAATACATTACTACACTTATCATCAGCATTTACGCCATCCAATAGTGATCGAAATATATCATTAAATATTCCACTTGGAACTATTCCGGAAACATCAATAAAGGGTGATCAAGTAGATACGCAATTGAAATCGAAAACATCAGCTGTTGTAAATTGTACACAATATTTTAATATAACGAAACAGGTACTATTATCGACTGCAATCATCTTAATCAAGGATCGTAATAATATCCTACATCACTGCAGAGCACTACTTGATTCTGGTAGTCAATCTAATTTCATTACTGAACGTTTGAGTCAAACATTGGGTTTAGAAAGAAATCAAGTTTTCATTCCAGTAAATGGAGTTTATAATTCTACAAGTTACATAAAATATAAATTAATGGCACATATTGAATCAAGAATAAATGATTTCAAAACTGAATTAGAATTTTTAGTATTACCTAAAATTACTTCACAGATTCCAACACAACAAATTCAAGTATCATCTTGGGGAATTCCAAAAGATATTGAATTGGCTGATCCCAACTTCAATGTTCCAGATCAGATAGATATATTAATTGGCGTAGAGTTATTTTTTGAAATTATGATGACGAAGAAGTTAAAATTAGCAGACAATTTACCTACGTTACAACATTCTATTTGGTTGGATACTATCTGGTGTTTATGGCACACATGCAAAACAGTTAGTAAAACTGCAGTATTTTTCAACTACAGCAGAAGACTTGCATGAAGATTTACAAAGATTTTGTGATTCTAACACAAAATTATTATCTGAAGAAGAAAAGTATTGCGAATTACATTTTCAAGAAACACACCAACGAATGCAATCCGGTAAATATCAGGTTCAATTACCATTTAAAAAGAACATATCTCAACTCGGAGACACATATCAGATAGCATTACGAAGATTTGGATATTTAGAAAAACGATTTGAAAGAAGTCCGGAGCTTAAGAAACAATACTGTGCATTTCTTAGTGAATATTTAGAACTCAAACATATGGAGTTAGATGAAATTCAGCCTAATAATATAAATATTATATCTGAATCATTCCTACCACATCATCCAGTTTTAAAACCTTCCAGTACAACTACAAAATTACGAGTTGTGTTTGATGCTTCGGCAAAGGGATCAACAGGATTATCGCTCAACGAAGTGTTGTGTGTCGGACCAGTCGTACAGCAGGATTTGGTATCAATTGTTTTAAAATTTAGAAAACATAAATTTGCATTTACAGCTGACGTTGAAAAGATGTATCGCCAAATCGATGTCTACAATCCACACAGGCAATTTCAAAAAATATTATGGAGAAGCAATCCAATAGAATCTATTAAGAAATATCGCCTTAATACGATAACATACGGCACAGCAACAGCACCGTATTTAGCAACAAGAACTATGAAACAACTTGCTTTAGATGAAGCAAAGAATTATCCTGCGGCATCAGCAGTATCTCTTACAGATTTCTACGTTGACGACTTAATATTAGGTCATGAAAATTTAAATGACGCCATCAAGTTGCGAAAGGAACTAATTGAGATGTTTGGTAATGGCGGCATGAAATTCCGTAAATGGTGTTCAAATTCTAATGCACTACTGACTCACTTGAAAGCTGAAGATTGTGAGAAGTTGTCAAATAGTAATGACATAGCCAGTGGTGACATCATCAAGACATTGGGTTTAAATTGGAAAGCATTAACGGATACTTTCACATTTTGCGTTAAACCTATGTTTCAACAAAGTGTCACAACATTTACAAAACGAAATATTTTGTCGGAAATAGCAAAACTTTTCGACCCACTGGGACTATTAACAATTATTAAAGCAAAAATTTTAATGCAAAAGCTATGGCTATTAAAATTGGATTGGGATGATGAAGTACCACATGAAGAACAAACACTTTGGATAAACTTTAGAAATTTATTATGTCAAGTCAATGATATTGAAATCAATAGAAGAATTTTGATTGATGAAGTAAAATTTATAGAATTTCACGGGTTTGCAGATGCGTCTAAAATAGCGTATGGAGCCTGTATCTATGTGCGATCTATAAATGAAAATGGTTTAGTCACAATTAATTTATTGTGTAGCAAGTCACGTATTGCGCCGATTAAAAAAACTACAATACCACGACTAGAATTATGTGCAGCATTGTTGTTATCACAATTAGTTCAAAAGGTTAAAATTGCAATGCAAGTAGAAACAAATAGAATTATATTATGGTCAGATTCTACTATCACACTTACTTGGATAGCAACACAATCTAATAAGTTAAAACCCTTTGTTGCTAATAGAGTTGCTGAAATACAAGAACTTACTGCAAATTCTTGTCAATGGAGACATGTCAACACTGACAACAACCCCGCTGATTTAATTTCACGAGGTTTGATGCCAAATGAGATGAAGAATGCAACCACTTGGTGGAACGGTCCACATTTCTTATACGAATCTGAAGATACTTGGCCTAATTTGGAAATTCACAAATGCAAAGATGACACACCAGAACTTAAACTTCAAAAACTATCCTTTTTGGTATGTTATGAATTTAAATTCATTTATAAATTCAGTTCATTATTAAAGATACAAAGAATTATGGCTTACGTTATGCGATTCACAAAAAACTTACAAAATTCAAGAGAAAATAGGTCATATGATTGTCTCACAACGACGGAAATATCATCAGCTATAAAACAATTGGTAAAGGTAATTCAATTCAAAGAATTTAGAAACGAATTGAAATTATTAAATTCTGAAACCTTTTTAAAATCAAATTCACAATTAAAATGTTTAAATATATTTTTGGACACTGAAGGAATTATTCGAGTTGGTGGACGACTACATAATGCAAAGATTGAATTTAATCACAAACACCCAGTATTATTACCAACAACACATCATATTGTTACATTGCTTGTTCAAAAACTACACAATGAAAATGGTCATGCAGGGCAGCAAGCATTATTGTCAATTTTGCGACAGAACTTTTGGGTAATCAGAGCAAAGAGTCTTATACGAAAGGATATTTTCAGCTGCATTAAATGCTTTCGCCTAAAACCTAGAGGTACTGAACAATTCATGGGAAACTTGCCTGCTTCAAGAGTCGAATTGGTACATCCATTCATAAATGTTGGTGTTGATTATTGTGGCCTATTTTTAATTAAAGAAGGAAATCCTCGGAAGCCAATAATCACAAAAGCTTATGTATCCATCTTTATATGCATGGCGACCAAAGCCATACATATCCAAGTAGTTAGCAATATGACAACTGAACGATTTATTTCGGCTCTGTATAGATTTATATCACGGAGAGGAAAATGTCAGAACATTTATTCTGACAATGGAAGCAATTTTGTCAGTGCAAATACTCAACTTAAGGAATTGAGAGAATTATTCAAGTCACAATCACATCAAATTCATGTCAAGGAATTTTGTTTGTCAAACAACATTCAATGGCATTTCATACCTCCACGAGCTCCTCATTTTGGTGGTATATGGGAAGCTGCAGTAAAAGGTATGAAATATCATTTTAAAAGAATTACTGGGACTACAAAATTCACTAATGAAGAATTGAGCACAATAACAAGCAGAATAGAATCGATGCTTAATTCACGGCCACTTTTTCCAGAATCGGATGATCCACAAGATTTGAATGCTATCACGCCCGGTCACTTTCTTAATGGAAGACCATTAAACGCAATTTTAGAGCCTGATCTGCAATATATCAAGGTAGGACGTTTATCGAGATGGCAAATGTTAACCAAAATTAACCAAGACCTTTGGAATCGTTGGTCATCTGAATATCTTGGACAATTACAACAACGTAAGAAGAACTTCAAACAGATTGTGAATATTGTACCTGACATGCTCGTCATTTTAAAGGAAGACAACACTCCTCAAAATTGTTGGATGTTAGCTAGAATCACAGATGTTCATCCTGGTACAGATGGTGTTGTCAGGGTCGTTACTGTAAGAACACAAAATACAACTTTTAAGCGTTCTGTCAACAAAATATGCATTCTACCTGTACAATCACATAATGTTGAAATCTAATTGTTTCACGAACAAATTTAAAATCATTGAATAACAAAATACTTGTTGAAGATAATGTATAGATTAAAAATTATAATTAAGTAGTCTGTTTTATGATTGTAAAAAAAAAAACAAAATGTATAAAATTAGAGTTCTCAATATTTCTTCACACAAATGGGTTCATTCTTAAATTATAAAGAAAATTAAATAAATAGATATTTTACTAAAACATCAAGTTTTTCATCAGTTTTTTATACAGTCCACTGCAACAGTAATTATTGGATATTTGGTCAACATGTATTATTCAAAAATTTATTTACTTCAGTTGTAAACCTTTTATTTCTGACTACCAACACAGGTTTTTGAAAAAGTGATCTTTGGTTAGTTAATAAGAAAACTATTTTATTCTTTAATTTTTAATATTTTTTATTATTAAGAAGCAATAAAATAATCTTGATGGTTTCAGCAACGGAAACAAAAAATACATTTTTTAATTATATAAGAACTCAAAACTCACTTGATCAAAAACAAATATAAATTTACAATCTATGATTAAAATAAAATAAAATTATGCAGTAATTATTAAAACTAAGTGATAGGTTTACAGTCCTTAGAAAGGTGACGTCAAGTATCGGATGTGGTTTTCGTGAGCCAAACCATTAATAGTGTTATTGACTCCCCCTTTCTGTTGGACAAAATGCATCTTAACATTAATACACGGTCCTTAAGGTCCGTGGAAATATTCAAAATTAGACCATAAAACTGAGTACGGTAGAAACGAACCGGTTTCCCGAATGCTAAGGTCAGCTAATGATAACGCTAAGGTGTTTGATTTTTGTTTGAACAAAAGAAATTTGAAAGACCTTCTATACAATGACTGTTGCTTGCATTAAGCAATGTAAAAAAAAAAAAATTTAAACCTTTGAAACCTAAGAACTTTAAGGGTTTTGAACCTGGCTGCTTCTCAACATCCGAAAACAGTCAAGTACGACGTTCTGTCGACATCCGAAACATCTAAAATAAAAAAGGGAGCACAAATTAATTTATGTAAAAAAAAACAATAATAACAACACAGGAAAGAGCAAATGCAAAAATTCTTAGGAAAATTCACGAAATTCCATGAGAATTTTATACAGCACAACAAACTAAGCACAATAAAACGATTTTTATTACAAACAACACATATGAACATATAAACAAACCATTAAACAATGCATCTCATATGACAGCTGAAAATTGGTCACTTTTTCGGCACAAATTAAATACGGAAATTTATACTTACGTTGGCAAATGTCATCCAAATTTATGAAACAATATTCCAATAAAGAATATTTGGCGGAGTTTCCAAAATATTCATAAAAATAATATTAAATACTTTTAAAAATGTCATACTTACACATTGGAAAAAAAGAGATGACAAACCAGAAAGAGAAGTCCGATATCGACCAAATAAAATGGCTGAACACGTTCCACAAATAAAAACTGGAGCTGCCATATGTAGAAAGCATTCAATTTCCATACAAAATTCTTGTGCAAAATGAATAAAAATTCACCTTTTAGGCCTAAGTTAGGCCTAAGTTATACGACGATCATTGTAATGAAGGAAATTGTGGAACTAGTGGAAACCGAGCGTTTTTCTTTGATTTTCAATGAAAGTTGGTTATACCTCTTTTACGAATGTCAGAGAAACTTTCAGTCAGATTTTCGTTCATAGCTAAGTCGTATAATGGTTTTTTTCATCAAATCCAATTAGATTATTTCTTCCCTTTCCTTTTTTACCGATGAGACACAAATTTTCTCCATTTTTTTTAATATATTATTATTTTCTTATTGGGACGCTAAAGTTTGAGGTTAGAATGTCGACGAAAAATTCCTAATGAAGGCAGTTCTCCAGTGAAATGAAATTAAATAAACGCAATCCACAAAACAGCTGATCAATTAAAACATGTTACCGTCATTCAAATTATAAAAATCATTATAAAAAACAAATTACGTGATAATCCTAAGATTTTTTATTTAAAATCTATTTACTAAACTATTTCCCATGTTTTGCATTATTTTTTTTTAAAGAAATAATCTTTGTAACAGGTTAATTTTCCATTCTAAAATTATTTCCTTCATTACAATGATCGTCGTATAACTTCGGCCTTATCCAGCAGCGCAAGCGAACAGGATAAAACAAGAAATTACACAAGTCAATGTGGTAAAATTTCTTGTTGTTCCTTTCGGGTGATGGTGCATGCAGTCCAGGGGCCGGATTCCGCAACTGTGAGTTTTTCAGTGTACACAAAAATCCGTGTACACTGCTGAATTCTGATTCCGCATTTGTGAGAATAAGTTTAAATATCAAAAAGTGTACAAAAATGTATATTTTTTGGTAAGTTTCAAAAATTCTGTAAAACATATAGTAACTTAAAATCGGCATATAGCCGATTTTTGGATGCCCTATGGTAGAAATGACACAGAAAAACTGTCAAAACTAACATTATTTCAAGGTTTTTTCTTTATAACTTTGTTCCTTCTTCTTCCAATTTGCAGATAACCTAGATCCTGATAGCATAAGTCCAATTTATAAATTTTATTCAAATCGGTGTATTAGTTTTAAGAATACATCAAAAAAACTTAATAAAGAGGGTTATTTTCCCTTAGGATTATTTCTTTCTTCTTTATCCTTGGCCCGATTTGATTAAAATTTAATATGATATCGTCTATTTATGTAGTTAACCTATATAATTAATTTAAACAAAATTGATTCACAAATTTTAATATTAAATCCGAAAAACCATAAACAAAAAACGACAAAACTTTCTGGTCACCCTAGTTTTTCCTTTATAACTTTACTCCCTCTGGATCGATTTTGTTCAAATGCAATACCAAACCAAGTTAAGGAATAAGCAACTCACATTGTAAATTTAATCAAAATCGGATAATGCATTTTTGAGTTATCTTGTATAAGGACGGACGGACGGACATGCATAAATCGATATAGCTTTCGATTCCCTACACAACCATACCCTTACCCTTTACGACAATTATTTCGATGTGTTACAAATGGAGTGACAGAACTAATATACATTCTGGTAGCACCTACCATAGTGCAAGATTACATGCAGTAGAATTCTACCGTCAAGTTTTGGGCAGAAAACTACCAAACCGATTAGACGTGGAATGTTTATACCACAGTCTTTTATACAAGCTACACAAGGAATGTATTAGTATGTGTGAGCACAGCATCACTCGATTTAAACCGTCAAACTGTTAGGATCTACTATTTTATTATTTCCTATGTACTTTTAGATTATGATTACATGTTGACGGTCAGTAAGCGAATGGCGCGCTTGAATTTTCAATTTTTTTCGAAACCGACACAAACAGTGACTCTTGTTTGTGTGCGTAAAAAACTCCGTTGCGCCAGCATTTCGAGAGGTAGATCTTCTGCCTCACCCCCATCCAACCCTAACCTATGTCTGCGGTAGAATTCTACCCAAAAAACATAGCGTGTAATTTTGCACATAGGGCATAAAAATGAATTCGAAAGAGGCAAGCGAGAAGCAAAAAATTATTTAATTATTTATATGGAGGCAAATACTGAGTTTGTAAATGATAAGTAAGTATTGTATGTATATAAATATTTAAATATAAAAATATTTAAATGTAAAAATATTCAAATATAAAAACATTTTAATTTAAAAATATTTAAATGTAAAAATATTTAAATATAAAAACATTTTAATTAAAAAAAATTTAAATATAAAAATATTTTTGCATTTAAATATAATATATAAATTTTTTTGTAGAAACGCGACCGCCTGAAAGAGGATCCTGGTAAAGGAAGTGTCATAGCTGAAGCAGTTGTGTTATTGCGACCTTCATGTTCTCCGCCATAAATATAATATCACCATGATCGGAACAATGTAGGGAAATAACAAATATCAAATAAATAGCAAATAGGAAAAGTTTATGTTCATTATTCCAAACTAACCTTGCTATCTCTTTTTTATGTTTTCTCCTCGGGGTTGATAGAAAAATTTGTAAGCGCTAATTTTAGCAGAATTAGGAGCCCGGAATTCATAATCAATTTTAAAATTTCTAATTATTTTAATTTTTGAAGTTCATTTTGGCGGGATAAAAAGTACGAAGCCCAAAATTTTACCTTCTTGGCGACGACGACCTCATAAAAGGCAAATTCTTTATTTCTTAAGCATTTTAAAGCTCGCCCACATACATTGTTATTTAATTCTTTATCAATGAAATTTTTTGCGGATGAAAATAAAAGAATTAAACTGCTTATGAATAAAAAAAATGCTGTATTTAGTTGTATGTTTATTTGTTTGAATTGTGGTTAAGAACAATAAAAACGAAAAATATAAAATTTTAAAACAATGTTTTTATTATCTAATATAGAAACTGTGAATTACATTTGAAATAAAAAAAATTTTAATTATTAAATTTCATTCTCATCAATCCAGGAATTATGTTCTGAGTTAAATCCCAACCATTTAACATATTGCACTATATTTCAGTTCGAATATTTGGTGATTCAGGGTCGAGGGTCGTAGGGTCGAGTCTAAAAATCAATCTTAATCAGACAGTTGAAGTCTAAAGCTTCGTCAGAGATTATACAAGGCAGAGATTTGAAACGTGATTATTTTTGTGGTTTTTTACAAAGGGATTGTAAAAACAATTTGTTTAAAAGTAATAATTGTGATCAATTATTGAAATATTTTTTAAAACTGTGATAAATTGATTCTAATAATTAAATTATTGAAAGACAAATATTTTTAAGACTAATTGTAACGCAGAACTAATTATAAATAAACTTTATACACTAAATTCACATAAATAAAAAGTGTTATCATTTTAATAACATCGAACCGAACGGGTAGCACGTCACATTGGTGTCAGAAGTGGGATTATTTATTGTGAATCAGTGCGGAAAAGACAATTGTGCTAAAAATTTCTGCAAGAAAATTCGAAATTAAACTAGAAACTTCTGTAGGAAAAATTTCGAACAAATTCGTTATTAAGAAATTTGAGTGTATAATAATTTCAACGGTGTGAGAAATTTCAGGGGCGTACAAGAAATTTTGTGTACCTTTGTACGAGTTGTATAAAAATTTCGATTGTGCGAAATTTGAGGTTATACGTCGTGTATCGTGTGAACATTTTGATTGTACGAGAAATTTCGTAGAAATTAAGATTATACTAGGAAATTTCGTGGTATTTAGATACTGTGCGAGAAGTTTCGATAGAACAATAGAATTTCGTGAACAATTAAAAATATTTGAACAATGGAAAGTAAATTATTAGACAATTTGAGTACATCAGAACTATCCACAGTTCTGAGTGTGTGGAATTTACCTTCCAAGGGAAGTAAAACAGATAAAAAGAAAAAAGTAATCGCTGAATGTGTAGCAAGAGAACTAGACAGTAGCACATTCGACTTTAGTGAAATTCTGAAAGAGGGAAAACAAGAAGAAATCAACAACGAAGAGGGAAACCAAGAAGAAATTACCAACGAAGCCGCGGCTAAAACAACAGCAAGTGTTCAAGATGATTTAAAGACGCTTATGGTCATGATGATCGGTCTTCAGACTAGTCTGCAAGAAGAAATGAAAACAAATGCTGCCGGACTCGAAAATAAAATAGATTCAAATACTTCCAATTTACAAGGCGAATTAAAATCAACCGCTTCCAGTCTACAATCAAATATTTCCGGACTCGAGAATAAAATGGATTCAACTGCTTCGAGTTTACAAAGTAAAATAGATTCAACTTCTGCAAGTCTTGAAAGTAAAATTACGAATGTATCTGATATGCAGAATGAAATGAAGTCTTGAAAGCGAAATTTAGTCAAGCGTTTCTGGACTAGAAACCAAAGTGGAATCCAGTATTGCGGACCTGGAAACTAAAATTACCACGGAAGTTTCTACAATTCGTACGGAAGTTTCTGCAGTTCGAACGGAAGTAAGCAAAGTTGAACTGAAATTGGAAGACAAAATAACTACAGAAGTTACTACAGTTCGCGCGGAAGTAAGCAACGTAGAACAAAAATTGGAACAAAAAGTGGCAGAAATAGAAGCAAAAATGGCTGACTACAAAGAAAATAAACCAAATATTGAGTCATCAGGAAGGATGAAGCCACCAATATTTGACGGCAAAACTTCATGGCCAGTATACAAACGACAGTTTGAAGCGGCTGCTGGTGCGAACGACTGGTCCGATAAAGAAAAAGCCACAGCATTAATTCTGGCTCTACGGGGTAACTCAGCCGATTTATTGCCGACAATCTCATCGGAAAATGAGAAAAATTACAATTACATTGTAACACAATTGGACATTCGATATGGGGATAACCACATGAAGGACGTATACCGAATGGAGCTCGTCAACAGAATGCAAGAATCTGAAGAGACACTTCAGGAGTTGTCAGCAGATGTTGAGCGGTTGGTATACTTGTCATACCCCGATTATCCCCTGGAGCTGCAGAATGACTTGGCTGTAGAAAGATTCACCAATGCCATTCGGGATGCAGACATTCAGTTCAAGGTCCGGATTAGTGGAAAGCACATGTTGCACGATGTGTTGGCTGTAGCGTTGACATTGGAAGCTGCAAAGAGAGCAACAAGGGCGGTTCCAGTGGTACGAGCTGCTATGGTTGATGAAGACTCAACAGAACTAACGATAGACCAACTAACCGAAAAGATAAAGGCGGATGTGCAGCAAGCTATCCAAGAATTGGAATTGAACGATACTAAAAGAAGACTGAAATGCTGGGGCTGCGGTAAAGAAGGACATTTAGAGCGGCAGTGCCCCAACCAGACAAAAGCACCGATTATGGTATAAGTCTCTCTCCTACAACAGAGTAACGACAGATTAACGACGCAAGGAGTAATTGCTGGTCATCGATGCAGGATCATCGTAGATACGGGTGCAAGTAGATCCATCGTGAGCAGGAAGCTCATTAGTAGGAAACACATGAGCAGAAGCAGTAACAGTGTTCTTCAAACGGTTACAGGGGAATCATCTCCGATTCTGGGTGAAGTGATTCTAGCATTGGGGCTAGATGAGTATGTGTTTCGACATACGTTTTTGGTGGCTGATATAATGGACGATTGTATCATGGGCCTGGACTCCATGAAGCAGAATGGAGTGAGTGTAAGCATTGAAGATAGGTTATTGCGATGTGGAAATATTGAGTTCCCGCTAACGTTGGAGGAAGCAGATTCCAGTGACACCAAATCAAATCTACGAGACCAACAAGTTACGTCAGATGCAAATGCTGTTGTAGAAATGAAACGGACGGACGACATTGGACTGACAACTCAAGACACGGAGTTGTCGAAAAGTAAAAATAGAAGGAAAAGAAGCAAATCCAGTGTCGTAGATGCTGAAGGGGTTTTTGAGGAAACGAGTAAGGGCTGCAGGAATGTGAAAAAGGTAGTAGCTATCCGTACATTAAGGATTGGAGGCGATGACATGTCGAGCATCCGAAACGCGCAGCTAAAGGATGAAGATGTTGGACCAATCCTTAAATGGAAGAAAAGGGGTCAGCGTCCAAAATGGAGCGATATTGTAATACGCAGTGATACGACAAAAAGTTATTGGGCTCAGTGGGACTCGTTACAGATAGAAAATGGCGTTCTGAGGAGAAAATGGGATTCTCCTGATGGAAAAGCCAAACTAATGCAGTTGATCGTGCCCAAGTCCAAAGTACATGAGGTACTTGGTGAAGTACATGTGGGGACTTCAGGGGGACATTTGGGAGTCAACAGAACATTAGCGAAGGTGCGAGAACGATTCTATTGGGTACACTGGCGAGCTGATGTCAAAAGCTGGTGCAGGAATTGTGACACCTGCACAAAAATTGTAGGACATCAAAAGGAAACTGAAACTGCAGTGGGGCAATATGTTGACGCTGAACTGAAGCAAGACACGAGTGGACAGGATAGCACCAGACAGACTCCACCGGAAAGATCATCTGGGCAGCATATACGGGTTCCGGTGGACAAAGTATTTGAGGAACCTGCAAACAACGAATTACAAGATAGTGACTGCACCAACGAGATGAACTCTTTGGACGTGGTATGGCGAAAGCGAAAATCATCAAAAGTAAAAATGAAGGTGATTCATTCAAATCAGTTAGCAAAATATCACGGGACGACTTCAGAAGATTCTGTTCGGGGCGAACAGATTTAAGAAGGGGGTAGTGCACTACACAGCACTAGAAATTGCTGGAAATATTTTGATTTATATATTAAATCAAAAATATTCCAGAAAGCTCCAGAATTAAATTGTTCACACGACCGAGACAATACAATAGCAATGACTAATGTCATAAAAAAAGCACATACAATACACTTCTCAATAATAATAGCAATGACTCATGCCATAAAAATAGCACATACAAAAGATCTATTCCAGAAAGCTCCAAAATAAATAATAAATCATTGCTTTGTGTATTGAATAAGAAATTTTCTAGAGATCTTCTTTGTGTAAACGTTGCCACCTAGTTTTTAGAAAGCCAAACGAGAATATTCGAGAATATTCCGAGACACATCAATTTTATATAAAAGGAGACCTAGAGTCGAGGCTAGAATCAATTCAAATTAGAAAGCCGAACTGTGAACTTGAAATATTCGGAGTGAAACTAAAGCTTTGATCTTAAAAGTAATTAAAATAGTGAAGCTCTAAAATTGTGATAAATAATTGTAATAATTAAATTATTGAAAGACAAATATTTTTAAGACTAATTGTTAAGCAGAAATAAGTACAAATAAAGTTTATACACTAAATTCACATAAATAAAAAGTGTTATCATTCTAATAACATCGAACCGAAAGAATAGCACGTCACAATATAAAATGTGCTACGTTAGGGAAATATGAACGCAGAAATGGTTTCAGTGGGGTCCCTTCTGTATAGTTGATTTTTTTTTTAATAATTTTTATTATTGATATTGGATCCTTGCTTAAATAAAATGGAAGCTTTCTTACACCAGGACGCCTCATAAGAGACCCCGTTTTGGAAGGCAGTTTCTTTTTGTTAGCAAGAATCTATAGGTAGCTTAATTCTTTTTTTGTGTTTAAAGATTTTTTTTAATCTTCTTTCCTAACCAGGCTTAACAAGCATTCTGGTCGCTGATGAAGAATTTTGGATATAAACTTGTTTGAGACACCCGGCAATGCGTAACGAAAATAAATAAAAACCGTTACAATTTTTTTTATTTATTCTAAATAATATTTTATAAAGTTAACTGTTACTAAAATAGAAGATGGTGTAATTTACCTAAAAACGATAAATTCGTGTATTTAATGTCATTATTTCAGTTTATTTTCAAAACTTTCTTAGAAGAAAAATCCATTACGGTAATGTAATAAAATGTCCTTAAGAATATTTCTAATATTTTTGCCATAAAATGATATAAATTTTAATCAAAATTTTTTAAAATGAAATTCACTAAATTGTATACATTTTATTTTCAAAAAGAATGTCTAGGAAATAAAAACATTTTAAATAGAAATAATGTTGGGAAAAACCTCTCGCAATTATGTGTATTCCGTATGCATTTAGTTGCAATGGAGTTGCCGGGTAACAGGAAAGCAAGCAAACTTATTTTCCAAAACTTGAACTGCTAAATTATGCTGTTGCTGTTGCTGCTTCAATCTGATTCTGGGGTTATGAATGTCCGTCTGCCAGTCCATTTGCCCGCCCGTCTCTAAGATAACTCCAAACCAAGTTATCCGATTTTGATTAAATTTACAATGTGAGTTGGTTATTCCCCAACTTGTACATTGATGTAATCTATTAGGATTTATCCAAAATATGAAATTTAGTAAAATGTTATGAAAACTTTTTACATAACGTCAAAATAACATAACATAAAATAACATAGAAAATGGTGGAATAGGCTCCAACATATCATTAGCAATATTTCTTCTAAAATAAATCTCCATAATTATTGAACGAACTTCCTTTTAAGTAAAAGGCACAAAGTTACTTTAATTTTATATCTGCCGTTTTAATAAATCTAAAAACTCCAAATTACTTAAAAAGAGTTTCTAAGAATGAGAAATATTTAAATTGTGATTAGGGTCAATTTCAGGAATGACCCAAAGTCATTATATACATACATAGTGAGGTCATAAGAATCTTTTTTATTGCCTTTTGTCGCTTTTATTTTATGATTCAGAAATATTCTACATTTTTAAGGTATGTTAAAAATTTTCCGCTTTCTTTCTCTAAAAGAATTTTAATCTCTTAAAATTGTCATTTCAAGAAATGACAAATGACAAATTTTCTGCATCTCAGTTTTTATTGATGCTACATTAGTGAACTGTTTTTTACCCAACTGAAGAAACAATTATATAATTATATATTATCAATTATTGTATTTAAGGTGGTCAAAGACTTTTCTTGGTATTAGAAATTAAAAAAAGAGTTTTTTATTCTTACAATTGTTTACAGAAGAAACATGGAAACGGAATGCTCGAGACCAAAGGACTGTTTTTGGTAAACTGTACTTTCCTGACAGCAAAGAAACAAACATTTCTAGCTTCCGAATAAAAGAGGTTCGACTGTGTATTTGTATGAAATATTTGTTTGCATTCCAAAAAGCTATTCGAGTTTTACTATATGATTGTTTGCGCGTCACTGGGCGCTATTCCATTCTAATGAACTGAATAATTATCCCTGAAATTAGTCCTAATTACAATTTAAATATTTGTCATTCGTAGAAATTGTATGTTAAAGTAATTCCGAGTTTTGAGATTTATTAAAACGGCAGAAATACAATTAACACATTTTTATGTATTTTATATAAAGGTTCAATAATTAAAGCGATTTAATTTAAAAGAAATGTTACTAATGATATTTTATTGGGATACATTTTAGGAAAAAACCTTTATTTGATTTATGTATCGTAAAATGCATTTATCTAACTAGTTTTGACTGGCAGGAGTTCTGGCTTTTACTAATTAATTACAGTACTTGGAAAAATGATAAAGGCAAGACGCTATCAAATTATTTGAAGAGGATTGCTGGTAATTACTTTTGCTGAAAATTTGGCTAAGAAAAAATGTTGGTTCGAGGGAATTTTGATATGGTTTAAAAAAAATACATTCTGCAGCAATGGAATCATTTCCATTTATTTATTTATTGTTTTTTAAACATTGCTTAATGCAAGCAATAGTTTTTTTTTCGTGCATCTGCATAGTAAAATGTCGATTGGAATAAATTTAAGGGATAGCTTAGTTTTCAACAACAGCTAACATAATATCTGTTTTCAATTTTTAGTTTTTTTAATTCAAATTGTTAGCTTATTTCTTGAAATATTGTATTTAAAATATTTAAAATATTTAACATATATAATATAATAATACAAAGTTGAACATGAAATGCGCAGCTAAAAATTGAATGTATTCAAAATAGTGTCCGCAGACTGAAAAAAAACCTTCTTCAATAAGTTTTCTGGAGTCGCCATAAAGATGAATTAGTGGAGATATTAATTTTCTGTACCTAATAGTTCAGCAGAGGAAAATAGAAAACCTGGTATTAAATGTATAGAAACCTAAAACAACGCAGATTTTAAATACTAAATAAAAGGAACACAAGTTAAATTAATATATCTAATTGGTTGAGTGGCGGCTCATTCTACACACTCATGTTGTGTTATGTTATCATTTTTCATCAATTTTGAATTTTGCTCATCAATTTTATTTTTTGTTGAAGTAATTTCTTTCTTTACATAGAGGAAAAGTAAAATCATCCGAATAGAATATGTTACATTATTTTATGAAAAGCGTCAAAGTAGGCTTAACATAAAATAACATAGAAAATTGTAAAAAAGCCCGAAGTTACATGAATTTGATAATAATTAGAGAACATTTTGTGACTATTGTAAAAGGAGAGATGTATTTCAACTCGTTTGCAATTTTTTAAAGGAAAGTAAAACTAAAAATATTTATATGTTTTATATTTACTAGAAATTCAATTTTTTAAAATCAATGAATTCAGAATTGTAAATATTATATTTTTGGATTGTGCGTTGTTTTTTGTTTAGTTGAAGCAAATTTCTGCTCAAAATGTTGGTTTAAGTTAATAATGTACTAAAATTCTCCCTAAAAGGATTTTTGAAGAATAATTATTTTAGAAAAAAAGGGAAATTAACATAACATAATACAACATCACAAGGATAACCAGAATAGAGTTAATCACTTCTGCATACAAGGAAACTTAACCCATTTCTTGCCGAGCTTAAAAAATTGTGGAAGTTTTTGGTGCAAAAATGCACCAGTGGCAAGAAATGGGTTAAGTGGGAATCATTAAGAGTAAGCGAGCAAGGAGATAGGAAAGTGAACGCCTCCCCTTTATAGTTTTGTATGGAAGGCGTTCGTTTAAGAACAAAGTGTATGTAGCAAATATACTTTACACCCCTCCACTAAAAATAAATTTTGCATACATGCGTGGAATGGCATTTAATTCCAATCTTACTCGTGTTCATAGTACTTTGAAATATTCAGTTTGATAAACTTCCTCTGCGCAAGTAGTTCAGTGTTGTTCTTGGATATCCTGTGTACTTTTCGAAGTTAATATTGTTTAGTTTGTTTTACGTGAATTTAAGTTAAATTCTTTCGATTTAAGGACATTATTTAAAATTGAAATGTCCCAACCAAAAATTATTGTGAAAGAAAATTATTCAAGTTTTTACCAAGGCTTGAACAAATTGCGATCATCCGGCGTGGTAAGCAAAAAGATTTAGTTTTTTTTAAATGTTTAATAATTTGCCTTTTCTTTTTTTAAGTTCTGTGATCTAATTTTGAAAATAAAGGATCAACAGTTTCCAACTCATCGATGCGTTTTGGCATCGGCTTCAAAATTCTTCGAGCCTTTGCTAACAGGTGAGAATTTTTTAAAACTTAATTTATTTTTATTTTTTCAAAAAATATTTCAATTTCAAGGAAATTTCATTGAAAATCGAGCAAAGACCATCATTTTGAAAGAATTCGATCCCGATGTGTTCGCAGTTCTTTTAGAATTCATTTATACCGGGTTTCTATCAATTTCTCGTGAAAATGTCGTTGAGGTATTAAAAATGGCTGACTTTTTGCAATTACAATGGGCGAAAGATGAATGCAGCAAATATATTTTTGAATGTTTAACTCCTGAAAATTGTGTGGAGATGTGGCAACTTGCAAGTAAGTAAAATGAATTTCACTTTTATTTGAATATGCTTTAATGAATTTTTATCAAAATAGGATATTTCTGCGTTGAACTGGAATATAAAGCAAACGAATTTGTTTTAACTAATTTGGAAAGTGTTTTAACTACTGACGGATTTAGAGAATTAGATGTGGGAAAGGTAAAAGTAAATTATATTGAAAAATTTCTAATATTTATTTTATTTATTTCATTTTTAGTTGGAAGAGATTTTCCAGCATGATAGAATGTTATTAATGCCAGCGGATGTTACTTTCATGGCTGTAATGGAGTGGCTGAAATACGACCTTCCTAATCGAAAATCGAGTTTCAATGTACTTTCGAAATACGTTTCGAAATACATGAAAACCGATTCAGTATTTGAGGAATTTCTTATATTTGATATTTCCAAAGTTATAAGTGAAGATTATTCAGTCAGAAATTGGCTACAAAATAAATTAAATTTCTCTGCAATACCGCAAGATAATTTAAATAATGGAAATATTTTCATTTCTCCTTTATACCTTAATTTAAAATGCTATAAAATTGATCCGAAAAAGAAGAAATGTACTTCTCTAACGAAACCTGATGTAGATTTTGCCTTCCCTGTTCACTACAAGAATAACATTTACTTTACCGGCGGTAGAGTTAACGTAGGTTTTGCAAGAGTTTGTCCAAAATATAATATTGAAACAAAAACTTGGAGCCAAATACCATTTGATGTAGACAGATTTCGCCATGGAAGTTGTATTCTTAATGATGAAATGTACATTGTAGCTGGCGAATGCCAAGAATTATTCAAAAAGGAAGTACAAATGTACGATTTTAATAGTGGACAATTGATTTCTTTAAAATCAAAAATTAATAACAAAAGAATAGACTTCGGAATTGCTGCGCAAGGTTAGTATTTTGTTTTAAATAAAGGAACACGAATAAATAATAATTTATCGACTTTTTTCAGATGGAGCTATATATATATGTGGTGGGAAATCGGAAAGGTGCTTAAATTCCGTAGAAAGATTTGATCCTCGAGAGGGCAAATTTGTATTACTTCCAGATATGGGTGATTTGCACGGGGAGTGCACTTCAGCATTTGTTTCTCATGAGCTTTATTGTTCTGCTATGAATCATGATATTGTGAAGAAATTCGATATCCGAATGAATTTTTGGGAAAACATACCAAATTTGCCATACAGGTAAATATAATTTATAATTTGCACTATTTTATTTGAAATTAATCACAATATTTACTTATAGTCGAATAAATTCTTTGGTCGAAAGTGGCGGGGAGCTCTATTCATGTGAAGGCTCAGAAAGTATTCTTCAGTTTAATAGAAATAGTAATCAATGGAAATTATCCTATTCCGGAAGGCCAATGTTTCCTGGGTATGTACCTGTAATTGCAACTTCTTTTTAAGTTCTTTTAAAAGAAAAAATTCTTTATAAGTTTTGTATTAAAAAATAATTAATAGCTTAAATTTTGTTCACTAAACTTTTATAAATAAATTTAACAAAATAAAATTTGGCTTTTTATTTCGTGCATCTGTATAGTAAAATGTCGATTGGAATAAGTTTAAGGGATAACTTAGTTTCCAGCAACATCTAACATACACCCATGTTCTGCATTTCACTTTTTGTGAAATGGAATGGTGAAAACGAAAATCGATTTTCTGGAATTCGATCGGAATGAAAAACAAAACTTTTGTGAATTGAAATTTCGAAAATGAAATTTTGGTGTTCTGAAATTCGTTTTACTCGAAATGTAATCGAAATGGTGATACATTTTGTTATTTTTCCGGTATGGCTTTTGTTGTTGGAATTCTCGGACATTTTAGTAAAACGTTATTATTATCCTGTTAGTTGGTGTTGTGGAATTGATGTGAATTGATACAAAACTAAGGAAAACATTTAAAATATATTTAAGTTTTCTTCACCCAATGACTCCATTAGACTTTTTTTATAAAATTTCTAAAATTTTCTCTGAAATAAATGTTTAAAATTTTTAAAATATCAATTGTTCCCGCAATTGTAATTAGTAGCAACCGGACCCGAGGTGTCAAAAATTTCTTAGAAAAATGCATTACGGTACTGTAATACAGGGTTTTTCTAAAATCTACCTCAATAAAATGCCATTCAAAATATTTCTAATATTTTTGTCATAAAACGAATTTATTTTTAAATGAAATACTCAATTGAATACATTTTATTGGTGTCGTTATAAAGGCACCAAATTATTCATTTCTAAAATGCCTAGGAAATAGAAATATTTGAAATATTGGAAGGTCTAATACATTCGATTCGTCTCTTAAGATTTTTTTTCTAATTCTTTCTTTTCTATTTTGCTCTCTTTTTTCATTTTCCATTGCAATTACAACATTTTCACAATATTTTTTGATGTAAATTAAATAATAAGACAATCAGCTGATACTTTTGACATTTCGAAAATGGATTTGAAGTGATTTCGAAAAAAATGAAATTGAGTGAAATCGAGTGAAATTGAGAACACCAATTTACATTTCGAGTGAATTTGAAATTCATACCGAATTAATTTTCATGTGAATTGCAGAACATGGGTTATAATATCTGTTTTCAATTTTTAGTTACTAAAGTATAACTTTGAAAATGTGGAACCTTTGGTTAGCACGATGTTTACAAAGGATATTTTATCTGTTAACCAAAATGTAAAACATCCGCCATTTTAATATTAGTAACTCGCTGCTGAACATATATTGTTATAACACTTCATTTGTAGATATGGCTTCGAACGAGTTGTAGCTTATAGTTGCTACAATAAATAACAACTCGTTTGCGTTTATTTTTAAGAAAACAATGTTTGTTTATTTATTATATTTAATTATCAGGACCGACCTTACCACTTGTGGGGGGCCTAATGTTCTATTATCATTAAATCTTTTCGCAAAGGAAATGCATCGTCACCAACCATGATATATGGTAATGTGCACTTTCCAGGTACAAAAGTAGAAGGCTCTGGCATTCCCAGATCGTGTTCGGCCAGTTTTTCTGAATTTGCAAACACTCCTCCGGTCTGAAATGCGTCCAGACATCTACCATTAGAAAGCCACAGCCTGAGTCAACTAATGCCATAAGGACAATGCTGAACGATTTTTTATAATTAAAATAAAATGAATCCAATTTTGCAGGCTTTTTAATTTGCACATGCTTCCCATCGATGGCTCCTATGCAATAAGGGAAACCTGTGCTTAAGTAAAATTTTTCTGACGCTTCCTTCGATTCTTCTGCTGTTCTGGGAATCTGTAGATATAATTTTTTAAACAAATTTTTTTTTCTTCTTTTAAAAACGCTTACCGGGATGTATTCCTTCAATACATAGTTAATGGCTTTACATGTTGCTATTACAATTTTGCCAATGAACTGTGGCGACACTGCAGATGAAAATTTCATATCTTCAAATGAATTTCCTGTGGCCAAAGACATCAGCGCAATCGCAAGACGTTGTTCTGTAGTTACAGCCTCACGCATGAAGGTGTCTGATTTTTTAATTAAAGGCCTAACTTTTTGTATCAGTTCATTAAATGTCTCCTCACTCATTCGCATATAATTTTTATAGTCAATTGGTTCTGTGTCACTAATATTTTTTTAACAATTTTTCATTTGACAATTTGTGTCGACACAGAAACCATTGTTTTGCCCACATTCTTTTTCTTTTATTATCATCTTCACTACAATCCGCAACTATAATTAGTGCATGCTAATATAGCATCGTAGATATCAGACATTTACTTCGTTTACATGGCGATTTCAGAATTGAGTTGAGATCGACTTGAAATCCAACCCGAGTTTTTTATCTTAACCGGATTGAAAGATTGACTTGAAATCGACTTCAAATCAAAGTCAATTTCATAGACGCAGCCAAACAAATTTTTCTTTTTTAGGTTATGTTTCCCTTCTTTTTATACTTCATTTTAAATTTCCAAGTCAATTTGAAGTCGTCGATCTGGGTATACATGCAAATTTCAAGTCGATCAGAAAAATTTTTGTGATCGGATTGACTCAAGTCGATTTGAAGTCGATCTGGGTATACATGCACAATATTCGGATTTAAGTCGACTTCAATCCGGTCATGTAAACGAAGTAATTTTGAACACAATTTGAATCAAATTCAAAATTCAAATGAAGTTGGACAACAAGTCTTATAAGAGTGTGGTAAACACCCAACCGAGTTGAACAACAAATCGCAAAGTTTATGGGCCGGGTTAGTATGTTGGTAGTTACGATTGTCGAAAGGAAAAATTTAGACAAAATATGATGTTGACACATGCAAAATCTAACGCCTTGTCGAAAACTAAAACGCGAAGAAATTTTTCCACAGCGGACACAGTTTCTATGTTAATATTGAAAAATATTTAAAATCAGGAAAAGCACTTTATTTTCTATTCCATTTATTTTAAATTAAATAATTTAAATATTAATTTTTATAATAATATAATTGTTACGAACAATACAGCAGTCTTATATAAGATTAAAATTATTTTTTATTTATTTTTAGTTTTAAGGAAACAATATTATTTTTTTTTTTTTTTTGCTTGTTTAAACTTAGAATTAAAACAACAGTTTTTTTTTTAAATTTTCCTTCAAATATTTAATAAATAAGAACTTTTCTTTCATAATATTTTTTTTATAGTAAATCTATTTTTCTTTTTTGTTTTATGGAGATTTACTTTTACGTTTATAAAACTTTAGTAATTTATTTCAGAATAAAATCTGATTTTATTTTGATGGAAAACATGTTTTTTTTTGTTTTTTTTTTACTAAATAATTGTAATAATAATAATAATAATAATAATGACAAAAAAGAAGAAACAAAATATATATATCATTTCTTTTCGCAAATATTATATATTAACTACAATAGTGACTAGGTGAGGGCGAAGCCGTTTAAAATAATAATAAAAAAATAAAAAATAAAAAATAGTAGAAAAGCGCATCAATTTGTTATCGCTATTCAAAATAATAATAAGAATAATAGTATTTTGAATTAAAATAATCTTTTTACCTAATAATAAAATAATATATATTTTTTAAAATATTTTTTTTTTTAAATATTTAATATTTTACTGCTGTTTTTTATTTTGATGTTTATTCATTTTCAATGATTTATATTAATTTTTGCTTAAACTCTTAATGCTTTTTCTATAAATGAATAAAAAAAAAAGAAAAAAAAAAGAAAAATAATTTTTGAAAACTTAAAAAAAGTATTTACATTTTTTTTTTTTTTTTGAACAAAATAAATTACAAAAAAGGAAAACTCAAATAAATTACTTAAATTTAAAGAAAATATTTTTAAATTAGGCACAATACTTTTTCAACTTCAAATTGGTATATATTCTATGATTTTCTATGTTAGGCCTAAGTTATACGACGATCATTGTAATGAAGAAAATAATTTTACAATGGAACATTAACCTATTACAAAGATTATTTCTTTAAAAAAAAAATAATGCAAAACATGGGAAATAGTTTAGTAAATAGATTTTAAATAAAAAATCTTGGGTATATCACGTAATTTGTTTTTTATAATTGTTTTTATAATTTGAATGATGAAACATGTTTTAATCGATCAGCTGTTTTGCGCACTGCGTTTCAATTTCATATCATTCCACTGGAGAATTGCTAAGTTGATTTCTTCATTAGAAATTTTTCGTCGATATTCTATCCTCAAACTTCAGCGTCCCAATAAGAAAATAATAATATTTAAAAAAAATTAATAAAATATGTGACTCATCAGTAAAAAAAGGAAAGGGAAGAAATAATCACATTGGATTTGATGAAAAAAACCATTACACGACTTAGCTGTGAACGAAAATTTGCCTGAAAGTTTCTCCGACATTCGTAAAAGAGGTATAACTACCTTTCATTGAAAATCAAAGAAAAACGTTCGGTTTTCAGTAGTTCCAAAATTTCCTTCATTACAATGATCGTCCTATAACTTAGGCCTTATTTTATGTTATGTTATTCTGGAAAAATCCTTTTATGGGATATTTTACCTTTGGAAAACGTAAAAGAATATCTTCAATTTCTAGTACATTGGGATTGAAAATTGAAAATTGTTATCGAGTGATCTTTACTTAAAAAGTTATTTTATATTTAATTAAGTTTGTTTATAAACAAAATAATTAATAAATGTAGATAAAGTTTTTATTAGGAAATCACTTGCAGATATAAATTGAATATTTTTTTTTATTCTTTTGGAAATGTCATCCAAATCAAGAATTACAAAAATTCTTTTTATTAGTCAATGCTCGCTCAAATTTCTGATAAATGTCCTCAAACTGTTTATAAAATATTGTAACAGCATCTAGATCCCTTTAAGTTTACTATGTGTACCGTAAGAAAATAACGTTATAGAAATTCCATTTAACGCCAAGAAAGCTCAATAATAGCTTTTAACATTGGACTAATGGAGAAAATCTTAATAAATGGAAATTCTTAAAAACTATTCCTCATTACCATAACCATCTTCTGACAGATACTTGAAATTAATTATGTATTCTCAATTTGCTGTTGATTATCCCCAATTTGAAGTTGCAAAGGTATAGAGTTCTATAAAGTGACAGCGATTATCACTTGAAAATGACAGATTTCAATAGCTGTCGCCTCAAATTTATCACTTTCATCAAGCGAGAAATTACATTTCGTAATCTATGAAAGTGACAATCGAATTATCACCTGTCAAAATACAGCAATGTAATTCTGTAATTGTGAAAAAGTAATTATCATTTTAATCATTTTCAAAAGAACAGATGACTTCAAAGTAAGTTTTATATTACTTACGAAATTGTCTAAACATTATTTGAAAGTGACAGATTTCTCACTTTCAAATGACAATCAATTGTCACCTGTCAAATTATAAAATTCTCCACTGCTAGTTTTTGCCAATTGTTTTTTCTTTTTTTTTGTTTTGTTTTCCGTATTTTATTCTCCACAAAAAATGTGATCTGAAAAAGACTGCAATAGTATTACTTTTTAAAAAGAAAGTAAAATACTAGCACAAGTCAGTTTTTTTTTTCTTTGAGTCCTTTAAAAACCAATTTACATTACATAATAAACATTCTAACTGTGTGAGTGAGATAGACGATTTTGCTTATCCAAAAATCAGTTAGCACAAAAGATGACTACGGCAACGAGATATTTTCTTAAGTGTGTGTGTGCGCGCGAAAAGACGTAATATTTATATAAGTACATGATTTCTGTCGGATGTAAATTGAAATTAAACTATCTCTATGTGAGGTTAGTATGTTTTTTGAAAGCGACGTTAATGTAAATTGGTTTTTACTTATTTTTTTTTTTGAATGAATTCTAATATAAAAAAAAAAATCTAATTCTAACACATAGACATTTTCGTAAAATTTTTTTTTATTTTGAATGTGTTAAAATAAAGAAAAATGTTTCTTTTTTTTTGTTTGTAAATATTTTTCCATCTAAAAAACCGAAAACCAAAAAACGTTAAAACTTTAAAAAGTTGTACATTAAGTTTTTTCCATTTTTTTTTTTTTTTTTAGAGAATCACAACATTAGTTTTTCGTTTTATATATTTTTTGTTTACAACTACAAATTTTTCATTCACACGTTGAAAAGCGCATATTTGTTTAATATTTTTCTTTTTAAATTTTAATTTTATTAGGAATTTTCCTTTTTCATTTTCATTAAATGTAAATTTTTTTTAAAGATTTGAAACAATTTCTATATCCAATTATTATTTTATTTAATAATTTTATTAATGTTTATTTATTTTAACTTTTTTTTGTTGAACATGTGTAAAAGCTCGTACAAGGACAAGAAATTTTAAATAGATATTAATTTTAGTAGTTTTTTTTTTTTTTAATTAATTTTATTTTATTAAAATTTTTAATTTCGGTTTTATAAATGTTTTTTTTTTTTTTTTTTCTAAATGTACAATAATTTTGGCAATGGATTAAATATTGTATTTTTTCTTTCTAAAATATTTTTCTGTTAAATATCATATATTATTAGAATTTAGTATTTAGTATTTAAAAAGAAATGCAAAACAAAAGAAGGAGAAACAGATTTTTCTTTTTATTTTCTTCAATACTAAAGCTCCTAATTTACTAAAAAAAAAAAAAAAAAATATTGCACTGATTTTCTTTTTTTACAAGAAAGAAAACAGAAAATTACAAATCAACATTTCTAATTTGCTAACACATTGCAGACGAATGACGAGACATCTAGAGTTTCGTATTTTACACAGTCAAAAAGTTATTGACATATTTCGCATTGTCTAATTCATCGGTCAAGACAATTCTTTCTTAAACAAACAGTGTAAACAATCAATGATTTGCTATTTAAATATTCATTTTCTAAGTTATTTAAATATTGATGAGAAAAATGATTTGAAATAAAATGTCTGTCCCGCAAGCAATGTGTTAAGATTATTGACTTCGAGCCAATTTAAAAATCTTTTAAAACAGTTAATAATTTGTATCTAAATTTTATAAAATTCATTCATGAATTACTAATTTATGTCGTATATGAATAGTAACACACCACTAAAGTAACTTTTATCCTTTCTAAAGGCTCAAATATAATGTGCTCTGCATGGCATAGGAAAAGACAAAAAAACTGATCGAATGCTTACTTATGCATGTCAAATCCGTAGAACTGATTATAATGTGCATAAGGAAGAATAACCATTTGCCTCAAAAAATTTTGTTTTTTTAATTGTTTTTTGTAATGTAAGTGATTTTAAAAAATTGAAAATCGTTTAGAAAACAATTTTTCAAAAAAAAAACCAAATCGTCCAGTCACGTTTCATCAGAAAAATATTTCCAATTGAACTGTCAAAATTTCCGTACGGAATGTACTAACTGATTTGTATTGCTTAAACATAACGAAACGGAAATTAAACTTAACGAATGCACGCGTATGCATAATATAATCTTGGAATAGGATTCATGTATATTAGTACATTTCTGTCAGTTTTGCTCTGCCAGGCAGCACATTATATTTGAGCCTTGATTCATAGATGGTATTCATTTGAGGTATTTTTGCCTAACGACAAAGTTAATAAATGGGTCAAACTCTTATTCTCAGAAGAAATGAAATTCCTAAAATACTTATGGATGTCAAACCCAGTTATAGATTCAGTTTGTTAAATATTTATAGGAGTATATTTATTGTGTATTTTTACAAAGGATGTTATACTAATTCACATTATGATATGGCTCGTAATCTCGTAGCGTACGATACCAATTACAAATAACAGTCACTTTAGTCAATTTAGTTACTATACACAAACGCCCTGAATATAATTCATATGGTTTTTGAAATTCTTTCAAATTTGCCAACAGCCGGTTGAGACAACTTTCGCTTACTTTTTTGTTTTGTTTGTTTAGGAATAACTATTTTGTTTTTTAAATTTTAATTTCTTTGTTTTTTCTTTTTATAATATTACAATTCAAGCAAATTTTTGTTATACCTAATATTAGTTAATATTATTTTTTATTACATATTTTTTTTTTTGTTTTTTGTTTTTATTATTTTAATCCTTTTTTTTTTTAACACCAAAATGACAAATATCGCTAAAAACCATTTATATATTTAGTAGAAAACACAAAACATTAGATTTGCAATTTTATAAGGAACAAAAAAAAAAAAAAACAAGAACAATTTTCTATAAATCTGATTCTATTCATAGAAACTTTTCTTTTCGTCTGCTTCTTTTTTGTTTGTTTTTTTTTTTTTTGGAAAAAAGAAAATTTACTAAGATATTCCACAAACTATGAAAAAAATTCATATTTCAAGAAATTCTCAAAAATAGAATTTTTATAGAGGGAAGTTGTGGAAAGTTCAAAATAGCTTTTATTTAACATAACATAAGTTAATTACATTAGTTCTTAATGACGCGAGCTTTAAGCTCTTTAAAGGCTTTTTTCATAAGATCTAATGTATGTAATTTGCTCATGTTAAATAAAAGCTTATTAGAATTTTACATATCTTTACTCATTTATATCTTTGGTCTGAAATACAAAATTAATTCTGGCTAATTTTTTGTTACTTTGTGTAACGTAAAGTGTCCTAATAATTCCGACAATCTTCATAATTGCTGCCTCTTATTTTTGCCAATAACACTGGTTTGAATATACATACTATAATTAGTGTTGAACTTTTTAGGTTCGTAACAAAATTTGTTATTTATAAAAATTAGGAAGATCGGAATTATGACACTACGTTATATATATATGTATATATATCAATGTCATAACGAAAAAATAATATGTATGATAAATATTTATCATTAGCGCTTTGCAGGATCGTAACATCTAGAGTATTATATCCTTGACAGATTAGTTAACATAAAGAAAGACTATATGTTGTTTAAACCAAATTAAAATAGGTTCACCTTATCGACTACAATAGACAAATTTTGATGAATATTTTGATATATCGATGTATTCTAACAAAAAAGTTAATCTGTTACTGTTATTTAATTCAAATTGAGCCAGTTTTTCGGCAATAATGTTCTTTTTTTTTTTGAAATATCTATTGAAGCAATACAATTACTTAAACTTGAATATTGTATATAAGAAAGATGAATTGTTTACTATATATCAAATATTTTATGAAAATTTTCAATTTGTTTTCACATATTTGAGAAAGAAAATGTTCTCATTTTCCTATAAACCACAGGTCAACAATATTTATATGTTTTATATTTTATTGCTTCTATTTCCATTTTATTTGTCCAAGTCAAGTTACATAACACCAAACCGAATATCCTCAGAACCAGAATTTTTTTTTTTCAGTAGCGCCTTTCTAGAAAGTAACAAATAGTATACAAATAATCTATTGGAAATTGTGGAGTTTTTTTTCAGCCTTATTCGTAAGAGTCACGTCAATTGTGTGAAAAGAAGCCAAAAATCAGTTTAATTCATTACAAATTTTTTTTATTAACTTTACCTATTAGTTAATTTTAACCAATTTCTACACATTCAATTGATTTGAATCTTGATAATACAATATTTTCATGTCTCTCCGATTTGACTATGGAGTCAAGGCAGAAGAAATAAGAAAATTACTATCTCAAAAATACCTTCTGTTTAAAAGTACTTTCTCATTACCACTTATTTCATACAACAAATGGCTCAACATTTTTGTCGCGTAGTGAGAACGTAAAAATCAAATGTATGTTCAAATGTTTGGTCAAAAATCCGACCGGCAGCACTTTTCAAACGATTTTTCACATAACATTTTTGACAGTTCAATTTATTCTAGAAAAAAAAAGTTGAAAGTTTAAATTTTTGTTTTTTACGTTTTTACGTTATTAACTTAAATTTTTTATTTAAAAATTAATTTTAAAAATGATTTCTTTGCTAATAATTCTCCTTTGAATCTTTCGTTCCTTTTTTTTTTTAATCATAATTGTGAGAATCACGCTACTCACTTATCACACTTATTATTAATAAATCTTCATCAATATCCATTTTACTATACAATTTTTCCAAATTATATTCAATTTTCATCAATTATGACAATTTTGATATAAACACTTTTGTTATACAGTGTGAACGAAAAAAAAATGTATGTTGAAAAATGTGTTCAAAATGGCGACGAATTTGATGTCTGAAATCAATGCCGTTGTGAACGTATTTTAAAGCATACAATCAGGGAACAAATAGCGTAATAACTTATTAGTTAAAAAAAAAAAATTCTCGAAGACTAAAAAGCATAAAATAATTTATAATAATATAAATTATTTTATTTTCATGTCACTTTGCGTTTAATAAGTGACGTGACTATCATTATGAGGCGAATTAAATTATTCTTAGAATATGTTTAAGACCTTTTTACCAAATCTTTTTTTTTAAATAAAAATATTACAAAAAGAACATCAAAAGTATATAAAAAAAAAAATACTTTCATAGCAATTCTTTTGATGTGTTTCTTCTTCAGTATTTTTTCGTTTCTTTCTTGTATTTTCCCAAAAATTTTCTTTTAAATATTTACACATTTTGTAAAACATTTAACAACCTTATTTGCAAATTTTATAGTTGATTTTATTATTATTTTTTCTTTCATATTTTCTTTTCATATATTTATATTTGAATACATTAATTTGATTTTATTTAATTTTGATAAATGATTAAAGCAAAAATGAAAACATTAGAATTATTTAATTGTTTCAAAAATAACAGAAAATATGTATTATAAAAAAAAAAAAGAAAAAAAAAAAAAAAAAAAAAAAATACATAACTATTAATTAATTACGGCTTGAAATATCTAAATAGGTTGTTTATATATATTTATATATAATAATTTATATTTTTCAAATTCTATTGCATGAAAATTTTTCTTTTCCAAATATTTTCTTTTCTTTTGTTTATGTGAAAATATGATGCTACTTTCTTCTTAGAAGCAGCGTTTTAAGTATAGGCTACGTCTCTTCGGTGTTCATTTTATCATTTTCACATGTTAAAGTGTGATGAAAACCAATTGAAATGGTTTTATTCACATTTGGACTGATTGGTGTTAATGGTAAACTATCATGATTATTATTATTATTATTATTATTATTATTATTAATCATTCCATTAATATTATTATTATTATGACTATTATTATTAATTATAATATTTGATGTTGCTGTTGTTGTTGTTGTTGATATATGATTTTGTTGTTGAAATGTATGTTGTTGAATTTTTGGTGATGTTGCCGGTGTTAAAATTCCAACATTAACAAGACCAGGTAAAGAAAGTTTGGCTGTTGTTTGTTGTGTTGTTGTAGATGTTTCAAATTTCATATTTTTAGAATTATCAATTTGTTGTGAGTCTGATGATAATTTAAATATTTTATTACCAACTACATTATTCGGAATTAGAGTTGGTTTTGAACTTTTTATAGATATAAGACCAATATTATTTCGTATAATGTTATTGTGGATATTTATATTATTATTATTATTATTATTATTGTTGTTGTTATTATTATTATTATTGTTATTAGCAATTTGATTTAATGATGTTAAATTAGAATTTGGCAATTGTTGTTGATTTTTAACAATATTGTTGTTACCATTGTTATTTACATTATTGTTATTTAGATTACTACAACTGCCATTACTACCAGATAAATTGCTAGAAGGACTTAATGATCCAGCTGACTGCGATGGTGATGCGCTTCTTACAGATATATTTATACTTTCAGGTGATGAGTTATGTGCTGCAAGTGCATGACTTTTTAATCCTTGAGCTGTTTTATAACTTTTACCACAATGACATTTATATCCTTTTCGTACTCTGTATAATACAAAATTATTTTATAAATAATTAGAAATAAACTTTCCTTAAAAGAGTTTTAGAAGGTAAATGAAGACCCTTTTTTCCATTATTTAAAATAATATAATATGCAATTAAAATTATTGAAATGAATTTTAATCACCTATGAACAGAGAGACAAACAGAAAGTCAAACTTAAATGTTTTGTTACTGGTTACGTTCTTAATCTTATTTTTTCCTATCGGTTTTTTGCCATTTATTATTTATCGTTCCGGTTACGTTTAAAACCCGGTTCAAGTGTTTTAAAAAAAAAAAAACAAAAAAAAAACTACATATAAAATTTCATAACAAGACCCCATTATTTTACTGATTAAAATTATTAATGAATAACAATAATTTGTGTAACCTGTAAAATAGCAAATAAAAAGATATAACAAAATAAAAGTTCATTCGAATTAATTATTAATTTTGATAAAAATATAATTTACAAGACTTATTTAATTTACACATTAAAATATTTTCGAAAATTTGGTTTTGTCAGACAAGATAAATTTTAATGCTGAAAAATTCCATCCAGGAGGCATATTCTTAAACTTAGTCGAGTTTACTCATATGAGAGTCGATTAGTGTCCTTTCTATTCGCCCCGCATAAATGAATATGCCGTATTCTCATATCTAGAGTTTCGTATACGAAAGAAGTAAGTATTAAATCATGCCACTCGACCATGGTGATTATTTTACTGTAAATTTTCGCATTAGTGGTTGTTAAATCGTTGAAGTTTTAAGCATTTATGTAAGTATATAACAGGCGAATTGACAAGTCCCCGGCCTGACACATAGATGGCAGTACTAGAATTAAATCCATATGATTTTTAGTTAGCCCTAACCTTCAAAAGACGCGTGTATAAATTTGACAGCTGTCGGATCATTAGTTTGTGAATTATAGCATTTTGAGTGAAGCAACTTTTGTTATTGTGAAGAAAATGGATAAAAAGGAATTTCGCGTGTTGATAAAATATTGCTTTATGGCCAAAAAAAATACCGTTGAAACGAAAACTTGGGTTGATAATTATTATCCGAACTCTTCACCTTCGAAATCCATCGTTGGAAAATGGGGTGCCTTTTTAAATCTGATCGTACAAGCCTTGAAGACGATCCATGTCAAGAACATCCAAAAAGTGTACCAACAACAGAAAAGATACAAAAAATACAGGATATGGTTTCGGAAGACAGACGAGTGGGTGTGGATAAGGTAGCTGTCACCCTAGGCATCTCATATAGACCACTACATCACACCTTAGCTGAAGTTTTAGGTTTCAAAAAGCTCTGTGCAAAGTGCCTGCCGCATTTCCGAAAAAAGGAACGAAAACACATGCAAATGCGACTTTCTCAAGAACATTTGGAGCATTTTCGAAAGGATAAAGTGGATTTTGTGCGCGGATTCATCACTATGGATGAGACTTGGGTCTATCACTATAATCCGGAGTCGAAAGCAAAATAAAAAAACCGATAATTCGGCTCCAAAACGGGTTAAGGCCCAAAGATCAGTGAAGAAGGTTATGGCATCAGTTTTTTGGGATGCAAAAGGAATTCTGTTGCTGGATTACCTCGAAACTGGTAAACCAATAAACTCAGATTATTATTGCAACCTTTTGGACCAATTGGTTGTAAAAATTCGTGAGAAAAGACCTGGTTTAAAGAAGAAAAAGTCATTTTTCACCAAGACAATGCACCGTGTCACAAGTCGATAAAACCGATGGCAAAAACGCATGAATTGGGCTTCGAATTGCTTCCGCATCCACCGTATTCTCCAGATCTGGCCCCCAGCGACTATTTCCTGTTCTCAGATCTCAAAAGAATGCTTGCTGGGAAGAAATTTTCGTCGAATGAAGAGGTGATCGCCGAAACTGAGGCCTATTTTGAAGCAAAGGACAAAAATGGTATCGAAAAGTTGGAGCGTCGCTATAATCAGTGTATCACCCTTGAAGGGAATTATGTTGAATAAAAAAAACGAATTTTGCCAAAAAAATGTGTTTCACTATGGTAGGCCGGGGACTTTTCAATTGACCTGTTACGTAAACAAAAATGGTTTACATTCTTAATATCCAACTTGTATAATAGATAAAAACAAGCTATAGTGCGCAAACCACTATGGAAACTTTTATACATATAGATAAAATTATTTCATACAACAATTTATGATTTATTTTGTACAAAAATTTCGAAGTTTTGTCCGAGCACCCAAAGTTGTGCTCCAAATTTCATACAAAAAAATCCGAATTTTGTTTGGCAGCTACCCGAAGTTGTACTCGGATTCAATTGATTTTTGGACATAATTGTTCTTTCATTGAAAAAGTGTCATGCCAAATTTTATTGAAATCGGTCAATAAATAACGTTACAATACCCTGTAATGTAAAAACACAAAAACCGAACTTTTGTTCGGCGGCTACCCGAATTCTGATAGAATGGTTCTCATGAGGAAAAAACCGCTCTTACCAATTTTCATGGAAATTGCTTAAAATATACGGGCGCAATCTTGTACACGATAGACGGACAGGCGGACAGACAGACAAACAAACAGACATTGGATTAAAATGATTGCAAACGATTTAGAATCTTATAAAAGTGGAGATTTTATCATGATTCCAGTAACTTATATACTTCGTATAGAAGTTAAAAATCCATTATTTGAACCTGGAGCCTAGCATTAATCGAATCTGCAAATTTTATCCAAATCGATGTACTAGTTTTTAAAGTACACCAAAAAAACTCTATGAACCAGCTTATTTCCTCCTAGAATTATTTCTTTCTCAACTATCCATAAACCAATTGAACTGAAATTTAACACGGTATCGTCTATTTATGTAATTAACCAATATAATCAATTTAAACAAAATTGCTTTACAGATTTTCCAATTAAATACGAAAAACCATAAAAAAATAACAAAATATTCGGGTCACCCTGGTTCTTGTTTAATAACTTTCCTCCCTCTTAGTCGATATTGCTGAAATGCAATACCAAATCCAGAAAAGGAATAACCAACTCACATTCTAAATTTGAACAAAACCAAATAACGCGTTTTTGAGTTATCTTTAACACGGACGGACATGCATAAATCGATATAGCTTTTGATTCTGTACAGTCTATACACAACAATATCCTTGAAACCTTTCTACTTCGATGTGTTACACACTTTGTGACAAAACTAATATACTCTCTGGTAGTACCTACAATAGGCCATAAATATTTGATACGTCGCCAGTAAACGAACAGAATCACCGTAATAAATTCAAAACCAAGGGGGTTTATAGTAAGTTGTTTTCAGTACAACTACTCAGCAAAAGTAAAAAATTCATTTAAAAAAACGAGGCCAGTCTAAATTTTTCGGCTTACAACAATGAAAGAAAATTTTTTATGCCATGAAATATGTTTTATTTTTCAATATAATCTCCTGAAACTTCAATCTATTTATTCCAACATTTTTCCAATAATTCAGTACCATCATTAAAAGAGTGATTACGAAAGGTGTGCAAAATATCCATCCACGGCTGTAATGACCTAGTCATTTGATGTAAAACGGTTTCCAGTCAGCCTTTTTTTCAAATTAGGAGTCAGAGGGAGCCAAATCTGGAGAATGCGGTGGATGTTCTAACAATTCGTACTATAATTCGTTGATTTACGTCAAAACGCTTTTGTAAGCTGGTATATTTTCTTGATGAAAAATAATTTTTTTCTTCAATAGACCGGGTCTTTCCTCACAAACTTTTGCACCCAATTGATCCAAAAGGCTTGAAAAATAGTTAATTACTTTACCAGTTTGTAGATAACAAAATCCCAAAAAACTGATACTAAAATTTTTTTGGTCGACCTGGACCTCCTTAGCTGCTTTGATGCTGAAGTACCGGGCTCAGACCACACTTTAAGCTCTTGTTTAGACTTAGGATCATAGTGGTAGACCCAAATCTCATAGTAACAAATTATCGTACAAAATCCTTTTTATCCCTTTTAAAATGGTCCAAATGTTGTCGAGAAAGCTGCATTCGAATGTTTTTACTCCATTCTTAACGAATGTGGCACGCATTTTGCACCTAAAACTTCACCTAAGATGTGATGTATTGATCCATGTAAGATGCCTGTGGTGTCAGCTATCTCATCCATAGTCACTCGTCGATCTTCTAAAACCAGATCTTATATTTGATCTGTTGTTGATACACTTGGATCATCTTCAAGGCTTGTACGACCAGATTTAAAAAGAGCTGCCCATTTTTTCACAGTAGAAAGTGAAGGTGATGCATCCTTATACACTTTTAATAATTTCGGATGAATTTCTGTCGGTGTTAAACCATCTAAAACAAAGAATTTAATCACTGCACGATATTCAACTTTTTCCATTTTGAAAAAATCAATGAAACGTCAATACTAACTTGACAGATCAAAATAAAATTTCACACGGGTTTATATCAGAGATGCCTCTTTTTAATACAATTAAGGCTGGATTAGATTGAAGGAACAACAGCAAAAATTTTAGAAACCATGTATTCAAATGGGTTGAATTAGATTACCGACAGCAACAGCAACAGCAACTTCATTTCTAATTCTAATTTTGCTGTTGCTGTTGCAAGTTGACAACGTGACCATGCTTATTATAAATACAGTGAACCTTGAAAATATTAATTATCGTTTTTTTTTGTTTTTTGGTTTTGTTTGATGAATAAAATATAATTTCTTTCTTAAATTATAATTTTTTATTGCATTTTTTTTATTTTAATTAACTATTATTAAAATAGAAGATGGTGTAATTTACCTAAAAACGATAAATTCGTGTATTTTAATGCCATTATTTTAGTTTATTTTTAAATGTAGAACCAATCGGTCACTTTTATATAGATACTGTATATTTTATTACGCTATTTTTTTACGCGAGTTTTGGAGAAACGTATCTCTCGCGTAAAACCAGAATTAGGTCTATTTATTATTTTTCAATTTTCAATTATTTACATATTGTTGTAGTTTCTCTTTCTCATAAAATAAATATTCAAAATTTCTAAAATATCAATTCTTCCCGGAACTGTAATTAGTAGAAACCAACTCGAGATATAAAAAATTTCTTAGAAATGTGCATTATGGTAATGAAATAGACTTTTTCTAAAAACTGCCTCAATAAAAATAACGTGTGATTCAAACCTTACTTTTTTTTCAATAGGGTTTTTTTGACAGATCACGCGTGACTAGTGTCATTCTGATTTGTCATTTTTTTTCAGTATTTTATGGCAATTCATCATGTCAAGACTTACATCTGAGCAACGTTTACAAATCGTTCAATTTACGCATCGAAGAAAATCCGGAATTTTCAAGCCAAATTTTGTTCAGTGATGAGGCTCATTTCTGGCTTAATGGCTACGTTAATAAGCAAAATTGCCGTATTTGGGATGATGAGCATCCACAAGAGTTTCAAGAGCTACCATTACATCCATTGAAAACAATAGTTTGGTGTGGTTTATGGGCCGGGGGCATCATCGGTCCGTATTTCTTCAAAAATGCGGCCGGCGGCCACGTTACCGTCAATGGTGAGCGCTATCGTGCCACGATAACGGACTTTTTGGTACCTGAAATTGAAGCCCGTGGTCTCGACAATATTTGGTTTCAACAAGACGGTGCTACGAGCCATACAGCCCGTGTTACAATGGATTTATTGCAAAATCATTTCGGTGAACAATTAATTTCACGTTTTGGCCCAGTGAATTGGCCACCAAGATCGTGCGATATCACACCTTTGCACTTTTTTCTTTGGGGCTATGTAAAGTCAAAAGTCTTTGCCGATAAACCAGTGACAATTGAAGCATTGGAAGCGAACATTACACGTGTCATTCATGAGATTCCGGTCAAAATGCTTGAGAGAGTGATCGAAAATTGGACCGCCAGACTGGTCGAGCTGAAACGTAGTGCCGGCCAACATTTGAAGAAAATTATTTTCAAACATTAATTGCCATACTATGTGCTTAAAGTTGATAATAAAGATTTGATATTTGCTTGCTGTTGAAAGGCCCCAAATTTATTCTTTTCCAAAAAAAATATTTAGGAAATAAAAATATTTTAAATGGAAATAATTTTGGGAAAAATTTCTAGCAATTATATGCATTTTGTTTAAATATGTCAACAGTAAGTCTAAAAAAAAGACTTCCTCAAAAATTTTGCTGTTGATGTTGCTGTCGTTTAATGTGTTTCAAAAAGCAGCATTCACAACGTTCGCTGTTGCTGTTGCTGCTTCAATCTGATTCAGGGGTTATGGTTTGAAAGTTTCTAACGCCATCTATATGCTAGGCCGACTGCCTACGTATAAAATTTGTAATTTGTGCGATTAAAAATATTGTAAAAAATGCATGACTAGAATACAGATTTTGTAAAACTCAAAGCAATTTAGCATATTTCCGTATGCGAGTAAACTCGATTGAGTTTGATAATAGTTACCTTGGAATATACATTCTGTGGCCTTATTGCCGTTAGCGAAAAAGCCTCGTAGTCGAAGCGATCAGAAGAGTCGAACCAATTGTATTTTGCGATTGTCTAACTTTCGCTTCGACAATCATAACTACCAACATAACATACTAATAATGAATAACGATTTTTTGACATTAGTTTGAAGTTGAAATATGTTTTGGAACTAGCATTTTAAATGCATATTTACTTTTTAGGTTTATTAAATAAAGAGATTATTATTTATGTCGTAAAACAAACCGAATGTTATTTTAAACTTTATTTAAAAAATGTTCGGTACCCATAATTTTAAAGATAGCTGCTACCTTAAGATTCCTAGCAGAAAATCTTATCAAAGGGGAATAGGAAGAGTTTATGAGATTGGCATGCCACAGACGACTGTTTCTGTCATTCTAAACGAAACTCTTCAGGTGTTGGAAAATGTTTTTTGTCCAATGATTTAAACAGACGAAGGAAAAAATCATTTGTATCAAAAGTTGCATAACATATGTTTGTATTATAACGCAGACCACATTGAGGTAGAAAAAGGCAATGAAGGACAAAAAGACTGCAACGAAGAAGAACATCTTGATTCGAATTCAGACGAAGCAGTTATAAGAAATAGAATTTTTAACAATATTATACCATAATGTAATTAAATTCAAAAACCTTAAAAAATACAAAACTTTCTGGACATCCTGATTAATAACTTAGCTTCTCCCTGGTCGATTTTGTTGAAATGCAATACCAAATCTATTTAAGGAAGAACCAACTCACATTGTAAATTTTATCAAAATCGGATAACTCGTTTTTGAATTATCAAAATCATCATCATTCTGTTTTAACAGTTTAAAAATAATTTTTTTGAAAAAAGTTCCCACAATGATAATGTAATCGATTTGTTGTTAAAAGTTTTTCCTTAACTTATTTATATTTAAAATAAATGTTTCGGTTAAACTTAAGGGGCTACATTTACCGAAAAAAAGATCTAAATTGAAATTTATTTCTCACAGAATATTGGCAGAAAATATACATAAATTAAGAGCGTATTGTTACAAAATGGTGACGAATATAAGTTCAAAACGAAATTTCCCCTGGGTTTAATGATCCCCTCTATCGGTTTGAGCATTTTTCCTCAATTTCGTCAATTTGAGTGGATCAGACATTATAACACGATGTTACGCTAATTTCCAAAAAATTTGTTTACACGCTCACAACACCGAAAAAGAAACTTTGTACTAAATAGGTTTATTTATCAAACTAATTTACTAGAGTTAAATCAGACAAAACGTGTAATCATAGCGCCTTCTCGTTGAAGCTTACTGTGCATTCGAAATTGTACTCAAGCTATCCACGCTGCGCCCTCAGCTGCGCATATATGTATGCGGATATATCGCACACGCTTATATCTAAACGAACAAAGTCTACCAGTAACTTCATAACGAATTTCGTTACGTCCACTTTTATAGCCTTTCTACCGGCAGACCAAATTATAAGACGTTATCACGTTAAAAATAGTCGTTATTATTCAGAAATACTTTTCACTATATTTTGTTAACATTTGAAAAGGATGTATCGGTTTTCAAGATACGGTTAGCCTATTAGTTATTAGATGTCCACCGATTTTCTAAACAGTGCTCTGAAAAAAATATGTTTTCAAAAAAAAATGTTTAAAATTTATCTTAAAGCTTTCCGTAAATGTAAAAATAATAAAATTGATTTCGTTCTTCTTCCAGGTAGATGTAGTCCCTTTATTTAATATCTCGCCTACGCTATATTATACAAGTTCAAATCGATAAATATTCATGTTTATACCCTATGGTAGGTACTACCAGAGGGTATATTAGTTTTGTCACTAAGTGTGTAACACATCGAAATAATCATCGTAGAAAAGTTTCATGGTTGTGTAGAGAATTAAAAGTTATATCGATTTCAGCATGTCCGTCCGTCCGTGTACAAAATAACTCGTTGAAGTTTAGAATGTGAGTTGGTTATTCCTTAACGGGATTTGGTATTGCATTTTAAAAAAACCAACCGAGGGGAGCGAAGTTATTAAGCAAAAACCAGAGCGACCAGAAAATTCGGTAGTTTTTTTATATGGTTTTTCGAATTTAATTGAAAAATTCGTGAAGCAATTTTGTTTAAATTAATTATATTGGTTAACTACATAAATAGACAATACCATGTTAACTTTCAATTAAGTAGATTCAAGGAAAGTTAAGAAAGAAATAATGGTAGGAGAAAATAAGCTCATAGTTTTTTTTTTATGTACTTTAAAAACTAATACACCAATTTGAATAAAATTTGCAGATGCTATTACAGTCTAGATTACCTGCAAATTAGAAGAAATTTTGAAAAGAAGAAATGAAGTTATGACGAAAAAATCTTGAAATAATGTTAGTTTTAACAGTTTATCTGTTCCACTCTGCCATAGGGCATCAAAAAATCGGCTATAGGCCGATTTGCAGCTACTATATGTTTTTTATGAGTTTCTTATATAATAAGGGTCAGAACTTTTTCAATAACTTTCATTTTACCAGTTTCAAAAGAACTTTTTTGAAAAAAATAGTTGAGTGGGGAGTAATTGGGATGTGGGGTGACCATGCCACTAGCTACTTTTTCAGTAAAACTTTTTTACCACAAAGCCCTAAATAAATATTTCCCAAAAAATTTTATAGTATAAATTTGTAGGGGCAAATGGGGTAGATTCGGCAGTGAGGTACTATATATTCGTCACACACACCTTGGAAACTTGGTTCGTTTTTCAATTTTGCAGCAGAGTTTAATGATACACTGTTACCAATACCATATTCTGTTATTTGCTGTTATATGGAATTATTGGTTTAAAGTCTTTTGTGAAGGCAGTTATTAAAGGAAGTTTCTATCGAAAATTTGAGGTTAACATTTTATGAATATAAAATTATAGAATTTCGTTAATATAATTACTAATACATATCTTTAATAATATTTTAGACCCAAGGGCTGATAATATTTACAAAATTGGTGTTGACAATACGCATCAACCTTAAACTGTTTCATCGGTATGACGAATCTACCTCATGATATTAATATTTTACATTATAATTAATTTGGTAGTTTATTTTGCTCTTCTTAAACATGGTTTTATGCTCTTAGATGCCCCGTTAAAAATAAGGAAGATAGATAGAGCCGAATTGATGAGAAAAGTATGAAATTGCCTATATATTGAACTATATTTTATTAACACGCCACAAAAACACGTAATTAATTAAAAAAGGAATAAATTAGAATGTTTGATGGCTCTCGAAACCACAAAACATTCTACGAAATTACTAACTACTGATATTTTACGCTTCTCACAAATTCCTAGAAAGTACATTTCCATGCATACACGAATATTCTAGATTTCCGCGATGAGTGTATAAGGTGGAAACACTGCAGGAACAAGTATAGTTGAAGTCAAACTTCGAAAATGATTGGATCATAGAGTTTCGAATCGTGATTTGTTGGTTTACAAAGTAGAATATTAAAGAGATTAAAGAAATAAGTGAATTACCTAATGATTGTTGTATTGTAAATAAGCTGTGACAAATTAATAGAAATTAATTATTGATAGACAAGTATTTTCAAGATTAATTGTTAACGCAGAAAGAATTGCAATAAAGTTTATACACCGAATTCACATAAACAAAAAGTGGTTATCATTTTATAACATTCGAACCAGAGGAGTAGCACGCAACAATATGAATGTGCCAAAAAGAGTCTCAATATAAGTGAGGCAGTCTTGGTAATATGGTATCAAAAAAACTAAGTTACAGTCCAGAATTAGAGCTTTGTTGAAAAAAATCTACCTCAATAAAAATGCCATTCAAAATATTTCTAATATTTTTGTCATAAAACGAATTTATTTTTAAATGAAATACTCAATTGAATACATTTTATTGGTGTCGTTATAAAGGCACCAAATTATTCATTTCTAAAATGCCTAGGAAATAGAAATATTTGAAATATTGGAAGGTCTAATACATTCGATTCGTCTCTTAAGATTTTTTTTCTAATTCTTTCTTTTCTATTTTGTTCTTTTTTCATTTTCCATTGCAATTACAAAATTTTCACAATATTTTTTGATGTAAATTAGATAATAAGACAATTAGCTGATACTTTTGACGTTTCGAAAATGGATTTGAAGTGATTTCGAAAATCGAATGAAATTGAGAACACCAATTTACATTTCGAGTGAATTTGAAATTCATACCGAATTCATTTTCATGTGAATTGCAGAACATGGGTATTAAAGGTCTACTTTTACAGTAGCAATGGCTTAGAAGAACTCAAAACTATAATATATTCAATGGAGAGTTTATTATGTACATATATATTTTCGTAAAACTCAAGTAAAATTACAGAAGTTTAAAAAAATATTAGCTGCATTTATAAAAAAAATATTTTTAGCGCATTTAAACCAGTGATATACCATATTTTCCTAGAATCGTGAAATTTTTTAGAGTAAATAAAACTATATCCTAAATTTAGTCGCTATGTTTATGGCATTATTTTTCAAAAACTGTCGAATCTACCCCACTTTTCCATATTTGAAAAAAAGTTGTATGAAAACTTTTATTAAAAAGTTCCATTATGATTTTCGTTCTACTTCGTAAAGCTCAGAAATAAAAGTTTCATTTAAACAGAAACTTATTTATTATAAAAGTTTCGACCCATGGTGGGGTATGTATTTCCATTGTGTTTGTACCTACTTTTGGAGTCATCGCACCTGATTCATCTTTTACAGTTTAGTATAAAGTGAACAAGTGCTGATAGAACACATTGTCAAAATGGGTCGACTAAAAAAACATATAATCCGGAGATTTTTTGAGTACGACGAAAATAATAATAGAAATAAATGCAAGATTTGCAGCAAATATCTTGCAGGTAATTTTGTGACGAATTTAAAAAAACACCTTTCAGGAAATCACAAACAAATTTACCAAGAATTAACTGAAGATGACATGGGCACAGATCGTCCTAGAAAAATAAAAAAAGTTCAAATTGAAATGGACAAGGATATTTTAGTAGAATGCTGTGTGAAATTAGTTACTAAAGAAGGCCGCCCATTCTCTCTATTAGATTCTGAAGGTTTTCGTGGTATTGTTGATCCAATTTTTACGGGATTAAACTGTGAAAAAATAAATTCTCATAATATTATCGAAATTATTGAGGACAAATGTATTAAAATGAAAGATACTATCAGAAATTTATGCGAAGGAAGAATTATTTCTCTTAAAGTTGATATCGCCTCTCGACAAAACAGATCAATAATGGGAGTGAACATCCAATTTATTCGAGATAATATGATTAACGTAAAAACACTAGCTATGATTGAGCTTTTTGATAGCCACACCCCAGAAAATTTAAAAACCGAGATTTTACAAATACTCCAAAATTACAACATCAATATGAATCAAATATATAATGTAACGATAGATAATGGACAGAATTTGATAAAAACTATTGATATTCTTGGAGAAGGATCATCAGAGAACAGTTTAAAGGTTGAAAATGAGGGCGAATTCATTCGATCTTTAGAGGATGTTAATTTTGGAATAGAAAAGGTGCCCTGCGCTGCTCACACTTTGCAATTAGCAGTACATGAAATTGTTCAAAAAGACGAAGTTGTCCAAAGTATTATGATCAAAGCTCGAAATATATGCAAATTTTTGCTAACCCCAACTTTTACGTAAGTTTGTGTAGTAAAGTTTTCCATTTTTAAATACACAGTGCAGCCAAATCCTAAGTATACTGAAGTTAGGTACAGTTATTTAGCATATAAACCCTACATTAGTAAATGTTGTGAAATTCCAAAGGTATGACAGCTGTGGTAATATTAAAATAATTGTAAAATTTTAATATTTGAACTTTAACAAGTTCATTCCTCTTTGGAAGAAAGTGGAACACCAAAATCGCTAAAGACGCTAATGGTGCAGAATAATTATTTTATTTTAATTATTAATTTTAATTGTGAAATTGCACCATTGACAATATTTGCAATATTTCCAATATTAGGTCAATAAAATAATATTGGCAAAGTAAGCGATTTTGGTGAAAATTCCGCTTTCTTCCAAAATAATTTTAATTAAAGTAATCAGTTAAGTTTTCCGTCTTGTCGAGATTTAAGCACGCCAGTAAAAATTTATAAAGGTTCGAAAGTCAATAAAGTTTGTTAAAGTCTAAATACTGTTTTTCATTATAAATAAGCCCGTAGCTCCCCAAAAACACTCTACCACACAGCCGTAGTGAAAGTCCAATAAGTTTTGTGTGGTAAAAGGAAACATGGAACAAAGAATCATTATTAAATTCATTGTTAAGAGTGATAAAACCGCCACCGAAACGAACAAAATATTTACGGCAATGATTGTCTATCAAGAGACAATCATTTTATGGCAATGGTTTTTAGATGGCATAAACAATTTGGATGAGAACATCTAAACCACCGTGACGCGTGGTTTAAATGGCATCCAGTCGAAGATCTTCAACATTCATTCCAACCATTCTCATTGCCAACGTTGTATAAACTCGGAAGGCGACTATTTTGAAAAAAAAACAAATATTTGAAAAAAAAAAAATTTAACCATTCATTTTTAATTCCATTAGTCTATTTAGGCTTTGATTGCACTTTGTACACCTTTCAAATATAGCAATAGTGATTTTTATAATTATACTTATATTTCAGACAAATGATCTCCACTCTAGGACTAATTAAACCTGCGATTGACGTCCCGAACCTATGGAATTCATCGCTAATGATGTTAGGCATCTTAGTAAAATATAAAGCATTTTGTACACACAATGAAAATATTTATCCCAAATTAAAAATGAGCACTCACGACTGGGATCTTATTGATTATATTATTGAAACTTTTTCGCCTATCAAAGAAATCACATTAAAGTTACAGGATAACCAATTACTAATGGGAGATTTTTGTAAATACTATTTATGTTTAAAATTAAATATAGAAAGAAAGGATGATTCGTTATCGAAACAACTAGTATTGGCTTTGAAAAAAGCAGAGCATAACTTTTTTAATAACGATACAGCCATTTCCGCTATGTATTTAGATCCGAGAATATCACGAATTTTAGGAAAAAAAGAAAAAGATCAAGCAAAAAATCATTTGAAAAAAATTGCCTCCAAAATTATACATGTTAAAAGAGATTTAAAAGCGAATATTAAAAAAAACACATTTCCAGAAGTAAAAGAAGAAAATGAAGAAATTGATGATGGCTTGTCTCCAATAACTTCAAAAAATAATACACCGGAATCAAATAATGAATCAAAATTTCAATCAATCGGAGATGAACTCCTCAAAAATTATTTAAGACAAATAGAAGACGACAATTCCGGCGAAGATGAGGACGATGAAATCATAACTGCCAATCGAGAAATCAATGAATATGTAACGAAAAATATCCCTGCAGATAGTGATTTATTGCAATATTGGGAAGGAAAAAAATATATATACCCATACCTATATAAAATCGCCCTTATCATACATGGTTCTCCTGCTACTCAGGTCAGTGTAGGGCGGGCATTTTCTTCCTTGGAATATATTTTGAATGATTCCATTTCATTCCATTCACTAAATCATGAAGTATCACAAAATATATTATTATTAAAATTAAATTAAATTAAGGATATTCAATATTCGTTGGATCTGATCTTATACCAGGCGCAGCTCCACCTTAAAGGCTGATGGGGCTAAACCCCAACAAACAAAACTACCGATCTACTGAAATTTTTTAGTTAAAATTTATTTTAAAAATATATTGGAAAATTAAAACATAAACGAAAAGCTGTATTATTATATACATATATTATATTAATTTAAATACAAAAATAAATTAAGTAAAAACCTTTCCTTTACTTTCTCATTAAAAAGAAACTGAAACGAAAATCTCGCTATCGTAAACATAAAAAAATTATAAGAATTGACTTGAACAGAAGAAAAATCATCAAAAAAGGTCTAGAACAAATCTAGTCCCACAACAAAATCATTATACAACACACAGTTTTTTCTCCTTCTTGTTCTCTTTTTGGTCTATTAAAATTTAATACATTTTGGGCTAATTTCAATTAGTCCCAAAGAGATGATTAGTGGAGGTATTGTTCGCATAAGAAAGTATGCAGTTCAAATTTTGATCATTTTACCTGGTTTTCATTAACTCGCTTTGTTTTCGGTTTATTTGTTTGCTTGTATAGTACAAATCTTGCAATCGATTTTTAACTAACGTCCCGACTAGCTAGACATTTGAAACTTTTAGAATAGCTCAGAACACGATGACAATGCATTATTTTAATACTTTTAGCCATCTTTAAGCAAAATTGAATTCATTTTCAGTAAATTTTGTTTTGTATGGAAAGTAAGTTCGGAAAAAAAAATTTTAAAAAGTATTTATTAATATTGTCAAGTTGATATGATTCAACAGAAAATTTAAAAACGTGGTATATAAAATGTTATTTTTATCTTGTAATTATTAATGAATATCTCCATATTAGCGAACAAATAAAACAGCTGAAAAAAATTTACCAGGCAAATCTACATTGGCTTCCTTCGTTTCTGTCACAACAACTAAGAAAAAAGACATATTTGTTCTGAACCAAAACCAAAACCAAACCAAAACCAAAAAATTATGCAGTCTTTAAACCAGAACCAAACCAAAACCAAATTTTGAAATATTTAGAAACCAAAACCAAACCAAAAACCAAAAAGAAGATTTATGCTTAAACCAAAACCGAACCAACTGTAAAAAAGTTTTGCTTTGCATCTTTGATTAAAAGCAGCCGAGATTCTGTGATTTTTGAATGAAATTGATAATTTTTTTAAGTGAAACTTCTTTTGGCGCATTAGAGTGATTTTTCAATGCCGTCATGTTTTTATGCAACACTTTCTAACGGTTTTCCGTCATGAAACGTTGCATTACAAAAATCTTATTACATGGCAATAATGCGGAAGTTTTAATGAGGAATATTTCCGTCGAAGGTTATACATGATCACAATGTTCGGAAAAGTTTTGGATGTTTCCATTTGGATTATTTCTGCCGAAGATAAAATAGTTCCATCTTCCACTACATTGGCGCTGTAGTCGATAGAAATTTTTGAACTTTTTATTTAGAGGACATGCACGAGTGCAGTGTTAGGCAAAGTTGTGAAGGTTTTTATGGGGAATATTTCCATCGAAGACCCAATAGTTCTATCTCCCACCGTATTGGCGCTATATTCAATAACAATTTTGAAACTTTTTATATAGAGGTCATACACGATTACAATGTTCAGCAAAATTATGGAGGCTTTTATGAACATTATTTCCTTTAAAGATAAAATAGTTCTACCTCTCACCGCTTTGCGGCTGGAGTCAATAAAATTGAAAATGTCTTATGGCTTGCTCACCTTATATTTTTATAGCATCACGTTTTTTCATCTTATAAATATAAAACTGAAAAGTTCGTTTCTTCGCACCATATCGGTTCATATTGCACTACATTTCACTTTAGGAGAGCACTAACGCGTAATTAATTTAAATAATTAAAAAGAACGAATCAGAATGTTTGATGATCTTCGAGAATCATCAAACATTCTAAGAAAAACAACAAATTTATTGACATTCGTTCTTTCACTTTGACGTTTCTTGAATTTGATAGAAAACACGTTCCGATGAAGACTGAGAAGCTTCTCGAGTTGAAAACGATTAGTATATAAGGTGAAACATCGTTAAAACAAGAACAGTTGAAGTCAAACTTCGTCCGAGATTGCATCGAATCAAAGAGATTTGAAACGTGATTATATGTGGGAAGCGATTAGGGACAGTGACGTTGAATCTAAAAGTGAAATTGTGATAAATTATTGGAAATAGTTATAGTGTATTTTTAGATAATCTGTGATAAATTAATTGTAATAATTAATTATTGAAAGACAAATATTGTTAAGACTAATTGTTAACGCAGAATAATTATAAATAAAGTTTATACACTAAATTCACATAAATAAAAAGTGTTATCATTTTTATAACATCGAACCAAAAGGAGAAGCACGCAACATTGGTGTCAGAAGTGCAATTATTTGTTGTGAATCAGTGCGGATAAGACAATTGTGCTAAAATTTCTGCGGGAAATTTCGAAATTAGACTAGAAACTTCTGCGAGAGAATTCAAAATTTTACTAAAAACTTCTATTTCGAAGAAATTCGTTATTGTATAAGAAATTTCAGTGAGTGTATAATAATTTCAACGGTGCGAGAAATTTCAGGGGCGTACAAGAATTTTTTATGTACTTTAGTTTGTGTTGTATCAAAATTTCGATTGTGCGAAATTTGAGATTATACGTCGTGTATGGTGTAAAAATTTCGATTGTACGAGAAATTTCGTGGAAATTGAGGCTGTACAGAAGTTTCGGTGGGATATAAGAATTTCGAGTTAAGTAAACAATTAAAAAAAAAAATATTTGAATAGAAAATAAATTATTCGACAGTTTGAGTTCAACAGAACTATCCACAGTTCTGCGTGTATGGAATTTATCTTTCGCTGGAAATAAAACATACAAAAAGAAGAGAATAATGGCCTAATGTGCAGCAAAAGATCTAGACAGTAACAAGTTCGATTTCAGTGAGATTCTGAATAAGGCAAAACAAGAAAAAACCAACAGCGAAGAGGGTGCAAAATCAACGGAAAATGAAAAAAAAAATGAAAATTTGTTATGGCTATGATCGCGACTTTTCAAAATAATCTGCAAGGCGAAATGAAAACAAATGCTTCCAGATTACAAGACGAAATGAAATCGAATACTTCCAGTCTACAATCAAATATTTCCATGCTCGAGAATAAAATGGAATGAAGTGTTTCCGGTCTCGAAAATAAGATTGCAAACGTATCGGATATGCAGAAAAAGATGGAATCAAGTATTACTAACCTGGAAACTAAAATTACTACGGAAGTCTCTACAGTTCGTACGGAACTCTCTACAGTTCGTACGGAAGTCTTTGCAGTTCATACGGAAGTGAGCAAAGTCGAGCAAAAATTGGAAGACAAAATAACTACCAAAGTCAGCAACGTAGAACAAAATTGGACCAAAAAGTAGCAGAACTCGAAACAAAAATTGCTAACATCAAAGAAAATAAACCAAATGTTGAGTCATCGGGTAGAAGGATGAAGCCACCAATATTTGACGGACAAACTTCATGGCCGGTGTACAAACGACAGTTTGAAGCAGCTGCTGATGCGAACAGTTGGTCCAATAAAGAAAAAGCCACAGCGTTAATTCTGGCTTTGCGTGGAAATTCAGCAGATTTGTTGCAGAAAATCTCATCAGAAAATGAGAAAGATTACAATTACATTGTAACACAATTGGACATTCGATATGGGAATGACCACATGAAGGACGTATACCGAATGGAGCTCGTCAATAGAATGCAAGAATCTGGAGAGACACTGCAGGAAATGTCAGCAGATATTGAGCGGTTGGTATACTTGTCATACCCCGATTATCCCCTGGAGCTGCAGAACGACTTGGCTGTTAATGCCATTCATGACGCAGATATTCAATTTAAGGTTCGAATTAGTGGAAAGCGTACGTTGCACGATCTGTTGGCTGTAGCGTTGACAATGGAAGCTGCAAAGAGAGCAACAAGGGCGGTTCTAATGGTACGAGCTACTATGGTTGATGAAGACTCAACAGGATTAACAATAGGCCAACTAACCGAAAAGATAAAGGCGGATGTGCAACAAGCTATCCAGGAATTGGAATTGACAGACACTAAAAGAAGACTGAAATGCTGGGGCTGCGGTAAGGAAGGGCATTTAGAGCGGCAGTGCCCCAGACAAAAGCACCGATTATGGAATCAGTCTCTCTTCTGCAACAGACTAATGACAGACTGACGACGCAAGGAGTAATTGCTGGTCATAGATGCAGGATCATCGTAGATACTGGTGCAAGTAGATCCATCGTAAACAGGAAGCTCATTAGTAGAAAACACATGAGCAGAAGCAGTAACAGTATTTTTCAAACGGTTACAGGCGAATCATCTCCGATTCTGGGTGAAGTGATTCTAGCATTGGGGCTACATGAGTATGTGTTTCGACATACGTTTTTGGTGACTGATATAATGGACGATTGTATCATGGGCCTGGACTTCATGAAACAGAATGGAGTGAGCGTAAACATTGAAGATAACCAACAAGTTACGTCAGATGCGAATGCTGTTGTAGAAGTGAAACGGGTGAACGACATTGGAGTGACAACTCGAGTTACGGAGTCGTCAACAAGTAAAAAGAAATCGAAAAGAAGGAAATACAGTGTCGTAGATACTGAAGGGGCTTTTAAGGATACGAGTGAGAACTGCAGGAATGTAAACAGGGTAGTAGCTGTCCGAGCATTGAGGATTGGAACAGAGAACGTGTCGGGCATCCGAAACGAGCAGGTAAGGGATGAAGATGTTGGACCAATCCTTAAATGGAAGAAAAAGGATCAGCGTCCAAAATGGAGTGATATTGTAACACGCAGTGACACGACAAAAAGTTATTGGGCTCAGTGGGACTCGTTGCAGATAGAAAATGGCGTTATGAGGAGAAAATGGGATTCTCCTGATGGAAAAGCTAAACTAATGCAGTTGATCGTGCCCAAGTCCAAAGTACATAAGGTACTTGGTGAAGTACATGTTGGGACTTCAGGGGGACATTTGGGAGTCAACAGAACATTAGCGAAGGTGCGAGAACGATTCTATTGGGTACACTGGCAAGCTGATGTCAAAAGTTGGTGCAGGAATTGTGACACCTGCGCAGAAAGTGGTAGACATCAGAAAGAAACCGAAACTGCTGTAAGGCAATATGTTGACGCTGAATTGGGGCAAGACACGAGCAAATACGATAGCACCGGACAGACTCCACCAGAAAGATAATCAGGACAACATATACGGGTTCCGGTGGACAAAGTATTTGAGGAACCTGCAAACAACAAATTAGGAGTTAGTGACTACACCAACAAGAAGGTCTCTTTGAACATAATATGGCGGAAGCGATAAGGACAGTGACTTTGAATCTAAAAGTGAAATTGTGATAAATTATTGGAAATAGTTATTGTGTATTTTTAGATAATCTGTGATAAATTAATTGTAATAATTAATTATTGAAAGACAAATATTGTTAAGACTAATTGTTAACGCAAAATAATTATAAATAAAGTTTATACACTAAATTCACATAAATAAACATAAAGTAATTTAAAATCGGCCTGTAGCCGATTTTTTGATGCCCTATGGTAGAAATGAGAGAGAAAAATTGTGAAAACTAACAATATATCAAGGTTTTTCTTCATAACTTTGTTTGCCCTTTTCAAAATTTTCTCTAATTTGCAAGTAACTCAGACCCTGGCGGCATAAATCTAATTTGCAAATTTCATTCAAATCGGTGCATTAGTTCTGAAAATAAATCAAAAAACTTTCTGAACAGGGTTATTTCTTCCCACGACTACTTCTTTCCTTAATAACTTCGCTGACCCTCAGTCGATTTTGCTGAAATGCAATACCAAAACCACTATAGCAATAACCAAGTAGCATTCTAAATTTCAACAAAATTGGATAACGCGTTTTTGAGTTATTTTGTCGACGGACGGACGATAGTACCAAACATGGAGCATTAATATAGGGAATTTTTTTCAGAATTTCGGCTCATTTTCAAAACCCAATTACCCCAATTCGTTCTGCCTGAATTTCACAATTTTTTTCATAAATATTTTATAAGATGTCACCTTTTCAGCGCGCTATAATATAACTTGATAGGATTAGAACTACTAAAGTTATACGATTCTAAAGCCAACTATTGGAAAAAAACGCCACGAACTTTCTGCTTAACTGAATATTTTAAGGTTTTTCTCTCCATAACTTCGTTTCTTCATTCTCAAATTGGCCCAAATTCACAGCTAGGCTGGAGTCTAATAGTATAAACACGTTTCGTAAATTTGATTCAAATCGGTATATAACTTTTTAAAATACATCGGAAAAACTTTATGAACAGGCTTATTTTAGGCTACAACTATTTCTTTCTCCACTATCCTTGGACCGATTTGACTGAAAATTAAGTCGGTATCGTCTATTTATGCAGTTAACCTACATAATTAATTTAAACAAAAGCGGGTCACAAATTTTCCAATTACATCCGAAAAACCATAATCAAAAAAACGACAAAACTTTCTGGTCACTCTGGTTCTTCCTTTATAACTTTGCCCCCCGTGAATCGATTTTGCTCAAATGCAATACCAAACCAAGTTAAGGAATAAGCAACTCAAATTATAAATTTCATCAAAATCGGATAACGCGTTTTTGAGTTATCTTGTCTACGCACGGACGGACGGACGGACATGCATAAATCGATATAACTTTTGATTCCCTACACAACCATACCCTTGAAATTTTTCTCCGATTATTATTTCTATGTGTTACACACTTAGTGACAAAACTAATATACTCTCTGGTAGTACCTACCATAGGGCATAAAAATTGTTATCATTTTTATAGCATCCAACAAAAGTAACGCAACAATATTATACGATTTCTACACTTTCCGTTCCGATCACATTTAAATATTTGCAGAAACATTAACAAACGGTGCAACAATAGCTCTTAATAACAACAAAACCATCAATGCCAAAGGGTCAAATTTACCATTAGTTTATGCATGTGCCACCACTATAAGTACATAAGTCTCAAGGAAGTACATATTCCAAAGTCTTCTACGAATATGATAAAATAGCACTCGCAATCGTTAGTGTATGTCGCTTTATCGCGTCTAAATAGTATCGAAGGATTATGGATTAGTACAATGAAGAGCAGCAATAACAATGGTACACTTACAAGATGAATTTCGAAGACTTCCAACAATTTGTTTAGAAACTAGTAATAAACAAATACTTGATTTCATTCATGAGCGAAGAGGATTATTGACATACACTCTCAATTGTCAAAGTCTACGAGCTCATTCCGAGGATCTCGCAGACGCTGTCATTCGCAAATCAAATGTGGTAATATTATCCGAGACTTGGTTAAATGATGATGACGGCATTGGCATACCTAGCTTTAATTGTATCATTAAATACAAACGACCAAGCACTCGAGCAGGAAGAGTGGCAATTTATCATAATCAATATGAAACAGTGAACATTGTCACACCAAACATCTATATGGCGGCTACACAAACTTGGTGGTGATTTTAACGTAAATTTCCCATTAAATGATTCATTACCATTAGTCAACTTTATTCGTGAAAAATTCAATCTACATTTGAATAACGATCCGAATATCGCGACGACTAGATCTGGAAATAATATAGATAATATTTTTTCTAGATATTTAGAAAATATGGAGTCAAGAACATATAGTATGTATCATATTTTAGTTACCATAAGGCTATAGTGTCTATTTTACCCATAGTAGAAGAATATCTCCAAGGAATTGTAAAAACCGATGAAATAATTTGAATATTGAATTTACTTTCGAAATCTTATACATATTTGTAATATAAACCTTTTACATACTATATTCCTTTTAGAACATCCTCTCTCTCTCTCTCTGTTATAAGATCGCCAAAGAAGTTTCACTTCTATCACGCGCTGTTTTATTTTATACGTATTATTACAAAAAATAAACAAAGAATTTTAAGTAAATTATTGGGGTCTATTCAACGAACTTTATAACTTTATTTACAAAATTATTCATAACATTTTTGCAAATTTCACATCCCTGGAAAAGCCTTTTTATGGAGTATGTAACTTTTAAAAAAACTAATAGAATATTTCAAATTTCTAGTACGAATTAAATTCGAAATTATTATCGAGCGATCTTTACTTAAAAAGATATTTTATTGAGTTTGTCTATAAACAAAATGATATATGTATATAATCAAAAAAACAAACATGGCGCAAAATGTCTGCGTACATGAAGTTTCAGGAAGTATGTAAGTAAACATGTATTTAGTCACTGAGTTCCACGTTGCACAGACCGAAATAAATGGTAACCGATGAATAAAGCGGGTGAGGTAGCATTTCCCAGCCAATCGCTTCCAACGTTTCCTTGACCGGTTTAGCAACATTTAGCCTAGCGTTATCATGCTGCAAAATCAGTTTACCATGTCTACGAGTCCATTCTGGTCGCTTTTCCTTCAAAGCGCGATTCAATCTGATCAATTGTTGTCTGTAGCGATCAGCAGAGACTGTGTCATCCGGTTTCAAAAGTTCATGGTAGACCATAGCCTTAATTGAATGAACGTTTCGTTTTGACGTTGATGGGACTGATTGACCTGGCTTTACTTTTGCTTTTCTGAATTTAGGATTTTCGAAATAGATCCACTTTTCATCTCCAGTAACAATTCAATGCAAAAAATTGCATGATTACATATCCCATATCTTTCTTTACTGTTCTGGACTTACTCTAATTTCAATCCTCTGTCCCATATAATTTCCTTATACTATATTGTATTATAGTGCTATTGTTTTGTATTTTTACTTTCCCGATAAAAGGAATGTTTTTAGGTAAAATATTAAATTCGTGTTAAAAACTGATTTTCTTATAGAAATAGTAGAAAGATAAGTGCAAAATTCATTTCTTCAAAATAATTAGTCCCATGATCCATGTTTGTGTGTTTTACCTAATGTTAGATGATATTAGCGAAATATATATGGCAACACTATTTGATAACACTTTATTTGTCAAAAAATAACAAATATTTGTAAGTGCGGTTTAGAACAAAAAAGTGGTGTCCGAATTTAAAATGGCCACTATTATTTTTAAGTGAAAAGTAGACTTTTTGTTAAAACAAAAATGAATAAAATAAATAATTTTTTTTTATTAAAACAAGATTTCTCGTGTTTCAATGCTCAGACGTAAAAGACCGGGAACGAGAGTTCTTATTTTATCTCCTTTCCCGGAAAATTATCTGTTCTAACAGTAGTTGCTAAATATTACAAAATATTCGAACGAATTCACATATTGCAGGATTTAATATGTATATAACATGCCAATTGACAAGTCCCCGGCCTGACACATAGATGGCGGTACTAGAATTAAATCCATATGATTTTTAGTTAGCCCTAACCTTCAAAAGACGAGTGTATAAATTTGACAGCTGTCGGATCATTAGTTTGTGAATTATAGCATTTTGAGTGAAGCAACTTTTGTTATTGTGAAGAAAATGGATAAAAAGGAATTTCGCGTGTTGATAAAATATTGCTTTATGGCCAAAAAAAATACCGTTGAAACGAAAACTTGGCTTGATAATTATTATCCGGACTCTTCACCTTCGAAATCCACCGTTGGAAAATGGAGTGCCTTTTTAAATCTGGTCGTACAAGCTTTGAAGACGATCCATGTCAAGAACATCCAAAAAGTGTACCAACAACAGAAAAGATACAAAAAATACAGGATATGGTTTCGGAAGACAGACGAGTGGCTGTGGATAAGGTAGCTGACACCCTAGGCATCTCAGATAGACCAGTACATCACATCTTAGCTGAAGTTTTAGGTTTCAAAAAGCTCTGTGCAAAGTGGCTGCCGCATTTCCGAAAAATGGAACAAAAAGACATGCAAATGCGACTTTCTCAAGAACATTTGGAGCATTTTCGAAAGGATAAAGCGGATTTTGTGCGCGGATTCATCACTATGGATGAGACTTGGGTCTATCACTATGATCCTGAGTCGAAAGCAAAATCAAAAAGCCAAAGCTCCAAAACGGGTTAAGGCCCTAAGATCAGTGAAGAAGGTTATGGCATCAGTTTTTTGGGATGCAAAAGGAATTTTGTTGGTGGATTACCTCCAAACTGATAAAACAATAAACCCAGATTATTATTAAAACCTTTTGGACTAATTGGATGTAAAAATTCGTGAGAAAAGACCTGGTTTAAAGAAGAAAAAATTTGTCACCAAGACAATGCACCGTGTCACAAGTCGATAAAAACGATGGCAAAATTGGATGAATTGGGCTACGAAGTGCTTCCCCATCCACTGTATTCTCCAGATTTGGTCCCCAGCGACTATTTCCTGTTCTCAGATCTCAAAAGAATTCTTGCTGGGAAGAAATTTTCGTCGAATGAAGAGGTGATCGCCGAAACTGAGGCCTATTTTGAAGCAAAGGACAAAAATGGTATCGAAAAGTTGGAGGGTCGCTATAATCAGTGTATCACCCTTGAAGGGAATTATGTTGAATAAAAAAAACGAATTTTGCCAAAAAAATGTGTTTTACTATGGTAGGCCGGGGACTTTTCAATTGACCTGTTACATCTTAAGGTAGCTCGACACGGTTTGGTATTCTCATAATAATTTAATTTTAAAGAAAATTAAATTTGAATAATGTCAAAAAAAACACTAATTTGTGTAACGAAATGAGTTTTCTGCAGACGACTTATCCGATATATCGTTTCGATCAGAGGTGGCTCTACCATATAGGCGAACTAGGCGCTAAAATGTTGAGGGCGCCAAAAAGCACGGCATTTATAATTTTTTTGTTCATTCTCATATAAATCTAAAATCAATTGATTGATGACAGATTTAACGTAAAACGTAACATAAAACGGAATTTGAACTAGAACCAATTCGCATGCGATTAAAAAAAACAATTTTCATATGAAGGGCAAGATAATTTCATTCAGAAGCCCCAGCAAAGATTTAAAGTGCATTTTTGCTTGACAGTCTACAAAATGTAACAACACAGCATCTGTATGCATCATGTACTAAGCTTGATTCAGCATTAAGTCATGACGGCTCTAAAGACATCGAAGCAGTAGATTTATGTAATGAGCTTCAATCTATTTCAACACGCATTTAAAAGAGTTCATCGCCGAAAGATGTCCTATGTTTTATTTGTGAAACAAAGCTGTGATCGACAGGTCGATCGCAAACAGTTCAACAGTCGATCGCACACATTTTAAATAATTTACTACAATAGGTTAATTTCAAATCTTTTAATTTAAAATGTGTACTAAGAATTTAGCAGACGATAAAACATGAATTTAAAATTTGACTTTGCATAAATTGGTTGCTATGTCTACTGTCGGAGCACCTTCAATGATTAGTAGAAGTCATGGATTTTTAGCCATTTACAAACAAAATGAACAGTTTCCTGATTGCATATCATTTCTGTTGTATTACATACTTGTTAATACTTGTAAACTACTGCCTACTGCCTTGCAGTAGTGACAGTAAGTCAGTTGTGAATAGACAATAAAAGAACACAGATCTAAAACATAACATGGTGTCAGATTAAATTAAAAAATTAAATAAAATAATATAAAAATTACTTAAGATGTCAAATCCAACTAATAGTGAAAGTTTAAGTCAAAAAAATAAAATATTAAGTTGTCAAATTCAACCAATAGAATTAAAAAATTCAAATTTGGGCGACACGTGGAAAAAATGGTTTAACCAATTTAAATTATATATGCGTGCCTCAGATTTGGAACATGAAGATGATGGACGAAAAGTTGCGTTATTACTTCATAATCTTGGACCGGAAAGTTATGAAATATTTAACTCATTTAATGAAGATATCGACAAAATTAAATATGAAATCTTAGTGAAAAAGTTGGAGTCATATTTTGTGCCGAAAACTAATATTGCAATGGAAAGACATAAGTTTTTTACCAGACAACAGTTAGTTGACGAAAGCATAGATGAATATATAACTGTATTAGTAAATTTGAGTTTCAATTGCTCATTCGGAAATTTACGAGAAGAACTGGTTCGTGATATATTAATATGTGGTCTAAGGGAAAATTATCTCTACATAAAAGAACGCCTTCTAAATGAAGGTGACATAAAGCTTGAAAAGGCTTTAGAAATCGCAAAAACAATGGAATTAACAAGAAGACAGTCACAACAACTACAAAAGGAAATGGATTTCAATTGTGTTGGTGCTTTACATAGTACCAAATTTAACAGTAATGACAGCCGACAAAATCCATTTAGTAGAGGTCATCAGGGTCATAGAAATAGCCAGCCAGAAAGTGAAAAGAAAAAACAACAAATTGAATACAAACAGCAAGTAAATAAAATTGGAATTTGTAACAAGTGCGGTCTTGTCCATAGAGAACGGTGTCCAGCTATTGGAGTCATTTGTAACATTTGCAAGCGGAAAAACCATTATGCGAGAATGTGTATATACTACAAAAATAAGTCAGTTAATCACTTGGGACTTAAAAAAACAAACAACGAGTCATCATCATCATCAGAGCCGGAAGAATTTTTTGTAGGAGGATTGGACGTGGGTAAAGAAAAACTGTGGTACATTGAAATTAAAATAAATAAAATAAAAATTAAAATGCAATTGGACACAGGTGCGCAAGTCAATGTCATGTCGACTTTTCAATTTGAGAAATTGAAATTAGGTCCAACAAACTTAAAACGTTCTAATGTCAAAATCGCGACTTTTAATGGTGATCAATTGAAAATTTTGGGAAAGTGTTTTTTAACATGCGAATTTTTGAATCAAAAACATCTAATAGAGTTTTTTGTTGTCGATTTAGAATGTCAAACAGTATTAGGCTTGCATACCTGTGTGGAATTGAATTTAATAAAACGGGTTCATTCAATAAATTTAGATAACAAACTATCTGATAATAATTGTAAAATTTTACAGAAATATAAAAGTGTGTTCCAAGGCCTTGGTTGTTTAAAAACTAAGTGTCATCTAACAATAAGAAATGATGCTCGACCTGTTATTGACAACATGCGCAGGATACCTTTCAAATTAAAAGAATTATTAAAAGATGAACTTGATCGCCTAATTAAAATGAATGTGATTGTCCCCGTTGAGGAGCCTACAGAATGGGTAAATTCAATTGTTCTAGCAGCGAAACCTAATGGTAAGCTTAGACTATGTTTAGATCCTCGTAATCTAAATAGAGTAATATTACGTTCGCATTTTCAGTTACCAACAATTGAAGACATAAAATCACAAATAATTAATGCCAAATATTTTTCGATCCTCGATACCAATTCAGGTTTCTGGACTATACCTTTAGACGAGCCATCTTCTAAACTATGCACGTTTATTACACCATTTGGGCGATATAGATTTCTACGTTTACCATTTGGTATTAGTTCAGCACCTGAAATTTTCCATTCAGAAATGATAAAAAATTGTTCTAATATACCTGGTCTTGTTATTTATATTGACGATTTCTTGATTTATGGTGCAACTATTGAAGAGCATAATAGTCGTCTCGTTTTACAAACGGCACAAAATCTTGGTTTAAAATTTAACGAAGCCAAATCAAAAATTCTTTGCAATGAAGTTAAATACATGGGTCACATTTTTAGTCATCAAGGGGTCAAGCCAGATGAAACCAAGGTAGAAGCAATATGTAAAATGCCTTCTCCATCTTCTGTCACAAACTTACAAAGATTTTTAGGCATGGTTAACTATTTAGGTTCTTTCATAAAAGACCTTTCAATTGAAACGTCTAATTTGAGAAATTTATTGAAAAAAGAGACTGAATGGCAATGGACACCATCACATGAAATAGAATTTAAAAACCTAAAATTTCTAATTAGTACAGCTCCAATATTAACATATTTTAATCCAAATAAACCACTAAGTTTATCTGTTGACGTTTCAAAAAACGCAATGGGTGCTGTAATCATGCATGACAATAGACCAATAGCCTTCGCATCCGCAACACTGACCAACTGTCAACAGAATTATGCACAAATTGAAAAGGAACTTTTTGCAATTCTTTTTGGTTGCACAAAATTCCACCAGTACGTTTATGGTCATAAAGTTTTAGTTGAAATAGATCACAAGCCTTTAGTGACTATCTTCAACAAGCCATTATACAAAATTCCTCCTAGGCTCCAACGAATTATGTTACGTTTACAAACATATGATCTAAATGTTGTATTTAAGCCTGGAAAATATATGTATGTAGCCGATTCGCTTTCACGAGCTGCGCTTCCCTATGAAACTTTAACTGAATTTGACAAAGACCTTACTTTACAGATTAACTTGTTAACTAGGAATCTATCTATTTCCAAAGACAATCTAGAAAAGATTAGAGAAGAAACAAAAGCAGATTTAGGTCTACAGAAATTATTTAAATATTGCCATAATGGGTGGCCAAGCAACAAGAAATCCATAGACATTTTAACTTCACCGTATTTCACAATAAGAGATGAAATACATGTTTACAAGAATTTGGTTTTTAAGGGGTCAAGTCTAATTATTCCAAAAAATCTACGTCACGAAATAAACATTAATAATGACATTCAGAATTATGTTAGTCAATGTGAAACATGCATCCGTCATAGGAATAATAATCCAAAGGAACCTATCATTCTACATCACAAAACTGTAATTCCCTGGTACAAAGTAGGCATTGATCTTTTCCATTTTAAAAATAAAATATATTTACTGGTAGTTGATTATTATTCCACTTATATTGAATTAGCTGCATTAAACTCTTCATCCTCGTCTAAGCCAGTCATTACAAATTTAAAATCGATTTTCGCCAGGCATGGTATACCCAATACGGTGATTTCTGATAACGGTCCACCATTTAATTCCGAAGAATTCAAAAAATTTGCAAAAGAATGGAATTTTGAACATATAACAGCCAGTCCTCACTATCCAAGATCCAATGGACTAGTTGAAAGATCCATAGGCACAATTAAAAAATTATTATCGAAATGTGACGAAACTGGCACTGATTCATACATAGCCTTGTTACAGTATCGTTCGACCCCAAAGAATAACATCAACTCACCATCGGAACTGCTAATGTCTCGTTGTTTAAGAACAAAACTACCATCATTGCAGACACAACTACTGCCATCAGTAGTTGATCAAAATTTACATTTATCAAAACTTCATCAGAATAATCAAAAAATTATAAGAAATTATAATAAAAATACCAGAAAACTGCAACCTCTGGAACAAGGGGAAAAGGTTTATTATAAAACATCTCTCACATCCGAATGGACGCCTGGAAAAATTGTTGGAGTGTGCAATGAACCCAGGTCATATTCCATTTTGGATGAGAATGGTCATATTTTCAGGCGTAATCGTCAACATATCTTAAAGGTTCCTCAATCTGTGGATGATCACAGTCATAATATAAAATTCACAGAACAACGTGAAACTATTGAAGATAATGATTCCAGTCAAGGTCATCATGAAAGATTTAACAATGATTTGAATGTGACACATCAAAGTGGAATACAATTGCGCTCAGGTCGAGTAATTTCTTAGAACTAAATTTAAATTTTTTATATCACATATTGTTTAAGCTTATTAGAATTGTGTATATGGAAATCACCACTAATTTTGAATTGTTAACCTATATAAATTTTATTTTTAAATTGAATTGAATTATATACTATAAAAAAAAAAAAAAAAAATAATAATAATTAAAAAGAAAGATGTTGTATTACATACATGTTAATACTTGTAAACTACTGCCTACTGCCTTGCAGTAGTGACAGTAAGTCAGTTGTGAATAGACAATAAAAGAAGACAGATCTAAAACATAACAATTTCATTGCATAATTCATAATAATGCCTTATGTGCAAAAATATTGGATGTTAATGATATTATGGATGTGGCAGTGAAAATTGCTAATTCGATAAGAGCGCGAAGTTTAAGGAGGCGTCTATTCCGTAGTCAATTTGAAGACAATGACTCGGAATATTAAGATTTTCTTCTTTTTGTCATGTTAGGTGGCCCAGCCAAGGAAGCTTTTTGGAAAGATTTATAAATCTTTTGCCTAAAATTATTGCATTTTTGGATACATTGGGAGAAAAACATGAACAATTGGAAGATCCAGTATGGGTAAACTAAACTAGCATTTCTTACGGATTCTATGGGCCATTCCTCGCTTAATTTACAATTACAAGGAAAAGGAAAAAATATTATTGAGTTGCTCAGTTCGGTAAATGCTTTTAAAGCAAAATAAAAACTTTTTACTTCACAATTAAAAAGGCAAAATTTTAAATATTTTCCATATTTAGAAAAAGATATTAAATTTACTGGTGAATGCGAATATTGAAAAGTTTTGTTCTGAACTAGTAAATTTTAATCAAGAATTTGAGACACGATTTGCAAATCTCAATAATCTTCAACCGATTTTTGAATTTAATTCATTTCCTTTTGGAGAATTCGTTAACGAGGATATTTCATCAAATCTAGCTCATACTTTTCAATTGAATTCATCGAATCTAGAGTTAGAAATTTTAACAATACGATCAGATATAATTCTGAGAGCACGTGCAAATGAAAATTATTTTTGGAATTTATTATGAGAAGAAAATATCCATTATTAAGTTTAGTGACAATGAGGATATTTGCATTTTTTGGTTCCACTTATCTATGTGAAGCAGCGTTTTCTCAAATAAAAAACATCAAATTGCAATTTAGGAATTCTCTGACTGATGACCACTTAATGGCATCTATTCGATTGTGCATTAGTGATTAAAAACCTAACTTTAGAAGACTTGTTGATGAAATGGAATGTCACGCATCTACATAAAAAAAATTAATCTAAAATATTTATCAACAAAGTACATTGCACAAAATAATACATACAATGTATTTAATATATTATTATCAATAATGACCGTAATTAAATTTTTATTCGTTTTTAATTTAAACCAATTTTCCAAGTCGATCGCGCATAAATAAGGAAAATTAATGTCGATCATACCAGTATTAAGTTTGCCCACCCCTGCTCTAAACCGTTACTTAATAATTAATTCTTATTATTTCCATAGATAAAAAAACAAACGAAATATTTAAGAACACGAGGTGAATAATATACTAGTGCCGGATTATACGCGGTAGAAATCTACCGTCAAGTTTTGGGTAGAAATCTACCAAACCGATTAGACGAGGAATGTTTATACCACAGTCTTTTATACAAGCTACACAAGGATTGTATTAGTGTGTGTGAGCACAGCATCACTCGACCTTAAACCGTTAAACTGTTAGGATCTACTATTTTACTATTTCCTATGTACTTTTAGATTATGATTACCTGTTGACGGTCAGTAAGCGAATGGCGAGCTTGAATTTTCAATTTTTTTCGAAACCGACACAAACAGTCAGTGACTCTTGTTTGTGTGCGTAAAAAACCTCATTGCGCTAACATTTCGAGAGGAAGATCTTCTGCCTCACCCGCAACCCACTGATACCTATGTCTGCGGTAGAATTCTACCCAAAAAACACCGCGTGTAATCCGACACTAAGAAAAAAAAATGAAGAATTGGAAAAATTTAAGGTTTTTTTAATGAATTTTTTTTTTTTAATTATTATATATGAATTTATATGAATTGTTTCGTCATAATTGTGGTTGTTTTTTACGAATGGACTCACGTAAACGATGCAAAAGGCCTAAATAATATTATTTATTGACTGTTTCGACAGTTAGAAGGAGCTCTTTGTGGACAACGCCACAGAAGTCGAAAAAACAGTCAACATGACCTGGTTTTGGATTTGCTTTGACGTGGTTTTTTTGGTTTTGGTTCACCTGCAGTACGATATTCACTGGATTGTTGAGCCGTTTCTGGGTGGTCATAAGCATAGATCCACGTCTCATCGCCTGTAATTATGCATTTCGGATTATCATCAGTCATTGAAAGCATCTCCTCGGCCACTTCAACACGACGTTGTTTTTCAAACAAATTCAATGATTTTGGGACAAGACGACAAGACACAAGCTCCTTGATTTTGTTGATGTTTTTATCAGTAGTTGAGGTTGGTGGCCTGCCTGAACGACCCTCACCAAATGATTTGTACCACTTAAAAACTTGTGATCTTGATAAACACTGATCACTGTAACATTTTTCTAACATTTTTAATGTGTCGGTACAAGAAATTTCATTTGTTACATAAAATTTAAGGTTAATTTTTTTTTCAATAGGTTTATTTAAAAAAAACCGCAATAAATTTTTCACAATTGCGAAAGACGTTAAAAATTTTAAACTAACAAAGCAAACATCATGAGATTCCTATTGTTTATAACAGTCATACCAATCTATCAAATATACATTGATATTCATTGCGCGCGAATTTTTAAAAACACAGTCTCATTACTTTTTGTCCATAGTAGTATAGGGTCTTTCATTAAGGACAAAACAATTCAAACTTCTCCTTCAATAAATCGATTGTAACGTGTGCTGTGTGGCTTGTAGCGCCGTCTTGTTGAAACCACATATCGCCGATATCAATTTCATCTTATTCTGGCAAAACAAAATCCTCCAATATGGCATGGTAGCGCTCTCCATTGACGGTAACATGGCGATCGAAAAAATACGGCCCAATCAAGCCTCCGGCATGTAAACCGCACCATACTGTGATTTTTTGTGGATGCAATGTCTCTTGAAGCACATGTGAGTTTGTTGCTGTCCAATAACGCATATTTTGCTTGTTGACGAAGCCATTCCGCCAGAAATGAGCTTCATCGCTGAAGATGATTTTTTGATGAAATTCTGGATTTTCTTCCAGTAGTAATTTTTATAATTTCCAAGCGTTGCTCGTTCGTGAACTTTACCATGATGAAAATGTTGACTTTAATCTACGTTTTGACATTGATAGGTCATTATTAATGTTTAAGGGTGCGTTCATATAAAGGTTCAAAATTGTTATGTCCCATTTGAAAGACCCTATATATTATTTTTGCTTATACTTAGTTACTTACAAGTATATAATACGAGGAATGTTTGCACAACGATCTTGAAAACCCGTCTAACGATTTTCACGAAACTTGGGAGTTAGGGGACTAGAAATTGATCTAGATAGGTCTCACCTCTGAGAAAATTCGTTTTCCACTCTCCTCGATACCTCTCGCTTGGTATTTTCGAATTGGGTGGTCCGATCTTAATGAAACTTTACAGTATTACTAAGGGGTCCAAGGGCTTTCGATTTTCCCACTACAAACCTCACTTTTCCCCTCTCCTCGATACTCTTCGCTTGGTGTCTTCGAATTACGTGAAGGCATCTTATTGAAAATTCGCAATATTGCTAGGGTGTAAGGTTTTTCGATATGCATAAAAATATCACTTTTTAGATATCTATCGGCAGCGATAAATAGTAACTACAAAACCATCAAGTTCCCTGAACCTCATTATACGAATCAGGTTGCAATTACAATCGGATTCAATTATTCAGAGACAGACTGCATTAGGAATTACAATTCATGGCCAATTGTAATTACTATTTCAAACTGTCTCCAGTATAACTTGCCAGGTTCATCGCGACCGGGGCCTTTGCACTCTGACGTATTGCTCGACCCATTACATTTTGATGAGCCGTCGACTACTTCAACTCAATCTAGCCGTGCTGCTAAGACCAGAAGTAAAAAAAGAATATCCGAATTAAAGGTTACCGAAAATTTGTTGAAAAATTGCCGAAAATTGAAACATATGGATATGTAGGAACTTTCACATTTCTATATTTTAAATTTTTCGTAATTTTTCGGTATACTTTACCGAGCAAAGCTCGGTCCCCCGGTACTAAATTATAACTAAGGAAGCAAGATTTTTCTAAAAATGTTTATTTCTTAGATAGAAAGGGCGCAACAAAAAAGTTTCCCTAGGGCGCGGGGATTTAAAAGTTTTTTGAGCCACCCCTAGTCTCGATAACGAGCGGGAACCGAAAGGAACACATCAACGTCACTCGAAAATCATCATGTTGATTGTTTTGTTTGATTATCGTGATGCTATCTACACGAAATTATTTTCGGAGTTGTAAACAGTCAACAAACAATATTATCTGGCCGTTATGAAGCGTTTGTTCATCGGAAAATTCCAGATTTGTGAAAGGACAATTCTTAGGTTTTACACCGATAATGCGCTATCCCACATATCGATAGTTGTACGCAAATTTTTGACCCAAAACTCATCAAATGTCATCGATCAAGCACCGTTTTCGCCAGATATGGCTCCCTGTGACTTTTTCCTGTTCCGCCGGTTATATATGGATTTTTAATTTCCTATATGTATTTTATTTTTCATTTTAAAACTAGAAAACCCGGTCCTAGAGTAAAGGCTACGAGAAAAATATGCAGTCTTTTAAGTGTTTAAATAATTAGCGAGACCATCTGTTTGTAAAATACACGATAAAAAACCTAAGATTGAAGATTGTTTTTGGAGATGCACTTTCTGAAAAGCCATTTCAGGTCTCCGATATGTAAGTATACATGAATCTCTTTTGGGTCTTCTGTCAAAAAGTGATCTCCGGAGACCAAAGTCTATGTTGGTGTAACTTCACATATACACATCCAACTAGTTAATATTTTCTTAGTACAACTTTTCACTACAACTCCTTAAATAAGTGATTTTCAAAGAACTTTTATGGAATAAGTTCTTAAATAAACGTCGTTTTATAACCTTACGATGAATACAAGCGTAGGCATTAACTCGTTTTTACGATATCTGTGTCTGAAGCATCGATTTTCACGCCGAACTGTCAAGTTTGGAGGGGAAAAAAATTGCGTTTTTTTAATTTATAATTTTTAGTGCGTTTCGGATTCCAAACCAAATTCTTTTGAATTAAATAATCAAAGTTAATAAATTTCCTATATAAAGTGTTTAATTTCTGGGTGTAATAACAAACAACATCCAAAAATTCGTGGAATTTTCTTTCACAACTAAGTTTGACATATTTTTTATTAAAATGTGCGAATTTTCGTTCTTGCCGTATAAAAAAAAATTTTTATGGTGTTTATTTACTTATTGGTAATCAAATAGAAATTATGTTAATTCATAAATTAGTAAAAAATTCGTTTTTTTTTTAATCCACGCCGAAACGTCAAATCCCACTTTTTTTTTAATTTGATTTTAATGAAATCCACCAGTGACAGTCATTTTTTGGTTAAAATGGGGGCAGTTCTTAAAATTCGTGGAAATTTTTGAAAATTCAGCATTTTCAGTTTTCAATGTTTTTTTTTTTTGGTTTTAAAGTTTCCAAAAAATGAGGCTCTACATATGAAATGGCTTTCGGCTATTGGTTTACACAGGAAAGAAATATATAGGCACATAAATATTTATAATTATTATTTAATAATTTCATTTTGTATGTTTAAGAAAACTTGATTTTTGTAGCAATCAAACGCAAACATTTTTTTGCAATTCGGATGTTCCAGAATGCATGAGCTTTTGGCCCATTTGCAATGCTGCCCCTCCGAATTCATGTTTTTAACGCCACCACTACGCCGCACACATAAGCAATAAAATGCCCGTGTATTCCAAAAGTGCTTCAATTTCCCCTGCGAAAGGCCTATCCATATTTTCCCTAATCTAAGGATGAATACGAGGATTTTACGAAAGACAATGAATACCATATAAATGCTTTGTAAAAACTTTTATTAAAAAGTTCTATTATGATTAATGGCTTAGTTTGTAAAAAAATTGAACTCAGAAATAAAAATTTAATTGAAACTCCTTTATCAAAAAAGTTAAAACACTTATTCAAACAACTGGTATGGTATAAATATTGGGGACTTGGATTAATTTTGATTGTTGTTTTGATAAAAAAGACATCGGGCAATAAATGGATACCGTGACCCATTCATATAGCCAGTATTTTAATATCTTCATAAGTAAGATGATGGTGCAATATCTGGTGAATATAGCGGGTGATATAAAACATCTCATCCAAGTGCTTCCAATGTTTCCTTCACATGACAACGATCGATCATATATTGTTTAATTGAAGACAGTAATGATAAGCGGTAATTACTGTTGTTTCAGATCAAGCATATTCATTGGCACTTTTCTCTGGATTGAAGCAAAAAAATAACACTTCCCGAAAATACTGATTTTTATTGGCACAAAAGTCGATATTTCCAATTTAATTTGTTTTTTACATTTGATCTAAATTTCTTATACTAAGTTTTCAAACTTATTGACATTACATTTATACACATTAGCTTCTTTCACTATTAACGATGTAAAAATAATATGACTAATATGACAACACTCAAAATTAATTCAAGGAATCAATACCTAATATATAAAAATCAATGTTTGTTTGTTCGTATTTTATGCGCGCTGCCACACCGTTCGTCTGATTGGGATAAAACTTTGCCAACTTATTGCTTGCACTTGCGGGAAGGTTATAGGCATAGTATAATGAGAATCGAAAGAGAACGTTCACACTCGATCGCGCGCATTAGAGAAAAATAAAAATAAAATAAATATTTCGATTATCGATATATTTCGATTATCGATACATTTTTTAAATATTTTGCCGAAGTTTACCGAAGTGTGCCGAAATAGTTCGAAATTTACCGAAATCTCCCGAAAATTAACGATCTTCAAGAAAAATTGTAAAATAAGATTTTTAAACTTCGGCAAATGTCAATAAAGTTCGGCAAATTTCGGTAAATTTCGGCACACTTCGGTAAAATTCGGCAAAATATTTAAAAAATATATTGAAATAAAATACAATTTATATAAAAAACCAACAAATATATGTATATTATCTTCTGCGGCAGCAACGCGCCGAGTACAAGCTAGTATAAAATAAAAGTTATGTAAAAACTCATAAATTTCAGACACAATATTCTATGATTTTAATTTGTTCACGTTTATGAATAATAAATTTTAAGATTCTAAAGATCTTAAGGGCCTTGGGGCCATCTTCTGTAATGAAATTGTTGAGTTTCCAAATCCTTAAATACTTAAAATTCTACCTCAAATCGTTAAAAGTTCAAATGGCTATTCTGCAAACCTTGACATGATCGTTAAATCGTTAACGCAATCCTTAAATCGATCATGTTTTCTATCGTCGATCAAGTATCGATGTTTTAAAGTTTAAAGAAATCCCAACTAATAATATAATTTGTTTAGGACTGTCCGAAAATCTTCAATTTTTGATACGATTGGTCAGTAGGTCATCATATGGAGAGTGGTCGTCAACTAGCATGGTCAGGATGGTGGCCAAGAGGGATTGTAAAGAGCGATCAAAAGTTGGACAGAATGCAATCAAGAAGAATGGTAAAGATGGTAGTCAGAGGACGGGGGTAGTCCAATCAAGTATAGTTTTGTTTATGTTAGTTAACACCATACTATTTCAAATAGTTGTCGATGACTTTCTGTACGTTCCTTTAAACGACTTACCAAATTTACTAAAAGCAATCTTCAGCGCAAATTAAGAGATGAGTACGTTTTTAGCTAGCAACAAATTTTGTGATAGCAAATTAATTCGAGAAAGCGTGACTCTTATCAAAACGGTTTAGGATCATTTCACTTCATTATATAAAATAGATATGGCAAATCGGGCAAAATAACTTCGAATTTAAAAATTCTAAAAAATTTACCTAAATGTTGAAAATTGCACTCTTTAAATTACAAGCATTTGCTGTGGACCATAAAATGTTGGTAATTTCAAAAGAAATTAATTTACCTATGAAACTAAAGTTAATGCAAGTTTTTTTAATTCTCGCGCTGTAATATACTAAAACATATTTTCTTTATAGATTTGGGAAAAAAAATTGCATATATCAAAGTTTCACCAAAAGTTTAAATGTTAAATACTTTTAAAAGTTGTAATAACGAAAAAAAAGCTCTTTGTTAATTGTGCAACATAGCATGTAATCAAAAACAAAGGAAAATATGCGATGTAATTTAATATTTAAATAAGGGATTTAAAAGGAAAAAATTTTCTTTTGACACTGGCTGCATCTGATTATTCTTTCCAGCCAAATGTCTTAACTGCTTCATTAGTTAAAACGTTTAATGGCGAATCAAAAAAGTTGTCTTATCTTCAAGTTTTCTAATATTTAGGCTGCCATATTTTTCTTTAATTGTAAGATTATAATCGAAACATCGTATAAATAAGAACGCACCTTCTAAAGATTTTGTATTTAAGCACATTTTGGGTAAAAGTTTTGTCTTTCTTTATTTCTTTGACTATCTACAATACTTGAAGCCAATACCCAATAACTAATTACCTTGTATGATTTTTTTTGCTCTACGAAATGTTATAATTTCGATATATTCTTGTACAATCTTGCTACAATCATATAATTCTACAATTCTACATGAGACGCATAATTATAATATTAGATAGTCTAATTCCATTGTTGAAGAAAAAAAATGTCAAAATTGATCCGAATTCTTTTTGTAGTGTTATGTGAAAGGACGCAGTTATGCCAAAAATCTGCAAACTATTGACTCACTATCCACTAAATTATATTGAAGCAACAACAGGTAACAGTGAACGTCATGTAAGCTGTTTTTTGAAACACATTACACGACGATAACAGCAAAAGCAAAATTTAACAATCGGAGTTTTGATTATTAGAATTAGTTTACAATTTTTTTCACTTTTGTTGAATAAAAACCGATTTTCTTTCATGTATTTAGGTAACCGCTTCTCGATCTTAGAAAATTGTTTAAAAACTATTTACAAACCGAAAAATATTCTGAAGATCCATACACTTAATTATAATCATGGTCATGTTGTCAACTTGCAACAGCAAAAGTAAAATTAGAATTAGAAATGAAGTTGCTGTTGTTGTCGGTAATCTACCCATTAAACCCATTAAAAGACATGGTTTATAAAATGTTGCTGTTGCTTTTGCTGTTGCTGTTGCTGCTTCAATATAATTTAGGCATTAAGGACAACATCAGTAACGTTATGATCGAGATAATCCCAAATGTGTAAGAGTCATCGAAAATTGGAATAAGCTGATCGTGAGCAGCAAGATGGCCTGGAGTGATCATTTGAATAATGTTGTGTTCCATGCGCAATTGTAAGGACCAAATTATAGATTGAAATGAATATATATAAAGTGACCAGACGTACTGATTTATTCAGTACAAGTACTGATTTTCATGACTATGTACTGATTTAAAATTTGTACTGAATATTGTACTGATTTTGAAAATATTTCTAAATATGATATTGAAATTCTGTCAATTTAACGCTAAATTACATGGAGTTGAGTTATGTACATATGTAAAAAAAATTCTAATGTAGACACGCTGCTTGAATGGCAGCGCGGTGTTTCAAAACTAATCTAAACATAGACAATGTGCGCTACAAAATCTGACGTGAATTTCTTATATCGTAAAATATTCTCATATAAATGTTGGTAGGGTAGACTTGCTGATTGATATTAGAACTTGATACTTTTTTAGTTCTTTATGTTACTTTTTTAATTTTATATGGAATTATTAATATAAATATATTAAATAATTTAATTTTGTTGTTTTATTTCCTTAATAGCCCAAAATAAAAAATGTACTGAATTTGTCCTCAAAAAATCTGGTCACTTTAAAAAAATATAACCACCATCACTAACCATCCTCCGCCCATACCTTTTTCCTCTCATGGCACTAAATGAGAATTATACAAAGAGTTTGCAATCTTAAGTCCCAAATCCAAAATCCCAATCATGCAAAAGGTATCTTGAAAGCATTGAATTGAAAAAATTATCAAGATTTTGATGAAAGTTGAACCAAAGAAAATGCTATACGAGCGACGTGAAAATTATCATTATAAAAAAATATTGTAATAAAAAAGCGCGACCGTATAAATTTAGGACCGAAAAGACTTTAAGATATATCTTGTTTCATTACTGAGACCAACAATTTTAAAATTAATTATTAAATAATAATTTAAAAATATGTGAAAAATAAAAACAAAACTAAAACACAAATATTTGAAATTAATTTCTTCAAAAAGAAGCTGGCAAAATTTCATAAAATTTCATTGACCAGTTTGAGAATTTATATCACATTTCCATTAAATTCTCAACAACCTCACTAATTACGATACGATCATCTTAGGCGTTGCCAAAAAAAATATAATCGTATATAAAATCGAATCAAAAATTCAGACGAATTGGAAGACACGATTCTACTCCTGGTAAAGCTAAAAAAAAAAAAGAGGGTTGAATTTCAAGTCGATCCCAAAACAATTCTCAAGTAGCCATGTAAACCCTATAAATGAAGGCACTCAAATGCGAGTCGTGGTGAGTCTTTAATTCAGGGAATTTATTTCCTAGATAGACCCATTTTCTGATTTTCACGCTAAATCTGTTATAGAAAAATTAATAAACCATTAAAATAACTAAACATGTTCTGTTACTACGTACCATAAACAAAACCTTTTACTTAAGACTTGACCACCCTTAGGCTACTTCCTAATCGTCCCCTGACCACAATTTTACCGCCTCTCCTGACTGCGTCTTTACCAACCCTTGACCGTCCCTTAATAATTCCTTTACCTTACTTTTGACCAGCCCATTAATCACCACCTTTCCACCATTTGACAGTACCCTTGACTACCCACCATCTGAGCACATACTAATCAATTCGCGTAAAAAGGAAATCGATATGAAGAAAGATTGTGTAAAATCAAGGAACAGATTCATTTCTATAATTTTCTTCACAGTCTCTAAAATTTGAACTTAGATATTTGAACGACGATAGAAAATCTGATTGGTACATTAAAACGATTTAAGGATTGCTTTAATGATTTAACAATCATATTAAGTTTCTCGGAATAACCATTTAAACTTTTACCGATTTGAGGTGGAATTTTAAGAATTTAAGGGCATAAGGACTCAATAAATTTTAAAATAGGGCCCAATATGTGTTGACAATAATTTAAAAAAAAAAAAAAAAAACAAAACAAATTCGTTCCACAAGTTGTTAAACTCTATATTATATAGTAAGATACCCCATCCTAGGACCGGTGATTCAGAAATATAAAAACAATGAATTAAGAAAATAACAAAATTTAAAAAATAAATGTTAGCCCATCATTTTGTTTTCCTTCACTCGAAAGAAACAGGCAAAACATTTTTCTCCCATAGAAAAATTATAATTTGCCTACTTTCAGGCGCGTAAAAAAATTGGCCGGATAGCCCAGGCATATATATATATATAATTAAATTTAAATTTTATATCATTTAAAATAAAATACGATATATATTTTATATTTAAATATCGTATTATTTTTCAAAACTTACTTGCCATCCTTTTTATGACCATTTTTTGAATGATATTTGATGCCATTAACATTTTTATAACGTTTTTTACATCCTGGAACAGGACAAGCAAAAGGTTTTTCATTTGCGGCACTTCCATTATTTGAACCTGAATGTCTTTAAAGAAAAGAAAGAATAATATATATTTAACAAATAATTGAAATATTAATATTCTATTACCTGCTACCATATCTCATAATGAATTCAGAACTAAATTCCTCAGTTGTCCAAGAATCATTGCTGTCCTCAGATTCTGAGACAATCATTTCATCTTCATCCAATTCACTGCCTGAATTGTTTTTATTTATCTCTTATTTTTATAATTTTTATAATATTCAAATATAAAATTCTAATAATTTATTCATTTTAATATCAATTTGCTAATCATTTAATCATTTGTTTTAAAAAAAAGAACGTATTATTACAATTCCAAAGGAATTTAATTAAAAAAAATACGTTTTTTCTTTTTTCCTTTTTTTGAATATAGTTTTAAATCGACATAGAAGAAATTTTTATAAAAAAAAAAGAAAAAAAAAGTAACAAAACTGCAAGTTCTTGCATGAAATTAAATTATACTTGAAATTTTTTTTTTGTAAAACAAAAAATATAACTAATATGGCTTGAAATAGCTAAAACAAATTAGCATTCTTCAACATATTGATTCTTTTGGTATCATGAAGAATAAAATTTAATCAAAAATTACAAAAAAAAAATGGCATATGTTGAGTTTGTTAAAGACATAGTAAGTAATAATTTGAATGGATTTTATATCAACAAAAACACACTATTTCCATACCAGTTGGTGTATTGCTCCGATTTGAAGATGACATACTGTAGCTATGATGTTTTATAGCTAGTTTTCTCTTTAATTCAGCTCCAGTTGTGCCAAGGAAAGGCCCTTCCTTTCTAGCCGCATCAGTTATGAAACGTAAAACATAACTTAATGGCAGGCATGTAGGTTGGGCCTGTTCCTTTTGCTCAACAACTTTTGGATCGTAATCTGTAATATTAAATAAAAGTTAATTAACATATTTTTTTGAAAAGGTTTCATTATAAATTAAATTGAAATTGGAATTAGGTAAACAAAATTTACAGCTGATTTTCAAAAAATCGATTAAAAATGGTTCAGGTCTATGATTTTACGTATAGATACGAAATGAAGAGCATGAGATCAAAATTTTTTGACATACGGAAGTCTTAATTAAATAAGAATCACATTTTTTTTTTATCAAAAATCAGATTTATTAATTTTTTATCTACTTACCAATATGAGTATCTTCAATATGCTGTATGAGATCTCCTAAACTAGGAAAAGTGATTCCGCAGCCATTAAATTTACAGATGTTGATCAAAAACACGGCCATATCCCTTCAGGTATGACTGCGGAATCAATGCTTCGAGCAGATGTTATGCAATTGTTTAATATTATTAATTAAATAAATTAATCTAATCATTATTTTAACTCCATTTAATATTAATCAACTGTATTTTGAACTATCTAAACTTATTAAATATTCTGAAGAGATTTTTATAGACTCGGTTCCAATCTGCTCTTGACTGATTAGTTATAATATTCACTAGTGACCTCTGTTTATGAAATGATGCCCACATAAATTCGTATGGGATTTTAAAAAATTTTGTAGTTTATTTAATAGTATTAATAATTTAAAAAGAATTTTTTTCAATGTCTACATTTGTTTTATAATTTTTTAAATAATAGCATTCGCTATCTTTGATTAATTTTTCTTTTACAATAGTATGAAAATAGAGTTTATTTTTAATAAATGGTACACACGATCAAAACAGGCGTACGGTTTCAGTTAACGTATAATTTGATCGCGTGTATGTACCGGATTAAAAATCTACCGTCAAGTTTTGGGTAGGAATCTACTAAACCGATTAGACGAGGAATGTTTTATACAAGCTACACAAGGATTGTATTAGTGTGTGTGAGCACAGCATCACTCGAACTTAAACCGTCAAACTGTTAGGATCTATTATTTTACTATTTACTATGTACTTTTAGATTATGATTACCTGTTGACGGTCAGTAAGCGAATGGCGCACTTGAATTTTCAATTTTTTTCGAAACCGACACAAACAGTGAATCTTGTTTGTGTGCGTAAAAAACTCCGTTGCGCCAACATTTCGAGAGGTAGATCTCCAGTTAGTTTGGCATACAAAATCGTACGCATGATTTGATTGCCATTAAAACAAAAATAAAAATTCGTAATAAAATATTAAGATGAAATAAAATCTCAGTTAGAAGGAAGTTAAGTGTAATTAAAAAATTTTAAAATAAATTTAAAATATAGCTGAGTTCCGTTCACTCGATCACACCGGTGTAAAAAAAAGTCGGTATAAGTTAATGTCAAAAAAGCCGGTTGCGAAAAATGTAAGTTGTTTGCGAGTGAACGATCGTAGTCGAAGTCGTAGTCAATTAGTGTCATTTTGAAATGTCATTTTGAGAAAATGCGCATTTATAGGTTAATTAATGTATTGTAATTATTAAAATTACTTTCATGAAATCCATTTATTTTTAATATTTAATTTAGTAACAAATTTTTATATAAAAAACATATTTTATGATTTTACTTTTTTTTATAAATTTAATATTTTAAATTTTTTTCGAATATAATTCAACAAATTGAATATAAACTTATTACTAAAACTATAAATTTTCTATAAATTTTCCAAATAACTAAAAAAAAATACTGAATTCATAAATTTTTGTTTCGAATTCAAAATCAAACTGACGAAATAGAAATGACAAGAATCGACTACGCCCTATGACATTGATTGAAAACGTTACATTTTTTTCCACCGGTGTTAATGAATGAACGAGAGAGTGACGGTGTAATGACGTCATCGTAGTTGAAGTTGACCAGTGAACGCAAAAGTGTAACTTTTAGTCGCTTTTAGTTACATTTAGTTGGTGAGTGAACGCAGCCCAGAGCTATCGAATTGAAAGGTTGATTTCAAATCAATTTCAAATTGAGCTATTGCGTCCTCCACGTCCATCGAGAGTCCCTCCAAGCTAAAAGCGACTAAAAGTAAAACCTTAGTTATGTCAAAGTGTAACTAATGATAAAGTATGGAAACTTCCTATCCTTACCGTACCTCCATTTTTCAAATTTTGACTGTTCTTTTTCAAACAATTTTCTATCCACAGCTGGCATAGATAGCTATATATTGTACGTATGGGTGAAAGAGAAATATAATGTAGGCAAACAAGCACCCGTTGAAATTTATATGGCAATTCACAAATATTAGAAGAAAGATAAGGTCTTCAAGAGTTCTCGATGTGCTTTTTTAAGAACATTTCATTCTCTCTCTTCCTGATGGATTTTGCCTATGAAAACTGTATGTACTCTTGCCTATTCTTTCGCACTTATTGTCACGTGCTTTTTCTGGCTACTTCGCTAGCTTTCTATACTTTATTATTACCTATACTTTGGTTATGTTAACTAAATGGAGACGGGACGGCGACGGAACGAAAAAAACAAATACATGAAATTGTATGGGCTATATTATCTAGACGGAACGTTCGTAATCCAATTCAATTTGAGTTCGTCCTGTTTTTTGGCATTTGTATTTATAGTAACGATTCTGCTCCTTTTTTTTATATTGTGAACGAACTTTATACGTCAAAGAACTCGAAAATTTTATAAAAATGGATGGCCGGAATTTTGTTGTTTATTTAATTCAATAATTAAAAGTAAAACCATGACATAGAACTCGTAATCCATTTTTTATAATTTTTCTCATAAACCTTTATTTGGAATCGAACACAAAATTGGTTGACAATGAATTTGTCAAATGTCAAAAAGTGAAGCGATTCTTTCGCCAATATAACTGCATCGCATTCAGTTCCCGTCGCCATCTTTAGGCTTTAAACCTTAGTTATGTTTACGGGAAGGCGGCGGGCATAAAATTTGTATATTCTAGGGATAGGCATCGTGTAGGCGAAACTGAAGTTATTTTGAAATGCACGTGGAGGCGTTAAAAACATGAATTCGGAGGGGGAACACTCTAAATGGGCTCATGTATTGTGGGACATTCGAATTGCAAAAAAAAGTTTGCGTTATTTATTTCAAAAATCAAATCTCTCTTAAACAGATACAAAATTAAATTTTTAAATAATAATTATAAATATGTTTGTGCCATCAATGGCTTAAATACTACTAGACTTGACAATTCCTGGTTAGTTCCAAATTGTACTACAATCTGGCTTTGTCGCCATAGTCTCATAGCTCTTACCCTGGAGGCAATCTCGACGGACGCGAACGACGCAATGAACGCGACGGACGCGTGAAGTGTCAAATAAAAGTTAATTTCATATGAAATGTATGGGAGGTGGCAATCTCGACGTAGACGTGACGGACGCGACGGTTCAGACGTTGAAAAGTTGATTCGTGTTCAACTTTTACGTGACGGACGCGCTCAAATGTCATTTTAAAATTTTTGTGTGGGGATTATTTTGTGAAAATTCCATTTAAAAACGGTATTTTAGTTTGTTTTATTAATTTACACTACTTAAAAAACTATTTTAATTTATAACACAAAGATTATATCAAATAATAATAAAAATTACAAATTTCATCGACGGCGCCGAGTTTGCCTACACAAAAATATTTATACCGTCACTAACGTTTTTGACAATTCACGCGTTCATTGCGTCCGTCGCGTCCGTCGAGATTGCCTCCAGGGTTAGTATGGCTAATGGTATGGTCGACGCGAAAAAGAGAATTCCAAAAATATGCCATTTGCTTCTGAAGGAATTTATTGCTTCGAGCAATCTAGTAATATATATATCTATGCTGCCTATATATTTTTTCTTGCGTGAACCAATAGACGTAAGCCGTTTCATACTTAGAGCCTCATTTTTTGAAAACCTTAAAACCTAAAAAGGTATGTACAAATGAAAATGCTGAATTTTATAAAATTTTATACGAATTTTAAGAACCGACCCCATTTGGACTAAATAATGACTATCACTGATAGTTTTGGTTTCAGTTTAAATAAAAAAGAAGAGGTGTTTCGTGTTATAATTTAGATTCCAACCTGATTCCAAAAAACAAATTCTTTCTAAATTATGAATTACCATAATTTCTGTTTCATTAATTATAATTAAATAGATACTATAAGAACTTTTTTTTATACAGCAATAATGAAAATTTTTTAAGTTTAATTATTTAATTCAAAAGAATTTTGTTTGCAATTCGAAACGCACTAAAAATTATAAAATATTAAAAAATATCAGAGATGCAAACCGGTTTCTTTGAACCGCTTTGAACCGAACCAAAACCACGGAACCATCGAAATTTTCCGAATCAAAACCAAAACCAAAACCAAACCACTTTTAAAATGATTCGGTCGAACCAGACCAAAACCAAACCAGTTTTAAAATTAATACTTGAACCGAACCATAAACCGAAGTTTTTCTATTGGTTTATGGTTCGGTCCAGCAGAAAAAATTTGTCCTATAATTTACATTTTCCTTTTAAAAAAACTGAAAAAATCTACTACATTTTCTTATAAAAACAATGGTTAATCAACATTCAACAGTTTGCCAGTTTTCAAATTTGCTTTTAACGAGTAATCAAACGCGACATAGTTTTTCATTTAGTGAAATCATAATTAAAATAAAAACAGAAACAAACACAAGAAGGAAGAATATACTTAAAATTAAAAGATATAAAATTCACATCTAAATGACAAATGTAAGCAAGTCTGTATATTTTTGAGTTTAATAATAATTTTTTTAATATTACCCAAAAGAAAAAAAAGATAGAAAATACCCGGTTTTTGAAAAACTTGTTTGTGATTCAATAACAAATAGTAGTAAGTGAATGCAGTATTGTTATGACAAAAAAAAAAATTTAATGCGGCATCTTAAAAAAAAGCACTCCGAATCCTACGACATAATTGACACGAAGCGAACAATTAAAACAGCTGAAAAAATTTTGCCAAGCAAATCTACATTGGCTTCCTTTGTTTCTGTCGCAACAACTAAGAAAAAAGACATATTTGTTCTGAACCAAAACCAAAACCAAACCAAAACCAAAACCAAAAATTATGCAGTCTTTAAACCAGAACCAAACCAAAACCAAATTTTGAAATATTTAGAAACCAAAACCAAACCAAAAACCAAAAACACGGTTTATGCTTAAACCAAAACCGAACCAACTGTAAAAAAGTCTTGGTTTGCATCTCTGAAAAATATCAATTTTTTCCACTCATAAATTGACACTTCGTTATCAAAATAATGCTACGTACACAGTTATCGTAAAAACTGGTTTTAGCCTATCCTGTTTTCTATAAAAAGTAAGAAAAGTAAAAGTATTTGAGCTTTCCCTAATTTCACTTTAGAAAAATGAAACTACACGATACAAGAATTTGATGTGATAAAAAAAGACAAAACAAATTTCTCAAGTATTTCACTTTTGTGCTCTATGTAGATCATACTTTACAATCGTGTGAATTTTGCGGTTGTTATTTTACAATGTACGTTTTTTCTGTTATATTAAAATCGAAGTATGAGTAATGTAATAAAGTATCCGAAGCTAGCGAAGCAACCAGAATAAGTACAAAAAAGCACGTTGCAATAACTGCAAAAGAGCACGGGCAATTTTCAAAAGCAAAATCTATCAGAAAGAGAGAGCATAAAAATTCAAACATTCAACATATGAGGCGAAATCTGCTGTAAACTACAAGCCGCGAATTAGGGTTTTGAATGGAAATGGTAACAGAGCGATATTTCTTCCATGTTTTTAAAATTTTAATTCAATTTTTCAAAACCTTTTATTCTATGAGGAACCCATAGGAAATAAAAACTTGAATTATTCAAGCTACAAATAATTTTAGTAAATCATTGAATATTCTTCGGACCACATTTTCAAATTATAAATACTTCAAAATTTCGAAACTTTAATTCCTAATGAAAATGTAAAGCGATCAATTTGAATTGAATCAAATTGATCCCCATTTATTAAATAATTAAAATGTTTTGATTCCTATGCTTTCATTATAAAATAAAGTATCAAAATAAATTAATAATTATGTTTTTATTTGTATGAAAAATTTTAAAAAGCGAAAAGACGACAAAATTTTGGACCACTTCAATGCGTTAGTAAAATATATTACTTCACCGCTTGTAGTATTAAAGGAGTTTTTAACTTAACGAGCACAATGAAAAAGTTTACTCATACATCGTTTACATGATCTAGTTGAAGTCGACTTCAATCCGAAGATCGTCCATGTAAAACCGGATCGACTTCAATCCTACTTGAGTCGACCCGATTAAAAAAAATTTTGTGATCGACTTGAAATTTGCATGTAAACCCAGATCGACTTCAATTCCGACTTGGAAATTTAAAAATGGAGTATGAACAGTGGCGAAACAACCTAAAAAAGAAAAATTTATTTGCAAGCGTCTATGGAATTGATATTTGGGCTCGTTACAGGTTAGTTCACAAACTTGCGAAATTATTTGATTATTTTTGACAATTCGTTGAACCAATCAAAATGCTTAAAAGACTTCGCGGATTTGCGTAGCTTATGTCAAAAATATACATGCCCTGGAGTTGAATTTTTCATTTTTGACAAATGCATTTTTGAATTTCTCTCAACGGGTTTTTCTTTTGGAAATGAATACCAAAAACTATTAAATTGTATAAAATGTCGGAAAAAGGGAATTAGTAAAATATTTAATTCAAAATGCATTTTATTTTCCAAATAACTGACTGCCTAATGTCATTTCTGCGAAAATGAAAAATTGTATTTGCGAAACGTTGTCACGGGTGCAGATTATTTTAAGTTTTCCCTGACCAATCAGAATGATCTGTCAAACTTGCGAAAATTCTTCCCAAAAATAATTAAGTCTCGTGACAAGCCCAATTGATTTGAAGTCGATTTCAAATCAATTTTTCAATCCGGTAAACCTAAAAAACGCGGGTTGAGTTTCAAGTCGATCTCAAGTCAATTCTGAAGTCGCCAACAGATTAGATATAAAAATATTCAACTACAATATCTAATCTGTGTCCAAGCAATTCAATCTTTATCAAAATAACCCCGAAAATTACCAATTCAGTGAATATGTAAAACGGGTACACATACTAAATTAAATGAACCAATCAAATTTAATTTCCGCCCGAAATATCAATATAATTATTCACCACAAGTTACCGAAGTTAACCGAAATATAATTCACCCCATTCGCCGGCATTTTTGTAGCAATTCCGTCAATATATCTACTTCATTGGTTTAGTTGGAGTTTTTTCATCGCACTCAGCCATTCGCATCGCATTCATTATTGACTGTTGTTCATCGGTAAGTCGACGGCAGTGAAAAAAAAAAAAAAAATTTGTTTTATGTGACTATTAGAAGGCTATAATAAAAAATTAAAGTAAAAAAAAGTTTTCCTTTCAAATTTACATCGAAAAAAATTTTGATTAAAACTCTTTCATCGTAACTAAAATTGTGTTAATATTTATTTAGAAGATTCGTTAAAATATTGTTCAATTGATATTTGTGTTCAAGAAATAATGGTTTCTGTGATATAAAAATAATATCTTGAGACTGTCTGTCGGTCAGCCATTTTTTTTTTTGAATGTAGAATTTTTTTTTCCAATTAGAGTTTTTTTTTTTTTTTGTTATATAAAGTTTAATAAAATAAAAAAAGAGAAAAAATTCTATATTCAAATAGGAAAATTAAAAAAAAAAAAAAAGAAACATTTCGGCAGCAGTGTAGAATAATTTATATGAAAAGAAAACGGAAAAAAAAAAAGAAATTGAGGAAAAATTTTATTTTTATGTTACGTATCTTCTTCTAGGTTACGTAACAGTAAAATTTCATACATTTATTAAACTCTGATAAGATTTTAAAATACGGTGTTCCATTTTAGAAATATATATTTTAATTAGTTAATTAATATTTAAATTCTAAACTAAAACTATTTTTGATGAAAATATTATGTTTATATTTTCAGATATTTATATAGAATCAGACTACTAAAAACATTCGAAATGTTCGTGTCGACCGTATCACGTATTGCCCCAATCGCCAGGACTGCTGTAAGTAACTTGTGTCAAAAAAAATTTTTTAATTTTTTTAATAATTTCCAATTTAATAAATAACTTCTTCTTAATATGTTTACATTTATTTAAATATAAATAGAAATGAAATAGTAATTACATAATATATGTGCGGTCAAAGGGTTTTTTTGACACAATTTTAAGAATTACATTTTATTACATAAGTTTTTGAGGTTAAAATTGTCTTCATCTTTTTTTCTTTTTCAAATACATATTTTATTAATTCAAGTTTTAAAAACTATTGTAAAAAGTATCCTTAACTTTTTTTTTTTGTTTCTAAATTAATTCCTTGATTAGAATTCGGTTTTTGATTTTTTTTTCTTTTTTTTTTTTATGAAAGTTCATTATCTTTTATTCCTAGACGTAATGTTATGTAATAATAGTTTTATTAAATTATTGAATACTTTTTTTTTTTTTATATACCCTAAGCCATTGATGGCGAACTCGTGATGTATTTTTTTTTTTTTGTTTTTAAATTGCTTCAAGCGTTAGAATTATATAAGAGTTTCTTTAAATTGATTTTACTAAAGCAGAAATCGAAACTAAAAGCATTTATATTAACTGCACGTAGCATTCGGGAAATTGGTTGGTTCTTCTCGTAATCCGTTCTGTGGTACATAACTTTAAATAAGTCAACTGATCTTAAGGAACGTATATTTATATTTAGCGGCATCCTTTCTAATAGTATAGGAGCATCAATAGTGCCATTGAAAATTTGATGGACAAAAATATCAGTCACCTGACGACGGTTTTCTAAGGATTGCAGATCAATCAGTTTTAACCTATCACAGTACGGGGGTAGTTGGAAAGGGTCATTCCAGGGAAGATCTTTTAATGCAAAACGTATAAATCTACATTGTACAGACTCCAATCTATTAAGTAGACTCTTATGGTAGGGAGATCATACTTGACTGGCATATTCCAAAATAGGTCTAACCAAGATAATGAAGAGTGCTTTAGTTATATGAGGGTCCGAGAACTCCTTAGACCATCTTTTAATAAAGCATAATATAGAGTTAACTCTATGAATGAATGAGTTAATATGTAGCTTGAAGTTAAGTTCACTGTCACAAATCACTCCCAAATTTCTAATGCTAGTCACTCTACGTAGAAGCGCATCGCCAATATTATATACACATAGACAATTTTCACGTTTTCTGGAGAATGTGATAACCCGTGATAATAATTTGAAGGTATTTGATTTTGATTTTCGGAAAGTTTAAAAATTTTGTAAATTATATAAAAAAAAATGTACATTTTCAATTCTTTGGAAAGTAAAAAAAAATGAATCTTGAAATTTTTTTTTTATAGATTATTAAAATATTAATGTTTATCTTTATTTTACTTCTCTATTATTTCTTCTATTATAATCTCAAATTACGTGGATAAATAAATTTTCTATTTATTACTAGATATCTTTATCGAACGCAAATTATGCTTACTAAAATTAAAATGACGGCCTTTTTAATGTTTTGGTTGGCAGATAAAGTGTACTGTATAGGAACTTCATTAAGCAGGACTTTTGGGGTACAATAGATCTTAAAGGTCCAATTACAATGGGAAGAGTGCGATTATAATGTGCATAGCCAAGCTTTCGTTAAGTTTTTTTCCGTTTCGTTATGTTGAAGCAATACAAATCATTTATTAAATTCCATACGGAAATTTTGACAGTTCAATTGCAAATATTTTGTTAATGTAATATGACTCGACAATATGGGTTTTTTTTGGAATATTTGTTTTCTAAACGATTTTCAATTTTTTAAAATCACTTTTACATTACAAAAAACAATTAAAAAACTCAAAATTTTTTGAGTCAAATGGTTATTCTTGCTTTATGCACATTGTAATCAGTTCTACGGATTTGACATGCATAAGTAAGCATTCGATCAGTTTTTTTTTGTCTTTATTCTCTGCTCTGCCATTGTTAAGGTTCAAATATAATGTGCTCTGCATGGCATAGGAAAAGACAAAAAAACTGATCGAATGCTTACTTATGCATGTCAAATCCGTAGAACTGATTATAATGTGCATAAGGAAGAATAACCATTTGCCTCAAAAAATTTTGTTTTTTTAATTGTTTTTTGTAATGTAAGTGATTTTAAAAAATTGAAAATCGTTTAGAAAACAATTTTTCAAAAAAAAAACCAAATCGTCCAGTCACGTTTCATCAGAAAAATATTTCCAATTGAACTGTCAAAATTTCCGTACGGAATGTACTAACTGATTTGTATTGCTTAAACATAACGAAACGGAAATAAAACTTAACGAATGCACGCGTATGCATAATAAAATCTTGGAATAGGATTCATGTATATTAGTACATTTCTGTCAGTTTTGCTCTGCCAGGCAGAGCACATTATATTTGAGCCTTAATTCCGCCTTAAAGGTCGCAGTACGGGAACACCCTAAAAACTTTATCTTAAAGTAGACCCTAAACAAGGAAACACGTTGTCAAACTTGTTGCCTACGTCTTCAAGTATTCAAAGTCATTTTGACAATCGTGCGTGGACGGTGTGAATACAACCCAGTCATTAGACGATGAAACTTAGCAAAAATTGACGGCAGTCGGCACACGGTGTTATATGTTTCCTTGTTTTTAAAGGCTGCTTTAGAGAGATTTTTGATGTTTATTTTTTGATATATAGCAAAAGAAGGATACCTTAAACTTATTTTTTTTAATTCTTTTTTTTTTTTTTTTTTTTTAAATAAATAACTAAAACAAAGCGTTTTTTTTTACCCTCTTTGAAATAATTATGTAAATAATTTTCTACTGTGTCTGTCATCATCAAAAACATTTTAATATGCAATTCTTTAATTTCCTGGTGCAAATTTATGGAAACATACTCGAATTCCTAGACATTTTTTGGTGTGACATATCGTGATAGTAGAAAATTGTATATTATAGGACAACCCCACCCCCCTTTAAACTCGGTACTTCTATAACGCGAATGAGCGGAAGAGTCGATCTGTTGAAAAGTTTACGTTCATGTTTCAGAATTAAATAAAATGCATATTATTTTCTGTTTTATTTATTTATTCATTTCTATCTTTTTACGCTCTTGACTTCATATAACTCGGAACGTATCTTTTGTGTCACATCAAAACGTTATATCCGGAGATAATATTTCTACCAACGTTAAAAAATCATTTGAATTTTTTAATAGCATTTTGATACAATTGCTTATCTGTCAAACGATTATGCTTTCTTTTGGCAGCCTATTCAAATGTTTTGCATAACAGTTTTAAAATATGATGGATCGATACAACTGAACTGGTCATTTGCCCAGCTTCCAGCGCACTTTAGGCCCCTAAGTATATTAGTTTTGTCATTGAATTTGAAACGCATAGAAATAGTCGTCGAAAAATGGCGGTAGAGAATTCATTGAATTGATTTCTGCGTGTCTGTTCGTTCAACTGGCTGTGTAAAATTGACAATATAAACCTTAATCGATTTATACCTTTTCAACATCAAATTGGAAATTTTCAATTGCAAGTTCCATTCCTAACATAGGTCATTAAAAGATTTGCTAATTGTTTTTAATAAAAATATTTTATTTTTTGTTTTTATTTGTTGAATTCTAGATGCTTAATGGAACCAAAGCTTACCTAAGACCAATCAGTAGTGCAGTAATCAGTCAAAGTCAAACTTTGGCTGCTCAAAATTCAACTCCAGTCTCTTTACTGCCACAAGTTAGGTCGTTTCAAACAACAGCTGTCACACGAGATATTGATTCTGCAGCCAAATTTATTGGTGCTGGAGCAGCAACAGTAGGAGTAGCCGGTTCTGGTAAATTATATAAATATGTATATATTTAATTCTGTTTCTTTTTTCTTTTAAATGAGACAAAGTAAAATTGGAACAAGAAGTATTTTTTTTATTATCGTTTTTAAATTTTATAAAAGTTTTAATCGAATTTTGGTAGACTAAAGTCTAAGAACAGAATTGAATGTATAAAATAATATAAAATATTGATTAATTATGTTTTATTTTTGTATTTAAAGAGAAAAAACTGAATTGTGTTTATAATTTGATACGAGTCAAAATATTCATCGTGAGCCAGTAACAAATATGCATTTGGGGCATCCATACGAGTATTTAATTACTCATTGTTTTAGCCTCGGGAAGGTCTGAGAAGAAATAGTTTCCTTTGATGTTTGAAAAGGAATTAAACTCTCTAGAAGGGAGCTTGTATGATTGAAAGGCAAAAGGACAAGAAATCCTGTTAATTATATATTTCTTCTTTGGAAAAAGTTAGAAAAAATATAATTACATTGAAATCTTTTGTTATTAGCAATTTGAGTGCAATATGCATACTGAAATATTCCAATTTCAGAACTCAATTCAGACTAATCTGTTACTGGCATTCGATGATAGTTGTTCAATCAATTTATACATTCTTTTTTATTTCTTTTTTTATATTTTTTAAATTTAACTTAAAAGAATTTTATAATTGTGCTAAAAATTCTCTAAATTCACGTTTTGAATGGTTCAAAATGATGCAATGTGTTTTGGTTGATTTGTCTGCTGTGTGTGAACAACATAATAACTTAAATTGCATTCTTTTGGAGTGATTGGAATGAAAATTGATGAGGATTTTACCTTTGCGAACGGCGGTTATATCAGAAGATTGGTTCGATCAGTCGGGAATATTTTGGGCAGCTTCCGAATGCAAGTCTGTTGGTTATGCCCAGTGGTCGAAGTGGCAGTTAAAAGTGGTGGGATGGTTTCCATTTTAAATTTTTTTTTTCGAATTCCAGTTTTCATAATTTTAAACGTCAAACGAAATCTCGCTGCCAGATCGAAACACTTAAAAATCTCTTTCTCGAAATCATGAGATTTAAAATTTTAAAAAAATATGTTCCGGGATGCAATATATATTCCCCAAGAAGTGGTGGGATGAATTTACAATTATTTAGAAGTGGCGGGATGGCATCCCACCTCATCCCTCCTCACTTCGAGCACTGGTTATGCCTTATAATAGGTGCCTACCATAAGTGTACGAAGTTCTGAAGAAAAATCGATAAAGTGACTAAAAAGTTTTGTCGTTTTTTTATTTTTTTTAATCATTTTTCTGTATTTTATGTAATATAGAATGTTTTAAATAATATAAATATTAAGTAGCCCCCTAAAACGTTACGAAAAAAAAATTCAAAATGGCCACGATACGTGAAGTATGTATTCTTTGATTCATGAAACTGTATTTGAGATTGCGTTTCTTAAATATAGTTTTTCATTTTGTCCGAAATTACATTGGGAAGTAAATATTTTGAACCTAATATTGTTCCATTTAAAAACGACTACAGTCATTTGCTGAAAATTTACGACACTAAATGATATTTTCGATAACAACTGCTGATTTGCTTAAACTATCGGAAAATTATTTAATCAAATATTAAATTGCGAAAACATGGACATGGAGAAATATGCTGAAGGGGCATTCAAAGTGCTAATCATTTTAAAAATTCTCAAGGATTGAAGATTTTGACGCAAACTTGGCAAAAATAATCAAAACGCGTGACGAGGTTTACTATCAGAAATTTAAAATTCATATTTCTGTACATTTTTGCAATTAATCAACATCTTCAGGGCATGTTTATTTTCGATATAACTTTAGCAAATTTACAAAAATTCTTAATCAATCAAAATCTTCGCAGAAATGTCAAATATATTTTGCGAATTTTGCAAATTTGCGAAATGTAATAGTACCGAACAAAATCGTTCTTTTCTGGGACTCGAGTCCGACTTTTCTTAGGCAATTGTTGGCTTCATTGAACATTTGCCATCTATTTTTAACTTTAACACGTTCTACATAGAGTTACATTAACTGGAGATTTCATTTCTCTCGTTTTCATACAAAATTATGGAGGAAAAATGGTCACTGTTTTATCTTCTCGCTCGCTTACTCCAAACGATAGAAGCCCAAGATTTCCAAGTTTCGGAGATAACGATTCGCCGCTTAACCAATACGATATAATATTTTAACTTGGTTTCCCCTCAATTAGCATATAAAATTCGCGTTGCTTTTATTTTCCATACAAATAATCCCAAGTTTCATATTCTCCTCTGTCGGCCCACGTGAGACAGAAAATTAATATCTCTAGTTAATATAACTCTATGACGTTCTACCCGGTGTGCGTCACCGGAACATTCGTTTAACTGTAACAAAAAAAATGGTGGTCAGCTTTCACTTATTCTATTCATTCTAATGATCGTTGTATAACGTAGGCCTTTAAGATTCGTTCAAATTGATTCGGAATACATGTCGAACAGAATTCCATATTAAAAAAAGGTATAGGAACAGGAAGAAACTCAATTCAATCGCACAATCTAACCGCATTGCAACTCAATATAACATGGGAAATGAGATTCGTTCGTTTTGTGACTAATTCCACTTAATTCGTTTTGTCCACTAAAGAATTTTTTATTTTCATTCCATCCTTGAGACGGAAGCGATTTATGTATTTTTAATAATCAGTGGTACTGATTCGAATGAATCCATTAATGGATTTGGTCTGGTTAGATTTAATTTGATGCACTTTTCTTTTTTTCTTTTTTTTTAGCATTAACTATTTATTTCCAATAATTTGATTTCAGGTGCTGGTATCGGAACAGTATTCGGTTCATTAATTATTGGTTATGCCAGAAATCCATCACTCAAACAACAGTTGTTCTCATATGCCATCTTGGGTTTTGCCCTTTCTGAAGCTATGGGTCTCTTCTGTCTTATGATGGCCTTCTTACTGCTGTTCGCTTTTTAAATTGTTCATCTTTAAAAATAAAATAAAATAAAAATTAACATAAAATAAAAAACATCAAAATATGATTATCATCTTAAGCAGAGAAGTTTTTAATTCGAAAAGTACAGAAAATAATGTGTGCACGGAGAACATCCATGGGAACAATATTAAAGTTGTTCCTATTCGATCATCGATATTTTCCGAATGTGTTGTATTATAATACATAATAAAACTTTCGTTAAATGTGATTTTTTTTCTTCTAGAATTAGAATTGTTTCTTTTTTTTTTTAATTTAGAAAGAAATCTATTTTACCTACGACGACATATTTAAGAGTGTGGACATATCTATTTAGTTGTACGATAATATCTGCTTTAAAATAAATACAAAATTAACAATTTCAACTATAAAGCTGGAACTGTATTCAACTAAAAGTGGAAATACATATTGTCGACAATTCTGGAAATGCGTTTATTTGCTAACAGGTCTTGCCCTATGTCTCCATTAGTAATGGACCATTAACAATTTTTCTTCGCTGAAATATTTTATTGTACAAAACTTGCATGATGAATTTGGGTTGTTCATAAATGTAAATATATACATAGTTGTGCAAATCATCGCGTTCAAGAAAAAACGAGCAAATTTGATGTGTTCAAATTGCAAGGCAAGTGATTGCAAATAAGCGACTAGTTTAGAGACTATGCTTATCTGACCAAGGAAGAATGGATTTTTTTTTTTTTTTTTTGCAGTTATCAAAAATGGAAGCATTGGAAGGCGATTCTAATTGTTTAAGGTATTTTTTTATTATTTTTTTTAATTGTGGGTTTTAAATTAGGCTGTTCAAAAATGCGACTGGAAATGTATGCGCATGTGATTATGTTGGCAGCAATCAGGAGTGGAATTTTGTATTTCGATTTGAAACAATTTCATCGTATACACGATTTGACCAACCACAATTTGGTATCGGCTAAAACTGGATCAAAAATATTTTACACTATTACTTCGTTTACATGGCGATTTCAGAATTGACTTGAGATCGACTTGAAATTCAACCCGAGTTTTTTTATCTTTACCGGATTGAAAGATTGACTTGAAATCAACGTCAATTTCATAGGTTATGTTCCGTTTTAAATTTTTAATTCGATTTGAAGTCGAACTGGGTTTACATGCACGTTATTCGGATTGAAGTCTACTTCAGTAGTATATGACCGTATATAATTCATTCGATTAGTGTTGAGTTGTCGAAAACATGGTTTTTTATGTTTATTGTCATATTTTAAATTTTTTAATGCAAAAAACCCAAGTACAAGTAATTTGACAATTATTTCCTTAAATTTTTACTAAACAATTGTAGTTTTCACAAAAAAAAGAAAATAAAATATTTTTTAAATTTTTTTTTTCACTTGAGTTCATGCAAAAAAAATCCCAAAAGTTAACTTGAAAGTATTGAATTTAAAAAAATTATCAAGATTTTCATGAAATTACAACAAAATAAAATGCTCTAAGAGCGAAGCGAAAATTATTATAATTGGGCTCGTCACGAAGTTTGATTATTTTTGCGAAAATTTTTCGCAAGTTTGACAGGTCATTCTGATTGGTCAGGGAAAACTTAAAATAATCTGCATCCGTGACAACGTTTCGCAAGTATAATTTTTCATTTTCGCAGAAATGACATTAGGCAGTCAGTTATTTTGAAACTAAAATGCATTTTGAATTAAACATTCTACTAATTGCCTCTCTTCTCACATTTTATGCAATTTAATAGTTTTTGGAATTCACTTCCAAAAGAAAAACAGTTAAAATAAATTCAAAATTGCATTTGTCAAAAATGAAAAATTTATCTTCGCAAGTTTGCGAAGATAATCAACTCCAGGGCATGTTTATTTTTGACATAAGCTTCGCAAATCTGCAAAGTCTTTTAAGCATTTTGATTGGTTCAACAAATTGTCAAAAATAATCAAATAATTTCGCAAGTTTGCAAACTAACTCGTGACGAGCCCAATTAAAAAAAAACAACGCGACCGTATAAATTTAGGACCGAAAACACTTGAAGATATTTTGTTTCACTGAGACCAACAATTTCAATATTTATTGTTAAATATTAATTTAAAAATAATTCAAAACTTAAACACAAAAATTTTAAATTAATTTTTTCAAATAAAAACAGCTGTCAAGATTTCATAAAATTTCATCAGGCAATTTGAAAATGTATACCATTTGCGTGGAATTCTCAACAGCCACACTAATAACCATACGATCATGTTTGCTGATTGCAAAAAGAATTCAGATCGAATATTAAATCGAATCGAAAATTCCGTCGGATCGAAATACAAGATTTCACTCCTGATCGCAAATCTGACGTCATGCGAGCAAATAAGTATGCATTTATGAACAAGCCCGTTATCTTTGTGCCGGATTACACGCGGTGTTTTTTGGGTAGAATTCTACCGCAGCCATAGGTATCGGTGGGTTGGGGGTGAGGCAGAAGATCTACCTCTTGAAATGTTGGCGCAACGGAGTTTTTTACGTACACAAACAAGAGTTACTGTTTGTGTCAGTTTCGAAAAAAATTGAAAATTCAAGCGCCATTCGCTTACTGACCGTCAACATGTAATCAGAATCTAAAAGTACATGGGAAATAGTAAAATGAGTAGATCCTAACAGTTTGACGGTTTAAGTTGGAGTAATGCTGTGCTCACATACACTAATACACTCCTTGTGTAGGTAACAACAATAGAATCAAAAATACACGAAGAATTGGATGTTATGACGCAGCATTCCATCTAAACTCACAAGAAAAAAACTATGAGTAAAGCCCCAATTACAATGAAAAGAGCCAAGCATATCCGAGCCTACGGAATTGTACTAATCTTCATAAATCGTATACTGCGATTACAATGTGTGCATAGCCAAGCTTTCGTTAAGTTTTTTTCCGTTTCGTTATGTTGAAGCAATACAAATCATTTATTAAATTCCGTACGGAAATTTTGACAGTTCAATTGCAAATATTTTTTTCATGTAAAGTTTTAGTTTTGTAAAACTGAAAAATACTAGGGCTCCTCACGCGTTAGTTCGCAAACTTGCGAAATTATATGATTATTTTTGACAATTCGTTAACCCCGTCAAAATGCTTAAGACTTCGCAGATTTGCGAAGCTTATGTCAAAAATAAACATGCCCTGGGGTTGATTAAGCTCGCAAACTTGCGAAGATAAGTTTTTCATTTTTGACAAATGCAATTTTGAATTTAACGGTTTTTCTTTTGGAAGTGAATTCCAAAAACTATTAAATTGTATAAAATGTCAGGAAAAATTAGTAGAATTTTTAATTGAAAATGCTTTGTTTCAAATACTAAAATGAAAAATTATATTTGCGAAACGTCACGGGTGCAGATTATTTTGAATTTTCCCTGACCAATCAGAATGATTTGTCAAACTTGCAAAAATCTTCCCAAAAATATTCAAGTTGCGTGACAAGCCCTAATTGTTCTACATTTCAAATTGTTCTAAACCTATAAATATTGGTGCCTGTTCTGATATCCGACGTTACGTTAGTTTTATTCGATATTACTCACTTGCTGCTCGATATTACATTTTTGGTGTTCTGGAATACGCAACGTTTCATTTCAGTTCAACGCGTAGCAACGCATTCGATTTTTGATGTTCTGATACCCGCCGGGAACTCGATTTTTAGGTTAAATTACTCACTTCAGTTTTCGCGCGTTCGAATGAATATTTTTGTATGAATTTCCTTTATTTCTAAACCCACCCACACTATGCACCATAATATCAATTTTAATCAATTCTAATCTCATTTTGGGCCTGAAAATGGCTTTTATGAAGGATATATTCATAAAAAAAAAATGTTTTTTTTTTCATTTTTAAATTTTTTAATGATTAGTGAATGGAAAAAATGTTACAAAAATATATAATTTATATTTTGAAATAAACATTGCTGAAAAATATATGAAATTTATTTTAATAAGGACAAGAACTTTATTTTTAAAACATTTATTGATGAAATGACTTAGAAAAAACACAAACAGCTGATTTTTGACATGCGATGATTGCCGTTTTTTTAAATGGGAAACGTAGTTTTCCAGAACACTGATCGCGTTAGAAATCGAATCGAACGCGTTACGTTTACTCACCTAACGCCGTAAAACAGAACAAGGGTGATTAAAAGTGAACGAACGCACATCAATATTGACTTTCGAAAGTGCCGGATTACACGCGGTAGAAATCTACCGTCAAGTTTCGGGTAGAAAACTACCAAACCGATTAGACAAGGTATATTTATACCATAGTCTTTCATACAAGCTACACAAGGATTGTATTAGTGTGTGTGAGCACAGCTCCAGTTGAACTTAAACCGTCAAACTGTTAGGATCTACTATTTTACTATTTACTATGTACTTTTAGATTACGATTGCCGGTTGACGGTCAGTAATCGAATGGCACGCTTGAACTTTCAATTTTTTTCGAAACTGACACAAACAGTGACTCTTGTTTGTGTGCGTAAAAAAACTCCGTTGCGCCCATAGATATTTATATTACTAGATTATTCGAAGCAATAAATTCTTTCAGAGGGAATGGCAAATTTTCGGACTTCTCTTTCTCGCGTCGAGCATGCCATCCACCATACTAAACGCTATGCGACCATGGCGAAAAAGACAGATAGTTGCAGAATTTGGAACTAACCAGGGATTGCCAAAAGGGAAAAAATTAATAATTTTTTTGGATTTCAGAATTTATTTTGCATTTTTATTAATAATTCATATGCAGAAAAACTTATAATAATTTTTATTTTAATTTTTCGGTGCTTAAAAATTAATGTGAATTGTATTTGGTGTTTTTAAAATTTAGGGTGAAAAAAGGTTTTTGCGCCCTGAAGAACATTTTAGCCATGAGTAATAATAGGACCATTACACTACACATGCACGCATGCGCAATCACTTGATTGTGCAGTTTTGCCTTGCCCACATACAACGCATTCTTTACGTCAAGTTTACGCAGTCTTTATTTCATAAATCAGATTATTTTCGCAGTTTGATTTATCATGTCGGATGCTCGCACATTATTTCTATTAGCGTTTGCTTTACGTATCGATAAAGTGAGCAGACGTACTGATTTATTCAGTACAGGTACTGATTTTCATGGCTATGTACTGATTTAAAATTTGCACTGAATATTGTACAGATTTTGAAAATATTTCTAAATATTATATTGAAATTCTGTCAATTTAACGTTAAAATGCATGGAGTTGAGTTATGCACATATGTAAAAAATTTTAACGTTGGCACGCTGTTTGAGTGGCGGCGCGGTGTTTCAAAACTAATCTAAACAAAGACAATATGCGCTAGGAAATCTGATCTGTATTTTTTATATCGTAGAATATTATTAATATAAATACATTAAATAATTTAATTTTGTTGTTTTATTTCATTAAAACCCCAAAATAAAAAATGTACTGAATTTGTCCTCAAAAAATCTGGTCACTTCACGTATCGACTACTATCTTTAAACTGCGTAAATTTCACCACATGCATGCATGCGCAGCAGGAATCGAATCAAAATAGTTTTGATTTACGCAGTCAGCATGCGCAGCCACACACTATCATTCTGCATGCGCAATCAAGTGATTGCGCATGCATGCATGTGTAGTGTAATGGGCCTATAAGTAAGCGAATCCTAGTCCAGTAGTATTTAAGTCATTGGTTGCGCCAACATTTGGAGAGGTGGATCTTCCGCCTCACCTCCAACCCACCGATACCTATGTCTGCGTATAATTCTACCCAAAAAACACCGCGTGTAATCCGGCACATAGGTGTAGATTATTTTAAGTTTTCCCTAACCAATCAGAATGACTTGTCAAACTTGCGAAAAATCTTCGCAAAAACAATCAAGTCGCGTGACGAGCCCTATTTAATTGTTTTCTATTTACTTTGTAAACGTTTCTTTATTCTCTTTAGCAAATAATATTATATAACATGTCAGAATTTTCGATTTTTGCGGAATTTGGAATATTTTTATTTTAATAATAGATAAATTAGATTAGAGCAAAATTCGTTATTATAAGCATTTAGATGGAAATACATTATTGAAATTCGAATTTATTTTGACTTATACCATTTTTCCATCTCCCTCAAATCTCGAGATTTCACCAAATCTACTAGATTTCCCATACAAATAGAGGATTTCAAAATCTCGAGATTTCAATGAGATTTTGTTGAAATCTCCTCCAAAATATCTTAAAATTTTTGTTTCAACCCTGCAAACTTATTCCGCGCTATTCAGCCTGTATAAAAATTGGCAAATGGACGATCCTTTTCAATAATTTGAATTACGCGCCTTTTTCCTGTTTGAATTTGGTTTTTTTTTTGTAATATTTTAGCAAACAATAAAATAAAACAATAAACAATAAAAACAAACAATAAATAAAAATATATATACATTTTTTAAATATGCTCTAAAAGAATTATTTTTTGGAATATTTCCATTCAAAATTCATTTTTTTTCTAGTTTTCCAAATTGTAAACGTCAAATGAAATCTCTTTGTCGAAATCTCGAGATTTCAGGGAGACGGAAACATGGTATTACATGAAGCACTACACGGGTATGTTTTTATAAACAACCAAAAACAAAATTATATTGCTAATCGAACACGACTTTATCGAAATGAGGTTATGTTAATACAGTATGTATATTTAAATCTTGTCTTGTCAAAAAGATTCAATTGAAATATTTGTATTTATAATGTCCACTGAAATATTTAAACAAGGTGCTGAAGCTAAATTATTGTTGGGGACATATAACGGACAAGAATGTCTAATAAAGAAAAGATTTGTTAAAAAATATCGTCATCCAAAATTAGATTCACAAATCACAAAAGAACGTATGAAGGCAGAGTCCAAAGCAGCATCACGATGTTTAGAGGCAGGAATTCGAACTCCAAAAATATTGAAAATGGATTTAGATAGCAGAGAAATATATTTGGAATATTTTAAAAATAGTATCACTGTTAAAGACTATTTAAATAAGTATGCTGGAAGTGAAAATGATGACTATCAAAATAAAATCACTAATTTATGTACAACTATTGGAGATATTTTAAGTAAAATGCATAATAATAATATTATTCACGGTGATCTTACTACATCGAATATGCTAATAGATCCAAAATTATCAAATTTCGATGAATATGAACTGATTCTTATAGATTTTGGATTGTCTCAATATAGCCAAAATGTAGAAGATAAAGGCGTAGATTTATATGTTTTAGAAAGGGCACTACTGAGCACCCATAGTGATGTACCAAATCTGTTTTCAATTATTTTGGATGCATATAAAAAGGGTAATGAAAAATCTACAGAGATTATTACCAAATTCGAAGAGGTTCGTGCTAGAGGCAGAAAACGAACTATGGTTGGTTGAAAATAAAGTCACATTTTATTAAACAAACAATATTTTTAATTTTATTTATGTAACAATAAACAACTCACCAAAACCAATTGAAACAAATTGATATTAAAAAGAATGTAGAATATATATATTATAGATGGGCAGGCATCCCACCTGCAGCTACAATAGTTTCGCCCGTTATGTAACTGGCATCATCAGAAACTAAAAACGCAACTGTACTGGCAATTTCATGTGGTTCTCCTAAGCGGCCTATTGGAACAACCGAAACAGATGCTTCTTTTGCTGATTCACTTTCATATAACTAAAATATTTTCAATCTTATTAATTCATACTATTGAAAACTGCATATAGTATATTACAGCTCTAGAGAATTTTGTTTTAATAATCCCTGGAGCTACACAATTGACACGAATCCCTTCAGGAGCTAAACTTTTACTTGCCGCTTTTGTTAATCCAAATAAAGCTGTTTTACTAACCGAATAAGCACCTAAAATCTATTATTGTATAAATTTAAATGAAAATATTTTGTAATCGATGTAAAAAAAAAAAATCACTTCAAACGGATCATATCCGGCTATAGATGAAACAAACATGATATTACTATCCTTCTCTTTGCGCAAATGTGGAAGTGCTTCTTTTGCAAGTAAATATGACGATTTAACATTAATATCAAATATTTTATCCCAAACACTCTCTTCACAATCCAGTACAGAACCAACCGCTGGATTTGTGGCTGCATTTGAAACGAGAATATTAAGTTTTCCATACTTTTTAATTGTCTCTTCAAATAAGCTCTTCCTATCATTTTTGTCTCCGACATGGCATTTAACACCAAAAACTTTTAAATTTTGTTCAGCTAACTTTTTAACAGCATTAGTTACGTTACTTTCTTTTCTACTACTTATAACCACTTTAGCACCTTCTTCAGCCAATCTTTTGGCAATCGCAAAACCGATACTATAATAAAATCGGAAATATAAACCTAATATGAATCTTGAACAATTTTAATATATAGAAATTACCCATCAGTTGATGCAGTCACTATAGCCACCTTTTCACTTAGACGTTTCATTTTTCCTGATGACGATGAGCAATAATTCTGAAAGGCAATAAATAGATTTTATCTAGGGAACTTTGACCCCAAACACTTCACACAAATGTAATAGGATCGGTAAAGTTATTAATTTACCAAATTTTATTATGAAAATAATCAATCATTTCATTCATATCTTTATACTCTGGAAGTTTTATGGAAGGTAACTAAGCTACTTAATTCTTTAAGATATGTATTTGATACTTCTATAAGAATATAAGGAATTATGCAGTCCAAGTTTTGACTATTTGATTTGAATCTTCAGGGTTGCGTTCACTCACCAACTAAATGTAACTAACCCTGGAGGCAATCTCGACGGATGCAATGAACGCGTGAATTGTCAAAAACGTTAGTGACGATATAAATATTTTTGTGCAGGTAAACTCGACGCCGTCGATGAAATTTGTAATTTTTATTATTATTTGATATAATCTTTGTGTTATAAATTAAAATAGTTTTTTAAGTAGTGTAAATTAATAAAAAAAACTAAAATACCGTTTTTAAATGGAATTTTCACAAAATAATTCCCACACAAAAATTTTAAAATGACATTTGAACGCGTCCGTCACGTAAAAATTGAACACGAATCAACTTTACAACGTCTGAACCGTTGCGTCCGTCACGTCTACGTCGAGATTGCCACCTCCCATACATTTCATATGAAATTAACTTTTATTTGACACTTCACGCGTCCGTCGCGTTCATTGCGTCGTTCGCGTCCGTCGAGATTGCCTCCAGGGTAAAAATTACACTTTGGCGTTCACTGCGTACCAACATTTAACTACGAAGACGTCATTACACCGACACTATCGTTCTCTGGTTGCTACCGGTGTCGATTTGAGTAACTTTTTTCGACCAATGGCATGGGGCGTAGTCGATTATTCTCATTTCTCTTTCGTCAGTTAGAAAAAACAGATTTTTTTGAATTCGTTATTTTATTTTTTATTATTTGGCAAATTTATAGAAAAGTTATCACTTTAGTAATACGTTTTTATTTGTGTATGTGTATATATAATTTTTAAAAGTGAACGAACACACGTCTGCAATGGAGCTCTTTATGGCTTGTTAAATTTTTAGGGAAATTTTTTTTGGTGGAAATTTCCTAAAATTTTTAATAAGATGTAGCGAATAAGCAATATCGCTTCATTGGCTCTCCCTATTTCATTAGAAGCTCTATTGTTAATAATTAAAATTGCATGTTTGTAGTCGGAATTAAAATATCCAGAGTTGAAGTTTTGTTCTTTAATTTCGGTTTATTCTACCGAAACTGTTTAAAGTTCGAATCTAAATCAGAGCGTAAAACCACTTTTCTTAAAGTTTCCAAAAAATGAGGTTCTTCGTATAAAATGGCTTTCTGATATTGGTTTACAAAAGAAAACATATGTAGGTACTTACATCAATAATTTAATTTTGTAACTGTTTAAAAGAAATTTGATTTTTAAAATAAATAACCCAAAAATTTATTTTGAAATTCGAATTTTCCACAATACATGAGCATTCAGCCCATTTACAGTGTTGTTCCTCCGAATTCGTATTTTAACCCCGCCACTACGCCAAAACATAAGCGATAGAAATTCAAGTTCATTTCAAAATTAATTATGTTTCCCTACCCGTGTCTTATCCTATCTTTATTCAATGGGTTGGTTTCATGCTAAAGTTTAAAAACGCTTTGAAAATGTAGATTGAAAATCCAGAATTTTATTTTCCTAATTTGTGCTAAATCAAAATCGTGTAAAAAAAGTTCGCTTAAAAACAAAACTCAGTGGATTTGCTTTGTCTGTCCACAATTACTCATTAGATTACGATAAAATTGCGACTTTAACGAATTAGACTGTAAATATTTATTTCAAAATTGTGATTTAGATAAGTGATGCAAAAATCATAATTTAGAATTTTAGATCATAAATGGGCAAGAGGGAAATCGGTTGATTTTTTTCCCTTTAAAAATTGTGTCAGCTTAAGATTAGAGTTTTCAAATAAAATTTATAGAATTTCAAAAAAAAACAGTGCCCGCTGTATGACGAATTTTGACACTGTTTCACCTCACAGTGTCCTCCAATTCTATAAAGATAAGTCAAAGGAATAAAAAATAGAATTATATCAAATGGGAAAACGAAAAAAGGATATTGTGTACTTACTTGCTTTAATTCCTGCGAACTACACACTAAGAAAAATATTATACTTTCCGGTCACAAAAAAACTTTTTCCCGTCCGCACTTTATTCCAAAAAAAATTTTATTAATTATAAAATGCCGGATTACACGCAGTAGAAATCTACCGTCAAGTTTTGGGTAGAAAACTACCAAACCGATTAGACGAGGAATGTTTATACCACAGTCTTTTATACAAGCTACACAAGGAGTGTATTAGTGTGTGTGAGAACAGCATCACTGGAACTTAAACCGTCAAACTGTTAGGATCTACTATTTTGCTATTTCCTATGTACTTTTAGATTATGATTACCTGTTGACGGTCAGTAAGCGAATGGCGCGCTTGAATTTTCAATTTTTTTCGAAACCGACACAAACAGTGACTCTTGTTTGTGTGCGTAAATAACTCCGTTGCGCCAACATTTCGAGAGGTAGATCTGATGCCTCACCCCAACCCAAAAAACACCGCGTGTAATCGGGCGCAAAGAAATTATTTTGTCAAAAAAGAAAAATAAAAAAAATTTGAACCTAATAAAATTTAATTTAATTTATACATTTCTGTAAAAAAAAAAGGCTAGGAATATTAGTTCACGAGTGTAGGAAAAATACTCATACGAGTTACTGGTATTTTCCTGGATTTAAATTACCAACATTTCCTTATAGCCGTACAAAGGTTGGTAATTTATAAGAAGTATAAATTAATTAATTAAATTCAGGAGTGAAAACGTGAAACTCGCTCGATATTGTTCAAATCGCATCGAAAAAGTACAGCAATCGCAACGTATTTTTGATTTAATTCGGTCTTAATCGTATCGCAACACATTTTCAGTTCGATTTAATCGAATTCAAACGATTTCAAATTCCAGATTTACACTTTTGTGAAGTGAACTTCCTAACGTCTAGTACAATTTTTTTAGCTTAAAAATATAAACCAACATTTTTAAAACAGGTGTTAAATAAAGTTCAATGGATGAATAACATCTATTACAATTTTAAAATTCCAACAACAGTTATTACATTCGAACATCGTGCATTTGAATTGAAAACGGTTTTCTTAATCCCAAAAAAAAAAGAAAAAAAAAACAGCGAATTTATTGTAATCGAATTGTTTTTATTTTTTAATATAATTTATAAACAAAAAAAAAAAAGAAAGTTGGTTTTAGTTTTCTATTGTTTATTTGTGAAACTGAATTGTATTTAACAAAAAAAAAAAAAAGAAAAAATGTCATCCAGGGTCGAGGAGAAAAGTGATATTCCTGAAAGATTGTATGACGCTTCGTCAAATACAACTTACAAGAGATTACGATTTTTTGGAAAGGTGATCTTATTTATGATAAAAAAAATGCATGCTTTGTTGGAATAAAGATTTATTTTAATGTAATTTCAACAAAACATGTATAATTCACAAAAATTTTTATTTTCTACACCAAACTTTGACAATTTAGGGACGAAACAAAGAAAATATAGTTTTTTTTTTTTTTTTTCGTTGAGATTTTCCAAAAAAATGATTTTTTTTAATTTATTAATTATTAATTATGTGTTTTATTAGGACAAAAAAAAAGTCACAAAAAAAAAGAAAGAAAAAAATTCATTTAAAAATTGTGTGCATTTATTGTGATTTGAAAAAGATGCCAAATAAAACGGAAATTTTCAAAATTGTTTTACCTTTTAAGCATCTCAGATAAATGGAAAGTTGAATTTGGAATTTTCAATAAGAAAACGATTGAGAACATGCGAGTTTATTATAAAAAAAAAACTAACAAATGCTTTTTTTTTTTTTTAGGGAAAGAAATAATTTATAGTTTTTTGCTAAATGAAATTTGATGTGTGAATTCCTATCAAGAAGCAAGAATTTTTCTTAATTAATTATGCGTCTGACAGCGTATAAGAAATGTTTCTCTTCAGAGTTTTAAAATATGTGAGATCTATTTTAATTTTTTTTTAGCTGCTGACGAAATCTAATAAGTAAACTGATCGCGTTCAATTTTGACAGAAAGAACCTCTTCTTTTGCGGTTATAAATTTGAGGTTAGTTAAGGCTGTTGATCTCATCATGATGGCCAAGTTTTTCCGGACATTTTCTGGTTTTCGGAATGTCTGTGGACATCTGAGTGGATTTTATTTTGATGTCCAGTTTTTCTTTTTTTTTTACGGTTTACGTTCGGTCGAATTCACAAGTTTCAAAATGTCATTTATTATTCCGGAAGAACATATTCTTAACATCATGGGTACGAATATTGGTGATAAGAGAAAAGTTACCATCGCGATGACTGCTATGAAAAGTTTTGGGCCAATTATATGCAAATATCTTATAGAAAAAAGTTGATGTATATCTTAGAAAACGGGCGGGAAAGTGCACTGAAGAAGTGATGAAGAAGATTATAACGATTATTTAAAATCTTCCTGATTTTTAAATTGGCAGCAGGATATTATCGATGAGAAATACACTCAATTGACTTCATCTTATTTTGATTTTAAACTTCGTCAAGATTTGGAATGGATAAAGAAGATACGTGGCCATAAAAATATGCGGAATTATTGGTGTTTTCATGTCCTTGGCCAGCATACAAAAACTACTGGCTAACATGGACGTACAGTTGGTGTATCCAAAAAGAAGTAGATCTTTTTTTTTTATATTTAAATTATATTTAATTTTTTTCTTGTGAAATATTTGATTTTGTCATATATTTGTCACCAGTCAGTATAAATTCTTAAACGGGTCTAGCAAACAGAGCGTAGCGGAATGAGCATACATTAAGTCACTAATAATAATAGAAAATTAAAAAAAAAAACATTTTTTGATGCCCTATGCTAGAAATGGGATAGAAAAACTGTCAAAACTAACATTATTTCAAGGTTTTTTCTTCATAACTTAGTTTCCTCTTTTCAAAATTCCTTCCAATTTGCAGGTAATCTAGACCCTGATAGCATAAGTCTAATTTGTAAATTTTATTCAAAGCGATGTATTAGTTTTTAAAGTACATCAAAAAAACTTTATAGAGAGGGTTTTTTTCTCCTAGGATTATTTTTTTCTCCTTTATCCTTGGACCGATTTGATTGAAATTTAACATGGTATCGTCTATTTATGTAGTTAACCTATGTAATTAATTTAAACAAAATTGATTAACAAATGTTCCAATTAAATCCGAAAAACCATAAACAAAAAAACGACAAAACTTTCTGTTCACCCTGGTTTTTCGTTTGGAACTTTACTCCCCCTGGATCGATCTTGCTCAAATGCAATACGAAACCAAGTTAAGGAATAAGCAATTCACATTCTTAATTTCATCAAAATCGGATAGCGCGTTTTTGAGTTAAATGACAATTTTACAAAAAAAAGTTTGTCAGTCAATTCAATTGCGGATTAATTCTAAATTCTTCTCATCCTGAAACTCTGAACACTGGCTTTGTAATCAAATAGAAAATTGTTCAGAACGAGAAATTGCTCGATTAATACACGAAGTGTATACTTAATCTCTCTCGTAATTTAAAATATGAACGGCAAACTGAAAAGAATTTGTTATATTTCATTTTCCGGAACTTAAAAAGTGTCTGAATCGAGCGAAATTGGTAAAACTTTGGAGTATCTATCATTGAAAATCGTCATAATTGATGATTCCAACTTTTTCGGCCAATGTTTAAATATAAGAAAAAACTCCAAACCCAAGTGGAGCTTGAAATTAGCTCACGAAATATGTATAGACGAACTATTTACTGGAATCAAAGAATTTTGTTTTTCAGAATTTCTTATCATGTTGATTTTTCTCGTATCTTTTTTAAAAGAAATAAAAATTGCATTACTGGGTAATTTTTGTACCATTGAAATACCAAGAAAAGGTCCTTCGCAAATTAGTTTACCTTTAGATACCCACTCATCTATATTCAAGTCACTATTTTCAAATCCGCTTTCTAAAGACAGTAATCCCCGGACAATTTTTATTCTGGAAGCAACAATTTCACCGTCATTACTAGAAATAACACTTTCTTCATCATAGTTCTCTGAGTCATTATCACTTGATACATCGAATAACTTTTCGGCACAAATTTTCTCACAGACTTTGTTATTTTACATATTTTTCGTTGTGCTTATGGTTATGAAATTACTAAAAAAAATGCTACCTAAAAAGCAAAACTGCAGCAGATTATAGTAACACATGGTCCAATAAGTCAGTAGGAAAAGTAAGAAAAAAACATTTTTTTTAGCAAATTCGTATTTATTCATCAACATAGTTTCCTTCAAGAGCAATACATTCATTCCACCGCTTTTCCAACATTTCGATATCGGTTTTGTAGAACGATATGTCCTTCGCCTCTAAATACGCTTCAGTTTCAGCCATCACCTCTTCATTGGAGCCAAATCTCTTGCCGGCAAAGATTTTTTTGAGGTCAGCAAAGAGCCAGTAGTCGCTGGGGGCCAAATCTGGAGAATACAGTGGATGAGGAAGCAATTCGAAGCCCAATTCATGCATTTTTGCCATCGTTTTTATCGACTTGTGACACAGTGCATTGTCTTGGTGAAAAATGACTTTTTTTTCTTTAAACCAGGTCTTTTCTCACGAATTTTTACATCCAATTGGTCCAAAAGGTTACAATAATAATCTGAGTTTATTGTTTTACCAGTTTGGAGGTAATCCACCAACAAAATTCCTTTTGCATCCCAAAATACTGATGCCATAACCTTCACTGATCTTTGGGCCTTAACCCGTTTTGGAGCCGAATTAATTCTGCTTTCGACTCTGGATCATAGTGATAGACCCAAGTCTCATCTGTAGTGATGAATCGGTGCACAAAATCCACTTTATCCTTTCGAAAATACTCCAAATGTTGTTGAGAAAGTCGCATTTGCATGTGTTTTTGTTCCATTTTTCGGAAATGCGGCAGCCACTTTGCACACAGCTTTCACATACCCAAACATTCATGAACGATATGTCCAACACGTTCCTTTGATATCTTTAGAGTGTCAGCTATCTCGATCAACTTCACTTTACGGTCACCCAAAATCATTTTTTGGATTTTTTTGATGTTTTCGTCCGTAACAGCCTGTTTTGGACGTTCACTGCGTTCATCGTCTTCGATGCCCATATGGCCTGAACGGAACTTAACAAACCACCTACGAATGGTTGCTTCGCCTGGCGCAGAGTCCGGATAACACTCATCAAGCCACTTTTTGGTATAAGCAGCATTTTTTTTCATCAAAAAACAGTGTTTCATTAACACACGAAATTCCTTTTTTATCCATTTTCTTCAAAATAACAAAAGTTGCTTCACTTAAAGCACTGAAACTTCGCAACAAACAAACCAAATATCATGAAATTTTGACAGTATGCCTAAAAAGGTTGGTACTCTTCAAAAATTATGTGGATTTTGTATTCGTGCTGCGCTCTATATGTCATCCTACTGACTTATTGGACCATGTGTTACTACAAACAAATGGTAACAAGAAAAAAATCAAGAAAAGCGTAATCAAAATTTAAGCAAAATCGTAAATCTACATCACCTGTCTGATAAGTGTTAAGGTTCCTAAATTTTGTTTTGGCATATTTGGACACAATGCCAATATCAAAACATATAGTAATCTAATCTAATCTGCAAATTTTATTCAAATCGGTGTATTAGTTTTTAAAGTACATCAAAAAAATTTTATAAACAGGCTTATTTTCTCCTAGGATTATTTCTTTCTCCACTATACTTTGGCCGATTTTACTGAAATTTAATATACTATCGTCTATTTATGTAATTAACCAGCATAATTAATTTGAACAAAATTGGTTCATAAATTTTCCAATGAAATCCGAAAGACATATGAAAAAAACAATGAAACATTTTGGTCACCCTGGTTTTTGCTTAATAACTTCGTTCCTGTTGATATTGCTGAAATGCAATATGAAATCCAGTTAAGGAATAACCAACTCACATTCTAAATTTCAATAAAGTCGGATAACGCGTTTTTGAGTTATTTTGTATACGGACGGACGGACAGACATGCATAAATCGATATAACTTTAGTTGCACTTCTACACAACCATACCTTTTAAATCTTTCTACGATGATTATTTCGATGTGTTACAAATGGAGTGACAAAACTATTATACCCTCTGATAGGTGCTACCATAAAGAGTGTTTTAATTAATAATTAGTGGACAAAATAAATAGAAATAAGTTAAAGGTTAAAGCAATTAATTAGTTTTGTATGTTTTCATTTAGTTATTTTAAATTAACGTTTTTTCAGTTAAAAACGTTAAAGTTAAAAATAACCGGCAATTTTGTACTGTTCAGGTTTTAACCTAATTTCCGAAATGCAAAATATTGGGTATCGCATAACTTTAGTAGTTCTGACCCTATCATGTTATATCATAACGCGATTGAAAGGCTACATTGTGAAAATCAGTCAGAAGTAATGGTGGTAATTGGGTTTTGAAAATGAGCCAAAATTCTGAAAAATTCGCTGTATTTTACAATATCACTTCGACCAAGGCGATAGAGCTTCGCAGGTTTTTGAAAAATTCAAAATCAGCAGCAAGTAAATGGTTAGCTCGTTTCCGCTCTGGAAATTTCGATGTTAAAGATGCGCCGCGCTCTGGTAGGCAAATCATTGTAAAAGTCGATGAAATTCTCCAAAAAATTGAGGAAGACCGACAGATCTCATCTTAGGACATTGCTGATGACCTAAAGAATGATCAAAAGACAGTTTTGAACCATTTGCGTAAGGTTGGATACAAAAAGAAGCTCGATATTTGGGTTCCACATGAATTAACAGTGAAAAATTTAATGAACTGAATTTCCATCTGCGAATCGCTGCTGAAACGAAACGAAATCGACTTATTTTTGAAAAGATTGATAACAGGTAATGGAAAGTGGATCACATACGACTATAATGTATGAAAAAGATCGTGGTCCAAGAAGAATGGAGCTGCTCAAACGGTGGCAAAGCCAGAATTAACTCACGTAAGGAAATGCTTTGTGTTTGGTGGGATTGGAAGGGAATCGTGCATCATGAACTGCTCCAACCTGGCCAGAAGATTGATTCCACTCTCTACTGTCAACAACTAATGCGATTAAAGCACACAAGTGAGGTAAAGCGGCCACCATCGATCAATAGGAAAGGCGTCACCTACCATCATGACTACACACATCTTTAATGACTAGGCAAGAATTGAGAGAGCTTGGTTGGGAAGTTTTGATGCATCCACCATATAGTACGGACCTTGCACCATCTGACTACCATTTGTTTCGGTCTCTGCAGAATTCCTTTAATGGTGTAAAAGTGATTTCAAAAAGAGCCTGTGAAAATCACTTGGTTCAGTTTTTCGCCCAGAAATCCCAGAAATTCTACAGTGATGGCGTAATGGTTATACCAGAAAAATGGCAAAATATTATCGATCAAAACGTCACATATTTGGTTTAAAAGAATTAATTTTAAATGTAATAAATGTTGGTGAAAAAACGCCGCGAACTTTTTGCGATACCCAATATTTGGGATTTTTTATGAAATCCTGGTTTTTGCGTTTACGATCTACTACCAGGCCTATGTATGTTGGGAATTATGATCAATAAACTGGTCTTCAAGCAAAATATATTCTATCTAATATAATAAATCTGTTTGTTTGTATGTTTTCTGGTAAATTCATAAACTAATGAAATGATTTTCATGCACAAATTTTGACTTTTTGACTTTTAATTCAGTAAGGATTAACTGACAAAATATTAACTCCACCCTTAAGGCTCGATTAGCTGTTATTATTATTATTATTACAATATTATTATTGAATTTTAATGCAATATATTTTTCTATTTTTTCAGGGAGGATTTGCAAAATGTTATGAAATTGTTGATCTTAAAACTAATGAAATTTATGCCGGTAAAATTGTATCGAAAAAATTAATGATGAAACATAATCAAAAAGAGAAAATGACCCAAGAGATTTCTATTCATAAAAGTATTAGTCATCAAAATATAGTTAAGTTTCACAGTTTCTTTGACGATAACTTCAATGTTTATATTGTTTTAGAATTATGCAAGAAAAGGGTAAGTAATTTTATTCATACATTTTGTATGGGGATGGAAAGTACTAGGTGGGGTGAAAAGTAACCTCCTTGACCGCCAGAATGCGCTACTACTGCAAAAAACGTTATGGTGCCTTGAAGTCCGTCCATATTTAGCCAGACCTGCCAAATTTCAGTGCGATACTGTCTTTAGTTTTGTTTTGACAGCCGATTGTTGTTGACGTGTTTGGCATCACGATTTTCGTTCTCTCATAAAACATTATTTTTTGAGAGGCAAAACGGCGAAGGAAAGAAAAGAAAAGCTGGATAAATATTATGGGGCTAATGCTCCGTCAGATTACACCGTCAAATATTGGTTTCGAGAGTTTCGTGGTGGCCGCAACTCCACTACCGATCAAGTCCGCAGCGGCACGCCCTCCGATGCGGTTACAGAGGATTGTCATGGCATAGTCTTCGTGGACTACCTCGAAAAAAGAAAAACCATCAACAGCGAGTATTACTGTGCATTATTGGAGCGATTGAAGGCCGAAATCGCTGCAAAACAGCCTCACATGAAGCGAAAACAAATTTTGTTTTTGCAAGACAATGCACAAGAGCATCGCAACCACGGCTAAAATCAAAGACTTACGGCTCCAATTGCTGTCGCATCCACCGTATTCGCCCGATTTGGCTCCCTCGGACTATTATCTCTTCCCAAACCTCAAAAGATGGCTCATCAATAAAAAATTCAGCTCACGCGAGGAAATCATCGACGCCGCGGAGGAGTATTTTGCAGACCTTCCGGAAAATTACTTTTCGGACGGGATCAAGAAGTTGGAAAATCGCTAGAATAAGTGTATCGAGCTAAAAGGGGACTATAGTGAATAAAATAAAAAAACATTTAAAAAAGTTTTTTTTTCATTCCCAAGGAGATTACTTTTCAATCCACCTAGTATATCACATAAATAACTACATTTTGTTTCTTTTTATGTCTTCTTTTTTTTTTAAAAATACAGTCAATGATGGAGCTTCATAAGAGAAGGAAATTTATAACTGATTTCGAATGCCGCTATTATATTTATCAAATCATTCAAGGTGTTAAATATTTACATGATAATCGAATTATCCATCGTGACTTAAAATTAGGTAATCTGTTTCTAAATGATGATCTTCATGTGAAAATTGGTGATTTCGGTTTGGCAACAAGAATTGAATATGAAGGTATATATTTTAAGTTATTTTTTTTTGAATATAGTAGAATTAAAAGCGGCACATTTTCCCCGTAATGTTCACTATTAAGAAATTCAGAAAAATGGTTTCTTCGGTGATGTTTTTTTCGCAATATTGCTAGGGAGTAAGGTTTTTCGATATGCATAAAAATATCACTTTTTAGATATCTATCGGCAGCGATAAATGGTAACTACAAAACCATCAAGTTCTTAAAGTTTCTTAAAGTCAAGATATTGTGCTTACAATTTTTAATAATGAATAGTTTAAGCGAGGAGGATTTATTACTTATATATTCCCATGTGAACTTGCTTCAAGAATTGCTCCATGAAGAAAATGATTGGCAAAATTATTTGCGTATGGATACAGGAACGTACCACCGTTTATTATCTCTGGTATCGACAAAAATTAAGCATTGTTTTTTAAATTCCGATCACTATATTCCTTGCTTTTTATTTTCCATAAGGAAGGAAACTATATAAATTTATAAACTCCTCTAAAAAGTCTCTTGAAGACATTTTCGTGCCTTTCAACCTTTCACCTTTCGCAATTGCATGAAAACTGTGTAAAATAGTGAGTTTACGTCCACACGCTACGTTTTGCTCTTGTACGTACCACAGGTATATATCAGACACGATCTGAACTCGCACATACCGCGCTTTTGCTGGCGCAAACGACCTGTGAATTGTCCAGACACTCAGTTTTGTCTGCGCATATCTGATTTACGCATGCAAAACGGAGCAAAAAACTGTGCGCCTGGGCCGCTCTTTATAAAGACCGTCTGACTTTACTTGGCCTTCCTAGAGCAGCTAATTTCTGTTAATATTGATACATTAGGTCTCCTTAATTACATTTCATTTAGGACTAACCAAAGTAAAGGTGCCTTCAGACTATGTCTTCGTATAAGTTTTGCTTAAAATGTCCATTCACTGTGAACTTTTGGGGAACACATTGTACTAGGATATATGACGAAAGTTTATTCGTTTTTTGACATGTCTAATTTTTGATAAAATTTATGGGAAAGTCATATAAAAAAACACATAGTCTGTAGGCATCTTAACTTTAGGTTTACAAATGTTTTAACCTTACCTTTTCACCCAACTAAATATGAAATTTACTAGTCTTTGACTTGAATAATTACGGCAGCTGCCGTATATATTTTTATATTTAATACTTGCAATTAAGCGATATCTGAAGCCTTACGTAAAAAAAAAACGAAAAAACTTTCTGGTCACCCTGGTTTTTGCTTAAATGTAACCAAACCAAGGTAAGGAATAACCAACTCACATTGTTAATTTACAAATGGAGTGACAAAACTAATATACCCTCTAGTATCTACCATAGGGCATAATGAACTTAACATTTTTGGTTCTTCAAAAATTTTTTTTAATGTAATGGTTGGGTAGTTGTGGAATTATCCGGATAATGGAATAATTAAAAGATCAATGAAATTTCCGAGTACCCGACTACTCGGTTCTCGAGGTTGGATACACTATAAGAAATATGCCATCATTTTTGATTCTACTATACTCATTTGTTGTTTCGAAAATTTGTTATTTGATTTATTATTTTTATTTTCCTAATTTTAAGGTGAACGCAAGAAAACTCTTTGTGGTACACCAAATTATATTGCTCCAGAGATTTTAACAAAAAAGGGTCATTCATATGAAGTTGATATTTGGTCGATTGGTTGTGTTATGTACACTTTATTGGTTGGTCAGCCGCCATTTGAAACGAAAAGTCTTACAGACACTTATAAGAAAATAAAAAAATGCGATTACAAGTATGCTGTATAATTTTGGAAATTTTTTGTTCTATGAAATTAAATTTTTATATTTATTTATTTATTTTTTTTTTTTAAATAAAAAGAGTTCCGAGTGGTTTACGTAAAAGTGCTGTTGAAATGATTGTTGCAATGTTACAATCTGATCCAGATAAACGTCCAACAGTTGGACAATTATTAAGCTATGATTATATTCGAAGTACTCCAGTTCCACAGAGTTTACCAAGTTCATGTCTAACAATGGCACCACGTCCTGATCTGTTACAGGGTGTTGAACGTCCAACACAAAAAAGATGTGTATTAATTGAATTAAATGGAATTGGTTAGTATTTTTTTTTTTATTAATTTATTTATTTTATTTTTATTATAACTAATTCTTTTTAATTTATATTAGATGAAACAAGACTTGATTCGACATTCCTTAAAAATAATTTGCATGACATTATAACAGCTTGTGGTCAAATCTCAAGACATAATGATGAATATCGTTCGGATGTTGAGAATTTATATTCTCAATTAACAACTTTAATAAATGCAAAAGTAAAATTACATTTATTTTTAAAAATGTTAGGTTGAGTCATAAATAAGTTTCGCTTTTTTTATCAGACATTTATTTTGCTTTCATTAAATAACATATTATGTATGACCTTTTACCATCTTCCTGGCAGCTTATCAATTCGTTCCTTGTAAAATGTGGTTAGTTTGGACTGGAAGAAATTTTCGACAACCTGACTGACTTGCTCTTCCGGATTGAAGGTTTTCAATTCAGAAAGTTTTGAGAATGAACAGAAAATGTGATAGTCTGTCGTGCAAAGTCCGTGTAGTAAGGTGGGTGTGGTAAAACAGGCCATCCAAGCTCTCAAGAATTTTTTCTTGAGTCATTGAGCTGTATGTGATCACGCATTGTTATGTAAAATAACGACTTTTTTGCGATTGACGAATGCAGTACGCTTTTTATGGAGTTTGTCTTTCACTCTTTGCAGTGATTGCGATGTATTCAACCTTTCTGCTATATCTCTTATTGATTGACGTGGATTTTGCTCCAATATTGCTTTTAAAAGATTGTCGTCAAGCTCGGAAGGGCTTCCCGCCCTCGATTCGTCATTTAAAGTCGTATCTTCAGAACGGAATTTGGCAAACCAATTTGTAACTGCTCGATCGGTTATTTGTCCTTCAGCATATACATTGCATATTTTTCAGATGTCACCTTAGCACTTTTGCCTTGTTTAAATTTCCAAAGCATCACATGACGAATATGCACTTTTTCACTCTCCACTTTAGGGGTTAGGAGCAACAGTTTAGTGATAACACGCACACCACAAAACAGTTGTCAGAAGACTAACTGAACCTTTATCTATTTAGTGAAAGCAAAAACTCATTTGTGCCGGTGACTCATAGTGGGTAGATACGAACAATATATTCTACCTAGCTGCATCGGAAGTTATTTATGACTCAATCTAATATATATATATATACATACATATAATATAAATTCATTAAATCTATTTGAATAGCCATCACAATATTCTGGTGATTTGGGTGATGAAAATACTGATCCAGCTGCTCAACCATTATTTTGGATTTCTAAATGGGTTGACTATAGCGATAAATATGGTTTTGGTTATCAATTGTGTGATGAAGGAATGGGTGTTATGTTTAATGATACGACAAAATTAATTATGTTGCCGAATGGAATGTAATTTTATCAAAACTATTGGCTTTTAGGAATTAGAAGGCATCGTTTTTTAATTTTAAAAAACAAAAGAAAAAAAACAGTAACTGAAAATTGATTTTTTGATGGCCTAAGGTAGAGGAGAGAAAAACTCAAAACTAACTATATTTCGAGGTTTTTTGTTCATAACTTTGCTTCTTCTTTACAAAATTTCCTTTAATTAGCAGGTATCCTAGATCCTGATAGCATAAGTGTAATTTTATTCAAATCGTTGTATTAGTTTTTAAAGCACATCAAAAAAACTGTTCTCATTTCTTAATGTATGCGTATGAACTCATCATCTTTTCAGAAAGGCCTGACTATATCGGATGAAATAAGTAGGGTTATTTGATGGAGTTATATCTAGTGAATACGGCGGGTGCAAGTGCTTCTAGCATTTCTTTCCACAGTTTTTACGATTCGTGGTCGAATGTTGTCATGTTGGTGGCATAGCAGAATTTTGCATATTCTAATCGTTCGCAATGTTCATTTCAAATTGATTAATTGTTGTTGGTAACGATTAGCGCTAACTGTTTGGTCAGATCTTATCAGATCGTACATAGTACACCACGCACAGCTGATAATGGCGTTGTTTGTCTTTCAGATCAACATCATTATTTTTGAATCAATTGTCTAAACAAATCTGTACAAGTGAAAAACAAACTATAATTTTTAGCCGTACTTTTCTTTAGATTGCACAAACGTCAATATTTTCATATCAATAAAAGACTGTGTTATTACTTCAAATTAAAAGTGTTGGCGTTTTAACTTCTATACACAACGTATTACAATAGATGAGTATAACTAGATATACAAGCCATTTGGGCAGCGTGATGTTTAGTATTGTTGTTGTAGGTAAAATTAAAGAAGCCTGGATAAAAATAGGTTTAATGTGAAAGAAAGAAAAGAATCTATATTGTGTCGAGATATCACTATACAAGAAGAATCAGTTGAATGCACAGCCGTTGGAAATCTTTGTTATTAGTCTATGGTATTACTTGCGACACCTATATTAGAAAACGATGACTTTTAATTCCCATATTGAATACAAAAATAATAATAACATTTTTTTTAAATACTTTTTTTTTTATTATATAGGAATGTTCATTTTATTGATAAAGAAGGGAAGGAAACTTATATGACTATAAATGAATTTCCATTAGGACTTGAGAAGAAAATGAAACTTTTATCTTATTTTAAACGTTACATGACTGAACATTTGGTGAAAGCTGGTGCTGGAGCTGTAATTTTAGAAAATGATTCTATATCAAGAATTCCACATTTACATACATGGTTTAGAACAATGTGTGCTGTTGTAATGCATTTAACAAATGGCTCTGTTCAGGTAAGTTTCTTCTTGATTTTTATCATTTAATAGCACAAACAATATTGCGATAGTCAATGCGCTTATTTATTTTAAATCATGCGATTTGCTTTGTCTCTCCTGTATAGTTTGAACTGGGTACCAACTTTCAAACACAATCGAGTTTATTCCTATATAAACATATGTTAAATCAATTCTATAGTTTTACAAAATCGGTATTCCGATCATCCGTATGTGAGTCAATTCATATCATTGCGATACGGAAACTACTCGACTGGGTTTAATCAGCCAAAAATGAATTCTTGGCCATGGAAATGTGTTTTTTTTACAATATTTTTGATTGCACAAACTGAAAATTTCTTATAAAAGGTGATTCAATTTCAGTTTCCGAACTCTAAAACAAAATAATACACACAAATTTAACGAAATATATTAATTTTACATATTTTGTTAATCACAAATGTTATGTATTTCATTAATTATGACAAATAATATCAAATAATTGGCCGCCTTTGGACCTTTCCATGTAATTTTCGATGACTTTCGTAAATTTCGGGGGGTATCTAAGCAACAACTTGTCGGATGTTGTTTTTTTATGTGCTCCAACGTCTCAGGTTTGTTGGCGTAGACGCGACTTTTAACGTAATCCCACAAAAAGATATTCAACGGCATTAAGTCGCATGATCTTGGCGGCCAGTTGACGCCACCAAAACGTGAAATAATGCGACCTGGGAACTTTTCACGCAAAACATCCAACGTTCCACCCGCTATGGCAAGTTGCACCGTTTTGTTGGAACCACAACAATATCTTCAATTTCGTGCTAGAAATAATCGGTAATCATGCACCTATATCGCTCACCTTTGATTGTTACAGCTGACCCTGATCGTTTTCAAAAGAGTAAGGCCCAATGACGCTGTCTGACCACAATGCGCACCACTCACTTTTTGGCCATATAATGGTGTCTTGTGAATCTCATGGAGATCTTCATTTCTCCATATCCGGCAATTTCGCTTAATAACACACCCAGAGAGGTGGATATGTGGCTCATCAGAGAAGGGGATTTTCTTTGAAAAATCAGAATTGTTATTTCTGTAGAACATTTGAACAATTTTATCGCGTTGAGCGTTGGTTAGGCAATCTACTTCGTAAATGTGTTGTTGCAAACTGACATTTGACACAAAGTTCAAAAGTTTGTATTAACTCCAGCGCCATCTATATCAAGTGCATGACATCATATACTTTCTACACCGTTCGTTGCTAATATAGTCATGCAGGTGCTGCAGCTCTTGGCAAGGAAGAAGACAAAATACCATTAATTTTTGGTGGTGATTTTAACGTAACTTTTTCCGTAATATTCGTTGACCATTATTCTGTTCTACCTGATAACCCAGAAGTGGGAAAAACCCATGCTTGAGTGTAAATTCCCATTTTTGTCTTTTTCGGCTACTTGCACCGAGACACTTGATTAGCGCCATGAATAAATAAAGGCTATAGTTTCCAGATTTTAATCATTTATTTTTTATTAATATTTAGTGTTGCCACCATTATTACGAATTACATCACAAATTCTATTTTCTAAAGAGTTGTACAATGAATGAAGGTAATTTTCTGGAATTTCTTCAATCGCAGCTTCAATGGCCTCAATAAGTTCTAATTTGGTGTCATACTGCCTTCCTTTCGCATAGATTTTACGCCATAACCATCCCCAAAGATTTTCTATTAAATTTAAGTCCGGTGACGGAGGTGGCCAGTTCAAAACATTCATATTGTTGTTCGTAAACCACGTGTTAACACATTTCGCTGTATGGATTAATGCATGGTTTTGCTGGAAAACGAGTGTTTGTGCTCGAACATTTCGTCAAAAAAGATCCTCTCCATTTCCAGAAGTCGGATGTGATCCGCCGACGTTTATCTTCCTTGCAAAATGACCAAATTGATTGCTCCATGAAGTGAAATCGCAACCCATACCATTACGGAACCAACAGATGTGTGACGACGGGAGAAAAACAACTTGGATTCTCTCAAATCGTGGAAATAATGTCGAAAACCATCAGGGCCATCCAAATTAAATGTTTTCTCGTCGGAAAAAATTACTTGCTGCCATTCTGTCTTCCACTGTAAATGTTCCCGAATCTAGCATTCTTATGAGGTTAAAGCAAGCGTGCTTTTTTGTTTTTTGACGTCGGAGGTGTGGATACTGCTTGATTACCATGAGAACAGAATGGATACTAGCCGTAATACCCACTTTCTCCATAATTTCATGAGCAGTTGCCACAGAATTCGATGCTCCCCGTAAAATGGCCCTATGTTCTCGTTCGATAGTTGCTTTGGATGTGCGTCCTTTTCGATTTTTTTCGTAATTTTCTTTATTTTTGACAAATCTTCTTGTAGTCCAAGTATCTCGACCAATTCGCATGACAATATCGCGATTGGAATAATTTTTTTCTTTCAATGAAGTGATTTTTCCAACTTCCGTTTCGGTTAGTGATTTTCCACGCCCCATTTCTGTCCAGGTGGAACAAAAACTTCACTAAGGTAAAGCAGACAAGTAACACACTTGTTTTGTAACGATAAATTGTTTTTAGAAGATCACCGTTCCCCTTGAAAGCGTAAAGAAAACTGATGACGCTAATCAAGTGTCTCGGTGCAAGTAGCCAAAATGACAAAAATTGGAATTTCTACTCAAGCATGGGTTATTCGCACATCTGGGTCATCAGGTAGAACAGAATAATGGGCAAGGAAGATTACGGAAGAAGTTTCTGAGAATTTGCACCATTATGTCATAAATGACGTTAAAAATAAAAGTGCTGCTAATCAAGTGTCTGGGAGTGTATATACATATATTCACTTTCTCTCTCTCTCTCTTTTATAAGATCGCTAAAGAAGTTTCACTTCTTACACGCGCACGGAGTTGCGCACGCTGTTTTTTTTAAAATCTTGTTCATGACAGAATAAAATTTAAATTCAGTTTGATATCATTTTGTTGTCAGGACTTTAAAAAAATTGCCTGACAGATATTTTTGTTTGAACACTAAATTCTTTCCGACATTCAAAACTCGGATTTGTGCAAGTTAGCAAGTAAAGGGTGTCCCAAAATTCATGCAAGAAGTTATTTTGATAGAAAACACAGGTTAATTATTAAAAATTGTAAATTTTTTATCGATTCATAAAGTATACAGTATACTATTTCATGCATAACCCTGTACTATAGGGTTATGTAGGGAATACGATATCGGGTAAATGGCCTCCACGGCTTTGCTGGCAGATACGAACTCTTGTTGAAATTTTCCATGACCGTTTTGCATAATTGCATAAATGTGACTGAATTTCGTTGATACAGCGCTGAATCTCCTCCTACCAAGACGTGGGTGGTCGTGGGCTTGTTGGCATAAACCTTAGATTTCAAAAAACCTCAAAGAAAAAAGTCCAACGGCGTTAAATCGCATGATCTGGGCGGCCAATTCTGGACATCAAAACGTGAAATTACATGACCAGGAAATGACTCATTTTTTTTAAAATATTGCCAAGAGATCTAAAAAGGCGTTGTAGCTATTCATATTTATTAACCCTGAATTGTCAGCTGTCTTTTTTTTATTTGGCAACACTTTACCGCAAAAAATGGCGCAAAATTCAAATCTTGAATGAATTTTGGGACACCCTTTACTCTAGTGACTGTTATTCGAGTGATTACTGTAACTGGAGTAAAATTTAAAATGTAAACTCTAAAATGGAATTACTGACTTGACTGTGGGAATGGAATGCGCTTCATAATAAATGGATGAATCTGTTAATATTGTTTGTGTTTAATAGTTTTGTAATTGATTTTATTTTTTTTTTCTTTCTTATTTATAGTTTAATTTCTCCGATCATATGAAAATTATTTTATGTCCTCGCATGAGTGCCGTCACATATATGGACAGTGAAAAGAATTTCCGTACATATCGATTTTCAACAATTGCAGCATCAGGCTGTTCAAAGGATTTATATCAAAAAATTCGATATGCTCATGAAAAGCTAAAGAAATTGTTGGAGAAATTAGCGTAATTATATTTTAAATATGCTAAATGAAAAAAAAAAAAAAACAAACAAAAAATGCTTAAATAAACGAAAAGCAAGACAAATGTGCTTATACCGATTTCTAATCAATTTTTATTGAAAACTAGTATTTTTTTTTTTTTTAGTGAAATTATTTCATTGCTTATTCTGTTGAAAATTGTAGTAGACTTTGTCTCTCAAAAAAAAAAAAAAGAAAAAGGAAAATGTATTTGTATCCAAAAAAAAAAAAAAAACAGAAGCAAATTTTAATTTTTCATATATTTTTTTTTTAAAAGAACATAAAATTCATAATTAAAAATAAAATGAAATAAAATAAAAAAACGATGAGTAAACAATGCCGTAATTTAGAACTAAGTTTTATTCTTAAGTATCGTTTTTTCTTTTTCGTTTTATGTTTCCATTTTATTTTTTAATCAGTATTTACGAAAATAAATTTAATTAAAAGACATACAAGTTTTTCATAAAAAAAAATAAGTATACCTTAAAAATTTTCGCCCTTCTAAAGAGTTAGTAGTATTAAGGCCAATCTCCACACAGCCGACATCCTATTCTGACGAGAAAAATCAGAAAAGTAGAAAGAGATGGACTTTTGAAATTTTCGCTAAGATTGATCGAATAAAAACATCAGGGTCTCTCCCCACACAATTTATAATATTATGGGAAAATTAAGAACATTCCCTTCCATTTTATAGGAAAATGTAGTACCAAATTGTGTTTTCAGACTTTATCATAAGGCTTAAATTCCTATCGTATCTAAAAACAAGCTATAGTGCAAAACGACGAAACTTCTATACGTATATTCAAATCACGTTACCTTCCGAAAGCCTTTCTAAAAGAAAGCTATATGAATATGGGAATTCAGAGTGAACGAAGTCCTTAGTTAATCACAATATTTGTTGTGATATACAGACAGACAGACATTGGATAAAAATGATTGCATACCATTTAGAATCTTATAAAACGTGGAGATTTGCAAAACAAATTTTTTTATTTTTTATATACATCGTATAGAAGTTAAAAATTTAACTTGCATATTTCATCACTAAACCATAAAAATCAATTCGTCATAGTAAAACTTCCTATAAGAAAATTTGGTAGTGTGCAACGATATCGTGTATGATTATTGTGAGAGTATGCAAACGCAGATGAAGAGCCATAAATCAGATGAACAAGTTCTTCTGCGTTTGAGGGGAATCATCTGGCAGATGAAGAATCAGATGGGGAAATTAGAACTGCAGACGACGACCAAATTCGTAGGATGATTGCTTCTCCCTTTCCGTTTAACTAAATTTTGCATAAGTGCATCCCATACTTTTATCAAAATAGGATGTCGGCTGTGTGGAGATTGGCCTTTACCGTCTTGGGTGTTATTTACGGCAGTAAGTTTAAGTTACATTTTAACTAGTATATGGTTGATTAATTACTTTTCGAGGTTAGTGAATAATCGTGTAATTGATGGTCTTAAAGAAATTAATTCCTTCCTATGTTAAAGCCCAGAAGTCAAAATTTTTAAGCAAAAATTACTGCTTATAAAAAGAAGTAAATTATTAGATGAAGGAAAAAGAAAAAGCGTAATAAAAACAAAAGAGGAAATATTCTCTTAAAAATAAATGTGATTCTCTTTAGCTATCTATCATTTTTTTTTCAAATTACATTATGTTAGTGAAACAAAGATAAAAATAAATTTAGCTTTAATAAACAATTCTGACACTTATGTAAAAAATAAGAATCCCTATTCATACAGGAACTAACACTTAAAATATTTGTAGTATCCATATCAAAAAATGTCTTCTACTTATTATTCGTACATGCACCAATACTTGAAAAAGCGTTAGGAAAATCATATTGGCGCCTAAAAGTATAAGGAAACGCGTGGTTTTTGTTTACAAAAATTGAGTTAAAAAAAATTTCGATTGCTTTCTTTGTTTTATTCTTTCTTTAGTCCAAAATCCATAAGACTAAGATTTATGGCTTCCCTTGCTCCAATTATCTTATAGGAAGGACGTTATAAAATAGAATATATTTGGTTTATAGGTTACTTCATTCTTTCTAAGGAAAAATTTTAATTTTCTTTCCTTATTTTATGCGGAATTTTTTTTTTCTATCATTTTCAAAGATGGTATTGGGAAGATCGCGTCTAATTTCCTCTCTGTTAATTTATTCTGCTTTGTTTCTCTTAAATGAAATAATTAATCAATTAAATACTCAAAATATTGGATTAATTCTGTTTACGCAAGTAATCAATTATTCAAATTATGTCCTAATTTTGACTTCTTGGTTCATAGAGTAAATTCGACCTTGGGGCGCTTTTGGCGCTGTGCCAAAAAGTTCTCTGACCCAGATTTCTCATTTTAAGCTCTTTGTGCCATTTTTGTTAGACTATTATTGGAATATACCAGTCAGCTGTGGTTACTGCACCACAAAGTTCATGTCAACAGGTTGGAATCCCTTCAACGTAGTTTACTTTTCGCGGTACGCAACTTTTCTTTGGTAAAATTACTAGGATTACACTCCTTAGAAAAGTGGCTTGAAATGGCTGATGTGCGGTCTTTGCTCATCAAATTTTTAATGGTGCCATCGATGTTTCCTCTATTTTAGACAAAATGCATCTTAATTCAAACATTTGTTCCTTAAGATCCTTGGAGTTGTTTTAAATCAATTTTTGCCAGGAAAACTTAGGTTTTCTAGTTAAACTGTTTAAAAGCTTAGAACATGAAATTCAAAATATCAGCCCTAATAGTTGAAAATTAAACAGAAAATGTCCAAAACATCCGTGTACATTTTTTTCATGTCACGTTATGTGACATTGGTAATACCAATTAAAATGTGAAGTGAAATTTCATGAGAGGTTATGCGACGAGACACATAGGGCTAATTATTATTTAGAGTTGTCTGTGTGTCGAGCGACTACTGTCGACAAAACGAAAATACCGTAAAATTCAAATCGTGCGTTTCTTGTGGAGAACTCTTTTTTTATTTTGTAATTATTAGGTGTAAGAAAAAATTTTCTCGTTTTTGAATTCGTATACTCGTAAACGTTGTCGGCCGTTAGTAAGTATTTTGACCCGTGTGAAACTAGTTTGAGTATATAGATTAGTTATGGTAAATGATTTAGGGAAATTTTTCTGTATGTGTGGTGAACCGCTTTATAACCAGAAATGGAAAGTGGGTAGTATTTATACAAAAACGTGGTACAAAAAAAGAGTCTATGTTTTCAGTGGAGAAACTTTACCTTCTAAGACTAAAGTGTTCGAAGTTATCTTAACCCAATTGGAATTTTAGTTAAAATTTGGCTATGCCAAACACTTTTTTGTGTATAGTACATATCATGGAAGCCAAACTACTGGACTGATTTTGGCCAAATTCACACAGTTTGTGTATTTGGACTTACCCTTGATTTATAAGTATGGTAAAATAATTTTAACTTTCTTACTTTTCTTACCGAAACTTATAAATCACTTGTATGTACATATTTCATATAGTATATTTTAACTCCTTGCTTTCTTACCATACTTATAAACCAAGCATTAAGGAAATTCTTGACAAATTTTGTGAAAAATTCTGAAGGGGACTGGACCAAAGTGAGATGAGGGCGCAGCGGAGTGGAACTGGTGCAAATTATGGCGTAAACGGGACGAACGAAAGCAGAGTAGAATAAGGCGGGAGCGAGACGTGCGAAGTAACGTGTTACCGGAACAGAATTGGCACGGGAACGGAGCTGGGTATTCAATAACAATATCGAGAAAGTTCCATAGCGATAAGGGTAAATTGTGAACTCATTCCTATGGTGCGTTTTGCTAATTTTTATTTACCAACGCGTATTCTTCGCTAGATACTTTTTTGTAAGACATAAACTGCATAACAGTCACTTTTTCGTCAATTTAGTACCATTCGCACACTTTAGAGTTCTTGCGTTCTTTTATATTGTAGATGCTTCTCAAAACTGTAAATATTGTAATTTTATTACATAAACTAAAAGGCCTACTAGACACTGTTACATATGTTTTGGTTTTTGTTTATAATATTTGTCAAAATTTTTTATTTCCATTTGTTAAAAAAAATAAAATTTATACAATTTAAGAGTTCGATTAAAACGACAATAAGAAAATTAATTTACTTTGGGTATGTCGTTAGAATCAAGAAATGCATATCAACATGAAATTCCATTTTTCCCGGTATACGATTATGAATTGAAAAATGGGATTTCAATTTTTTGGTTCGAAAGAGGGTTTTCACAGGCTCAATATGGACGACATGCCCAAAGAGGTGGAACAAATTCTTGTACATTGATAACGGTTTTAGTTGCGGAAAATATATCGAAGGATGAAATTCAGGTACAAAATTCTATAAATATAAAAACATAATTTTCAAACCAATATTTTTAGGCATCCAATGACTTATCTCCACATCGAGTTCCATACGAATTAGTAATTGCATTTGCTAAAGCAATTATTAAGGCGAATTCGGTTTATGCATATTTATTAAATAACGATAAATTAAATAATGTTAATTTTAGTATTCCCGAAGCGATGGAAACGTTACATACACTTATTAAAAATTTACAAGAATGGGTAATACATATCTTTATAATACTATGGAGCAAATTTTTGTAACCACTGTATGTGTAACAATAGGTGCTTATTAAATAGCGTTTGGTTGACAATCGTACAGATTTTCTCCGGCATAGGCTGGTTTTTGGAATATTCGTGCGCATCCAGTGTAATCGCGTGATTCCATTGGAATCGTAGTGTTATCTATGTTATCTGTTAAACCTGGGTAATTCCAGATAAACTAATGTACGAAGAATATTTAAAAAATTTTTTTAAATATAAGGAAATAGTTTTTTTTTTGCACGATGTCTTGGCTTAAACGAGTCAATTTTTTTTCATCTTGTTTTCTTGTGACTCTCAAATGCTCAGAATTATCATCGGAACGTCTCTTTAACCAAACACGATAGTTTTGTTTGTTGAGGAATTGTTCAATGCAGAATGTTTTCTCATCCGCAAATACCAAATTTCGTAAATCACGAATGAGCGTACGAATTAATTTTGATTGTACAAAAAAAAGAACGCATCTTTTCACCAACAAATAATTTTTACTACTGACAAACAATATATCAAGCAAAAATTATTTGAATGGTATGTAACCGCCTTTTGCCTTAACCACCAGCTTTAATCTATTTTTAAACGATGCACACGATGCTCCCACGATGTCTTAGCTTAAACGGTTCCATTCATGAGTCAAATCTTTTTCTAAGCCGGGCAAAGTTGTGTTTTTTTTGCAAGCCGCTGCTTGTAGAATTCCTTAAATGGAATAATCCAACGGGTTCAGATTTGACAGCGATTTGAATTAGACGGACACTTCTATTGTTGGATCCGGTATTTACTAGAATCAAAGAGCTTGAAAGTCTGCTTATAACTTCTTAAGATTCCTCAATTTTATTTCGGCATATTTGGACACAATATCAAAAGAGTTCTAACTAATTTATAGTCAGTCGACATTATTATTATTTATTATTAACATTATTTTAAATTAAAATTATTTCAATTAAAAATAAGCGGAAATTTTGTAGTCTGATATTATCTTTCGAAATGCAAAATATTCGGAATTTTTTCTAATTTTTCTCGTTTACGATTTATCAAACCTAGATAGAAGTGAACGGTTACAAAAATTTCTCCTACACTAAAGATCTATCTATTCCATCATTTTCAATAAATAATCAAAAAGCATACAATAAACAGATTTCGCAACTTGGAATCTGATTTGGTCACATATGAAGTCGACAAAACGTCGTTCTGACAAATACTATGTATTAATGATGTAGCATGCTTTCTGGGCTGAAATTACAAATTGATACAAGTTGATTTCTCTCTATTGACTGCTTTTTCTGATATAATATTCTATAAAAAATACACTCATCCCCATTATAACACGGTTAATTCATTCCGAAATCATGTTAAGCGAAACTTAGAGCTAATACGTTTTATATCGAAACTGGGTATAGAGTAATATCGAAACAGTGAGAAAAACAGATTAAATAGAAATCAGAGAAATAAGTTCACTATTATATCATAGTCTGATACGTTCTTTGTTATAGCGGAAAAATCGTTCTCTAGCATCTATTTCCATCCAGAAAAAACTCAAGTTTTTTGCAGTTTTTAATAATATTAACATTAAGATATAAAACATCACACATCAAAATTAAAATAAATCAAAAATAAAATAAACAAAATTCTAAATTTCAAAATGTAAAACTAAACCATACAAATTCCAGCAATAACAAAAACTTAAGCAGTTTTGCAGGTCACGTCTAAACTTTCCATTACGCACTACAGGAGGATCTATGAGGTGAAATTCAAATTTTTTACCCAAGTCTATTCCGCATTTAAACTTACATTTGGTGGTGGTTTAATTTGTGCTATATGTGAATTGCCCAAGTCTGTTCATAATGCTATGTGGAAACCGTGTTGCCAGAATGCCGTGTTATAAGAGGGTTGAGTGTATAGTCTTAAATCTTTTCTAATCAATTGATATCTATTTAAAACAAAAAAGTTCTATGTTCACATGCATGTTCCAAAAACAACAACATATTCAAAAGTTGCTGCTGAAAAACTCTACTATATAATTAAAAATGGACTTCATATGTGGGAGATGATTGATCCGATAAATGATAACTTATTTGTTGCAATAATCGCTGATAGCCGAACAATGTCGTTATGTTTTCAAAGAAGTAACAAAATTGTATAAGATAAAAACAAAACATTTTTTTTTTGTCTTTAAGTATTTCCTTTTTTATATTTCAAAGATTTTATTTTTTGATTCTCATCAACATTCTGAACATGGCGCTGTTATAGTACAAACGAATTGGATGAACTTACAAAATTTATGCATTTGGATAATTCAAATGTTCATTGAAATTTATCAATCTAAACCAGATATTTATGAATTATCTTTTATTTTAATGAATAAATAAATCACAGATTACTGACTTAATAAGATTCGAAATATTTGCCAGAAATTGATTGAACAAATTAATATTATGGAAAAAGTAAAAAGCAAAATTTTTATAAATCAATAAATTAAGTTTCTATTTGATTATTATTTGCTTTTCATTTGGCACAGACACAGAAAAAACCATTAAAAAGCAGAAAATTCTTCATGAAATAATTTTTCGAATTCAACTATCAAATTATCAGTCAAAGAATAAATAATGGTAAAATATGGAAAGTTCCCATCCCTACCGTGACGACGTTTTCCAGATTTTGACTGTAATTTTTCAAACAATTTTCAGAGATAGAGCAAGAAATTGGACGAATGGGTGAAATTGAAACATGTACCATATTTGCAAAGATTTAAAATTTTCCATATTTTAAAAGCACATTTAACTCACACGATTTTTTTTGTTGAAAGATTAACATTTCGTATTATAGGCAACACCAAAATTATTAAATAGGCAGTTTTAAAATGTATGAAAAACAGAGAAATTTATACGCAAATGCACACATACCAGAAAAAAATAAAATTGTATAAGAATTTGGGAAATTGTATAAGAATTTGGGAAATTGTATAAGATTCTAGGCAAATTTCATAACATTTCACGTTTTGTTTTAAGAACATTTCATTCTCCCTCTTCCTGATAGATTTTGCCTTTGAAAACAGCACATTCTCTTGCGTATTCTTTCGCACTTATTGTCACGTGCTTTTTATTGCTTATTCTTATTATTTCGCTAGTTTTTCATACTTTATCATTACTTATACCAAAGTGTAACTATAATAAAGTCTCGAAAGCTAGCGAAGTAGCTCGAAAAAGCACGTGGCAATACGGGGGAAAGAATAGGCAAGAGTACATATATTTTTCATAGGCAAAATCTATCAGCAAGAGAGAGAATGAAATGTTCTTAAAAATCAGATGGAATCTTATGAATTACCCCTGGAATCTAAAATATGGGACCAAATTTTATAAATTTCCCACACATACCAGAAAAAAAAATGCGCCAAATTTTTTTTTCTGGTGTGTGTGCAGTTGTATATTAATTTCTGCCTGTGTTTCATTGATTACATTTTAAAATTACCCAAAAGCGAGAAATGGGATGTTTTTTAAAATAATGTGTCTCTTTCACCCATACGTAAAATTTTTAGTTCTATCTATGCCAACAGTGGATAGAAAATTTTTTGAAAAAGAACAGGCAAAATTTGAAAAACGGCGGTACGGTAAGGATAGGAAGTTTCGCGACTTTATTATTAGTTACACTTTGCTTATACTTTGGTGAAAAACACGACAAGAGACTTTTTGTTCGGTCTCCGAAGAGAAAAGTTTCCCTATCTTTGGAACAGGTCTGTTGACTGTACACATCTATGTTATATGTATCATATTTGTAAATTTTTGTCTATTTTGTAAAATGCCCTACGATAGGTACTATAGAGTGATCCATCGTGAGCTTCAGGAAAATATTTTGAAACAAAACATAAAGCTGAATGTGATGGTGAAAACTTTATAAAAACCCAAAGAACAATCGATACCATTTTTTTTAAAAGATTAAGTCATGCAAATGTCAGCCGCAGCTACGTTTTAGATGGTCCATTCTATAGGTCCAACTTTGAACCACTTCTTCGAGCATTACGACTGGAATCTGAACAATAGCGCGAGTAATGTTTGCTTCCAGGGTATCAATTGTAGCTGGGTTATCCGCGTAGACTTTAGACTTCACGTAACCCTAAATCCAGAGGTGTGATATCACACGATCTAGGCGGCCAATTCACCGGTCCAAACATCGCTCAATGAAATGATTCCTTAACATATCCATAGTTTCACGCGCTGTATGGCTAGTGGCTCTATCATGTTGAAACCAGATATCACCGACATTACGGGCTTGAATTTCAGGTAGGAAATACTCCGTTATCATGTCACGATTGCAGATGCCGTTGACCGTTAAGTTACAGCCATCCTCATTTCTGAACAAATATGGACCGATGATTCTGCCAACCAATGAACCACACCAAACCTTTCATTTCTCTGGATGTAACGGTAGCTTTTGATACTCTTCCGGTTGTTCATCAGCCCAAATACAGCAATTTTGCTTATTTACGTATCCATTTAGTCATCGCAATTACAAGTTCGATTTTGGTTTTGAGTTCTGCAATTGTTCTTGAAATATTTTTATAAACCTCCTCTTTCACGTAGCCCTACAAAAAAAGTCCATTATTTGTTTTTTTTTACAATTTAAAGGAAATTTGTATGGTTTTTAAGCATTTAAAATTAAATAAAAATTTGGAACGATATTACCACAGAATGTGACATGCAAAGTAGGTTAAAATATTGAAAAAGATAATAAATCATATTAATTTTTATGTACTTAAGATATAGAAACTGCTAAAAAAAAGTGGAGATACTTGCGAGATCGGTTTACTAAAGAAAAGCGTAGAAGGGAATCAAATAAGTGGGGATGCAATGGGTGATGACACGGAGGATTGGATTTGGTACGAAAATTTGTTGTTTTTATTAGATTTCGTCGAAACAAGAAAAAGAAAAAGGTAAGTTGCTTGATCCATTTAACAACTATAATTTCAATATTTTTATTTTGGGTATAGAAAAGAGACCGTATCCACATCCGGCGAAAGTTCAGTTAATTCTCTTTTTGGTTATTCCACTTTGGAAACGGAATATTTGGACAACATTAGTGATGATGTAAATTTGGAAAGCCCTTCACTTCCATCTGCGTGCCAAAAAGCATGTCGCAAAACTTAGTCCAAGAATGACCAATCAGATGAGGTGATGGAAACCATTGCAGATTATTTCAAACATAAGGCGAAAAACGATTCGGACCACACATTTTGTAATTATGTGGCTATCGAGATGGCCTCTATGTTAGCGAGAAAGAAGTCAAAACTAAAAATGGCAGTGCTGAATATCATTTTAGAGGAATCAGGAGATTCAGACTAGAAATATAAAAAAATGTATTAAATTCTTTTTAAATAAAATCAGATTTCATTTCTAATTCATATTTATTTTTTAAATTTTCTTAAATAAACGACAACACTTAAAAATCTCATTTACACTCTTTCTGTAAATAAATAGCAAGTGCATCACGGGTTGCTCTAATTTTTTTATCATAGTTGTTGCTTCACAATTTTTTGATAGATCGGAGCATTTGTTCAGGTTGTACGCCATTTACCATTATTTTCGTCATTGTAGTGAACGTATTTTGGTGGACAATATTTTTCTGGAATATTGATTTTGAGAAAATTGTGGAGAACAATGGTGGTTCTTACTATGCTCTCAACTAGTTCAACATCTGCGTTGATGTTGTGGAGAAGAATTCTCCATCTGGCTGCCAAAATCCCAAAACTATTTTCTATTACTCTGCGCGCTCTGGATAAGCGGTTATTAAAGTGTTCTTGAATTTTTGGCAACAGCATTCCAGCATACGGACGCATTATATAGCTATTCAAAGAAAAAGGATCCGGCATTCTTCGGAGCCTTCATATTAACATGCTTCCCGCCGAGAGCACATGCAATTTACATTTTTAGAGTCACTCATTTGAATAGTTAATAAGTACCTATGCAATGTGGAAGATTCCACCTTGTCAAAAAGTCGTCCGCTATCGATTGTCATTCTTCCTGGGTACTCGGAACTTTTAAATTCGTCTTTTCTAAAACAGTCCAAATTGCAGCCAACGTTTCTTTATTATTAATGAACTGTAGTCAACCTCAAGTGAAACTTCCACGCAATTATCGTCATGGAACACCCCTGACTAAGGAAACTGAAGAAAATGTATGATTATATTTATATGCATTGTATTAAAAATGAAAAGCATACTGCAATGTAATCGCCAATCGCTCTTCTGCTGTAATTGGAAAGAAGCTTGGATTCTTACGAATTAAAGGAGCTATCATTTTTAAGAGATTATTAAACACCTCGACGATCATTCTGGTATATTTAAAAAATTGTACGAAATCTTTATTTTTCATTGGCAAAAAATAGTTTATAAAAATACCATGTTTTATTTCGATATATTAGTCGCACTTTGTACGCTCTTTTCTTCGTGGCTTTTTTTTTCTTTTTTAATAACGAAAGATAAATAAACAAAGCTGTGTTCTCTTCCATATCCATGTTTCAATATTTTAAACCGACTTATTTTTTCAAAACTAAACACTTTGCTGCAATTTGACAAGTATTTGACATTTAAATTCCTACGCTCTTACTCTATTCTTACATTAGTTATAAATCACAAACACTTTCTTACTTTCTTACGTTCTTTCTTCCTTCCTTACTTTTCTTACCATACTTATAAATCAAGGGTATTTCCTTCATTATAATAATGAAGCTATAACTGACGCCTAAAGGCCAATCTCCACACAGCCTACATCCTATTCTGCTAAAAGTAAGGGATGCACTTATGCAAAATTTAGTTAAACAGAATGGGAGAAGCAATCATCCTACGAATTTGGTCGTCTTCTGCAGTTATAATTTCCCCATCTGATTCTTCATCTGCCAGATGATTCCCCTCAAACGCAGAAGAACTTGTTCATCTGATTTATGGCTTTTCATCTGCATTTGCATACTCTCACAATAATCATACACGATATCGTTGCACACTACCAAATTTTCTTATAGGAAGTTTTTCTATGACGAATTGATTTTTATGGTTTAGTGATGAAATATGCAAGTTAAATTTTTAACTTCTATACGATGTATATAAAAAATAAAAAAATTTGTTTTGCAAATCTCCACGTTTTATAAGATTCTAAATGGTATGCAATCATTTTTATCCAATGTCTGTCTGTCTGTATATCACAACAAATATTGTGATTAACTAAGGACTTCGTTCACTCTGAATTCCCATATTCATATAGCTTTCTTTTAGAAAGGCTTTCGGAAGGTAACTTGATTTGAACATACGTATAGAAGTCTCGTCGTTTTGCATTACAGCTTGTTTTTAGATGTGATAGGAATTTAACCCTTATGATAAAGTCTGAAAACACAATTTGGTACTACATTTTCCTATAAAATGGAAGGGAATGTTCTTAAATTTCCCATAATATTATAAATTGTGTGGGGAGAGACTCTGATGTTTTTATTCGATCAATCCTAGCGAAAATTGCAAAAGTCCATCTCTTTCTATTTTTCTGATTTTTCTCGTCAGAATAGGATGTCGGCTGTGTGGAGATTGGCCTTAACAGGATCTGGAATTTTATTTCATTTTTAATGTTTCAATATTTGAAACCCAATCGTAAAGTTACAAAAAAATTTTATAGAGACTTACCGAGTAAGTACACCTAATATATGGAAAAGGAAATTTCATAATGCTGAGTTTCCACCAAACGGACAAGACAAGAAACAGAAACAAAAACTGTTTTTCTCAACAAATAGAGCAATGAACAGTTCTGAAAACATTTTTGCCGGAGAACAGTGTTTTTAGAAACAAAACATTTTCCCATCTCGAGTCGGGTACATCAAAGGAAAACAATTTTGTTCATGTTTTTTAGTCGGGTTGGTTGGAACACGTGAGTGTGGTAGTTTTGTTTTCTGGCGACATTATTAAGTTTTTATCTAATCTAAAAATGGCAAGTTAAGGCCAATCTCCACACAGCCGACATCCTATTCTGATAAAAGTATGGGATGCACTTATGCAAAATTTAGTTAAACAGAAAGGGAGAAACAATCATCCTACGAATTTTGTCGTCTTCTGCAGTTATAATTTCCCCATCTGATTCTTCATCTGCCAGATGATTCCCCTCAAACGCAGATAAACTTGTTCATCTGATTTATGGGTTTTCATCTTACTCTCACAATAATAAAACACGATATCGTCGCACACTACCAAATTTTCTTATAGGAAGTTTTTCTATGACGAATTGATTTTTGATGAAATACGCAAGTTAAATTTTTAACTTCTATACGAAGTATATAAAAAATAAAAAAATTTGTTTTGCAAATCTCCACGTTTTATAAGATTCTAAATGGTTTGCAATCATTTTTATCCAATGTCTGTTTGTCTGTATATCACAACAAATGTTGTGATTAACTAAGGACTACGTACACTCTGAATTCCCATATTCATATAGCTTTCTTTTAGAAAGGCTTTCGGAAGGTAACTTGATTTGAACATACGTATAGAAGTTTCGTCGTTTTGCATTACAGCTTGTTTTTAGATGTGATAGGAATTTAAGCCTTATGATAAAGTCTGAAAACACAATTTGGTACTACATTTTCCTATAAAATGGAAGGGAATGTTCTTAAATTTCCCATAATATTATAAATTGTGTGGGGAGAGACTCTAATGTTTTTATTCGATCAATCCTAGCGAAAATTGCAAAAGTCCATCTCTTTCTATTTTTCTGATTTTTCTCGTCAGAATAGGATGTCGGCTGTGTGGAGATTGGCCTTTATTGTGAATAATTTGCCTTTACTTACTATTGTCATTGAAAATTTGAAAGTTTTGATGTGTTTTCTTCAACAGGTTGCCATAATTGTTCCACGTTCATTATAAAATATTAAATTTTTTCCCTTATTAGTTCAATGTTGAATTTTAGAAAAAAATACGTTCTAAATAAGAAATAAATATTAAAAACCCTTCTTTTTAAAATCTAAATTTCAATGCATTTACATTCGAATAATTTTTGACATTTATAATATTTTATTTTCCTGTATTTTGATTTGTTAACCGAAAAAAAAAAATTGTTTAAACTGTGTAAATCGGCCGATTAAGTTAATCTGAGTTTTAACCGGGCTACATAGGTTAAACTTGAACCGTAACACCTAAAATTGTTAATCCTAAAGTTAAACGTTAACTGAAAAACTAGCTATTAAAGTAAGTGCCTTTTTTTATATTCATTTGGTTAAACTTTTCAATTATACTGGGTCCGACAACTAAAGTGTCTGTCTAGTTCAAATCGCTGTCAAATGTAAACCGCACATCTTGCAATATTAAACTTTGACATGAATGGTACTTGACATATTGTCTGTCAGTAGTAAAAATTATTTGTTGGAGAAGGGACGCGTTCTTATTTTTTGTACAATCAAAAGAATTACTTCGTACGCTCGCTCGTAGTGATTTACCAAATTTGGTATTTTCGGATGAGAAAAAATTTTGCATGGAACAATTTCTCAACAAACAAAACGATCGTGTTTGGTTAAAGACACATTCCGATGATAATTCTGAGCATTTGAAAATCACAAGAAAATAAGGTGAAAAACATTTGGCTCGTGAATGGAACCGTTTAAGCCAAAACATTGTGCGAACATCGTATGCACGTTTAAAAAGAGATTGAAGTTGGTGGTTAAGGCAAAAGGCGGTTACATACCATTCGAATAATTGTAAAACTAACTATGTATTATAAATAAACTATCATTTCCATAAACTTAAATAAAACCGACCAATAAACAAAAAATTACAGCATTTTTACACTTTGACACTTTAATTGCCGGACCCGATATATAATAATATACATTTAGTTACAATGTTGACTGAAAAACAGAGTTACTAAAACTGTAGTAGGTGGACATTGTTGACGAACTAACAAAATGGGAAAAAGAACAACAACAAAACTTGAGAACAGTTTACAGAACTTTTTTTTAAACTGTCCGTTTGGTGGAAACCCGGCATAAGATTTATTTTTGTTTTGAGATTAATCTCATAATTTATTTAACAGAAAAAATAATAACAATTCAATGTTTAAAATTTACATATCATTTTGCTTTCCTTAATAAGTTGAATTGGTATTTTTTTCTTATTTAGCAAATTTTCCTTGAAATATTTTTTTATTTTTTTTTTTTATTATATTTTAAATTAACTTATATTTTGTGAATCTCAATTTAGCCTTTGATTAGAAGATGAAAACAAAAAACAACAAAATAAGACATAAAAAAAAACCGAAATTATTAAATGACTTTTATTTTAAAATGTTTTATATTATAAATATTCATGTATCCTTTTTCGCACATCCTTACGTTAGCCGTAGTTCATATTTGTACCATGCGAAGATTGAAATGAACTTGTTATGGATTTTTGTCTAGCAAAATTGTTCTCTTGACACCATTCGACAAAATCATCAATAAGTACAGGCCAGGCACCTTCCGAATCATAATTTGTCATGTTGTCATCAATATGCGAAGCAAAATCTAATAAAAGATTCCAGGTATCTTTTGGTATAGAACGTTTATGCTTTTCCTAATTAAAAATGAAAAGTAAAAAGGAATAGTTTAATAGAATTTATTGTAAAAAATTATTGCTCATATGGGGATCGACTCTTTTTTTTTTGAAAAATAAATACTAGAGATTTAGTCAAAACAGATATAAAAGCCAGTTACAAAATCAAATATGAAAAGAAATCAAGCAAATTCAAGTCAAAGATTGATACGTTGACTCATTAAATCTCTGTTCATATAATTATACACACATTTTTGGGAAATAAATAGTGAAGTTATATAATAGTTGCCTATAGTGTATGACTAGAAGCACGTTTCCATGTATAGGAAAATATGCTCGAATTTGAACGATGAAGTATATAAGGTGGAAACATCGCTAGAACAAAACATAGTTGAATTTCAGAACTTGACCAGTGATAATCAGAGAGATTTCGGAAAGTGATTACAACAGTTGAAATCACACAGCGAAAGTGTTTACATTAGTGAAATATTAAAGTGATTTGATAAATTAGTAAAGTAATAAAGAATTAATAGTGTTTTGCATTGTAAATAAATTATGGATAAATTAATTCTGTATAAATAATAATAATTGATAAACAAATATTTTTAAGACTAATTGTTAACGTAAAAATAATTGTAAATAAAGTTTATATACCGATTTCACCTAAATAAAAAGTGTTATCATTTTATAACATTGGAAACAGAGGGGTAGCACGCGACAATATTTTGGATATGGAACATTAATATTTCAATAGTTTATAATTAAAATACGTTTCAATTTTAATAATAAATTTTTAGCCATTTTTCTTTATTTCTTCTAGAGCGTTTTTTTCAGGAGATAAGAATTAAAGCAGTGGTCTAATACTTATCTCTTAAAAACACATTCTCTAAAGCAAATGAATCAGCCAAAATTCCAAATCTCCATTAATGCGAGGGAGACAAAACATGCATTGTAATTAGACTCCAAATGCGATAGAAGATATGCACATCTATTCATATACAAAAAGTGTATAACGTAATATTTTCCCAAAAGCCTATATCAATTCGATAAGAAAGTTTTAATTCCCTTTTGTAATTCGCGACGTATGTCAAGGAGTACTTGCATGCTTATAGGCAGGCGGGGCTCTACCTTAGGAACTGATTAGGCTAAGCCCCACCAAACAAAACTACCAAACTACTGAAATTTTTCAGTTAAAACTAATTTTAAAAATATTGTGTATTGGAAAGTTCAAATATATATGAAAAGCTATATTATATAAATTTAAGTACAAACACAAAACCCTTCCTTTGATTTTTTTTAAAGAAAAAACGAATAGAAAATAAACGCTCCCAAAACCTACTGGGCTGAACACAGAAAAACCATAAGATAAAATAATTGAAAATCTTCAACAGAAGAAAAAAAACATAAGCAAATATGTATACGAAAAAGGGCTTATTCGCCTTAAATCGTAAATTCGCCCTGTAGCCATAAAGATCCGATCAATGCCGAAATTCCTATTCTGGAATCATATGTATATGTAACTGCTCTATAAGTTGCTGTCAAATCCGCTGTAACTTCACCAGTGAGTTAAAAATATCGGAACTCTTTAAAAAGTGACATAAAATTAGAAATTGTGTGTTAATAAAAGGAAAATTGAAGTGAAAATTATTTAAATTTTGTGTGGATCAGATACAAATAAAAACAAATCAATAATTCCAAAAAAATTTTAATTTTTTACTAATTTTTTTTCTAGTGAAATTTTTAAAATCTTTTGACGTAATTCATCGTTGAAAAGAAAAGAGAGAAAAAAAGAATAGTTTTGATGTAAATAAATAAAAAAAATTTTAAAATAATTTTGTTTAAAATAAAAAATTACGCGCGGAATTATCACAACACTACTACAGGGGAACTGATAACAGCTGATGTTGGTATTGTCACAAATATGTTTTCCAACTGATCCGTGACACTTTTTAGTTATTTTTCTCTTTAAAACCTATTATTATTATATAGATTATTAATTTTTAATAAATAAAAACAAAAATTTAATAAAAAAACACAAATTTTCAAACTTTTTTTTTTCCATTTTTGACATTTCACAAAACACGGCGAATCGATTTTACAGCAGCGAAATGGAAACAAATTCAAAATAGTAATTTGGGCATTTATGTAAATTGGCTTAAATAATTCTTCGTATGGAAAGTTAGTTATATAGACATACGATTTGAGAATTACCCACTTAGTCCCGAAACAACAACAAAATCGTTATACACTACAAAGTTTTTTTTTCTTGTTTTGTCTTTTGGCTTATAAAATTTCGTGCATTTTCGGGTAATTCCAATCAGCCCCAAGAGATAAGGTATTACTCACATCTTCCCAAACTTTTTTGTCTCGTTGATCACTTGCCATGTTTTTCGGTTTTGGATAGACCCCCTGCTTACCTAATATTGATTTTATGCAAATTCATCAACTTCAAATGGATTTTTGACAGCTGGTATAGTGCTACTCACTATGAAAGGGCTAAAGTGAGTATACCACCCCAACATCATAAATATAATGTAAGATATGTTACTATGCAACGTTGTATATGAACAGCACCAGCTGTTTACAATGAAGTAATGACAATTATACGGTTCATTATCCAAAATATTTTCCCTATAAATTTTTTTCTGCTTGAATAGCTCTGACATGGACCCCAATCAATGTCAGTCGTCGACCCTTGGGGGTCGATATAGACCACTTTGGGAATCACTGCTTTAGATAAAAAAATCCTAATTTATAATTTGATACCTTAGTTTATAATGCATGGGTATACAAAATGTTAATTATTCAATAGATTTTGTTGAATTTCATTTAAAATTTTTCGCATCATATAAAATTAAGATTTTGAAATTTTCAAATTTCCGGCGAAGTATTTTCAATTATTGACTAAAGTTATTTGGAAGCTCAAGAATTAATAAATTTTTTTTATTCCTCTGCGTATATTATTAAATAGAATATCGAAAAATCAATATCAGTTTGTTATTCCTCGATTTAGTATTGCACCTCAGCAAAAAATTTCAGTAAAATCCATCCATGATTGAGAATGAAATAATCGTAGGAAAAAAAACCTGTTAATAAAGTTTTTTGATGTATTTTTAAAACGAATGTACCGATTCGAATAAAATTTGCAGAATAAATATATAGTGAGCGTCAATTTAAACTTAACTCCTAAAAATTTTGACTTCTTTTCCTAATATTTTTAAAACTATGAATGAGAACTGAATGAAAATTTATTCAAAAGAAATCTTAATTTGTCCCCTATGAGCTATTTTTTATTCCAAATAGTGAAAAAAAGTCATGTGGCTGTGAAAAATATTATTGACAAATACAATAAGCTCGGAATATTAACTAACATTGACCACAAACGAGGAGCAAAAAAACAAATAGCTGCACGAAGAGAGGGTAATTTGCCAAGAGGTGAAGAATAATTACTATATGCCAAGGACCACCTTAAATGTGGCGAAAACTTCTGAAATAATATTCTTTTTATCGATGAAAGCAAATTTGATATTTTTAAAGAAAGTAAACAGCAGAAAGTAAGGAGAATACAAACTAGTGACCTCGAAAAAAAACCTGATTCGTACTGTGGAGCAAGGGGGGTTCTGTGATGGTCTGTGGGTATATGGCTGCTCCCGGGGTTTGCAGTCTGGCATTTATAGAGAGTACCATGAAAAGGGAGGACTACGTCAAAATTTTTAGGTGTTAAGTTAAAATGACGCTCACTGTATGTCATCAAGGCCCAGATCATCTGTTAACACATTTTCTTAAGATTTTAATGAGAACAATATAATAAAGTCTTTTTCTTATGATGAAAATTCATTTTCGGCCCGAAGACGAGCGAGTATTCTGTTAGGAAATGGTATTTATGAAATTTCAATTTATACCATAAAGGGCTGTTCAAAACAAAAATATGAGCAAACCAAATCATAGCAGTGAACTTAGACTTTTCTCTATTCCGGTCTGACCGCTATGGTACTTTCCCGATAATGTCCTTGAATACCTCACTGCTCTCTCGTTTCAAAACCCATTCTAGCACGAGTCATCCTGCCCGTCCGGCAATGCTTCCCTACTTCCTCGTTCATTCCTCTCATCCCGCATCCATCCTGTCTCCATCAGAATTCACTGCAAAATTTACGAGATCTGCCTTAACTGTGCTATTCTCAAATCGTATGTCTATGCAACCGTATTTTTACACACCGAGAATTCTGTAAGTAAAGCTACATAAACCCCTACATTGCCATTCTAAGTGGGTAATTCTCAAATTGTATGTATATATAAGCGGAACTTTCCATACGAAGAATGATTTAAGCCAATTTACATAAATGCCCAAATAACTATTCTGGATTTGTTTCCATTTCGCTCTCGTAAAATGAATTCGCCGTTTATTGTGAAATGTCAAAAATGGGAAAAAAAAGGTTTGAAAATTTGTGTTTTATTATTAAATTTTTGTTTTTATTTATAAAAAAATTAATAATATATATAATAAAAATGGATTTTAAAAAGAAAAACAGGCAAAAAATGTCGCGGAACAGTTGGAAAACATATTTATAACAATATCAACGTGAGCTGTGTAATTAATTCCTCTGTAGTAGTGTTGTGATAATTTCGCGCACCATTTTTTTTTTTTTAAATAAAATTACTTCAAAAAAAATTTTTTTTATTTATTTACACCAAACTATTATTTTTTTCTCTTTTTTCTTTCCAACGATAAATTACGTCGAGACATTCAAAATTTCACTATAAAAAAATTAGTAAAAAATGAAAATTTCTCTGGAACTATTGATTTACTTTCATTTTTATCTGTTTCACACAAAATTTAAATAATTTTCAGCTCAATTTGCCTTTTATTAACACACAATTTCTAATTTTATGTCACTTTTTAAAGAGTTCCGATATTTTTAGCCCACTGGTAAAGTTATAGACGATTAGACAGCAACTTATAGAACAGTTACATATACATATGATTCCAGAATAGGAATTTCGGCATTGATTGGAACTTTGTGGCTACAGGCCGAATTTAGGATTTGAGAAATACACCCTATCTCACTCTCGTGAATTAAATTCGCCATCTACTGTAAAATGTCAAAAAGATAGAGACGATTCGAAAGGAACTTACAGAGCAATTAGATATATATATATGATTTCAGAATAGCAATTTAGGCATTGATCGGATATTTACGGTTACAGAGCAAAATTACAATTTAAAAATAGCAAAATTTTGCCTTCCTAAAGAAATCTTATACAAAAAAAAAAACCAATATTTTCACAAGAATCTGCCGGAGAAGAACAACATAGCGAGGTGATATACTTGTATGCTTCCGAATTCAACCACCAAAACTATTGACTAATAAAAAAGGTTGCTCCACTTCCCATTCTATTTAAATTAAATTTAAATTTAAATTTAATTTTATTTACTCTATGATAGTCCTTTTTTTTTACTAAATAACCAAAAATTGGCCTTTTTTTAATACAAATATAGAGGCCCTCAATGAGAGCCGTTCTAATTCTCTTTTAGTTCTAGATTGTATTTCCTGGATGCATCCATCTTCCGATTTCTATGGTAAATTGGTTCTAGAAGTCATAAATCATTACCAAAAACTTATCTGGTATGGTACGTAATATCAACATAACTTTTTACTTGACTTGACATCTAGACCGCCCCTTGACCACACTTTTTTCCACCTAGTTTGACTATCCTTTGATCATTGCTTTACATTCCTGTTGATGTCCTGATAACTTCCTTGACCTCCTCTTGACCACTTCCTTGACTATCCTTTGATATTTCCTTGACCTTCAACTTGATTGATCTTGACCTATCTTTTGACCAGCACGTTAATCACCTTCTTGATTACCATTTTTATCATAACATCATAACAGGTAAAATGTTATGATGTTATGATTTATGGAATCAAAAACAAAATTTGCGCCAGAACTTGACGATGAAAACTGGCTCAAAGATTTGGCATTTTTAGTAGACTTGACCGCTCATTTAAATGAGCGTCTTCAAGATGAAAACCAACTGACCAATTCAATATTTTAAACTATAACGGCGTTCGAAATAAAATTGAAACTATGGCATGATCCTATGAATAACGAAAACAAGCACCCTTGCTTTTCTTTTTGATACAGGAATTTGAGAACAGGCTTCAAGAACTCCATTTTCAGTTGACATAAACATATTACCAGCTAATTTTCAAATGGAATGCACAGACCTCCAATCTTAAGCAATTTAAACAAAAATTCGATTATGTCTCTTTAATAGACTTCCATAAGATATACCTTCCCAGAGAAAAATATCCCTCTATTTATAATCACGCCTTACTCACGTCATCACTATTTGGAACCATCAACATTTGTGAGCAGCTATTTTTCAAAATGAAACACACGAAGAATAAAACTAGAACCACTGCCCTATGGCAGAAATGGGACAGAAACTGCCAAAACTAACAATATTTCAAGGTTTTTTCTTCATAACCTTGTTTCCTCTTTTTAAAATTTTCTCTAATTTGCAGGTAGCCTAGGTGTATTAATTTTTAAAGTACATCAAACAAAAGCTTTATGAACAGGCTTCTTTTCTCCTAGGGTTATTTCTTTCTCCACTATCCTTGGACCGATTATTTTTTTTTTTTTATTTATTACAATTTCTAAAAGTGGAAAAGCACTTGTGCTGAAATTCAGTTATATTTATATTAATTTATCATTTATATATCTTAAGTCCTAGTCCTTTCTTTTAGTTAATATATTATTTACTTATTTTATTGAATTTAAAGACTTTATCTTATTTTTTATATAAAAATTTCTTTAGTTCAGTTTTAAATGTTCCCATTATTTTTATATTTTTTAATACCAATGGTAGGTTATTGCAGATCATGAAGCCCCTTGTTATCACCCCCTTTTCACCTATGTTGGTTTTAATTCTTTCTATATGTAAGTTTTCGTTGGTTCTTGTATTGTGTCCATGAATTTCCGAATTTATGGTAGCTGTGAAGTTATTTGTTATTTTGTATATTAATAGTATTGGTGCAAGAGTGGATCCTTGGGGGACTCCTTTTTTTATAGATTTGATGCTTCTTTTTATTTTGTTTATTTGTATATATTGTTCTCGTCCCTTTAGGTAGCTTTGCATGAGGTTTCGGGGATTATTGCTGAGACCTATTAGTCTTAGTTTAATCAGAAGTTTGTCATGATCGACAGAATCAAATGCTTTGCTTAGGTCTATGAAGATGCTGACTGTTATCATTCTATTATCGTGACTTTTGTATATGCTCAATCACTGTGAAAGCTGCCGCCTCTGTATTTGATTTTGGCATGAAAACAAATTGGTACTTTGATATTGTTTTTGTTTGTAGTAAGAATGACATTAATTGTACTTGTATTACATTTTCAATTATTTTAGCGTAGGTTGATAATATGTTTATTCTTCTATAATTGTCTATTTCATTTCTGTCTCCTCCTTTATAGATTGGAATTACTTTTGCTGTTTTAAGAAATTCAGGGAATATGCTTGTTTCGAACATGTTGTTAATTATTGACTTTATTGGTATTAGGAATTTATTAGCAGAGTTTTTAATAATTTTGGATGTTATATTGTCGCATTCAGCTGTCGCCCTGTTTTTGAGTTTTACCATATACCTTTCCACGTCCTTATCAATTCAGTTCCGATTCGTTAGCCATATTGTGTATGTGTTGCTCTTCATTACTTGGGTCAATATCTTGAGTATATAGCCTACTTACTACTGATCGTTTATTACTTCTACATAATCAGGTAGTATTATATTTGTATTTGGTGTTCTGTTGTATAGTATTTGATTTATATGTTGCCATATTTTTCTTGGGTTATTTATGTTTTCGTCTATTTTTTTAGCAATATGTACTCTTTTACGTTCTGCTATTTTGTTGTTTATTTTGTTCCTGAGAATTTTGTAAATATCGTTGATGTATATGTTAATGATATTTTTTCCCAGTTTAAACAGTCTTTTCTTTTCTCTAATTAGATACATTAAACCACTATTTACATATGGTTTTAGCCTCTTATTGCCTTTATTTAGTACTATGCTTTTTGTATTATTGTTTATTATATTCATAGTTTTTAATTGAAATTGATTGCAGTCATCTATTTCTTCCAATCGTTCCATATCTATTTCTTGTTTTATTGTTTCCATGTCTTGTTGTATCTGGATTATTGTTTTTTTCTTATTTTTTTTTTTGTATTTGTTTTATGTATATCCAGAATGATAAGGTTGTGATCTGAAATGTCAGATTCCCTTATCTCTAAATTATGTGGTCTATTATTGAGTTTGTATACGTATTTATTACCTCCATTATGCCTTTTGCTGTTCCATACTCTTATAGTTGTGTGGCTTTCTTACTTACTTAAATTAAATATAGTATCGTCTATTTATTTAGTTAAAAAAAATAATTAATTTCAACAAAATTGGTTCACAAATTTTCAAATTAAATCCGAAAAACCATAAGGAAAGAAACGACAAAACTTTCTGGTCACTCTAATTTTTGCTTAATAACTTCGTTCCCCGCTGGTCGATTTTGTTGAAATGCAATACCAAACCAAATTAAGGAATAAACAACTGACATTGTAAATTTCATCAAGATCGGATAACGTGTTTTTGAGTTATCTTGTATACGGACGGATGGATGAAGATGCCTAAATCACATCCATACCCTTGAAACCTTTCCACGATGATTATTTCGATGTGTTACAAATAACAAAACTAATATACATATACAATATATATACTAATATTATATATATATAAAAATAAGTGAAGTTTTAATTACTTAAATATGTTAACTATATCTTCAACGTTTATTTGTTCATTAGGTTAATGTTAATGTATTTTATGCGTGGCCCAAAATAACTCGTCTTCTTCCAATGTGGCCCAGAGTAACTAAAGGTTGGCCAATCTTGATTTACAAATTCTCTAAAATTTGATACTTCAATAACAATAGAAAATATGATTAGTGAATTGAAACGATTCAGAGGTTTCTTAAACGATTTAATGATCATGTTAAGGTTTTAGTAATTGCGATTTGAACTTTTAATAATTTCAGTTGGAATTTTACGAATTTAAGAACTTAAAGACTGAAAGACTGAAAGATTTCATTTCATAATAAGGCCGTAAATAATATATATTTAATTAAGATATTAATAAAAATTAATTCAACTTACTGTTAGAAAATTACACCATAAATCCAAAAATTCAAAGCGTCCTTGTAATACGATTTTCCAATATGCAATTGCCATTTCCAAATCTAAACCTTTTTGGCCCGGATCTTTAGCATAATTAAATGTAAAATGATAAAAATCTTTAAATTTACTTGAATCTATAAGATCATTTTCTATTGTTGGTAATTTTGATCTTAATTTGTCTATACTATCTACACCTAAATCGATGAATCCATTTATAAATTCATCTTTTGAAAATTCACATTGTTGTTCTGCTCGAAATTTCCATGCAATAATAAGGACTAATTTTGAATCTGGACTTAATTTTAGATCATCCAAAAATCTTATAACACCATCAGAATTGATTTTCATTGAATCCAATGGATCTCTATAACGATTAAATAATGAATCAATTTTTTTTCGATCTAATTCACGATAATATAATTCGGGATTTTGAAAATAATTATCACTAGCCAAATCTAATTTCCAATCATTATGTGCTAAACAATAAATAGCAGTTTGTTCGCCAGTTTGTGTTAATGATATGAATTTCTTAACTTTATCCTTTTGTCCAGGTTTTAATTTATTCTGTAATTATAAAGAAAAAAAGAAAAGAAAAGAAGAATTCATCAATTTTGTTTTGAATAAGAAAATATGTTGTAAATTTTTAAAATGAAACAAATTAATTATTTCTTTTTTAAAATAAACAAACAGACAGCAAATAGAACAGAATAATTTAGAAATGTAGATTTTAATTTAAAATCTTGTTATAAAAATAAACTTCAAGAAAAACGTCGTCAATCAAATTAAATTTTTTTTTTTTTATTATTATAGATCACATTTCCAAAGAGAAGAACGTAAAAAATTTTGAAGAAAACTAAAATTAATTGTGAAAAAGATTTAAAATAATTTAAATTCAATTAAATTAGAACATAATTTAAAAATGTTTTCTATTTAAACTAACCATGTTCAGTTGATTTATTAACAAAAGAACGAAAGAAACAATTTTTTCAGAGAAAAAAAATTGATCAAAACAGTAACTTTTGACGGAAAAATTGACATTTGTGTATAAAAATAAAAAAAACTGTAAAAAAAAAAAAATTACTCCACGCATACATTGATAATAATTTTCATCAAGTTTCGTATTCAACCAGAGTTGAACCTAGGTTAAAGTCACAAATCCATTTAGTGTATACGGAAATTGAGATATACTTTAGGCAAATTAAAAACGATAAATTTTTCACCCGTGAAAGATCAAGTTCTTTACTGGGAACTGGGAGCAAAAATTGTTAAGTTTTCGAAGTTGATAATTTAAGTTCATACTACCGCGTTCGAAGAACCTTTAAAAGTCAAAATTCTATAAAATGTGAGAACTATTTCGATATTTAAACTCGGGGTTCGAACTCACCATTCATGGCATCTATAAAACTGACAAAATGCATCAATATGTGTGAGTAATTCAACATGTGTTTAGTGATTGAGTTCGAAACGCATGTTTTCGTTATTCGTGGATTACGCTGTCGTTTTTTGTATATTCTTTTTTACCTAAAATTCTAAATATTATGGCTCGTCACGCGTTACTTCGCAAACTTGCAAAAATATTTAATTGTTTTTGACAAGTCGTTGAATTAATCAAAAACAAAATGAGTACAAGATTTCGCAGATTTGGGAAGTTTATGTCAAAAAGAAACCCTTCAACTAATTAGTTTTTGACAGTTTAATGAAAAATATTTTTTTATGAAATTATGTATGAAATTTTGACTTTGTTTATGAAAATATGATTAATGAGCATGAATGAAAGAATACAAGATTACGCAAGCCCACATTTTGAATTGGTTTTTTCTGCGCAACTACGCCATTCGTGACCCGAAATACATTGTTTGTATGAAAAATAACTATTATATATGAATGAAATGGGTTCGCATATGATGTCATAAAAGTATGAAAATAAATATTCTTTCTCAATATGTTCATTAGGGTGGCCCTTAGCTGTATGAAATTTTTTAAAAGTTTTGTTCCCACCCCTAATCCTGTTTCAATGACCAAAAAAAACAGGCTATGCAAAATTTCTGCTCAATCAGACAAGTTTAAGACAACCCTCATTCGCCTTGAAGTTGGAGCATAGTATTCCCAACGATATTTTCTGTTTAAAAGGAGTAGACGCTTCCCTATATCAAAGAAATTTATGTGGGAACATTCAGGCGACCTCAGGAACTATTAAAAAACATTCTGAAATAAATTTCCCAAAAGTTAATTCGAAAACTCCTTAAATTTTCAAGCTCGATGAGGGTCGCCTTGCAGTTGTCCGATTGAGCTAAAATTTTGTATATATCGTTTTTTTGTTAATTGGAACCAGATTGAAGGGTGGGAGCTAGACTTTTGCAAAGTTGAAAAATAAGGGCCACGCTAATTTTCATAATATATACTTCTTAGGAACAGATTAAGAATGAAATTTTCATTATTCAGAATGAGTAAATAAAATTGAATTTATCTACGGAAGTACTCATTCCTCTCCATATATGAACTACTTGCCCCTGGGCTCTAAATAAATAATTTGTCTAAAGACTCATGTTACCATAGCGCGCTACTGGATGCCTGCTATTATTACCTTACAACAGCACGGCTCTACTTATTTCAAGACTTACTTTCAGTCGTCAACCGTCAAAATTTCCGTACGTAATGTACTAATTAAAACATAACGAAACTGGAATCAAATTTAACGTGATATATTATATATGTACATTATAATTACAGCACACGATTAATGAAAACTATTAAATTTCCGTAAGTTTGTCTATGCTTGGTTCTGTCTGTTATAATTCAGCTTTATATGTACGTAATTATTAATTTCTAATTTTTTTTGGAAAAATAATTTAATTTCGAGCAACAGAACATGAATACATTAATTATTAATAAATGAAAGCAAACATTTAATAGGGCTTGTCACGCGTTAGTTCGCAAACTTGCGAAATTATTTGATTATTTTTGACAATTCGTTGAACCAATTAAAATAGTTAAAAGACTTCGCAGATTTGCGAAGCTTGTGTCAAAAATAAACATACCCTGGAGCTGATTATTTTCGAAAACTTGCGAAGATGAATTTTTCATTTTTGACAAATTCAATTTTGAATTCTATTTAACGGCTTTTCTTTTGAATGTGAATGCAAAAATTATTAAATTGTATATAAATCTCAGGAAAAGGGGAATTAATAGAATTTTTTTCCTGTCATTTCTGCTAAAATCAAAAAATTATATTTGCTAACGTTGTCACGGATCCAGATTACTTTAAGTTTTCCTTGACAAATCAGACTGGCCTGTCAAACCTGCGAAAATTCTTCGCAAAAATAATTATGGGGCGTGACAAGCCCTAATAAAAAAACAGACTTTCAAACTTTTGAATTTAATATTTGACATTTCACAGTAGCGGGCGAATTTATTTTACGATTACAATTTAGGATTTTTTTCCTTGTGTTGATGAATTAATTTGTTTTTCCCAATTACATGTGGTTTTGATACTTTGCATGAAAATTTAAATTTAAAAAATGCAAAAACACATAAAAAGAAATGTCAAATTTAAACTCATTTTAAATTAATTTCGATCCGACGTGCTTAAATCGGCTGAACCATATTTACTTCGTTTACATGGCGATTTCAGAATTGGCTTGAGATCGACTTGAAATTCAACCCGAGTTTTTATCTTTAGACCTAAGTTATACGACGATCATTGTAAGTTCAGGATTACACGCTATGTTTTTTGGGTAGAATTCTACCGCAGACATAGGTTACGGTTGGTTGGGGGTGAGGCAGAAGATCTACCTCTCGAAATGTTGGCGCAACGGAGTTTTTTACGCACACAAACAAGAGTCACTGTTTGTGTCGGTTTCGAAAAAAATTGAAAATTCAAGCGCGCCATTCGCTTACTGACCGTCAACAGGTAATCATAATCTAAAAGTACATAGGAAATAGTAAAATAGTAGATCCTAACAGTTTGACGGTTTAAGATCAAGTGATGCTGTGCTCACACATACTAATACACTCCTTGTGTAGCTTGTATAAAAGACTGTGGTATAAACATTCCACGTCTAATCGGTTTGGTAGTTTTCTACCCAAAACTTGACGGTAGATTTCTACCGCGTGTAATCCGGCACTAATGAATGAAATTGTTGAACTAGTGAAGACCGAACGTTTTTCTTTGATTTTCAATGAAAAGTGGTTGTACCTCTTTTACGAATGTCAGAGAAACTTTCAGTCAGATTTTCATCGAATCCAATTGGATTATTTCTTCCCTTTCCTTTTTTTATCGATGAGTCACAAATTTTATTCATTTTTTTTTTTATATATTTTTATATATTATTATTATTTTCTTATTGGGACGCTGAAGTTTAATGTTAGAATATCGACGAAAAATTTCTTATGAAGGAATCAACTTGGCAGTTCTCCAGTGACATGAAATGAAACTGAAACGCAGTCCACAAAACAGCTGATCGATTAAAACATGTTTCGTCATTCAAATTATAAAAATAATTATAAAAAACAAATTACGTGATAATCCTAAGATTTTTTATTTAAAATCTATTTACTAAACTATTTCCCATGTTTTGCATTATTTTTTTTTTAAGAAATAATCTTTGTAATAGGTTAATTTTCCATTGTAAAATTATTTCCTTCATTACAATGATCGTCGTATAACTTAGGCCTTACCGGATTGAAAAATTGACTTCAAATCAACGTCAATTTCATAGACGTTGCCAACCAAAATTTTTTTTTTAGGTTATGTTTTCCTTCTTTTCATACTCCATTTTAAATTTTCAATTCGATCTGGGTTTACATGCAAATCTCAAGTCGATCAGAAAAATTTTGTGATCGGATTGACTCAAGTCAATTTGAAGTTGATCTTGGTATACATTGAAGTCGACTTAAATCCGGTCATGTAAACGAAATAATATTCACAGATTAAATTTCAATCTCATTTCGATCCGATAATTCAAATTCGCATGTAAACGAAGTATAATAGACACTCGATTTAAAAATACGGCAGAAAAATCATGCACATGATTTCTACCCATTCCTGCAAACCAGCCTTTAATTGTTGAGCTAAAATGTTTTTGTATGGCACTACTAAAAATCGCAGCTGATTTATTACCACGGAATATCTCCAAGAATAAGAAAAATATACTTTTCCAAACAAAAAAAAAAAAGAAAAGAAGTAGTAAGTTGAAATATAAGAAAAAAAAAACTAAATTGTGAGAAGAAAGAAAAGTTCAGAAAAATAGAAAATTGAAATAATATAACTACCACACTGTGTATACGTGTACACGGGCCTTTGTTTCATTCGCAATTTGGAAGAAAAAACGTAAAAAGAACGACAAAGACAAAAACGAAAATAAAAAATTAAAGTTAGCCAAGAAAAAAAGAAGTTTTTATAAATGGCAAATTTAATTTTCAATAAAGGGACATACTAAAGTGAATGTGTTCAAAGGAAAATAAATAAATATATTCTGAGACGATCGTTTATGAAATAGAAAATTATAATTTTGAAGAGGTGTTTAACTTATTGAAATAATTTTTATTTTCATATATTTTTGCCATTTTCTTTTTTTTTCGTTAGTATTTTTGATAAATTTTTTTTATTTTTTTAATATCGATAAAGTCTATTTTTTTTTTTGATAAAACGTCAAAACGTTTTGTTGGGAGGGCGACGACGTTTTTATTTTCGTTTTCAAATAGAAAAAATCCAAGAAAAAATTCAAGAAAACAGAAAATAGAAGACAAGAAAAATTTTTTTTTTTTTCATCTTTTGAAAGAAAAATATTGAAAGAAAAACAACAACAAAAACGGGAATAAATCAAAGAAGAAGACGGAAGAATAAAAAAAAAAACGTATCTCATTTTTTCAATTATAAAAGATAATATCTCAAAATTGATAGGAATAACAAAAAGTCTGCTGCAACTGGTGCCTCATCTGAGGACCAGCCGCCGCGTAAAAAAGGTCGTTTATCAGTTTGTTGTGGTGGTGGTGAATCTTCAACAGCAGCTTCTTCAACATCCACATCATTACGAAATACAACAGCTATTGATAAAAAATTAACATCGTCATCATCGTCTTCTTCACATCATCATCATCATTATCATCAACATCATTATCATCATCATCATCATCAACAACAACATAATCAACAAAAATTGGGACAGAGTGGTGGTAGTTGTAGTAGTAATAATTTGAAAGAGGAACATTGTGATACGAAAATCTCTATCGATTTGGACGATTGTAAAAGCAATATAAATAATAATACTAATAATAATAATAATAATAATAATAACAATAAAATGCAACAATCGAATTCAACTAATAATCATCAAAGTGAAACTGGTGATGGAGATGGAAACGGTAGTGGTAGTGGTTCTGGTGGTGATGGTGGAGGAGGTGGTGGTAATCCAGCTACTACTTCTTCTTCTGGTGCACCCATAACAGCTGCCAATAATTCATCACCATCGTCACATTCATCATCAAGTAATAATGAACAAAATGGTCATTTTATTGATGATGATGAAAGACAAGGGAATCATCAAAATGGCACAACAACACCAACATCAGCACGTAATGGATTTAGTGAATTTCCGCCACCATCATCATCAGCATCACAACCGGGTGGTAATGGTGCTGTTACACATTATCCTCGTGTACATCTTGATAAAACTAATCAAGATATTATAAGATTGATTGGTCAATATTTAAAAAATGTTGGCCTAGATAAAAGTGCAGATTTACTAATGCAAGAATCTGGATGTTATCTAGAACATCCAGCAGCAACAAAATTTCGACAACATGTATTATGTGGTGATTGGACAAAGGCAGATCATGATTTAAAGGTAATTTTTTAAATCGATTAGATTTTTTTTTTCTTCTTTTTGTTCTTGTTTCCCTAATGGCTGACACTATTTTTTATTTATATATATAAGAACAAAGAAAAATCTCACTTACAACGGAATTAAATGCATTTTCATATTTATGACTCGGGGTTATTGGTGTTTGTATTTTTTATATTTTTTTTTTGTTAGTAATAAATTTTAATATTTACAAAAAATTTTATTCAAATATTTTTTCTGAAATCAAAATAATGGAGAAAATTAATTATGAAATTGAAACTTTATGATTTTTGTTGCATATTAATGCAACTTTTGATCTATTAAATATGGAGACAATATGAATGGAATTATATACTATATTTTTGTCTGTTTAATTTTCTTATTTGGATTTGTGTTTACAATAATTTCAAAGTGTAGAAAAGGTGGTGTTCTTTTAATAGATTTCTGCTTGACTTTCTTTCATTTTGATTTGTCTTCGGGGGGAAAAACGTCAAATATATATTGGGTACTTGAATTAATTTAGAGTGTTTTTTTTTGTGTTAAAATTGTTTAAAAGAAAATGTATTTTGGGGGGATCTGTTCAAAATACTTACGATAGTTACTTGTGATTGTTAAAGCTGAATTATAATAGAAAGGGCCAAGCATAGATGAACTTATGGAAATACATGTGCACCTAGGCCTCGATTTGCGTCGTAGATACGTTCCAAAATTTTGCGAGGCAGTCTGAAACAACGCAAAGTGAATTAACATTTTGTATGAAAAACCATGTGAATATATATATACATAAAAATGTATACTTATAGTTACTGGTAATTGTTAAAGCTGAATTATAAAGGTGGAAACAGAATGACGGATTTACGACGCATATAAAATTAAAATATATTATTTCTATTAGACTACACAGATCGCGGCGGATCCATGATGGACTATTTTTAAACTAATCTGAAAACCAAAAGTGTGGAATCCGTTGTAGATACGTCATTCTGTTTCCACTATAATAGACGGTGATTACACACGGTCACACCGAACTTCCACGCTGAACCTCTTGTGATTACACGGGTTCAGCTAAACCCAAACGAAAATGACACGAACGGAAATTGGGCCATTTTATTTTAAGGCTATATTAGACCTAAGTTATACGACGATCATTGTAATGAAGGAAATTGTGGAACTAGTGAAACCGAACGTTTTTCTTTGATTTTCAATGAAAGGTGGTTATACCTATTTTACGAATGTCAGAGAAACTTACAGTCAGATTTTCGTTCACAGCTGATGGTTTCTTATAAGAAGAAGGCTTTTTCCATCGAATCCAATTAGATTATTTCATTTTTTTTCAAATATTATTATTTTCTTATTGGGACGCTGAAGTTTGAGGTTAGAATATCGACGAAAAATTCCTGATGATGGAATCAACTTGGCAGTTCTCCAGTGAAAGAATGAAATTCAAACGCAGTCCACAAAACAGCTGATCGATTAAAACATGTTATCGTCATTCAAATTATAAAAATCATTATAAAAAACAAATTTCGTGATATACCTAAGATTTTTTATTTAAAATCTATTTACTAAACTTTTTCCCATGTTTTGCATTATTTGTTTTTAAAGAAATAATCTTTGTAATAGGTTAATTTTCCATTGTAAAATAATTTCCTTCATTACAATGATCGTCGTATAACTTAGGCCTTATTTTAATTTCGTTGTCAGATATCTGGTAATTGACCAAAAGTAATGCTAAACAAGATGTGTACTCTACGACGTTCACAGAGTAAATGATTTTTTGAAACAAATGAAAATGAAACAGCCAGAATGAAACAAGTCAAATGTGAAATTTTTTGTTTGGGTTAGATTTTTCGTGTCATCGGTCCCACCTCGTCCCTCGCCAGAAATGTGGCAATTTGTGGCGCCACACTGAACCCATGTAATCGAGCTCATAGAAAGGGCCAAGCATAGATGAACTTATGGAAATATACTAATCTTCATGAATCATATACTGCCGAAAAACTTTCTTTAGTGCAAAAATGAGAATAGTTTTTTTTTCATATTTTAAATGATATTTATTAAAACAAATATGTGCCATTTTGTTCGATCGCCTTTTACCATTTGCCAGGCAAAATCATAATTCCGTTAATGTAAAACTTTTGTGATTTCTGAGCGTTAAGTGATTTTTACAGGGCTCCCTTGAAATCAACTTTACACCATTAAGTGAGTTCTGGGAAGCGATTACAATGGGTTTTTGTCGACAAAATTATGTGAAATTTTACGTTAATTTTGATATTAACAAAAAAATTTTTTTTAATATTTATCAATTAAATTATATTTTTCTTAAGTACTATCAAAAAGCATGCACTAATTACTAATACTAATTACTATTTAGCAATAAACTAAATAAATTTTTTTTTTTTTGATTTAGAAAATTAAGAGTGACAGAAAAACAAACTATAGTGCAAAATCACTATTGAAACTTCTAAACGTATGTTCAAATCACGTTACCTTCCGAAAGCCTTTCTTAAAGAAAGCTATATGCATATGGAAATTCAGAGTGAACGTAGTCCTTAGTTAATCACAACATTTGATGTGACAGATGACAGACACACGTTGGATTGAATCCTGGTGTAAGATTTCAAAAAGTTTTTTGCAGATTTACCTCAGCAAAAAACCATTTCCTTCTCCAGGACCTGTATCCTTTCTTAGATCCTGGCAAGAAGGAACAAATATCTATGCCTACGTACAACCAATGTACTAGCCAAATTTCACTAAAATCTGGTAATTCGTTTGTGAGTTGTCCTAACTGCAAATTATGAGGAAAATATATAAGCAAAGTTTGAAAATCGTATCATTTCATACAAAAAATCCGAATTTTGTTCGGCAGATACCCGAAGTTGTAATCGGATTCAATTGATTTTTGGACACAATTTTTCCTTCGTTGAAAAAGTGGCTAATGCCAAATTTCATTGAAATCGGTCCACAAATAACGTTACAATACCCTGTAATGTAAAAACAAAAAACCGAACTTTTGTTCGGCGGCTACCCGAAATTTTTGTCCGATCAAACCCAACTTCTGATAGAATGGTTCCCATGAGGAAGAAACTGCTCTTATCAATTTTCATGGAAATTGCTTCAAAAATACGGCCGCAATCTTGTACACGACAGACAGACCGACAGACAGACATTGGATAAAAATGATTGGAAACGATTTAGAATCTTATAAAACGTGGAGATTTGTAAAAAAAAAACTTTTTCTTTTCGATCATGATACCAGTAACTATATACTTCGTATAGAAGTTAAAAATTTGTTGGGTTAAAAAAGTAAATAAACAGAATGAGAAAAACATGTGTTTCGAACGCAATGACTAAATACATGTTTACTTGCACTCACTTGATGCATTTTGATAGCTCTATAGATGTCATGTATGGTGACTTCGAACGTCGTCTAAAACCCGTTGTAATCGGTCCCCGGACCGGAAGAAATGCTGGTCTGATGGTGAAATGTCAGGACTATAGAGTGAGTGCAATAAAGTTATTATATTAACTAGAGATATTAATTTTGTCTCACGTGGGCCGACAGAGGGGAATATAAAATTTGGGCTTATGTGTATGAAAATAAAAACAACGCAAATTTTAAATGGAGGGGAAAATCAAGTTAAATTATTATATAGCGTTAGTAGAGCAGCGAGTCGTTATCTCCGAAATTTGGAAACTTTGGCTTGAATCGTTTGATGTAAGCGAGCGAGAAGGTAAAATAGTGACCATTTCTTCTGCATATTTTGTATGAAAACGAGGGAAATCAAATCTCCAGTTAATGTATCTTTATGGGTCTGACGTTGTCGTGATGGAAAACGAACCCCTTTTCTATTTATCAATTCTGATCTTAATTTTCCTAGTTGCTCGGAATACAGGTTAGAATTAATCAGCGGCAGCTCGTAATGAATAATTCATTTTCAACGATCTTTTTCGTACATTATTATCGTACATGATCCTTTCTTCAGCGCCCGTAATGATCCGTTTCGAAAATGGTTCGATTTCGTTCCGTTTTATAAACCATTCGCAGATGGAAATTCGATCCATTCAATTTTTCATTTCTCCAACCTTCGAGTTTTTTTTGTATCCAGCTTTGATTTAAATGCTTACTCTTTTTCCATGATTTCATTGACTTACTGTGATTAGTCGACCAGAGCGAGGTGCATCTTTGATATCAAAATTTCCAGATTTGTGTCACACTTACTGATATTGCATTATGCCCAAAAATATCTTTTTAAAAGCCTGAGTCGCATTTTTCACTTTTTTGGAAAATCAGCTGATTAACAAAATCGTTGATTAACCAAATCAATCAAACCATGGATTCTCTGATTAAAATTTTGGTGAACAAACGCAATCGATGGTTAACCACTGGAATAATCATGGGTTAAAGTTAACCAAGAGTGAACAAATCGGCCCTTAGAGTTAGCATACGGACTTATTTTCTTTGATCAAAATTAAAATTTCTTTTATAAAAATTAAAGAATTACAAGATATTATTAAATTTTTCTGGTAAACTGTTAAATTAAATTTAACTTAAAATTTAACTTGGAATTTTGATATTTGATAGCTTTTAATTCACTTGGTTTTTTCTGGTATTCTGACAGTCCTTTTACACTGGAGGTAAATGTGCGAAAGAGAAGGAATGAAAATTTACCATTTGGTTTTTAAGGAATTTATTGCTTCTAGTAATCTAGAGTTCTATATATCTATCTATGTCCGATCCTAAAACCATCTACCTAGGAAATACGAATCAATTTTTTCTCTCACTTAATATAATGTGGATATTCATGGTTTTGTTAAATTTGATTTCTCTTTCATTATGTTGAAGCAATACAAATGAATTAATATATTCAGTACTGAAGTCTTACAGAAACTGATTTAGTTCAAATTTAATATTTAATACATTTTATAACATCATAAAAAAATTTGATTGTTCCTTGCTTCCGGCAATACTTTTGTACTAACAATGCTTAAAACAAAATGTAATAACTTAAAACTAGCTAAAGAAAACCAAAAACAAAATAAACCAATTGCATTGGGTTATATCTATATCTTAATGATATACAGAGAATGAAATTTTTTTCTGAAAAATCTCAAAAGAAAAAAAATCTTACGATAATTATCTTCCTTTCATGATATTATCGCAATACCATGAATGAAAGAATATACAGATTACGCCTTCCCATATTTGAAATGGTTTTTTTTTGCGCACCTACGTCACAGGAGACTTCAAATACATTGTTTATGTGAAAAATTACGATCATTTATTTGAAAGAAAATCACGTGTGATGTCAAAAAGGTATCAAAATAAATATATAAAATGGCCGACATGCGCATGGCGTAATCTGTATATTCTTTCATTCATGTCGCAATACCACATTTTTCGTACGCTCGTAAATATCATGCACATCAAGTTGTCATGGTGATATTTATCAACAAGATTTAATACCGTACGATAATTTAATAAATGATTTGTTAAAAAAAAATACAATTATTATTTGATAAATATCTTTTGAAAAGGGTTATCGTTTGATAAATATCTCTTGAAATAATCTACAATCTACATAGATACAAAGGAATTAAAACAACAGGCAACATAATATGCGAGTACGAGCAGCACAAGACACATATAATTATATTCGGTCATTCATACAACCTACATATAAAAATGAATTTATCAATTGATAATATCCCTCTCAAAATATCATACTGATAATTATCCTCAATAATAATTATCATGCGATAAATTGAATTTTGTGAAAATCTAAACTATAATATTCTACATGTAAAAACGCTTTTTGTTTTTCTCTGTTGATAAATATAAAATGTATTCCTCTTTGAGTAAAAGCGTTGTGTAAAATATTCACAGAGATAATTATTATTGGGAAGAAAATAGAAAAATGATAAATTTCATTCTCTGATGATATATATTATCTAAAAAATTATAGTGATTTATGACCAATATATTACATAGGAATTAAGATTAAATCCTTCTAAACTTTTTATTTTTGATATATTTCTTAAAGGAATATGTAGAATATGTAGGTAGGTCACGAAGCGATACCTGGATCCATCTCCATGACCAAAAATTGATGCTCCCCAGAGAGCTAAAAAGATAAGCAGTGGTTAACTCCTATAAACTTCAGAAGAAGTCTTCTTATAAAATTTCAGAGAATATAAATATTAACTGGAGAGGTGTATTATTCAGTCCCCAATGGACAGTTCGAATTCATATGAAAAATACTCCTGATTACGATCGTAGTATACCGGGTCCGGCAATTGAAGTGTCCGTCTAATTCAAATCGCTTTCAAATGTAAGCACATCTTGCAATACGAAAATTTGACGTGAATGTTGCCTGTCAATAGTAAAAATTATTTGTTGGTGAAAAGACGTGTTCTGATTTTTTGTACAATGGACCTTAAACGAAATTAAATTGTTGCGCTTCATTTGATTGGAAAGTCAAACATTCACCGTATTCACCAGATCTGAATCCGTTGGATTATTCCATTTGAAAGAAAAACACACAACTTTGGCTGGTTTAGAAAAAGATTAGACTCGTGAATGGAACCGTTTAAGCCAAGCGAGCATCGTATGCACCGTTTAAAAGAGATTGAAACTGGTGGTTGAGGCAAAGGGCGGTTACATACCATTCGAATAATTGTAAAATTAATTATGTATTATAAATAAACTATCATTTCCATAAATTTTAAGAAAACCGTCTAATAAACAAAAAATTACAGTGTCTTTACACTTTGATACTTCAATTGCCGGACCCAGGTATATAAAATGATGGCTGTTATTCCTGATTGAGCATATATGGTATTAGGGAAATACTTTCCATCAGCTCTTCTATACGGGTTGGTAATTATTGGTCTAATAAGTAATTTATATATCAGCAATTTGGTTCTAGGTTTCATATCCGGAGAATATAGGAGAGGTTTGAGAATAGCTATGGCGTATTTTACTTTATTAAGTTCGAATTTAGCGCGTAGATTATGTTTTAGTCTGTGAAGCAATTTCACTCGTCTTTAGAGGAATGACTTCACACTGAATATTGAATCTTAGGTTCTTACTTCCCCCTACGGTTAAATGGTAACTGTTCCCAATAGCTTTACGGAAGCATATTAACTCGCATTTTTTGAAAATGATTTTAATTACCCATTTATTTTAAAATTCTAATGTTCTTGCCCAAAAAGAAGGAATAGCGTAATCAGCGTAGAATATCATCTGGGCAGTAGTGTCTGATAAGGGAAAGTTGGATATGCAGATTATAAAGAGTTTTGGGCCGAGGAGGATGCTCATTACAGTTGATTGGACGGATTTAACGTGCATAGATTCGCATTCGTTCAGTTTTTTTTTTGTCTTTCCTTATAATTTCGGCTTTATTGATAAAGTGATGGCTTAAATAACTGAAGATGATCCTTGCGAAATTTTGTTTAAATTTTGGCAGTCTCGACTGTACACATTTGTAACGAAAAAACTAACTATTGAACACGCACTAGTTACAATTAAAATTATACAAATGGCTATCTTGAATGCACATTTATTAACATTTTATAACAATTGGTAATTATCATAAGTATTTTAAACATTATATTTTCTTTATTTATTTTAATTAAATTATACAGAAAAGTATTATTATCCTTATACTCAAAAATATCAACTAATCGGGAATACTACCAAAAACAAAACGGAATAACCACCGTGTGGCGCTCCCATCGTTCCGATTTGAGTTCTGTTTTTTGTTAAATTGGTACATCTGTTATTGATATTCCCTCTAAATCTTAGCGTCATAGCTTTGCAAAAGTTACAACCAAGAGTATATCTATCTCTGTGTGTGTTGGCGATTTTTTACAATTTTATGCAAAAAAGAGACCGTGTTGACGTCGCAAAAGACATGATTTGCGAGGCTGAATCCGATCCCACATTCATCAAAAGAATCATTACTGGAGACGAGACGTGGGTTTATGAGTACGACACGCAATCCAGACATCAGGCAAGTGAATGGCGTTCATCGAATGAGCCGAGACCAAAAAACCACATCGTTTTCAGTCAAAAAAGAAGGCAATGCTCACGGTTTTCATGGATTACAACGGTGTAGTGCATCATGAATTTTTGCCAGAAGGCCAGACAGTAAACAAAGAGTATTATTTGGGCGTTATGAGACGTTTGCGTGAAGCAATTCGCCGAAAGAGACCAGAATTGTAGGCAGAAAACTCGTGGATTTTGCACCATGATAACGCACCGTCGCACAGTGCCATCATTATTCTTAATTTTTTGACGAAAAATGCAACAAATACCATCCAACAGCCAGCCACCGAATTCACCTGAACATCGATTCAGGCGTACATTTGCCGACATTCGAAGTCACTTTTCCAAGACACCACATATGGTGGATAAAATGCTTCAGTATGTGTGTAAGTAAACATGCATTTAGTCATTGAGTTTGAAACATATGTTTTTATTATACGGAGAATACATTGTCATTTTTTGTTGATTTTTTTTTTGAACTAAAAATTTTTTTTTTGGTAAAATTATTATTTTTCTAAAAGTGAAAAATAATTTTATTTAGTTTAGTGCTAAATAGTACTAAAGTAAAAATTAATTTAATCGTTAAAAAGAAAAAAAAAATTTGTATTTAAAATTAACGAAATCTTTCATACAATTTACTAACGGAAAAATACAGACTAGTTCGAGAGGACGTCAGAAAAATTGGTGAGAAAGAATTTCCCGACGGTAGAATTAATTTCCTTTTCGAAATTAGATTTAGCGAGGTGGTAAACCCTTTTTTCATATTAGGGAAATTTTTCAAAAAAGGTGGCAAAAAACGTCGACAAATGTACGCCTGAATCGATGTTCTGATTTGGCTCCTTGCGACTTCTTTCTGTTCAATCGAGTTAAAAAACCATTACAGGGAACGCGTTTCAGCAGCCGAGAGGAAGTAATGGAAAAATCGCCAACACACACAGACATAGATGTACTCTTGGCTACGTAACTTTTGCAAATGTCAAGCTATGACGCTAAGATTTAGAGGGAATATCAATAACAGATGTACCAATTTAACAAAAAAAACAGAACTCAAATCGGAACGATGGGAGCGCCACACGGTGGTTATTCCGTTTTGTTTTTGATCAAGGTAGTATACAAAATTATTCTTGACGAACGCGTAAACTGTAAAAACGTTAATATGCTATAATAAATATAGTATTTTTGGGTAAAGATGGTAAATTTTTTGCCTTTAAAAGGTTTAAGAACTGGGAAGGAAAACTTCTAGGTTTTCGAAGTTGATAATAGCTGTGTTTTATTCATCTGGGTCAGCGTTAAGGTCTGCTTCATAACATGTAAAAGCAACAACAACATAACCTAAATATTTATCGGGTTCAGCGCCTGAGACCCCGATAGAGTTTAAGTTACCTAAGTTACCTAAAATTGTAAGAGATGGCGTACCCATCGTTTTTCATATATTGTGGATTTAAATTTCATAATCACTTTCATAAATTAGAAATAGGTCTTAACATCAATCCGGGCAAGACGGAATTGGTACTCTTCACCAGAATGTACAAGGTACCCCAGTTCAGACTACCAAAGCTTGATGAGTCACCTTGAACATATCTGAGGAGGTCAAATTCCTAGGACTTTGGCTGGACAAAAAGCTAGCATGGGGAATCAATACAGAAAACAGAGTAAAGAAAGCTTACAATGCTCTGTATGTATGCAGGAGTACTGTAGGTAGAAATTGGGGGCTAAATTCTACAGACGGATCTAAAACAGAGTACGGCGTAGGCTCGGGGATATTCTCGGAAGATCTCAGCATAGCGAAATCTTTCCGACTTCCACTGGAATGCAATGTCTTCCAGGCGGAGATATTGGCAATTCAAAAGGCTGCAGAAACATCTAGTCTGGAGAAGATATCCTCCAGGGATATCTCGATCTACTCAGACAGCAAGGCAGCCATGAACGCGCTTAGTTCGGTAGCTGTTAACTCGGGAATAGTCAGTAGCTGTCGCAAGGTGTTGAAGACACTATGCGTTCAGAATAATGTTAGATTATGCTGGGTTCCAGCCCATTGCGGAATCGAGGGAAACGAATCGGCAGACATGCTGGCAAAGGAAGGTGCAGACGATTCAGAACACGAAATCGCTGACGTACTGCCTTCCCTCTCGGCGTTTAAAGCACGTATCAAGGACGAAATTTTCGAGGAAGCCAACACACGATGGCACAATCTTAGTGGGCACGAAGTGTCAAAAAGTTTGTGGCCGAAAATGAATCAGAAGAAGTCGAGGCTCTTAATAGACTGGAATCGGAATCGTCTACGAACGATTATTGGGATACTGACGGGACACTGTCTGTTGAGGAAGCACGCTAAAAGACTGGGCTTGGTGCAGACCGACCTCTGTCGCTATTGCGGAGACATAGGGGTGGCCGAAGACATCAAGCACATTTTATGCGAGTGCGCAGCTCTCTCTCGAGCTCGTAACAACTATTTGGGCAACCATTTCTTCGGGAATTTAGGAATGCTTCAGGCGACCGACATGGGAAGTCTAATGAAATTCTGTAGGAAAGTTAAATGCTTTGAAGAGGAATAGGTTCCCCCAGGGTAACTCCTGGTCCCGTAGGGATCACAATGGGCCCATTAAGGTGCCTGGTGCTGTACGTTTGTACCCCTACTCTACCTACCTACCTTCATAAATTAGAGAAAAAAATGATTTTTTAATATTATTTATTATTATTTATTTGATTTACGCACAATTTATTTAAAAATTGACGGAAAAACTTGATTTTTTTTCAAAGAAAAATTTTTTTTTCTTTTCGAGACCCACATCGTTTTTTTTTCAAAATAGGCGCCCGATGAATAAAACAGCTAATTTAAGTTCACACTACCAAGTTCCAAGAATCTCAAAATTCTATAAAATGCGACAGGCCTTTATTTTTATTTCGAAAATAGAAAATAATGTGACATTCTGTATTTATTTTAAAACTGCTCGAGTTTTTCTAATCGGTGTGAAATGGTAAATATTCAACTAATTTTTATATTTTGTTTGTTAAAATTTTATTTCCAACAAAATTACGTTTCAGAATTGTCAAAACCATCATTATCAGCTGTTTTTTTTTCGAAATTGTATAAATTTTATTCGAAAACGCGATGTCATTTAAAACCTTCTCAAAAAACAAACCTTCAATTGTCCAGTCTTCTAAAGAAAAAAATTTGCCGTCTTTATTTTTGGGTAGGCAAACTCCATGCCGTAAACGCGATTGATTTTTTATAAATATTTTGATTAAAAAAAGTTTTAAATAAAAAATGAGGCAATTGTCTTTCACACTTCTAAATTTAAATGTACTTATTTGTGTGTATCCACCCATAGAGTAAATACTTCTATAGAGCAGAGGCTCTCAAACTTTTTTTAGTGCGACTCCATTTTTTATGTACAGTTTATTTGCGAACCAAAAAGAAGTATGTTTCCATGTACCAGGTGTTTGAATTACAATAGTTTCCGAGTTTTACACATAGATGGCGGTACGCATAAATAAAATAAATAAAAATCGCTTATTTTTTTTTGTTCGACATATGACATTCCTCTACAAAAATTAGTTGACAGAAGAAAAGTTTTCAAACAACAACATATTTTTTTATTTCACTAAAAATGGAAAATTTTGTAACAACTAAAGGATATTCGCCGACATCATTACTTTTTTGTTTTCATTTAAAGAAAACTGCTGCGGTTTGATTGAAGAAGCTTATGGTGAATATGCAATATCAAAAAAAACTTTTGAAGACTGGTTTAAACGTTTTAAAAGTATAGATTTTGTGAGAGACAAAGAACGATCAGGGCAATCAAAAAAGTGAAGACACCGAATTGCAAGCATTATTGAATGAAGATGATATACAGAGTCAAGAAGAACTTGCTGAATGTTGATCGAACAACTGTTTCCAAACGTTTAAAAGTAATGGGAAAGATTCAGAAATGTGAAAAAGGGGTACCCCATGAATTGACTGAAAGGCAACAAGAAAAACGAAAAACGATCTGTGACTTATTGCTTGAGTGATACAAAAGGAAGTCTTTTTTGCATCAAATCGTGACTAGTGATGAAAAGTGGATATATTTTGAGAATCCTAAACGCAAAAAATCATGGATTGCATCAGGTCAACCATCAACATCGCAAAACCAAATCGATTCAGTAAGAAGAAATGCTATGCGTTTGGTGGGATCAGAAGGGTGTGGTGTACCACGAGCTTCTGAAACCAGGTGAAACTGTTAACACTGATCGCTACCGACAACAATTGATCGAATTAAACCGTGCTTTGCTCCAAAAACGACCAAAATATCAAATACTAGGACATCGAAATATATTTTCAAATATGATGGCCTAGAAATAGACTCTTTTAAAACGCGACGATAAAACTTCAAAAGATCATGTTTCCAAAAGCCGCATGTTCTTTGTGATCGGTTGAGTACAAAGAAATAAAAAAATCTTTTAAACTCCTCGCGATCGAAATGTCCGTTAAAAAGATCGTTAAAATTTGGTCTACAAAATCATGATGAAATTGCATCTAAAAGCCATTAAAAATATTATTTATGGGTAACGATGCAAAGGTCCTTTTCCAAGGAATCATGATTTTACGATCAAGTATATACAAAATGGTATTATGTGAAATATGATCTGTTTAATATCTGTCGATATTAAAAGAACCTTTTTTAAAAACGCTAAAGATTGTTCCATAACTTCACGAAAAATACATACTCCTACCCAAGCCAAGCCATTTAACGGCAAGAATATTAGTATAAAAAGGCTGAGTTTTTCGAAGATTAAGTCAGTTTTTAAAGTCAGTATTAAAAGTCAGTATTAAAAGTGAGTTGTTAAAAGTTATTAAGAGTTATAGTCAGTTGTCAGTTATTTTAAAGATGTGGATATAAACGCCACAAAGTGTTATTAAACAATCTTCAATAAAACTGAAGGCCTTATTAAAGGCTGGTAGGACTATTGAAGATTCATTTCAACAATTAAAAAGAAAAAGAAAGAAAAGAAATTTAAATTCCAATTTAAAAAAGAAAAGTGTAAATAATAAACATTAAAAATTAATAAATAAACTTTAAGAAAACTCATAATTTGCTACTTGTCATTAATCGCACAACATTCCCCTTCCGTGTATTTCCAACAGCTGGAAATACACAACATTACCATTTGTTTTCATCGATGAGACACGCAATTAAAGAGCAGCACTTCAAAAGATCTGAAGAATTGGAAAGTTGGGTCTCTGAATGGTTTTCATCAAAAGAAGATTTTTTTTTCGGAGTGGTATCCACAAATTGCCTGAAAGGTAGTTAAAATTTGTATAAAACGATGGAAACTAATTGGAATGAAATATTTTCGGTTTTTCTATACAAAAAGTAGTGTTATTTTTAATTTTAAAAATCCGGAAACTAATTCACAAATTTATATGTAAATTCTATTGTTATAAAACTAAGCAGGAACCAATAATTCGCAAAATTTTTCCTACTTATACAGAAGGAAATTTGAGGAAAGATTTTGAAGAAACTAAATTTCTCACACTTCTATCAGATGCCTTGATCGACAAAGATATAAAATTGATAAAATTGGTTGAGGATCCAACATTTTATTTTTAGAGATATTATGGCTGTGTTTGTTTATTCATTCCGAACATTCGGAATATTAGTTTACAAGAAATTCTGTTTTTTTATTCATTCGGAACGTTCCGAGTTATCCGATTTCTGTTTTTTTATTCATTCCAGAATATTCCGAACGTATTCTTTTTGTACTACCTCGCGACGTAGTACAAAAAGAATAAATGGAATAAACAAAACATACATATTCTTTTTGTTTGTAAATGACGGATAAATTTTAAAAATGGCCGAACAAAGCAGTACGAGTAAATAAAACTGTTAAGATGTTTTTTATATTTTTATTAGTTATAAATTAAGAAGAGTTAAAAATGTCTACTTATTGTTTTATTTTAATATGCAAGGTTCTGATATAATAGTTAATTTGCAGGTAACTGAGACCCTACCAGCATAAATCTAATATGCAAATTTTATCCAAATCGGTGAATTAGTTTTTAAAGTACATCAAAAAAACTTTATGAATTTATTTTTTCCTACGACTATTTCTTTCTCCACTATCCTTAGACCAATAACACTGAAATTTACCATGGTATCGTCTATTTATGTAATTAATTTAAACAAAATTCCTTCACAAATTTTCCAATTAAATCCGAAAAACCATAAACAAAAAACGACAAAACTTTCTCCCTCTAGATCGATTCTGCTGAAATGCAATACCAAACCAAGTTAAGGAATAAGCAGATTACATTGTAAATTTCATCAAAAACGGATAACGTGTTTTCGAGTTATCTTGTATATGGACGGACAGACGGACATGCATAAATCGATATAACTTTTGATTCCCGACACAACCATACCCTTAAAACCTTTCTATGACGATTATTTCGATGAGTTACAAATGGAGTGACAAAATTAATATACCTGTTAGCAGGGCGTTCTCTTGCTGAGGCTGAGAAATTATTGGACACACCAGAACACTTGAATGTTAAATGTCTTACTGATTATATTAGCTTATCAAAAGCTCTCTCAAACACATTAGCTGTCATTTAAAAAATGTCATGATTTTTGAGTAGGGCATCTTTTAGAAATCCTTTATCTCCTAATAGTTTAATAAATAGATTTCAGATAAAAAATCGTACGTATGTAACGTATTTTGTTTTTTATAATTGAAACGATTCATTATATTGAAGAGCTGTCATTTGTTGTTTTCATTGAACATTGTTCGTCCATTTTTAGCCTAAAAATTGGGAATTAGTATTAAATCTCACTGACAACCTTATAAGTAACTTTCATCCAAAATCAGAAGAAAACGGTCAATTTTTCACTTATTCCACAGTTTTCTTCATTCTAATTATCATTCTATAACTTACATCCTAGACAGATCTCCGTTTTTAATGCTCATTATTGCCCAATCGGTCATTAAAACTCGATAATGACCTTTATTTACTTAATAATGATAAATTTTAAGTATCTATTTCAGGCATCATTATTGTTTTAATTATCAACTGAATTTGTGAAGTGGTCTCAAATTTTTGCTTCACACTGTTTACAGGGTCATCTACATTTGAACATTTTAAAAATTTCAATGTGATTTTGACATGTTTTCTTCTTTCACATAAACTTAAAAGGAAGAAAAATATTTATTATTCTAAAAATTCCCTGAAATTTACTAAAAGCAATTTTAACAAATTTATTTTATTGAATCAAAATGAATAAACATTCTCTTTTGAAAATTATAAACAAAATAGTAATTTTTTGAACCTTTTGGAATGACAAGAATAATGATCATTGCGAAAAAAAGAAGATATGTCATGGCCATGGGTCATCCAGAAGTATCATTAAAAAATAATTATTGTAATTAAAATCAGAGATCTGTCTAGAGCATTAGGCCAAATATAGAAGTTTGAAAGTAAAAATGATTCAAAAAGGAAAAGAAATATTTGCTCTCGACTTTACGAAAATGCAAGTGTTGCATTGCAAGCAAATGGAAATTATTTTCGAGGATCCTGTATTTAAGAATGAAAATCCCTTTTAAGGCAAATTTTTCTTTAGTATTTTATCAAAATAAGCCTTTTGAAATGAACTCAAAAATATCTGTTCTCAAACATTTTTCAGATTGGTGTAAAAGAAATACATAAAAAGAAAACTAAAATCTCAGAACTTATTTCAGAATTTCATTTGTCTCGTTTTGTTGCACTCAAAATAGTAACGGGACTTTTCAGATTCTTGAATCTACAGCAAAGTTATATTTGTTGTATTTTTTGAGAATGCTATCCGCGTCTATAATGCGATTCTCAAAATATATCCACTTTTCACCACTAGTCACGATTCTATGCAAAAGACTTCCTTTTGTATCGTCCAAGCAATAAGTCACAGATCGTTTTTCGTTTTTCTTGTTGACTTTCAGTCAATTCATGAGGTACCCATTTTCCATACTTCTGAATCTTTCCATTGCTTTTACACGTTTGGAAACAGTTGTTCGATCAACATTTAATGCTTCAGCAAGTTTTTCTTGACTCTGTATATCATCTTCATTCAATAATGCCTGCAATTCGGTGTCTTCATACTTTTTTGGTTGCCCTGATCGTTCTTTGTCTCTCACATCAAAATCTCTACTTTTAAAACGTTGAAATCAGTTTCCACAAGGTGTTTTCGATAGAGCATATTCACCATAAGCTTCTTCAATCAAATATCAGCAGTTTTCTTTAAATGAAAACAAAAAAGTAATGATGTCAGCGAATGCTCTTTAGTTGGTACAAAATTTTCCATTTTTAACACGAAAAAATTTTATGTTGTTGTATTACAAATCAAATTTTCAACACTGAATGTTGTTGTCAGATATCAAAGCAATAAAAAAAGAGTCATGGTTCGTTTACAATAAATATTGCCTAAAACTACAGCCACATATCGGCTCATTCCTTCTAATAATTTCAGTGGTTCGAACATTCGAAATTAAAACTTTTAAGAATTTATATAAGAAAAATTGTTCTTTTGAGAAAATAAATTAGCGCCCGATAGAATTCCCACTAAAATACAGCAATAAATGCTTAGAAATGTATAAATTAATTTTTCTTGATGAACTTAATAAACTTTATTTATTTTGTATTTAACATAAAAATTGTGATTGTTTATATTTTTTTGATCAGTAGTGTAAATGTGTCAACAAAACTCAATAAAAATGTGTATTAAAATTCCTCTTCAGACAAACCTGATTCGGAATCTAGGTCTAATAATAATTCATCGATACTGTACTCGCACAGTATATCTTTCTGATGATTCAAAGTGTGCGGCCACATAGGCTCTACGCTTACTGCGCGCGCTTTCGAAGATGAGAACAACGATAAATATACGCGTGTAATTAAATGGAAGTGGCCATATAGCCGAGTTTGTTGGAAGCAGGATACAATAGAAAAAAAGAGAAGAATTGAAATTCAATTCTTCGCCTCTTTTGAAAAAGAAGGCTATGATTTCTTTTTTCAATTGTGAAGAAGATTTGTATTTGTATTTGTGCATTAACTGACAAATTGGAGAAAATGTAAATGTGTTCAACGAAAAGAGTGATATCCGATGTGGACACTTTTCGCTCACCGTTTTTGTTCCTCTCACGGCGGTAATATTTTTCTCACTCCGCGTAGAAAGGGTAGAACCTATATGGCCGTACACTTATAGAACTGATGGCGTGCATTTACAAAAAATATCGGCGCATAGCTTAGTTCATGTGTCTAACGGGGGGTGAGCGAGCCCAGCTAAGCTATGTAACTTCAGCGAGGTTCATCCGCATAGCTTAGCTCAAGTGTGCGGCGGGCCTAACGATAAGTAATGTGGAAATAATAATATATGACTAACTCCATCTCTTAGACAGCACTCAAAATTAATTCAAGTACTCTTTCGTTGATTCTCCAAATTTTTTAATGACTTAACAAAATATGTTTTTTATTTATTTTTTCATAAATAATTTTCTTTGAATTTTCTATTTTTGTTTTTAGGAACTGCAACCATTAATTGATGGAAAACATACAAATATTGTTGAAATGAAATTCTTATTATTGGAACAAAAATATTTAGAATTTCTTGAAGATGGTCGTCCATTAGATGCTTTACATGTTTTACGTAATGAATTAACACCATTACAACATAATATAACACGTGTTCATCAATTATCATCATATATGATGTGCTCGAATAATCAAGATTTATATCAAAGAGCAAATTGGGAAGGTAAAGGTGTTGTATCAAGATCTCAGGTAATGGAACGTTTACAAACATATTTACCACCATCTGTAATGTTGCCACCACGTCGTTTACGTTCATTATTAACACAATCTGTGGAAATGCAAACCGAACGTTGTCCATGCCATGATATGACATGGGAAACAAATTTGGATAATGTATCATTATTAACAGATCATACATGTTCATTTGATGGTTTTCCAATGCAATCATTACAAACATTAAATGATCATTGCGATGAAGTATGGTTTTGTAAATTTTCACCGGATGGTTTAAAATTGGCAACCGGCTCAAAAGATACAACAGTTATAATATGGGATGTTGATCCACAAAAATTAACAGTTAAATTTCGTCGTACATTAGATGGTCATACGTATGGTGTATCATTTGTTGATTGGTCACCAAATTCACAACATTTATTAGTTGGTGGACCAGAAGAATGTCCAGAAATTTGTATTTGGAATGTTGAAGAAGAAAAATTAATTGTAAAAATGTCACATGCTATGGAAGATAGTTTAACGTGTGGTGCATTCAATAAAGATGGTACCAGATTTGTCACTGGTGGTGTACGCGGTCAATTCTATTTATGCGATCTAAACGGTACTGTTTTAGAAAGTTGGGAAGGTGTACGTATAAATGGATTAGCATTTCGTGCTGATAATAAAACTGTTTTAGCTGCTGATACACATCACCGTATACGAGGGTAAGTTTAGAGTTTTAAATTTTTTAAATTAGACTTCTTTATTTTCGGTAAAGTGAAAAGGATTTAAGAAAATGCAAATATAAAATTTTTGTATATAAAAAAAGAGCCTGGCTTGTCAAATTTTTAGGGAAATTTTGTTTTGATAGAAATTTCCATTGATTGCTTATTCTCTCTATCCCACTTCAAATTAAATTAAATATTTTCCCATAAATTGTCAAAAATTATCGGAAATAGACCCCTCTGAAGGAAAAAAGATGCGAATATATATATTACTATTTTTTAATCTTCACTTTTTTAAACCGAGATCTGTTTTAGCTTTGACTTTTTGAAAATGAAAAATATGATACGAAATCTTCACGCGATAAAACAAGAGACAAAACACATTTTGCAAAATTGTTCTTTTTGTTGAATCTTATTCCAGCTTAATACTAGAGACACACATAGGCTATTTATACCGTTGTATAGATACTATAGTATAGCTTGTACCATGATATAGAAAAGCATTGGCGCACATTGAACCTAGTATCCAAGTTTCATATACCGATAAAATTTTGCGTTTTTTAATTAGTTAGCTCAGTTTAGCTACAAAACTCGATTCGTTATTTTCCGATTTAATAAAAAGAGTTAAACTCTTGTCATGTCCATTTTCGAATTGCCCCCCTTAACAATCAAATTGCCCCCTGTGGGGCGTGGGCCCCACGTTGGGAAATACTGCCCTATGGTATTCTTAAACCATGGTACGAATGCCCTATGTGTGCCTTTAGTATAAAGCTCTAAAAAAGCTTGCCAGTACAAACCCTTTTGAATATTAAGATTTTTTTTTCTGATACATATTTGCTACTTTATTGTAAGTTATAAATGCCAGAAAGAGGAAGAAGATTTTCGAATCCCACGACCAGAAACTGTTGACAGATGTGTCTTATAAGAGACTAGCTGGATTCCCCGTCGTTGCTTGGGGTCCCCGGATTCTACATGCGCTTTGAAGATTAAATTTTTTTGACGTTTTTATATTTTGGCATCCCGCCACTTCATACCAAGTCTATCTTTTCAGTTGGTCTATTCAAAATCTACATTCCAAGTTTCAAGAAAATTCAATTTCTCTTGGCCGAATTAGGGAAGTTTTTATATTCCGATCCCCCTCGTAACCCCCATCGAAAAGTCAAGTACCCTATACAATAAATTAGAAATACGTTTTATAGATATAGATAGAAGATAGCATATAGCTAGAAATAAAAAGATAGACGATACATAATGGCGTGGTTTTATTCACTTAGAGATGCCAAAAATCTTAGAATATTTTTCGGCTATTCTCCTTTATCTAAGTATTTACTATATGGTTTGATCTAACCAAAAATCATATATATGTATGTTACGGTAAACGTGCATATATATATATATTTACAATGTACACATTTACCAGCTCATTTGGCTCGCCAATTAGGCTTTCTTAAGGGGATCACCTCGCTTGTAGCGCGAAAAAATAGGTCATTTTTAGGAATTTTTTATATCAAAACTACTAAATTTTCTTATAATATCAATATATCATCTTAAAGTATAGACAATAAAGATGTTTTAGGAATTTTTTTATTAAAAAGTTTAATTATAAATGGCCATCATATATAATAAGTTTTTAAAAGCCGTTTCGCAGTGACCAACACTGTGGCGAACTGGATCATTTGAAACAATAAATGGAAATGGATTTAGTTAAATAACAACATGAACTAGTCTTTAATCGTTCGATGTAAAAAAAATATGCATTTTAGACAAAATGGCGGATAGTCAAAGTTAGTGGTTCGATTTTCACAAAAAAAGCGGTCGTTTTTAGGCTGTATAAAAAAAAGTTTTGGTGGAAAAAAAAATCTAACGAAAATTTTTATGTATTGAATAAAATTTCAAAAAGATCGGTTCAGTAGTTTTTAAGTAATTTTGGTCACCGACGTGAGAAATGCCAGTTTGAGAAAAATGCGTTAAAAGTTTCCAGTTGTCCGTCGTCTGCGTAACACACGCTTCTCTTTCAAAGTCAATATCTCATTCTATTTTATTCGGATCGACTTGAAATTTTGAGGACATAGTTTTAGTTATACTTCAAAAAAATGCAAAAAAAGTTCGATTTTTTAAATTCACAAGTGGTGTGATGCCTTTAATAATTTACTAGGGAATTCGCTCTTGGACGATCCTACCAATCCTATTTAGCGAGTTTGCTCGATCCGTTGGCTAACCCCCAACCATTCAATCTGTTTCTTATTTTATCTGTATTTGTATGGCAATGTCGTTTCACTTAGATGGTCTTTCTTTTTGGGTCCTTTTTCCAAATAATATTTTCATGCGTTTGTTTTTTGTGTTCATAAAATATATTTCTTTTTTCTGTAGGTATGTTTTTGAAAATCCACGTTTAGATTATAAATTGATACACGAACAACATCCAATAATGACATTTAGTGTTAATTCAACGGATCGTTTGGCATTATTGAATATTGCAACACAAGGCCTTCATTTATGGGATTTGGAGGATAAATGTTTAGTAAGACGTTTTCAAGGTGTTAGCCAAGGCAATTTCACAATCTATTCATGTTTCGGTGGTGTACATGAAAGTTTCGTTGCTAGCGGTAGTGAAGATAATAAAATCTATATATGGCATATAAAACGTGAAGAACCATTAGCAAAATTAATTGGTCATACGAAAACTGTTAATTGTGTATCATGGAATCCAGTTTATCCGTCCCTATTAGCATCCGCTTCAGATGATGGTACAGTACGAATTTGGGGACCAAAAACAATGCAACAAAATCATCATCATCATCATCAACAGAATTCGCAACATCATCCACAAAATCATACATCCGAAAGTGATGAGTGCTCATCATGTTCATCATCGTCATCATGGAATATGACATCGTAATAAAATTTATATGTATATATTTTTTTTTTTTGAATAAAAAAAAATTATATTTTTTTTGTTGGGTAAGAGTGAAAAAAGGAAATTTTTTAATTTAATTAATTATATACTAAAAGAAACATAATATTCTTTTGCTTCTTTTCTTTTTCTAAATAACAAAAAAAAAAAAAAGAAGTAAAACAGACAAATTATATAACACGAATGATTTTTTTTATTATATAAATTCGAAAATAAGAATTGGAAGAAAAAAATATATATATATTCATTTAGATATGTATTTAATTCTAAAGAAAATAAGTAATATTTAATATTAATAATAATCTATTTGCAAAATAAAAGAAATATAACAAAATTTATTGAATGATTTTAAAAATTAAGAAGTAAAATTCGTAAAAAGAGTAGTAAGAAAAAAAGAAAAACCTTTTACAATTTTTGCTGTATTTTATTGGGAATTCTATCGGTGCTTACCATACATTTATATGTTCTTAATTAGCGCCGGATAAAATTGGGCGCTAAATTAGCGATGGATAGAAAACATGTACTAAGCGACATCTGCCAGGATGGTAGATGACGCAAATCAAAACTTTGTTTTTTATAAATTGGCGGCCTTGCATGTTTTTTTTAATAAAAACAAAATAAATGTCAAATTTATTTACACAAAAAATATAACAGATTTTTTTAAAAATTTATTAAATTGAATGTGAGTTTGAAATGGAACCGGAGTATAGAAGAACGTATTATTTGTTGTTTACAAAAAAAAAATTTGTTTATTTGTTTAAATTCAACTGCTGTCAAATAATATCAGTAGTACGAACATCCGAAATTAAATGTTATAAGAACATTAATTAAAAAAAATGGTTCTTTTGAGAAAGTGAATTAGCGCCCGATAGAATTCCCAATAAAATACAGCAATTGTCTCTTCTATGTTGTGTGACACAGCTCTTAGTAATCGTGTAAAAACAACAAGAAACAAAAATTTTAAATTCAAAGAAAAACGAAGAAAATAGGAAATTAAGAAAAAATATAATTTAAATAATAAAGAATGAAATATAACGCTGTAGAAATTACATTTTACAATTTAAGAGAAAGAAAAAAAAAGAAACGTCTTTAATCATTGAGAGAAAAAAAAAACACATTTTTATTTTATATTAATTCCTCATCCAAAAAAAGAAGAAAAAACATTTCTTCAAATGAAATTGCCTTGTCACGCTACGCGTCCATTTGCAATAGAGCTTCGCATGGGCTTTTGAAGAATTTTGAAGAAAATTTTTGCAGGTTGTAATAGCCGAAATTTTTCAATAAGATATTTCCTCAGAATATCTCATTAAAAAACTTGGGAAATCTCCACCAGCAAAAATTTCTCTTGGGCTCATCACGAGACTTGATTATTTTTGCGAAAATTTTTCGCAAGTTTGACAGATCATTCTGATTGGTCAGGGAAAACTTAAAATAATCTGCGCTCGTGATAACGTTTCGCAAATATAATTTTTCATTTCTCATTTTAGGATTTCAAAACAAAATATTTTGAAAAAAATTTCTACTAATTCCCTTTTTCCTGACATTTTATACAATTTAATACTTTTTAGTATTCCCTTCCAAAAGAAAAAACCGTTAAAATAAATTCAAAATTGCATTTTTCAAAAGGCATGTTTATTTTTGACATAAGATTCGCAAATCTGCGAAGTTTTTTAAGCATTTTGATTGGTTCAACGAATTGTCAAAAATAATCAAATAATTTCGCAAGCTTGCGAACTAACTCGTGACTAGCCCATCTAATTAATGAGAAGCTCTATCGAGCTGCTACTCATCATGGCGTTTAGGAAGATTTCCCTTTCACATTTTCGTAGATTTGAATTTGGGAGCGGGAAAAATTATATGTCAAATGGGATTTAATATTACATGGATTTGCGGTAAGTATTTAAAATTGAAAACATTATGAATTTATTTAATTTACAGCAGTGGGCCCACTCATTAGGCGCGTTTTTTTCACATTCTCTGTTTCGGATCAAAGCAGCATGTGCAAAAAAGCGGTAGGGAGCAAGAGCAACAAAAATCTTAATGTTGAATTAACAATGGGTGAAGTAGCGTAGCTTAACGCACCGCAGAAATCCTTTAGCTATCCACAATTAATTAATTAAATTAATTACAATTCCGGGAAGAATTATTATTTTCAAAATTTTAAACTTTTTTTTTTTATGAGAAAATTTTAGAAATATTAATGATTTTATTGGGATCCTTTTTTAGAAAAAAAAATATTCATTCTTGTCAACCGTAACGCATTTTCAGTTGAAATAACATAAAATATTTTTATAACAAATTTATGCGGCAAAAATTTCGTTGTTTCTTCGTCAACTGCATTTTAACAAATAAAATGTCAGGACATCAAATGCCCAGCTAAAAATTTAATTTCTTCAAAATAGCGCCAGTATACTGAAAATAAGTCAATGAAGATCCTTCCATATCACATCTTCTCGTTTTGAAAATTTATTTGCACAAATTCGAGCAAAAGCGGGAAATAACCGAAATCCGCCTGTTTTTGAATTTAATAGTTCAGTTGCCAGAATAATGTCAATGAAAATTATCACTTCTTCTTTTTGCTAAAATTGTGAAGTTGACAATGATCTTCAATTGAAATGGAATCATAATATTATTCCAACAGATAACATTGTTAATAATATGGAACAAATGCAAGCTGAAAGATTGTTGCGGGAAGTTGAAAACGACAGAGGTTGCAAATAAGTAAAATCATCAGCAGAATGAAAATTTCAGCGTAGATAAGGAGAAATTGTACCTTTGCCTTCTAAATTTTTAATTTTAAAAAGATATTCTTTATTTTTAAAATATTTGCAATCTCCAACCAATGAGTTTTTTAGTATATGTCAAATTCACTTCGATATTTTTGAGAAATTTGTTCAAAATTTTTTGCTTTTACCCAAATTAAAGAAAACAATAGTTAACGCATGCATTATCAAAATTGTTTTGAATATATTGCAGAAAAACAGTTCTTGCCAGGCGAAAAATACGAATTATTTTGTATCCAACAATCAGCGCCTTAATATTTTAATGCAGTAGTTCAATTTCTCAAAGTATGTATATTATACGAGTACGCCCTATATTTTATTTATATACAAGTATTTTCTTCAAAGGATATGGAAGCAAAAATGATAAAAGAACCAAAGGAAACCAAGCTATTTGAAAAATATGTACATATACAAAATTTCCCCTCGAATAGCAATGAGGTAAGTTTCTAAAAATGTTCATGGATGGCTACGCTGATCGTCATTTAAAAAAATAGAACTCAATACCTCTTGACGTATCTTAATATGTATACGATTTTTGATTATTTCTTTAAAAGAAGAGAATACAAAACAATGGAAATAGTTTAATAGATTTCAGATAAAAATTCCCATATATATGACGTATTTTAATTTAATAATTGCTTTTATAATTTCAATGATAAAAAATAATTTTCTCGATCAGCCATTTTTATTACAATGCTTCAATTTCCATTCGTTCTAATGAAGAGCTGACTGTTTGTTTCTTTCATTAAACATTTCTTGCTCATTTTTAACTTCGAAAGTTGAGAATTAGTGTTAAGACATACTGAATCTGAATTTTCTTCAGAAAAAAAGCAATCAGGGGAACAGTTGAAAATTTATTCCTTTTTCCGGTTTTGCAGTTATATTAAGCTGTCAGATTTATATTTAAAAATGCGTCCAAGTTGGAAATTTTGAGAGCATCGAATGTTTAAAATTTGTAGATTTCTTTTTTTTTAGGTTAATTATGCCCGAAAATTTTTCTCTGAAAGAAATTCTGCCAGGGAACGATTGGTAATGAAATGAAACAAATTGATAATCAGCTGATCCGAAATTTAATTCTTCTTCAGGGAAATATATTTTTATAATTTTTGAAGAGGATATTAAATAAAATCAAGTCCTGTTAACAAAAATATCAAGATTATATAATTGCTGATATTTTGTAATTATTTTTGAAATAAGTTATTGCATGTAGTGTACAAAAAAAGCCAATGAAAAAAAAATTTTTTTTTTTCTGAAGAGAATTCTGATTTAGTATATCTTAATACTTAGTATTAAATTTCACAGACATTCGCCTTTCATGCAAAATCAAAAAAAACGGTCAGTTTCCACTTATTCCATAACTTTATTCATTACTGTTAAGCCAACTGGCTTTAACAACTAATTTTAATTATCATTTGTTATTTATAATTAGTTTCATTTTTGTTCTTTAATTTGTTGTTTTCAAATGTACCGCCAATTTTGTTTAGTAACTCATAATGCAACGATTGCACTGGCAATACCAATCGTTCCATTATGACTTTACCTAAAAATTGTTTCTTTTTTACCGTTGGCGATACAATTATAGTTAGTCTTTCTTTTCGAGTCATACACTACTGTCGTTCAACTATTGTCGAAATAACCAACCAAAATCCAGATCAAATACAAATTTTAAATTCAAAAAATATATGTTTTTTTTTCTATTTTCTTCCTAAAAAATATTAAATCGGGGCATAAACTAATGTCCCTTAACATTTGGCGACCGTGACAGGACATTCGTACTTTGTAATTTTGGACAATTTGATTTGATTTGGCATTTGGTGGTTTCGTGGAAACATACGAAAAATAATTTGCACATATCGTCACATCAGTTACTTTGATTCATCGAATATAATCTTAATCGGAGATTATTTATTTTGGTAATTATAATATATACTTTTCGAAAACTCTTTCTCGTCGTTTTTTTGCATATTATAATAGTTCGTGAAAATTCCTTTGTGTAACGGTGCAAAAACAGTTATTTCGTCGGATGATTAAATTTTGGACAAAACCGGTAAAAAAAAAACCGTAGTAAATTCGTGGCAAAATCTAACAAAGGAACTTTAAATTTGTGTAACAAAAAACTTAAAAAAAAATATTTCATTGTCTTCAACAAGCAACGTTTATTGTTGAATATATTTTCGTTTATCGTTTGGAGCAATGCCAAACTCTGATGAAAATCCAATACCGAAGAAGGATGAGTCGGCTTTGGATTCCATTTCTATAAAAAACAAATTAGAAGATTTAAAGAATCAACGGGCCACAACCAAGGGCTGCATCACTAGGATTAAAACTTATATTAACAAAACCGACACGTTGTCACAAACCGAATTAGAGTGCAGGCTTGGTATCTTGGAGTCCTATTGGAAACTATTACTAAGTCATCAGGCAGCAATTGAAAGATTGATTCCCAATGATCCTGCAAATGAAACAGTTCGTGGTGATCTCGAAGATTTATATTGTGAAGTTAAATCTAAAATACTTTCACTAATGGCTGGTAGTAGAAGGTTAAGTTCGTTTGAAAATCCCAATGCATCAATGTTTCTGGCAAACGCTTCAAAGTCAAATTTGCCCAGACTGAAACTACCAATATTTTCTGGTAAATATTCAGATTATCCTAATTTCATCACTATGTTTAACAAATTGGTTGGTGATGATGAAAATATTTCGATTCCGGAAAAGTACAATCATTTGCGAAATTGTCTAACGGGTGCTGCTTTACGCGTAATTGACGCACTGGGCAATTCTTCAGTACATTATTTGAATGCATTGGTCGCATTAAAAGAAAGATTTGATAATAAATGTGTAATTTTTCAAGAACATATTACAGATATATTTGACATTCCCAAGGTAAATAAAGGTTCTTCAAGTCAGCTGAGAAATTTAGTCGACACTTTCAATGCTCATTTAAGTGCTTTAAAAACGATTGGATCGGAAAGGGATATAATGAATGCTTTAATTGTTCCACGTAGCAGCGTCAAAGTTAGATTCCGATTCTCAATCGAAATGGGAAGAGGCAATCGATTATGGAAAGCTTTCTTCTTGGGATGACTTATCAGTTGTGTTAAATCGTCGTTGTCAATTTCTAGAAATTAGAGAAGGTAATTCGTTTAAATGTGTATCAAATGATCAAAATTCATTTCGTCGTCATCAACACAAAGGTTCTTCGGAATCTCAAAACCGCAAATCATTAACAGTAACAGTTGTTAACACTAATTGTATGTTATGTGCAAGTGCCAGCCATAAAATCAGCAGTTGCACACAGTTTAATCAGTTGTCAGTATTGGATCGATTTTCTGAAGTTAAGAAATTGTCTCAGGTCGGGTCATACTATCAAACATTGTAAATCATCTAAATGTCGAGTATGTCAAAAGTCACATCATACACTTTTACATCGCTATACTACTGAACGTAATCAACCGTCACCACTTAGTTCATCATCAGCAGTAGTAGCGCCGATTGATATTGCCTCAATTAATTCAAATTCATCTATGCATGCTGCATCTACTCGACAAATATCATCAAAAAATGATCATGTGTTTCTGGCAACTGCAATAATAGAAATAAAGGATCGATCAGGTAACTATCAGGAAGCCCGTGCTTTGCTGGACTCAGCTTCCCAGTTGAATTTTATCACAGAACGCTTGGTTCAATTATTAAATTTAAAAAGAAATTGTATAGATGGTGATGTCAATGGTATTGGTGAGGTGGGGACAAAGGTGAAACATGCAACTTTTGCAATGGTAAAATCTAGATTAAATAAATTCGAAACAAGTCTACATATGTGGATCCTTCCGTCAATTACAAATATGCATCCCAACAACAAGATTGATATTACTAGATAGAAAATTCCAAAGAACATTGAATTAGCGGATCCTAGGTTTAATAAACCTGAAAGGATTGATATCCTTATCGGAGCGGATACATTTTTCGATCTCCTCTCAGTTGGACAAATTAAGTTAGGCAACAATTTGCCTACCATTCAAAAAACATTATTTGGATGGATCGTAGCAGGTCGGTATACTATTCATCCAGTCGTTAAACAAATATGCAATCTTGTTAGTAAGGCAGAACTAGTAGAAGCAGATACATGGTTGGGCAATCTCGTAGAAAAATTCTGGGATATTGAAGAGATTCCCATTAGTTATTCCAAATGGAATACTGAACAACAAAATTGTGAAACTCTGTTTTCTGAATCTATTCAGCACCAGAGTGATGGTCGTTTAATGGTCAAGCTGCCATTCAAATCTTCTACAAATCAACTGGGCGATTCAATCGGAATTGCAAAAAGTAGATTTTTATCGTTGGAAAAAAGATTAGATCGTAATATTCCTCTGAAGATGCAATATTCGTCATTTCTTCACGAATACTTATCGTTAGATCATATGGAGCTTTCATCTTTTGAAGAAATGCCAAATCGGCATTATGTTATACCACATCAATGTGTAATTCGTCCAAATAGCTCCTCAACAAAATTGCGGGTTGCGTTCGATGCGTCTTGCCGCACAACATCAAATGTCTCATTGAACGACATATTATCAGTTGGACCTACAGTACAAAATGATTTGTTTTCAATAATTTTCAAATTTCGTTGTTTCAGATACGCTTTAACCGCAGACGTGTCTAAAATGTACCGACAAATCTTAGTATATCCAGAGGACAGACACTTTCAATACATTATTTGGAGAGAATGCAAAGATCATCCTCTCCAGTTATTTCGTTTAAAAACAATTACTTATGGAACTGCGTCAGCACCATACTTGGCAACAAGATGTTTGAATTATTTAGCTGATAAATTTGCAAGTAAATATCCTGTGGGCTCAAAAGTTATTAAAGAATCGTTTTACGTGGATGATCTCATCGCTGGAGCAGATAGTTTAAATATGGTTTTCCAAATTCAAAATGAGGTCACAAATATTCTAAAATCAGCTAAATTATTACTTTGTAAATGGTACTCTAATGACCATTCTATTTTAGAGAAAATTCCAGAAGAAGATCGCGAAAGGCCATTAAAGATCAATGATTCAGATATCATCAAGACACTTGGAATTATTTGGGAACCTACCACAGATGACTTCAGATTCAATTATCAAAGTAATTTTATCAAATCGTCAAAAACGTCCAAAAGATCTGTACTATCAGATTTAGCACGTCTGTTTGATCCTCTAGGATTAATAAATCCTGTCGTTGTAATTGCAAAATTGTTCATGCAAGAGCTTTGGCTGCTCAAACTATCATGGGATGAATCGCTTCCAGTTGAGCATCACGAACGGTGGTGTAAATTCAAAGAAAACCTTAAAGGTTTAAACAATATTCGAATTGCTAGATTTGTTTTAACTATACAAGACGCTGCCCGTATTAAAATACATGGATTTTCAGATGCATCCAGTAGAGCATATGGTTGCTGTATTTATGTCCGTTGCCTCACTTCAACGAGTAAAATCACAGTAAAGTTACTAAGTGCAAAATCGAAAATTGCTCCAAGCAAGAGAACTCGTACTCTTCCAATGTTAGAACTTCTTGGGGCAGATTTATTATCAAAATTATGGTCAAAACTAAAATTATGTTTTCCAAAACCTATTAATAATATTTATTTTTGGACTGATTCTAAAATAGTCTTGGGTTGGTTGGGTTCCCATGCTTCTAAATGGAAGGTTTTAATTGCAAACCGGGTTACTTCAATTCAGGAGTTGACAGAAGATGTAGAGTGGAAGCATGTTCCTAGCAAAGAAAACCCAGCTGACATTGTTTCTCGTGGAGCTTTGCCTTCAGAATTAATAAATAGTATATGGTATTCGGGCCCAGATTTTTTATACAAACCGCCTGATTTATGGCCGCCGCAAAAACGTCTAACTTGTATCGATCTACCAGAGCAACGACAACTAACCAAGAAATCGCTCACGGCACTGATAGTTACTAGTCATGAAACAATGTTAACAAACATTTATAAAATCAATAATTTTCTAAAAAATCGTCTAATTTATGGATATGTTTATCGATTTATTTCCAATTTACGATCAAAAGTTTCAAAAAATAAACTCAACTTAGGAATTCTTTCATCTGAAGAATTGGACTGTGCCTTCTTGAAAATTGTCTTCATGAGTTTAGAGACGAGATAAAACAACTAAGCAATAATAAACCATGTGGTTCGACTAGCCGCATACAACGTTTGAATCCATTTATGGATTTCGATAGCAATCTATTAAGAGTTGGTGGACGACTTCTACATGCTAAATTGCCTTATGATGTTAAATGTCCAATTTTGTTGCCAAAAAATAATCCTTTCATCAAGTCATATATAAAGTTTCTTCATTTTAAACACTTTCATGCAGGTGCTCAGGCTTTGGTTTCCATCTTCAGACAGCGGTTTTGGATAATCAATGCTCGAGATTATACACGAAAAATAGTAAGAAGCTGTCTTCACTGTTTCCGTTATCGACCAAAATTGCTTCATTAAATCATGGGTAACCTGCCTGCCGATCGTGTCAATATATCGTCGCCTTTTTCAATAGCAGGCGTAGATTTTTGCGGTCCAATTTGGACTAGCCATGGAGTCAGAGGCAAACGTCATTACAAATCATATATCGCAGTATTTATTTGTTTTGTTTCAAAAGGAGTTCATCTTGAAGTGGTATCGGATTTGTCTGCAAACGCTTTCATCGCATCATTAAAAAGATTCATCAGTCGCCGCAGTTTGTGCAGGAAATTATATTGCGACAACGCCACTAACTTTGTCGGGGCTAGACGATGTCTTGCTCAATTTCGTGCAGAATTTTTGGAACAATCTGTCCAAAATGAAATAATAACTTGGTGTGCAGAAAATTCTATTGAGTTTCGTCATATTCCACCCAGATCCCCTCACTTTGGAGGCATTTGGGAATCAGCAAAATCATTACTGTATCCAACACTTCAAAGTTCTCATTTAACTTTCGAGGAACTTACTACAGTATGTACTCAAATCGAAGCCATTCTAAATTCTCGTCCGATAACACAACTTTCAAATGATCCAAATGATGAAGAAGCTTTAACGCCATCGCACTTCTGGAATCAAAGACCGTTAGAAACATTTGTTGAACCACAGTCAACGTCAAAAAGTTCATATTTGACTAAATGGCAGAGAATCTCATCAATACAACAATACTTCTGGCGAAGATGGTCGTCAGAATACATTACATCACTACAGAAACGTTTGAAATGGCAAACATCCTCGTCAAATCTTCTAATCGGGAAACTGGTACTAATTCACGAAGACAACCTACCGCCACAAAAATGGTTACTTGGACGAATCATAGATATTAATCCTGGCAAAGACTCAAAGGTTCGAGTCGCAAATGTCAAGACCAAAACAGATGTTCTCCGTCGATCTATTCACAAGCTTGCGATGTTGCCGGTAGACGAAGAAGTTGAGAGTATTTCGTAGAATCTCTCAAGGTGGGCGGCATGTTAAGCCAACTGGCTTTAACAACTAATTTTAATTATCATTTGTTATTTATAATTAGTTTCATTTTTGTTCTTTAATTTGTTGTTTTCAAATGTACCGCCAATTTTGTTTAGTAACTCATAATGCAACGATTGCACTGGCAATACCAATCGTTCCATTATGACTTTACCTAAAAATTGTTTCTTTTTTACCGTTGGCGATACAATTATAGTTAGTCTTTCTTTTCGAGTCATACACTACTGTCGTTCAACTATTGTCGAAATAACCAACCAAAATCCAGATCAAATACAAATTTTAAATTACAAAAAATATAAGTTTTTTTTTCTATTTTCTTCCTATAAAATATTAAATCGGGGCATAAACTAATGTCCCTTAACAATTACAATGATGAACTTAGGCCTAAAAATTGAAAGTTGATCGATAAAATTTTTCTGTTGGCTACTTCAACTACCTCAAAAAAATGTTCATTGCAGACAACCAAACAGTTTTCTTACATTTTAACTTTTCTGCGTTGAACTGCGCTGCGTTACGCTACGGTACTTCACCTATAGTGAGTTAGTTAATAAAGCAAATATGCTAAATATTTTACTAACATCAAATTATATCCTTTCAAGCAATACGTTTCTCTGTCTCCTTTTTCACGAGAAAGTAATTTATATATACAAAATTAAATAATTAGTTATTAATTTATATATATATATACAATAAGTGTGGATATAATTTGATATTAGTAAAATAAAAATCGTCCCACTATGACAAAAAAGTATTTGTTTCATGTAAAATTTGAATGAATTTTTCGAAATTTACGTTACAAAAAAAAAAAAATATGCTTCAATTATTTGAAAGAAATGTGAATAACCAAAGAATTGTCATACCATTCACCTTTTCTACGTTGGTCTGCGCTGCGTGAGGCCACCTGTTGTGGATTAGCTATAAGCCAAATGCAAAGCATCTAGTCAAAGACAGTAAATAATTATAAGATGTGTAAAATTGGGTTTGCCCACAAATTTCGACTTAAAAAACTAAATGAAATATAAGGAAAAAATATACGAGGAGAATTCTTTCTTATTTTTACATTTTGTTTTTGAGCTTTGGTTTTTGTACTGGATTGATAACTTTTTTCAAATCATTTAAGGAAATTAAGCTTTGAATTCATTCATCTTATGAATCCCCGTAGATGAGTATAGTTTGTTGTAGGTTTTTTTTTCTTTTTAATTTTAGAATTAAAGTGTTTGATGGTAGAGAAACTTTTGTTATATTCATGTGCGCATATAAGCAATTTGTGGCTTTGAATATAGGTATCTTACCCAGGGTCTACACTAGCCAATATTTCTGGTATACCAATTGGCTTACCAGAAATAAAATACTACCAGTTTTTTTTACGTGGGCCAATACTGGTATACCAATTCAGTATCTGACATGCCGTTGAACCGAGAACAGAAAATAAAAATAGCCAAAATATTGGCTTTAAAGTGTTTGGAGGAAGGTAAAAGGTTTGAAAAAACGGAGACAATACTGGGTAAATCCATTTTTATCATTACGGGATAAATATGATATCGAAACGAGGCTGTTGAAAGATTTACTTTGGGAAACCAATGATGCTGAATATAAAAATTTCTCTCGGATGAACGTTCACCAATTTGAAGAAATCCGCGGATTGGTAATATACTATAAAAAATACATATATACGTACATACTTAATTTTATTTGAATTTTTTTCAATAGGTGAACATTTCAATTACAAAATTGGACACAAAATTTCGTCATGCTATTAAGCCAAGAGTTCGTTTGGCAATCACACTAAGATTTATAGCATCCGGGGATTCATATCCATCTCTTGAATTCCTTTCAAGAATTTCACGCAAAACTATAAGCATATATAATTGTCTATAATTGTCTACAGACAACTGAATGAATTTTTTGTTGTTTATATTAATTCATCATATAAAATTTTCTTACAGATTCCCACAACTACTATTGAGTGGTTAGAAATTTGTAAAGATTTTTACGCAATTTGGGATTTTCCAAATACATTAGGTGCCATTGACGGAAAACATATAAGAATTAAAGCACCAGCACATTCAGGATCATATTTTTACAACTACAAAGGATTGTGAAACTACAAGCGAGAAAATAACCGAAAGTTTTTCAAACTTGTCACCACAAAGTTTAAATACATACAAAAATGCGTGCCAAATTCGAGAAAGAGTCGCACTATTTTGTATTACTGATGGTGATGTTCCTCACCAATGGAATAAAATAAATATTTAAATAACAACACTGTTTTTTATTAAAAATCATTTATTGCACTTGAATTTGTAGGACATATCACTTCATTACTTAATACAATAACCTTTGAAGACGTTAATGATAAATTACTTTGAATTTCCTGCATATCTTCAGTGGCTTCTAGAAATGGCAATTTTTCAAGTTGCATTCCGATACTTCCACCAAAGGTGAAAATCATTGACTCATTATTATTTTCTTTTAAAATGTTTTGAATTGCTGCATCATATTTTTATGAAATTCTGTTTGCATTGGATGTCCCGGGATTCCTAACCCTTTTTGATTGTGCTGGATTACAATTTTTTGGAGTTTCGACAATATCCAAGGGAGAGTTTATTATGGTGTCAACTTCAAAATCTGTAATGCCTGTATCTACTTCATTCGCAGTGGTGTCATCAAATTCCTGCAAAACATTTAAATCAAACAAAAAAAACCATTTTTAAGTTCAAGTAACTTACTTCCTTTCCATTGTGTGTACTCTTCCGGTGTACTATGCTTTCATCCAAAAAATGCATATCGTCAAAATAAAACAAATTTGAAGCAGGTTCAACTGCCGCTGAACCCGATTTTTGTGTTTTTTTCATTTTCGCTTTTTCTTGGACGTAGGTGGACCTAAGTCCTTTTATTTTCTTTTTTATATTTTCTACAGTAGAATTAAATTCTGTGGCAATATCTTCCCATGCCCTCTTTTTTAAATCAATCCTTCTATAATTTTTTGACTTCACATTCCACAAACATTCTTTTTCTCGAAACATATTTATCAATTTGATAATTTCACTGCGCAAAAATTTAGTTTCCGCCATTTTATTAAATGCAAATGTCAAAAATTGGTATACCAGCGTTGGCAACGAAATTGGTATACCAGAATTGGCATACCAGAAAAATTGGTATACCAACAGGGTCTACACTAGCTTTTTAGCAACCAATTTTGCTGGTATACCAGAAATATTGGCTAATGTAGACCCTGGGTTATGGAGAAGTATGAATGGTATGGGTTGATATATTTGGTGTGTTTTTGCTAGCCTGATTTTATAATTCAAACGTACTTTTAGAAATATTTTTTACATTCGATTGTGTGCATAATTTGATAATATTGAATGTATTATATTTTTCTGCAAGTTTCTCGTGTACTTTTTGATAACGCTAACTTAACATTTTGAAATCTTTAGAAATTGGGCCAAGAATTGAATTGAATTTTGTTTTAAGTAATGGACATATGCATGTATCTGATTGCTTTTTTAAAAATTATAGATATATTGATATTTTATGGTCAACTAAGGATTATTGGATTTCCGTAAATATTCCGTATATATATGAAGATATGAAGATTATTATATAATATATTTATTTGGAAGAATTTTGTCTAACTCATTTTAAGTACTTTCGGCAGTTAATATGTGATGATATTTGGCAACATACCTTTCTCTACAATTTTAACATCGAATGTTGACATAATTTGTTTCAGGAATGCTTTGAATAACCAAAAAACTGATTTCTTGATGTCGTGTTAGAAGGTTGGAAAATATATATCAAGATTATTTATTCATTTAAAATTTTTAAGTGTGGGTGTTTTGTGAAACTATTGGGTAAAATATTTCCATTTTTTTTGACGCAAGAACAATTCTTTTTTAATAGAACCAGAATTAAAAAATTTAGAACTTCCTTTCGATGTTCTAAACATTGGGTCTCAGCAAACCAACTGGGGTAAAATTCATTAGTTCTTTGAATGCATTCCTCGATAATTTTTGCTTTTAAGTTGGTAAAATGCAAATAATTATCAAAAAAAGTTTCATATATTTGAAAATGCAATTTGCAAATTTCGAAAAAAAGATCGGAAGGATTTTGTAGAAAAATCTTTTCAATAGTTTTGTCGAAATTTTTGTGTTTAATAAGTTTTTCCGACGGTAAAAGAAAATCACATTCGTCTTTATTCATTATCATGGCACAATTTGGACAGTTTATTTTTTTCAACACAATTTTTAAAATTCCATAGCCGACAATATATCTTTTTGCTGGGTCTGCGACGTCGGAATTACTCTTGGAGTTTAAGGTTTCATTTATTTTCACATCTTTTTCTATATCATCCAAAACAATTTCAGAACTTTGTGCCAGTAATCTGGATGTAATTTCATTAGAATTATCAATATAAGTATCTTCTAATGGGTTATCCCAATTAAGTAAAATGTCTTCATCAGTTTCACAATTCTTATTTGCATATGAGAACGTTGACATTAGGCGCGCAACTATTCCATTGAACTCGTGGACACTAGGATTTTTGTTATTACCGCCCTTTGCCCGAATTTGCGCAAACATATTCTCTAATGGGTCCTGATTTAGTCGAGATGTTAATATAAAGTTAATTTTTAAGTATTAGTCCGAAAATATATTTGTACTTAAATTTAAAATACCATTAATTGTAAGATATAATCCGTCAAAACAATAGTTTTTTTTTGCAGGGAGACCCAATTTTGTAAGATATTCTTTGAATATATTTAAATAATTAAATTGAGTACAATTTTTTGTTAATAGCTTCCGATATGGATTTTTTTCCGCACAGTCACGACTATTTAGGTAGTCAAAAACTTTGTCAAAACTACGAGCGAATTTACTCGTCGCTGCTGCATATAATTTAATCGTTTGTGGAAAGGAGTTATTTTCTAATAATGCATCTATTGCGTCTGCCATACTATTGCTCAGGACTTGCACTGCAAGTCTGACATTCATTTTATCAAAAACCCCTGGTTCAATATGTTTTTTTGTTATCTTTGGACATAACCTATATTTTTTTGATTTTTCGTCTATGCTATAAACACTTTTTATAACTTCCCAACTCGCAGGTCCGTCAGGAGTCTCAATAGTGCAATCTTTGAGTGTATTTCTCATATTTTTTAATAAATGAGGAGGATTATATAATGCAATTATTTTATTCTGATTATAATAGAAATATGGCTTCTCTTTATTAATATCTAACAGCCTATAGCATTTTTGATTATTCATACCTTGATCGCACACTATAGCTCTAACTGTAAGCCCTATTTCGAAGCATATTTTTACATTAGCCTCCAATTTTTGTTTTAAAATGGCACCATCAATGCTGTTCTCAGAAACAAAATAACTAATTATATATTTCCAATTAGAAAACAAGCCCCTGATCATGAAAACGCATATTTGTTTTCCTAGTAATAATTTCCTATCATTTTCATCTAAATGCACTAACCCATCTACGAGATCATGAGATGTATTATAAACTAAATCTCTTCTGATTGATATTTCATCAAATAATAACACTGCCTGCTTACACTGCTTGTCCATTTTATTAACTAATTGTACCAAATTTTTTATTAAAAGATCATTAAAACCTGGTTGAAGTCGTTTCACAGGACTCCATTTATATATAGCTGACTGACTAGGTAAGGCCTAAGTTATACGACGATCATTGTAATGAAGGAAATTGTGGAACTAGTGAAACCGAACGTTTTTCTTTGATTTTCAATGAAAGGTGGTTATACCTATTTTACGAATGTCAGAGAAACTTACACAGGGTCTACATTGGCCAATATTTCTGGTATACCAATTGGCTTACCAGAAATAAAATACTACCAGTTTTTTTCACGTGGGCCAATACTGGTATACCAATTCAGTATCTAACATGCCGTTGAACCGAGAACAAAAAATAAAAATAGCCAAAATATTGGCTTTAATGTGTCGAATTCAATTTTGTGGCAATATCTTCCCATGCCCTTTTTTTAAAATCAATTTTTCTATATTTTTCTTCTTTTTCTCGAAACATATTTATCAATTTGATAATTTCACTCCGCAAAAATTTAGTTTCCGCCATTTTTTAAATGCAAATGTCAAAAATTGGTATACCAGCGCTGGCTACGAAAATGGTATACCAGAATTGGCATACCAGAAATATTGGTATACCAGCAGGGTCTACACTAGCTTTTTAGCAACCAATTTTGCTGGTATACCAGAAATATTGGCAAATATAGACCCTGTCTTACAGTCAGATTTTCGTTCACAGCTGATGGTTTCTTATAAGAAGAAGGCTTTTTTCATCGAATCCAATTAGATTATTTCATTTTTTTTTTCAAATATTATTATTTTCTTATTGGGACGCTGAAGTTTGAGGTTAGAATATCGACGAAAAATTCCTGATGACGGAATCAACTTGGCAGTTCTCCAGTGAAAGAATGAAATTCAAACGCAGTCCACAAAACAGCTGATCGATTAAAACATGTTATCGTCATTCAAATTATAAAAATCATTATAAAAAACAAATTACGTGATATACCTAAGATTTTTTATTTAAAATCTATTTACTAAACTTTTTCCCATGTTTTGCATTATTTGTTTTTAAAGAATTAATCTTTGTAATAGGTTAATTTTCCATTGTAAAATAATTTCCTTCATTACAATGATCGTCGTATAACTTAGGCCTAAGTGAAGACATAAATCATCACGCAAGAAATTATAACAAGATGCAGACGTATAATTGACATTTTGAGACAAATATTTTTGGATATCATTATAGCTATTCTTTTCAGCTAAAATCGAGATATGAATATGTCGACTACTTAAAACAAAATTCAATTCAATTCTTGGCCCAAGTTCGAAAGATTTTAAATTCTTTATTTAGCATTATCTAACAGTACACGAGAAACTCAGAAAAAAATTTGTTCAAAAAATACATATAATACAATCGACATTATCTTGTTACACACACAATCGTGTTTTTTACAAAAACCAAAGCTCAAAAACAAAATGTAAAAATAAGAAAGAATTCTCCTCGTATATTTTTTCCTTATATTTCATTTAGTTTTTTAAGTCGAAATTTGTGGGCAAACCCAATTTTACACATCTTATAATTATTTACTGTCTTTGGTTCAACTTTTTTTTGCCCATAATTTTAAATTAAAGTAGAATACAGACTCTATGTGCGTAGATGCGATTATTTCTATAAAACACTTGTTTACGTTACTCTTGTCAAGTATCTCATGACGTTTAGAGAAACTGCTTTTAAATTTGTCTCTTGGGTGTTAAGTCGAGGTACGTGGCGGGTTATAACTTTCTAAATAAAAAATATTGTTTAACTTTAAGTCATGTCGGCCTTAAATGAGCTTCGTTCGAAACTTGGAGAACTTAAGGATGAGTTAGAAAAACACAAAGGTGCTAATAAACCTTCCAGAGAAAAAATTGCTAATATGTCGGCGGAAGTAGTGGATTCTAATCCGTACAGTCGTTTAATGGCTCTGCAACGAATGGGTATAGTTAAGGATTTCGAAAGAATTCGAGACAAATCAATTCTAATTGTTGGCTTAGGAGGTGTAGGAAGTGTTACAGCGGATATGTTGACTAGGTAATGTCTAAATTATATTTGTGTAAAAAAAAAAAGAAAAACTAAAATAATTTTGTTGAAGATGTGGAATTGGCAAACTACTACTTTTTGATTATGATAAAGTTGAATTGGCTAATATGAATAGATTATTTTTTACTCCAGACCAAGCTGGTCTCCCAAAAGTTGAAGCAGCTGCTCTAACACTGAATTTTATAAATCCCGATGTTGATATTACAATTCACAACTATAATATTACTTCTGTGGATAGTTTTGATAAATTCTTGAATTCAATACGAACAGGCGGTGTTATCCCGAACACACCAGTTGATTTAGTATTAAGTTGTGTTGATAATTTTGAAGCACGCATGGCAATCAACACAGCTTGCAATGAGTTGAATATAAATTGGATGGAATCGGGAGTTTCAGAAAATGCTGTTTCCGGACATATTCAATTTATAAGACCTGGAGATACAGCTTGTTTTGCATGTGCACCACCATTAGTTGTTGCTGAGAATATCGATGAGAATACATTGAAACGTGAGGGAGTATGCGCTGCAAGTCTTCCAACAACTATGGCAATTGTGGCTGGAATGTTGGTACAAAATGCTCTTAAATATGTCTTAGATTTTGGTGAAGTTTCAGATTATTTAGGATATAATGCATTGATTGATTTCTTTCCTAAAATGACTTTAAAACCAAATCCAACTTGTCACGATCGTTTTTGCTTGAAACGACAAGAAGAATTCAATTTAATACCTAAAATAGAAAAGATTGTATCTGAACCAGTTGATGAATTAATTCATGAAAATAATGATTATGGAATTGAATTAGTGAACGAGAATATTTCAACACAAGAAAATTGCCCTACTTCCATTGATCCTGGCAATACTGGCTTAAAATTTTCGTATGAAGTAGGGTCAAATATATCGCAAGCCGAGAATCAATCAGTTCCAGCCGATAATGAAATTAGTTTAGATGAACTTATGGCGCAAATGAAATCGATTTGAAGCAATAAAATTTATTTTATATTTCATTACATGTTATGTTTTTTTTTCATAACTTTAAAAAGCAGGAAATTTTGTACCTTTTCTCAGTAAAAATGCTTATGATTCAAATCCCACTCACTTTAGCTATCTATCATTTTTTTTTAGATTTCATTAAGTTAGTGCAACAGAGATAAATATGACCGCATGACCACCACGGCACATTTGTAAAAGTCCAGTCGTTGAACCCAATTTTCGGCCACCTTTTTGCATAAATCGCCATAAATCGCTTTGCAGCAATTTCGCGTTCAATATTTGCTCTGAGCTCTTCTAACGTCGCCGGCTTATTGGTATAGACCAATGACTTCAATAAATCGATTGTAACGTTCGCAGTGTGGCAAGTGGCATCATCCTGTTGAAACCACAAGTCCAAGTCCATATCACGTAATTCATTCCAAAAATAATCAGTTAGCATGGTTCGGTAGCGATTTCAATTAACTGTAACGTGGCGGTTTTCAGCATCAACGAAAAAATATGGCCCAATGACACCTCCAGCATGTAATCCACACCACATAGTTATTTTTTGGGGATGCAATGGTGTCTCTTGAAGAATGTATGGGTTGCGACCTGCCCAATAACGAATATTTTGCTTGTTAACAAATCCGTTTAGCCAAAAATGAGCCTCATCACTGAAGATGATTTTTCGATGAAAATCGGCTCCTAAAGTTGCGGTTTGACAATTCGTCGAACCAATCAAAATCCTTCGAACGACCGAAGACGTGCCTTTCTTACGAAATTGGCAGAAAAGCTGGTGCTCCCTTATATGCAGCAGAGAGCAACGAATCCCATTGTCCGAGGTTTACAACACGTCAAAGACTTAATGGCGTTATTCGGTGTAGAGGTAAGCATTTCATTTATTCATTTCTTCAATTCAAATTCTAAAATCAATTGTTCAATGTTTTCTTGGGGGTAGCCACAGGCCCACCGATAGATGATCAACCAGACCATGGCATTTCGTCTGCAACTTGACCATCTTATTCGCTGTGCTATAAATTGGATAAAAGGCAGCGAAACACTCGATTTCATTGCATGTATTGCAAAAAACCGTGTCTAATATTTATTTTCTTACCTGTTATAAATAAAGTAGGGTAAATTGTTACCTAGAAAATATAAAAATTAGTTTTCATTGTTCATGTTGTCCTTTTCCTAGCATTAAACCTTAGATTAGGGAAAATATGGATAGGCCTTTCGCAGGGGAAATTGAAGCACTTTTGGAATACACTTGCATTTTTTTGCTTATGTGTGCGGCGTAGTGGTGGCGTTAAAAACATGAATTCGGGGGGACAACATTGCAAAAGGGCTAAAAGCTCATGCATTCTGTAACATCCGAATTGCAAAAAAATTGTTGCGTGTGATTGCTAAAAAAATCAAGTTTTCTTAAACATACAAAATTAAATTATTAAATAATAATTATAAACATGTATGCGCCTATATATTTCCTTTCCTGCGTAAACCAATAGCCGAAAGCCATTTCATACGTAGAGCCTCATTTTTTGGAAATTTTAAAACCAAAAAAAAAAAAACATTTAAAACTGAAAATGCTGAATTTTCAAAAATTTCAACGAATTTTAAGAATTGCCCCCATTTTAACCAAAAATGACTGTCACTGGTATATTTCGTTAAAATCGAAATAAAAAAAAAGTGGGATTTGACATTTCGGCGTGGATTCAAAAAAAAACAATTTTTTATTAATTTATGAATTAACATAATTTCTATTTGATTACCAAAAAGTAAATAAACACCATAAAAACTTTTTTTTATACGGCAATAATGAACATTAGCCCATTATAATAAAAAATAAGTCAAACTTAGTTGTGAAAGAAAATTCCAAGAATTTTTTGATGTTGTTTGTTATTACACCCAGAAATTAAACACTTCATATTGCAAATTTATTAACTTTGATTATTTAATTCAAAAGAATTTGGTTTGGAATCCGAAACGCACTAAAAATTATAAATTAAAAAAACGCAATTTTTTTCCCCTCCAAATTTCACAGTTCGGCGTGATAATAAATGCTTCAGACACAGATATCGTAAAAACGAGTTAATGCCTACGCTTGCATTAAACACATTTACACCCACTTTTAGGATACCTACCTATGTGTTCCCATACAAATCCCATATAGGTCTGTACAGACCTAGTTGCAGTAAATAGCGAAAAAAAATCCCTGAACATGCTAGGGTTAAATAAAAAAGAAGAGGTGTTTCGCGCTAGGATTTAAATTTAAACTTTCCAAATTATGAATTAACATAATTTTTGTTTGATCAATTACAATTAATTAAACAATATAAAAACTTTTTTTTATACAGCAATAATGAAAATTCGCCAATTTTAATAAAAAAAAATTGCGTATTTGTGTGTGAAAGGAAAATCCACGACGTTTCCGATGTTATTTGCTGTTACACTCAGAAATTAAACACTTGCAAATTTTTTAAGTTTAATTATTTAATTCAAAAGAATTTTGTTTGCAATTTGCAACGCACTAAAAATTAGAAAATAAAGATGTTTTTTTTTTTCCTCCAAAATTGACTCTTCGTTTTCAAAAAGATGCTTCATACACAGATATCATAAAAACGGGTTTTAGCCTATCACGGTTTCTATAATCAAAGACCTCAAGAACTGTCAAACAAATCTAACCTCACAAAGCTGTGGAAAAAGGAGTCTTAAAGGCAGTAAAGGCGACGTGAGCTAGGTTTCCAAGCCAAAAAAAGAAAAAATCAGGTAATTATATATAAAGGGTTATTCAATTGGGACATTAGAAATGTTTTCCAATAGGGATGGCGAACCACGCAATATTTTCTTTTGTTGAAATAAAAAATTCAATGATATCTTGTAGTGCCGTTATTGAAAAACCCGATATATTTAATGCATATAAGAAAATTTTACATATTTTGTGAATATTTTGTACAAATTACAATCGTTGCAGTTGAACATCAGAAATGTTTAAATTTGGTTAAAGACTATTCATTAAATAAGAATACTGATTCTTATAAACCGAAATCCTCCATGATTTTACCACCACCAAATGTGACTGGTTACCTTCATTTTGGGCATGCTTTAATGGCAACCTTATACAAAACGTGGCAGCTATTTTATAAAGTTGCTTGGATACCGGGACATGTCGGGATGGCAACGCAATTGTGAGAAGATGCTGAATAAAACATGCCATGAATTTGGGCGCGAGGAATTTTTTTGAGGAAATTTTCAAATGGAAATTTAATAAATTAAATCAAATTATTGAAGATTTACAGCAATTTTACAGTGGATAAGGTAAGGGTTTACCCGCAAGTTTTTTTTTTTTATATTACATGATTTGAAAAGAAACTTTTTGTATACCGTTAGGAACAAGAGAATGCTGTAAATGAAGCTTCTATAATACGGTTATTTGATGACGATGTTATTCGATGAAAGTCATTAGTGAATTGGTTATGTTCATTAGAATTGGCAGTATCTGATATTGAAATGGAAAATTTGGAAATTAAACGACCAACAAAACTATGTTCCTGGCTATTCAGATACGATAAAATTCGGGCAGATTTATTTATGATATCGTTTATAAGATTTGTGATCATGGAACACGTCCAGAAACTATTTTTGGTGATGTTGCAATTGTTGTTCATCCGAATGATGTAAAATATTTAAATATATTTAATATTTACTAACATTGAAGTTTGGCATCCATTTCGTCAAGAACGTATACAAATTATTTTTGATGATACAATTGATCAAGAATATGGTCCAGGAGCTTTCAAAAGAACTATGGGACATGAGCTAAATGACATCGATTGAAGACAATTTCTTCTTTTTTTTTTTTTTTTTACTGAATCTAGTAAAATTGTGGCTCGTACAAAAACTATTAAATCGGTTGTCTGATATGAATTTACATCGTAATATTTTTCGATCACATTATATGATTTTATCATGTTTTACGCGCTCGGATAATATTGAATATATCTTAAAACCGGAATGGTTTAAATTTGGTGGAATGAAAATTTTTCCTACAAATTTCGAACAAGAATAGTATCGATAATTAATGGAATCTCAAGATTGGTATATTTCAAGATAATTATGGTCTGTATATTAAATTCCAGTTTATAATTTTCACAATATTGCAAAAAAACCAATTTGAATTGGAGCGAAATTAAAAAAATTAAGCTATAGAAAAGTTTAAACGGAAATATCAAAATTACGAAATGAATTACTTTTGTATTCAACAAGATTTAGATGTTTTAGATACTTGGTTTTCATCATCTTTATTACCATTCTCTGTTTTTGGATGGGCAAATAAATTGAACGAGAATTATCCATTAGATTTAATGGTAATTAAGCATGATATCATATTTTTGTGAGCTGCTAGAATGGTTATATTAGGGCAGAAATTAACAAATACAAATACGTGTTAATACCTGTTAAATAGTATAATATGTGATTTTCATGGAAGGAAAATATAGAAAAGTTTAGTAAATATAATTTTGCCAAAACAAGTTATTTATGGAGCATCGTTAAAGGTAAATAGAAATATTTAACAACTTTCAAAAAGTTTAACAGTTGTTGGATTCGGCCGCTAAAACACATCGATGGGCTGATTCTCAATTTCCAGTCCATAGATGTGTTTGGTTACCACCTCCAAATACTTCGAGAATATATTGAAAGGTCAGCGTTAAGTCTTGTGCTTAACACAAATATAATCATGTAGGATTGGTGGCAGGATAAATACTAAGATATTGATTATTCGGTAAAATAAAATTCGCTTTATTCTTTTACTTAAAAACTAGACAATTGTTTGTGATTCTACGTTAATTCAACCGATTGCAGAAAATCAAATATAACAACAAATTATTAACCACTGCGAAACGTATGTTTTTATGTTTAATAGTTGCTACGAAAAGTCTCGAAGTTGACTCGTTGGTCTTTAATAAATTTTTTGAATATCGCATAGGTCCAATGGTTTCGTTTGGAAATTTCCCTCCCCTAAACTATCCAAACTAAAATAGTGTGAAACCTGATAATTAGCGTGGTTCTTGAGAATTCTAAAGATTTCAACAGGCTAAAACTAACATGGTATGAAACCCAGTAATTAGTTCCGTTCTTGGTGCAACAAAATAGAAATTCCGAGTTGGTTTCGGCTCCGGAAGAACATCGAGCCTATTTAGGTGGAGGTTTATCTGTTTTACGGGTTCGTTTTCGTTAAAGTTTTATTCATTTGTTTCAAACTCCACATTGTTTGCGCTCAAAATGCACGCTGCTTTTTCGATGCGGGCGAGCAGTGCGTTCAGAACGTCCAGCAACCGCGGACTGCGTCTTTGATGAAAGCACACCTGAAGAAAGCCAATCAAAGATATACTGGTCACGTCGAGCGTGTTTCCGTGCCAGTAATTAATGGAAATAGAACAATTTATTGCGTTATGGGCTTTCTCCGTGATCTTCCAGCTTGACATATCGTCAGGGGTTGATGTTTTCATTGGCACCTCTTGCATGGTAAAGGAGAGTCGACTTGTGGAATGTGTTGTGTATGCATGTGTGGATGGATTTTTATTCAAATGAAAAAACCAAAATATTGTTTTTTAAACTTATTTGTTATAGTATGTTTTCAATTTCCAAGTTATTTTATTGGGTTCTTATTTGTGACTTTTTAACTTTACATTTTTAAATTCATAAGTTATTTAATAACAATTTTGACTTTTATGTTTTGTTTTTAATAATTCTCGACTTCCGCCTTATTGCTGCTTGAAGGTCGTCAGTCATATAGAAACGGGGGCAGTCAGTACTATAGAAACAGGTTTTGTAGTATTTTTTTTTTTTTTTAAGGAGGTGGTTGCTAAGACAGCGGCCCATTGTACCCTCGGAAGAATCTGGACATATGTCCTGGGATCGCACAAGTTTTCCAAGAAAACCTATGGGAAAGAAGAGTAATTACCTGTATACTGTTTACAGAGTGGTAGCTTGTCCCAACTCTGAAAACAGTTCTGTCTTCTTCAGGTAGTCGATTAAAGATTCCACCTTCAGGTTCCGGACATCCGACAGTCAAGAATGGTTTTCCGAAGATCTTCTTTCGCAGGCCCGTTAAGGCATCACATAAGCTAACAACGTGTAGTGATGTTTCCTTAACGGTTCTGCACTTACAACAGGTGGGATCAGATAGGATACCTATGGTATGTAGATGCTTGCGGAGGCAATGTCCCGTGAGGGCGCCCACTAGCACTCTGGTTTTATTACGGTCCAACTTCAGTAACGAATCTCTGATAAGGCCTGGTTCAATTATGAAAATTTTGGATTGTCGAAGAGACTCATTTCGCCACTGAATTTTGTGTTGTACGGTGGTCCATTCTCCTAGGAATACTAATGATGGATTCCGGCCCGATAGGTTTCCTATTGATGCCCATCTTGGCCAGTACATCCACCATTGTATTGCCTGCGAGCCCGAGGTGTCCGGGTATCCAGTTGAGTACAACTCTGTTGTGCTCAGCTAGTTGGTTGAGGGTGTTAAGGCATTCTTGGAAGATGCAAGATGTTATCTTGACTGCACTCAGAGATTGTAGCGCAGCTTGGCTGTCCGAGAAGATGTTAATATGCAGGTTTTTGTAGCCCCTGTTTAGGTACTCATTGGCGCATGTCATAATGGCAAGAATTTCAGCCTGCAAGACTGAACAATGAGTGCCCAAGGCGATAGATATTGCCTTTTTGGGCACCGTACCAATGACACCTGCCCCAGTTCCTGCATCCGATTTAGACCCATCCGTGAACCAAATGAGGCCAAGTGGTTTTGCGAGACTTACCGTCCGCTATCCAGGATTCTCTGGGAAGCATGACAGTCTCGAATCTGCGTTTGAAAACGAATGCCGGGGACATAACGTCCGATGGCATCGGGAGTATGGGGCATGATTTGATCAGATTAGCTAGGATCCTGGTATGGCCCTTGATATCTGATCGATCAATCCAGAGTCCAGCATTTCGCAGTCTGTAGGACGTTGCCATTGCTGTACTTTGTACCACCAAGTGTAGCGGTGGAGTTCCCAAGAGGGTTCTGATTGCATCCGTAATACTTAAAAGAACAAGTCTTTGAATACGGCTTAAAAGATCTCTAGCATTGGATACTAGGGTACGAGGCCACCAAACAATTGATGCGTAGGTCAGCAGAGGTTTAACTACCACATTGTACAATCAGTACAACATTTTAGGTTTTAGTCCCCAGGTGGGTCCAAAGGTTCTGTGACAGGCCCATAGGAGCGCCGACGCTTTCTGTTCTTTGACCTCCACGTGCTTTTTCCAGGTCAGCTTTTTATCTAGATATACTCCTAGATATTTCACTGACTCGGAGAGTTGCAGTTTCGTTTCACCTAGACAAGGAGCCTCAAAACCTTTGAGATTCCTATTCCTGGTGAACATAACGAGTTCAGTTTTGCCAGGATTGACGGAGAGTCCCTTGGAAAGGGCCCATTTTTGAACCTTGATAAGAGCTTGGTGAGTCAACTCAGCTAATGTACTGGGGAATTTTTCCGATACAAGCAGAGCTATGTCATCCACATACGCTTTAAAATCCTGAGAAGGTCATCTATAACCAGACACCACAGCAGTGGAGATAGTACACCTCCCTACGGGCATCCTCTCATAACTGAGATTGATTCTGTATCTCTTCCCAAACTGGTCGATGCAGTTCGAGTGGACAGCATGGTTCTTATCCATCTAGTGACAGTCAGACCCGCGCCGTGCACTTCGGCTGCCTCGCTCATGGCATCAAAAATGACATTGTCAAATGCCCCTGCTATGTCAAGAAAAGCATTAAGAGCGTATGATTTAGTGTCTAGAGTTTTTTCAATTCTGAACACTAGTTGATGGAGTGCAGAATCCGTGGATTTGCCCTCTTGATACGCGTGTTGGTTCGGGTGGAGAGGGAGGATACTTGGTATCCTCTCCCTCAGGTATCTATCCACCAGCAAGAATGACGTGAGGCTGATGGGACGGAAACTCTTGGCCTCGGTGTAGTCAGTACGACCAGGCTTAGGTATGAAGATGGCGAAGAAATATAGCCATAGGCGCGGCTCGTGCGGTAGATTTGACAGAGTGGTTTGATTAGCAAATCAGCTCCTTTCTGAAGAAGTGCTGGGAAAATGCAATCAGGCCCTGCTGATTTATACGGGACAAAGGTTTTGATTGCCCAGTTAGTTCTTTCGTATGTTACAATCTCTGAAGCCGTTCTCCAATCGGTTTTTTGGGGACGAGAACTTTCGGCTTGTAGAGACGAGTATGTCGGTGATTCACGAGATTCCGGAAAATGGGTGTGGAGCAGTAACTTCAGGGTGTCCTCATTACTTGAGGTAAATTCCCTATCCGACTGGCGCAGCACTTTTAATCTAGATCTCAGATCTTTGGAGGGCTTTTTGTAGTCTGCAAGCCTGAGGAAGTTCCTCAATTTGGCCGCAGTAGCTCTCGCAAGCTTCTCGTTTTTTCCTCCAAACAGCCGATTTGTACTTGCGTTGGGCCGTCTTCCAGGCTTCCCACACACTGTTCAAACCATGCTGTTTGGCTCTGTTGAAACTTTTTCTCGTTTCTTTTCTGAGGCTCTCCAAGGATATATCCCATCAGGGCGTTTTCTTGGCGAGCCTGTTAGTGCGTAAGACGCAATTACTCTCGTAGGAGGAGTAAATGGCTGCCGATGTTAGAGCGACTGTTTGTTCTAATTCCGGAATACTCTGGGCTGCTTTTAGGACTTTCCGGATTCTTTCTGACAGCTCTTCGTGAAAAGAGAACCAGTCAGTGCATCTAGGATTCCTGTAGGAGACCGGTTTCAACGGTTCTGAGAACAGACTGAAGAGAATGTGCCTATGGTCCGATAACGAAGGTTCAGAGGACACTTTCCATCCTTGAATATCTTGAGCAATGCCCTGTAAGCATAGCGTTATGTCCAACACTTCTTCACGTGTAGAGGTGATGAAGGTTGGTACTGTACCCTTGTTTGCAATTTCCAGGGTGGTTGCACCAAGGTATTCAAAAAGTGTTCTACCTCTTTGGTTGATGTCCGTACTGCCCCACTGTGTGTGGTGCGCGTTGGAGTCACAGCCAATTATAAGAGGTAGATTATTTGTCTCACAGAAGGACACTAAGTCGACCAGCTCCTCTGAAGGGCGAGGGGTGACTGCGTCGTACGGCAGGGTTTTGTAGTAACTAACGTACCTTTTAATAATTCGACCCTTTTCTATCATAATGTGTCCCGAAAAGGACGCAGGGATCCTTTCGAGCATAACGCAGGAATTTTATATTATGGTGAATGTTCTTCTCCGGAGGTCAGAACTCCTGAAATTGTTTGGATTTTACAAAAATATTAATAAAATCGCTTAACCTTATACAAATGTTCTTCCAGTCAGGTTTGATTGCTAACACATTTTCGTTTCTTTCTAGATCAAACTAACTGCTATGAATTTGGCAAATTAAATTATTAGATTTTTTCTTTGCACTTTGAAATAACTTTTCAAAATGTCTTTATTTCGTTTAAATTTATCAACTTTATTTTCTCTATTTATTAATACAAAATATTTAACAACTTTCAAAAAATTTAACTATTGTTGGAGGCGGCCGCCAAAACACATCGATGGGCTGAATCTCAATTTCCAGTCCATAGATGTGTTTGGTTACCGCCTCCAAATACTTCGAGAATATATTGAAAGGTGAGCGTTAAGCCTTGTGCTTAAGAAAAATATAATCATGTAGGATTGGTGGCTGTATAAATAGTAAGATATTGATTATTCGGTAAAATAAAATTCCCTTTATTCTTGAACTTAAAAGCTCGACAATTGTTTTTGATTCTACGTTAATTCAACCGATTGCAGAAAATCAAATATAACAACAAATTATTAACCACTGCGAAACGTATGTTTTATGTTTAATATTTGCTACGAAAAGTCTCGAAGTTGACTGGCTGGTCTTTAATAAATTCTTTGAATATAGCATCGCATGTTGTGCCTCGAAAACGACGGAGGGATCTTTTCCAGAATGACGCAGCGAAACTTATGTTATTGTGAATTTTCTTCTTCGGAGGTCAGAACTCCCGGAATTGGTTGGGTTTTACAGAAATATTAATACAGTCGCTTAACCTTATAAAAATGTTCTTCCAGTCAGCTTTGATTGCTAACACATTTTCGTTTCTTTCTAGATCAAACTAACTGCTATGAATTTGGCAAATTAAACTATCAGATTTTTTCTTTTCACTTTGAAATAACTTTTCAAAATGTCTTTATTTCGTTTAAATTTATCAACTTTATTTTCTCTATTTATTAATTCAAAATATTTAACAAGTCTCAAAAAATTTAACAACTCTTGGAGGCGGCCGCTAAAACACAACGATGGGCTGATTCTCAATTTCCAGTCCATAGATGTGTTTGGTTACCGCCTCCAAACACTTCGAGAATATATTGAAAGGTGAGCGTTAAGCCTTGTGCTTAACACAAATATAATCATGTAGGATTGGTGGCTGTATAAATACTATGATATTGATTATTCGGTAAAATAAAATTCCCTTTATTCTTGGACTTCAAAGCTGGACAATTGTTTTTGATTCTACGTTAATTCAACCGATTGCAGAAAATCAAATATAACAACAAATTATTAACCACTACGAAACGTATGTTTTTATGTTTAATAGTTACTACGAAAAGTCTCGAAGTTGACTCGCTGGTCTATAATAAATTCTTTGAATATAGCATCGAATAGGTCCAATGGTTTCGTTTGGAAATTTCCCTGCCCTAAACTATCCAAACTAAAATAGTGTGAAACCTGATAATTAGCGTGGTTCTTGAGAATTCTAAAGAGTTCAACAGGCTAAAACTAACATGGTGTGAAACCCAGTAATTAGTTCCGTTCTTGGTGCAACAAAATAGAAATTCCGAGTTGGTTTCGACTCCGGAAGAACATCGAGCCTATTTAGGTGGAGGTTTATCTGTTTTACGGGTTCGTTTTCGTTAAAGTTTTATTCATTTATTTCAAACTCCACATTGTTTGCGCTCAAAATGCACGCTGCTTTTTTGATGCGGGCGAGCAGTGCGTTCAGAATGCCTCGCATCCGTGGGCTGCGTCTTTAATGAAAGCACACCTGAAGAAAGCCAATCAAAGATATACTGGTGACGTCGATCGTGTTTCCGTGCCAGTAATTAATGGAAATAGAACAATTTATTGCTTTATGGGCTTTCCCCGTGATTTTCCAGCTTGATAAAACGTTATCACCGTCAGGGGTTGATGTTTTCATTGGCATCTCTTAAACGTTAAAGCAGAGACGACTTGTTGCATATGTTGTGTATGCATGTGTGGATGGATTTTTATTCAAATGAAAAAATCAAAATATTGTTTTTTAAACTTATTTGTCTTATTATGTTTTCAATTTCCAAATTATTTTATTGGGTTCTTATTTGTGACTTTTTAACTTTACATTTTTAAATTCATAAGTTATTTAATAACAATTTTGACTTTTATGTTTTGTTTTTAATAATTCTCGGCTTCCGCCTTATTGCTGCTTGAAGGTCGTCAGTCCTATAGAAACGAGGGCAGTCAGTACTATAGAAACAGGTTTTGTAGTAACCAACGTACCTTTAAATAATTCGACCCTTTTCTATCATAATGTGTCCCGAAAAGGACGCAGGGATCCTTTCGAGGATAACACAGCGAATTTTATATTATGGTGAATATTCTTCTCCGGAGATCAGAACTCCTGGAATTGTTTGGAATTTACAGAAATATTAATAAAATCGCTTAACCTTATACAAATATTCTTCCAGTCAGGTTTGATTGCTAACACACTTTCGTTTCTTTCTAGATCAAACTAACTGCTATGAATTTGGCAAATTAAATTATTAGATTTTTTCTTTGCACTTTGAAATAACTTTTCAAAATGTCTTTATTTCGTTTAAATTTATCAACTTTATTTTCTCTATTTATTAATACAAAATATTTAACAACTTTCAAAAAATTTAACTATTGTTGGAGGCGGCCGCCAAAACACATCGATGGGCTGAATCTCAATTTCCAGTCCATAGATGTGTTTGGTTACCGCCTCCAAATACTTCGAGAATATATTGAAATGTGAGCGTTAAGCCTTGTGCTTAAGAAAAATATAATCATGTAGGATTGGTGGCTGTATAAATAGTAAGATATTGATTATTCGGTAAAATAAAATTCCCTTTATTCTTGAACTTAAAAGCTCGACAATTGTTTTTGATTCTACGTTAATTCAACCGATTGCAGAAAATCAAATATAACAACAAATTATTAACCACTGCGAAACGTATGTTTTATGTTTAATATTTGCTACGAAAAGTCTCGAAGTTGACTGGCTGGTCTTTAATAAATTCTTTGAATATAGCATCGCATGTTGTGCCTCGAAAACGACGGAGGGATCTTTTCCAGAATGACGCAGCGAAACTTATGTTATTGTGAATTTTCTTCTTCGGAGGTCAGAACTCCCGGAATTGGTTGGGTTTTACAGAAATATTAATACAGTCGCTTAACCTTATAAAAATGTTCTTCCAGTCAGCTTTGATTGCTAACACATTTTCGTTTCTTTCTAGATCAAACTAACTGCTATGAATTTGGCAAATTAAACTATCAGATTTTTTCTTTTCACTTTGAAATAACTTTTCAAAATGTCTTTATTTCGTTTAAATTTATCAACTTTATTTTCTCTATTTATTAATTCAAAATATTTAACAAGTCTCAAAAAATTTAACAACTCTTGGAGGCGGCCGCTAAAACACAACGATGGGCTGATTCTCAATTTCCAGTCCATAGATGTGTTTGGTTACCGCCTCCAAACACTTCGAGAATATATTGAAAGGTGAGCGTTAAGCCTTGTGCTTAACACAAATATAATCATGTAGGATTGGTGGCTGTATAAATACTATGATATTGATTATTCGGTAAAATAAAATTCCCTTTATTCTTGGACTTCAAAGCTGGACAATTGTTTTTGATTCTACGTTAATTCAACCGATTGCAGAAAATCAAATATAACAACAAATTATTAACTACTACGAAACGTATGTTTTTATGTTTAATAGTTACTACGAAAAGTCTCGAAGTTGACTCGCTGGTCTATAATAAATTCTTTGAATATAGCATCGAATAGGTCCAATGGTTTCGTTTGGAAATTTCCCTGCCCTAAACTATCCAAACTAAAATAGTGTGAAACCTGATAATTAGCGTGGTTCTTGAGAATTCTAAAGAGTTCAACAGGCTAAAACTAACATGGTGTGAAACCCAGTAATTAGTTCCGTTCTTGGTGCAACAAAATAGAAATTCCGAGTTGGTTTCGACTCCGGAAGAACATCGAGCCTATTTAGGTGGAGGTTTATCTGTTTTACGGGTTCGTTTTCGTTAAAGTTTTATTCATTTATTTCAAACTCCACATTGTTTGCGCTCAAAATGCACGCTGCTTTTTTGATGCGGGCGAGCAGTGCGTTCAGAATGCCTCGCATCCGTGGGCTGCGTCTTTAATGAAAGCACACCTGAAGAAAGCCAATCAAAGATATACTGGTGACGTCGATCGTGTTTCCGTGCCAGTAATTAATGGAAATAGAACAATTTATTGCTTTATGGGCTTTCCCCGTGATTTTCCAGCTTGATAAAACGTTATCACCGTCAGGGGTTGATGTTTTCATTGGCATCTCTTAAACGTTAAAGCAGAGACGACTTGTTGCATATGTTGTGTATGCATGTGTGGATGGATTTTTATTCAAATGAAAAAATCAAAATATTGTTTTTTAAACTTATTTGTCTTATTATGTTTTCAATTTCCAAATTATTTTATTGGGTTCTTATTTGTGACTTTTTAACTTTACATTTTTAAATTCATAAGTTATTTAATAACAATTTTGACTTTTATGTTTTGTTTTTAATAATTCTCGGCTTCCGCCTTATTGCTGCTTGAAGGTCGTCAGTCCTATAGAAACGAGGGCAGTCAGTACTATAGAAACAGGTTTTGTAGTAACCAACGTACCTTTAAATAATTCGACCCTTTTCTATCATAATGTGTCCCGAAAAGGACGCAGGGATCCTTTCGAGGATAACACAGCGAATTTTATATTATGGTGAATATTCTTCTCCGGAGATCAGAACTCCTGGAATTGTTTGGAATTTACAGAAATATTAATAAAATCGCTTAACCTTATACAAATATTCTTCCAGTCAGGTTTGATTGCTAACACACTTTCGTTTCTTTCTAGATCAAACTAACTGCTATGAATTTGGCAAATTAAATTATTAGATTTTTTCTTTGCACTTTGAAATAACTTTTCAAAATGTCTTTATTTCGTTTAAATTTATCAACTTTATTTTCTCTATTTATTAATACAAAATATTTAACAAGTCTCAAAAAATTTAACAACTCTTGGAGGCGGCCGCTAAAACACAACGATGGGCTGATTCTCAATTTCCAGTCCATAGATGTGTTTGGTTACCGCCTCCAAACACTTCGAGAATATATTGAAAGGTGAGCGTTAAGCCTTGTGCTTAACACAAATATAATCATGTAGGATTGGTGGCTGTATAAATACTATGATATTGATTATTCGGTAAAATAAAATTCCCTTTATTCTTGGACTTCAAAGCTGGACAATTGTTTTTGATTCTACGTTAATTCAACCGATTGCAGAAAATCAAATATAACAACAAATTATTAACCACTACGAAACGTATGTTTTTATGTTTAATAGTTACTACGAAAAGTCTCGAAGTTGACTCGCTGGTCTATAATAAATTCTTTGAATATAGCATCGAATAGGTCCAATGGTTTCGTTTGGAAATTTCCCTGCCCTAAACTATCCAAACTAAAATAGTGTGAAACCTGATAATTAGCGTGATTCTTGAGAATTCTAAAGAGTTCAACAGGCTAAAACTAACATGGTGTGAAACCCAGTAATTAGTTCCGTTCTTGGTGCAACAAAATAGAAATTCCGAGTTGGTTTCGACTCCGGAAGAACATCGAGCCTATTTAGGTGGAGGTTTATCTGTTTTACGGGTTCGTTTTCGTTAAAGTTTTATTCATTTATTTCAAACTCCACATTGTTTGCGCTCAAAATGCACGCTGCTTTTTTGATGCGGGCGAGCAGTGCGTTCAGAATGCCTCGCATCCGTGGGCTGCGTCTTTAATGAAAGCACACCTGAAGAAAGCCAATCAAAGATATACTGGTGACGTCGATCGTGTTTCCGTGCCAGTAATTAATGGAAATAGAACAATTTATTGCTTTATGGGCTTTCCCCGTGATTTTCCAGCTTGATAAAACGTTATCACCGTCAGGGGTTGATGTTTTCATTGGCATCTCTTAAACGTTAAAGCAGAGACGACTTGTTGCATATGTTGTGTATGCATGTGTGGATGGATTTTTATTCAAATGAAAAAATCAAAATATTGTTTTTTAAACTTATTTGTCTTATTATGTTTTCAATTTCCAAATTATTTTATTGGGTTCTTATTTGTGACTTTTTAACTTTACATTTTTAAATTCATAAGTTATTTAATAACAATTTTGACTTTTATGTTTTGTTTTTAATAATTCTCGGCTTCCGCCTTATTGCTGCTTGAAGGTCGTCAGTCCTATAGAAACGAGGGCAGTCAGTACTATAGAAACAGGTTTTGTAGTAACCAACGTACCTTTAAATAATTCGACCCTTTTCTATCATAATGTGTCCCGAAAAGGACGCAGGGATCCTTTCGAGGATAACACAGCGAATTTTATATTATGGTGAATATTCTTCTCCGGAGATCAGAACTCCTGGAATTGTTTGGAATTTACAGAAATATTAATAAAATCGCTTAACCTTATACAAATATTCTTCCAGTCAGGTTTGATTGCTAACACACTTTCGTTTCTTTCTAGATCAAACTAACTGCTATGAATTTGGCAAATTAAATTATTAGATTTTTTCTTTGCACTTTGAAATAACTTTTCAAAATGTCTTTATTTCGTTTAAATTTATCAACTTTATTTTCTCTATTTATTAATACAAAATATTTAACAACTTTCAAAAAATTTAACTATTGTTGGAGGCGGCCGCCAAAACACATCGATGGGCTGAATCTCAATTTCCAGTCCATAGATGTGTTTGGTTACCGCCTCCAAATACTTCGAGAATATATTGAAATGTGAGCGTTAAGCCTTGTGCTTAAGAAAAATATAATCATGTAGGATTGGTGGCTGTATAAATAGTAAGATATTGATTATTCGGTAAAATAAAATTCCCTTTATTCTTGAACTTAAAAGCTCGACAATTGTTTTTGATTCTACGTTAATTCAACCGATTGCAGAAAATCAAATATAACAACAAATTATTAACCACTGCGAAACGTATGTTTTATGTTTAATATTTGCTACGAAAAGTCTCGAAGTTGACTGGCTGGTCTTTAATAAATTCTTTGAATATAGCATCGCATGTTGTGCCTCGAAAACGACGGAGGGATCTTTTCCAGAATGACGCAGCGAAACTTATGTTATTGTGAATTTTCTTCTTCGGAGGTCAGAACTCCCGGAATTGGTTGGGTTTTACAGAAATATTAATACAGTCGCTTAACCTTATAAAAATGTTCTTCCAGTCAGCTTTGATTGCTAACACATTTTCGTTTCTTTCTAGATCAAACTAACTGCTATGAATTTGGCAAATTAAACTATCAGATTTTTTCTTTTCACTTTGAAATAACTTTTCAAAATGTCTTTATTTCGTTTAAATTTATCAACTTTATTTTCTCTATTTATTAATTCAAAATATTTAACAAGTCTCAAAAAATTTAACAACTCTTGGAGGCGGCCGCTAAAACACAACGATGGGCTGATTCTCAATTTCCAGTCCATAGATGTGTTTGGTTACCGCCTCCAAACACTTCGAGAATATATTGAAAGGTGAGCGTTAAGCCTTGTGCTTAACACAAATATAATCATGTAGGATTGGTGGCTGTATAAATACTATGATATTGATTATTCGGTAAAATAAAATTCCCTTTATTCTTGGACTTCAAAGCTGGACAATTGTTTTTGATTCTACGTTAATTCAACCGATTGCAGAAAATCAAATATAACAACAAATTATTAACCACTACGAAACGTATGTTTTTATGTTTAATAGTTACTACGAAAAGTCTCGAAGTTGACTCGCTGGTCTATAATAAATTCTTTGAATATAGCATCGAATAGGTCCAATGGTTTCGTTTGGAAATTTCCCTGCCCTAAACTATCCAAACTAAAATAGTGTGAAACCTGATAATTAGCGTGGTTCTTGAGAATTCTAAAGAGTTCAACAGGCTAAAACTAACATGGTGTGAAACCCAGTAATTAGTTCCGTTCTTGGTGCAACAAAATAGAAATTCCGAGTTGGTTTCGACTCCGGAAGAACATCGAGCCTATTTAGGTGGAGGTTTATCTGTTTTACGGGTTCGTTTTCGTTAAAGTTTTATTCATTTATTTCAAACTCCACATTGTTTGCGCTCAAAATGCACGCTGCTTTTTTGATGCGGGCGAGCAGTGCGTTCAGAATGCCTCGCATCCGTGGGCTGCGTCTTTAATGAAAGCACACCTGAAGAAAGCCAATCAAAGATATACTGGTGACGTCGATCGTGTTTCCGTGCCAGTAATTAATGGAAATAGAACAATTTATTGCTTTATGGGCTTTCCCCGTGATTTTCCAGCTTGATAAAACGTTATCACCGTCAGGGGTTGATGTTTTCATTGGCATCTCTTAAACGTTAAAGCAGAGACGACTTGTTGCATATGTTGTGTATGCATGTGTGGATGGATTTTTATTCAAATGAAAAAATCAAAATATGGTTTTTTAAACTTATTTGTCTTATTATGTTTTCAATTTCCAAATTATTTTATTGGGTTCTTATTTGTGACTTTTTAACTTTACATTTTTAAATTCATAAGTTATTTAATAACAATTTTGACTTTTATGTTTTGTTTTTAATAATTCTCGGCTTCCGCCTTATTGCTGCTTGAAGGTCGTCAGTCCTATAGAAACGAGGGCAGTCAGTACTATAGAAACAGGTTTTGTAGTAACCAACGTACCTTTAAATAATTCGACCCTTTTCTATCATAATGTGTCCCGAAAAGGACGCAGGGATCCTTTCGAGGATAACACAGCGAATTTTATATTATGGTGAATATTCTTCTCCGGAGATCAGAACTCCTGGAATTGTTTGGAATTTACAGAAATATTAATAAAATCGCTTAACCTTATACAAATATTCTTCCAGTCAGGTTTGATTGCTAACACACTTTCGTTTCTTTCTAGATCAAACTAACTGCTATGAATTTGGCAAATTAAATTATTAGATTTTTTCTTTGCACTTTGAAATAACTTTTCAAAATGTCTTTATTTCGTTTAAATTTATCAACTTTATTTTCTCTATTTATTAATACAAAATATTTAACAACTTTCAAAAAATTTAACTATTGTTGGAGGCGGCCGCCAAAACACATCGATGGGCTGAATCTCAATTTCCAGTCCATAGATGTGTTTGGTTACCGCCTCCAAATACTTCGAGAATATATTGAAAGGTGAGCGTTAAGCCTTGTGCTTAAGAAAAATATAATCATGTAGGATTGGTGGCTGTATAAATAGTAAGATATTGATTATTCGGTAAAATAAAATTCCCTTTATTCTTGAACTTAAAAGCTCGACAATTGTTTTTGATTCTACGTTAATTCAACCGATTGCAGAAAATCAAATATAACAACAAATTATTAACCACTGCGAAACGTATGTTTTATGTTTAATATTTGCTACGAAAAGTCTCGAAGTTGACTGGCTGGTCTTTAATAAATTCTTTGAATATAGCATCGAATGTTGTGCCTCGAAAACGACGGAGGGATCTTTTCCAGAATGACGCAGCGAAACTTATGTTATTGTGAATTTTCTTCTTCGGAGGTCAGAACTCCCGGAATTGGTTGGGTTTTACAGAAATATTAATACAGTCGCTTAACCTTATAAAAATGTTCTTCCAGTCAGCTTTGATTGCTAACACATTTTCGTTTCTTTCTAGATCAAACTAACTGCTATGAATTTGGCAAATTAAACTATCAGATTTTTTCTTTTCACTTTGAAATAACTTTTCAAAATGTCTTTATTTCGTTTAAATTTATCAACTTTATTTTCTCTATTTATTAATTCAAAATATTTAACAAGTCTCAAAAAATTTAACAACTCTTGGAGGCGGCCGCTAAAACACAACGATGGCTGATTCTCAATTTCCAGTCCATAGATGTGTTTGGTTACCGCCTCCAAACACTTCGAGAATATATTGAAAGGTGAGCGTTAAGCCTTGTGCTTAACACAAATATAATCATGTAGGATTGGTGGCTGTATAAATACTATGATATTGATTATTCGGTAAAATAAAATTCCCTTTATTCTTGGACTTCAAAGCTGGACAATTGTTTTTGATTCTACGTTAATTCAACCGATTGCAGAAAATCAAATATAACAACAAATTATTAACCACTACGAAACGTATGTTTTTATGTTTAATAGTTACTACGAAAAGTCTCGAAGTTGACTCGCTGGTCTATAATAAATTCTTTGAATATAGCATCGAATAGGTCCAATGGTTTCGTTTGGAAATTTCCCTGCCCTAAACTATCCAAACTAAAATAGTGTGAAACCTGATAATTAGCGTGATTCTTGAGAATTCTAAAGAGTTCAACAGGCTAAAACTAACATGGTGTGAAACCCAGTAATTAGTTCCGTTCTTGGTGCAACAAAATAGAAATTCCGAGTTGGTTTCGACTCCGGAAGAACATCGAGCCTATTTAGGTGGAGGTTTATCTGTTTTACGGGTTCGTTTTCGTTAAAGTTTTATTCATTTATTTCAAACTCCACATTGTTTGCGCTCAAAATGCACGCTGCTTTTTTGATGCGGGCGAGCAGTGCGTTCAGAATGCCTCGCATCCGTGGGCTGCGTCTTTAATGAAAGCACACCTGAAGAAAGCCAATCAAAGATATACTGGTGACGTCGATCGTGTTTCCGTGCCAGTAATTAATGGAAATAGAACAATTTATTGCTTTATGGGCTTTCCCCGTGATTTTCCAGCTTGATAAAACGTTATCACCGTCAGGGGTTGATGTTTTCATTGGCATCTCTTAAACGTTAAAGCAGAGACGACTTGTTGCATATGTTGTGTATGCATGTGTGGATGGATTTTTATTCAAATGAAAAAATCAAAATATTGTTTTTTAAACTTATTTGTCTTATTATGTTTTCAATTTCCAAATTATTTTATTGGGTTCTTATTTGTGACTTTTTAACTTTACATTTTTAAATTCATAAGTTATTTAATAACAATTTTGACTTTTATGTTTTGTTTTTAATAATTCTCGGCTTCCGCCTTATTGCTGCTTGAAGGTCGTCAGTCCTATAGAAACGAGGGCAGTCAGTACTATAGAAACAGGTTTTGTAGTAACCAACGTACCTTTAAATAATTCGACCCTTTTCTATCATAATGTGTCCCGAAAAGGACGCAGGGATCCTTTCGAGGATAACACAGCGAATTTTATATTATGGTGAATATTCTTCTCCGGAGATCAGAACTCCTGGAATTGTTTGGAATTTACAGAAATATTAATAAAATCGCTTAACCTTATACAAATATTCTTCCAGTCAGGTTTGATTGCTAACACACTTTCGTTTCTTTCTAGATCAAACTAACTGCTATGAATTTGGCAAATTAAATTATTAGATTTTTTCTTTGCACTTTGAAATAACTTTTCAAAATGTCTTTATTTCGTTTAAATTTATCAACTTTATTTTCTCTATTTATTAATACAAAATATTTAACAACTTTCAAAAAATTTAACTATTGTTGGAGGCGGCCGCCAAAACACATCGATGGGCTGAATCTCAATTTCCAGTCCATAGATGTGTTTGGTTACCGCCTCCAAATACTTCGAGAATATATTGAAAGGTGAGCGTTAAGCCTTGTGCTTAAGAAAAATATAATCATGTAGGATTGGTGGCTGTATAAATAGTAAGATATTGATTATTCGGTAAAATAAAATTCCCTTTATTCTTGAACTTAAAAGCTCGACAATTGTTTTTGATTCTACGTTAATTCAACCGATTGCAGAAAATCAAATATAACAACAAATTATTAACCACTGCGAAACGTATGTTTTATGTTTAATATTTGCTACGAAAAGTCTCGAAGTTGACTGGCTGGTCTTTAATAAATTCTTTGAATATAGCATCGCATGTTGTGCCTCGAAAACGACGGAGGGATCTTTTCCAGAATGACGCAGCGAAACTTATGTTATTGTGAATTTTCTTCTTCGGAGGTCAGAACTCCCGGAATTTGTTGGGTTTTACAGAAATATTAATACAGTCGCTTAACCTTATAAAAATGTTCTTCCAGTCAGCTTTGATTGCTAACACATTTTCATTTCTTTCTAGATCAAACTAACTGCTATGAATTTGGCAAATTAAATTATCAGATTTTTTCTTTTCACTTTGAAATAACTTTTCAAAATGTCTTTATTTCGTTTAAATTTATCAACTTTATTTTCTCTATTAATTAATTCAAAATATTTAACAAGTCTCAAAAAATTTAACAACTCTTGGAGGCGGCCGCTAAAACACAACGATGGGCTGATTCTCAATTTCCAGTCCATAGATGTGTTTGGTTACCGCCTCCAAACACTTCGAGAATATATTGAAAGGTGAGCGTTAAGCCTTGTGCTTAACACAAATATAATCATGTAGGATTGGTGGCTGTATAAATACTATGATATTGATTATTCGGTAAAATAAAATTCCCTTTATTCTTGGACTTCAAAGCTGGACAATTGTTTTTGATTCTACGTTAATTCAACCGATTGCAGAAAATCAAATATAACAACAAATTATTAACCACTACGAAACGTATGTTTTTATGTTTAATAGTTACTACGAAAAGTCTCGAAGTTGACTCGCTGGTCTATAATAAATTCTTTGAATATAGCATCGAATAGGTCCAATGGTTTCGTTTGGAAATTTCCCTGCCCTAAACTATCCAAACTAAAATAGTGTGAAACCTGATAATTAGCGTGATTCTTGAGAATTCTAAAGAGTTCAACAGGCTAAAACTAACATGGTGTGAAACCCAGTAATTAGTTCCGTTCTTGGTGCAACAAAATAGAAATTCCGAGTTGGTTTCGACTCCGGAAGAACATCGAGCCTATTTAGGTGGAGGTTTATCTGTTTTACGGGTTCGTTTTCGTTAAAGTTTTATTCATTTATTTCAAACTCCACATTGTTTGCGCTCAAAATGCACGCTGCTTTTTTGATGCGGGCGAGCAGTGCGTTCAGAATGCCTCGCATCCGTGGGCTGCGTCTTTAATGAAAGCACACCTGAAGAAAGCCAATCAAAGATATACTGGTGACGTCGATCGTGTTTCCGTGCCAGTAATTAATGGAAATAGAACAATTTATTGCTTTATGGGCTTTCCCCGTGATTTTCCAGCTTGATAAAACGTTATCACCGTCAGGGGTTGATGTTTTCATTGGCATCTCTTAAACGTTAAAGCAGAGACGACTTGTTGCATATGTTGTGTATGCATGTGTGGATGGATTTTTATTCAAATGAAAAAATCAAAATATTGTTTTTTAAACTTATTTGTCTTATTATGTTTTCAATTTCCAAATTATTTTATTGGGTTCTTATTTGTGACTTTTTAACTTTACATTTTTAAATTCATAAGTTATTTAATAACAATTTTGACTTTTATGTTTTGTTTTTAATAATTCTCGGCTTCCGCCTTATTGCTGCTTGAAGGTCGTCAGTCCTATAGAAACGAGGGCAGTCAGTACTATAGAAACAGGTTTTGTAGTAACCAACGTACCTTTAAATAATTCGACCCTTTTCTATCATAATGTGTCCCGAAAAGGACGCAGGGATCCTTTCGAGGATAACACAGCGAATTTTATATTATGGTGAATATTCTTCTCCGGAGATCAGAACTCCTGGAATTGTTTGGAATTTACAGAAATATTAATAAAATCGCTTAACCTTATACAAATATTCTTCCAGTCAGGTTTGATTGCTAACACACTTTCGTTTCTTTCTAGATCAAACTAACTGCTATGAATTTGGCAAATTAAATTATTAGATTTTTTCTTTGCACTTTGAAATAACTTTTCAAAATGTCTTTATTTCGTTTAAATTTATCAACTTTATTTTCTCTATTTATTAATACAAAATATTTAACAACTTTCAAAAAATTTAACTATTGTTGGAGGCGGCCGCCAAAACACATCGATGGGCTGAATCTCAATTTCCAGTCCATAGATGTGTTTGGTTACCGCCTCCAAATACTTCGAGAATATATTGAAAGGTGAGCGTTAAGCCTTGTGCTTAAGAAAAATATAATCATGTAGGATTGGTGGCTGTATAAATAGTAAGATATTGATTATTCGGTAAAATAAAATTCCCTTTATTCTTGAACTTAAAAGCTCGACAATTGTTTTTGATTCTACGTTAATTCAACCGATTGCAGAAAATCAAATATAACAACAAATTATTAACCACTGCGAAACGTATGTTTTATGTTTAATATTTGCTACGAAAAGTCTCGAAGTTGACTGGCTGGTCTTTAATAAATTCTTTGAATATAGCATCGCATGTTGTGCCTCGAAAACGACGGAGGGATCTTTTCCAGAATGACGCAGCGAAACTTATGTTATTGTGAATTTTCTTCTTCGGAGGTCAGAACTCCCGGAATTTGTTGGGTTTTACAGAAATATTAATACAGTCGCTTAACCTTATAAAAATGTTCTTCCAGTCAGCTTTGATTGCTAACACATTTTCATTTCTTTCTAGATCAAACTAACTGCTATGAATTTGGCAAATTAAATTATCAGATTTTTTCTTTTCACTTTGAAATAACTTTTCAAAATGTCTTTATTTCGTTTAAATTTATCAACTTTATTTTCTCTATTAATTAATTCAAAATATTTAACAAGTCTCAAAAAATTTAACAACTCTTGGAGGCGGCCGCTAAAACACAACGATGGGCTGATTCTCAATTTCCAGTCCATAGATGTGTTTGGTTACCGCCTCCAAACACTTCGAGAATATATTGAAAGGTGAGCGTTAAGCCTTGTGCTTAACACAAATATAATCATGTAGGATTGGTGGCTGTATAAATACTATGATATTGATTATTCGGTAAAATAAAATTCCCTTTATTCTTGGACTTCAAAGCTGGACAATTGTTTTTGATTCTACGTTAATTCAACCGATTGCAGAAAATCAAATATAACAACAAATTATTAACCACTACGAAACGTATGTTTTTATGTTTAATAGTTACTACGAAAAGTCTCGAAGTTGACTCGCTGGTCTATAATAAATTCTTTGAATATAGCATCGAATAGGTCCAATGGTTTCGTTTGGAAATTTCCCTGCCCTAAACTATCCAAACTAAAATAGTGTGAAACCTGATAATTAGCGTGGTTCTTGAGAATTCTAAAGAGTTCAACAGGCTAAAACTAACATGGTGTGAAACCCAGTAATTAGTTCCGTTCTTGGTGCAACAAAATAGAAATTCCGAGTTGGTTTCGACTCCGGAAGAACATCGAGCCTATTTAGGTGGAGGTTTATCTGTTTTACGGGTTCGTTTTCGTTAAAGTTTTATTCATTTATTTCAAACTCCACATTGTTTGCGCTCAAAATGCACGCTGCTTTTTTGATGCGGGCGAGCAGTGCGTTCAGAATGCCTCGCATCCGTGGGCTGCGTCTTTAATGAAAGCACACCTGAAGAAAGCCAATCAAAGATATACTGGTGACGTCGATCGTGTTTCCGTGCCAGTAATTAATGGAAATAGAACAATTTATTGCTTTATGGGCTTTCCCCGTGATTTTCCAGCTTGATAAAACGTTATCACCGTCAGGGGTTGATGTTTTCATTGGCATCTCTTAAACGTTAAAGCAGAGACGACTTGTTGCATATGTTGTGTATGCATGTGTGGATGGATTTTTATTCAAATGAAAAAATCAAAATATTGTTTTTTAAACTTATTTGTCTTATTATGTTTTCAATTTCCAAATTATTTTATTGGGTTCTTATTTGTGACTTTTTAACTTTACATTTTTAAATTCATAAGTTATTTAATAACAATTTTGACTTTTATGTTTTGTTTTTAATAATTCTCGGCTTCCGCCTTATTGCTGCTTGAAGGTCGTCAGTCCTATAGAAACGAGGGCAGTCAGTACTATAGAAACAGGTTTTGTAGTAACCAACGTACCTTTAAATAATTCGACCCTTTTCTATCATAATGTGTCCCGAAAAGGACGCAGGGATCCTTTCGAGGATAACACAGCGAATTTTATATTATGGTGAATATTCTTCTCCGGAGATCAGAACTCCTGGAATTGTTTGGAATTTACAGAAATATTAATAAAATCGCTTAACCTTATACAAATATTCTTCCAGTCAGGTTTGATTGCTAACACACTTTCGTTTCTTTCTAGATAAACTAACTGCTATGAATTTGGCAAATTAAATTATTAGATTTTTTCTTTGCACTTTGAAATAACTTTTCAAAATGTCTTTATTTCGTTTAAATTTATCAACTTTATTTTCTCTATTTATTAATACAAAATATTTAACAACTTTCAAAAAATTTAACTATTGTTGGAGGCGGCCGCCAAAACACATCGATGGGCTGAATCTCAATTTCCAGTCCATAGATGTGTTTGGTTACCGCCTCCAAATACTTCGAGAATATATTGAAAGGTGAGCGTTAAGCTTTGTGCTTAAGAAAAATATAATCATGTAGGATTGGTGGCTGTATAAATAGTAAGATATTGATTATTCGGTAAAATAAAATTCCCTTTATTCTTGAACTTAAAAGCTCGACAATTGTTTTTGATTCTACGTTAATTCAACCGATTGCAGAAAATCAAATATAACAACAAATTATTAACCACTGCGAAACGTATGTTTTATGTTTAATATTTGCTACGAAAAGTCTCGAAGTTGACTGGCTGGTCTTTAATAAATTCTTTGAATATAGCATCGCATGTTGTGCCTCGAAAACGACGGAGGGATCTTTTCCAGAATGACGCAGCGAAACTTATGTTATTGTGAATTTTCTTCTTCGGAGGTCAGAACTCCCGGAATTGGTTGGGTTTTACAGAAATATTAATACAGTCGCTTAACCTTATAAAAATGTTCTTCCAGTCAGCTTTGATTGCTAACACATTTTCGTTTCTTTCTAGATCAAACTAACTGCTATGAATTTGGCAAATTAAACTATCAGATTTTTTCTTTTCACTTTGAAATAACTTTTCAAAATGTCTTTATTTCGTTTAAATTTATCAACTTTATTTTCTCTATTTATTAATTCAAAATATTTAACAAGTCTCAAAAAATTTAACAACTCTTGGAGGCGGCCGCTAAAACACAACGATGGGCTGATTCTCAATTTCCAGTCCATAGATGTGTTTGGTTACCGCCTCCAAACACTTCGAGAATATATTGAAAGGTGAGCGTTAAGCCTTGTGCTTAACACAAATGTAATCATGTAGGATTGGTGGCTGTATAAATACTATGATATTGATTATTCGGTAAAATAAAATTCCCTTTATTCTTGGACTTCAAAGCTGGACAATTGTTTTTGATTCTACGTTAATTCAACCGATTGCAGAAAATCAAATATAACAACAAATTATTAACCACTACGAAACGTATGTTTTTATGTTTAATAGTTACTACGAAAAGTCTCGAAGTTGACTCGCTGGTCTATAATAAATTCTTTGAATATAGCATCGAATAGGTCCAATGGTTTCGTTTGGAAATTTCCCTGCCCTAAACTATCCAAACTAAAATAGTGTGAAACCCGATAATTAGCGTGGTTCTTGAGAATTCTAAAGAGTTCAACAGGCTAAAACTAACATGGTGTGAAACCCAGTAATTAGTTCCGTTCTTGGTGCAACAAAATAGAAATTCCGAGTTGGTTTCGACTCCGGAAGAACATCGAGCCTATTTAGGTGGAGGTTTATCTGTTTTACGGGTTCGTTTTCGTTAAAGTTTTATTCATTTATTTCAAACTCCACATTGTTTGCGCTCAAAATGCACGCTGCTTTTTCGATGCGGGCGAGCAGTGCGTTCAGAATGCCTCGCATCCGTGGGCTGCGTGTTTGATGAAAACACACCTGAAGAAAGCCAATCAAATATATACTGGTGACGTCGACCGTGTTTCCGTGCCAGTAATTAATGGAAATAGAAAAATTTATTGCTTTATGGGCTTTCCCCGTGATCTTTCAGCTTGACATCACCGTCAGGGGTTGATGTTTTCATTGGCATCTCTTACACGGTAAAGCAGAGTCGACTTGTTGAATGTGTTGTGTATGCATGTGTGGATGGATTTTTATTCAAATGAAGAAACCAAAATATTGTTTTTTAAACTTATTTGTTATATTATGTTTTCAATTTCCATTTATTTTATTGCGTTCTTATTTGTGACTTTTTAACTTTACATTTTTAAATTCATAAGTTATTTAATAACAATTTTGACTTTTATGTTTTATTTTTAATAATTCTCGACTTCCGCCTTATTGCTGCTTGAAGGTCGTCAGTCCTATAGAAACGGGGGCAGTCAGTACTATAGAAACAGATTTGTAGTAACTAACGTACCTTTAAAAAATTCAACCCTTTTCTATCATAATGTGTCCCGAAAAGGACGCAATGATCCTTTCGAGGATAACACAGCGAATTTTATATTATGGTGAATATTCTTCTCCGGAGGTCAGAACTCCTGGAATTGTTTGGAATTTACAGAAATATTAATAAAATCGCTTAACCTTATACAAATATTCTTCCAGTCAGGTTTGATTGCTAACACACTTTCGTTTCTTTCTAGATCAAACTAACTGCTATGAATTTGGCAAATTAAATTATTAGATTTTTTCTTTGCACTTTGAAATAACTTTTCAAAATGTCTTTATTTCGTTTAAATTTATCAACTTTATTTTCTCTATTTATTAATACAAAATATTTAACAACTTTCAAAAAATTTAACTATTGTTGGAGGCGGCCGCCAAAACACATCGATGGGCTGAATCTCAATTTCCAGTCCATAGATGTGTTTGGTTACCGCCTCCAAATACTTCGAGAATATATTGAAAGGTGAGCGTTAAGCCTTGTGCTTAAGAAAAATATAATCATGTAGGATTGGTGGCTGTATAAATAGTAAGATATTGATTATTCGGTAAAATAAAATTCCCTTTATTCTTGAACTTAAAAGCTCGACAATTGTTTTTGATTCTACGTTAATTCAACCGATTGCAGAAAATCAAATATAACAACAAATTATTAACCACTGCGAAACGTATGTTTTATGTTTAATATTTGCTACGAAAAGTCTCGAAGTTGACTGGCTGGTCTTTAATAAATTCTTTGAATATAGCATCGAATAGGTCCAATGGTTTCGTTTGGAAATTTCCCTGCCCTAAACTATCCAAACTAAAATAGTGTGAAACCCGATAATTAGCGTGGTTCTTGAGAATTCTAAAGAGTTCAACAGGCTAAAACTAACATGGTGTGAAACCCAGTAATTAGTTCCGTTCTTGGTGCAACAAAATAGAAATTCCGAGTTGGTTTCGACTCCGGAAGAACATCGAGCCTATTTAGGTGGAGGTTTATCTGTTTTACGGGTTCGTTTTCGTTAAAGTTTTATTCATTTATTTCAAACTCCACATTGTTTGCGCTCAAAATGCACGCTGCTTTTTCGATGCGGGCGAGCAGTGCGTTCAGAATGCCTCGCATCCGTGGGCTGCGTCTTTAATGAAAGCACACCTGAAGAAAGCCAATCAAAGATATACTGGTGACGTCGATCGTGTTTCCGTGCCAGTAATTAATGGAAATAGCACAATTTATTGCTTTATGGGCTTTCCCCGTGATTTTCCAGCTTGATAAAACGTTATCACCGTCAGGGGTTGATGTTTTCATTGGCATCTCTTGGCAGAGACGACTTGTTGCATATGTTGTGTATGCATGTGTGGATGGATTTTTATTCAAATGAAAACATCAAAATATTGTTTTTTAAACTTATTTGTCTTATTATGTTTTCAATTTCCAAATTATTTTATTGGGTTCTTATTTGTGACTTTTTAACTTTACATTTTTAAATTCATAAGTTATTTAATAACAATGTTTTGTTTTTAATAATTCTCGGCTTCCGCCTTATTGCTGCTTGAAGGTCGTCAGTCCTATAGAAACGAGGGCAGTCAGTACTATAGAAACAGGTTTTGTAGTAACCAACGTACCTTTAAATAATTCGACCCTTTTCTATCATAATGTGTCCGAAAAGGACGCAGGGATCCTTTCGAGGATAACACAGCGAATTTTATATTATGGTTAATGTTCTTCTCCGGAGGTCAGAACACCTGGAATTGTTTGGATTTTACAGAAATATTAATAAAATCGCTTAACCTTATACATATGTTCTTCCAGTCAGGTTTGATTGCTAACACATTTTCGTTTCTTTCTAACAACTAACAACTTTCAAAAAATTTGACATTTGTTGGAAGCGGCCGCCAAAACACAACGATGGGCTGATTCTCAGTTTCCAGTCCATAGATGTGTTTGGTTGCCGCCTCCAAATACTTCGAGAATATATTGAAAGTTGAGCGTTAAGCCTTGTGCTTAACACAAATATAATTATGTAGGATTGGTGGCTGGATAAATAATCAGATATTGATTATTCGGTAAAATAAAATTCGTTTTATTGTTCTTAAAAACTAGACAATTGTTTGTGATTCTACCTAATTTCAACCGATTGCAAACAAATCAAATATAACAACAAATTATTAACTTCTGCGAAACGTTTGTTTTTATGTTAAATAGTTGCTACGAAGTCTCGAAGTTGGTCTTTAATAAATTCTTTGAATATAGCATCGCATGTTGTGCCTCGAAAAGGACGGGGGGGGGGGGGAGGATCTTTTCCAGAATGACCCAGCGAAACTTATATTATTGTGAATTTTCTTCTCCGGAGGTCAGAGCTCCCGGAATTGGTTGGGTTTTACAGAAATATTAATAAAATCGCTTAACCTTATAAAAATGTTCTTCCAGTCAGCTTTGATTGCTAACACACTTTCGTTTCTTTCTATATCAAACTAACTGCTATGAATTTGGCAAATTAAACTATCAGATTTTTTCTGTTCACTTTGAAATAACTTTTCAAAATGTCTTTATTTCGTTTAAATTTATCAACTTTATTTTCTCTATTTATTAATTCAAAATATTTAACAAGTCTCAAAAAATTTAACAACTCTTGGAGGCGGCCGCTAAAACACAACGATGGGCTGATTCTCAATTTCCAGCCCATAGATGTGTTTGGTTACCGCCTCCAAACACTTCGAGAATATATTGAAAGGTGAGCGTTAAGCCTTGTGCTTAACACAAATATAATCATGTAGGATTGGTGGCTGTATAAATACTATGATATTGATTATTCGGTAAAATAAAATTCCCTTTATTCTTGGACTTCAAAGCTGGACAATTGTTTTTGATTCTACGTTAATTCAACCGATTGCAGAAAATCAAATATAACAACAAATTATTAACCACTGCGAAACGTATGTTTTATGTTTAATCAGCTGTTTACTCGCCGAAATCACAATATGAACTGAGTTGATTCGATATTATTTTGTGTGCGGATGACATCATTAATACAAGGTGGCGTCCAAAGTAATCAGGACTTTTTGAATCTAGCGCCCCTAGTGGCGCCATCTATATGTCGACTGGTGCGTTAGAATCTGCTATCCTTTATCGACTTCCTGTGAGAATTTCATGACATTTCATCTATTGAAAGTGAAGTTATTGCGTTTTAAGTGCAGTATGTTTGTGTCATCGGTGCGAAAATGAGCTTCGACGACCAAAAATTGCTCAGAATTCAACATTCGAAGGACATCATTAAAGAGATCAAAAAGGACAAAAACTTCCTTTATAACATTGTGACTGGTGACGAAACGTGGTGTTTTCAATATGATCCCGAAACGAAACGCCAGAGTGCTGAATGGAAGGCGCCGGACGAGCCGAAACCCAAAAAGTCGCGCCTGGAGAAGTCAAAAGTGAAGACAATGCTGATTTGTTTTTATGATTCCAAGGGTATTGTCCACAAAGAATTTGTTCCACCCGGTCAAAACGTTAATGCGGTATTCTACCTAGGAGTTTTGAAGCGTTTGGTGCGCCGTATTCGACGTGTTCGGCCCGAATATCGCGAAGATGGAAGTTGGCGTTTGTTGCACGATAATGCGCCGTCTCATCGATCGACGCTTGTGACCGATTATCTCACCAAAAATCCATCAACCACTCCCCGTATTCACCGGATATGGCACCGTGCGACTTCTACCTTTTCGGAAAAATGCATTTGCCGATGAAAAGAAAGCGTCATGCAGACGTAGAGGCCATTCAAAAGGCTTGCACCGGCATACTGGCGGCCATACAGGCCAACGAGCTAAAACACTCGTTCGACATGCTTTTGGACCGTGCAAAAAGTTGTATTGAAGCAGAAGGAGACTATTTTGAATAAAATCAATTGATTTTGCCGAAAAAACCATTTGTTCTGTTTTTTTTTTTAAAGTCCTGATTACTTTGGACTCCACCTTGTATTATTATGCATGAATAATCATTAGCTTGTGTATATATGATGTATATATTGGTATATGTTGATAAATCTCACTCGAAATTCATGGTTTTAACCTGCTTGTGGCTATGTGTTAGTGATTGACTTTTTTAACGTTTTTTTACTAATTTCAGGTGTAACAGGTAAATAAAAAGTATGTAAGAACCTGCTCATGTACCTAAGGAAGGTTCTATAAAAATTTCAAGTCAATTGGTCAAGAATTTTCGGAGATTATCGATTTTGTACAAACGTACAGAAATGATTTTATTTATATAAATGGTTGCTACGAAAAGTCTCGAAGTTGACTCGCTGGTCTTTAATAAATTCTTTGAATATAGCATCGAATAGGTCCACTGGTTTCGTTTGGAAATTTCCCTGCCCTAAACTATCCGAACTGAAATAGTGTGAAACCCGATAATTAGCGTGGTTCTTGAGAATTCTAAAGATTTCAACAGGCTAAAACTAACATGGTATGAAATCCAGTAATTAGTTCCGCTCTTGGTGCAACAAAATAGAAATTCCGAGTTGGTTTCGGCTCCGGAAGAACATCGAGCTTATTTAGGTGGAGGTTTATCTGTTATACGGGTTCGTTTTCGTTAAAGTTTTATTCATTTGTTTCAAACTCCATATTGTTTACGCTCAAAATGCACCCTGCTTTTTCGATGAGGACGAGCAGTGCGTTCAGAACGCCCCGCAACTGCGGGCTGCGTGTTTGATGAAAACACACCTGAAGAAAGCCAATCAAATATATACTGATGACGTCGACCGTGTTTCCGTGCCAGTAATTAATGGAAATAGAAAAATTTATTGCTTTATGGGATTTCCTCGTGATCTTCCAGCTTGACATCACCGTCAGGGGTTGATGTTTTCATTGGCATCTCTTACACGGTAAAGCAGAGTCGACTTGTTGAATGTGTTGTGTATGCATGTGTGGATGGATTTTTATTCAAATAAAGAAACCAAAATATTGTTTTTTAAACTTATTTCTTATATTATGTTTTCAATTTCCAAGTTATTTTATTGGGTTCTTCTTTGCGACTTTAACTTTACATTTTTAAATTCATAAGTTATTTAAAACAAATTGTGACTTTTATGTTTTGTTTTTAATAATTCTCGACTTCCGCCTTATTGCTGCTTGAAGGTCGTCAGTCCTATAGAAACGGGGGCAATCAGTACTATAGAAACAGATTTGTAATAACTAACGTACCTTTAAAGAATTCGACCCTTTTCTATCATAATGTGTCCCGAAAAGGACGCAGGGAACCTTTCGAGGATAACACAGCGAATTTTATATTATGGTGGAATTGTTTGGATTTTACAGAAATATTAATAAAATCGCTTAACTTTATACAAATATTCTTCCAGTCAGGTTTGATTGCTAACACACTTTCGTTTCTTTCTAGATCAAACTAACTACTATGAATTTGGCAAATTAAACTATCAGATTTGTTTTTCACTTTGAAATAACTTTTCGAAATGTCTTTACTTCGTTTAAATTTATCAACTTTATTTTCTCTATTTATTAATACAAAATATTTAACAACTTTCAAAAAATTTAGCAATTGTTGGAGGCGGCCGCCAAAACATATCTATGGGCTGATTCTCAATTTCCAGCCAATAGATGTGTTTGGTTACCGCCTCCAAATACTTCGAGAATATATTGAAAGGTGAGCGTTAAGCCTTGTGCTTAACACAAATATAAACATATAGGATTGGTGGCTGGATAAATTCTAAGAAATTGATTATTCGGTAAAATAAAATTGGCTTTATTTATTTGTGTGAAAGTAACAGTACCTCTTGATATTATGTAAGTTGCAAACTGCTATATTCCACCCAATGCTACTGTGGAAAATTACCAACTACTTGTTGACGTGACTGTCCCGATATCAGACTCTATGGAAACTAATGATGATCTTATTCTTCTCGGTGATTTTGACCTTTCGGGTGTTCATTGGGAGAGACCTTTTAGCGATGTGTTTTTTGTTCCGTCGGAAGTGAATGCTTAGTCTGAATCACTTGGTTTTAGTATCAGACTCAGCAAAGCTCTAATATGCTTTCCACTGTGGATGAATACCATCCCCCGCTTAACTTGTTATGCAATCTGGAAGGAGAAATGAAGACTATTAACAACGTAGCTGCATGCTCCTTCAATTTTCGCAAAACAAACTTTGAGTTGCTGGTACACCTTTTGAATACGGTTGCTTTTAATAGCAGTTTGACTAATGCGAATGTTAAAGTGTGCATTTCAGAATTCTAGATTGAATCATAAAACTTTTTATTTATGTGAATTTAGTCTACAATTTAGTTTACAATTATTTCTGCGTTAACAATTAAATTAATCTTAAAAATATTTGTCCATCAATAATTAATTATTACAAAATTTATTTATCACAGATTATTTAAAATACACAATCACTATTTCTAATAATTTATCACAATTTTTACTTTTAGATGCAAAGTTACTGTTCTGCGCTAGGCTTTCATAAATATTTGAAACACACAATTTGACTTTTCGATTTGAATTGACTCCATGACTCATTTCCAATTCGTGGAAACGTCTAAATTATTTTTCTGTGTTTCGCGTAGTATTTTCTAGTTTTTTTTTTATTAAGAAAACTTAGAAAAAGTAGTGAATTTGTATATAGTGTCTTTTAATAAAAGATATCATAGAACATTTCTACTAAATTCTAGTGCAATATCAACGAATTGGATAATAACTTTTCTCCTGGCCCGGATGGAATTCCTGCTATCATTTTGAATAAATGTAGTAATATCCTGGCGAGCCCTCTCTCTGCTCTTTTTCAGAAATTATTAGATTAGATGATTAGATACTCAAAAATTCCTAGTCTGACGATCTACAAAGTAATTGAGATTCCTAAGGATACTTCCTATCTACAGACAGGTTTGGGTAATTTTGCCACTTGGTGCTGTAAATATAATCTTGCCTTGAATAATGATAAATGTGAGGTATTGACGTTCTCTAGGTAACGTAATAATTCGCTGTGCTTTTACGCTAATCCTGGAGGCAATCTCGACGTAGACGCGACGGTTCAGACGTTGTAAAGTTGATTTGTATTCAACTTTTACGTGACGGACGCGTTCAAATGTCATTTTAAAATTTTTGTGTGGGAATTACTTTGTGAAAATTCCATTTAAAAACGGTATTTTAGTTTTTTTTATTAATTTGCACTACTTAAAAAACTATTTTAATTTATAACACAAAGTTTATATCAAATAATAATAAAAATTACAAATTTCATCGACGGCGTCGAGTTTGCCTACACAAAAATATTTATACCGTCACTAACGTTTTTGACAATTCACGCGTTCATTGCGTCCGTCGCGTCCGTCGAGATTGCCTCCAGGGTAATGCTGAAGCGTTTGATTTTGATGTCAACAGAGTTAGTTTAAAGAAATATTTATACCATTCGAGTTGATGCTCGAACTAAGCAATGTAAGGAAAAAAAATAAAAACTTGACAATTGCTTGTGCTTCTACGTTAATACAACCGATTGCAAAAAAATCAAATATAACAACAAGTTATTAATTACTGCGAAACGTATGTTTTTATGTTTAAGCGTTGAATTTTGTTTAACGTGGTTTAAAAAATAAAACTAATATTTTATTTTTTATTTTTAGTCACGGAGACTACTCTTTTATTATTTATAACAGCATAACAAAACTTACTACTATACGGGAGTTATATTTCGTCTGTCTACTTTAAACTCAAAACTTCAGACTAAGTTTTGAGTTTAAAGTCGACAGACGAAAATGTTCTTAATTTTATTCTTAGAATATATGTTATTTGTTGAATAAGGGATGAAATTTTATGGAGGTATAGCTAAGAATGTTTATACTGTTTTATGGTTTTTTTCCCGAGTTTGAGTATTTATAATATTTTATGAAGGCCTGTGAATTTTATATGCCGCTGCTTTATTTGAATATTGTGTGCACATCTGTTAGACACATGCCTTCATGCTTTGATCCTTTGTACAGATCTATCATGTTTGGTGGCCTCGGTGTTGTTGTATCAACAAGGGGTTGATTAGGTACCAAAACTGTTGCTACGAAAAGTCTCGAAGTTGACTCGCTGGTCTTTAATAAATTCTTTGAATATACCATCGAATATGTCCAATGGTCTCGTTTCTAAATTTCCCTACCCTAAACTATCCAAATTAAAATAGTGCAAATCCCGATAACTGGATAAATGGTGTGAAACCCAATAATTAGTTCGGCCCTTGGTGCAACAAAATAGAGATTCCGAGTTGGTTTCGGATCCGGAAGAACACCGAACCTATTTAGGTGTAGGCTTACCAGTGTCGTAACTACGAGTTTTGCGCCTTGAGCCAAAATTTAATTTGCGACCTTCTTTGGAGCTTTGGTTTGGACATCATTTTCATCGGAAACCAAAAAAAGGTTTAGTCACCATTGCACAAAAAACGAATAATCTGTAAATGTTAATACAATATAATATCACATATAATCATTTCTATATAAATTGATGAGATCTTTGCAGCGCTGCAAAGCGCGCCTCGTTTTTAATAGTATTTGTAAAAAAGACTGTAAATACATGAAATTTTATATCACACAGAGTCATTTTAACAAACACTATTAATAAGGTGACGCTTGCAGACGTGCCCAAATTGGAAACTCTCATTATTGTATGCTTTTTGATAATATCAAACGTCTCATCAACTTATATAGAAATGATTACATGCGATAATGTATAATATTTATTAATAAAAAAATGAAAATTCATTCAACTCAGTTCATAAAACTAAGACTAAGAAAACAAAATTAAAATTAACAAAAAATTAAAATGTTCTTAAAAAACAGCACAAAAGATTTAATTCATCCGTTAACTTTTTTTCTAAATATTTGTCAATACGCTTGCTTGGTGAGCTCCAACTATTATAAATTAAACAACATTTAGGGCCGGTTTCTTCACTCTTGGTTAACTTTAACCCATGATTATTCCAGTGGTTAACCATCGATTGCGTTTTTTCACCAAAATTTTAATCAGAGAATCCATGGTTTGGTTAGTTAACCAGTCGAATTTGCTTGGTTAACGCCATTTAACCAATGATTTACTGGAATTTCGTTTGTTCATGCTTGGTTTTCAGACTGCGTTTCACTTTTGACATACATATAACAACATTCAGTGAAAATATTGAACGATAAAAAATTATTAATAATAATAAAATAGCACCAAATGGAGTGATTTTTTTTCTTTTTTTTTTAATTTATTTTTCTTGTATTTATACAAATATCTGTATTGTTTTATTTACAAATTCAGTTCTTTCGGGAATTGCATTTGGGTTTCTTGAAGTAGTCGCGATAGTGATGAAGATTACAATCAATTATTTAAAAATTCAAAAATTTATATTAACCATAGATTAAAATTTGAGATATGCATTGGAAAACATTGGAACACAATTGGAAAAATTGAAAAATCTATGGTTTGGTTACCAAAGTGAAAAAAATGTGAACAAACGCATTGCGGTAACCACAGATTCATAGCCATGGGTTAAGCAAAATCTGTGGTAACCTAACCACAGATTTAACCAAGAGTGAACAAACCAGCCCTATATGTCACAATCAATTTCATAAATTTGTGACAAAAATAATTGTTAATATCTGTTCGTTGTAGTATTGATATTGACTGATGTAACTAGATGAGATAAAATAAAACGTCTGTTTTCTATTGAATCCAAAGGTAGTATATTTTCTTGAATTGATTTTTCAATTATGTTAACTTTCTGAGGTTACTTGATGTAATATTTATTTTATATATAACTAGCTGTACCCGGCCACGCGTTGCTGTGTCTGGTTAAATGGAAAAGAAAAGACAAAGCGCACGTTTCTCGTGTATTTAATTTCACAATTCTTGTGGTTGTACAAAATTTTTTGTTGTTCTATTTTCTGTGCAGATATAGAGATTTTCTGGTTTGCCGACTCTAGAACACGTAACATATAATTGTCCGTGTGAGAAGCAATCCGTGTCTAGATCTAAACCGCACAATTTTAAAGTTTGGCTTTGAGCCTTGTTGATGGTGATTGCAAACGCCAAGCGAATCGGGAATTGCAATCTCTTAAATTGAAATGGCATATCCGTTGGAATCATAGGAATGCGAGGAATGAGGATATCTTCACCTTTAAAAGGTCCTGTCAAGATTGTTGCTTCTACGATGTTGCTCTCTAATTTTTTTACTGCAAGCCGCGTGCTGTTGCCGTTGCCGATGGCTGGTTGATATTTCGCAACATGATAATTGGCAAACCGACTTTCAATTGCAGTCCGTGCAGTGGCATCTCTGGCAGATCGAGTGAATTCAAAAATGTTGGATAATTAACCGCTTCATCTGCTTCCACAACAATGTCGATGAACTTGTATGTGACCACCTCGCTTTGAATGTTCGATTGAATAATATTGTTAAGTTCGTAGACGTCTTTGTTCTTGGCCGCAAGAATAGTTCGTTCACTTAGCCAATCGTGATTCTTGTAATTAGTTTGAATATTGGGAAATACTTTTCCAACCAATTCTTCTTTTGACGTCGCTAAATTGCAGAAGTTGTGAGGCACTGAAATTCGTCCTGACGTCAGATCAACCGGCACCTTTCCGTTCCTAATTTCCAGCAATTGATGTGAGAATATCTCTGCTGACCGATAGTTTTGCAGCTCGCATATTTGTAGTTAATTTTAACGTCTTTACGCACGCCACAAATTAGAGTATTTAAGGCAGGCATTTATTTCGTCCGCTGGTGTCGATCGAGAAATTACAGGTAATGTTTGCCTGAAATCTCCTGCAAGCAATATTAATGCGTTCTCAAATGGTGTGATATTTGCACGTAAGTCTTGCAATGATCGATCAAGGGCCTCGAGCGACTTTTTGTGCGCCATTGTGCATTCATCCCAAACAATAAGTTTGCATTTCTGCAATACTTTTCCCATGCCGGATGCTTTGGAAATGTTGCATGTGGGACTTTCAATGAATTGAATGTTCAATGGCAATTTCAAAGCGGAATGAGCCGTTCTTCCATCTGGTAGCAATGTTGCAGCTATTCTCAATGTCGTAAGAGCTTAGGCTATGTCATTTTGGGATCGAATTGTGGCCAGAATTAATCTAATTAGGAACGTTTTATGAGTTCTTCTTGGCGCATCTAAAAAGAATATTTCTCCAACTCCGTTATTGACAGTTTGCATTATTCGATCGTAAATGCCCTTTTGCTCAAACGTTAGCTTAGGAATATTTGATTGCACATAGGACAAAAGATCACCCGTGTTGTAGTTTTCACGACCCAATTCTATATCAAACAAAGCAGCAGCAGATCGATTCGGTGATGGCATTCTCAATTGATTGAGAACTTTGTTTGCGATTTCTAAGCACAAATCTTTAATCATTATCAACACTTCGTTGTAGATTTCTGCTGTGACATCCATGTTCATATTTGAATTTTCCTTGCATATTCGACGGAAAATACCTTCAGCCATGTGGGTTTTAAATTTCTCCTATAACTCTGTTGCAGATGAAGGAAAGCAGGCGGTCAATATAATTGCAAATAATGCACAAATTTGATGTGGATGTGACGCGTTGCACGCCTCATTAATGCATACATCCCAGTGTCGGTCGTTCTGCAATAAATTCAGAGGTTGACATGCGCTCCGGAAAGTGACATGTGTAACACCGTTCACAATTCTCAATTGGTGGAAAGACGTTGGACCGGCCACATTTATCAACAGCGTGCGAAGAAAGAAGCATTCATCTCGATTGTGATGCACGGTGTAGAGTTTGCCTATCGTAGTTTCATTGAATATGCTAGGGGTTGCTAATTTACCGCCATCTTCTGCTGATCTTCTTCTGTACAAAGGATATCCATCGTTTCCTGTAACTGTGTTGGATACTATCATGCATGGTGAATTTAGATTCAGTGTACCGCAAGGTCCATGTATCTTATTTTTCGTCACAGCTTCATGCAAATCCGTATCGCCATCGGCATCGGGTACTTCAGCGCATATTTTATCGTCAATTTCGTTTGAAGTGATTTTCTTATAGAGCCAGATTAGTATATGTACGTTTGGGAAGCCTCTCTTTTGCGATACTGAGTATATCCAGCAGCGCACAGACCCAAACACTTAATGTTTTATCATGAAATCCATCAGCGATTTCAGCTTCTGTCTGAAAACAGGTGCTGAAAACAGGTGCTGTGATGTCATACCTATCTACGGGCGATTGCCCAGGAAGTAAGAGCTTTTGTATTGTAAATCGTCCCAAGTTGGAAATTTCATCTAAGATTTTGTTAAATTCAGCATTTTCAATTTTAAATGCCTTTTTTGGTTTTACGGTTTCAAAAAAATGAGACTGCGTATTAAATATCTTTCGGCTTTGGGTTTTCAAAATTTTGCGCCAATTAGTAGAGAGTAGATTATAATTTTATAATTTCATTTTGTATGCCTTAAACAAACTTGAATTTTGAAATAAAAAACGCAAACATCTTTTCAATTCAAATGATACCCAATACATGAGCATACAGCCCATTTAGAGTATTGCGCCTCCAAATTCATATTTTCAATACCTGTAACAGAAATTCAAGCAAGCGGTGGCATAAACTCTTTCTTTACGATATCTTTTTAGCTCGTATTATCAATTTCAGAGGGGAAAAAATTTATGGAATTTCCTTTGTTTGTTTCTTAAGTTTGACATATTTTGTATTAAAATAGGCGAATTTTCATTACTGCTGTACAAAAAATATGTTTTTATAGGCTTTATTTAATTATAATTAATGAAACAGAAATGATGGTAATTCATAATTTAGTAAAAAATTTGTTTTTTGAATCAACTTTCAATCTAGATCGTAGCCCAGTACCCCTCGTTTTTTTTTTTTAATTATAACGAAAACTACCAGTGACAGTATTTTTTTTTGTTAAAATGGGGGCAATTCTTAAAATTCGTCGAAGATTTTGAAAATTCAGCCTTGTCAATTATAAATACCTTTTTTTTTGGCTTTTAGCTTTCCAGAAAATGAGAAATGAAATGGCTTTCGGCTATGGGCTTACAAAATTTTACGCCATTTAGTAGAGATATAATTTACTCGTTACATTTCAATAAACAGGATCTAAAGCGAATAATTTAATTTTGTACGCTTTTTTGGAATAGACAACGCAAACATTTTTCGCAATTCTGATGTTCCGGAATACATAAGCATTAAGCCCATTTAAATTGTTGCCCCTCCGAATTAATATTTTTAACGCCGCCACTACGCGCATCTTTATTTTTATAATATATATATCTGATGTATGCATGTGTGAGTAAGAGTAATCACGTTTTCTCGTTGCAAGCCAACGACTTATTAGATGCTTGTGGCTATGTGTTAGTGATTCATTTTTTTAAATCAATTATTATGGGACTCAGGTGCAACATAGGTAAATAAAAAGTACATATAAACATGGTCATAATCACATAGGACATTCTGTAAAAATTTCAAGTCAATTGATTCAGAAGTTTCGCAGATTACCGGTTAGGAACAAACGAACATTTACGATTTTATTTATATAGATAAAATTGAGTGCTTTAATTTTCTATGACTACTTGATATAATGTTTATATTTTGTATACACTAAGGGCCGGTTTGTTCACTCTTGATCAAATCTGTGATTAGGTAACCACAGATTTTGCTTAATCCATGATTATGAATCTGTGGTTAACGAAATGCGTTTGTTCTTTTTTTCACCTTGGTAACCAAACCGTAGATTTTTCCATTTTTCCAGTAGTTTTCCAATGTTTTCCAATGCAACTGTCAAATTGTAATCCATGGTTAATTTAAATTTTTATTATTTATTAATTATTTTGAGTAAATTTAATATAAATTTGAATTTGTGTAATAAAATTGTTTACATATTTTATAAAATGTTCATGATATGGTTTTTGCATGAAAATGAAATGAAAGGAAACAAGGAGACAAAATAATCTTTTTTAATTGAGCGCATTATTCATTAAATTCATTCTCTAAACACATTCATGGGCAGAAAATCTGGATAATATGTGAAACGTATGCAAAAGGGATTTTGAACTCAAAAATCCGTGTTGAATGATTAGAATTGGCTGCATGTTGAATATCGCGAAATTGTTTCTGATTTATTTATTTTGGTTATATTCTTATTGATTAGACAATATGAATCCAATTTTATGAATTTAATAGTACTTATTTAAAACAATAAAAAAAAAATTAAATTAACTTAAAGAATTTTCAATCATATCATCGGTATTTTAACAATAATTTGTCGAAAATTCAATATCAAGTCGAATTTTCGAGGCTTCGTATAGAAAGAACATAATTAATAATAATAATTGCACTCCATTTCTTGTTATTTTATTATTATTAATTTTGTATCACTCAATATTTTCACTGAATGTTGTTATACGAATGTCGAAATGCAATGTCAAAATACAATGTCAAAAGTAAAACGCAGTATGAAAACCAAGCATGAACAAACGAAATTCCAGTAAATCATGGCTTAAATGGCGTTAATCATGGAAAATCGGCTGATTAACGAAATCATGGATTAACTAACCAAATCATGGATTCTCTGATTAAAATTTTGGTGAACAAACGCAATCTATGATTAACCACTGGAATAATCATGGATTAAAGTTGACCAAGAGTGAACAAACCGGCCCTAAGTGTATTTATTGGTAACAATTGGTAATAATATCATTCAATTAAGATATTTGAGAATTTGCTAGTATTTATTTTATTTTACACTTAATTTATTTTCAAATTGAACGAAAATTTGATTTTTGTTGTTAAATAAAATTTTTTCGAGACCCAGATCGTTTTTTTTAAAACTGACCCAGACTCATGAAAAAAACGCAACTTATATCAAATGAAATAGCCATTTAAAAATAAAACTTTTAACCTCAACAAAAATTTGATTATCACAAAAAATATAAACAAAAAGAAAGTGAGGTAAGAATATTTTGGTTTTCGCGTTTGATTTTGGTTTTTAAGAAACTTGTTCCAGTGGATCCGTCGTTTTCGCGTCAATGTAGGTAGTCGAATAGAAAACATATGCATTTGAATTGACGTTGCAATACGTTGGTTTTCGTGATGGGTTTCACTGTATTCTGCTTCATACTTAAAGAATTTTGGACTCAAATTATCGGCATGTAATCGATTTTTTGGTCCCCTATTGCAGAAATGGGACAAACAATAGCCCACTTTGTTTCTTCTTTTTCAAATTTGCTCTGATTCTCTGGTAGCCTGCAACCTAAAGGCCGAAATACATTGAATGCAGCGATGCAGCAAAAAACGCGTGCAGTATTTTATGATTTTCAATTAAAATAATTAATCGCTCTTCCATTCTGTCATTTGACGGCATTTCACGTTTCAGAAAATTAACAACAAAGTTAAAGTTGGTCATTCTGATCATTCATGTTTATGTTGGTTGATCTGATGCAGTAGCAGCGAAATTTAAAATTTTTCAAACTTTTTTGCTGGAAATAAATAACTGCAGCAAAACGTGCTGCAATGAGCCATAAGAAAACAAGCGTTCAAATTATGCAGCACTGCATTTAATGTATTTCGGCCTTAATAGCATATGTACTATACTTTGAATTAATATTTCTTCTAGTTTCAAGTTTTCGAATGTGCTCATGGCTTTATTCATAGTTTTTTTTTGCTGTAACTCTAGCAACCAAACTCAAAACATATAGTTTGTACTATGTTCGATTTTTGATTTTAAAGAAACTAGTTCATATATTAGAAATTATTTAAACAAACAAATAAGTTATTTTAATTAAGATACATATTACAATATATTAGAAGTTTATTATATGGTATGTATTAAATTTGCTGCATGGACAAATGGTTTGGTGAAAAGCGATTATGGCTGTTTGGTAATCACTTACCGCTTTTACCTAGAAGGTAATTTTAAATATCTTTAAATAGATATAAATAATACCTTATATCGGATATAATGAAATTCAAATCGATAAAATTAGAATCGATAAAGTGCAATTCGTATGGCATATGAAAGTTGAAATAGCGATACGTTAAAATTTATACTAGAAATGCGTAATTCGTGCAGATTAAGCAATATATAGAAAATAAACTGCGAAAATTAATATTTCCCTTGTTTATACAAAGTACAATAGTATTTAATGGGTTTTCTTTAGCATATAAATTAAGTTTTATATTGAAAAATTATAAATAATCTATTTTTAGGCGATTTTGAAATGGCGTAGATGAAAATATATTAGACGATATTACTTATACAGAGGCGGCGGAAGGCGTGGGCCAAGTGGGCCACGGCACACGGCCTCGCGATCCGAGGGCCTCCTCGAAGGTTTATGGATCGCAGCTTTCTTTAACTCATGAAAAATATTTAACTAGACCAATCAAAAGGTTTGACCGCGAGTAAAAATTTTACTCATCATAAAATGATAAATCCCACCGGCTAGCAGGCATCCAGCAATACTACCACATTCGTTTTTTAAAAATCTGCCCGGGTCAAAAAATTTTATCTGTTAAAATAAATACAAATTTTTAATATTTTGGGATATAACCTAAATTCTTTTTAAACGTTTTCCAAAATTTTTACTATTATTATTACTAATATTCGTAGAAAAAGAAGCATTATTATTTATAAATATTAACAACGACAACTAAATATTACAAATGTCATTTTAAGATCGAGCGTCGGTTTTTTTCAACAAAAAATAATAATTTAAACAAAAAACCCGTATATTTACGGAAAATCGAATCGCAATCTCTTGCTTATTCAACTATATGTACATTCATTTATTCATTTAAATAAATTCAACTTAGAATGTTTTTTATAATATTGCCAATACTTAAAGAAATTACGAGTCCAAGTTTTAGACTAGTTTTGTTCTTATTGATATTTATAGTTAAAATTTTTCTAAGTTCCAAAATTAATTTTATTTTGTCCTTCTGTAATGAAATTATTTCTTATAAGGGTAAATCAGAAACAGTATAAAATTTCTATTCAAGTTTGTCATAGTTGGAATCTTCTGTTGGTAGATGCAGCTAATTCTTCTGCTGCAGCAAAAACATTTTTTGGTTTTATTCAGAAAATTTATTTGCTATTTTCAAGATCCAGCAAACGCTGGGAATTAATCAAACGCAAATTAAAGCTTACTATAAAGCCTTTATCAGACACAAGGTGGGAAAGTAGAATCGAGGCAGTGAAGGCTGTATTATTACAATTTGATGATGTTCTTGAATGTATTGAAAGCTTAAAAAATTACACAGAAGAATCAGGCACATTCAGTGATTGTGATTCCGTTCTGAATGAAATGCTCAGCTTAGAATTTGTTATATCATTACATTTATGGTATGAGATATTATCGCTTGTTAATCCCATAAGCAAATTATGGCAATCTGTACAAGTCCATTTAAGCATCGCTCTTGAACATTTGCGTACATTTTGCAACTGGATCAAAGAATATCGACAAACTCGATTCAAACAATGCTTGTTTGACGCTCGTCAATTTATTGAGAAAAGCAGTTATGATCTGCCAAAAGACTTTAAAAATAAAAGGGTAGCCAAAAAGAAAAGGATGTTCGATTACGAAAGCAGCGATGAACCTATACAGTCTCCCGAAGGCCGGTACGAAACAGATTTTTTAACACCATGATTGATTTCATTGTGAGCAAGATTTATATCTTTAAATCAACATTTTGATAATTTTGGCTTTCTCTATGAATTAAATAAGTTAAAAAATATCCCAAAAGAGCATATATTAAAAAAATGCCAAGACTTACACACAGTCCTGCAAGAGGGTGAGAGCAGAAATTTCCAACCTTACGAATTACATGAAGAATTACAAACAATGATCCCAAATTTACCCGACTTTATTAAAGATGTGAAACAGCTGCTCCAATACATAACAGAAAATAACTTAAAAGAAATTTACCCAAATATTATATATATATTATATATATATATTTATATTGTTATTCGAATTTTGTTAACAATACCAGTAAGTACAGTCTCCGCTGAAAGGAGCTTTTCAAAATTAAAACTAATAAAAAATTATTTAAGAAGTACAATGTGTCAGCAAAGACTTTCAGCTTTGGCAGTTTTATCTATGCTGATACGGCATCTAAGCTGGATTACGATACAGTTATTAAAGAGTTCAGTAAGACTAAAAGCAGAAAATTTCAGTTTCTTTAATTCTGTACGGCTAGTTACTATTTAATTTATGAATAAAAATTTGACAGTTTCAAAAAATTGTTTTTTCTATATAAAATCCATCCTCTTGTGCCACCAAGGGGCCTCGCAAAATTTTTCTTGCCCACATAAAATTTAGGTCTTGCGCCGCCACTGTACTTATATTCTATTATTATAATGTAGATAGCTAGATTATATATCGAAGACAGATTTTTATGTAGATACTACCAGAGGGTATATTTGTAACACATTTTTATGAAAATATGGTTAATTTTGATCGGGAATTCTGGGCTGAAAACCAAGACAATTTATTTTCAGAGGTTTCTTTTGAACGAAAATTCGCACAATTAAATTAGTTCTGCAAAGACCGAAACAAAGGGTAGTCTTAACTTTCCTAATTTTTGACTAGTGACTAAACTTATATGTATATGGTCTAGCGTCATCATGATAAAACCTAACAGTTTTGTGATTTACCAGTTCTTGACGGACCTTAGTATGTAGGATTTACTAGCCCATTATACCTTCTCCTCAAATTGGTAGATAAGCTAGGTCTCTTCCCCGAATTGGTTAATCCTTCTAATGAAATTAGGTCAGTTAGATCCAAATTAGCTAACCCCTCCTGGGTGCTCGTATCCATTGAAGCAATTCTCGCTATAGAAAAGGTCGGGCATTCACACAAAAAGTGTTAACCATGTACCATGTAACTACGAATTAGAGCAATTTTGAAGAAGAGTTTAGGCTGGTTTTTTTTGGAGTTAATTCATTGAACTTATTGACTTCGTTAACTAGTTCACGATTCTTATTTTTAGCATACGGCACCAAAAATCAACTTGATGCCATTTTATATTTCTATATGTTTATTTCTAATTTACTAAATTTCACAAATCACCAATAATATTATGCAGATCACACGAAAACAACAAAATGGATAGATTTGAGAAATTAAGTAGGCTTGGAGAAGGTTCTTATGGGGTAGTTTATAAATGCCGAGATAAAGATACGGGTACGTTAGTTGCTGTTAAACGATTTGTGGAGTCAGAGGATGACCCAGCTATTAGAAAGATTGCTCTTCGAGAAATTCGTGTATTAAAGGTATATGAACTAAATTATTAATTATTTGTAGATTTATTAAAATTAAACAATCAAAATATTTTTATAGAATTTGAAGCACCCGAATTTAGTGTCATTGTTAGAAGTATTCAGAAAGAAACGAAGATTGCATTTGGTTTTTGAATATTGCGAACACACCGTACTGCATGAGCTGGAAAGGTACCCACATGGTTGTTCAGAAAATCTTACAAAACAAATAATTTATCAGACAATTGAAGGAGTTTCCTATTGCCACGAACAAGGATGTGTTCATAGAGATATTAAACCAGAAAATATCTTATTAACCGCCCAAGGACAAGTAAAATTATGTGATTTTGGATTTGCCAGAATGCTAAGTAAGTATAAGATACAATATTACGACTGTATTATACTGTGTAAACCAAAAAAATGTTGCGCACTTGTACTAATTTTAAATCTGAATAGTTATCAAGCCATTTTAAACTGGTAATATGACGGGATAATGTTGGGAGTAAAAGTAGAAGGTGGGATAAGTTCCTAGCTGAAATTCAACCAGCAAACTTTGAAATCTTTCTTCCGACGCTTTTCACAATTTTGTTTTTGACCTTACGCCATAGGCTAAAATATTTGTGGCTTGGTAGGTAGATAAATTCGTAGAATGTAACAGCGGAAGTGAATAAAACCAATAGGGATTTACCGATGTGTCTGTGATAGAATAATAAATAATACAATTTTTGTTATTATTATATATTTCTGAACATAATACAAATAGAGCCTGAGTTTATACTAAAATAATAAATAAAAACAAACTTCTAAGATTATAAATTATTAATAATAGAAATTAGATTCACAGTGAATGAATATTTTAGGGTTGCCACAATACTCCCCGTCTAGTGCTAGCGATATCTTTCCGGAATGTTGGTACGCCTTCCCGACCTTGTTCTTGTTTCTTCTGTAATAGGCGTAGATTTAATGACAGCGGATGGTTCTTCGTTCTCTCGCTTCTGTAACAGTAGTGGTGGTTGAAGTCAATCTATTGATAAAACCCTTTGCTTGTTACTTACTAGAAGGTACAATTTTTTGGAGTTCTAGAAAATATTGGATAAAGGTTGTTTCAATGGTCGCTTGATTGCATCATTGCGAGCGAAAACATGCGTACAATTCATGAAATTCTTGTCACTGAAAACTGAAAACTTGACCGGCAAGGTCAAGCAGTTGTGCCGATTGCAAACTCTGCATGATGTCACGAAATTGGAGAATATATTGTATTATTATTTGTTCCCTTTGTTTATAGTGAAAATAAAATCTCCAGGTAATTTTAGGGATGTCCCGTACACTAACTCTGCCGATGCTGTTTTAGTATCTTCATGCAGTGATGATGGGAGACCAAGTAATACCAGCGGAAGTTTCTCAGTCCATTCCTGTGAGTTATGACATTTGATTGCCATTTTCAATATCCTATGCAAGCGTTCTATCATCCCGTTAACGTGCGGTTGATAAGGTGATGATCGATTTCTTTTTATGCCAAGCCTTGCCAACTCTTTAAAGAGAAATGATTTGAATTGGCGACCTTGATCGGTAATGATCTTTTGGGGCTTTAAATCTAAAAATCCAGCCTGTTAGAAAAGCTTCGGTTATTGTTTTAGCGGTGATGTCGGGTATAGGAATAACTTCTAGCCATCTTGTGAAACAGTCTATAGAAGTTAGAGCATGTGTGAAACCCTTTGAGCAAGCTAGAGGTCCTATGATATCCAAGTGAACGTGTTGGAATCTTCTTTCAGGAACTGGGAAATCAGCAACTAATGTCTTCATGTGGCTTTGAATCTTACTTTTTTGACAATTTAAACATGGTTGTGTCCAAATACGAATGTTTTTTCTGATGCTGGGCCAGGTGTATCTATCAATGATCAGATTTGTCGTTCTTTTAACCCCGGGATGTAATAAGTTATGTACCATATTAAAAATTTTGCAACGCTGAACAACTGCTGTTTTGAATTTGAAAGTCTTTTGCTTCTTCAGTTGCAATCACGTTGTAGAGGGTGTCTCCATAATAGCGCCAGATTTAAATGTCGTGCTATTTTCGTTTCATTAAGTTTACAGTACTAAAATCTTCACATCTGTCATCTACCATTGTTGCTATTAATAGTCATGGAACTTTGCAGGAAGGAACGACATTATTATTGACAGTTTGTCAAGTTTCGAGCGCCTACTGTTGTCAAAAAGACAATTTCACAAAATTCAAATTGTGCGTTTCTTTCGGAGCATTCTTTATTTAATTAATTATTAAATTTCCTATCGAATGAGGTATAATTCATACCTGTAGGACCCAGAATACCTGACATATACGTATACCTTCATACAAGAGAATTCTTGTGTTTCCTGTCCTAAAAGGAATATTTTTGAAAACGGTGAATGGCATTTAATTCGTTATTAAATTGATCGTCGAATGAGGTATGGGTCGTCTTTATAAGATGCAGAATACCCGAGATATACACAAACTTCAGTTACGCAAATCAAATCTTGCACTTTTATTTGGGACACCCTATAAAATTAAGGAGACCTTATAGTTTTTAGTCATTTTGTTGCTCTTTCGTCAGTTCAGCATAATCGCTGGAAGATGGTGAAAAAATTGTTAATTCTTGATAGCGCGTCTGCTACAATATAAATTTCATCTGAAACGTGCCGAATGTCGGTTGTGAACTGCGCTATAAATTCAGATGTCTTGTTTGTCGAGGTGATCACTTCTCAGGCTTCTTAAAAAAGGCGAAAATTACTGGTTTATGGTCTGTGTATCACGCAAATTGCTCTCCTTTCACTAAATGGCGGAAATGTTTAATTGCTTCATACGCGCTTAAAAGCTCCCTGTCATAAGTGCTGTATTTGACTCGTGTTGATGATAATTTTGTTGAGAAGAATTCGAGGGGTCGCAAACCCTCAGAAGTTTGCTGGTGAACGACCTCACCTATAGCTATGTCTGATGCGTCTATCATTAAAGTTATTGGTTAATTTATTGCTGAATGTGCTGGCTGCGTTCGCTAGTGGTTTCTTGAATTGATCAAAAGCGACAATCAGATCTGAAGACCACTGAATATGAGTTTTTCTTCTTTTTCTTATTAACAGAATAGCAAGCGTGGAGAAGAGTTTGTATCTAGGCTGCTTTTGGTATGAAATGCCTGTACAAATTAACCATACCTAAAAATCTCACAAACTGGAAAGCTTTGATTGCTTCTACTTTGTAGGGGGCTGGACTAACTGCTATTTGATGAGCGACAAATTCCTAGATCGAACATGTGCTGGAATTCCTGTTTTACAAATTCAGTTGTTCCGCAATACACGTTGTGGTCTTGAATGTAGGGGCGGTCCCTTTGTTTGAATAAAGTGCTCGACGCTGTGTTTGATTTGTGATATCATGTTAGTTCTAGTAATGTCTTCACATTCCTTCAGCAAATAACTTGCCAAACTGGCTGGATAATAGTACTTACTTTCAAAGAGCTATCAGGTTCATCTGCAAGCGTACCAACAGCTTTCAAAGTGGTGGCATTATCGATTAATCGATTGTTGTTGGTATCGACTTAAATGTTGAAATGAGTCAAGAAGTCCGAACCGATGATGGACTCATTCACCTGAGCTATAATAAAGAGCAGCAACAGTTCCCCATACGTTAGAATTTTAGTCCCATTTGCCGCAAAAAGAAAATGCTCCGCAGATTGCCTACGCTACGTCTTTCTTCTGGTGTAGGAGGTATAACCGAAATTGATACCATCAAACAAAATCTCTATTCTGATCTTAAAAAGTTTTGGAAATTTTTTAATTTTAAGAAGTATCCCTCCTCTCTATTCCTTAGTGAAGTTCAAAGTAGTGATCCACAGATTCTATACAATATATTTGTGAATTTTTTCCAGGAGTCCTTCGCCTATAATAATACGTCAGTTTACTACTAGTATTTTGATATCTTAAACTTCAATCCCTGTGTTATGGTTTATCCGCTTGAAATTAACGAATCCTCCATTATGAACTTTATCGCAAATTTAGAATTGAATTTCAGTCCCGGATCTGATGGTATTCCCAATAGTATCTTAGAAAATACTGATATGCTTTTAGTGTGGTCATTGTTTTTCTCTTTTAAAATGTTATTATCTTCCTCGGTTTTCCTTGATCTCTGAAAGTTCTCTTATCTTACGCTCGTTTACAAAAATGGAAATAAAACGGCATATCTAATTGCCGACCAATAGCCAAACTATCTTCTATTCCGAATTTATTTGAAGCCATCTTGTTTGAATATCTATACTTTCATTGGAAAAGTCTCATATCATGTAACTAACATGGTTTGGTTAAAAATAAACTTATTTTAAATGTTGACAAATGCAATGCCTTAACACTCACTCATAACGGGCAATATTTGATATCACACAATTATATTATAATGGTGAAATCGTTAAAAAAAAATTTCACTTATTAAGGATTTAGGACTAGTTTTTGATTCACGTGTGGATTTTAGACGCCATATTGGATCTACAACTAACGGGAAATTCACTTCTGGGATTTGTCAGAAGATGGTTAAACGATCCCAATCTATCGAAATTGCTCTATATATCGCCCTGTCCTTGTATATACCAGCGTTATTTGGTCTTCATACTACGAGATTCACAACCATAGGATTGAATTGGTCCAACGTAGATTTCTACGTTTTGCCTTACACCGGCAAGAAAATGATAATCTGCCATCATATAATGCTCGCTTAACATTACTTGGTCTTCAGACTCTGGAAGTTCGTCGGTTATCTTCCGACGTAGTTTTTCTACAACAATATCGGAAAATATTGACGCTCTATGTGTTCTTCAGTCCATTTCATTTCGGACCAAAATCCAATGTCCTAGCCATCAGTTATCATCACACGAATTACGATATGCAAGAGACTCTGGCGCACATGGGTAGAGAGCTTAATTCGATTTTCATGTGTGAAAAAGGGAATTAAAGGAAAGTTTCAAGTAACCTTTATAATTTTTGAAATCTTTGTTGTATTATTTATTCAGTAATATATACAGTATTTCGAGTATGTACTAATCTCAGTATTTTACTAACCAATTATCTTAATGCGTACTAAATTGTATGACATATTAATACATTAATACACTAATTTTCCCTCTTACACCCACCTGAACCCACTTCAACCAGATTTCCTTTTCCCCATCCCAGGCGATAATGATGCAAAATTACCTTATTGTTTTGCTCGGGTATGCTTCTGATAGTGGTATTTATACCGCTAGGTGATGTTAAGAAAAGCTAAAAATAAGAGTACATCTACATCACTTTGTCTATCAATCGTTCAGTTTCTCGTTCTGAACCATTTTCTGTTTCATTACAAAGCAATGTTCTATCTTTTGGTGGGCGTATTACACCGTAGACTAATACGGCAATTACCTAGGCCATTAAATTTTAGGGGGCATCAAATCTGCAAAGTAATTTTTACTACCCAGTGGATTTTTAGGAAAAAATAAACTTTAGTGCAATGCAAATTGTGACACATTTATAGATAGTTATATCGTTTTTTAGTTTTGTACCATTTTCCAATTAGAAAAGCATCAGCTCCTATTATGAACCGATACCAAACGCCAAACCTATAGACAGCTTTAGCAAATAGTATAGAATTCAGCTCTGTTCATTTTTATAAAAAAAAAATATATACAGTGGTGTTCAATGAAATCCGGACACTTTGAATTCCTGGAAAAAATGCATGGTGCAGGTCGAAATTTAATCCCCTCCCATTTTTTTTTTTCAGTATTTAGTTACTTGATTTATGTAGTAAGTGTACATTTCAAAAAATAGTTTAGTAACAATCGATAAGTCAAGTTATAAGCATAAACATTAAATAAATGAAAAAAATGTCGAAATTAAGTGATGCTGAAAAAAGTGTTATTATCGCATTATGGCATGAAGGATTGTCAGTACGGGAAATTAGTGATAGAGTATCACAGGGGAAGTCCTCTGTTGCTTATTTAATAAAAAAATTTAAAAATACCGGCACCACAGAACGCTCCAAAGGATCTGGAAGGAAACGCAAGACAACCATAGTAGAAGACCAATTTCTGGTCCTTCGTTGCAAACGAGACCGCTTTAAACCTTCCACAAAATTGAAAGCGGAGCTTGCTTTAGCCAGTGGAACTGAAATTTCTGCGATAACCGTGCGGAGGAGATTACTTGAGGCAAATCTAAGGTCACGTTGCTCGCTCCAAAAGCCATCTATTTGCTGAAACTGAAAGGTACATCTTTCCGCAAGATGATACGCCAGCACACACTTCAGAAAAGGTATTTATTTATTTTTTTAGAACTATTGGATAATCCTCAAGAAAATCCAGTCCTAACATTTTGTGAAATTTTATTAACTTCCGTTTTTTTTCATTTTCAGGTAAAAGACTACCTAAACCAAAACGGTAATCACACTTTGGAATGGCCTCCGTACAGCCCAGATCTTAATCCGATCGAAAATATCTGGGCTATTATGAAGAAAAAGTCTGTAAAGGTAATCCACAAACACAACAGGACATAAAGCGGCAAATGCAAATGCTTGGGATGAAATTAGTGATGACGTCACTGGAAATTTGGTGAATTCCATGACGCACAGGTGCACAGCGGTTATTAAGGCAAATGACAGACATACTTAATATTAAATAGGAGGTCCCAACTAGTGTGTATAAAATCCAATTGATAAATTTTATTGAATCTATTTATAACATGTTTTTTTTTGTATTTTAATAAAAGTAATATTTACAAAAAATCATCTGAATTCCTATTAATTTTTTTAATTTTCCAATAAAACCAAAAATACTGATTAAACCATATAATATTTTTAGTAAATATTACCTGAGGTAATATAAAAAATTATTTCACCGAATGAGCATCACTACTTCTTTGGAAAAAATCCCTTCAAATCGAAAAATGATAGGTGTCCGGATTTCATTGAACACCACTGTATATGGGCCCTAAATACATCAATTGCTTAGGGCCCCATGCTATTGAATTTATCCACTGATTTTTTGTAAAATATTCTGTACTTCTATGATAGAAATATTTCGTCTTGCAACTTCAATTGCAAATGGGCCAATAAAAGAAAGCCGACCGGACCCACCACATACTCTAAACACATAACATGTCTAGGAAAAAGCGAACGTTTGGCAATTATATTTTTGGTCAATTAGTTTTTAAATTACATCTGAAATTTTGGTGGATTTTTATACCTAATGAGAAACAGGGTGTGGTAAAATAAGTCAAACCGGAAGACGAAAAAAACATCAAAAACTTCTTAAATACTGATCTTAACACAGTAAAATAATGCATTTGTTTCTAAAGGAAAATCAAAATTTTTAGAAATCTACTCCTAAATGAAACCAAAACTTAAAAAAATTTTTCTAAATAAATTTCCAGAAAAGTAATTAAAAAAAATAATTAATTTTCATACCTAACAAATTTTTACAGGTCCTGGCGAAATTTATACGGATTATGTCGCGACTCGTTGGTATCGAGCTCCAGAGCTGTTAGTTGGTGATACACAATATGGTACAGGTGTTGATATTTGGGCAATTGGTTGTGTGCTAAGTGAATTGATCCGAGGAGAAGCATTATGGCCAGGTCGTAGTGATGTAGATCAATTATATTTAATTCGAAGAACACTTGGGGACTTACTACCACGACATATGGAAATATTTAATCGCAACGAATATTTTAAAGTATACACCATTTATTATAAATAAATTTATTAATTTAATTAAAAATCACAATCATTTTGTAGGGAGTAACTTTGCCAGTACCATCAACATTCGAGACACTAGAAGATAAAATGCCTTCAAAAGCACTTCAAAATCCTTTAACTATGGATTTGTTAAAAGTTTTTATCATTATACTCGTAGTTACAACATTCATGTATTTAAATTAATATTTTTTTTTGTAACAGAAATGTTTGGATAAAGATCCATTAAAAAGATGGTCATGTGAGAAACTTCTTCATCATTCGTACTTTGACGATTATGTTACAAAACAAAAAGAGCTTGAAAATACAAATAGAGATACAAATCATGTGAGAGAAAAATCAAAGGATGTTAAATTTTTTTCACTTTTAAAATCAAAAGTAATTATGTGAATCATTTTAAATATATAATTGTTTTATAAAACATTTCAGGTATCAAATACTTCTCTGCCGTTGCTACAATCGAATTATGATTTGAAGCCTCCGGTAAAGAATAACTTGCAAAGAGGAGAACATCATTTGCCAACAATTTAATTAAGATTTTTCGTAATTGTAATTTCACTGTCTTTAAAAAAATACACGTTTTAAACTGAAAAAAAATCAATCGATATCTTTTATATGATGTTATTTTTAAAGCCTTTTTTAATTCTTAAAAGATTTTTTTGAACTTGGTCCTTAACAGCTATAGAAAATACAAATTCAGTATCAAATCCAAATCCTGCAAATAAAAAAATGCATCGACAAATTAGTTAAATCAAATTACGCAACTGGTGATTTATTATTTGACATTTTTTGATAAACTAAAGTGCAATGGGGGCTGCTAAAAAGTTTATGGTGTTACCCCTGGCTAGCTAGAAAAAGTCCAACAAAAAAATCTATTCGGAAAAGATCAAAAAGCTTTACCAAACAAATATTGTGATAGATTTATTTTTTCATTGAAAGTTGATTAATATAATTCTCCAATTTCTCTACAAGTGATCTTTTGTTTTTGTTTGTGGCAATCAAATGTATATTTAAAAGAGTTTGGAGATCTTTTTGCTCAAAAGCAGCAACTGCAGCATCCTCATACAATCTAAAAAATGAAAAAAGATAATAATAAAAATTGTTTTTCTAACTTTTATTGTCTTCTTACTTCGCTCTTAAATACCACTTAATTCGTCTATCATCGCGACATCTTAAGATATATTTTTTTGCCTCTTCAGCCTTATTTTGTTTCAAGCAAACTTCCGCAAATGGTTCATACCCAATAGGACTTTTTTTTGTTTTCGAAAATTTATCCAATTCGTCCCAACGAAATTGTTCAGATAAAGTTTGAATACGAAGCCACCAGTATCTGAAAACTTTAAACTTAATATTTGGCAGAACATTGGACCTGAAAAAAGAAAACTACCTTTTATCTGGTATTTTGTATTCATTTTTTAATTTGTCTGCTAATTTTAAATCTCCAATATTAAGTAATGCTTTTAATGTATCATGTATTGATAGACCGTAAAATTGTATACCATGAGAATTACCATATCTAAAAATTTAAAAAAATATTATAAAAACTATTTAGTTTAGTTAGTTGTTTTTCTACTTTTCGCTAAAATTTTTCTGTTGTTTCAAAAGCTTTCGTATATCAACACATAGTTCAGCTTCAACAAGTTTACGAGCTTCAGTATAAGATGCTGCCGTAACGGGAAGAGAAGACTCAAAATTTCTATTATCAATGGCTTCACGAAGTGAAAATTCTGCTTGTGATAGGAAATCATCGTCTACACTAAATAAATCTTGTAAAGCAGCTTTACTATACATCTGACAATATTTTTTATATAAATTTTGTGCCATCGGGAATTTTCTAATGCTCATCTAAATATAATTTTATGAATTATTTCGATATATTTACAAGATAAACTATTATATAGTCAGTGTTTATTATCAGTTATTTCATATAACAAAAAGTACAACTGGTATTCCCATTTCACATGATTGTTGACAAACTTTTTTAAAAGTGTTAAATCGAGTAAGTTATTTCTTCTCGAGTACAAATTTACAACTTGAGCTTAGTATGTCTCCAGTGCCGAGTTGTATCTGATTGTATTGCCTGTACGAAAGCAAATCCACTGAGGTACCGATCTACTCTGTATTAGGTTCTTAGGTAATTTAGCTTTAATCTTAAATAATTTGAGCAGCTATCTTGCCTCGATACTGACTAAGGACAGAAAACCTATTCTTCTGTTCAAATTACACCTTTGACGAAAATCAACCGAATTCATTAGTCAAGTGTTACCCCTGATTAGATTGAAGCAGGGTTATGGTGACAACTTGCAACTGCAACAGTAAAATTAAAATTAGAGATGAAGTTGATGTTGCTGTTGGTAATTTAATGCAACCCATTAAAAGACATGGATTATAAAAATTTTGCTGTTGCTGTTGCCGCTCAAATCTAATTCAGGCTTATAACATTTTTGCCGTTGTCATTGCTGTTTCAATCTAATTCAGGCTTTTCGTATTTAATAAGTTTATTGCAAAGATTTTTCTAATAAATCTGTGAATTATAAGGGTAAGCTTGATAAGGCCAATTTCGAAAAGTTCCACGCCCTTTATGTCGAATTTGACAAACAAATACATAGTAGATGCATTTGCTTCATAAGTTGCTCCAGATCAGAGCAAAATTTTACATTGAATACAACAACATATACCCTCTATCAATTGAACCAAAAAATTCCTACTTCATATAATAGATGGCTCTGTTTTGTGTTTTTGACACCTAAGCATTGTCCTCCTGACGATTATGGCAGTTGTCGATTGGACATATGAAAAATATAATTTGAAAAACCTTCCAAGTCGATTCATACTTTTTATAAATCTTTAATGTTATTGTTTGCTAGTGCACTGACAAGGGGGAATGTTACAGACCGGTTCCATCATTGATGCGGATGCCATAAGAAAACAGACAAAAAAACACTGACTGTGTAATAGCATGTTTAAAAATTACCTGGAATTTAGCTAATGGAGTCGTTTCTTTTAATTCGAGAAGGACCATGTATACTAAATTAGTATCTCCAGATTTTGTTGCACTATATAAGGCTTTTTCGCCTTCACCTAATTTCAATAATAATGGTACTTGTAATGATGCTTTAGATTCTAACTCTAGTAACTTAAAAACAAGGGAAGATCTTAATATACATATTTAAAAAGAAAATATAAAATACTTTTATTGCCAAATCATTTCTTCCAACACTGTGTGCCTTTTCTGCAATATTACAAAATGATATTCCCTGTACTGTCGGATTTTTAAATTTTTCTGTAATTTTTCGTGCCACTTCATTATCATCTATGAAAACAATTAAATAAAGTTAAATATATTTGATTATAAATTTTATCTATTGTAACATCTTCAGCAAAGAAACAAAGCCAAACTTATTTGAAACATTTTCATAAAATATTTAAGTTTTCATTGCTACGTGTTTTTCTTGGCAAAATATATGGGGAAACTATTATAACCGAGGCGCCATGCTTTGACAGTTGATTCTTCTAATTCTATACAAGAAGCTCCCGTGAACTGGGATTTTGTATTTCCATTTCAGGCGAGATAGAAACATTCGGCAAAAATATTTGGCATGAAATTCTCTATAATTACGCTGAAGATTGCAATCATGTGCGACCTCTACTTCTGGATATATGATTAGTTAAAATAGAAAATAGAATTGATTTCACCGCCAAAGTGATGATGTGGATGTATTTCTCATACCCTAATGACTAGTGACACTTGATTCTTGTAGGACTAGGGCCTTGTCCTACAGGAATCAAGTGCCAAATTTTGGCGCCTCAATTACCGTAGTCGTGCTAAATGTAAGTGTTTAAAATACGTACTTTTATCATATAATACTTTATGGAATGCCCAATGTTCTAGAATTCTTGATTCTGGAAGTTTTAAATGCTTAGCTACTTGAATAGCAATTGCATAATGTTTTCGAAATACTAATCGATCAAGAATTATATTTGGTTTAAGATGACAAAATCTAGTAAAAGAAAACATTTTTTTTGTGAATATTTTCAAGATTATTAAATATCTTATATTATAAAACGCGTTCAAATCAAGCGAGCAGACATTTACCATTCGCTAATGTTTCCACTTGCTACAGACCATCAGTGAACGAGAAAAAGTTGGGCTGCTCACGCTCAGTGAGGCATTCACACCAACTAAGCATACCCAGAGAATGGGTTTTAACATTTGCTCGCTTGCTTGGTTTGAACGGGTCTATATACGAACTGTTTAAATGTCAATGGTAAGCCGATTTTGGGATGTCTTAAACCATTTAAAACGCGTAAAATACGGCACATTCGAATATATTGATCAGGATTATGAAATGGAATAAATCCCTTTCCAAAATAAGCTGTCTAAAAATAAATTAAATTTATTTAACATATTTAAAAAAAAAGATATTACATACTTTAATAAGACTTTTTTGTGTTTCTGTATCAAACTCGTACCCGCTTGCATCAATACATTCGTTAACTGCTGTACTAAGTTTATCTTTAAACAATCCAAGATATTCATCAGATTGATGACTTTTCTCTTGAAACTTTTTATGTGCTTCAAATAGAAAACTTGATGGTTCTTGACTATTAATCGCAAATATATTATAAACAGTTTTCGGGACTTTTTGAATCATTTCATGACATGTATTTGTTAAAATCCTAACACCATCCATTTCTGGTATTAAAAATATTGCCGGATCATAAGTATACATATTTTGATCACCATTTGTATTAACAACAAGCAATAATGATGGATAAGTAATGATAACTGCATCAGATTGTTGGCAATTTTCTGAATCTAATATCCATTCAATTTGTAATGGCATTTCAGTAGATCGTCCAGTATCAAATTCACAAAATTTCGTTTTCATATCAGTTTTTCCCAACCAAATAATACCATTATTTGTATATAGAGCTAAATATCGATGATTATATGAAATCGACATTTTGATTATACTCTTGTAAGGTTTATCAATTAATGGTTGTAAAGTTGTATACATATTATCGCCTTGAACTAATTTTATAACTTCTGTTTCACCACAAATTAATCCAAATGTATTCCTTTCTTCCGTTACTATCCCCCAGCATATCGGCTTAAAACTTGTTCCTATAATATCGAAATTGAATTAAGTAATATAAATCAGAGAGTCAAATCGAAATATTTTTGGTTCCGGTTTATTTAGTTTTTTCGTTCCGATTTAGTTCCGGTTTTTACTTTTGTTCCGATTACGTTTCGGTTTAAAAATCTTACACATCAAATTATATAACAGATTCTCATTATGTTACTAATTATTAATGAATCTGTATATTATTTAATAATAATCTTTATTACGATTAAAATAACAAATAGAAAGCCATAACAAAATAAAACAAGCTATAGTGCAATACCACTATTGAAACTTCTATACGTATGTTCAAATCACGTTACCTTCCGAAAGCTTTTCTAAAAGAAAGCTATATGCATATGGAAATTCAGAGTGAACGTAGTCCTTAGTTAATCACAACATTTGATGTGACAGACAGACAGACAGATGACAGACACACATTGGATTGAATCCTGGTGTAAGATTTCAAAAACCTTTTTGCAAATTTACCTCAGCGAAAAACAATTTCCTTCTCCAGGACCTGTATCCTTTCTTAGATCCTGGCAAGAAGCAACAAATATCTATGCCTACGTACAACCAATGTACTAGCCAAATTTCACTAAAATCTGGTAATTCATTTGTGAGTTATCCTAACTGCAAATTATGAAGAAAATCTCCACGTTTTATAAGATTCTAAATCGTTGGCAATCATTTTTATCGAATGTCTGTCTGTCGTCTGTCTGTCCGTCCGTCTGTCGTATGCAAGATTGCGGCCGTATTTTTGAAGCAATTTCCATGAAAATTGGTAAGAGCGGGTTTTTCCTCATGAGAACCATTCTATCAGAAGTTAGGTTTGATCGGACTAAAAAAAGTTAGGTTTTTTGTGTTTTTACATGGAATTGTAACGTTATTTATGGACCGATTTCAATGAAATTTGGCATGAGACACTTGTTCAATGAAAGAACAGTTGTGTCCAAAAATCAATTGAATCCGATTACAACTTCGGGTAGCTGCCGAACAAAATTCGAATGTTTTGTATGAAATGATACGATTTTCAAACTTTGCTTACATATTTTCCTCATAATTTGCACTTAGGATAACTCACAAACGTATTACCAGATTTTTAGAAGGCAACGTAATTTGAACATACGTATAGAAGTTTCAATAGTGGTTTTGCACTATAGCTTGTTTTATATAGCATGCTTCTAAAAACGTCGGACTCTGAAAGTCTGACTCGTATTTTATACTTTTTTTCACATTTTGTATAGAAAATGATCAATTTGTGAACAAAATCACTATCTTCGCAGTATAGAGACTGGTCGGATTTCTTTTCGAATTAGCCTTGGAGACCCGACCGGGTCTCTTGATTAAGTTTGCGTCGAATTTGAAACAAAAATAAACACCACAAGGATAGGTAGCTGGTTTATTTTATATTACTTGCGTCCACGCACAAAATTAAAATCACTTGGAATAGAACATAGTATCACAAATATTAATAAAGAGAATGTGGAAAGTTCAAAATAGCTTTTATTTAACATAAGTACATTGGGTCTTATGACAAAAGCTTTAAACTCGTAAAAGTTCCTTCCTTCTAATGTAGTTTACTTATGTTAAATCATAGCTTTTTCGAATTTTACATATCTTTACTCATTTATATCTTTCATAGTATTACTAAATTGTAAGTTAGATTAGCGTTCGATTTTTACGAAAAAATTTTAAAAATTAAAGTCAAAAAATGGAAAAATATAGACCTCTACCAAAAATGAAACAATTTGTTGAAGAAATATAAAAATTTTTTGGATTATATGACAAAAACAAAATTAAATTATTTATCTACTTATGCGACTGAACGTTTTGGGACGGTTGGACCGAAACGATGCGGAATGACAGAAAAACATTCTACCGCTGTCAAAATTAAGTAAACATGATTTTGGCAACAGTTTTGATAACGTGTTTGATTACATATTTCAACGATTAAAGCCTGCTTAACAAAAACTTTGTAATAAAGCATTCGAACAAAATACATATGCATCTTTTTGTAGTGTAAGAATATCCCCAAATACAATAGAATTATTTTGAAAAATTTTTAACTATGAACCGAAATGAAAAAAAAAAACGAACTTAATCTATAAAATACATAGCTCTGGTTACGGATCACTCATATTTAATAAATTCGTTTCGGTTCCGATTTTCGGTTATGCAATAATAGCGGGTTTTTCGGTTCTAGTCAGGTTTGACTCTCTGATATAATCCTTTCTACACGTATAAACAATATTGATCTAATCTAGAAATCAACATTTCAAAGAGCATACAGTTAATATTCACATAAAACAAAAATTACTTAATATTTCCGGTAGTTGCCGTTTTTTTGGCTCCTTTACATTATTAATAAGAAATATTCTAAAATTTGTTGTCATAACTGCTACACCGGTACCAGCGCTAGAAGCGTAAATTTTTGCATCAATTACCTGTAAAAAATATTTATATTTTAAAAATAGAAAAAAAAAACGTTCGTGTAATTGAATCACCAAATTCGAAAAAGGCTCATGTCGGTTTTTTCAAATTGTTCAGGAGAGACAAAAAACTAAATTTCTGCCAAGCTGTATGGAATTTAAGAATGGAATTTTTTTTGAAAGTGCTAACCATTGGACTGTGTCATAACATACTGAAATGGTTTTGGTTACTATAAGTTCCGAAACAAACAGCAACAGAAATTGATTCAAGAACTCAGGTGGTTTTAGTAATAAAATGGCATAATATGAATGTTTATCGTAAAACAGTCAATTTATATATCAGAAAACATCATTGTCACAATCATTTCATGAGTGACCTCTTTTTTGTGGAAAATAAAGGAAAAACTTTAAACTTTCGACTGACTGATTGTTTTTGTTTTGTCCCGGACATTCATCGCAGAACAAGTGCAACTCCGTTATTTCTTCAGGGACGTTTTCACGAATATAATCATTTAAACATGATGTCACTTCGTTGGGTAACTTGAGGGATTGACCCTCGTGGTAGGAGTAGAAAGTTACTTTCGTCGTTTTCATATTATGCACGTAAAATTCATAGTTGGCGGAAATTAAATACTTCCTGGACGGCAGAACTGATAGTGGGAGATTCTGCATATAATCAAACTTCAAACCCAGTGCTATCAACCACTTGAGATTTTTCAGTGATTTCTTTGATTTCAAAGTAAAATTTGGACGCCCTTTTAAACTATTAGTTAATTTCTTAACTATTAGTTAATTTCTTGGTATTTTGAGCACACTCAAGTTGTGGTCTCCCAAATGACAAATTAAAATTGACCTTGGAATAGTTCACATAAGCTAGATGTGTTGAATTAGTTTCAAAAAGATCTCATCTCCAAAAAGACATGCATTTTTTTCCACTTTGGAAAACAGATATGGGTCCCTCTTGTTGATGGAACATGCGTCTATACGTGAAGATAAAAAAACACCAAAAAAGTAAATTTTAAAAAAAACGGACCTTTTCGAAATTGGTGATTCAATTAGAGTTGTCGAGTTATCAAAAGTTGAAAGTATATAAAAAAAAAAAAAAAACTTAAAAAGAGGTCATTGTACGGAAATATGGAAATATAGTATTTATTCATACCCATATACAAAAATTTACAGTCAATTCTTTTAATGCAGTTTTAAAGTTATGCGAATAAAATAAATAAATAAAGCTGATAAAAAGAAAAGAATAATAGATGAATATATAGCGAAAGATTGCGACATTAACGAATTTGATTTTAGTGGGATTTTGAATAAGGCAACAACTCAAGAAGAAATCAACTACGAAAATGGTGCAAAAGCTTATGACCATGATGATCAGTCTTCAGAATAAAATCGATTCCAATACTTCCAGTTTGCAAAACGAAATGCAATCAAATAATTCCAGTCTTCAAAATAAAATGGATTCAACTACTTCTAATCTACAAAGTAAAATGCAATCAAATACTGCTACAGACTTACGGACGTAAAATAAGAATCATTACTGATCACAAACCTCGCCTGGGAATAATTTCGAAAGAAGTTGCTGCAGTTAGTTCGCCTAGGTTACAGTTAAGAAGTTAAGACTTTTAAAGTATACATAATTTAATTTTGGAATGCTTGACTGGGAAAGATATGCTGATAGCAGATTTGTTATCTCAAAATTACATAAAAGAATCTAACCAAGAAATAGGAGATTTGAATGAAGTAGGTCCATACTATAAATATCAGTGATAAAAAGAAAAGAGATTTACAAAAGAGAAACAGAGAATGATACAGTATTTATGAATTTAATTAGGGTATTAAAGCATGGATGGCTCGAAACTAAAGAAAAGGTAAAGGAAGAAATTAAATATTATTAGAAATGAGAAGAAATGAATTGTTTTTTGAAAACGGGCTTTTATTTTAAGCCTTAGTTATGTTAATGAAGATGGGGCGGCGACGGGAACGGAATGCGATGCAGGTATATTACTTTATATTACTTTTTGACATTTGATAAACGCATTGTCAATCAATTTTGAGTTTGATTGTAAATAAAAGTATGAGAAAAATAATAAGAAATGGATTACGAGTTCTATGTCATGGTTTTACTTTTAATGATGGAATTAAAAAAACAATAAAATTTCCAACATTAGTGATGGAACTGCAAATCTTGACAATCGTTTGTTAGGAATATCATTAGTTTTAAAATGTTTATGGCATATACAAAATTTTCCAGGTTCCAAATTTATATCAATTGGTTGACACCAAGTTTCAAATTTTTTGGTACCATATGACGGAAAAGATAAAATTTAATTAATTGGTTTTCAGAGGATGACTCACAATGACTTAAGCTAAGATCACACACTGCAACTTTTGTTGCAATGCACCATAAAAAGATGCGAAACTAGAGTGCTGCATAGTGTGAACAGCATTACAACACAAAAAGTTGCTATTCTTTTTTGCTGCATGACTAGATTTTTTTATTGCGTATAACCTGGAAAGTTTCAACGTGTGAATAGCAAAAAACAAAGTTGCATATGCAACAAAAAATATTAAAATGGTTGAAACTTTTGCTGCATGCAAGTTTTTTGACAGTTCAGTGTTATTGTTTCTGATAAATTTTTAAAATGTAACGAAATTCACATGCAAATATCCTTTTTTTTATTATGGGTCTCAGTTTTTCCAAAAGATAATCAAAATTAGATGCTGATAATTAGAAAAAATGTTTAAAAAATAACACGTAATTCATCTAATTAATTATGATCAAATCCGTACTGTTCACGTTGTTTTATCCATTTTCTTTTACTTTTTTATGCCACCATCTTTCTCTTCTCAATAAAATAAGTGTTAAACATGCAACAGGTTGTTCTTCCTCGCCATAAAACATATTTTATTACATTAATTAAATGTTAAAATTAAAACAAGACGTCAAATTTTTAACACACACATACACGAAAAAACTGCGAGGAAGTTGCAAGCAATAAAAGCTGCACGCTATGTGTGAACACCTCTGCAACTTTTTTTTGAGGTTGCAGCATTTTGGGTTGCAGCAGCATAAAAACTTCAGATTGCGCGCCACTTTTACATGCATGTGTGAACAAGACTCGCAACTTTTGCAGCTGCAACCAAAAAAACCCAGATGCAAAAGTTGCTATGTGTGATTAGCTATGTGTGATTTGCCATGTGTGATTAGCTTAACAATGCACTTCATGATGAAGTGCAAAATATATCCAGACTCTTAATCTTAAGATTGTATCAAAAAAAAAAAAAATAGCCAAACAATAATGGAAAATTGCAGTATTAAAATTCGAAAATTTCAAGATCACAGATCTTATCTGTCGCACAATTCAATCAAGAATGAAACAATTACTCAAAAAGAATGCAGAAAATAGAGATTTTATATGCCTCTAATTTAAACACTTGATTTTTAGAGCAATTTCCTCCGTTTGTTTTTAGTATAGAAGTCTGCTATTAAAATCAAAACCGCAACAATTCCTATAGCGAAGATATTTTTCAGAGTAATTCCACACAGCAGAGAATCGTGATAATATTGAAAAATATGACACGCATACACACCATTTGGAATTTCATAAAAACAAAAAAAAATTCAGTTCAATTCTTCTATAAGAAGTCGTTGTGTACACAAAAAAAAAAAAGAGATTCTAAGTTGAAAATATACATAATTTAAGTTTCCTATAGCAAAATGAATAAAAAAATAATAAATACAACATTTTCGCAAGAAAAGGACAAAAAATATCGAATTGATAAATGCCAGTTTGAAAAAGATTCAAAAGATTTAAAGAATTTATCCGAATACAAACACCAAAAACATTTGATTAATATTTTTGATAAGAGATAGCGTAGTTTTATCCACCTAGAAATCAGAAAAATCTGAAAAAAAATTTCTCTTACTTCTCAAGTCTATATATTATTTAGTCAATGGCCATGGCTATATAAAAGATAGAACAAATAGTGGGAAAAGAAAGAGGAAGAAATAAGATTAAAATATAAAAGAAAGTGAACAAAAAAAGATGGCATGTCCTCTTTAAGATATTCTAGCATTCCTACATCCTATAATCATACCTTAGTATCACTTGCTTCCTGACCCATGCTAAATGTATGCTTTTCAATTCCAAACATATCATAGATTACAACTAATCCATCATTCTGAACACAAAGTAATTCTTCAGAATCAGACCAACCCATTGTAATAAGATTACCATGATTCCACTAAAAATGAATCCAATAAAAATCAATCATCTGCTTAAAAATTATGTTACATTTATTGTTGAAATGAGATTCCCAGCCGAATTGATAATACGAATAACTGGTTTTGGTGATCCTTTAACTGGTACCACTTTCTTGAAATCTCTAATTATAGCGATTGGACCACCAAATGGTGCTCCGCAAACTGTCATATGATCCAAATCAATATCTCTCGGCCAATCCAAAGAGTATAGTTCAGTTTTTCTAGAAAAGTAAATAAATATTTAAAAGGTCATTTTATATATTGAATTTCAATAAAACCTGTAGGTTTTTCCCGGCCGTAGAGTAAACCAATCCCCAGTATTGTACATTACTGGCATTTTAAATTATATTATTGTACATACATTGAAATTTTCCCAAAACAAAATAGATTTGACGGGGCGTACATCAGCTGACGTTCGGACTTATATTAAAGAATATATGGATAGGACACAACCTGCACAAAGTGAAATATGTATGTATCACTAATGAGCTAATTATCGTAGTGTAACACAGGGTCTACATTAGCTTTTATGATGCAGAACAGAAAAGGTATGAAAATTTTTGGCTATCCACAATGAATATTTTTTTGAAGCAGCCAAGGCAGAAAGTTATTCAAATAGTTTTTATACGCAGCTGAAGTAAGGGAAATAATGTAAAAGTCAATTTGTTCTGAGGTGAAAGTTGTTTATTTATGTTGTTTTTATGTTTTGTTTCCCGAAAATTAATTTTGTGAAAAATATGAGTAATTTTGAGAAGGAATTAGTTGAACAAGTTTAGAAAATGAGATTTTATATAAAAAGAAAAAATATACATAACCTCGATAAATTTATTTATTGTTCCAGTTTATATAACATTTGTAGCACTCGTACAACATGAACAACAATAAATATAATTCTATTTTGTCAAGATTTTCCTTTTTTAAATTTTTATTCAATAATATTTTATATAAACAAACTCAACTTGACGCATCTATTGCGGATTATCAAAGTAAAAACTGCGTTGGGCTGGCTATTCTACGTTACGCTACTCAATTTACGATATATATTTTGAAATACATTTGGAATTTCATTGCGTATCCATTGGCGTAGAGTCGGAGTTAAACATATTAGGGCTTGTCACGCGTTACTTCGCAAAATTGCGAAATTATTTGATTGATTTTGACATATCGTTGAACCAATAAAAATGGTTGAAATATTTCGAAAATTTGCGAAACTGTCAAACTGTCAAAAATATACATGCCCTGGGGCCACATTCCACAACTGTGAGAAAAATTTTAGTGTACACAAAGGAAAAAATTCATTCTCCACAGTAGTGTACATTATTTTTATTTGAAGCGATGCCGCAAGCAAAATGTACACTCGAATGCTGAATGAAAATTTCGAGGCGCTGAATTTATTTTGATAAATGAAAATTGACAAAATAATTGTAATTTGTTTGAAATCTTCATTTTTTATTGAAGAATTTTGATATTTTAGAAAGGTTTTCCTTTTTACTCGATCAATTGTAATTACCAAAAAACAAATCCATTCTATTGAGAAATTGAAAAGATTTTCTCTAGTAAAATTTTTTGCGTTTATTATTTTATTACAATGCAATAAAAAAGTTAAATTGATACTAAATTATATACGAAAATAAAAACATCTATAAAGGGTTTGTATAAATATTTCCCAAATACTAGGCAAAATTAATTAATTAATTTTCCTCATAATTTGAAAAATTGAACTGTTGCATTAGCATTTTAAGGCGGTGATTGTTCGATACAAAAGAATTTGTGACCTTCGCCTTCCACTGGTAATTTTTTCTTAAAAGGGCAAGAGTCTTAAATCAAGAACTGTTTTTCTATGGTCAAAACAATTATTTATTTTAGCGAACCAATTGAACAAAATATATGAATAAAATTGTAATGAATCGCATGCATATGAGTGTATGTTATGTGTGCAAGAGGTTTTTCCAAATATTTCAAATATTTTTAATTCCTCGGAAATTTGGTGTTTTTAGATTTTCAGCACCAATAAAATGAATTTGAAAGAAATTTTGAACATTTATTTTATATTCATTCAAATTTTGTCTGCCGTAATGCATTTGCATTTAAAATCTATAGAGTAATGGTTGCATGGATAGCTACGCTGATGGTGGCATTAGTAGCCATATCGATCGTCATTTTAAAATTAAGAATGCAATCTTAGGACGTCTTACTATTATATGGTCTTTGATTGCTCACTTTGAGACATTCGATGTTGTATTTGGTAGGGAAAATAAAGAAATTTGTTATAAAAGTTTTATTTAAACATCAAAATCTTTTTTTTTCTATTACATGAAAAATTTTAAAAAATATAAACATTTTCTCAACACGATAAAAATAATACGCAATACACAATAATAAACAAATAAAAAAAACTCACTACTCATCGTAGCGTACATTTTTGTATTTAAGCGATTCCGCAAGCAAAGTGTACACTCAAGTGCTGAGTGAAAACTTCTAGGCGCTGAATGAAAATTTCATTTGTCAAAATAATTGTAATTTGTATGACACGTGCAGTATTTAGTGAGGATTTTGTACAACAATTTGTAATAATTGCAGAAAAATATTTCAAATAATTTCAATAAAGATTTATTAAATCATGAGCAGTTACTTACATTCAATAATATTAAGAAGACGAGCAATACGTATCGAAAGGTAGTAATTTAATTACAAATTTATGATATGTTTATATATGTGTATTACTTTTTATATCATAGGATACACATGATTATTTTGCGTAGAAGATTGAGGGACACTGAAAATCCTTTTGAAGCAATAAGTGATGAACGTTTCGTTGAACTGTACCGATTTCCAAAATATCTTTCTAAGGACTTTTTAGAAAAAATCAATCATCGTTTTATTGTATCAGAAAGAGTTTCGGGATTGCCAGCGCATTTAAAATTTGTATGTGCTTTACGATACTTTGGTTCGGGATGTCACAAACATCTGTATCTAGAAGTATACAAGAAGTCACCGAAATAATTAATGAAATTTGTGGTGAATATGTTTATCTTCCTACAACAACTGAACATGCAACAATAAAACAAAAATTTTATCAAACGGCGTCTTTTCCTGGAATAATTGGATGAAATGATGGCACGCATATTAAAATTACTAGCCCAAGTAATGATATTGAACATATTTATTATTGCCGTAAAGGTGGTCATTCAATAAATTTGGTAATTATGTGTGATGCGGACTGTGTTATTCGGTATGCAAATGCAAAATTTCCGGGGACATCTCTTGATGCTTATATTTGGTTGCATTGAAACGTAATCTAGAAGAGAGATAATCTAGGGGAGAAGGGAATTATTGAATGTTGGTAGACAGTGGATTCCCTTTACAACCTTGGAGAATAACTCCGATTAGTACAGCAGTTAATGATGCAGAAGAAAAATTCAACATTGCTCATAATAAAACGCGTTGCATTGTGGAGAGATGCATAGGCGTTTTAAAAAGTAGGTTTCCACGTCTTTCAAAACAAAGAATTTTGTGCTATGATCCTATTAAGGCTGGAAATATTATTAATGCTTGCATCGTTTTGCACAATGTATTAAGAATGGCATAATATAGAAACTGATATAACAGACGAAGACGAAGATGGAGATGAAAATGTAATAATGCTCTTACTGAATCGTTCGTCAGAATATTATTGATAAATATTATAATTATATATAATTAAAATTTATTATAACATTTATTGTACATATAATATAAAAAGTAATTACGAAATATTTAATCACATTTCTCTAAATTTAATTTCCTTTCCTCTAAATTTAGTTTCCTTTCCTCTAAATTTAATTTCCTTTCCTCGAAGTCTATTTCTCTTTTTTTTAGTTCAAGGTACTTTTGTCTAAATTCTTTTTCATCTTCAAACTTAGCCTTCTTCAATTCGTACATATTTTTCTTGTGCTCTAATTTTTGATTTTGAATGTCTATCAAATTTTCTTCCCAGTCATTAGACGGTGTTTTCCCAGAATGGTGAGGTTGACGCTTTCTTGTTGTTTTTTGCACTGTTATTATTGGTGCAACCTCCATTTGTTCACTTTGCATGTCATCAAGGAACAATTCCTCAATCAATCTGAATGACATCTATAATTATTGAAAAATAGTTATTATTGTCACTAAGTATAATCAAAAAATATACAATAAAGAGAGCTTTCAACTTGGATTCTGCACACGCGATGCCATTAATAGTATTTGTTAAAAAGACTCTGTGTAATATAAAAATTAATATATCTACAGTCTTTTTTACCAATGCTATTAAAAGGGATATTAAAAGATTTAAGAAATTATACGTGTTATAATTTAAGAAATGAGAAAGTTAATTATTTTTTAAGTACCGTATTGTTTGGATCACGGAACATTTTGATCACGCTAACAGCTCCACTAATTACTGTTGCTATCGTTTATTGCAAAATACGCTCCTCGTGATCACTAATTGGGTTAATTTTTTTGGCCTACTGATGCCACTCCTTTCAAAAGATGCTCTCTAGAGGGCAGCTCTTTTCTTAACGCGAATTCTTCGGAAATATACGTTCTTGATTAAATTGATCCAATGTAAACAATATCAATATACTCACTTTTGGTCCATTCAATGTTTCCTTCATCTAGGGCCATTTTTCACTGCTCCCCCTAAAGCGTTCAACTCCACTGCGAGTGAAGCCCATTTCATCGCCTTTTTATGCGCACCATTGACAGACTCAAATCTACAAACAAAGATAATATTAGCGTCATTTTTTAATTTACAATCTATATATTATATTTAAATGCAAAAATGTTTTTATATTTAAATATTTACAATATATATACAATACTTACTTATCATTTGCAAATTCAATATTTGCCTCCATATAATTAATTAAATAATTTTCTTGTTCCTCGCTTGCTTTTTTCGCACTCATTTTTAATATGGATATCAAAACTCATCAACTGAAACCACGTGAATGAAATAATATATTTTTGGCTTAGATTAGGGAAAATATGGATGAGCCTTTCGTAGGGGAAATTGAAGCACTTTTGGAATACACTTGCATTTTTATTGCTTAAGTGTGCGGCGTAGTGGTGGTGTTAAAAATATGAATTCCGAGGGGCAAGATTGTAAATGGGCTAAAAGCTTATGCATCCTGGAACATCCGAATTGCAAAAAAATGTTTGCGTTATTTGTTCCAAAATCAAGTTTTTCTTAAAGATACAAAATTTAATTATTAAATAATAAATATAAACATATATTTGCCTATATATTTTTTTCCTGCGTACACCAATAGCCGAAAGGCATTTCGTACGTAGAGCCTCATTTTTTGGAAACCTTAAGCCCAAAAAAGGCATTTAAAACTGAAAATGCTGAATTTTCAAAAACTTCGACGGATTTTAAGAATTGCCCCCATTTTATCCAAAAAAAGTGACTGTCACTGCTAATTTTAATTGAAGTAAAAAGAAAGTGGGATTTGACGTTGGGATTTACGATTCAAAAAAACAAATTTTTTTCTAAATTATGAATTAACGTAATTTCTGTTTGATTAATTATAAGTAAATAAACACCATAAAAAGTTTTTTTTATACAGCAATAATGAAAATTCGCACATTTTAATAAATAATATATCAAACTTACGTATGAAATTAAACACTACATATTGCAAATTTTATAAGTTTAATTATTTGATTGAAAAGAATTTTATTTTATGTTTGAAACACACTAAAAATTAGAAATTACAAAAATGCAAATTTTTTCCCCTCTAAAATTTGACAGTGGGATTTAATAACGCTTCTTCAGACACAGATATCGTAAAAACGAGTTAATGCCTACGCTTGATTTTTGTACACTTTTTTGACTTTTAAACTCATTCTCACAAATGCGGAATCAGAATTCAGCAGTTTACACAGATAATTGTGTAATCCACCCCAGTTGGTTCAAAATTGGACCTATAGTATGGCGTAGCTGCGGCCAACATTTTAATGACATAATCTTCAAAAAATAAATGGTAACGATGATTATTTCGGTTCTTAATAAAGTTGTCACTATCGCATTCAGTTTTATGTGTTTTATTTCAAAATTTTTTCCTGAACCTCACGATGAATCACCCGTTAAAAACTCCCATAAACTACGTTTACATGAGTATTGAAAACAAATTTCAAGCAGGTTTTAATACATGTAACCGCGGGTCGTTTTGAAATGGGATCGACTCAATCCGATTGCAAAATTTTTCAATTTTCATTTACGTAAATAACATTTCTACGTCTAAAAAATGAACGGTGTAGTATTCCTTAAAAGAAACCATGAGGTTCCCTGTGGTTCAATTTTGTTGGAACCAAAGGGTTTGATATTTTTCCGGAGCTGGACTTAAAAACTTTTTCTACGTCGTCCGATATTGAGCACTATTGTTGAAAACTGCAACAACGTCTTAATTTTTGAAGAAATATGGGCCAATAATCTTCCCAAACGATACAGCGCACCAAACAGCACACTTAAGTGAGCGAACCCACTTAAGTGTGCTGTTTGGTGGATGAACTGCTCTTGGATTCTTTGTAGCCCATATCTTGCAATTCTGCTTGTTTACGAAGCCATTTAATTGGAAATGGGCTTCATCGGTCATTATCAAATTGTGAATAAAATCTGGCATGGCATTTTGTACGGTGACAAGTAATTGTTGTTTTTCGACATTCCGTAAGGCGATATCGCCGCATATTGATGAATTTGAGGCGACAGCTCAAACCCTGTCGCTTTCATATAATTGTTCAAGTTGATGTTTATGTTTTTAGAAATTTTTTATTTTATTTTCTCAAAATCGCGTTATCCGATTTTGTTGAAATGTAGAATGTAAGTTGCTTATTCCTTAACTGCGTTTGGTATTGCATTTCAGCAAAATCGACCAAAGGGGAGGGAAGTTATTAAGCGAAAACCAGGGTGACCAGAAAGTTTTGTCGTTTTTCTTATATGGTTTTTCGAATCTAACTGGAAAATTTGTGAATCAATTTTGTTTAAATTAATTATATTGGTTAAATACGTAAATAGACGATACCATGTTAAATTTTAGCAAAATCGGTCCAAGGATAGTGAAGAAAGAAATAATCCTAGGATAAAATAAGTTTGTCCATAAAGTTTTTTTGATGTACTTTAAAAACTAATATACCGATTTAAATAAAATTTGCAGATTGGATTTATCCTATTATGGTCTAGGCTGCCTGCAAATTAGAGGAAATTTTGAAAAGATCAAACAAAGTTATGAAGAAAAAACCTGGAAATACTGTTAGATTTGACTGTTTTTCTGTCCTATTTCTACCATAGGGCATCAAGATACATTTTTCATTTTTGACAGGTGCGATTTTGAATTTATTTCAACGAGTTTTTCTTTTCGAAGTGAATCCCAAAAACTATGAAATTGTATAAAATGTCAGAAGAAAGGGAATTAGTAGAATTTTTAATTCAAAATGCACTTTATTTTCAAAATAATTGACTGCCTAATGTAATTTCTGCGAAAATGAAAAATTATATTTGCGAAACTTTGTCACGGGTGCAGATTATTTTAAGTTTTCTCTTGACAATCAGAATGACCTGTCAAACTTGCGAAAAATCTTCGCAAAAATAATCAAATCGCGTGACGAGTAATAATAAATTAATTTACTTATATTTAAAAAAAAATAGAAATAAAAATAAAAATTGCCAAAAACATAAACATCAACTTCTAAAATTATATGAAAGCGGCAGGGTTTGAGCTGTCGTCTCAAATTCATCAATATGTGGCGATATTGACGGCGATATCGTCTTACGGAATGCCGAAAAACGATAAGCGACAATCACTTGTCGCCGTACAGAATCCCATTCCTCAACTTAAATCATTTTTTTAAGTAAATATGTAAGTACTTTTTGCTATTGTAATTTTTGGAAGCCTCATATAAATTGAGTTACTAAATTTTTTTAAAAGAATTTTTATTATATGCATCGTTTCTTAATAAAAAAAAAATCTATATTATTTGCTGCTTTAATCATACATATGACTATAGTGCTCTTGATATACTTGAATATAATTATCCTTTTCTTGTTGTGTCATTTGTGCAATAAGTTCATCATTGATTTCATCTACTGGATAAGGTTTTCCACCAACATGAACGATTGGAATATCATCTTCTGATTCCGAATTTATTATATCAATATTATTCACTAAAAACCGATTTAATTAGTAACCTTTTAATTGCGGGATAAATTCATTTGAATAAAACTTACAAATATCATTATTTTCGAGACCAGTTTCATCATCGCTCGAATCACTTGAATTATTATTATTTAATTTGGTAGATTTAAATGATTCTTTACGCCCAGGCTGTTTCTCATGTTGTAACAACACTGACATAATATCTTCATTTTCTTTTCGACTTCTTGGATTACTAACAGAATTCGTGACAATTGGTTGTGTTGATGCTTGAGCTGCTTGCTCTAGTATTGTATCTGAATTGTTTATATTCTCTTCATTTGTAACAACAGTACTTTCGGTCATCCATACTGGACGATCTTTACGTATTGTTCCAACATCAGATAAATCAGATTCACCAATACTAACATCTACACGTGCTTCCTCCACAGCAAATCCTTGACCACGTGTTGCTTCACCCGACCATTGTTGAGTATCAATTCTTTGAGTTGGTTTATTTACACTGAAGATAAAAGACAAATTATGTAGAAATTACATTAATAAATTAATAAAATAATGAAAATCCCATACCCTCTTATTGTATCGATATCGACAGGTTCTGGTTCCAAAATTTCTGGTGCTAATTTAATACCTTCAACTTCACGTAATAAATCAAAAAGTGGTTGTAATTGTTCATTAAATTTAGCTAAAAGTAAACGAGAATCTTTTTTCGGTAACGCTGACATATCTTCTTCAACTGAACTTCCACAAAATGTACAACGAAATTCTCCGGTATTAAAATCAAATAATTGATCTGCCTAAAAGTTTATTACACAATTAAAGTGCACATACTCTTATATTATAATACATGCGGACCTCCTATAATACGGTGAATATGTTCCATGTTTTTATATTGAAACCGTGTTAAGAAAAACCTAGAAGTAATACAAATCAGAGCTTGGGGAATGGAATTGAATCGAAAACCTAAAACTGTAACTAACTCCCTTTTTAGGCAAATAGGAAACCGAACCGAAAAAAAGAAAAAAAATAATAATAACCGGAACTACAATATATTTTATATCATTTTTAACCGGACATTGCTCCTTAAACGAACACATGTGGAAAATAGGAGTGGCCGGGAGTTCGTTATGTGGAGCCTGTCTAGAAGAAAATGAGTCAGCTGAACATTTCTTGTGTGAATGCCCGGCCTTTTCTAGAACCAGACTTGCTACACTGGGTGCGTGCACCCTCAGTAAGGAGGCGCTAGCAAACTTGGACCTAACTACGGTGCTAACCTTCATTAGAATAACAAACCGGTTCGGGGAAGAGACCTAGACTCTCAACCAACCTTTTTAGGAGGAGGCACAATGGGCCAGTCAGGCCTACGTGCTAAGGTCCGCACTGTGCGGACCCCTCCAATACAATACAATACAACCGGTTTCTTACTGGTTAAGATTTCATTGATTAAAATTTCAGAAAAGTTTGCACATACTACTTCAAATTAAGGAGGAGATATCATTCCCATAAAAAACTATGCTGTCACTCGTATACCCAAAAACCTGTTTTTACAGTTCTACCCCAAAGCTTGATGCTATTTAAAACGTTAAGCAGCAGGATCTTCTTTTGTCACTTCAATTTAAGTATAAGAAATTATATCTAATCCGACTTAATGTAGATTCATAATAGAATTTCAGGAATTGAGTCTCAAATTGCCAAGTGAAAGGATTGGAATATGTTTGTTTGTAGTAATAAGCTTCTATACACATATATATTTTCCAATCATTTTTAAGGACAACTGCTCTAGAAATGAATAGTACAATGCATTTCTGAGGCGGAATTAAGAAATTTTTAAGGGTGTAACAGTAAGTGCATCAAGTGTTTGAAAATATTGTCAAGAAATGGCTTCATTACAGTTGTGTTATACTGGTTAGTTAGGCTTAGACAGCACACACTATTATAGAAGACCCTAATCTAGACCTGTATGGCAATGAAATCAATTTTTGATTATGTCAAAAAAAAATCAGCCGTCTTGGTAACGAAAAACTCAGAAAATCTGTAAAAAAAAAAAAAAAAGGAACTAATATCAACGCTGTAGCCCTAAAATGTTTGGGGTTTGTACAAAAATATCCACCAAGGGATGGCGGATCCATTTGCAGGAATATTGAAGAAGTTTTTTGTATAGCCTTTTAGTTCCCTTTTTTTTTTCTTTTTGAATTCTACAAAACTAGATGTTACTCCAAAGCCAATTTACGGTTATGCAACGCAAAGTCGAAAAAGGGCTAGAGATTTACTTGGCCAAAGCAACGCTTTAATTCGCCATTTTACGAAGATTTTCTTTGTTTTTACACAGATTTTTTTGTTTATACACGATTTTTCTTGTTTTACGATGCGAGTTTACATCCTTTCCCCTCACCAACTACAGTTTCCAAAAGTGTGTGGAATGTTCGAGGTCCAGCTTCAACCCTGAGTTTACAACCTTTCCCCTCACTAATTGCAAAACTCCTTTACAACCTCCAAATGTATGTCGACTGTTCGAGGTCCAATTGCAAACTGTAGTTCCCTCTTTAACTGAAAGTAACAAATAAATTTTTTTGATTGATAATCAAACTGTTATAAAATTGACAAATGTCAATCGATAATGCGATTTGTTCAAAAATGTCCAAGGTTTAATATGACAGTTCCCACCAGGGGATGACGGCTCTAGTTGCAGTGATATTGGAGTACTTCCAGAACTTTATTTTCAATCAGTTGTATATATTTATTGGTGTTGGAACATCTTTGTAGAAAATATATCACAATATTGCGATGCCGAGTGAAATGTTCAGCCAATATTTTGCCATTAAATGGAATTAAAATAGTTCTAGTAAAATACACTTCTACATAATCGGCTGGAAAATTGGAACTCAATATTTAAATATAAAATAAGAATCATGTTAACCAAATTTATAGCAATTAGGAGATAATTCTCATTATTTGCTAAATTGTACGTCTATATATCTCGCAATTTAAAAAAAGATATAAAATTCACTCAACGAATTATTCAAAAGTTCCTTGCATTAGAGGACACATCTTTTCCTTTCCTTTTTCTTTGGAGAGAGTGCCAGGGCTCCTTGGTCCCCTCTCTGGATAAGCTATTGCTTTGCATTATGAATTAATTGATTAAAAAAAAAAGGAGAGAGAACGCTATGATTATGCATGCAATGAAATTTCCAGAGTTATCTTAACCGAAACAATAGGATGAACAAATTCATGTTATAGAAAAATTGTCCAAGTTTATTAAGTCCTGGCTATATGGAAACCGTATTTGCAGAATGCCGTGTTATAAGAGATCTGCATGTATTTGAATTTTGTTACCTCCAAATCAGTAAATGTTTTTATACAATTTAGACATTTAAAACTAGCTCGACTTGTTGCATCACGTTCTTCAGTTTCCATTCTTTTACGCATTAGATCCAATTTATATTTAACAACATTAACAAATGTCTTATAATTAATAAAATAATAATTAACTTTTTGTGCTTTTCCATCTGGTCCAGTTTCCATTTTTAAACGAATTTGTATAAATTTATCATTTCGTAATGTTGATATTCGGGCACGTAATTGCTTTTTTTCAAAACGTAATAATTCACAAATATCATCTTCTTTCATACCTGAAATGAAATTTTTTTTAAGGATTGGTTAATTTTTATTTGGGGGCACATCAATACAAGAAGTCTATAGGTTTATTTTCATAATTTTTAAATTTGCAATACAAAACACATTAGCCGTATTCCGTTACTGATGTATATCTTGGTAGTAAATCGGTTTAGTTTTCTATACAAAAAAAAAAAAAAAAACGAATCATACTATAGCACATCATGATTTACACCGAAATACGACTAGAACCTTAAGATCCAAGCAGAATGGACCCACGACAGATTCACGACACATTAAAATTTTGAATATATGTTTTCAGTTAGACTACATAGAACGCGACGGATCCACGACGGACTATTTATAATACAATCTTAAAACAGCATTTTCGATGCATTTCGTTAGCATAACTAAAAGTCCAGACAGAATGTTCCGTATCCTTTCGGATCGCTCCACTTCGTAAGTTAAATATGTCAAAATGAAAAACGGAAAAGTAGTAAATCGAATTAAAACGAAATGATACGAAAGAGTTGAACAAATTTCAACATTTTAGGAAAACGTTTATCTCAGAATAATACTATTATATTGTAAGTGTGATTAATCGTGGAAATTTCTACAATTTTTTAGTAAATTAAGGTTCAACAAGTCGAAAAATATAAGCTTATACTAAAAATGGAACAATCTATTGCATAAATATATTACATATATCTTTCAAAACGAAACTACGTATCTACTTATCCGCATGAACATGTCAACAGAGGGTGTTTGAGCGGACCGGACCGATACGGTACAGAACGAAAGCATTTTTATGACTTTATGTGTCCATTAAATTTCACTATTTCACTATTTCGAAGTGTTATTAGCAGTAAGGGAAAGTTCTGTCGTTTTAAAAGCCCTACACTTGTATGCGTTTTTGGTGTTTAGTAAGTGTTCTGACTTAATTAAAACCAGTTTGAATAGTTAGATTAACATATGGTAGATAATTTATGGAAATTTGTTCGTATGTTAGTAAATTTCTTTAAACATTTGGAATCGTCGACATGAATGAAGAAAAAGTCCACTTAAGAAACTCAGTACTCTATGAGTTCCAAAAAGGAAATAACGCGGTGCAGGGAGTAAAAAGTTGTGTGAAAAATTTGGAGAGGCTAGAGTAGCCGCTCGAACATTTGGTTTACAAAATTTCGATCGGGTGACTTTTTTTTTTGAAAACTAAATTCAGACCAGGAAAGCCATCAAATATCAATAATGCAGTGCTACGTAGTATGTTGACGACAAACCACACATTAACTTCCATAGATGTGGACTTCAGGCGTACAATTCATCAGACAACTGCTTTGGATCACATTAAAAGACTCGATTTCATATCTTATGGTGCCAGGGAAAAGGTCTAAAAACGTGCAGAGTTGGGTTGTGAGATTTTATCTCAGTCACCACATTCTCCTGGAATTACAGCATTGGACTACCACCTATTCAGATTGCTTGATGAACTGAATGTGTAAATTTTGAGGATGTTAAAATAGCATTGGAAGACTTTTTTCCTCTAAACGGGAGGACTTCTTTTCCAGCGAAGAAACTTAGATTTTGAATTAAATTTTAAATAAAAAGTGAATAAACATAATTTTGCTTACTTAAGAAAAAACAACATAACTTTCCCGAACACCTAACTGTGTGGCAGTTTTTATTCACAATAAGGTATCACTCTAAAAGTAATCAAGGTCAACATTTATTTTAGAACTTTTATAGGCTTCTTGTATTGTCACCTTCATTTATTTCTTACATGGATTTCGAACCAGCATATCAATTATTAAAGCATCTTCGATACTGTAAAATCCGCGAACTACCAATCTAGCTAGCTGCTTTAAACTGCTTGGAACCTCGGTTACATACCTTTGTTCAGTTGAAGACATCTTTTATTTAATGCAGTCCGTTCAAAAATTTTACACTCTTTGTAGAAATCTAAACATTCTTATAATAATGAAAAACAAAAAACATGACATTTAAAAGAACTAAATTAATGTTCGAGGAAAGATCTCAAAAATCTGAAATTTTCTTTTCAATAAAATTAGAATATTTTATCCACACGATAAAAAAAAAGAGGTAAAACATTTTCAATTGATTTTAATTTCATCTCAAAAATAAATAGAGATAATTAAATACGGTGATTTATACATGAAATTGTACGAATTGTTAATTGTTCTTGTATTTTTCAGAAAGGAAAAATTAAAATTTCAAATTTTTGCATCACTTTCTTCCAATTAAAGCACTAAGAAACACTTTTATTTACATTTATAAACAAAATTTAAATGACTTCTCTGTTATCAAAACACGATGTCAATGAAATGAACTCAAATTTGACAACTGCATTTTCATAATACCACCGAAGTTGAAAACAATCCAAATCCTAATTTTCATGAGTGGTGCTTAAGCATGGGCCGCATTCAGCAACTGCGAGTTTTTAAGTGTACACAAAAATCCGTGTACATTGCTGATTTTTAATTCTGCATTTGTGAAAATAACTTTAAATGCCAAAAAAGTGTACAAAAATGTATAATTTTATTCACGAGGTTTCAGTTGGTGACTTTGAAAAATTCTGTTAAAAATTAATTCGAAAAAGGCAGGCACGGAACAACAAAATTATTTAATTAATTATATTATATGGAGACAAATATTGACTTTGCAAATTATAAGTAAGTATTGTATACGTATATATAAATATTGAAATATAAAAATTATTAAATAAAAATGTTTATATAATGGCTGTGCTTGTTTATTCATTCCGAAAATTCGGAACGTTCCGAGTTATCCGATTTCTGTTTTTTTATTCATTCCGGAATATTCCCAACGTATTCTTTTTGTACTACCTCGCGACGTAGTATAAAAAGAATAAATGGAATAAACAAAACATACATAAAGGCTGGATTAGATGAAGCAGCAACAGCAACAGCTACAGCAAAAGCAACAGCAAAAATTTTAGAAACCATGCATTTAAATGGGTTGAATTAGATTACCGACAGCAACAGCAACAGCAACTTCATTTCCATTTCTAATTTTGCTGTTGCTGTGGCAAGTTGACAACATGATCATGATTATAATACAGTGCATGAACTTTGAAAATATGAATTATCGTTTTTTGAATTTTTTTCGTTTTTTGGTTTTTTGGTTTTGTTTGATGAATGAAATATAATTTCTTTGTTAAATTATAACTTTTTATTGCATTTTTTTTATTTTAATTAAAAATTATTAAAACAGAAGGCAATTTACCTAAAAACGATAAATTCATGTATTCTAATGACATTTTTTAAGTGTTTTTTCAAATGTAGAACCAATCCCTTACGCTATTTTTTACGCGAGTTTTCGAGGAACGTATCTAGCGCGTGAAAACAAAATCAGGTCTATTTATTATTTTTCAATTTTCAATTATTTACATATTATTGTAGTTTCTCTTTCTCATAAAATAAATGTAGAAAATTTTTAAAGTGTGAATTCTTCCCGGAATTGTAATTAGTAGAAACCAACGCGATATAAAAAATTTCTTAGAAATGTGCAATTTGGTAATGGAATAAAGACTTTTTCTAAAAACTACCTCAATAAAAATATATCATTAATAATATTTCTAAAATTTTTGTTCTAAAACAATATAAATTTCAAATAAAATTTATTTTTAAATGAAATATACTAATTGTATACATTTTATTGCTGTTGAAAGGCCCCAAATTTATTCTTTTCCAAAAAAAATATTTAGGAAATAAAAATATTTGAAATGGAAATAATATTGGGAAAAATGTCTCGCAATTATATACATTTCGTTTCAATATGGCAAAAATAAGTCTGAAAAAAAAACTTCCTCAAAAATTTTGCTGTTGCTGTTGCTGTCGTTAAATGTGTTTCAAAAAGCAGCATTCACGACTTTCGCTGTTGCTGTTGCTGCTTCAATCTGATTCAGGGGATATTCTTTTAGTTTGTAAAGCAGTACGAGTAAATAAAACTGTTAAGATGTTTTTATATTTTTATTAGTTATTAAATTAAGAAGAGTTAAAAAATGTCTATTTATTGTTTTATTTTAATATGCAAGGTACTGATATAATAGTTAAGTGGTCGCCAGGAGACATGGAGTTAAACAAAAATAATATTGAAAAATTTGCGTCCTGTCAAAAATGATTTATTCCATTTATTCCTCTTTTGTTTTTTTATTCATTCCATTTTGGATGATTCCGGATAAACTACCAATTATTCTCTCTATTCTATTCCTATTTCGGAATGAATAAACAAACACAGCCATAATAATTGTCCAATTTTTGAAACCCCGTAAATGCTAATGTGTATTGCGTTCACTCATCAACAACGGTGTTCACTTTGGCGGAAATCTTGGATAAGGGAATAAATGGATGGGATAGCGCCTGGGAAAAGTGAAGGTTTTTTTTGGACGAATTGATGGGGTTGACAATTGTCCATTTGTACAAGTGATTTTCCTTCTCAGTTTTGTTCTTCGTCTTTCTCCAATTCGGATTTGACAAATATGTCAAGAAAAATTTATGTTTGATTTGACATATAGTACTATTTTTCGCCAAAATCGTATTCTACACAAACATTTTATTTCAGTAATTTCTTATTTCATAAGGAAAAAAAGTAAAGTGATTTGATTAGGTTATGTCACAATCCTTCTAGGATCCAGATTTTTCGGAATTTAAACGAGGAAATAAAAAAAGAGAAGCCATCTATATAATACAAAGTGGATTGAGATTCGCTCATTCACTCGCGACTAATTAAGTTCCTCAGGACGCACAAACTATTTTTTTCACCTTAACTATTAAATTACCAAATAGCACCGACCTTCAAGTTTAAAGAATATAAAATATGACCTGGCAAACGTTGTTTTGCCAATGATTACATTTATTAATAAGAATGAAATGAAATTCATTATGTTATTTTAAATGCAAAGTTTATTTTCGATTTAATAAATTCTATTTCATTTAACATAACACAGACGTCTTATCTTAGTAAATAGTAAATATTGTAATGCCAAAGTGTGAACAATATTTTTTGTTTCTTCATTTTCGGCATATACAAAGAGATCGTTGGGCTTACCAACTATGGAGCAGGCTACCATGAGTGCAGCATGAATTTTCCAAATCCAAACCGCAAACTTGCATCGACTGGCCTTGCAATTTGTTGATTGTCATTGCATATGCCAGACGAATTTGGAATTGCAAGAGTTTAAATGCAATTGGAATCATCGGGACTTGGCAATAAAATATGCTATCCTTTGAACTTGCCATTGATAATTGTCGATTCAATAATGTTTCCCAATAGTTTCTTCACAACCAATCGCGTTCCGTTACATAATTTTGGTGCAATCAGGTTTCGTAACAGTATGATTGGGAATCCAACTTTCAAAATTAAATTATGTGGTGGAAGACCTGGTAAATCAAGTGAATTTAAAAATTCAGTTGGAAAATTCACTCCTTCATCTTCTTTTATCACAGTATCAATTGATTTGAATGAAAAAGACTGAGATTGCAATATGTTTTGAATGTAGATATTTATGGCATCCAAAAAAAATTCCGTCAAGGTGTTTTCGGAGGTGCTTCTGCTCGACTAACTACATTTTGTTTTGTAAAGTAAATACGTTGCCCATTTTCAAGATGGATGGCCAAATGAGTGACAGGATCTCTTTCGTGAATAGGAAAGTATAGAATCCGTCAGACTGCCTCATTACTGCTTATATACCTGCCCATTTGATAACGCGCAACTTCGTCATTTTCAATAACATTTTGGACAGCAAAAACGGCAATGTCGCTGCCTTTATGCAGATATTTACAGATGTATTTAATAGATTTTACAGAGCTGCAAAACTCTACCATTCAACTGAATACATCCAGCAACGCGTTCCTCCAAATACGTGGTGCTTTACTATGAAATCTATTAAAGATTTTAGCTTTTGTTTGAAAACACGTGCCGTTTTGTCATGAGGATCATTTGCTGATTGGGCTGGCAATAAATGCTTTTTGATTTCATCCCATTGCGGGTTATATGTAAATGTGATGAATAGATCAGGTCTTCCGTATGCACGTACGTAGGTCATTGCATCTTGAATATATTCCTACATATGCCGAGTACTTCCAGTGTATGACCAATTTCATTAGGGTTTACATTTCCATCCGCATTATTTTTTATGGCATCGCGTAAATGTATGTATTCTTCGAACCTTAATTTTACCTGATTGAATCTAATATAACGGAGACGTTCATTTTCGATTTTAACGAATATATCGACAATAAATTGGTGGTATACTATACATGTCTGCATTTTAATATGTGATTCTACACGTTGGCCCGAATCATAAGCCTGTGTGTATAAAAATTCATTGCGCTATCTTTTTTATTCGTTTCTTCACCTAGGTAGGTAGGTAGGTAGGTAGGTAGATTAGGGGTACTGCGTACAACACCAGGAACCTTGTGGGCCCATTGTGATCCCTACGAGACCAAGAGTTACCCTATTGCGAAACCTATTCCTCTTCAAAGCATTTGATTTTCCTGCAAAATTTTATTAGTCTGCTCATGTCAGTCGCTTAAAGCATCACTAAATTCCCGAAGAAATGGTTTCCCAAAAAGTTTTTGAAAAAAGTTGTTTTTCTTCACCTAAAAGTCATACAAAATGTGTTGTAAATATAAATTTGTTTATTAAATTTGTAATTGTTATATTAACCTGTTGAAAAATTCCATTGTTTAATATTTTTATGGTGGCTATCCTCGCCTTCCCAAAAAATTAAATGATACTGTAGTGCGTCGTAAGAACGATGCGTATCTGCAATGCCTTGTGTGGTGTTGTTGCAGCGCATGATGCGTGTAGCACGTTGTTCGAATGAATCTCCAACCATTAGTATTCCAACTTTATTCACTGTAGGCGCGTTAAAACGCCGCCCATGTTCGCCAATAGTCACTTTATCGGCTTTAATAATTATTATATGTCGTTTTGTAATTGATTGGAAACTTGTCGAAATTATTGGATGAGGTTATTTTTTTGCTGTCAAAAAAGTTTGTAATCCTGTTACGATAGCACGTTTCTGCATAACTTGAATATGATTGTATTGGCAATGGACATCGGCCTGTTCTTCTACATCCCCCATAAAGTATATTTGTAGAAATTTGGGTGTTTCATTGGGAATTGGGAGTAAAGAGCCAATTTTGTGGTAGACCTGGCCCTGTATCTTGAATGTTGAATTAAATGTCCGTCCTTGTCCATCCGTATTAGTATTGATGTTGGCGGCGAAGGAAGTCATTTGGAAACAACTATTAAATTTCCTTATTTTTTTCAAAAATAATTTGGACTCTGCCATGTTGCCATCCATTAGCGTTTTCAGTGGCTCTGGTGGTGGTTTTAAAGGAGGCAATTCAATTTTTCCTGAAGCGCAGCAAATCCCTGCAGTTTCATTCTTGAATTTCAGAGCATGACAATGAGTGCATTCTTTTTAGAATGTGCGCAATATTCGATGTCTCGTTCATATTCGAATGCGATGCGATTGAATGATGACAGTGTTAGGGATCTTGTTGTTTGCATACGTTCTCGATTATTCAATTGAGCTAAAGTACTGCTTTCATCTGTGATGTTTGATTTGAAATTCTCATTAGCTGAAGTTGTATAATTCTGTGTTCGTCACTTTCTGATGCACGGGCGGCTGCTATTTGTAATCGTACCTCCTCTTGTAACAGAGGGGTTTACATATGTTGCACTGTGTTAAATACACTGCAATGGGAGTAAAACAAAGTAGCAAATCCCCTGATGACCTTTTCAGCATATCTTCTTCCGAGGAGAAGATATGAGATGGTGCAGAAAATATGAGCAACTGAAAGGCTGCATGCCAAGCTGAGTTGCGCTTGCTAACTTGTCATCAATATTATGTAACTTGAGCAATTCGGTTTTGCCATCACTGAATTTTGTTTTTTTATTAAAAAAATAATAACGGATGGCAAAATTGAATTCCTATACAATTATTCATTTTTTTTAATTTTTTAAATTAAATATAGCGTTAGTTGCAATTGAAAAATACAAAGCATTTTTTTTGTGTTTTTTGTTTTTACAATTGCAACTAGAGAAGTTTTTGTTTGAGAAAGAGGGAAAAATCGAAAGATCCAATATATTATTATATTATATTATATTATATTTTTTTTCGAGCCTCGGAAAAATCGAGGAGTTATTTTTTTCTTTTGGATTAAATTTCAAAGTGTATAAATATATTAAAACATCTATCTATTAAAATTTAATTTAAAATAAAATTTGAAACATAACTATAACATAACCTATAACATACAAAGTAAAATATAACCTGTAACATAAAATATAAAGTAAAACATATAATATATAACATATAAATAATTGGCTACATAAAACTAAATTAAATCTAAAAATTATAATATTCATTAACTAAAACACATACAGTAACAACATACAAATGCTTACCGATCATGAAAAATAAAAAATATCAATGTAGGTTGATATTAATAAAAACACAGTATTTGTAGTAAATAGTATTTATTATATTAGAGTTCTGAAGCCTTTCAGCTCCTAATTGTAACTGACTCTAAGTGATCTTTTCTTGTGCTTTTATACATAATTTATTGGAGAAAAGATTACTAAAACTAATATGAAATTATAAACTAAGAAAATCTAATTTCATTGCCTCCTACACTCGTCCATCCTGATCGTCATCTGACCCAGATGACCCTCTAGGCCATTTCTTCATTTTGTCTGCGCTGCTGGATGTTACATCTGGGCCTTCATGCTCTCCGATTTTCTCAACTTCATAACGATCATTTTCTCCAATTTTAGTGATGCGATATGGTCCAGAGAATTGAGTTCTTGCCATTGCTATGAACTCATCAATTTTATACCTTGGTGCTTTCTTTCGATTTTTGCTGTACCCTTTTTTGTTTTCTTGTTGAATTTTAAAAATTTGTTCAGTTGCTGTGATTCGTGATTCATCTCTAGGTTCTTCAAATGTATGGAGATTCTCTTCTTCAACCACTTTCGTTACCTCTAAATCACTGCTTACTCTCATTTTCACCTTTGCTTGTCTTGAACCATTTTGATTTATCTTCATCTTTTTTTTTTGTCTTTTGTCTTCTTATTCTTTCCTCCATTATCATCTTCATCATTTTTATCATCACTTCCGTCTTCCCCTTTTCCACCTTTACCTTTATCCTTCTTTGTATCCTTCGATAGTCAACACTTAATTGTTTCGTACCTTCCATTTTGTCCAACAAAACTACTGGACTTGAGTAATCAGACATGCTCGGTTGAACAATACAATTCTGAATCTATTCAGAAATTTGTTCCTCTATGATCTTATGTTCGTTCAGTGGTAGTCGTCGTGCTTGCATTTGAACTGGTTCATCATCTGATAGTACCATTTTCATTATGACTTCGACATCGTTAACCTGTTTTGCATTAAAATTTAAAATTTATTTTTTAGCTTCATTCTCAATTTTTTTGTCTTCTATTATAATATTTTGAAATATTTCGTCTTTTTCGTCTTCATATGGAGACTTTACTATTGTTACAAAACAAGATTTGTAATCCATCGAATTTTCATCGTTTGGTACGTCTTCCAATCTATTTCGTACTTCTATCGATTTGTGGTTAATGAACACATCCACTCCAACAATAACATCTGGTTCCATAACTTCGTCCTGTATTACGTAAATATCTATATCTTTAAACTCCGCCTAATCAATTTTCATGGTAGCCGTAAATTTTTCAATTGTCCTCAGATTTGTTCCAATACCACATATTGTCATTAAAAATGTCTAAAAATATTTTGGTGTGATAACATCAAGAAATTTTTGCTTCATCAGGGTTAAATCCGCTCCGGTATCTATTAATGCTATAAAATTTGTATTATTTATTAAAATTTGTTTATGCATGTTATTCTTCCTGACAATGTTCACCGCTGCTTTATTGAGACACTGATTGTTACTTGGGCATGACACGCTTTTATGACTGAATAAGTTACATTTAAAGCACTTAGGTCCTTTGCTGGCGTCCGGACAGTTTTTGGTTTGATGACCTTTTCCACCACAACTGTAACAATTCGTCATCTTACTTTTTTCTTGATTTTTCTGGTCAAAATTCTTATTTTTACTTTCTTCTTTCCGTGCATCGTTACTTCTTTTATTCTTCTTATCGGCCTGTCGTCGTTTTAATCGTTCATAATTTAAAAATTTTTCTTTCAAATCTTTAATTGATTTGGCACCTTGAAGAACAATTTTTTTTTTGAGAATCGTCAATAATTCCATCAGTAGCATATCGAATTAATGCTGAGGTTTCCAAATCAATTTGCAATGATATATTATGCATTTCGTAAAGGTATTCCTTGCATGTTTCATTTGGTCGTTTCATTCGTCTTCGTAATTGTTGGTGTACCACACCACTGTCGACATCATCAGAAAATTCTTCTAACAATAATTTCTTCAATCTTTTGCATGATCTCAAATTCCTTTGTGTTTGAACGAATTTTAATACCGATCCTTGAATCATTCGCTTCGCGTAAATTAGTATTTCAATGTCATTTCAACCTGCTAAAGTCTTCGCAAAATCTTCGAATTCATTTACCCAATTTTGAATTGAAACTTTGCCATTTCCTGAAAAAATTTCTATTGCGCTTTCTAGATCGCGAAATTTAATAATTTTTCTCGTTTCCTCATTGGATTTTTGTGAAAAGCATTGTGAAAATTTTGAATCACTGTCATCTGATTCACACTCGCTATCGCTTTCGTCTTTTTTGCGTAAAACTTCCTGTCTGTCATCTTGTTGCATCGTATTTGAATTCCCTTTTGTGAAATTCTCATTGAATTCCTCAATTCATCTTTTGTGAATTCATCGTCATCATAATTCTTCGAAGTGGTCCTCTTTAATTTCTTTAAATTTCGTACGTCATTTTCTTCTTCAGTTGTTCTGTTATAATACCTGTCGCTTAGCAACTCCACCTTGTACTTTAAAATTGTTTGCAGACTTCTATTTTGTACTTGCTGTAGTACGAGAGCCTCTTGCATTCTTTTTGTCATTATATGAATTGCTTTAGTTTTTCTGCCGACCACAGTATCGTCTTGTGAATCATCATCATCGTTTTCACTGCTCGCTGCAAAATGTTCTCCTCGCAAATTCATTCTTTGTTGCTGCTCTGCTATCTGCTGTTGTTTCTTTAAAATTTGCGCTTGTAGTTCTGCTATTTGATTTTTCAGGTCAAATGTCATTTTTTTCTTGCTAGCCGCTTCATTTTGTGTTGATTCTTCGTCGTAAGAAAGAAGGCGATTTATTAATGCAGCTTTGTTTCCTGTACAGTCTGCTGAGTTCTTTTCTAGTTCCTCTCTGAGCTGCGTCACGGTCATTTTTTCAAAGTCTTCTTTTCTTCTCGATTTTTCTTCAGTCAACATTAGTGAATTTAAAAATTTGGCAGAATTTTTAGATTTTCTTAATTGGAAAATTTTTCCAAATTTTTCCTTCTTTTTCTTCCTTTGTTTTATTTTCGGTGAAAAATTTTGCACAATTTTTCTATCCTTTTTTTTATTTTGGTTGAGTAATTTTGCAAAATTTTTCCATCTTTTTCTTCCTCTTTATTATTTTGGTTGAAAAATTTTGAACAATTTTTCTATTTTCTTTTTTTATTTTGGTTGAGCCCCCATGTAGGTAGATATTAATAAAAACACAGTATTTGTAGTAAAAAGTATTTATTATATTAGAGTTCTGAAGCTTTTCAGCTCTTAATTGTAACTGACTCTAAGTGATCTTTTCTCGTCCTTTTATACATAATTTATTGGAGAAAAGATTACTAAGTTTTTTAAAACTAATATGAAATTATAAACTAAGTAAATCTAATTTAATTGCCTCCTACATCAATATTATAAGATTTTAAAAATTAAGTTACTAAGTTAAGTATTAAGTGAAGAAGTTAAATTTAAGGAATCTAATTTTAAGTGCATTAAAAATAAAAATAAAAATACGTAATTTAATTTAATTTGGTGTTGAAAATGTTAGAAGCTTTTTTGTTCTATCAGTTAAACGTATTTGCCAAAATTCACGATGCAGTCTAACATACAAACTGAAGAATTTTCAGTCTGAGGTTTGCTGATATGGCTTCAATTATTTGCATTGGGTAGTGTATTCGAAGCATGTTATCATTGACATTTGTTGGATTTATGCAAATTCTTATTTTGTTGTTTTTTCGTACCATTACCATTGGCGAAACTGACGGAGTTCAACCATGTTGTCAAGTTCGGTTTTCATCCATAATTTTGAATGGTATACGGCTAGCTGAACAAATTTCAAACAGGGGGTTTGAAACTAGATCTATATCGTAAATGGAATCTTTTAGCCAACCCAAAACCTATAAAAATTTCTTTAATTTTTATATTGCGTATTCTTTTGACAAGCCCACGTAAATTACATGCACCTAGAATTGGTTTTATGTCTTCGAGCACACTTTTAAAAGCTAATTTGCATTTCTGTTTGGCAATATAGCACGAAACTTTTGCTTCACATAACGCTTTCATGCGATGTTCACTAAATGAAACTAGTGATTTTGTTTTGCATGGAACTAATGTGGCGTTTATGCTGTCTGCTAAACTTTTTGAAATTATGTTGCATTGTGCACCTGTATCTATTATTATATTAGTTATGTCACTCCATTTTTAACAATTCAATTCAATTCAATTTGTAAAATAATTCAAAAACCCGTTATCCAATTTTGATGAAATTTACAATGTGACTTCCTTCTACCTTAACTTGTTTTCGTATTGCATTTCAGGAAAATCGATCCAGGGGAATAAAATTATAAGGGAAAATCCAGGGTGACCAGAAAGTCTTGCCGCTTTTTTTATATGGTTTTGGGATTTAATTGGAAAATTTGTGAAGCAATTTTGTTTAATTTAATTATATTAGTTAACTGCATAACGGTAGCATGGTAAAGTTTAGTAAGATCGGCCCAAGGATACTGGAGAAAGAAATGATCCTAGGAGAAAATAAGCCTGTTCAGAAAAGTTTTTAATTCACCAATTAGATTTATGTTATTAGGCTTTAAGTTACCTGCACATTATATGAAATTTTGAAAGGAAGAAACAAAGTTATGAAGAAAAAACATTGTAATATTGTGAGTTTTGACAGCTTTTCTGTCTCATTTCTACCATAGGGCATCAAAAAATCGGCTATAGGTCGATTTTCAGTTGCTATATGTTTTTATAATGTGTTTTTGCCGACAAAATAAAATATTTTCAAACCATTGGTCATTTTGTGAATTTTTACTTTGTATAGATCCAACAGAAATTTCTTGCTGTTGATTGGAGTCCGTTCCTTCCTCTAAAGCATTTATTGGTTTGGAGGAATTGTTAGTTTCCTTTTTTGTCATTTCAGGATTCTTGCAAATTGATGTGAAATGATTTTCATTGCATTTCTTGCAAGTACCATATGTCCATAAGCGGCACAATTTCGAATTTAATGGTTCTTTGTTCTTTCGACATTGGCGACAATCGAACGTACGTTTTTCATGTTGTTCTTACTTAATGTATTCATTGAGCGTTAATTTTCTTTGGATATTTCAGAAACTTGTTTCTGTGCGGCAGCGCCGTAACTAGATTTTATAGGGCCCTGTGCAAAAATTTTTTTATGGCCCCTATATTTTTTGGGGAAAAGTAATTATAGTTCAAATAGATATCATATAAAAAATTTATTGTACTGAGAACACATATTTTATTTTAAAATCTCGAATAAAATTTTTGTAAAACAAATTTGTAAAGAAAATTCAATTAACAATTTCGTTTTAGGGCCGCCTAGACCTCTGGGTACTGTGCGGGTGCACCTGTTGCACCTGTCTAGTTATGGCGCTGCTGTGCGGTTTTATTGGATTGACTCACATGAATAGCTCTCGTCAATGTTACATCTAAAATGAGTTGATTTCCATGTCAGGTGCTGAAAGTCATATTTTTGTGCTTGTAAACGCAATCTTGACAATAATTGGTAAATGGTTTCGTTGTCCATTTGTGAAATGTTGTGAAATTTATTATTTTTGTTACAGGAATAAAAAATGCTTCAAATATTCCTTTTACTTGATCTAAGTTATCGAAATTTTTCGAGACTATGAAATACGAACTTTACGACGTTTACGATGAATTCGAAGGTTTAACGAAAGAACATGAATGTATATTAATAGCATATTAAAATTGTATTTGGAGTATTATTCGTGATATTTTTAGTCATACATAATTGGTTTTATATTTATAAATGTTGTTTTTATAGACATTATAATTTTTTTCCCGACAACTCAATAATCTTAAATTTAAACGTTCACTGAAAAATTGGCCATGAAGGTGCTAATTTGTGCGTGAAGATAAATTAATACAAAGATAAAAAAAACTGACGCTGGCCTAAAATAATGTTTGTTTTGAATTTAACTGAAAAAAATAAAAGAATATTTATTTACAATTTTTATAAACCACGTTTTTACTGCTTCTATATTTTTATTTTTTATTTTTATTCCAATTCAATAATATCCTTATACTAATTTAATATAATTTTATTAATACAATATTCATTAATAATATTTTTTTGTGTTAATTTATTAATAGTTATTTTTTTTTTTTATTAACGAATTCAAAATCTTCTCATCATTCCTCCTGTGTGTTGATTGAATATTGAATTGTCCAGTATGCTCGAATTTGGAAACTTTTAGGTATTAGGAAGGAAGGATCTTATCTTAAAATATCTTAAGAATAATCACTGTTTTTTCTTATTTTTTACATAAATTTTAAGAGCGTTTCTTTAACAATTATAAAACTCTAAAATTATTTTACTTAACAGAAGAATTTTTAGTTTGTTTTTTATGCAAAATAATATGTTCACTATATTTCTTATAAACTAAAATATTAGTTAAAACAAAAAATAATTTCATAACTAACTTCTGAATTAGATTGAGGCAGCAATAGTAAAAGCAACAGCTAAAGTACCTCGTAAACGATCAAATTTGTTTGTCAAACATACGTGTTTGTCAAACAATTTGATCGTATGCGCGTTTGTTTGACATGTTTGACAAATGATTTTGTGTTTGACGTGTTTGATGGAAATTTTAATTGACGGTGTGCTTGACAAACAAGCTTGATAGTGTGCGGCGGTGTTTGTCAAATACGATTTCAGTCGCCGCTTGTATTACTCATTGCAATAATAACTGCAATAATAACACCATTCGGACTATTCGAATATAGGTGTATGAGTTTCTATTAAGAAATGAAATTTAAATCGTGCGCTTTAATTATTGTAAAAGTCAATAGGGCAACACTTTGATTAGTTGTCACACAGTTTTGAATATAACAAATAACGGTTCGTTTTCCACCGAGGTTATAAAAAGAAAACTTCGACGCGAAAACGCCCCTCTTTCTATTTCGTTTCTGACTACTTCACATCGTGGCTTTATAAAGCTTAGTCATTTTGTTTTATACAGTCAATTTTTATTCTTAATAATAAATCATCAATTATTTCCAATAGGTTATAGGCCCAGATCACGAGAATCCTGGAAAGAATAACTAAAAATAAATATTCAACAGTGAATGTGTTTCATTGAAGAAAGAATATATTATTAAAATTTGATATCGTGAAAGTGTTTCAACGAACAAAGAAAAAAATTATTCAAGAACATTGTAGTGAATGTGTTTCACCAAAATAAAGAAAAAAAAAAGTTTTCTTGGTTAGAAAAGAAAAAATTTGACAAAGAAATGACTGATAAATTGGAAATTTCGTCTGTTCAAAGATTTGATGGAAAGAACTTCCATCAATGGAAATTTCAGATGAAATGTGCTCTAACAGCCAAAGGTGTCTACGCAGTTACCAATGGAGAACTCAGAAAACCTCCAGCTGATAAAGTAGTAGAATTAGAAAGTTGGACGAAAAAAGATGGTACAGCTATGTTCGTACTAACATGTGCGATGGATTTGTCACAAATAACGTTAATTGGAAACTGTACATCTTCTACTGAAATATTGAGAAAATTGGACTCAATTTATGAACAAAAGTCAGAATCAAGTAAAATGATTCTACATGAAAAGTTTCATCAATACAAAATGAATCCAAATGAATCGTTAGCACATCATATAGCTAAAATAGAAAACTTGGCACGCGAATTAAGAGAAATCGGTGAACAAGTTAGTGAAGCCGCTATTATGACGAAAATCATTGGAACCTTACCTGCATGTTTCCGTAATTTTAGGCAAGCATGGCTTTCTACAGATGAAAGCAAACAAACGATAACAAATTTAACGGCTCGGTTATTAGACGAAGAATCAAATAAATCAAGAGAAGAAAATGAAGCCGCACTGATGGCTTCATCAACAAGTTCGACGAAAAGAACCAATATGGCAAACGATAAGCAAGTTGAAATTTAAATGTTACAATTGCAATAAGAAAGGTCACTTTGCTCATGATTGTCGTAAACCGAAAAAGAAAACCAACAAATAAAGTGAAGGTTCATTAAGGTCAGACGTGACGAATGTTTCTTCCGCTTTTAATGTAGAAGAAAACAAAGAAACTTATAACTATAATGCACAATCTGATGAAGAATGTTGGATAATGGACAGCGGTGCATCAGCACATATGACACACAAGAGAAGATATTTTTGCACTTTTGAAATATCGAATGGCTTCAACACAGTGTTATTAGGCAATAACCAAATCCTTAATGTTCAAGGAAAAGGAACAGTGAACATCGAAAAATTAATAAATGGTAAATGGTATCAAGCAATTATTACTAATGTTCTCTATGTTCCAGAATTAAAGAAAAATTTATTGTCGGAAGGAGTCATCACTGGAAAAGGAATGAAAGTCATAAAACAAAATAATAGTGCGAAAGTGTATAGTCAAAACCAATTAGTTGCATGCGCGATTCGGGAAACAAACAACCTATACCGTATCTTGTTTCGAACAATAACCACTGAAGTTAATGTGTCGGTAAATAACAGTCTAAAAACATGGCATGAGCGGCTCGGACATGTCAATGTAAAATCGATTCGTGAACTAGTATCGAAGAAATTAGTACCGGACTTGAATTTGAATGATACGCAGAACTTTTTTTGTGAAGCTTGTGCTTATGGTAAAAATCACAAACTTCCATTCAGAGCTAGTGCTCGACGTGATTTAAAACCGGGTGAACAGTGATCTCTGTGGTCCGATGTCGGAACCCTCGGTAAAAGGGTCTAAGTATTTTATATTGTTTAAGGACAGTTGTTCGAGTTATCGAGTAGTCTATTTCCTTAAATATAAAGAAGAAGCACTTGAGTGTTTCAAAGATTACTATAGACTTCTGAAAAATAAATTTGGACATACAATAAAAACTCTTCATGTTGATAACGGAACCGAGTATAATAATTTAAAATTCAAAAATCTTTTATCCGTTTTAGGAATTGAAATGGAAACCACAGCACCATATACACCAGAACAAAATGGGCGATGTGAACGAGAGAATAGAACTATAATGGAAAGTGCTAGATCTATGATGTACGCTAAAGATCTTCCTAAGTATCTATGGGCGGAAGCAGTCAACACAGCAGTATATATATTGAATCGAACAACAAATACTCAAGTGAAAGATTCAACACCATTTGAAATCTGGACTGGTAAGAAACCTACACTTAATCATATAAGAACATTTGGTAGCACTGCTTATGTATTAATACCGTCTATAAAAAGAAAGAAACTAGATGCTAAAAGCAAGAAATTAATGTTAGTAGGGTATGACGGAAATTCAAACAATTATAGATTATTTGATCGCACAACACGAAATATAACCATATCTCGAAATGTAATATTTAATGAAAAAGAAGAAGAAAATACTGAAGTTCAAACTAAACTTCAGTTTGATTCTGAAGAAGAATCTACCAATGAAAAAGTCACAAATAATGAAGAATTCACAAATGATGAAGTCTCAATTAGTGAAGACTTAGATACAATCGATGAACAGCATGAAGAAGATACAGTCGACAGTAATAACGACAGTGTTACAAATAAAAGGAATTTACGTCCTCGAGAAAATTTAAAAACTCCAAAACGTTTTGACCTTAATATTGTAGAACTGGATGTTCCACAAGATTATGTAGAAGCAATAAATAGTGTTTCATCCGATCATTGGAAGAAAGCAATCAATGAAGAATTAACAGCACTAGACAGAAATAGAGAATGGGAATTAACTAAATTACCATCACATAGAAAAACAATTGATTCAAAGTGGGTATTTAAAATAAAAAGAAATATAGACGGATCAATATCACGCTATAAAGCTAGGCTGTGTGCAAAAGGTTTCAATCAGAAAAAAGGCATTGACTACAGTGAAACCTACTCTCCAACTACAAGATATGATTCAGTACGGGTTGTTCTAGCAATTGCTGCTGAACAAAATCTAAAGATGAAACAATTTGATGTAAAAACTGCATTCCTCTATGGCGATCTAGAAGAGGAAATTTACATGAAACCACCATCGGGAACGAATTTTAGTTTAGGATTAGTATGTAAACTAAAGAAATCGCTATATGGCTTAAAACAAGCACCTAGATGTTGGAATAAGAAGTTTGACACATTTAATACAAACTTTGGTTTTACGTCAAGTGAAGCAGAGAAATGTATTTATCATGGAAACTTCAAGAATTCAAAAGTTCTACTCGTTATTTATGTAGATGATGGAGTGCTATTATCAGAGTATTAATTATCTTATCGGAAGAATTAAGGAAAACCTTTGAAATTACAATTAGCGAGCCAGATTATTTTGTTGGGCTTGAAATAATAAGAAACAAAATAAATGGTTCAATTTTTATACATCAAAATAACTATATAAAACAAATAATAAAACGTTTTAATTTAGAAGATGCTCAACCTAATAGTGTACCTGCAGATCCACATGCCTGCTTGGATGAAAATCTAGGAAGTAATCTAACAGGAAAAGTACCATACAGAGAAGCAGTCGGATCCTTAATGTTTGCAGCAATTGTTACTCGACCAGATATTATGTTTTCAGTGGGAGTAGTTAGCAGACATCTACTTAGCCATACTACAGCCCACTGAAAAGCAGTTACACGAATTATAAAGTATTTGAAGGACACAACAGATTATGGGATTCTGTACAAAGCAACTTCAAATAAACAACCAATGGTAGGATACTCAGATTCAGACTTTGCAAATGATACAACCACGAGACGGTCAACAACAGGTTATGTATTTGAACTTGCGGGTGGGGCTGTAACAAGGTGCAGTCAGCGCCAGCCCAGTGTATCATTGTCAACAACAGAAGCTGTGTATGTAGCCGCATCACAAGCAACAAAAGAAGTTATTTGGTTACAAAAATTACTAAAAGATATAGGGGAAATGGTATCCAAACCAACAATCATATATGTCGATAATCAAAGTTCAATTCGATTAGTACGAAATCCAGAGTTTCATAAACGCACCAAACACATCGACATAAAATACCATTTCATAAGAGAAAACTTCAAGAAGGTGAAATAGACGTGAAGTATATATCAACAAAAGAACAGAAAGCGGATATACTCACAAAGCCTCTTTCACGCAACACTTTTGAATTTCTTCGTTGTAAAATGGGAATAATGAATTTTCCTGCAAGAAAATAAATAAACAAAGAACAAGCAGTATAATCTTTGTATCATATATTGTTAATGAATTTTGGTTCACGAAGAATTATACTTACACAGATACTGAATTTTGTCAATTTGTTTGGAATGGAAATCAATGAATTAAATAGTTCCATTCACTTAATCTTAGATATTAAAGTAATAATTTTAAGTATGTAAAAGAGCATACTTAAGCACACGATTAGTGGGAGTATTAAGAAATGAAATTCAAATCGTGCGCTTTAATTATTGTAAAAGTCAATAGGGCAACACTTTGATTAGTTGTCACACAGTTTTGAATATAACAAATAACGGTTCGTTTTCCACCGAGGTTATAAAAAGAAAACTTCGACGCGAAAACGCCCCTCTTTCTATTTCGTTTCTGACTACTTCACATCGTGGCTTTATAAAGCTTAGTCATTTTGTTTTATACAGTCAATTTTTATTCTTAATAATAAATCATCAATTATTTCCAATAGTTTCGGCCTACGTAACGCAGCACAAACGTTTCAAAGATATATGCGCGAAGTGTTACGTGGATTAGAACTTGTTTTTTCATATTTAGATGATATTTTCATCGCGTCGTTTTCCAAAAGGTACGACAGCATAATCTTTGCATTAACACTGCTAAATGTGTATTTGGTCAAACAAATATTGCATTTTTAGGTCACTAAATTACACCGGATGAATTTAAACCACTACCGAGCAAAATCCAAATAATTAAAGATTTTGTAATTCCTAAAACTGCTAATGAATTAAAACGATTCCTGGCAATGATAAATTTTTATCAGCGTTTCATTCCATCAGCTGTCAAGAACCAAATGTTGTTACAAAAGCTAATCCAGGGAAACGAAAAGAAATTAAAGTAATTTGAATGTTAAAAAGTTGAATCTTTGGAAATTTAAATCGAAAGTGAATCAGTTGAATAAATTATAGAAAAATTTGGAAATATTATAAAAAAAAAGATTGTAGAAAGTGTAACACATTAAAATTTAATACAATAAAGCAATATTATATTGAACATAAAAACGTGTTTTGTTGAGTGAAATTGTAAAAGGGAATCAACTACACCAGGGGTAAGCGAATTTATATAAATTTCTTAGGAGTTCTGCCCTCCCAACGAGAAAACTTATAATAATATAAAAGTTTCCCCGAGTCGTCCTGGAAAGGATTCGTTATCCCCCTTTGCTACACAACACGCCGCCTTTCTAGTTAGTGCAGTTCAATGGGTTTTAATCTGTTCTCATAAGGGGCAAGAGGAGGTAATCTTCCCACTGAAGGTGTTTTAAGGCAAATCGTACGAATTCACGTTGAACAAATTCCAGTCTAGTAAATTGGGATCTTGTGATAGGGAGACCACACTTGTCCAGCAAACTCCAGTAAAGGTCTAATCAAGGCAATAAAAAGGGCTTTGGTAATGTGAGGGTCATAAAACCCCTTTGACCAACGCTTTATAAAGCCCAGAGTTGAGTTGGCCCTATGGACCAGCGAGTCAATATGTTGGTTGTCAATATGTTTACTATCACAGACCGCGTCCAGCTTAATAATACTGCTAACTCTACGGAGAGGGGCACCTTTCATGACGTACCAATGTAGAAAAGGATTACGTTTCCTACAAAAAGTAATAACTTGGCATTTATCGCAATTGAGCGACAAATTATTATTGTCACACCAAGTAGCAAAGTTATTTAAGTCTTCTTGCAAGAATTAAAAATCGACGGAGTTAGTTATTTCTTTGTAGATGGTCATATCATCAGCGAAGTTAGAGATTTTGGAGTGTTTCATCACAGAGGTAACATCGTTCATAGCTATGTTATGTAACAAAACATTACCTACATCCTCCAAAGAGTAACGCACTTCGCAACAACATGTTTCTTGAAACTAATATGTTTCTGAAACTTCAAATGTTGTTGTAAACCAAAAATGTTGCGGAACATTTTTGGTTAGCAATAATGTATACTGTAAACTAAAAAGTTTCGGAACATTATTTACTTCTTCAGCGGAAATTGTACTTTGCCCTATCAGCAATAAAATTAACGGAAAATAACCAATTGCGAAATGCATTAACCTTTGGTACATTTCGAAATTGATGTTGAAAGTTTCCAAATCGAAAGTAAATCAGGACGGTTGCAACACAGCAACGTTTCTGTAACTTAATTGGAACACTAGGTTCAAAGTACGTAATTTTCTAGCTATAAAAAGGCTGCTTTGAATAATCAAAGAGCAGTTAAAAAAGAATATCTGAGACACGAGTAGTTCGAAAAATATCGGATACACGGCAGCTCTAAAAAACATCGGATACGCGGAGAACAGTAGTCAGTCAGTTATTGTTAAAATAGAAGTTCGTGAATTTGATAAAGTCAGTTATTGTTAAAATAGAAGTTCATAACTTTGATACATAAAGTTATTGTTAAAATAGAAGTTCGTGAATTTGATAAAGTCAGTTATTGTTAAAATAGAAGTTCATACCTTTGATACATAAAGTTATTGTTAAAATAGAAGTTCGTGAATTTGATAAAGTCAGTTATTGTTAAAATAGAAGTTCGTGAATTTGATAAAGTCAGTTATTGTTAAAATAGAAGTTCATAACTTTGATACATAAAGTTATTGTTAAAATAGAAGTTCATAACTTTGATGCATAAAGTTATTGTTAAAATAGAAGTTCATAACTTTGGTACATAAAGTTATTGTTAAAATAGAAGTTCGTTAAGCTAAAGTTAAGGTTAAAATTAAAGTTGTAAACCAATTGAACAAGGAAATTGTAAATGTTTTAGTGATATTTTTAAGAAGAACGTGTAAAAAAATAAGAAAGAAAAGGTGATTTAAAAAATATAATTTCTTAAAAGACAATAAAAAATTGTAAAAGTGAACATTTAAACAAGAGGATTTTTATTTCATTAACCACTCCGAACACCAACCGAAGCAGCATAATAAGTAAGTTTTTTTGGATTATACATTTCTTTTTTCCAACCAATATTACTTCTTCGGGAAACCCCTCCCACTTGCTGATACCGTTGGAAGTTTTTTGAGAAGCAGAGAGCTCTGAAACCAAATGGAAAGAGAACTTTTCCAGAGAGTTTTTATTTAATTCCTGCGGTAGAACATCCCAAACCCCCAAAAAAATATCAACTCCCAACAAAGAAAATACAACTTGGTCACAAATCTTAATATTCAAATTCTGGAGAGAGCCAGGTTGGAACCATACAAAGAATTTTTACATAACAGCTAATCTTCATTTTCGCTACAACCGAATATTCCTTATTTGGTTAATTTATTTACTCCCTACAAAGTCTACCTGACATTAACATTCATTTGCACTCATAAAATTTATGTGTAATATTGATGATAGATAGTGGTGAGCAATGATGCAACATACGCAAAACATATGTAAAACTCGTTGTTACAGCAACAAGATATAAATACAACAGGACAGAGAATAAATTCAAAAATGTAACCCAAAGAAGAAAAATGCTAAAGCAAAAGGAACTTTTCACGAAATCATAAGTGTTTCGGCTATGGCGAAAAAGGACATTAGAAACGAGAATGTACACAATTAAATGGTGGCGCTACAAAATCAAGATCAGAAGATAGGCGTTTATATGCGGTTCAGGCATGGTTAGTAGATTCAGAGGCAACAGATCATATGAGTGCACAGGGCGAATGTTTTCCATATTTTGTTTAGTTTAAACAAAAGATAGCAGTAACAATTGCAAAAAGAGAAACAATTCATGTAATCGGAAAAGGAAATGTTGAAATTTCGTCATTCAATGGAAAAGAATGGACGAATATAGTGCTAAAGAATGTGTTATATGTAACAGATCTAAATTGTAACCTATTTTAAATAATAGCAATTTTGGATAAGGGTTTTAACTTCACATTAAACCTTTATCCAAAATAGATGTGAGGGGACAAAAAATGGAAAACAGTTTAAGTGGGAGTAAGACAAGTAAGTCTATTCAGAATGAAGTTCAAAGTCAAGGCATCAAATGTGCATATTTTGGCAGGAGAAGATAGTTTAAAATTTTGCCACGAAGAGTTGGGCCATGAGAACATAAATCATGTAAAGAATTTTTTAACTAGAAATAACGTAAAGTTTAAAAACACAAGATTTCACGTGTGAAGCATGACTCATTGGCAAGCAAGATCGGTTAAAATTGAATAAACGAGAAGAAAAGTCAACAAAATGTGCAGAAATGATGTACGTTGATGTCTGTGAACTCATGCAAGTGGCGTCAATGGAGGATCCAGGTATTTTTTGTTAATTAAAGGTGATTATTCACATTTTCGATTTTTATATTTCATGAGAAACAAAGATGTATGCGAGAAATTTAAAATTTTCTTAAAGCTAGCAGAAAAACAACAGGGTGTTAACGTTAAAGTTGTGCGTTTAGCCAATGTACCATATACACCTGAACAGACTGGGCGGGCAGAGAGAGAAATGAAGACCTATCGTTGAATCAGCAAGAATGATGATTCACGCTCGTGGGATGGAATTAAAATTTTGAGCCGAAGCTGTTAATACGGCAACATTTGTGCTTAATCGTACAGGATTCAGTACAATAGCAGATAAAACACCATTTGAACTCAGGTATGGAAAGAAATCACGTTTTGATCTTCTGCAACTATTTGGTGCAGAAGTTTATGTGCATATAATAAAGGAGAAAAGGCAAAAATTGAATCCCAAAGCATAAAAATGTATTTTTGTTGGTTACGATGAAAATATGAGTTAACATCAGCAATATGGTGCAGATCATATTTTAAACATTTTTTATTAAAACATTATTTTCCCATTCCCATGGATTTGCCGACGATGCATTTTTGTCAAACATCAGACAAAAAACGTACAGGTAGAATTACCTGAATTTAAATAATTCAATTTTACTAATTTTAGAATTTTAAGTTTAGGTTTAGTCGGATTGAGAAGTTCAAATAAATAAAGTTAAAATTAAAAATTAAAAATTTGTTTTTTTTTTTTAAGTCAGCTCTTAGAAAAAACATTAACTGGCGCCCGATGAGGAGCAGTTGGATTGATATAGTGAAAAGTCTATAAAAGCTGTTTAAAAATAAAATCAGTGTAATCATTCACAAAAAATATTTGTTTTTTTTAAATCAAAGTTGTGTTTTTTTACTAAAAGAAAATTACATCAGTGTAACCATAAACATTTTTATTTTCAAGCAAGTTAATTGTCGTTCTTGTGGAACTAATATATCACTTATCACATAGTGGCAAGTAAAGGGGATAAAGTCCCTTGAATCCTTCACAACTACAAAGGGTTAGGAAACGAGGCCCCTGAGTCACCTCACTGAGGAAAAAAATGAGTTGCTCAATAGAACCCTTAGATTAACCAAATCAAGGTCCCAAATATTCATCAACAGCCGCCTGACATGTTGCTGCAGAAAGACCACAAGCGGTCCCACGTACGGGAAAAGGACAAAATTACCCGCGCACCTGTATGATACTTCTCAAAAAAAGACTTAACTATTATCCAGATGTCCGCCCTTCATCTGCTTTTTATAGAAAAATAATAAAAATAAAATAATAGAAAAACATTAATACTAGCCAGTAGGTAATTAAATATATTTTATTCCTTTCTCTTTTTCAAATTTGAAATTAACTGTACTTCAATAAGTTTATCAAAATTTAAAATTAAATTAAAAATAAAAAATTTAAGCACATTCAAATAAAATTGAAAAAAATAGAAAAACTAAATTTCTAGGGAAATTAGTAACTAACAGAATAAAAAAGAAAAAAATCATGGCTCAAGAAAACGTACTTAAAACAAGTAGATTAGGGTCAGTTGGTGAAGAAACCCGAAATATTAGTTCATCTGCCTCTACAAACTTTCTCAACAGTTTAGACTTAAATGGTTTAACGTTTATTATATCAAAAGTTATAAAGAGGAAAAGTAAAGAAATCTTTAAATCCATTATAAACCCAGGAACAGATATCAATAACGATGTAGATCAAACTATTGATGCGGGGCAAGATACAAATTTGGCGGATATGGAGAAAATACCAGATGTAGTAAAAAGTTTAAGAGATTTTTCAGGCCAACCCGGAGAATTTAGTTCTTGGAAAAAAAGTGTTGACAGAATATTAGGAATCTATGAACATTTAAAAGGTACACCAAAATATTATGGTATGTTAAGTGTTATTCGAAACAAAATTACTGGTTGTGCAGATATTGCATTAGAATCGTATAACACACCTCTAAATTGGGAGAAAATTGCTAAATGTCTCACTCTGCATTACGCTGATAAAAGGGATCTAGGTACATTAGAATACCAAATGACAACCTTTATACAACGAAATACAACGATTCCCGAATTTTATCAAGAAGTGTATTATCAACTTTCATTAATTTTAAATAAACTCTCATCTATGAAGATGAGCTGAGAATCTCTGAATATAATGACCCAAGCGTACCGCGATAAAGCATTAGACACGTTCGTAAGAGGACTTAAAGGAGATCTTCCACGACTTCGTAATATGAGAGAACCGCTCGACCTACCGCAAGCCCTTCACTTATGCCTCAAACTAGAAAATGTCGATTATCGTACCCGTGTAGTGAACTATCAAAATAGACCTCAAATGCAGGAACTAGGAAATAAAAGACCACTTTCGCATCAAATGTACCAACCAAATAAATCTCAAAGAGTTTTCCATACCGAGCAAGTTATTAACGAACAGAATGATACGGAATTATACGGACAAGAACTTAATAACGCAGACCAAAATTCCGACCAAACTTTAATCGATTATATCGATTCCCAAGACAATCCAAGCATTGAACACGACTTAGACGAAGAATCAGATAACATTTATTTTTTAGACTAAAGAACTCTTCGCTTCCCTATATCGAGCACCAAGCGAAGAGTGGAGAAATACTTAAATTTTTAATAGACACAGGTTCAAATAAAAACTATATCTAATACCATTATATCAGGAATCCTATTCTTAACGAAAAACCATTTTATGCCAATTCCGTTGGAGGCAAAATAAGAATAACTCATCATGTTCTAATAAATTTATTCGGACCTCAAACTCAGAAAATGAAATTCTTTATATTACCAAATCTTACTTCCTTTAATGGTATAATAGGCAATGACAGTCTTTAACAACTAGGATCCATAATTCACACAAATGAAAATTACATGACAGTCGAACCAGATATTATCATCCCATTAAGACAACACATTTCTGACTCAGTTAATGCCATTAACATTAGAACATCTCATATGAATTTAGAACAAAAACAAAAACTGGATGAAGTTATAAAAAATTGTCCTAATTTATTATCTGATCCTGACGAAAAACTAACATACACTACTACGCTCAAAGGAGAAATCCGAACCTCTTCTAACGAACCTGTGTATTCAAAATCTTACCCATACCCAATGTGTCTAAAAGACGAGGTTGAAAAGCAAATAACACAATTGCTCGAAGATGATATCATCAGATCGTCAAAATCCCCCTGTGTGGATCTTCCCAAAAAAATCAGACGCGTCCGGAGAAAAAAAGTATAGAATGGTTATCGATTATCGTAAACTAAACACAGTTACCATAGCCGATAGGTACCCTATTCCCGAAATTAACGAAGTTCTGGCCAATTTAGGGAAAAGTAAATGGTTCTCAATTGTAGATCTTAAAAGCGGCTTTTATCAGATCCCACTACGAGAATCAGATATTGAGAAAACAGCATTTTCAGTGAACAACGGCAAATACGTCTGTTGTTCGAATACGACAGTCAAATAGAGTAGTCGAATTTTAAATCCTGTGAAAAATATTAGAAATAAAATTAAAATTAATTTGAATTTGAGTATAAAATTAAAATTAATTTGAATTTGAATATATATACAGTTTAGTTTGTGGAAAAGTTATAATTATAATTTCATTATAAATGTGTTTTATTTGAAATCATATAAAATGTGATAAATAATAAGATTTGTGACCTGCATAGACAGTTAGACAAAAGAATTTTAAAAAAAAAAATACAGTACATTAAAACAATAAGTGAAAAAAAAAAACATGGGCTGTGTTCGAAGTGGAAAAAAAATTATTATTATTAATTAATTGTGGTGTTAATAAAAATAAAACAATAATAAATTAGTTTATATACAACATATTTCTTAGAACAGTAAAAAGTACAATAAATAAAACAAAAAAGTGGATACAAATAATGACATAGATAATAAGTGTTTTATTAATAAAATGCCAAAAAAAAAATTCAAAGAAAACCAAATAAAAGATCTCGCTCAGCTGGTGGAGCGGCAGATACATTAACGCAAATACTCAAACAAACAAATAATGAGGACAGTCTAAATACAGCAATACAGCTGACGCCAAACTAGTATTTGCTAGAACCGCCACTAGCAATAGTAATATTTATAATAATAACCTTTCTGAAAATAATTTTACAGGTAGTATGTCTACGCCAAAGATGGAATCACCAAGAAAAAGCGAAGAATTATCTCAACAAGAAATCAAAGAGCTAAAAGAAGAAAACAGAAAACTTAGCGAAGACAACAAAAGTCTACACTAGAGAGTGGAAAAGTTCGGCACCGAAATCCAAGCCCTTCGACAACAGATACAAGTTAGTATGCAACAATCGCCATTAAACAGAAACAAAAAGCGTAAAAATAATAATAATAATAACAAAAACTTGACATCTCCAAATGATGAGATCTACACAAATAGATATCAAGCCATAGCTCCACAAGATGATAATAATGGAGACGAAATGTTAATGGATTCGTCAAAATCTGACGAAGATGATGAAGAATTCCCGAGCATAGACCCTTTAACACAACTGAAAAAAAAAATAACAATAAACTAAAAGCTAATAAAAAGGATAATACTACTATTAATAATATTAATATTGAAATTAATGAAAATAAAAACGAATTAAATAATAAAAAAACACCAGGTATAGAAAAACTGCCACCCATTAACATTTTTAACCAAAATATAAACTTGATCCAAAAAGCAATCTCAGAAAAACTTCAAACAAAAAATTTTTTAATTAAGAGAATTAGTGCAAATAAAGCATCAATTTTTACAACAGAACTGAAGGCATATGCCGAGATCAAGAAATTATTAGAACAATGTTCCACCCCGTATTTTACTTATACACCAAGAACTCTGAAACCTCAAACATTCCTTCTTAAGGGTATTGACCCTAGTACCAAGCCTGAAGATATACTTATAGAACTTCAAGAAAAGGAACCAGAAATTAGTAACTTCAAGTTTCTAAAAGTGTCTCAATTCAGCACAATTAAGTCAAGAACAGAAAATAAAAAATTACCCATGTACATTGTACAGATCTCTCCAGAATCAAATATTAATGGACTAAAGCAAGTTAGGCATATCATGAATTAAATTATTCGATTTGAAAAACTACAAAATAACGATGTTTTACAATGTCGTAAATGTAAGCGTTTTGCATATTCCATTAATAACTGCGGTATGGATTTTCGTTGCATCAAATGCAACGAAAAACATAGTCCTGGAGAATGTAAAATTTCTGAAAATACGGGAAAAAAAATATCTTTTGCGTAAATTGTCAAAACAACGGACATCCAGCTTCATACAGAGGATGTCCTAAATATATAGCTATGAAAAAATTGATTCGACAAAAAATTTCCGAAAAACAAAGCAAAGCTCAAGAGAACGCAAAATTTATAAATAATTTTATTCAACCTAACATAAGTTTCTCAAAAATAATTAAAAACTCTAATGCAAAAACTACTAGTGTAACAAATAATAACACACAAATCACCACACCTAACGAGAATATACGAAGCCCGAGCACTAATTTCAATAACAATAACCTTAACGAAATCTTTAACTTGCTCAAATCACTAGAAAATCGTCTAGTTGGAATCGAAAACAAACTGGGAGTGCATTCCGAAAAAATCTCGGTATTATACGATATTCTCGATCCCCGCAGCTAAATGGCGAATCAATTCAAAATCATACAATACTACCCGTCAGAACTTCACCTACCCTTGACTTCAACATTTACACAATAAATGTTAATTCCATAATAACTAACGTTAGACGGGCAAATTTGACAAATTTTGTCTCATAGATTTTGAAAAAGCGTTTGATACCGTCTGGCTCAAAGGTTTAATATACAAACTAATCAACTATTCAATCTATCCACAACACCTAACTAGATTGATTTATGAAATGATAATAGATAAGGAATTCTACTTAACTGATGGCAATAAACGAACGGAACAAACTTACCGAATTCAATATGGGTTGGAACAAGGCACTGTAAATTCTCCTATCTTATTTAACATTTTCACGTCTTCGCAGATGATTTAGTTATATATGACCACATTAAAAAAATAAACGTCTTAACACAAAGTATACAAAATCATTTCAATAAAATCCAAGAATACAGTAAAAACTGGCATTTAAAAACTAATTTTAGTAAATGCGAAAGCATTTTATCTAGAACACCTCTTCATATTGCGCCACATAACATTAAGAAAAATTATAAAAAATTTCAAATCAAAAATCTTGATAACCAGTTAATTGAAACAAAAAAAGTAGTACGATATTTGGGTGTTCACCTAGATCAATTCCTTTACTTCAAAGAACACGTGCATTAAATTGGCAAGTGCTAACAGAGCCTACCAAAAAATAAGAAAACTTTTTTATACCAAACACCTTAATAGCCGAGTAAAAATAATTTGCTACCAATCGCTGATTCGCCTGATACTTACGTACGGATGCCCAGTATAGTATAACATCTCTCCATCCTATATGTAAAAGATACGGGTATTTGAACGTAAGTGTTTACGCACCGCGCTAGGATTGTTCAGAAATTTGCAAACCCTGCACCATTATCCTATTAAAACCTTGTATAATACTGCAAACATACATCGTTTGATATATTCACACTCAAACTGATACGTGATCACATATGCAAAGCTGTGCAGGTATACGAAAACGATAACATCTACCTGCCTTATCATATGGATCTCGCATATTTTGAGAGTGCAAGGATAAATGGATACTTCCCACCGGAAGGATTTGTTTGTCTTGATAAGAAAGGCTATATCCAGGACCGAAATAATATCCCATCGATATATCATATTTATCGTCATTCGAACGATAAAAAGATACTTTATAACCCAAGAAATATAAAGGATATATCGAGCCAGATTAGATACTCCACGGATATCTCTTATCGTGACAAAAGACTTAATCCATACCAAAATAGTTATTGGTGGAAATGAAGGCTGTCACGTTGAGCCTTAATCAATGTCCTTGTTCTAAATGTTTGTCCTGCCTTCGATGTTATTTATTTAGGTTAAGTTTTAATAAAAAAAAAAAGAAGATAATGATTGGAAGGTTTTCACCCCTTTTCCTTCATAATTTAAATATTTAAAAAAAAGAAAAAAATTATATTATTATTAAAATATTGAAAATAATAAAAAAGCATCTAAATAAAAAATATAAATTATAAGAATAATGAATTTTAGTATTAGACGCAGTAACTGTAATTAGCCTTAAGTCTAGTTTTTAAGTCAAAATATGAAAAACATTTATACTTTTAGTTATAAGAAAACATGAATTGGAGTATTAAGAGGGGAAATAAAGTAGAATTAAAAAAAAAAAAAAAACGGGAAATAGAGTTCACACGGCTACCATTTGGGCTCAAAAATGCCCCTTCCATATTTCAACGAACTCTTGACGATATTCTTAGAGACCACATAGGAAAAAGATGCTATATTTATATAGATGATATTATCATATTCGGTAAAGACAAAAATGAACATTTTCAGAATCTCGAAATAGTGTTTAGCACTTTAGAAGCAGCGAATATGAAAATCGAACTCGATAAATGCGAATTTTTACAAACGGAAGTTGAATTTCTAGGTTTTATTATCTCAAAAGAGGGAATCAAAACTAACCCAAAAAAATTCAAGCAATAGCTGATTTAGCTCCTCCCAAAATCTTAAAGGAGCTTCGATCATTTTTAGGTATGTCAGGTTATTATCGACGTTTTATTCAGAATTATGCAAAATTAGCAAAACCTCTGACATCCCTTTTAAAAGGGGAAGATGGACGAGTGTCCAAAAACGCATCTAAAAATAAACTTATTAGTCTAGATAATGATGCACTCGAATCTTTTAAAAAAATGAAAAATTCACTAATAAAAGTAATACTTTCATACCCCAGATACAGATTTCGAACTCACAACTGATGCTTCTGACTATGCCATCGGTGCAGTCTTATCTCAAAATAATGGACCAATTACATTCTTGTCTAGAACACTGAATAAAACAGAGAAATCTTATGCAACAAATGAAAAAGAAATGCTCGCCATAATATGGGCTTTGCATTCCCTTAGAAATTTCCTATACGGATCAAGAAAAGTTAAGATATTCACAGATCACCAACCTCTCACGTATGCACTTAGCAATAAAAACAGCAATAGTAAAATGATGCGTTGGAAAACCATTCTCGAAGAATACAATTATGAACTGAAGTAAAAACCAGGAAGGACCAACGTTGTAGCCGATAATCTATCAAGACCCCCACAAACAACTGAAGTAAACTCAATGACTTCAACCCAACATAGTGATAAAAGTTCATCGCACAATTTAATCCCTTTAGTAGAAACCCCTATTAATATCTTTCGAAATCAGTTAATTCTTGATAAAATGAGAACACAAGTTATGTTTAAAACTAAAATGAATGTATGATTTTATTTAGAATAATTATTTAGAACACGTTGTCGCTTTTATATATCGATATGAACTGTTCGTTGTTGAACATTCCAAACAAAAAGAAAAATATGAAAAGAATATTAAATGTTACGTTTGTCTCTTTCTAAATTAGATTGCAACGGCTACTATATATTTCAACAATTCTAAAAAAGGGTAACGAAACTAGCTATCAACTACAAAATCCCTTTCAAAATTAAACCAGACACATTATGATCCAACCTGAATACACAGAAAATGACATAATAAGAATTTTCAAGAGATATCTCAACCCGCACACCATAAATGGGTTAATGACCATAGAATCGGTAATGGGTAAAATTCAAGAAATTTATCCAATCCATTTCAAAAACTACAGAATTCGGCATACGCAAATTCTCATTACAGACGTAACAAACGAAATCGAGCAAGAAGACATAATATTGAACGTCCATCGTAGAGATTATCGCAATCCGAAAGAAAACAGACTACAAGTTTTAGAAAAATATTACTTTCCAGAAATGAATAAGAAAATTGGAAATCTCACAAAGCATTGCACCATTTGCAAGGAAAATAAATATGAAAGACACCCCAACAACCAAATTAACAATCCAACTCCCATTCCAAGTTACCCAGGTCACACTCTCCATATCGACATTTATTCGACGGAAAAGAAACTAATTCTAACAGCGATAGATAAATTTACAAAACTCGCTCAAGCAAAATATATCAAATCCAGGTCGATTGAAGACATAAAACGACCATTGGGAGATCTATTGTTTTTCTTCAGTGTATCAGAAGTAGTAGTCATTGATAACGACAAATTTCTTAATTCCGCTTCAAAAACTTCCATGATGGAAGACGAACTTAAAATAAAGAAATTTAAGACACCTCCATACAAGAGCGAAGTCAATGGACAAATAGAACGCTTTCATTCCACTCTGTTAGAAATTATTAGTTGTCTGAAAGCAGATGGAGTAGTTCGCACATTTGAAGAACTTTTCGAACGTTCCATAAATGAATATAATTTTAGTATTCACTCTACCACCGGGAAAAAACCTGTTGAACTATTTTACGGTAGAAACCCAAATATCGTCCCTGATAGATTTCGAAAAAAGTCGTTTGAATATCGTAAAATTAAAACAAAAACAACAAAAAGATATTAAAAACCTTAATAAGAACAGACAACCAATTAAAACTGATGGACCCGGACAAACTATTTACGTCAAATATAATAAACGTCTTAGGTCTAAACTAACTGTTAGGTACAAATCGGAAATAGTTAAATAAGATAAAAATACGGTCATTATAACTGAATCAGGGAAAACCGTTCACAAAAGTAATATTAGAAATTTAAAAAACTTTCCATTTGGACTATTCAAATTCTCAACTAATTGCTATAAGCACTGTTAAAGCAAAGGTACAGGATGGACATTTTAAATTAATACATATTATCGAACTAGGAAAGTACGAGCAATTCATAAACGAGCTGAATCCAATCCTCGATCAGGAAATTACTAAAACACATTCTTTATTTCCCTATCTTAATCATGAGTTACTCCAAATTCAAGATCTATTGGACAATTTAAAACCTCACAAAGCTAAAAGATCTTTAAATTTTATTGGTAGCGCTTGGAAATGGATCGCGGGAAACCCTGACCACGAAGACTTTTGTATAATCGAAGACAAAATGAAAAATATGTTAACAAACAATAACAGACAAATTCTAATTAACCAATTGTATAATGAGAGAAGAAATAACATAACTAAGGTGACTAACGAAATTCTAAATATGGTCAACGTCCAATATAAATTAAATCTGATTAAGGAGGAATTAACTAACATAAGATATGCCATTCACTGGGCTAGATCAGGAATAATAAATTCGATGATGCTATCAAAATCAGAAATAAAGTTTACAACTGATACTTTAGATAGAGAGAAATTTCCTTATGCCACACCAGAGGAAGCCCTAGACTTTGCTAATATTAAAATCATAACTAATGGTTCTTGTTTATTCTATGTTGTTAACATTCCAATGACAACAGAAGAAGTTTTCGAAAAGTTACTAATCAAACCTGTCAAAAGAAATAATGTAATAAACGAAATTCTTTATAATAATGTTTTAAAAAGTAATGAAAAAATTTTTGGAATTATAAACAATTGTAAAACTTTTAATTATTTATCTATTTGTAATCAAAATAACATAGTAAATATTAGCAATTCTACCTGCATTCCGAATTTATTAAAAAGTCACAATTCTTCATGTAACAAAGCAAATAAACAGCATGTACCTACTATAGAAGAAATATCAGAAGGAATCTTATTGCTTAATCAATACAAAGGCATCATCAATATTGAGAATGCGGCTCACAGCCTCGATGGAACACTTCTAATTAAATTTCATAACATAACCATCAGAATCGGTGACAGATCATTCATCTCAAAAGAAGCATCAATCCTCCAGGTTCTTCCTTACTATCCTACAGCCAACTCCCTTAAAAAAGGACTATAGAGAACTCTTGTCGCTAGAAATGATCAAAGAAATCCAAATCAACAACACTAACGAGATTGAAGAGTTACGAACTGAAAAGAACACACACCAATCAATCCGCTATAGGTTAATCATCATAGTTGCTATCATATTAACGATCATACTACTATTCAAAGCAATAAACAGGAACAATACAAGAATTGTCATCCAGCAAAAAGAGGAGAATACTAGGCGAAGTAATACAACTATACCCGAAGGGAAAACATGAGGAATACCTCTAGAAGTACCAAATAACAAAGAGGAAACCGCCCGAAAGAAAATGATTGTTCCAGACAAAGTTGAAGAAAAAAAAACACCAGCAACAACAATACAATATCAAACAACTAGCAGACGCAAATTCTACGAGACACCATTTTTTTAACTCGGCAAATGAGGACATTTGCATTTAAGAAGGGAAGAGTTAACATCAGCAATATGATGCAGATCATATTTTAAACATTTTTTATTAAAACATTATTTTCCCATTTGTAACGGTGTGTGTAACAACATACTTACACTTTGGTTTTAACGACCACTAGAATAGCGTTTACTATTGCGCGATCTGATTTTCAACATTTTCCCCTTTGTTCCACAAATAATTCTCGGAAAATCATTCCAACGCATATATCCCGGTAACATTAAATAGAATATACAAGAAAGAAGAAACGAAAAAAAAAGAAAAAAAAAACAAAAAAATTTATCCCCTAACATCGGATGTTTTCATGAGACAGGGTACCATGACAACCACTAGTGTGAACGAACGATCACCAAAATTTTAAAGAAAAAAAAAAAACAAAAATACCGGTTTTTGTTGAATATTGAAAATTTTGCGAACGGGAAGAGAGAGAATGAGAAAAAAAAGGGTGTGGATCGAGAGTCTGGTTTGAAACGTAATACAGGATGGTCGTGAATCAGGAATAGGCCAAATTATTAATAAGTTTTGATTTTTATTTGATTGTTAGAGCAGAAAAAAAAAGAAATATTAGCAAAAAAGAAAAAAAAAGAGGTATTTGTTTTTTTTTGTTCAGTTCTTGAAGAATTGTGTTTAAATTTTATTTAAGTGAAATTGATTAACAAAAGAAAATCGTTGTCTTTTCCTGTTCTACCAACGTGTTTCGTGCTGAATTTGGCAAGAAATTCGATAAAGAAACGAAATATATAATTTCCAAGTAATCATCAATTTAACAAAGAAAAAAAAGGAAAACCGTGTATTGGTTCAACGAGGGAATCTGCACAATATATCATCTGGAAAATCCATTGCAAATATCCGGCATTTTTTTTTTTTTGCAAATTTTGATAAAAACAATCACATCTTGAAAATCAACACTAGGAATTTCATTAAATCATGGAAATCTTTATATGTCGCTTGGTCTTCAATGCGTTGATAATTGGTTTTATGGCAATTGCTAGGAATACGCGATTAGAGGGATTCCAGGAGGTTAGCACGCGCTCGTGAATTTGTTTGGGATGCAAAAAACGAGGTCAAATGAAAGACAAAAGTCCATATTTTTTTTTTGAAATTACATATTAGATTAAATTAAAAAAAAGAAAACAGAAAATAAATTTTTTTATAAAGATCAGTTTTTAAAATTAAAAAGTAAAAGAAAAGAAAAAATTTGAAATTAAATTTATAATTAAAACAAAGCCTGGGACGAAGTTAAACTAGAAAAAAAAGGAGGGAAGAATCAAGCAAATAATGAAAGATTTTTTTTTGCCTTTTTGTGATTTCTATTGTTCTCTCAGCGAAGAGAACAAAATTTTGTTTCATTCCAACAGGTACGAAGGGGGGAGGCCTCTTGCTTTCGGGTCTGTGGTGAGTCAATTAATTACATTTATAGTATATATATTATATTTTCAATAGAGAAAAAAAAACAAACTTATTAAAACTTGAAATTTAAAGAAATAAAAAAAAAAGAGAATAACATAGAACAGGCAAAATTTTAAATTTTAAGTTTGGTGCCAAAAATTTAAAAAGGAAATTAAAGCCATTTAAATTTGGAAATGATTTCAAATTTTTTAAAAAAAAAAAAAAAACAAAAAGAAAAACAGAGAAATTGCGGAAATTTTTACGATTGTTTTCAATAAAATTTTGTTTGTGAATCTTGATGAAAGTAAAAAAATTTTTTTTTCTTGTAATTATGTTCGCCAATGGAACAAAAACAATTCCAATGAGTGGTTCCTTCAAATAAACTTCCATTTATTCGGTTTTTTTCTCGCAAAACCGAATTTCCTTGCCTGATAGCGTTTGCTATCAGCATAAAGTCTAAACTGTAACGTGCTGCTAATGTAACACGCTTACTTTTAATTTTAAGCCTACACGGTAACACCATTTAAATAATAGCGTGGTCAGCTTTTATGAAAACCGCATGGTCTTTTAAAAATTCTTCTAGAAACTTCTTTTCACCCCATATCCGTGGTGGAAATAAGCTGATAAAAGAGTCTCCTCCCTTCTCCTCCCCCCCCGCGAACGAGAACGAAAAATGTATCGAAAGAAAATGAGAAAAAATGAACGTGGTGTAATCTGATAGGTGGGATAAAAATATGAAATTAGAAAAAACCGGTTTTTTTTATCCAAACAGAAATTTTGGAACAGGAGATAGAGAGATGAGAAAAAAAGGAAGTCAGTATACACAGTCTGGATCGAAATGTTGAATGATCAAGTCTGGTTCAAGGTGTGGAAGCAAAAAGTCAGTTTAAAAATGTTGGGAAAAGAGGTTTTTTTTTTTGATCTTCAATCTGAATGGGCGAGTTTTTTTTTTTGGAAAAAATGGTGATGAATTTTGTTAAAAAGAAAAATGATGGGCATAATAGAAAAAAAAGAAAAACGTGAAAGATTTTGATAATACCTCGCGGGGTAGATAAGAAATAAAATTCGGGAACTCGTAGTGATTAAAGATATTTCAGTTTAATTTTGGTGAAAGAAAGAAAAAATGAATAGAAAAGGGGGTGTATAGAAGAAAAAAAAAAAAAAAAAATCCAAGGAAGGTTTAGTGAATATGTATTATACACATATATGAATTCGTTTTTTTTTTTGAAAAAAAAAGAAAAGAGATCAAAGAAAATGTGAATTTAATTATTAAGTTAATAATAAGAAAAATTAATTAGTGAAGTCCTAAATTAATACAAACAAAGAAAAGAAAAAAAAAATTTAACAAAACCAGTTGTAATAAAATAAAATTGATAAAGTTAGATTGATAACCGCGTGGCAAATAATATTCATAACCTCAAAAAAAAAAAAAAAAAATTTTTAACAAAAGGCGAAGAAAATAATATTAATTCCCAGTACAAATGGGCTTCCTGAAAGAAAAAAAAGGGAGCATGAGTGAAAGCGGATCAACGAGCTTATACGAAAATAATTACATCAAATTCTGTTTTAATCACATAATTTCTGTTTTTTTTTTAGAAAGTCCAAAATATCTAAGGCTGCCAAAATTTGCCAGTAAAATAATCTACATTTATGATCATTATACCGGAAGACTAGCAGTATAACGGCTTTTGTAACAGCCCACCACTTCAATCAGCCTGTTTTCAAGTGATACAACATACAAGAAAAAAAAGGGGGCACGAACTACAAACTTCAGGCCCATCTCAGGCGTTGGCGCCCAAAACAAATTATCAGCAAAAACAAAAAAAAAAAAAAGAAACAGCCATGTGTGATGTGAATCCTGTTATAGTGGGACAAATTAATTGAAATCTCGAACATCATTTTATTACCAAGGTTTTTATGCGAATATTCTAATACTACAAATATAGTACTTTAAAATTAAATTTCAATAAATAAATTTCAAAGTGGGAAAAACCTACCAACTTAAGAAAAAAAAAAAAAAAAGAAAATATGAAGAATAATATATTATAAATAAAGAAAGAAAAGTGGGTTCTTGGACGATTTATTAACTTTACATTATAAAAAAGAAAAAAAAGAAGAAAATTTTTTTTTTTAATTATTTTGTCTTAAGAAAAAAAAGAAAAAAGAGGAAACAAAGGGTATACATCAAAGCAACTTATATACATTCCTTCCTGGTTGTAGGGAAAACCCAAATATTGCGCAACATAAAGTTAATTGTTTCATTTAAATTATTGCCAATGTGCCATAATCCTCCACGCGATTCAATATGGAATGGATATGGTTGATCATGTATACCAATTGTTTGTTATGTTATAAGATTGTTTTGGCCAAAATTTAAAAGAAAGAAAAGGAAGAAAGTAAAGAAAATTTGTAAAGCGCAGACATATATGTGTATATATGTAGATAGCGGAATCAAATTGGTGAAAAGAAATAAAAGGAAATTATTGTTAGTTTTAGATAACTAAAGGGGTTATAATTTTAATTGGAATAAATTTTATTGTAAAGAAAAAAAAAAGGAATTATGAATAACTAAGATTGGAGAGAGAGAGAGAGGGATGGTTTGAGAGGGTGCCGAAGTAAGGCATAAAAAAATAATAAGGGTCCATACTCAATTGTAGGGGCGAGTATGGACATACGGGGATCGGCATTCTGCTGTCGATCCAAGAGGGAGGGTAGTGCCCCAAAGACCGATTGGCATTAACACCTTTGTCAATCGGCCCCGACATGCCTCGCAAGGCTTTCGTGAATAGCTGGTCAAGTTCGGTGACCAGCAAATAAACGAACATCCCCCTTATTCGGTTTTTATCTCGCGAAAACCGAATTTCCTTGCTTGATAGCTCGCGCTATCACCATAAAGTCTCAACGACGTTTTCATACCTCTTGCACGCATATAATTTATGTGTAACGCGATGGCAGATGGTGGTGAGCAGCGACCCACCCCTCCGGCGAGCTAGCTAGTGCAATCAGCTAGGCGTGCAGCCTTTTAGCTGCTCACATTGCTGCACCATCCCATATCTTCTCCTCGCAAGGAAGAAGATATGCTACATAGGTCATCTGGGGATTTGCTCCTTCAACGGAAATCCCATAATATGTGCAACCCCCTTGTTACAAAACGACATTCTTATTCTCATGCACGCATAAATAACTATGTGTAACGCGATGACAGATGGTGGTAAGCAGCGACCCACCCCACCGGCGAGCTAGTTTGCGCAACTCAGCAAGGCGTGCAGCCTTTCAGCTGCTCACATTTGCTGCATCATCTCATATCTTCTCCTCGCAAGGAAGAAGATATGCTGAAAAGGCCATCTGGGGATTTGCTTTCTTCGTAAAAACCCCATATGTAAACCCCATGCTACACATTCCCATGGATTTGCCGACGATGCATTTTTGTCAAATATCAGACAAAAACATGTAGTTAGAATTACCTGAATTTAAATAATTCAATTTTACTAATTTTAGAATTTTAAGTTTAGGTTTAGTCGGATTGTAATATCCAATTTGAGAAGTTCAAATAAATAAAGTTAAAATTAAAAACTAAAAATTTGTTTTTTTTAAGTCAGCTCTTAGAAAAAACATTAACTTGTATAATGGTCGATTTTTTTTTGACAGAAAGAAAAAGGTTGGTCAACGATGTGATTGAGAGTTAGTCCCGCAAATTTTTGAAAAAAAAATTTTTTTAAAAGATTTCTTAAATGGTGGTCTAATATGGTGGTTTCTTTTTTCTTTAAATAAAAGAAATAAAAAAGAAATTTAGGCGCTCTTTTCAAATAATATGGGTGAAAGGTGAAACAAATAAAGAAAAAAAAAGAAGAAAAAAACGCCCGCGAGTTATGTATAAAACGAATTCGTCATCTTAAAACTCAAGTAACATAAATAAAAACTTTAATCAGTTACTTGATGAGATGACTAAAAATATAAATAACAAATAGAAAATAAGAAAATAAGAAAATCAATATATCCAAAGGACAAAAGATAAGAAACTTATCATACCCTAAGTATGATAAGAAACGGATATAAAAGAAACTCATTTTAGAGTTATGTATAAAACGAATTCGTCATCTCAAAACACAAGTAACATAAATAAGAACTTTAATCAGTTACTTGAAGAGATGACTAAAAATATAAATAACAAATAGAAGATAAGAAAATAAGAAAATCAAGATATCCAAAGGACAAAAGATAAGAAACTTATCATACCCTAAGTATGATAAGAAACGGATATAAAAGACACTCATTTTAGACTTAAGTTTCAGTTCTAGTGTAAACTCGAATTTGTTCAATGCTAAATATTAAGAATATTCTTTTTACAAAATAAAGTGTGTTTTAAATTAATAAAAATTAGTTTTCTTAAATTCGGCTCACGATAAAAACGTAATTCGCGTGGCATCATGTGTTTTCGATGCAAGCTTATGGAGCAGAGAAAATGGAGCGGAGACCCGTTAGTATTGCGATCATCCAAAAAAGCCACCAATCAGATTCATCAATTTATAAACCGTTAGAAAGAAAAATTGAAATTATGTCACGATGGAAATACAATTTAAATATTATTCAACATCTGCTTCAAAAATTGAAATTACGTCACGAAGGAAATACAACTTAAATATTATTCAACATCTCCTTCAAAAATTGAAATTACGTCACGAAGTAAATACAACTTAAATATTAATCAACATCTCCTTCAAAAATTAAAATTACGTCACGAGGGAAATACAACTTAAATATTAATCAACATCTCCTTCAAAAATTGAAATTACGTCACGAAGGAAGTCACAGTTTATATTTATATTTAAAAATTCTTTTTTTTGCAAATTAAAAAAAAAACACTCATAAACAATGTTAAGAGAAAAAAAGATACATATGAAAATAATAGCAAGAAGAAAATTTAATTGAAAATTAAGTAGTAGTAAACAGAGGTTTATTCCCTTTTTTTGGTTGAAATTATAGTAGAGTTAAATATACAATCACATTTTTGATATGATTAAAAAATTTTTTTTTTCAAAGAATATAAAATAATGAAATAATTAAAGTAAAATCAAATCAAAATATTGAAATCCAGTAACTTCTAAAAAAAAAATAAAAATATAAATAACATATACAGTAAAATTAAGTTAAATTTTGAATAAAATCCTCAAAAAATAAGATTCAAGAAATCGTAAAATAAGATCAAGTAAAAGATTTTAATAATATAGTTTATTTGCTTGCTTCTCAGTAAATATAAGAGTAATTGTTCAGAACCGCTGTGTTTAAATTGTTCATTTTTCACTGTAACTTAAACTTTTATTGTTTTTAATTATTTATAAAAAAGGAACCCGGGTGAAAAATTATATAACTTCGAAGACTTGAATTTTGATTTTGTAAGAGGCAGACATCTTTTGTTCACAATAATTTTGATTAATAAACTTTGTTAATTTAATAATTGCATTGTTTTAATCAATCGAATTCCAGATTCCATTTTCAATCTGTTTATTTTAAAAGGGCATTCTGGGTAAGATCTTAGTCCCTTACATTTTATGGCGACCGTGACAGGACAGATTTGAAAATGGAAAAAGTGAACAAATTGCGTGGAGTTTTAAGGACCTCATTTAAAAAACTCGTAAATAAATTGAAGCTGTTATGTCAAGCTGAACAGCAGGAAACATTGGAAATTGAGGTAACCTTTCAATTACTTGAGAATAAATTTGAAGAAATCAAGAAACTCAACAATGAAATCAGCAATTTAATGTTAGAAAATGATTGCGAAACCAACGATTTGCAAGTTGAACTTGATATTTGTGAAGCGTATGAAAAAAGTTATACCGAAATGGGAATGATTGTGAAAAAGAAGTCTTTCGAAATCAAACGGGATGAAGAGTTTTTGAGCGTTGGAAACTCGGTATCAGAAAATAAAAGGAAATTCAGACTTCCTGTTATTGATCTAATGAAATTCAGTGGTGATATTAAAGAATGGCTTCCGTTTTGGAGTCAATTTAAAAAGATTCACGATGATGATGACATTGTTGCAGAGGACAAATTTCAATATTTAATACAGTGTACAATGCCCAATACCAAAGCTAGAGAGTTAGTCGATAGTTTTCCTGCGACTCGTGAAAATTATGAAAAAGTTATTCAAAGTTTGAAGTCACGTTTTGGTAGAGACGAATTGTTAGTCGAAGTTTATGTGCGAGAATTATTGAAATTGGTATTGAACAATGTAGTGCAATCATCAGTAAAGATTCAAATGTGCACATTATATGACAAAATTGAATCTTATTTACGTGCTTTGGAGACACTCGGAGTAACGTCGGAAAAATGTGCGGGTATGTTGTTTCCATTGGTCGAATCTTGTATGCCAGAAGATTTATTACGCGTTTGGCAAAGGCAATCCGGTACTGTTGTAACGAATCAAGAAGGCGATGTTTCTAAAAGCAAACTTGATTTACTTATGGCGTTTTTGAAAGGTGAAGTCGAGAACGAAGAACGGATTATGATGGCTGTGTCTGGTTTCGGTTTGAGAGATGATGAAAATAAAAATCGAAGATCTAGGAAGCATTCTCTAGTGTCAGAATTTGATAACAACGACAAAATAGCATCCGGAGCCAGTTTGGTTAATATTAGATCTAATAATTGTGTTTTTTGTGAAGGACAACATAATAGTACTAAATGTTTTAAGGCGAAAAAAATGAGTTTTACGGAAAAACAGAAAATTTTATCAGACAAGCATTGTTGTTTTGTATGTATGAAACTTGGACATGTTGCTAGACAATGCAAATTACAAGTGAAGTGTTATTTTTGTGATAAGAAACATTTTTCTATAATGTGTTTCGATTCTAATAAAAATAATAAAGTTTCTCAAAATGAAGTGGCCAAAAATAAGGTTGTAGAAGCCTCTTTTAATCCGTCAATTGAAAATACTCTAGCGAATCATACTACTTTTCAAGTTTTCTTGCAGACAATTGTTGTTATTTTAAGAAGCCATGGAAATAAAGAACGAAAGGTACGAGCGCTGATAGACACTGGTTCTCAACGATCTTATATACTGAAGAAATCGGCTCTTGAAATGAAGTATGATGTTATTGACAATGTAAATGTTGTACATTCGTTGTTCGGTGGAGTACAATCAGAGGCTTATGAACATGCAGTTTATAAGATTAGGTTAATGAGTTTAGATGGGCGGTATGCGTGTAATTTGCAAGCCTTGGATCAAGAAGAAATTTGCGGAAATGTAATGTCAATGTATGAAGGTCCATGGATGCAAGAATTAAGAAATAAAAACGTCAATATTACAGATATGAATTTGAGTGAAACTCCTATTGAAGTTCTTCTCGGTGCTGATGTAGCTGGAAAATTATTGACCGGATGTCGTCATATCTTGCATTGTGGTTTGGTAGCTGTTGAAACTCTGTTAGGATGGACTGTAATGGGTAAAGTTCCTGTGCAAAAATCGATTTGTAATACGACAATGAATGTAACATCATTGCTGGCGAAGGATGCCAGTATTTCTGATTTATGGCGTTTGGACATAATTGGAATTGGTGATACGGATGACAAAAGAGCAAAAGAAGATTTAGAATTGGCTGTGAAAGAACATTTCATGAAAACAGTTGCAACTGATTTTGAAGGTCGTTTTGAAGTACAATTACCTTGGATAAAAGGTCATCCTCCATTACCAACTAATTATAATATGGCATTTAAAAGACTGCAGTCAACTCTCAATAAATTAAAACAAGATGGACATCATGAGTCTTATAATAATGTTTTCAAAGAGTGGTTGGCAGAAAATATTATTGAAGTAGTTCCAGATGAAGAACTCTCCCTGCAATGTCACTATTTACCTCATCGACATGTTGTAAAAGAAATAGCTACAACAAAAATTCGTCCAGTCTTTGACGCGTCAGCTCGAGAAAAGAATTCTCCATCAGTGAATGATTGTGTAGAAAAGGGTGTTAATCTGATTGAGTATATACCGACAATTTTGTTGCGTTTTAGATTGGGAAGAATCGGTGTAATTTCAGATATCAAAAGGGCTTTTCTACAAATCGGTATATGTGAAAAGGACAGAAATTTTTTACGTTTCCTGTGGTTAGACGATAATAATAAAATCGTTGTATTTCGACACAAGAGAGTAGTTTTCGGTATTTCCTGTAGTCCTTTTCTGTTGGGCGCAGTAATTGAACATCATTTGCAAAGCAGCATAGAAAAGTGTGGTGTGCAATTTTCTAGGCATACTATTGAGAAATTACAGAACAGTTTTTATGTTGATAATTGTGTAACGAGTGTGGATAATGAGAACGAACTTTATAAATTTATTCGGGAAGCGCGTATTATTATGAACAATGCGAAATTTGATCTTAGAGGGTGGGAGCATACAGTTTTAAATTCAAGTGAATTAATTAACGATATCAAATCTCCCGTCTTAGGTTTGACGTGGAATCGTGTAAATGACACTTTGGAAATCAGTTCAGAGATTTTTAAAAATATTGATGGAACAGTTGTTACAAAAAGAACAATTCTCTCAATTGTTCACCGTGTGTTCGACCCTATTGGGTTTACCTGTCCAGTTGCAGTGTGTCCGAAAATTTTATTGCAACAATTATGGGAAGAAAAAATTGGATGGGATACTGAGGTTAATAGTGATGTTAAAACTAAATTTTTAAGCTGGTTGAAGGAGTTACCATATTTAGTTGACATCAAAATTCCGAGATGGTTTGGTACCAAAATTACCGAAGACAACAATTTGAGTGTGCACGTGTTTTGTGATGCTAGTCAGGTTGCTTATTCTGCAGTAATATTTTTGCGAATCGAGAATAATTTAGGTGTGGAAGTTCAATTAATTCAAGCCAAGTCAAGAGTGGCACCTGTCCGAAAACTAACTATTCCTCGTCTTGAATTATTATCTGCTACGATTGCTGTGAGGTTGTATTTGTCTATAATAAAGAGTTTAACTAATCATGAAGTTCCAGTTTATTTTTGGAGTGATTCGTCAACGGTTTTGTCTTGGATACATAGAGAAGATCAGTGGGCAGTTTTCGTTTGGAATCGTGTACAAGAAATTCGTAAGTTTTCAAATCCTAAGGAATGGCGACATATTCCTGGTTCTATGAATCCTGCAGATCTCCCATCTAGAGGTTGTTCAGGAAAGCAGTTGCTGAAGTCAAGATGGTGGGACGGTCCAGATTGGATGAAGTTGCCAATTATTGATTGGCCTAAGTCGAAAGTTTCCTGTGATGAAAATACCATCAATAGTGAAAAAAGGAAGACGAGTGCCTCAATGTTTTGCAGTGAGAATCAAGTTCTTGAAAGCGACTGGTATTATAAACGTTTCTCCAAATTTCGTAGTATTGTTTGTTTAGTCGGATGGGTACGTCGTTTCGTCAGTAATTGCAGGCAGACCAAACGAGTTCTTGGACCTCTGAAACTTCAAGAAATGATTGAAGCTGAACTAGAGATCGTGAAATACATCCAGGATGAAAGTTTTGACGGAATAGAAGACAAGAGAATTAAGTCTTTATACCCCTGTCAAGACGATTTTGGTATTATTCGACTAAAAACGAGAATTGTTCGTCGTCAAGACTGTAGAGATTTTCGTTACCCAATTGTTCTCCCAGCGCATCATGTCGTAGTGAAACTTATGATAAAAGAAATACATGAAAATAATTGTCATGTTAGTGGACAAACTTTGTTAAGTATTGTTAGGGAAAGATTCTGGATACTAGGTGGACGAAGAACTATTCGTTCAGTGGTATCGAAATGTACTATATGTAGAAAGCAAGAATCAAAACATTTTCAGACATTGCCAATAGCGTTACCAGAAAATCGTGTTCGAGATGCTGCAATTTTTGAAATAATAGGAGTTGATTTTGCAGGGCCTGTTCACCTTCGAACTGGTGGAAAGGCGTGGATATGTCTATTTACTTGTGCCGTGTTTCGAGCGATTCATCTTGAGTTGGTGTCAACATCATCCACTAGTGGTTTTCTACAAGCTTTTAGACGTTTTGTTGCAAGGCGTGGTCGTCCGAGAATTGTGTATAGTGACAATGGTACCAATTTTGTAGGTGCTGAAAATTCCTTCTCTAGACTTGATTGGAACAAAATTGCAGAATATGGAACCACTTGTCGCATTGATTGGAAATTTAATCCGCCAACAGCACCCTGGTGGGGTGGTTGGTGGGAACGTATGGTGCGAATGGTAAAGCAGATTTTGCGTAAAGTGCTTGGAAGAGCTTCTCTATCCTTTGAAGAATTCGCAACTATTCTCTGCGATTGTGAATCGGTTATCAATGATCGGCCTTTAACTTATGTTACAGATAATTCATCAGATTTGACGCCATTGGCACCAGCTATGTTTTTAAAAGAAGTAAGAGAAACAGGAGTTCCTGATTGTGACAAGATTGATACCATAGACATTAATAAGAGGTTGCGGTACCAACAGAAATTGCGAGATAATTTGCGTCTAAGATTTCGAAATGAGTATTTGGGACAACTTGTCCAGAAATCTAGCATCAAAGAATCCAGATCGATAAAGATTGGAGAAGTAGTTCTTATTGGAAGTGACAATTGTAAAAGAATTGACTGGAAGTTAGCTATAGTAAAAGAGTTAATTCCTGGTTCTGATGGTGTAGTACGTTTAGTTCGACTAAAGACCGCAATTGCAGAGATTCTAAGACCAGTTCAACGTGTATATCCCTTAGAAGTTTCAATTGAAGAGAAGAATATTTTAGAAAAGCTGAGTAATGTCAACAAATGTACAAGAAATATTGATGATAATAATCCAGACTGCAAGCGTGAAAACTTGGAAAAGGTGGACCCAGATCATCATTCAGATCTGCGACATGTTGAATATAGTAATGAAGAAATTCAAGTTGCTTATACCCGTAGTGGTAGAAAGATCAGAAAACCGATTAGATTAATTTTGTAATAATGTTCAAGGTTTGAGTTGCCTTGCATCTCAAGGTGGGAGGATGTTCAGAACCGCTGTGTTTAAATTGTTCATTTTTCACTGTAACTTAAACTTTTATTGTTTTTAATTATTTATAAAAAAGGAACCCGGGTGAAAAATTATATAATTTCGAAGACTTGAATTTTGATTTTGTAAGAGGCAGACATCTTTTGTTCACAATAATTTTGATTAATAAACTTTGTTAATTTAATAATTGCATTGTTTTAATCAATCGAATTCCAGATTCCATTTTCAATCTGTTTATTTTAAAAGGGCATTCTGGGTAAGATCTTAGTCCCTTACAGTAATCCACTTTCAAGTTATACCAACAAGAGTCGTGGTTTTTTTTTAAACCAAAAACCAAACTAAAATGATAATAGCATTAAGTAAGAAATTACGAGAATCGTAATAATACAAAAAAAAATATTTTTTTAAAAACTACGTTTTCATAATGACGTAACTGAACTCATTCAACGAATCGACAACCCCATGACGAATCGAGTCAATAATTATAAACCTAATTAATTATAGATGGAAAAGAAAAGAAACATATATAAGAAAAAAAATAGAGACCAAAGTAAAAGAAATTAAAAAAAATTTTTTTTCTTTTACTTTGGTCTCTATTTTTTTTCTTATATATGTTTCTTTTCTTTTCCATCTTCAATGTTGAAGATGTTGGGAAGATAGAAGGGGGAGAGAAATTGTGTTGAAACATTGGCAACACTGCTTTGTATATATAACTTTTGTATTTCACAATATGTCAAAAATATGTCTAGAACTTTTGTCAAACAACGTTCTCTATAATAAATGTAGATATTAAACAACTGCGTTTTATTAATTGTTTAATTGGTATTCAGTTTTTTCGAGAACAGAAAAGTATTCTGGAATAATTTCTCGAATTGTTTTTAATAATTTTCTTTTTGTGAATTGATGTAAAAATGGCGTCGGCAAATTTTTTTTGAAAAATTAAAGGGACGAGAAAATTATAATACTTGGCACTTCGCTATGAAGACATACTTAGAGCATGGAAGGCTTCTTGGAACACTGGACGATACCGACAAGAATGAAAAGAATATTTCAAGAGGCAGAACTACGTTGATTCTTTCAATCGATAAAGTTTTATATCCACATGTGCAAGAAGCTAAAACTGCAAAGGCGATTTGGGATGCATTAAAGAAAACCTTTGACGATTCTGGTTTATTACGAAGAGTTGGTTTGTTGCGAACACTGATTACAACCAAATTAGAGGATTGCGATGCAATGGAAGTTTATGTAAATGAAGTTATTTTAACGGCACATAAATTAAATAGCATAAATCTTGAAGTTTCTGAAGAATGGATCGGCATTTTTTATTGGCTGGTTTACCTGAAGAATACCGCCCAATGATCATGGCAATCGAAAATTCAAGAGTTGACATTAGTGGTGATTTTGTTAAAACCAAGCTTTTACCAGAAAAATCAACGAAGAGTGAAAATGCATTTGTTGTAAAGAAAAATGTAAAAAGTTATTCTAAGAACAATAAGTATGGTTCAAATAGCGGTATTCGTTGCTTCAAATGTAATGGCAGAGGTCATAAGGCTAAAGTATGTGCGAATGGACAACACAAAATAGAAAATAAATCAGATGCTCCGGCTAAAGCATCTCCGGCATTTAATACTGTTTTTTTGTCCGAAAAATTCAATAAGAATCATTGGTTTTTGGATAGTAGTGCATCTCACCATATGACAATGAATGGTGAAATATTGAGAAACACCGTAATTAATAAAGTAACGAAAAATAAAACAAGGAGGGGGGCGTCCGTTATGACGGCGCGTGCCCCTTTCGTATACCCTTCCGAAATGCTTTCTGAGAAAGAAAAAGAAGAAATCATGAATAACTTATGTAATAGAAGTGACCCGACTGTTGACAAAGAAGCAATTACTCCCATGGATGTTGGGACATCTAATAATCTGCAAGGCAAGTTAACTCTGGAGGATTGGAATTATGTGCCTGTAAGAAACCCTTCAAAACTGAAAAAAAAAAGAAAACTGTCGGAGACAAGTGCAAATAGTCTTCAGATTGACGCTGCGGATTATAACAATCGTTTCTCCAGCCTATCGACTAATGAGGTTGATAGCAACAATATGTGTGAAGGGGATAACATTTCAACAAATTTAAATTTAAATATAAATAATAACACTAACTCTGATAAGAATACAATTTCAGGTCAAGTAAATAAAAAAATTGTTTGGTGCCCTCCAATTTTCTTGAATGGTAGTGATGCAAAGTTGATAATTGAATCAGTTAGGTGCGGTTATCCAAATGATAAAAACCTGAGAGTAATTAACGCAGGTCCAGGTAAGTTAAAAATTTTTGTGGCTAATGTTGAATTACACAAAGCAATTTTTGACAAACTTAGTGTGCTTAAAGTGAAAAGCTTCACTTTTACTCCAAGGGAGCTGAAGAAGGAGTCAATCCTATTAAAGGGGGTTATGTGTGAGTACACTCCTGACAAGGTCTTGTTTGAATTGAAAAAAGCTGCTCCTGATGTGGGGATTGCCAGTATTACTCCTTTTTCAACAACTAGGTCTCGCGCTCAGGGGGTTTAGTTGAACATATTTATTGTGCAACTTGAGCCGGGGGTAAAGGCAATAGGTTTAATCATCATTAAATATCTTCTCCATCAAAAAATTTGGTGGGAAAAAATTATTAGGTCCGGTCCTATTCAGTGTTTTAAATGTCAAAGGTTCGGACACATTAGCAGAACTGCAACTTCGTCAGGAGGTGCGTAAAATGTGGCCTTGACCATGAAAAGGACTGTTGTAGTAGAAATAATGTAGGGGAGAACCCTCCTATGCCACTTTGCGCTAATTGGATTGAGGAAGGTCATACGGCTAACTTTAAAGGATGCTCTGTATATAAGAGATATATAGACAGAATGGACAGAAATAGACTACAGGCAAAAGAAGTGGTAGCAAATAGGAGGTTATTTGTCGATAAGGCAATTAAAAATTATGTAGAGCCTAGCGCTAGGTTCTAGGCCTTTAGTACCAAATAATTCTGATAATGATTTTCTGCTGGATTTTATTGAAGAATCGAATGTTCTTTTTGGACTTACTTTCGTAGTCTTCCGATTGAAAACTAATGAATTTTAGCCAAATTACCTAAAATTAACTAAATTGGAAGAGAAAGCGCAAACTTATTTAAACTTCTGTATTTCTATTAACAAGTAATTTTACCGTAGAACAATTAACAATCGAATTGGGAAAATTAGGACTTGAAACAAGTGGTGTGAAAGGACAGCTAATAAGCAGATTAACAAAAGCGATTAGTGGAGGGAGTTCAGAAGAAGAAGATTCTACAGACAAAGAAACACCAGGAACTTCAAATATGAACAAAGTTCAGGATTTTAAAAACGGTAATGAAAATCTAGAGGGAAAAAATAACGATAACGGGGCAAATAGGAATTTTTTTCAAACACATGGCGCGAGTAGTTTTTCGCAATTTTCAATAAAAGACATAGAAGACCTTTTATCTAAATTTAGTGGAAACGATAAAGTTTGAATTAAAGCGTGGATTCGTGAATTCGAAGATATCGCGGATATGATGAAATGGACAGAATTGGAGAAATTTTTTTATTTAAGAAGACAGTTAATCGGTACCGCTAAACTTTTCATTCGCGCGTCGCCAAACAGATCATACGTTGATCTAAAGAATAATTACTGATCGTGGAATAGCGTTTACGTCACATATTTTTGAAGACTTTTGTAAATTAGAAAATATTGAACATATTTTAATTACAACTGGAGTGCCAAGGGGAAATGGACAAGTCGAAAGAATGAACCAGATAATCATAGCCGTTCTCAAAAAGTTATCGCAAGATAAACCACAAAAATGGTTTAAATGGTACACATATCTATAAACAGTTCTTTTCAGCGTTCAATACAGAAGACACCATTTGGATTACCAATGAAAAAGAAAGATGATCTAGTTATACATGAAATGATACAACAAGAAACTATTAATAAATTTGACGAAGAAAGAGATGCTACTAGATTAGAAGTAAGGCAGCAATTAAACAGAAAAGGAAAACTGAAAGAAATTATGAAATAGGAGATTTAGTTGCTATTAAAGGAACTCAGTTTGCTCCTGGAAGTAAACTTATTCCAGAATTTTTAGGACCATACAAAATAATTAAGAAAGGAAGAGCTGGAAGGTATACGGTACAAAAAATGACTGATAGCAAAGGTCCATCGGTAACTTCAACAAGCTGCGATCATATGAAAGTATGTAGACAAGAATTTTCAGAAGAAGAAGATAACGGTAAATACCTTTCGTCCGGGTCGTACGATTTGGCCGGATGTAGTATACGGAATGTAATAACTTAATATGTTATAATAAATATATATTTTTATTATATTTATATATACATATATATTAAGGAGAAATAAAAATAAAAAAGTTAGATTATATATCGAAAAAGCGATAGGTTGAAAGGATAGGTAAAATAGGGCGATGAAAAGAATTGCTTAGAATTTTGAAGTTGGCCGAAAGAGAAAAGATAGAAGTAGGAAATTGACCCAGACGCGACAATACATTACAGATTACGATACATATAAGGATTGGAATTAGTAATGATTAAGTAAGTTTTCTTAAAAAAATTTATGAAAGGTATAGGTATATGCCTGTGGGATCAATCTAGAGAACCAACTAAATAGCAATAATTAAAACTATGGAATTTCAAAGAACTTGTAACACCCTGTATATGTAACGTAACTTTTGAAAGGTAGAAAAAGCACTGTAATTTTTTCAAAAAAAAGAGAGAACAAGTTAAGCTGCCGTAAAGTCAAGTTGTTTTTTTTTTTAAAGTAAAGTAATTAATTTTTTTTTATTTAAAGTAAAATTTAAATTTTGAATAGTAGAAATTTTGATAATTATATTTAGGCTTATTTTTAATTTGAAATATTAAAGTAATAATTTTTATATTAAAAAAAGTGCTTTTGTTTTTTTTGTTCGGGCATTTTAAAAATCGAATTCCCCACATACATATATCAAGGAAGGAAGGGAGAAATAATTGAAATAAATATTAGAAAATACGAAATGAAAAAACAAAAATAAAAAAATTTTTTTTGGGTAAGAAGCTATCCAAAGGATTTCTTTTGGGATTATATTAATTTGTAAATTATATTACAAGTACTCAAACGAGAATTAAATATTAATTTTGGTAATGTGATATGTACTATTGTTTCTTTTTTTTGTACAACCGATTATTGGAAAAACACAAATATAAAATAAAAGATAAATGAAAAGAATAAATAAATTTAAAACAGGAAATTGATATATGTATGTGTGTTATGATGATGTCTAGATAGAGGGATCATAGGGAGGCAGAGAGGGGGATGGAGTGAACGGTGGTGCAGGTCATCAGGGGATTTGCTTTTTTTCGTAAAACTCTTTTTGCAGTGTGACTTTTGGGTCACACTGTAATGATATGTAAACCCCTAAGTTACAAGTTTTCATCTGTTGTTATTTAGTTTTGTAAATTTTCTATTCGTATTTTATTGTCATTATAGTTATAATTAATTTTGCGAATTGTGTGGACTTCTCGTTCTATTTTTGGTTTATTTTTAAATGGAATTATTTCAAAATTATTAAATGGTTCTAAAATTGGTGAGAAGGGATCAAAATACACGTGATTGTCGTTTACATTTACCATACTTACATTAATTTCGTAATTCATTGGTCTTACCAAACAATTGCTAAGATAAACTCCTTGGCTTACTTCTTTTTGTAAGCAGAGCATGTAATCAACAGTATCAGTTGGTAAACTCACTACTTTTTCGCACCGTGCCGGCAAATCAATTTTTACAAATTTAGAGCCGTTTTGATTTTTCTTTAAGTCAATTCCCGGATTTTTGCTAAAAATTTGATTTTCTTCAGAATTAACGAAAGCTCCTATATTTGACAAAGTACCACTTGTTTATTAGTTATGTCATCTAGGATTTTGCTATCGGAATGCAGCTTCGTAGAATTCGTTTTAGACGATTTTTGCACTCCATTTCCGCACGTTTTCACAATTCCTAAATTATTTAACTGTTTTTTTACAAGTTTTACGGATTTTACCTTTGTTTATAGGATTAAGTGGTATTTGTGATCATTGAATTCCGTGCGAGGAAAACTTAATGTCTTATTTGGACCTTCAACATTACAATGTTTTGAGAGGAAATTATTGCCTAAGATTCCATCTCCGGGTATATGATGATTTTCTTCAATTATATGAAATTCACATTCTTTTTGAGAGTCTGATAGTAATAATTTGCCTACACAAGTACCCAAAGTAGATCCTTCACCAAGTGCACTTTTAATGTTTATTTTATTATTTTTATTTCGTATAGTATTTTTTTTTTAGTAAGCTGATGTCTGCTCCTGAATCAACCACTAAATTAGTATGAGGTTTTTCCGCGATATCAATAGGAACATTAAAGAGCACGGAAAATTTTCTGGAGACTGACACCTTGTGTAATTTCGCAGTTTTCACGGTGTTCACAATTATTGCGATCTAGTTTTCCGAATTGGGGTTTTTAGATTCCCAACTTTGTTTTGCCCGACAAACATCTATTGTGTGGCCTATTCTCTGGCAAAAATCGCATTTTATGTTCTGATTATTTCTATTGTTGTTTAGATTTTTTTATTATAGGTTTAGGAGAAGGAATTTTTTGTTGAAAATGTACGTGTTTTTGTAAATTTTTTTCTTGAATATTGCATGTCGACAGGTTATGGCCATACGTTTTGCAATTTGGGCAATAGGGTGTGTTCTTTCTTCTGAAACAATCCCTAGAAATATGGCCAATTTTGTTGCAAAAATTGCAAGTTAACTGAATTCTATTTCAATTATTTTGTTGGTTGTTAAATTGATTCGAAGTCGATTGAGAATTTCTTTTAAAATTTGAATTTATTGAATTATTACTAAAATGAATTCTGTTTGAATTTGAATGCATACTGCTTGACTGTGAGAACGGTTCTGGATTTCTATATTCATCAGGTTATAGCTGAAGTGCATAATTCTCAATATGCTCTGCTTCCAATTCATTATTGATGACTTTATCCAGTAACGGTTCTTTGTCTGCTAGAAGACTATGTCATAAATGTGGATTCAAGACACCTACCTTAAATGTGAATGTAGCTATATCTTCAAGTTCTTTTGAAAGAGAAGAAGAACCTGTTCCATATTTCATTACGGCAGCCTCTTTGCATTCATGTAGTGCATTTTTAATTCTTGTTGAAAATTGCTGTAATTTTTCGTATGGCCTTGACGACATTTTTTCAGTTCATCGACAAGTTCTATATAGGTCCTACGGGAAGGTACGCTTCTATTTGCGCGAAAGTTTGTGTCGCATTAGACGTTAATAGAATGAACGCATCACCTTGAACTCTAGTTTGTACTAAACTGAGACACATTAAAACTTTTTTACAGCAAGATATAAACTGTTGCGCTTCAATAGCTAAATTAGGACCCGATTGTCCAGAATGTTGGAATTAAAGTGCAAGATAATCTTTCAATTTTTCAAAATTTACACTCATTTTCTCTTTTTGATTAACTTCCCTACGAGACAAATTTTCTTTTCTAAATTTTTCGATCTCTGGCGTTAGAGGAATTTTTCTTTGCGTTGCTGCAGTTGTTATTGATTTAGGTGGAGTTGGTGTGTTAAAACCATAAAATGAGGATTTTAAATCTATACTTTCGTCTCCTTTATCTAACACACTTCGGTCAAAATCAGATTTTTCTGACATTAAAACTATGAAAAATTCTGATAAATTTTCACGTCTTCAAAAATTCAGATAAATTTTCACATTTTAAAACTTTACGTGATACTTTTAACTTCGCGAACTTTATATACCGAATAAGCGAAATAGATATACTCTCTAACACTCAAGGAAAAGACAAAAAAAATTACTGAAGATAACCCATAAATTCATTTCACAGTATTCAATAATTAATATTAATACTATTATTTTTATTTATTTTTTGGTTTTTTAAAAGGAAAATATAATATATTTATAATATTTTATAATATTTCGAAAAAAAATTTTTTTTTAAATTCTATGTTAACGTAAGCTTATACCTTCAAATTTCCAACTTCTGTTCGTGTTTGCATTCATGAGTTGAGTTGATGAGCTGATGTTGCTATTTTCTCTTGATGTTTTTGTTTTCTCTGATGCTTTTGTTGCTCCTTTTCTAGTTGTTTCAATTGATGAGACGATGAGCTGATGATTTTGTTGCTCCTTTTCTAATTGTTTGAATTGATTAGTTCATGAGCTGATGAGTTGATGCTTTTGCCTCTTGGTGAAGCGGTTGTTGGTTTTTTTTTAATCTTTTAATGTTGATCTTTCGTCTATATAATGCAGCTTTGTTACTCTATTTTGTGTTCTTGAGACCAGACTCAATCTCAAGTTTTAAAGGCCTTTTGTTTTCTTAGCCAACACAAAAATAGATTTATCTTAAAACTTTATATACATAGAGTTTTCCCGAGCTGCGCCAAATGTCGTGGTTGTGGTGTAGTAGAAGGAATATTGAAACACTTTCACTTCAAACTTAAACTTTTTCTTTAATTTTATTTAAAGTATCCTATATAATGGAACATAATAGAACTCCACTTCTTGGTGGCTGATCATCAACTAACTTAAATCAAGAAGTATGTTCTTGAAACGTGCTGTTAATTTCCGTTAAATATTTAAATTGCGAAATATAGATTTTATGCTTATTAATTAAAATTGCAATATATTAAAAATCTATATTTCACAATTGTGGTTCAAGTCCAATCACTTGAATTAACCTTTCATATAATTAATTAGATCAATCCAAAGTGTAGACCAGAACCAACCAAGGCACCCTAAGTTGAAAAGCTCATTATCAGTTAAGGTGCTTTTGATCTTAAAACCACTTTCCAAAAACATAATTCACCATATACAACGCTGGGATGTTCATATTAGATAAGGAATATACCTTCAACATTATTTGTCAGGATCAAGTGATACCAAGAACGTTGAACAGTGATGGGATAATAAAGTTAAGCTCTGGATATATTATAAAACAACAAACAATGACGATAACTTCTTGTAATGCATTTACGAAACGGTTAAATTCGTCATTCTTACCATCTCTCAATATTACTGATCATTTAACCGATACACACGAAAACAACATAGTAATGTTAAAACCAGAATTCAGCTTCATTGGCAACACAAAGGATTTGGAGTCACTAGACAGTGCTATTTCATCAATAAAAAGGATTTAGAATTACCAAAAATAACAACCATACATGGCATTCAACCATTTTCGCTGATATACGCTGTAATTGGAATTTTCCTTTCGTTAATATTATATATGGTATGGAAAAGATATAGCAAATAAACAAGTGCTGCCAACAACGCAGTTAGCACTTATCATGTCCCGCCTGTAACACTAACACCTGCAAAGCGAAATGGATGTCAAGATTCTTCCATATCTGCCTCAGGAGAATCACCATTTCATCATCAGAGATGTATAATAAGTTCATTCAAATTATTAAATGATCATGTAACCACTTAATAATTTCATTTTTTATTAACTATTAAATTTTTTACTAAAAATTTTTTGTTTTGTAGTTACTTCATTTAATCAAAAGCAGAAGAAATTTATTTCTTAATAATGCAATAACTTCAGACGTCGTATTTCCGTTACGACAAAATTTTCCAAAAAAAAAGTAATTTAATGCAAATGCTGCGTTAACAATAATTTCACCTTTAAAATATTTGTGTTTAATCCATATATTCTTTATATAATTAATAATGGTTATTATTGACTAATCATCAATAATTTAGTATAAATTAAGTAAATCATGTCCTAAAAAATTAGAATAAAATAAGCCTTCTAAAAAAAAAACATTGAACGTTTTGTTGTGTTTTTTTCTCTAATATTTACTCGCTATTTTAAAAAGTTATTGAATTTACTCATCAAAATCACATTATTTTGATTCAATTATTCAATTAAATTTCGAACAATTAATTTGAAATTGAACTTTATTGTAAAACATATGACGTAACGCGTGATCAAAATCAACTGGTTTTAACGACCATTAAATTCTTGCGCGTCCTATTTAGCGACATTCGTGACACCTGATTTTAAACTACAAAAATAATATTTCTCCAAAAATTTCAAAGAAAATCGGTTCAGTGAGCGAAAATCCATGTCGAAAAAACTAAAGAGGTAAAGCGAAAACAGAATCACCTAGCAACGAAAAATCAGAGTAGAGAGAACGAAGAAAAAAATGCAATTCATCACCTGATTTAATGGAACGCAAGATACTAAAAAAATAGGTCGTGCGAAAGAGATAGAAAATGGTAGACAATTTTTTTAGAACGGGAGATTAGGAATCAACGAAAAATGTTTGAGAGTCTGGTTTGCAACGTTGAACAAAAAAGCCTAGAAAACGTCTAGAGTAGACCACATGTGTGTAATAATTTTTTTTTTTTTAAAGATTTTCAATATTCGTTGTTTAAGAGGAAAAATAATTCAAAATGTATATTTTTGCACATAAATATTTAAGTATTAAAGTTTTCAAATCGTATTAAATTCAAAAGAAAGAATTTAGTTGGTGATGAGTGTAGATGAATTGACAAAAACGTATATAAATTTTAGTTTTCCATTGCGTTAAATATGAATATTTCTTCGTTTATTACCAAATCACCTCTAGAAAATTCTTCAGAATTTTATGTAATTTATTCGAAATGGGATCCAGAACAAATAGAGTTTAATATAATTGATTATTCAAAACTTCAAAATCAAGAATGGTATGTTTTGCTTTCTTAAAATGGAGAATCTCTAATTAATTAAGTGAGGTAATTAAATAAATATATATATGTAAAGTATTTTGAAGATAAGTGAAAAAAAGCAAAAAAAAGATAAATAAGTTTTTTTTTATTCGAATTAGAACCCAAAAAGCGGGTTAAAATTAAAAGAAAAATGAACAAAAAAGGAAATTATGGTTTTTTCTGAAAATAAAAGAAAAAGAAAATGGCGATTTGTAGAGAATCCATGCGGATTTTTTTTTTGTTTTTTTTGTTGGCCAAAAATTTAAAATTCAACTTAAAATTAATATCAACATCTATGTGAAATTAAAGTAAAGAAAAAAAAAATGTATAAAAACAAAAAAAATATGTAGTTCTGGACCTAGACTTAAAAGGAACGCTGTAATAAATGTTATACAAATTAATTAAAATAATAATAAAAGTTGAATTTGGCAAAAACGAAAAGAAAAACTTTCGTTATGATTGAAAAAAAAAAAAAAAATTAATTTGGAGTTATAAAAAGTCCACGAATTTCTAAAATTTTGAGCGCCCTTAAATGAAGAAAGAAAAGGAAAAGTCGTCCATGTCGCTAGAGATAAATTGATAAACGAACCAGAAAAACAAAGGTTGCACCAAGAATTAACTGTCACCAAATGAAGAATCCCCTTCCGATGTCATAATCGATTCAACTTATACTCATACACCTCTCTCGCTTCGGACAATAAATTTGGACTGAATAGGCTGCCATTTGTATAAAGGTAACATTTATGGGAATTACTATTTCGGATTCATTCACAGGTTTATTCAAACGGTCACACATATTTATCGATATTATCCGAGGACTGGTCCCCTGCCATATCCGTGCCATCAGTTTGCCTCGGCATCACATCTATGTTGAGTAGCTGTCAAGAAAATGAACAACTTCCTGATGATACACTTTAAGGAAGAATTGGAACTTCAAAACTGGATATACATTATTTAAAGGTTAGGGTATTTTGAAGCATTTAGAAAAAAAAGAACCAAAAAAAAAGGTTTTTTTATATTTTTTATTATTAGTACAAAAAAGTAAAATTGTCAAATTAATTCATTAATCAGTTTGGGAACTTAGATAAAAAAAAATATATTGAAATTCAAATTGTAAAATCACAAGAAAAAAAAAAGAAAAAAAAACCTGGATGATGAAATTAAATATGTAAAATAAATTAAAAAGGAAACAATAATTTTTTTGTACATAAACAAAGTCTTATTGCTTGAATTAGTAGTTTGAAAACGTATTTTTTAATTCCAGAAATAATACAAAAATGTTAAAAGAAGAAAATTTGTTCCGAGGTTTTTCTTTTTTTTTCGGAAAATGAGCTGTTTTTATAAATAGGAACGTCATAAAGGGGAGAGAGAGCTGAGTTATCGTGTCACCCAACGAATAGGATAAAGCAAGTTAAGGGACCATAATCATTTACAGGGGCGGTTATGGTCAAGGGGACCAGCATTCTGCTGTTGGTCCAATAGGGTGGGACGTGCCCCAATTAAGACCAATTGGCATAATATCTTAGCCAATTGGCCCCGACATGCCTCGCAAGGCTTTTGCGAACGGTTGGTCAAGTTTCGGTGACCACAAACCTAACGAACCCTCCATTATTCGGTTGTTTTCGCCTCAACCGAATGTTCCTTGCTTGATAGCTTATGCTATCACTATAAAGTCTGAACGAGATTAACACTCATATGCACGCATAAATAATTATGTGCAATTTGATGACAGATTGTGGTGAACAACGACCCACCCCTCCGGCGAGCTAGTAAGTGCAACTCAGCTTGGCGTGCAGCCTTTTAGTTATTCACATTTGCTGCACCATCTCATATCTTCTCCTCGCAATGAAGAAGATATGCTGTAAAGATCATCAGGGGATTTACTACTTCGTTTAAACCCCATTGCACACTGCAATATATGTAAACCCCGCAGTTACAAACTTTAAACAAAAGCATGCGTAATGTTCGGGTACTTTTTTTGTAATATCACCTCCTCTCGCCACTATCCTTCCTCCTTCAATTTCCGCTATTTTTACCTTCCAATATTTTATCCTTAACATTGTCCGAAACATTTAAATCAGTCTCCCAGAGAAATTCAGCCAAGTGAAATTATTCTAATAGAAATATTTTTTTTTTTTAAGTAACAATAATTTGTGAAAAAATATATAAAGTTAAATAAAATTTCCAGAAAAGTGTAATATGTCGACTGCTACTGCTGCCACTACAATGATGGAAGGAATTGAATACCCGAATAAATTAACAGTACCAGTAAATGTGGAACGTATGAATATCACAACTCCGTTTCAAAGTTAAGTATCGAAACTAGAAACTGCAACTAATAATAGTAGCAAACGAAAACGTGTAACGGCGCCTCACGCTTATGTTACTTAATTCTCCTTTACGGACTTAACCCAGCGCAACATACCGAAAGAGTCGACTTCCACAACCTTATATTTTTCCGAATTTTAAATCTTCTTGGGAAACTCACAAATAAGTAGTGGTGGAAGATAGATGGTAGCACTGTTTGATAAAAGACAATGGAATGAGAGAGAATGAATTTATCAATTGATGTTTCGTTTTCTGTGCCCGTAGGGAAATATGTACATTCTTCTAGAATATTCTAAAAATAAAATCTGGTGATAACTTGAGAAGACATGGGTCGACAGAAGGTTAGAGAGAGATGGTAAGTTTCGTTCTGGGTGATGCGTTTTTTTTAGAACGGAAAAAGGAGAGTCTTGGAAGAATAGCCAAACGGATATGTTGCGACTTTTTTTTGGGAAGAATTTGAAGTGAAAAATTAAATGAGCAGACGGATAAGAAAACGGGAAAAAAAATGTTTTAAAATCAGAGTTTTTTTAACAAATAAAAATATAAATAATATATAAACGGGGTGAATTAAAGATTTAAAATACAGTTAAATTAAAAGTAACGCTGATTTTTTTTTGAAATTAAGAAAATTTTGATATTAAAATTAAAACCAATTTAAAGAACAGTTTTGTTTAAAGAAAAAGAAAATTTTTTTTTATAAATGAATAAATAAAAGAAAACTATGTTTTTTTGAAAAAAAGGGGAATATTAGTTGAAATCAAATCTAAAAGGAAATCTTGGGATTTTGTTTTGTTGTTGGCTCGTTTTTTTTTTTTTTATTATTAACAAAAAAAAAAAGAATTTACCGGTATATTTTATGTGTGCATTTTTTTTCTTTCTCGAAAAAAAAAGAAAAGAAATAGTAGAAATTTTGAAATCTCCTAAGAAAAAAAAAGGAGGAAGAAAGGAATTTCTTTTGTCGAATTGGGGTCGGCAGGCTGGTCAATTTTTTAAGGTTGGTTGCCGTTGCAAATTAAGCGAAAATCCACAACCAGCGCGAGTTCTGCAAGATATTGGAAAATATTCCGGCATTAAATGTCGGTGATATATCACCAGTGTCTTTGTCATTTCTGGAAACATATGCAGCACACTCGAAATTTGGTTTCTGGCATAACGAAGGGACTTAAAGGGCCTCAATGAAGACATGTAATACAACATTAATACAATCACCACAATCAGCAGTAACACAACAACAAATAACAACGCTATTATCTACCGCTTCATCATCATCATCATCGGCATTGACACCAGGCCATCTTCAAAAAAATTCTTCCTTTTTTTTCAGAAGAAAAGAAACCAATTTCAAGTTTCTTTTGATTCTTCTTCTCTTCTTGTCATTAGCAAATATATTACATTTTTTTTATGACTTGTACTTTAATTTTTTTTTTCCCAGAATAAATACGAAAGAGGAGGCCTCCTGTTTCCGGATTTGGGGTGAGTCAAGATCAATTAATATATAATCTATATGCCATAAAAAAAAGAAGGGAAGGAAAAAAAAAAGAATAAATTGGAAAAAAGGCCAAACATTTTATTAGAGAAGTTTCTTTTTGTTTAAAGGATGGCTTTAAAATTAGAAATTTAAACAAAAAAAAAATAAGCAATCAATTTTTCTTTAAATTCGAAAAGTTTTATTTTTATTTAAAATTTTGAGATTGTATAAAGTTACCAATTTAGAATGTAAGCAAAAGTACCGCCAAAATTTTTTTTTGCAAAAAAAAAGAATATTAAAGGAAAGAAAAGGGAAATAATATTACGATGAAACTCAAAATTTTAAAATAACTCAATAAATAGTTCTTAGTTTTTTTTTCTTCAAGAAAGGGCGCGAAAGCAAATAATTTATAAGAGAAACAGAGAAGTGGTAACCCGAGAAACGTGATAATAATATTTGATAACCTGTACTTTTTGAATTTGAAGAGGAAAACAAAGAAAATAAAAGTAGGTTTTTTTTTGTTCAGGAAAAAAAAAATGTATCAATAAGGTAGAAAACCACTTTTATTTGAAAGGAGATCAATTTTCTTTTCTTTCAAATAGTAACAAAAAAAAAGGGAATGAAGTTTGAATATTATATTCCATCACTAGTTTTCTCATGTAAATCATTTCTTTTATAATGATTTGCAATAACAAAAATTAATGAATTGCTTTTTTTTAATAATAAAAGCAGATGCATAATGTACACAGGTGTATATTTATTTTTCTTTTTCTTCAAAAGTTTTTTTTTTCTTTTTGTTCAAAAAGTTTATAGTGACGAAGATGAAAACGGGAAAAAAAGGGGGGAAGAAAGTAACGAGAGCAATTCAAGGAAATATGAATAGGGAAAAGTAAAACGATTGAGGAGAGAGAGGGATAGACGGAATGAGTGGTTAGATGCGTGGCGGCATTTGAATCAATAAGGCACGATAACCAATTCTAGGGGCGGTTATCGTCAACGGGGACCAACATTCTGCTGTTGGTCCTTTCGGGTGGGAAGTGCCCCAAAGTCCGGTTGGCAATACTATCTTTAGCCAATCGGCCCCGACATGCCTCGTAAGGCTTTCGCGGAAGTTCGGTCAGTTTCGGTGACCAAAACTAACGAAACCTCCATTTATTCGGTTTTTTTCTCGCGAAACCGAATTTCCTTGCCTGATAGCCTTGCTATCATCCTAAAGTCTAAACGACATTAATATTCTCATGGACGCATAAAAATTTATGTGTAACGCGATGATAGATGGTGGTGAGCAGCGACCCACCCCACCGGCGAGCTAGTTTGCGCGACTCAGCAGAGCGTGCAGCCTTTCAGTTGCTCACATTTGCTGCACCATCTCATATCTTCTCGTCGTAAGGAAGAAGATATGCTGAAAAGGTCATCTGGGGATTTGCTTTCTTCGTTGATACCCCATTGCAGTGTGTTTTACACACTGCAAAATATGTAAACCCCTTGTTACAAACGGGAGGCATCACCAAGTTTGGAATCTGAACGATATCCATATGAAGAAAAGCCGAAAAAACTTAGGAGAGATGTGGCGACGGTCGGTTTCCACAAAGAAGAAATTCCTAATGTAAAAGGGCATTAATAAAAATGTACTATCTAAAATTGCAGACTACCCTTTCGTTTTCTTTTCTTGACGAAGAAAACAAAATAATTAGAGTTGAAAACTCGAACGTGTGAAAGAAGGTTCTCTTTACGGAACTTATCCGGAGCTGCAAATAAAAACCTAAAAAGTTAATAAAATAAATATTTAATTCCTTTTTAATTTCTCCTTTTAATTTTAATTTCATTTTTTACTTAATTTAAAAAAAAAAGAAAACCTTGTAAAATTTTCAAAAATAAATTTAATAAAATGTGTTGAATCATTGAGTGTATAATAATAATTTAGTTTTATTGAAACCTTGGGGTTAATGCGTTAGAACATTCCCTTCGACGCCCAAAATAAATCTAAAGTGTATACCCACTTCCATAGATGTACCAGCAAAACGTTCATTGGTATTTTAATCATAATTTAAATGATCCCAGGACCTATTAACATCGTGTTTGCCGTTTAATATAAAGTTGATGTGAATAAAAAGAAAAACTAAATTTCGAAACAAATAAATATTAATTAATGCAATTAATGCAAATAATGAATAACAGATGGCCAAATGCTTGTTAAAATTTGGCAGTACAGTTTTTAGCAAAAAGCATTTCTTTGTAATTGAAATTAATTGAATAAAAATTTGAATTGTATAATAAACATTGTTTCTTTGTCATTTGTCTATTTCCATTGAAATCTTTGACCGAATTCGATCCTTTTCATTAAAAATTAGTCGATAAAATTTTATTCGCATACGAAATTTTGATTTCTTCCATACGAAACAAAATTAAAAATTCTTAAAAGTGAAATTGAGTATTTTCCCACTTTTTGGGTGATGTTCTTTGTTTTCTACATCGCGAAATCATTATCTCTGAAGCGTCGAGACTACTCTTTGCAAGTTTTGTTCGATAAAGCGTGTCATGCTGGCTCGTGAAACATATTTTATATATGCAAGAGTAAATACGGTAATATGGTAGTACCTACCATAGGGCATAAAAAGAATTTTTTTTTGGCAGAGATCGAGAGGACGAGCAAAAAGAAGAGGCGGTGCATCATGTTTCTAAAATAAATTTCAATGTTGTAATTTTTTTTTGTGATTAAAACTTCAAAATTTGGAAAAAAAAGCTCGTGTTAACTTAATAATAATTATTTAAAGGAATAAATTCGAAAAAAAGGGAAAAATAAAATATTTGTTGGGTATACGCAAGATATAGGGCGGAAAACGTTTTTTTTTTGTTCTTTTAAATATAATTGGGTTTAGAATAATAAGTGAGAAAAATAAAATAAAACAAACCAACAAAAAGAAAAAAAAACAAAAAAAAATCATATTACTAGAAGAACCAACAAAAAGGGAATTAATCAATCAATCGAAAAAAAAACTATTTAAGGTGGAAATCCACCATCCGCTGTAATCCAGAGTTTATCGAGGCATCTAGTTAAATACAACAATACAATTTTGGTTTCTATAAAAAAACAACAGAGAAGAACATCAACTGGTGAAAATTTCTTCACTACATCGACCATGAGACGAAAAATTTTAGAGTGGAAAAGGTATGTTGTTAATGCAAGGTTATCTCATTTTTCTATTTAAGGAAGCAGCTTTTACAGTCATCAAAATCCAGCAATTTCGTTAAGTAAAGGTCACAGTGAGAGGCAAAAAGGGAAATTTTATATCATTACAAAAGAACTGGATACAGAATAAAATTTCTGACATCGCTTCAAAAGCTGAGTACATAAGTGAATACTATGTGCCCAACGGGAAAATTCGCCGCATCAAACAAATTCTGTATTGAATTGAAATGGAAATTGAACCGAATAAATCAGCAGTTCCAGTTTTTTTTTATTAATTTGTTTTGCAATTATTTCATCATGTTTAAACCCGCCCTTCAAGAATCATCAAAATGAATAAAAAAGGAAACCGAAAACAAGTAACATTATTAATAATAATAAAAATCTAAAATACAAACAAAAAAATAAGAAAAAAGAAGAAAACAAAATGAATTTTTTTGATCTATATTGCATAATTAACTTTACATATATATTAAATTACAAAAAAAAATTTGAATCGATTTTATTAGCATTAAGTTTGTCAGTGAATATATCTAAAACGTAAGGAACCAAAAATATAATAATAAGAATTGTAACGGTGTGTGTAACAACATACTTACACTTTGGTTTGAACGACCACTAGAATAGCGTTTTCTATTTGAGTTACCATTGCGCGATCTGATTTTCAACATTTTCCCCTTTGTTCCACAAATAATTCTCGGAAAATCATTCTAACGCATATATCCCGGTAACATTAAATAGAATATAGAAGAAAGAAGATACGAAAAAAAAAATTGCCCCGTAATATCGAATGTTTTCATGAGATAGTGTACCATGAAATCCGCAAGTGTGAACGAACGATCACCAAAATGTAGAAAAACAAAATACCAGTTTTTGTTGAATATTGAAAAATTTTGCGAATGGGAGGAGAGAAAATGGAAAAAAAAGTGTGGATCGAGAGGCTGGTTTAAAAACGTGGATAGAGAGTCTTGCTTGAAGCTCAGAGGAATCAAGTTTGGTTTGGTTGGAAGAAAATTTTTTTAAAATGTACGCGAACCAAAATTTAGTAAATTCTAAACGAATTTTTTTTATTTTTAAAAAAAGTCAATGGTATTATTTAAATAACCGGTAGTGTAGGTTAACAAAAAAAAAAAAAAAAAAATAATAAGGAATAAATAAGAAAAAAAGAAAACTAAATGCAATTAAAATTGGGTTCCAAAAAAAAAAATTTTTTTAGTAAAAAGTACGGATATTCCGAGAATTCTTTTGTGTGGCTTGCAGTAAAATAAGGCACATATATATATGTATATATTGTGTGGAGCCTAAATGAATCGATGAAGTTCATTTAACATAATTGAATAATCTTCACAATTTAAATTATCAAGAAAAAAAAAATAATAATAAAAATAAATATATAAAAGAAACATCATCATATAAACGAAGAAATTCACCCAGAAATTCAACAGGTCAAAAGAAATAATAATTATTGCCAATTGAATTGGATTTGGTGAAAAGCTTCTTCCCACTTTTTTGGGTTTTTTTTGTATTCAAAAAATCTGACAGATAAAAGAAAACACGAGAAATTTTATTCTTCGACAAAATTTGGAAGTCAAATAAATAAATAAATTATTATCCTGAGAAATATAAAATAATTGGTCTAAAGATTTGAGCAGCGAACTAAAGCTAATAATATGAATATTTAAAAAAGCAAAACAAATGTAATATGTTCCATTTTAGATATTTTAAAGTGTAATTTGATGTCAATAAAAAAAACTATTAAAACTTGAATTTCGCTTCTCATTGCTACACGACCTAATAAGAATCCGGTCGTCAACACTGCAGTTCGCATAGTTTTTATGGTTTTTACTGTAAATTATTAGCGATATCAAACATTTTTCTTTTCTAAAAATGTAAGGAATTTCGTCGTACGCAAATTCAGGAAAACAACGAATATTTCATTTCACGGAATTACTTCAACATACCGGAAAGGTTATGGTGAACATATCATATTTGAGGACTCGTCAACATTTTGTTTTTTTTTTAAATTCCAAACTATTTGGCTCACATAGAATCATCAAAACGCAAATGGAGGATAGTTAATTTATGATCTCTGTAGAAGAATCGAACAGGAAAAAGGAAAAAAGGAACAAGAAAATAAAGCTAAAATTTTGTTTTGTAATTCTTTTTATATAATATTATAATCACCTCAGGTGAGAATTCTAAGGAATTCATTGTTTCAGGACACGGGCGCGCTACAGAAAGGCCTTTTTGGAAGCCGCACGTAAGTCGTTTTTTTTTATACTATATTGTTTTTTTTAACTTTTTAAATACAAAAAGGAAAAGAATACTTTTTTTATATTGTCTATCCCAAAATTTACTTAAATATTTAAATAAACAAATTATTGGTTATAAAAAAAAAAAAAGAAAAAAAAAAAACAACATTGACTGCCCAAAATTTTTCTATTTCTAAAATGAATGTAAATTTAAAATAAGAAAAGAAAAAAAAAGGGGGGACCATTTAACATATTTAAATTAAAAATAACAACAGAAAATTTTGTTTCCTTGCGAATATTACAAAAAAAAAGGTAATAAAACCTTGTCGAATATTAATTATGATAATTTTAGTTTTGGCTTTTGTATATATAAATATAATGGAAAAACTTTAAAAAAAGGAAGGAAAACAAACGAGATATGTAAGGATCAATCAGTATGTAAAGAAGTGTTAAATTTTGGAAAGAAAAAAAAAATGTTTACCTTTCATATTGTCGAGTTTTCTTTTTTTCCAATCCAATCCAAATTTCAGGGAGTGATGGCAAACGATAAGTAATCATATTAAAGAGAGAGAGAGAGATCGAGTGAGGTGAGTATTTGAAGGGTAAAACAAATTAAGGGACGATAACCAATTGTAGGGGCGGTTATCGTCAACGGGGACCAACATTCTGCTGTTGGTCCTTTCGGGTGGGAAGTGCCCCAAAGTCCGGTTGGCAATACCATCTATAGCCAATCTGCCCCGACATGCCTCGCAAGGCTTTCGCGAACGGTTGGTCAAGTTCTGGTGACCACCAAACTAACGAACTTCCATTTATTCGGTTTTTTCTCGCGAAACTGAATTTCCTTGCCTGATAGCCTTTGCTATCACCATAAAGTCTAAACGACATTAATATTCTCATGCACGCATAAAAATTTATGTGTAAGGCGATGATAGATGGTGGTGAGCAACGACCCACCCCCCCCGGCGAGCTAGTTTGCGCGACTCAACAAGGCGTGCAGCCTTTCAGTTGCTCACATTTGCTGCACCATCTCATATCTTCTCCTCGAAAGGAAGAAGATATGCTGAAAAGGTCATCAGGGAATTTGCTTTCTTCGTTAATACCCCATTGCAGTGTGTTTTACACACTGCAAAATATGTAAACCCCTTGTTACAGAATCAATAAAAATGTCATATAAATAGGTATAAATAGATATCTTGAATTCAAGTAGTAAGCCGTAAGGAAAAATATAAAAGAAAAAGAAAAAATTTTTATTTACGTACCTTTCTCTTTTGGCGTTGTAAGGCTGATTAAACCAGTTTTTTTTTCTGCTCAAAATTACTCTCCTAATTTTTTTTGTGTAATGCCGATTCTCATATAGGAATAAATTAGATAGCCAAAAAGCAGAAGAGATTTGGTAGTAATACATGTTTTGAGTTAAAGATAGACTACTGATAAATACTTGTGTTTAATTTGATTATCGGAGACAAGAAAAAAAAAAGATTGTTTTTTTTTGTTATATGAGATATAAAAGAAACTATTTTCCTTTTTTTGTATTTGTTATTTCTTTCCTTATGGGAAACAGGAAGTACAATATCATGTGAATAAAGAAAGAAAAAGAAAAAAAAAAAAAACGTTTTTCTAATTTGTGTGTGTAAGCCGGTTAACAATATTAGTGGTCGCGAAGTTTCGGAAGGCAGTGTATAGACGAATTTCGAATGATGGCGAGGAATAGATAGGATTAAAGGAACGAGGAGGAGAGAGAGAATGAAGGAGTTCCGATTGCGATTGTAATGGTGTATAAGGAGACATCTAAGTAGCGAATTCGTAGAGGGATCGTGCCATAAATTTAAGTCGGTCAAGGCACGATCACGGGGGTATTCGGTCTTCAATCGGTTGCCCATAGGGAGGGAAAAAGATCCTGAATTTTCGTCATGTCACCTGTTCTAAAAAACTTTTTCGTTGCTAGGTCTATCGATATGCCGATGTCCTGTTATTTCGACCGACGATTGATAATTCTCTCTATCTGACCAGAGTGTCTTGGAAAAGAGGATTTTGGTTTCGACCGTCCTTTGTTTCCTTTTTGAGTACATTAAGCTGGAATTCGAGCAGTTGTCAGTTTTGACAACTTTTTAATACTCTGCACGAGTTTAATTACATGTACAACCCTTTTTGCACGTATAATTTGTAGAAAGATTAATGGGCACTAAATCAAATGGTAAATGGCGACCCACCCCACCGACGAGCTAGAATGTGCCACCTAACTAGACGTGCAACTCTAGTCGTTTACCAGATAGTGCCAGTGTTCTAACGTAGTTCGTTCATTCATCGTTAACCCAACGTAGCGAAAGTCTTCCTACACAGTTTCTGAACGAAAAGTTTGGTGTAACTTCAATTTTCGGATGTTCGTTAATTTATTTTGGTTTCGGAATCGGGCCTTCTTTTCGTGATTTGAGGTCCAATGTTGTTCGTACCTGGTTGCAAGTTAGAAGGCTAGTCAGGTCATAGTTTTGACAAAGCGTCAACTATCTGCATTATCATGGAAGTCGTCGACATCACGATAATATGACACAAAATAAACAACAGAGAGAGTCAAAATTTAACGACTAAAACCGAAGTCAATTTGTAGTCTTCGTCACATCTACAAGAAAAATAACCAAAGGAAAAAAGAGATATTTTATAGACCTAAGCAATGAATTCTTTTTCTTTTCACATTGACATATTGTATAATCCAAAAGAAAGAGTTTCCTTTTTGGGACAAATTTTGTAAAGTATACTTTTACTAGCTAAATAATAATTTTTAAATTTACGGTTTGCGGTTTTGGCATTGGTTTGTGAAAAGAATTTATATATAAAATTAAATTTTCATTTTTTTTTATCTTCTTCAGAGTTGTACGAGCTTCATTGAACCTATACATGAGCCGTTCATTGCACAAATCGATTAACTCCGCTTTTTGAAAAAACTTAAATTTACAGTCTAATTGCCGCAAGATGAACTACTTGTGAAGTCAAATTAATTATTATTAAGAATAAAGTTTAATTGGGTATATTTCAACTTCTATTGTATACTTTACCAATATTACATGGATTAGATATTTTTTAGCCTTTCAACATCACTCCCAGTTCGTATTTCGGTTTTAATTATTATAAACAAATATTTCAATTTGTCAGTGCTTTTAAAAAAATAAATATTATATCGTTATAATCAAGATAAGTGAGACTAATAATAACAATGCGGATGTGGAAAACAGTGAATCATCTGATGGTTTTTCAATACGATTGGCTTAAAATGCGTTGGATAAAATTAGAAAGGTCCAAACCGAATCTCATACAATTCAAATGTGACTACAATGAAGATTCAGAATTTAATGCCATTAATATAAGGAAATCTGTAGCAGGTAGACCAGAAAGTTTGAAAAATGTAGATTAGCCTTTATTATATCCTAAAGGTAGAACTGTGACAAGGGATGGATGGATGGATCTGCTAAAATTCATTCCTCCTGTTAAACATGATTATTATAAAAACTTGACAACAAATCGAAGAGACGAGTCCTCAGATACAGTCTGTAATGGTTGATTTCGATTCTTGAAAAAAAAATTATAAGAATTCGGAAACTGCACCAAAAAAATATCTTTCCACTAATATATGTCGGAACGAAATATAATTCTTGGAAAGAAAGTTAAGCTGGTTGCGTTTGAGCTTAGATGACGTGTTTTTTTCTGTATTAGAAATAGAAAAAAACGGTCTTCTACGATTGGTCTTCAACGAGTAGAGTTGGTTTTTTACACATAAAAACTTATTTTTTTTACTTTGCATAATATATAGTTATATACGGAACGAATTTTAATATACATTATCGTTTTAAACGTTTTCTTTCTACTAATTAAATTTTCCGTTTTGTAAATTATAGAATACCAAAGAAACGAAAACAGGAAAATTAACGTTCAATTCACGTTCGTCGACCGATTATTACAAATTATTTACAAGGTCGAAAGAATGTTGGAGTCGAGCTTCAAAGCAAATTTTCGTTTTAGTTGATCATTGTGAATTTCAATTGACGATCAGTTTTTCATACCGATATCGGGTTGACAAGAGTTAACAAACATTCTGGTAAGAAAGAAAATAATATTAATAATTGATGAATAATGTTTTATTTCTTCAAGGTATTATCTCGTGATGTTCATAGATGAGTACCGTTCATTGAATATTATTGTTAACCCCTTTTTGATACAATTTTTATAATTTCAGCTCAGCATATGGATTAGTTTTCAACACGCGTTATATTTTCCAATACAAAACCTACATTTTTGTGGGCTCAGCCGATGCGTTCGCGATAATTATTTTAATTAAAACAAGAAATGCAAGAAGAAGTAAACCAAGAAGACAGTAAAGGAACTTTAGGAAACGAAAAGCCTGCAAAGATTTGAACTGAAACTGCCGAAGATAACGAATTAAAAGTTTAATTTTGAATTAGGTAAAAATTATAAATCAACACCATACAACATGATTTCTTTTAGAGATGTTGAAGAGTCTTTAAAAACTTTTAATGGTGAACATAACAAGGGTATTAAAGAATGGATTAAAAATTTTGAAAATACTGCAAAATTGTGTGGATGGTCAAGCGCCCAACTGTGCATTTATGGTGAACGACTTGCTAAAGGTGCTGCAAAATTATTCTTAGAAAGTACGTCAATTATTATCGACTGGGATTGCTTGAAAACCGAGTTACAAAAAGAATTTGATTCATCAACTGTCAGCATAAAACTACACAACATACTGTCGAATGGAAAAAAAGCAGGCAGAAACTTATCTAGAATATCTGTAACATATAGTTCAAATTGTTAAAAGAGGAATAATCGACGAAGAATCAATTGTGCTTTATATAATAAATGGAATCGCAGATTCACCCCATAATAAAGCTATTTTATATCAAACACGCGCAATTGAAGATTTAAAAAAACAAACTGAAAACGTGTAACGGTGGGTGAACCTACCCTCACATTTTGTGTTTTAACGACCACAAAAATTGCGTTTTCTATTTAGCTCCCATCACGCATTCTAATTTTCAAACAAAATAAAACTGCGTAAAATGAAATAAAATAATGGAAAATGGCAGATCTCGAAAGAAAAAAAAAAGTTTCTATAAATTCTTAAATTTAAATTACAAATTTTTCTAAATCACTAACATTCTAAATCTCTGACGCATGTTTGAAGATAAAGGAGACGTCGAATCAGAATTTGCCAAGAGCGCTGGACAACCTGGGGTAGAGGCAAAGTAATCACACAAAAATTGGAAGAATTGGCATAAAGTGCTTGTTCTGTAAGTCGACAGGGGATGAATGGAAAAATTAGGCCTCCGCTTATAACTTTCCCAGCAAGCAACATTTATCTTCAGTTAAATTGAAACAACTTTTTTGGGGCAACCGCCACTTTGCCAGCACCTTCAATCCATTCATGAAACCCAGGACGACCGCATTTTTTAGGATAGGATTTTTTTTTTTATTAATTTTAGTTCATAGTTAGAAATCTTGTATAAGTTTGAAATCCATAGGGCTGATTATTGGAAAACAAAAAAAAAAAAAAAACAAAAAAGGAGGAAAGAAAATTTAAGATTATCTATACACTTATATGTAAAATTTTTGGCATTAACCTACATTAATGATGTTGTAACGAGAAAGGAATTTCTTTTCTTTATCAATTTGCATTTCGTTTTTTTTTTTTCATTTCGCCCAAAATAGGTACGGAAGGAGAAGGCCATCTATTTCCTGAATCCTCGGTGAGTGTTAATAAATTTAATTTGGACTATATGTTTTTTTTTTCAAATTGGAAAATTTTTTTTATAAAAAAAAAATACAAGAAAAAAGAAACCATGAAATTGATATAAAGAAAAGAAAAGTAACCACATAAGTATATCTATAAAAATAGTTAATTTAAAGAGAAAACCACTCTTTTGGTTTTGTTAAACGTATAATATAAATAAAATTTAAAATAATAAGATTTGAAAGATGACTTTAACGAGGAATTATTTATATATATACGATATATGTATATATTTGTATATATACAGTACGGTCGAAATAAAAATGGACATAAAGATAACATTAGAGTAAAACTTTAAAATTGAAATTCATAAATATACCAAATATAATGCAGAATAAACTTGGAATTTAAATTGAACCGAGAAAAAAATATATATATACAAGGTGGAGTCCAAAGTAATCAGGACTTTAAAAAAAAAACAGAACAAATGGTTTTTTCGGCAAAATCAATTGATTTTATTCAAAATAGTCTCCTTCTGCTTCAATACAGCTTTTCGCACGGTCCAAAAGCATGTCGAACGAGTGTTTTAGCTCGTTGGCCTGTATGGCCGCCAGTACGCCGGTGCAAGCCTTTTGAATGGCCTCTACGTCTGCATAACGCTTTCCTTTCATCGGCAAATGCATTTTTCCGAAAAGGTAGAAGTCGCACGGTGCCATATCCGGTGAATACGGGGAGTGGTTGATGGTTAAAATGTGTTTTTTGGTGAGATAATCGGTCACAAGCGTCGATCGATGAGACGGCGCATTATCGTGCAACAAACGCCAACTTCCATCTTCGCGATATTCGGGCCGAACACGTCGAATACGGCGCACCAAACGCTTCAAAACTCCTAGGTAGAATACCGCATTAACGTTTTGACCGGGTGGAACAAATTCTTTGTGGACAATACCCTTGGAATCATAAAAACAAATCAGCATTGTCTTCACTTTTGACTTCTCCAGGCGCGATTTTTTGGGTTTCGGCTCGTCCGGCGCCTTCCATTCAGCACTCTGGCGTTTCGTTTCGGGATCATATTGAAAACACCACGTTTCGTCACCAGTCACAATGTTATAAAGGAAGTTTTTGTCCTTTTTGACCTCTTTAATGATGTCCTTCGAATGTTGAGTTCTGAGCAATTTTTGGTCGTCGAAGCTCATTTTCGCACCGATGACACACACATACTGCACTTAAAACGCAATAACTTCACTTTCAATAGATGAAATGTCATGAAATTCTCACAGGAAGTCGATAAAGGATAGCAGATTCTAACGCACCAGTCGACATATAGATGGCGCCACTAGGGGCGCTAGATTCAAAAAGTCCTGATTACTTTGGACAACACCTTGTATATAAATTTAACATTTAGATTGAAACTCATATGCATATATATATATAATTTCAAAATGTAGCTAAAAATATGAAGCGTAGCTTAAATATAGAAAATTTAAAATAAAATTAATTAACATGGCAGCTAAGATACACCTTTGGAAAGAAAATTGCAAATAAAGATAAAACTTATTCATACTATATATTATTGGAAATAAAATTGGAATTTGAGCTAAAGTTCGGATGCATTTTTTTTTAAAATGACAATTAGAGAACCAGGCATGATCTAAAACTAGCTCCTTGAGAGAGAGATGGATTGAGGACGGGGCGTAAGAGAACATACATACCCATTTTATAAGGGACGGGTATGGTCATGGGGACCAAGATTTTGTTTCTTGGTCCAAAAGGAGTGGGACGTGCCCCACTTAAGACCGATTGTCATAACACCTTAGCCAATCGGCCCCGACATGCCTCTCGAAGGCTTTATGTAAACCCCTCTGTTACAAACGTTTGAACTAATTAAAAATGGCTACAAAGCACAACCACTAAGTACTGAAATGACAAAATATCCTACACCGACAACAGGAAATACCTATCAACGACGGGAAAATACAAAACAAAATCGATGTATTATATGTGGAATTTCAAATCTCACTCCAAAGATGTCCACACAAAGGAAAAGGTTATCGATGTTTCAAATGTAACAAGCTCGAGATTGTGAAAGCTGAAGAGAAGTAAGTAATATAGCAATAAAGAATTCTTTAGAAAAATCATCAATAGTAAAGAACTTGCCGAAAATGCATGTTAATGTAAAAATTGAAAATTTGGAAATAAATGCCGGTAGTAATGTCACACTAATGAAATGGTGAACATATACAATTTTAGCAGAAAAAATACTGGATTGAGTGCAAAGGAATTGCGTTAAGTCGATTTGGTAATACACTTCGATATACCTTTGGTTCATTTATGGCAACATTTAGTATTGACGATAGTGACTTTGAAATTACTTGTCACATAGTTCCAGATGAATGGATTTCAGCCGATATGCTGATTGCAAAGAATTTGTTAAATAATTCACAAATTCTTATAGCAGATGGAAAAGTAATAATTAAAAGTTTACATAATAATAATGAATTTTTGTTTAGTACTGATAATCCACTGAAATCGATTCATGTTATGGAAATTACAAAGTCATATAATAGTTTGGAATGCATCGAAGATATCGATGACAAAACTCTAGCTAAGGATATCGAAACAATAATTAAAAATTATAACCCGAAGAAGCCCGAAAAGTCCAATATACAGATGAAAATCTTTTTAGAAAATGATCAACCGGTCTACCTTCCACCAAGAAGGCTAGCCCCATTAGAAAAAAACATAGTCAACAAGGAAATAGATGAATGGCTTAGAGGAGTAATTACGCATAGCAGTTCAAATTATGCTAGCCCAATGGTTATTGTAAAAAAGAAAGACGGAAGTAATCGTATATGCATTGATTTTCGTAAACTTAATAAAAAAATTATAAAAGACGGTACCCACTGCCTTTAATAGAAGAAATTTTAGATACACTTTATGAAAGTCGAGTATTTAGTACACTAGACGTACGAAATGGGTTTTTACATGTATATATATCAGAAGAATGTCGTAAATGTACCGCTTTCGTTACACCTGGTCATTTTGAGTTCTTAAAAGCTCCATTCGGACTATTCTTCTTATTCGAAATGGAACAATGCTTGTGTATATGGTTGATATAATTATATCAGCAATGAACGAAAAGAAAAATATTGTCAAGTTGCAGAATGTTCTGAATATAGCAACTGAAAATGGATTGATACTTAAATGGTCGAAATGCCAATTTTTGAAAAGAAAAATACATTTTCTGGGTCATATCGTTGACAATGGATCGATAAAACTATCGCTAGAAAAAACCAAAACAGTACAAAATTATCCAGCTTTAATAAGTATGAAGGAAGTACAAAGCTTTCTTGGTCTGACAGGTTTTTTAGAAAATTTATCCAAGATTATTCGATTCTCGCCAAGCCATTAAGCGATCTTACAAGAAAAGATACTAAGCCCCTTATTCTGAACGCAGTCATAATAAGTTCTAACTGGCATATAATGACGTCATTGTCATAACTTTTTTTTAATACTGTTTGGTATTCTGGCGCGCTCATAACTAACACCTGTCATAAAAAAAAATCATAAGTTCTGACCGACAATATTTTACATCACAACGGAATTTTATATGGGTTCTCTGAGTGAGTCAATTGATAAATATGGAATAATTTCCACCATTTTTTTCAACACACAAACAATTTTACACCGACAGAACAATTTCAAACCCATACAAACATTTTCGAGACTATTTCTCAAATAACCACGAAAGCTCGCTCAAATTATACCAGTTTTAAAGTGTTATAAATTCATATTTTCGACATATTATGACCCGTTCGCCAGAATACGAATTTTCGTAGCAGTCATAATTTCAGTCAGAATATTATTGTCATAAATATTTCTGACCGCAAAACTGTCACAATGCCAGAATAAGCATGTAAGTTTGTATTCGGTGAATCACAAAAACTTTCTTTTGAAATGTTAAAGGAAAAACTCTTAAAAGAACCTGTATTAAAGCTTTTTAATCCAAAACTTGAAACCGAACTTCATACAGATGCAAGTCATATTGGAGGAGGCGCAGTATTACAACAAAGATGTTCTGGTGATCAATTATTTTATCCTGTTTATTACGTTAGCTTCAAGATGAGCGAAACGGAATCAAGATATTCACGCTACGAACTTGAAGTTCTAGCTATAATACGATCTTTGAAGAGATTGAGATCCTATTTATTATGTTTAAATTTTAAAGTTTTAAATGATTGTAAGACTTTTTATTTGACAATGAAAAAAAGAGCTTTGCGGTTGTGTACAATGCATATTAGCAGTGCGGAAATCCGAAAAAATTAAAGGACTACTGAACGCAATAGAAAGTTTGACGTTCCTCTGCATACTTATAACGTAGACCATCTTGGGTCTTTACCATCTATAGCTAAAAATTACAAGCACATTTTTGTGGTAGTAGATGCTTTCACGAAATTTACATGGCTGTATCCAGTTAAATCTACAAACTCTCAAGAGACTATATTATTTTATATATTATATTATTGTGAAGAGAATAACGTCACTCATATAAAGATAACAACAGGCGTTCCCAGAGGAAACGGGCAAGTAAAATGGATGAATCGTACTATATTTAATGTATTATCCAAAGTTTCAATTGAAGATCCACAAAAATGGTTCAAAAATGTTGCAACAGTGCAATTGATGATAAATTTAACAGTTTGTAGAAGTACATGCAGAACATGAACTTCTAACTGGAATAAAAATGAAAACAATACAAAACGATAATATTGTAAAGATAATCGAACAAGACATAATTAATGAATTTGAGGAAGATAGATTGCAACTTCGTAGAGATGCCAAGGCACAAATTTTAATCGTACAAAGAGAAAACCGGAAAACTTACAACAAGAAAAATTGCACACGAATACTCACTCAATGGTGATATGGTGGCGACGAAACGAACACAGTTTGGTCCAAGGTTAAAACTATTCCCATTCTTATTTCAGGTACTCTATCAAATTGTGAAAACAAAAGAAACGATAGGTATGATTTGAAGAAAGTTGGCAGCTGCGAAGGACCAGCGTCTACATCAGCATCAGCCGATCATTTAAAACCATGGGTTGGAATATATTATGAAGACGAAAGTACATCATCTGAGTCAGATGATTAGTCAGGGTGGCCAAATGCATGATTGTATTTAGCACTGATTCTCTTTTACTGGTGCAATAAAATTACGGCACAACAAATAACTGAATTAAGATCAGTCGATATTTTACATTTAATGGAAAAAGCAGTATTCGAGAAGCAACGAAACCGAAAAGTAATTCCTAAGCAAAGCAGTAAAGAAAATTTTCATTGTAATTCTTTTTTTCTAAATTAAATTTCATACGACTCATTAATATTTTTATAATTTATCTGTTTATAATTGATAAACATTTTTCTCATTACCGCGTGTTTATTTTAGTCTGGATTCTGAAACGATGTAAACGAAAACCATGTTTTTTTTCTGATTGGTTTTTTTTTTGGAAAGAAGAGAAGTAATGGTGATCTGAACGAAGATGGTTGACTAAGAGATTCTAGTAGTAGAGTTTTTTTTGTCTTCCGAGACATATGGTTAATTTTAGCGATAGTGATAAAATGATTAATAAAAAAAAACAAAAGAAGATGATAAAATTAATTTAGTTATTAGAAAAAAAAAAGAATTTTCTTTGATTGGGGATTTATTAGTAAAAATAATTATTAAAATATTGAAAAAAAAAGATAATTTTTTTCCAGTACACGCGTAAGATGGTGTAATGTAATATAATCCCTAATATAAATAAGGAAAAATTAAACACATTTTGAATATGTGTAAGAGTTATAAATTTACCAAAGATAATAATTTGCATCGAAAGTGCCAATTGGTGCCTTAAACGCGACATCAACAAAATTAAGTACAAAATTACAATTGAGTTCATAACAAATAAGCTATTTATTATAGAACAACAATAAAGTTACGAAAACAATTGTAAATTCGATACAAAATTGCATTTGATTTCGAAATATATGAGTCTTAATTAGTACAAAACCTGAACTTAGAATTAAATGGTAAGAACCAAAAAGTAATTACCAAAAAGCAATTGAATGACAAAAAGGCAAAGTTCGAAATTTTCAATGATATAAAAGTCAATGGCAAAATTGTTTTAAGAAGTAGTTACAAAACATTGGATACACGGGAACGACGAAAAAAACTTAAAATTGTAAAGTTAAAATCGTTTTCCAGTGTAATAATTTTTAAAGTATATGGGCATTCTACTTAATACATCAGTAACTTCCAACTTTCTATAATTATGTAATTGGCCTAGACGTTTCTAAATATATATAATTAAGGGTGTTGAATATTTGACAGCGCTCTTTTTTTGTAACACTTTAAGTTGGGACGTTTTCATTAAAGAATTATTATTGCATTTAAGGCATTTTTTATTGTGCAAAGTTACGTCCAACAATTCAGATGTGGGCTTTGACCTAAAAATTAAGATTTTATATTATTGATTCCAGAGATAGTTACGGATTTTTCCTGATTGTTAATTTTTATTATTTTTCTTACGTAATGGAAAAAAAAAGAAATTCAATCGAAAATGTGTAACGCGTGGGAACAAAAAACTGGTGATGGATCAGAATTTTTTTTTGTCAGTCAACAGTTTGGAGTTTCTACGTGAAACCTCCTTACAGCCTACATGGCGAAATTTAAATTTCAAAAGCGTTTTCTTCTCCCCAACATGATGGCCATCTATCGCAATCAAATTTTAAAACCATTTCAAGTGATCTTAGTGATAGTTGGAGCCATCTATTTCCGTTGGTATACAAACGAGTGAAAAATTTCAAAGATTCTCTTTAAAGAAAGGGACAAAAAGAGCGTAACCGGTTTTCTTAAAACCCGCGCCAGACTTTTGATATGAAAAATGTTTCCAATCCGTTAGCCAAATATGGTCCGATTTTTTGAAACTGTTGACGAACAAGTAGGAAGAAGGAGACGGATATACCTTATTTCGTTATGTAAGTTTCAGATGAAAATTTTTTTGTTGAAGCGAGAGTCTCGTTTGGAGTCTAGATGGAGGACGTTGGAATGCCGAGTACGGTATTTAGAGGGTTTTTTTGTTGAAGGTTTTTTTAAAATATGAAAATGAAAATTTAAGAGTAGAAAAAGTCGAATAAATAAAATTTAAAACGAAAATTGAAGTTTTTTGAAAATATATATATAAGAAAAATGAAAATATAAAAGTTGGAAAGGTCGAATAAATAAAATTTAAAACGAAAATTGAAGTTTTTTGAAAATATATAAAAGAAAAAGGGAAAATTAAAATTGAGAAAAGCCTAATAAATTCAAAATTTTAAAAAAATATGAAGTTTTGGAAAATATAAAAAAAAAAAAAAGTAAGGTGGAACCACGAGTGCATTATCGTACAAAGGATACCATGCTGTTTACCTTGCGATGGCGTTTTCCGACGCTACCCAGGCAAGCATAATCATCAGCTTATAGTCGCATATGAGTGCACAACGTTCTGTCCCAACAAATCCGGCGGCACCAAGTAATAACCCCGGCAGCCGCAACAACAACAACGACAAACAATCATCCAACCACGATTATCACCAACATCATCTATAACTTCATCCTTCCAACATCGACGACAGCACCAACATAAGCTTTCCACGGATAACAGATATATATTTAAAATTATTCTTTTCTTTATCTTTACTAAAAACAACAAAAAATCTTTAATTATAGAAATTCTTGGAAAAAAAAGGTTTTGACAAAAGGGCTTTAAATTTTGAGAAAAAAAAAAGAAAAAAAAAATTATTATTATAACATATTTCAATCTTGCCTGAATTTAAAAAAAAAAAAAGAGAAAAAAAATTAGAAATATTTAGTAATGTTCAATTAATTTATAAAGGAAATGGAAGAAAAAAAAAAAAGAAAATTCGCTTTCCAGAATGGCTTTTTCATAATATGCATTTCGGTTATATATTTTTGATTTTTTTTTAGGACAGGGGGTTCATCAAAGGCCTTTGAAGAAACCACGTAAGTTCTTTTTTTGATTATCCTGAAATTATAATATATCTAAGTTAACACATTATCCAGTAGTAAGCATTTATAATCATAAGTACAGTTAACACATTATCCAGTACTAAGCATAATCATAAGTATTAAATATCTTTTACTAAGAAATGTTTTCATACTCAAAGTACAGTTATTTTGTAGACTAAACATTTCTTAGGAATTCTTTATAAGATATCTTATTAATATTAAGAAAAGATATTATAAAAGTAATGGAAGAGGCAGTCCTAAAACTGCATCGAACTAAGGCAGAACTAAAGTTCTGCAATAAAATCGTTAAACTTTAAAAATACAATTGTAAAATTGAAATTATATTCTTTAAATAAATTCATAAATAAATACAATCTGCATCGGCATGAACGAAAAAAAAAGTCTCTTTACTTGATTTTTTTTTACGTACAAGTGCAAGTAGTGAAACTGAAGGTGTAAACGCTGTGATTAATATCGTACCACTAGTAGGCCGTTTGCAATATAAACGCTCACGGGCCAAAAAGGAAAACTACGAATTGTCCACGACATCACCCAGAAGACACACAATCTTAGATCGGACTAAACAAGGACTCCCTCTGATGAAGGTTACCATCATTTTAATGTAAGTAAAATCTACTTTACACATTTAAAAAAAAAAAAGAAGTGAAATCCGGAAAAATTGTTATAAAAAAACATAATAATAAGGAAAAACAAATAAACAAATAAAAAAGTGAAAAAATTCTACGCGTAATATCACAAACGTTAACTTAACATAATAATATAGAATATTAAAATTTCTTGTCGAAACCGGAGCCAACAAAAACTTCATCAAACCTGATTTGGCAACTAATCCCATTACTATAAAAGCACCTTTCAAAACACAATCGGCTGGAGGAGAAATCATAATAATAATACGTTAAAAATTAAACCAAATATAAACATACCATTAAAAGAAAAACAAGCAGTGCAAGTGAACAATATTGAAATTAAAGATAATCACTTATCCGAAAAAACTAGGAATAAAGTTCTAACCATAATAAAAAAATATAAAAAAATTTTTGGACCAATAAATGATGAAGAAATAATCGACACAAACGTGAAAGCAGAGATAAAAACATCCACAGATGAACCAACCTACACGAAGTCGTACCCATATCCAGTGAATATGAGAGGAGAAGTAGAAAAACAAATCAAGGAATTACTAGCTGACGGAATTATAAGACCATCTAAAAGTGCTTATAATTCTCCCATATGGGTTGTAGAAAAGAAAAAGGATGCTTTAGGAGTAAAAAAATACAGAATGGTAATTGACTTTAAGAGACTGAATGAAATAACAATATCAGATACTTATCCAATACCCGATATATCTAACACCCCAGCAAGTCTTGGAGATTCGCAATATTTCACCACCATCGATCTCACATCCGGATTTCATCAGATCAAAATGAAGGATAGTGACATACCAAAGACCGCCTTTTCTACAATGAATGGAAAATACGACTTTACGAGATTACCATTTGAACTGAAGAACGCACCAGCAATATTCCAACGCATGATTGACGATGTGCTGAAAGAATACATTGGTAAAATCTGCTACGTTTACATTGACGATATAATTATATTTGGAAAAACTGAAGAAGAACACCTAAAGAACATCGAGACAATATTTTCTAAACTGGAAAAAGTAAATCTACGAGTAAATCTGGACAAAACAGATTTCCTAAGAACAGAAACCGAGTTTTTGGGATATGTAATAACAAACCGAGGCGTTAAACCAGATCCAAAGAAGATTTTAGCCATTCAAAATATAAAATCACCAGAAAACCTTAAAGAACTAAAAGGATTCCGCGGGCTAGCCTCCTATTACAGACGATTCATCAAAGATTTCGCCGAGGTAGCAAAACCATTGACTAATCTCACGAGAGGGGAAAATGCACAGGTGAAATCAAACCAATCTAAGAAAGTACTAATACAACTGGGTGAGAAAGAGTTAAAAGCTTTCAAAAACCTGAAAGAGTTACTAACGTCATCTGAAATATTAGTCTTCCCAGATTTCGAGAAACCATTTGTGCTCACCACAGACGCTTCAAATCAAGCGATTGGAGCAGTACTATCGCAAGGGGGGATCGGCAACGATAAACCAGTGACGTATATATCCAGATCATTAAATAAAACTGAAGAAAACTATGCCACAAATGAGAAAGAAATGCTAGCGATAGTCTGGGCCGTGGATAGTTTGAGAAATTATCTGTATGGGGCAAAAAAAATTAAAATACTTACGGATCATCAAATACTAACATTTGCACTAAGCAATCAAAATCATAATGCTAAACTTAAGAGATGGAAGGCGAGAATTGAAGAATATAATTATGAGCTTATTTACAAACATGGAAAAACGAACGTGGTTGCTGATGCACTATCTAGGTTACAGTTAGAAAACAACATCCTTACATGAAGTACGACCGAAACAATACACAGCGCGGAAGAAGATAGCACAGACCTTATCCCACACTGTGAAGTACCGATAAATGTTTTCAAAAATCAACTCATCATTAAAGAAGGGAATGAAATAAGAGCATATGAAGAACCACATCCCACCTACTATCGACATTATATTGGTATGCTCGAGATAAATAAAAATAATTTAGCAAAACATTTGAAAGAGAATTTGAACCCGAATATTATCAACGGAATTAAAATTCCTGAAAAATATATTTCTTTATTACAAAGTATCTGCAAGGAACATTTTAATAAATTCAAAATTCGTATAACACAAAAAATAGTCGAAGACATTCGTAAACAAGAGAATATATTTAAGATCATCCAAAAAGGGCATAGCAGAGCACACAGAAATTCGAACGAAAATATGAAACAAATGTTAGAAAATTACTATTTCCCACAAATGAGCAACTTGATTAAGAAATATACAAAAACGTGCGAAATTTGTAACACCAACAAGTACGATCGACATTCAAATAAACCAGAACTTCAGGAAACACCTACTCCAACGTATCCATCAGAAATACTTCACATGGACATCGTCGAAATTCAGGGAGAAAAATTTATTACATGTGTAGATAAACTTTCTAAATTTGCTAAATTCTTTCGTATAAAAGATAAATCGGCTCCTTATCTGAGGGATAAAATAATCAAAGTTTTACATTATTTCACAGTACCAAAAATTTTGGTAATGGACAATGAAAGAAGCTTCGTCAGTCAAATCGTATCAAATTACATCAAAACACTGGGAATTCAAATTTACCTGACACCACCACAAAAAAGTGAAGTAAATGGGACTATCGAGAGAATCCACTCAACAATTGTGGAAATTGTGAGATGCTTAAGAGTAGAATACAAAGATCTAACAACGAAGGAAATAATACACGTAGCAGTGGACCGATACAACAATACCATTCATTCAGTGACGCTAAGAAAACCTCGTGATGTGTTTTATGGGAGATCACAACGACTCGACTACCAGAATTTAATTGATTTCAGATCAAAGACAAACGAAGATTTAACTGAGCTAATCAAAAAAAATCAGAAAATCAAATTAAATTACGAAAATTTAAAAAGAAATAAGCCCAAGAGTTATAATCCTGGACAAATAATATACGTAGCGAATAAGCAAATAAAAGCTAAACACAAGCCAATATTCAAAAAAGAAATAGTATCAAAAGACAACAAAGTTACTGTCACGACAACTACCGGAAAACGAATTCACAAATCGCTTATAAAAAATGTTGAATAACCTTTTCTATTTTTAGATCATTGTTGTGGGGAATCACCACGTCCCTCAACATTTTTGAGTATACTACCCCTATCGCCTCCATCAAACAAGGTAATGGACGGATTATAAACGGAAATCTCAACATAATTCATGTTATTGATCTAACCAATTACGATCAAATACTCCTAAAAATGATACCTATAGTTCATCAGGTAAATTCGACAAGCATCCTCAAGCCTCAATTAATGTATCAGGTAGATCAAATTATGAAACTATTGGCGAAATTAAGAGAGGGACCTACAAGAACTAAACGATCAATTGACTGGATTGGTTCAGCATGGAAATGGATAGCGAGAACACCGGATGCTACAGATTGGGACAAAATTTTGAAAAGCCAGGATAAAATCATAGACAATAACAACAAACAATACAAAATCAACAGCGAAATAATGGGCATAACAAACCAAATTGTGAAAGAATATAAACAAATACTTGGCCAATTGAACGGGAAAATAAACGACAAGTTCGAACAAATGATGTTCAATAAGCTTAGTATTATGAAAGAAGCAATAAATGAAGTTGTACTTGCAGCACCACTAGCCAAAAATGGCATTATCAACACCAACTTACTAAGTCAGATGGAAATAAAAAAAATAATAGCAGAAGTGGATACACTTCTATACTCCAACGAGATAGAAGCCATAGAATATGCGGAATCAATAATGATATCAAAGGAATCTACAATTCTTTACGTTTTGTGCTTACCAAAACTTAACGACAAGGAATATGAACATATTCTTACAAGATCCAATATCAAAAACAACAAACAAGTATACCTTGAGTATAAGGAGCTTCTCATAAAAGACGAAATATATGGAATTAAGGAAAAATGCAATACCATCAAAAATTTCACTAGGTGTAAACCAAGTCAGCTACAAGAACTTCCATCAAACCATTGCATTAGCCAATTGCTAAGGGGATCAGGTGCCGGATGCGATTTCCAATACAATAAAGAAGAGATTATCGAAGCTATAAGCGAAAATATGATTTTCTTGAGTAATTTCAACGGAGAACTGACTAATGGCAATTCAAGTAGATATCTCAAAGGGAGCTTCCTGATAGAATATTATAACGAAACAATGAAAAATAACGCTCAAGAATTTATAAACAAGGAAATTAGAACAGTGCAGGTTATAAAACTAATATTTCGAGCAAACTTGACAAAAAAAACATCAAACTCGACTTGAAATATTTACACAACCTACAAACAAGCAATACAGAACAACTACAGACAATAAATTATCAACAATGGCGGAAGTAAGCATCATACTAATTATTGCAACCTTAATCGGAATACTGGTAATACTTAAACTATGGAGAAAACGATCTGAAGTAATAATTCCAACAGCCATAGTGCATGAAATGAAGTCCAACATACCAGACTTACAACCCATTAAGCTAAACTTTTAATCTACGAACGTAGACCTTTAAAAGGGGAAGAGTTAACACATTATCCAGTAGTAAGCATTTATAATCATAAGTACAGTTAACACATTATCCAGTACTAAGCATAATCATAAGTATTAAATATTTTTACTAAGAAATGTTTTCATACTCAAAGTACAGTTATTTTGTAGACTAAACATTTCTTAGGAATTCTTTATAAGATATCTTATTAATATTAAGAAAAGATATTATAAAAGGAATGGAAGAGGCAGTCCTAAAACTGCATCGAACTAAGGCAGAACTAAAGTTCTGCAATAAAATCGTTAAACTTTAAAAATACAATTGTAAAATTGAAATTATATTCTTTAAATAAATTCATAAACAAATACAATCTAATAAAATTGTTAACTTCTATATATACAAATTTTCTCCTTTTTTCAATTAAATAATTCATTATCAATTTCCCGTTTTTTATGCACACGAATTTTTTTGAATATTGCTGTATAACATATTTGCTGCTTAATAAAAAGAAATTTATATAAAAATTCGTCATTCCGACACTAGAATTTTGGAGTTTTTTTTTTTGAATGATGGCTAAATTCAGATAGTTGAAATTGCGAGAGAGAGATAGAGAGACAGATCGAATGAGGTGAGTGTTTTGAAGAAAACATAGAACAAACTAAGGGTCCATAACCAATTGCAGGGGCGGTTATGGACAAACGGGGACCAACATTCTGCTGTTGGTCCATTCGGGTGGGAAGTGCCCCAAAGTCCGGTTGGCAATAACACCTCTGCCAATCGGCCCCGACATGCCTCGCAAGGCTTTCGCGATCAGTTCGGTCAAGTTTCGGTGACCAAAACTAACGAAACCTCCATTTATTCGGTTTTTCTCGCGAAACCGAATTTCCTTGCCTGATAGCTTTGCTATCACCATAAAGTCTAAACGACATTAATATTCTCATGCACGCATAAAAATTTATGTGTAACGCGATGATAGATGGTGGTGAGCAACGACCCACCCCACCGGCGAGCTAGTTTGCGCGGCTCAGCAAGGCGTGCAGCCTTTCAGTTGCTCACATTTGCTGCACCATCTCATATCTTCTCCTCGCAAGGAAGAAGATATGCTGAAAAGGTCATCTGGGGATTTGCTTTCTTCGTTAAAACCCTATTGCAGTCTGTTTTTACACACTGCAAAATATGTAAACCCCTTGTTACAAATGAATTTTTTTTCGAAAAACCAAGCGTGAGTTTTGAAAGAATTAAATGAATTAAATTTACCTACTGATGGAATAAAGAAAATGTTGAAACTACGGTTAGAGGATGCATTTACTAAAATGACGGACGAAGAAGTATTGCAACATGTATCACTTAATGGTGATAATGCAGAGGATTCGAGTTATCCTGTTTCATCGTTAGATAAACACGACTTAGGTAATGAACTTAAATATTCACGCGAAGAATTGGCAAAGAAAAAAGAAATCGCAGAGTTGAAAAGTGAAATTTTGATGCTGATTAGTGACGATAATGGGCCGAGTTCACAACCATTAGTGCATTTAAGGAATGTTCAAGATTCCATTCCAGTTTTCGGTGGTGATGACAATTATTCTATTCAGAAATAGATAGATCCTTTTGAAGACTCTGCCGTAATGTTTGGTTGGAGTCAAAACGTAAAATATTTGCATGCAAAACGATTGCTGAAAGGAACAGCGAAATTGTTCCTTCGAACAATGGTTACCAAATCTTGGTTAGAATTAAAAAAGGCGTTAATAGTGGAATTTGACAAACAAGTAACAAAAGCTGACATCCACAATAAATTGTGTGTTGTCCAAACGCACAGTTTTTTACTCAGTTTTGCATGCGCAAATCAGATTTGCGCAGGCGAAACTGAATAAAAAACTGTGCGCAAATAAGATTTGCGGAGGCAAAACTGAGTAAAAAACTGTGCGTTTGGACAGCTCTTAATTCAAAATATAAGAAGAATTTTGAAAAAAAAAAAAAAATATACAAGTATATCGAAAATAAGAAGAAATTTTGTGATTTAAAAGCAAAGAATTTTTAAAGTGTTTTGGTTTTATTCTAATTCAAGTGGAAAGAGTGATCCGGCCAGAAAGAGAAGTTGGATCAACTAAATCACGTAAGTCATTATATTTTTGTTTTGCTGGTCAAAGATCCAGTACCCAAAATGCATAATTACTTCCTGCGGTCGAGAATACCACCACGTTGATCACCTTTCGACAGCCTGACAAGAAATATCAATTCTTGTTAAATGCACTTCAAATTCTGGAAAAAGCTAAGGGGATACATTCAACTTTACTTTTACATAACACACTATGCAATACCCAATAATAATAAGGAAGAGACTTTATAAAACAAAATAAGATACATGTAATTAGAAATTTTAGTGTTTGTGATGGCGAAAATGTAAAAAAGTAATGGAAAAATTCACAATCCTACAAATTTTGAAATGACCATTAAATTGTCGAAAGATGAGCCGTTTAGTTGTATGCCTCGAAGATCACCATTTGCATATAAATTAGAATTACAGAAAATAATTGATGATCTCAAAGAAAAATGTATAATCCGGGAAAGTACATCACTTTAGGAGTTTATTCCATCATACACTTAATGGCGATTCAAAAATAAATTTAAGTAACATGACTAACAAATAAAGAAACATAATATAATGGAGTGCAAAATATTTTCAGTTCTATTTTCTTGAAATTCGTTACAGTTTTCATATAAAACAAAGTAAACTTTGACCTAGAAAAAAAATTTTTTTAAAGTAGCTAAAATAATTTTTTTTATTATCAATGACACTCCATGATTAACTAACTGCTTCTCAATTAAAGTAATTGTAGAAGAAAAGTAAGATTCCTAAAAAGAAAAAAAAAAAGGAAAATAAAAATAAATGATTCTGAATAATTTAGGAATTTTTTTGTCACATTAGCCATAGGAATTCATAATTCAATTACTGTATAGATTAAGTAATGCTCATGTGAACGCTTCAAAATATGTACAAAAAATTTTTAAGGGAATTAATTTCCTTGAAATACGAATTAAATTTGCGGTCATGGACCTGTAAAAAAGGAGAAGATGGAGGTAGAGACGCTGGTGGGATGAAAGGGTTCCCGAAGTTATCATGATGTCGTGAAATAGTATAGACTATAGGTTATCGAAAAAAAAGGAGAGATCGTACCATTAATTCGGATCACGGGGATGACTATCGCATACGCGGGACAGTGCCCTAATATAACATTGACACCAACATCGGTCGATGTCAATATTAACGTTATCTCCCGTGGTTTCACGTCATATTTCTTTGAATGGTCTAAAAAATGTCTATGTACACCCCCGAATAAAAAGGAAGGGGCTTTGGTTTAAACCGTCCTTCTCCTGTTATTGTTTTTGTGATCCACCAACCAGCAGGTACTTATGAAGGTTTCCGAGCAGTCATTATTTGGATAACTAAAGTCTACTCTTCACGAGTAAAAGTACAAAAATTTATAGCGATGAATGATTACCTACCCACCGACGAGTTAGAACGAGCCAACCAAATAATTATTATCAAAACCAGTCATTATTAAACAGTGCAGGCTTTGATTTTTTGCCTTTCATTGTATGAGTGAGACCGTAACTGCTTTTCAGGGTAGTTTAGTTCTCACTATACCCTCTGAAACGAATTACCGAAGAAGAATGAAGAAGTTTAAACATTAATTCTGCAAGTAATTCTCGAAAAATGGTTCGGTGCAAGATATTCATGTTGATAAATAGAAACAGAGAATAGAGAAGAAAAAAAAATCTGAAAATAAGAATTCCCTGAGAGGGTAATACAAAAAACATTAAGTGCGACCCAAACAAAAATATAGCGTGACTTGTAAAATATATAAAAATCAGTTTTTTTAAATATGGGTGATGCTTTTGTGGAAGAGGAATTGGCAGATGATGAAAAAAAACTTTGATGACTGAGAGCAACGGCGCCTCACGCATATGTTATTTACTTTTCCTCCACGGACTCAAATCTACGCGAATCCGAACAGTTTTTATCCAATTCTGCCATTTATAATTTCGAATTTAAAAATTTTCCAGAAATTCACGATAGATTGTGGGAGAAAGTAAATAGGGTAAAATGACTTATGGGAATGAATGGCAATAAAAGTGTAAACGGATGTAGGGAGAATATATATAATGGTTCGTATAATTGTTTTTCAAAAATTAAACTACAATTCTCGATTAATAAAATTATATGAAATTAACGTTTAATAATTTCTTCTTTATTTATTTTAAAATTAAAATTTTATTATTTTATTGTATCGAAGAAGTTTTGGTATTTTAGGATTTTCAAAATATGATTTTTTTAATAAAATGAACTGATGTATTCAACGAAATTTTTATTTTATAATTAATTATTATTTTTTGAAAACAGGAAAAAAGTAAAAACAAACTAGATGAAAATTAATTTGCAAAATTATAACACAACAAGTAAACTAAATACTAGATAAAAAATTATTAACAGGTACACCACAATACCCCCTTGCCAGATAATGGATTAAGTAACAATTGAGTTAATGCTGAATGTAACCGTCTTTTTTTCAAAGCATGAATTACAACTTTCATATTGTAGGAAAATTCTTAAGAAATGTCTAAAGCAGAAATTATTTTATTCAAAGAAAACGGATCCTCAAATTTCATCTTAACGGAAGAAAATTTCTTAGTTAAGCAAGAATACGAGTTAATCATACAAGATGAATTCGAAACGAACGAAAATGGTGAATATTTATGCAAAAACGATATAGGGCCGGGTGATCGAAACGATTTAATTTTTGATTGTGGAATATGTGAAGAATTTTTTTCGACGATTGAACAATTGTCATTTCACATTCAATTTCATCCGACAACATCAACGAGAGCAATGTTGTCATTTGAAACTCCAAATTCTCAGATGGATTTCCAATGCGATGAATGTAGTAACATATATACTTCCAAGGAGGAATTAGATCAACATTCATTAGTTCATTCCGAAAAACCTCTGTTTATATGCACTAGATGCTAAAGATCCTTTCAACAAGAAATAAATTTTGATAATCACATGAGGATGCATAATGACGATGAAATATACAAATTTGAGGAAAACAATGAATCGTTTACAGAGAAATGTAATCTCACCAGCCATACGAAAAAAACTGCTAGTGAGGAAAAATCTAGATGTGAAAAAAGTGATAATTACATTGATATGAGAACGAATAGTGAAAAAAAAAGATTTAAATGCGAAAAATGCAATAAAACATATTCAACAAAGCCTAATCTCAAAAGGCATTCAAAAGTACACCCCGGTTTAGAAAGGCATGTTGATATCAATACGAGGAGCCTTAGCGTACAAAAAAAGTACACTTTGCGTCGGCGTACAAAGGAAAAAGCCGGATTTGATATCCAGACGCATAGTGGGAAAAAGCGATACAAATGTGAAAAATGTGATAAATCATATTCAACAAAAAATAGTCTCGTCAGGCATTTAAACATACATCACTAATGGTTAAAGGGTCTACTTACACAACTAATACACCAACTCCGAAGATCTCCCCTTTAGACAATATATATATAAAAAATTAATTCGACAATTTCCTTCATTAACAGCTCAACCCAACTATTTTTTGCCAATTAAACACACAGTTAAACAAAATATTTTTACTACGGGTCATCTTCCGCCGCCTTGATTTAGTGAGACACAAAGTAGCTAAAAATGAATTTCAACACATGGTAGAATTGGGAATTTGCCGCCCTTCTTCATCTAATGTGAGTTCAGGTCTTCACATGGTCCCCAAAAAAGATTCGGATGATTGGCGACCATGCGGTGACTATAGACAATTAAATACCATTACAATTCCAGATAAGTATCCATTGCCACATATACAAAATTTTAATATGCACTTACATGGGTGCACGATTTTTAATTCGAGCATACCATCAGATTCCGGTTGCCGAAGAAGATATTTTTAAAACCGCCATCATAACTTCTTTTGGGGTTTTCGAATTTTTACGCATGCCTTTCGGCCTAAAAAATGCGGCGCAAACATTTCAACGGTTCATTAATACAGTACTACAAGGGTTAGATTTTATTTTTGTATACTTAGATGATATTTTGGTCGTAAGCAAAAATTCCGAAGAACATTTAAAACACTTGAAATTAGTGTTTAAAAATTGGTAGATCATGAAATTAATATAAATACAACAAAAGTCGAGTTTGGCGTACCAAAATTAAGATTTCTTTCACATCATATTTCTACGCACGGAATCCTTCCTTCTCCAGTTCGGGTAAAAATTATTAAAGAATTTCGTACCCCACTTTCTCTTAAATATTTACAACGATTCATTGGGATGATTACTTATTACCATAGATTTATTCCTAAATTAGCAGGGTACCTAGCTCCGCTTCATAACCTTTCGGCTTCTTTAAATAAATCCAAATCCAAAAAAATAACTACATGGTCTCCGGAACATCAACAATCTTTTGAAATTATAAAGGCCAAACTTGCTAAAGCTACCTTACTAACACATCCAATGGAAAATTCGGAAATCATTCTGTCTGTGGACGCTTGAAACACAGCCATAGGAGCATCATTAGAACAGAAAAAAAAATGGTACATCCATTCCAGTTGCTCGCTTTTCGAGAAAATTATCATCAAGCCAAATTAAATATTCCGCCTTTGATAGGGAACTATTAGCAATGTATACGGCCGTTAAACACTTTCGATACTTTCTCGAGGGAAAAGATTTTATAATTTACACTGACCACAAACCGCTCACAACAGCACTTAATTCAAAAGCAGAAAAAACCCCCCGTCAGGCACGTCATTTAGATTATATTGCACAATTCACTAACAATATTAAACATAGCAGCTGATACATTATCACGCATTTTTGACAATGAAATTTCAGAAATAACAACTGACGATATCAATATTCATTCTTTAAGGCAAGCTCAAGGAGTCGACGCAGATTTAAAAAAATTACTTAAAAATTCCAATTCGAAATATATTTTAAAAGAAATTAACGTTTAATAATTTCTTTTTTATTTATTTTAAAATTACAATTTTATTATATTATTGTATCGAAGAAGTTTTGGTATTTTAGGGTTTCCAAAATATGATTTTTTTAATAAAATGAACTCACATCAGTTCAACGAAATTTTTATTTCATAATTAATTGTTATTTTTTGAAAAAAGGAAAAAAGTAAAAACAAACTAGATGAAATTTAATTTGTAAAATTATAACACAACAAGTAAACTAAATACTAGATAAAAAATTATTAACAGGTACACCACACGGAGAAACCAGTTTATTTTTGCAAATCATGTTCCAAAAATGTTGGTATAGAAATAAATTTCCAGAATATTCGAGATCTGGTGATATCATAAAAAGACTTGGGTCCATATGAAGTGGGAAAGAGATAGGTGGATACATTTTGTTCAATACGTGATCCGTTTTTTTTAATAGTGAGGAAGCAGACAGTCTTTTTTTGTAGCTTGGAATGCGATGATGAAGAGTTAGTTGAGCTTTTTTTTGGAGTCCGAAAAGAAAAACGAAAAGTAAATAAGATTTGCCTCTACCGCGAAAAAAAAATGGGGGGTTATAAATAAATTTCGTTATAATTCGAAAAAATAAAATCAAAATTAAATTAAAAGTAAATTTAAAAATGGTGTAGAAAATCAAAATTCAAGCCTTTGCAGAATGGGGGAAAAAATATAAAGTTTGCATTCGCCATGAACAGAAAAACAAAAAAATTTTTGGTTTTTTTTAAAAATGGTGAAACAAAATAAAATTTGCATCGGCAAAAAAAGGAAATAAAAAAAAAATAATGTGTGCTGTGCACACACGGTAGAAGTGAAACCTTCGGAAAACTAAACAGCGAGAGAATGAGACGAGTATCAGGGGTGGGATATTTATAGGGTTTATTTATTAAACTATTGGTACCAAGTTTAAAAGTTATTTTACATTTTACAAGTATTATTCACACTCTTTGTTTTCAATTTCAATAAATGACATGAGTGGCTTTTGATAACTAAAGTGTGAAATGTATGCTTATGTATCTTTGAAATACAGCGTCAATTACTGTTTTCGATCTTATTGTCGATTCAGTGCGACTACTGCACATTTTTTCGGTGCTAAATAAAATTATCAGAAAAGAGAACAAACCAAGACCGGTTTTGAAAACACACGTTAGAATTTTGTATGAAAAATGCTTCTAATATTTTGGCCAAATATGGTCCGATTATTTGAAAACTTCGACGAACAAGTAGGAAAAGGGAGATGGATATACGTTTTTTTTATGTTGTGTTGGTTTGAAATGGAAAATTTTTTTGTGGAATTGAGAGTTGGGTTTTGAGGCTTGATCATGGCAGTTGGTGTTAACACGTTTTTTCTTCTCGTGGGTTTTTTTATGTCGCATCCAACTTAGTCCGTTTTTCGAGTTTCTTTTTTTTGAAAAAATAAAAGAAATAATATATGTTAAAATCATTTTTTTTTTAACGATAAAATATATCTTTTAGTTCAATTTGTTATTTTTTATAATTAAAAGAATGTAATGAGAATAAATTTTGATATAACTGTTCAGTTTAGTGAGAAAATTTTTGAAAAGAAAAAAAAAGGAAGTGTGCTTTTGACCACACTGTAGAAGCGAAATAGAAGCTTTTCTTTATGGTTTTTTAGCGAGTTGCATTTGTTCCGTTTGTTTAGCAAGTTGCCTAGCCCTACATGCCCGCGTCCGTTCCACACCAGTCAAAGCCGTAATCATCGAAGCCTTGTCAGCGAGTTGGTTTTGTTCCGCTTGCGGTGCAAGTTGCCTCGCCCTACATGCCCGTATCCGTTCTGCACCAGTCATAGCCGTACCCGTCGAAGCCTTGTCAGCGAGTTGCTTTTGTTCCACTTGTTGAGCAAGTTGCCTAATCCTACATGCCCGCATTCGTTCTGCACCAGTCATATCCGTAGTCGTCGAAGCCTTGTCCACGAGTTGCATTTGTTCCGCTTGTTGAGCAAGTTGCCTAGCCCTACATGCCCGCGTCCGTTCTGCATCAGTCATAGCCGTACAAGTCGAAGCCTTGTCAGCAAGTTGGTTTTGTACGGCTTGTGGTGCAAGTTGACTAGCCCTACATGCCCGTATCCGCTCTTCACCAATCATAGACGTACTCGTTCAAGCCTTGTCAGTGAGTTGCTTGTGTTCCGCTTGTTGTTGCCTAGCCCTACGTGCCCGCGTCCGTTCTGTAATAGTCATAGGCGTTCGCGTGGAAGCCTTGTCAGCGAGTTGCATTTGTTCCGCTCGTTGAGTAAGTTGCCTAACCCTAAATCCCCGCGTCCGCTCTGTACCAGTCATAGCCGTAGCTGTCGAAGACCTACTCGTCGAAGCCTTGTCAACGAGTTGCTTTTGTTCCGCTTGTTGAGCAAGTTGCCTAGCCCTACATGCCCGCGTCCGTTCTGCAATAGTCCTAGGGGTTCGCGTGGAAGAATTGTCAGCGTGTTGTGATTGAGCAGAATTGTCGACTCGCAAACGTTTCTTACCCGGAGTCATTGTAGCCGTAGCAAGAAGCAATGCCCGTTAATGTATGTAAGATGCGCTGACCGCTTTCCGCGCCAGCCATATGCACCGAAACGACGCGATTGTTAGTCAGCTTACACTGATGTGACATGTGACGCTGCGTTACAAAGTTAGCGTTCCATGATTTTTTCCAAATAAAAAGTTAAAAAATTTTTATCGACTACAGCGCCAATACGGTGGCAGATAGAACTATTCGGTCTTCGATGGAAATATTCCTCATTATAACTTACATAATATTGCCGAACATTGCAATCGTCTAGGACGTCCATATAATAAGTTATTTCGTAATGTAACGTTTCGTCAAAGTTCAAAAATTGTTATTGAATACAGCGCCGAAGTGGTGGGAGATAGAACTATTGTGTCTTCGACGGAATTAATTGCCATAAAAAGCTCTACAACTTTGCTGAACATTTCAATCGTGTACGACCTCTGTATAAAAAGTTCAAAAAAAAGTTCAAAAATTTATATCGACTACAGCGCCAATATGGTGGCAGATAGAACTATTTGGTCTGTGACGGAAATATTACTCATTATAACCTCCACAATAATGCCGAACATTGTAATCGTCTAGGACGTCCATATAATAAGATATTTTGTAATGTAACGTTTCGTCAAATTGTTATTGAATACAGCGCCGAAGTGGTGGGGCTTTTATTTTAATCATTCATTCTCGAACTTCCGAAGGCACTACGATTTATTATTACCTAAAATAAATATCTCTAATTTGTTAAGGGCACGTTCAATGATATAAAAACGCATGCTTAAGTGTCGTTTATGGCCGAAACCGTTACAAACAATCGCTCTATACAGTGACGGAGGGGCACCATAGCAGCACAACAGCACCACCATCCACAAGAAATTTGATGGTCCAAAAACAAAAATTATTGATCATAACATCCTCAACCAAATTCAACAGTATCATAATCAGGACGTATAAATTAAATTGAATCATTGTGCTAAACCTCAATACCATCATCGTCATTGATTTCATTATCACCGAACTGCACTCAATGGAAGATAAGTTCATTCCCTCATACAATTCCTTCACATAATCATTATCAGTCATAGAACCGCAGTTATAAACGCACATCCGCCCAAAATTAATTCAGGTACTGTAGTTAATATAGAAGGAAATTGTTACAGCAAAAATTGGAAAAATGTCTTCATGTGATAACCCACCAACCGATATATACGAAATTATGATGAGTCTACATGGAATAGTTTGTCAACCAATAACTCTACTCCTATTGACCTTGGATGACGTTTCTGGGAAATTATGAGATAATAAAAATCTTATGAATACATATGGAGCATCTTTAATCTGAGAAAAAGCAAATTTTGTCCATTTTTTTTGTAAATTTACTAATTTTACCGTGAATGTAAATTCTAAAAGGAAAAACCTATCTGGCGTCCCTACCGTAATAAAAATCATACATAAATATATATATTGATCTATTTCAGGAACGAAGTGGGCGGCAGAAAGGCCTTTTTGGAAGCTCACACGTAAGTTGCATTTTGTTTTTGTTTTTTTCTTTTGGGTTTTTTTTGTCATTAAACGAGAATTGTACTTTTAGAATTAAGAACCAATGCATTATATCACATTTTGTGTTTTTTAAACCCTCTGGAAAACAAATATATAAATTCCAGTTGATTTGATTAATTTACGACTGTAATGGTATTTTCAATTTAAAATTGAATTTATTAAAATTTAAATATTATTACAATTGAATTTTAATCCTAAGGTTGTATTTTATTATTTTTTTTATTAGATATTATTTGTTATGTATTATCGTCTTCTAGCTTCTATTTTATTAAGTAGTAGTAGAATTATTTTTAGGACAGCAAGTGTCGCTGTAAATATGTTCTAAGACTATTTTATTATTATTAGGCAGTCCCGGGTATTAGAATTTTTAAAATAGGACAACGAGTGTCGCACATGAAATCTGTTCTAATACTGCCAATGTTTTAATTTTGCTTCGGCCTTTTATACTATTTCAGAAAATCTTCTTAATTCTATCTTAATTATTTGTGGAGTTGTTTTTAAGGCTGATTAGACGTCTAATGTTAGGCCGTAATTACACTTGTTATACGACTTTATTTATCATTACCTTTGATTTTCATTTTGTGTTGGCTTCCTCCAAGAATAATGTAAAGCCTAACCAATTGGTTAGAATGCATTTTTTTGAAAAGAAAAAAAAAGGAGAAATAAAACATAACAAATCTACAAGTATATCATCATATATTTTGGTCTAATTTTTTTTATTTAACACATATTTACAGGTGAAAATATCGAACGGTAGATATGAATCGTGTGGAGAGAGTGAGAGAGAGGTGGAGTGAGGTGTGCGCCGAGGCTACATTTATAGGAGCGGGTATGGACATTAGGGGACCAGCATTCTGCTGTTGGTCCAATCGGATGGGACATGCCCCATATAAGTCCGGTTGGCAATAACACCTCTGCCAATCGGCCCCGACATGCCTCGCAAGGCTTTTCCGAACGGTTGGTCAAGTTTCGGTGACCACCAAACTAACGAACCTTCCATCTATTCGGTTTCTTTCTCGCGAAACCGAATTTCCTTGCTTGATAGCTCGCGCTATCCCTATAAAGTCTTAACGACATTAAAAATCATTTGCACGCATATAAATTATATGTATACGCGATGATAGATGGTGGTGAGCAACGACCCACCCCTCCGGCGAGCTAGTTTGTGCAACTAAGCTAGGCGTGCAGCCTTTAGTTGCTCACATTGCTGCACCATCTCATATCTTCTCCTCGCAAGGAAGAAGATATGCTGAAAAGATCATCTGGGGATTTGCTATTTCGTTTATACTCCCATTGCAGTGTGTTTTACACAATACAATATATACAATACAAAACAATATATGTAAACCCCATGTTACACTATAATTATTAGTGACAAAATACATTTTTTTAATTAAAACTCGTTGTATTAATACAATTCGTGAAATTTCCTAGAATGTATGACTTCGGACACGTATCTTCTGTGCCACATCATCAACAAACTAATGGCAAAGCTGAAGCCACAGTTAAAATCGCTAAACGATTGATTCAGAAAACTAATGAAAGTAAGAAGGATTTATGGTACGCAGTGTTAACTTTGCGAAATATTTCAAATTAAATTCAATCTAGTCCGGCATAACGTTTATTTGCAAGAAAAACTAGATCAAGTATTTCAAAATTGTATTATGACTTAAAAACGAGAGAGCTTCCAACACTCGAAGTGGGACAGTCAGTTATGGTCCAATTATACTCCGAGACAAACCAAATCTGGACGAAAGGTTACATTGATAAAAAATACAATGATAGATCATACTCAGTTAAGGTAAATGGTGTATCCTATCGACGATATTGAGTCAGTATTAAACCACACAATCACGATTACGACCAACATGAACTTGTCGATGAGGAAAACGTAATTGTCCAGAAGAAGTTTTTGCGGATGATATTACGCTAGATGACAATATACCAATAAGTACAGAAGAAGATAGTAGAGATCAGCCAATCATCAACAATCAAGCAAATTTTCCAGTCACAACTACTTCTGGCAAAAAAGACAACATCGTTTACCGGAATGATTGAAGGATTTTGTCGTGGAAAGGAACTAAGTCAAAGCAGGGAGGATGTTGTAGATCCATCTAGATCAGGGGTCGGGAACCTGCGTCTCCGGAGCCGCATGCGGCTCTTAGCCTGAAAATCTGTGGCTCTTATTCTATCTAAAAAAAATTTTAAAGTTTGTTCGTATTTTAAATTTTTATTCCCAAAAACGTCATATTTTTCTTTTGTGAAACTACAACTATTCAAATTGTAGTGAATATTTTGACTTAATACGGTACTTAAATAACACTTTTGGTAAATTTTGCCTCACTACATAATACTGTGGCTTCAAAATCGAAGAAAACTCCTAATTAACACAGTTCGGAAAAAATGAATAGTAAGAAACCACAGATAAGACAGAACCACACATTTATAAAAACAACTCTTGGCGCTGCAGCTTTAATCACACCCAACCACAAGAATGAGTCTTCTTCGCTCACATCGACTCATATTTGACAAATTCAAACTCATTCTATTTTGTATGAAAGTTGAAAATTTCACCCAACCCACAGTTAAGAAATATTTTGTGTGAAAAATACAATGAGTAATTCCTTGGAATTCTATGCTCGTCCGCTATTGTCTATAATTGATATCTAGTAGCGCGAGCGACCGAAAGGAAAACAAACAAAAAATGGGTTGTTGTTGTTTGTTTCGTTCTGTATTAAATATACTATTTTCAAGAGCAAAAAGGGGAATATATGGAGAGGGAGACTTTGTGTCTGATATGCACATATGTATTGTACGTTATCAACTCACACAGTTTTTCCAATAATCGACTGAAGAGGTTGTGTTAATTAAAACTAAATTTTATAGTAATTTTTTGGTAATTTATTTCAGTTTTAAATATTGTTTGTTTTGTGAAAACCCTAAAATGAGTACAAAAAAAAGAAAAATAGCTGAGGAAAAAAGAAACTTTAATACAATGTGGACCGAGAAGTTCGCATTTGTGGAAGTTAATGGGAATGCTCAATGTCTAATTTGTAATTTAAGACTTCAAAACAATAAATCCAGTAATATCGAGCGACACTTCTTTGGAAAACATTCCGATTTTAATAAAAAGTATATAGTTGGCGATAGTAGAAAAAAAGCTGTTGAAGAATTACAAAAAAAAACATTGGGTATGCAAAGTTTTATGTCATGTTGGACAAAGTCTTCATCGTCCACAACAGAAGCAAGCTTTGCATTATCTTTAGAAATAGCTAAAGCAGGAAAGCCGTTTACAGATGGCGAATTTGTAAAAAAGTGTATGTACAAAGGTTCTGAAATTCTTTTCAAAGATTTTAAAAATAAAGATGATATCTTAAAAAAAGTTAAAGATTTACAGCTCTCAGCTAAAACGGTCAAAGAACGAATCACAACTATTGCTACAGAAATTTTAAATATGCAAGTTACTGATATTAATTCTGCTGAATTCATATCTCTTGCTGTGGATGAATCTACTGATATCACTGATATTGCACAATGTTGTGTGATGGTTAAATATGTAACAAGTTCTGGTGATCAAGAGGAACTCCTTGACTTATTAGCAATTAAAGGCCATACTCGAGGAGAAGACATATCAGAAAGTCTTCTAAAACTCTTGGAGAATAAAAATATTAATATTAATTGTATAGTATCCATTGCAACTGATGGAGCACCTTCTATGTTAGCAAAAAATAAAGGGTTTGTTAAATTAGTCTCCAATCACATTTCTCATGAAATTATTTCATTCCATTGTATTATACATCAAGAAGCTTTAGTTGCAAAATCATTGGGAATAATACCAAATCTGAAAAAAGTAATGGATGTTGTTGTACCAGTAGTAAACTTCATTAAAGCTCGAGCGTTGAACCACAGACTATTTACTGCATTTTTAAAAGAGCTGGATACTACATATAAGGATTTAGTAACATTTACATCTGTACGTTGGTTGTCAAGAGGAAAAGTTTTAAAACGGTTCTCTGAGTGTTTGGATGAAGTATATATTTTCTTAAGTACTACAAATTTTGACACAGAACAGTTAACTTTTCTCACTAATCCTGAATGGCTTCAAAACTTATATTTTTTGCTTGATATGACCGAACATTTTAATAAGTTGAATTTGAAATTGGAAGGAAAGGGAAATACAGCCCTACAGTTATTAGAAGAAATTCTTACTTTTGAACAAGAACTAGAATTGTTTTTTGACGATATTTCTAAAGGTGAATTCATTTATTTTGAAAGTTTAAAAGATTACCGGACAAGTCTAAATTTAGAGGTCACAGATAGTAAAATATTCGCTGATATGATTACTACCATTTTAAATTCATTTGCAAGCCGTTTTAAGGATTTCAGAAAGTATAAAGAGACATTGAAGTTCTTATTGCAGCCTTTGAAATGTGATTTAAAATTATTGGATATTAAAGCTTTTCCAGGAATATCTTGAATATTGAAAAAAATAATTTAAATATGCAGGAAACAACTCAGGACATAATATTCAGGTGCTGGAACTCATTGCCATCTACTTATTTAAATTGCAGGAGACTTGCTTTTGGTCTATTAACAATTTTTGGTTCAACATACAATTGTGAACAACTTTTTTCTTCTATGAATTTTATTAAAAATAAGTACAGAAGCAGGCTTAGTGATGAAAGTTTAAAATCCTTGTTACAACTAAAGAATACTACATACGTTGCAAATTTAAATAAGTTGGCCGAGAAGATGCAAGTGCAAAAATCACATTAATAAAATAATATGTTAAGATACAGGTCATAATTTTAAACTGTTATATATTTATTTTAAAAAATGAATAAAAAATCTTTTGAAGTAGCTACAAATAATCTGTTGCATTTTCATTAATATAATTACATATAAAAAAATATAATTTTGAATACTTATTTTAGAAGTGGTCTTAAATTATATATAATGAAAAATTCGTATCTAAATTAGTTGCGGCTCTTTAATTTAAAATTTCTTGAAAAAATCTCAATTTGGCTCTTTGTATGGAAAAGGTTCCCGACCCCTGGTTTAATCTTTACCTTTTGGTGAAGAATAATCGTACGAAGGAAAAATCCGTTACAAGAAATGACAATAATGGAAAGAATGTACTTCCCTATCATGGTGCGCCGCAGGTAGAAGGAGCATTGAGAGGGTGAGAGAGAGATGGAATGGGGGTGAGGACATTATACAAAACCAAGGGATCATACAAATTTCGTAGGGGCAGGTATGGTTTTGGGGATCAAGATTCTGTTCTTGGTCCAACCGGGTGGAACAAAAGCTCCATAAGACCGACATTTAACATTCATTTGCACGCTTATACAATTTATATGTACACGCGCAAACAATTATAAAGAGAGTATGGTCCGCCATCTAACGGCATTCATGTTGTATATCTATAACTATGGCTTAAGCCATCTATGAATGATGATTAAGATGGATGTTGGGGAAATGGCAACTAAGAAGGCAGACATTAAAAACTATACATTGAGATAAGAACATTCAGCTTGTTATTAAAATTATAATAAACAATTAAGAAAATACCAAACTGATTTTTATTTTAATTTAAACACATAAAACAATTCAAGATAAAATGCGAATCGGAAAACGCAAAGATAAAAAATTCACAAAACGAAACATGGAAATTGGTGTTAAAAGAATTCTTAAATAGAAAATATTAAAGTTAATAAAAATAATTATTTAAAAGAATTCTTAAATAGAGTTCAGAACTACTGAACATATTTAATCATGATCACATACACACAGGCACAGTTCAGAAACACTAAACAGATTGTATCACAAGGACACTGTTCAAAAATATCATAATGTCACACACTTTTGGAGAAAACCAAGAGAAGCGAATGGTGTTCAAAAGGAAAACAAGAGAAATAAATTGTGTTTAAGCAGCTTGATTCATTCGAAAAGAAACAGTCGTCAGCACGTGCCCTACCATACCAGCGTTTGTGATTGTTTTTTATAAATTGAGTTTTCTATTCGACGCATTTCCGCATAAATTTTAGCATTTTGGCAAATAAATCAGTTACAATTTTATTGACTTATTAAATTTGAGTGTTAATTATTCGTAAAACCCTTAAATTGTTCTACCCCAAACAAATACAAAATATTAAAGTGAAAAGAAATAAATATTTAAAAGATTTCTTAAATAGACACTATTAAAGGTGTGGAGATCTGGCAACACTGTGGAAAATGACGAATGAAGTTAGTTGATACGAGAGTTTGGTTGAAGCTAGTCGATATAGATGAATAAAGCAAAAAAGCAAATATTACTCTGTGTTTGATTATTTTAATAACTAGATATTGGATTATAAGTGGTTATTACACTGGCGACGAGGTAAATATAGAAAATCATATGCACAGTTTCCCTAAAAAGGAATTTAAAAAAAAGGAAAATAAAAAACGTCAAACCAACTAACGAATGTGCTTTTGTTTTTTTTTTTAAAGAGACGACAGCTTAAAAAAAAAAATTAATGTCAAGGCAGATTCCATTGGAAATGGGACAAATGCGTATTGTTTTGTGGTGATTTACAATAAATTGCGTTAGATCGACAATTGTTCGAATTGAAATAAGATTCGGAAAAAGTAAAGGCATTAATTTGCTAAAAAGAAGTCGGTTAAATTGGAATTGAACGAATATAATTCGCATTGGTGTCATTTGCGGCCTAGAAAGAAAGACAATAATTTGTCAAGCATTAAGTTGCTGAGTAAGAAAATTTATGAAAAGTTTCAAATTGAAATTGACACTTTGTTCTTTTAGCATAATTTGTGGTGTTGTTATTTATTTGAATTTTGAATTTAGCATTTAAATATTTGCAAAAAAAAATGCAAAAGTTAAGGTCAAACAGTATTTCATGTCACCTTCAATTATTCATAAAAATTAATAATTCATACTTTCATGCGTATTGACAGTGATTGGTAAACTTTTATACATTTTTTATTGAAGTTGCATTAGTGTACAGTTTTGTTCAAGAGGAATTTGGCACAACTGCCACCAAAATAATGATAGAAGGTGTATTAAACCAAAATTATGCCATATTCCAAATGATATTTGCATCACTATGTACAACAATCAATCTCATTTCACAAAAAACTAACAAGTGAGTTTAATCGTGAACTTAATATTAGGTGATGATGTCTTAAACGATTTTTAAGAGGTGACGCTATTCCTAAATCATGACATTTTTTTTTTTAATAAACGCACCAAAACATATTATATTATAACTATTGAATATTAAATAAAGATCATTTTTTGTTAAATAATAAAGTGTTTATTAATTCAACAACAAAATAACACAAACTTCAAATAGCTTCTAAACAAAGACTGAATTGACTTATCGACGTGAAACTTGACACGTGTTCATATGAAGATTGTACCAACATAAGAAAAAGAAAAATTTACCTGTTAGCAGCGCAGTTGTCGAGGCTGAGAACCTAGTAACTAAACTTAAGAACTGAACTGGAAAGCTTAAAAGTTTATTTACTATCAAGTATTGATTAAAAAAAAAGAAGTTCACATCTTATATAAAATGTCTTTGCTTAATGCTCGACACAACAGTTACAAGCCACTGTTTAAATGCAACTCGGTTATTGCAATTATTCGAAATATGTTTTAAAAGGAAATTATCAACTGAGAAAAAGTTATTTTAAATTCAAATAAATTAACGTTTTTATGATTATTAAATTAAATATTCCATTAGTATTTTATTCACTGAAGACCCATTAGATTCGGAAGCGAGAGACTTGGACATGCTAAATAAAGAAAAAGAGAAGAAAAGGAGGGACAGGAATCGGAGAACAAAGGCATGTGACATTCATATAGGAGACAGAGTGTTACTTCGGAACGTGATTTTATTCTAACAAACTTTCCACAAGCTTCAACCCCGAAGAATTTGAAGTAATTGGACGTAAAAGTAACGATGTCACGGTCTGGGGAAATGGCAAAGTTTTCAGACGAAATATCAGTCATCTAAAGACGATTCGAACTTAGAGCGTACTAGTTGGATATCCAGACTCACCGATAGTTGGAAGAGTTCCGACAGAAGATGGGGAGAAGTACTACTTCCGTCGACCACACAAGAAGGAGATCTGCAAGGGGATCAGGAGAATTCCAATACGAGGCTTCTACTGAAGCTGAAAATATAGGAGGGATGTGGAGATCTGGCAAGACTGTGGAAAATGACGAATGCAGTTAGTTGATATGAGAGTTTGGTTGAAGCTAGTCGATATAGATGAATAAAGCAAAAAAGTAAATATTACTTCGTATTTGATTATTTTAATAACTAGATATTGGATTATAAGCGGTTATTAGAAAAGGTAATAAAAGTAATTATTCTGAAATAGAAACTACTAAAGTTTAAAAAAATTAAGTGTGCAAAAGGAAGTTAAAGAAATAAATACCTTTCGAATTTAAACAAAAGAAAGGAATAGTTTTTTTTAACAAGCAGTTAAAAGCAAATAATTTAAAATTTGGAATCAATTGTTTTTTTACAACTTTTAAAATTGCATACATTTAGTTTTCTTTGTGAACAGGTTGTTGCACAAAGGCCTTTGGTGGAGCAATTTCTGTAAGTAGACTTTAACCAGTAAATTTTTTTTTCTAATTTTTTTATTGAGCTATAAATGCTTTAATTTTTTTAATTTCATTAAATATAAATTTTGTTTTTTTTTTGAATAAAATATGATATAATATGTTATATGATCCTTTCATTTCTTTGTGATTTGTTTGACGGAATAACTATGGCAGAATAGGCCGAAATTTGATGGGAGAGTGAAGTGAGTGAGAGACGAGATATGGGAGGCGCAGGTGAAATCCATGGTTTCAAAGGAGATCATGTGAGGTATTTGGCTCGAAACTTATTTCTAATGATACCACATGATACCCAAATTGTTTTTCGTTTTCCGTATATTGCCTGCTGGTGACCTAAGAGGGTGTGAAACTAGAAATCATCTCCCAACCCCTCTTGCCAGCCCCTTTAAGCACGCAAATTTTTATGTTTTCATTGAAGATGGATGGTAATGACCCACCCCACTGACGAGCTAGTCAGCGCAAATAGCTAGGCGTGCTGCCTTCTTTTATTACCATCAGCGCTGCATCTTCACAGGCCTCTGTCAAAAAAAAAAGGGCCAACAGGCTGACGTTAACAGAGATAGCTTGTGAAATTGCTGCCAAATTGAACGAAAAATCTGCTGCTTCCATTTGTGAACAACTTAGTGATGACAAAATTTGTGACGAAAAAACCTGCTGCTTCTGGTTTGATGAAAAGAAAAAACGCTGATGAGAAAACTTGTGAAACTGCTGCCAAATTGAATGGAAAAAATGAAGTGTGCATGAAAAAATGAAGTGTGATTACAACGCCGCCAAAGCTGTTGGATTTATTGATGCAACTGGTACTGACATTGACATTGAAATCGAATTTTTAAATGAAAGAAAACAACTGCTGGAGTTGAGATGTCAAATTCGTGAATTGGAACAGTTTGAAATGAGAAATACTGTCAGACATTTTGATATTAATGAGATAGAAGCTGCAATGAATAAATTTAGTGGCGATGATCATTATTCAGTTGAAAAATTCCTTACTGATTTTGAAGACTTGTTCGTGGGTCGAGGTTCTTATGTTTTCATGAAACTTATGTTTTTGCGCCGTATGCTGACTAGTACTGCTAAATTGCTTCTTGGTGTAATTACTGTGACGTCATATGGTGAGTTAAAGAAAGAATTATTAAAAGATATGTCATCGAAATGCAGTCAATTGCTGCTCGTTCTGATATTAGTGAAACAGAACTGATTTATTTTATTATTGATGGTTTACGCCTTGCCGACCCTAGTCTGCTTTTGACTGCACGTACTATGAGTGACTTTAAAGAATTACTAAGTAGATTTGAAGGACGATTGATACCACGAAGAACTGCTTTAGTTACTGCTTCTTCTGATGCCTACGCCATACGGTTACGCCCTGTTGCTGCTAAACCGAAACGAACACTCAACCCTGCTGCCGCTCCTGACACTAATAACGAAATACGATGCTATAATTGCTCTCACTTTGGTCACTATCAAGGGAAGTGCCCGTATCAACAACGACCTGCTGGATCATGTTTTAAGTGTTGGCAAATTGGACACCAACACAATGCCTGTCCAAACCCACGGAGAGTTCTTGTTCCTGTGAATAAAATATCTACAGTTGCTGCTGCGATAAATTTAAATGATGCTGAATTAAAAGACAGCGAGACAATCACTGATTATATTAGTGCTATAAATTCGGTAAGTGTTGCCTTTATTTATAACTCCGATAAGCATATTGAATATGTCAAATGTTTGTCTCTTTTCGATACCGGTAGTGCTGTTAGTTTTGTTAAACGATCCGCTGTCCCATTGCTGTTTAAATCTAACAAAATGATGATAAAATACCGCGGTTTGGGTAACACCCAATTATGTACATTCGGTAAAATTAAATGCAATATTCAATTCCGGAAAGAGGCTCATGAAATCGTGTTGTCCTTTCAGATGATGCTATGGGCCTGCAATGATCGTAGGATGCGATTTTCTAAAAATATTCAATATAAAACTGTGTCAATTAAATAATGTTACGAAAAATTTCAAAGTTGTGTTTGACGAAGTTTAAAATAAAGTATTGTTCTAAGAAAAATTATAAAAGGAATTCAAAGTTGTGTTTGACGAAGTTTAAAATAAAGTATTGTTCTAAGAAAAATTGTAAAAGGGGTTCAAAGTTGTGTTTGACGACGTTTAAAATAAAGTATTGTTCTAAGAGAAATTATAAAAGGAATTGAAAGTTGTGTTTTGACGAAGCTTAAAATAAAGTATTGTTCTAAGAAAAATTACAAAAGGAATTCAAAGTTCTGTTCGACGAAGCTTAAAATAAAGTATTGTTCTAAGAAAAATTATAAAAGGAATTCAAAGTTGTGTTCGACGAAGCTTAAAATAAAGTATTGTTCTAAGAGAAATTATAAAAGGAATTGAAAGTTGTGTTTTGACGAAGCTTAAAATAAAGTATTGTTCTAAGAAAAATTATAAAAGGAATTCAAAGTTGTGTTCGACGAAGCTTAAAATAAAGTATTGTTCTAAGAAAAATTATAAAAGGAATTCAAAGTTGTGTTCGACGAAGCTTAAAATAAAGTATTGTTCTAAGAAAAATTGTAAAAGGAGTTCAAAGTTGTGTTGGACGACGTTTAAAAAAAAGTATTGTTCTAAGAAAATTTTTAAAAGGAATTCAAAGTTGTGTTTGACGAAGTTTAAAATAAAGTATTGTTCTAAGAAAAATTATAAAAGGAATTCAATGTTATGTTTTGACGAAGTTTAAAATAAAGTATTGTTCTAAGAGAAATAGAAAATAAAGAAAGATTGTTCAAAAGAAAACAAAGAGAATTGTGTTCTTATTTAATAACATTTAACAAAGTGCTCGATGAGTAAAAAGTGAGAACCAGACAGCAAGCAGAAAATTATGTAAGTCCTAGTTATATTAAAAAAATTGTAACACCACCCAAGCGGCAACCCTTCCAATACACGAATCGACCCAAAGTTAAGCCACCAATTCGCGATTCCAGCGTCTTCTCAAAAGAAAACTCCAGTAATTCTCAAGCAATTTCCCGGAGAGAGCCACGAGAGTCGTCTATAGGGTTAAATTACACAACAGTTTTCAGTAGTATTTTTAAATTAGAAAAAAAGAAAAGAAGAAGAAGACAATTCAGTTATAAGAAAAACTTTAGTCAGTGCTGATAGAGATTTGAAACGATTAACATACACTAAAAGAAACTGATTTTAATAAATATTGTAAATAATTAATTTGTTTGCATTTTTAATTGATCATAACAAAATAAAATAATAGAATAATGAAAGAAAAAAATATGAAAAGCTAGAAATTTTTAATTTCAATTCTTTTTTTTCAATTGTTCTGATTTCCGGCTTTATGGATTTATTGCCTGATACTAAAGTTAAGGTGTCTAAACTTTAAATTTACCCCAAAAAGCAAAAACTGTTGCAAGTGATTCGGTCTTAGAAAATGTTAGAACGACCAATAATATTGCGCAGCATCCGAAAGTTCGATCTTTACGAAGTGGACGTATACTACAACCAGTTGGTAGTTACAAGGGCGAAAATACAAAAAACAGCCAATATGACAGTATTAACGGAGCTAATCCTAACTTGGTTGTTAAGGAGTCGAAAGTGACTAACTCTGCAAGATGTTTGTTCACCAAATCCAAATAACAATAATCTAGTTTCAATGGCCGCTCGTCCGAAAAAAGATTTTTATATCCAGACTTAACCCCTCTACGGAGCCCTCAAACATTTTGGAATACCTACATACAGAGGGGAAAATTGATATTAATGATGTTAAATGTTCTAAAATCAGTAAGAAATTGGTAGTTCCGAAATTGAATGAACTCATATGTATAAAAGTAACAGTGTCAAAACGTAATTTATTTATTTTAAATTGTTATATTTCGCAAGTATCATCTTTGGATGTCTATGATGGAGTTCATAAATCCATTGAATTCATTACTTTCTCTATGAATACTAAGGATGATTTGATGGTTTTGGGAGATTTTAATTTGCCTAATTTGGAGTGGGTTAGATCTGATGACGATGAAATTTTTGTTCCATTGGATACTTCATCATCCCTTGAAGCTTTTTTTATTGACAATCTTACTTATAGCTCGCTAATGCAGATTTCGTATGTGAAAAATTCTAGGGGTAGGCAACTAGATCTAATTTTTCCAACCTAGTCTGTCAATAGCATAGTTAGCAGTAGTGATAATTTTTTGGTGGGGGTTGACCCAAATCACCCCCCTCTTCAACTTCTGTTTTGATTTGAAAAGAAAAACCTAACTGTCTTTGAATCAACTTTTAATTTTAATTTCCGTAAAGGCAACTTTCAAAAACTAAAAAAATTTTTAAGTAATACTGTCTTTAAGCATTTTTTCGGGGAACTGTACCTTAATAAATGTGTAAAAAAAATGTATACACTAATGTTCAAGGCTTTTTCATTAGCATTCCCATATGGTAAATGCAAACATACGGAATCCTCACTTGCTTGGTATAACCATGAACTTCGAACGAAATTTTAGCTCTACCTCCGGCGTATTTGCTAACAATTGGAAAAACTCGTTTATTAGACCAATTCACAAAAAGGGTTCTAAAAATTAGGTTTCAAATTATAGACCAATTGCTAAGCTCTCATGTATTCCAAAACTTTTTGAGGCTATTGTTTATGATGAATTTTATTTTCATTGCAAACCTCACATTCAAGAACCATTTTGAATTCATAGTCAATAAAGGTAATTCTATGCTTGGTTTTATGAAGCGTTGGTTAAAAGAATTTGATGATCCCTATGTTACTAAGTCTTTAAGTCTTAAGTCTTTAAGTCTTTAAGTCTTTGCCAGTAAGTTTGATCCCCACACCTTGCGGTCGACATTAACAGAATCAGTCCAGTGGAAATTTCTAAGATTTGCACTTCGCGGTCTACCATGGCAGGATTGCTTCATTCTTCCACCATACAACGACCGCATTAAATTAATTGATCTCTAGCCTCTCTCCAAGAGAAGGGTGGTTGCAGATATTGTTTTCATTCATCAACTTCTGACCGGCGAAATTAGTTTCCCAAAAATTCTTGCGGAAATAAAGTTAAGCGTTAACCGGAGATCACTGTTGAGTAAGTTTTTAATAAGTTAGTTTTTAATTCAAACAATACTTTTGTTTTTATCGATGCGACTTTATTTTAAGACAATAGAAATGATTCTGCTGCACAAAAACGTCTTACATTATATAATCTATCTTATCTAGTATATATGATATTTTCGGGTGCAATATTATCTATTACACGTTTTGCTTATTCAGGTAAAACGTGTAATATTTTATATGAATTTGAAAAGTAAAATATTCCCATATAATGTGGGAATTTTGTAGATAACGAATTTTAAGTAACTTAAGTTTTAAGAAACTTAAAACCGTTCAACACCTTCCCCTTAAAGGAGAATCGTGTTAATTTACGATTCAAAACTTTAGTAATTTTTTTTTTTTTTTTTTTTTTGTTGCAAACCCTTAAATTTTAACATTTTCATTTCATTTTTTTTTTTTCTTTTCTTTCCCTTTTCTTTTCTTCTTTTAAATTTAAAATCATATTTTTATAAAGTATGGTAATAAAAAATTATATATTGTAATATATTATATAGTATAATAGTTAAAATTAGCTTGTAGGTACCCACATAATAAGTAATGAATTATAAGTAGAAAAGTAGTAAAAATTAATTCTAATTATTGATAATATTTATTTTTTAAGAAAAAAAAACTTATGACCTATAAAGTATGTTATTTATTTGTTTTATGTTTCATAAAATCTAAAAAAAAATAAGTGGTTAAATGGTTTTAACCTATTTTTATGCACAATTTGCTCTTTACCATCTTTATTAACTATGGTACAATTTAAATCATCAATACTTTTGACTTGAAATGGACCTTTAAAAAGTGGGTCAAGTTTATGTTTTAAGCGATCAGACATATTTAAAAGAACCAGATCACCAACTTTGATCTGAATTGGCTTAGAACTTTTATCATAGTAGGATTTTGAATTTAGCTTTAGTTTCGAAATTAACTGTCGAGCTCTGTCGAGTGAAATTTGTAATTTATATTTTAATTCTTTTTCGTAAGAATCCAGATTATATAATGGATCTATACGTGTGGAATTTAGAAAATCGTATTCTGAAGGGGTTTTCCCAAAAATTAGTTCATAGGGACAGTATCCGTGAACAGTCGAGGGAGTTGTATTGAAACAATATGTAAAGTAAAGTAGCCATTCATCCCAGTAGGTTTTGTTTATACTAATAAATGATCGTAAGTACTCGTTTAAAGTTCTATGACTTCTCTCGATTGTGCCTAATGTCTCGTGGTGGTAAGCCGTAGAAGTTTTATATTCAATGTTCAGAAGTTTGAGAATTTCTGTCATTGTCTGATTTTTGTATTCTGTTCCTAAGTCAGTTCTTAATTCTTTCATTGGTCCATAGATTAAAATGAAATTTTCAAATACAGCTTTTGCTATAGTTTTCGCATTTTTGTTTGGTACTGGAATAGTAACCAAATATTTTGTTAAATCACAAATTATTGTAACTGCATATTCATTACCATTATCGGATTTTATTAATGGACCTATTGTGTCAATTAAAACAATATCGAAAGCGCGCTGTGGTGTTGTTGTTATCGATAACTTTTCCTTTGTTTTTGTTCTTGTTTTATTTAATTGACATTTTTTACAGTTCTTTACAAATTTAGAGACGTCTCTAGTCATATTTTTCCATCTGTATTTTTGTTGTATTTTCTTTAACAATCTGGCGACACCTGAGTGTCCTCCAAAAATAGGATCGTTATGAAATTTTTCGATTAATCGTAATTTTTCGTCTTTTTTGGTTATTTGAATTAATTTAGGCGTTAACGCGATTTCTATCGATACAAGATTTTGTTCCGCAATATTTTTAAATTTTTGAACGTTCATAATATTAAATATATCATCATTTAATGTTAATTGCAATTTTTTAATATTGTATTTGCTGGCCTCTTTTTCTAGCCTTGGAAAAACTTGATTTAGATTAATATTCCCATTAGCAAAATAGGATTTTAAATCCATGCAAACTAAATTTTGTTTGCTGTTTTTTAAATATAATTTAGACTTATCTAAATTAAATACTAAGCGGATACAATTTTTAACTTCATTTTTATTTAATGTTTCGTATATTTTAGGTGGTATTAAAATTATATTATTGTCACATTTTGGTGTTTGGTTTTGATTTAGACTATGTGTGGTAGAGCGAGTGGTTACTTTTAAAATCACCTTTGCTGTATTTGTAATTTGTTTGATTTCATCAAAGTCGATTCTAGATAGAGCATCAGCTCCGTTATTGTCTTTTCCTTTGATGTATTCTACTGTGAAATCAAATTCTTCAAGATCTAGTCTCATTCTTGTCAATTTAGACGATGGATTCTTCATCGAAAACAAATATGAGAGAGGTCGATGATCTGTTTTTACCAGAAATTTTTTTCCATAAATATAAGGTTTAAAATAATTAAGGGCCCAATGGATAGCTGTGAGCTCTTGTTCAATAACGGATTTGTTTTGTTCACCTTTTGTGAAAGTGCGTGAAGCGTAAGCAATGGGAAGTTGAATTTCATTTGATTCTTGACTTAAAATCGCTCCGCAGGATATTTTACTGGCATCTGTTGTGATACAAAAAGTTTTATTAAAATCTGGGTATTGTAAAATTGGTGGTCTAATAAGTGAATTTTTTAAGTATTGAAAAGATTTTTCGCATGAGTCATTCCAAGAAAAAGTAACATTTTTCCTCGTTAATCGAGTTAAATGATAAGAATATTCTGCGAAGTTTGGAATGAATCTACGGTAGTAGTTACAAAATGCGACGAATCTCTTAGCTGCACCAGCATTGTTAGGCTTAGGAAAATTTTTGATTAAATTAAATTTTGAATCATCAGGGAGAATGCCGTTGTTTGTGCATTTATGACCAAGAAAAGTCACCTGGTGTTGGAAAAATTGACATTTATCAGGATGTAATTTAAGATTGAATTTTCTGTAGACTGAAAAAACTTCTTTCAAATTTTGAAACATATGTTTTTCAGAACATCCAATAACAATTAAATCGTCCATGTACAGAAATGCTTTGGATGGACCAAGTCCAGAAAATGCAATACTCATCATTCTTTGAAATGAATTTGGTGCTATTGTTAATCCGTATGGGAGGCGAGTATATCTAAAAGAGCCTTTATCAGAAGAAAATGATGTTATGTCTCTGGAGTCAGGGTCTAATTCGACTTGCAGAAAACCTTGTATTAAGTCTAGATTACAAAAATATTTTGCACGTCCTAGCTGGTCTAGTATGTCGTCTATCCTAGGGAGTGGAAATTTGTCCGAAGTTAGTTTTTTATTGACCTGGCGATAGTCGATGACAAGTCTCCATCTTTTTTGTGGATTTCCTGGAAGTGGTTTTTTAGGAACTAATAAAACAGGGCTATTGTATTCTGAGGTTGATGGTTCTATGATCTCATTTTTTAAAAGTTTTTCTATTTCTTTATTTACAATTTCTTTATGAGCGTGTGGAATGCGATAATTTTTAATATAAACGGGGTTTTCATCTTTCACTCGTAATTTTTGTTTGTAAAAATTATTTGAAGTTATTTTGTTTGTTTCCAGAGCAAAAATATCTATATATTCGGTGGACAATTTAGTTAACTTTTCTTTCGCAAGTTGTGGAAAATTTCTTGAAAGTTTATTTAAAATTTCAGTGTCGTTTTCAGATGTTACATTTTGAATTGGGTGAATATCATAATTTCTAAGATCTTCTGTTTTAATTGGAATGTTTTTTAATAAAATATTTTCTGACGTAGTGTTTAGAATATTTACATAAGGGTTTTGTTTTGAAATAAGGGTTCTTGCTATGAAGATTCCGTGAGCAATTTCTTGGTTTGGGATTAAAATTTCCTCTTCACTACTTGTATTAATTTTTTCATTTAAGTAAATTTTTCGCAAAACTTCACACCGTGCAGGTAATGAAATGGAATTAGGTTCTGGACTGTCGATTATATCAAATACTATTTTATTATAATATCCGTCTGGACGTAATATTAATGAATTATCATTTTTTGAAAAATCCAGTATACAGTTATACTTTTTCATAAAATCTAACCCAATAATTCCTTCGACAGGTATTGGAAAATTTTGGTCCACAATTGCAAAATTGTGATATATATATATATTCTGGGAAGTATTTTCCACAATTATTTTTGATTTTACTGTGCCGAGCGTGCTTATAGAACCGTTTCCTATGCCATTAATTTTACATGGATTATATTTTTGTATTTCTGAATTTGGTTTTAGGAAATTTTCTTTAAAAACTGAGATATCTGCGCCTGTGTCCAATAAAAAGTTGTTGTAAGTACCACTTAAATCTGTTTTTAAAACAACGTAGCTATTAAGGTTTAAATTAATATTGTAAACATTTTTGTAAGTATTTAGTAGTTTTCGTTCTGGGGGTCCCCTTCTTGATGTTGTTGGGGACCTATTTCGTTTCCCGGATTTTCTGCACGCATATTACGGATATTTCTATTGTTATTTCCGTTGTTTGGATTTCGTCTATTGTAATTATTATTATTTTGTCGGTAATTACCGTTATTTCGATTGTTATAACTTTGATTATTTCTGTTATTAAAATTTCGGTTGTTATTTCTGTTAAAGTTTCTGTTATTATTGTATCTGTGATTTGGGTGATAGTTATTTCTATTGTTGTTGTAACTATTATTGCGTTTTTTAAAGTACATCACGTTATTATTTGATGCGCTATCGGTGCTTATACCGACAAATTTAGCAATTGCTTCATTCATATTTGCGAATTGAGCAGCTTCCATTACGAGTTTTACTTTCTCATTCGTTGCATTTTTGGTGAAACATTTTATAGCAGTTTGTGTCGAATACTTTTGAGCAAGTTCAGATGGAACACCTTCTGCAATATAAGAGTTTTCTAGAGATTTTGTCAGTTCGTCAATTTCTTGAGTGAATGTGTTAGCTGACTTAGAATTTTGTTTAATACTCATGATTTTTGCAGTTAAGACTTCGGTAGATTCACGTTTAACTTTATTTTGTAAAGTTTGTGTGATAGCGGCTACGGTGGCTTCATTAGTTATTAGGTTACGAGCTGCGCCCTCTAATTTGGTTTTAATCAAAGCAATTAATAAATTTAAATGGGGGCCGGCTTGTAAGTTAGTTAAATTAATTGCGTCAATGAATGATTGTAAATTTTCTGCTTTACCATCGAACTTTGGTAATAGCCTAGCAGCAAGGGATAAAAATTCGTGAGCTTCTAAAGGCATTTTTATTTTTGGTTTTTCGTCTTCTATATCTGATGCGGATGGAGTAGAGTCAGGAGACGGATTATTGTCTTCCGATTGCGTGTCTGAGTCAGTTGAATTTGATACAACTAGCGTAATATTTATTTGTTCTCCGAATTGTAATTGCTTAGAATACGTGAGTTTTAGTAAACAAAGTGCATTAATGATTTTATGTTTAATTTTTTCGAAAAGTTTTTGAGATTCTGTATTGTTTGGGAATTGAATTAGACTGACTGAGTTCTTTCACATCGACTTTCATTGAACTGATTATGGGAAAAATGAACCAATCACACGTATGCTTCGTGAAGTTAATTTAAATATTGAATGTTTTGACTTCTGTGACAATAAAAGACTGCTTAAGAAGAAACTATACGATTGTGTTCCCTACTGAGCTGAGTGCTTACTTCACATTTGAATTAAATGTTAGTGAAAAAAAAGAGCAATGAAGAACCACCCACAGGCACTATCATCGCTAGAGTAGCAATACGTGTGCCCCCTTTTGGACCGGATCTATGGTTTAAGTTCGTGACATCATCCGTTCTCCTCCGGAATCACAAAAGTATGACGCATTCAAACGCAGATGTTATTAACTTTCCAAGAGTCACATCAAAATCGATCTAAACGATAATAGCTTGGACGAAATGTAACCAACACAATTATTGAAGCAAATGCAAGAATTGGCATCCGATTATATTTCGCCTTCCCCTTCAGACACAAGCAATTCTAGCAGCCAGTACAGAACAGAATATTAACAAGTTGGCGCAGTTAGCAGACGGTATTTTTGAGGTTTTAAATACTCCTGAGATCGCCCCAACCTCTTTATCAGAACCATCTACTTCCGATCTTCTGCAGAAAAAGCCGACATAGAAAGCAAATTGAAACAACTTTCTACTCGTATGGATCGCAGCTCATCACAAAGTAATAGTCCTGGACGAGATAGAAGAAGAAGTGGAAGCAAATTTTGTTTGTATCACAATAAGTTCGGTGATGAGGCTAACCATTGCCAGCAACCCTGCAGTCATCAGGGAAACTAACTAGTAGACAGCAATTGATGACTAGCTAATCTACATGTAACATTAGTCGCCTACATCTTTGAGAGAGATCCACAAACCAACATTTCCGAATCGACACTGGAGCTGAAGTTTCGGTTATACCTCCTACACGAGAAGAAAGACGCAGGCAACCTGCGGAGCTCTTTCTTTTTGCAGCAAATGGGACTAAAATTCTAACATGTGGGGAACGGTTGTTGGAAATCAACCTTGGTCTACGAAGAACATTTCACTGGCTGTTTATTATAGCTCAGGTGAACGCACCCATCATCGGTTCGGACTTCTTGGTTCATTTCTACATTTTAGTTGATATCAAAAACAATCGATTAATTGATAATGCCACCACCTTGAAAGCTGTTGGTACGCTTGTAGACGAACTTGGTAGCGCTTTTAAAATAAATACTATTAATCGAACCAGTTTGGCAAGTCATTTCTTGAAGGAATTTGAAGACATTACTAGAACTAACATGGCATCACAGCGTCAAACACTTTAGAGCACGACGTCTATCTCCAGAACAGCTGAAAACTGCAAAACAGGAATTTCAGTACATGCTCGATCTAGGAATTTGTCGTCCATCAAATAGCAGTTGTTACAGTCCCCTACATATAGTGAAAAGAGCAACGGAGACTGGCGACCATGCGGGGACTAAAGAAGATTGAATGTCGTCACTATCCCTGATCACTATCCGATACCGCATATACATGATTTTGCACAAGAGTTTCACGGAAAGAAAGTCTTTAGCGCTGTAGATTTGACCCGTGGCTATCACCAGATCCCAGTTGAACCAGAGGACATTCTAAAAACAGCTATTACAACGCTATTTGGATTGTTTGAATTCCCGGTGATGACTTTTGGATTATGTAATGCTGCACAGACATTTCAACGTTTTGTTCATGAAGTTTCTAGAGGCCTCGATTTTTGTTTTCCGTATATTGATGATTTCCTAACCGCTTCCGACTCACTAGAAGAACACCGAAAGCATCTCAGAAAACTGTTTCAACGCTTTCAAGAACATGGATTCATTATCAGCTCGGCTAAATGCGTTTTCAAGGCATAATCAGTGAATTTTCTGGGTTACATTATAAACACAGAGGGAACCAGGTCACCTCCATCCAAAGTAGAAGCAATCAGTTCTTTCCAAAGACCTATTACAGTCTGTGAGCTACGGAGATTTTTAAGTATGATTCATTTTTACAGGCATTTCATACCAAAAGCAGTTCAGATACAAGCTCCTCTCCACGCTTCCACGCTCCGGCAATAAAAAGAATGACAAAACTCATATTTAGTGGTCTTCAGATCTTATTGCTGCTTTTGATCTAAGCAAGAAATCACTAGTGAATACAGCGCTATTAGCACATCCAGCATCAAATGCACCATTAACTTTAATGGTAGATGCATCAGACACAGCTATAGGTGCGGTAATTCAGTAAGAATCTTCTGAGGGTTTGCGGCTTCGGATTTTTCTCAAAAAAATTATCATCAACACAAGGGAGATACAGCACTTGTGACAGGGAGCTTTTAAGCGCGTATGAAGCAATTAAATATTTCCGTCACATCTTGGAAGAACAATAATTTGTGCTATACACATACCATAAACCACTAACTTTCGCCTTGTATCAGAGAAATCGTCGCCTCGGCAAACAAGACATCTGAATTTTATTGGGCATCTCACCATCTCCCATCGATTATGCTGAACTGGCAAGAGACAAGAACTACAAGATCTTCTTCAGTCTACAACGTCATTGCAACTGAAGAAGCAACAAGTTCCAAATTCAAAACAGCAGTTGCAATGTGACATTTCAACAAGTAAGGCTTGACCGTACATACCATTATCACAGTGTCGCAAAATTTTTGATATTGGGCATAACTTATCACATCCCGGTGTTAAGCGGACCACACATCTCATCACTGATAAATTCATCTGGCCCGGCATTAGAAAAGACAGTCGTATTTGGACACAATCATGTGTAAATTGCCATAAAAGTAAGATTCAAAGGCACATGCAGACACCAGTTGTTGATTTTCTAGTTCCCGAAAGAAGATTCCAACACGTTCACTTGGATATCATAGGACCTCTAGCTTACTGAAAGGGTTTCACACATGCTCTAACTTCTATAGACTGTTTCATAAGATGGCCAGAAGTTATTCCTATACCCGACATCACCGCTAACACAATAACAGAAGCTTTTCTAACAGGCTGGATTTCTAAACATCATGCAGAGTTTACAACTGGCACAACCAGTACGACATGGTTCAAGCAAAGTTTTCACTGCCAAGAATTTGATGAATTATACGCATGTTTTCGTTCTCAATGATGCAGTTAAGCGACCATTGCAACAACCTTTTGATGGATCTTATCCGGTATTATCTAGAACAAGGATGTCCAAGCTTTTTGTTTCCCTGAGTTGCATTGGAAGAAAACATGGTTTTTTGGGCCACAAGTATATTACTATATATAAATCCATATCATATAATGAATGTGATACCTGGCATTGAAGTTGAGAAACTAAACCGTCAATATCTGGTTCGATTGAAGCGGTTGTAATTCTCAGGCAGTTTTCAAGGTGTTCATCCAACATATTGGTTCTAATTTTACACTTAGTATGTTTCATTCTTCACTTCAGCCACCAAAAAAATGCAAGTCATCACCTGATTTAATGAAATACAAGATACAAAAAAAAATATGTCGTGCGACAGAGAAAGAAAAATGCGTTGAAAATTTTTAGGACGGGATGTAGGATAAGGCAAAAGATGCTTAGGAGACTCTTGTTTGCATCATAATGGAGGAAAGTTGACTTTGAGCACTCCGGTACTGATTCGAAATTTTCTTTTTCAACGACTCACATGGGGATAAGTTTATAATTATTAAATATCGTCATTTTTTTTAAATTTTACGAGTAACAAAAAAATAGAAGAATTGAAAATCAGTGAAGTTATATAATTGGAAAAAGAAAAGAATCATGAGAAAAATATAAGGATTTTTACTTTTGAGCTTTGGGTTTAAATGCATTTTCGTTCAATTTTTTTTGTTTGTGTTCACATTTTTTTCTTGAAGAAAAGAAAAATAAAATTTGGTGTCGTAAATCGTTAAAGCCTTACATTAAATTTCAAATTAGCTTACAAAAAAAGAAAGAAATAAAAATCATCTTTACCAAATTTTTAATGTCTAAAAAACTACAGTAACTAAAAAAAAAAAGTGCACGCTATATAAAACACAAAGAAAAAACTTGGGAAAAAACTAGTGTGTAAGAAATTTAAACAAAATTCAAATAAATAAATTGAGCTTATTCAAATAACCTTTTTTGAGAAAAAAAAATATATATGTGGGAACACCAGTCTATAATTTAAGAAGAAGAAGAATCAAAACACTGGATGTATAATATTAAGTAGTAGGCAGGGCATAATTATTAAAATGTATAAAAGCAGTAGGCAGGGTATCAATATATAAAATGTATAAAAGGAGCTAGATTGTTCTTTTCAAATCTCTCTATCAAGCAATTATTTTATAGTGAATTGCTATGTTGTACCATCAGGAGCAGTGCCATTCCAAATAATAATCGGCAATGATTTATTAGGTCAAGCAACAGTAATAATTAATAAAGATGGTATCCATGTCCACAGTGAAAGCCAACTGAAGCCGCTTCCAGACGATTTTAACGACTTTACTAATTGCATGCTCGTTGAGAATAGGACCAAAAATTCAGAACTCATAGATATGAATCACATTCCAATAAAACTCAAATACGAACTAGATAAGCTAATTAACAACTACAAACCAGCAGAAAGTATTAAGTCTTCAGTGGAAATGAAAATAAAATTTGAAAATGACAAAAAGATTGATAAAGATAAAAATAAAACGTTCAAACCAGATGATAAAAAGCAGATTAAGGACGATAGTGTCATAAAAGAAAAAGAACCTCAAGAAACTGAAGAGAATGATAAAGAAAACTGTAAAGAAGAATCGGATAATATAAAATCGATAACAAATTCCGAAAAAATAACTAAGAGGGAAAAAGGAGAAAAGGAAAAAGTAGAATTTACAGATGAACAAGCTGATGAACCAAAAAAAGAAAAGGACAAAGAGGAGGATTCCGAATCGGAACAAAATGATAATGATGATGAAGTTAAACAAAATGATAATGATGATGAAGGTAAAAAATGATAATGATGATGAAGTTAAACAAAATGATAATGATGATGAAATTAAACAAAAAGATGATGAATTAGAAGATGGAATAGAAAAAAATGAAATGAAAAAAGAAAAAACGAAAACAATTTTAAGAAATTTCTTGATGTAGTTATTGCAGAAAAAGCAGAAGCAAATGAAGAGCAACAAGAAAACGAAGAGGAATTAACAGAAAACACAAGTAATAATGCCACATCACAAGAAAAGACTAAGAAAGAAAACTATAAGAATTTCAACCTAAAGCGCAAGAAAGCAAATAAATACGTTTTAAATGATTTAGTGGAAATGAAAAGAAACCAGTTGGGTCTTGGAATTAAATTCAAACACAAATATCTAGGACCATACAAAGTCATTAAACTACAGAAGCGTAATAGATACCGCCTGGAGATCATGAGGGACCAGGTTTTACCACTTCTTCAGCAGATAACATGAAAAATTGGAGTCAATCATTCGGGTCGAATGATATGTCAGGAGGGCCGAATGTGGAAACAGCAGTCTATAATTTAAGAAGAAGAAGAATCAAAACACTGGAAGTATAATATTAAGTAGTAGGCAGGGCATAATTATTAAAATGTATAAAAGTAGTAGGCAGGGCATCAATATATAAAATGTATAAAAGGAGCTAGATTGTTTTGTTCAAATCTCTCTATCAAGCTGTTCCCAGCAAATAATAAACGAAAAAACTTATACTGTTGTTTTATTTGCGATTTCGCAAACCACATATATATATAATTGAAAACACCGTTAAAGGAAAAAACTGTACATTTTTGACTAATCTTAATTGAAAAATTAAAAAATTAATCTAGGAAATGGTTTTCTAATTGAATTCAACTATCACAAAATTCATTGAAGGAAGGAAATGCAAATTGGATTTCCCAACGATTTCATGCAATGAGGTTTCTTTGTTATCAAATGCTGCAACAGCATGGAAAATGCCGCTGAATCACCATGACAAACAAAATTCATCATTATAAAAAGGGAAAAATAGCAACAAAAATTGGATCAAGGAATCTATGCGATTTCGACTTATTATCAAATGGGAACAAGAAAGTAAAACAGGAAAATCTCAACATTTTCTTTCAAGATCAAAACCAAGTATTTTTTTTATTACACATATATATTATTAACTCAGTAGCTAATTAAGTTGAATATATGGATATAAAATTAATTACAGCCAGACAAAAAAAAAAGAAATTAAAATTATTTAAATTCGAAAAAACAGGAAAAAGAGAAATATATAAATAAATTAAGAATATACTATAAATAAAATTATAAAGTTTGGAAATATTGTCAAAGAAAAAAAAAATTAGGAAGAGAAAGTGAAATGAAATTTAAGGGAATTTTATAGAAGTTTCACTCAAAAGAAAAAAAAAAAACGAAAGAAAACTAGAAACTCGAGCTAAAATTATGTTGAGCATACTTGAAAAAAACCAGCCTCGAAATAGTTGGCAATTGATGTTTCCTTCTGTTTCATTTCATTATTTCTTTATATCAATTTCTAGGTGTTTTCAGAATTAATTTTAATTAAATGATAAAATTTGGCATTGTTTTGAACAGTTTTATTTGCAAATCTAAGGATCATCGAGATCCAAACAAACAAAAGAAAAATGAATGCAAGACATATGATAAAATTTTTTTTATATATTAATAACAGAAATAAAGCAAAATATTTTCCTAATGGAAAAAAAAATAAAAATAAAACTATCCTTTTCAATATGTATTAATAACATTGAAGCATTTTATATTTAAGATAGTAGATGCTATAATCTTGCATTAGAGGTCAATTGCAGTTAATTTTTATAATAAATTAATATTGTTAAATTGGATTTTTTTTTGCTGTATGGAAAATAAAAATGGGTAATCGAATAAGAGGTCAAAGAGAAAGAGAGATGGGATAGCTAACGCGATACGAGAAACATATAAAAATAAGGGAGCATAACCATTTATAGGGGCGGTTATGGTCAATGGGGACCAGTACTCTGCTGTTGGTCCATTAGGGTGGGACGTCCCCAAATAAGAGCAATTGGCATAACATCTTAGTCAATTGGCCCCGACATGCCTCGCAAGGCTTTCGCGAACAGTTGGTCAGGTTTCGGTGACCATACACCTAACGAACCCTTCATTTATTCGGTTGTTTTCGCCACAACCGAATTTTCCTTGCTGGATAGCTTATACTATCACTTTCAAGTCTGAACGACATTAATACTCTTATGCACGCATAAATAATTATGTGTAATTTGATGATAGATGGTGGTGAGCAACGAACCACCCCTCCGGCGAGATAGCAAGCGCAACTGAGCTTGGCGTGTAGCCTTTCAGTTGCTCACATTTGCTGCTCCACCTCATATCTTCTCCTCGCAAGGAAGAAGATATGCTGTAAAGATCATCAGGGGATTTACTACTTCGTTTAAACCCCATTGCAGTGTATTTTACACACTGCAATATATGTAAACTCCGCAGTTACAATGGTGAAGAAGTTGTTGAGCTGGCAGAGCCCTTCGTTGTTTATTTGATATCTACAAAACTAGATAATAATTCCTGAAAGTAATGGAAGAATAAATCTACAAATGAAGTCAGGCAATCTTAGCAATCGGTTTTTGAATTTCTTCAAAGGAAATGTAGATTTTTAGAGAAAGTTGATTCTACTAAAGTGTCAAATCTTTGTAACAATCATCATCTTAAACAAGTTAATTAAACACTTCAAATATGATATGACAGCTGTCAACGTGTAATTTATTTAATTTTTTACTGAAGTTTTATTCTATCTATTTCCAAGCTTAATGTGCTAATTATTTATTTTATTTACATTATTTACCTGCCTTATTGGTTGCTACATACTTGGTACTATTCGTGGATCAGTTTTTGTGAAATTTTTTTCTGTTTTTTAATATTTTCTTGCAATACTTTTGTGAGGTTATGTTGCAGCCAAAAAATGTTGATTCGAAATGTAATAAGTGCAAGACTAGTGTGGTAAAAGATCCTAAAATGTCTCGCAAAAGGGGCAGTAACAAATGGATCTGCTGCTGATCGTGCGATAAAAGGTTTCACATTTTTTGTGTCCGCATTGGCACACTAGAATTTGCTAAACTTGATGAGGAATCATAGTGGTTTTGTTCAATCTGCACCTCGGATTCTTCTTACTCGTCTAAAATCTTGGACTTCAGTGATTCGTCGTCGCTAATTAGTAAGATTGGTGCAATGATTGCTGCTCAGACCAAAAAGTTTTTTGACACTTTTGCGAGTAAAATTCACGACGATATTCTTCAGAAATTGACTGATCTCGAAGATAATTTAAAATCACGTGTGACTGAAGAACTTAGTCATAAACTTACAGTCTTGGATAATCGTATCAAAGTTGTAGAAGCACTTGAGAAAAGGTTAACATTGTTGGAATCAAACCCTAAGTTTCCGGCCAGTAAAACCATCGACATGATGGAACGGAACCACAATGCTCAATTTCTTATTCTTCGCAATCTTCCAACTAATTGCTTGTCTGGCAATGAAGACGCTAATAAACTCAAAGAAATTCTTCTGAAAATCAGTCAGGGTATGGGTTTTGTGCTTCAGTCGTCTGACTTGGTTTTCATCACCAGAATGAAAACAAAAAAACCTACTAAATTTCCGCCGATTTTGTTGCAGTTTTCGAATGCTCGACTTTGCTTCGATTTCTTCCGGAATTACCTGAAGAATTTAAATATTTGCAGCTTAAAGGCACTTGGCATTACAAACAATGATTCTCGCATTTACTTCAATGAACATCTCACTAGTAAGAATTTTGAGATTTTTACTAAAGCACGATCTATTCAGCGGAGTGCTTCATCTGCTATCTGCGGTGTTTACACTTACAAAGGACAGGTTTTCGTAAAATTAGAAGGCGGAAATACACGAGAACTTACTCCTTCATTACTATGTCTGGATAAATATCTGGTAAAGGATTGATAATTCTTCAGTAACATTTACTTTTAACTTTATAGTATTTAAATTTTTCTTAATTTCTTGATTTTTTTTTAAATTTTTCTTTTTTCTATGTATGTAGGATAATATTGCTGCAAAATCCTACAATACGAAAATTCAACCGTTATTATTATGCAATTAACTAAAAATACTTATTAAAATATTTTTCGACAGTTAGTCTTTTTTTGGATTCGGAAAAGTAAAGCAAAGTAAAGTAAAATTAAAAGCCAAGTTTTTTCTTTGAATGCATTTTCCAATTGTATTTAATTTTTCGCATTTTTATTATTAAATATTTTATTTTTCGAATATTAAACTTGAATTAAAATAACAACTCGCGTTTTATTTTATATCAAATCCTACATGTATTTTATTATAACTTTAGTTTCTTGGATTTCTGGTTTTGGGTTCTTTTATATATTCCTAATCTTCATTTGTATTATAATCTTTTTTTCATCTTTTTTTAATTTTCATTTTAGATATATAGTGTCTGCTATCATGGTTGGAGTTGGATTTGATAGCAACTTTTTACTAAATAAGAGTATTCCTTCTTCTCTCTCCCTTTCCTTATCCTTTTTTCCTTGATTATATTCAAAGCATGTTCTGGCTGTAGACTTCTACACTGGAGTTATGAGCAGTTTTAGGCTACATACTTCGAGCTTGACTGACAACTCTTCAGCCGTGGGCTTCAGTAGTATCAACTCTTCTATCATAAATGAACTTTATTGCTCAAAATATTCTTTAAATATTGCCCACATGAATGTCAGAGGCCTAGCAAGCTCCATTGATACCTTTAGAATCTGTCTTAGAGGTTGCAACTTAACTGAAACATAGTTAAATGAGAATTCGCGAGCTAATCTAGTAAATATTCATGGATACAAGCTACTTAGGCATAATCGGCAAAATAACAAAAAAGGTGGTGGTATGGGCCTTTATATTGTCAAAGGTCTTAAGATTAAAATAGTGCAGAAATCTTATAGAAGTACACTGGTGGAATTTTTGTTCGTGGAAGGTTTTCTTCCCTTCTGCAAGTTACTTGTTGGAGTAGTGTATAAGCTTCCTGGCTATTGTGGTTGGGAGCCGCTTGAACCTATTCTTACAGGGTTGATGCCGTTTTATGATGCGGCTATTATTATGGGTGATTTCAATATTAATATTGCAGTAGATACTGCTCTCAAATCCAGGTTTCTTCATGATTTCTCTCACCTTTCCTTGGAAATAGTACCATCTCCCGCTACTCATCATGGGATTCATGGTTCTTCCACTATTGATATGTTCTTATACAGTTGATGAGATGCCAGTTAAAAAAGTCGATGATGGAAGGCTAGTCCAGAAGGTTAAAAAAAAAAGAAGTCTGGTGGAATAAAAGAGAAATAAGGGTGATATAAATGAAAAGAAAAAAATTATATATATATTTTTTTTGGCAGAATTAGTAAATAGTAAGTGTAGTGTCCAAAAGTAAGATCAAAAAAAAAAAATAAAAGAAGTTTTTTTTTTAAATGAAAGAAAAGTGAAAAAAAAGGATAAATGAATTAATATTTTAATGAAAAGTGGCCTAATGCATAAAAACGGCAATTTTGAAAAAAAAGAAGGGGTGTTCTGAAAGTTAATAATCCCTTCAACGAAATTAACCAAGGTTAATTTCGCCAAATTAATTCTAAAATTTGTGGGTTTTTTTTTGTTGCCTTTTTTTTGTTAGGAAAAGAAAGAAAAAAAATGTCCTCAAGAAGTGAAAAACTAATTTCTTTTTCTGTCTCACAAAATGGCGGAAAAACAAAAGATTGAAAATGAAATGAAATAAAAATCCAAAAATCGGTTAATAACAGAGAAACGAATGGTTTCCTTAATTAAATATTATCATCAAGCGATAAAAAAAAAAGGGGAGAAAGGGTACAAATTTTGGTAAAAAAATTAAATAAGAAAATTTTATAGTTCAAAAAGAAAAAAAAAATATTTTTATAATAAAATAATTGTAACAAAATGGTGAATTAAAAGAAAAAAAAAAAAGAAGGAAAAAATAAAATAAAAATAATTTTGCAAAGTGGAAAGAAATTTATTTTTTTTTGTTGTTATTCCCAAACCGCATCATAAAAACAAATTAAAAATCTACACAAACAAAAAATAAAAGAAAAGGGAGAACGTATCGTCAAGATATCGGGCGCAACTCAACCACTTGACCACATCTCGGAAGTCTGCTTTTCGTGTGCTGCAGTCGGTACAAACATCCTTTGCCATGATCACTCAAATGGACCATAACTACGGACTATGTCGTCTACACTTAATATAAAAGGTAACGTTTAAGTAGTATCAGTGTTTCCGTTTCCTCCGCAGGTATATAAAGAAAAGAAAAAAAAAAACATGGTCACATATGCATTTCTACATTAATGCCAACTGAATCTCAACAACAACCTGTACAACAACAGCAACAGTCAATAATGATGGGGACACAATGACCAAAATATAATTGTAATGAAATTTGGGTAAAAAGGGGGAAATCATACATGAAATTGTCAACGAAGGAGGACAACAATTGATTTTTTTTTGGTAATTCATAATATTATTATTAATATTAATAAGAAAACAAAAACAAAGCAAAAATAAAAGGAAAATAAAACATATTTTAAGATTTTTAATGAAAAAGAAGAAAAAAGGAACTACCTATAATAGATTTTTTTTTGTTGTTATATATTGAAATAAAAAAAATAAAAAAAAAAAAAACAAGAGGTGATTGTAAAATTAAAACAACAAAAATTAGTTTTGTTAATTGAGATTATAAAGAAAAGAAAAGAAAAAAAAAGGTACTGGAAATCATTAAATTTTATTTAAAAATTATAAATTTTGAGCTACATCAAAAAAAAAAAAAAAAGAGAAAAAAAAAGGAATTATATTTGTATATTTGCCTTTTTTCAAATGGCGAACAAATTAGGTTCAATAAAATAACTAAATATTGGAAATTTATTTAATTATGGACTAATTATTCTTTTCAGTAATGTTAGTAAATTAGAAAAAAAAAAAAAACAACAATTTTTAAATAATTCCTTTTAAAAAGAAAGAAAAAAAAAGGAATTACTTAAAGACACATTTATTACCAATTTTATGTATTTTTTTTTCTTTTTTTTCTTTTCTCAAAAGAAGAAAGTAAAGAGGAGAAAGACGATGATTTCATTGGTTGAATAGGGGGCAATTGCTGAGCGTGAGAGGGGGATGAGGTAAAAAGGGGGTCCGAAGAAAGGGCAAAAGAAAAAGTATAAGGGTCCATGCTCATTTGTAGGGGCGAGCATGGACATACGGGGATCGGCATTCTGCTGTCGATCCATGTGGGAGGGTAGTGCCCCAAAGACCGATTGGCATTAACACCTTTGCCAGTCGGCCCCGACATGCCTCGCAAGGCTTTCGCGGATAGCTGGTCAAGTTCGGTGACCAGCAAATTAACGAACATCCCCCCTTATTCGGTTTTTTCTCGCAAAACCGAATTTTCCTTGCTTGATAGCTCGCGCTATCACAATAAAGTCTTAACGACGTCTTCATACATCTTGCACGCATATAATTTATGTGTAACGCGATGACAGATGGTGGTGAGCAGCGACCCACCCCTCCGGCGAGCTAGCTAGTGCAATCAGCTAGGCGTGCAGCCTTTTAGCTGCTCACATTGCTGCACCATCTCATATCTTCTCCTCGCAAGGAAGAAGATATGCTACATAGGTCATCAGGGGATTTGCTTCTTCAACAGAAACCCCAAAATATGTGCAACCCCCCTTGTTACACAGTGACCTTAGCAAGATTATTAAAACCTTCCAAGTTCCACTTCCTGGTATTTCTGATCATGAACTAATGTTCATGTGCTATGCTATATGCCCGCCACCACCTGTGCCAGTCTTCTTTAGTTATAAGGATCTGTCCAAAGTTTGTATGGAAACGTTGTTACTGTCTGCGTATTCAGTTCCTTGGGATGATATATTTCAGCTGCGTTCAGTTGATGATAAAGTCAATTTTCTCAATCGACACGTTTGTAATCTGTTTACTGAACATGTGCCGACTACGCAGGTTAGAATCAGTGATCCGAGAGTTCCATGGATGAATAGAGACATCGAGAGATCCAGTATTTTGAGGGATATTGCTTACAAGGAGTGGAAACGTAATGGTGGAGCCGTGAATCTTAACAGATTTCGTGCACTTCGGAATCAAACATCATCTCTGAATAGATTGGCTAAACGCAGATTTGCTGAATCATAGTTTTTACCTGGTAAAACCCTGTGGAAACGTATCAAACAATTTGGTCTGCCGTCGAGTGATTCTGAGGAAGTTACTGGTTTTTCCCGTAATGAGATTAACAATTACTTTATCAATTCTGTCCCCAATTTTTCTCACCCTCTTCAATTTAATTCTGCTGCTCATTCATCTATAGAAGTGGCCTTGCTAAAATTAAATCCCACAGTATTGGAGCTGACGATATTTCGCTTAAATTTATTAAGTTAATTTGGCCGGTTGTCATTAATTTTGTCCCTCATATCTTTAATTCTTGCTTCACTTTTTCTACTTTTCCAACTGCTTGGAAAATTGCGATCGTTATCCCACTTCCTAAGGTTTCGTTACCAGCTGCTCTCACTGACTTCCGGCCTATCAGCATCTTATCTTGTATTCCTAAACACGGGACTGTTTCTGCTCTCTGTAAAATTTCCCATGACATTAGATGTGGCATTGACAAACTTCTAGCAACCATCCTTGTACTTATTGATTTTTCTAAAGCCTTTGATTCCATTAATCATCTTCTACTTTGCGAGAAACTTAAATTCTTTTTTTATTTCTCATCGTCTGCATGTAAACTTATTGCATCGTATCTACTTGAACGGCAACAATCAGTTGTCTTCAATGGGTCCAAATCGGACATTGTCTTAGTTAAGAAGGGTGTTCCACAAGGTTCCGTCTTGGGACCTCTTCTGTTCCCCATTTTCATTAACGATCTTCCTTTGATTTTGAAGCATTCCCTTTTTCACCTTTACGCTGATGAAGTGCAAGTATACCTTCCTTCTGCCCCTATAATTTGGTCTCAGCTATTGCTACTATTAATGAAGATTTAGCTGCTATACATAAATGGGCGTACAATAATGGACTTTCAATTAATTCTAAGAAATCGCAAGCAATCATTATCTACAAATCTAGAATTGACTCAGTTAATCTACCACAAATTATGATTGGACCTGATTCAGTTGAGTTTGCTGACAGTATTAAAAACTTGGGGATTACTTTCAGTTCGTGCTTAAACTGGCAGAATCATGTAAATTCTATCTGCTCTGTGGTCTATGACTCTCTGCAAAGTCTTCGCTACCTGTAATCAGTTACTCCGTTTCACATTCGGGCACTGCTCATAAAATCACTGGTTTTACCCCCTTCTTTTATGGTGATGTGCTGTTTTGTTCAGGGAATTTTCACACTGAAAGTTTTCGTAGATTGCAAGTGGCTTTTAACTCTTGCACTCGTTATGTGTTTAAACTGACCAGGTTCGATCATATTTCACCTTTCAGTAACAAATTGCTGGGTTGTTCTTTGCGACACTAGTATGAATTTCGTCTTATAATGTTCGTCAAGCGACTTTTCACATTTAGAGTCCCGGATTACTTATTTTTGCTCTTCATTAGATCTAACTCTGCTAGAACTGGTCACCTTGTTATTCCCATTCATAAATCTGCTCACATGAGTACTTCGTTAGTTGTTCAAGCCTCGAGGTTATGGAATAGCTTACCTGCTTATATCAAAAACACTGTTTTGTTGGGAGTCTTCAGACGGCGTTGCTTTGAATACTTTTCTTCCCTCTAATTTTCCTTTCTTCCTTGCCTTTTCCCTTTCTTTCTATATACTTTTAATTTCGGTTGTTTTGCTCCTTCCATTGTGGCACACACTTTATGTTTATTTTATTTTTTTTTCTCTTTATTTCTTATTAGTATTATTTTAAGTTCATCTCATTTCTTTTTCTTATTCTTCAATTATGTATTATTTTATTATTATTGCGTTTGTTTTTTTTTTCTTTCCTTTTTTTTTATTTTTTGCTTTATATTTTTTATATTACATATTTTATAGTTACTGCGCTTGGCATGCTGTAATTTATATTCATTTTTTGTAGCCTTACGTACAAATTATATACTACTACTGTATACGTATGTTAATTGATTTTTTCAAATAAATAAATATGCTTAAAGCAAGCATCACATATTATCATTCAAAGGGCAACGATTAAGCGAAACATCGAATGTAGTATAAAGAAATATTATAATCATTAGTGTTGGGAAGGAGGGAAAGGGAGGGCATTAGTATACGAAGAAAGTTAGTAAAAAATACCCCACCCCTTAACCAACACAAATAAATAAAAATAAAATTGACCACTGCAAAGGCGGTCACATAAAATTCAGTTAAAAAAGGAAGCTAATAATTATATAAGAGTCTTTTCAGCTTGTACTTGCTAAGAAAAATGTCAAAAACTTGTACACTTGAATTTTCCTCGCGTAACATTCTAGAAATTGGTTCATTCCTCCCGTAGTTAGTTCGGTGAAAATTAATAATAAATAATAAATCTAATGTAACTAAACAATCCAATAACCAAAGGCATAGTTCATAGTCTTTTGTCGTGTCCAACGAACAAGGGCTCATTCAAGGTTCATCAGATAGTAGTTCAACAAAATAATTCCCTTTGTATGTCATATGCCAAATTCAAAATCATCCTTTGTTTCTGCGTCCAGAATTTCAAAAATTATATGTATTAGAAAGATATCATAAGATAAATGAGTTGTATTAATTATTAATATATTATTATATATTATATTATATTAATATAATATTAATTATTAATTATTATGAATTCAATCCACATCATTTTACTTTTAATTGTACATCTACCGTATGTAAAGTTTGCCAAAAGCGGCATCACACTATGTTACATCACACGTTTAATAATCCTCAGCACCCAGTAGCTATAAATTCATTAATCTCTAGTCAACATGTGAGTGTAAATTCCGGCCGTCAAAGTAAGGAACCAGAGTGAGTTTCTCATAATATTCAAAGTAAGAATTTACAAAAACAAACTATATTATCAACAGCTATTGTTATAATAATTGACCATGCCGAAAACAGGCATAAATGTCGAGCACTTCTGCATTCTGGAAGTCAATCGAATTTTATGTCCAATCAATTTACATATATATTTATTTGAAAGATTAGTTATCGTAATTACTATGTTATAATTATGCAACTTTCATCAAAAATGAGTTTCTCTTAATTACTAAACTATTTGGTTTTATTACTTAATGCATAATTTTCTCACAGTGTTTCCTCATTTTTAAGGACATGCTGATTTTTATTTTAATGTTAATTTTGCCGTTTTCAATTCAATTCGTACCGGTTATTGTCCTTTTTTTTATATGCGAGTAAAGAATGTAGGACGGTGTCGAGTTTCGTTTATTTTAGAATGTTAAATTGGAAATTTTGTATTTATTTATTTTTTTTTTAAATTAGTGTTTATTATAGATCTCTTTTATAATAAACCACTGAACTGAGCTGATGTTTTTTTTTACTAGTACCCCAAATTCCTCTAACAGGTTATGGGCCCAGGTTTACCGCAACCGACAACACGTTTTTTTTTATTCTTCCAAAAATTAAAATAACTTTTTTCTTGCCATAAAAGCGATAAAATGAGTTAGTCTCTCTCTATCAAATAGGAAAGATGGATGAAGGTAATTATGATGGATAGTGCATCCAAGTGAAAAGCATTTTGATCCACTGTGAGCTGTGGAATTACGTACTTGGAAAATGTATAAAAAAGGAAAATGCAGCTCCTGAACAAGTATTGGCTTGGGATAAAAAGGATGAAAAGGCGCATCACAATTAAGACATGTGAAAAACTGTAAAACTTCCAGTGAAGCGTGGGTGAAACTTAAAGAAGTGTTTCAACCAGAGGAGCCAGCAAGAAAAGTGACGCTTTTCAAGCAATTACTTCGACTTAAATCGAATGAAGGTGATCCAAGGTCGCAGCATTTAAATATTTTCTTGGTTACTGAGAAACTTATGGCATTAGGCGTTCCTATTTCGGATGAATTATAAGCAATCATATTATTATGTAGTCTTGCAAAAAAATTCGACAACTTTGTAATCGCCATCGAATCTAGAGATGATTTACCAAATACGTCCTGATTAAAGACGAAATTATTGGAGGAGGATATCAGGCGTACAGAAAGAGTTGCTGATGAAGTTCATACTTAGCAATCTGTAATTGCAAAGTCAAAAAAAGAAATGCTGGTAATAAATAAAATTTCAAAGGAAAGTGCTTTGTTTGTCATAAAAAAGTCATTTAGCTATAAATTGCAAAGAAAAGGATTCGAATGAAACTGTAACATCGAAAAAGTCAGGTGCTATGTTAACCGTTACTGATTCGATATTAATGTTTGGTGTTTCGTCAGTGGTGAATAAAATTCCAGAAGACTTCCAGTATAAAACGTAAAATATGTGTCAAAAATTTTCCCAAATATTCTACTTCTAGCGAAGTACTCGAATTGATTCATACAGAGATTTGTGGACCAATGAAAACAACTTCTCTTAGAGGCGCAAGATACTTTGTTACATTTATCGATGACATGTCACGAAAAATATTTGTATATTATCTCAAAACTAAAGGTGATGTTTTTGATGCGTTTAAAATTTGAAACCATTGGTTGAACGTGAAAGAAATCAAAAAATTAAGGTGTTAAGAAGTGACAATGGACGAGAATATCTGAGTAATGATTTTTCGAAATATTTGGAGGTTAACGGAATTAAAAGACAACTTGCGGTTGAGTGTACTTCTCAACAAAACGGAGTGGCCGAAAGACCCAATAGAACTTTAGCTGAAATGGCGAGATGTATGTTGATTGATTCTGGACTATATCAATCATTATGGGCAGAAGCATTAAATGCAAGTGTGTATTTAAGAAATATTTCTACGACGAATTCAATATTTGTGAAATTTAGTTAATAGATAAAAAAAAAAACTAATTAAGTGAAAGAAAAGTAAACCGAATAAAATGATCAAAAAGAAGTACATATATAGTATATAAGTATATATATCTACATATTGTATATATACACTATATATACGTTTTGATAAGAATATTTGTAATAAAACCCATTGTATAACTAAAATAATGTAATTTTTAAGTCTCGAAATGGTGTTAAAATTAAGAATAAAGGTCATGTAACGAAGGAAAAGGTACCGTTAGAACGCGTGCATCAAAAAAATTTTTTTTTAAAAAAGAAAAAAAAATACCGTTGTGCAATTAAACCGGTAGGACGCGCGACGTTAGTAGCGTCCCACTATACAACGCCAGTTCGGGATTTTTTTTTAATTACTAATACATGCAGCAAAAGTTATTATATTTGTAGAGAAAGGCCGTTAAAGAATTTATACCACGACTTCCCGGAATACAAAAAAAGAAGAACATTTGAACTGCAATAAGAAAAAAAAAGATTGGCCCTTACAACATTATTTCAACTTTAAATTTCATCCTTAAGTGAATATATAGTATATGTAATTAGCACTTGATTGTTAATTATTTCAACACTATCTCATCTCTAATTAAAAGTTAATCGAGAGTAATCCAAGTAATCCACATCTCATCTTTAATATTTCATCTTTAAATTAAAAAAAAAAAACATATGTAATCAGTACTTGATTTTTTTATTATTTCAACATTATATCATCTCTACGTTAAATATATATATACAAGTATATATGCATAATCCACATATTGATCTTTAACTATTTCAATGATATTTCATCTTTAAATTAAGAACATATATATATAATCATGAATATATATATATAATCAGCATTTCACCTTTAATTGTCATCTTTAAGTTAAATATACAATACGTGTAGGAATTATTTAATGGATATGATATTCGAAATTAAAAAAAAACGAAATGAATTTCAATATTAATTTTATAAAAGTTAATGAACAATAATTTTTTAATTAAAAATGCAAATATAGAAAACAAACTATAATTAAATATATAGGCCTGATTTTTCTTTTCTTTACTTTAAATGTTCTTTACTTTACTTTACAATACAAATACTTAGCTTCACTTTTCGCTTACAAAAATTAACTGCGTTTATCAATTGCAAAAACTAGACTTTTTTATAGGTAGCAAACGAAAGAGGAATTGTATCGTTAATTCGTTGGCGGTATGATTATAGGGATAACTATGGCGTATAGTTATCCGAACGGGCGGGACAATGATTTGGTAAAACGTTAACACCAACATCTGCCAACGCCACGAATTTCATTCTCAATCTCGGGTTTTGACGTCATGATTTCTTTGTAAGAATCCCTTTCAAATTCTTTATATGACCCTTGACTCGAAAGGAAGAAAAGACTTTGGTTTCGACCATCCTTTCTCTTTTGTTGTGTTTGTGCAATACAAACCAGCAGGCACTTATGCTGGCTTTCGAGCAGTGTTCATTTGGATAAATAAAGTCTGCTCTTCACGAGTAAAAGTACAAAAATTTTTTAGCACGTATTTTTTTATTATGATGAATAATCGCGCTAAAATTTTGATGAATGATTACCCACCCCATCGACGAGCTAGGATGAGCCATCCAACTAGTCGTGCTAAAACCAGTCATTATCAAACAGTACAAAGTTAGTTTTTTTCTTTGTTTCTTTCATGGTATGAGAGAGACCGTAACTACCTTTCAGGATAGTTCAGTTCACTCTATACACTCTGAAAAATACGAATTACCGAAGAAGGAAACCAACGACAAGCTTTCTGCTTGTTCCATGAAAAACTCACCATTCCATTCGTCAATTCAAAGCTTATCGTTTATATGGGCCACAATCAAGTCATTAAAAGTAGAGATGTAATATTTATTAAAAAACTTTATAGTATTAATACCAATGTGACATCCACTAAAAATCATATGCTTATCGAAATAGAGGAATCAGATCATGAAGAAAATTATGTTTTTTTAAATGAAGTTCCAGTACAAGAAAATGGTGATGATGATGAAAATGATTTTGTTGTAAAAGAAATTCCAGTACAAGAGGAACCTACAGGGAAAATAGGTCCTGGCAGATCTAAGTTACTAAGAACGGGAAATCCTGGTCGGCCGTACAACCAATTTAATTATATAAGTACTGCACTTGCTTCTACAAATCCGCTGTCAGTAAGACAAAGATCATCCAGACCAGATTCGAGAAATTAGCAACGTTCAATGAATGCAGAATATGACACTTTTATTTCTAATAACTCATGGGAATTAATGGATCTGCCATCAGGTTGCAGTGCAATTGGTAGTAAGTGGGTCTTCACTATTAAAAGAAATAAAGACGGTAGTATCGAACGATATAAAGCACGGCTTGTAGCAACAGGGTTTGCTCAAAGATTTGGCGTTAATTACAATTAGACATTTTCACCAGTAGTGCGATATTCTACATTTTTTTTCATGTGGTCATTTTTACTGTTAAATGGCATGAAAGTTCATATGTTTTTCTACATAATGCCATAAATGCATGCTTTCCCTCTTTTTTTTTGAAGAATGAAAAAAAAAACTTTACTTTTTTTATTATTGGGTCTTGTTATGGGGGATTTCTGCTATTTGTTGTCCAACTTGGTTGAATTGGAAGAAAAATTGTATCGTGTGTGGGATAGTTTATAGCCCAAAACATAGAGTTATATTAACTAGAGATATCAATTTTCTGTCTCACGTCGGTCGACAGAAGGGAATATGAAACTTGGGTTGTTGTTATGAAAAATAAAAACAACGCAAATTTTAAATGCTAACGGAGGGGAGACCAAGTTAAATTATTAAATCGTGCTGGTTGAGCGGCTAGTCGTTATCTCCGAAACTTGGGAAATTTGGGCTTCTATCGCGTGTAGTAAGCGAGCAAGAGGATAAAATAGTGACCATTTTTCCTGCATAATTTTGTATAGAAACGAGAGAAATTAAATCACCAATTAATGTATCTCTATGGACCAAAACCAAGTTGTCTCAACTGGTTGACACTAGATCAAAATATTTTGATTTTTGTGGGCGGAGCTTCGAGTTTAATAAAACAGTTGTATTGCGTATGGCAGATTTGAAAGATTTTTTGACAATTCGCATCTTGGTTTTGGTGTCAACAATCGTATTTATTGAGAATGAAGGTATTCGTTTTTGATACTAAACATGGAAAGTTCATCTAATACCGAAATTTGGAGAGATTTATTTGCAAAATTACGAGATAAGCCGGTATTGTGGAAAAGCACAGATGAAAACTATAAAAACAAAAATGCCAGACACATTGCTAGAGACATATAAGGTAATAGAAAAAGATGCTACCATTGAGCACCTAAAGCGGAAATAAACCAACATAAGGACCTGTTATCGCAGGGAGCTAAAAGTACAACAACCTAGTGAAAAATCTGGAGCAAGTGAAGACGATATTTATACTCCGTCTCTGTGGTATTTTGATTGTCGGCAGTTCCAAGGAACATCCAGCTTGTTCACCGCAGATGAGGAAAGCTGCAATTTATCAGTAATTTATTTTATTTTTATGGAATTGACAATGTTGTAAAAATATTCACTTCTTTTGTTATACTATTTTGTTGAACAGTTCGCCAACAGGCCAGATAAAAAAATGAGTATCTGCGCAGGGCAGTAGATATTTTAGAAAAAGATGAAGCCAGTATTTGCGCAGAGGCTTGAACCTGTTCTTACAGGAAATTAAGCGAAAGGCACAAATTATACGCAAAAAAAATAATTGATGAAATGTTGCTGTTCGGACAACTGGAAAAATAGTTTTTAGAGACCTCACTTTCAATACCCCATTAAGGGGACTTTCTTCTCAGCTTTCTCGGGCTTCCATTTATTGCAATTATATTTCAACACATCCAACATTTCCGCAGACAACATATGTACGCAACGGACCAGTAACAATAAATTATGAAAGAAACGCAAATGTTGCTGCATCTGAGACTGCTAAAGATCTATTATAAGACAGGCAGTATTGTTGAGTTATTTTTTATACAGAATACAGATATACAGAAATAAAAAAATTGGATTGAAATAAATGTTATGGTTTTTATTCATCATTACATTTCATTTAGATATTTCAGCGTATCACAAAGGTTATTTCTGACCCTTTTAGCTTCAGTGGTTGAGTTAATTTTTTGAGTTTCGTTTTTTTTTTTTACATATTGAAATTTTTCTTTTAAAAAAGTATTTAGTATAGTGAATTTTAGAGTTAATTTTTTTTGGAGTTATTAAATTCTTTTGGTGTGATATTCCGGGAAATTCAAAGAAAAAAACCGTAAAGAAGGGAAATCAATGGATCATCAAAAAAAGGAACTTAAGATTTCTTGCATGCAAAGGTCATCGCACTCTACAGTTTGGATGAATTTAACTGGGTCACGAAGGTCGCACCAACACAAAGATAAAACGGATCCCCTGCTAAGTCACTTTTGATTAATTCTTTTTTTTTCACTTTTCTTTATTAGTACCAAAATTTTTCTTTTTTTGTTTCCTTTTTTTTCATATTTAATTTGTTTCTGATACTCGAAACCTATTATTAATTTGAATTAGTTCATAGGTTTCTTATGATTTTTTTTTAGTTTTTTAGTTTATCTTATTTTTTTATCATTTCATTAACAATTAAGTCACATTATTAAAACTTTAAGGAATCCGGTTGATTCAGTGCGCCGATTATCCTTTTTTTTAAGTTTTCAATTGAAAGAAACGGAAAACGATTAAGAAAAAGTGGTTAAAATATAAAAAACTTCATTCACGCGGAAAATTATTTGAAACGTCAAATAAAATAATAGACAAATCAAACTGTTACACTACTTTGGGACAATTTGATAGTGTGGTTAAGTTGAGTTTAATTTTTTTTATTTTGCTTATAATTGCTTTTTTTTACATTTTAAAAGAATATATATTTTTGAAAAATTTGAGTTTGAAAATACGAAAATACGATTTTGATTTGAAATTAATTTTTTTTGTTTTTCTTATTATTAAACATATTTCCCTTTTATGGTTATTTTTCTTGAGATTTAAAGAAAAAAAATAATTTGAATATGGAGTGCTAGGAACTTAAACGGGGATGATTGCGGTCAGGCGTGTGGATCACGCAGATGATATAAGATGTGCTACGTGAGGGAAATATGAACACAGAAATGGTTTCAGTGGGGTTCCTTCTGTATAGTTAATTTTTTTTTTTGAATAATTTTTATTTTTGATATTGGATCCTTGCTTAAATAAAATGGAAGCTTTCTTACACCAGGACGCCTCATAAGAGACCCCCTTTTTGGAAGGCAGTTTCTTTTTGTTAGCAAGAATCTCTAGGTAGCTCAATTCTTTTTTGTGTTTAAAGATTTTTTTTAATTTTCTTTCCTAACCAGGCTTAACAAAGCATTCTGGTCGCTGGTGAAGAATTCTCGAAATAAACTTGATTGAGACACCCGGTAATGCGTGGCCACTAGCAAACCAGAACAGAAAATAATTGAGTAACGAAAATAAATAAAAACCGTTATAATTTTTTTTATTTATTCTAAATAATATTTTATAAAGTTAACTGTTATTAAAATAGAAGGTGATGTAATTTACCTAAAAACGATAAATTCGTGTATTTAATGTCATTATTTCAGTTTATTTTCAAAAATTTCTTAGAAGAAAAATCCATTACGGTACTGTAATAAAATGTCGTTAAGAATATCGATATAAATTTTAATCAAAATTTTTTAAAATGAAATTCACTAAACTGTATACATTTTATTCGGATCATTATAAAGGCGCCAAATTATTCTTTTCCAAAAAGAATGTCTAGGAAATAAAAATATTTTAAATAGAAATAATATTGCAATTATGTGCATTCCGTATGCATTTAGTTGCAATGGAGTTGTAACAGGAAAGCAAGCAAACTTATTTTTCAAAACTTGAACTGCCAAATTTTGCTATTGCTGTTGCTGCTTCAATCTGATTCTGGGGTTATGCATGTCCGTCTGCCAGTCCATTTGCCCGCCCGTCTCTAAGATAACTCCAAACCAAGTTATCCCATTTTGATTAAATTTACAATGTGAGTTGGTTATTCCCTAACTTGTACATTGATGTAATCTATTAGGATTTATCCAAAATATGAAATTTAGTAAAATGTTATGAAAACTTTTTAAATAACGTCAAAATAACATAACATAAAATAACATAGAAAATGGTGGAATAGGCTCCAACATATCATTAGCAATATTTCTTTTAAAATAAATCTCCATAATTATTAAACGAACTTTCTTTTAAGTAAAAGGCCCAAAGTTACTTTAATTTTATTTCTGCCTTTTTAATAAATCTAAAAACTCCAAATTACTTGAAAAGAGTTTCTAAGAATGAGAAATATTTAAATTGTGATGAGAGTCAATTTCAGGAATGACCCAAAGTCATTATATACATACATAGTGAGGTCATAAGAATATTTTTTATTGCCTTTTGTCGCATTTATTTTATGATTCAGAAATATTCTACATTTTTAAGGTATGTTAAAAATTTTCCGCTTTATTTCTCTAAAAGAATTTTAATCTCTTAAAATTGTCATTTCAAGAAATGACAAATTTTCTGCATCTCAGTTTTTATTGATGCTAGATTAATGAACTGTTTTTTTACCCAACTGAAGATACAATTATAAAATTACATATATACTATCAATTATTGTATTAAAGGTGGTCAAACACTTTTCTTGATATTAGAAATTGAAAAAAGAGTTTTTTTATTCTTACAATTGTTTACAGAAAAACTATGGAAACGGAATGCTCGAGACCAGAGGACTGTTTTTGGTAAACTGTACTTTCCTGACAGCAAAGAAACAAACATTTCTAGCTTTCCATTTCTATTCTTCCGAATAATTTTCCGGATATTAATGCGAAACATTCCTTATCATAGAGATTCATAGAACTTATCCGGAAAATGCAAAGAAATATAATTTGATGCAAAATCGTAACTTACGAGCGGTCCGACTGTGTATTTATATGAAATATTTGTTTGTATGCGAAAAAGCTATTCGAGTTTTACTATATAATTATTTGTGCGTCACTGGGCGCCATTCCATTCTAATGAACTGAATAATTATCCGTGAAATTAGTCCTAATTACAATTTAAATATTTGTCATTCGTAGAAATTGTATGTTAAAGTAATTCCGAGTTTTGAGATTTACTATATTAAAACGGGAGAAATACAATTAACACATTTTTGTGTATTTTATTTAAAGGTTCAATAATTAAAGCGATTTATTTTAAAAGAAATATTACTAATGATATTTTATTGGGATAAATTTTAGGAAAAAACCTTTATTTGATTTATGTATCGTAAAATGCATTTATCTAACTAGGTTTGACTGGCAGGAGTTCTGGATTTTACTAATAAGGCCTGAGTTATACGACGATCATTGTAATGACGGAAATAATTTTAGAATGGAAAATTAACGTATTACAAAGGCTATTTCTTTAAAAAAAAATAATGCAAAACATGGGAAAAAGTTTAGTAAATAGATTTTAAATAAAAAATCTTAGGATTATCACGTAATTTGTTTTTTATAATGATTTTTATAATTTGAATGACGGTAACATGTTTTGATCGATCAGCTGTTTTGTGGATTGCGTTTGATTCCACTGAAGAACTACCTTCATTAGGAATTTTTCGTCGACATTCTAACCTCAAACTTCAGCTTCTCAATAAAAAAATTATCAGAATATATAAAAATATATAAAAAAATGGATAAAGTTTGTGGTGCATCGGTAAAAAAAGGAAAGGAAAGAAATAATCTAATTGGATTTGATGAAAAATTTCAAAGAAAAGCGTTTGTACGTGAGTTTGAGTGCAAACTAATAATTGAAGTGAAAAACAGGCTTTGTTTATACGCAAAAGAAGACGCCACATACAAAAATAAAAATAAAAGGGAAGAAGCTTGGCAGGATATTTCTGATATACTGTGCAAACCAGGTATATTTATATAAACTTAAAAAATAGAAACATGAAAATAAATATTCTTATGTTTTAGCTAATGAATGCCGGGCCAAATGGAATAGTTTGCGAGATTCATTCAGAGCCTATTTTCGAGCGCAATGCAACATTCCGAGTGGATCTGGTGTTGTCCCCCCCATAAAGTGGCCGCATTATGAAAGCTTGAAGTTTCTTTTACCATATGTGGAAGCTCCACAAGAGTAAGTAAAAAAAGCTTTAGTATAAATTGATAATTTTTCACATATTTGTTTATTTTAGTGATTGTGGAAACTTCTCCCAAGCGTCCGATTTGTGCGACGCAGCTGTAGTTTCGAATAATTTAGAGCTATTAGAATATGCAGCTCAACCTACTAGCGCATATTCATCGTCGTACACCGGGAGAAAAAACCCACCAAAAAGAAAGGCTGTAAAAGTGGAAGACTCTCTAGAAAGGGTTCTAGCGGCCATAGAGAACACCAACTGTCCAAAAAAACCAATAGCACATTTCTTCGATGGTATTATTGACCAAGTTGACAAGCTATCACCACAAGGACAAATAAATTTTCAAATAAAAGTCCTGCAAATTTTAAAGGATGAACAAGTTGATTCATGTCTTTAAAGTTTTTAGTTTTTTTCTTTTAATTATGTTAATTAAACCAGGAAGGCTGTTTTATTTTTAGTTTTTTTCTTTTAATTATGTTAAATTAAACCAGGAAGGCTGTTTTATTTTTAGTTTTTTTCTTTTAATTATGTTAAATTAAACCAGGAAGGCTGTTTTATTTTTAGTTTTTTTCTTTTAATTATGTTAAATTAAACCAGGAAGGCTGTTTTATTTTTAGTTTTTTAATATTTACTAAAGAAGACTGTATAACATTATAACATTATTTATTAAAAATAAATAAGTAACATATATTTATATGAAACAAAAATTGTTTTACAAATGTGAATTATACTTTTTTGTATTGGAAATCTAAGTTTCCTTCTGCTACGCACCAGCTAGCAAAATCATTTCGGATTTTAATAGCCGTTGAAGCTGGTTCTTGCGTTCTCGCCGTATGATTGACATATTCCTCTGGTGTCGCTCGGTCATTTCCAGCAATAACTTCTCCCAAATTATTTGAGTCTATTTTTATAAAATTATGCAAAATGCAGCAACATAAAATTAAAAGTTTAGCTGTTTCCATTTGAACTTCTAGCGGTTTTAAAAGAACTCGCCATGTTTGAGCTAAAATCCCAAAAGAGCTTTCTACAAGTCTCCTAGCTCGAGACAATCTGTTAATTTAAAAAAAATTTAGTTCATCTTTATTTTTAATATGATGTATTTACTTTTACCTGTAATTAAAAATTCGCTGCTTAAGAGTCAAGCCAGTTCCTGGATAGGGTGTTAATAGATTATATGACATTCCAAATGCTTCGTCACCAATTAACACGTATGGCATTGGATTCTCAGTACCGGGAAGTGGACAATCAGCTGGCACTTTTAGCCTTTCGGGGTAATTATTCCAAGCTTTCCCAAAGTTGGATTGTCTGAAGACTGTTGGATCTGCGTTAGATCCATGAGCACCGATGCTAACCATTATGAATTTGTAGTTAGCGTCAGCCACTGCCATTAAAATGGTCGAAAACGTTTTCTTATAATTGAAATTCATGCTTCCTGAATTTCGAGGTGCAAACATTTTTACATGTTTGCCGTCTACAGCACCCAAACAGTTTGGAAAATTCCACGTTTCCAAAAACGCCTCGGAAATTTTCTTCCAATCTGCAGCATTTTTTGGCGGTGGCATTGCAATCGCTTCAAAGCAGGTATTTATTGCCTTCATGGTTTGAATGATGCAATTCCTTACAGTTGTTTTTCCCATAAAAAACCTAAATGCAAGGTCCGCAAAACTTGTGCCAGTTGCCAAAAATCTGAAATTTAAAACATTTAAGTAGCAAATATAATACTAATTATGTTTTGTAGGAACCTTAATGTCAACACCAACTTTTCCTTCGATGATATGGAATCTCTTCTTATATGAGATGATTTTGGTTTTATAATTGCATCAATTTTTTGCAGAATTATATCAAATTGTTGGCGCGTCATGCGATAATACTGCTCAAACTTCATCGGATACCTTTCCAGTCTTTTAACCAAAGTAAAAAACTCTCCATAAATTTTACGCTTCCAATTTAAAGGATGAACTCGATATTTTCTGTATCTTTTCTTTTTATTTTTAAACCAATATAAAATGTATACATAACACAAAACTTTCTTCTTATAACAAACCATTATGTCAACGAAAATCTGACTGAAAGTTTCACTGACATTCGTAAAAGAGGTATAACCACCTTTCATTGAAAATCAAAGAAAAACGTTCGGTTCCACTAGTTCCACAATTTCCTTCATTACAATGATCGTCGTATAACTTAGGCCTTACCTGGAAAAATGATAAAGGCAAGATGCTATCAAATTATTTGAAGAGGATTGCTGCTAATTACTTTTGCTGAAAATTTGGCTAAGAAAAAATTTTGGTTCGAGGGAATTTTTAAATGATTTTAAAAAAATACAGTCTGAAATGAAATCTTTTCCGTTTATTGATTTATTTTTTTAAACATTGCTTAATGCAAGCAACAATTTTTATTTCGTGCATCTGCATAGTAAAATGTCGATTGGAATAAATTTAAGGGATAACTTAGTTTCCAACAATAGTTAAAATAATATCTGTTTTCAATTTTTAGTTTTTTTAATTCAAATTGTTAGCTTATTTCTAGAAATATTGTATTTAAAATATTTAACATATATAATATAATAATACAAAGTTGAACGTGAAATGCGCGGCTAAAAATTGAATGTATTCAAAATGGTGCCCGCAGACTGAAAAAAAACCTTCTTCAATAAGTTTTCTGGAGTCGCCATAAAGATGCATTAGTCGAGATATTAATTTTCTGTACCTAATGGGCCAGCTGAGGAAAATAGAAAACCTGGTATCAAATATATAGAAATCTAAAACAACTCAGATTGGAAATATTGAATAAAAGGAACTCAAATTAAATTAATATATCTAATTGGTTGAGTGGCGGCCCATTCTACACACTCATGTTATGTTATGTTATCAATTTTCATCAATTTCGAATTTTGCTCATCAATTTTATTTTCTGTCGAAGTAATTTCTATCTTTACATAGAGGAAAAGTAAAATCATCCGAACAGAATATGTAACATTATTTTATGAAAACCGTTAAAGTAACATAACATTAAATAACATAGAAAATTGTAGAAAAGCCCTAAATTACATGAATTTGATAATAATTAGAGAGCATTTTGCATTGTGAAAGGAGAGGAATATTTCAAATCATTTGCAATTTTTTAAAGGAAAGTAGAGCTAAAAATATTTACATATTTTATTTTTACTAGAAATTCAATTTTGTAATAAAATCAATGAATTCAGAATTGTAAATAATGTATTTATGGATTGTGCATTGTTTTTTGTTTAGTTGAAACAAATTTCTGCTCAAAATGTTGGTTTTAGTTCATAATGTACTAAAATACTTCCTAAAAGCATTTTTGAAGAATAATTATTTTAGGAATAAAGGGAAATTAACATAACATAATATAATATCACAAGGATAACCAGAATAGAGCTAATCACCTGTGCATACAAGGAAACTTAAGTGGGAATCGTTAAGAGTAAGCGAGCAAGGAGATAGTAAAGTGAACATTTCCCCTTCATAGTTTTGTATGGAAGGCGTCCTTTTAAGAACAAAATGTTTTGAAAACATGCGCGGAATGGCATTTAATTTCATCTTACTCGTGTTCATAGTACTTTGAAATATTCAGTTGAGAAACTTCCTCTGCGCAAGTAGTTCAGTGTTGTTCTTGGATTTCCGTATAGTTTTCGAAGTTAATATTGTTTAGTTTGTTTTACGTGAATTTAAGTTAAATCATTGTGAAGAAAAATTATTCAAATTTTTACCAAGGCTTGAGCCCATTGCGATCATCCGGAATGGTAAGAAAAATATTTAGTTATTTTTAAAATGTTTAATAAAACCAATTTGCTTTTTCTTTTTTTTAAGTTCTGTGATGTAATTTTGATAATAAAGGATCAACAGTTTCCGATCCGTCGATGTGTTTTGGCTTCGACTTCAAAATTCTTCCAGCCAATGCTAACAGGTGAGAATTTTTTAAAACTTAATTTATTTCAATTTTTTCAAAAAATGTCTCAATATCGAGGAAGTTTTCTTGAAAGTCGAGCAAAAACCATCAATTTGAATGAATTCGATCCCGATGTATTCGCAGTTCTTTTAGAATTCATTTATACTGGGATTCTATCAATTTCTCGTAAAAATATCGTTGATGTATTCAAAATGGCTGACTTTTTGCAGTTAAAATGGGCGAAAGATGAATGCAGCCAATATATTTTTGAATGTTTAACTCCTGAAAATTGTGTGAACATGTGGCAACTAGCAAGTTATTAAAATGAATTTTACGTTTATTTGTAAGTATTTTAATGAATTTTTATCAAAATAGGATATTTCTGCGTTGAACTGGAATATAAAGCAAATGAATTTGTTTTAACTAATTTGGAAAGTGTTTTAACTACTGACGAATTTAGAGAATTAGATGTGGGAAAGGTAAAAGTAAATTATATTGAAAAATTTCTAATATTTATTTTATTTATTTCATTTTTAGTTGGAAGAGATTTTCCAGCATGATAGAATGTTATTAATGCCAGCGGTTGTTACTTTCATGGCTATAATGGAGTGGCTGAAATACGACCTTCCTAATCGAAAATCGAATTTCAATGTACTTTCGAAATACATGAAAACCGATTCAGTATTTGAGGAATCTCTTACATTTGATATTTCCAAAGTAACACTAATAAGTGAAGATTATTCAGTCAGAAAGTGGTTACAAAATAAATTGAATTTCTCTGCAATACCGCAAGATAATTTAAATAATGGAAATATTTTCATTACTCCTTTATACTTTAATTTAAAGTGCTATAAAATTGATCCGAAAATGAAGAAATGTACTTCTCTAACGAAGCCTAATGTAGATTTTGTCTTCCCTGTTCACTATAAGAATAACATTTACTTTACCGGCGGTAGAGTTAACGTAGGTTATGCAAAAGTTTGTCCAAAATATAATATTGAAACAAAGACGTGGAGCCAAATAGCATTTGATGTAGACAGATTTCGCAATGTAAGTTGTATTCTTAATGATGAAATGTACATTGTAGCTGGCGAATGCCAAGAATTATTCAAAAAGGAAGTACAAATGTACGATTTTAATAGTGGACAATTGATTTCTTTATAATCAAAAAATAATAACGAAAGAATAGATTTCGGAATTGCTGCGCAAGGTTAGTATTTTGTTTTAAGGAACACGAATAAAAAATAATTTATTGACTTTTTTCAGATGGAGCTATATATATATGTGGTGGGGAATCGGAAAGGTGCTTAAATTCAGTAGAAAGATTTGATCCTCGAGAGGGCAAATTCGTATTACTTCCAGATATGGGGGATTTGCACGAGGAATGCACTTCAGCATTTGTTTCTCATGGGCTTTATTGTTCTGCTATGAATCATGATATTGTGAAGAAATTCGATATCCGAATGAATTCTTGGGAAAACATAACAAATTTGCCATACAAGTAAATATAATTTATAATTTGCACTATTTTATTTGAAATTAATCACAATATTTACTTATAGTCGAATTAATTCTTTAGTCGAAAGTGGCGGGGAGCTCTATGCATGTGAAGGCTTAGAAAATATTCTTCAGTTTAATAGAAATAGTAATCAATGGAAATTATCATATTCCGTAAGGCCAATGCTTCCTGGGTATGTGCCTGTAATTGCAACTTCTTTTTAAGTTCTTTTAAAAGAAAGAATTCTTTATAAGTTTTATATTAAAAAAGAATTAATAGCTTAAATTTTGTTCCCTAAACTTTTATAAATATATTTAACAAAATAAAATTTGGCTTTTCATTTCGCGCATCTGCATAGTAAAATGTCGATTGGAATAAGTTTAAGATATAACTTAGTTTCCAGCAACATCTAACATAATATCTGTTTTCAATTTTTAGTTACTAAAGTACAACTTTGAAAATGTAGAACCGTTGATTAGCATGATGTTTACACAGGATCTTTTATCTGTTAGCCAAAATGTAAAACAGCTGCCATTTTTATATTAGTAACTCGCTGCTGAACATATATTGTTATAACACTTCATTTGTAGATATGGCTTCGAACGAGTTGTAGCTTGTACTTGCTACAATAAATAACAACTCGTTTGCGTTTATTTTTAAGAAAACAATGTTTGTTTATTTATTATATTTAAGTATCAGGACCGGCCTTATCACTTGTGGGAGGCCTAATGTTCTAGCTTGAACAATCCTGAAACGACTGAATTATGTCCACAAATTATCTGCTATTTATACATTTGATTTGTAGAACAAGGCTTACTTAGAAATATTACAATTAACAAACAAACCAGATTTAGAAATAAAAATACAAAGTGAAAAAATTCGGTTAAAGTAAAAGGATATAATTTTTGAAATGATTACAAATAATGATGGAAAATTTTTTCTTTATATTGGACAAATAAAACAAGAAATAAAATTAAGATTAAAATTGCATTTCCTTTGAAATAGGAGGAAATAATTAAAAGGATCCCATTAACAGTTCTGTATAGAAAAATTTCTTTTAGTTTTAAGTTTCAACAAATCAAAAACAAAAGCAATATGACTGGTGCGCTTTGGCGGCGGGTATTAATGAAAGACCCGCAAACGTGCAAACCGCTACATTCATGTGCTCAATTGGTGCGGAAGGTATCAAAATTTTTGAAACATTTGGACTGAGTGACGCTGACGCAGTAAATGTAGTGAAGGTTAAAGCAAAATTTAATGAAATCTTTCTACCAAAGTCAAATATTACTTATGAACGATACAAATTCAATCAGCTACAACAATCAGAAGGAGAATCAATCGAAGAATTTATCACCAAGATTAAGTGCCAGGCAATGAGATGTGAATTTGGACATTTAGAAGATTGCCTTATTAAGGATAAATTGGTCATAGGAGTGAAAAGGGATGCAATTAGAGAAAAGCTTCTGAGTGAATTAGACTTAAATCTCGACACAGCAATTAAATTTTGCTGTGTAAGGGAACAAGCATCGAAGCAATCACTTGAGATTCAGCATCCAGCTGTTGCTTCAGTGGATGATATAAGTAAAACAAACAAAAAAGAGACCAATTGTGGTCGTTGAAAACACAAGAAAAATGAATGCCCAAATGTGCAAATCAAAGAGGCCTAAGAAAATTTACGAAGAGCAAAATGAATACGATAGCGAAGATAGTGTCGCCCGTTCAAATATTGTAGTAAATCTGGCAACACTGCGCTGTAAAGTTATAATCTTTTTTTTCCAGTCAGTATTTATTTTTCTTTTTTTCTTAATTTAATTAAGTAAAAAAATCGAAAAGATAGTTTAGATTGCTACTATATGGTAGTTAACACCATAGACATAACTAAGAACAATAATCTATGCCATACAGAACTGGTGGTCGTCATCAAAGGGTTTCACCCACAAAAAACAGCAACAGCAAAACAGAACAAAGAAAACAGACCAAAATGATGAGTTTTTTTTTTTGAAAGTTTGTTCGCTTATTGTTGGTGCAGGATGCAGCAGGTTGGGACAAGTGCAATTTATGGTTCCATGCCATGTGTGTCGCCATTAACAAGAAAATTTTCTAGACATTTCTGAAAAGGACAGCCCATGGAGCTATCAAGATTACAATCGTTCAACACATGGCCACATGCGATAATGAGCAAACTGGACACAATAGTTTCCGAATTAAAGGAACTCCGTCGATCGGTCGATTTCCTTTCTGATAAATATGATGACCTCTTGACAAAGCAGAACGAAAACACAAAAGAAATTGACTCGCTAAAAAATAAGTGATCGGAGAAAATCCAGGGAAATTAACGACCTGAAACACTAAGAAAGATATAACTCATTTCCGATCTAAAATAAATGTCAGAATCACTGAGTCTGATATCGATTCAATAAATGCAGCGAAAAGGAGTAAGTCAACCAATGCAATAGTCAAAACCGTAATAGTCCACCTATATTTGTGAAGCTGGCAAATAGAGGCATAAAAGTAAAAATAATGTCAAACAAGAAGGTTCTGATAAAAGTGAAAATTTCAACAAAACCCTTATTCTGGACGTACTCACACCAGCAGCAATGAAATTATTCCAACATGCGAAATTATTGAAATCCAACTCCAACTTCAAGCATATATTCACAGTGAACGGAAGAATATTAGTGAAGTAGCTGGATACCATTACACAATGTTGCGAGTGCTGAGTAGGGTTCTTTTCTTTTCCTTCTTTATTTTTCTTAAATGCAAAGGGGAAAGAAAGAAAAAAGAAACTAATAAATGAAAGAAAATATTCATTTTGTAATCCCTGTCAAAGATTCGAATTTGCCCACATAACTCTGTTAAGTGCCCACACAAATATTTAACCGCCTCTGATGGCAAATACTACTACCAATGCTATGTGCGAACTTGGCCATAGTTATTTCTAATGATAATCTGTTTCCGCTTTGGAATCGATCACCGTTGCTTGTAGTTTGGGGGAAAGGCCGCATATACACACGTTCTCTGTGACAGATATAAATTTAAAAGAAACTTAAAAGGGAACATTATGAAATCAACTCAATCCAATTCAATCAATTTAATCTGGAGCCAAGTCCTGTAAGTATTTATATCACGTTTTAAGAACTTTAATTAAACTTTACTTCGGGCATCAACTGTACAATTTCAGATATTTTAATTTCTGCACGAAGGTCGCGAAAGCTAATCGCCAAGACATCAGCATACTTCCTTTTGTCCTTGTGCCGAAACATAAAAAAAGAAAAAAGAAAGAAAGAAAAAAATGAAATACAACAAATAAAGGAAGAGGAACACGCCTGATTTTTTTCTTTAAATATAGATTTCATCTATATTGCCCCAAATTGGAGGGCAATATGGAACCTCCAACATAGCAGAGGCCTCAGCTGGACTTGGCGGGTGAGTACCTAATATTTTGTATTACCTTTTTTTTGTGTGAAACCATGCGTTTTCCTCTCAATTAATATCCAACAAAAATAATAAAGAAGGAAAAACATTAAATATAAAGTAAATCCAACATAAATTGGATACCTCCGGCTGAAAATTTCTGAAATATTGGACGCCAACTCGACCTGGTATTTATGGAGCCAATTAGTAAATAAGTTGATGAATTATTCGTTATCCGTTATGATTATAATTTGTGGAAGTTGCTATGAGAAGGCAGTGAGTAACGAGAGGCGTAAAGTAATGGTTGAAGTAACGTAACGTAACATAGTAAAGTAAATGAATCATTTGTAAATTCTCTTTTTTTTTAATTTCTTAATATTTCCTAAAATTATATTCAATAAAAGCTTTTTTCTACTACTAATTTAAACATTTTATTTACAAATCCTACAATTTTGGTGTCAGAAGTGGTCACAAGTGGAAGAAAAAAAAATAAAAAGAATATATGGGATAGAACAAAGAAAAGTGAAAAATCGAAAAGCACGAAAACAGCAAAGAAAAGTAAAACTTGAAATCGCGGAAGAACAAAGAAAAGTGAAAAAACCGAAAAGTGCAGAACAAACAAAAGAAAAGTTACAACTTGAAATCGCGGAAAAACAAAGAAAAGAGAAAAAAACCGAAAAGTGCGGAACAATCAAAGAAAAGCTACAATTCGAAATCACGGAAAGAACAAGGAAAACTGAAAATTGAAAAGACAGAGAGTATAGTGAAGATATACGAAAGTCTGAAAAAAAATAATATAAAGAAAACCAAGAAAAGAACTCATTTAAAAAAAAAAAGGCTAATTTGATATATTTTTTCATGATAATTTTTTCCATTTTTTTTTAGTCACATATTAACAGCTAATACGGTAAAAAATTTTGAGTAGCAATAAACTGGACGCTATTAGTAAAAAAAAAGAGAAAAATAAATTATAAATTGGCAAAATACAGTAAGACCTCAGTTTTTTTTTGGTAAAATTATGTGATAGTTGAACATTAATATTCTATAAACGAAATAAAGACTATTTTTTTTAGATTTCTTCTACTTTTTTTGAATTAAAAAATAAATTTGTTTGGATGGTTTACAGACGCTAACTAGAAGTCAATTAAAAGATATATTGATAAACCATGGTAAGATTAAAATAATAGAATGTGTTGATGAAGATGAATCAATAAACTTAGAAGAAAATGATATAGCTAATATTGACATCGAACCTCTGAAGGACGAGTCATTGGAAATTATATAAAGCATCTGTTTTCACGACACTAGATTTGAAAGATGGTTTCTTTCACATTGATATTCACAAAGTTAGCCGTAAATATACTTCGTTCATTACACCAGATGGGCAGTACGAGTTTTTGAAAGCTCCTTTCGGACTTTGCAACTCTCCATCAATTTTTCAACGGTATATTAACACTGCATTCAAAAAATTAGTTCGCGAAGATTATTTATTAATTTACCTGGATGACCTACTAATAGCTAGTAAAGATGAAAATGAGAATTTAGAAAAGTTAAAAATTGTTTTGCAAGTCGCTCAAGAAAATGGTCTCACAGTTAAATGGTCGAAATGCAAATTCGCGACCAATTCAATAGAATTCCTTGGGCATATTATTGAAAATGGAAACGTCAAACCTTCGAACGAAAAGATAAGAGCAGTCAAAGGATTCCCACAACCAACAAATGTCAAACAAATTCAAAGCTTTTTGGATTAACCGAAAATTTATGCCAAATTATGCAACCACAGCCAAACCTTTGTCAGATTTACTTCAAAAGAGTAAACAATTCGTATTTGGATTAGATCAATCAGTCGCATTTCAAGAACTTAAAAATTTATTATGTACAGAACCAGTATTGAAATTGTTTAATCCAGATCTGGATACGGAACTTCACACAGATGCAAGTTTTATAGGATACGGAGGAGTTTTGTTACAAGAGCACGATAAAGATTTTCATCCAGTCTTTTATATTAGTTACAAAACTACTAGCGCCGAGAAAAACTATACAAGTTACGAACATGAAGTCCTGGCTAATGTGAAAAGTTTGAAAAAGCTAAGAATTTACCTATTGGGAATTAAATTCAAAATTTACACCGATTGTAAGGCATTCCTAGCAACAATGAAAAAAAAAGACTTATGTCCACGTATTGCACGGTGGGCAATTATGCTACAAGATTTTGAAGTTCTAGTAATGCATCGAGCGGGATCTTCTATGCGTCATGTTGATGCATTAAGTCGCTGTCCAAATGTACTTTTAGTGGAGACTGGTATCATTTATCAGATTAAAACTGTTCAGCAGAAAGATGAATTTTGTATGCTTGTATCAACTATTCTTAAAGAGAAGCAGTATGAAAATTTTGAAATTCGAAGTGGAGTTTTGTATACACTTTTTAAAGGCAAACATTTACTAGTAGTTCCGAAAACGGTACAAAAAGAAATCATAAGGAACGTTCACGAACAAGGACATACAAACTCGAAAAAAGTATACGCAATAGTTACTCAAGACTAATCGGAAAAGAAAAAATTAACAAAATATTCTATTAACGACATAGTTGGAATCTTACGCACACGATTTGGTACGGGTTTAAAATTGCATCCACAATACTTGGGACCTTACCAAGTAACAAAGGTTAAGAGAAACGACGGGCCGAATGTTACGTCCACCGCAGCAGATCAGATGAAGCCTTGGAAAAATGACGAAAATGATAATGACTCCATTCTATCCGATGATGGTTCGATCGATCCGTTGGAAAATGCAGGATGGCAAAGTATAAGAGCCAATTAGTAAATAAGCTGATGAATTATTCGTTATCCGTTATGATTATAATTTGTGGAAATTGCTATGAGAGGGCAGTGAGTAACGAGAGGCGTAAAGTAATGGTTGAAGTAACGTAACGTAACATAGTAAAGTAAATCAATCATTTGTTAATTGTTATATATATATATATTGTTTAACTAAAACGTAATTGTTATATATATATAGATATTGGTTAACTAAAAAGTAATAAAAGTATTGTTTGAGAATTAACTGTTTAATGGGCAGTTATCAATTATAAAGTTAGTCAGTAGTCAACCGCCTAAACAGAAACTCGTGATCTCTGTATTATCGATGTATTAAACTCAAATTATATTAAACTATTATTATTATTATAAATTCGGACTTTTATTAAAAACACTTCATTAATTATCTTTTTTTTTTTATTTCTTAATATTGTATTTCCTAAAATTATATTCAATAAAAGCTTTTTTCTACCTACTAATTTAAACATTTTATTTATAATCTACAAATCCTACATTTATAATTCAGTGGATAATTAAATCGCTGACGAAAAAGTTAAATGCAAAATCAAATAACATGGAAGTCAAAAGTTCGTGATTCGAAAATAAATTAGAGCAGAAATATCTTCAAATCGATCGGGACGTATTCAACAAGAAATATCACAATCAAAGCAACAACAGATCTCGAATTAATAAATTTTAAATTAAATTTTAGTATATGATGAGTTTATAATTGTGAGGTTATGAAATAGTTTTTTTGTCGGTATTCGAATTTTGTTTTTGTTTTTGTTTCATATTGAAATGATAAATGTAAAGAAAGTAAGATAAAAGTATTATCTCTTGTTTTTTTTTGTGTCAGTGAAGTACCCTCACCTAGTGCTGCCGTGGTAGGCTAGGGCGATGTAAGAAGAGAGAGAGAGAGAAGCGTGTAACGTGATTGGTGGTAGATATGTACGGGCTTTCGTGTTATGGCGAGTGATCCTGCGTCATCGAGGGTGGTGAAAGGTTTCATACAACATCTGAGGCCCAGCTGGTAGATTATTGCAACCGCAATTATATATTTTTTGTTTGTTGCTCTCCACTGATTTTTGTTTTCATGCAGCCAGCGCTGCGTAACCTTTCATCCTCCATAGGACCACGACCCCTTTCCCTGAGCAGGCTGGGATTAAACCCCTAAATCGATGGGGGGTGAAAGGCGTGACGTTGTTGTATGGGTCCTTGTCAAAACGTATTGGACACTTTCCAGACTACACACGCTTGCGCCCGTTACCTACGATCAGGCAACGAATAATTAATTATTTTGAACACTTAGATAAATTTAATCTCTTTCTAGATAGTGCTAAAGGGGAAAATACTAACTTCAACATACTTAAACATACATAAACGCGAGGAGTGTACAATCGATAAGCAAATTCAACAAATTAAAAGAGTTAATAAGGGATATTACACTCGAAGTTGATGTCATTGTCATTGGAGAGACGTGGTTTAATGATGAGTTGACCGACATATATACAATACCCGGTTACACTGGTACGTTCTAATGCTGAGCCGACTCATATGGAGGTCTAGCTGTATACACCGCGAAAAATCACAAGCTTACAGTCCACGAAATTAAGACAGGTTTTCTTAACTCTATTAATTATACTTTTAACCATGTGCGTATTAAATCTAAACCACTATCTCTATTGGGTTACAATCCTTGTCTTCATTGAGAAAAAATTGGATATATTGGCTAACTCTTCGTGTATATTTATTTGTAAGTGATTCGAATATAGACATGAATATCAAAACAAAAACCTCACATGGACTTCTTCAATCCTTTGAGTCCAGTGGTTATACTATCTGCAACAACCACCATGTAACTCGACCATCCTCTAGAACATTAATCGACCATGCCTTCAGCAACATCACCAATGACACCAAGCTATGTATCGATACAGTGGGGAAGGACCTAGGTGATCATAATTTTCTCTTCCTGAGAATCTGTACCGAAATCAAAAACTATAAAGATGTAGTTTTTAAAACTAATAAAGTAAACTACGAGTTGATTGGATGAGACCTGGCATCAATATTCTCCTATCCTTATTCTGTCATAGGTGACAATGGGGCCCATGACCTATATAATTTAATTGACGACTCAATCCAGGCAATCATGAAGAACTATACAACTTAGAGAACAGTAAGAATTAAGAGAAAACACCTTATTTGTCCCTGGATCACCCAGACGTTAAGAAAATTAATAGCCACCAAGAACAATTCCTACAAAAAGTTCAAAAAACACTCAAACGATAGTATCGCGAAGCTTAAATACACCAGACTCAATAAACTCGTTAAGGATTGTGTTAAGATATGCAGGGACTCGTACCTTACATACAAATTCAAAGATCATCATCGTCTAACTCAATCTACGATGCCTTGTCCGAAAGAAAAGCTTAAACCGACAAAATACGTCAAAAGCAAAATAAGTACGCCAATCATAAGACATAAATCGCAAGAAAGGTGTTGGCGACAAAATTCAAATGCAAATAGGTCATCGGGACTGGCGTAGTGGTACTGTCATACAAAACACCAAACTCCCACGTTCAGTCATAGTTCAACATTCAGAAGGCACACATCATCTAAGAAAATCGCGAGCCATTATACCAAATGAAATTGCAAATTCATTATCAAACAATGATCAGAATGTAATTGCAGATACTACCAACAACCAACCAATTTGAATTAATCCAGCTAAAGCTAAAGTAGTATAGCCGAAACCAACAATTTGTACATCGCCATCACAAGCAGTCGTCACCAGATATGGAAGAATTATTAAGTCGACGAAAAGATTCCAACCGAATTTTAAGTGATATGGAATCATATTTTATTGCTTAATTACATTTTTTTTTAAACAATTATGTTAGTTTAGTAAAACATGTTAATTAATTTTTTATACAAAAAAAAAAAAAAGAAGGGAGATGTCATATCAGTGCACCCTAAAATTATAACCATATTGTAAATACAACTTATACAATAAACACAGTTCATTACAATCCGCATACAAGAACAGTCGTATCACTTCATAGTCATCACAGAGTGAAAAAGAATGTTCCAGTGTGCTCAGTTCAGAAAGTAAGATTTTTTGATTTGTAAGAATAACGTATAAAGATTTTTTTTTATTTTACCGATAGAATGAATTATGAACAGCAAATTAAGTATTTACGAGATTTAGTAAATGAAGATACTGATAGCGACTTTGATTATTTCGGAGATGTTTCTGACGATGAGTGGTTTCCACCACCAGAACGCTGTGCTAGAAATATTTTGGAAGAAGAATTATCAGACGTTGAAGATGTACTCGCAGATATTGAATTACCAGTTGAATTGCAAGACGATTATGATGATGAAGACGATGATAATAATAAAAGTAATTTAGAAAGTACTTTTTATGAAAATGAATTACGCGGAAAGGATGGACAATTTGGAAACGAGCAGCAACTACCAGTGTTCGTATACAGAAATTTAATATTTTGCGTCAGAAGCCAGGACCTGCAAAATCAACCATGACCCTTTCTGTGCGTGATACATTCAAGACAATTGTATGTGAAATAGAATTGGAGATAGATATTTTATTTTCAAATATTTATTTTCCCGATAAAGTACAATATGATTTTTAAAAGGTTGAATAAAGACTAACAAATGAAAATTTATTATACTAAAAACATTAAATTTCACAGCCTTCTTAAAAGAAATTATATTAAAAAGGCCTCCTTGAATAAATATAAAAATTACTAAAACTATAGTTGATTTATTTTCAACTGAGTATAGACTAAGTCTTCTTGTCGGCAACATTCTCCTCCCCGGTGTGCGAATATGTTTCCACACCACAGTCCGCAATTTTAGCCAATCTATGCACTGATCTTATATAATATCCTTGCGCTGTTTTAATTTCCACAACTCGAACGATATTATCTTGTCCAGGTAAACACTTTGTTATCAGTCCAACGGGCCGGGTTCCTCTTGAAGTTTTCTCACCCGTTAATAATACAATGTCTCCCTTTTTAATATTTTCCTTACTTTTATACCATTTACTGCGTTTAACCAATGTTGGAATATATTCCTTTTGCCATCTTTTCCAGTACATTTCTGCAAGTCTTTGAGATAATCGCCACTGCTTTTTGGTAGTTTCATCGTTTTGATCAAATATGCCCATTTTGGAGATGTTGTTATCGGCTCCGATTAAGAAATGATTTGAAGTAATGCTTTCTAAATCGTCTGGATCTGACGACACAAATGTCAACGGTCTGCTGTTTACCATATATTCCACTTCTATTAGCAATGTGTTCAGAACTTCTTCCTTCGGCGCTACTTCTTTCAGGACGACATTTAAGGATCTTTTCACTGACTGTATTAATCTCTCCCAAACTCCTCCCATATGAGGCGATAATGGAGGTATAAAATTCCATTCAATTCCTTTCTTCCTTGATTCCTCAGCAAAATCATTTTCATTTAATTCAGTTAAAGCATTTTTTAGCTCTTTATTCGCTCCAAAAAAATTAGTTGCATTATCTGAAAATATCGATTTCGGTTGACCTCTTCTAGCTATCATTCGTCTTAACGCAAGAATGGCTGAATCAGTAGATAAGGATGCCGCCAATTCAATGTGTATAGCTCTTATATTCATGCAAGTGAATAAAACTCCATATCTCTTTTCCCGACGTCTTCCTATGGTAATTTCGTATGGCCCAAAATAATCAACGCCTACGTTGGTAAATGGCCTTTGCGAAGCATGAAGCCGCAATTCGGGAAGTTGACCCATTTCCGGACACTCTGGTTTAGCTTTTGAAATTATACAAAATTGACAACTGCGTGAAACCTTTTTTACTAGATTTCGTAGTCGAAAAATCCAATATTTTTGTCGGATTTCATTTAGAATTGTTTCTGCCCCTTGATGATTAAATTTTTTGTGATAATGTTGAACTAAAAGTTCCACAAACCGACCTTTTCCATTTAATATTATTGGTTTTTTCGTATAATCACCTAAATTGGAATTATTAATTCTACCTTGCAGCCGCAATATACCATCCTCCAATACTGGTGATAATTGCTTTAATTTAATATTTTTTATACATCGTTTGTTTTCCAGATTTTGTATGTCTGGAGCAAAATCTAACCTTTGTTGATACCTATACCAATGATTTTCTGCTTCTGCGAATTCTGTTGGCCGAACTTCATGTGTAGTTTTTTCAACATTTTTGCAGTTATGCAAAAAACGACACATCCATGCTGTAGTACGTATTAAACGAAGCCAGGACGAAAATCGATTGACATCCGGTAAATAAAGTTCTTCGGTTTGTGTAATCGTTAATGCGTTACAAAAAGTTGCATCTTGGTCGTCTATTTCCATTTTTTCTTGCAATAAGTACTTTTCTATAGGCCAATTATCTATGTGTTGTTTTAGAAATTGAGGCCCCACAAACCAATCGTTGTCACTTTCCAGTTGTTGCTTTCTGGTTGACCTTGTTGCCCAGTCCGCTATATTATGTTTTGTCGATATCCAACGCCAACTATTCGTATTTGAATGCTCTCGTATTTCGCCTATTCTTGCTGCTATAAATGATGATAGTTTTTTCTTTGTTGTTATCCAACATAAAACAGTCTTGGAGTCTGTCCAATAATACAATTGTGATATTGGTAAATCTATTTCATTTTTTATAAATTTTGCTAAACGTACTGCCAGTACAGTTGCTTGTAATTCTAATTTAGGAATCATCAGTGACTTGATAGGAGCTACTCTTGTTTTTGCCATTATTAGCTTCATTTCGATGTATTCTTTGTTTGCATTAATGAAACGGAGATATGCTGCCGCACAATAAGCCTCTTCGGATGCATCACTGAAGATATGAAGTTCTATTGCATCCCATTCCTTTACACAGAAATGTCTCGGAATTTTCAGGTTACTGAGATTATGAAGATCATTTACCCAACTTTTCCATTTCATATACAGATCTGAATCGATTTCGTCATCCCAACCAATTCCGAGTTTCCATACATGTTGTAGTAAAATTTTTCCCTTTACTGTTATTGGACTTACTATACCAAGTGGATCAAATAGAGACATGACTACACTAAGAGCTTCCCGTTTTGTTGGAATTTTGTTGCCTTTTACAATTTCTTCATTTAATTTCGTGAATTTTATTGGGAAAGTGAAAGTATCGCTTTCTGGATTCCAATACATTCCCAATACCTTTTGTGTGTCATCTGATAAGTTCAAATTTATATTTTCTTTGAAAGATGCGTTTTCCAAAGATGTTAATATTCGGTTTGAATTTGATATGAAATTTCTTAATTCAAAACCACCATTTTGGTTGACTTTGATTACATCTTTTACTAATTCTAAAGCTTCTTCTTCAGTCTTTGCCGAACTCAAGTAATCGTCTACATAAAATTGTCTTAATATTTCTTGGCATGCATGTTTCATAAATTTATTTGCATTATAATTTTTTGCGAAACTCGCCATGAATGGTGAAGAATTTGCCTCAAAAATCATTGACACCATCTGGTAAATATCAGGTACTTTTTTACGGCACATATCTCGCCATAAGAAGCATTGTGACCAACAATCTCCTTCATTTATCTTAATTTGATGAAACATCTCTTTTATGTCTCCTACAAATGCAATAGCACCTTTTCTAAACCTCATTAATACACCAGGTAATGAGGTTAGTAAATCTGGCCCAGCAATTAGACAGTCATTTAAATTTTTCCCATTAACTTTTGCTGCTGCGTCAAAAACCAGGTTTATTTAGATTTATTATGGGAAAATGAGGTAGAAACCACAGCTTTCTTCGTGATGCTTCAGGCATATCGTCCAAGGTTATTTTTCTTGCATATCCTTTCGAAACATAATCTTGAATTTGCTGCGAGTATTGTTCAACTTTTTTTAGCTTTATTATTTTCTGCTCAGTACACCACAATCTCCTTACCGCGTTATTGTAACTGTCAGGAGTTTTTGTAAAATCTAATTTGTATGGTAGAGCCATCACGTAATGTTTGTTTTGAAATTTGATAGACTCTTCTGCAATTTTTGTAGCGATTCTTTCATCTTCGGATTTTTGAAGTTCGATTTTTGTTGTTTCAACACCAACAGCTTCTACGCTCATATGATATTTCACAAGTTCATGAAGCATATCATCTTGATGTTCACAGCAAACATTTATTATTCCTTCTGGTTGATCGTTTGTCTTTTCATTAATAACACCATGAAGAACCCATCCAAGTGTTAGACGAAAGCTCTAACAAGTGTTAGACGAAAGCGCTAACAAGGAAAAGCTCAGGCAGTCTAAGAAAGGAATTCAAGAAATACAGACGTGAACACCTAGCAGCATTATTTGTTTTTTTTGTGTTACTTATTTCTGCGCAAGTTAATTGTTTTAATAAATGTTTTATTTCCTTAATCTCGTATCAAATGTTTTATTTATTTAATCCTCTCGTATCAGCTCAGATGTGGGGTAAAGAAAAAAAAAGTAATTAAAAAAACAATAATTGTGAGCTGTTTGGAAGTGAAGTTTTTTAAACATAAAATAAACAAAGAAAAGAAACGGTACGGTGTTTTGTGTTCTGTGTGTTTTTTTTCTTATTCGACTTGGCGTGCACAGTGGAAAAATACGTGCGGTATAACTCTGTGTATGTGAACAGGAATCAACAAGAAAATATATTGGATTTCGATTGTTTTGTGAATCGTGCGTGCATATACAGTGGAAAAACACGGCGGTGTAACTCTGTGTATGCGGACAAGAATTAACAAGTTTCTGTTGTTTTCGTGGAATTTGGCGTGCATATACAGTGGAAAAACACGGGCGGGTTAACTCTGTGTATGTGGACAAGATTGGACAGGATATCGTTTATCTTCGTGAAATTTTTGGCGTGCATATACAGTGGAAAAACACGGGCGGGTTAACTCTGTGTATGTGGACAAGATTGGACAAGATATCGTTTATCTTCGTGTAATTTTTGGCGTGCATATACAGCAGAAAATACAGTTCGCGTGACTCTGTGTATGTGGAGAAAATTAAGAACAGAATTTGGCAAAAAATATTTCGATATTTCTTGTTCGGTTTGCGAGCATATATATATATAGTGGAAAATACGTGCAGTGTAATTCTATATTTGTGGACAAGAATTAACAGGAAAAACATTCGATTATTCTCGCAAGATTTTGCGTGCATATACAGCGGTAATATACGGTTGGTGTAATTCTGTGTATGCGGAGTAAATTAAAAGTAATTTGGCAAAATATTCTGTTCGCGTTTAAAAAAAAAAAAAAAAAAGAACAAACAACGGTTGCAGTTTTACGATTTTTGTTGTTGTTCGCGTTTAGTTAAAAATACATTTGAAACCCAAGTGGAACTGGAAATGTTACCGGACATAGAAAACGTGACAGTGGCGTGTTTAAAAAACGAACTATCGAAACGTGGTTTGAGCACATCGGGAAAGAAAAAGTGCCTATATCAAAGATTGACAATTGCCCTAGAAAAAGGTGTAACGGACGAACCAGTAAACGCGGAAATGTCGGTGAAACGTTTAGATTTGTTAAACCGGGAAAACGAGTTGTTGCGTCGGGAACGCGATTTGTTGATAAAGGAAGCAGAAATGCGTGAACGATCCCGTGGAAAAGTTGTTCCTGCGTTTAGTCTACGCGATGTTGCGGAAATGGTTCCTGAATTTGACCCAAAGAACTTAAAGGGATTGTCGTCAGAAAGCTGGGTAAGAAAATTGGATAATTTGAAAGAGATATATAACTCGGACGAGAAATTATTGCTGATGGCTGCATGCACAAAACTACGGGGAGCAGCAAAGATTTGGTGCAATGGTAACTCGATTTTGTCATCGTGGGAGGAATTCAAAGTTGACTTAATTAAATATTTTCCGGAAAAACTAAACTCCGCGGACGTACATTCCCAGTTGTCACGACGTAAACGTGCTTACACAGAAGACTATATTGAATACATCATGGAAATGAAAATGACTGGTCAACGGGGTGGTGTAGAAGAGGAAGCCATCGTGAAGTATGGAATAACTGGGATTTCGGATGCCGAATTGCAAAGAACTTTGTTGACTGGAGTGGCACGGACTTTGGATGAAATCATCGAACGAGTACGATGGGTTCTTGCGATGCGTGGGATGGAGGAAAGACCAAAGGGACGCAAGGAGGAATCCAAACCAACTGTACCAACCGAGACCGCACCATCGAACCAACAGCCGAAAAATATGAAGACATGTCATCGTTGCCACCAACCTGGCCACTTCCGGAGAGACTGCACTACACAAATGCCAGCAAGATCAACAGGCAGAGAACCGGACACTAGACGTGTGAATCAAGTAACGGATCTAGAGTCCGAATACGCCAAAATAGTCTACATCAATGGAAAGGAAATGTGCGCGTTTATAGACCTAGGTAGCGATTGTGTCACCATGAGGGGAACAAATGCAGATAATATTGGACTCAATTACACAAATCACGAACAAAGGTTAAAAGGATTTGCAGGAGGCGCATGCGTCACTTTAGGTAAAGCCTATGCTGAGGTAACGGTGGATAAACTAACATCTTGGTGTGAAATTCTAATTGTACCGGACGATACTCAAAGTTACCCTATAATGATTGGACGAAGTCTTTTAGACCAGCCACAGGTGAAAATCACAAAGTCATATAAGAACCTGCAGATCGAAGAGGATAAAGAATATCGGACCGGGGAGTTCGTGAAAAACGGTAAAGAAGCCATTTCACAGGAGGACCTAGAGGTTGGAGATATGAATCATGAGGACACTGAGAAATTGATGAAATTGATTGATAAATACCGTGATTCCTTTGCAAAGAATATCTCAGAACTCGGAAGATGCAACAATACTGAAATGAGGATCGAACTTACTAGTCGACAGCCAATATGCTTGAATCCATACAGAGTCCCTTTTGCCAAAAGGGAGGTTATTGAGACCAAAACCAGGGAATTGATGGATTTGGGAATCATTCGACCATCGACATCGAACTATTGTTCTCCTGTCGTATTGACAAAAAAGAAGGATGGGACGGAAAGGTTCTGTATCGATTATCGAGCACTCAACAAAGTTACCGTTCACCGGAGTTTCCCGATGCCAGTGGTGGAAGATGTCCTTGGTTCGCTTGGTGGGTATACATATTTTACGACATTGGATCTAAACGCTGGCTACCATCAGGTACCGATAGCTGAAGACTGCAAGAAGTACACTGCTTTCGCAACTTCCTGTGGGCTGTATGAATTTAACCGGATGCCGTTTGGTCTCGTCAATGCTCCTGCCGAATTCCAAGAATGTATGAATCGTATCATTGCCAAGTTGAAGCCTGGAGATGCAGTGGTATACCTGGACGATATAATAATTCCAAGTAAAACACCAACGGAAGGATTGGAGAAACTGGAACGATTCCTGGAAGTGTTGAAGTCATTCAATATGACACTGAAGCTCTCTAAATGTAGATTCTTCCACCATGCAGTTGACTTCTTGGGACATCGGATAACTGGAACCGAAATACAACCGGGAATTGCCAAAACTACAGCCATTGCCGAATTCAAAACTCCTGAGAATGTGCACGAGATACGCCAATTCATCGGTCTGACGGGTTATTTCCGGAAATTCGAACCATGCGGTCATCGCCAAACCACTCACCGATCTCACTAAAAGTGATGTATCATTCCACTGGGGACCGGAGCAGGAAAATGCATTTCAGCGTTTGAAACGGCACCTAGTACTTGTACTTTATGACCCGAAACGTCAACACGAAGTCCATACTGATGCTAGCGCAGATGGTATTGCTGGAATATTGATGCAACGGAATGAAGCAAATCAACTTCAACCGGTAAGCTATTTCAGCCGGAAAATCACCGAGCAGGAATCAAAGTACCATTCGTACGAACTGGAGGTATTAGCTATAGTCGGATCGTTGGAGAGGTCTCGTGTTTACCTGTTGGGGAAACAGTTTAAGGTCGTTACGGACTGTGAAGCAATCGTGGCCACTAGCAACAAGGCCAAGCTGATTCCCAGAATAGCTAGGTGGTGGTTGAAGTTGCAGGAATTTCGTTTTGAGACCATTCATCAAAGCGGAAGAAAAGCAGGACATGTGGACGCGCTTAGTAGACAACCTGTGAAAGCTCCTCGGGAAATGGAAGAAGCTTCAGCTCAGGTGATGAACTTGAACATAGACGACAATGATTGGCTGGCAACAATGCAACTCCAGGATAGCAACTTGCGGAATATCATTGGTAAATTGAAAACCGAAGAGATGTCTCGTGAAAGAAGAGAGTTAAGTAAACAGTACCAGATGAAAGGAAATCGACTCTTTCGATTAGTCGAAGGTGATCTGAAGTGGGTAGTTCCGGCCGTGGTGAGATGGAGGGTGCTGAAATCATGTCACGATGATGCAGGACACTTCGGGGAAGACAAGACATTGTCACGTTTACAAGAGATTTATTGGTTCGAGAAAATGAGACGTTACACGAAAGCTTATCTGAAGGCATGTGTGGAATGTGCATACGGAAAGGGGAAAAGTGGAACTACCGAAGGTCAACTTCATTCAGCGGATCGGGTAGCCATACCATTTCACACGTTACATTTGGACCACCTAGGGTCTTTTACTAAGGGTAAGGATGGAGCGGTATACGTCCTAGTCGCTGTGGATAATTTTACGAAATATTGTATTTTGAAAGCCGTGAAGTCGGCAGACACAAAGGGAGTACTGAAGGGGTTGAACGAGGTCAGTGCTTATTTCGGGGTGCCACATCGAATAATTACCGACCGGGGAGCTGCGTTTACTTCCGCAGCATTTGAGACCTATTGTCGCCAAAATAATATTCAACACATTCTCACAGCAGTACGCACACCACGTGCCAATGGTCAGGTGGAGCGTTGGAATCGAACCATATTGAATTCGCTTCGCTGCATGCATATCGACACGAAGGGGAACGATTGGGCAACACATTTACGAGCCGTCCAATGGGGGCTGAACACCGCAAAAAGTGCCACAACGAAGGTGAGTCCACACGAACTACTGTTCAACTACACTCCGAGGAACATCCTGCAGAACAAATTGTCTTTGGCCCTGCAAGACCCAGCCGTGGTTACTGAAGAGGAATTGAAAAAACGTCGTGAAGAAGCTTTAAAGAATATCCAGCACTGTCAAAAGCAGCAGAGAGATCGCTATAATCTACGACATCGTATCCCGAGAGTATATCAAGTCAACAGTCTTGTATTGATCGAAAGTGAGCTTGCAGCAACAGGTAGTTCACGAAAACTGGAGCCAAGATATAAGGGCCCCTACATTGTTACCAAGGTTTTGCCACATGATCGTTACGTCATCCAAGATGTCCCAGGACAACAGCGAACACAACGTAAATTTACATCTGTATTTGCCTCTGAAAAACTGAAACCATGGTGCGAAATGGGGCCGGAAGACGAAGACAACGACAACGACGACGAGTCCGAGGTTGAAGCAGACGACGCTCAGAGTTGAGCGGAGCATCAGATTGGTCGACTGTTAGACGAAAGCTCTAACAAGTGTTAGACGAAAGCGCTAACAAGGAAAAGCTCAGGCAGTCTAAGAAAGGAATTCAAGAAATACAGACGTGAACACCTAGCAGCATTATTTGTTTTTTTTGTGTTACTTATTTCTGCGCAAGTTAATTGTTTTAATAAATGTTTTATTTCCTTAATCTCGTATCAAATGTGTTATTTATTTAATCCTCTCGTATCACAAGTTTCGACCTCGTTATCCTTGGTCCATTATTTTCCACTTGAAATGATTCCTTAACAGCCAGTAAATGAGCATTATCTTGCCCAATTAATATCATTACTTTGTTATTATTAATTTTATTAATGTAGTCTTCAGTTATATAAGGGTATTTTGCCATTTCATTTGGAATTTGTTGTGAAATATTTAAATCTTGCACAGTTCTTACAGATGAAATTTTGTGAAATTTGGAACCCTTTGAATACTTAGCGACGTCAACAGTAACAATGGTAGATTCATTATCAATTATCGAAACTGCACCGGCCAAATGATAATGGAAAGGCGAAATTTCACCGTCGAGCCCAAGATAATCTGCAACTGATTTTTTAATTATTGTTGTTGTAGAACCATCATCTAGAAGTGCTAAAACATCAATTTCTGCTTTGGGTCCCCGAAGTTTTACTGGAGCAATTTTTAAAATTATTCGTTTTTCTTTTTGGATACCATAATTAATTTGAGATGTTGGTGATGGATCTGAATTTGATTCGTATTTGTGCAACAATTTGTGATGTATTCTAGTACACCCATTTATTCCGCACATTTCCTTCTTGCAAATGCGTCCTCGATGCAGTTTCAAACAACAAAAGCAAACTTTATTATCAGTCGCAATTGACCACCTTTTCTTTGTGTCCATTTTCTTAAAATTCTCACAGTCAATTAACTCGCTGTGATCTTTTTTATTACACAATTTACACCACTTTTGTTTAGGATTTTCATCTTTAGTGTTTTTGTTAAAAACATTTGTTCCTTGGATGTCGCTTTGATAACCAATTGCAGTGATAATTTCACTTTGTTCAAACAAGCACTCACTAAATGTTTTCATAGTTACATATTTGTGTAAACTATATTCTCCCCATTTGATGCGGAGAAAATTAGGCAATTTCCTTACCAATTCGCTTATTAACATTGGATTGCTCAAAAATTGCAAGCTATTTACACTTTCTGCCGAAACCACTAAATTTATTGTGGAGTTACATAATCTCATGAAACTTTCTTCGCTTGTCACTTCACTCACGTCTTTAATTTCACTGGTCATTTCGGTCAAAATTTGTTCTGCTCTTCCAAAATTTCTTTGCAGAATTTTTATAATTGTTTTGTAGTCGGAGGACATCTGCAGCATATGTAAAACTGCATCTCTTGCTTTTCCTCGCAGAGCTTTATTTAATCGTTCAACATTTTCGTCGTCACTAAATCGACATAATTCATTCGTTTTGCTAAACTTTGCAATGAACGCAGGCCATTCTTTAGAATTGCCACTGAATGTAGGTAATGCGTTATTGAAAGTTTGTCTTGCAAGTATTATGTCCATTTGTTTTGTTTCAGAATGATGAGCAGGCAAATTTTCGTTCTTTGATCTAGCCATCCAATCGGATACCTTGTCATTAAAATTTATTGAATCGTTATCATCTTCTTCATTTTCATCAATACCGCATTTTTCAATTTCTTCTTGAATTTCCAAGAGCTTTTTCTCATGTTGTAATCGATTTAGTTCGGCTTGTACCTCAATTTTTTTCTTTTCAACTTCAAGAGCTTCTAATTGTTTCCTTTTTATTTCGGAACTTTTTGCACTTATCGAACTTTTAACACTTATGGAACTTTTTAAGCTTTTGGTATTTCTAAAGTTTGTATTCACTGTTTCTTTATTTGCTTCATTCGAATCTTTTTTTGAGCCTCCATTTTCAATTCCTATATCAGATTTCGAGAAAAATGACATTATGTTAGTTATTAATGTTGCTTTTAGTCCTTCCGTAGGCAATTCAAAAATGGAAGAAATCGACTCTAGATTCTCTTTATTTAATTTCAATAAGTACTTCGCTTTTGTTTCGTATTCTTCTGAATCTTTATCAAATTCAAACCCTTTAAATTGCAAAATTTTCTCTTCCATTTTACTTCTGTTTGCTTCACTTTTAAACAGAACATAATACACCGCTTGAAGAATTGGTAAGTCCGATTCTTCCATATTTTTTATCATCAATTTTGATAACATTGTTTGTAAGAATTTTTTATTAAAATTTTTTTTTTTAATATTTGTATTCTTTTCTCTTTTTTCTGGACTATGCGTACCGCGCGACAATAATCCGGCTCGAAGGACCACAATTGCATGTGAAATAGAATTGGAGATAGATATTTTATTTTCAAATATTTATTTTCCCGATAAAGTACAATATGATTTTTAGAAGGTTTGTAGAGTGCTACACCTTATGTTATTTTTGGTTGGAATTTGGTTAGTAAGTAGGCATTTGAAATTAAAACTACTTAATTGTAAATTTCATATTTTTGATTAAATTAAAATAGTAACCTTTTAAAAATGTAAAAAATAAAAGAATTGTAAAAATGTTCAGAAAAATATAGAATCTCGGCTAGAGAAGTTAACTATAGTAAAATTCTTTTTATTAATTTCAAGTTGGGAAATATCTTCCCACAGGTTGAATAAAGCCTAACAAATGAAAATTTATTATACTAAAAACATTAAATTTCACAGCCTTCTTAAAAGAAATTATATTAAAAAGGCCTCCTTGAATAAATATAAAAATTACTAAAACTATAGTTGATTTATTTTCAACTGAGTATAGACTAAGTCTTCTTGTCGGCAACAACAATCTTCACAGAATCTGTATGTGACATCATCATCCGTGAAACAAACAGGAAGGCCAATTGTTTTTACATCAAATTGAATGAGAGCAACAGTAAAAAAAGAAAAGGTGTCGTGAATTAACTTCTCAAGAATTTAATGGCTTTCTAGGGAATTTTGATAACAGCCGGCGTTCGTCATTCCAGTTCGGAACATATCAGAGAACTATGGAAACCTAATTCATATCCACTCTTTCGTGCTACTATGGCAGTCAACCGAATTCATGATACTATTGTGCCCAAAAACTAGTCGGAATTTTTCGATTTAAATTACGCGGGTAAATATTTTCGCTCAATATTTTTTTTTTAAGTTGGTACAACAGTTACTGACCTCCATGCCAAATTGCATGTCAATATCATCATTAGTTTTTAGTTTACGCCAGTTCATTGATCCAATCAATAAAAGTCTACGACTAACAATCAGTCGTCGAAATATTAGAGACCATGTTCATAAAAAAGTGGAATTCTATAGAAATAAAATAAAAAATGAAGTAAGAAATAAAATTATTTCACTTAAAGTGGATTGTGCCACTCGATTAGGTCGAGCCATTTTAGGTGTAAATATACAGTTTGAGCAAGATAACAGCATTCAAATAAGGACATTAGCTATCACAGAAATGCATGAAACGCATACTGGAGAAAATTTGCAAAATAAAATTGTAAGAATTTGTAAAGACTATGAAATTTCAATTGACCAAATTTATACTTTTACATCAGATAACGCTAAAAACATGATAAAGACTTCAGAGTTGCTAAGTCTATATAAAGAGAGTGAAAATAATACCACTCCTAGCAAAAAAGAGGATGTAAATGATATTATTTTCTTTGATGAAGATGATTTAAATTTTGCGATGACGCAATCTAAAAACTGTAAAGTGTTCACACATTGCAACTTGCACTCAATGATGTTTTACAAAAAACAGAAAAATATGTTAAACTTATTGCAAAGGCAGTGCAAATTGTAATTAAACTGCGAACACTGAACATTTTATCAATGCTTAAAACCAGGAAGCTAAAAACCAGATGGAGTTCCACGTTTAAAATGATTGAAAGAGTGCTTGAATTAAAATCGTTTTGCATAGAAATGGAAGAAGTAATTAAAGAGAATAGTTTTAAAAAAGCTGAATGGCAGAACTTAGAAGAAATTAAAACTATCTGGAAATACGCATATGATGCAACTAATCGTCTTCAATCCGAACAATTATTATTAAGTGTTATGGTACACCCTGTACCAAGAAATCGTTTCCGACCAACGGTTATTGAACCCAACATTTTGAAACTTAATTTCTAATAAAACGCGTAAATAATTATTTCAATTTATTAAACATATTTCGAAATATAAACAATTTCGAAATATGTTAATAAAATTATTATTTCGTTTCGACATAAATTTCCTATGTCGAAATACATAAAAAAAGTGTATACTAACAAATTTTAGTATAACGACATTTGAATTCACACTTTTTTTTGTTCTTATGCGATATTAAAAAAAATTTGGGTACGCGAACAATTTTTTTTGTAATTATTTTTCTTCCAAGAATAATTATTTTTTTTGTCAATTACGCGAAAATAACTAATATCGGTCAAAGTACGATGAACTTAAAGTACTTTGACAAATTTTTTATTTTTTTAAATTTTTCTTGATCGATTTGATATTCAATTATCATCAGTTAGTTTTTGATTTTCCTAGAAATATTCTGAATTATTTTTGACCGGTCGTAGTTTCAAAAGGAAAAAGAAAAAGTTTTCAAGTTGGTTATTCGTTTTTTTTAAATAAAACAAAGTTAAAAGTGTTGGGGACAATTTTCTTTAAAATATTTTTTCGAAAAAAGGAAATTAACACTATTTCGGTCGGTCGGAATTTACTTTGGTTTTTCTATTTTGTTAACGGTTTTAAGATAAAGAAAAATATAATTAAAGTGCGTTTAAAAAAAAAGAGATGGTAAATTATTTTTATTAAAATTCAAAAGGATTTATCCGTATTGTAAATCGATCTTTAAGATAAAGAAAAAGAAAATCGAAGTGCGTTTCAAAAAAAAAAGAGAGTAAATTATATTTATTAAAATTCAAAAAGGATTTGTTTGTATTGTTAATCAATCTTTAAGATAAAGAAAAAGAAAATCAAAGTGCGTTTCGAAAAAAAAAGAGAGTAAATTATTTTTTATTAAAATTCAAAAAGGATTTATCCGTATTGTAAATCAATCTTTAAGATAAAGAAAAAGAAAATCGAAGTGCGTTTCAAAAAAAAGAGAGTAAATTATTTTTATTAAAATTCAAAAAGGATTTGTTTGTATTGTTAATCAATCTTTAAGATAAAGAAAAAGATAATTAAAGTGCGTTTAAAAAAAAAAAAAGAGAGAGTAAATTATTTTTTATTAAAATTCAAAAAGGATTTATCCGTATTGTAAATCATTCTTTAAGATAAAGAAAAAGAAAATCGAAGTGCGTTTCAAAAAAAAAGAGAGTAAATTATTTTTATTAAAATTCAAAAAGGATTTGTTTGTATTGTTAATCAATCTTTAAGATAAAGAAACAGATAATTAAAGTGCGTTTAAAAAAAAAAAAAGAGAGAGTAAATTATTTTTTATTAAAATTCAAAAAGGATTTATCCGTATTGTAAATCATTCTTTAAGATAAAGAAAAAGAAAATCGAAGTGCGTTTCAAAAAAAAGAGAGTAAATTATTTTTCTTAAAATTCAAAAAGGATTTGTTTGTATTGTTAATCAATCTTTAAGATAAAGAAACAGATAATTAAAGTGCGTTTTAAAAAAAAAAAAGAAAGAGAATAATTTATTTTTTATTATTAGAAAAAAGAAAAAAGGGGAAACATAAAAAGGAAGAAGTTGGTAAGCGTTTTAGTTTTTTTTTCTCTTTATATTGAAATTGCATCGTGTTTCCGGCATTTGCGACCCCCGGAGACAAAAACTCCATATAACATAAAAGTTTCCCAGAGTCGTCCTGGGAAGGATCAGGTCGTCCTTTTTGCTCCACAACATAAGTGAAGCATTTGCGATCATTTATAAATGTAAACTACAGCTTTCCAAAAAAAAAGTAGTGTATTTGCTAAGGATCTGTTGTTTTCATTATCACAAAGAATGGAAAATACATTTTCAAAAAGTGGTCCCATTTTAGGAGCCGTATTCTCGGATCCGAGATATCAATTTTTTTTAACCAGCCCTGAAAAGCGAATCGCTAAAGAACATCTTAAAGTTCTATACCAACACATGTTTTCAAACCCTTTACTTATTGAACTCATTGAAACTCATTGAGTGAAAATCAAAATATTTCTTCACTCTTAGAGAGCTATAACGGAATGGAACTAATGTCTATTGAAATGAATGTGGTCCACTTTTGGAGTGCTAACAACGATGCTCGACTATCAAAATTGGCCAGAATTATTCTTGCTGTCACAAAGAAATAACAAAAGAATAAAAGAATAAAAGAAATAACATTGCAGAAGAAATATTGGAGGACACTTTACTAATTATTGTCAATAGCAAATCGATTGATAAAAATTTATTTTAAAATTTTTATTATTTTTTTTATTTTTTGTTTATTTTATCATGTTATTTGTTTCATTTTATTGAATGGATTATTTGTTATTTATTTTTTTTTTTTTATTGAAGAATATATTATATTTTAATTTTTTTAAAAAAAAAATTAGATGAGTGCTTTTTTTTTTGTACTGTACCCTTTAGTAACAGTATACCGTAACGAAACAAAAATTTATTTTGTTATATACCCGTACCTGAAACCGTACCAAAATTAATTTGGAACGAGTACCAAAATAAATAACGTTACCAAAAAGAATTCGGGTTGCCAACACTGGTATTTACAAAAACATAATTATTACGGAGCGAGAGAGGTGAGTGAGAGGAGTACGTGAACGAAGATAAATATAAAAAGAACAAATAATCAATCGGGTTGCAGCAACATCATTAGTCAATCGGCCCGACATACCTCAGGGAATCGCGAGACGTTGGTCAAGTTTCGGTGACCGAAATATTAACGAACCCTCCATATATTCGGTTATTTTCGCCACAACCAAATATTCCTTGCTTGGGTAATTTATTTATCCAATATAATTTCAAATATGGCTCAAGTGCATGTTTTTGAACGTCGACTAAAAAAAGTTATTTGGTTTAAATCATGTTGTTTGAAACATGGTAATTCCACACATGGCTCAAATGTACTAGATTTTCACAAAGTCAAGTGCATTTACCATAAGAAATGAAAGTCGAGAAAAAAAAAAAACAGATATTTGGGTCAACGGAAAAAATCATGTTTTATTCTGTCTTTTCCTGAAAAATAAATATTCTGGCCTAGACTGGGGAAAATATGCTTTAAAGTTTGGTATAAAAGGGTCGAATTATTTGAAGATTAAGAGTTAACAGTCAGTCGAGTGAGTAGTAGTGATTAGGATAAAGTCATCAAATCTAAAAATAAAAATGTGTCGTGTATAAATAATCATTCCAATTACGGAAATAATTATAAATTTAATACATTTACAAAAGTTTTTAATTTTATAGTTACATTTTAAATACACAGTTATACACTATTATAGTATAACTGTTTCCTTCAAAGTCAGCAGAAATCGAAAAAACAAAATTATTCGACTTAAAAAAAAAAAAAATATTGTAAAAACAAAACTCATCAATTCATTTTACGCCGACTTCAAAATCTCCAAAAAAGACCCCAGACTACTAAAAGACAATATATTTTCAGCTCAATCATCTACATGAGGAATGCAGTCTAAGCAGCTCGCTTCTTTCCGAACTGATTCAGAATTCAAGTTATTAAAAAAAAATACACAAATAGCTCAACTATCCACATCCTTAGGCGAAAGTGCCCTCCCTCAGTTTCCTCTATCTCAAGCGAAAACTCCGAACCTGTAGGAAGAACTTGTAAAAAAAAAAAATAAAAATTGTTGCAAAATTCCAAAAAAAAAGTTTGAAGACTATGCTTCAACTATACGCATATAGAAATTGGCGCAAATTAATAATTACAGCTTCACGCCAAAAAAAAAACGGTGCGTTCCTACATCATACGTGGCATCGATAGTAGCAATAACGCTAAGGATGTATCAATGGCACTAGCAACCCTAAACGTAAATTTAAAGTACCAAAAAGGAGATATTTTAAAAACGAGGCAAAAACTTACAGCTCCCTTTTTTATTTAATGTCATATAACTTGCGATATGAAATCACTATTGGCATACTTACTCCACCAAAAGATTAGTTGGGAGAAATTGAATCCGCGTCCCAACTTGAAATGCAAAAATTGCCAGCGGTATGACCATGTCGCGGCAAACTGCTACAACACACACAACACACGCACCCAAAGAATGTCTTCGCACAAATACGAAGGAGGGAGAGCCCCATCGCGTAAACTATGCTAATTTTAGCAATCTTGCAAATTGCAGAGATTGCCCCGGAAAAAACCCAAATCCACAAAGCCGTAGGGATCCTTTAATATCGTTCCCTGCCCGTAACGCATCGGACTTGGTCAACTTGAACTTCATACAGCAACAGTTTTAGCTAGATTTCCACATGAACTTGTTTGAAATATCAAATAGAATAAATTAATTGACAGAAATGTTAAAAATAAACACGGATGATGAGACAAAAAAGCAACAATTGTTCAAATTTGCTTTCTAACTCGCTCCGTACATGCATTTATTGAACCCGTAAATTGCGTATAAAATGTTTTTCCTCAACACTAACTTACGTCAAACGCAATTCTCTCTTAAACAAATATATCCCAAATATTGCAGTTATTACTGAAACTAAATTTATACAGGCAAACAGAAACATTACAAAGAAAATTTTATTTATTTCGTACTTATTTTTTTTTATAGAAAAGCTAATGAATATGTAAAATTTTCCAACTTAGTAAATAATAGGGAACTTTACAAATTGCCAGCCTTGCCCAAATTAAAGAATTAATTTTGAAAACGACAGTCAAATACATCATCAAACTGCAAAATCACGAAAATGAATTAATTAACAATTCACTACCGACGGACGTCAGAATACAACAAATATGCAATAACTATCTTAACAAACCAATTGGCTTGACGATAACTAATTTAACGGTTTTTTGTTTGTTTTCTTTCTCTTGTCTCTGTTTCCTGAACTGCCAACAACATAATAATTACCGCACAGGCGCGTACCTCTCGACAAGGCTACGTAATCTTGGCCTTTAACTTCCTTATTTTTTGTTTTTCTTTTTCACCAGTTTAGTTTTAAGTCATTTGTAACGTGCAAGAATTTGTGCCTTACTATAATACCTGAACGGCGTAAGTCCGCGTTTAACTTAGCGTGTTTCACCAATCATATAAGCCGGAAATCAATCCATTTTTACATTTCAAGGGATTTCTATCACAGATTTATATGATCTGGAATGGTGAAGAAAAAAATTTTTTTTTAAAGTGAATGAAGGTGGCGGGGTTTATTATTTTTATGAGTAAATGAAATAAACTGAAAACCTGTTATTGCCAAAAGCAACGTGCTAAAATTTTTTGGAAATGTTCTAGAAGGAAAACAGTTAGATCGCCTGATCGATGGTGAGATTTTTTTTTGTGTGGGGACGCGAAGTTTTTTTCAAAACGAAGGGGAGTCTTGTTTGAAGCTTAGAGGAGTCTGGTTTGGAAGCTGCGAGAAGTAAGTTAAAAAGTTGCGAGACGAAGGAAAAAAAATTGAGTGGGCTTTGATGAAATCAAAAAGAAAAAAAGGAAAAGTCGGTGAATATTATTGAACATTAAAAAGAAAACAACAAAAATTTGTGAGAAAATGTATAAAGGCAGAGTAAAAGAAAAATCTAAGTTCGCGAAATTAAAAGGATTGCGACGTAACTAAAAATGAAATGTAAAAAATTTTTTTTTGTGCGAATTTTGGAATAGTTTTGTTTTTAAATGGCGAAATTGGCCGTAAACTTTAGATAATTAATAAATTAAAGAATTAAGGAAAATTGTTAGTTTTTGCGATGTGAAGCTTCTAAAATGAAAGATATAGAAATAGGTTTGGAATAGTTTTCTGAAAGAATTAGTTTTATAAAATTTAAAGTAGAAGTGGATAAGAAAAAAAAAAAACCAAAAGTTAAACGTTTCGGTTATATTGAGTTTAAAGTCTAATAAAGTTCAAAAAACAAAAAAAAAGGAAGAGATTTGAGTTAATTAATTCAAAAGTCTGATATCAAAATTATTATTAAATTTGGAAAAAAAGAAGTGATGAACAGGCAATTCAAATTGTGAAAAGCACTGTTTATAACAAAAAAAAAAGAAAAAAAAATGGTGTATTCCAAATTATGTTATTTTATACAGAATTGAATAAAAAAAAAAATCTTATTTCACGTGAAGACGGCGAGTAATAATTTTTTTTTATAACCTAAGAATAAAATCAACAAAAATTTTGGCGTCCTTGAAGAAAGCCAAAAGCTCATCATTCGTTTTGGGGTATTTTGTCAAAGAGTTAATCCGAATTACACACTTTTATAAAAAAAAAAATATATCACATGAGGTAAATTAAAAATTTCAAATAACTTAAAAACAAAATACAGGCAAATCAAACGTATAACAAATCAAAGAAAAAAAAAACATCAATTTATTACAATCACACCATTACCGGCATTACCATACCAGATACCTTATGAAGAAACAAAAACCAATCGAAAATGAAATAACCACCTGGAACGCAATGCAAGTTCAACAAATTGGAGTACTCCAACAACATCGTTAATAATTTGGAACAACGCTCAACAAAAATTGAAATTCTTTTTTTTTTTTTTTAAATTCCTATATGTAAAACACATAGAATTAAAAATTCTATTCTTTCAATAAAAGGGGGGAAAAAAAACAAAAAAACAAAAAAAAAAAAAAAAAAAATAACAAATTATAAATTTTATAAAATTTTCATAATTTTCGAAATAATAATTTTATATATATCAATATTTATGTTAATACAAATAAATTTAAATAATTAAGACAAATGTATAAGAAAAGGCAAAAGAAAATCAAAAGAAAAACAAATTAAGCTGGAATCAATTCTTTATTGTCAAATGGAATCAATAGAAATTCAGTCGAAATAATTAAGAAAGAAGCTACTACAAACTGGTGGTTTTTTTTGGTTTTCTTTTAATTTTCCTTATCATTAGTATTATTATCCTTATATTTGTAAAAAGACAAAAAAAAATTCAAAATGGTGGGATTATTTCTATATATGTATGTAAAAATATCAAATTCGGTATGTCACTATGAAATATGATATAAAAAAACGAGAAAAAAAATACATGAAGTAAAATTAATTGAAGATATGTTAATAAATATTGTACTCTATCAAAGAAAAAAAAAAATTTTACGTTTTATATCTTTTCGTTTGGTTCCGAAATATTCTCGTGATTGTACACGGTGGGTTTTCTAACGAGTTGATTTTGAAAACAAGAAATTAGTTATATAGGTCATGTTGGTCGTTCATTAGAAAGAATATAGCAAGCGAGGGGGAATGAGGTGAGAGGAGGCCGAAGAAAGGCATAAAGAAAAAAAAATTAAGGGACGATAACCAATTGTAGGGACGGTTATCGTCAACGGGGACCAACATTCTGCTGTTGGTACATTCGGGTGGGAAGTGCCCCAAAGTCCGGTTGGCAATACCATCTATAGCTAATTGGCCCCGACATGCCTCGCAAGGCTTTCGCGAACGCTTGGTCAAGTTTCGGTGACCACCAAACTAACGAACTTCCATTTATTCGGTTATTTTCTCGCGAAAACGAATTTCCTTCATAAAGTCTAAACGACATTAATACTCATATGCACGCATAAAAATTTATATGTAACGCGATGATAGATGGTGGCGAGCAACGACCAACCCCTCCGGCGAGCTAGCTAGTGCAACTCAGCTAGGCGTGCAGCCTTTCAGTTGCTCACATTTGCTGCACCATCTCATATCTTCTCCTCGCAAAGAAGAAGATATGCTGAAAAGATCATCTGGAGATTTGCTTTCTTCGTTAATACCCCATTGCAGTGTGGTTTTACACACTGCAATATATGTAAACCCCATGTTACACATTCCATATTAATTTTAAACCTAGATTTCCTTAGATAAGTTAGTTTTAAATTAGACACTAAGCTATATTTACTAAAGTTGTGATGTTTACCCACTTACATTTTTTGGAAATTACTATTTACAATATAAAACTACTTATTCTTATTTACAAAATAAAGTTACTTGATCTTAATTCAAAATTACTTGTTATGAATTTCCAAAGAAAATGCTCAGTAACCCAAATTGAAATATACTACCTTGATCAAAAACAAAACGGAATAACCACCGTGTGGCGCTCCCATCGTTCCGATTTGAGTTCTGTTTTTTTTGTTAAATTGGTACATCTGTTATTGATATTCCTTCTAAATCTTAGCGTCATAGCTTGACATTTGCAAAAGTTACGTAGCCAAGAGTACAACTATCTCTGTGTGTGTTGGTGATTTTTCCATTACTTCCTCTCGGCTGCTGGAACGCGTTCCCTGTAATGGTTTTTTAACTCGATTGAACAGAAAGAAGTCACAGGGAGCCAAATTAGGTGAATTCGGTGCCTGTTCGATGGTATTTGTTGCATTTTTCGTCAAAAAATTACCAATAATGATGGCACTGTGCGACGGTGCGTTATCATGGTGCAAAATCCACGAGTTTTCTGCCCGGCGAATTGCTTCACGCAAGCGTCTCATAACGCCTAAATAATACTCTTTGTTTACTGTCTGGCCTTCTAGCAAAAATTCATGATGCACTACACTGTTGTAATCCATGAAAACCGTGAGCATTGCCTTCTTTTTTGACTGAAAACGACGTGGTTTTTTGGTCTCGGCTCATTTGGTGAACGCCATTCACTTGCCTGATGTCTGGATTGCGTGTCGTACTCATAAACCCATGTCTCGTCTCCAGTAATGATCCTTTTGATGAATGTGGGATCGGATTCAGCCTCGCAAATAATGTCTTTTGCGATGTCAACACGGTCTCTTTTTTGCATAGAATTGTAAAAAATCGCCAACACATACAGAGATAGATGTACTCTTAGCTACGTAACTTTTGCAAATGTCAAGCTACGACGATTTAGAGGGATCAAGGTAGTATTTAGTGTTTTCTAAAAAAAAAAAATTTTGAAAGTATGGACGGTCTCTCATCAGTAGTAAGTAGGGTTGTTGAACCGGGAATTCCCGGGACCAATTTCCCGGGAATTTTGTTTAAATATTTAGTCTCGATACCCGGGAATTATCGTTCGAGACATGAGAAATTTCTAAATTGTAAACGCCATTAAAAACTATCCAAAATATTTTCTCATTTAAATTTGAAAAAGTTGCGAGTTGTGATAAAGTTTATGTTGTTATAATGTCACGTGATTTTCGTATGCGAGATCTTGTGTCAAATGCCTACTTAATTACACGGCCCATCTGTACAAGCTCTTTTTATTAATGACGTCATTGATTTGTGGGTAGACTTTTAACATTTCGCGCCGAAATTTTGTTATATTGAATACAATTTGTGTTGATTTGTATTCTGTAAATTGTGAAAAACTTAATCTTTTAGAATAAAATTAGTGCAAATAAAGAATAAAATTGAAAATTGCATGTTTTAATGAAGTGCCGAAAAGTACAAGAAAAATAAAATAATTTAAATTTGAAGAATATTTAGGAAAACCAAAAGGGATCTGTGCTGGACAAAATGGATTATTTTGAACTTACTTTTTCGCGGGCTAACTGAGGTAATTTTAATTGTTTTGCATGTTTCAATAAAGTGCCGGAAAACATATTTTAAATTACTAATATCTTGCAGATGCGTGTATGTTGTGTTCCCGAATGTCCTTCTACTTACGCGAAAGGAACAGAATGCCATATGTTTCAGTTTCCACGCAATGAAGATATGAGAAAAACCTGGCTGAAACATATCCCCCGAAAAAACTTTATAGTGAGTAAGAACACTGTTATATGCTCAAAACAATAAATTCAATAAATTTTAAATCAAAGTAATAAAATGTATTTTTTTAAAAAATTTGTTGTGTTATTTTTATACTCCTTTCTTCCTATAGTTTGTCCAATTCTGCAACTTTTTTATTTTCGTAATTTATATATAGTTTCACGTAATTAAACTAATTTCGCAGTTTCTTCTTCACATTTTATTATTTTAAATACTGTTAATTTACCCGCATATGGATTTTCTTCTAAACAAAAATTTTATTAATAAAACACAATTCTCCATTCAATTCCTATATCACTTCCGTCACTTTCGATATACAATTTTAGGTAAACTTCAACGTTCACAACGCATATTTGAACAAAACTCGGTAAAACAATTTGCGATTTTAAATTATATGACTTTAACATTATAATTAATCATAAAAATTCATTTTTTTCAACAATTTTGTATGTGACATAACCCAATTTCGGAAGTAAACAACTTCCGAAAATGACAAAAAAATGGCATTAAAACAATAAAAATTCACAAAATTCACATCACTACACTTTAAAACAATTAATATTTCAATATTTATTTCAGTTATTATTAGTACTTTACTTTTAACGCGAAAATATTAATTTTTTATCGACAAACGCGATTATCAACACAAAGATTTGTTGGCATTTTGTTTTCTCTAATCAATGACATTGTTACTGTGCAGATAGGCCGTGTGATTAAGTAGGTATTACTTGTGTCCACAAAGATACATTAACTGGAGTGGAGATATTAATTTCTTGTCTCACATGGGTCGACAGAGGGGAATATAAAACCTTGGCTTATACATATGTATGAAAAATATAAAGAACGCAGATTTTAAATGCTAACTGAGAGAAAACCAATGGAAATTATTATAATGCGTTGATTGAGCGGCGTGATATTATCTCCGAAACCTGGAAAACTTGGACTTGAATCGTTGGATGTAGGCGAGCGAGAAGATAAAATATTGACCATTTTTTCTGCATAATTTTGCATGAAAACGGGGAAAACGAAGTCTCCAGTTAATGTATCTATTAGACACGCACACGGATTATTCTATTATAAGTACGTGATTAGTGATTACTGTGATACGCGCAACTTTATAATCTAGACTTGACAATAATTAAGTGTTCGGTAACTTAAACGTTAATGGTAAGTAATATTTAAGTTCATTGCTTGTTAATTTATTTATTAATTAATTAGCCAAAAATCAACAATGAACATAGACAATACAGCACAATGTAATTATTTTTCAAAAACAATTGCATGTAAAGGCTCTAACCCTAGTGGATTATTTAGACATTTAGAGAGAATTCATAATAAATATTTAAACAAAAGGGCATCAGAATATCTAGATTCACCCAGTACATCAAGAAAAGTTAACATGATTTTATTTCCTGAATGTTTAATGAAACGACTTTTCCAGGATCTGAAACACAACAGATTGATAATGAGAACTCTGAAACATTTTCATGCAATAGAGGTAGTGGCGAAAACGCGAGAACAGCAAATATGGCAGATGAACTTAATGCAGCCTTAATGGAAATACAAAATATTCAATCTCCCAAAAAACGGGATAAATATAAAGTACTAAAAAAGGAATTTAATATTTTTGAAGGAACTGGAAAGAGAACCTAATTTAGTTCTTCTATATAATTCACTCCTTTCCATAAAACCAACAAGTACTGAATGTGAGAGGACATTTTCCTTAGCAGGAAATTTTGCTACAAAATTAAGAAATAGACTTTCAGATGAGTCCTTAAATGCAATCACGTATTTAAAAGCATATTTTTCAAATAAAAATTAACAATTTCAGAATATAAACATATATAATATACTGTATTATTATGCTTTTTATGTCTTTTTAATAAACATTTAATTTACTGTTTGTTATGTTGCTATTTTTTATAATTATTTTTATTTTTGCTACGACTACTATATACCAGTTTCTTATTGTATTTCGTGCAATATAAAATATAATAAACAACAAATAAATGGATTATAAAATAATGTATTTTATTTTTATTAATTTTTTACATTATTCTTTTAAATTTCTCGAGTCCCGAGAATTCCCGGCAATGTCTTCCAAACTAATCACCAAGCCTCAAGTCACCAGTGTCCAATACTACAAAAGAAGATAATTGTCATCAAAGAAAAAATTGACTATCAATCGCCAAAGATTCAACATGGATAAAGAAAGAATTCTCAAAAATGCAATAGTAAATAATTTAAATGAGGTAAATGTTTTATATTTAAATGCAAGAAGTCTTAGGAATAAATTAGATGAAATCGAAATATTAGTAAATAAGTTAAATCAAACTAGAGCAAATTACGTTCACTTTATTATAGTCTGTGAGACTTGGCTCTTCACTAGCGAAACAAAATACGTCAACATTCCAGGCTACAGCCTAGTTTTTAAGTGTAAGGATGGTTACTCCTACAGTTGCAGGACGGCTATCTTCATATACCAAGATTTAAACTATGACATTATAGAAATGCACGCAGAATTTAATATAATCATCATAGAAGTACTAAATTCATCTCCGAAATTAAAAATTGGAACTTTATGTTATATAGTCCAACACAAAGTGAAGCAAGGGAGTTGATTGAGAATTTGAATAAAAGAAAAGAAAAGAACAAGAAAAAAAGTAATTGGAAATAAAACAAAATCAAAATTTTTATAATGGCGGATCTAAAATGATACAAAAAAAGAAAGACCGGAGATTAGAAGAAAAAAGAAAATAAATAGTTTCGAGGCAACAAAGTGCTAATTTCGGCTTTCAAAAGGAAAATATCACAAAAAAAAGGTGAAAATTTGAATAAAACTCGTTACCACGTGCAATTTTTTTCATCAAATACCGTAAGAGTATTTATTATCCGGATCATCAAACATTGGAAGCGTGCGAAATTGATACACTCAACTCAAATTGTGTCACCTTGGAATCAGAACTCCTGCAGAAACGCAAGAGGTAATCGTTGCAGATAAATATTTGTACCTTCATAATTCAACAAAAGAAGCAGCCAATTGTGCTTAATTCCGTAGTATTCAACAATGGAGATCCCCATCACGGTCAATAGCTCTTGTCTTGGTTATAACAGGAATAAATCAGGTCAGATTTAACTTACAAACATTTTTTTTTCTCTTTGTGAAGTGACTGAAATAAATCGCGTCAAATTTTGCCATCTTTGGGAGATCGGCAGGCACCATTACAAAAGGAAAAAAAAAAGAGGAAAAATTTTTTTTTGTGGAAGGTAGCACTTGAAGCCCGTGCCAATGAAGCCATCCAGATTGCATACATTTTGAAATTGCATAAATCTTTTTTTATTCGAGGCATATAAAAAGAAGAAGAAGAAGAAAACAAAGTACATTTTAAGTATAATTCAATTGTTTCATTTTTTTTTTTAATATATAAATTTTAAATTTTAAATATTCAATAAGTTAAGTGCACAGGAACCAGAAAAAAGGGTATTCGTGCAAATTATATTTTGAGAAAACCGCGAAATTTTATATTCATAAGAATTTACATAACTTTTGTATTTCATTAACAGAACTCGTGCTGCAGAAAGGCCTTTTTGGGAGCTCGATGTAAGTTTTTGAAGAAAAAAAAAATATATATATATATGTATATATTGAAAGTTCATGTCTAATATTTATTCGCCTATAACAATATTAAGCTTGTTTTTGGGTTTAAAAAAAATAATTTTGAAACAATTTAGCTCATAAAGAAAATAAATAAAAACAATAACAAAAGACTAGATTTTTTTGTTGTATTTAAATTCACCTAATTTAGAGATCGGGAATTTATATATATATATATATATAAATTTAACTCTTTTTTTTAAATTTTACTCCGCCCAAAAGTTTCCGTCCCGAAACGATTTAAAAAAAAAGATTTTAATAATTCAATATGTAACTAAAATTAAAAAAAAGGTTAATAAAACATAACAGAAAGTACAAAATATATGCGGTATTGTCAATCCGGCTCAAGCCGTGATATGAAAGTCCAAAAATTAATTCTAAAGTGGAAGTGAAAATTGACGCCATGAAATCGAAACACGTCTGATCACACAATCAACGTACTTGTGTTAAGAGGCGTCCAAACGCACAGTTTTTTACTCAGTTTTGCCTGCGCAAATCAGATTTGCGCATGCAAAACTGAGCGTCTGGACAAGTCACAGTTCGTTTGCGCAGGCAAAAGTGCGGCTTGTGCGATTTCAGATCGTGTCTGAAAAATAACTGTGGTACGTGCATGCAAATCGTAGCGTGTGGACGAAAACTCATTATTTTACACAGTTTTCATGCAATTTCGAAAGGGGAAAGACACGAAAATGTCTTCAAGAGACTTTTTAGAGGAGTTAAGCTTAAACTATTCATTATTAAAAGTTCTAAGCACAATATCTTGACATTAAGAAGTTCCAAAGAAAACTGTGTAAAAATATGGAAAAGACGGTATCGTGTGGACACAAAATTTGCGCAGGTCTTCCCACAGAAAAACTACGCAAACTAAGACTGTGCAAAAAGACTGAGCGTTTGGACCGTACTTTAGTGTAGACAAAAACTGTTTTTTTTTTTCTAAAGAAGAGAAGAGACAACTGATGAATAAAACTTGTTCCCGAATTTTAGTACATAAAAATTCGGAATAAAAGTGTTGCCAGCATCATTAAAAAAATTTTTTTTTCTTAAATACTATTTAAACAAAATAATAAATATTTAAAAGACAAACGAATAAATAGAAATAAGTTTGATAAAAATTTAAATTCTTAAATATTATCAAATAAACGGATTAACGCAAATTAAAATAATAAAATAAAATGGCAAACATTAATACAATGAGTGTTACCTAACTGCAAGAGTCACTGAAGGAAAAAGGATTTCCAACGTCTGGTAATAAGGCGAGACTTATAAACCGATTAAGAGAGGCAGCAATTGAATTTGAAGGTGCATAATTTGAAAATTAAACGCAGAGAAGCAGTCAAACATCAAACACGCATGTCAAGTCAAACCATACCCGACACACCAGCCGCAGAAACCCAGAGAAATGAAATAGCTTCAAATAATAATTTATCAAAACCCTTCTTCTCATTCCAGAACATTGAAAGCAGTCTCAGAATATTTACAGGGGATGATTTTATCAGTATCGAGAGTTCGATAGCAGAAATAGAAGAAACTGCTGAAGTGATGCAATGGAACGCATAACAAATGCACGTGTACGCGAAACGACTACTGAGGGGAACAACCTTATTGGTCTCACAAACAAAAGTGACACATTCCTGGAACGATTTTAAAACAAGATTAACGGAAGAATTTAAAACCAAGGTCAGCAGTGCGGAAATGCACAATTGTTTAAGAACAACCAGAAAACGCAATGATGAAAGTTATCTCGCATACGTCCTGAAAATGCAACAAATAGCTAGCCAACGTAATTATGTAGACCTGGAATCATTAGTACAATACATCATCAAAGGAATCAACGACAAATCCGAGAATAAAACACTGCCATACGGTGCTCGAGATAAAAACGAACTAAAAAGCAAACTAAGAACGTATGAAATTTTCGAAACGCACACAATCCAACCAAAATTCTCACCAAAAAATAACCACAAACCAGAGCAGGAAAATAAAGACCCGTCCAAACAGAGAAATTCAACAGAATGCAATTACTGCAAGAAGAAGGGACACTCAGAAGGAAATTGCAGAACCAAGAACGCAACATGCTATAAGTGCCAAGAACGTGGTCATCGATTGTCCGAATGTAAAAATGACAAATCAAATGAAGACAAACAAAATATCACGGTAGTACATATGAACACAAAAAGTAAATTCAGAAATGCTATAATGAAGATAAAGAACATCGAAATAGACACGCTCATTGACACCGGAAGTGAAATCAGTTCAATAAGTCACGATGTATACATGAAATTGGGATGTCCCATGTTACGAGACATTTCAATACCGTTGTCAGGTCTCGGCAGGTATTCCACATGGACATCGGGCAGCATCAATGCAGAAGTAGTGTAACGTGTGCCCTCAAACTACACGCTTACGTATATTTTCAAACCTACACGGTAACACTATTGTAAACATCTGCGTGGTCAACTTTTTGCGAAAAACCGCATGTTTCTAAAAAAATTCCTTCTAGAAAATTCGATTCACCTCATATCCGTGGTGGAAATAAGTTGAAAAGAGTCCCCGCTGAGAAAACGAAAGAAGAGATACAAAGAAGAATGGGAAAAAGTCGACCGTGTACTATTCTGATTGGCAGGATAAAAAGATAAAACAAGAAATACCGGTTTTGATTTTAAACTGAGGAAAAATTTTTACGAACGGGAGATGGGAGAATGAGAAAAAATTGGTGGATAGAGAGTCTAGTTCGAAATGTTATACAAGAAAGTCTGGTTTTCAGATCTGGATTAGAAGACAGTGAAGTTTTTTTCTGAAAAAAGAAAAAAAAAGGAAAAATGGAAGAGACAGGTGGAATCTAGAAGGATAAACGAAAAAGGAATATTATAAAGGAAGGGAAAAATGTTAAAAGATAATTGGAAGAGCAAAAAAAAAATAGGGAAGAACAAAGAAAACAAGTTAAATTTGATAAAGAGAAAAGAAAAGTAACTAAACGTGAAGTTTGGGGGGAAATCGTAGTGAAAAATTTTGAGGGAAAAATTAGGGAAATGTGGAGTTTTTTTTTTTCTTGATATAAGAATGATCTAGATAGCAAATGGCTTTTTTTGTTAGAAAACCAGGGAAAAAATAAAAAGTTAGTTTTTCAAAAGAAAAAAAAAATATATGAAATAAAAGTTCAAAAGTCAAAGAGAAAAAAAATGGTGGAAAAGTGGAATAATTAAATCTGGATTAAAATAAAAAAATAAAAAAAAAAAAACAGTTCAAAGAAAAATTAAATGAATGTAAAATTTGGACAAGGGAATATGGGGGGGGTCTAAATAAATTTGGTCATAACTCGAAGAAAAAAAGAAAAAATCGAAAAAAATTGAGTTCAGTAAATTTAAAAATGGTGTATAAAAAAAAAGAAAACAAAAAAATTTAAAAGTTAAGCAAAATGGGAGGGGGAAGAAAGAATTAAAAATGTGCATCCACCATTGAAAAGAGAAATGAATAAAATTAAAAATTTTGAGTTTTATAGTGAAACAAAATTAATTTGCATCCTCTAAAACAAACAAAAAAAAACAAAAAAAAAAAAAAAAAAATAAAGGGAAAGGAAAGAATATTAATAATTATAAATAAATTTCGTCATATACTTCAAAAATTTGCTTCTATTAATGGAAAATAATGGAAAATTTGGCTCTACAAAACCACAAAAGGAAGGACAAATGGGAAAAATAACATAGTTAAAAGGCTCCAGAAATAAGTAAGGACAACATATCAACATCATTTTTTTTCCACTCATGGCTCATAATTACGTGGCGTCGCGCTGTACAAGTTGGAGAAAACCGCTACAATGAAATCATCAATTAGATTATAGACAACCAAGAAAAAAAAAAAAAAAGAAAAAAAAAAAGAAAAATCAATTCCTAAGTTTATATTTAAATTTATTTGCATAAATGATTTCTTTGATCTCTTTCTGACAGGTACCATGCTGAAAAAGGCCTTTTTTTAAAAAAAGCGCGAGTATGTAAGTCTTTATTAATCCTTACTGTACAAATTGGGTGATTGATTTTTTTTTTTCTCAAGAAAGAAAAAAAAACAGTTTTTTTTTATACTATAAAAATTTTTCTTTTGGTTATCAAATTTATTTAGCTGTCGAAATTCATTATAAATTTTTTTTGTTGTCATAGGCCTAAGTTAAAAAAAAAACTTTATCCACCATCAGTGGTACTAAACATTTTGGTGACTTCTAAATATGGTCGTTCAATGAATACAAAAATGTTAATACGAAAATCAGGGGTTAAACATTGGTGATGATTGGATACAAGATTATGTAATAAAATTATTTCTTATACCTATCTATACATGTTTTTTTTGGTAGGCTAGAGTTATTGTATTTAGTTCAATCTTTTAGCTGTTGGTGAAGAAAAATCGTATGAAGCAAAGATCCGTAACAAGGGATAAGAATAAAAAAAAAAGGAAAAGAATGTACTTATCTATAAGGGTGCTCCGTAGATAGACGGAATATTGAGAAGGAGAGAGAGGTGGAATGATGGGGAGGCTGAGGAAGGCGTAAATGAAAATTTAAAAAGGGTCCATGCTCATTTGTAGGGGCGAGCATTGGACATACGGGGATCGGCATTCTGCTGTCGGTCCATGTGGGAGGGAAGTGCCCCAAAGTCCGGTTGGCAATAACACCTTTGCCAAGCGGCTCCGACATGCCTCACAAGGCTTTCGAGTTAAGTTCGGTCAGTTTCGGTGACCGGAAGGTAACGAACACCCCCTTTATTCGGTTTTTTTTCTCGCAAAACCGAATTTCCTTGCTTGATAGCCTTTGCTATCACTATCAAGTCTAAACGACATTCTTATTCTCATGCACGCATAAATAACTATGTGTAACGCGATGACAGATGGTGGTGAGCAGCGACCCACCCCACCGGCGAGCTAGTTTGTGCGACTCAGCAAGGCGTGCAGCCTTTCAGTTGCTCACATTTGCTGCACCATCTCATATCTTCTCCTCGCAAGGAAGAAGATATGCTGAAAAGGTCATCAGGGGATTTGCCTTCTTCAATAACAATACCCCAAAAATATGTAAACCCCTTGTTACAGTAGAAATAAATGAAATCACACGTAGAGATGCATATAATACAGAGAGAACATATCGGAGTTCCAGCGATACTGGGTCGCGATATACTGAATCAAGTAGACATTGTGTCACCATTTAACGAAACCAAACTAGTCCGGAAAACAATAAAACACTCAGACACCAAGGTCGAAGTGACACAAATAATGTCTATCGAAATTGAATCTAACATAATTTCAAAAGAAGTAAAGGAAATGATAGATCTATATGAACCTGCAGAAAACGTCTTCACACCAATACAAACGAGTATCATCCTTATCGATGATATTCCTGTTTATGCCAGATATAGACAACCCGTATACTCAGACAGAAAAATAATTGAAAACCAGACTAACGAGTGATTAGGAATAATAAGGATTAATCACACCTAGTACTTAGAACTATGCGTCTCTACTAGTATTAGTAAATAAAAAAGATGGCTCGAAACGCCTATGTGTATAATCAAAGAAAGAACAACTCTTCCTTCAATAGAAGAACAGCTGCAAAAGCTACAGAAAGGAAAAATTTTCAGCAAACTCGATCTAGCAAACGGATATTTTCACGTGCAAGTGGAACCGGAAAGTAGAAAATACACAGCATTTTGCTAAAACTTAGGACTGTACGAATTTACCAAATCACATTTTGGACTCTGTAATAGTCCAACTAGTTTCATCAGATTCATCAATGAAGTTTTTAGAGATCTGATAATCAACGGTACCGTCATTATATACGTTGATGATACCGTAATACCAGGTGTTGATGAAGATGACGCATTTCTAAAATTGAAGGAAGTTCTCAAAGTCGGAGCGGAAAATTGTCTGAAGATTAAATGGGAAAAGTGCCAGTTCATTGTTGTATCGTATACATTAATTAGTATCAGTTGATACACCCTGTATACCTAAATTAGGAATGTTTCGAGTATCCCTACTTTTAAGGTGAGTAGCGAAGAATGATGCAACATTCGTATTTTTTTGATTGCTGATCGTAGAACAAGACACATGTCAAAGTCTACCAGATCTTACTGTGAATTGAATAAAAATATAAAACTACAACATTGGCGACGAGGATAACTGGAAAAAGGTATAACTGTGAATAAAATGAGTTTTATCGGGTCAATTGAGCATTTTTTGCCTGGGGACAATTTCGACGAGTATATTGATAGAATAGAGGAATTCGTCAAATGTAATAATGTCGCGGATGAAAAGAAAAAACCGCTTTTTATAACGTTAATTGGACCAGAATCGTATAAATTCCTAAAAACGATAATAAGCCCGTCAAAGCCGACGTCAAAGACTTTTGATCAGTTAGTTAAGGAGTTACGAAAAGTTTTCGCTCCAAAAAAGATTTCGATCGCAGAACGCTTTAAGTTTTATTTGCGAAATCAAAAACAAGGTGAAAGCATTACAGAATATATTATGTCTTTAAAATTACTGTCAAAAGATTGCAAATTTGAGGGATTTTTAGATCACGCTCTGCGCGATAGATTTATTTTTGGATTGTGGAGCGGCAAAATTCAAGAAAAATTATTATAGTCGGTTCATTCCAAATTTGTCAACGGAATTGAAAGAACTGTATCATCTTTTACAAAAAAATGTAAAATTTGATTGGACAGAAAATTGCCAATTTACATTTGATAACAGCACAAATTTATTAGTCAACAATTGCGTATTAGAATTATATGATCCAAATAAAACGATCATAATATCAGCTGATGCGTCGCCCTATGGTCTAGGAGCAGTCATGTCACACCTAGTAAATAGTATAGAAAAACCTGTCTTATTTGCGTCTTTCGTCGGCGGAAAAAAATTACTCACAGTTACATAGAGAAGTATTAGCTACAATTTTCGCTATTAAAAAATTCCACAAATATATCTATGGAAAATAATTTATTATTCATAGTGACCATCAGCCGCTTCGGGAAATTTTTAACCCAAACAAATCGACACCGGCAGTCGCCGCTGCTAGGTTACAAAGGTGGGCTGTAATATTGTAATATAAGAAGGCATCTCAGATGGTTCATGCCGATGCTTTACCTCGTTTACCATTAGAAGAGGGATCAAACATTGAACCACTTGTCATTAATTCATTTAATTTGTCGGATAACTACCCTATTGATTTAGTAAAAGTAAAAAATTATACAAGTCAGGATAAAATTTTAAAACAAGTCATCAAATATGTAGAAACTAAATGGCCTACTAAATCACTAATAAAAAATTCAGAAATTATATTTCATTATAATAAATTAAAAGAATTGTCGGTCGAAGACAATTGTTTATATTTCGGAAATAAGTTAGTTACTCCTGAAAGGCTGCAAAAAGATATTTTGGAATTGTTCCATGCAGATCATATAGGCGCTACACGTATGAAAATGGTAGTCAGAGGTTATATTTACTTTAGGAACGTTGAAAAGAAAATTGAGGCTTACATTAGATCTTGCAGAATTTGTCAACAAACGCTCAATTTTAAAAAAACAAGTACAGTCAATTGGCCTAAAACGTATTTTGTCTTTCAAAGAATCCATATCAATTTGTTTTACTTCGGAAAATATGAATTTTTAATGGTTATTGATTCGTATAGTAAATGGATTGAAGTACAACAGTTACCGAAATCTAACGCGGAATTAGTAATTGAAAAACTAAAAGCTGTAATGTCATATTTTGATTTACCAAAAAAAATATGCAGTGACAATGGACCGCCGTTTTCCTCAAATAAATTTATTGATTTTTGCGAAAAAATGGTATTAAGGTGTGTAAATTATTCCAATTTTTGAAAAAGGAGGAAAAGTATTATATACAAATCATTTTAAAAATACTGTAAAGTGGATTCCAGCAATGGTATTAGATAAAATTAGTCCATGTTTTTATCAAATTCTCTTAAAGAATCAAAAAATAATAGTCCATTGTTCTAACATTAGAAAGTCATTATTGCAAGACAAGTATCATCCCACAATTGCTGTAACCCACTCGAATAAATAATAGAAAAGGAAACATTCTAAAACGGGAATTTTCAACAAAAAAAAGGAACGGAAATCGAACAACAAAAAACCATACACCAACAAATTGGAACGTGACCTAACCAAAATGTGGCAATGGCCACCAAATTAAGTTACGACTTTCGAATTAATCAGTGGAGAGCACTTACTGGAAAAGTTTAGTATTCCTCCAATCATCAATTACGACGAAACAACCTGTGATGACCAAAAGGATATAATCGAACTTCTTACCATAAATCTCATTAAAAACAAAAAACAAATAAAAAAAAGTCATTAAATGTAATTAAGGAAAAATCCGAAGAATGAAAAAAAAGGAGAGAAGAAACGAACCAAAATTGTAGTTATTTTGTTTTTATAAATAGGTACACCGTGGCGCAGAAGGGCCTTTTTGTGGAGACGATGTACGTAAGTTTTTTTCAAAATTTTCTTTTAATATGATTATGAATTTTTATTTCTTTGGTGTTTCAAAGTGTTTTATTTGGTAATAAAGTGGAAAGAAAATTCCCAAAATTAAGCTTTTTTTTAACGTCATGTGTAAATCTTAGTGTCCAGTTTCTTTTGGAAGCCCTTTAGTAAAATTCTGGTTTCGAGTTTAGCAAATTCGATTGTATGACAAGTAAAACAATTACGCGCCTAAATTTGTTGGTAAATAGTTTTTTTGACAATTTTGTTTTGCAATTTCTTTTGTCTCCTTTTGTCTGAACACAAATCCTCGAAAAAATAATAAGATTATTTTAACTTCAGCATTGTTATAAAAACCAAAATGAAAGGTTTTCCGCGTACACAAAATTTATTATATATATTTATATATATCTATATAATTTTATTTCAATAAATGAGAAAAATCAAAAGTTTTGTTCATTGATTTTAACGAAGTCAAACTTCACTAAAGAATCCATTTTAAGTCTAATATTCATCTCTCTTTACAAAAAAAAGGAAGAAAACTGTGTGTTTTTTTTTATAAAACTTAATTCAATAAGAATAATAAAATTCTATAATTTGAGCATTTCCTTTTTTTTCGTGATGAATCGTAAGGTGAGATCATTTGGTGGAGAGAGAGAGAGAGAGGTTATATGAGGGCCTGAGGAAGACATAAGAAAAAAAAAAGTTAAGGGACCATAATCAGTTATAGGGGCGGTTATGGTCAAGGGGACCAGCATTCTGCTGTTGGTCTATTAGGGTGGGATGTGCCCCAATTAAGACCAATTGGCATAACACCTTAGCCAATTGGCCCCGACATGCCTCGCAAGGCTTTCGCGAACAGTTGATCAAATTTCGAATTGCACTGACCCACTCCCTCCGGCGAGCTGGTCAGTGCAATTCAGCTAGGCGTGCAGCCTTCAGTTGGTCACATACGCTGTGCCATCTCATATCTTCTCCTCGGAAGGAAGAAGATATGCTTTGCAGGTCATCAGGGGATTTGCTTTTTTTTCGTAAAACCCCTTTGCAGTGTGACTTTTGGGTCACACTGTAATGATATGTAAACCCCTCCGTTACAAAATCATGACGGAAAATGCGCCTGTGGTGATGTGTATATATTTCCATTCAATAAATATTCAAATTTCTTTCGACTCAACGCTACAAACGATATCGTTTTCTTGTGAGTTATGGATAATCCCTACACCACAGTATTATCCAACACTAAATATTATATTTGAATATTCCTATAATCAGCACATTTCATTTAATGTTAATTTTTTTTTTTAATTCTAGGAATATTAATGTAACCAAATTCAATTTATTTTAACGTAGCATTTTCCCATAATAAAGTAAATTAGTTTTTTCTTTTAAAATTTATTAAATTCATATTTCAACAAAATGACAGGAAATTTTCCAGCCATATTCTATGTCAGCAAAATTTATATTAAATCTAAAAATGTAATTATATTTACAAATCATAAATAAAAGTTAGTATGTTTTTGGAAGCTAAGGGCTAAACACTTAATTAAATTAAATAAAAGAATTGTATTGAATAAAGAAACTTTGTTTTTTTTTTCAATACTATTGATTATCGACACATATCTGGCACAGTCGGTAGGATAGCATAAGTCTATCCAAGTTGTGTATTGTGTAAAATTGGAAACGATGGTTCGTCGGGAAAAGTTTTACAATATCGAAAGTATTTCGACAGTAGTGATACAACAACAAAAGTGAACTCAAGAAGAAATTACCATATTAGCCAACGACAGTTTATCGAAGGATTTCGTGGGAAATTCATCATGTTGAGTTTCAACTCTTCAGTTCAAAGGACCTGCAACCAAAACAAATGAAGGCAATAGTCATACAGCTTTCTATGTAAGTGTAACGTGTGTCCTAAACTACATGCTTACTTGTATTTTCAAACCTACACGGTAACATGATTGAAATCATCTGCGTGGTCAACTTTTTGCGAAAACCACATGGTTTTATTAAATTCATTCCAGATAATTCGATTCACCACATATCCGTGGTGAAAATAAGTTGAAAAGAGAGTCTTGACGGAAACAGAATGAAAAAGGACAAAGAGGAATAAGCAGAATTATACGTGTAATATTCTAATTGGCGGGATAAAAGATAAGAAAAAAAAATACCGGTTTCAGAATGAATGGATATTTTTTTTTCTAAAAAGAGGAGAAACATTTTTCGGCAGTCTGGTCTGAATCATGAAAGAGGAAAGCCGGGTTTGGAAAGACAAATAAAAAAAGAAAAATTTAGAAAAAGTATAATAAAAGGTCTCGTTTTTTTTTTATTCGAAAAAATAAAAGTCGGTTTGGTGCTGAGTCCAAAAAAAGGAAAATCTTAAATAAAAAGAAAAAAAATGAGAAATCCTGGAAATAGGGAATAAATTGTTTAAGCAATAGTTTGATAAAAATGGATTTTTTTTGTTTTAAATGATTGAATTTAAAAGTTTTAGAGTAATAAAAAAAAAGAATTAAAATCAAGTTTAACAGTAATATTAGAGTATTCGCATTAGTTTTCACATTGAAGAGGGCCCCTCTCTGTTTTTGATGGTCACGGTTTCTTTTTTTCAAAAAAAAAAAAAAAAAGAAGAAATTAAAAGAAATGTGAAATGTTTTAGTGTTAGATTTTTTTTTTGGAAAAAAAAAGAATGGAAAGATTTTGAAAGGAAACTCAAAAGAATTAGGTAATCTGTATAAACATATTGCGATGATCGAAAATTCAAAAAACTAAAGCTACTTGCTTTATTAACCAAGAAAAAAAAAAGAAGGCAAAATAAATGAAAAAAAAAAAATATAAATCTATATCATAAAATCGTCTAAAGTAGTGCTAATTAAAAAAGATAATTTTTTTTGTTTAGGAAAACCGTTTTAAAATATAATCTTCAATTCCAGCGGTATTCACAGTAAAACGCATGTCAGCGTCAGATGGAAACCGTTATGATTTTTATCAATATTCAATTTTGTTTTATCCAAGTATTCGAATTATGGCTTGTATCGAGTTATCGAAGAAGAACCACATATTTAGACGAAAATTTGATTTTATGATCAGCATTGTTTGGCATCTCAACGATTCGGTAGCAGAAAAAAAAGGGTAACAACAATCCACAGCTTTACTGACGTTATTTCGGAACACAGAACATCACTTTATTTTCTATTTGAGGTCCCAATTTCCTTGTCACAAAAAAAAAAAAACAACAACAACAAAAAAAAGGTAATTAAGACAAAATTCTATTCGAACCCAACCTAAAATAATGTAAAATTGGACTGTGACCAATTTAAATTTTTTTTCAATGACAAAACTGGGATAACGTTTTTGTAAGTGGTTCTCATGCATTTTTTTTATCTATAAAAGAAAAAAGGACACATAATTGTATAAAAATCAAGAATTTCATTTAGAATATTAAAACATAAAGAAAAGAGAAAAAAAAACAAAATTAAATTTTATTAATATATCTCTATTTATGTCAAAATAAAAGAATTAATTACATTTTTTTTAGTATTAAGAGAAAAGGGGGAAATCAAAAGCGAAAGTTTATATATATATCTAAAAATTTTTTTTATTTAAATAGTGTATCCTTGAAAGAAAAAGGAACTGTCAAAATTAGAAAGAAACAAAGAAAAACTAAAGGAAAAATCAAAACTATATAAAGTTTCTAAATTTTGATTTCTTTTTTTTATAGTGCACTATGGTAACTTTAGTCATCAACCACGTATATATATATATGTATAATTTACATTGTAATACCCACTGTACATTGCAAACTACAAGACGATTTTATTTTATTGTGAATAAACAATGTTCTGAAATGATACAAATTTAAGGTAATTTTTTTTATCTTTTGGTTTTTCTTGATTTTCAAAATTCATTCGTGGGTTTTCGCAACTTCTGACAAAAGAAAGAGTTAAATCTAAAGAAGGGCTAATGGCTGTAGGAAAATAAATAACGAGGTTAGGGGAGAGATGGGATAGGTGATACGGCGTGAGAAGCATAAATATATAAGGGACGATAACCAATCGTAGGGGCGGTTATCGTCAACGGGGAACGGCATTCTGCTGTCGGTCTATGCGGGTGGGAAGTGCCCCAAAGTCCGGTTGGCAATAACATCTATAGCCAATCGGCTCCGGCATGCCTCGCAAGGCTTTCGCGATCAGTTCGGTCAGTTCGGTCAGTTTTGGTGACCAAGAACTAACGAACACTCCATTTATTCGGTTTTTTTCTCGCGAAACCAAATTTCCTTGCCTGATAGCCTTGCTATCACCCTAAAGTCTAAACGACATTAATATTCTCATGCACGCATAAAAATTTATGTGTAACGCGATGACAGATGGTGGTGAGCAGCGACCCACCCCACCGAGCTAGTTTGCGAGACTCAGCAAGGCGTGAAGCCTTTCAGTTGCTCACATTTGCTGCACCATCTCATATCTTCTCCTCGCAAGGAAGAAGATATGCTGAAAAGGTCATCTGGGGATTTGCTTTCTTCGTTAAAAACCCCAATATGTAAACCCCGTAGTTACATAAGTCGAGTTTATTCATTCCTTCTTTCCATTTTTTATTATTCCTTATTATTTTTACATCTAAGAAAATAAATTTTTATAAAATTATTTTTATCAAATTAAAATTAAAATATTTTACCAAAATAAATTTAAAATATTCTTATCAAATCAAAACTAAAATCGAAGTGAAATCAAATTAATTAAATATCAAATTATATTTTTATATATGTATACAAATAAAATTTGTATCAAATTGAAGTTAAACTGAATCAGAATTATATTAAATAACATACATATATACAAAAGAAAATAAAAATCTTTATGTCAAATCTGTTTAAAAGTAAAGGTGTTAAGAAACCAAGAAATAAGCCATATAGTGTTTGGAATTTATATAGTTTTTTAAATCGATATTTGTGTATCGGAAGATATTTGCGCCGAGAGTTTAAATAGTTCAAGTGAGATCGATTTGATAGATTTACCAAAAAGTTATTAATTCAAGTTTAAATATCGAAATACCAACCATGGCTAACGAAAATAATACGAACGGTCAAGCAATGGCCAATAGGTTTAATAATCCGGACGCGATTAAAGATTTGCCAAAATTTCGATTAATTTACGATTTTATAAATGTGGGAATCTGACAACCCTACAACAGAATTTTAAAAAAAATTCTAAAAAAAAACACATAGAACGAGGCAGTGATAAAAGAGAGTTTAACCAGTGACGACGCGAGACAATTTCGCTGCTATCTTTCAATTCAAATTTAATTACTTTTATATCCTTATTATCAATAAACTGTTGTCTTAAATAACCCAATACGTTTTGTTATTTTGTATCCTACAAAAATTTGGGGGCTCGTCCCGGAACAAAATAACGATAATAGTGATAATAAGAAACGTGAAGGTTAAACGCGAATTTTCAGTGAAAACGAGAAGTTCGAAAAATTATACAAATAATTCTAGCCGTGGAATTATTTTGTATTGAAGACTGTGTGTGTGAAAATTGTGGCCGTGCAATTTCATTTCTGTGCCGAAACCGGTAAAAAAATAAATCATACAAACAATTCGTGGACGTATTTTGTACTGAAAATTGTGTGTATAAGAATTGTAGTAGCGCGATTTTATTTTGTGCCGAAACTGAGAAAAACAAAGTAAATCGAGATCAGTGCGCGATTCTTGTTGTGTAATATATTTTTATTCGTGTTAAACAATAGATAAACATAAAACAGAAATTATCAGAAAATATCGTGTTTATAAAATAAAAAGGTATTAAAGTTTTTTGTAATTTCGCCGGTAAAATCTATATTCGTAATAATATCGAGAACGCGGACGTGAATATTCGAGAAAATGGCGGAAGAAAACTGTGAAGCTAATACAGAAATCACGCTGGAAAGTGTTGATAAAATGAACATGGAAACTTTAAAAGAAGAACTTTTAAAAAGAAAACAGGACATTACGGGTAGCAAAGCGGTATTAAAACACCGATTAATGAACGCGATCGAAAATAAAAAAAACCGGAGAAAATTCTGGAAGCGAAAACAGAACGGGAGAAAACAGAAATTCTCCTGAAGTGAATAGTGAGAAAGACAAAAACAATCCAGAATCAAGTGATTCTGAAGATGAAGAAAATTCGATTAAAACCGTGCTAGGCAATGGTAAGACAAAATATCTCAATAGACTAACTTTCAGAGATATGGAAGACGCAGTTGAACCATACGATGGAAATGGAAAAGTTCCAGTCGAAAGATGGATAAAAGAAGTGGAAGACGTAAAAACCATAACTGGATGGTTCGAAGACGAGTTGCCCGTCTATGGTAAAAAGTTATTAACTGGTTCAGTGGTTCAGCACGCACATTTATGCGAAGCAGAAATAATATTACCTTTTGGAAGCGTTTTAGAAAAGAATTAATTTCAGAATTTCGTCAAAAAATTAATAGCCGCGATATACACAATCAACTGAAAGCTCGTAAAAAACAATTCAATGAAGGTTGGCGAGAATATTTCTACCATATGATGGGGATTGGATCACAAATTGATTTAGAAATTTAAGCATTTATAGACTATATTGTTGATGGTGTTGACGACAAATCTAGCGATAAACTAATTTTACATGGCGCAAGAACAATTAGTGATTTAAAATTTGAATTTGACGCATATGATAAAATTAAAAAATCAACAACATTTGAGAAGAAAATGAAAGTGACAAATGAACATCAAAAGGCAAACGTTGAAAAAGGTGTGAAAAGATGTTTCAATTGCGGAACGAAGGGACACGAATCAAATAATTGTCCAGACAGTAAACGAGGACCGAAATGTTTTCAGTGTAGAGAATTTGGTCACCTGTCTAAATATTGTGCGAAATCAAAATCAGTTATGAAAGTTGTTAATCATGTCCGAAAATGTCAAAAAATGTTTGTTGATGTTACCATTAAAGACGTTGTAGTCGAATCTTTAATAAATACTGGGAGTGAAGTTAACCTAATTAGCGAAGAAACGTATAAGAAAATTGGTCAACCACAATGCGAAAGTGATTTAAGAAGTTTCACCGGATTAGGAGGAGCATCAGTTGCGTCACTAGGTCGATTTGAAGAAATAGTGCATATACAAAAGGAGGACTATGTTACTGTATTTTATGTAGTACCAAATAACTGCATGTCGGTATCAATAATATTAAGAGACGAATAAATAAAACAAGCAGAAATACTTTTACAACCAAACAAAATAACCCTTAAAAAAATTGTTTCAGAAATTGTAAATCAAAATGATGTAACAGAATGCTCTCCACTAAATGTAAATTTGATTCAAAGTGACTTAGAATTTGACGTTATCGAACCATATAAGGCAAAGATTCAGAATTTGAACGAGAATTATAAACCACACAAAATAAAGTCAACAGCGATAGAAACAAAAATTATTTTAACTGATGAAAATCCAGTGTATCAGAAACCACGTCGGTTAGCACCGCTGGAAAAAATAATTTTAGAAAAACAAATTAAAGAATGGTTAGATGAAGGAATTATAACGACAAGTCAATCAGAATTCTTGAGTCCAGTGGTGATAGTAAAGAAACAAAAAGGTGAACATCGGGTTTGTATTGACTACAGACGACTTAACAAAAAGATAATCAAAGATCGATACCCGATGCCACGAATAGATGACCAACTAGAAAAATTAGCTAATGCAAAAATATTTTCAACTTTAGACTTGAAAAATGGATTTTTTCATGTTCCTGTGGCAAGTGAAAGTCGGAAATACACAGCATTCACCACTCCGTCTAACCAATATGAATTTTTGAAAACTCCATTTGGACTGTGTAATAGTCCTGCGAGTTTTGGACGCTTTATAGCCGAAGTATTTCGAGATTTGATTAAAAGTGGAGTCGTGATACAATATGTTGATGATTTGATTATTCCAGCTGCTGACGTAGAAGATGGTATAAATAAATTAAAACAAGTCTTAGACGTTGCTTCAAACCATGGATTACAAATACAATGGAAGAAATGCAGTTTTATACAACGTACTGTAGAATATCTTGGACATATTATTAGTGAATCTGTAATGTAATAAAACATTACACATACTTCTAGTTATAAATCATATTTTAAAACCAAAAATTACTGTAGACATTTTTCGGCGAAAGTTCTACTTTGTGAATGAAAAATAATAAATTGCGAAATGCATTAAAATTACTTGATGCATTTCGAAACTCATTATCGGCAAAAAATTACATTGATTTTGTAATACATGTTATTGGCATGAATTATGAAATCAATGAAAACATTTTAGAAAGAAAGTAAACCAGAACTATTGCATAAATGTTCTGCGACCTAAAAAATAATGAGTACAAAGTATGAACTTTCTGCCTATAAATATACTTTGAATAACCAGAAAGTCAGTTTAAAAATATCGGATAGCCGTTAACGACTGAAAGTAAAGTCGTGACGTTTTAACAAAAAAGTTGAGTTCAGTAAAAAAATAGCCGGTACGCGGTAATAACGGAAAAACCAAAATCGTTACGTTTCTTTTTTAAAAAAAGGGTAAAGTTAGTAAAAAAGTAGTAGTTTTTGTGCCACGAGAATCCGTCGGTGTTACAGAAAGTCGAATCATTTTTATATTACAAGTAACATATTAAGTTCTAAATACGAATTCTGTTTTTATATTGCACATATTTATTTCTAAATACAAATTGTGTTTTTATATTGCAAGTAACATATTTAATTCTAAATACGAATTGTGTTTTTATATTGCAAGTAACATATTTAATTCTAAATACGAATTGTGTTCTTATATTGCAAGTAACATATTTATTTCTAAATACGAATTGTGTAACATATTAATTTCTAAATACGAATTGTGTTATATTCAAAAGAAGTAGAAATAAAAAGATTGTTCAAAAAAAAAAAGGAAAAAGACTCGTGTTCTTATTTAATACCAGTTAACATAGTGCTCAGAGGACCAGGCAGCAAGCAGAACATTATGTAAGTCTTATATATATTAAATAAATTATAACACCACCCAAGCGTTGTTTAACAATTGTCACCATCCAATACACGGATCGACCCAAAATCGAGCCAACAACATCGCGATTCCTCTTTCTAAAGAAAACTCTAGTATTTTCGCTAAACAATTTCCCGGAGAGAGCCACGAGGGTCTCCTGAAGGGCCATATTACACAACAAATCAAGAATTAAACCATCGCCAGGCAAATTAAAAGCAGTTAGTGCATTCCCAGAACCAGAAAATGTTAAACACAAAATTTGGTGGGTTTAACCGGATACTTTAGGAAATTTATCCAGGGGTATGCAAACATAGCAAGCTCATTGACATACTTGCTGAAAAAGATGTGATATTTAGATTTGGTGACGAACAACAAGCTGCATTTAAATCCTTAAAAGAGAAACTGTCAAGTGAACCTTTGTTAAGAATTTATAAACCCGAAGCTATTACCGAATTACATACTGATACGTGCCAAAATGGTTTGGGTGCCGTATTGTTGCAGAAAGATTTTGATGAAGAACGTTTTCACCCAGCCGAGAAAAAATATCACTCATACGAACTAGAAGTGTTAGCAATAGTTACCGCTGTGAAAAAGTTCCGTCCATATCTGCTGGGTGTGAAATTTAAGATTGTGACTGACTGTGCCGCATACCACAGAACTGGTCAAGTTGGAACAAGAACGGGTAGAATTATTTAATGAATCTCGTGATAATTTGTGACAAGACGCATGCAAGAAAATTGCAGAAGTGCGATGATTAGGCAAAACAACCAAAAAATTAAGTTTTGTGTTATTAATGTGCGTTGGGTTAAGCCAAATCGTTTCGATAAATTTGACATATTTGTTTTGGCTGTTTTGTCTGATTCAGTGTGTTATCAGCCTAAAAGAGGCCTAATGGACGGATTAGGACCAGTTATAAAAGCAATAACCGGTAACATCCGCGATGACGCTTTAAAATTAAACGAGGAAATAGAGTTAATTCAATCTAACCAAAACATTATTAAGAGTGAAGTCGATAAACAAACTGAGATTAATAACCTAATGGCAGAACGATAATATCACCGATCATATCAATAAGCAGCAAGAAACCATTGAAATGCATTTAAATCGTTATCGCGAAAGAGTTAATAATAAATTTAGAACAAAAGAAGAATTCTTTACGTATATTCAAAGAGTAAATCAAATCAATCTCAACATTGACCTACTTAATAATCATCTCACAAATATTATTGAAGCAATTATGCTCGCTCGATTAAGCATAATCTCTAAGCAAATTTTAAGTCCTAACGAATTAAACGAAATTTATTACTTTTTCCAAAACCAAGCAACTATCGTAAAATCAGATGAACAAATTTATGAATTTCTTGGTTTGCAAGCATTTTAAAATAATTCTAATATTATATTCAATATACAAACTCCTGTTGTATCAAACAAAAAATATTCCTTTTTCCATTTAGTACCCCTTCCTATTAATAAAACCTTTACAATAATCACAAAACCTTATATTATCCTGAATGAACTTGAAATTCAATATTTTAATGAAATTTGCCCAATAATAGAAGGAACATATTATTGCAAACAAAATACGTATAATCAAAAGTTAAATGAATCCAATTGCGTAGCTAATATCGTCAGGAACGAGTCAGCAAATTGGAACATAATGGAAGGAACAGAGATCATTACAATATATGAACCTGAATTTAGCCTTAAAATCAACATGCGGTATCGTACAAAACGAGATCAATGGAACAGGATTAATTCATTTCGACAACTGCAACATTAGGATTAGACATTATTTACGCAAGCAAAACAAGCATTTATTCGGAAGATGTTCTAATATATCCATCAATGTTCGTGAAAATAAATTCTTCTTCAACCATTGAAAATTTGAGCTTGGAAAAACTAAAAATTCATTATCTCAAGAATCGGAAAGCCATCGAACTCCTGGAAATTAAAACAACATACAAAGGATATCTCACCTATGAACTTATAGTTTTCCTGAACATCGCATTACTGCCCTACATCATCAAGCAACTAAGTAAAGGGCAGTTAACTGGTAACATCGTTATAAGGGAAACAACACCCAGTATCAACTTTTTTGGCTGACACTTCATTCCAAGGGGGGTGGAGTTATGGATAATCCCTAGACAACAGTATTATCCAACACTAAATATTATATTTGTTTTACCTATAATCAGCACATTTCATTTAATGTTAATTTTTGTCTTTTAAATTCTAGGAATATTAATGTAACCAAATTCAATTTATTTTAACGTAGCATTTTCCCATAATAAAGTAAATTAGTTTTTGCTTTTAAAATTTATTAAATTCATATTTCAGTAAAATGACAGGAAATTTTCCAGACATATTCTATGTCAGCAAAATTTATATTAAATCTAAAAATGTAATTATATTTACAAATCATAAATAAAAGTTAGTATGTTTTTGGAAGCTAAGTGCTAAACACTTAATTAAATAAAATAAAACAATTGTATTGAATAAAGAAACTTTGTTTTTTTTTTCAATACTACTGATTATCGAAACATATCTCGGGCGAGTTACATCAGCAATGAGTAACGAAACCATTAATACCTCTAAGAACTCTGGGCATTTGATAAGACCAGAATTTATCGAGACTTATCGTCCCTCAAATAAGATAAGGAAAATAAGAAAAATAATAATTTCAATATTTTTAAGGAATAAAATAAATAAGATAATTAAAAAGTGTCATAAAATTCCAAATTATGTGTTAATCCAGGAAAGGCAAATTGAAGTGAAAATTATTTAAAATGTGTTTGAAACAGATAAAAATGAAAGTAAATCAATAATTCAAAGACAATTTTTATTTTTTACTAATTTTTTTTTATAGACAAATTTTTAAAATCTTTCGACGTAATTCATCGTAGGAAAGAAAAGAGAGAAAAAAGGATAGTTTTGGTGTAAACAAATATAAAAAGTTTTAAAAAAATTTTGTTTAAAAAAAAATGCACGTGGAATTATCACAACACTACTACAGAGGAATTGATTACACAGCTGGCGTTGGTATTGCCACAAATATATTTTCCAACTGTTCCGTGACATTTTTTGCTTGTTTTTTTCTTTAAAATCCATTATTATTACATATATACATAGATTATTAATTATCAATAAATAAAAGCAAAAATTTAATAAAAAAACAAAAGTTTTCAAACTTTTTTTTCCCCCATTTTTGACATTTCAGAATAGACCGCGAATTCATTTTACGAGATGGAAACGAATCCAGAATAATGATTTGAGCATTTATATAAATTAGCTTAATTATTTCTTCGTATGGAAAGTTACGGTTACATCGGCATACGATTTGAGAATTACCAACATAATTGGGTATATAATGGGAAAAGTTTTGTTAGAGTTCTTTAGTTTATAGGCGAAGCTACTCGTAAATATAATAAAATTTAGTGTTAAGTTAATTTTTAAGGTGAAAGGTACTTCAGTTTATATTTTTCAAATGGCACTTCAATTGGCTGCCAAATTAGAAAAATCTCCTTTAAACCGAAAAGAGCTTGAAAGTATAATCAATGATCAAGCACATGAAATATCATTTTTAAAGAACCAACATACAGATTTTCTTACAAAACGTTTCAAGATTTATAAACGACTTGAATTCGGAATTCAAGAATTAGAAAGCGCGAATCATAGCCTGGTACTTCAAAATGCAGCTAGTAAAAGGCATATAAATTTACTATTAGATACTCTTGAAACATTAAAGAAACGTTGTGAAGAACTTGATAAAAATTTGGATGATATTAAAAACCTATTTGAATTGACGAAAAATAAACAGAACAATATAAAATTAAGACAAATTGCAAATGAGCATAATTCTGCACCGGAAACTAATGGTATTACATTCCAATCACTAAATCAAGGAAATAAAGTACTCAAGAAATTAATGGCCGAAGTATCAAAAACAAAAAAGCCGTTCGTTTCAGTACAACAAAGAGTTGATGAAATTGAAAACGAGCATGTAGCATGATTTTATTTATTATTATTTGATTTTGTAGTGTTTTTTTTTTAATTGTATAAAACTGAAAAATGTTTTAATTGTTTTACTATTTATAACTTTATTTTTTTAAACGAAACTTATTTTATGGAACAAAACTGGTTATAGGATCTTTTTTTTTTTTAATTATAAAATGTTAATTCCAGGTATCAACAATTGTAAGACATCACAAGTTACAAAGTAGGACTACTAGACAAAAGGAAGAGTCACTTTTACGATATAATAATATCGAGGAATTGTATTTCAAATAAAACAAAATGGCATTTAATTTAAAAAAAAAAAAAAAAAAAAAAAAAAAAAATAATAATATAACGCAATATTCTGGCATAAAAAAGGAATATTCAAATAAAGAATATATTACACATTAAAAAGGTATAGCGATATTCTGGAAGGAACATTCGGTACAATTTTAGTATTGTTATGGAACATTCAATTGATTACAACAGGATTATTGCTGAACAGTGAAAGATTGCGGTATATAGTTGGAACGAATAGGGTTAAATAAAAAATTGCATAGTAACAAAAAGGTTAGAGGTTGTAATAAAAAATATATCTAAAGGTTTAATTAAAATATCACAGGCTGCAACACAGACAATCTTTGATCAATTTAAAACTATATCTGTATAATACTTGTAGTATAAAATTTAATTTTAGCACATTACTAATACATCAAACAAAGATCTCAACAACTAATTACAAACTCTAGCCGTTTCATTGATTGAATGCAACAGGTAACAATAAATATTTCCATTTCATATATATCGATCCAAAGATGGCTGAATTACGGTCAAAGCGTACTACTATAAAAGCGCAAATTACACGTATTGAAAATTTCTTCAATAATGCAATTATTGAGAACATTGTCTTGGAAAACATTCAGGACAGGTGTGCGCAGTTGAATGAATTGTTCAAAGAATTCAACGAGATGCAATTTCAAATTGAATCAAGTATGCAGGATGAGATTCTAATGAAACAAAATATTTTAGAGCTAAAGGTACGTCTACACGTTTTATTCAAAAATTAACTAAAGATTCATTGCCCAGTGAATCAACTAGCTCATTATCAAATAGCAATAACACTACATAATTAGGAAAGGCTGTACAAAGCCTAATTGAACATCAAACGATGTTAGCATCTTTAGTTACAAAAAGATCTACGCGTCCAACTCAAAATTATCCTTAACAGAGGATAGCAGGTGCAATTTCTGAATTTCGTTTACAACTAATTGATCTTTTTAGAAATTTAGTCCACAACAATGCAAGGGTTTCACCATGTGAAAAACTTTAATATTTAAAAAGGGCATTGATAGGTGATGCTCAAACTGTACTGAAAAATCGATCCATTAGCGAATTATGCGCAAGCGTATGAAGAACTTGTAGTAACGTTCGATAAAAAAGACTTTATAATCGATTCACATTTTCAATTAATAATGGTTCAACAACAGTTAAGCAATGCTACTTCAGATGGTCTGCGATTATTATCCAACAATATTATAGAATCAACTCGTGCTTTAAGAGCTCTTGACTTACCTGTTGAATATTGGGATCGATGGTTAATATATGTATTATCATCCAAAGTAGATACTGAATCTAGTAAGTTATGGCGTCAAGAAATAAGTAAAGGAACTGATGAAATTAAGTTCAGCGAATTAAGTTCATTTATTAATAGTAATTAAATCAGGTAAATGAGCAGCGATTTAGTTTAATCAACAAAGGAGCAGTTGGAAAAAGTTTCCATCTTAGTTTTGTACAAAATTAAGGAAATAAAATAACAATAAATCAAATTTTCAATCCAAAAATAATGACTTAATGAAAATCCTAACCATTTTACAAATACCTTGGCCCATTTCTTCTATAATATTTTGTACCGTGTGCTAAAAAGCATGCGTCCACTTCGTGTATGAACGGCCATTCATTTTGTTTGCGTTTTCAACTTTTCAACTATCTGACATATAATTTTCCTACTTGAAAAAAGGAAACTCAACAGGGAATCTTGAAAGAAAAAAAACCATGAGAGCGAAGGAAAGCAGAAAAGGAATACGAAAATTAAGTCGCATGACTTGGTCAAAAGGGCAATGTATAAACACTACCCAGGAAGGGATAGAAATAGGGTATAGATTTTTATTTTCGGAAGAGGAAATCAAAGAAACAAAGTTTTTTTTGTTTTAGACAGGGAGTTGGAGAAGAAGGAAAAAGGAAAAGTGAAATCGTAAAAAGAAATTTGGCATCAAAAAAGTATAAAAAAGACAAAATGAGAGTAAATATGGTTTATTTGTTCCAGTACAAAAAAAAGCGGTAAATTTGGGAATTTCATGAATTCATCGATAGCAGCAAACCCTTTTATACACATATAATTACGAATACAATGACATCATCAGATTGTCCACTATTTTGTTATACATCATTGGAATTATCGATTGCACCAAATTTTTCTCATGCGAAATAATTACATGAATATCATTGGAATTATCGATTGCACTAAAATTTTTATAAGGCGAAAAATAAATTTTTACTGCAAGCACCAACATCCATGTTATCACAACTTTCCAAGCAATAAAACACTAGCTATGGTCTGGAAGACATTTTCTGGAAAAATTCGAGAAATGCAAGGCTCAAGAATTAATACAATTGCAGTCATGTATAGAAACGTTCCACACACTAATTTTATAAAAAGAAACATTCGAAAATTCAAGGGCTTCTCAAATAATGATGCAGCAATAGAAGATAATATAAAATTTACTCAAAAATTCAGTAAGCCTAGAAAAATTATAAAGAGTTTTTCAATTTGGACACTACAAATATTTTCCAATAGGGACGGCGAACCACTCAATATTTTTTTCTGTTCTTTTGGCATTTATGCTCGTGAATAGTTGACATTTCATCATGGAGCAGTACACACTTGACCAACTTTTACAAATTATTAAAATTCATTACCGAAATGAGTCGGTCGCTGCAAGTTTAAGAGCATTACGACCAATTTATGACGATATGCGTTTTGGACGATATGCGTTAGTTGGCAGAACGCAACTCACACATTCTTCAAGAGACACCATTGCATCCACAAAAAATAACTGTGTGGTGTGGATTACATGCTGGAGGTGGGCCATATATTTTCGTTGATGCTGAAAACCGCTACGTTACAGTTAATGGAAATCGCTCTCGAACCATGCTAACTGATTTTTTTTGGGATGAATTGCGTGATATGGACTTGGACAATATGTGGTTTCAACAGGATGGTGCCACTTGCCACACAGCGAACGTTACAATCGATTTGTTGAAAATGAAGTTTGATGAGCGTGGTATTTGCAGAAATGGACCCGCCAATTGGCCGCTTCATTCATGCGATTTTAGGAATCTCGAGTATTTTCTTTGGGGTCACTTGAAGTCATTGGTCTATACCAATTAACAGGCGACGTCAGAAGAGCTCAGAGTAAATATTGATAAAGAAATTGCTTCAAAATCGGTCGATTTATGCGAAAAAGTGGTCGAAAATTGGGTTTAACAACTGGACTTTTGCAAACGTGCCCGTGGGGGTCATGCGAATTGAATTCCATACATAATGGCATAGAATGTGCTTTAACATGAAATAGAAAATTCATTGATATCTCAACCGTTTTGTTTTATTTAAAAAATTATTTGTAGTGCCCTTATTGAAAAACCCGATACCTCACTTGCAGTTTATTAGATATTTATACAAATAGTACATCATATTACAACTGCGTTTGCAATGCCGAATTAATTTTGAGCTACATAATTATAAGCCTGCCAATGCCGTAATAATTTTAAGCTACTATATAAAAATAATGGCAACACGAAAAAGAAGTCATCATTCTTGTTCTGGATTCCAATAAAGACGTTTATATTTAAAATTTTCATTTAAATAAATGCAAGTTTTTATTTAATTAAATCCAATCCAATCAGAGGTGAGATGAAGAAGCCCAAAATACAAATATACAATATTTCCTAAATCAGGTGGCAAGGAAATACTTGTGAAATGAGTGAATTACCAGAAAAAATGACGGTAGAAGAATTAAGATGCAAATTAGCATTATTGAATTTGCCGGTCACTGGAAGAAGAGAAATCTTGATAGAAAGGTTGAAATCGAATATCGAGTTAAATGAGCATTTAATGCAAAATATTGAACGATCAACCGATGGAAATGAAAATTTAAACGAACATGGGAATTCCGATATTCATCTTCAGTTAATGGTTAGATCAAGAAAGCTGGGTGAGGGGATTAAAGATTTTCTTTTTTAGGTTAAAATGATTGTAAAGCGTGCAAGTTTATCGGAACAATTAATTATTAAATATTTAATAACGGGATTGAATAACAAAGAAATAAGAATCACAACTGTCAGCTAGCACTTATCGGACCACAAAAATTAAATGGATAGAAAGTATCCAAGAGGAAGAGAAAGGTCGTAGAAATGGTTTAAAATTAATTACAGCAATGATGGTGCGAGCAATTCAGATGAAGCAAATTCCAAAAATAATTATAGGGTTCAGTCACGTGTAAATGAATTTATTTGTTTTTATTGCAAAGAATCAGGGCACATGGCTAAAGTTTTTCCACGGAAAACAAGCTCTAATGTAAATGCTTCAGACTCTACTAATGATGGTTTGTATCATTCAATTTTGATAAATGATAACAAGTTTATAGCATTTTTAGATCTTGAATGTGACTGTGTCACCTTACGCAAATTAGATACTGATAGGTACGAATTAAAATATGATGAATTTAACAAAATATTGAAAGATTCGCAGGAGGTGAATGCAGAACAGTGGGGAAAAACAATTGCACAGTAAATATAGATGGTATAATGGCATTAGTAGAGATATTAATCGTTAGAGATAACAGTCTAAATGCAAGTGCAATCATTGGGCGCACTTTATTATATCAACCAAACATTAAAATATCAGTCGAAGGTGGGCGAATAAAAATTAAAGAAATGCAACAAGTGTGTAATGTGCGCATTCTTTTGTTTCATAAATAAACCGAATTTTCGAAATTGCACCAAGAGGAGAAATAGAGATGATACTTCCATGAAAAATATCGCCTTGAATAATGCCCAAATACATTAAGTGGTTGCGTTGGTTTTGTTACGACCGAAGGGTAGTACAGTGATAAATAGAACATAAAATTGAAGAAAAAAACAAAAAAGGGGAACAGGGGAAAGATCCAGACGTTTCCATTTCCCCTTCGGTTTTTTTTTGGAACGGGAAAAAGAGGGGTCTTCTTGGTTAGTGTTTGGAGGAATAAAGACGTGAAAAAATGCACAAACCTAGTTTTTCGTTTTTAGATAACAAAATCGTGACAAATTTTCCTTTGATATAAAGAAAATTAAAAGGGCTTCTAATGTGGTCTTTGGCGCAGAAAAAGCAGTACAAAAATCTGCGACGACACATACGAAAGATATGTTTGTTACCGGTGGAAAGGAACAAACCAACTAATGTTATGTAACGTCACAACAGTGGTGTCTCATGTGGTGTCATGTCCAACTTCTATGTATCCTTCTTTCCATGCTAACTCCGTTTTTTATTTTAGACTAATAGGAAAAAATGCAGCACGAAGAGGCTATTGACCTAGATATCTTAGATATCGATGGTTACATCATGTCACCCATGGGCGAAGAGGATATCCGCCACTATAAGCAACCAGGTGTCGACATCCTCACTGGTCAACGAATTGAACCACCCGTACGACAAAGTAATCAGAGGGAGGCTCAGAACAACAATTTTTGCGGAGATTTTCAGCTGGCACCGATGCAACCAGAGGACATCAAGGATTTTGTACAACCCGGGTATGACATCTTAACTGGATTGCCACGGAAGAAACCACAACAACCAACCATAAAAAAAACAGCACCACAACAACAACAACATCAGCAATCAACTCAGTTTTCGTGCAAACCAGTTGATAACAAAGCAGTAAAAGTCTCTTAGTTTACATGTATCCAACTGGATACGCCCGTTTACATCTGTAGCAGACGTCAAAATGCGAATAAAGAATGACGTCCAACGCTTTACTACCAACGAAGGCGAAAACATTTTTATTCCAAGACATGTTTTAGAAAAACTTGATCTTGATAAATTAAACCCAACTAAATATAGGTGTAATGTAATGAAACATTACACACACCCCTCGTTAATACAAACCACATTACGCACTTCGACAATAATATTATTGGTTTAGTAACATATTTCCGGAACATGGAAATATGCCAAATAATCATATTACAAAAACATTACTTATTTTAGACACTTTTTTAAGGCAAGAATTCTACTTTTGCAAAAACGCAAGCCAGCACAAAATTATATTGATTTCGTACATATGATTTATTGGCATAAATTACGAAATCAATAATTCGGTATTTTTCCATAAAGAAAAGTAAAGTGTGACCTACAAAGGGAAAATTAAGTGCAAAGGTGGAAATTTCTCGTACTATAAAGGTTGAAAGAAAAGTTCGGTTAAAAGTCAGTTCTAAAATATCGGATAGCCGTGAACAGTTCTAAAAAATAGGATACGCGGGAACGACAGAATCGAAAGTCGCTACGTTTTCAAAAACAAGTTAAGTTCGGAAGTTAGTTAAAAGTAGTAAAAAGTCAGTTCTCTTACGTGAAAATCGTTTGGTGTTGCAAAAAGAAAAGAAAGAAGAATTGTGTTCGACAGTAAAGAGATTTGAACCGTTTGAATTTGAAGTCGAAAATTTACGCTGATAAAATCAAATTATATGATAATATCTTTGGTGAACATCATTGTTTGGCCAGCACTGATCACAATCCCTAAAAAAAAAATGAAAAAAAAAACATGTATTAAAAAAACGTCATTACTACAAAATGTAAACAAAAAAACACTAACAACAACACGCGAAAATTGAAATACAATTATTAAAGAAAATATCAAACATTTTCTTTAAATAGTTACATTGTGTAACTAACACATAATGTACAACAATTTGCAATTATTCATATCACATATGAATATGAATTTTACACAAAACAAAACAAAATATCACACATGACAGTTCAAAAAAAAGAGAAAAATTACACGAACAAAATCACACTTAACTTTATACTTACAGTATATGCAAGTGTTTTAAAACCAACCGCGACTAATTGGATGTTGGTAATTTTCGCTATAAAATTTAATTAAACTTATTATTAATTTTATAAAAAACTAAAATGTCATACTCGCCTGTGAGAAAGACAGAGATGACAAATTAGACAGAGAGGGCCAACATTTATAAAATCAAAATGGATGAACATATTCCACATTTTGAAATTAGTACTGTCCAATGTACAATTAACAAATTTCCCAAATAAAAAATGGATACATTATTCATGCATTTTATGCGACCCTACGATTTTACTAAGAAAAATTTCGTATAAAAGGCCGAACAAAATTGGGAATTGATCACTTCTTCTGATTATCCAGCAGCCTACAGGCCAATTGGATGAGATTAAAACCACTCAAGCAATTGTGGTAAGGTTTTAATTGTTCCAATTGGAAATATTAGGTTATGGTGCAACGGCGATTGGGTTTGGTTTAAAATAAGCAAATAATATCATATTTTTTTCAGTTGTCATAATTTTTAATATAAAAGTCATTTTCATTCATTTTTTTTTTCTCGTTAAATTTTTAATTTTTTTTTTTTTTCGTTTAAAAACAATTTTTTTATGCCATTTTTTTTATCTTTTTTTATTTTTTTTTTATTTTTATTTTTTAATTGCTAAATCTAATTTTTAAGAAGAAAAGAATTGTTAAATTTAAGAAACTGAATTTTTTTCAATAAACAAAAAATCGAAACGTAAACCGGACAATTCAAAGATATGTTTGTTACCGGTGGAAAGGAACAAACCAACTAATGTTATGTACCGTCACAACAGTGGTGTCTCATGTGGTGTCATGTCCAACTTCTATGTATCCTTCTTTCCATGCTAACTCCGTTTTTTATTTTAGACTAATAGGAAAAAATGCAGCACGAAGAGGCTATTGACCTAGATATCTTAGATATCGATGGTTACATCATGTCACCCATGGGCGAAGAGGATATCCGCCACTATAAGCAACCAGGTGTCGACATCCTCACTGGTCAACGAATTGAACCACCCGTACGACAAAGTAATTAGAGGGAGGCTCAGAACAACAATTTTTGCGGAGATTTTCAGCTGGCACCGATGCAACCAGAGGACATCAAGGATTTTGTACAACCCGGGTATGACATCTTAACTGGATTGCCACGGAAGAAACGACAACAACCAACCATAAAAAAAACAGCACCACAACAACAACAACATCAGCAATCAACTCAGTTTTCGTGCAAACCAGTTGATAACAAAGCAGTAAAAGTCTCTTAGTTTACATGTATCCAACTGGATACGCCCGTTTACATCTGTAGCAGACGTCAAAATGCGAATAAAGAATGACGTCCAACGCTTTACTACCAACGAAGGCGAAAACATTTTTATTCCAAGACATGTTTTAGAAAAACTTGATCTTGATAAATTAAACCCAACTAAATATAGGTGTAATGTAATGAAACATTACACACACCCCTCGTTAATACAAACCACATTACGCACTTCGACAATAATATTATTGGTTTAGTAACATATTTCCGGAACATGGAAATATGCCAAATAATCATATTACAAAAACATTACTTATTTTAGACACTTTTTTAAGGCAAGAATTCTACTTTTGCAAAAACGCAAGCCAGCACAAAATTATATTGATTTCGTACATATGATTTATTGGCATAAATTACGAAATCAATAATTCGGTATTTTTCCATAAAGAAAAGTAAAGTGTGACCTACAAAGGGAAAATTAAGTGCAAAGGTGGAAATTTCTCGTACTATAAAGGTTGAAAGAAAAGTTCGGTTAAAAGTCAGTTCTAAAATATCGGATAGCCGTGAACAGTTCTAAAAAATAGGATACGCGGGAACGACAGAATCGAAAGTCGCTACGTTTTCAAAAACAAGTTAAGTTCGGAAGTTAGTTAAAAGTAGCAAAAAGTCAGTTCTCTTACGTGAAAATCGTTTGGTGTTGCAAAAAGAAAAGAAAGAAGAATTGTGTTCGACAGTAAAGAGATTTGAACCGTTTGAATTTGAAGTCGAAAATTTACGCTGATAAAATCAAATTATATGATAATATCTTTGGTGAACATCATTGTTTGGCCAGCACTGATCACAATCCCTAAAAATAAAATGAAAAAAAAAACATGTATTAAAAAAAACGTCATTACTACAAAATGTAAACAAAAAAACACTAACAACAACACGCGAAAATTGAAATACAATTATTAAAGAAAATATCAAACATTTTCTTTAAATAGTTACATTGTGTAACTAACACATAATGTACAACAATTTGCAATTATTCATATCACATATGAATATGAATTTTACACAAAACAAAACAAAATATCACACATGACAGTTCAAAAAAAAGAGAAAAATTACACGAACAAAATCACACTTAACTTTATACTTACAGTATATGCAAGTGTTTTAAAACCAACCGCGACTAATTGGATGTTGGTAATTTTCGCTATAAAATTTAATTAAACTTATTATTAATTTTATAAAAAACTAAAATGTCATACTCGCCTGTGAGAAAGACAGAGATGACAAATTAGACAGAGAGGGCCAACATTTATAAAATCAAAATGGATGAACATATTCCACATTTTGAAATTAGTACTGTCCAATGTACAATTAACAAATTTCCCAAATAAAAAATGGATACATTATTCATGCATTTTATGCGACCCTACGATTTTACTAAGAAAAATTTCGTATAAAAGGCCGAACAAAATTGGGAATTGATCACTTCTTCTGATTATCCAGCAGCCTACAGGCCAATTGGATGAGATTAAAACCACTCAAGCAATTGTGGTAAGGTTTTAATTGTTCCAATTGGAAATATTAGGTTATGGTGCAACGGCGATTGGGTTTGGTTTAAAATAAGCAAATAATATCATATTTTTTTCAGTTGTCATAATTTTTAATATAAAAGTCATTTTCATTCATTTTTTTTTTTCTCGTTAAATTTTTAATTTTTTTTTTTTTTCGTTTAAAAACAATTTTTTTATGCCATTTTTTTTTATCTTTTTTTATTTTTTTTTTATTTTTATTTTTTAATTGCTAAATCTAATTTTTAAGAAGAAAAGAATTGTTAAATTTAAGAAACTGAATTTTTTTCAATAAACAAAAAATCGAAACGTAAACCGGACAATTTTCATTTTTTCACGTTTGTTTCTCCAACAAACATCATAATAACAACAAACGTATATACATTAATGATTGTCTGACTGGCTTCATTCCATTGTTGCTGGAGAAAGCTAAAGTATTGCAAAAAAATAGTAAATGTAAGTTTATATGGATTAGGAATTCATCTGTACTCATTAGAATAAAGGAAGGCGATAAGGTTATTAAAATTAAGAGTGTTGAGGATCTGTCTAAAATTTAATTTATTTTTGTCTAAATTTAATTCTTTTTGTTATGTTAACTTATAATAATTTAGTTCCTGTTACTATAAATGAAAATGGCACTTCCTTATTGAGTTCTAATGGTTATGGAAATTATAATTGCCTTTGCATTGGTCATCCAAACATAGGTTTAAATTCAGGTTTTTCTGTAATACATCAAAATATACGTAGCATAAGAAAAAATTCCGATTCATTTTTCGCCCATCTTGCTTCATTAAATCATTTACTTGAACTCATATTTCTTTCTGAAATATGGATTTACGAATCTGAAGTTTTAAATTTTTATATACCAAATTATACATTTGTCGCAAATTGTAACAATTCATATTGGTGGTGTGGCGGTATTTTATAGAAGTGATATACAGTGCGAAATAAAAAACGTTAGCTTGAATAGTGCTGATATAATAAGTGTAACTTGTGAAATTTCTGGTGTGCCTTATTGCTTTGTTGGTATTTATAGATTACACAAATGTAGTGTGAATGTGTTTTTAGAAGACTTCTCTGTGTTTTTGGAAAATCAATCCTGTAAAAATTTGGTTTTACTAGGAGATTTCAATGTGAATCTTTTGTCTACTTCTCCTGATGTTGATATCTTTTTATACGTTTTGTCGTCATTTGGCTGTAATTCCTTATTTTCTAACCCTACACGCGAATCTCAAAATTCTAGTTCCTGTTTAGACCACGTATTTTTAAGACTTCATAGAAACAATAATGTTAATGTTAAATCGGCTATTTATGATCTTAAGATAACTGATCATTGTTTGATTAGTATTCAACTAGACAATACTTTATCTAGAAGGAAACACCGTACTATCAATGAGGTTAAAATAATCGACTTTCCAACCTTTAAAACGTCCCTGACTTTTGAAAATTGGGTAGATGTTTATTCTGCATGTGATCCATCTGTTGCTTTTGACAAATTTTGAAACATATTACAATCTCATATTTCAAATTGTAGTCAGTGTGTCAATAATAAAATTAACAAAATTGTATGTTTAAAGCGGTGGATGTCCTTGTCATTGTTAAGAAAAATCAAAAAGAAAAATAAACTTAGTGTTTGCGTAAAAAAACACCCTAACAATCAGACTTATTATCTTAAAGTGTGTCATGATCTTAAAATCGAAATTCCTAAATGTAGAGATAAGTACCTTCGAAGTAGGCTTTCCGAGAATATGGGCAAACCTAAAAAAGAATGGAAGCTTGTTAACGAAATTCCAATTACAAATATACCTAACGATGATATTGTTGTAAATAGTAATAATACCATTTTATCTAATCCGTTAGAAGTTGCTAACACATTTAACAATTATTTTTCTAATATTACACACGAATTACAAGATTTTACAAATTTCAACAATAAATTATATTTGTGTGAAAACTCTATCCGGCAGGAATCTTATCACACTGAGAGCTTTTTCTTTGATAACTTCAAATCTTTTGAAATTCATCAAATTAAAAAGTTCTCACTCTAAGTCATCCTTGTATGCTATATTTTTAACTTTAGTATACAAAACGGTATTTTTCCAGGCACACTTAAAACGGCAGTTGTAATAGCATTGCATAAAAAGGGGGATACTTTGTCTTTAAATAATTACAGGCCCATTTCTCTGCTATCGGTATTCTCTAAAATATTTGAAAAGGGACTTAAGACTAGATTGTTGTCATTTTTGGACAAAACTAATTTCTTCAGTGAATTTCAATTCGGCTTCAGAAATGGCAAATCAATCAAATCAGTGAAATTTAAAGTTCTATAAATAACTCTGAAATTTCAGCTCCTTTATTTATAGATATAACAAAAGCCTTCGACATGGTGGATCATGGACTTATTATTAAAGAAAATGTATAATGCGGGATTTAGAGGTTATATTCATGATTGGTTTAATTCATATCTGAAGAATCGTAAACAAAGTGCCAAAACTCGTAATTGTTTAAGTGATCAAAAGCTCATTAACAATGGTGTGCCACAAGGATCAGTCTTAGCTCCAATTTTGTTTCTAATATTTGCAAACTTTTTATTTATTCAGTCTTTTAAAGGAAAAATTACAGCATTTGCAGATGATACTGCTATGTCATATTCAAACAAGAATTTTTTTATTGTCTGTATCAATGTCAATCATGACTTGGAAATTTTACGTCAATGGTTTAAGTTGCATAAATTAATTATCAGCAACAAAACTAAATTTATGCTATTTAATCTGTATGGTTCAGTGTGTGAAGAATTGTCTTTTGTCTATCATGTGCCGACTTGTTTAAAATTTCGGCTGTCTAATTTCTGTTCACATGGTCAAACTAAATATGTTTTCCAGGAAAATGTAAATTGTGCTAATGAATGCTTTTTAATTGAACGTGTTCATAAATTCAAATATTTAGGTATTATATTAGATACTAGACTCAGTTGGAAAGAACACACTGCATACTTAAAGCAATACCTAGGCAAATGTATCACCTTAGTTTATACTGTCCGGTTTCAACATTAAAGTTAGTCTACAATGGCTTATTAAATTCAAAACTTCAATATGGGATATGCTGCTGGGGTGGTACACATATAAATAAACTAGATCCGTTGCTGATTAAACAAAACAATCTAACCGTATTATTTGTAAAGTTAGTCGTAGAACTCCTAGTTTGGTTTTATTTAAGAGTTTAGGTTTTCGTCCCTTAAAACATTTGTACTATTTCAGAATTATGAAAATATTTGTTAGAAATCATTATTTTGCTAATGCCAGAATACAAGGCATCTATAATTTACGTATAAACACTAGTAATCTTGTTGTTGTGCCTACTGTTAACAAATCGCACTTTACTCACTTCTATAGCATCTTGTAGAAGTGGTAGATTTGAATCAAAATTTTTTCATCAACTCAAATCATGACTCTTCTCATTAGACCACTCCGATATATTGTATGTCATAAATCCTATCATTTAGTTTAAAATATATCCAGTTTTATCCACTTTTTGGTCCCTTACTTCTTTGTGTTTGCATTATATTGCGTGACATTACATCACATTAAACAACTAATTACAACAACCCTTCAACACATCTCGTTTTCTAAATAAATTAATATAATGGTGCATTCGCCTCTTGTTCTTGGACAATTGAATGTTCCTAACTATTTCCTACCCGACTTGGAAGCTTCATATTTTGTTTTGTTTTTTTCTGTTTTTGTTCTATAATTTTAATAAAATATAGTACATATTAAGATTTTATATTTTATGTTTACGATTAAGTTTTTCAGCTTCTGTATATTCGGAAAGGAAATAAAGTATTATTATTATTATAGTAAATTACATATAGTATATGCATATAATGAGATAGTTTACGGCTCTAAGACCGATTAGTATTAAGATGCTGAAATTCCTGGCTTGAACAATTTCCTAAAAGGAAAGAAACCAAATAAGATAAATAATGTTCCGGGCGTAAACAATGACCTAGGATCATGTAGGGACAAGTAGCGCATAAGTAGAGAGATCGTACCATTTAGTGTCGGTCAAGGTACGATCACGGGGATAAACAATCTTCCATTGTTTATCCGTAGCGAGGGATATTGACCCTATTTGTTAACCCGTCATTTGTCACAAAGTTTTTTGTTACCCGTTTCTCGATTTTCCGGTGCCATCTTCTTCGAGTGGCAATGGTAATTGTCTCTATCGGTCCTTATGGTCCTGGAATAATGGATTTTGGTTTCAACCGTCCGTCATTGTTGAGTTTTCTCTGGTACTTAGCTGGAAATCGAGCAGTTGTCAGTTTGACAACTTTTAGGTACTCTTAACAAGTTTTTCTAAGTACACCCACTTTGCACGTAATAATTTTGTAATAAGGTACACTAAATCAAATGGTAAATGGTGACCCACCCCACCGACGAGCTAGAATGTGCCAGCGAACAAGATGTGCAAACCCTAGCCGTTTACCAGATAGTGCAGAGGTTCGAACTTGGTTCGTTCATCTTAAAACACACTCGTTATTACAAGTTATGAATGAAAGTAAACAGCAAGAGTCAAATCGAGATAGGAGAAGTAAATCTAAACAAGGACTTACAAACTGGCAAAAAGAAAACTTAGAACACATCATCAGTATGCAAAAACGGTATTCCGTTTTTGTTTTGCTACGAATTTATAAGAAGTGGGACAAGGAAAATACAAAATGGATATAAATTTGAAATGTGAAGAACCAGTAAGGAAAATATCGTATAGAATTCCCTTTGCCAACAACAGGAAGTAGCTGACATGGTGAAAGAACTAAAAGCAAATAACATAGTTCGCAGTTTAAAATCTGGTTATGCATCTCCAATAGTAATTGTGCCAAAAAAAGACGGAAATTAAGCAGTTATATATTGATTTTAGAAGTTTGAATTCTATTACAAATAAAGAACAATATATAGTGCCTGTGGTAGAAGAAATTTTGATTGAATTAAATGGTGCAGGCAAAGAAAAATAAATACATGAAGAACCGAGACCCGGATTTGAACCAGGGTCTCGTCAGTTTCTAGAAACGAAGTCTCAACCGACTAGACCATTCCTACACTGTAGTTATTAATCTATTGAGTTTGCCTTTTTTCTAAACATTATTCAAACAATACAACTGTTATTCGAAATATAACAATTATTCTATAACCTTTCAAATTGTAACGCGTGGGAACAAAAAACTGGTGATGGATCAGAAGTTTTTTTGACAGTCAACAGTTTGGAGTTTCTACGTGAAACCTCCTTACAGCTTACACGCGAAATTTAAATTTCAAAAGCGTTTTCTTCTCCCCAACAGGATGGCCATCTATCGCAATCAAATTTTAAAACCATTTCAAATGATCTTAGTGATAGTTGGAGGCATCTACTTGTATTTCCGTTGGTATACAAACGAGTGAAAAATTTCAAAGATTCTCTTTAAAGAAAGGGACAAAAAGAGCGTAACCGGTTTTCTTAAAACACGCGCCAGAATTTTGATATGAAAAATGCTTCCAATCCGTTAGCCAAATATGGTCCGATTTTTTGAAACTGTTGACGAACAAATACGAAGAAGGAGACGGATATACCTTATTTTGTTATGTTAGTTTTAGTTGAAAATTTTTTTTTTGTTGAAGAGAGTCTGGTTTGAACGATGAAAGAAAAAGGTCGTTTTTTTTGGGATGTGAAAAAAAAGAAGTGTTTTTTTAGAAATGGAGGAATCTGAAAAAAAAGGAGTAAAAGAAAAATTTAATTATTACGGGCTTGGTTTTAAAATTCAAAAAAAAAAAAAAAATCGAAATTTGTTAGTGAAAATGAAAATAAAAAAAAAAGGATTGGAAAAAAATAATATAGTTTGGTTAGCTTTTTTTTAAAGGAAGAATTTTGAAAAAAAAAAATGTCGAAAAGAAATTAATTTGGCTTCGTGACTTGTTTTTTTGTTGGTTACGAAAACTTAAAAGTAATACAAATAGTGATAATTCTAAAAGCAGAAAAAAAAATATATGAAAGAATTTCGCTAAATTCAAAATGGTCTTATCCATGTGATCAAAAGCATATTTTTGTTTCATCTTGTTAAAAGTTATCGGCGATCTTTGGGAATTGTTGAATAAAGAACCGATTATTGCATGTACGCTACGCCCTGTCCTGTTTCGAAATTTTGAACCGGGGGTAACAGCACTTGATGAATTTGAAGGTTTGGATGGTATTTTTCTAGGTTGTCTACAAAGTCCACTGGAAAAAAAATATCTTCATCGAGAATAACATTCCTCAAAAACCATTGTTTTGGGGATTCTCGTCGATAAATGATGGAATAATGGATTTGGGAGCTACTGAAAAACGAAGCGAACTTGTTAAAACAGCTGATGAATATAATAACAAATTAAGGGACGATAACCAATTGAAGGGGCGGTTATCGTCAACGGGGACCGGCATTCTGCTGTCAGTCCATGCGGGTGGAAAGTGCCCCAAAGTCCGGTTGGCAATAACATCTATAGCCAATCGGCCCCGGCATGCCTCGCAAGGCTTTCACGATAAGTTCGGTCAGTTTCGGTGACCAAGAATTAACGAACACTCCATCTATTCGATTTTTTTTTCGCGATACCGAATTTCCTTGCCTGATAGCCTTGCTATCACCCTAAAGTCTAAACGACATTAATATTCTCATGGACGCATAAAAATTTATGTGTAACGCGATGATAGATGGTGGTGAGCAGCGACCCACCCCACCGGCGAGCTAGTTTGCGCGACTCAGCAAGGCGTGCAGCCTTTCAGTTGCTCACGTTTGCTGCACGATCTCGTTATCTTCCCTCGCAAGGAAGAAGATATGCTGAAAAGGTCATCTGGGGATTTGCTTTCTTCGTTAAAAACCCCAATATGTAAACCCCTTGTTACAAAATGTCAATGCCAATTACTTGTATTAACTAATATTTTACTAATATACTCCTACAGTTCGGCCATCCTGATAATACAGCCGACCTCGGCTGACCTCACGGATATACGCAGGGTCATCATGAATCTCTAAGCAGACAACAACATTGACACACTCTGGTTAACCACACAAATAAAGCCAACTACAAATAATTGCACATATTAAACTTTAGGAAGAATTTTTGAATAATATCCCATTTCTGATATTGTAGGCAAAGAAAAATAAATACATGAAGAACCGAGACCCGGATTTGAACCAGGGTCTCGTCAGTTTCTAGAAACGAGGTCTCAACCGACTAGACCATTCTACACTGTAGTTATTAATCTGTTCAGTTTGCCTTTTTTCTAAACATTATTCAAACAATACAACTGTTATTCGAAATATAACAATTATTCTATAACCTTTCAAATGTCAATGCCAATTACTTGTATTACCTAATATTTTACTAATATACTCCTACAATGGGAATCAATATTTTATCCAAATCGGGGTATTAGGTTTAAAGTACATCAAAAAAACTTTATGGACAGACTTATTTTCTCCTAGGATTATTTCTTTCTTCACTATCCTTTGACCGATTTTGCTCAAATTTCATATGGTATCGTCTATTTACGTACTTAACCACCATAATTAATTTAAACAAAATTGATTACCAAATTTTCGAATTAAATCCGAAAAACCATATAAAAAAACCGACAAAACTTTCTGGCCACCCTGGTTTTTGCTTAATAACTTCGCTCCCCCCCGGTCGATTTTGCTAAAATGCAATACCAAACCCAGTTAAGTAACTTATATTCTAAATTTGACCAAAATTGGATAACGCGTTTTTTAGTTAACTTGTCTACGGACGGGCGGACGGACGGACATGCATAAGTCGATATAACTTTTGATTCCCTACACAACCATACCCTTGAAATTTTTCTACGATGATTATTTCTATGCGTTACAAACTTAGTGACAAAACTAATATACCCTCTGGTAGTACCTACCATAGGGCATAAAAAGAAAGAATTGTTATGAAGAATTTTTGAAAAAAAAAACTATTGTTTGGAATTGGTGCATAGATTGGCATAAAATTATTGTGGGATTTCCAAAACCTATTATTTATTGGTGTGCAGTCGCGCATAGAATTATTGTGAAGTTTCGAGAACCTATTGTTTAGTATTAGGGCACGATTGCGCATAAAATTATTGTTGGATTTTGAAAATTATTGTTTGGTGTTAGTGCACGAATGCGCATAAAATTATTGTTGGATTTTGAAAATTATTGTTTCGTGTTAGTGCACGAATGCGCATAAAATTATTGTTGGATTTTGAAAATTATTGTTTGGTGTTGGTGCGCGCATGCGCATAAAATATTCACCCCAATTATGATTGTCCTTTTCTGTGTTGTTTTCTTTCGACTGCCAAAATTGGTATTGTGAATGTCGATTTGATGGGACGTTTGTCGTATTGATACGTCTTTTTTGGCGTTGACTTTTATTTGGCCGACAGCTGGTCGGATTATTTGGTTGTTATTGACGAGAAAATTTGGTACACTTTTAAAGGAAAATGTGAGTTGTTTATTAATTTTATTTTGATTATTACAAGTATTTCATTTTTATAGCATTAAATTGTTTTAGGGAGAGTATTAAATAAGTGCAAGACATGAAAATAACAAATAAGAAGCAGTTTGATTGCCTAGTAAACTGCCTTCAAAGAAATGAAGATCTAGCTAGGGGATATTTTTAATGCGGCACTGACGTAAAGGCTCGTTGGACTGAAATGGCAAATAAATTAAATTCCTTAGGACCACCAAGACGCAATATAGATAGCTGGATGAAGGTATTTTTAGACTGAAACTTCTCTCATAGTTCATTTATAATGCATTTAATTTGATAGGTATAGGCCGACTTAAAATTCAAAGTCCCGAAGAAAAAGGGTCATAACAAAGTGGAAATTAATGCTACAGGTGGAGATAGACATAAACTTCACAGTTTCACGGCGATAGAAGAGGCTGTAGTAGATATACTTAATTTGGATAATTTAGTCGACCAATCCGGGAAAGAATTCGGTATATCCAGTACTCAAATTGAAAGATGTGAACAGGTAACTCCATTGGCATGTCTATCCAACATCAATACGGAAACGTCCCAAGCAATTGAAATTCCAACTACATCATATAGTTCCAACACAACCTATATGGAAAACTGGGAAGAAGATATCCAAATGACAGAGTACGTATTAGATGAAAATCCACCAACTATTGAGGTAGAAAATATTCCAGGAAAGGATGTTTCAGCCAAAAAGCGTAAGCCAACGCAACGAGAAGGAACTAAAAGACGCAAACATTGTGGTACTGAAAGTCAAAGAATAAAATTACTAGAAAAGCAGATCAAGATACAAGAAAATTTGTACAATGAGGTCACGGAATCTCTCGCCGAAATTAAAAAAATTGGCAAGGAAAATCTTGAAGTGACAAAAGAAATTCTTTAAATCAAAAAAGAACGGCTTCAGTTATATATAGAGAATATATTATTTCTAAGCAAAACGCCAGAAGTTTAAAAATTAGGCTTAAGACACAAATTCTGGAACTACAGAAGAGACAGGTAGAATTACAAATGTCCTAAATATTATTGATTCGTTTCGTATATCTTACATAATACCAAAATAAAATCGATACGACAGCAGAGAGTCGTGACGTTTAGTTTACGATGCGACAATCTTAATCGGGGTGATTGTTACATTTGAAAGACTATTGTTTGTAAGAATTATTGTTTAATCGGAATATTGGTTAATATCCGTGTGCCTGGCGTTTGTGCACACACACACATAGAACAGTATTGTCGTGCTGATTTGTTAAAGGAGGAAGAAAGAAAAAGACGAAATAATAATAATATGGCGTCTTCTTCCAAAAATTCGATTGATTTAATGACAGTGAAGGAATTAAAAAAGCAATTGACGAAATTAGGCCTTCCTGAGTCGGGGAAAAAACAGGTGTTGGTAGAACGCCTACAACAATTCCGTGACGAGTGTGAAGTAAGAGAGGGAAATTCTGGGAATTCCGAAAGAGCCATGAGCAAAAGAGAATTTGAGTTGTTGAAGAGGGAGAACGAGCTATTAATGAGAGAAAGGGACTTGCTCGCGAGACAGTTAGAATTGGAGAAGACAGAAAGTGGAACTAAAGAAACTAGTATTAATTTGGATAAGGGTTCACAAATTAAATTTTTGACGGAGCTAAAACTGGACTTCAATGGGGATGGAGACGATTTTGATAAAAAATTATTGCCATTGGAAAGTTAAAGGGGCGTGCACTAAACTGATTCGATCAAAACCAGAAAATATTAGTTTGTCCTTGGAGGAATTGTGTGTGCAGTTGTCTTCATTATTCGGAGGTGTACTAAACAAAATACATCTTCGTAGACAGTTTGAAGGTAGACGGTGCAAAATAGGTGAAAGATTTTTGGACTACTTCCACGACAAAGTTGATTTAGGAAATAAATTGGATCTCAAGGAGTTGGAATTCGTAGAATATATCATAGACGGAATAAATGATATGCATATCAGAAACCAAGCAAGAATGCAACGGTTTAAATCGATCAGAGAATTGATAGATGTTATGTCCAACGTCACGATGGGAGAGAAAACGATGGCAGGATCGTCTGGAAGAAGGGAACACCCTAAGGAGTTTAAACCTCGCAGTGTAATGAAGTGCTTTAATTGTGGCAAATTAGGTCACTACGCAAGTGAGTGTAGGAGTAACAAGAGACCGTGGAGGACTTGTTACAGGTGTGGTGGAAAGGGCCATAAAGCCAAGAATTGTCCCAAATTAGAACAAAAGCCACAGACTACAATAACCAGCTTAGAACCAGAATATATATGCGAAGTTGGCTTTGAAACATACACATCGAATTTCTCATTGGAGGCATTCATCGATTTCGGAAGTCCAATATCATTAATAAAGGAAAATTTCATACATGGTTTTGGTTTTGTCATACATCCATATGAAGATGGAATTAAATTTTACGGACTTAACAGAACTACCGTCGATATTATTGGAGTGATTGAGCAAAGAGTTACGATGAACGAGATAAAAGTTAATTTAAAATTACATGTAGTAAATAATCTTACTACGAGTTCCCCAATACTATTAGGGAGAGATTTCATTAACAACCCTGGTATAGAAGTTCGTATGAATTGTGCAACATTGCAAATTGGAGATCCAGGTAGCTTAATTTTTAATACTGGAGTGGAAGTGAACAAGTCTATAAATAGACTAAATATTAATGAAAATTTAAATATTGTCGAAAATGAAATATTAAATAAAGAATTTGAAAATTATTATGATCTATTAAAATCAGATATTAAATTAGATAAACATTTTGAAATGGGTATTAGGTTAACTAAAGATGAGCCGTTTTATTTTAAACTCCGACGAATCTCTTATTCTGAGAAAGAAATATTGCATGCTATTATTAATGATCTATTGAAGAGCAATATAATTGCTCCTAGTAATTCTCATTACTGCAGCCCTATTGTGCTAGTCAAGTTGAAAACGGGTGAAATTATAATGTGTGTTGATTACAGGCAATTAAATAAAATTACGGTAAAAGAACATTTTCCAATACCGCTGATAGAAGATCATTTGCAATTATTGGAGGAAAAAAATTATTTTACTTGTTTGGATTTGAAGAACGCTTTTTATAATATTGTTGTTGAAGAGAAATCTATTCCATGTACGTCATTTACAACACCTTTTGGTCAATATGAATTTAGGAGGATGCCTTTTGGATTGGTAAATGCTCCTTCGACTTTTCAAAGGTATATGTCAACCTTGTTTAAGGAGTTAATTGAAAAGGGTCTAATTATGGTTTACTTTGACGATATATTTTTTGGTACGAAAAAATTGGAGGAACATTTGGAAATTTTAAAAATGGTTTTGGCTATTCTAAGTAAAAATGGATTGGAGTTAAGGGCGCATAAATGTCACATAGCCATGACTAGGATTAATTATTTAGGATATGAAATTAGTTCGGATGGTATTTTCCCGAATAAAAGAAACGCTGATGCTATTACGACTTTTCCAGTACCGAAGAATATTAGAGGGATTCATAGCTTTTTGGGGATGACCTCTTATTTTAGGAAATTTATTCAGAATTATGCCCTGTTGGCTAAACCATTGTATGATATGCTTAAAAGGGATGCAACGTTTGCTTTTGATGATAATTGTTTGAAAAGTTTTAATATTTTAAAAGAGAGATTAATTCAAGAACCCATTTTGGCAGTGTATAGCCCAAGGGATGAAACAGAAATTCATTGTGACGGAAGCTCGTTCGGTTTTGGGGCAATACTTCTTCAGAAGAAGGCTGATGGAAAATTCCATCCAATATTTTCTTTAGTAAAAGAACTACCCCTCTGGAATCTAAATACCATAGTTTCGAATTGGCCATAATTTATGCATTGCAAAGATTCAAAAATTTATTTGTACGGGAAACATTTTAAGATTTTCACTGATTGCAATTCATTAACTCTGACTTTAAAGCAAAGGGACATTAACCCAAGAGTTGCAAGATGGGCATTGGAATTGCAGAATTATGATTATGAAGTTATACACAAAGATCCCAATAGGATGAACCATGTAGATGCATTAAGCAGCGCAAATAACAGTTTAGTATTGGAAGAGAATACATTGGAGCAATCTTTGGTTATACACAGTGCTTGAAGTGAGGAGGGATGAGGTGGGATGCCATCCCGCCACTTCTAAATAATTGTAAATTCATCCCACCACTTCTTATATTGCATCCCGGAACATATTTTTTTAAATTTTAAATCTCGTGCTTTCGAGAAAGAGATTTTTAAGTGTTTCGATCTGGCAACCAGATTCCGTTTGACGTTTACAATTATGAAAACTGGAATTCGAACAAAAATAATTTTAAATGAAAACCATCCCACCACTTTTAACCTGCCACTTCGACCACTGGTTATACAGCAATATCAAGATGAAGAGATTAATAACATAAGGAAATCATTGGAAGAGAGGGAAAGAAAAGATTTTGAATTGAGAAGTGGATTGGTTTATAGAAAAAATAATAATGGTTTATTATTTTACGTTCCGAAGAAATTGGTTTATAATGTTTTTATATCATGTCACGATAATGTCGGACATTTTGGAGTAGACAAAACATTGGTTTATATATTGTGGTCAACATGAAGTTTGTCTATACCCTATTTTGAAAGCAGCAATAATATTTGAGACCGTAATTTGGATCACATGGGGCCATTTATAAAGAGTAAAGCTGGCAACTGTCATCTCATAGTTATGGTAGATGCATTTTCAAAATTTGTTATGTTAAAAGCAGTTCCTTCTACAGCACCTGTAATAAAATTCTTAGAAGATGTCAGTACCTATTTTGGACTTCCCGGAGGAATTGTAACCGATAGAGGCACATTGTTTACGCCATTATCGTTCAAAAGCTATTGCGAAGAAAACTCAGTTTAATAAAAACTTCTTTTTCTTTGTTGCAAACTTTTAATAGAAATTTTGATAAAAACCCCTTTTTCTTTGTTGCAAATTTTCATAAAATCTTTAATGAAAACTTCTTTTTCATTGTTGCAAATTTTTAATAAAAACTTTAATAATAACTTCGTTTTCTTTGTTGCAAACTTTTAATACGAACTTTAATAAAAACTCCATTTTCTTTGTTGCAAAGTTTTAATAAAAAGTTTAATAAACACTTATTTCTTTTTGGTGCAAACTTTTGATAAAAACTTTAATAGAAACTTCATTTTCTTTGTTGCAAACTTTCAATAAAAACTTTAGATAAAAAACAGAAAAGCAACTTAGGGCCCGTAATATAAATTAGCACTAACTGACTGCAAACTTAAAAAACTTATTTATTTTAGTTAAAATTTTTTCAAAGTGCTTAAAAAAATTGTACTTTGACTCATATTAGTAAGTTGCAAGTAAAGCAAAAATTTTAAAAATATTGATTTTAATAATTTTTCAATCTTGCTTTTTCTGCAATTTTACTAATTTTTTCGAAATTTTGTAGAAGAATAAGTAGTCCATAAAAATTGCGCGTATCGTGATTTATTTATTTCGGCATGTAGAAAGATCTGTAACGTGTGGGAGCAAACTCACACTTACACTTCGTGTCTTGCGTGTCCCATTTCGTGACATTCGTGACACCTGATTTTCAAATACAAAAATAATATTTCTCAAAAATTTCCAAAGAAAATCAGTTCAGTGAGCGAAATTCAATGTCGAAAAAAACGAATAGTTAAAGCTAAAACAAAATCTATTTATAGTCGATTTTCTTTTCGCCTGCAACGAATAAAGAGAACAAAGAAGAAATGCCATTCATCACCTGATTTCATGAAACAAAACATATGAAAAACTAGGTCGTGAGGAAGAGATAGAAAATGCGTTGGAAAGATTTTTTTTTGGAACGGGAGCTGAGAAAACAGAAATTTTTTTGGAGAGTCTGGTTTGAAATGTAGAGAGTCTTGGTGGAACCATGAAAGAGTGAGGTTTGGTTTTAAAGGAGAGTAAAAGTCCAGTTTAGACGAATAGTAATTTTTAATTAAGTTTGTGGAAGTAAAACAATTAGTCGTATTAACAGTGGTTTCCATATTAGTCAAGATGTTCAGTTAAATAAGAAGGAAAGCAAAAGATTTTTTTTGATTATCATAAATGAAAAAAAAAGGGAAATGATTATGGGAAAAAACGAAATGTGTAATATATTGGAATTCGAAATGGTGGCTGTGCACTTTTTTTTTTTTTCTGGCATATCCAAAAGAAAATGAAGGATGTGCAAATTATCTTATTACATTTGATGGCGTTGAATAGGGAGAAAATTATTTTGGCCTAACTGAAGAACTCCATCGTGCAATCATTGGAAATAATTTTGCTGCAAATTGGAAAAAAAAAATGCGACAGGATTTTCTTCCAAAAGAACAAAATTTAATTAATTAAAATTTTAGAAATCATTTACTCATACTCGCCGTAAAACATATTAATTAGGAAATGAATAAAAATATACATATTTTGATAAATAAATAAATTACCGAATTACGAAGAAAAGAAGAAAAATTGAATAAATTGAATAGTAAAATCTAAAATTAATTAAAAATTCGTCACTAAAAGAACAAAATATATATACAAAAATTTATTAAATTACTAAATATAAAAAATAAAATAGGGATATTGGAATTTCATGTTTTATATTGGCTACAACCATTTTTTTTTTTTTTTTATATTTGAGTTGGAATTTTGTTTGGTAAACCCAAAAAAAATACTAATTATTTAATTTTAATTCTTATTAATGTAAGTCTCAGAATTCTTTCAAAAGAAAAAAAAAAAAGAAGAAAAAATATAATCGAAAATTTTGAATTAATAATATTGGAAAGAAAAATATAGGAAGAAGGAATATTTGCTGTCAAAACATGTAGGAAAAAAGAATTTAATGTCATTTCACAGGTACGAAAGGGGAAGGCCTCCTGTTTTCGGGTGAGTTTTTATTTGTTCTTTTTATATTGAATATGTTGAAACAGTGAACATACATACAAATAAAAGATTCAATTTTCATATTTTTTGCAAAGTTTTCCTTTGGTGTAATTGAAATAGCGTTATACTTAATTACCAATACACTTTAATGATATTGTGTTTTGTGGCTTAATCTTACTTAATATTGCTAAATTTTGGGGATCATATGATCAGTTTTTTTTTTCTTTTTTTTGACAATAGCAAGTTTTCTCCTTTTTTTGAGATTTCGGTAAAATTTGTGACTTTTTAAGATGATATTGATTTAAAGAAATTTTGAAAAAAAGGAACATTGGAAGAATCACTTAATAATATAATTCCGATATTTGTATCAAACCAAGAAAAGAATGGGCAAAGAAACAAAAAATTCGTTTTAGAAAAAAAACAAAAAGGGTTTCTATGTATCTAAGAAAGGAAATGAGACAAAAAAATTTAACGTAACGTCAATACTTGCAATCTAATTGTGAAATTTTATTATGTATAAATAAAAAGAAAAAAAAATTAAGTAAAGAAGTGACACCTTATGTCGGTTTCTTTTTTATTCCAAAAAGGGAACTAAAGAAATGTTTGCGTTTCAGGTAATATGATTATAGGGTAAAACCATTGAAGAGAGAGAGAGACGTTAGTGTGACGGGGCGAACGAGAGCATAAAAGAATAAGGGTCCCTAACCAATTACAGGGGCGGTCATGGACATAGGGGACCAGCATTCTGCTGTTGGTCCAATCGGGTAGGACGTGCCCCATATAAGTCCGGTTAGCAATAACAGCTCTGCCGACATGCCTCGTAAGGCGTTCGCGGAAGTTCGGTCAGTTTCGGTGACCGGAAATCTAACGAACCATTCCACTAATTCGAATATTTTTTTTTGGAATTGGTGTTTTAAAATTAAAATCTGAAAGAAAAAAAGCAAAAATGGTTGTGAAAAGAAATTAAATTTGATCTAATTTGATCAAGAGAAAAAAAAAGTAAATAAAAGTTGATTGAATATTTCTTTTTGGAATTGATGTTTTAAAATAAAAAATCTGAAAAAAAAAATGTGACAAAAGAATCAAATATTAAAATTTGGAAAAAGTTTTGTGTTAAATAAAAAAAAAAATTTAATAATGAATTAACCTGAAAAAAAATCCGGTCGTAAAATCTTATGAAATGCAAAAAAAAAAAAAAAAAAATTGTTTTAATAGAAAAGAAAAAAAAACTGCAACTATAATTTTCATGAATGACGCAAAGCTTATACCCAGGTAATTTATACAACAAAATTTCGGCAAATCATTTCAACAAACGCATATTTTGGGTACCCAAATACATCTTTAATAAAACGTCCACGAACGGAATGAAAATACAGTAATTTAGCAAAATAGCGGGAAACCAGATTACATTCAAACGCAAAATAATTATGATTTGTGTTTTTCTACCGCCGCAACGATGCAGGAAAGGAAATTTATTTCAAAATTAAAATTTGTATGACACATGCCTGTGCAACAACAAACCGTATAGACAACTTTAATAAATCATTTAAAAATAAACAAAAAAAAGGGGGCCTAATTAAATAAAATTTTATTTTTATCGAAAAATTAAATAAAATATAATATAAAAGAATCTAATAACTTAAGAATTGTACTTTTAAAATAAGATTGGATTCAATATGGGTGTTCGATAAATAAAATTAGCAAGAAATTCGAAACGAAAGGTTTATTAACGATAGAGTATAAGAAATTTTATTTTCTTTCAAAAAGAATAAAATGAAACCATATTGAATCTAACAAAATTAACCAAAATTAATATCTATTGTAAGGATCATTTGTAAAGCAAAAACTTGCAAAGTTTTTTTTGTTTAATTTTTTTTTCCTCCTAAATACATAATCCATGTTTTCTCGATAATTCAAAACCCAAACAAAAAAAAATATAAGAAAGATTTATGAAATAAACAAATTAAAGATTATGAAAGTCTAAGAAAAAAAAAGAAACGTTTTCTATTTGTTTTTGTTTTTTTTTTTTTCTTTTATGATTCCTATTGCAGGTGTTCGTGTCCGTTAGGAAGTATTTTTTGGTTTTGTGAAAGGTTGAAGAGCCATAAAATGCGCAATGTTGAGAGATAGATAAAAAGCCAAAAGGAGCGAGGGAGGGGGAGATGAGGTGAGAGGGGGCCGAATGTGAACATAAATGAAATATTAAGGGTCCATGCTCATTTGTAGGAGCGAGCATGGACATACGGGGATCGGCATTCTGCTGTCGGTCCATGTGGGAGGGAAGTGCCCCAAAGTCCGGTTGGCATTAACACCTTTACCAATCGGCCCCGACATTCCTCGCAAGGCTTTCGCGGACGGCTGGTCAAGTTCCAGTGACCACATAATTAACGAACATCCCCTTTATTCGGTTTTTTTTTCTCGCAAAACCGAATTTCCTTGCTTGATAGTTCGCGCTATCACTATAAAGTCTGAACGACATTTACACTCATCATGCACGCATATAAATTTATGTGTAACGCGATGACAGATGGTGGTGAGCAGCGACCCACCCCTCCGGCGAGCTAGTTCGTGCGACTCAGCAAGGCGTGCAGCCTTTCAGTTGCTCACATTTGCTGCACCATCTCATATCTTCTCCTCGCGAGGAAGAAGATATGCTAAATAGGTCATCAGGGGATTTGCTTTCGTCGACAACAAACCTTAGATATGTAAACCCCTTGTTACAAAATCCCGTAGTTACAGATCGTTATTTCAGAATGTCGAAATAATTTAAATATGTTAATAAATTTGCGCGTATACAAATTTTAAAAGCATTAAATTTTTTCATTTGTTCTATATTTCGACATATTTTTAATAAATTTACTAATTTTTACGCGTGCACAAATTTTAGTTGGACTTCTTTTATGTTGAAAAAAATAAGTTATTTTATAAAATCGTTTGGGGTCCATAACTTATATTTTTGATTGAATTAATGTTTAGTAACGATTGGTACAGGGTGTACCATTACAATGTAATAAAATATTACGTGCTCTAAGAAGTAGTTCCCAATAACATGCTTTTGGAAACTAAAATGTTTCTGGAGCCATAAATGTTGTTAAAAAACCCAAAGTGTTCCGCAATATTTCTGAGAACGAAAATGTTTATGGAAACCAAAAAGATCAGAACAGTACATGTTTTTACGGCGAAAGTTCTACTTTGAAACAATGCTAATGGAAAATAACCAATTGCAAAATGCATTAAAATTACCTACTGCATTACGTAACTGCTTATTATCGGAAAATTACCATAATAAAACTAAACCAGAATGGGTAACTTAATAATAGTTCTCTGACTTAAAATTGTATCATTAAGTACAAAATAAGAAATTTTCTTGCTATAAAAATACTGTTTTTGATGACCAAAAAGCAAAAATATCGGATACGTGAGTTACAAAACCTGAACATACATAATGAACATCATAGAACCTTCTATAAGTTCACGACCTAACTTTCTTCACATTAGAACATTACTAAAAGCACAATATATTTCAAAAACCTAGACATTAAATTAGCAATTATTTTAATATTAAATTTCAATATAAAGTGAAAAATTACATTTTTAACATAAAAACATTTCAAAAGAATCTAGTCGCTGGATCAGCATTTATTTTAAATATTATTTTCCAATATTAAATTGTAAATTCATTTTTTGCCAATTTAATAATAATGTAATTTGAAATGAATGTAAAACATATAAAAGAACAAAATAGACAATAAGAAAGACATTAATTTAATTGTAATCAAACAATAAAGTTAGGAATAAGGTTTTAAGAATAAATAAATGCTATATATTTTTTTCATTAAATCCTTCGTCCTAAACTTATGTCGCGAGTTACTTTGTTATTCAAAGCCAAAATAAATAGTATATAAATCAGAATCAAATAGAAATAAGAACATTCCATTTTTATAATCTAAATAATAAAGTTATAGAACAAGTTTTGGTAAATAAATATTTTTTTTATTTTAAATCTTTCGTCCTAAACTTATTTGGCGCAGTTAGTAGGCTAGGCAAATGGTTCTTTTTACCCTTATTCATTCGGGAAAAATAAAAAAAACAAGAAATTATTTTTATTCGATAAATTTTTATTAAAAAGGGCGGGTTGCCGTAATTTAAAGTTTTTCAAATTAATATCACTGTTCTCTGATAAAACAAGTGGAGGTTTACCATAGAATAAACAGTGAATAGTGACAATGAAATTTTCTCCCAAATGAATAAAATATTAATTAAGGAAGTTGTGAAGTGAATTAAGACGGCATATCGTGAAAAACTTCTGTAACGCGTAGAAAAAAAAAATTGTTGACAGATCAAAAAATATTTGCTTCTTACAGTCGGCAATTTGAAATTTCTACAGGAAACCTCTTTAATACCCCCCACGGAGACATTCATGTACATCAAATATTGAATTAATTATTTTTATTCCTAAATGTCAAGTCCTCCAAAAAAATAAGGAAAAAATCTTATTTCCAATATCCAAAAAATTTTAGAAGAATATTTAAAAGCTTTAGTTCAATCACTGAAAGTATTCGAATTTAGCATATAGTATACAATATCTGTGTTAGGTAATAGAATAAATAAAAGTGTACCTAATTTAAATAGTTCATTCTGTAGGAATTTTGTATTTATGCAAACAAACTCGATTCTAATGTAGGAAACTTTGTATGAACCAAAGCTTGGATGTAATGTAGGAAACTTTGTATTAACCACAAATAGTTTTATGTACTTGTATTGTGGGAAATTTTGAAAAAGTAAGAGATCAAAAATGATCTAGAAAACAGAATAAATTGTGATGCCGGAATGAGTATATCGTTATTGAAAGTTTTAAAAAATATATTGAAGGACAGTGTATTGTTTTTAGAAAAAATAAAACGGGTGACAAGAAAGAATATTTTGACTTTATATTTAAATAATTATTTTCTACCCTACAATTCTAGTTCTATGAGAATAACAAAATGACAAGTGCAACGCATCCTTGCGGTTTATTGCATGGTTCACCTGCAGATAGTTTTAATTAATTGAGAATTCCTGATGCAATTAAAGATTTACCAAAATTTTATGGAAATACTAGATTGCTTCTCGAATGTTGAAGAAATATTAAGTTATGCTAGAAATATTGACGATACAGCATATTCAAAAATACTTTTGCATGCTCTTCGAAATAAAATCGAAGGGCAAGCGAATGAATTTTAAATATGTATGGGACACCTTTAATTTGGGAAGCCATAAAAAACAACTTAAGACTATATTACTCAGACAAACGAACAGAAACATATTGGATAAGAGACTTATATACTTTAAGATAAAACAATAAAACAGTTGAAACTTTTTATAGTGATATAGTCGAAATTTTAAGCCACCATGTATAATATATACTATAATATACTAATTCACAAAACAGATCCCAACGTAATAAATGCAAATAGAGATTTGTTTGCAGTTAAGTGGTCTCAGGGAACCTCTAGATTCAGTTATTAGAGCAATGCGACGAGAAAACCTTACAATGGCATTATTGTATTGTATTAAGTAGCAAAACGAATTTGATATGAAATCAGAGCTTCGTTCACATAATTACAAAACAAACATAATTACAAATCAAAGATTAAACACACAACAACCGCAAAACGTAAATTCAAATTTCTATTACAACTCTTAAAACAGAATTTTCAATAGTCCACAAAGGCCTAGAAATTTTCATCAAGTACCATTTACAAGACCTCAAAACTGGTTCAATAACAATTCTTAATAACCCAAATAATAATTTCAGAAATCCAAACTAGAATTAAACTTCGTTTAAGACACAAATTACCCACCAAGAACCACCTCCAGAACCAATGGGCACAAGTTCGGGAAATATACATCTAAGACAAAGGGCTCCCTCACAACAAATTAGAAATACTCAAACTCATTTGAACTTGCGCAATTCTACACGACCCACAGGATGTCCTATTTAGGATATTTATACTTGTGTAGAACTTCACAATACAAATAACGCAGACTATGATTATAACCATACACCAAATGAACCACCTGCACTAAACTCATACGAACAAGTTAGAGGAAGAAGATCCTCAAAATGTTCCCATAAAAGCGTCCATAGACCAACAGGTTACATAGACGTTAATAAACAGGGTTTCACATTACCCTATATTCATATATCATCCCCAATTTGGACGACCTTTAAAATTTGTATTGATACAGGAGCCTTTTCGTCATTTTTGAATCGAGAATTCACTCGTCCTATAGATCACATTGAATGTGAACCAATAACGATCACAACTATTCTCAGTAAATACAAACTGAATAAAGAAGTAACTTTATCTACCTTTGTAGAATTTAATGAACTTGGATATTTAAAATTCCTTATGTTCAAATTTCATGGATACTTGGACGGACTGATTGGACTTGATATACTCACACAATTAGGAGGGGCAAAAGTTGATTTAGCTAACAAAACGTTAATTACTAATAATTCAACCATTCCCCTAAAATTTGTACCTAATTTCAACTCCGGTAAAGAGTTAATTCCCTCAAATTCAAAAACTATAATTAAAGTACCAATTGATATTTGCGAGGGAGATATCTACATTAATATCATTGAATTAAAACCCGAAATATATACTTCTGAAGGTTTCTATAGAGCAAAAGATTGGGACAGCATTGCTACTAGAACAACCTTTATGTAATAAAATATTACGTACATCTTCCAAAGAGTAACGCACTTCACAACAACATGTTTCTCGAAACTAATATGTTTCTGAAACCTCAAATGTTGTAGTAAACCAAAAATGTTCCCAACATTTTTGAGAACAATAATGTTTTCTGTAAACTAAAAAGTTTCAGAACATTATTTACTTCTTCAGTGAAAATTGTACTTTGCACCATCGGCAATAAAATTAACGGAAAATAACCAATTGCGAAATGCATTAACATCATTCGGTGCATTTCGAAATTGATGACTGATGGAAAGTTTCCAAATCGAAAGTAAATTAGGACAGTTGCCTAACTCAGCAACGTTTCTGCGACTTAAATTGGAACACTAGGTGCAAAGTACGTAATTTCCTAACTATAAAAAGGCTGCTTTGAATAATCAAAAGGCAGTTCTAAAATATCGGATAGCCGGGAGCAGTTATCAGTTAGTTATTTTTTGGTTATTCAATTAAAACACGAACGGGAGAGTCTAATTACTGATCAAGAAAAGAAAGCGAAAAGCCAGTTATTAAATAAGAAAGGAAAATTGTGCATCGATAATATGTTCTAACGTGTGTTAAATAAGAAGTTTTTTTAATTGTTTTAAAGTTATTTTCAAACAGAAAATTGTGAACTACAAATAGTAAAATAAAAAAAAAGATCTAAAGAATTTGTATCGTGAAAACAAAAAGAATTTTAATTGTTCCAGTAAAACACGATAAACAAATATTATATACAAGTAAGAGACGCATTCATACAAGAAATAAAATACTACTATTCCCAGAAACTCAAAGTAAGTTTGTTTTCATTATTTTTCACCCAAGAACCCAATACTCTCCCAGGCGTACATACAAAAAGTTCTGAGAGAGCTTTTTCCTCAAACAAATCTGAAGAAATAAAAAACGAAACTAATGCGGGACAACATACCAACCTGGAAGTGAGTTCCGTCAACGTATTTCAAAACCCCAAATACTAACCATTTAGATTCCGGAAAGAGCCAAGGTGAAAACATCCAAAGAATTTTTACATAACAGGCCTATGGAACACCCTATGTTATCTATAAAAAAATATTGTATGGTATTTAAATACAAAAAAATGGTTACCGTTATCTTTAGAAGGATTTCAATCCTAATCATTATAACAATTAGTCGTAATAAAGAATTGACCAGATGCAGATCAAAATATAGTTTGTTTTATTTAATTTCGTAGTAATAACCTTTGTTCCTATAACATCAGAAGTGGTATAACCCCGTAGTGTAATTTAACTTTATTTAATAAAATCGGAAAATATCGAAAAAATTTAAATAATTTAATTATTCGTATTTGCAAGTTTTAGTCTTTTTGTTTCTAAGCGCAATAGACGTCGGAACACGTGTGTTTCCATAAAGGAGAAGTATTTAGTACCTTATATGTAAAATAGTAACTAGTAGGCGCATGTGGTTGTAAAAACTTTTCACTGATTTAGTAACAAGCTTCGATTCCTGCCAAAAAATGTAGTATTAGGATTATAGTCCATTTTATGTTTTGGTCCCAACAGTACAATTGGAAATCGCTGGATTAGAGAAAGATTGTTAATCGAATAAATTGTCATGTTTAGAAATGTCTGCCCGCCTGTCTTATCTATCAGCCAGTTTTTTAGAAAGTTTAATTTGTATACATTTTTGATTTAGAAGTCTCTTCCAGAATCCCAAATTTAAGTAAATCACACTTTAGAATTTTTAAAAAATAATTTTTTAGAGTAAATTAAAAGTTGTTTTATTTCAAAAAATTTTAATTTTTACAGGAAAAATTGACTATAAAAATTCATAATAATTTCGAAACCAAACGCAAATGGTAAAGCTCACTACATGAAATATGGGTCATGATAACGCAAAATGATAACCAGCGTGGCATATGCTGAAGAAAAAAAAAAGAAAGAAAAAAACGTGATTGTAAAAATTTTTTTTCAGTCAAGAGAGAGTGATTTTGATTCTAGAAGAGAATAGACGCGAATAAAAAATGGTGAAGAAGAAAAAAAAATTTGTCAAAGTTAAAATAATTTTATAATTTTTTTTGTGATTCTTTTTTTTTAATAATCAATTTAATAGTTTTTAAGTTTAGTTAAGAAAGAAAGAAAAAAAAACTAACTTAAGTAAATATGTGTATAGACCTATTGTATAACAGAGACAGATTACTTATAAGTCTCGGAATGGTGTTAAAATAAGACAAATGAAGGTCAGATAAGGGAAAAAAATTAAAGTTAGAATTCCTGCATTAAAAAAGTTTTGTGTTACAAAAAGGAGAACAAGAATACCGTTGTGGAATAAAACAGTTGGAAGGCGCGACGCTAGTAGCCTCCCACTACACAAAAAAAAAAAATTGCTGTTATGAATGGGTCAGCTGGGAGTTTTTTTAAATTTTCTTAAATTATTAATACAAAAGAAAAAATTTTTTTCTTATATTTGTTGAAAAGGGCGTCAATGAATTTAATGACTACCTGGAATATGGAAAAAAATGGGTGAAATTTCAACTGGTCGGTGGTTACACAAACTGTTACGTTGAAAAAATAAAGGCATTTACCTCAATACAGCTTTAAATTTCATCTTTAATTTGTCATTATTTCAATCTTTAACTATTACAACATTATTTCAACTTTAAATTTCATCTTTAACCACCTATTCATCTTTAACTATTACCACATTAATTCAAATGTAAATTTAATCTTTAAAAACTTATATATGTTCATCTTTAAAACTTATATATGGTGCACATATTCATCTTTATCTGTTTCAACATTATTACAACTTTAATTTAAATATACCTATTATCAACCAGTGGTATTAACAGTATCGCAACATATAACAAAAAAAGGAACACTAAAATGCTACATGGAAATCATCGAAAAAAAAAGTTGTAGATTTTTTTGCATTTAGTTCAGACATTAAGAAAAAAAAATAATAAAAGAATCAAAGGAAAACAAATTACGATGTTCTCTAAAGTTAAGAGGTTTTTCGATTAAAAACTTCTCTTAACCTGTTATGTAGAATAGAAAAATCTATTAAATGAACTCTCCAAAAAAATTAAGAGACTTGAAAAATCAGTGGATCTCTTAACTGATTAACCAAAATAGCAAAATCTATTAATTTTCAGTTAACAGGTTAAGAGCTCTGTTAAGGCCAATTAACAATAATTTCGAATTTGAATTTAGCCTTAATATTTAACAATCAGTTTTAACGAAAATAATTTTAGTTTCGTTAAAATTTTGAAATTTGCATTTTTTGAATTTCTAAATTTACAAGCAACCTGTTTTTTGTTTAAATTTTTCATTCTATTGTTTTTCGTCAACAAGAATCTTTCTCATTGAAATTGAATTTTAACTTTTCTCAATTTCAATATACGGCGTTGAAAACGCTCAACGGCGTCAACAAGCCCTTAACCTCTTATGTAGAAACGGGGGGTACATTTAAGTAACTCAATGGGTTAAACAGAAAAACAAACCCCGTATTAAAGTAATTCAAAATTAAAACAAAAGGAAAAAAAAATCTTTTATAAATTTACTTATCTTGTTGAATTAATTCAATAAGAGAAAAGAAAAATATATATTTTTTTAATTTACTTGCTTTATTAAAGGAATTCAAAAATAAAAGAAAAAAACAAAATATTTATAAGTTTATTTACCTTATTGAATTGATTCAATAAAAGAGAAGAAAATAAAATTTTTCCAGATTTGCTTACCTTATTAAAGTAATTAAATAACAGAAAAAAAAGAATTAAATAGAAATAAGAAATTTGAATTAAGTAAGCATAAGCCAGTCGAGTGTTGAAGGGAATTTTTGTGTTTTTTTTTTAATTTAAGCTTTGGAAAAATCATGAAAACCTATTTTTTTTATAATTAGGAATATTGAAAAAAAAAACACAAAAAGAAACAAAAATATATATTTGGAAAACAAAAAAAAAAAAAGAATGTATGCAAGGAATATGTCTTTGATCAGAAAGGAAACAATATGATTTTTTTTTCTGATCATGATGTGGAGATTCCATTTTTGGTTTTCGACGTGTTTTTGTGTTCCCCTGAATTAAAAAAAAAAAAAAAAATTTTTAAACAAAAATCGTTTGTGGGGTTTTTTTTTACAGTAATATCTGTAAAAGAAAAAAAATAAATAAATTATTTTACAATTTCAACGTTTGGTGATATTACCTTGGTCTTCTTTGAACTTTTTTGACCTGTTTGTTTTGTCATTATTTTCATTTATTTGTCGCGATATTCGTTCTTGGTCTCTTGTCAATTTTTCTGTGTTAATCAGTTAATTAATACTTAAATAACTAAATTTCTAGACGACCATGACTTCTTGCATATCATGTGCAAAAGAGTGGAATTCTCTCGAAATATATATTTCCTGTAATGGTTGTACAGGAATTTCACACATCTCGTGGGCAACTTACCTGTCTCTCGGGTAAATATGTCAAAATCATTCACGCATGCGGGAATTGATTATGCCGGGCCAATTAGCTTAAAAACTTCACCACACAGGGCGGCAGGAACATATAAAGGGTATTTTTGCATTTTTGTATGCATGGCAACTAAAGCCATTCATCTGGAATTGACTTCAGATTTAACATCAGCACCATTTATTGCGACATTTAGAAGATTTGTGGCACGCAGGGAATTGTACCAACACATCTATTCAGATTGCGGCACAAATTTCAAAGGGGGTAATACAACACTGCAGAGGGACACACGACTAGCAATAAAAGAGTCAATGTAACCAGCTGCAGAGTATTTTACTGACAAAGGTATCACATGGCACTTTAACCCACCTGCTTCACCTCATTGCGGAGGACTGTATGAAGCTGGCGTTAAATCGGTGAACTATCACTTACGTTGAGTAGTTCGGAAAACGCTACTCACCTTTGAAGAGCATATGAGTTTATTGACACAAATCGAGGCTTGTGTCAACTCGCGCCCACTATGTCCTATGATTAATAATGTTAACGACTTGGAAGTATTGACTCTGTAACGGTGGGTTTTCCTATCCTTACATTTTTGTCTTCACGACCACAAAAAATCGCGTGTTTCTATTTAGCTACCATTGCGCGATCTGATTTTCAACTTTCCCCTTTGTTCCACAATTAATTCTCGGAAATCATTCCAACGCATATATCCCGGTAACATTAAATATAATATAGAAGAAAGAAGAAACGGAAAGGAAAAAAATGCGGCGTAATATCAAATGTTTTGAGGAGAGAGAGAACCGATGAAACCCGAAAGTGTGACCGAAAGATCACAAAAATTAAAAAAAATACCGGTTTTGATATAATATTGAAAAATTTTGCGAACGGAAGATAGAGAAAGGAAAAAAAATTGTCGATGATGCGGGAATCGAAGTTGAACTTTGAAACGAAGCAATCCTTTTTTTGTTGAGAACGAATTCATGGTCGATGGATTCTGTGTGTAATAAAAAAAAATCTTTTCCTATTTAAAATTTTAAATCTTTTTTTCAAAGCAACTTTTTTTTGAATTTACAATCGAAGATTAAATTAGAAAATAGAAATTGGTTTCGAAAGAACATAAAGTGTTATTTTGTGGTGAAAAGAAAATGCACCAAAAGTTTTTTTTTCTCGCAAAAAGTGCTTTCTCTTAGTTGAATTCTTAGGAAAAGAATTATTTTAGAATTAATTAGTTTGTTGGTTCTGAAGAAAGAAAATTTCCGAAAAGAAAACTGAAAACTAAGGAAAAAGAAACGGTTTTTTTTGTTTCTCTTCATTTTAAAAGCGCCAAAATTTTGAAGTAGTGTGCGCGCACATATGTTTGCAGAACGAAAATTTTGATTTTAATAACAGGATATTATAGGTCACAATTAGGGTTTGTCGGTTTTTAAAAACCGGTTTTAAAACCCGGTTTTTTGGATAAAATTATGAAATTCGAAAACCGGTTTTTTAGTAGAAAATATCGGTTTTCAATGTATGAATAACACTTAAAAATAATTTGAAAATGACAAATGTAGCCAAATGTACCAATTTGATGAAAACACTGTTGCAAGCGGTTCGATATGATTCCAAGAAACGGTGTGTTTTGTCTATTGGATGAATTAATTTAGATTTTATATCAGTTTGTCATCTGGTTTCTTTATGTACAGTTCATAAATTCAGTGTTCAGTGCCATTGATCGATATTTGATATAGATGATATACAAAATGTAAGTAGGTAACATATGTTAATATTATAAAAATATAAATTTTTATTTATATTTTTTATATCTTTGTAGTCCTAAATGTCAGACGTGTGGAATTATTTCAAAAAAGTAGAAAAAGAAAAAGCCCGTTGTATTTATTGCAATAAAATGCTTACTTGCAAAGGATCAAGCACAAGCAGTCTACATAATCATTTGAAAACAGTGCACGATAAAATAACCGAGAAAAAATCATCTGATGCCGGCCCGAGTTCACAAACAAGTACACAGCCCTGTATTCTTAACTTTGTGAAAAGGACTAGTTTAGAAGAAATTGTATCAAAGCTTGCTGCATTGGATGGACTATCTATTAATTGCATAACAAATAGATCGTTCATACGAGAGTCATTGCAACAACGAAATTATTGCTTACCACAAAATAATTCTAGAGTTATGAATCTTATTTATAAGTTTTATGAAACTATAAAAAATGAAACTATAAATGAATTAAATTGTATGAAGAATAAAGGGCAAAAATTTTCTATAACTATAGATGAATGGACTAGTAAAGGAAATCCAAGATATTTAAATATTAGCGTACATCAACTTGAAAAAGATCTTAATTTAGGATTAGCTCCGATATCAAGTACTTGCGATGCTAAAACAATGTTAAAATTGGTTTCTGAGAAACTAAAAACTTTTAATCTTGATTTATCAACCGATATAGTTGCATCACCAAATGATGGTGCTGCTGTTATGAAAAAATTTGGCCACATATCACCAGCGATTAATTAACTGTGTTATTCACATGCCATACATTTAGCAGTTACTGATATATTATATAATAAAAATAAAAGTCCATTGGAAACAGATTTAAATCCTACAAGTGAGGACTCTGAAAATGACGAATCTGATAATGACTTTATAGAATTAGATTCTCTTGACATAAACAATTATAAATTACCTGTTCCTGAATTATTGGATGAATATAAAAATATTATTTGTAAAGTAAGGAAAATTTGCAAATATTTTGGAAAATCCCCTGTCAAAAATAGCATTCTTCAGAATCACGTGAAACGGAAATACGAGAAAGAATATAATCTTAATAGTTTAGAGGCCATGTTAGAAAGATTTGTACACCTAAAAGAATGTGTTGTTTTAACTCTGAATGACCTTAATGCTTCTCATATGTGGAATCAAGATGAAGAAAAATATTACAAAGTTGTAGAACTCCTTAAAGTTTTAGGTCCGATAAAATTAGCAGCCGAAGCTTTAGCTAGACAAGACGCAAATTTATTAACAAGTGAAGGTATATTTGAATTTTTGCTGGGTGAACTACAAAATTTGAAATCCGAAATTAGTCAGAAATTATTACACGCTATAAAGGCACGGATTGAAGAAAGAAGAGATACAGTATTAGTTACACTTATCCTTTATTTACAAAATTCTCAAACTGATTTAACGAAATCTTCTAATAAATTCCTTCCATTAGCAACGAAAAGTGACATTATTAAGTTATCCGGACAAATATTATCAAGATTATATAAAGATTACTCTACAGGGGAAGAATGTGATATTCAAAAACGTGATGAAAGCGATATTCAAGAAACAGACAATGTTTTATTGAAAAATGCTATGGAAGTGGCAATTAATAAATATTTAAAGGAACCGGAAGAAGTGACTTCCTCTACTCAAACTCTAAGAAAAAAGTTTTTGGCCCTGGAAGCCACAAATAAAAGGACAAAAAATTTAGAATTATTATATCAGGCTTTAAAAACGATTAAGCCTAGTTCGGTTGCAAGTGAGAGGGTATTTTCTATTTCGGGGAATTTTGTGAATAAACTAAGGACACGGCTAAATAGCAAATCATTAGACGTCCTCTGTTTTCTGAAATCATATTTCATTAAACAAAAAATAAATAGAATATTTAAATTTGCATTAAAATTGCCCGGAATAGAAAATACTCGGTCCTTTGCTTAATTGTCTTTAAAACTAAAACTGATTTTAATAAGTATGTATGCATAAATTTTATTTACTCTTGTCTTTCGGCTTTGATTATAATTTACATTATATAATACACAGTTATATATTTTCTAATTGTTTTTAATAAGTATCCATCTGTATCTAATAACTTTGTTTTTTAAAAAAATAATATGGTTATTATAAAAATATGAAAATATATTGATTTATTTTTTATAAAAATTCGAAACTGGTTAAAACCGGTTTTCTGGAAAAATTACTATTCGAAAACCGGTTTTCTAAAATGTCGGTTTTTCTATAAACCCTAGTCACAATAAATCACCATTGAGTCGACCAAGTTCGCACATGTGCCACCTGTAACGAACAAAAAGAAGGAAACTCGACGCCATCACTAAACCACATGGCTACACTTTTTATATGAATCCAACAGCAACAACCCTCATGTTCATTATTACCACCAAAATGACATCACCATCATCTAACAATTCTCCAACATCACCATTGACAGCAGTTTCAACAGACCACCATTGAAAGGAAGGAAGAAAGAAAGAACAAGAGAAAAAAAAATTATTAACAAAACTTTTTTTTTCTTCTTCCCGCCATTTTGATTGTTCTCTCATTCATACAGGTACGAAAGGGGGGGGGGCCTCCTATTTCGAATCGTGGGGTGAGTTTGTTTTGTACTTTTCTTGTAACTATATCACCAAAATTGAAGTTTGGTTTTAATAAGAAAAAAGAAATAAAAAATAAAGCAAAATGTGAGGGGGGGAACAAAAAGAGAGATTGCCAAATTTAAAGTTATTTTTGTTTTTAAATTAAAATTGAAATTATAAAAAAAAGAAAAAATAAGATTGGCTCAAAGAAGTTCAAAAGTGCCAAAGATATAAAGTTAAAATTCCGAATTTCATTTCATGATTTAAAGATATTGCAAAATTAAAGTTTTTTTTGTTTTTAAATTAAAATTAAAATTATAAAAGAAGAGAAAAAATAAGATTGGCTCAAAGAAGTTCAAGAGTGTCCAAAGAAATAAAGTCAAAATTAAGAATTTCAGTTCAAGATTCTAAGAAATTACAAAATTAAAGTTTTTGTTTCTTTCATTCAATTCAAATTTGTATTCGGAAGTAAATATGTCAATAAATGTCTTCATAATGTACGTTAAATAATCTTGTTATTTGAGAGGGAGAGAGAGATGAATTGAGAGAGGGGGGCCGAAGTAGCATAAGAAAAAAAAATAAGGGTCCATACCCATTTGTAGAGGCGAGTATGGACATTAGGGGGCCAGCCTTCTGCTGTTGGTCCAAAAGGGATGGACGTGCCCCAATTAAGTCCGGTTGGCAACAACACCTCTGCCAATCGGCCCCGATATGCCTCGTAAGGCTTTCGCGAACGGTTGGTCAGTTTCGATGACCGAAACTCTAACGAACCATTCCATTAATTCGGTTTTTTTCTCGCGAAAACCGAATTTCCTTGCTTAATAGCTTAGGCTATCATTATAAAGTCTTAACGACATTAAATTGTCGATTCTATTCCGATTACAAGGTAAAATTCTAAAAAAAAACTCAATTATTTTCTTTAAATTAAATGTTTTTTTTTCTTTTATAAAAAAGAAATTTGGAAGCTTTAATACGTTTAATACAAGCAAGAGCCCGTTTAGAATTATCTAATGTTGCTACTCGTAAACATGCCCTGGATATTATTGAAATAGTCTGTTATACTTTGGCGAATATTTTTAATACTGATATTGGTGGTACACTTCAAATGGATCGCCAAATAAATGCTTCCAGAATGAGTCAAAAAGCTCAAATGAAAAAATTCTTACGAATACTTCAAGCAAGATGTGCCTCAATGAATAAAACTGTTTTCGATATAAAGGAATTAAAGGAAATTGCCTCTGTCGGTGGGATTTCCATTGACAATAATAAAATCATAGATTCCTTGAATACTCAAGGAATATTACTAAAAAAGGGAACAACTTATATAAAGTTATTATAATTAATTAAAATCAATAAAAAACAATATTTTTAAAAAACTTAATTATTTTTTTATTACATTGCTAGTTTCAAACTCCTAATTAATGTTCAAGTTTAAGCACTTTGCCTTTGGAGTATAGATTGCTTTTTCTACTATACTTATTTTTGTACAAACTAAAAACAAAAACATTTTCTTATTTATTTATTCAAAATATCTAAACCGAGAATGGTATTTTCTAAAAGGACAATTTTTCATTTTAATATAATCTAAAAGGATTCCATCTTTTATTCAGAAAAAGTAAAAGTGTTTTAGAACTTCAATAAATATTTTGATTTCAATTCAAAGAAATGTAAAACATGATAAATTCTTGAAATTCTTAGTAACTATTCACTTGGCCTCATGGTAACTCGGAAATGCAAAATTTCCCAATACTGTTTAAGTGTCATACATGTAGGAGTACACAAACACACAAACAAGAATAACAGAAGATATACAAGACGCATTATAAAACTGGCAGTCGAATTCTCGCACTGAAACCGCATGGTCATCATGCAAAGAAAAAGTCAAATATTTTATATGTGATGCAAAGTCAAGTTCTCATAAAAAAATTAAAGTCAAACATTTGCCAAATATAAAAAGGAAAAGTAAAAATCAACATTATACAATACAATTGAACTAAATAATAAAGCCAAATATAATCTATAGTTTTCTTTATTATTGTGTTCCTACAAATGGGGGCTCGTCCGGTCGTTTTTTTTAACAAAATTTTTTTTACGCATAAAACAAAATTGCACTCAAGCGAAAAAGACAAAAGTGAATTTTGTATAAACACGTTTTTTTTGTGCCCTATTTTTTTTCCTGTTTCTCACGAATAGCGCAACGCATAAAACAATAATTATAGACAATTATAAAAAAACTAAAGTGAATCTTGTGTAACATTACATTCTAAAAAAAAAAAAAGAAAATTATTAACAAACAGTAATAATTTTGTGAGGTTAGATATAACACGTTTTTTCATGATTTACACGACATTCTTTTTGCACATAAAATAATAATCATAGCCAAGTGTGAAAAACTAAAGTGAATTTTAAGTAAAATTATTATTTTTTTTTAAGTCAATATAAGTACATTTTAAAGAAAAAAGGAAAAATTTAACTAACAGAATTTGTGATAATTTTTTGAGGTTAGAACATACCACGTTTTTTTTTCCTTTTGTTCTCGAATTTTTTTTTAATCGAACAATCGTTTTTTTAATGGATGTTAATATAAGTTCCCTAACAACAAGTAAATTACGAAGTTTATTGAAAAGCCACAGTTTACCAGTTCACTATAAGAAAAAAACGGATTTAATTAAAAGGCTTACCAAGTACATGGAAGATCGAAAAGGAAGCGAAGAATTTTCAGGAGAAGACAGTGAAAAAAGTGTAGAAGACGAACAATTAGAAAACGATAAAAAGAACAAGTCGGTTACAAAATTCGAAACAAAGCAAAACTCTAACGAAGATACAGAAGGTGCAAAAATGGCAACTTGTTTTAATTTCAAAGATGTTGAAGATTCGGTGCAAGCATTTGATGGTGAAACCGGAGTATCGGTTAAGCAATGGATAAAGAATTTTGATGATATTGCAACCGTATGTCAGTGGACAGAAATTCAAAAATTTCTATATGTCCGTCGATTGTTAATAGGAGCTGCAAAACTAGCAATCGAATCAGCAGAGAACCTTTTGGATTGGTCAAGTATACAAAAGTTTTTAATTCAGAAGTTCGATAATGAACCACTTAGTTTAGATATACATAAAAAATTACAATCCATGAAAAAGAATAATAACGAAACTTTTCTAGAATATTTCTACAAAATGATCTCTATTGGAAAACTAGGAAAAGTAGACGAACTATCAATGAATATGTACATAATTAATGGTATACAAGATTCAAATTCCAATAAGCAAATACTATATACAGCAACTACGCAAGACGAATTAGAAAAAAAAACTGCAGATTTATGAAAAAATAAAGTTACTGCCCAAAAATAAGTACGATACGGTACACGCTGTGCCTTACAAGCAAAAACGATGTACAAACTGTGGTGGTTTTAATCATCAACAAGAAGAATGCCCACACAAAAGTAAAGGGACACGCTGTTTTAAATGCAACAATTTTGGACATATCGCATCACGATGTACAGTAGATTTAAAAAATGACAACTCACGAGTTACTAAGCTGTCAGTACCAGATATGAATGTAGTAGTATCCTTTAACGCAGTACAAATAGAACACCATTTGAGCTAATGTTCGGAGTCAAAATGAAAAATAGTGAAGACTATGAATTAAATAAAATTCTTGAAGATGAAATAATTCAGGAATTTCAATCAAGAAGATTGGAGTTAAGGCAAAGTGCTGAAGAACAAATTGAAACAGTGCAGAAAGAAAATGAAAGAACATATAATAAAAAAAGAAAAGCGGCGCGATTTGGTAGCAATTCAAAGAACTCAGTTTGGTTCTGGGCTGAAGTTATTCCCAAAATATCTAGGACCATATGAAGTCACGAAAGTAAAAAGAAACGATAGATACGAAGTGAAAAAAGTAGGAAACAGTGAAGGCCCAATAACAACTACCACAGCAGCAGACTATATGAAATTATGGAACACCTCAAGTATGGATGCATCATCAGAGTCTGATGATGAACAGGATGGCCGAATGTAGGAGTACACAAACACACAAACAAGAATAACAGAAGATATACAAGACGCATTATAAAACTGGCAGTCGAATTCTCGCACTGAAACCGCATGGTCATCAAGCAAAGAAAAAGTCAAATATTTGGTATGTTATGTAAAGTCAAGTTCTCATAAAAAAATTAAAGTCAAACATTTGCCAAATATAAAAAGGAAAAGTAAAAATCAACATTATACAATACAATTGAACTAAATTGTTCAATCGAACATATTTAAAAACCTTAAATTCAGCATGTTTTTTTTTTGTTAATTAATTTGCGAATAATTGGAAAATTTATTGACTGATAAAATTGCTGATTTGAATTTTACAGGTGAACTTAGGTTCAATGTAATATTCCAATCGCATCCGTAAATAATTAATAAAGGGAAAAATGCTGAATTCACATTTTTTTATTAAAATAAGTAATGTTTGTGAATTTTTAAAATTAAGTTAGATTTGATTAAGATCGTGAAGTGAGCAGATCGAACTGCAAATTAAATTAATAAATTAAAATTTTTGAAGTTTAAATTTGTGGTTTTTTTTCTTAATACACTTTGCTACGGGTCGAGTGCTTCTTGTTAGAAAAATTCATTGGTCCTTCGAGCCGGATCCTTAAATTGGTAAGTCCTTTCCCATTTTTAAGTGATTTAACTATAGTGCATTTGAACCGTAACATTTTGTGTTTCTTTTTGTGTGTTTAAATCGATATCATGGAGGGTTTAGTGAAAGCACAAAGTGCTTTAATAGAACAAATGAATAAATTTCTTACCAACACTAAAAAATCTGCCATTTCTAAACGAACTCATGGTTTTTATCTCGCTCGTATTAACGGTTGGCATGAATTGTGGCGTCAATTTCTGGCGAATGAGGATAAAATTGCACAAATAAAAACTGTGCCTGATTTGGAAAGATCTTATTTTAAGGAAGATTTTTTCTCTAATACCGAAGAACTATTTTATGAAGTGAAAGGTGATTTAGTTGACCGTATGGAAGGGCTTGAAAAAGTGGAAAAAGAGAAGAACCCTGCAAATTCATCAGATTCAAAGGGTTTTCTCTCACCAACCACACCTTTACCAATAATATCGATACCTAAATTTGGAGGAAATTATAACGATTGGGTGAGTTTTCGAGACTTATTTTTGTCAGTGATCGATTCGAATTCCAACTTGGCAGAGGTGCAGAAATTGCATTATCTAAAAATTAATTTAGTGGGCGATGCAGCACATGTTATTAGACAATATAGTATTACAAACGCGAATTATACCACGGCGTGGGCTGCTTTATCCAAGCGTTACGAAAACAAACGGGTATTAATTAATTCTCAGTTAAAAGCACTAATTTCACAACCTAAAATCGATAGCGAATATGCGGGACAGATTAAAAATTTACTAGATACCTCATGTGAATGTATAGCAGCTTTAGAAAATCGAAAAGTTAACACTATAAATTGGGATCCTCTATTAATTCATTTATTAGTGCAAAAGTTACCAACAGATACGCATAGATATTGGGAAGAATCTTTGAGTGACAATACTGACTTTCCGTCTTGGGATTCATTTAAAAGGTTTCTAGAACTGAGATTCCGAACATTAGAGGCTATTTCAGATATGTCACAGATAGAAAAGCAACATAAATTAAAACGAGCTGTGAATGAAAAACAGACAAGATCAGATCCAAGGGTCCAAACGTTTCATGCAACGCAGACAACTTGTAAATTTTGCAATGAAAATCATTCTGTGCGGAAGTGTCCTAAATTTTTAAAAATGGATGTAAAAACACGAATTTGTAATATTAAATCTAAAGGATATTCCTTCAACTGTCTAGGGAATAAGCATATGTCGAATAAATGTTTGAGTAAGGGCAGGTGTTTCAAATGTCAGTCAAAACACCACACGCTTTTACATATCGTGAATGATGTATCTTCAAGTGTAAAGGAAGATCAAAATCAAGCTGCCAAGCAAAATTTAGAAAATGTACCAAATATTCTTTCTCATTTTTTGAAGGAAAATCGACATGTTTTACTCGCAACTGCCATAGTGCAAATTAAAACTCATTTTGGTTACGATTATGTTCGTGCTCTTATCGATTCTGGTTCTCAAGCTACATTTATCACCGAGCAGCAGCACAGCGTATGAAAATTCCTACTGTACCAACTTCAGTAAAAATAACGGGTTTAGGAAGCAACGAGTCAGCTAGATCAAACAAAGTTCGCATTTTACTCTGTTATCCAACACAAATAAAAATATTAAGGTCGATGTAAGCGCTATTGCCCTTCCTAAACTGACAGACTTACTACCTTCAAAAACAGTAGTAAGACATGATTGGCCGCACATTCAACTCTTGTCTTAGCTGATCCTATGTTTCACAAGCCAACTCGAATCGACTTGATAATAGGGGCGGACATATATCCTTCTATTTTATTAGATGGTGTGAAAAAGGGAGCGCAGGGAGCACCGCTTGCTCAAAACACTATTTTTGGTTGGATCTTATCAGGTGAAACAACAACTGATAATTTTGTAAAAGGGAAATCAAATATAGTATCCCTTTTGAACGTGTGTGATATCAGCGAACAATTGAAACATTTTTTGGGAAATAGAAGAAATCAACAAACCTATTAAACCTACCCCAGAAGATGAAACTTGTGAACATATTTACCGAAGTACTTATTCAAGAAAATCTGACGGCAAATTCATTGTTCGACTTCCATTTTGCAGTCGTGATCATACAAACAACTGTCTGGGTTCCTCCAGAAACATAGCGTTACAACGTCTAAGTTCTGCAGAAAAATCTTCAAAGCGAAAATCATATCTCAAAGAATATAATGATGTTTTAAACGATTATCTTATACAAGGTCATATGGAGCAAATAACTCCAGATGAAAAACATAATACTTTATCTATCGATGGGAGTACTTACCTCAACTACAGCAGTAACTATTTCCCACATCATGCAGTTATAAAAGAGTCTAGTAACACAACTAAATTGCGTGTTGTTTTTGACGCATCTTGTAAGACAACGAGTGGAAACTCTTTAAATGATATATTGTTAGTTGGACCGACATTACAATCGGATATCACTTTAATTCTATTGCGATGGCGTTTCCACAAATTCGTTTTCAATGCGGACATCGAAAAAATGTACCGAAAAATTTTGATTCATCCTGATGCTGCTGATTTCCAACGAATACTTTGGAGGACACATGACGACGAACCGGTTAAAGATTTTCGATTACTAACCGTTACGTTCGGTGTCGCATGTGCTCCTTATCTTGCGATTAGAACGTTACATCACTTAGCCGAGGACGAAGCATCCACCTTTCCTGAAGCAGCACAATGTCTTATCAATAACTTTTACGTTGACGACGTCCTGACTGGTAGTGATACAACGTTTGAGTTGAATCGTCTAAAAACCGATTTGACAAATCTTTTAAAGAGTGGCGGTTTTCATCTTCGAAAATTTGCGGCAAATAGTGAAAGCATTTTGAACAATATACCAATGGAAGATAGATCTCCAGAAACTGCAGTGTCTTTTGATGACAAAACATTTATCAAAACGCTTGGCATATACTGGAAACCAGGTTCCGATATGTTTAAGTACAAACTGAATTTTGAAGTGGAGAAAGTTCTATTTAAACGAAAAGTTTTGTCATATATTGCCAGACTTTTTGATCCTTTAGGATGGATTAGTCCTATAATAGTAACTGCAAAACTGTTTATGCAGAAATTGTGGATCGTCGGGGTAGATTGGGACGACAATCTTCCTGATCATCTCATTCAAGAATGGTCATACTTTGCCAAGGATTTGCTATCAATCGAAACCATAGAAATTAACCGATGGTTGGGATCCACTACTAAATCAAAATTTGAACTCCACGGTTTTTGCGATAGCTCTGAAAAGGCTTATGCTGCAGCAATATACGGTCGTATTACGAATGAAGATGGTACTGTTACAACTTGCCTGATTACTTCTAAAACCAGAGTTGCACCAGTGAAAAGCATCTCGCTGCCACGTTTAGAGTTATGTGGAGCAGTATTATTGTCTCGACTTATACGTCATTTTAATAAGGGATTACCTGAAGGTGCAAATATCACCTTATGGACCGATTCGACAATCGTTTTATCATGGTTAAGTAATCTTCCAAACCGTTGGAAATCATTTGTTGCCAACAGAGTAACCGAAATACTTGACAACGTAGGCAATGTTCAATGGCGACATGTCCCTTCGAAGGACAATCCGGCTGATATTGCATCCAGAGGAGTATTTCCAGGAGAATTATTAACCAATAAGTTATGGTGGTCCGGCCCTGACTGGCTAAAAAATTCAGAAGAATCGTGGCCTAGTTTGAAGCCAGTGTTTTCCACTTCACCAGTAGAAAACGAGTTAAAGAAATTGAAAACATTTAGTTCTTTCTTAGATTCACCTAAAATGATTGATAAATTCTCATCTTATTTACGAGCAACACGAGTAATTGCGTATTGTTTTCGATTTATAGAAAATTGTCGAAATTCAAAAAAATTCAATTCTACATTTAAAACAGGTTTTTTGCAGTCTGATGAAATTTTACGAGCAGAGTATGCTCTTATCAAAGAGTACCAAAACATAGAGTATTATCAGGAAATTGCAGCTTTAAGGAACAAACTTAAAATCAATAATAAGAGCAAGCTAATTTCTTTGAACATATTCTTAGATAATAATGAACTATTACGTGTTGGAGGACGTCTGGAGAATTCAGATTTGTCCTTCTATGAAAAACATCCTATCATATTATCTCGGTCTAGTAAATTCACCAAGCTTTTAATCGACTACACACATAACATAACTCTTCATGGCGGTCTTAATGTTGTCATATATACCTTAAAAAGGAACTATTGGATACCTGGTTTGAAGACAATAGTGAAACAACACATTCATCACTGCATCAAGTGCATTCGATGGAAAAAAGAAACATCCTTGCAACTCATGGGTAATCTTCCACGAAATCGAATTATAATAACTAGACCATTCACAAACACAGGTATTGATTTTGCAGGTCCTGTTTATGTTCGACTTAACAGGACAAGAAATGCTAGATCTGTGAAGGCTTATATCGCAATATTTGTTTGTTTCGCGACTAAGGCTATTCACATAGAGCTAGTCAGCGATCTCACCTCAGAATCATTTCTAGCAGCACTCCGTAGATTTTTCGCAAGATGAGGTCTGAGCAAGAACATTTATACGGACAACGGAACAAATTTTGTCGGGGTATCCAAAACCATTTCTAAAGAATTACATTCAGCAATTCAACAGAGTAATGAACACGCGGCTGAAATATTTGCCAATCAGCAAATTAAATGGCATTTTATACCTCCAGCTGCCCCACATTTTGGGAGTTGTGGGAGGCAGGTGTGAAATCTATGAAATTTCATCTTCGAAGAATTTTGGGTCAAACGATTTTAACATATGAAGAATTGACAACGTTGCTTACGCAAATCGAAGCCGTTTTAAATTCACGGCCACTCTGTCCTCAAACGACTGATCCGGAAGATTTGAACTCGTTGACTCCAGGCCATTTTTTAATTGGTGATTCATTATTGTCACTACCAGAAGAAAGTCTCGAAAATAGCAACATTAAGTATTTATCCAGATGGCATATTGTTCAAAAAATCAAACAAGATTTTTGGAAGAGATGGTCTGTGGAGTATTTACATCGACTTCAAACCAGACCCAAGTGGAAAACCAGCCAGAAAGACATAAACGTTGGCCAGCCGGTGATTTTAAAAGAAGATAATTTGCCCCCATCGCTATGGAAATTACTTCGAATTGTTGAAAAATTCCCTGGGGATGACGGCCTGACTAGAGTTGTTTTGGTAAAAATCGCAACAGCTCTTTTAAAAAGGCCAATTTCTAAAATTTGCCAGTTACCTTTCCAGAAGGTAGAAAGTGAGCACAATCAAAATTGATCTCAATACTATTATTATCAGTTCGTATAATTTATCAATTCTTCCTAATATCGTTTTTATCTTCAAACAGAACTTTTTTTTCTCACTTAGCAATGGCTTGGAACATGTTATTCTTTGCTACTTTCACCATTCCGATAACGCTGGCACTCATAGCATATGACTGCGGACATGAAAGAATGAATATGACAACACTTTCTCTATTAACAATTGACCAATGTAATATTCAAGAGGCTAAGGTCCAACATGAAAATGATGATATTCAACTCCTACAACTGACCGAAGTGACTGCAATTCATGTTAGTCAATGTAAGATTAATGTTTTACAATCTATTTTCCGGTGTGGAATGTTCAGTCATTTATCATTAGTACCTGGTGGCTTTAGCACATTTATTGCCGATATTTCCAGAGAAAAATGTATGCAAATTCAACAATTCAGTATTTACAAGTTGGAGAATGGTCGCACACTTTCAGCTATCAAAACGAATTCCTCAAGCAGATTTTCGGAGGTGATAGCAGGTTCTTTGGAATCTGACGGTTATTGCCAAGGCGTACCTTATACTTACGGGTCCAACTCATGGGACGAAGTTGTCGTCATGCATGCGTTGGAATTAACAATAATGGACTACCAAACTGAAGTACGCCTCGAAGATAACAATGTGATTTTGCGTAACAACATTTTGTGTCCGTATCTGAAAGGATATTGTACTGACCCCGAATTTGGGATGACATTTTGGAACATGATTCCTGATACTTCGTGTGAAGTTCTCAAATATGACGTATTATTCCAAGGGATGGCAACAAAGATTACAAAATTAGATGCTTATAAGGATAAAATACCCAACATAATGTATGTGGTTCAATCTGAAGAAGTGGTACTTTCATTACGGATTATAAAACCGGTATCCGTTTGCCGTTTTAAGGGTTTTCAAACAGAGCACCCACGTTTAATAATTGTTGAAAAGACCGGTGAAGATTATTGGTTCAAGAGAAGACCAATTATGACTAAAAATTTGGATCTATTTACTTATGTAAATTCAAAATTTATTTACGTAGAAAGGCATGTCAAGGAACAGATAGAAAACCTATACACTTATTTATTTAAAAGACGTTGCGAACTTGAAAGAGAGGTTTTACAAACCCAATTAACAATAGCACATTATCATCCTTCCGAATTTGTATTAATGCGGTTAAAGGAACCTGGGTACACTGCTGTGCCACGAGGAGAGATAATATATCTTATCAAATGCCAACCAGTAGAAGCATCCGTTAGAAAAAGCGATCGATGTTACATGGAATTGTCAGTTACCTAAGCTAACAAAACTTTTTTTACGACTCCCACCAAACCTATTACAACAGTTTGGAACAGAAATTCCATGCTCATCTATGATGAGTCCTGGTTATTTCTTACATGGTGAATGGTATGGTCTAGATCCACAAATCCATCGTTTAAAAACACCGCAATCATTAAAACCGTCGAGTGATTTAGAGTGGAAATACGAAGACCCGGCAGATTTAATAAAATCTGGCATTTATTCTCTTGATTCCATGGATAAGTTACGGCGTCAGATTATGTTCTCTTCAGAACGACATGCGGTAACCAATGTTTTATCTCAATCTTTAATAAGTCACAACATCGATCATCAAGACATAAATATGTTGCAGCTTTTTTCATCTCACCATTTATCTGAATTAGCAGATTCAATTAAAACAAGATTGTGGTCGGCTTTTACTCAATTTGGAAACATTAGTGCTGCTATTTTTGGAATAATTCTAGCACTTAGAATTATTAAGAAATGTATCGACATTATCATCAATTTCCGTATCATCAAATCAACTCATGAAGCTGGTTGGTGGATGTTAGGTGCATTTTGGAATTCTATGACGACATTTTTATTACACAAACATCAACAAAAAGAGAACGAAACTCATTTAACATCGGTTGTTAGTGAGGAGCAGATTGAAGCGTCGATGTCTGAACATAACAATCACCAGAGACCAGTGCCAAATCACTCAGACATAAATCTGAACACGCTACGCAACAACGCAACTTTGTATCCTGATATGCACTCAATTAGTTAATCACTTTATTACATCCTTTCTATTTAATCCCTAAATCCCAAATCCAAAATCTTTAATGCAAGGCGAGTCGGAGCGCCTTTCTAAAAAACTCCATTGTTCCAGACCATCGGATCTTATCTGCACGGAGGAAATGCCGCAGTGAGACCGATGTTATACCAACTCTAACATTTTTTTGTCATTTCAGTTGAAATATAATATTTCAAGGCGGCCAGAATGTTCAATCGAACATACAAGTATTTAAAAACCTTAAATTCAGCATGTTTTTTTTTTGTTAATTAATTTGCGAATAATTGGAAAATTTATTGACTGATAAAATTGCTGATTTGAATTTTACAGGTGAACTTAGGTTCAATGTAATATTCAAGGTTTAGCTTGAATTTCCAATCGCATCCGCAAATAATTAATAAAGGGAAAAATGCTGAATTCACATTTTTTTATTAAAAAAAGTAATGTTTGTGAATTTTTAAAATTAAGTTAGATTTGATTAAGATCGTGAAGGGAGCAGATCGAACTGCAAATTAAATTAATAAATTAAAATTTTTGAAGTTTAAATTTGTGTTTTTTTTTCTTTATACACTTTGCTACGGGTCGAGTGCTTCTTGTTAGAAAAATTCAAAATAATAAAGCCAAATATAATCTATAGTTTTCTTTATTATTGTGTTCCTACATACATATGTGTAATAAATTTATAGCCAAATTCAATGACTGGTATAAAATATCCACGAATACTGCAAAATTGATTTGCGGGAAAATTAACATTTCCCATCGGTGTACCTTAAATATTCGATAAACAATTTTCGATGATAATAATTTTCGTACGAATTTTGTGGCTTCTTCACATTTTGGATCATTTGTATTCAACTCTTGACTATAGTGTGTATCCTGAAAAATATTTATATAAAAACTTACTCTCAAAAAAAGCGTATACTATTTTTATGACATTATATATAAATCTTTTGCTTTCATGAAAATTAATAAAATTTTCAAAAGTTGCTTTGATTTTTCATATTTTAGGAAATTATTTTTTATAACTTGTGTTTTTAATAATTTCCTAGAATTTTTTTACATTAACGTTTTTTTGACATTGACGTTTATTTTTTTTTATATACTTTTTAATGGTGGTAAAAATAATTTCAGTCAATCGATCATATTCATCTACCGGCAAAAAATTCAAACGAATTGTTGATTGTCAAAATTCTTCCACTACACAGTGATATCTACCTGATTTTTTGTAAAACTACGAAGCGATAATAGCAAAAAAAAACTTGCTTTTTTCTTGAAGTAGGGGTTATTTTTTTGATTAAAAATATTATTTGTTTTATTTTAAATATATAAAGTTTAGAAAAAAGGGTGAACGTAAACGAACCAAAAAATAATGTCACCATTATGAAAATCATTTTGACACAGAAGTTTTTATGTGCAAACAGAAATATTCAAGTCGACTCAAAATACTTAAATAATTTAAATTAATTTATTTAATATTTCAATCCTATTCTGCCGGTAAGATATTGACCATTGACCAAAGCAGTCGAATTTAATTTTTGATCTTAAAAAATAAAATAGATTGAAAGGATTAAAATTAAATATTTAAAAAATAAAACGACTTTAACGGAGGAATAAAAAAACAAAAACAATAAAAAGGCAATAATAAATTTATACAAATAATTTTATTGGTCTATGGCTTTATTGCCCTTTTTTCTTTTGTTTGATCATTTTGTGTATTTTTTTTTGTTTTTACGTTTGATCTGATCTTTCTGTTCGAATTTTATTTTTTATTTTTCATTTATTAATTTATTATTTTATTGTCTATTTTTATAATTTTTTTTCTTGTTTTTATTATTTATTTTTTTTAAATATTTATTTTTCTAATTTATCGATTTTTTTTTCTGTTCTTGTTTTTTGTTTAAATTTTTATTGTTTTTGGTATTGTAATTTATTATAGTTGCTAGCGGTATCATGGCTCCCCTTTGCCAAATTAATAACTGTGTAGCAAAATCGTCTTCCACGGTAATTACATGTTCCGGAATTTGCGAAAATTATTTTCATCCAAAATGCGTTGGATTGAATAATTCTATTGGTGATAGGATTATTTCCGCTTCTTCACGTTTACAGTGGTACTGCCCAGAATATCGTAAATTCTCCGCTAGTGTATTGGCATCTACAATAATGAATATTGGTCAGGAATTCACTGCCCTGTCTTCAATATTCATTGATATCTCCAAAAATTTGGATTCACTACGAATTATTTTTGATATGATAAAAGTGTTCCCCTGTATGTCTGATGCCACTACTTCAACAGATAGTATAGTCCTCCCTGCCTTTTCCCCCGATACATCAATCTGCTGCCCGTTCTGGTGCTAATTCTTCGCCACTACCGGTCGCTCGTGATTTGGCTGGTCGTCCTGGCGTTGAAGTACAAACAGAAGTTTCTGTCTGACCTGCCAATAAAATTGGTACTCGTACGCGCAACCAGAAACGCAAAGCATCCCAAGAAAAATCTTGACCTAAAAGGCCGCGAATATCCAGCCCGCTCCTAGTAACTTCCACTTGACGAGGAATTCTACTAATGACTATTCTTCCAATTTACCTAATAATCTTATTTCGTCTGATATTCCGCTTGTTACCTCTCCCATTCTAAAAACTGTGTCTGCGCCCAAAATAGTTTTCCTTTCACGTTTAGACCCGACTACGAGCGTAGACGATGTACGTCGGTACGTCATCATTTCTAAAAAGATTGACATCTCGCACATTAACTGCGAGAAAATTAGCAAATCATTAAGTCAAGTCTCGTCGTTCAAGCTTACAGTTGCTCCGCGATTGTTCTTGCGACTAGTTTCTACTGATTTCTGGCCACCAGAGGCATTTGTTAAGGAATTTGTTCGAAGTGGATCTAAAAATGTAGTAACTCAAAATAATAAAGTACTCCGTCGTTCAAAAAACTAAAGTGCCTGTCTCTGTACTATCAAAATGTACGGGGACTTCGCACAAAGACACGCGATTTTTTGCTTGCAAGTCATTCATCCATGAATGATGTTATTGCCCTAACTGAAACATGGCTTAACTGTGGTTTTCACAACCAGGAGTTGTTTTCTTCTGATTTTGAGATCTTTCGGAAAGACCGATACTTGACTGACTTAAATTCTCTGGGTGGAGGAGTTCTTATTGCCGTTCGCAATACGTTTGAATGTTCCAATCTGCCCATTCCTACTATAGAGAATCTTGAGTTCATCTGTGTAAAGATTTCACTACCGCACGGAAATGTTTTCATAGCTAATTGGTACTTACCACCTAATAGTTCCGGTGAACTTCACCAGCTTACAACTGATGCCATTAATTATGTAACCAGCCTCATGGAACCAAAGGATAATTTCATATTTCTTGGTGACTTCAATCTACCTGCAGTGGAATGGTGCAGAACTGAAGAAGAAATTTTCTATGTGCCGTCGAATGGTAATGCTGAGTCAGTATCTTTTATTGACAACTTGACGGCTTGTGGCTTGCAGCAAATTAGCGGAGTACTTAATTCTCTGAATAGGCAACTCGATCTTGTCTTTTCTAATTGTGTTGTACGTCACAGTTCTGTTAACCTTGGCAAGGTAGACGGTATCAGGTCTTGTTCCGCACTGCTAAATCTATTCCATTTTTGGCGACATCTGGTGTCCCACAGGGCAGTCATTTAGGACCATCTGTAATCAAATTTTCGAAGATTTCCAACTACGCCGATGATATGAAATTATACGTAGAGGTGACCCAGTCGATTGATTTTCTCCAGGCAGACTTTACCAATTTTATTACGTGGTGTCGTAAAAATAACCTGACACTAAACACGGACAAGTGTAGGATTATCACTTTTTCTCGTAAACGTGATAACTCTTATCGCAATTATTTTATTGACCACACTCCTCTACAAAGAGTTTGTTGTATTACTGATTTGGGAGTTCCTTGCGACAATGAGCTTAACTTCAGAATTCACTTTGACTCATTGGTTCATAAAGCCAATTCGACTTTGGGCTATATTAAGCGTTGGTCCAAGGAGTTTTCCGATCCGTATGTCTGTAAATCGCTTTATATCGCCTTCGTTAGATCAATTTTGGAGTATGCCAGTCAGGTGTGGTCTTCGCACCACAAAGTTCATATTAACAGGCTAGAATCCGTTCAACGTAGGTTTTCACGTTTTGCTTTGCGGAATTTATCATGGAATGATCTTTTATCTTTGCCATCTTACAGTGATAGACTAAAATTATTAAGCTTGCATTCCCTGGAAAAGCGGCGTGACGTGGCAAATGTAATTTTCGTTCATCAAATTTTCAATGGGGCTATTGAGGCCCCCAATATTTTATGCAAAATGTACCTTAATTCTAACATGTATTCCTTGAGATCCGTGGACTTGTTTAAAATCAAATTCCACCGGACGGACTATGGAAAGAATGAACCGGTCTCAGGAATGTTGAGTGTGGTCAATGACAATGCACAAATTTTTGACTTTTGCCTCAGTAAATATGAACTGAAGAGACTTTTATATAATCCCTAGTAATCAATGATTTTATTATGTATTAATTTTTTTAGGCTCGGTTTGGGATGTTACTGTTAAAATAAAAAAAAAAATTATAAGAAAAATAGTGTCATAAATCTATTTTTTGAAATATCACGAATCTATTTTTTCGAAAGAATATCATCACAGTATGTTATTTCCCTTAAAACTGTAAGTTTTTATTTTATTATTTTTTTGCTTTTTTTCTTTCTTAGGATTATTTCAAATGTAATTACAACATGAAAACATGAAAATCTGCATGTTATATTTCTACTCAAGAATATAACTTCTTTATTGCAGCCGTTAGATCAATGAATTATTTCGACTTTTAAACGAATTCTAGATAAAGGTCTATTTTAAGTTACTATAAGTTTTAGATACAAAGGTCAATATGATACAATATATTCTCGAGTGAAAAAGTTCCGTGATGGAAAATGATATATAATATCCGCTTCTTTCAATATCAAAACACTTTCGTTAGACATCTGGTTTCCATGTCCTGGCTGGGCCCATTGTAAACTAGGTTGGTTCTAATTTTACACTTAGTATGTTTCATTCTTCGCTTAAGCCACCAGGTGACAAACAACAGAACAGTGTAGCTGAGCGAACAACGCAAACAGAAAGAGAATTTACTACATAACGAAAGAGCTTTCTGTTTTGGTCCTGTTTCTGTTGTTTATCACTTGGCCGCTTTAGCACGAGAGTGCACATAACACACAAATCATTCCTCGAAAAACGGACTTGTTTTTGAATTACCTGCATAAATAGATTTACTCGTATACTAGTAGGTACGTCTTTATTTCGATTGGTGCATTTAAAAAATGAGATTTTCCTTTATCAAAACCAGTTTTAGAGTTTGGATTTACATACGATATATATATTTATGTGTTTTGATATTTCATAATTAATTGGAAAACTATTTTTGATTGCGGATTTGCCCTCTCCGATATGAATATTTAAATTAATCCAGTTTTTACCATCTTTATTTAAAAAGTACGACATCAATCCATCTGAATTTTGATGAAGAAATACATATTTCTATTTTTATATTCGTGCTGCCAAGAATTTCTCCTAAAACTAAATTTTGAGTTACCCTAATTATTTTAGTAGGTTGGGTTGGGCTTAAAAGTTCTTTCGCTAAAAATAAACATTAATTATTGGTCAAAAGTTTATATTTGTTATAATATATTTTTTTTTTATATACTTAACAGTCAACAGTTTGGAGTTTCTACGTGAAACCTTCTTACAGCCTACACGGCGAAATTTAAATTTCAAAAGCTTTTTTTCTCCCCACCAGGATGGCCATCTATTGCAATCAAATTTTAAAACCATTTCAAGTGATCTTAGTGATAGTTGGAGCCATCTATTTCCGTTGGGTTACAAACGAGAAAAAAATTTCAAAGATTCTCTTTAAAGAAAGGGACAATAAGAGGAAAAAAAATAAAACGGTTTACAAAACATGCGCCAGAATTTTGATATGAAAAATGCTTCCAATCCGTTAGCCCAAATATGGTCCGATTATTCGAAAGCTTCGACGAACAAGTAGAAAGAATAAAATAATAGATAAAATAAAAAAATAGAATAAAAGTAAAATTTTTTTTAAATGGATAGATAAATAAAGGAAAAAAAAATGTGAAAAGGAAGAAAATAATAAAAAAACAAAAATTTGGTGATTTTCGGGAAATAAATTCAAAAAAAGGTGTTTTTTTTTAAAGATTATTGCACCGAAATTTAAGAAAAGAAAAAATGGTGACACAATGAAAAATTGAAAATTGAAAATTTAATACATTTAGAATAAAACAAAAAAAAGGGGGGAAATTAAATGAATTTAAATAAATTAATTAATTTAAAAATTGAATATCTAAAACTATTAATTTTGTTTGGTTAATTTTTTTATAGTTTAGACCAGATCACGTGTCAAGAAAAAAAAGTTTTTTTTTTTACCTAAATGGAAATAAGAAATCTCCGTTAATCCGTTTAAATAATGTTTTTTTTAACAAAATGGCTAATAATAATGATAAAAATATAAAATGGAAAAAAAAAAGAAATATACAAAGAAATGTTGAACAAAACACGATAAAGAAGTTTTCAATTGGATCTACGAAAAAAAAAGAAAATGCGGGTATCTGATTTATATAATTTTGTTGCATTCAGTGATCCAAGTATTCAAGGAAAGATATATGCGCAAAGGAATCGGCCAGTTTTCATCTGAGCATCAGTGGGCCAAAACTTATGTATAGAGATGCACAGCTTTTCTATTCTCTCTGAAAATAGTGTCGTTCAAAAGATGCCAACTTCTAAGTAAACAACATGGACTTCATATAAACAACCTTTTTTTATATATACAGAAACGAAGAAAAACAAATTTAAGTAAACCTAAGTTTTTTTATTGAATATTAATATTGTAAAGCTCAAAGGCAGGTTTGAAGAATTATTACATGAATTTTTTTTTTATTTAGGAAATTACGGTGTTGGCATGCATTTTGGAAAATAAAACTTTCACTAAATAAAATTTTCATATCTCTTTCTTCCCTGTAGAATGGAACGAGCTTCATTGGGGCATATGTACATATTCTTCGTTTAGCTCGGGACTAATGGGATGACAAGGTAATTGAAAAAAAAAAAAAGAAAGAATGCCTTCATTTATATGTATATATATATATATATGTATATATACGGAGAGAAAGAAAATTTAAAAGAATAAACAAAGAGAAAGAATGAATTCGTCATTTGGACTCAAAAATCAAGGCAGAAAAAAAAAAATTTTTTTTAAACTCTTATTTTATTTGAAAATGAATGCCGTACCTGAAAATAAAATTAAACTCATTTTAGTTAATTAACTATATGTAATGTAATAAAACATTACACATACTTCTAGTTATAAATCACAGTAAAGAACCAAACATTACTGTAGACACTTTTCGGCGAAAGTTCTACTTTGTGAATAAAAAATAATGAATTGCGAAATGCATTAAAATTACTTGATGCATTTCGAAACTCATTATCGGCAGAAAATTACATTGATTTTGTAATACATGTTATTGGCATGAATTATGAAATCAATGAAAACATTCTAGGGAAAAAAGTAAACCAGAACTATTACGTAAATGTTCTGCGACCTAGAAAATAACGAGCACAAAGTATGAATTTTCTGCCTATAAAAATAGTGGCTTTGAATATCCAAAAAGTCAGTTCTAAAAATATCGGATACGCGTGAACGACTTAAACTAAAGTCGTGACGTTTTTTTCAAAAAAAGTAAAGTTCAGTTAAAAAATATCCGATACGCGGTAATAACTTAAAGTAAAGTCGTTACGTTTCTTTTTAAAAAAAAAGTAAAGTTCGGTTGAAAGTAGTAGTTTGTCCCACGCGAAAGTCGCAGTCGGTACGCGAGAGAAAAAGTCAAGAATAGTAACAGAAAATTTCGTGCTAAATAAGTTGAAAATTAATAATTAAAGGAATTTTGTGTAAAGTAATTTTATGTTGAACAAGTTGAAAAGAGGAAATTAATAATTAAAGGAATTTTGTGTAAAGTAATTTTATGTTGAACAAGTTGAAAAGAAGAAATTAATAATTAAAGGAATTTTGTGTAAAGTAATTTCATGTTGAACAAGTTGAAAAGAAGAAATTAATAATTAAAGGAATTTTGTGTAAAGTAATTTTATGTTGAACAAGTTGAAAAGAGGAAATTAGTAAATAAAGGAATTTTGTGTAAAGAAATTTTATGTTGAACAAATTGAAAAGAGGAAATTAGTAATTAAAGGAATTTTGTGTAAAGTAATTTTATGTTGAACAAGTTGAAAAGAAGAAATTAATAATTAAAGGAATTTTGTGTAAAGTAATTTTATGTTGAACAAGTTGAAAAGAAGAAATTAATAATTAAAGGAATTTTGTGTAAAGTAATTTTATGTTGAACAAGTTGAAAAGAGGAAATTAGTAAATAAAGGAATTTTGTGTAAAGGAATTTGATGTTGAAGAAGTTGTAAAAAGAAAATTAATAATTAAAGGAATTTTTTTTGATTGACAATAAAAAAAAAAGAAGTGTTTAATAAAAAATAAAAGAATTGTTTTATTTAAAAATCCTAGTGCATAAATTGAAGTGAGTGCCGTGAGAACCAGGCAGCAAGGAGGAAAATATGTAAGTCTTATTTATATTCAATAAATTTTAACACCACCCAAGCGGCAACCCTTGCAACCACCAATTCGCGATTCCTCTTCCGAAAGAAAAAACTCTATCATCTTCACAAAACAATTTCCCGGAGAGAGCCACGAGGGTCACCTGTAGGGCCATATTACACAACATATAGGCTAACGAATGTAATAATTTGAAATGGTTTACTTGCACTTTGTATTTTGGCAAAAAAAATTTTGAGAGAAACCTTTATTCGTAGAATTTCGATTTGATATTTAGTTTAAGTACGTTTAACTTTCCTCAAAAAGAAAAACAATGTAAGATTAAAATTAGCTTATTAGCAAACAAAGAAAAAAGAATAAATTTGAAATGGTTTTGAATAAAATAATTATGATTAAAATTTAAGTTTTTTGACACTTTAATTTTTTTGAAAATCAGATATATATATACAGGTCTAAAATAAAAGAAAAATGGTGTTCTCAGTAAACACATATGATACATTCATCATGGAATAGACACTCCTTTGAGAGGAATGAGAGAGACTGAATGAGTTGGTGATGCGTGGGGGGCATTTGAAAAATAAGGGACGATAACCAATTGTAGGGGCGGTTATCGTCATCGGGGACCGGCATTCTGCTGTCGGTCCATTCGGGTGGGAAGTGCACCAAAGTCCGGTTGGTAATCACACCTATCGCCAATCGGCCCCGACATGCCTCGCAAGGCTTTCGCGTTAAGTTCGGTCAGTTTCGGTGACCAACACCTAACGAACACTCCCTTTATTCGGTTGTTTACGCCGCAACCGAATTCTCCTTGCTTGATAGCTTATGCTATCCTCATAAAGTCTGAACGACATTAAAACTTTTAGGCACGCATGAATAACTATGTGTAACGCGATGACAGATGGTGGTGAGCAGCGACCCACCCCACCGGCGAGCTAGTTTGCGCAACTCAGCAAGGCGTGCAGCCTTTCAGTTGCTCACAATTGCTGCACCATCTCATATCTTCTCCTCGCAAGGAAGAAGATATGCTGAAAAGGTCATCAGGGGATTTGCCTTCTTCGTTAACAAATCCCAATATGTAAAACCCCTTGGTTACAGAATTACACTCAATTTAAATTTCAAGATTTGGAATATTCCGTCGATTATTTTGGTGGAGACGATAAAATAACTAACAGGCCAATTGACAAGTCCCCGGCCTGACAAATAGATGGCGGTACTAGAATTAAATCCATATGATTTTTACTTAGCCCTAACCTTCAAAAGACGCGTGTATAAATTTGACAGCTGTCGGATCATTAGTTTGTGCATTATAGCATTTTGAGTGAAGCAACTTTTGTTATTGTGAAGAAAATGGATAAAAAGGAATTTCGCGTGTTGATTAAACATTGCTTTATGGCCAAAAAAAATACCGTTGAAACGAAAACTTGGCTTGATAATTATTATCCGGACTCTTCACCTTCGAAATCCACTGTTAGAAAATGGGGTGCCTTTTTAAATCTGGTCGTACAAGCCTTGAAGACAATCCATGTCAAGAACATCCAAAAAGTGTACCAACAACAGAAAAGATACAAAAAATACAGGATATGGTTTCGGAAGACAGACGAGTGGGTGTGGATAAGGTAGCTGACACCCTAGGCATCTCATATAGACCAGTATATCACATCTTAGCTGAAGTTTTAGGTTTCAAAAAGCTCTGTGCAAAGTGGTTGCCGCATTTCCGAAAAATGGAATAAAAACACATGCAAATGCGACTTTCTCAAGAACATTTGGAGCATTTTCGAAAGGATAAAGTGGATTTTGTGCGCGGATTCATCACTATGGATGAGACTTGGGTCCATCACTATGATCCTGAGTCGAAAGCAAAATCAAAAAACCGATAATTCGGCTCCAAAACGGGTTAAGGCCCAAAGATCAGTGAAGAAGGTTATGGCATCAGTTTTTTGGGATGCAAAAGGAATTTTGTTGCTGGATTACCTCCAAACTTATAAAACAATAAACTCAGATTATTATTGAAACCTTTTGGACTAATTGGATGTAAAAATTCGTGAGAAAAGACCTGGTTTAAAGAAAAAAAGTCATTTTTCACCAAGACAATGCACCGTGTCACAAGTCGATAAAATCGATGGCAAAAATCCATGAATTGGGCTTCGAATTGCTTCCGCATCCACTGTATTCTCCAGATCTGGCCCCCAGCGACTATTTCCTGCTCTCAGATCTCAAAAGAATGCTTGCTGGGAAGAAATTTTCGCCGAATGAAGAGGTGATCGCCGAAACTGAGGCCTATTTTGAAGCAAAGGACAAATCGTACTACAAAAATGGTATCGAAAAGTTGGAGGGTCGCTATAATCAGTGCATCACCCTTGAAGGGAATTATGTTGAATAAAAAAAACGAACTTTGCCAAAAAAATGTGTTTTACTATGGTAGGCCGGGGACTTTTCAATTGACCTGTTATAAGAGCGTGGTTAAAAAATATTGAAGATTCAAATCAAATATTTAGATTTTGCGATATGCAGTTATTAGTTTATTCGAAAAGACTACTTACAGGAGCGGCGAAAATGTTCATGAGAAGTGAATCGATCATATCCTGGAGTTTATTCAAATGAAGATTAATTGAAGAATTTGACATTGAAATAAATAGCAGGGATGTCCATGAGAAATTAAGAAATAAGAAAAAACGTGAGAATGAAAGTTTTAGAGAATTTATTTATTCTATGAGTGAATTGGGTAGTCAAATTGACTTAGATGAAAATTCATTAATAAACTATATTATTGAAAATATTGAAGATCCGAGCGGTGACAAAATTATTTTACGAGGAAGTCGAACCATTGAAGAGTTAAAGTTTAGAATAGAAGAATATGAAAAACATAAAAAATCGAAAAAAATGGTCCCGAATAAACAAAATTTAAGTCGTGTTGATAATCAAAAAACCAATAAATATAAACGTGTTACTAGATGTTATAGTTGTGGAGCTGTTGGACACGAAGCCCGTAGTTGTCCAAATGCTCAAAAAGGTCCCAAATTTTACAATTGTAGGGAATTTGGACACATATCAAAAGAGTGTACGAAGCAAGAAATGAAAATACCAAGTGTTAACTGTGTAAATTCACAAGACAAAATGAAAGTATCTGTTAACTTATTAAATGTTGAAATCGAAGCAATGATTGACATAGGCAGTACTGTCAATTTAATTCGTGAAATTTAATATTTCAAAATCGGTAAACCTAAGTGTTAAGAAACAATAAAATCTTTTAATGGATTCGGTGGTAAAACAGTGGCGGCCATTGGGAAATTTGAGTCGGAAATAAATATATACAATGAACACTACATAACAATATTTTATATAGTAATAGCATGAGTGTGGGTATGGTATTAGGAAGTGAATTGTTGCAACAGACAGAAACTATTATTAAAGGAAATGTGGTAACCATTAAAAAAATTTTACCAAACGAACATAAAGAAAATGAAGCGTTATATTCAACGTTAACATGCTCGAAGATAGATGTAGAAGGGCCACATGACAATAAAATTAGGAAACTAATTAAAAATTATAAAGCTACGAGCAATGTTAAGACTGGAATTGAAACAAAGATCGCTCTATATGACGAAACACCAATTTATCAGTAGCCTCGACGATTAGCACCATTGAAGAGAAGAATATTAGATGAACAAATACAGCAATGGCTAAATTAAGGAATTATTCAACATAGCAAATTCGAGTTTGCGAGTCCAGTAGTACTTGCGCGGAAAAAATGCGGTAAATATAGAGTCTGCGTAGATTATAGACGTTTGAACAAGGTAGTGGTAAGGGATCAGTTTCCAATGCCGTCCATTGAGGAAAATTTAGAAGCAAAATTATTTTCAACATTAGATTTACGAAACGGATTTTTTCATGTGCCAGTGGACGAAATGAGTTGGAAATATACAGCATTCGTTACGGACAATAATCAGTACGAGTTTAAGAAGACACCATTTGGACTATGCAATAGTCCAGCAAGTTTCGGAAGATTTATAAGTGATGTTTTTAAAGATTTAATTCGGGAAAAAGTTGTGTTGGCATATGTAGATGATCTGATTATTCCATCAATAGACGCTGAACAAGGATTACCTAGATTAAAACGTGTGTTAGCTGTGGCTGTAGCAAATGGAATCGATATTAAATAGAGTAAATGTCAATTCTTAAAGGATGAAGTAGAATACTTAGGGTATCGTATACACAATTCAACAATACGGCCGAATGAACGAAAAGTTAGAGCGGTAAAGAATTTTTCTATACCCAAAACTGTAAAGCAATTGCAAAGTTTTCTAGGGCTTACAGGTTACTTTAGAAAATTTATTGAAGGGTATGCAAGAATTGCTTCACCGTTGACAGCGTTATTGAAGAAGAATGCCGCTATTAAGTTTGGTGACGTTGAGAACTGTGCATTTATTCAGTTGAAAAATGCATTAACGATAGATCCTGTGTTGCAAATATTTAAACCAGAGTATAAAAAAGAATTACCTCGGCGAGTTGTTGGTTGGACTTTATTAATGGAAGAATTTGACTATGAATTACAGCATAGATCGGCAGAACGAATGAAGCATATTGATTTCTTGAGTAGAAATCCCGTAAATGTCATTATGGATTCAATAATATCGACGATTAAACAACAGCAAAATAGTGACGAAAAGCTGAAGGCGATCAAACATATTTTAGAAAAGGAATCATACGACGGGTACATTTTGCATAGCGATATATTGATGAAACAAGTTAACGGAAAAGAAGTAATAGTAATTCCAACAAGAATGCAACGAGAAATTATTCAAAGAGTATATGATAATAGACATTTTGGTGTACGAAAAATGGAGAGCATCATACAAAACGAATATTATATCCCATGTCTAAGCAAAAAAAGAAGATTTCACCCAGTGCTGTGTGCCGTGTATTTTAGGGAAGAGTAAGCGAGGTAAGCTAGAGGGGATGTTGCATCCAATACCCAAAGGAGATGGTCCTCTGCAAACACTGCATGTTGATCATGTTGGTCCGATGACACCCACGAATAAGGGTTATAACTATCTTTTTGTCGTTGTTAACGGCTTTACGAAGTTTTGTTGCATTCATCCTACAAAAACAACTGGAAGTAAGGAGGTGCTTGACAGACTTGAAATGCAAGCGAAAACTTTTGGTGATCCCAGGCGAATTGTATGTGACAAGGGAGCAGCATTTAATCCAATGATTTTAAAGAATATTGTAAGGTGAGGAATATGGAACATCATATGGTGACAACTGGGGTACCGAGAGGCAATGGCCAAGTTGAAAGGCTTAACGGAACAATAATATCAGTGTTAACCAAACTGTCGATTAATGAACCAATGAAGCGGTATCGTTTAGTGTACCGTGTTCAACGATGTCTTAATACCAGTTATCATAGAAGTATAAACACTACAGCAGGAGAACTGTTATAAAACGCAAGATGATGTGGAAATTGTAGAGTTAATTGAAAATGAAGCAGTGCTACAATATGAAGAATGCCGAAAGTCCAATAGAGAAGCGGCAAGTTTGAAAATTTTGGAAGTTCAAGAGAAGCAGAGACAACAATTTAATTTGAAAAGAAAGAAGGTAACTCAATATAAAGAGGGTGATCTGGTTGCTATAAAACGAAGCCAGTTTGGAAAGAGTTTGAAGATCTGCAGAAAATATCTAGGTCCATATGTTGTTGTGAAAATGAAGAGGAATGAACGTTATGACGTCGAAAAATGCGGTCACAGTGAAGGACACGAACATCCTCATCAGCGGATAAAATGAAACTATGGAATCCTGTAGACTCTGAGACCGAGTCAGAGTAGAAAGGCCGTGTGGATATGTGGATTCGCTCTGTATAATTTGATGATAATTATTTGAATCGAAGGAGCAGTGTTGCTAAGGGAGAATTTTAGCGAGTCGTTTTTCTGTTTTTTTCTTTCTATTAAGTTTTTGGAAATTGTAATCGGCGGTCGTAATTTTTTTTAATAAAATACAATTTTATTTTTCAAATCCTTTTGTTTCTTTTCTGAACTTTAAAGTATCCCACATTTATATCCATAAAAGGAACTCCAAAAAAGTTTGCAGCCTCCAAACATCCAACTGACTATAAGGCTTTTCAAACTTGCGTTACTCAGTTTCACGATCGTTGCAATCAATTATACACATCTTCTATTGATACCATAAAATTAGATCTCTATTACGATCCTAAAAAATTTTGGAAATTTGCAAATTCTAAGAAGAAGACTGATCAATATCCGCCCTCCCTATCTCTTGGTGGTGTTGAAAGTGCTGATCCACAGATTCTTTGTAATCTATTTGCGAACTTTTTCGAAGAGTCCTTCGTATATAACGATACGTCGATTGACTATAAGTATTTCGATTACTTAAATTTCAATCCATGTGTTACGATATATCCATTTGAAATTGACGAATCATCCATTTTGAAATTAATCGCAAATTTAGAAATGAATTTCAGTCCCGGGCCAGATAGTATTTCCAATAGTATCTTAAAAAATACTGGTATGCTTTTAGTATGGCCACTGTTTCATCTTTTTAATATGCCATTATCTTCATCGGTTTTCTCCTATCTCTGGAAGTTCTGTTATAGTATATTACCCCCTTTTACAAAAAGGGAAACAAATATGACGTATCTAATTACCGACCAATAGCCAAACAATCTTCTATTCCCAAATTGTTTGAAGCTATCTTGTGTGAATATCTATATTTTCACTATAAAAGTCTTATAACATGTAACCAGCATGGTTCTCTTAAAGGAAGATCTACTGTTAACAACCTAATGGAGTTCGTTTCAAGGCTCACTAATGCCATCGAAGGGGGCCAACAGATTGATTGCATTTATACTGGCTTTTCTAATGCATTTGACAAACTATCACACAAGATAATACTCTTTAAACTGGATATTCTAGGGCTTAGTTCTTCATTTCTTAAATGGATTGAAGCCTATCTCAACGACAGAAAATATCAAGTAAATTTCCGTCAATCTTTTATAGTGAATTCGGGTATCCCCCAAGGTAGCCACTTGGGGCCCCCTCTTTTTATTCTGGCAGTAAACGGTATACCCCAGCTTATATCACATTCTAGTGCGCTAGGATATGCTGACGACTTTAGGATTTTTAATGTTATAGCTAACGCAACTGACTGTATCTACTTGCAAAATGACTTAAAGAGTTTCTCGTTCTGGTGTAATAAAAATAAACTTATCTTAAATGCTGACAAATGGAATGCCTTAACATTCACTCACCGCATGTGATATCATGCGATTATATTATAATGGAGAAATTGTTAATAAAAATTTTCCCTTATTAAGGATCTGGAAGTGGTTTTTGATTCACGTATGGATTTTAGACGCCATATTGAATTTATGGTTTTTTTACAACAGCTTATATCGGGAAATATTGATGCTCCACCTCTTCTTGAGTTGATTTCATTTCGGATGAAACTCCTCGATTCCAGCTCTAAAAGTGTCCTAACCATTCCTTATCACCACACTAATTACGGAATGTAAGAGCCTCTGACGCGCATGGGTAGAGAGCTAAATTGGCACACCCATGTCTTTGATTTACTTGTGCAAAAAAAGGAATTAAAGAAAAGTTTCAAATAACCCTTATACTTTTTGGAATCTCTATTGTATTGTTTAGTAATATAGGCGTGGTTGAAGTATGTACTAATCTCAAATTTTACTAACAAATTCTTTTAATACGTACTAAATTAACACATAATATAATATATTAATACATTAATACGCTAATTTTCCTCTTCTCACCCACTTGAACCCACTTTAACCGGCTTTCCTTTTCCTCACCCCAGGCTTGATGATGATGCAAAATTGCCTTGTTGTTTGGCTCGGGCTTTGCTTCTTATAGTGGTATATTTATCGCTAGGTGATGATAAGAAAAGCTGCCCTATATATTTTTCTGTTTGCAATTAAGCGATAGCGAAAGAACTTAAAAACATAAAGAGAATCGCAATTTTGAACGGTTTTGAATCCACAAAAATAGACGAATTAATAACAAAACATTCGAAGAAATTAAAGAACAACTCTACACTGCTAAAGCAACGAAAGAAAGAAGATTACAAGTGGGTAAAATTCAAATATTTGGGAAAGTTCTCCTATAAAATTGGATCGATACTCAAAAAATATAAGATTAGACCAGTATACACCAATAGCGGGAAAATAAAAGAAATACTGGGTAATCCTAAAGACAAGATTCCAAATTTGAAGAAATCGGGAATCTATGCCATAAAATGTAATGACTGTCCCAAAAAATATATAGGACAAAGACGTCGCACTATTCATAAAAGATTTTTAGAACATAGGAACCATTGCAGAAAAAACGAACCAGAAAAATTTTCTGTAGCCAAACATATGTTGGAAAATGAACACGATTTTGACAAGGAAAACCTAGAATTAATAAAAGGTATTAACGAACCAATATAACTTGACGCATACGAAAGCTTATACATACATAGACACATCGTGGAAGCTTATTGAATGCTGATAACGGCCCAGTTCAGTCAATTCTTTTCGGCTACAAAAAACGGTTTCAACAACAAAGAACTTAAATTAAAATCAAAAATGTTTGTTCCCACAGACAATATTCAAGTAATGCCGTTTAATTTTACATTGAAAATCTTAATTGTTATACATCGACTTTTAGGCCCGGTTTGTTCACTCTTGATCATGATTGTGAATGATTGATTATGAATCTGTGGTTAACGAAATGCGTTTGTTCACTTTTTTTTCACCTTGATTACCAAACCATAGATTCTTCCATTTTTCCAGTAGTTTTCCAATGTTTTCCAATGCATCTGTCAAATTTTAATCCATGATCAAATTAAATTTTTGAATTTTTAAATAATTGATTTCGGTAATTATTTAAAATGTTTTTATTATTTATTAATTATTTTGAGTAAATTTAATATAAATTTGAATTTGTGTAATAAAATTGTTTACATATTGCATAAAATGTTCATGATATGGTTTTTGCATGAAAATGAAATGAAAGGACACAAGGAGACAAAACAATCTTTTTTAATTGAGCGCATTATTCATTAAATTCATTCTCTAAATACATTCATCGGCAGCAAATCTGGATAATATGTGAAAAGTATATAAAAGGGATTTCGAACCCAAAAATCCGTGTTGAATTCATGACTTGTTAGAATGGGCGATTTGTTGAATATCGCGAAATTGTTTCTGATTTATTTATTTCGGTTATATTCTTATTGATTAGACAATATGAATCCAATTTTATGAATTTAATAGTAATTATTAAAAACAATACAAAAAATTTAAATTAACTTAAAAAATTTTCAATCATATCATCGGTATTTTAACAATAATTTTATTATTATTAATTTTGTATCACTCAATATTTTCTCTGAATGTTGTTATATGGATGTCAAAATATAATGTCAAAAATAAAACGCAGTCTGAAAACCAAGCATGAACAAACGAAATTCCAGTAAATCATGGATTAAATGGCGTTAATCACGGAAAATCGGCTGATTAACGAAATTATGGATTAACTAACCAAATCATGGATTCTCTGATTAAAATTTTGGTGAACAAACGCAATCTATGATTAACTACTGGAATAATCATGGATTAAAGTTGATCAAGAGTGAACACACCGGGCCTTAGTCTGTGAAAATTTGTTAGTCGGTTAATAAATAAAAAAAGTAAGTTTCCCAAACCAAAAAAAAAATTTTTTGTAAAAATAATTATGTATTTCGTATTAAGTTAAATTATTGGTAATAGTTCATAATATCTTTTAAGAATTATTTTAATTAATGTAAAAAATTTTATAAAATCTTCGTTTATTGTTTTTTAGTTTCACGCTGATGATGGCTCTTAAAATAGAGTTGAAACGCGTTCAATAAACAATGTTTAAATTTGTGAGTCTATAAAGGCGTTTTATTTGATTACCTATAAGTAAATTAAGCGATATCTGACGCCATAAATTAAATTAAATATAACTTCATTAATTCCATAGTTTATATATTTTTATATATTTGCAACGGAATTTGGTCCGTTATTGGTTTCCATTTGATTCTTGCAGATCTTTTCACATGGCCGGGTTCTTTAAGCCTGGTTTTGGTAGGGTTCGATGTGTAAATCAAATGGTAGTTTATGTGCGTCATTTTATAAAAAGAAACTACTATTAAAGCAAAACAAGTAAAAAATAAACAAAAAAAGAACAGGAAATAAAAATAGCCCCTTCTAATGCTCCACTCAATGCGGTTATGCCTTAGCACATCTTTATAAATTCACTCATAAAGAAAAATAATACAGAGTTACGTAAAAAAAAGAAAGAAAAGTGATGTATAATTATTTCAAAAATATAACAACCTATTCATTATTTTAAATATATTACAAAAATTTAGAATGATAATAAAATTATGTCTTAATGTGATCATGTTGTAATAAAAAAAAAAAATTAAAAATATTCATGGCGAAAAAAAAATTCATTTATTTCACCACATTTTTTTTATTTTTTTTTTTTCATCGGCAACACTATTAGGCAAGAGTAAAAATAAATATTTTCCGCGATCTGCTTAATTTTTAATTAGTTTTCCCAATATTTCGTTTGGCACGAGTATTCAGTGTGCCAAAATAAAATATTAATTTGTTTTTTTCCACAATAAAAAATTTTAATCAAAAAAAAAAAACTTTTCTGTCAGTGTAGTGTAGTGGTGTATGTGCATTTAGTATTTGTCTCTCCAACAGCTGATGTCTAGTTCAATGTCACCGTGAGTACTCCTTATAAATTTTTTTTTTTGGTTATCAGATTTATTCCTCTTTTATCTTTTTCTTTAGTATTTTGATTACGCGAAGAAAAAAAAACTCTTTAAAAAAAAGATTTTTCTTTCTTTCCTTTTTTTTCTTTGTTTTGAAAAAGAAACAGTTTAACATTTTTTTTTTCACCACCCGCTTCAAATTATTTTGAAAATATTCAATAAAAAAAAATTTAATACAAAAACTTTAAGTAAGAAAACTTCCGACAGAAGTCCAACTCTTTTTGAGCTTAACAAACAAAGCAAATTTTAATTTTACCAACGGGCAGTATAACACCTTACATGTACAACTTTTTTAAAAAAATTCTGATCTAGAGTCTTGTTCGGTTACACCTTTTATATGCCGCAGGTTAACTGAATCTGGGTCAAATTCAAGGAAGTACCTCGTAATTTTCACAACATTTGTACAAAATTATTTTTTTTTAATATATTATTGTATCATATTTGTATGTGAAATTAGATTTTATTCAGCTCATATGTGATCAAATTTAGCTCTTATTTTTTAATAAAAAAAACAAATTCCCTCCGTTTATCGTAAGGGCTACTGTCCTTGCTAAAAGAAAAATCCGTTATTTTGTTATTTTGTAGCGGCGTAATTCAAATAAGATTTAAAAATATTTTCACAACAATTCAAAACTTCACGGTTTTCTTGTAAATCTCGGGTTTCCTTTTCAAACCCTTTAAATGCTAACAACATTTTATGCATATTTTAGATAGAAAAAGAGTATTAACAAAAATTTTAGGTTAAATCTGCCGAACCAACAAAAAAAATTTTATTTTTCCCAATTATGGATTTATATTCCTTTTTAGAATACTCGCGACAAATTCTTGGTTTCGGAAGTGCATAACAATATACGGAAATCATGGAGTACATCTTATAATACACCTCTACCGAACTTGACAGGTAAGTTCCTTTTTAGTTCTTTGTTTTGCCATGACCGTCTTATCATTTAGTTTTCCTCCTTCTAGTAGCTGCCGAAGAAACTTGTGGTAGAAAAAACATGTATACAATAGTATTGATTTAATTAAAACTATAATTTTGCTGCAGTTTTTATTCTCAATAGGGCAGCTTACAACGCATATCAGGACCATTATAAAATTTTATTATCGTTTCGTGTAAAAAGATTAATCAAAGTAATACATTTTTTTCAAAGAAACATACAATGCATTCGAACGTTAATTGAATATCAACATGACAAATAGATAAATACCGGGTCCGGTAATTGAAGTGTCCAGATTTCAAAAGGCTATAACTTTTTTGTTTATTGATCGGTTTTATTCAAATTTATGGAAATGATAGTTTATAATACATATTTAATTTTACAATTATTAGAATAGTATGGAACCGACTTTTGCCTTAACCACCAACTCCAATCCCTTTTTAAACGGTGCACACAATGCACTTAAACGGTTCCACTCACGAGTCAAATGATTTTCAATAATCCAACGGATTCAGATCTGGTGAATACGGTTAATTTCGATGTTTGGCTTTCCAATCAAATGTAGTGCAAAAACTGAATTTTGCTTAAGGTCCACTGTACGAAAAACAAGAACGCGTTTTTTCAACAGCAAATAATTTTTACTACTGACAGACAATATGTCAAGCAAATTCACGTCAAATTTTAGTATTGTCAGATTTGTGGTTTACATTTGACAGCGATTTGAATTAGACGGACACTTCAGTTGCCGGACCCGGTACAGTCAAAATTTCATTTATCATTTGTTACAATTACACCCTTTTTTTTCTTTCTTTTAGTCTCACCGAAAACAGAATAAGTTCGTGAAGCAAAAATGAAATTAAAAAAAACCCGTCTTTACAGGGCAGGTTTGTTGGACAGCTCTTCATGTGCATTTGAGAATAAATTAAAACATAAAACTAGTAGTACCCTTAAAGCCAATATCAATATTAGTGATAATAATAAAAGGAGTAATACTAAAACTATACGTATTAGCAGTAATACTAGCAATAATAACACTAATAATCTCTCTTAAACGGGCAAGTTCTTCCCTACGACATTTTCGCATTGACGGAAACGTGGTTAAACAGTGGCTTTAATGACAATGAGATTTTTATCTCAGATTTTCAAATCTTTCGTAAGGATCGGTACACCAGTGCAGAACAATTCTGTCGCTTGGGTGGTGGAGTACTTACTGCAGTCCGTTCTGTGATTGTTTGTTCGCACTTTGTCATCCCAAACAGTAAACTGTTAGAATTGGTTTGTGTTAAAATTTCTCTACAATTTACATTCTAAATTGATACATGCCTCCAACCTGTATTAATGGTCGCTGCTGTTGATTTCGTCAACGATTTCATGCGCCCCAATGATAACCTAATTATTTTAGGTGATTTCAATCTACCTCATTTGACCTGGGTGCGATCGGAGGATGATATTCATTATATTGCTACCAATATTTCATCGTCGCAAGAAACACTAATTGTTGATAGCTTTACAGCATGCGATCTTCAACAGATAAACAGCGTTAAGAATTGTCGGAATAGGTTATTGGACTTGGTTAGGTTATTGGACTTTACTAGAATACGCTAGCCAAATTTGGTCTCCATACCATAAGGTACACATTGAGAGTGATGGTCGCTTTTTGACACCCAAAACGAGCACAAGTGCTGATCAAGTGGTTCTATTATTAAAGTTTGTAATAATTATAAAAAGTGATAAAGTAAAGAAAGCCTACTGAACAGAATTATTTTATTAAATATAAATATAAATTTATAGTGGATTTAGTAGACTAAAAAATAAGAAACTCCAAATTAGTGATAGTGACAGTTAGTTATACAGAAAAAAAAAAAGTGAACAAAAAAAAAAAATAAAAAGATCGTACAATAAAACATTAAAACATTAAAACAATAGTTGTGAAAGTGAAAGAGAAAAAAAAAAAAAAAAAAAAACAACAAAAATACATTTAGGCAGTATTCGAAGTGAAAAACACTGTGTGAAGTGATCAAAATTAAAAAAAAAAAAAAATAAGTACGAATAATAAGAATTGAAAAACAATAAAAATACCAAATAATAATAATAAAAAAAAACTAAATATAGACTATTCTACAGATAATGATGTAGAAAAAATTCGAGCATCTAAAAATATGCCGAGAAAACAGCGTATTCAAAAAAAGAAAACAAACACTAGATCGCGTTCAGTGGGTAGCGCCGTAGGCACACTTACCCAAATACTGAAAGAAGCGAATAATGAAGATAGCTTAACAACAGCTATACAAGACGTAGCTGATACCAAATTGGTGTCGACTGAGGTAGCTATAAATAGTGAATATAATCAAAATCTTATGTCCACAGGTAACATGGCCACTGCTGGAAGCAGCCAGCAGACAAAACAAAATGAGAACAACAAGGATATCAACCAATTAACAGAAGAGAACATCAAACTGTACAAACATAACCAAGTACTGCACCAAAGATTGGAAAAGTTCGGGCTAGAAGTCCAAGTTCTTCGACAGCAATTAACCCAATATAATACCCAACAACAGGAAAGTATGACAAAATCAACATTAAATAAAAACAAAAGCAATAATAATAAAAATAATACAAACAACAACAACAAAAATACAAATAAGCCAAACGAAACGGAATATACAAATAGATTCCAATCCATTGCCCCACAAGATGATGATGATGATGAAGATGCAATGGCAGTAGATGCATCAAAATTAACAAACCAGGAAGATGAATTTCCTCCCATTGAGTCCTTAACAAAATTAAGGAAAAATAACAACAAAATAAAAACAAATAAACAAAATAATAATAACAATAGTAATAATGAAATTAATAAAATAAATAATAATGAAATAAATAATAAAAGAGCGCAAGGGGCGGAAAGACTTCCACCAATTAACGTTTTCAACCAAGATATAAACTTGATTCAAAGAGCCATCATAGAAAAATTAAAAACAAAAAATTTTCTAATCAAAAGAATAAATGCAAATAAAGCATCTATTTTAACAACCAAACTAAAGGTATATAACGATATAAAAAAATTATTAGAGGATTGTTGTGCTCCGTTCATTACATATACCCCAAGATCCCTTAAACCTTACACATTCTTACTTAAAGGAATTGATCCCAACACCAACCCTGACGATATTCTTGTAGAATTACAAGAAAAAGAAAAGGAAATTGGTAACTTAAAATTCACAAAAGTATCACAATTCACTACAACCAAATCAAAAAAGAAATTACCAATGTACATTGTACAAATTTCTAATGAATCTGATACAAATGGCTTAAAACAAATCCGACATATAATGAATCAAATAATTCGTTTCGAAAAACTGCAGAATAACGACGTGTTGCAATGTCGTAAATGCAAGCGTTTCGGCCATTCTGCCAGTAATTGCGGTATGGAAAATCATAGTCACGGGGAATGCAAAATTCTTGAAATAACGGAAAAAAATAAAATCTATTGCGTAAATTGTCAAAGTAATGGGCACCCTGCTTCATACAGAGGATGCCCCAAGTATGTAGCAATGAAAAAGATGATTCGCCAAAAAATGCTAGATAAACAAACCAAAAATGCACAGAACTCCAAATTTGTGAATAACTTCGTACAACCAAACGTAAGTTTTGCAAAGATAATAAAAAACTCTGCCTCGAAAAATAGTATACCAAACCAGAGTACTAACATAACGAATAATAATACTCGAATTACAACACCTCACGAAAATTCGCAAAATCAAAGCAATAACTTTAATGAAATTCTTAAACTATTAAAGTCACTAGAAAGTCGTTTATCTGGCATTGAAAATCAACTAGGTGTACATTCCGAAAAAATTTCGGTACTGTACGATATTTTTGAGACTCGTGTATAAATGGCGAATCGTCAAAGAACTAAAGCTCATACAATACTGCCCGACAGAATTCCAGCCACAATTGCTTTCAACATTTATACATTAAATGTTAATTCCATAATCAATGTTAGACGGGCAAATTTGACAAACTTTCTGAAAATTCACAACGCGGATATGGTTCTCTTGAGCGAAACCAAGCTCAAAAAAAGCCATAAAGTCTCTCTGAAAGACTATAGTATAATAAGAACGGATAGACCAAAAGCAAAGCAAGCAGGTGGAACAGCAATTGTTATCCGGAAAAAAATCGCGTACGAAACCATAGAAAATGATATAATTCTTAATTTTAAAACGTTAGAGACGACAATCGTTCGAATAAAATTAACACAAAACCAAAACTTTTATATCGTGTCCGCATATGCTAAACATGAAACTGGTAATGGGTTTTCTGCGGAATTGGGTGTCTTCTTTGAAACACTCCAATTGAATAATCTGAACAACTTTTATGTAATTGGTGGCGATATAAATGCCAAACATACAAATTGGAGAAACGCAGTCAATAACACACGAGGAACACATCTTGTCCGTTAGCTCAATGATAACACAATGATTTACAGATCGAAATTACTAACGGGTATATTACCAACTTTCACTCGTGGAAACTCGTATCTGGATGTTTTTCTAATAGATAACCGCCTCTGTTATGAAGATTTTTCTGACGTACATGATGAAGCAATAACGAATTGTTTACAAACGATCAGCTACGATAGTGACCACAATGCAGTACACTTAAAAGTGCAGTATTCAAGAGAGTCACCATTCAATATTTTAAATGCTAATTCAGATAGTCCTTCAGACATGCTGAATTTCAAAATGTTGAATTGGAAAAAGTTTCAAAAGAAAATGACGAGAATTTATGAAGATAAAAATATTCAGATACCAACGGATAGGAATCTAAAACATTGGGAAATTAAACAATTCCTAGATAAAATCAATTCTTTTATTATTGAGACAATTGACAAGACAGTACCAAAAATGTCAAACAATATCGACTCCGTTAAACCTTATATGTCGAAGATAATAAGAAACCTAATTGCGTATAAGAACAACATTGTCAGTAAAATGAAAAGTCATATTCGTACTAATTATTCATATTTAAACGATGGCTCCCAAGACCCAGTTGTCAAACGATACAAATCAGTTATTAATAACGTCAGAATGTTGCTCAAGCAGAATATGACAAACAATATTAATGACCACTGGAAAAAGAAAATTAAGAGTATATCACCAAGCGATCCAGTCAATATGTATCCAAATATTAATAGAATTTTTCGCTCAAAAGGAAAATCAGAAATTGAAAACCTTTCGATAGAGGACAATCAACTAAATAGGGACATCATACTTGATGCTCAAATCTCTGTCACTCAATTTCCGATTGAGGACGGAAAAATTCTAATAAATTCTAAACTAAATAAATTAAATGTTCTAGGTTGCTTTCTTCAAGATGTTCATAAGGAAATTCCGTTCAACTCAAACAATCCTACACACAGTTTGGTAGGAAATATCTTCAAAAATTTTATAACTCAACACAAAAGCGCAATAAATTCCAGCCAAACAATTCTTCAGTTCTCTTCATTGCTTCGAGCGAACGATATTCCGGATGAATTCTTGAATAATTATTTCACATCTACCGACATATTGACTGAAATTTTTCGAACACTTAATAATAAAAAATCTTCGGGTAATGATCACGTCCCTAATATCGTACTAAAACACTTACCTGTCTCAATTATAAAAGATTACTGTACGCTTTTCAATAATTTATTAAATACCAGTGCCTTTCCGAAAGTGTGGAAAACTGCAAAGGTTTTTGCGATCCCAAAAAAGGGCAAAGATTTAAGTTCAGTAAGAAATTATCGTCTGATTAGTTTACTGCCGAATATCAGTAAAGTATATGAGAAAATAATAAACAAATCAATCCTTCATTTCACAAAAGCTGGAGATATTATACCTAATAACCAGTATGGTTTCAAGCACAGACACTCAACGACACATGCAGTGACAAAACTTGTATCAGACGTAATCTGGTACAAAAACAAGCAAGAAGCAACTGGGGCATGTCTGATTGACTATGAAAAGGCGTTCGATACCGTCTGGTTGAAAGGTTTAATATACAAACTAGTTAACTATTCAGTCTATCCACAACACCTAATTAGACTGATTTATGAAATGATAATAGAAAAGGAATTTTACCTAACTGATGGCGATAAACGATCGGAACAAACTTACAGAATTAAAAATGGGTTGCAACAAGGCACTGTTAATTCTCCAATACTATTCAACATTTTCACGTCCGATCTTATAAAATTGGAACCAAATAATTCCATTGCCTTTGCAGATGACTTGGTTATATATCACCACAATAAAAAAATTCAAATATTAACACAAAAAGTACAACATCATTTCAATGAAGTACAAGAGTATAGTAAAAACTGGCACTTAAAAATTAATTTCAATAAATGCGAAAGCATTTTATTTAGAACTCCTCTTTATATTGCGCAAAATAATATTAAGAAAAATTATAAAAAATTTCAAATTAAAACTTTCAACAACCAGTTAATTGAGACTAAAAACGTGGTTCGATATTTGGGGGTTTATCTAGATCAATTTCTTTACTTCCATGAACACGTGAACATAAGATTGGAAAGTGCTAACAAGGCTTACCACAAAATTAGAAAACTTTTTTACACCAAATATCTAAACACCCGCGTAAAAATAATTTGCTACCAATCGCTGATTCGACCTATACTTACTTACGGATGCCCGGTGTGGTATAACATCTCTCCATCCTGTATGGAAAAGATCCGAGTATTCGAACGTAAGTGCTTGCGCACCGCGTTAGGCATGTTCAGGAATTTACAAACCCTACACCACTATCCTAACAAAACCCTGTACAACACAGCAAATGCACACCGTTTTGATATTTTCACACTCAAGTTGATACGTGATCACATATGCAAAGCCGTGCAAGTACACGAAAATGATAATATATATTTGCCTTATCATGTGGATCACGCATACTTTGAGAGTGCAAGGATAACTGGATACATCCCACCGGAAGGATTTATTTATCTCGATAAGAAGGGCTATATCCAAGAAAGAAATATGATCCCGTCGATATATCATGTTTATCGTCATTCGAACGATAAAAAGATACTTTATAACCCAAGAAATATAAAGCATATACCGAACCAGATCAGATTTTCTATGGATATTTCTTATCGAGATAAAAGACTTAATCCATACCATAATAAATACTGGTGGAAATGAAATCAATATATCGAAGGCTCTAGAGCCGATCTCAATAGAGGTCCGAAATGTGATTTAAAATAGATCAATTTCTAATTTCCAACCCCTCCCTTATCCCTATATTCCATCGGAGTATTGCACGACTCGCAGGGATGTCTGAAGGTGCCAGAACATGCTTTTAGAACTCCGAAGAAGTCATTGAGACGTGTGATACTCAATGTGATCGTATAAATGTTGTATTGTTGTTTGTTATTTATTAATAGTTTAAGCGCCAAAAAAAAAAAAATAAAAAAACGTTAATTGGTTGAAGGTTTTTCACCCCTTTTCCTCCATAAAAAAAAAACGAATTAAATATTATATTATCATATTATAATATTCAAAATAAAAAAAAAAGAAATAAATAAATAAATATAGTTATTAGAACAACGGATTTAAGTTTAGATACAGTAGTTTTAGTTAGCCTTTAGTCTAGTTTTAATTTAGAATATTAAGAAACTTTTTATACTTTTTAGTTTTAAGGCAAAAAATGAATTATAGTAAATAAGGGAAATAAAGTAGTTGAAAAAAAAAAAAAAACATTGAGAGTGATTCATCTAGAACGGATAATGGGAGATATATATGAAGAAGACAGAGAAATGACTATAAAACGTTTATCGTCAATTATCATATTATTAAAAGCTTTCCGTATCCCATTCCGTGGACGACGGGGTGGTGGTGGTAGACGACGTCGACACAATTAATAATTATCTCCAAACTATCTCAAAGTATTCACCAAAGTCCATCTAATTTATGTCCTATAAGCGGGGAAGATATTTTTATTTTTATATTTTTTTTCTTTTATTTTTTTATTGTTTAAAAAAAATTACTACTGAAGTTGTTTAATTTATTGTATTAAAAACTAAATTTAATGGACAAATAAATATTTTTTATATTTTTATTGAAAATAAAACATTCGTAAATGAGAATTGAGGCTGTACAGCGTAGATTTGTTCGGTTTGCTCTTAGAGACCTTGGAGCAATGCCATAAATCTCCCTCCTTACTGCAATCGTCTTAAACTAATTGATCTTCAGTCATTGCAGAAACGGCGTGAGGTAGCTGATATACTATTCATTCATCAAATTCTAGTTGGTGCTATTGAGTCTCCGACCCTCCTTAAACGCCTTAAACTAAGAGTTAATGCACACTCTCTAAGAACAGTTGACTTATTCATGATCGACAGCCATCGCACCGATTATGGTAAGTTCGAACCGATCGCCAGAATGCTATGGAGTGTTAACATTAATTCTGAACATTTGCCTTTTCGATGAGAAAGCAAAAACTGAAAGGCCTGTTATTCACAGAATCTGCTGCAACGTCGGTCGCCTAATTGGGCTGGTTTCAGTTGTTGACCATATAAATTCTATTGTTTTCCCGGATTAACTCTGTTTTTACTTATTTAACACACGCATATGTACATATTAATTTACTTTTTGTTGGTGATCGGGTCTGGTGGTGGTTGATGGTGGCGGTCGGTGACGGTATTTTTTTTTCTTTTTTCTCCTTTCCACTAATTTACGTCTCTACCGCATTAATAGTCATTCAGCCTACTCCACCTTCCCGACACTAATGATGAGGATAACATCAACGACATGGATGGGTGTTGGGATGTGTAGGGTTCTGGACGGCTTTCGTCTGGCATGGGTGGCATGAGTGCGCTGCATTGGATCTTTTGTGAGGAACTTTTATTAGGTCTTGCCATGTGACCTAGTGCGGTTTGCCCATGTTGCTAGTGTTGGGTGGTGACTGTTTGGGGTTTTGCATGCTTTTGTGCTCGTTTATGTCTTTGATGGCATATACATTCGATTCATCGTTTATTCGATGTGTTATGAATGATATCTTGCATTGCTTATAATAAGCATTTTTGAAGTGTTAAAAATACAATGCTGTGGTATCAACGCTTGTTTGATAGGCTAAGTTTTCTTTCATAAAATTAACACAAAAAATTGAAAAACACTGGTCAGATATTTTGAAATTAGGTGCGCATATCTTTTGCGTGGGAAATTCCCAAGATTTTGCCGTCTGGATTTTTTAATAATTTACGTGATCTATTTTCCGACACACCGTTGCTTTAAAGAATTTACGTGCGAGTTTATAGTAGCTGAAAAATTTTTCACAGCATCACTTTGAGCAAAACTTCGTACAAACACTTATTGCCCTGGTACAAATGTCACTGGTCTAGCAAGATATATTGTCGATCGTCTCGACGAAATGTTTCGGTCATATGCTTCCGTACCTGTTCGCAAACTAAAGGCATTAGATATTCCCGGGGCAATACCTTCACATCTGTTTCATTCAAGTTATGTACTTTTCGTAGGAGTTGATATTGTAATGATCCAGCGTCATCGCGTCTTTACAACATAGTTGGTTTCATGATAAGAATTTCCCAGCGAAAAAGCAACTGCAAATAGATTTTCGACCCTATTTCTATGATCCTCTTCCAGGTAGGACCTTTTAACTGCTAGAATGGAACGATTAACTCTTACATAAGCATTCGACTGTGTTGAATACACAGCAGTGTAAACATGTTTAACTCCGAGTCTCCCCAACAACCCATTAAACTCTTTCGAAATAAATTGAACGCCATTATCAGTATGCATATGTTCTGGCGCTCAGTACACGTGAAACACCTCTTGTAGGAGATACTGATTCGGTTTGAATCTGCTTTCGGTAAAGCTTTCAGCAAAATGAACTTAGTTAGTTTGTCAAGTATCACTAGAATGGAAGTGTTACCTTTTTTCGAACGCGGGTATGGGCCTAATATATACAATATAAAAACGTTGCCAGGGATGCTCTACGATAAACTGTTGTCCCATTGGTGGTCTAAGGACTTTATTCGGTGCCTTGGTCGTCTTACATGTTTCACACTGCTCTCATAAACTTGCTCACGCATCTTGGGCAAGTAATAAAAACAGGCTATACGCTTCAAAGTCTTCGTAATTCCCCGTGAGCAGCACAAGCGTCTTTATATTCTGGCTCAGCAGTTGTTTTATCATCGGTTCTATATTTTGACTACCTTTTTGATGCAGTATAGTGAAATTATAGGGCTAAAACTTCAGACTCCATGACACTAGCCTGTGACTAAGCTCATTTCGGCCCATTAACAATTTCAGATTTGTGTAATCGGTTATAACTGTAAATCCAAAACCCTCAACGTATGGTAAACAGGGAATTTTTTTATACTCAACGCTGAACACTCCAGCTCAGTAACGATATAATTTTTTTGTGCCGCGTTTAATTTTTCAGACATTTACGCGATTGGCTGCTCTTCACTATCCGACAACTTTTGGAAAACAACACCACCTACACCTGAATTGCTAGCATCACATAGGATATCAAAGTCTTTTCCGAAATTCGAGTTAGCCAAAAGCGGTTTGGTGGTTAATATCCTTTTTAGTTCACCTAAGGCTTCTTCCACCTCTTCTGTCCAAACAAACTTTTTACCCTTGCGCAACAGATCAGTAATGGGTGCGGCTATTGTTGCATAATTGGATACAAACCACCGGTACCAACTTGTGAAATTATTGATTGCTTTCACCTTTACGGGATCGGACCGTATTCCACTTTCTCTCAGTCTATGATGTTCCAAGTATCGGATTTCTTTCAGCCCAGATCTGCTCTTCTCGACGTTGATAGTTAATTCAGCTTAATTTAGGAAGTTCGCCACATTACGCAGTAATGCGATATCTTATTCGAAAATCGTGGATACAATTAGCAAATCGTGAAGATAAACAAAGATCACATCTCTGAATTCATGAGGGATTACCTTATCCATTAGTCGACACATGCATTGAGCTGCATTACACAACCCAAACGGCATGACTTTAAAGTCAAGAAAAAAAATTTTTATAGTCCTCTACAAAAAATATATATTAATTATAAATTACGTAACTTTACACAAGGTCTTTAACTTTTGACGTTTTTATTTTGATAAAGATTTTTTTAGTTTTCTTTTCACTTATTGTACACAAGCATATTACTGAAATTAGTATTAATGATTGCGCCTTTCAAAAGGGTGATAACAACCTACCACAGACATAATATGGGTAAACAAGTAAAGAAAAAAAAAACCAGGAGAGAGAGGAGGTGAGGACCCGAGGGAAGAATAGATACAAAGAAGTGATCCTCCCTTTTTACAAGGGCAGGTAGGATTATGGGGCACTTCATATATTGCTTTGCAGGTTTCAGGGATAATCACACTAAAAAATTGCTTAGAAACGGCTGTAGTAACTTTCAAATCCTCGTAACTACGCCCTGTTGCTAGAAACCTTAAAGTAGCTGTGAACCGTTAATGCGGTGTGATTGCTTACCTCATACATGTGTCTTCCCGTTTAATTTTTGGCGATACCAGCGATAATAAACTGAGCGTCTGCACCGCACTCATGACATGAAAATGTTCATAGCATAGAGATACATTAACTAGAAATATTAATTTTCTGTCTCACGTGAGCAGAGAGAGAATATGAAGCTTGGGTTTATTTGTATGGAAAATAAAAACAACGCAGATTCTAATTGCTGAATTAAAAAAAAATTCAGCTATTTTTAATAATTTATATTTCAAATTGTCAGTTTATGAAAATAGTTTAAATAAATAGAAATTGTTGTTTTTAGTGATTATTTAAAATTAAATATTTAATATTTAATTAAACAGTGTACTGGGTAATTTATATTTTCTTTCCTACATCTTAGGATTTTATTATAATAGTTAAATAATTTTTTTTGTAGTGTTTCTCAACATAAAATCTTTTTTTTTCAAAATGAGTTTGAATGATAAGTGTTTTTTAAAAGACTGTGTCAACAGTGAAAAATCAATAATATTTGAGGTGTTATGAAGGGCATTCCTTTCCCATAGTCTAGTTTGTATTAATTACTGCAATTTTGTTACTTTTTTAAATTTTACTCGAGTTACAGTAATTATTAATAACAATCATTTGTCTAATAGTTGCTTACTTGCAAAATTTTTAGTTTGAATGTTGGAAAGAATTTTGCAAGAACTTTTTGAACATTTTATCAAAAAAACCTATTTTTTCGCGACTTCGAAAGCCAGTCCTCGACACGCGGTCAAGAATAATAGAACTTAAATATTATGTACCAAATAAATTGAGTGTTTTATTTGACTTGATGTAATTTTGTTTTTTTTGCGGAGCGACTCCAAATCTAGCAGAGAATATATCGTTATTCGTGTACGTAACGAAAAATTAGTAAAAAACAATGCAAATCCTTTCAAATATTTTTATAATATATGGTATGTTTCAGATTTCCATCTGATGAATGATGCTTGAAGCAATGATGTATATCACTAAATTTGTATCCTAACCAAATTAAATCGAAAAATCGAGGAATTTGTAACCGTCATTTTAATCCAATGGATATAAAAAAATGGGTTCAAAACGTGCCTAAAGTGGAAGGCGATCCCGTTTCTAAACCCAACGGAAACTAGTTCTGAGGTAAAAATTAAATATCAATATTATTCAAATATTATTAATATTATTATAAATTTTTAATCATGTTTTAGGATGTGGTTGAAAATACATTATATAAACTTGATTCAGATGTATCAATGGGGACCAGCTCTTTCGAAAAGCAAGATCGTAGTGCACTTTACGAGAAAAAGGCTAGTAGGTCTTCGTTGCTGGTAAACGAAAATAGTTCATTAGATGGTTTTAGTGAATCAAATTCTAAAGTAGATTCATCTAATTCATATTTATCAAAAGTTTCGTCAGAGCCAGGCATTTTAGTGAAATTATTATTATTAGATAAAAATAAAACTATAAGAAATTTGAAACGGAAATAATGTCGCAGGGACAAAAAGATTGAAACGCAAAAAGTTATTAGACCACCTTTTGAAAAATGGCATAATTCCTCAAAGGCAAGCAGATATTTTGGATCGCTCGGTGATGGATATTCTAAGCGATTTGCACTTACTGTCCGCTTCTATTCACCAAAGGCGTATAATTATTTGACTTTTAAAAATGAACTTCCTGCTGAAAGTACCATTCGAAGATGGTATTCCAGTATTCATTGTGAACTCGCTTTTATTTCAGAAACATTTAATGCTTTACAAACTAAAGTGCAAGTCATGGCTAATCAGGAAAAATAATTGAGCCGTTTATTTTGAAAGTGGGCTAATTCCACTTATTAAAAAAAATAGTTAAGGGCCTTATAGTTACATAGATATATAGTACCTTCTTTTAAAATAGTTTAATAACCATTTCTCTATCGTAAAAATACCTAAAAAATTAATTATATTTGAACTCTGTAGTGCAATTTGTATTGGAATCATTTTACAAAACTGCTCGAGCTATGATTCGAAATCAAAAAAAGTGGAATTAGGCCACTTTCAAAATAAACGGCTCAATTAATGGAAACCATTTTCTATTTCTGTTTTAGCTATGGAGAAGACTAATCTAAGCGAAGACATGTTAATAATACGATCATCCATCCAAGATATCACAACCAACAAATTCAATTTTTTTCACCTTGAAATTAACCCCAAGTCCGTCAACTAATAACCAAAGGAAAATAAAAGAAAGCTGAAATATGAGAGATATCAATATCATATAAACAACTATCAAATAAATCAATCAACAAGGAAAACTCGACAAAAAAGATAATTTTTTAACGGTGGGGAGAACCCATACTTACACTTTGTGTCTTAAACACCCCTAAAATATGTGTTTTCTGTTTATCTACAATCGTGTCCTCTAATTTGCAACATTCAAGCTTTAATTCGTCAAATAATTCTCGAAAATTAGTTCAGTGCACGGTATCCACGTTGATAAATAGAAGTATGGAAAGAGAAAACAGAGAAAAAAACTAAAATCGGCAAGTATGTAGTAGAATTTGGTGAGAAGGAAAACAAAATGTGTTAGTTAGACTGAAACAAAACAACATGATCGCTGTACCCAAATGAAATACCGGTTTTTATATATCTTGATGAACAATTTGGAACGGGAGATAGGGAATGAAAGAGTCTGGTTTGGATAGAGTCTGAATAAAGTCTTGAAAGAGTTTTGACGCAGCTGAGAAGGGCAAATGAAAGGAAAGAAACAAATATCAAAAGATTTTAGACAAAAAAAAAAACAATATGTAGTCAGTTTTGAGTAGTTTTTTTTTAACGAAATAAAATTAAAAAAAGAGAAATTTGTTTTTTTGAACAGAAAATACCATAAAAAAAACGTTTAAAAGTAATGGTTTTGGTGTTTTTATTTTGAAAATGGAAAATTAAAGAAGAATTTTGGTCGAAAAATTTATAAAAAGGGGAAGATGGTAAAAATGTGTTAATCAATTTAAAACAAAAAAGATTGCAAGATTATCCGATAGGAAATTTGTTCTTTTCTTAAAGAAAAGTGAGTTAGTTTTAGGAAACGCGAATTCCAAATTTTGATATGAAAGTGACATCAATTCGCACCTAGTTATGAAAAAAAAAAAATTTAACTTTAGTGCCGAAATCAGGAAATAGAAGTAGCTTAATAAGAAATTTTTTTTTTTTTTAAAGCATATAAAGAAAAAAGGGAATTATATGTGTGGCGTTTCCCATTTCCTTAAAAACAATTAAATTTCAACTCAGTTTTAAATTCGAGTTTTTACTCAGTTTGTAATATAAAACTTAGTTTATGTTTTTGTATTTTATTTAATCTAGATGTAATCTAGAAATATTAAAAATCTAGTTGTATAGAATTTCTAAAATATTAAATAAAAAAAAAAAAAAAAAATAATACCAGTCTTGCACCAATCAACAACAGAAGCCCATTATTAAAAATAAAAATCATTATTAAAAATAAAAAATATTATTAAATAAAAATCATTATTAAAAATAAAATGTTACCATAAAATATAATAAAAGTGCATTAAATTATATTAAATTATTTGGAAATAATTTTATTCAAATAATAAAACGTAGTCCAACTATAATATATGCATATATATATATATATATATTATATATATAAAAGGCTAGTCCTTCCTTCTGTCCGTTCTATTTTGTCCGGAAAGAAACGGCGTTGAGAAAAAAAAAAAAAAACACTTTTTGATATGTTGTAGAGAATTACTTGAAACGTGGAGAAATTTTGTTTCCGGGGAGGTTGGGGGTCGGAGGAGTTACAAAGGGGGGCTTGAAAGCTTATTTCGGAAAACTTCATTTATTATCTGAAATATACATCGGACATGATTCTGACCTGAGGCAATCTGATTAAGATTCTTATGCCGGACATTCTCACGTACACGACAAAGTTCCATTTCCCACCGCTTTAGCGCTGGAGGCAATACAAATTTACGATCTTTTTATATAGAGGTCACACGCAATTACAATGTTCAGCAAAGTTGTGGAGCATTTCATGGCGACTATTTCTTTCGAAGACCATATAGTTCTATCTCTCACCACTTTGGCGCTGAAGTCAATAAAATTTTGGAACTTCGTAGTTAGAGGTCACACGCGATTTCAATGTTCAGCAAAGTTATGGTGGTTTTCATGCGGATTATTTCTGTCGCAGACGATATAGTTTCAGCTCTCACCGCTTTGGCGCTGAAGTCAACACAAATTTTTGAAGTTCGTATTTAGAGGTCACACACGATTACAACGTTCAGCAAAGTTTCGGAGGTTTCATGGGGATTATTTCTGTCGCAGACCTTATAGTTCCAGCTCTCACCGCTTTGGCGCTGGAGTCAATAAAATTTTGGAACTTCGTATTTAGAGGTCACACGCGATTTCAATGTTCAGCAAAGTTATAGAGGTTTTCATGGGGATTATTTCTGTCGCAGACCATATAGTTCCAGCTCTCACCGCTTTGGCACTGGAGTCAATAAAATTTTGGAATCTCGTATATAGACGTTACACACGATTGTAGAGCTCGGCAAAGTTGTGCAGGTTTTCATGGGGATTATATCTGTCGAAGACCAAATAGTTCTATGTCTTAACACTTTGGCGCTGGAATCAATACAAATGTGGGAACTTCATATATAGACGTCACACACGATTACAGTGTTCGGCAAAGTTGTGGAAGTTTTCATTGGCACTAAATCTGCCGAAGACAATATAGTTCTACCATTCACCACTGGAGTCAATAGAAACTTTTGAACTTTTTATATAGAGGTCACAGGCGATTACAATGTTCAGCAAAGTTTCGCAGGTTTTCATGGGGATTTTTCCTGTCGAAGACAAAATAGTACTATCTGTCACCGCTTTGGCGCTGCGGCTGTTTAGGCCACTACTCTATTGAGGGTTTTTTTTAGTAGTATATGTTTGACGGGAGCTATTTTACCAACCGGGGAAATGGCATCAATTTAATGTCTGCGTTCAGGGTGTTGCGGGGTAAATAGTGTGCATTCTGAGTAGGTCGACTTAAGACATGAAATATATCGCCAGAAGTGCTACGAGAACGCGGTAAAAGATCCACAATGCTGCGAATTAAGATCCTACGCTTGAATAAATTTTGTTAATTTACAGTGACTGAAATTTTTAGGAGACCGTCTTAGGACGGGTTACCACCTAGTACATATATAGGAATCTACAAAAAGGAGAAAAGCATCTAAGTGAAAACGAAAAAAAAATCTTTGTGCGTCATTTTTTTCCCGTTGATTCATAGACGCAGTCTACAAATTTTTTTATACAAAAAGAGAAGTCGACAAAACAAAGTATGGCGTAAGTTATATTATATAGAAAACGGCCGGATCAATTTGGATCGTAATTTTGATGCAACACCTAGTTTTGATGAAAATTTTATTGTTACTGTCACATCGAGAAATCATCACATTCATAGTCTGAGGAGACCCAAAATCCGTTCAAAATTTTTATTGACATCAAATGCTATCAACAATTATGAGTATGGTCAAACAATTTTTTTTATAACTGAAAAGTTGCTTCACCTAAATGGAGAACAAAATATGTAAATAATTATTATTTTTGTTCATCACATATATTGAATGTTTGAATGTTATTTTAGTATATAAGGAAAGTAAATAAAAAAAGGAACAAAAGAAAAGAATTTAGAAAAAATATTCATATACATATATGGTATATAAAAGTCAAGGCCAAATTCACTAAAATGTGAAAAAAGAGTAATCGAATCCAAAATTTATTTGTTTTAATAATTTCGTCCAATTTTCGGAGAAAAACACATACAGTGGTGTTCAATGAAATCCGGACACCTATCATTTTTCGATTTGAAGCGATTTTTTCCAAAGAAGTAGTGATGCTCATTCGGTGAAATAATTTTTTATATTACCTCAGGTAATATTTACTATATTCGGGCCGAACACGTCGAATACGGCGCACCAAACGCTTCAAAACTCCTAGGTAGAATACCGCATTAACGTTTTGACCGGGTGGAACAAATTCTTTGTGGACAATACCCTTGGAATCATAAAAACAAATCAGCATTGTCTTCACTTTTGACTTCTCCAGGCGCGATTTTTTGGGTTTCGGCTCGTCCGGCGCCTTCCATTCAGCACTCTGGCGTTTCGTTTCGGGATCATATTGAAAACACCACGTTTCGTCACCAGTCACAATGTTATAAAGGAAGTTTTTGTCCTTTTTGACCTCTTTAATGATGTCCTTCGAATGTTGAATTCTGAGCAATTTTTGGTCGTTCGAAGCTCATTTTCGCACCGATGACACAAACATACTGACACTTAAAACGCAATAACTTCACTTTCAATAGATGAAATGTCATGAAATTCTCACAGGAAGTCGATAAAGGATAGCAGATTCTAACGCACCAGTCGACATATAGATGGCGCCACTAGGGGCGCTAGATTCAAAAAGTCCTGATTACTTTGGACACCACCTTGTATGGTTCAATCATTATTTTTGCTTTTATTCGAAAATTAAAAAAATTCATAGGAATTCAGATGATTTTTGTAAATATTAAGTTTATTAAGATACAAAAAAAAACATGTTATAAATAGATTCAATAAAATTTATCAATTGTATTTTGTACACACTAGTTGGGACCTCCTATTTAATATCTAGTATGACTGCCATTTGCCTTAATAACCGCTGTGCACCTGTGCTTCATGGAATTCACCAAATTTCCAGTGACGTCATCATTAATTTCATCCCAAGCACTTTGAATTTGCCGCTTTAAGTCTTGTTGTGTTTGGAGATTACCTTTACAGACTTTCTCTTCATAATAGCCCAGATATTTTCGATGGGATGAAGATCTGGTCTGTACGGAGGCCATTCCAATGTCTGAATATCGTTTTGGTTTAGGTAGTCTTTTACCTGAAAATGGAAAAAAAAAACGGAAGTTAATAAAATTTCACAAAATGTTAGAACTGGATTTTCTTGAGGATTGTCCAATGGTTCTAAAAAAATAAATAAATACCTTTTCTGAAGTGCGTGCTGGCGCATCATCTTGCGTAAAGATGTACCTTTCAGTTTCAGCAAACAGCTCCAAAACTGACGGTTTCAAATGACTCTCTAGGACATTTAGATACACATCTGCGGTTACTCTTCCATCTATAAACCCCAGACGACCTAAACCACTTGCACTGAAACATCCCCAGACCATTACTCCTTAAGCTTTGTTGGGAATTTCCTGAATGCAGTTAGCACTGAGGCGTTCTCCTGGCTTCCTTGGGACGCGTAACGGCCCATCCCCGACATGCAGCTTAAATTTACTTTCGTCAGAGAACACTACTCTATTCCACATCTCTCGGGTCCAACTGGAATATTCCTGGGCCCATCGAAGCCGAATGATCTTTGATGAAACCTTTAAAGATGGCTTTTGGAGCGAGCAACGTGACCTTAGATTTGCCTCAAGTAACCTCCTCCGCACGGTTATCGCAGAAATTTCAGTTCCACTGGCTAAAGCAAGCTCTGCTTTCAATTTTGTGGACGGTTTAAAGCGGTCTCGTTTGCAACGAAGGACCAGAAATTGGTCTTCTACTATGGTTGTCTTCCGTTTCCTTCCAGATCTTTGGAGCATTCTGTGGTCCCGGTATTTTTAAATTTTTTGATTATATCAGCAACAGAGGACTTCCCCCGTGATACTCTGTCACTAATTTCCCGTACTGATAATCCTTCATGCCATAATGCGATAATAACACTTTTTTCAGCATCACTTAATTTCGACATTTTTTTCATTTATTTAATGTTTATGCTTATAACTTGACTTATCGATTGTTATTAAACTATTTTTTGAAATATACACTTACTACATAAATCAAGTAACTAAATACTGAAAAAAAATGGGAGGGGATTAAATTTTGACCTGCACCATGCATTTTTTCCAGGAATTCAAAGTGTCCGGATTTCATTGAACACCACTGTACATACATATATATATAATGAGTGTAATAAAAATTTCATAAATTTTGTTTTTTTTTGGAAACCCGATAGAAACGAAAAATTTTCAAAAAAATTTTTTTAAACTAATAGGCCCATCACACTACACATGCATGCGCAATCACTTCATTGCGCATGCAGAATGACAGTACGTGGCGGTGATTGTGTGGTTGCACATGCTGGCTGCGTAAATCAAAACTATTTTGATTCGATTTCTGCTGCGCTTGCGTACATGTGTAATGTGTGGTCAAATTTACGCAGTTTAAAGATAGTTGTCGATACATAAAATTGTCAAAATTAGTAATTAATAAAAAGTTTTGGACAGAATTTTTGGAATTATATAAGAGTTTGCCAGCTTTGTGGAAAATTAAAAGTGACGAGTACAGAAATAGAGTATTGAAAAATTTTGCATACGAAGAGATGGTAACAAAATTAAAAGAAATAGATGAAAATACTGATCGGGAGAGGGTGATAAGGAAAATAAACATGTTCCGAAGTAATTTTCGGCGTGATTTAAAAAAAATAAAAAATAGCAAAAAATCCGGGACCGGGGCAGACGACGTTTTTGAATCGTCCTTATGGTACTTCGATATGTTAAAGTTTTTGGAAGACCAAGAGGAATGTGAAGAAGGCAGATCAACTATGGACGATACTACAAGTTCGGTATGTATTTATATTTTTATTAAAACGCCGTTTTTTTACATGGTAAATTTATTTTGAGTAATTTTTTGATACACATTATCTTGCCATCGTACTGAATGAAATTTGATTGATTTGTGGCAAAATGAATTTTGAAATTGGGATTTATAGTAAAATTAAAGAATAATAAAAGAAAAAAAAGTCTATTGGTTTTGTAATCAAAACTCACATAGGGCCTTTGATTTTTGAATCTGTATTTATTTTCCCCATTCAATTTAGGGAGACTCAAAGCGCTACCCTATTGTCCATTAATCAATTACATTTCGTGCCCATGGGCTTTCTTTCCATGTGAATGTATATATATGTGTATATATAAATACCTATACTTGTATATATATTATTATTAGGAAGACTATTTGTTATTGGTGACTTCGGGAAAGATGATCCTACCAAAACAGAGAAATAATAGTGATATAGAGATAGAGACTTTGAGAGAGGAGGGGGGGGGGATGAAGGAAACATAAACTCACAAAAGAGGTAGACACAATCATCGGGGACAAGATTTTGCCTCTTGGTCCAAAAAAGGTGGGCAATACCATCTTCCGCCAATCGGCTCCGATATGCCTCTCAAAGGCCAGCGCGACAAAGTGGCCCTGATTCTGTGGCCTCACTGACGACCCCTCCTTTAATTCACTTGTGTTCGCCACAACCGAATATTCCTTTTTTGGGTAATTTACTTACTCACTATAAAGTCATCACGACGTTTAAAAAAATCAGGAAGAAGATATGTTTTGCAGGTCATCAGGGGATTTGCTTCTTCGTTTTAATTCCAATGCAATGTGTTGAACACACTACAATATATGTGAACCCCTCTGTTACATCTTACATCTTTAACTTATCTGCTGCTATAAAAAAAATTAAAATGTGTGCAAATAATTTGTCGGAATCAGAATTCTTTGCGTTATTAGATGACGAAAATACAATTATGCAGCACCTGTTAATGTTAATTATGATAATGGCGGAGAATTGTATAAACTTATGTGTGATTGGAATGTGTCGGATATTTACAGCACATTAAGTTCGTAAGATATCATCAAAATTGTTTTAAGACTTAATTTGTTTGCTTAACTAGCTTTCGGGTTGCAATCAGTTAACTCACTCAAAAATCTGGCCGAAGTTGATATGTTTAGCAATAAATTTGATGCGAAGACCTTATTTCGACAAAACCCTTTTACAATGAAGAAGAGCAAATGTTGGCTAATATTTCTTTAACTTAAGTAAAACCCCTATTTGATTAGGAATATTTATAGGGTATTGATCATAATACAGATAACTTAGATGGACACGGTCATGTACTAAAAAGAATCTACGAGTATGTCGTTGGGAAATCTCCTTCCAAGGAAAAAAGTTCAAAGGAGATAACTTAAAGGTCGACGTGCAAGAAGAAAAACGGTTAGATAGCAGTGACAAATTATTTCTGAAGTTCACCAATGAAAAATTTGAAGAAATAAGGACAACGTGGGAGGACACGGCGGAAGAAAGGAGAATCGAAACAATTAGGAAAGGGACCACAATTAGGACAATTTTTTTTGAATGGCCAACGTATAGAAGGAGTTACGGGCGATCTTTGGTACGATTCCTTACTAGTGTGGGGGTAATATAAAGGATTACAAGACCACATATATGAAGAATTTTTTTATTTTAAATTGAACACTTTTATTTAAAAACTTAGAGCGACTACATTTTAGTTTTAGAATTTAACATCGACTGAAAAATTAATTTGTTCTTTCTATAATAATAGCTCTTACTGCTAACTAGATCAAAAAAAAAAAAAAAATTTGGAATTATAAAAAATCTTGCAAAGTGTATTTACGTACTAGATATAAAATTTTAAATCACAAATAAAATTTTGATTAAGTGTTGAAAGAATGTTCAAATTTTGTGTTCACCACAATACTCCCCTTCTAGTGAGAACGTTGCAGATGTTGATTTGTGGTATTAGTTTGTTGAATTTTTTTGATTCTGATTGAAAGCCATCATTTGTTGCTAAAGAAAACTGTTGTTTTTGATGAGGAGTATTGGTTACAGATTGCGATTGTTGTTCTTCTGGTGAATTAGGAATTTGTTGCCCTTCCTCTGTTGAATGACATTATTTTTTCATGTCGAAATACAATAAAATTTGTATACTAACGAATTTTAGTATTGCGAAAATTAAATTAATTTTTTTCATACGAAATAATAAAAAAATTGCATACGCGTAAATTTTTTCAACCAATTATTGTTCATCAAAGAATAATTAATTTTCGTCTATTCCGCAAAAATTACTAATATCGGTCAAAGTACGATGAACTTAAAGTACTTTCACAAATTTTTATTGTAAAATTTTGTTATCGATTTGATATCGATTATCAATCAGTAGTATTTGATTTTCCGACGCGTTTAGATACATTCTAGCTTTTATTGACCGGTCGCGGTTTTAGTAAAAAAAAAAAATATTAAGTTGTTGCTTTCGATACTCCAAAAGGAAAAACGTTCAGAATATAGTTTAAATTTAAATAGGGGAAAGTGAATTTTTTCAGTCGGAATTATTTTATTTTATGTCAAACGTTTTGTTTCGAATGCGGTTGTGTAAATTTAAAAAGTTTTTAAAAACGAGGTTCTTAAAGAGATCACAAACAAGAAAAAACCATTTGAGTTTTTTCTAAAATAGTAAAAGTTGAAAAAAGGTTTAAAAAGTTTTTAAAAAAAGAGGATATTAAAGGGATCACAAACAAGAAAAAACCACTTGAGTTTTTTCTAACATAGTCAAAGTTGAAAAAAGGTTTAAAAAGTTTTTAAAAACGAGGTTCTTAATAATCTCCAAACTATCATTCCTGGTGTCTAAAAGTATTCACCAATGTCCATCTAATTTATTGGACAAACAACTAACTAACTTTTTTTATTTCCTATAAGCGGGGAAGATTTGTTTTTTATTTTTTTTCTTTTATTTTTTTATTTAAAATCGTTGAATTATTTTGTTTGTTTTTGTTTTAATTTTGTTGAAAAGTCGGTTATTATTAAAAAGTATAACAAAGTTAAGTTCAATAAAAATTATAATTTGATTTAATTTAAAAGAAAGTGTTTTTATTTTTTTTTTTTTTAAAGAGGGGTAAGCGTTTTGATTTCTATTTCTATATACATATACATATCGTTTTTCGAGAGTTTTGATCTCCGGAAAGTGAGATACGTAGACTCCAAGAAGTTAGCCCGAGTTAATCAACAAGGATCCTCCTTCGTCCCTCTGATTACACAACACCTTAAGCAAATTTTTACAAAAGTTTGACAAAAGATTTTCTTGTTTTAAGCTAAACATAAAAGCAAATTTTTGTTTAGAAATTTGGCTCAATGGTGGAAACTATAGAATGAATCTTTTGTTATAAAATAAATCGTTTTTTCTTAAATGAAATAAGTATGCACTAAGAAAAGTTGAAATAGAGTTTTTTTATTGCATTCGCGCCTGTATTTGTTTTGGAAGAGAGGCGATGTTTGAACCACTTATATCAAATAAACTAATGTGAAGAATAATTGATAGTGAGAGTGAGCGGATGACGATGTGGACCTGAAGAAAGAACAAACATAAAAATAAAAAAAAAAACGGACCATACCCATCTATAGGGGCAGTATGGTCATGGGGACCAAGATTCTGCTCTTGGTCCAATCGGGTGGGACGTGCCCCAATTAAGACCGATTGGCATAACACCTTAGCCAATCGGCCCCGACATGCCTCCCGAAGGCATCGCAAACGGTTGGTCTAGTTCGGAGACCAAATAAGCTAACGAACACTCCCTTTATTCGGTTGTTTACGCCACAACCGAATATTCCTTGCTTGATAGCTTACGCTATCACTATTACGTCCTAACAACACTAAATATTATATGCACATTATATGCATAAAACAATTCTCTTCGCGAGGAAGAAGATATGCTATAAAGGTCATCAGGGGATTTACTGCTTCGTATTAACCCCATTGCAGTGTGTTTAACAATATATATACAATATATGTAAATCCCACTGTTACAAAACACGAAGCTGATAATAAGTTCTTTGCGGAATTAAATTTTTTATTTGAAACACTTCAGTTGAACCACTTGAGCAATTCGTATGTTCTATGGTGATATAAATGCCAAACACAGAAAATGGAAAAATGCAGTCAACAACACGCGAGGAACACATCTTGTCAAATGGCTCGATTATAACACAATGATTTAAAGATCAAAACTGGTAACAGGTAGAAACTCATATCTGGACATTTTTCTTTCATTTGAAGTTGTGCAACAATTTTCCAACAAGCACAATGAACCATTGGCAAACTGTTTATAGATAATTTACTAAGACAGTGAGCATGGCGTAGTACAATTAGAAATACAATATACAAGAGAATCAGCACGTCATATTCAAAATAATGTATATACAAACAATCAGACAGACAAACTGAATTACAAAAGTGTAAATTGGAAAAAATTTAAAAAGAAAATTACAGTTTTCTGTGAAAGCAAAATATTCAAATTCCAACGAATTGAAACCTAGAATATACAGAAATTAAGCAATTCATAAATAAAATCAATTCTGTTATTATGAAGAAAATTGACAGTACCAAAAATTTCGAACAATATTGACTCCCTTAAAGTAGTTTAATTGCGTACAAAAACAATATGTTAGTAAATTGAAAAACCATATACGCGTCGATTATTCATATCTAAACGATGGCTCTGAAGACCCGGTCGTCATACTTTATCAATAAATTATTAATAACGTCAGAATATTGCTCAAGCAAAATATGACAAATGATATTAATATCTATTGGAAGAAAAAGATTGAGAATATATCACCAAGTGATCCAGTCAATATGTATCCTAATATCAACAGAATTTTTCGTCCGAAAAGCATATCAGAAATTGAAAAACTTTCGATAGAGGATAATCAACCAAATAGAGATGATACTTGCCGCTCAAATCTCTATCAGTCAATCTCTGATGGAAGACGGGAAAATTCTGATTAACTCTCAATTAAATAAATTAAATGTTCTTTGTTACTTTTTTCAACATGTTCGTAAGTAAATTCCTTTCAACTTAAATAACCCTACACATAATGTGGTCAGAAATATCTTCGACAATTTTTGAATTCAACACAACAGCGGAATGCATTCTAAACAAACAACCCTTCAGTTCTCTTCTTCGCTTAACGCGAACGATATTCCTGATGAACTCTTGAATATTTATTTCTCATCTATAAATATATTGAACGAAATTTTGCGAACATTGAATAATAAAAAATCTAGGGATAATGATCATAGATTTTGAAAAGCGTTTGATACCGTCTGGTTGAAGGGTTTAAAATACAAACTAATTAACTATTCAATCCATCCACAACACCTAATAGGATAGATTTATGAAATTATATTGATAAGGAATTCCACTTAACCGATGACACTAAACGATCAGAAAAAACTTACCGAATTCAAAATGACAATAACAATAACAAGGCACTGTAAATTCTCCAATATTATTTAACATTTTCACGTCCGATATAATCAAATTGAAACCACATAACTCCATTGCTTTCGCAGATGATTTAGTTATATAAGGAAATTAACACAAAATATACCATTTTATTTAGAACATCACTTTATATTGCGCCACATAATAGGTGTGTTTTTTTCAACGGTGTCTAAGTCAGGATCTGCTTCATATGCAAAAGCAACAACAACATAACCCAAATATTTATCAGGGTCAGAAAAATTATAAAAAATGTCAAATTAAAAATTCTGATAACCAGTTAATTAAAATAAAAAAAAAATCATGTGTGCTGTGCACACGCGGTAGAAGTGAAACCTTCGGAAAACTAAACAGCCAAAGAATGAGACGAATACAGTATCAGGGGTGGGATAGTTATACAGGGTCTACATTAGCCAATATTTCTGGTATACCAATTGGCTTACAGAAATAAAATACTACCAGTTTTTTTTTACGTGGGCCAATACTGGTGTACCAATTCAGTATCTGACATGCCGTTGAACCGAGAACAGGAAATAAAAATAGCCAAAATATTGGCTTTAAAGAGTCGAATTCAATTCAGCGGCAATATCTTCCCATGCCCCCTTTTTTTAAATCAATCCTTCTATACTTTTCTTCTTTTTCTCGAACATATTTATCAATTTGATAATTCCACTTCGCAAAAATTTAGTTTCCGCCATTTTATTAAATGCAAATGTCAAAAATTGGTATACCAGCGCTGTCTCCGAAAATGGTATATCAGAATTGTCATACCAGAAAAATTGGTATACTAGCAGGGTCTACACTAGCTTTTTAGCAACCAATTTTGCTGGTATACCCGAAATATTGGCTAATGTAGACCCTGTGTTATAGGGTTTATTTATTAAAATATTGGTACCAAGTTTAAAAGCTATTTTACATTTCATTATTCACACTCTTTGCTTTCAATTTCAATAAACGACACGAGTGGCTTATGATAACTCAAATGTGAAATGAAGGCTTTGGTTTGGATTTGATCAATATAACTTTGAAATACAGCGTCAATTACTGTTTTCGATCTTGTTGTCAATTCAGTGCAACTACTGCACATTTTTAAATTTAATTTGGTGTTGAGGAACTCAATCAAAGGGATCGCTGTTAACATTAAAATCACCACTTAAAATCATCGGAATTCTATTGTAATCTTTTTCAAGAATCCGCGATATTTCTGGTGTGTACTTTAGCAAATTCTCGTGGATGAACTCAATAATTGTATTTATTGATTGGTTGGGTGGGAGAAATGTAAATTGCCACAATTATAACTGATTTATTTTGGTCCAATCTGCTTTCACAAGCAGATATTTTGCCCACTTGAGAAAGCTGAACAGACGATGATTCTAGTTATTGTACATTGAGATCTATTTGTGGAGTAACAACACGGGTTGTCATTTATATAATTATGGTATATTGCAACTCGGCCTCCCTCATATATTTTCTTTTATATTGAATAACAATATCAAAATTTGGAATGTCTACAATAAGTTCATTTTTCATCCACGTCTCGGTAAGAATTAGAAAATTCGACGACCATGCTATTCTGTCTAATTGAAGATCCTGTACATGAGCTCGTAAATTTTTTGTGGCATTAGTTTTCGGCACACTTGGAAAATGTTTTATTAAGAGCAGTCCAAACGCACAGTTTTTTACTCAGTTTTGCATGCGCGAATCAGATTTGCGCAGGCAAAACTGAGTGTCTAGATAAGTCACAGGTCGTTTGCGCAGGCAAAAGTGCGGCCTGTGCGATTTCAGATCGTGTCTGAAAAATAACTAATAACTAAGGAGCTCCAAACAAAACTGCGTAAAAAACATGGAAAAGACGTTACCGTGTGGATACAAAGTTTGCGCAGGCTTTCCCACAGAAAAACTCCGCAAACTACGACTGAGCAAAAAGACTGAGCGTCTGGACCGTACTTTAAAACGATAAAATATTCACAAAACGATACACGTGAACAATACACGATGCTAGCTATGAAACATGAAATGAATGCTTTGGCCTGTATATGATCAAAATATTTTTACGAAGCAACGAACAAAGAGGAGACGAAGATAATATGAATCACGGCGCTCAGAAATCAGAATAATAAGAGAAAATTTCAGAACAAATTATTTTTCTGAAATAACTGGCCATATTTCTCTGCAAAATTTTTATATGCAAAATTTTTGTTGTTATGAATTCTGATCGACTGGTATTTCATCTTGGCAAAAAAGTGTCGCTTTTTTAGTGTTTCATCGAGTTTCAAATAACTCCCAACGCGGCTAAAGAAGTTTTCACTTCAAAAAGTTGTAGGATATTTGGTGTTCAACTAGTTCAATTCCTTTAGTGCACGTGAACATTAAATTGCCAAGGGCTACTAGAGCCTTCGCAAAAATTAGAAAACTTTTTTATACCAAACACATTAGTATCCCAGTAAAAATAGTATGTTATCAATCGCTGATTCGCGATTTTCTCCATCCTGTATGGAGAAGATACGAGTTTTCGAACGTAAGTGTTTACGCACCGCGCTAGGTATGCACAGGAATTTGCAAACCCTGCATCACTATCCTAATAAAACGTTGTATTGTAACGGTGGGTTTTTCTTGCCTTACAACTTTGGTTTTAACGACCATTAAATTCTTGCGCGTCCTACTTAGCGACATTCGTGACACCTGATTTTCAACTACAAAAATAATATTTCTCCAAAAATTTCAAAGAAAATCAGTTCAGTGAGCGAAAATCCATGTCGAAAAAACTAAATAGGTAAAGCGAAAACAGAATCAGCTAGCAACGAAAAATCAGAATAGAGAGAACGAAGAAAAAATGCGATTCATCACCTGATTTAATGGAACGCAAGATACTAAAAAAATGGGTCGTGCGAAAGAGATAGAAAATGGTAGAAAATTTTTTGGAACGGGAGATGAGGAATCAACGAAAAATGTTGCAGAGTCTTGGTTGAACCATGAAAGAGTCTGGTTGAGAGTTCTGAGAAAAAAGGCAATTTTGAGATGTTCAGCAGAATGGTTATTGAAAAAAAAAATATTTAAGTTTAACTAAATTAAAAAAAAAAAATGTATACATTTTTTTGTATAAGAAGTGAGTTTTTAAATTCGGTACGAATGTAGTTTCGATGGAAAACTTTCCATGTTCTTCCGTTTTGTTTATTTGATTGTAAAATTTAAGCGCCTAGAAGCCAGATTAGAAATTTTGAAAATGGCGAGAGTTATTCCGTATACAGTTTTAGATTAGCTTGTTTTAGAAAGTTTTTATTCCTAATGATAGTTTACCCTAAAAGAAAAAAAAGGGGGGAAAATGGCGATGTGAAACTGAAATTAAAATTTATTGTGCAAACGGAAAGAAATAATAAGCAAAATTAATAGATAAAGAAAGCAAATTCAAAGAAAAAAAACATGTGACTCCATAGTGCATTTGAAAAAAAAAAAAAAACGGGAGACTAAATTTTAATCTAGCTTTGGAAGAAATAAAAAGGTCTTTTTGTACAATCCCACTGTTAAATTAGTAGAATACAAATCTTTCTTTCGGTATAAAATTAAAAATTTCAAATTCGAATTTTGTTCGTGGTTCTGTTGTGAAACCTGCTTTTCTTGCGAAAAGCATAAATTTCCTTTCTAGTAACAAAGAAAAAAAAAAAAAAAGGTTTTATCTAATCAGATTTCAAAAGGTTTTTCTTTTCTTTGGGGTAATGGATATCCTTTTTGGTGTCTGCAAACGTCAGATGCGCGTAGTTAACATGAAAATAGTTTACAATAAGTCACGTAACTTTGGGGGTCTGATACAATTATCTGGCAAGTGATTGAATTGAAGAAAAGAATGAAAAGGAAGGAGATAACAACACAAGGATTCTTTTCTCTCTGATGTCACCCAGGATAGAACGAGATAGAAACAGATTTTTTTTTTTGCTTAATTGTCATTATATATAATTACGCACATGTGCACACAAGATCCAAATCTGATTTTTTTTATGTCTTGTTGCAAATTTTGTGAGCACTGGCAAAAGTTAGAAATATTTAAAGTACATTTAATTTTGAAAACGAAATAACCAGGATTTATAAGAATTAAAAAAGAGTGGTAACATTACTAAAGTAAATTTTAACCATAAAGTAGATTAAAGCTTAGAAATTAGGAACCTACGACTAAATAAAAGAAAAAAAATAAAATAAACCATGAAGTTATTTCTTGTAAAAATTTATATTTTGATTTAGTTTTTTTTTCCTTTTTTCAAAATTTTTTTTTGTTGACCTAAAGGATTATATGGAATAAATAATCATATTCAATAAAGAAAGATTTTGTTTTTCAAATTTGGTAATTATTTTGTTAATATATATTGTGCCCGAATATAGTAATTGAAAACCTCAATGAGATGCGTACAATAAATCCGAGTTAGTATGCGAGATTTGGACAAGTATTCCGTTTTCGCTGAGAATTGATCGGTACGTACACAATTTCCTTCGCGACGAATTGCCACAAATATCTCTAGAAGGTTTCGATAAAATGTAAGACGAATGAGAGAGTTGACAGAGAGGGCGGAACTGGGGGACGTGTGAGGGAAACACAAATAAGCAAGCAAAGGGTCCATAACCATTTGCAAGGCGGTTATGGACAAACGGGGGCCGGCATTCTGCTGTCGGTCCATGCGGGAGGGAAGTGCCCCCAAAGTTGGTAATAACACCTCTGCCAATCGGCCCCGACATGCCTCGCAAGGCTTTCGCGTTGAGTTTGGTCAGTTTCGGTGACCAGGAACTAACGAACATTCCCTTTATTCGGTTGTTTTCGCCACAACCGAATTTTCCTTGCTTGATAGCTTGTGCTATCACCGTAAAGTCTAAACGACATTGATACTCATATGCACGCATAAATAATTATGTGTAATTTGATGGTAGATGGTGGTGAACAACGACCCGCCCCTCCGGCGAGCTAGCAAGCGCAACTCAGCTTGGCGTGCAGTCTTTTAGTTGTTCACATAAGCTGCACCATCTCATATCTTCTCCTCGCAAAGAAGAAGATATGCCATAAGGATCATCAGGGGACTTACATTCTTCGTAAAAACCCCATATGTAAACCCCGCAGTTACAAGTTTCCACAGAATTCGATGCATCCCGTAAGATGGCCCTATGTTCTCGTTCGAAAGTTGCTTGAATGTGCGTCCTTTTCGATTTTTTTGGTAATTTTCTTTATTTTTGACAAATCTACTTGTAGTCCAAGGATCTCGACCAATTTGCATGCCAATATCGCGAATGGAATAATTTTTTTCTTTCAAACAAGTGATTTTTCCAACTTCCGTTCCGGTTAGTGATTTTCCATGCCCCATTTTTGTCCAGGTGGAATAAAAACTTCACTGAGGTAAAGCAGACAAATCACACAATTGTTTTTTAACGATAAATTGTTTTTGGAAGACCAACGTTCGCCTTGCAAGCCGGAAGTAAACTGGTGGTGCTAACTTAGTGCCCCGGTGCAAGTAGCCGAAAAGACAAAAGTGGGAATTTCCACTCAAGCATGGGTTTTACCCACATCTGGGTCATCAGATAGAATAGAATAATGGGCAATGAATATTATGGAAAAAGTTTCGAAGAATTTGCACCATTATGCCATAAATGGCGATAAAAATTAAAATGGTGCTATCCAAATGGCCCGCAGTGTATATATATTTCGTCGGTGATGACAGTAATGAATTGAATGCACGCTGCGATATTTCTACCGGTATAAAAAGGTCCATCGTTTCTCAACTGCAAGAGCTTCATCACGAAAAAAACAATTTAGTGCGTTTGTTCAAACAGCAATTGATATGATGCCATCTGATTCACACAAGATCGTTATTCATCCTGACAAAACGCCTGCTGGAGAACATGTACGAAGATTCAATGCTTCAACTATAGATGAAGTGGCAATTGTTATAGTAGGAGGTCAATTCCAACGTCTTCAATGTCTTCATCGGACAAACGATCAATTGACAACAGGTTCAGAAACTCATCGATGCTACGATGCCCTGCAATATTCAATTATATTTTGGGATGGCACCGATGGATATCACTTCAATGCTAAGATGATAAATCCAGTGAGTGGCGAAGAAACAAATTTGAAATGCAGCGCAATGAACTATTATTCATACCGATTAATGATTCGAGAGAATGAAGAGAATCACATTTTGAAATGCCGTCAATTGTTTAACCAATACATCGTAGATATGTATGCAAAAATCGAAAAAGAACGTTTGATATTCATCCCTTTGAATCAGACCAAGCTTCGCTCTGAAGAATACATTCATTTACGGGATGCAATTGTAAATGACGGTAATACAACTAACGTTGGAAGACTAACGATTTTGCCATCTTCATATATAGGCAGTCCACGTCATATGCATGAGTACGCTCAAGACGACATTGTGTATGTCCGTCACTACGGACGTCCAGACCTACTCATTACATTCACATGCAATGCAGCTTGGGACGATACACAACAGCTTTTACTTCCCGGGCAATCGCCGGTGGATAGGCATGACATTACAGCACGTGTTTTCAAACAGAAGCTGAAATCACTGATGGAATTCATGGTAAAACATGAAGTGTTTGAGTCTGTGCGCCGCTGGATGTACTCAGTGGAATGGCAAAAGAGAGGACTGCCACACGCACATATACTAATAACAAAATCACGTCAACCGAAATGACGATATAATATGCGCTGGAATACCCGATGCCAACATCGATAAGGATTTCCATGAAGTTGTCACGAAAAATATGATACATGGACCTTGCGGTACACTGAATCCAAATTCACCGTGCATGATAGACGGAAAATGCTCTAAGCTATATCCTCGAGCATTAGTATCCAACACAGTTACAGGAAACAATGGGTATCCTTTATACAGAAGAAGATCAGCTGAAGATGGCAGTAAATTAGCAACCATACAAATGCGAAACGGTGAAATCAAAGTAGATAATCGGTAGCTTGTTCCATATTCGCCTTTACTATCAAAAAAATATAAAGCGCACATAAACGTGGAATACTGTAACTCCGTTAAATTGATCAAATATATTTGTAAGTACGTGAATAAAGGCAGCGATATGGCAGTTTTTGGCGTGCAACCAGAAAGAAGGGATTGGAATGCGGTCATACATATAGACGAAATCGCACAGTATCACACTGGAAGATACATAAGGAGCAATGAAGCTGTGTGGCGAATTCTTTCATTTCCAATGCATGAACGAAAACCAACTGTTGTTCACTTAGCAGTACATCTAGAAAATGGCCAACGCGTTTATTTCACAGCTTCAAATTTGCAACAAATAGCCTTGAATCCAACGGCTACAACGTTAACTGCTTTCTTCACGTTATGTCAAAATGACGCGTTTGCGAAAACACTGCTGTATTCGGATATGCCTACGTATTACACATGGAATGCGAGTAGAATCAAATATTCCTAAGTTAACGTTTGAGCGAAAGGGGATTTAGGATCAAATAATGCAAACTGTCAATAACGGAGTTGGAGAAATATTCATTTTAGATGCGCCAGGAGGAACTGTTAAAACGTTCCTAATTAGATTGATTCTGGCCACAATTGGATCCCAAAATGACATAGCCTTAACTCTTGCATCGTCCGGAATAGCTGCGACATTGCTACCAGGTGGAAGAACTGCTCATTCCGCTTTGAAATTTCCATTAAACATTCAATTCATTGAAAATCCCACATGCAACATTTCCAAAGCATCCGGTATGGGAAAAGTATTGCGCAAATGCAAACTTATTGTTTGGGATAAATGCACAATGGCGCACCAAAAATCGCTCAAGGCCCTTGATCGATCATTGTAAGACTTACGTGCAAATATCAGACCATTTGGGAACGCATTAATATTGCTTGCAGGAGACGAAATAAGCGGACGAAATAAATGCTTGCCTGAAATACTTTACTTTGTGGCGAAGCGTAAAGACGTTAAAATTAACTACAAACATGCGAGTCCAGCTGCAAAACGATCGGTCAGCAGAGATATTCTCACATCAATTGCTGGAAATTGGAAACGGAAAGGTGCCGGTTGATGACGCCGGGACAAATTTCATTGCCTCATAACTTCTGCAATTTAGTGACGTCAAAAGAAGAAATGGTTGAAAAAGTATTTCGCATTATTCAAACTAATTATAAGAATCATGATTGGCTGAGTGAACGAGCTATTCTTGCGGCCAAGAACAAAGACGTCTACGAACTTAACAATATTATTCAGTCTAACATTCAAGGTGAGGTGGTCACATATAAGTCCGTCGACACTGTTGTGGAAGCCGATGAAGCGGTTAATTATCCAACAGAAGTTTTGAATTCACTCGATCTGCCAGGGATGCCACCGCACGTACTGCAATTGAAAGTCGGTGTGTCAATTATCATGTTGCGAAATATCAACCAGCCAAAGCTTTGCAACGGCACGCGGCTTTCAGTAAAAAGAATTAATGAGCAACATCGTAGAAGCAACAATTTTGACAGGACCTTTTAAAGGTGAAGATGTGCTCATTCCTCGCATTCCTATGATTCCAACGGATATGCCATTTCAATTTAAGAGATTGCAATTCCCGATTCGATTGGCGTTTGCAATCACCATCAACAAAGCTCAGGGCCAGTCTTTAGAATTGTGCGGTTTAGATCTAGACACGGATATATGTATGTTGCGTGTTCTAGAGTCGGCAAACCAAACAATCTCTATATGTGCTAGTTATTAAGAAAATCTAAATTTAGTTGGGGGAAAAAATTTTTGAAATAAATGTCGGAATATTTTAATTTTCAATTTCAAAAGAAAAAAAAAACGAAAACGACGCGAAGTTTGAACTTAGAATTTTTGCTTTCAGTGAAATATAGAAAAAGTGTGGTTTTTCAAAAAAGAAAAAAAAAATGCCAAATTTTAAGAAAAAAAAGAATTTTTGAAAGTAAATTTAATAACATTAATATTTAAGAAAACGCGTTAAAAATTGAGGTTTTAATTACTTTGATGTGATAGTTTCATACAAAAAAAAAAGCTATGGTAAAAAGTAAAATTCTTTTATTAATTTGGTCCTTCGAGGAAACAGTTAGATCTGCATATATTATGCTACATACATATATTTGTACATATATATACATACATACATATTAATATTGGAAAGTCATCTACTGAGCCAAGCAAAACGAATTCATGTCTTTTCTTCAAAAAGAAAGAAAAAGGAAAATGGTGTCAAAATGCTCCAGTAGAAATTAAATGTGTTCTCTAATGACGATCTATTGTACATTTTGCAACTTTGATTGCGATACACCTTGCATTGGAAATATTCAAAACCATTTTTTTGTTATTTGCACATTTTGACGCGGTATTAGGCGCAACACACATATACATATGACCAAAAAAATTAATTGTGGTTGTATTGCCGAATAATTTTAAGCTGATAATCAACGAGGATGCCATATGATCTATATAAATAAAATCGTAAATGTTCGTTTGTTCCTAACCGGTAATCTCCGAAACTTCTGAATCAATTGACTTGAAATTTTTACAGAATGTCCTATGTGATTAGGGTTTCTCTTTTCGAATCCTACGGATTCGTATTCGTCGAATCTTTGCTATATATTCGGATTCGGGATTCGCTGATAATTTATCGAATCCACGAATATTTTAAGTGAATGCATTTTCATCTATACTTTGAGATATATATATATAATATAATTTTAAAATGGTTTAAAAAGTTCAAAATATTTATAGAAAAACAGAATGTTCAGAAAAAATAAACACTCACAAGTTTGGGATTACTTTATCCCACAGCCCAGTTCCTCCAACAACAGAAAATTCTCAAAGGAAACGTGCAATGAATGCAAGAGTAATATTTCCAACAATGATGGATCCACTACTGCAATGACAAAACACCTAAATGTCGTTCATCATATAAATTTAATCAAAAGATCTTCTGCTGGAAAAGATTCAATTGCAAATAACAACAACGAAACCAAAAAATCCAAAACCATGATGAATTTCGTCACTGTACATCGCAAAAGTATGGGAGAGGTTGTGGCGAAGCTAGCTGCATTTGATGGGATATCTGTAAGAGCCATCGCAAATTCTGAATTCATCAGAGAATCAATTTTTTCCAAATGTGGAAAAGCACTTACAAAAAACGAGTCACATGTTATGAAATTAATACATGACTATTACGAATACAAAAAAAACGAAATGTCTGAGGAACTCCAAAATATAAAACGCGAAAAGAAAAGATTTAGCATCACCCTTGACGAATGGACAAGCTTGCGAATGAAAAGATATGTTAATATAAATTTACATAGTAGTGGGGAAATTCGTCCTTATAATCTTGGATTAGTTAGAATACATGGATCATGTACGGCAACAGTATTAGTGATGATTGTGACAGATCGCTTGAAAGAATTCAATATTGATTTCGAAAAAGATATTGTTGGAAGTACTAACGATGGTGCCAATGTTATGGTAAAGTACGGTCGTCAGTCTCCTGCTATCAATCAACTATGTCTGAATCACGGTATACAGCTAGCAATTTGCGATACTTTGTACAAACAGAATTCATCGGCAACAAATATTTATACCAAAGATGCTAGTAGTGAAATACCACAAGATGACGAGTTTGACAAAAATGATATTGGTCCTGATCTTGCAATCGATTCTGATGATTCTTTGACTTGGATTTTGACGAAACGGATTATAGAGCCAGTACATTGAAATTGAAACAGGAATTCAGAATGTTCAGAAATTCGGGAAGCGTACAGCAAATTTACAAAAATTATAAGATGCCCTTACAACCCTAAAACCAACATCAACGGATTCTGAAAGGGCTTTTTCCGTCTCATCAAATTTTTGTAAATACGTTAGTATTTTTAAAGTATTACTTTCAGCGCAGTACTGCAAACGAATAAGCGATAAGTACTGTACAGTTAATAATAACATAACACTACTGAACACTAATGAATGTTTTAAATTTAAAACTGTCTGATTTGATTACGACACGATCAATGAATTACGTTAAATAAATTTATGTTTTTTTATTAAATAAAACCGTTCTTTTCTTGGTTGATTGATGCTTCCTGTTCCTGTGTTATTTGAACTCGAAGCTATTGATATATACAGGGAATGATGATATGATGATATGCATTATTTTGATGTAATTTTGCAAACTAAACGAATCCGAAGGATTCGCCAATTTTCAGAACGAACGATTCGGATTCGTCGAATCCGAAAATACCGAATAAAGAGAAACCCTATATGTGATTATGACCATGTTTATATGTACTTTTTATTTACCTATGTTGCACCTGAGTCATTTAATAATTGATTTAAAAAAATGAATCACTAATACAAAGCCACAAGCATCTAATAATTCGTTGCCTTGCAACCAGAAAACGTGCTTACTCTTACTCACACAGTTTATAATGTAACAATACAGATGAGCATAGTGGCGGCGTTAAAAATATTAATTCGGAGGGGCAACACTTTAAATGGGCTTAATGCTTATGTATTCTGGAACATCAGAATTGCGAAAAATGTTTTCTTTATTTATTCCAAAAAACAAGTTTCTCTTCAGCGTACAAAATTAAATTATTCGCTTTAGATCCTGTTTATTGATATGTAACGAGCAAATTATATCTCTACTAAATGGCGTAAAATTTTGTAAGCCCATAACCATTCTCATTTTTTGGAAAGCTTAAAGCCCAAAAAAAGGTATTTATAATTCACAAGGCTGAATTTTCAAAATCTTCGACGAATTTTAAGAATTGCCCCCAATTTCTCAAAATAATTACTGTCACTGGTAGTTTTAATTAAAAAAAAAACGAGGGGTTTTTAGATTTGGATTCAAAGTTGATTCAAAAAAGCGAATGTTTTACTAAATTATGAATTAACATCATTTCTGTTTGATTAATTATTATATACGTAAAAGGCTAATCCTTCTTTCTTTCCTTCTGCCCGTCCTATATTGTCCGGAAAGAAAATTCGTTGAGCAAAAAAAAAAAACACTTTTTGATATGTTGTAGAGAATTACTTGAAACGTAGAGAAATTTTGTTTCCGGGGAGGTTGAGGGTCGGAGGAGTTACAAAGGGGGGCCTTCAAAGCTTATTTTGGAAAACCTCATTTATAGTCTGAAATATACATCGGACATGATTCTGACCTGAGGCAATCTTATTAAGATTTTTATGCCGGACATTCTGACGTACACGGCAAAGTTCCACTTCCCACCGCTTTGGCGCTAGAGGCAATAAAATTGTGGAACTTCGTATTTAGAGGTCACACGCGATTACTATGTTCGGCAAAGTTACGGAGGTTTTCATGGGGATTATTTCCGTCGAAGACCAAACAGTTCTATCTCTCACCGCTTTGACGCTGCAGTCAATGCAAACTTCTGAACTTCGTATATATACGCCACACACGAGTACAATGTTCGGCATAGTTATGCAAGTTTCCACGGGAATTATTTCCGTCGAAGACCAAACAGTTCTATCTCTTACCGCTTTGGCGCTGGAGTCAATACAATTTTGGAACTTGGTATGTAGACGTCACACACGATTACAGTGTTCGGCAAAGTGACAGAGGTTTTCATGGGGATTTTTTCTGTCGCAGACCATATAGTTCTATCTCTCACCGCTTTGGCGCTGCAGTCAATGCAAACTTTTAAACTTCGCATATATACGTCACACACGAGTACAATGTTCGGCATATTTATGCAAGTTTCCACGGGAATTATTTCCGTCGAAGACCAAACAGTTCTATCTCTTACCGCTTTGGCGCTGGAGTCAATACAATTTTGGAACTTGGTGTGTAGACGTCACACACGATTACAGTGTTCGCCAAAGTGTCGGAGGATTTCATGGGGATTTTTTCTGTCGAAGATAAAATAGTTCTATCTCTCACCACTTTGGCGCGGCGGTTGTTTAGGCCCCTACTCAATAGAGGTTTTTGCCTTTACGTAATATATGTTTGAGGTGAGCTATTTTACGAACCGGAGAAATGGAATCAATTTAATATCTTCGCTCGGGGTGTTGCGGGGTAAATAATGTGCATTCTGAATAGATCGACTTAAGACATGGAATATATCACCAGAGAACGGGGTAAAAGATTTATTATGTTCCGAATAAGGTGCTACGATTGAATACATTTTGTTAATTTACAGCGATTTGTAAACCGAAACTTTTAGGAAGCCGTCTTAGGACGGGTTACAACCTAGCAATTAAATAAAGCCTATAAAAACATTTTTTTTGTACAGCAATAATGAAAATTCGCCAATTTTAAAAATTATAATACGAGCTAAAAAAGATATCGTAAAAATAGTTTTTATGCCAAAAATCAAGTTTGTTTAAACATACAAAATTAAATTTTAAAATTATAATCTACTCTACTAAGTGGCGTAACATTTTGAAAACCCAAAGCCGAAAGACATTTAATACGTAGAGTTTCATTTGTTGGAAACCCTAAAACCAAAAAGGCATTTAAAAATTAAAATGCTGAATTTAACAAAATTTAGATGAAATTTCCAGCTTGGGACGATTTACAATACAAAAGCTCTGACTTCCTGGCCAATCGCCGGTGGATAGGCATGACATTGCAGCACATGTTTTCAAACAGAAGCTGAAATCGCTGATAGAATTCATGGTAAAACATGAAGTGTTTGGGTTTGTGCGCTGCTGGATGTACCCAGTGGAATAGCAAAAGAGGAGATTCCCAAGTGGTGGAAGAACGGCTCATTCCGCTTTGAAATTGCCATGAAACATTCAATTCATTGAAAGTCCCACATGCAACATTTCCAAAGCATCCGGCATGGGAAAAGTATTGCAGAAATGCAAACTTATTGTTTGGGATGAATGCACAATGGCGCATAAAAAATTGCTCGAGGCCCTTGATCAATCATTGTAAGACTTACGTGCAAATATCAGACCATTTGGAAACGCATTAATATTGCTTGCAGGCGATTTCAGGAAAACATTGAACAAAAACAACATCTGCAACCTGACGTCTCATTTCCAAAGAATTCAACCCAATCAAATTAAGTCTATATTCGTATGGAGGCAACAGAGACGGGTCATCCCAAGGGAGGTTTCTTAAAGCGAAACGCACAAATTTGCGTCGAACTGATTCTACTCTGTTAATTTGAACTTTAAAATAGGGGGACCAAACCTGGCTTGCATATTCGAGAATTGGTCTAACAAGAGTAGTGAAAAGGGTTTTAGTAACTAGAGGGTCTGAGAATTCCTTAGCCCAACGCTTAATAAAGCTTAAAGTCAGGTTGGCACGCTGAACTAATAACTGAATATGTAACTTAAAATTAAGTTGACTATCACAGATTACACCTAAATTTTTTATACTACACACTCTCCTTAAAGTAAGGTCAGTGATAGCATAATCACAAAGAGGATTATCACGTTTTCTTGAGAAAGTGATGACCTCACATTTGTCACAATTAAGGTCAAGGTTATTATTAATACACCATGCAGTAAACCTATTTAAATCCTCTTGAAGACACCTAGAGTCGTTCTGGTTAGTTATTTCTTTAAATATTAACATGTCATCAGCAAAGTTAGATATTTTTGAGAATATAATCACCGAGGCAACGTCGTTAATGGATAAAAGAAACAAAATTGGTCCCAAATGGCTGCCTTGTGGAACGCCCGAGGTTGCCAAATACGGTTGAGACTTGGATGACCGAAAGAGAACCCGATAACTTCTACCACAAAGGTAAGACTGGATCTATTTAATAAAGAAGTCAGGATAACCAAGGGCACTAAGTTTAAATAATATTAGACCATGTGATAGCTTGTCAAAGGCTTTGCTAAAGTCCGTGGAAATACAATCCACACTATTCCCTGATTCAATAGCGCAAGTTGTAAATGAAACAAGTTCAACTAAGCTGGTGGTTGTTGATCTACCTTTTAAAAATCCATGTTGGAAGTTGGAAATGAAAGATTTGCAGCTAAAATAAAAGTATTTATAGATAATACACTCAAAAAGTTTAGGAATGCATGACATTTTCGCAACAGGCCTATAATTCTCAATGTCACCTTTATTACCTTTTTTATGAGTTGGGATAATAAAGGACTCTTTCCATAGTTTTGGAAATTTACCAAATTTAAGGGATTTCTGGAAGAGGACAGACAAAGGGCGTGCAAGAATGTCACCAAATCTTTTCAAAATAATTGCAGGAACTCCATCCGGCCCTGGATTAAAATCTTCAATTAGCTCCTTAATATGGTCTAAAACTATGACTTCATCAATGACGATATTGTTAAAAGAAGTTTTAGGATAGTCTTCAAGATGATGAAAATATTTAGGATCTGGCTCAAAGTTATCATTCTTGAATGAAGAAGCAAAAAATGTGGCAAATAGAGAAGAAATAACTAACGGATTGCTCGAGGAACAATCCTGATATTTTAGTAATGGGGGATAGTCATCAGATTTTCTTTTATTATTAATAAATTTCCAGAATCTTTGAGGGTTAATGGACAGCTTATACTTCATGTCATTGATATAAGAGTTATACTGATCCGAAGATAACTCTTTAAATTCATTAAAAAGATCCACATACTTCGAGTGATCATCATCACAATGCGAGATCAAATACGTCCGCCAGGCCTTATTCCTCCTATTACGCAAAGAGCGAAGATCTTTATTAAACCAAGCCGGCTCTGAAGAAGAATTGTTCCTTCGGTAGGGGACTGACAACACAAAGGCTGAAAGAATCAATGAATAAAATTCTGTAATACAGACCTCAATATTATCGTTATTTAGGGTACTGTCAAAGTCTGTTGAATCAAATGGTTCAATAGCAATTCAAAGTCTGTATTACGAAAATTGAAACCATAAGAGTAATCACAACTTATATCGAATCTTGCGCCTTCCAGCGAAAGTAGTACTTGTAATGGAGGAGTTGTCTATGCGTAAGAGTTCAGGAGTACGTTGAACAACACAATTAGCTGTGTCTGTAGTGAAAATTAAGTCCAACTGTTTGTCAAAAACGTTGAGTATACCACTAATTTGTTGCAAACCACAAGCCGTCAGATTATCGACTAAAAGTGATTCACATTCTGAATTCACATTCGTCGCAATAAAATAATCATCTTCATCTAAATGTGTCCAATGAAGACTAGGGAGGTTAAAGTCCCCTAGCAGCCATATATCGTCATTTGGTTCCATCATTTCAAATAATTGGTTAACTGCATTTACTAAAAACTGATATTCCTCAATCGAACTGTTTGGCGGAATATAATTATTCGCAATAAAAATATTACTGTTCTTGACTGAAATTTTGAGGGAAAAGAAAGAGAAGACAGGAAAATATGTGCATATATTCAGTGAGAGTTTGATATTTCACTCTTTTTTTGAATTTTTTTGATTATTACAAATCTTGGTTTGATTCAGGATTAAAAGTAATAATTGTGAATATTTGCGAGTAATTTTCCTCTTTTCCCGGATAAAACGAAGTGTTTTCTATCTTTAAAAAAATAGAATAGAATAGAGCATGACGAGCACTAAATAATTGAAATTAAGAGAGAGAAGGAATGAGTTGGTGATAAAGGGAGATTTTGCCGCTTGGTCTATTCGGGTGGGACGTGCCCCAAACAAGACCGATTGGCACCACATCTTAGTCAATCGGACCCGAAATGCCTCACGAAGGCATCGCGAAGGGTTGGTCAGTTTCGGTGACCAGATAAATTAACGAACCTCCCATATATTCGGCTGTTTTAAAATAGAAAAAAAACATGTATTAAAAAAACGTCATTACCAGAGAATGTAAACAAAAAAAACACTAACAACAACACGCGAAAATTGAAATGCAATCTTTTAAAGAAAATAACAAAAATTTTCTTTAAATATTTACATTGTGTAATTAATACGTAATACACAACAATTTTCAACTATTCATATCACATATGAACATGTGAATTTTGCACAAAACAACACAAAATATCACGTATGACAGCTCACAAAAAGAGAAAAATTTCACGAACAAAAATCACACTTAACTTCATACTTACAGTATATCCAATCATTTTAAAGAAAACCGCGATTATTTTTTTATCGATGTTAATAATTTTTGCTGAAAAATTTAATTAATTTTCTTATTAATTTAACAAAAAACTAAAATGTCATACTTACCTGTGAGAAAGTCAGAGATGACAAATTAGACAAAGAGGGCTAACAATTATAAAATTAAATGGATGAACACATTCCACATTTTAAAATTAGTACTGCCCAACGTACAATTTACAAATTTCCTAATTAAAAAATGGATACACTATTCATGCATTTTATGCGACCCTACGTTTTTTCAAGAAAAAATTTTGTATAAAAGGCAGAACAAAATTGGGAATTAATCACTCATCAGAGATCAGACATCAAGTCATCAAGCCATCAAGTGCAGATCAATTTATCGGAACAAAAAATAATTAACCCACGTACCAGAATTAACTAAAGTGACACTGAGTAGGAAAAAAAATAATCTATAATACAATAATTTCCATCATTGGAATTATTGTATACAAAATTCTTATTTAAAAAAAAAAAAAGTTATAATATAACAACTTCTCAAGTGAATCTCAAAGAAAAAAAGAAAAAAAAAAATAGAAAAAACGCTATTGCGAGAACAAAATAAACCGAAATACAATAATTTCCATTCCTTGGAAATGCTTATAAACAAAATTTTTAATTTTATTTTTTTAAAGTTATAATATCTCAAAAGTTCCAAGTGAATTCCAAAGAAAAGAAAAAAAAACGCTAGTGCGAAAACTCCAATTTAAAAAATGCTACAAAATCAAACCCTTTGTGCATAACAATAACGCAGTTGTCATAGCATATCATAATAATATATCATGATAACAATTTAATATTATCAATATAACGAACTTTAGCTAAAATCCCATAAATCAAACAAATATAATTAAAATTACTTACACTAATTTTATTTTTTACCAAAGGTAACGGATTAAGCAGCAGTAAAATCATCTGAACAAAATCATCAGAAAATAACCGCTACATCAGAATATTGCAACATTTCAAAAAATTCAACAAAGTCATCACAATAATAATTATAGAGACAGACCACAAAGAATCATTAAATCAGCAAACAATAAAAAATAATTCAACAAAAACTCCCAAATTTCATCAAGGCCATCACAATCATAAATTCAACAAAATAAAAAACAACAGAATCAATAGATACTTATTTTACAACTCAATAAAAAACAACCAAACGAATCAAACAATATTCAACGGGATCATCATAACACAATTGTTTCGGGCAACAAACAAAACAAGTAAAACTATTTTACAATAATTTTCTTTTTAAATCATTTTCCTATATAAAATTTAAATAAAAAATTTGAATATAAAATTTGAATACAAAATTTTCAATATTAAATTCTATTATTACAATATAAAAATTAAACAACAAAAAAAAAGAATTCCTATTACATGGAGGAATTTAGTTTAGGAACTAAAAAAGTTAACCTGTTGAGAGGGCGTGGTCGGAAAATTCCTTCTCAAGACGTTAGGCAGTCCCAACTAACCAAACGTATTCAATCTCCCATCAAAAGCATAAACAAATTCCAACTAAAAAATTTCGATTTTCCACAGGTTACGCAAAAAAACAAAATGCAAACTCCAATAACTAGAGACCCCAGGCTACAAAGAAATGAACCATCTACTTCTAATATGGATACTGGTCAGTTCAACTTATTAGAAATTGACGTATCACCAAATCATTCAGTATATGATCTGAGACGTACTTACTCTACATCCTCTCTGTCAAGTGTAGGGTCGATTTCAAATATTCCAAATAATCCACAAACTGTCACAGAAGTACCAAGTAAAACTACTCAATCAAAGAGAAACATACCCCGAATCATATGCTATAATGCTGACCACAAAAAAACAATACATAAACTGAATGGCGAACTCAGAGATAAAACCTTTATTCTTTAAAAAAATAATTCAAATTGTACGAGCAGCAGAGTTAATAATCTGGAAGATTATAGTAAAACCCTAAACATCTTAAAATCTTCCAAAGTAAACACATTCACCCCTAAAGAAAAACGGTCGTGGTGTTTTGTGATTAGGGGCATTGATAATAGCTACACCCCAGGCGACGTAGAAGAAGCGTTGAAAGAATTAAACCTAAACGTAAATTTTGAAAAAAGCGAAATCTTAAAAACAAAACAAAAAACATTCAATACTTTATTTTATGTGCAATGCGATAAAGCATCGGACATAAAATCTCTAACAAAAACAAGTTATATTCTGCACCAGAAAGTAAGCTGGGAAAAATTAAACCCGCGCCCCAATCTGCAAGCCTACAAGCCCCCATCTGCAGCCTACAAGCCAATTGGATAAAATTAAAACTGCTCAAGCAATTGTGGTAATGTTTTAATTGTTCCAATTGGAAATATTGGGTTATGGTGCAACAACGGATTGGGTTTGGTTTTTAAAGCAAACAAATAATGTTATATATTTTTATTTCAGTTGTCATAATTTTTTTTCATACAAGTCATTTTTTTTTCGTTGAATTTTTAATAATTAATTTACTTTAAAAAACAAAATTTTTTTTAATACCATTCATTTTTTTTATCTTTTTTTATGTTTCATATTTTTATTTTTTAATTTTCCAAATTGCTAAATCGAATTTGTAAGAACAGAATTGTTAAATTTAAGCGAACGTATTTTTTTCAATAAAAAAAGAATTGAAACGTAAACCGGACAATTTTCATTTTTTTCACGTTTGTTCATCCAACAAACATCAGGGGATGTGCTTTTTTTCGTAAAACCCGTTTGTAATTATATGTAAACCCCTCTGTTACAGTTCCCTGTCTTAAATTTTATGACATTAGTCGAAAGTACATCGCTTTTTCGTTGAATTTTAGTAAGTAGTGACGAATTCGACTTAAAATCGAAGTAAAAATAGGGAATGTTAGGTTAATTTCATTTCAAAGTTTTAAACCAAAAACAGAAATTTACGTAAAGTTTACGTGACTTTTAAATAAAATAGACGTTATATTTCCTTAAATTCTACCACAGAGTACACTGTGATTCTACCGAATTATTGAATTATAAAAGTATTTGCGAATTTTCTTATATTCGTAAACACCTGCATGATAACTTTATATATTCATACTATTATTTTATAAGTATTCGTATTTTGTTTTAAAACGTAGATTTATAAAATGGTATTACATTTTTTTAAAGAGTTTTATAGGAATATAGATAATACGTTTTTGAAGTCCTTACCACACGACTCCATTGGAATTATTTCAAGACATATTTTCAGTCGGACTGAAAAAAAATCTAATGGAGACTCTAAAATTTGGACTTTTTTGTCAGTCCGACTGAAAATATGTCTTGAAATAAGTCCAATGGAGTCGTGGGGTTATTATATAAAAAATGTATGCAAAAAAAAATCGCTCGTGTAGTTTTCCAATTAGCTTCGAAAAATAACATTGCCTCTGCGAATAAGTGCAGTATTAAAAAATTTTAGTGAAATTTTTTTCTTTAAAAATCATTTTGATGAACTGGATACTAATTTTTTAAAGGGAATTGCAGATTAAATAATTGTTGACATCAAAACCACTATGAAAATGTTTTGATTATTAATATAATAATTATCATTGAAACTAAGTTCACTTTGCTTTTATAAAAAACAAAATTGTATTTTTTCGCTGTCATTTTTTTTTGAATCAATTAATTTTGTAACTTAAAACTAAAAAGAATAAAAAACTTAAGATTTCCTTCGAACCTGGATCCAAGACTTTGGATAACTAAAATAAAAGAAAAATTACAACAAACGACGCATTGCAGAAATGGCGGTGATGAAGAAACTGGTTAAAAAACGGAATATCATAAAGGGTACACAATTTAACATTAGAACATTTACTAATAAATTTCATCCACAAAAAGATTCTATACATGAATTGAGAGCTAGGAAAGAAGCAATGGAACAAAATAGAAATGAATTTGATGCAGTTCAAGAAGAAATTCTGGTTGCTTTAGATGATGAAGAAATTCTAGAAGCGGAAATTATAACAGAATTTTACAACAATCATTATCAAATTATCGGCTTAATAAACTCCCATTTGCAAAAGGACTCAAAACAGCACATAACGTCTACTCACGCAAGTATTACAAGACTACCTGAAATTAAACTACATTCGTTTTTTGGAGGTTATGATAAGTGGATTGCATTTAAAGAATTATTCAAATCAATAATAATAGAACACTCCAATATTACTGATCTCGATAAATTACATTCTCTTATAAGTCATTTGAGTGGTGAAGCTTTGCAGGTTGTCAGTCATATCAACATGTTACCACAGAACTTTCAAGTTGCATGGAAACTTTTGTGTGACAGGTATGACAATATGAGATTAATTGTTGAGACGCACGTGAGGCAAATAATTGACACCAAAGTAATCAATAAAGAATCCCCTTCTGAACTTTGTCAACTTCTTGATGATATTACAACTCATTTATGCGCACTGGAAGCATTAAAACAACCAGTTCAACATTGGGATCAATTATTAATACAATTAGTATCGAATCGGCTGGATCGAGATACCCTCAATCAATGGCAAATGCAAACTTCATACAACGAATTACCTACTTGGGCTAGTATGATAAATTTTTTACAAAAAAGGATTCGCGTATTAGAATCAATGAATTTTGGTAACATACCTCAACAAAAATTACAGATTGCTAAGTTGGATAAACGTACCAATTTCGCTAAGTCAACATCAAAAACATTTTCCACGCTACAAGGAAAATGCATTATTTGTCAAACAGCAAATCACAACATATATAGTTGTGAACAATTTCAACAACTAAATGAAACTCAGCGTTTTAACAAAGTGAAATCTCACAATTTATGTTTAAATTGTGTAGGTACTGCTCACATGGCTAAGCAGTGCAAATCAACTAGAACATGTCGTAAATGTAACAATAGACATCACACATTGCTTCATGATCACTTCATTAAATCTGCCTCTTCGAATCTTGTATCAAGCAACATTCAAGATTCTCAGAATGTCCGTTTTTCCTCAAGAGATGTAACTCCGCCAACATTAGAAAAAAGTCCACATTTATCTCAACACGCACAATCATCAGCATTGTGCACTCAATCAAAATTATCATCACAGGTACTCCTCAACAGCGATAATTTTAATTCGTGATTCTACTGGAAGATTTAAACAATGTAGAGCTTTACTTGACAGCGCTTCTCAGGTAAATACAATTACAGAATCATTTTCATTGCAGCTTGGCATAACTCGTCATAAAATCAATCATACTATTATTGGATTGAGCCAATCAACTATCAGAATTAAACACAAGATTAGCACACTAATTAAATCACGATTAACGGATGAATATAATAAAACTTTAGAATTTCATATCGTTCCAAAAATCACAAACGAAATCCCAAATCAACATATTGTGACGTGTTAGTCTTTCGGTTCGATGTTATTAGAATGATAACACTTTTTATTTATGTGAACTTAGTGTATAAACTTTATTTGTAATTATTTCTGCTTAACAATTAGTCTTAAAAATATTTGTCTTTCAATAATTTAATTATTACAATTATTTATCACAGTTTTAGAGCTTCACTATTTTAATTACTTTCACAAAAATAATCTCGTTTCCAATCTCTGCTTTGTATAATCTCTGACGAAGCTTTTCACTTCAACTGATCGATTAAGAATGATTTCAGGCTCGACCCTACGCCTGCTTTTTATATCAAATTTTTGTATTTCGCGAACTTTCTCGAAAAGACTGGTCGTTTGGCTGTCTAAAACTAGGTGGCATTTTCTCGAAAGCTCTACAAATTCTTGAATATTTCCAAGAATTGTTTTTTCGTGTGGTGTTTTTTTTGTGTTAGTTGTTTTACTTAGAATACTTGTATTGTGACAATGTTTTATTGTTATTGTTTGATGATTTTATGAATCACCAAGTATCCTAAGTAAAATATAGTGCAATATATGCATTCAGAATTCGAATTTACCAAAGCACATCAAGCTAGCTGATCCATCATTCAACATATGTGGATCCATTGACATCCTACTTGGAGCTAACGTTTTTTATGACATGCTCAAATCTGAACAAATCAAACTCAACGAAGAATTGCCAATTCTGAATAATACTCAATTTGGTTGGATATTAGGTGGGAATGTGGTCTCATCATACAACTCATCGCAACCGAATGAAATATGCAACGTAATCACTAATACGGATCTTGATTTTCAAATCAAGAAATTTTGGGAAACAGAATCAGTAGACATACCAATCACACATATGTCTGATGAAGAGCAAGAATGCGAAAAGCATTTTTTATTAACTCATTATCGCGAAGAACATGGTCGATATGTAGTTCGACTGCCAATTCACACTGAATTAATCGACTCATTGGGTGAGTCATTCTCTGCAGCACCGCGTAGATTCCATTATCTAGAACGAAAACTGTCTAAAGACAAAAGTCTTAAGGAACAATATATTCAGTTCATGGATGATTATCTTCAGCAAAATCACATGAGTCCTTTAGATGAAGATATCAATAAGGAATTGCACCATTATTATTTACCGCATCACTGTGTTTTAAGACCTGACAGTAGTACAACAAAACTTAGAGTGGTTTTTGATGGATCTGCAAAAACTACTACTGGAATTTCGTTAAACGACATTCTTAAGGTTGGTCCAGTTGTTCAACAAGAGCTTTTTGATATTTTACTGAGATTTAGGAAATTCAAATTTGCCTTAACAGCTGACATTCAACAAATGTATCGTCAGATTAAAATACACTCAAATGATCAACAATTACAATTAATAATTTGGAGGAACGACGAAGAAGATAAATTGAAAACATTTAAACTAAATACAGTCACTTATGGAACTGCAAGTGCACCATATTTGGCAACTAGAGTACTTAATCAAATTGGAATTGACCAAGCTAAACAATTTCCATTAGCTTCAAATATTATAAAAGACTTCTATGTTGATGATTTACTAACGGGTAGTGAAGATATTAACAATCTACGAGAAATATGTTCTCAATTAACCAATATGTTAAGTTCTGCAGGAATGAAATTACACAAAATTTGTTCAAATGATGTGCGTTTATATTCAGAATTACCGGAACACACATTAGTTCAACTGAATGCTTCAAACAATACTACTATCAAAACACTTGGCATTATGTGGAATCCAAATGAAGATATTCTACAATATAAATTTTCTCCAAAGGCTCATACTACATCATCTTATACAAAACGAAGTGTATTATCAAAAATTTCTTCACTTTTCGATCCTCTTGGCATTCTCAGGCCAATCATTGTGCAAGCGAAAATCTTCATACAAAAATTGTGGCTCAGCAAAATAGGTTGGGACGAGAGTTTTATCAGAAACGGATTTGCAAACATGGTTAGAATATGAAAATCAATTACGACACATAAGTTCTATAAAAATCAACAGGTGTGTATTACCATTAGAATCAACAAAAATTGAACTTCACGGATTCTCAGATAGTTCTGAATCAGCTTTTGGTGCAGCAGTTTATGTACGTTCAATTACCAGCAGAAATCAAGTATCATGTAATTTATTATGCAGTAAGAGTCGAATCTGTCCACTCAAGAAAATAACTATTCCTAAACTTGAGTTGTGTGCAGCATTGCTACTTGCGAAATTAATCAAAAGAATAGTTACAACACTTGAAATAAAGTTTGACAACATTTTACTATGGTCAGATTCAACAATTTTGCTTGCTTGGATCAAAACACAACCAAACAAACTAAAAACTTTTGTAGCAAATCGCGTATCAGAAATTCACGAACTAGTTCCAGATTATCAATGGCTACATATTAGTAGCAAGCAAAACCCTGCTGATCTCGTATCCCGTGGAATGTCATCTTTCGATATTGAGCATAATTCTCTATGGTGGCATGGTCCCACTTTCTTATCGCATATCAAGATCGACAATGCAAATTACAATGCAACACTAAATGAAAATGAAGCAATACCTGAACTTCGATTTACTTCATCTGCCTTAATTACTCAACATGACGATGAAATATTTCTTAGATATAGTTCATATAAAAAACTAATAAATGTGTATTCCTATTGCTTCAGATTCATTCACAATTGCCAGGATAAGAAATCAAATCGAACTATCGGACAACTTGGAGTGGATGAAGTCAATAATGCTACACATGCTTTGATAAAAACCATTCAAAGCAAAGTTTACAATCTTGAAATAATTAATCTGAAAAAAGGAAAGGAGGTTTCAAAACGCAGCAGTATAAATTCTTTGGCACCTTTCATTGACGATCAAGGTATTCTTCGCGTTGGTGGTAGGCTTGAAAATTCACAACTTTCCTATGATAATAAACATCAAATATTACTGCCATCACATCACGCATTCACACAATTGCTTTTTGAGTACTATCACAAACAGCAATTTCATTGTGGTCCACAAGCACTGTTATATCATATTCGACAAAAATATTGGCCCATAAAAGGGAAATCATTAGCTAAACGAATTACTAAAACTTGTATCAAATGTTTCAGAAATAAACCACGAAATGTACATCAGCAAATGCGTCATCTTCCCGCGTCAAGATCAACACCAAGCCAACCATTTTACATAACAGGAGTTGATTATTGTGGCCCGTTTATCACAAAAAACAAGAATCAACGAAGCGGTGCAAAGTTAAAGTCATATATTGCATTATTCATCTGTTTTGCAACAAAGAGTGTACACCTGGAAGTAGTGAGCGACCTGTCTTCAGAAGCTTTTCTTGCGACATTACGCCGATTCATTGCTAGACGTGGAAAACCAAGAACTATACATAGCGATAATGGACGAAATTTTCTTGGTGCGAAAAATGAAATGGAAAAATGGCAAACATTTTTCAAAACTTCTCAAGCCGCTCTTATGAATTTCAACACAAACGAAGGTATTGAATGGAAGTTTATTCCACCCTACTCGCCACATGTGGGTGGCTTGTGGGACTCAGGAATCAAACTTATCAAATTTCACTTGAAACGTGTTACTGGAGAACAGGTCCTAACTTTCGAAGAACTAACGACATTAACAACACAAATTGAAGCCATAGTGAATTCACGGCCACTAACACCACTGTCCGATAATCCACAAGATTTTAATCCTCTTACTCCAAGTCATTTTTTAATCGGACGACCGATGATATCACTTCCAGAACCAAACATTGATGACGTAAACATTAATATCCTTACGAGATGGAGAAGAATTCAATCTATGGTACAATCATTCTGGAAACGATGGTCCAAAGAGTATTTATTATCATTACAGCAGAGGAAGAAATGGAAGACAACAACACGAAATATTAAGGAAAACGAATTGGTTCTTATTCATGATGAATTTACACATCCAACGCAATGGCTCCTTGGACGCGTCATACATATACATATGGGAGCGGATAACAAAGCAAGAATTGCCTCTGTCAAGACTAAAAATGGAACACAAAAGCGCTCCATAATTAAACTGTACCCTCTCCCAACAACAAATTCTAAATTGAACTGACTCATCATTTCAAGGCCGGGAGAATGTTGACATCAAAACCACTATGAAAAGGTTTTGATTATTAATATAATAATTATCATTGAAACTAAGTTCACTTTGCTTTTATAAAAAACAAAATTGTATTTTTTCGCTGTCACTTTTTTTTGAATCAATTAATTTTGTAACTTAAAACTAAAAAGAATAAAAAACTTAAGATTTCCAAATAAACGGAAACAATAATAGTTTTGTTTTGATTTTCGCATTTTAGGTCATATTTTTTATATAAAGATCTATTTTAAATTACATATAATTTTTTATATAGAATCATTAGCATCAAAAATATGGCGGATTTCCGATTTTCGATCAAAAGGTCAATTTTTCTAAAAATTTCGTTCTATTGAACGCATTTACTTTCAAGAATGCCAAAATTAGGAAAGTTTTAGACTTGAGAGGAAAAAATACATATATGGACCACCGTGGACATATATGGAAGTAAAATAATACATTTCTTTCAAAGTAATTATGGCTTTTTTTCGAACTCTCGTTTACCTATATTAGCAAAAATGCCTGTATAATACATTTCTAGTAATGTGAGGCTAATTTTATACATATTATAGGGGACAAGGGGAAAGTAGGAATAGTAGGAATAGGTTTCCCAATAGGTAACTCTTGGTCTCGTAGGGATCACAATGGGCCCATAAGGTGCCTGGTGTTGTACGCAGTACCCCTACTCTACCTACCTACCTACATATACATATTATATATATATATTATTATTTGGTTTGGCCAATAAATGACGATTCCTATAAACTCGCGCTAAAATTCATTATATATTTTTATTGTGTTTATTACTATTTCTTTATCGTTGAGAAATAACGAAAGATATCTATTGGTAGAAAGGATATATATTTTCCTTGGACATATTCGTGTAGTAATTTTCGTATGGTGTAGTTTTCTGTATAAAGTTTTGAGCAGAATGACACCAAAATAATTATCTCACATTTTGTTTAATTATGCTTTTTACGGTTACGTTTTTTTAAAATAAAAATTTATGTTTTGAATGTTTATTTCATTTGAAATAAATAATTTTACAAACTTATTGGAAAAACGTGAATTTATATACGAAAATAAATTCAAATTATACTACACTTAGTTCCGGTATTGTGTTTACTAAAAATTTGCATACGATTTTTGACATTACAATACGTTGGTTTTCGCGTTATTCTGCTCCAGTTTTAATTCTTTAAAATTAATATAGGTTTTGAATATTCACATGGTTTTTGATATCGGCCGATAAAGGTTCATACAAAGTGAAAATGGATGAGTGCTTCAAAATAATCGGTTTTCTAAAAAAAGTGGCAGCTTGAAAATTATCAACTATTCATATATCCCACCCAGGTGGGAAATTAATAATATGGTATATTGGCCAAAATCCGAAGCTAATATTTTAAGAAAAAATTGTAAAAGTGAGTCCTGCAATATAAGTGTGTTGTGAAAAAAAGATATTGAAAGTTTAGAGGAGGCGGAATTGTGGGAACATGAATATATAAATGCTAAAGATATGGATACAGAACAATAGTATGTTTAACTATGCCGCTTTATTATTTTTATAAAATAAATTTATAATTCTTAACTTTCCCCAACAGCTTAACAATTAGGCCACCACTACATGAAGCGGTAGTAGAAAACACTTCCAACTGTTATGACAATTTTTTCAATTATACAATGACCAGGATCACATAAATGGATATTTTACTGATAAATAGTTATATATCACTACAAACCAGCCGCCAAATGAAATAGGGGCACTAGAGACCGAAGCTGGAGCCACCGTTGAAGAAATAAACACACGTAAGTAAAACTACTACTGAGTTTCATTTAATATTTATTTATTTATTTATTTAAAACTATTTTAATTAATATCTTGAAGTTAAGTAAAACAGGAAACCGCTGTTTTAAAAGCAGAAAATGCTATCCTACGGGAAAGTCAACAAAGTAACCAAAACGAGCTAATGTTGACAGTTGATAAAATTTATAAGATGATAAGGAATTTACTAGATTCACCCAATATAATTGCCACCAATCATGTCATCGATTCGGCGAAAAATGACGAGATGGAAAAATTATTTAATTTTCCATTGTCTAAATCAGAATCTATTTAGAGTTTTGACAACAAAAATACAACATGACTCATCTTATATGGAGTATTTGGGAAGCTCAAATCTTTGTGATGAATAATTTCTTAAATTTTTCTTCATAGGTTGAACGGTTCATAAAAGTCGGTGGTACAACTGGAGTGAAAAATGGTTCTCTTTTTGGAAAGATCATTTATGGGAAGTACAGAAATTTTCGACAGAGTTTTGAAAACTGCTGATTCTAGGTGGAGTACTATACAGACTGTCTATTAAAGAATTCTCGGCAAACCTATCAGACTTACGAAAGAAAATAAAAGCTGCATGATATCCAAAGTACAGGGAAATTACAACTCCTAGATGAAGTTGGGGCCCGATATTAAGTGATGTCGAAAGTATATAGACATTACAACCTCTAGATGAAGTTGTGACCTCGATATCAGGTGACGTCAACTATAATATGAAATGAAGTGAAAATAATAACCCATCTGATATGAAGGACTAAATACTAAACTGCTAGCTTTATATATTTTTTTGAATTATTGAATTGTGATATTTTGTTTTTTTTTAGATTAAAAATAATATATTTGATTTTGTTTTATAATAGGTGAGTATATAAACTACTCCAAAATTTGAAGATAGTATTTATAAGCCTACAATAAAAACTAAATATTTAGGATAGATAATACAATAATAATATATCTTGAATATGTTCAAATAATTTAAGTTTATTGTGTAATTACATTATAAGTATGAATTAAAGAAATAAAAATATATTCTTTATTATGTCTCAAGCAAAATAATTTGGCTTTGATTTTATTTAAAGTATATGACTTTGGAATATTTTGAAGCTGACCACTTGCATATATATTAAGATTTGAGGATTTAAATGGCTCCGTAAAGAAATCGTACTTTTTTTCAATTGCAGTCCCATAAATGTACACTTATCCTTGGGCAAATTTACCATATTGCATTGCTTCTATTTCTAAATTATTCGTAAGAAACCACATCTCCTTCCTTTTATTAGATATGAAAAAAAATTCTTTCAACTTTATTTTGTTGTAAATCTCTTCATTGGATAGCGAGTTGTGATCACATTTCTCTTCAAATGCTGGAAAAAAAAGAGTTCGACGTCGAAGTTCAAATCGTATAGTCGCAATTGTGAAAAGTTATTAATTCAAAATATAACAATATACAAATAATAAATTCTGTTAGAAAAAAAAACAAAAAAACTGTGAATTCCAATAAAAAGTGAAAAAATAATTAATATCATTGTTGGATCAAAACATACATTCAATAGTTGGGCTCATAGGAGCTCAATAAAGAAGAAGTAAAAACTTGGAAAAGAAAACGAACAATCTGTTTCACCTATTAGACTAATAAAATGCAATAGTGAACAAAATAATAAAAAATCTAAGAAAATAAAGAAATACAAGGTTTTTAGTGGTAATGAGAATAAAATTAAAAGAATTAAGAAAAAATTCTTCCACATAGAAAATGGATGAAGTTACTAGTAAAACAAACAGTAAGGAAATAACATTACAAAAACAATAGAGTATAATCCTAAAGGAAAATACAGAACTAAAACAAAAAATAGAAAAACAACAACAAAAATATGGTGATCAATTGGCCATATTACAAAAACAACTAGAACAATTAAAACAAAGACAAGCCCATCAACAACAAGCTGACAACACAATCAAAACGGTTCAAACAAACCACAAAACAAATGATGTAGAACCATCAACGTCAACAGACACACAAAAGCACATAAATAATGTAATAAATGAAGACTCAAACATGGACATATTAACATGTAGCGAAGATGAACTCTCGATTGACATGAGTACAACACACGCTGATTCAGAATTCCCGAAGCTAAGCAGTTTAAAAAGGAAGGAAAAGGAGGAAAAGGAATACGAAAATTAAATCGTATGATTTGTTGAAAAGGGCAATATATAAACCTTATCCAGGCAGGGAACAGGAATATGTCGTGAGATTTTAATTTCGGAAAGGGAGATCGTATAATCGAAAAAAAAAAGTTATTTGCTTTGGAACTGGAAGAAGACGATCGTAGACAGTTCAATCTGAAGTTGTAATAAGTGCAATCGTAGTTTTTGTTGGCGGAAGAATTTTCTTACTCCGAAAAAAATATAAGACAGGAAACGTCCTTTTGCGTATTTTTTTTTTGAGAACCCACCAAAACCAAAATTTAAAAGTTTGATAAATATAAATAAATTAATAAAGGAAAAATTGGCGGCTGAATTAATAAAAACACAAAAAAAAAGAATCTTTAATAAATTGTGCTAATTCTTGTCGGGTTTTGGACCGGCTGTTCAACGCAAAGGTTGAATTAAAAAAAATGTAAAACAAAATTTTGATCGCTCAGCAGAATTAATTTCGGTGAAAAATTAAAAAGAAAATTAAACTTTGCAAAATTATCAGATTTCTGAAAATATAAAATTTGTTACAGGAAAGCAAATCTACGGTTTCAAAAAAAGTTTTTATTAAAAATCGTGGGATAATTTTATTTTTAACTCGGCATTAGCGTCAAAATCAAGTTATTTTTTTTAAATACAATAGAACAAAAATTATTATAATTTAAAAGAAGAATTTGATAAGCAATCTTTCGATAATTTGAAGTACGATACTTTGAAAGATATTATCCCCAGAGCTGGAACAAGGCAAACTTTCTGGACGAAATACAAGCAGCTATATGAGAGAGATGAGGGGTGTATAGTTTTGAACCTAGTTCATTCTACTTCCATTCAAAAATAAACATTATATTGAAAGGCTTCTGTTTCTAGTAAAAAATACATTTAAAAAATTGAAATACTTTCAGGTCAGATCAATAGCAACGACAATTAGTGAACAACTTTCTTCGGAAAATTCTATATTCAGCTTGAATTCTGAGGATTCGATTTGCGTATCCGGAGGAGACACAACTTTAGTCAACAATCTTAATCAGGTAAAAATCGTAAAAACTTTATATTATGCGTATTGATATCTATTATCAATATTTAAAGATCATATTATTAGTTTAAAGCTTCCAGCTTTCCATCATCAAGCCCAAGTATTATATTAAACCATCCACCTAATCCAGTCAGGAATTATCTCAAATGCGATAATAGACAAATTGTCATCAATACCTACAAGAAACAGAAACGACTAACAAATAGAGAAAGAAGTTTGCTGACAAACGTTATAATTCATAAAGAGTACAAAGCATGTAAAATATCTGCGCAACCATTTAAAATAAAAGGAGAACCATTTGTGTGCTTGTTGCACAAATAATAGGGGTATTCATGAAAACGCGTAAATCCCTCGTAAATCGTGTAAACTGCATAATTTTCCCACCTCGTAAATGAACTGTCAAAATTCCTATGGAAACTCCAATACACAAACCTGGGAAATTTCCGCGACAATTTTGGTGCGTAAATAAGCTGGTAAACTTACACAAATGTTACTTTGACAATTACTGTAGGAGATAACATCAAGTTATGTGGCCGTAGAAGATATAACTTATTTATTAAAGGAATCACCGATAACAGCAATAGACCTCTGCTTCAAAATTTTTCAAGCACTTTGTGCAAAATATCCAGAACGCAGTGAGGCCATTTGGACTTTCATGCAAAAAGGGGTCTATAAGATATCAACTAGTTTCGACCAAAATTTTGTAACAGTGAATAGCCTCATCACAGACATTAATTAATACGTAACTTAGTTTTCTTTCTTATATAATATACTAGCGGCCCGTCCCGGCTTCGCACGGGTGGACATTTATTTTTTAAATATTAAAAGGGTCTTTGTGCACGAAGTTAGACTACAGAGAATATTAGACGCGACAGACATGAATTTGAGGTTTATTAGATATAGATGTATGCGGAATTACATTATTTAAGTTTTAGTAGGGATCCCTAATTTTTTCTAGTAATAAATATAGCCTATGTTACTCAGGGATAATGTAGCATTCTAATGGTGAAAGAATTTTTGAAATCGGGCCAGTAGTTTTTGAGTTTATTCGTTACAAACATACAAATCTTTCCTCTTTATAATATTAGGTTAGATAGGTTAGATGTATAATATATAGTATAACTTCAGTAGTTAATAATGAATTGCTTCATATGTTCAAAAATTGTATCGTCATATTTCTTATATATGAAGCATATAAATACGTACCATAAATTGGAAACAATTTCGATTTGTAATACGTGTCCGGTAGAGACACTCTTTTAAAAAAAAATTCATTTCAAAAACATATTGTAAATCCTTTTAATTGCGAAAATTTTGATAAGGTCGAAGAAGCCGAAACAGTTATTCCAAATCAAAGTAATGTTTCAGTTTCAAAATAAAACGTTCCAACTAGAAATTTACAAAGTCAAAACAATTCAGCTGATGTTATTTCTCATTATAAAGATATTCTGGTTTCACAAAACATAGATTTTATTACAAGATTATACAATAATAAAAGACTTTGTAAAAAAAACTTTGCAAGAAATTGTAGAATTATTTGAAGAGTATATTACTGGTCAGGCTTTAAGTGAGGCGAATAACACAAACTTTTTCTAATGAATCAAATACTCATGTTGTCCTAAATTGTGTTAAAGAATCATTTTCAGAAATTCGTACAGATTATATGGTAAAGGGAAAAATTTATTAAAACGCAATTTACTTCTTTCTTCTTCGAATGGTGTTTAGTATTACGAAAATTAAATTCACTTTTTTCATACGAAATAATAAAAAAATTGCATACGCGTAAATTTTTATCAATTAATTATTTTTCTTCACAGAATAATTAATTTTCGTTTATTCAACAAAATTTACTAATATCAGTCAAAGTACGATGAATTTAAAGTACTTTGACAAATTTTTATTGTTAAATTTTAGTTATCGATTTGCTATCGATTATCAGTCAGTTGAAAATAATCCATTGGTCGCGAAGTAAAAATTTCATTATTGGTCGGTCGCAATTTAATTTAAAAAACTCAAAAAAAGTAGTAAATTATTTCTTTAAAACGGGGTCGCAAGCTCAAGTTTTGGGCAATGTTTGATTTTCGGGAGTCGCTTGTTTAAAAAGAAGTAATTAAGTTATTAAAGTAGTTATCAATCGGTTATTCGGCGAAGAGTTGATTTGGTTAAAAACATTTTCACTCGGTTACATGAATTTTTTTATGATCGTTCGCGAGTAAACACAAAATTTATTAAGTTGTTGATTTCAAAAAAGAAATAAAGTAATGAATTGTTCCAATTTACGCGAATTGGTCGGTCGGAAAGAATAATTAAGATTCGAAGTTATTTGTAAAAAGGAAAAAGAAAGAATAATTAATTTTCGAAGTTATTTGTAAAAAGGAAAAAGAGAGAATAATTAAGTTTCGAAGTTATTTGTAAAAAGGAAAAAGAAAGAATAATTAAGTTTCGAAGTTATTTGTAAACAGGGAAAAGAAAGAATAATTAAGTTTCGAAGTTATTTGTAAAAAGGAAAAAAAGGAAGAATGTAACATGTTGTCCTAAACTACACGCTTACTTGTATTTTCAAACCTAGACGGTAACATGATTGAAATCATCTGCGTGGTCAACTTTTTGCAAAAAACCGCATGGTTTCAATAAACTCATTCCAGAAAATTCGATTCACCGCATATCCGTGGTGAAAATAAGTTGAAAAGAGAGTCCCCGGGGAGCAAGAAAAGGAGAGATGCAAAGAAAAATGGGAAAAAGTCGATCGTGTAATATTTTGATTGGCAGGATAAAAGATAGAAAAAGAAATACCGGTTTTGGTTTTAGACTGGAGAAAAATTTTTGCGAACGGGAGATGAAAGAATGAAGAAAAATTTTGTCGATGAAGGGGAGTTGGTGTTTGAAGCTTGATAGAGATAGTCAGTTTTAGTGGTGTTAAGAAAAAAAAATTTTTTTTAAATTAGTTTTCTTTCAAAATAGATATATTTCTGTGTATAGTTGCTTTCTCTTAAAATAAAACCAATAATCAAAGGAATTGGAAATCAAAATAATTAGTGGAATAAGAAAAAAAAGAAAAACTGTTCATGACGAAGGGACATCATATCAGCACTATAGCACCTCCATCCACAAGAACTTTGCATATATTACCAATAAATATCAAAATTAAACAACAATAAAACAACTTCCATATCAAGACGTTTAAATTAAATGGAATAATTGGGCTAAATTTCAACACCATCATCGTCATCGAATTCATTATCACCGAACTGGACGCCATGGAAGACAAATTCATTTCCGCATACAATTCTTTTACATATTCATTATTTGTCATAGAATCGCAGTTGTAAAAATACTTCTGATCTACATCATCAAAGTACCAGAAAAAAAAACAACGTCGCAGTAATAATTTAACTTCGAGATATTGACCGCCATAATCTTTGGGATACTCCCAAATCGCAAATCCTCAATAATACATGTGCATCATCACTAATCAAAAACAAAAAAAGAAAATAAAAATTTCTATCATTATATTAAATTATTATTGTATGACACCTGTGAAAAAAAAGGAAGAATTTCGCCTAATCTAACGAGATAAGGCCAGGTTTTTTTTTTGTTTTTTTTAAATATACGTGAATACATTTTTTCCCTTTCATATATATATATAGCTGTGTAAATGGAGGCCTCCTGTTTCCGGTTATCGGTGAGTCTTATAATATAATTTTTTTGTCAAAATTAAAATCAATATAAATATATTTTCTTGTCAAATTGATTGTCATCGGGGTAGGGAAATTATGACAAGTTTTGAAGAATGATTGTGGTTTTTTTTTTCTTTCTGAAAAAAAAACAAGAAATGCTGAAGGGAAGGGTGAATTAAAGATTTAGAAAAAAAAAGTAAATTTTTCAAGAAATTCTTTCTTTTATTCAAAGGTTGTTTTTTTTTTTGAGTTTTCTTTTTGTTTATATTTAAAAAAAAAATAAATAAATAATGGATACTGTTTGCTAAATTTTGGTTGGACAAATTTAAATAAAAGTTTTTATAATATTGTTTAATTCAAAAAAAAAAAAATAAAGGAGGGGTAAAATATCCTGCATGTAAAAGAAATCAACAAAAAAATGTGAAGGAATATGTTTTAATGTACATTAAAGAAAGGACGAACCAAAGAAAAACGAATTTATAAAAAAACCATATGCTAAATATATATACGAAGAAAAATGAAAACAAATCATGTATTAATTCAATTGTACTAGTTCAAGGTTGATTTATGTAAAAGGTAGAGTGATCGGGGAGTGAGAGAGGGGAGGATGTAGGTGTGGCGGCACAAGAAAATTTTAAGGGACGATAACCAATTGTAGGGGCGGTTATCGTCAACGGGGCCGGCATTCTGCTGTCGGTCCATGCGGGTGGGAAGTGCCCCAAAGTACGGTTGGCAATCACACCTATCGCCAATCGGCCCCGACATGCCTCGCAAGGCTTTCGCGATGGGTTTGGTCAGTTTCGGTGACCAAGAATTAACGAACACCCACTTTATTCGGTTGTTTTCGCCACAACCGAATATTCCTTGCTTGATAGCTTGCGCTATCACCATAAAGTCTAAACGACATTAACACTCTTATGCACGCATAAATAATTATGTGTAATTTGATGGTAGATGGTGGTGAACAACGACCCACCCCTCCGGCGAGCTATCAAGCGCAACTCAGCTTGGCGTGCAGCCTTTTAGTTGTTCACATTAGCTGCACCATCTCATATCTTCTCCTCGCAAGGAAGAAGATATGCTGTAAAGATCATCAGGGGATTTGCATTCTTCGTATAAACCCCATTGCAGTGTGTTTTACACACTGCAATATATGTAAACCCCGCAGTTACAAATCTTATACAAAATTGAGTAACATTATCAACAATACTAGAGTTAAGAGAGAGAATGAAATTACTTCAAGACTTTTAGATATTCGAGTTTTTGGTTGAATAGAATCTTGTATTAATACGGTAAATAAATAATAATAATAATAAATAATATAATTATTTTTATTTTTAAGGAGTGGAATTTAAAAAGGACTCATTTGAGAACCTTGATTATGAGACATTAAAAAGCATTAAACCCAAAAAGAAGGATATCTAAAAAAATGTATTTCAATATTTTTCCAAAATATGATATTAATGTATTTTTTAAATATTTTAGTTGATTGGGGTATCAGGACTATATCCCTACTTCTTCAAGTCAGGACTGCATCTCTACTTCAACTGCAAGTCGGCATAAATTATTTTTGCAAAACGGTTAGGTGGAATCATATTGAAAATCAGAAAATTTACAAGTACATTTCTACATTTCTACGGTTTTCACTCGTTCCAAAATTTCCTTAATTATATACTATTGTGCCCAAAAACTAGTCGGAATTTTTCGATTTAAATTACGCGGGTAAATATTTTCGCTCAATATTTTTTTTTAAGTTGGTAGGACTGTTAGTGACAACTGTGACAAATTACATGTCAATATCATCGTTAGTTTTTACTTTACATCCCGGGATTTCCCGGGATGGATTTCTCGGGAAATTTACATAATTTTTAATTCCCGAATCCCGGGATTTTTTTTTTCATTTCCCGGGAAATTTAATTTAATAAAAGTCTACAGAAAATTATGATTTCCAGAAATTTTTGATAACAAATTGCTGGGCAACATATTTCTCATTGGATAACACATTTTTAGCTGGGTAACAAATTATTTGCCTTTTTTTCGAAGTTTCCATTTCAACTTCTATCAGCTGTTTGTGGCTGTCAGCTTTCACTTGCCAATTAATCAAAGAAATATTGGAATTGTAGTATTATTTTTGAAACCAGTCCTACGAAAAACTAATTTTTGGATTACAGTAACTATTTAAAAAAATGATAAACTCTTTTTATTATTATATTTATATTTTAAGAATTAAGATCACCATGGGAACCGAGAGTAAAGAATCGGGAGTTTGGAAATAGTACACAAAAAATTGTGAAAATAATTCCGCAAAATGCAAAGAATGTCCAAAAGTTATTCAATGCAAAGGAGCTTCTACAAGCGGGCTAATAAGACATTTATTATCCCAACATCAAATTATTTTAAAGCGAAATAATAATGATACAGAGGACAACAAACAATTGAAAAAAAGTAAGCAAATCACAATGCAAAATTTTGTCCAACGAGCACCATTGTGCGAAATTGTAGCTAAACTTTCTGTAGTGGATGGATTCTCTATAAATGCAATTAAAAATTGTTCATTTATAAAATAATCTTTATACAGCAGGCAATATGAATTACCAAAAAGCAATACGGGAGTAATGAAATTAATTCATGATTATTATAACATTGCTAAAATTGAACTAACGAAAAAAATAAAATATAATGTAATCAACTCCGGAAAATTCAGTGTAACTCTCGACGAATGGACCAGCATAAAATATACGAGATACTTAAATGTTAATATACATTAGATGAAGAATTTGACAATCTGGGGTTAATACAAATTGATGGAACCTGTCCCGCTGAAAAAATAATAACTTTGTTAGAAAAAAAGCTTTCAGAATTTAATTTAAAATCGTCTGATATTGTTGCAGCAACAACAGATGGAGCGGCTGTTATGGTCAAATTCGGTAGAATTGCGACCTTTTGTCATCATATATAATATATATATAATATATATATAATCATGGGATCCATCTGGCAGTTGTCGATGTTCTTTACAAACGTAGAAGCCAAATTGAAATTACCAGTGCAAGTCAATTCGATAATGAAAATTATAATGATGAGGATTTGGAAAATTCTATTGAAAGTGTTGATGAATTTGATGTTGAAGAAGATGAAGAAATGCCGGATATTGATTCAACTGATCTGCAAATGAGTACACGAAATATTGAGAACGGGTTGAAAATGGTCCAAAAAATTTTAAAATTATTTAAACTATCTGCAGTTAGAAACTCAATTTTGCGAAACTATTTGCAAAGTGTACATGGGAAAGAATTTTTTACTTTCAGATTGCTTTACAAGATGGAACAGCATCGAACCTATGTTGGAAAGATTCCTTAAATTAAAAAGCTGTATTGTAAATGCTCTGATCCGTTTAAATTTGTCACACTATTTTGATGATAATTTAGTTGCAAATTTAGAAACATTATTAAATGTGTTGAAACCTGTCAAATTAGCAGTTGAAGCATTGGAGAGACGCGATTGTAATTTTATTTCAAGTGAAGGTATTTTAAATTTTCTTTTTAAGACACTCGAGGAACAAAATAATGATTTGGCCTCTGAACTGCTACAGACATTAAAAACGAGATTCATGGAAAGACGCAATGAAGATTTAATTTCGCTCTTGTTTGAATCGCTTCGTAGAAAAAAAAAAAACTAAAAATTAAAACCGTAGAAGAAAAGAAAGAAAAATTTTTTCTTGTAGCCAAGCGGGATTTTTTTTATTATTATTATTGAGGTTTCGTTTAACTTAGGAAGAGTTCAATCCGTTTGAAATGAGTTTTAAGTGTTTTAATTTGACGATAGTGTACACCACGCAATAAGCTTTGAAAAAGTCTAAATAAAGTAGACGAAACGTTGGCAGTAATTGAAAAGGTGTTTTAAATTACTACATTAAGGTCCTAATTCCAACTAAATAATAAATTATTATAAAAATTATTATTATTGTTCGGATTTATCTTAAAAGTCGAAACAAGACAAATAGAAAGAAAATATTAATTAAAAGTAGTAAAATAAAACAAAAAAAAGAAAAAGTAATTCGGAAATAATAAAAATTTTGTGCCTGAGTCGAAATTTTACTCGTTTGTTTAATGCAAATATTAGTTTTCGTAAATTAAATGGAAATCATATTGAGGAGGCGACAATAAGCCGATGTGAGCGGGCGAATTAAATATACCATTAGGCCATGAAATCAACACACAAATTTTCTACCAAATTAGGGTGGAATCATGCATTTTCAACAGAATTATAATTTCTTACGCCGTCGATATCCTTATTTTTTTCATCCGTAAACAATCCTTGAAAAGAAAGGGAAAAAAATCGGAAATACAACGCCACCACTAGATCCTGTAGGAATGAATCTCAAAATCATCCATCGAGACCATCTGACCGTGGTTTTTTTTTTGATTGCTGTTACAAATTGTATTTTTATTTGGTATCATTCTTTCGGGGTACAAAAGAAAAGCCCTAGTAAGAAAACCCCAAAACAAAAGAAAAAGAAAAGGGAAAAAACACAACCCGACCACGGTAACTAATTGTTCCTTTATTCTGTGATACACGTGCTGTAAGGGAGAGGCCTCTTTTTTCCAGCCCGGTGAGTGTTTTTTTATTTTTTTTTTTTGGAAATTTCATAATAATTTTCTTAAGGAAAAAAAATATACATACGTATATACAATTTATTATACAAGTATTTCATCATACACTAATGTCGATAATTTTCTCGGAGTTAAGAAAAAAAAATTTCTTTGTGTTGTGGATTTTCTAAAGAAAGAAAAAAAAATAAAAGAAGGGAAATAAACGAATTTAATGCTGGATCGAAAAAAAAAATTTATCATGTCATAATTTACGTAATTTGGGCTTCTCCAATTATTAGCGTCAGTTGTTGAGTTGAATGGGTCTGTGCAAGAAGAACCAGGGATTTTTTTTTTGGGCAAATAGATACATAAAATTCTGATTTAGAAAGTAAGACCTTCGAGACACTTTATCTAGTAAATTTTTATCAGTGTATACCGAAAAAAAAAATTATCGTAAAAACGGGAAGAAACTAGAGCATGGTTCGAACAAACAATTTCTTGATGTAAGCAAACAAGAGTTGTTTGAACCATTGCTTGAGCAAATCCATCCTATCTTAAAAAAAACTTTTTAAGTAAAAATGACCAAATTCGAAGAGATAAAAATTTTTATATGTAAGAATAAGATATAAAAAGAAAATAAGAAATATTCTCTTAAAAATGCATATGATTCTCTCTAGCTTGCTCTAGCTTACATTATGTTAGTTCAACAGAGATCGAAATAGATTTAACTTTAATGAACAATTCTAACACTTATATAAAAAATAAGAATCACTATTTCAGTGGCGTGTGACAATAATTTTCTGCACCCTATGTATCTTTCTGTAATCACATTTTTTATAATTCAACACATTCAGATATTGTGCCGATTCGCTTGTCTGTATTCCGGCAGTGCGTGCTGCCCTACGTTCTGCACCTCGTAACGTATCTATGAAAGTGTAATATCTTTGTGAATAACTTTGGTGATGTTTTATGATGATGTTCGAAATAATAGGCTGAAAAACAATTTTGTTATGTCAGAAAAAGAGTAAACGAATTTCAACAGAACAATTTCAGCCAACAGTAGTAGAAAAATTTATAAAACTACATCGTAGCCTATCTGAAACACTCGATCTACTATCAATGAACACGAGATATTATAAGTTACTGCAAAAATAGTTTTGAAATTTTAACTTTAAATGTGTCAGAGAGTATAGAAATTACCATAACCATATGGCCAGTTTTTTTAAAAACAAGCACTATAATTGTTAAGATGTGCAGGAAAAATTATGCACGTTCGTTGTTTTATTATTATTCTCTGCACACCCTGCCTGATAACCCACCGCACGCCACTGCACTATTTATACAGGGACTAACACTTCAAATATTAACAATAATTCTCTTCTGCTTATTATTCGTACATGCACCAATGCCTGAAAACGTGTTGTGAAAATACAATATTTGTAAGGAAACGCGTGGTTTTTGTTTACAAATATTGAGTATAAAAAAAATTGGATTGCTTTCTTTGTTTCATTCTTTCTGTAGTGCAAAACCCATAAGACTATTATGAGACTATTATGAGGCTATCTAAGCTCTCCCTTGCTCTAATTATCTTATAGTAAGCAGGTTGTAAAATAGAACATATTTGATTTATAGTTATTTTATTTTTTCTAATGAAAAATTTGCATTTTCTGTCTTTATTTTGTGCGAAATTTTTTGTTTCTGTCATTTTCATTAAAGTTATGGTAAGATCGCGTCTAGTTATCTTTTTCAAATATATTTTTCTCTTAGATGAAAGAATTGTTTCATTTCTGTTCGAACAGTGAAAAAATAGAACATGTTCTGCTTGCTCAAATAATTGTTTGTTCGAACCATGCCCTAGAAAAAACGGAATAAAGTTACACACAAAGACATGTACATGTACACCGATATCAAGCTTGAATTCTTTTATTTTTTTTTTGTTTTAATGCCATTGTTGGACAGGCTTAATGAATTATAAATATAAAAGATATATATATATATAAACACATTACATACAAATATTAAATTTCAAACTGATTAAGTCATACATCTGTCAAATCTTAATATAAATGATTTGTAAACAGTTTCTTTTATTTCCTATTCGGTCGTTATCGATTTGGTTTTTTTTTGAAATTTGTTTAATTGAACCTAAGAAATCTGAAATTAAGAAAATATAAAATGTTCTAGCCCTGAAAAAAAAGAGATTTTGGATCTGAAAATTAAAACCAAAATAAAGAAAAGAAAAATTTTATACATATGTAGATTGATAATGGAAAGGAAATTTCATTGCATTAAATATTAAAATTAAAATTACGTAAGTTGTGTATGATAAGACATTATATCAGGATATTGTATGCCTAATCGCACTATTAGGATGGTATCCATTCTGTCATAATAAATGAAATTGCAAACAAAATTTTTGTACTATTAAATTGGAGAGTCCTACAAAATTTTCTTTTCACATAAGGGGTTATCGATGTTATAATGAACTTATATAATTGATGAGAACACTGAGGGAGAGAGAGGGATGGAATGAGGTGAGGGCATGAAGAGAGCATGAAAAAAAAGGGACCATAATCATTTATAGGGGCGATTATGATCAAAGAGGACCAGCATTCTGCTGTTGGTCCAAGTAGGGTGGGACGTGCCCCAATTAAGTCCGGTTAGCAACAACACCTCTGCCAATCGGCCCCGGTAAAATGCAAACGTAACCAATTGTCCAACCATTGCAAAAACGGCCAATCTCTAATATTCCGCCAATAGTATGCTATAATATGGACCGCAAGAAAACTACAGCTTCGTTAAAAGAAATATTTGTAGATAAGAGTTTTGCGCAAAAAAAATTAACAAAAATTGCTTTAATATAAAAATCAAAAATCTGAAAGACTACGAAAAAGCTCTCCGATTTCTAAAAAAGACTAACATTAACAGCCACACCTTTACACCCAAGGAAAATCGTTCGTGGTGCTACGTTATACGTGGCATTGATAAAAGCTATGATGCGAACGATGTTTCGATGGTGCTAGCATCCTTAAATTTAAATGTCAACTTTCAGAAAATTGACATATTAAAAACGAGACAAAAGTCCCACAGTTCACTATTTTATATTCAATGTGACAAAAAATCGGACATAAAATCCTTATTAAAAGTACCGTACCTCCTTCACCAAAAGATCAGTTGGGAGAAACTCAACCCTCGATCCAACTTACAATGTAAGAAATGTCAAAGATACGACCATGTTGCTGTGAATTACAACATGCCGTATCGTTGTATCAAATGCGCCTCAACGCATGAGCCAGGGAAATGCCTTCGCACAAACACGCAGGAGAGGGAACCCTACTGCGTCAACAGCGAAAAATATGGTCATCCCGCTAATTATAGGGACTGCCCCACTGCACAGACACACAGAGAAAGAAAAAACACTCGACACACTAACATTAGACAATCCACACAAAACTTAACAGTTAACAATCAAAACACTAAAAAAATGTACAATAACTTCGCGCAACCTTCCATCTCTTTTGCAGATGCAATAATAAATAAAAACAAACCGACACAAGGAGCCATAATTTCAACAACTCTATTTAATTTATACACAGCTGACATTCCAACATCACACGCTCCCATCTACACTAGCAGAATTCCAAATCCCAATCCCACAAATACTATTAGCTGTGCAGATGACCCAATCGTAATCTCAGCTTCCTGATCAATCAACCAGGCCAGGAAAACCCAAACAACGGAACTACAAAAACTACACGATTGCTTAACTAAATAATACAGACAAAATACAGACAAATGTGAGACAATCCACTTTACGGGACCTAACTGCAAATACAACAAAAAACGAAAAAAAGCAAAATTGAAAGACGTAAAAATAAATAACATCAACATTGAAACAGTAAATACAGTAAAATACTTAGGTTATCACCTGCAACAGAACCTAAATTGCGACTCTCATATAAAAACCGCAATAAATAGAGCGAACGCACCTCATGCCATTCTCTTCCCATTTATCAACAAACACAGTCCTCTACAAAAACTTTATTAAACTCTTGCTGTACAAACAAGTCATTCGACCCACACTGACTTACGCAGCACACATTTGGTCAGATAGAATATCTGAAACCAAATGGCTGAAAATATCGGTGCAAGAAAGGAAATGGTTGAGAATCTCCGTAGGAGTAACATACAAAAGAAAAAGTGCAGAAGAAAAATACGATAATACCGTCTCTAATGTTGAACTATACAAGTTGGCGGAGATTACTCCCATCAGAGATTTTGTAAAGAAACTGACAGACAAATACATAGACAGAACGAGGCACCACGAACTTATTACAAACTCAATACCGACAGACGAATTAACATTTCAAATTTTTAATAACTTCCTCCACAAACCAATTGGGTGGCAGGCAAAATAAAAAATCAAGGAAGACAGTGAAAACTCGTCCCTTCAATCAAGGCTAATCAGTTAGCCATAATCTTTTTTTTTTTTCAAATATATTTTGTTTTTTATATTTTTTTTTATTTTTCAAGATAGTTATATCCATTATTTTAGGTTTAAATAGATAATCATTTATTTATTTAGATAAGTTAAAATTAAGATTTTCGACGTTAAGGATTTTAGGATTAAGCATTATTAAATTTGTCAGTTAGATTTAAGTATAGTACTGTATTAATTGGAAAAAATAAATGAATTTAAAATGAATAAATCGTCAGCTGAACAAGAAATGTCTAACAACAACCTTATGAAAATATCAATTCTTGTACCAGCAAGGGATAATGACCCAACCAAACGAAGGAGGACGCAGCCGACAAAAATATGTGCACAAAAATATAAAGACGTTGCGGAACAAACCACGACAAATACACCGGCAACAGTGTTTGCACCAATAAAACCACATCAAAATAACAGCAAAATACTTCGGATAGCGACATCAACAGCAACAACAAAAGCAACATCACCGAGATATCCGACGGCAGAAGCGATCCAAAGGAAAATCGAGGAAACAACGATAGGAACCGCCAAATTCAAAATTTCAACCAAATCGATACCGCAACAGCAAATACAACCACAACCATTAATCAAACCAGCGGTACTCAGCCAACTGAGATCTCTAAAAATCATCATACTAAAGGCAGCATAGTAAAGGCAGCAGAAAAACCGACCGATCCATTTGAGGGTATCACGATACCCCCAAACTTAAAACGCTTCAGGAAAACCGGCCATCTATGGGAAAAGATATGCCGCCGAAACCGTCACATTATCTTACAAAAGAGAAACGAGGATAATAAAATCGTTTTAAGATAAGAAAAAATAAAATCTAAGAATTTTTTGTTATATTTGATTTTTTTTACGAAAATGTTTTTTTGAAAAATAAAATAAAATTAGAATTTTTTTGTTGCTGTTAAAATTAAAAATATATTTTCGACAGAAAAAAATTTTTATTAATTATACTTGTAGATTAAAGTTAGGCTTTTTTTTATTTTTCTTTCAATTTTTTATGTTTTTGAGAAAAAATATATATATATACATACAAGGTGGTGTCCAAAGTAATCAGGACTTTTTGAATCTAGCGCCCCTAGTGGCGCCATCTATATGCCGACTGGTGCGTTAGAATCTGCTATCCTTTATCGACTTCCTGTGAGAATTTCATGACATTTCATCTATTGAAAGTAAAGTTATTGCGTTTTAAGTGCAGTATGTTTGTGTCATCGGTGCGAAAATGAGCTTCGACGACCAAAAATTGCTCAGAATTCAACATTCGAAGGACATCATTAAAGAGGTCAAAAAGGACAAAAACTTCCTTTATAACATTGTGACTGGTGACGAAACGTGGTGTTTTCAATATGATCCCAAAACGAAACGCCAGAGTGCTGAATGGAAGGCGCCGGACGAGCCGAAACCCAAAAAATCGCGCCTGGAGAAGTCAAAAGTGAAGACAATGCTGATTTGTTTTTATGATTCCAAGGGTATTGTCCACAAAGAATTTGTTCCACCCGGTCAAAACGTTAATGCGGTATTCTACCTAGGAGTTTTGAAGCGTGTGGTGCGCCGTATTCGACGTGTTCGGCCCGAATATCGCGAAGATGGAAGTTGGCGTTTGTTGCACGATAATGCGCCGTCTCATCGATCGACGCTTGTGACCGATTATCTCACCAAAAATCCATCAACCACTCCCCGTATTCACCGGATATGGCACCGTGCGACTTCTACCTTTTCGGAAAAATGCATTTGCCGATGAAAGGAAAGCGTTATGCAGACGTAGAGGCCATTCAAAAGGCTTGCACCGGCATACTGGCGGCCATACAGGCCAACGAGCTAAAACACTCGTTCGACATGCTTTTGGACCGCGCAAAAAGCTGTATTGAAGCAGAAGGAGACTATTTTGAATAAAATCAATTGATTTTGCCGAAAAAACCATTTGTTCTGTTTTTTTTTTTAAAGTCCTGATTACTTTGGACTCCACCTTGTATATATAAAATAAAATTGGAATTTTTCGGAAAAAATTAAATTAAAGAATTTTTTTTGTTTGAATTCTTTTGAATAATAATTACAGGAATAGAAAATACAGTTTTTGGACGATAATTATAGTATTGAAAAATGGGTACAACATTTTGAAGAGTATGCGGACTTGCTCCATTGGAATGACAAACATGTTTATTATATGCAAGAAGGCTAATGAGGGGCACGGCAAAATTATTTATCCGCACAATGAATGTATGGTGCTGGACAGAGCTTAAGGCGTGCTTGGTTAAAGAGTTTAAGCACGGGGTTTCGAGGGCGGATATTCATAACCAGCTACGAAATCGAAAGAAACGGCATAACGAAATCTTTCAACAATATGTCATTTCGATATTAAAAACATCGTCGCTGACCGAAATGGATGAATTTGACGTAATGCACTATATCATTGAAGGTATACCTGACGTTTGTAATGAAGTTATTTTTGTTGATGTTGCACCCTGTCCAAATATTAAAATAAAAAAAAATAAATGTGTAAATACCCAGCAAGGGAAATATTAATTGCAAGTAACTTCACAAAAAAATTGTTCAGTGGGTGAAAAAGAAAGATTTTTATAGAGAGTTGGTTTCCGGCAGGAAAAAAAAAGAAGGTTAGATCATTTGAACGTGGACGGAAAAAAAGAAAAAAGAAGGTTAGATTTTTTGAACGTGGACGGACGAAAAAAAAAGAGGAGAAGGAAATTTTTTTGAGCACATGCTTGAAAATAGAACAAAAAAAAAAAAACATATTGTCGAGGGGAGGGGAAAACGAATTTTCTCAGAGGTGAGACCTATCTAGATCAATTTCTAGTCCCCGAAAACCCTTAACTCCCAAGTTTCGTGAAAATCGTTAGACGGGTTTTCGAGATCGTTGTGCAAACATTCCTCGTATTATATAAGTAATAATAATAGTTACACGCGGTGTTTTTTGGGTAGAATTCTACCGCAGGCATAGGTATCGGTGGGTTGGGGTTGAGGCAGAAGATCTACCTCTCGAAATGTTGGCGCAACGGAGTTTTTTACGCACACAAACAAGAGTCACTGTTTGTGTCGGTTTTGAAAAAAATTGAAAATTCAAGCGCGCCATTCGCTTACTGACCGTCAATAGGTAATCATAAACTAAAAGTACATAGGAAATAGGAAAATAGTAGATCCTAACAGTTTGACGGTTTAAAGGCTCAAATATAATGTGCTCTGCCTGGCATAGCAAAACTGACAGAATGTACTAATATACATGAATCCTATTCCAAGATTATATAGCACTCACCATTGACGGTAACGTGGCCGCCGGCCGCATTTTTGAAGAAATACGGACCGATGGTGCCCCCGGCCCATAAACCACACCAAACTGTTGTTTTCAATGGATGTAATGGTAGCTCTTGAAACTCTTGTGGATGCTCATCATCTCAAATACGGCAATTTTGCTTATTAACGTAGTCATTAAGCCAGAAATAATCACTGAACAAAATTTGGCTTGAAAATTCCGGATTTTCTTCGATGCGTTCAACCGCCCATTTGTAAACGTTGCTCAGATGTAAGTCTTGACATGATGGATTGCCATACAATACTGAAGAAAAATGACAAATCAGAATGACACTAGTCACGCGTGATCTGTCAAAAAAATCCTATTGAAAAAAAAAATAAGGTTTGAATCACACGGTATATCGTATTTTTTTCGTATTTAAGGCTCAAATATAATGTGCTCTAACATTATGTTTAAGCAATACAAATCAGTTAGTACATTCCGTATGGAAATTTTGACAGTTGAATCAAAGACAGTAAATTATGATAAGATGTGTAAAATTGGGTTTGCCCACAAATTTCGACTTAAAAAACTAAATGAAATATAAGGAAAAAATATACGAGGAGAATTCTTTCTTATTTTTACATTTTGTTTTTGAGCTTTGGTTTTTGTACTGGATTGATAACTTTTTTCAAATCATTTAAAGAAATTAAGCTTTTATAAATCCCGTATATGAGTATATTTTGTTCTTGGTTTTTTTTTTTTCTAATTTTAGAATTAAAGCGTTTGATGGCAGAGAAACTTGTGTTCTATTCTATTATGGAGAAATATGAATTGATATATTTGGTGTAGGTTTTTTGCTGGCCTGATCTTAGAACAAATGTACTTTTAGAAATATTTTTTATGCTCGATTGTGTGTATAACAAGTTAATGTCGATTGTATTATATGTATTTTTGAACAAATTTTTTTCTCAGAGTTTCTCGTGTACTTTTAGATAATGCTAAATAATAAAATCTTTCGAACTTGGGCCAAGAATTGAATTGAATTTTGTTTTAAGTAATGGACATATGCATGTATCTGATTGCTTTTTTAAAAATTATAGATATATTGATATTTTATGGTCAACTAAGGATTATTGGATTTCCGTAAATATTCCGTATATATATAAAGATATGAAGATTATTATATAATATATTTATTTGGAAGAATTTTGTCTAACTCATTTTAAGTACTTTCGGCAGTTAATATGTGATGATATTGGGCAACATACCTTTTTCTACAATTTTAACATCGAATGTTGACATAATTTGTTTCAGGAATGCTTTGAATAACCAAATAACTGATTTCATGATGTCGTGTTAGAAGGTTGGAGAATATATATCAGGATTATTTATTCATTTAAAATTTTTAAGCGTGGGTGTTTTGTAAAACCATTGGGTAAACTACTTCCATTTTTTTTAGACCCAAGAACAATTCTTTTTTAATAGAACCAGAATTAAAAAATTTAGAACTTCCTTTCGATGTTCTAAGCATTGGTTCTCAGCAAACCAACTGGTGTAAAATTCATTAGTTCTTTGAATGCATTCCTCGATAATTTTTGCTTTTAAGTTGGTAAAATGCAAATAATTATCAACAAAAGTTTCATATATTTGAAAATGCAATTTGCAAATTTCGAAAAAAAGATCGGAAGGATTTTGTAGAAAAGTCCTTTCAATAGTTTTGTCCAAATTTTTGTGTTTAATAAGTTCTTCCGACGGTAAAAGAAAATCACATTCGTCTTTATTCATTATCATGGCACAATTTGGATAGTTTATTTTTTTCAAAATAATTTTTAAAATTCCATAGCCGACAATATATCTTTTTGCTGGGTCTGCGACGTCGGAATTACTCTTGGGGTTTAAGGTTTCATTTATTTTCACATCTTTTTCTATATCATCCAAAACAATTTCAGAACTTTGTGCCAATAAGCTGGATGTAATTTCATTAGAATTATCAATATAAGTATCTTCTAATGGGTTATCCCAATTAAATAAAATGTCTTCATCAGTTTCACAATTCTTATTTGCATATGAGAACGTTATAATTCTCATTGACATTAGGCGCGCAACTATTCCATTGAACTCGTGGACACTAGGATTTTTGTTATTACCGCCCTTTGCCCGAATTTGCGCAAACATATTCTCTAATGGATCCTAATTTAGTCGAGATGTTAATTTTTAAATATTTGTCCGAAAATATATCTGTACTTAAATTTAAAATACCATTAATTGTAAGATATAATCCGTCAAAACAATAGTTTTTTTTTTGCAGGGAGACCCAATTTTGTAAGATATTCCTTGAATTCATTTAAATAATTAAATTGAGTACAATTTTTTGTTAATGGCTTCCGATATGGATTTTTTTCCGCACAATTACGACTATTTAGGCAGTCAAAAACTTTGTCAAAACTACTGCTGCATATAATTTAATCGTTTGTGGAAAGGAGTTATTTTCTAATAATGCATCTATTGCGTCTGCCATACTATTGCTCAGGACTTGCACTGCAAGTCTGACATTCATTTTATCAAAAACCCCTGGTTCAATATGTTTTTTTGTTATCTTTGGACACAACCTATATTTTTTGGATTTTTGGTCTATGCTATAAACACTTTTTATAACTTCCCAACTCGCAGGTCCGTCAGGAGTCTCAATAGTGCAATCTTTGAGTGCATTTCTTATATTTTTTAATAAATGAGGAGGATCATATAATGCAATTATTTTATTCTGATTATAATAGAAATATGGCTTCTCTTTATTAGTATCTAATAGCCTGTAGCGTTTTTGATTATTCATACCTTGATCGCACACTATAGCTCTAACCGTAAGCCCTATTTCGAAGCATATTTTTACATTAGCCTCCAATTTTTGTTTTAAAATGGCACCATCTATGCTGTTCTCAGAAACGAAATAACTAATTATATATTTCCAATTAGAAAACAAGCCCCTGATCACGAAAACGCATATATGCTTTCCTAGTAATAATTTCCTATTATTTTCATCTAAATGCACTAACCCATCTACGAGATCATGAGATGTATTATAAACTAAATCTCTTCTGATTGATATTTCATCAAATAATAACACTGCCTGCTTACACTGCTTGTCCATTTTATTAACTAATTGTACCAAATTTTTTATTAAAAGATCATCAAAACCTGGTTGAAGTCGTTTCACAGGACTCCACTTATATATAGCTGACTGACTAGGTAAGTGAAGACCTAAATCATCACGCAAGAAATTATAACAAGATGCAGACTTATAATTGACATTTTGAGACAAATATTTTTGGATATCATTATAGCTATTCTTTTCAGCTAAAATAATTTTAAAAAATTCTTTGCTATTTAAGTTTAGGCTAGGTAACGAATCGATATGAGCATCAATGGACTTGTTTTCTTTCAATTGTTTTGTTTTTTCTAACAACATTTCCTTTTCTTTCCATAATTGCATGCATTCCTCAGAAAAACTCTTAGCATTCTTTTTATAATATTCCAATGTTTAGAACATCGAAAGGAAGTTCTAAATTTTTTGATTCTGGTTCTATTAAAAAAGAATTGTTCTTGGGTCAAAAAAAATGGAAATATTTTACCCAAATTATGTCAACATTCGATGTTAAAATTGTAGAGAAAGGTATGTTGCCAAATATCATCACATATTAACTGCCGAAAGTACTTAAAATGAGTTAGACAAAATTCTTCCAAATAAATATATTATATAATAATCTTCATATCTTTATATATTATATACGGAATATTTACGAAATCCAATAATCCTTAGTTGACCATAAAATATCAATATATCTATAATTTTTAAAAAAGCAATCAGATACATGCATATGTCCATTACTTAAAACAAAATTCAATTCAATTCTTGGCCCAAGTTCGAAAGATTTTATTATTTAGCATTATCTAAAAGTACACGAGAAACTCTGAGAAAAAAATTTGTTCAAAAATACATATAATACAATCGACATTAACTTGTTACACACACAATCGAGCATAAAAAATATTTCTAAAAGTACATTTGTTCTAAGATCAGGCCAGCAAAAAACCTACACCAAATCTATCAATTCATATTTCTCCATAATAGAATAGAACACAAGTTTCACTGCCATCAAACGCTTTAATTCTAAAATTAGAAAAAAAAAAAACCAAGAACAAAATATACTCATATACGGGATTTATAAAAGCTTAATTTCTTTAAATGATTTGAAAAAAGTTTTCAATCCAGTACAAAAACCAAAGCTCAAAAACAAAATGTAAAAATAAGAAAGAATTCTCCTCGTATATTATTTCCTTATATTTCATTTAGTTTTTTAAGTCGAAATTTGTGGGCAAACCCAATTTTACACATCTTATCATAATTTACTGTCTTTGGTTGAATTGCAAATATTTTTCTCATGAAACGTGACTTGATGATTTGGCTTTTTTCTGAAAAATTATTTTCTAAACGATTTTCAATTTTTTAAAATCACTTTTACATTACAAAAAACAATTAAAAAAACAAAATTTTTTGAGTCAAATAGTTCTTCTTGCTATTTGCACATTGTAATCAGTTCTACGGATTTGACATGCATAAGCTGGCATAAGGTTGCATTCGTTCAGTTTTTTTGTCTTTTCCTATGCCATGCAGAGCCTTTATTCGTTAGAACGAATTTTAGATAAAAAAAAAATTGCCTAGCGTTGTTGCCATTTTTTTCGTATTGCTACTTCACAAAATTTAAGTTTGAAACAGAATGCCGCGAAAACTATCGCAAACACAGACGTATTGGAATGTTAAATCAATTCAAATACATATTTGTTAAAATCCGAAAACCATCGCGAAAATCGAAATATTCTAACCTCACTTTGTTTTTGTTTACATTGTTTGTGATAATCAAATTTTTATTGAGGATAAAAGTAATATGTTTTAAATGGTTATTTCATTTGATATAATTAATTTCCCAAACTTATTGAAAAAGATGGAATTTATTTTCGAAAATAAAATCAATTTACAGTTGGGCTGGAGTTAGTTCGCAAACTTGCGAAATTATTTGCTTATTTTTGACAATTCGTTGAACCAATCAAAATTGATTTGCGAACCTTATGTCAAAAATATACATGCCCTGGAGTTGATTATTTTCGCAAACTTGCGAAGATAAATTTTTCATTTTTGACACATGCATTTTTGAATTTATTTTAACGATTTTTCTTTTGGAAATGAATACCAAAAACTATTAAATTGTATAAAATGTCATGAAAAAGGGAATTAGTAGAATTTTTAATTGAGAATGTTTGGTTTTAAAATCCTAACATGAGAAATGAAAAATTATATTTGCGAAACGTTGTCACGGGTGCATAAATTTGAATACGATTTTTGACATTCGAATACGTTGGTTTTCGCGGCATTCTGGACACCGATTTAAATAAAATTATTTTTCTCTTTTAAGGGCCCCGTAAACCATCAAATTTGTTTCACGCTCTCAGCGCAAACGATCAAATTGTTGGACAAACAAATTTGATCATTTACGGGGTGCATCATTCGAAAAGAAACTTATTCTTGACATTTTTCGAAATTAAAAGTGATCATTTGTTTGTGATTTCTTTCGCGTATATTCCAATTTATTCCTTTTAATTTTTTTTAATTAATTACGCGTTAGTGTTTTGTGAGAGTGAAATATAGTGCAATATTTATTTTGCATATTTCAAAACAATTTGACATATAAAAAATGAAATGTCAATATAACATAATAAAAAACAATTTTGCTTAGAGCAGAATGCCGTAAAAACGTTCGATTTCGCAATGGTTTCTGTTCCACGCTTTAGATTTTCGAAATGCGTTCGTGGTGGATAAAATATTCAACGAAGCGTCCTTCCTCAGTTCAAAACGAACAACCAAGCGGAGTACATCGGAATCATAAATCATTTAATTAATATTTATTTATTTTATTATTTGATATTTTTGATATATTTTGTGGTAGGTAAAACATTTTTAAATTAATTAAATATTTATTTTCTAGTATTTATTTATTTTTTTTTTCAGAGATGGAAAATAATCTTATTGATTTTTCGGATGGGGAAGGGCCGAACAGATATATATTAATTGAGGATTTAAGTGGTTTGCGCTCAATTTTTCTCGAAAAGAAAGATCTGATAAGAAAAAGAAAACGATTAAGACACACACCAAAAATTGTTTTTATATATAAAAAAAAAAAAAAAAAACGGGAGATTGGTGTGGGAAGCACACACTCGAAAAGAAAAAAAAAAGGAGATTTAAAGAAGAATGAAAGATTACAATTTATGCTGTTCTGTGCTCACCGAATAATTAATTGAAGGAATTTTACCAAGTGGAGAAAAGGGAAGAAGACCATTGAGAGACTCCTGGAAGTGAATCTTTCCATTCAATAGAAAGAAGGAAAAACAACATATTCATAATCCACAGTCATCTGGAGGATCCTTTCGAAAAGAAGAGAAACTCAGACAAGGAAACACAGTAAAATATATAAAAAAAATATAAAATTTAAAAATCTTTTCCTATCGTTATAGCAAAAAAATCAAAACTAAAAGAATTCTATGTAACACCTGTTCCTGACCGGTCACGGATGATGAAAAAAAAAGTAATTTTTCTTTATTCATTCGTAAGTAGTTTTTAAATTTTAAAAAAGTATTTTTTTTTACAAAAATAAATAACTAAATATTTCAATTGAACATTTGTCAAAAAAAGGAAAAAAAAATACAGAAATATTAATCTCAGCGAATTGTAAATAAAGGAAATTGTTCGAAAAAAAAAGAAACAGAAAGATCATGAGTCATGAATAAATAAAACCCCCATCAGGTTATCCCTCGGGAGTGAGTGTGGTTACCCAGTAAATTCCCATTAGAAGTGAACCCCCCAGGCTGTGCACTAGCTGGAGAGCTCGGACCCCACAATACAAATAATATTATGTTAACGTCCGGATGACTGCTAAGCTCCAGCAGTGATCCTGTGAGCTTGTTACACGTTGCAAGTCATAAGCAGATTTTATATAGTGCACGCAATTTAGAGGAATTAAAGTTATCTTTACGGAAGTACGAAAAAATAAAACTTTCTTACAACAATGTCCATAGGAAGCTACAACCTAGTTTGTCAAACATTAACAAAGTTGGCCGACAAATGAAGTGCTACAACTGTAATTGATTTGGTCACATAACTAACAAATGTCCGAATCCACAAGGGAAATGGGGCTCATGCTTCAAATGTGGCAAAGAAGGTCATATGGCGCCTAATTGTAACCAAAATCCAGCTATAATGCACATTGACAACAAGGAAAACGATGGTGAAAAGGAAATGGACAGTGATCCCAGTTACGATCAAAATTCCTCTATATTGCATGTTAACGACAATCATATCGAAGTGAGTTTGAGCACAAATTAAATTACAAATTTTGCAAAAATGACGTAAACATATATAAGAATCTCTTAACATTATTGGATACAGGAAGCCCAATAAGTTTCACACAGCAACAGTACGCTCCAGCAGAGGTCATCATTCCCGTTTCAAAAGGAAAACAACAATTCTATGGCATAAATGGTAGTGTACTGGATATTGTAGGAGTAACATCAGGCTAAATATATTTTATAAATAGAATAATTAAATTACCGTGTGTATATATTGTAAAAAATAATAGTATGACTTATCCTTTCATTTTAGGAAGAATTTTTTTGAAATTAGCGAAATTAAATTTGATTTATGAAAAGAAGGGATGTGCCTACATCCAAGAAAAAAACAAAAATAATTTAAATGAAATTTTAAACATAAATGTTGATGACAACAACACAAGCACTCAGGTACAAATTCAAATAAATGAAAATTTACAACATCATATCAAGGAAACGTGAGTCGCATAATTTTTAATTCAAGCTCTAAACTAAAGAAGATGAATAACCCCAATAACGTAAAGATTTAAAAAGCGGCTCTCACCACGTTGGAATAGATGATGAGTCTATTAAATATACATCCTTTGTGACAACCAGTGGGCAATATGAATACGTGAAGATGCCATTCGGACTTAAAAATGCGCTTTCCGTATTCCAACGATTTATAAATTCCTTGTTTAGACAGTTGATTACTTCGGAAAAACTACTAGTCTATATGGACGACCTTTTGATAGCGACCGAAACAATCAACGAACATCTCGAAATCCTAGACCAAGTCATAAACATAATTAATCGAAACAATTTAGAACTAAGATACGATAAATGTAAATTTTTATTCGAAGAAATTTTATATTTGGGTTACGTTATTAACAGAAAGGGCATACTGCCAAATAAAGAGAGCTTAAAAGCTATTAATAATTTTCCTATCACTAAAAATATTAAAGATGTGCACAGCTTCATAGGACTATGTTCCTACTTTTGGAAATTTATTGAAAATTTTGCGACAATTGCTAAACCACATTATGAGTTGCTAAAAAAGGAAGCTGTTTTCAAGTTTGGACCACAAAAATTCGAAACTTTTGAATTTCTAAAATCCAAATTAATACAATCCCCTATACTTTCCATATATAACCCACATGCGGAGACGGAGTTACATTGCGACGCGAGTTCTGTTGGCTTTGGATCAATATTAATGAAACGACAGAAAAATAATAAGTTTCACCCGGTATTCTATTTTTCGAAACGTAAGACAGATATAGAATCAAGATAACATAGCTATGAGCTAGAAACGCTATCTATTGTATACGCTCTTCGAAGATTTAGAATATACTTACTTTGTCTTGAATTCAAAATTATTACAGATTGCCAAGCTTTGATAAGATCAGGGATTTCTTACAATGTAACATTAAAGTAGATGACTCAAAAACTTTTAAGGAAAGGAGAGCAGAGGCTAAAAGTTTAATAGATAAAAATCAAGCAATTAATAAAAAATATTACGACATCAAGCATAAGATACCATATATATATATAAGGTGGGTGATTAAATACTGATCAAAAATATTGTGACGTACCCTGGGGTAAATAAAATTTTTTTAGCGAAGTATAAGAGGCCTTACCAGATTGACAAGGTCTTACCGAATGACCGATACTTAATTAAAGACAGTGAAGGGGTGCAAATTTCGCGACTCCCGTACAAAGGTGTTCTCCGGCCAACATGAGACCATACGTTAAATAATTGCATTAATTTATTTCAAAGTTTTATTGGATTTCCCTTTACATACCGTCTGGTATATTTAAATTTAAGTAAATAGTTTATTGTTTTCAATATCATATTTTGTCATTATATGTATTACATGTACTGTATCATTATCATATGTTTTTATAAAATTTTTACATTTACTGTCAAATCGGGACGATTTGTTCAAAGAACGGCCGAATTGTATGGTTTCATATTAGAATATTTATATAAGCTTTTGAGAAACAGCATTATTTGTTGGAAATTCTACACAACTTCATACTGGAAGTTGTCGATTTTACCGTTGTCGGTAAATTCGCATAAAAGGAAAATGTGATCATTTAGTTCAATAAATACGATCAAACTGTGAACACTGCGTTTTTTTATGAATTTGGACAATTTGGATAACTTGGACTTTATGTTTACTTGTTAAAAAAAAAATAATTTTTTAACAAATAATATTGAAATTAAGTATAATTTCTAACATTAATTTATAAATTTGTTCGGTGTCAATAATTTATTATTGTTATGTCGACTAGTACAGATATAATCCTATAACACGTAAAATGAGCCCTGATGAAGTTTGAAAATACAAACGAAACGTTGGCGAAATTTTAAAGTGTAATTTTTTGTTTTTTAAATTGTCCTCTACCCACTAAATCAAACGAATTCTTAAATTTAAACGTTCACTGAAAAACTGGGCATTAGTATTTATATTCAATTTGTAAACTTTTAATTTATATAATTTTACATTTTAATTTTCGTATTTTATATAATTATGTTAGAATATAATGTATGTGATATTGCTTGGTGGGAAACAGTATCAAAGGTAAATACGGAAGTTATTAATATATTATGATTCACAAATTATAATCGGGATGATTTTAAGTCAGATTAGCCGAATTGTGATTATTGTATCTAAGACATCAGTAACTTCCAAATTTCTCTAATTATGTAGTTGTCCTAGACATTTTGTAATATGCGCATATTTTTTTTTGAATAAAGAAAACGAACAATTTTATAAATAGCAGCAAGAAAGGAAAATAAAAACAAGAATAGATAATTCCATCAAAACATCTCCCGTTTGGTTGCAACGGTGGGTAGAACCTACACTTGTGTCTTAACGACCGCAAAAATTGCGTATTTCATTTATCTACCATCTTGCACTCTAATTTTCAGCATTTAAACCTTGATTCATCAATTAATTCTCGAAAGTTAGTTCAGTGCACGGTATCCATTTTGCTAAATAGAAGTATGAGAAGAGAAAACCAAAAAACCCCCAAATTATGATTTGGCGAGAAGGAGAACAAAATGTGTTGGTTAGACTGCGACAAAACAACACGATCGTTTTACTCAAAATAAAATACCGTTTTTTTGTATAATGATGGGAAAATAAACTGTATCGGAAGGAGGCAGAACACAAAAGATTGTCGTTGATAGAGAGTCTTGGAATGATGGTCAAATCGTTAGCTCGATTTTCTTAAAAGTTAAGTTAAAATTAGAAAGAATAAAACAAAGAAAAAAAGTATTTCTGGATTAAATTTCCATAGTTTTTTCAACGAATTTTTACATGATTTAGCGTAATTCTGTTTTGTTTAATAGTAATTTTTGGGTTGGTCAGCTTCAAATAACAACTTGTTTCGAATTTTAAAATAAGTGGAAATAATTTGGGCCGGATCAACTTGCGGTTTTTTTTATTGGGAACAAAAACAAAAATAAGAATAGGAAAGCGTTTGTTTTTTTTGAGAGTTGTTTGTGCAAAAGAAATTCTGCTAGTGAAGCGTTTCTTTGGTTGGTTAAAAAAAAAAAAAAAAAACGAAACAAAAAAACAAAGAAACACGAAGGAAATCGGTTTTTTTTTTCTTGATGGTGAACCTGTAAAGAAAAAAAAATTTTAAACTATAAGTGTTAAATAACTGCGTGAAAAATTATATTATTTCAAACATATAAAAATTCGAGCATAATACGGATTCTGGTGCTCCAATCGCCAAGATATAAAGGAGGATGTATTTCGGAAAAGGCATTACCTAAAAATGTGCCCATAAAAACGAAAAAAAAAAGAATTAAATTTTACAAACACAACATCAAAATTCATCGAAATCAACAAAACTGATATAGCAAATCACAGAGCACGAGTTTTCGTGCTGGAAATTGTCATCAGAATTTCGTCAATCTTGGATATTTATACCTCTTGGGTAAATACAAAGGCTTCATCGGAAATAAGGCACTCCATTTTCCAAGTGCTTGCATTAAGTTCAGCATTCTTCTATTTTCGCCAATGCATATAAAACAAAACAACGGAAAAGCTCATGATAGAAACCAATAAGCACCGACATTTAACACAAACGTAAATATTACTAGATATATACCACAATTAAATTTTTTTTTTTGCAAATAAACATATATTGTATAATCATAACAATTTTCTTTTAAAGAAAAGAGAAACAAAATTGAAGGAAAATGTTTCAAACACTGTAAGTCATAATGGCATTTCTTTTATTTTTTTTTTATATTAATTTTAAGTGTTCAATATAAATTTTTATATATATAAATAATGAAAAGCACATAAGTAATAAAATATCGAAAGAAAGCGAAAAGAAATTCCTTTTTGAGTAAAATTAGTTACAGGAGAAAAGAACAAAGATGGACTTTATTCGAACATTTTTCTAAACGGCGTTTGACAGATTGAAGTCATCTAAGAAACGAATTTACCGTCTTAGGATCCTCTTTATGGGAATTTTGGTTTCTTTAAAAAAAATTGTTTTTGAATAATAAACAAGAAATTGAAAATATATTCAAAGATTCGAAAAAGGTTTTTTTTCTCCAAGGTTTTAAAATTTTCTTTGAGTTCGATTTGGACAAAATTACTATTTCATACTTTTCATACTACGTACTTCCTTCCTTTTGATATGTTATTATTTAGTTTTATGTTATAAGATTTTAAATACCGAATACCAAAGTTTTGTACTCATGGTTATTGATAAATGATCAAGAAAATAAATAATGTAAGAGAATTAATGAAAAGAAGGAACTGTCATTATCAAGAAAAAAAAAATACATTTATAAACAATTTTTAATCTGTTTATGAAAAATGGAAATTAATAAAATAAAATAAAATAAAATAAAATTAACAAAGAAAAGAAACGTTTTACTTTAGATTGTAGGGGAAATTAAGTTATAATTTCCATGAAATGGTACGAGAACCATAGAGAGAGAGAGGGGGGCATAACGTATGAGTAGGAAAGTGTGAGAAGGCATAAACCAAGTAAGGGACCATACCCATTTCATAGGGGCGGGCAAAGATTTTGCCTCTTGGTTCATTCGGGTGGGACGTGCCCTAATTAAGACCGATTGGCGCAACATCTTAGCCAATCGGCACCGATATGCCTCACGAAGGCATCGCGAAGATTCGGTCTAGTTTGGTGACCAAATAAATTAACGAACTCTCCCTTAGTTCGGTTGTTTTCGCCACAACCGAATATTCCTTACTTGATAGCGTACACTATCATTATAACGTCTTAACGACATTAAAAATTATATGCACGCATAAAATAATATATGTGTAATATGATGACAGATGGTGGTGAGCAACGATCCACCCCTCCGGCGAACTAGCAAGCGCAACTCAGCTTGGCGTGAAGCTTTTCAGTTGCTCACATTTATTGCACCATCTCATATCTTCTCCTCGCAAGGAAGGAGATATGCTTTTCAGGTCATCAGGGGATTTACCACTTCGTTTACACCCCGCTTGCAGTGTGATTTCAATCACACTGCAACATATGTAAGCCCCTCTGTTACATGGTGCGCAAATAAATAAATAAGTTAGTTGTGGTTAGTTATAGATTATATATATTTGATTACCCTCACTAAAATTTTTAACGTTTCTAAGAAATTGCACCATTGTGTCATTAATGACAAAACTGTTCCCATAATATTTGTTGCCTATCATTCTGTTCTACCTGATGACACAGATGTAGGAATAGCTCATCCTTAAGTGGAAATTTTTACTTATTGGGGCCTGGCGTATGGACGGTGCAAGTGATTTAGTGAAGATTGCGTTGGTTGTTTAGGAGCACAGAATCGGTTTTAATGTTTTCCTTTTCCTTCTTTGAGTTTTTTTTAGTGAATACAGTTTTTTTTTTTATTTTAATCCACGCTTTATAAGCATTTTGATCGCTGATGGGAACCCTGAAATATAACTTAACAGAGAAACCCGGCAATGCGTGGCCACCAGCAAATCAAAGTGAGAAAAAAATTTGAATGACGAAATAACCGTTACACCCAATAGCAAGTGAAATGTCAATTCGTTTTTTTTTGTGAACAAATTCGCCAGTTTCCAAGTTTGTGATTATAATTTTAAAATGTGGTTAAATATTAAATTAATTCAATACCGTTTGGGTTTAATTCTAACGTAGTATAATATCAACAATGTTTATATTGTTTTAATTAACTTAAAAATAATGTTCTTGTAACTTATTTCAAGGAGTTTTGCATCAATTTCTGACTTGGACGTTCAGAATGGCAAAAAGCACAGTAATAGCAATAATTTTAGAAACTTGGTATATTATTTGTGACATTTTATCAAAAATGTATGTAAATGAAGCAACAGAACATAATTATAACGAAATCACTTTCGACTTTGAATATTCCAAACTGTGTTGGGGGGCCTTAGATAGAAAATATGTCAATGTTATATGCCCGCCGAAAAGTGGACTCAGTTTTCATAATTAAAAACATAATTTCAGCATAGTATTATTGGCGACACGCAATGCTAAATATATCTTCACTGCGATTGATGTTGTGTAATGCACGATTTTTTTTTGTTGAATATCATAGGGTGAAATTCGGAATAGTACAGGTCACCCCATGAAACATGGGTCACGAAACAAAAAATGACAACCAGCGTCGGAAATGCGACAAAGAAAAAAAGAAACATAACTGAGAACAGATGATTTTTTTTCTGTGCTTTTTTCTTCTAGTCTGGTTGGCGAACGAGTGAAGATGAATTTTTCTGTGGTGAAAAAAAAATATATTTGAAAAAAAGAAAAAACGGGGGGAAAAATTTTTTTTTATTTCAATGAAAAATAAAAATAAAAAGCTTATGTGAAAAAAAAACCAAATTAAATACGCGCGTAAATAGTAAATCGGAAAAAAAGAAAGAAAACCTTTTTTTTTAAAACAAAAAATTTTTTTAAAGGAAAAAACCAAATATTGTAAATCAAATTTGTATAGTTTTAAGTTTAATTTCTTTTTAAATTCAATGCTCTATTTAAAAATTTAAAGATATCTATACAACTAAAAGAAAAAAAAAAGAACGCAGTTTTTACAAAGTGAACGCTAGAAATAAAGAATAATAATTTTTACATCGTGGATCAAATCATGCATCTCCGCTTATTAATAATGATCGTCCGACGAAACACACGGAAGATGGATCGGAGCATCGATTAATGGGGTTATTTTGATATTCGGCAGAAACAGAATATATATGTAGGAAAACTGAAAAATGTGAAATCGCCACCGCGTGGGTTCGAACTCAGCACCCTTGGTTTACAAGTAAATTGACTTTCTCACTAAGCCAACGACTCCACTTCTACAACTAATTCAGATTTTCCACTACTTTTGTACAACTTATGTGTACTACTTTTCTTTTACTCCTACATATATATTTTAAATAAAAAAAAAAGGGCAAAGTAATATAACAATTTCTTTAACAATTTTTTTTAGAGTTACACCATGGCCGCCACCATTCACCATGTCAGAACCTGAAAAAAAAATACAACAAAACCCAGAAAATTACCTTCTAAATGGATGCTGACCATAATGAGCTTCATCATTTTATCCCTACAAATCAAAATTCCTGCAAGAAATATATTCAAGTAATGTTCCGGCTATCACATCATGTCACCAATAACAAAAAAAAGGAAAAAGAACATTTTTTTTTCATCGATAAATGCATCCTCAGTAATGATCGTAATCAACAGTTACCAAATAAAATAACCAGAACAACTGGAGACTCCGATCAATAATTACCAACAATACAACAGAAAAATAATAAAATAATTAAATTTTTAAGACGAAACGTCAAATTTAGTCGATAAGAATTGTTAGCTATTAAAAAAAAAAAGGCCAACCTAAAAAATTTTTTAAAAATCGAACAAATTAAATGAACGAAAAGTAATATTCAAAATAAATTAAATAATATTAGGCAAAAGAATTTCGCGCTCGAATTAACTCGAGTGTGCAAGTTAAGGGGTTAAGTAAACAAGAACGCAATATCGGTCAACGTAAAATTACTTGATTTCGTAATAGATGATTTTTCGACATGAATTACGAAATTAATAATTCAGCTTGATGGAAAATTTCCACGAAAAGTATACCAGAACAATTGCACAACTTAACAAACGTTCTGTGACCCAAAATAAAACAATGGGCAAGGGTCAAAAATGTTTCGCCAATAAATGTCGGCGGAAATTCTGGGTTTAGTAGTAGTGTTATGGTACACCCGGTACCAACAAAACGTTTCCGACCAAAAAAGCGGTTATCGAACCCTACATTTCGAAACCCATAAAAACGCGTAAATAACCATTTCAATTTTATTAAACATATTTCGAAATATAAACAATTTCAAAATATGTTAATAAAATTATTATTTCGTTTCGACATAAATTTCCTATGTCGAAATACATAAAAAAAGTGTGTACTAACGAATTTTAGTATAACGCTAATTGAACTCATTTTTTTCGTTCTTACGATATCAAAAATTTGATTACGCGAACTTTTTTTTCAATAATTATTTTTCTTCCAAGAATAATTATTTTTGTCAATTATGCGAAAAAAACTAATATCGGTCAAAGTACGATGAACTTAAAGTACTTTGACAAATTTTTTTCGTTTTTAAAAAAAAAAACTCTTGATCGATTAAAAATCAATTATCGATCAGTTATAATTTGTTTTCCAAAACGCGATATACTCTTTTTCCTAATTGACCGGTCGTGGTTTTTAAAAACGTTTTTTCAGTTGTTTCGTGGATTTTAAAAAACGTTTTTTCAGTTGTTTCGTGGTTTTTAAAAAACGTTTTTGCAGTTGTTAATTGATTTCCTAAACGCGTTCAACTTTCTTATTAATTGACCGGTCGTGATTTTAAAAACGTTTTTCAGTTGTTTGCTTGGTTTTACAAAACGTCTTTTGGTCGGAAATAAAAAAGGAAAATTCCAATTGCGAATTCTTTACATTTTGTTAAAATTGTTACGTGAAAAAGTTAAATTTGTTTAAGTTTGACCAAAATTTGGTCAGAAATAAAGAAGGAAAATTCCAATTGCGAATTCTTTACATTTTGTTAAAATTGTTACGTGAAAAAGTTAAATTTGTTTAAGTTTGACCAAAATTTGGTCAGAAATAAAAAAGGAAAATTCCAATTGCGAATTCTTTACATTTTGTTAAAATTGTTACGTGAAAAAGTTAAATTTGTTTAAGTTTGACCAAAATTTGGTCAGAAATAAAAAAGGAAAATTCCAATTGCGAATTCTTTACATTTTGTTAAAATTGTTACGTGAAAAAGTTAAATTTGTTTAAGTTTGACCAAAATTTGGTCAGAAATAAAAAAGGAAAGTTCCCATTGCGAATTCGTTACATTTTGTTAAAATTGTCACGTGAAAAAGTTAAATTTGTTTAAGTTTGACCAAAATTTGGTCGGAAATAAAAAAGGAAAATTCCAGTTGCGAATTCGTTACATTTTGTTAAAATTATTACGTGAAAAAGTTAAATTTGTTTAAGTTTGACCAAAATTTGGTCAGAAATAAAAAAGGAAAATTCCCATTGCGAATTCGTTACATTTTGTTAAAATTGTCACGTGAAAAAGTTAAATTTGTTTAAGTTTGACCAAAATTTGGTCGGAAATAAAAAAGGAAAATTCCAATTGCGAATTCGTTACATTTTGTTAAAATTGTCACGTGAAAAAGTTAAATTTGTTTAAGGTTGGCCAAAATTTGGTCAGAAATAAAAAAGGAAAATTCCAATTACGATTTCTTTTTGTTTTGTTCTAATTGTTAAGAGAAAAAGTTAAAAGTGTTAAGATTGTTCAAAAAATTGTAACCTTGTAGGATACTAAAATAAATTTATTTCTTTTTTGAACCAACAAGGGGTAAGCGTTTAAATTTTTATTGTATATTTAAAATTGCATCGTGTTTCCGGGATTTCCGACCCCCGGAGACAAAAATTCCTTGTGAAATAAAAGTTTCCCAGAGTCATCCTGGGTAGGATCTTATCGTCCTTTTTGCTACACAACATCTGGCGCAGCCGGTAGGATCTGAGTTGCTAAGCATTAAAAATCTCAGATCCCCGAATCTAAAAATAAGACAGTTGTGGCAAATTGACGAATGATTCAACCAGATTTGACTTCGGAAACACATAACGAGGTGCACGAACTGACTTTTGAGGAGCAAATAAACGAGTTCTCCTTCGACAACACCAGTCCAGTTTTTGGATCACCAACAACGCTCGAACCTGGGCGCACCAGAAGCGGACGTATATTTTCTGCTCCAAATTTACCACATCATTTCGCACGATCAACACCAAAATCTCCAACTACCAACGATCTACCAGAGAATATAAGCCCTAGGAAACACTTGTTAAAAAAACAACTAGATTTTAAGGCCGATATAATTTTACATAGTGAACTAAAAGAAACCAAAATGTCCATAGATTGCAACAAAGTGTCTCAATTCGTTTGTAATTCAATCCCTTTACTTCACGCGGAACTCGGACCAAATTTAGCGTCGGAAGTAAAAGTTTTTGCTAAGTGCTGTCAAACAATCCATGACATACTTAGTAAGGATGAACAACCCATACTTGTCTCTTTACTACCCACACGATTTCGTGGACGTGCCGCATCACTTTTAGATAACATATCTGTAACCGATTTGACAACCTTTTTGGATACTTTAATTTCTAAATTAGTTTCCAGAAGACCTTACGCCACTTTAATTCATGAACTTCAGTACTCCAAGCAATTACCTGGCGAAACTCTCACAGGATTTGCAGGACGAATGAAGTCATTATTGAAGGAATGTGTAAATCAGGCCATACAAAGGCATCCAAATCATTACGTTTCCGTTACAAAAGATCTAGAAGAAACCGCAATGTTCACTTTCCAAGCAGGAATACTGAACTCGAATCACAGACTGTTCTTCTTACACGAAAAGCACGAAGATTTCGATGCACTGACAAGTAAGGCGGAATTTCTTGAATCAGCGGAAAGACAGTTTGCTTTAAATCCTCCAATCTCAATAAATTCAACGACACAAAACGGACAACCCCCTTCACACATGTTCTACCCCACACCGGAAGAACCGAAATTAACCGATCCCAATTTCAACCCATATTCTAACAACTTCAACAACAATAATTTCAACAACGATAGAAACTACAATAACAACAACAACAATGCTAGGTTTAATAATAATTTTAACAGAGGAACGAACAATTTTAACAATAACAGAAACAATAATAACACATATCGAAACAACAACAACAACAACTACAACAACAACAACAACACCAACTACAACAACAAAAACAACAACAATAATACCAACAATAATAGTAGAAACAACAATTACAATAATACAAATAACAACAACAATCGAAATAGTAATTTCAACAACAGCAATAGAGGTCAAGCCAACAATAGTTACAATAACTACAACAATTACAACACAAATAACAGAAACCGACCAAACAATAATAATAACAGTTACAACAACTACAATAACCACAACCAAAACTACTCCAACAACGAAAATAATCATTACAATAACACCAATTTTGGAAACAATAACAATAGGTTCGTCGGAGGGATTAACAACAACAGAGGACATAATTTTGAAGAAGGGAATAATAATAATCATACCAATAACTCACCGAGAAACAATGACTCCTACAATAATCCCCACAATCAGAACCCATCGAACCCCCGACCACCATGCGGATTTTGCAATCGTTTTGGGCATACGTATAATGAATGCCGTACGAGTATGAATACTCCATATTGTAGTCGATGCCGAATACATGGGCATACGAACAACAATTGTAATTCTCAAACGTTACCGACCCCAACAAAACGGATTAACATGATATCTAACGAACCAAATGATAATAGGGAACTCGACGACCCTGTAGACAACATGCACAAATGTATTTTCTGCCAACAACCTGGACACACGATAGAAAACTGCATAGCAAAAAAATTGTGGGATGAAAATAATTCCCCATCAATTAAACAGACGGAAAACTAAAACAGGGCTGTCACCTTAGCCCCCAAGAAAACGAGACAAGGTGTCAGCCCGCCCAAAAATTACCTACCCTTGCTAAATGCGTAATAAAAGTACCTTTACCAATTATAATAAACAATCCGGCCGAATTACTAGTAGACACGGGAGCAGATATAAGTATAATAAAAAAATCGTCAATAAAAGATAATATAAAAATAAATAAAGAAGAAAAAACAAATATTCAAACTGTTTTCGGCACCGGAAAAACAATAGGTACATGTTTTACAAATTTCCCACCCCCCATATCGCAATCATGTAAATTTCATGTGGTGGAAAAAACTACTCCAATTCCAGAAGATGGAATTTTAGGGTTCGATTTCCTTTCTCGTAATTGCAATATTGAAGGCCCAAATAAACGTTTAACTTTTCCCGAAATTAGAATTGATGAAGATAACTTCGGAATTCCATTTTTAAAAAGTACGACCATAGATTCCATAGATAAGGTCCATATAGATGTCACCAACGAACAGGTGGAAACACCTGCATCAGAGGTTAAAATTGTAAGTGGCTCATGGAACGGACAAACTTTAACGAATCAAGCACGGGACGAAACGGAGTATGAAGTGGAGACTCAGAGAGCAATTTATGTTCCGCCCCGCTCCCGAAGACTGATTCAAATAAAAGTGGATTTCAAACAAGATAGACTCTGCTTGTCGAAAGAACTAAGCGAAGGAGTATACCTTGGAAGTTGTTTAGTTAGGCCTGATAACGGAAAAATAACGCTTTGTGTACTCAATACCAAAATGAAACGAGCGAAAATCGCCCCTTTTAATTTCAGCACACGACCCCTTAACTATTACGAAATATACCATTTAGAACAAGAAATAGAAGAACCATCGCCTGAAGAGAATGTACAATATTTATTCAACCTAAATCAAAACTCTATACAAAATGATAGAATAGAAGAACTTATGAAAAATATACGATTAGATGAAAACGCGACTATTGAAGAGAAAAACTCTATATTACAAATATGCAAAGAATACAACGACATTTTTTATTTACCAAATGACAAATTGACTCACACACTTTCTTACGAACACACAATCCCCGTAAAACAAGACCATGCACCCATAAACCAAAAGATGTATCGTCTACCCGAAAAACAACGCGAAATTATCCAAGAACAAGTAAAAGAAATGCTTGACAATGAAATAATTACTCCAAGCAAAAGTCCATGGAATTCCCCGTTACTAGTGGTACCCAAAAAGAATGGCCCCGACGGAGAAAAGCGATGGAGAGTAGTAGTAGATTTTAGAAAATTGAACGAAATTACAATCGGTGATGCCTTCCCCCTGCCTCGAATTGAAGATATTTTAGACCAACTTGGTCATTCCAGATATTTCACCACACTAGATCTCGCTAGTGGGTATCATCAAGTGTTAGTAAACCAAGAAGATAGAGCTAAAACTGCTTTTAGCACACCTTTCGGACATTATGACTTTTTAAGGATGCCATTCGGACTAACTGGAGCCCCGGCTACTTTTCAACGTCTTATGAACCACGTATTGTCAGGTTTACAAGGTTTCTTATGTTTTGTGTACATTGACGATATCGTCATATACGGAAAAAATTTACTCGATCATAACCTAAAATTGGACGCAATTTTTTCAAGATTGAGAACATATAACCTAAAATTACAACCTGAAAAATGCAATTTTCTTAGGAAAGAGATTGTCTATTTAGGTCACCAATGCACGCTCAAAGGTGCTCTACCTGACCCCTCAAAAGTAATTTGTGTGCAAAATTTCCCAGTTCCCAAAACCATTCGTCAAGTCCAATCATTTTTGGGTTTGGCAAATTATTATCGCAAATTCATACCAAATTTTTCAAAGGTTGCGGAACCTCTAAACAAACTTTTACGCAAAAATAATAAATTTAAATGGACCGAAATTTGCGAATCGGCATTCCAAAATTTAAAAAACACTCTAATATCACCCCCATTACTTATATACCCCGATTTCGCTCAAGCTTTCAACTTAACAACTGATGCCAGTAATGAAGCTATTGGAGCAGTTCTTTCTCAAGGCGAAGTAGGAAAAGATAAACCAATTGCATACGCTAGCCGCTCATTAAATAAAGCAGAACGAAATTATTCCACAATTGAAAAGGAATTACTAGCTATTGTATGGGCAACCAAAAATTTTCGTTGCTATCTTTATGGTAGAAAATTTACTGTTTATACTGATCATAAACCTTTGAAAGGAGTTTTTAACGTGAAAGATCCGACAAGTCGTTTGGTGCGTTTCCACCATAAACTTTCGGAATACGATTATCAAATCGAGTACAAAGCAGGAAAATATAACACGAATGCTGATGCTCTTAGTCGCATTCCACCCCTTGAATCCGGATCTATATTAGAAGAAATGACCCCGAAACAAACAATTATTGAAGAAATTGAAAATTTGGATACCATTAATTTAGAACAACAAATAAACAATTTAGAAAATACAAACGGATGGAATGCACTACTACGCGAAATTGAAACAACTTCAAAAACTAAAATCAAAGAAGACGGATTTACGACAAAAGAGGCCCTCAAACTTTCTAACAAACCACTAAACAGATACGAAGACGTATTACCATACGATCATTCACGCATAAAATTACTTAACGGAAAAAATGACTATATAAACGCAAACTTAGTGAAAATAAGCAAACTTGACACAACGTACATTTTAACGCAAGGACCTTTATTGGAAACAATAGACGATTTCTGGTTAATGATTTGGCAAAACAATTGCAAAACAATAGTAATGTTAACGAGATTAACAGAACAAAATAAAATTAAGTGTCATAAGTACTGGCCAAAACAGACGGGAGACAAACATATAATACCCCTAACAAAAATCGGTTTCACCATCGTATATTTGACACTAACAGAACAAACACATTTTACTAAACGAATTTTCCGACTTACAGAAATTTCAACAAAAAAATATCGCGACGTAACCCAATTTCAATTTAATACATGGCCCGATACAGGAACCCCCTCTACTGCAAAAGAATTTTTGAAATTTTTCCAAGAAGTTAAACATTATCAAATGCATGAATGCGAAAATGAACCTTTATTAATACATTGCAGTGCTGGAATCGGACGAACAGGCACATTTTGTCTAATCGATATTTGCCTCACTTTAATTGCTACCAAAAATGGAAACGAAATGACGATACCCCAAATATTATTAGAAATGCGAAAAAAAAAAAAGGGTTTAGTTCAAACTGCCGAACAATTAAAATTTGCATACTTAACCATTTTAGAAGGACAAAAATTTCTCTCAAAAATCACCCCAAATTCTACAAGTAATAATATAGCATCGGTAGAACTCAACTCAAGCCAAATTAGTGTTGTAACCAGAAGTCACACTAAAACCCAACAAAACGAGCCAAATAATGAGGTGGAACTTCCCCAAAAACCCACAAATATACTGGAAATAGCACCTACAAACATCGACCCGATTGACGAACCCATAAGAACAGATTTAAAAGACCCCACTGAAGTCGTACCATCAGACACAGAGTCAAATGCCTCATATGAAACATCAGAATCCGACGAAGAAGAAGAAGTTGAAATTTTAACCAATCCAAACGATATTCAAACTCTTTTAAAAGCCCATCACGACTCACCTTTAGGAGGGCATGCCGGAATCCAAAAAACTTTCAACCGTTTACGAAAAAATTACCGTTGGAAAAATATGCTGTCTGACATAACAACTTATATTAAAAAATGCTCAAAATGCCAACGTAACAAAAAGGGAAAACAGTTAAAAATGCCAATGAGAATAACCGACACAGCCAATCGTCCATTCGAAAAAGTTTATTTGGACGTCGTCGGACCTCTTCCAATCTCTCAACAAGGTAACAAATATATTCTAACTTTTCAAGACGATTTAACCAAAATCCTGGATTGTTTTGCTATACCAGATGGCGAGGCCAGTACGATAGCAGATTGTTTTTATCACCGTATCATATTAAAATATTTAGTGGTGCCTGACAAATTAATAACGGACCAAGGTGCAAATTTCACCAGCGAATTGTTCAAAAAACTATGCAAGTTACTACATATCAAAAAAGTGCAAACTACTGCTTACCACCCACAATCGAATGGATCACTAGAGCGCACTCACGGACCCCTTATTGAATATTTGCGTACAATGGTCGACGACAATATTGACACATGGGACCAGTACCTTTCGGAAGCCGCGCTTGTACACAATCACACACCACATAGCGGAAGTAAATTTACACCAATTCATGCTTTGTATGGTTACCATCGCGCTCTACCCACAAACCTCACGAAAAAACCAGATCCCATATACAATTTTGATGATTATTGTAATACTATCAAATACAAATTACAAAAAATTCACACCAGTATGAAGGAAAACCTCATGAAAGCTAAGGAAAAATCAAAAGAGTATTATGACAAAAACTCAAAGACAGTAAAATTCCACGTAGGAGATTCAGTACTATTGAGGAACGCGGCAACGAAACACAAATTATCAGCAGTATGGAATGGCCCTTTTCTAGTGCGAAAAGTTCATGATGACCTAAATACTTCCATACAAATCGGAAAGAAAATGCGAAGAGTCCATAACAACCGATTAAAAAAATTTTAACTACACCCTGTCTAAAAACTTCAAAAAACTTTACCACACCTATTTTATTAAACGCAAAAATCTTTTATTCTGTGAACGACAATAAAAAAAAAAAAAAATGTTTCACACCCAACCATAAGCATAGAGAAAGTATATTCTTTACATATGAAATTTCAAAATTAGGTCAAGTTCAAGTTCACCCATTTGTTCTTTGCCAAATGGTAAACATTGAACATGTTTTATACCTACGTCCACGAATAAAACCTGAGGAGATCTCGAAGTGAATTAAATATATTCATATATATATATTAATTTATATCCAATATATAATCATTTCGGAACAACGTGCAGAAAAATACCAAATAAAAAAACTAGAGAAAAGAAATATGAAACCACCACAAATTTTTTTTTATATCTCATGCACAAAGACGAAGGGAAAATGTCTTTTAACATTTTGGATACAAAATCTTAATAAGAACAATTTTCCAAATTTAGTCTTTGTCGAAATATGAAAAAACTCCCCGTAGAAATCCTAAGGTAATATGTATAAGATGTATTGAACCTTTTCAACAAATCTCTGCTTTTCAAGATTTTATCCAAGAATATTTAAAAAAAAAAAAAACAATTCTGGAAGTAAGAAATTCTTAAAGGTAATCCGACCCATGCAAAATAAAATGCAGATAACAATCCCATCTGAATTAAAAACAAATAGAAATACTTTGTTGTTTACTAAATATAAGTACAGTATTTAGAATAGTAAGAAACCAAAATGTAAAAATGGTAAAACATACCATTCCTTTTTTATCAACATTATAATAGTATAAAAATTTTTTGTGACTTTTGAACAAACAATTTTTGTAAGTTTGTTTAAAAGCCGACAAAAAATTTTTTTTTCAGTAACGGGAAGGTATGTTATGGTACACCCGGTACCAACAAAACGTTTCCGACCAAAAAAGCGGTTATCGAACCCTACATTTCGAAACCCATAAAAACGCGTAAATAACCATTTCAATTTTATTAAACATATTTCGAAATATAAACAATTTCAAAATATGTTAATAAAATTATTATTTCGTTTCGACATAAATTTCCTATGTCGAAATACATAAAAAAAGTGTGTACTAACGAATTTTAGTATAACGCTAATTGAACTCATTTTTTTCGTTCTTACGATATCAAAAATTTGATTACGCGAACTTTTTTTTCAATAATTATTTTTCTTCCAAGAATAATTATTTTTGTCAATTATGCGAAAAAAACTAATATCGGTCAAAGTACGATGAACTTAAAGTACTTTGACAAATTTTTTTCGTTTTTAAAAAAAAAAACTCTTGATCGATTAAAAATCAATTATCGATCAGTTATAATTTGTTTTCCAAAACGCGATATACTCTTTTTCCTAATTGACCGGTCGTGGTTTTTAAAAACGTTTTTTCAGTTGTTTCGTGGATTTTAAAAAACGTTTTTTCAGTTGTTTCGTGGTTTTTAAAAAACGTTTTTGCAGTTGTTAATTGATTTCCTAAACGCGTTCAACTTTCTTATTAATTGACCGGTCGTGATTTTAAAAACGTTTTTCAGTTGTTTGCTTGGTTTTTCAAAACATCTTTTGGTCGGAAATAAAAAAGGAAAATTCCAATTGCGAATTCTTTACATTTTGTTAAAATTGTTACGTGAAAAAGTTAAATTTGTTTAAGTTTGACCAAAATTTGGTCAGAAATAAAAAAGGTAAATTCCAATTGCGAATTCTTTACATTTTGTTAAAATTGTTACGTGAAAAAGTTAAATTTGTTTAAGTTTGACCAAAATTTGGTCAGAAATAAAAAAGGAAAATTCCAATTGCGAATTCTTTACATTTTGTTAAAATTGTTACGTGAAAAAGTTAAATTTGTTTAAGTTTGACCAAAATTTGGTCAGAAATAAAAAAGGAAAATTCCAATTGCGAATTCTTTACATTTTGTTAAAATTGTTACGTGAAAAAGTTAAATTTGTTTAAGTTTGACCAAAATTTGGTCAGAAATAAAAAAGGAAAATTCCCATTGCGAATTCGTTACATTTTGTTAAAATTGTCACGTGAAAAAGTTAAATTTGTTTAAGTTTGACCAAAATTTGGTCGGAAATAAAAAAGGAAAATTCCAGTTGCGAATTCGTTACATTTTGTTAAAATTGTCACGTGAAAAAGTTAAATTTGTTTAAGTTTGACCAAAATTTGGTCGGAAATAAAAAAGGAAAATTCCAATTGCGAATTCGTTACATTTTGTTAAAATTGTCACGTGAAAAAGTTAAATTTGTTTAAGGTTGGCCAAAATTTGGTCAGAAATAAAAAAGGAAAATTCCAATTACGATTTCTTTTTGTTTTGTTCTAATTGTTAAGAGAAAAAGTTAAAAGTGTTAAGATTGTTCAAAAAATTGTAACCTTGTAGGATACTAAAATAAATTTATTTCTTTTTTGAACCAACAAGGGGTAAGCGTTTAAATTTTTATTGTATATTTAAAATTGCATCGTGTTTCCGGGATTTCCGACCCCCGGAGACAAAAATTCCTTGTGAAATAAAAGTTTCCCAGAGTCATCCTGGGTAGGATCTTATCGTCCTTTTTGCTACACAACAGTAGTAAAAAAAAAGAGAGTTGAAGAAGAAACGCGCGTAAAGTTTTATGTAATTAAATAGGAAAGAATTAAGATAAAGTTTTACAAATTTTTTCGAATATAAGAAAGCATCAAGATTTAAGATAAAGTTTTATAAATCGTGTCGAATATAAGAAAGAATCAAGATTTAAGATAAAGTTTTATAAATTGTGTCGAATATAAGAAAGAAACAAGATTTAAGATAAAGTTTTAAGAATTGTGCCGAATATAAGAAAGAATCAAAATTTAAGATAAAGTTTGTGCAGAAGATAATAAAGAGTTGAAAATTTAAATAAAGTACGTTTGAAAAATTTGTAACATATGCCGTGCAATGGTGCCTCCACTGTATTTTGATTTTTTTTTTTTGAATCATAAAAATCAGCTGGTGGCAGAAATTGCATTGCACATTTGCATTGATTTTTTTTTCTCCATTTTAAATTAAAAGCTATTGTTAATAAAAGTATATAATATTATATACTTTTTTTTATTTAACAACTGGTGTAACGGCGCTTTATACAATGATCCACAAACATTTTTTTTTGAATACGATTTCCGAAGATATTCATTCCAGACTTCAAGCATCTGTATTTCAAATTTTATCCCTTCAATGAAAAATTCCTAACAGATGTCGTTGAAATAAAGAAAAATTTTAAATTCAATGGAGCGAGAGAACCAATTAAGGAGAAGAGATTAGATATATATGGACATTACCGTTTTAGTTACCGCGTGGTCAATTTTATATGAAAAATTAAATTTCTTCTAGAAGGGTATGACATGTTTTTTTGAAAAGGGAACATAAAAGCATGCGAAGGAAAGGAACAGACAGGGAGAGTCATTTTTTTTCTTTTGGGGGAACGTATGCCTTTTCTCTTTTTTTTGAGCGTCGCGAGTCTGGTTTGGAAGCTACAGGTGAGTGAGTGAGTGAGTCATGGGTTAGGTTTGCTCGCAGTTGAATTTGAAAAAAAAAAAAAAGAAACGCGAAAAGGAAATTAAATTTGATATACTTGTATGTTTTAATGTGAAATAAAAAGATTAATAAATAATAGGCGGAAACTTTAAAATAAAAAAATAAAAATTTGGCAAAAAGGGAATAAAACGAAAGAAAAATTTAAAAAAATTACATTATTCAAGTTAAGAAATTAGTAAAACAGAAAGAAAGGTGGAATAAATCAAAGAAAAGGAAAATCTAAAACGTTTTTTTTTGTGTTCAAATCATGAAGAATAATATAATAAAAGAAAAATGTTTAAAAAAAAATGTTTGTAAAGATTGTTATTAGTCTACTATGATTTCATCAATAATCAAATGATAATACAGGAGCACACCATAAGCGGGCACGAGTCTTCTTTATTCAACGATAACTTCAAAACTTAACAAAAAAAAAAAAAATGGAAAAAATCATGTCAATTAATAAAAAGTAGACGTCCAGCAGTCCTGATTTCTTCAAATTTAAATCAGCTATCAACTTATATCTTTTGGGATATGCAGCCAGCTAACATCATATATACAACAAAATATAAAACACCATAAAACCAACAATAAATAAAAATCACGCAGTAAAAATTTTCTTTTCTCAAAATATATTAAATATATTATTACTATAAAATTTAAATTATAGAATAAGTGTAACATTTTATTCAAGAGGCTACGAAAAACAAAGGAACTGAGAAAGAAAAAAAAATCAACCAAAGAAAAAAAAAAGAAAAGTGAAAAACCGCTATAATTTGCATACTGCAAACATAAGTGAAGTACCGGAGGTTCACCTTATAGAAGAATCTGGGTTTTCTTTTTTTTCCTCGTCTTTTGAGTTTCGTATCAATATCAATAAAATCAATTATAATTATCAAATTTACCATGGTACTATTAGTCAGATCAGGGATTTCACCAGTTTATGACATAAGAATTGTACTTTCCAAAAAAAAATTTTACGTGAATAAATTTGTTATTTAAGTATAGAAAGAAAAGAACGTTTCATATCCTTTGGTTTATCAGATTCCATTAACGGTTATGGATTCAAAATGTGAATGAATACAACCTTGGGACAATGACGGAAATTAACTAAGGTTGTAGGATGTAGGAGAGAGTGATGTAATGGGGGGATGGATGGCTGAAGAGGACATAAAATTGTAAGGGTCCATGCCCATTTATAGGGGCGGGTATGGACATAAGGGTGCCAGCGTTCTGCTGTTGGTCCATTCGGGTGGGAAGTGCCCCAATGTCCGGTTGCCAATAACATCTCTGCCCATCGGCCCCGACATGCCTCGCAAGGCTTTCGCGAACGGTGACCAATGAACTAACGAACCCTACATTTATTCAGTTTTTATTCTCGCGAAACCGAATTTCCTTGACTGATAGCTCGCGCTATCACTTTAAAGTCTTCACGACATTAAAAATCTTTGCACGCATATAAATTATGTGTAAATAAGATGACAGTGAGCAACAACCCACTCGCTCCGGCGAGCTGGTCAGAGCAATTCAGCTAGGCGTGCAGACTTTAGTTGCTCACATACGCTGTGCCATCTCATATCTTCTCCTCTCAAGGAAGAAGATATGCTTTTTAGGTCATCAGGGGATTTCCTTCTTCGTTTTAACTCCATTGCAGTATGTTTAACACACTGCAACATATGTAAACCCCTCTGTTACACCTTTCCATTAAAGAATCAGAATCAGGCATATCGGGAAGATGTCTTCCTTGGATAAGAAAATTTTTTATTATAGAATTTCCCGTGCATGTGTTGTTATCAAAAACACCTTTGAAATTTTGATGGCGAGATGGAAGGTTAATGTTAGTTAATTATGAAAAAACTTTGGTTTTCGTTAATGTAGAACTATTTTTTTTTAATTGTAGGTAATATTAGCAACAGTTACATTGCACAATTGTATAAAACTGAATCAATTATCAGCTCATCGGTATTGCCCACCATCTTATGTTAATAGTGAAGACAGTTATGGAAATGTTATTTCTGGAAAAGTAAAGTTAAATCACCATTGGATCAAATAATTCTTCACGGTTAGCATTTAAGCTTCGTGACGCGCTTAAACAATATTTTCTTGCCGAGGGATCAATCTTTCTTCAAAATAAAATTAAATAAGGAAATGAAGAAATAATAATGTAATAAGGCAATGTAGAAACTTTTTATTGAAAAAAAAATAGCAATTTGGAAAAAAAATTTGAACATATAGTAAATTTGGTAAATTGTATTTGGAAAAAGAATATATAATATATAAATTGTACTTTTATTTGGATATCTTCTATATTTTATTTTGTCCGTCCAAATTTCGAATCTGGTACAAACATAAATATTTCAGGATGTTTTCCTCAGCTTGTTTTTTATTGATTGGATCCAATCCATTCACTATAACGTCGATTTGCTCTGTGGGAGTTATTTCGCTTTCAGATGTTCAAGGATTTTTTGAACAAGTAGAATGTGTTTTAACCAAGTCTTTTAAAACAAAAATAAGTTTGTTTTTCTGTAATTCTTGAAATCCTGTAAAGTTTAGAAATTCCTAGCCCAGCTCGGAGGTTCTGACATCTTCAGAAGTGAGATTGAGAAGGAACATTTGGATTGCGTTGAATTTTGAATGGGAAAAGATTTCCATGAGAAAGATTGGTTTGTTCTAGAAGCGTCAATTTTGAAATATTATACATGTACGATATTCGTGTATACGATATTTGTGTAAATTCTTTGAAATAATTCAAAATTAAAAATGTTTCCACAAATAACAATGAATCAACTCAAATCAGAATTAAGAAAAAGAGGTCTAAAAACCACGGATTTAAAAGGTACATTAATAGAAAGATTGGTGGTTTTCGACTGCAATGGTTCCCTACAGGAATAAGAAAAATCGCATGAGAAAGAATTATTAATACGTGAAATTGATTTATTGAAATTAGAAAAACAAGTTTTGGAATTAAAAGAAATTAAAAATGAAAGAAAAATATGTAATGTTAGAGACATATCAGAATTATTACCTGAATTTGATTCTAGTGCTTCAACTAGTCAGTGGATAAGAAAAGCCAACGAGTTAAAAGAAATTTATGATTGGGACTCAAGGAGCATACTTTTTGCAGCTTCACTCAAAATGCGTATAAAATGCTAAGTTGTGGATTGATTCTTCATCTATTGACAGTTGGAATTGCTTTTATATTTTCCTGATACGATAACAAGTGTTGATGTCCATATAGAACTTATGTCAAAGGTAAGAAAATATAATGAACTAATCGAAAATTTTCTTTTTGAAATTATCAACATTGGGCGGAGAGGTAAGCTAGACGACGAAAGTATTATTAAATATGTTATAACCGGGATAAATGATCGATAGCTTATGGATATGCTATCGACACAGCAATTGAAAACAATACCAGATCTACATAAGGAAATTATATATTACAAAAATTGTTTAGAACAAGTAAACAAGCGGAAAGATATTGCTTTCAAATCAAATGCCAAAAAGTCTTCCAAAAATAATTCCGAATCAGAGCAGTGCCAATGCGTTTCAAAAACGTGAAAATAATACTGCAACACGCACAAAAAAATTTCGATGCTACAAATGTAATGAGCTTGGAGATATTTCAAGAAATTGTAGAAAAGGGAATCAACCGTCTCTTAATAATGAGCAATCAGTACCATCTACAGGTCAAAATACTCATCATGTTAATACTTTCCCGTTGATTGATAGTAAGTTTTATTTTGATGCCGAAATATTTTTCTTAAATGATCCACTTATTCATAAAGTACAATCTTTAGGTGATACAGGAAGTCCGATTTGTTTAATAAAACGAAGTATAGTAAATTGTCGAATTTCCAAGCTTAATCAAGAATATAACTTATGTGGTATGAATCGAGCTAAAATTTATTGGCAAGGACAAATTGATGTTTCCTTGCATATTATTGATTACATTCGAGAAGTATGCCTTCTTGCTGAAGACTATATAATGCAACCAGCTGTGTTATTAGGAAGAAATTTTCTCATTGAAGCTGGATACGTATTATTGATAAAGGATGATGTTATTAAAATTGATGACTCTTTGGAAGATGAAATTTGGAATATAGACATGAACGATGAAAAGAAACGAAATAAATTTTCCGAATGAATCAAAATTGTTGAAAAAATTGTATAATGAATACAACGATTCAAAAAATGTAAATTAACCTGAAAATAGTTACCAAAATACACATACCTTTATATTTTCAGGCAAGCATTGCAAAACAAAACCATTAAAGAATTTTGGTTCGAATTACTGGTGCTAGAAAGGAAATAACTCTTCCGCGTTAATGGCCATAGCAGACGCCAACTACCGTTTATGCTGATGTTGGGGTAAAAGTCGTAAAGGCGGCGTCGGAATTTGGCTTAGATCTGATGTTAATGATTATAGTATTGATGACATTGACCAACTAATTAGAAAACATGCTTGAAGTGTAAATAATTCAACTACTTTCTTTACACAACACACAAATATTGCAATGTGATGAAGCTTACTTTGGTCAAACAAAAAGAAAACTAGACGTTCGATTCAAAGAACACATAAGATATATCAAAAGCAATGAAGCAAACAAACCGGCAATTGCTTTACATGCCATCAACACGAACCATTAACATATCCAGAGAAAAGTTGAGGTTATTAAAATATGTAATTAAATAGCAGAAATTGGATGCATTTGAAAGTTATTTCATGCATAAAGGTGTCAAAGTTTTATTTATCTAAAATACGCTATTTAAAATAAATGAAGTATTCATTCCATACCCGGAGCCGATGCCATTTACGAATACACCTTCGCCATTTACATTAATCTCCGATGATGCTTTCCCTTTGACATACTACAACATGAAGCCGTACTCTCACAAAAATCTTAGTTTATACGAAAGAAAGTTCAATTACATATTGTCAAAAAATCGACGAGTTGTAGAGAACGCATTTGGTATCCTGGCTAATAGATTCCAAATATTGTTTGCACCAATTTTTCGGGAGTCAATAGAAGCAATAAATCTTGTTTTAGCTTGCGTTTCTTTGCATCATTTTTAAGGTGCGAAAACATCAAAAACCAAACAGATTTCGATACCATGACCGATGATAAAATTAATTTTATAAATGACACGCGTTGCACAGATTTCCAACTCCCTAGTACCATACGATCTAAGAAGAGTGGAGAGAACACAAGAAGGCAACTACAAGAATATTTCAAGATATTTAATAGTGTAATAATTCAAAATAAATCTTTATTAATTTAAATTCAAAATTAAAATTTAGTAATTCAAATTGAAAATTAAGATTTAGTAATTAGTACTGAAGTAAAATAAACTTTCTCTTTTTCAATGTTCAGTTTTTGTCTTTGCTTTTATGGCTTTTTTCTGAATATGGCGAAAATTTCTTTCTTTGGATCTATTTGCAAATCAGCATCCAATTTATTAATTTCGGAAGGTATGGATTTTCCAAACAGATCATTTGCCGACTTCTGCAATGTCTTTTCTTGTTGTATTATGTGCTGTAAATCATTGGACACTTGAAGTATCTTCTCAATCATATATGAATTGCTTGTTAGTTACAGTTTTAGTACTTCTAGGTTTTTTTTTTTAATGTGGACTTGTGGTAGCTTCTGTTTGTGAAATTCCTTCCAGACCTTGCGGCATTATTTCTATGGATCTAATAATAACACATGGGTCAATAAGTTCATATGCTCTCACATAGATGGCGACACTAAAAATAAATCGATGCGATATCTCGTATCAACCATCTTATTAATGATACGTGTCAAAATTTGACAGCAATCGGACCATTGGTTCTCAAGTTATTGCTCTGAACGTCACGTAACTTTTTTTTTTTTATTGAAATAAAAATGGAAAGAAAAGAATTTCGTGTGTAACGTGTGTCCTAAATTATTTTCAAACCTACACGGTAACATGATTGAAATCATCTGCTTGGTCAACTTTTTTGCGAAAAACCGCATGTTTCTAATAAATTCATTCTAGAAAATTCAATACACCTCATATCCGTGGTGAAAATAAGTTGAAAAGAGAGTCTTGAGGGAAACAGAATGAAAAGGGCAAAAAGGAATAAACAGAATTATACGTGTAATATTCTGATTGGCGGGATAAAAGATAGGAAAAGAAATACCGGTTTCAGAATGAATGGATTTTTTTTCTAAAAGGAGGAGATAAGAGAGAACGAAACATTTTTCAGGCAGTCTGGTTTGAAATGGAGAGTCTGGGTTTGAATCTTGACAGGGTCGGTTCTGAGATGTAGAAGCTAAAAGCATTTGTTTTCATGGTAAAATTAAAATTTAAATATTATAAATTTAATGGTAAAGTTTTCTCTTTGCGAGTCTTAATTACGGGATGTGGTTTTTTATTATTATTGATCAATTTTTTTTTAAGTTTTAAAGAAATAAAAGTACATATATATATAGTGTCAAGAAACGAATAGAAAAAGAAATAAAAGAAAAAATATATTCCATAAGTCCTTTTCTCGGGAAAAGAAGAAAAATTCAAAGGAAAATAGAAAGTGAATTTATACAGAATAGTGGTCTCATAGTAGGCTATATAAAAATTATCGATTCAAGCCATCTTATGTGCATCAGTTTGTCTCAAGTTTGAGATCCGATATTACTTCGTACAAGATCAACAAGTATTGGAAACTGGAACGTTTTCTTGCATTTGTAATTGGTACATATCTTAACTTGCTTCAAAATTCCGAAACAAGACAGAAAAAGGAAAAATGCTCTGTCGAGACGAAAAATTTTCAACGCTTCCACAAACAACAATTCATCCATAAACAAAATGGAGGGAAACCGGCCTCATGTTCTAAAAGTGTTTTCAAGATGGAGTATGAGGAAAACATCAAATACTCGGATTCGCCATTTTTTTCTGTGATCATCAAATTTGGTTCTTTCTTGTTCCTGTTTTTACGTGAAACTATGGAGGAAATCATCACATATGCACTAGGAATTCCTCATTGGAATGCAATAAGTATTCTTTTGCCTTAATCGACGGCTTTACACTATAATTTTCTTTGAATGTAACTGTTGGAATTCAACAAAAATATTTTTTGTTGAAATATGTTTTTTTATTTTTTTTAAAAAAAGTAATATTTGTAAAATTTAATTTTAATAATTTCAATACGATATTTTCCATCCGGGAAATAAAAAAAATTCAAGTTGATTAAGGACAATGCACGCACCTGTAAATTTCTGTACAGTTTGCAATTTGGCATAATTATAATTATTAATTTTGTAAAATGTTTTTTCATTCAGTTAGTTTTCTCGCGATAAACCGTGCATTGCTCACCAAAATTTAGTAATAAATTTCGCGTTACATTTTTGTGTAAAAACCAATTTTGTAGTAATTTAACATAAAAAGTTGTGATAATAAAGGTGAAATTAATTTTATAAAACATTTGTGTTTTTTTTTTTCGTTGTGTGTTTTTTTTTTGTTTTTCATTAAATCCTTTCGGGATTTAACAGTAACCCATTTTTTTTCTTATGATAAGATTAATATTTTCAATATAGATTTTTTATTTTCGATTGGTTTTTATTATTAAATTTATTAGGACATAGAAACTAAATTTCATACAGGTAGAAAAAAGAAAATAAAAACAAAACCGATGTATTCTTTTTTTTATATTTTTTTAATGACATAAATTTGTGCTGTTGCACAATCTTGATAAATCGTGTTCGAGTAATTCAAGATTGAAGGTGTGAAGTTGTTTTCGCGAATATTATCTATAAAATTTGATTTCTTTGGTTTCATCCTTTTTGTACAGGACGAGCTCCATTAAAAATATATATATGGTTAATGCAGCTCAACATCCAAATATAAGAAAGTGCAGAAAAAGGTGAATGAGAAGGGAAAAGAATTTTCAAGGAAAATTCAATATATTCTATTTCGTTATTCGTATATATAAAAAAAAGAAAAGGGGAAAAACGTAAAAAGGTTTTTTTTATCGAAACAATCTCGCAACTAATGGTCTAAGAACACTATTCTTTTGGTCAATAACTTCATTTATATTTAGAATTTCGTGTTGTTGAAAGTCATATTTTCTACATTCGTACAGTTTTTTTTTCTTCAATCGAAAACTCATAAAATTAAATTTCTTTAAATTAATACATCCCTGAAAGGAAAGTAAGAATTTAAATATTAATTTTCAAATTCATTTATTTAGCACTTAAACTAAAGTATTAAGAAAATTATTAACAAGATAAGTATGTACGTAGATATACAGGAAATAAATGAAAACCTTTGTTAATAATTAAAAAAAAAAAAAAAAAATTTTTTTTTTGAAACAATGAAAATTAAGAATTTAAATTAATAATTAAAAAGGAAAAAATAAAACACAAACACAAGTAAATTTGTTTAGACTTGGTATTTTTTTTTAAATAAACTTTTGTTATTTACCCTATATACCACTAAAAAGTTTTTATTTAAACAGAAAAAAAAAAAAGATTAACAAAAAAAATAAATAAATCCAAAAACTAAGGAAATATATAGGATGAGGTAAAGACCTCATTGAGAGAGAGAGGGAGGGATCCAACGGTTACGTGACGTGGGGTGGCATAAAGAAAACAAAGAAAGGGTCCATAACCAATTACCGGGGCGGTTATGGGCAAAGCGGACCAGCATTCTGCTATTCGTCCATGTAGGGTGGGAAGTGCCCCAAGTAAGACCAATTGGCATAACACCTCAGCCAATTGGCCCCGACATGCCTCACAAGGCTTTCGCGCAAGAGTTGGTCAGTTTCGGTGACCAATAACTAACGAACCTTCCATTTATTCGGTATTTTACTCGCGAAACCGAATATCCTTGCTTGATAGCATATGCTATCACCTTAAAGTCTAAACGACATTAACATTCATTTACACGTATATAAATTATATGTTAACGGGATGATAGATGGTGGTGAGCAACGACCCACCCGTCTGGCGAGCTAGCTAGTGCAACTCAGCTAGGCGTGCAGCCTTTAGTTGCTCACATTTGCTGCACCATCTCATATCTTCTCCTCGCAAGGAAGAAGATATGCTGAAAAGATCATCTGGGGATTTGCTTTCTTCGTATAAACCGCATTGCAGTGTGTTTTTACACACTGCAATATATGTAAACTCCATGTTACAGAGGAAAGCGATGTTCTTAAGTTCTTAAGAAATGACCTTCATTTTCGAATTTGTATTAGCGAAATTAGGAAACGGGCTATAAAGCGGACAAAGGACGTGCAGGAGTACAATAGAGAATATTATAATCGAAAGTGTAAATCTGTTTCGAAAGGTTTTGAAAAGAATGAACTGGTTGTGATTAGATCGGTTGGATCAGGTGGTTCTCAGAAAATTGCCCCAAAGTTTAAAGATCCTTATGTCATTAGGGAAGTTCTTCCACACAAACGGTATTTAATAGGTGATATCGATGGATATCAAATAAGTAGGATTCCCTTTGAAATATTAAGTTATGGTTACCTAATTTGACGAACACAAATATTAATGAAGAAGTTGACTCTTCGACAAATACTGACGATACTGGGAATGTTATGTAGATGTGAATTATGTGTTACGATCATTTGAAAGACAGACCAGAAGCTCTTCCAAAACAAATTCCCGATCAAAAAGTCGATCCAGGAATGCAGAGTGGTGCTGGTATCATAACCGCTTTAATGAAAAAGCGACGAAATGTGATACACCATGCAAATATCCAAAAAACTAAACAGCTTTTCGGGCCCAACGGCTACCAAAACAGCTTCTTCAAATTGTGGCCGTTTATTTATTGAAGATCGCAAGTTAAAGAAAGTATTTCTAGTTGATACAGGAGCTGATGTCTCTGTTTTACCTAAAAATTGGCAGTTACCAAACAAGAAAATTGCATCACCTATCACATTATTTGCAGCTAATGGCACCGAAACAAAAACATTTGGTGCTAAAATTTTACAACTTGATTTAGGTCTACGAAGAAGTTTTTCTTGGTTATTTATTATAGCAGATGTTACAAAACCAATCATTGGATCCGATTTTTTGAAGCATTTCCATCTACTACCGGATCTCAAAAATAGAACCTTAGTTGATGGAACTACACTTCTTGTTTCTTCAGCATTATTAACTAATGAACCTTCAATAGGCATAACAACCATTATCAAGAACAATTCGAAATATCAGAAGTTATTGGAAGAATATCCAGATATTTACGCAATCAATCCAAAGAATATATGTAATTCAGAGCGCAGTGTGTATCACTTTATAGAGACAACTGGACCACCCGTTTGTGCAAGAGCTCGTCGTTTGGATGCCAAAAAATTAACAATAGCGAAGAAGGAATTTGAATTTATGTTGGAACATGGTATAGTTCAACATTCAAAAAGTAATTGTGACAATATATTTTGTAAGAATTAAAGTAGAATACCGGGTGCTCCACACTACCCCCTTTCTTGGTACAAGTAACATTCGCTTGAATCCAATGGATTTCCTTAGTGAATTAAGACGAACTATAGAAAAGTTAAAATCCATTCCCGCTTCCAATCATGCCAAACAATCAACTTTCATCCATAAGGAACTCAAAGATTGCACACATGTTTGGAGAAGATGTGACGCAATTAAGAAGCCACTTCAAGCAAAATATAATGGACCCTATGCTGTGGTCGAAAGAAAGCCGAAATATTTCAAAATCAGAATAGGTAATAGAGAGGACACCGTGTCTATCGATCGTCTCAAACCAGCGTTTTTAGAAGAAGATTTGTTAAACTCAACAACAGAACAACAATCAAAACCAACTACAACTCGCTCTGGAAGAATAATAAGAAAGCCAGTATCGTTTTCACTAGAAAGGGGATAGTGTGGAGCACCCGGTATTCTACTTTAATTCTTACAAAATATATTGTCACAATTACTTTTAATTTTAATCTAGTTCTCCTAATTTGTTTTCTTGTTCAATTGATATTATATAATTTTTCATTCTTACTTTTTCTTTGTCAAATAATATTAATATTTTTCTCAATAAAAATATAAAAATTATAAATATTATAACTGTAGCACAATTGTTTTAATTATAAGTGCTACATGATCATAATGTATTGTGACTATTATGTATTATGATTATGATTGATATGTATTATGATTATGATTGATATGTATTATGATTATTATGAATTGTATTATGATATGTATTACGATCATTATGGATTATGATGTATTATATTTATGATTAAGCTATTATTATTACGTTTGAAACGACAAGGACGTCGTCGGGTCAGGAAGGCCGAACTATAGTAACATTTGTAATGTTACGAAAACATTTATAAAGCAAAAAACTAAATTTAAGTTCAAGGTAGAATGATGGTTCGATGTTTGTAAAATATGATACTTGTTGTATGTACGCTTATGAGAGAAGATATATTAAAGATTTTTAAAAGATATTAAAGTATATTTTTATGTGATTAAGGCCATTACTACATAATGATTGTCTGGGTTATCAATTAGTAAGTATATTTATATATATATATATATATATATATTATAGACTACATTTGGTGAATAAATTAATTTTTTGTTGTAGATTGATATTGATTTTGATTTTCTCTTTCCTGGTAAGGGAAATTTTTTATTGGTGGGATTCGACAATTTCCAAACGAAAGTTACGAACTATTTCACAAGTTCAATAAAGTTTAAAAAAATATTGAGCTTCTTAAATCTTTACAAAATCAAGAAAATCTAGATCAAAGTAAGATTAAATAATAAAATTTTAATAATGTATACATTTTAGATTCAAGAGACTGGGTAGTATCACTTCTACTACATGCTGTACTACAGCCATCGCGGATTAAACGAAATTTCAAGCCTACGATTTCTGATGCCCAAAAACATTTCATTCTACAGGTTATTAATATTAACAATTTAGAACACGTTTTTTGAGGAATTAAGAGAACGGTATAACGAAAAAAAATAAAAATTCAACCACGGGTAGTTGTAATAGGACCTCAAGTTTCTAAAATTGAGCAATTGAATAATAATAATGCCTTTCCAGACTCCTGAATCAAATGAAGAATGGCTTCATATATCACAAGAATTTGAACGACAGTGGAATTTTCCAAATCATTTGGGAACCCCAGGTACGTAACACAATTGTATAAATATACTTTCTAAATCTGTATCCTTTAAAATTTAGAGATGGGAAACACATTGCTTTTAGGGCTAAGAAAAACCAATGTTCTTTTTACTATAATTATAATGGATTCAACAGTGTAGTGCTACTAGCATTGGTAGATGCGAATTACAACTTCTTATACTATACTATTGTTATATAAAAAAATTGGACATGGTCAAATTTTAATAAAAAACTTTCCAGGCACATGAAATAAGTCCAAAACATGTTAACGTTTTCAACATGTTGCGGATTTATTTCAAGCGAACGTTAAAACCAAATGTAAGCTAAGACAATTTGTTCTTTTGGGCGTAAATTTCAACATAAAAAATGCACTATCGGCATAAGTTTAAATATTTGAATTTCGAAATAGTAAAATTGCAAAAATTCAAATATTGGGAACACAAAATAAAAAATCAACCCATTGCTCAATAGTGCAACGTCTCGTAAAACACTATTAAATTGGAACAATGGGTACAAAGGTTGAAATTTACTACCTATAAAAGACAAAATTTAAGGAACAAAAAGGTAGTCAGTCAGATATTGTTAAAATGGTAATTCATAACTTTGATAAATAAAGTTGTTATTGTGAAACTAAAGTTCGTAAAATAAATAAAGTCAGTTATTGTAGAACAGAAGTTCATAAATTAAATAAAGTCAGTTATTGTAAAACTGAAGTTCGTAAAATAAATAAAGTCAGTTATTGTAGAACAGAAGTTCATAAATTAAATAAAGTCAGTTATTGTAAAACTGAAGTTCGTAAAATAAATAAAGTCAGTTATTGTAAAACAGAAGTTCATAAATTAAATAAAGTCAGTTATTGTAACACTGAAGTTCGTAAATTAAATAAAGTCAGTTATTGTAAAACTGAAGTTCGTAAAATAAATAAAGTCAGTTATTGTAACACTGAAGTTCGTAAAATAAATAAAGTCAGTTATTGTAAAACAGAAGTTCATAAATTAAATAAAGTCAGTTATTGTAAAACTGAAGTTCGTAAAATAAATAAAGTCAGTTATTGTAAAACAGAAGTTCATAAATTAAATAAAGTCAGTTATTGTAACACTGAAGTTCGTAAAATAAATAAAGTCAGTTATTGTAAAACAGAAGTTCGTAAATTAAAAAAAGTCAGTTATTGTAAAACAGAAGTTCGTAAAATAAATAAAGTCAGTTATTGTAAAACAGAAGTTCGTAAAATAAATAAAGTTGTTATTGTAAAACAGAAGTTTGTAGATTAAATAAAGTCAGTTATTGTAAAACAGAAGTTCGTGAATTAAATAAGAAAAGGTGAATAAAAAAAAATATATATAAACTCTTAAAAGTCAATAAAAAAAAATTGTAAAAGTGAATATTCATACAAGAGGGTTTTTATTTCATCAACCCATCCGAACACCAACCGTAGCAGCATAATAAGTAAGTTTTTTTTCTGGATTATACATTTCTTTTTTCCAACCAATATTACTTCTGCGGGAAACCCCTCCCACTTGCTGATACCATTGGAAGTTTTTGAGAAGCAGAGAGCTCTGAAACCAAATGGAAAGAGAACTTTTCCAAAGAGCTTTTATTTAATTCCTGCGGTGGAACATCCCAAACCCAAAAAATAAGTTTCAACACCACCACCCAAGAAAACACTAGTTGATCACAAAACATAATATTCAGATTCTGGAAAGAGCCAGATTGAAGCAACACAAAGAATTTTTACATAACACTATTATTAAAAGAATCCTAACGAATAAAACTATAACGTTACAGAACCATTCCTGACATTTATTTTTTAAACATTATTTCTTTCAAATGTTGGCCGTAACTGCGTTTAACATGATCCATTCTGAAGTTCCAATTTTGATGACGCGAGTTATGTATTCGTAATCCCAAAACATAAATAACATAAAAAAGAATCTTAATCAGTTACTAGAAGAGATGACTAAAAACATAAACAACAGATAGAAAATAAGAAAATAATACAATAAAGATAATCAATATCAATATATCCAAAGGGCAAAATATAAGAAACTTATCATACCCTATGTTAAGATTCATACATAAATAGTTGTGATTATAACCTGGCAGTACTAATGCGCTTAATAATTTAAGATTCATGTGTAAATATTAAAAATTACGCTGGCAGTACTAGCGCGCTTAATAAAAAAACGCAAAAAAAGTTAGTTTTGTAGAAGACATAAGTAATAAATTCATTTTGTGAAAATTTGAAATTTGTTTCAATTAAAAATTGAAAAAAAAGACTCAACAACGAGAGTAATCATTTATACAGTCCACATTAACATATTTCACAACATTTGTCGAACATAATTTTGTCATTTCCAACCGGATTTACACCGGAACAATTTACTTGAGAGCTTCAAAAAAAACGTTAAAAATCATCATTGGACATTTCGGTCCAAAAGGCAAGTCAAATAAAGGTCACATTTGGACAATTTGGCACACAAAAACATTTGGAAAACTTCACCAATTGGTACAGAAATTCGTTTCAAAGGATCCAGTCAGCAATCAGTCAAAAATTATCTTTGGAAATTGGAAAATCATCAAAAATTCAATTTCATCATTTTCGGCAACGGAAAGAAAGTTCCGGAACCACAACAAAAATTCGTGATCCACCTTGTTAAGTAGTCACCATAGCAGAAACATACACATATAGATACGGAGTAAGAAAAAATAGATAGGTAAACAAGTGTAAGCAAATTGTATTAGTATTGACAAGCTAATCGCGTATTTAGAGTTAAACCACATGATACCCTTAACGGAAAAGGAAAGTTTTACACAACAACGTGAAGTCATTGTTATCTGCCACATCATGCTGTTTACAAAGAAAGCAGTACGACCAAGGTACGAGTTGCATTTATTGCATCTGCCAAAACGTCAAAGAGGCCAGATATCAACCCAACTGCAAACACCCATAGAAGCAACCAAGAAAAAATTAAAGATTCGACCAGTCTTCCGGGGAAAGAAGGAATTAACTAAAGTAATAACCCAATGCTTTTTTTACTTAATTCAAGGCACAATTACTAAATAGCAGTAAATGTTCAAAAAATCTTTCCTCGAAATCTTGGCGTACATTTTATAAAACCTCATACGAATTTTCTTGGATAACAAAACATCAACTATACGAGTATGCTATAATACAATAGTTCCCTTGTCTGTATTTCTTTCATATTTATATACAGAACAGACAAGTAGAATTTATGGAGAAGGTTTATAGATTCATCCCATATATGGGACGAATTTATAAAGAATGGGAGTTGAGTCTTGCTCAACATTTTTCTCGGGGAAGATATAAGAATTAATGCTGTTCTTACAATTTCTGTTTCCTTTTCTGTTACTGCTTCTGTTCATGTTTGTTAACAAATGGAAGCAAAACAAATAAATATATTAAAAACTTCCAAAATTTGTTCAACGAATTGTTGGTGAAACTATTTCGTTTGAAAAAGAAATTAATTTTGGTAAAGGAATCGAGTGTTCGAGATTTTTTACGGGAGTGAAATCGAGTATTTCGATTTGATAAAAAAAAAAAAGGAAATTGGTAAGGCTTTGGAGTCGTTAGTCCCGATAGTCCATTCACCTTCGATGAGTTTACCATTATCGTCATAGTAGTCAGCATAATTTGCTGGCCAATATGTTGTTTGTTCCATATTATGGAGAAAACAGCAAGCAGAAATAACCTTTTAGGCCCTATCTGGCGCATAGTACATAGTCCTGCCCAAACATAGCCACATTGAACACAAAATACCAAACGCATCATCTGCAACAAACAAAAAAGGCAATTTTTTAGAAGTTCTTCCCGTTTCTTTTCAGTTAGGAATAAGGAATAATTCCATTCCAATTCGTTTACTAATTTCGTCTTCCTTTATCTTTACTTTAGCTTCCTGTTTTTCAAGATATTCTTTCAAACAACAATCCTCTTCTTCAGTTTCTAGTTTCTTAATTTTTCCAAATCTTTACGGTTTCAATACACATTTTCTTAAATGAAATCTTCATATCGTGTTGCATTGGCTTGACATTTTAAATACATTTGTTTCTGCAGTTCTTCTCGATATAATACTTTTCGTTTATCTTCATTTTCATATTCCTGAATTAAGCGATCCTTTCCTCGCGCTTGGTTTACAAGTTCAATATCCTTTTGCTTTTGCACTTGTGTCTCTTGTAAACGTAAGGATTTCTTATCAATTAATTGTTTCGTCAATGCTTCTGTAACATATGTTCGTAATTTTATTTCGAGTTCTTTAAGCCCATGATTTGTTTGGCGAATGTCAATGTTTATTAAAAATGCAACGCTTAAATTCATTTTCGTGATTGTTATGTGGGCTGGATTATTTTTTAGTTCGGCTTCACGTAGTAATTTATTACCAATTACGGCTGGAAGTCATTGCATCTTGCATAAAAGCACAAATGCGTAAAAAGAATTTTTCATTTTCAACTTCTATCATCGTTTTCTTCGAAAACAAATCGATGCAGAGACAATATTGATTGCAGGGATGCCGTTGTAATTGATTTTTTAATTCTCGTTATGTCACCCCAATTAATTTTTTCCCGTCTTGCTAATTTCTTATCAAAATTTATTAGAACCGTCTTCAACAATTAATTTGAAACATCGTAAAGAGATTGTTTCCCCATTTTCCGACTCAACCTCAAAATTTTCAATTAATACTTGCACTTTTTAATTTTTCTCTTAAAGATCTTTTTAAAATTTTTCTCCTTTCAATTCCTCGTTCAGCCCCCAAATTATAAATTTCGATTTCATTGAACAAATAAAATAAAAGTAAGAACAAAATGACAAAAATTAGATTTAAAAGTAATTCGTAATTTGAGTTTTTCATCAGACTTTTTATTAACCGACAGTGATTAATTAAATTCCCACAATAATAAAAAAAATATTCATGTAGGAATGAGAGAGAGAAAAAACAATCAAATAAGGAGAAAAGTCACAGTCTTGAAGAAACTAGTAAAGGCGAAACATCTTTGTTACTATAAATTAAAAGAAGGCATATTTTTTATTAATTATAATCATTGTAAAGTTTAGTAAATAAAACTTATTTCAATAACGTACTATAATTTGCAATTTGGTAATGGAATAAAGGCTTTTTCTAAAAACTACCTCAATAAAAATATATCATTAATAATATTTCTAATATTTTTGTCCTAAAACAATATAAATTTTAAATCAAATTTATTTTTAAAAGAAATATACTAATTGTATACATTTTATTGCTGTTGAAAAGCCCCAAAAAATATTTAGGAAATAAAAATAATTGAAATGGAAATAATATTTGGAAAAATTTCTCGCAATTATATACATTTCGTTTCAATATGGCAAAAATAAGTCTGAAAAAAAGACTTCCTCAAAAATTTTGCTGTTGATGTCGTTTCATGTGTTTCAAAAAGTAGCATTCACGACTTTCGCTGTTGCTTTTGCTGTTGTTGCTACAATCTGATTCAGGGGTAAGATATAATTGTAAAATTACATATCGCTACCTACCTACCTTCTTGACATCTGGTGGAGAATTTAAAATCTACAAAAGTAACTTTTGTTTTCTTCAAAAAAAGGCACATCGTTATTTACAACTTGAGCGTCGCAGAGAAAACACGTTATAGTTGTTTACTTCGTTGTTATTATAGTTATATTGTAAAAAAAGTACATTTCAATTTAGAAAAAACAAAAACGTGAGTACATTTTTATTAGAATTACTAAAATTTCATAAATTTTATAATTTTTTATAGTTTGTAGAAAATGGAGGAAAATGACGCTGCCGCCCGTCCTTTACAACGTAGACGACGTTTACGCACATGGAGGAAAACGGTGTCGACGAAGAAAGCATGGAAATGATTATAAACCGCCTTTCATCTTTAATTGTATTATTAAAGTCTTTTCGTGCATGGAATGGGGGACGACGGAGTGGTGGTAGACGACGTCCACAGCATCGTCGACACAATTAGTATATGTGAAAAAAATGCAATATGTAAGTTGTTCATAATTTTACGTAGTTCAAAATATAATACTTGCCCGGAATTTAATGAACAAAATGAAAAGAATTGAATTTGCGTTACTTTGCATTGTGAAATACAATAAGGGTGTAAAGGCGTAAAGGTGAAACAGTGTAGAAACGACTCGATTTTTTGGACAAACAAAAAAAAGAAGAAAAAAGGAGTTTAAGAAACGAGAAGTTTTGTGTTTTTGTTTTGTTTTGTTTTCGCGAGAAGCGCGCAAAAACTAAATTTCGCAAAGGATCGGAAGTTTCGTGATTTTTTGTTTTGTTTTGTTTCGTCGATCAAAATTCTATATACATATATATAGAAAGAGACAAATACAGAAGAAAATATAAAAAAAATAAATTATAAGTATATAATAATAAAGAGAGGAGTGCATCAATACGAAAATAAGAAGAGACGGTAAAAAAGAATTTGGATATGAAATTAAAAGTCAAGCGCGGTACAAAAAAAAAAGTCGGAATTAACAATTAATGCAATTGACAAAATGAATATAACTGAATTAAAGCAGGGATTGGCGAAAAGAGAAATTGATTCTTCTGGATCCAAAGCGACCTTAAAATTTCGCTTAATGAGAATAATAGGTGAAGGTGCAACTGGTGATGAAAATCCGGATGAAAATCTTGATGAAAACGGGGCTGTCGATCGAAATTGTTAATTGTTACTAGTAGGAATTGTTACTAGTAGGAACTGTGCTTCAAAAGAAAAGTCCAGAGCAACAACAAATTTTGCGTACACTGAAGAGATGCATAAACTTGTGTTTATAAACAAAACACCTATTAGATCATTAATTGACACCGGAAGTGACATAACTAATATGCGAAAAGATATTTATGATAAGCTTTGCTTGAATCTCGAGATGCATATGCATATAACCAGAAATGCATATAACCGGACTTGGTACAGAATTAATTTGTAACGAACGAATACAAGTAGATTTAGCCATTGATGATGTAAGATTTGATAAAGTCAATATCTATCTAATCGACAAGGGATCAATAGTACCAAAATTAATAATAGGAGCAGATGTCATTAGTCGTGATAGACTAATAGTAGAACCAGAGGGCATCAAATTTGAACTGTTATCACGTGTTGAAGACGAAAAAGAAGTAACGAATGCAGACCTAACTGAAAGGTATGACAAAAGCAAACTATTTTCTATAGATATAATTGAACCAATTGAAGTTAACATTGGATGTTCATTGAATAAAATTCAAAAACAACAAATTTACGATATCATTACAAATTATAAGCCGAAAAAAATTAATGATTCACCAATTGAGATGAAAATAGTAACTATTAATGACATACCGATAAACTTAACGCCGAGACGGCTTCCAATCATAGAAAAAGATATTGTCGAAGAACAAGTAAAAGAATGAATTGAAAATAGAATAGTTGAACCAGCTGTTTCAGATTATGCGAGTCCAATAGTAGTCGTGAGAAAAAAAGATGGTAACATAAGACTCTGTGTAGATTATCGGAAAATAAATCAAGCTATAATTAAAGATAGATATCCTTTACCAGTAATAGAAGACCAGTTGGATAAATTACAGAACGCAAATGAAATGAGAAAAGACACGAATTGCGAATAAATGCAAAGCAACAAATTTCAAAGCTACAGGACGAAAATCGACGTTACTGCAACTTACGAAGAAAACCGGCTCAGAAGTATAAAGAAGGTGATACAGTGGCAATCGAGACAACGCAGTTTGGGAGTGGTCTAAAGATAATGCCTAAATTTCTTGGACCGTATGAGGTAACAACAGCACAAGGAAACGACAGGTATGGATTACGTAAAATCGGAACGACAGAAGAGCCTAGGGGTAAATCCAAGAATAAAGGTTCATCCGAGCCGGACGAACACCAGGATGGCCGAGATGTAGGAATGAGAGAGAGAAAAAAACAATCAGAGACGGGGAAGTCTCAGTCTCAAAGAAACTAGTAAAGGCGAAACATCTTTCTTACAATCCAAAAATACTCTGCAACCAATGGATTTACTTGTTCTCAATGTTCTGACATCAAACCCTGCCATGTCTTAAAATTTCTGACCCTGTCAGCTTCGCGAACTGCACAGCTAAATGTAAAGCATGACAAGCTTAGTATTGACTCTGAGTTTATTGCGAATAAAGTCAAAAATATTGATGACAAATTACTCCATCTAAGTGAACTTTTGTACGAATTACAAGATAAGGAGAATAAAATGGACAAACTAGTATCTTCCTGTGTTATGATGAAACATGACTTGTCTAAAATAATTAAAAAGACGACACATTTTGAATTGAAGCTTAACACGCTTCAGGCAGATCTTTCCGAATTCATGGGTTCGACAGCCACATCTTCAGGGATGCCTCGTATTGAAACTCGTTTAACGGACAAAACTATGCTGGATAAATTGGACATGTTGCATGCGGACTTTCGGTCTTGTTTAGCCATAGTATCGGCTAATAAGGGCTGTATTGGTGAGCTTAAAACTTTAGCTTCTGATCTTCTCCAGTCGTCTGTGAGTTGTAAGGAATTACTGGAGGCTCTGACTTCACTAAACAATGATTGTGCCATTGTTACAGAGTCTACTCCTGCTTCTAGCAGTATTGGAACCTCACCAAGTTCCAGCGTGAATGCAGTTTGCGATATATCAAGCCCTCCTATGAGTGTTAGTCGTAAAAAAAAAAAAGAATTGGCGTAGCAGGAAGGCTATCAAAAAACAAACGCAGTATCTCCTGTCACGTATGATATTCCAACTTCTCCAACTTTTCCTTCCGTCGTTAATACAGTGGTTTTAAAAACCGTAGCCGCTCCAAAAAAAAATTTCCTTTCGCGTTTTGACCCTTTAACATCTGCTGACGATATGTTAATATACATATCTTCCAAAGATATTGATATTTCTCGCATCAAATGTGAAAAAATTAGCAAGATTTCTAGTATGGTGTCATCCTTTAAAATCACGGTTCCCTTCCAGTTGTTCTTGCGCTTAGTATCTCGTGAATTTTGGCCTCCTTCTGCTTTCGTTAAGGAGTTTCTACGAAATGCTGGAAGAAAAAACAAATTAAGCTTGAGTCATAGTAATATATGTTCTAATGCGTCCTCCGGTTCAAAAAACTAAAAAGATTATCCCTTTACTATCAAAATGTAAGAGGACTTCGTACCAAAACGCGTGAGTTGTTTCTTGTTAGTACTTCGGTTTCGTTTGATATTATTGCATTGACTGAAACCTGGTTAAATGGCAACTTTAATGATAATGAACTGTTCCCAGTAGAATACTCAGTTTTTCGCAAGGACCGTCACACTATGAACATGAGTTCACTGGATGGTGGGGTCTTGATTGCTGTCCGTAGTACTTACAGTAGTACACGGATATTTATCGATAATGTAGAAAACCTTGAATTAGTCTGCGTAAAAATATCTGTTCATCAAGGAAATTTATTTGTAGTGAATTGTTATATTCCACCTAATAGTTCCTTGGAGGAATTCCAGCTGTTGGTGAATGCAATCAACTATTTGCATGATATTATTGACCCAGAGGATGATATTTTGTTATTTGGTGACTTTAATTTACCTAGTCTAATCTGGTCTCAATGTGACGAAGGTAATTTTCTCTTACCAATTAGGGTGAGTTCTGATCGGGAAATGTTGTTTGTTGACAATTTGATGGCAGTTGGTTTGCAACAAATTAGCGACGTTTTAAATTTTATTGATAAACAACTTGACTTAATTTTTACTACTGACTCAGCTAATTGTGTTGTTGAACGTAGCTATCCAATACTTTCTATTGACAAGTATCATCCGCCTTTACAGTTATTTTTCTCTAAGGAAGCTATGATATTGAACGCAGGGAAAGATGATGTATTTTACTTCAATTTTCTTAAAATAAATTTTGAATCTCTTACTAATTCTTTAGATATGATTGACTTTGACAGAATTATGAGTATTGAGGATATTAAAGTTTGTACTAATGAATTTTACAATAGTATTCTCAAATCCTTTGCACTGTCAGTCCCTTATTGTAGAGCAAAGAATGTGGCCTCATCGACAGCTTGGTTTAATAAAGACTTACGCTGTTTGCGTAATAGGAGGAATAAGGCTTGGCGGAAATATCTGACTTCTCAAAGTGAAGAAGATTACTCTATTTACTTAGCTTTACTTAATGAGTTTAAAGTATTGCAAATCGTTGAGTATAATTCTTAGATTGATGAATTGAAATTTAATATTTCTGGGGATCCGAAAAGATTTTGGAAATTTGTGAATAGCAAAAGGAAATCTGATGGCTATCCTCCATCAATGAAATATCAGGGTAGTGTATTCACTGATCCGCTAGATATCTCAACCCTATTTGCGTCAGTCTTCTCTGCAACATTTAATGACGATGGTTTTGTACCGGATCCTAACTCCTTTGTATATCTTGATGATTTTCCAAAAACACATTTAGTAGGATAACTATTGATGAGTCTTCTGGTAATGATTACCTTAAAGAATTGACTGAGGATTTCTCTCCGGGCCCGGATGGTATTCCTTCAGTTATCCTAAAAAGATTTAGTAGTGTTCTGGCCGGTCCGTTATCGGTGTTATTTCAAAAGTCTCTTAATACTGGCATCTTTCGTGAATTATGGAAGAAATCATTTATTATTCCTACTCATAAAAAAGGTAATAAAGACATCATCGAAAACTATAGACCTGTTGCGAAATTATCTTCTATCCCTAAGCTGTTTGAATGCATTGTACACAAATATTTATATTTTGGTTGTAAACCATTTATTACCAATTATCAACATGGGTTCATGAAGGGCAGGTCCACGACTACTTGTCTTGTTGAACTAACTGCTTTGGCAATTGAGGCCATGGAAATAGGGAATAAAGTGGATTGTGTTACTACGGACTTTAGCGAAGCTTTTGATAAATTATCTCACCAATTGATATTATTTAAGGGTAATGCGCTTGGTTTTCCAGATCTGTTCATAAAATGGATTCGTTCCTATCTTCATGATAGGAGCTACCAGGTTTTATTTCGATCAGCTAAGTCTAATTCGTATGTAGCATCCTCAGGAGTCCCTCAGGGTAGCCACTTAGGTCCTATTCTATTTGTTTTATCAATTAATGATGTTGCTTCAATTATTAAATATTCTAAAATTTCCATTTTTGCTGATGACATGACGATCTGTAAAGTGATATCTAACTCCAATGACTCTAAGCTTCTTCAAGACGATTTAAACAGTTTTGCTATTTGGTGTGTTAAAAACAATCTTGACCTTAACTTGGGTAAGTGTGAGGTAATTTCCTTTTCAAGAAAACGTGATGATCTTCCTTGCCTTTATTCGTTTGTTGATATGCCTATTCAAAGAGTTAATAGTATTAAATATTTGGGCGTGGTTTGTGATAGTCAACTTGATTTTAGACTGCATATTGACTCTTTGGTTCTTCGTTCTAATATGGCTTTGGGCTTTATTAAGCGTTGGTTTAAAGAATTTTCTGATCCCTTCATTACTAAAAGTCTCTTTTCTACTATAGTTAGACCAATCCTTGAATATGCTAGCCAAGTGTGGTCTCCTTGGTCCAAAGTGCAAATTAACTGAGTGGAGTCGGTCCAGCAGAGATTTGTACGTTTTGCCTTGAAGGGCCTTCCCTTGGAACGATCCCTACCGACTACCTCCATATAATCAAAGATTGAAGCTGATTGGGTTAAATTCTCTGGAACAGAGGCGGATGGTGGCAGGGGCTGTCTTTGTTCATCAACTCTTTAATGGGGAAATTGATGCTCCTTTCTTGTTAGATAGGATGCATTTAAATATCAATATGCGTTCTTTACGGGCGATTGAATTTTTTAAAATTAAGTACCACAGGACGGAATATGGTAAAAATGAACCTGTGACCAGAATGATGCGGGCTGTTAATGACAATTATAAAGAGTTTGACTTTTGCTTGACCAAACATTCTTTAAAGAGAGTTCTATTTCGTTAATTGTTATATTGATATATTTTGATTATTTACTGCTTGGATTAAGCAAGTTAAAAAAAAAAAAAAAAAAAAATACGAACTACAAAATCATTCGCGTTTAATTGCAGAGTTGTGAAGTTAATAAAGTTAAAGTTAAAATTAATATTAAAAGAAATTAGTGTATATTGGTGTGCTTTTTTTTAAATATAATTTTAAACCGTGCAGATTTAAATTTCAGGTAAAATTTTATTCTATAAAAAGATGATTAATTTAATGACCTAATTTTGTAATTAATAAGATTTGCAACCAAATAGAAAAGCTGGAAGCCGTAAGAATTTTTTTTTTCATATTAAAAGCAGAACCAAAGAGAAAAGACCGTATATTTTCTTTGTATTGGAAAAGTTTAATATTTTGTTTCAATTTTTTTCTTTTCATCTATACCTAAAATAATTTATATATTTCTAGGTCCAATAAATAAAATTCGGTTGTTCTATATAAAGAAGTTATATTTTTTGATTTTGGTCAGCTGTATTATTTTATATTAGTATAGGTTTATATGGAAGACTCTATACAAAATCTCACAACAAGAAAACTACAACACTTAAGGTACGGTTTCGCTGGGAGCTGTTGACGGCGACTGTTCAACGCCGTCAGCTGTCGAAGGCCGCCGTTGAACAGCGCCGTTAACTATTTTGGATGCAGCCGTTGAACAGCTGGTTATTGTCAAATCTAAGTGCGGAATTAAATATAAAATAATAATAGATTTCTTGAAAATATTATTAATTGAACTGAAGGAAGAGGAAGAATTTCTAAATTTATTACTTATTGAATAAATGGCAGCCTATAAATAGTATTTTTAAACCCCGTGAAGAAGAAGTATACTTTAATCTACATATAAATGGTCCTTTAAATACTTCTGGTGAATATTTTAGACTGAACCGAAAACAGTTTGAATATATATTACAAATTGTAAAAGAAAATTTAATTAAAAACATTTCAAATGCAGTAAAAAACTCGATTATTATAAAACCAAAGCAGAATTAATTAAAAGATTAAAGAAGTCAATGTGGAATTTAAAGGAAGGAATAATAAAAAAAAAAAAAAATTTAGAAGATGGTTAAGAAAAGCCAATTAAACTACATCAAAGAAATTAAACGTGAAGTTATGGGGAAAATTGTGATGAAAATTTTGGGGAAAAATTAAGAAAAGATGGAGCTTTCATATAAGAATGATCTAAACCACACGTTTTTTTTTGTTAGAAAAACCAGAAAAATAAAAGTTACTTTTTAAAAAGAAAAAAAAAAATTAGATAAAAGTTCAAAGTTACTGAAAGTAAAGAAAATGGTGGAAAAGTAAAATAATTAAATTTAAATTAAAATCGAACCAAAAAAGAAAGTTCAAAGAAAAAAAAATGAATGCAAATTTTGGAAAAGGGAAAAAAGGTGGTTATAATTCAAAAAAAAGAAAAAAAATCAAAATTAAATTCAGTAAATTTAAAAATGGTGTATTAAAAAAAATTAAAAGTTAAGCCTTTTCAAAATGGGAGGGGAAAAAAAGAATCAAATCCTGTACTCTGAAAGTACTCATTTGTATAATTTTATACTCATTTGTATTTCTAAAATATTTTTTTAGATTATTTTATTTCAATTTTGTTAATTAAATATTTAAAATTATTTTGACAGTGATTTGAATTTCACGCGCGCATATTGCTTGCCGCTTCCGGCACGTCAGAGGACAGGGCAAACACCAGACACGAGTTTGACAGTGATTTGAATTTCGCGCGCACATATGGCTGCCGTTTCCGGATTTGAGGGGTACAAAACAAAATAAAATTTTATTTTATTTATCTAGTGAAGGTGAAGTTGCATGTAAGTATTAATATTATAGTTTCATCTTCATTTTACTTAAATAATATCAGATTATAATATTTATTTAAAATCAAAATAAAAAATATATTACTAATATAATTTTTAGATTATTAATTCAAATATGAGCGATAACAAAAGAAGGAAAAATCGTTTAAACGAAAATTTAAAAAAAGAGTTTCCGTTCATTGCAGTTAAAAATCGAAATGCACAATCTGCAATAGGGAATTTTCAATTGCAATTCATGGACGTAGTGCAATAACGGCACACATTGAAACTAAAGTACATAAAACAGCAGCGTCAACATCCAAACTGACAACATTTTTTAAAGGGAATACTTTTGGAACTAATGAAAAAAAATTGGCAGTTATGGAGGGTACTTTCGCTTTTCACACAATAATCCATAATCAAAGTTTTCGCAGCATGGACTGCACTACTAAATTATTAAAAAAATTTTGTGACGAAAAATTTTCTTGTGCGCGAACAAAATGTGAGTGTGGCGATCATATTAAATTCACCACATGGCAGTCTCTCTTAATTTGATGTGATATCTCTTTATCCTCGGCTAGATCGGGATAAAGAGATAAAGAGACCCGTTATTCCCATCTCCAGAAAACAAGTAAATTAAATTATACTAATATTTTATATTGTAGTTTTAAGTTCTCTTTCATATTGAACGTCGACAAAGATAGACGTGTTCCTGAAAATAAAATAGTTTTTTATAATATTTAAATTGTTCTGGATTTATAACAACAACAACAAATCACACCAATACAGAACAAAATGGTGACCTCCGACGTGATCAACGTTGTTACTTAAAAACTACATTTTTATTTTCTTAAAAATAAAAAATAAAATTTTGTGCATCAAAATATATTTGTTGCTGATTTTTTTTCATCGAGTGTCTATCACACACATATTAACACATCTATATTCTGATTCAACATAAATCGAGTCAACGATTGTATTTTAATCATCATATATCGACATATATATTTATAAAAGAGCGCAGCAAATTATAATAATAATTATAATTTTCCTTTAACGACAACATATTGATGTCAACTTTATTAATTCAACTGTAAAAACTGCATCGGATTCACAAAAAATTTATTATTCAACAAAGGAATTCATTTTACAACTATAAAAATGGATCATCATAGCGGTTTTTCAACTTTAACAAAGAAAATTGCAGTAACATTATAAAGTTTTTTCATCAAAAAAAGATAATTTTTCTAATTTAATTTTCAATTTTCATTTTTTTTTTCCCCCAATTAAATCAAAAAATATTTTAGTATTACATTTTTAGGTTTGCAATATTTTAAGAAAATTTTTTTTTGTAAATGTGTAAAAAATTTAAATTTTTTTCTCTGTATCACGTTGAACAAAGTGAGTGAATTGAAAGAAGGGCACGTGGTCGCTTAAAAGTTTGGTTAGTTGATTGCGTGGCACTAAAATTCGCATATTGGTGAACTTAATCTGGAAGTAAAAAATTTTTTTCTTTTTCTTATTCCTTCAACATTAGTTTCATAATCAATATCTGATAAAAATGACGGGTGACAACACAAATACAAGTGGTCAGACAACTTCGTCAATAATCAACCCTACGGCAAGAAATTCTTCCCAATTGCAAGAATTACTAAATTCACATATTTCAACTCTGAAACTACCTCCATTTTGGAATAGTAAGCCATAGCTTTGGTTTTTGCAAGTCGAAGCTCAATTCAAAATCAAGGGAATCACTTCTTCCAACACTAAATATGATTATCTCGTATCGGCTTTACCACAAGAAGCCATGGAATTGGTAGCAGATACACTGCTGTCACCTCCAGCAACTGACAGATATGAAAACCTTAAAAATTTTATAATTTCACGTACAACTGACTCAGAAGAAAAGCGTCTTGACATTTTATTGCACAAAGTAGAACTTGGTGATTTAAAGCCATCTGATCTTTTTAGAAAGATGAAGTCTCTATCAGACTTTAACAGTTTGGTTAATCCACTATTATTAAAACGTTTATGGCTCAGCAAACTTCCATCCTCCATTCAAGCGTGTTTAATTACTACAGAAAAAACTCAAACAATAGAGGAATTAGGGGAAATTGGTGATAAAATTCATGCTTCTTTACCTAGGCATATACCACTAATTCAAAGCAATTCTCCTACGTCTGAAGACAATATAGGTAAAACACTTCGTGATATAAGTAAAAGACTATCGAAACTAGAAAGTCAGATTAACATTAATAAATCAAATCACAAGATTCATATTTCGAAAACTCGTCCACAGTCGAAAAGTGAAAATGCCATTTGCTGGTATCACACAAAATTTGGGGAAAAGGCTAAAAAATGTATCTCTCCATGCAGTAAAAACTCAACAGTTAATAATTCAAAAAAACGAGTAAACTCTGCTTCGTTTCCGGCAGCGAAAGCAGAACAATGGTCTCGCCGTCTTTTCGTATATGATAAAAAAACAAAGTTGGGTTTCTTAATTGACACAGGTGCTGAAGTTTCAGTATTGCCAAAAAACAAATCTATCGTAACCAGCGTATTTAATGAATACTGCAAGAAAATGCTATCAGAAAATCTGGATTTGAAAGAATTTTGTGAAGAGGCTGGTGTTCAATACAAAAAACTGCTTGGTTATTCCAAAGTCAGATGGCTTGCTTTAACTCCAGCATTAGAACGCGTTTTGCAGTTATATGATCCACTACGTTCATATTTTTTAAGCCTTGACAAATGTCCTACAATTTTGAAGAAATTCTTTCAAAACGATATGTCAGAACCTATGCTTTATTTTATTCACAGCCAGGCGTCGTTGTTTCATAAAATTACTCTACAAATTGAAGGAGATAAAATTTCAGCAGCAGAAGTTTGCATTATATTAAACGATTTCATACTGCAATGTAAATCAAGATTTAATGATGAATTTTTACCACTAATTCTAAAGAATAAACTGACCGTTTTGGAAGATTCCAATCCCGGAATAAAAAATGAATTTTTAAAAGAAGTTAAAAATTTTTATAAAATTTGCTATGAATATATCGAAGAATGGATAGTGAACTTTAGAGCATTAAATTGTTTCAAATGGACCCTTCTAAATAGTAAAATTGAATGGAAAGAAGTTTCTTCAGCAGTCGAATTTGAAATGAAAGAAGTAAAAGATATTGTTATTAATGACAATTTTCTCTTTGAAAAAATTCGAAGAGTAAATTTATATGTAAATGTGAAAAATTGAAGAAATGGAACGATGAGAAAATAGAACTTGACAAAAGATGGGTAGAAATCTTTCGGCATTTTAGAGTAGAACATATCCCACATGAAAATTTAAAAGTTTTAATAGAAATTTCCTTATGTTGGCCAGGCACTCATGCTGCTGTTGAAAGGGTATTTTCACGAGGGAATGATTATTGGAGCAGTGAGAAGTCGCAACTTTCTGTAAAAAACGTTATCTGCCGTCTTAACAGCCAAATTTAATATGCAAAATGAAAGTTGTTCGGATGTGGCTACATTATTAAACGAACATCCTCATTTAGCAAAAAAATCCACTCCGAAGAAAAATATGTTTTTAAAAGAAAATAAAGTTTTTATCGTTTTTTCTTCTTTTTTTTCACCTATGAAATACTTGCAAAGTGTACTCTTTTTGAACAAAAAATAGTTGGTCACCTTATTACATCTAAATATTGTCATTCAACAAGTACAATAAATTTTAATGCGAAAATTTGGTGTTAAACATACTGGTTATACTTAGATACATTAATGATTATATAATAAAACAATTTCTTATACATATCTATATATGGTTTTTTTTGGTATTCTAAATTTATTGCATTTAGTTCAATATTTTAGCTGTTGGTGAAGAAAAATCGAAAGAAGGAAAGATCCGTAACAAGAAATAATAATAACAAACCTATGAGGGTGCGCCGTAGATAGAAGGAATATTGAGAAGGAGAGAGAAGTGGAATAAGGGGAAGCTGAGGAAGGCGTAAATGTAAAAAAAGGGACCATACCTATTTATAGGGCTCTTGGTCCAATAAGGGTGGGACGTGCCCAAAAATAAGACCGGTTGGCACTAACAGCTTTAGCCAATCACCCCCGACATGCCTAACGAAGATATCGCGGACAGTTGGTCAGTTTCGGTGACCAAGAAAACCTAACTAACCCCTCACTTATCTGGTTTTTTGCTCGTGAAACCGAATTTCCATGCCTGATAGCTCGCGCTATTACGTTAAAGTCTTAACGACATTAAAAACTTTTGCACGCGTATAATTATTATATGTATACACGATGACAGACGGTAGTGAGCAACGATCCACTCCCTCCGGCGAGCTGGTCAGCGCAATTCAGCTAGGCGTGCAGCCTTTAGTTACTCACATACGCTGTGCGATCTCATATCTTCTCATCGCAAGGAAGAAGATATGCTTTGCAGGTCATCAGGGGATTTGCTTCTTCGTTTTGATCCCATTGCAGTGTGTCGAACACACTGTAATATAGGTAAACCCCTTTGTTACAAAGAAGAAACTAAAAGCAATTCCCAATCAAACACAGATAACATAAAAACGGAAATAAAAAACGAAGCGTCACTGACGACTAACAATGTGTTTTCGTTCTAAGATGTTGAAAATTCATTGGAAAATTTTTATGGTGTAGGAAATAAGGGCAGTAAAAAATGGTTAAAACGATTTGAAGAAGTTGCAACGGCTTTTGCATGGAAAGATATTCAAAAATACTTATACTGTCACAGACTTCTTAAAGGTACAGCGAAAATAGCAGCTGAAGCAGAAGAAAACTGTGTAACATTGCCTAAATTAAAGCAATTACTGCAAGAAGAATTTGTTTCGACAATTTCTAGTAAGATGATACACCAAAAGCTGTCTTCAAGGAAAAAATTAGACGATGAATCGTTATTAAAATACTTTCACAAAATGAAGCAAATCAGTAGTGCCGGTGATATTGAAGAAACAGCTTTAGTTGAATATATTGTGGCAGGTATCAATGATGCTCCAGCCAAAAAAGTAATGCTTTACACAGGAAAATCATGTACCGAAGTAAAAGCTGTTTTCGAAGCATACGAAAAGATAAAAGCCGAAGAAATTGCAACAAGAAAAAATGTTCAAAAGTCAAGCAGCCAACATAACATAACATAACAATATAAGCCGAAATAACAACAGCAGTAATAATACAGGCCGAAAAAATAATAACAACAGTTATAAGCTTTAAAAATAATGATAGTACTGTCACGAAGTTACAAATGTAGGCTAATCGAACGTAGCCAGTACTAAAATGATGAGTACTACTTGTAAAATGATTTTTCATTGTATCACGTTTTCATCAACACGTTTTCATCAACACGTTTTCATCAGATCATTCCTGACAACAAGTAAATATATTGGATTAAATGTAGATTAATAATAAAAGATCCTACAAAGTTCAGAAGTTAGACAGAACAAATTAGTAAAAGAAAAAAAACTTAAATATTAAATAATCCAAACGGGATACTTACTATTGTGCCCAAAAACTAGTCGGAATTTTATTATAAATCAAAAAATCTTTATTTATTCTTCCAAATCAATTTCGTCCCCTTCAAAATAGTCCCGTCCCGATATAATACACTTATGCCACCGCTTTTTCCAGTCCTCGAAGCATGCCAAAAAATCGTCCATAGGTAGCGATTCACGTTTGATCTCTTCAATCGACTCAAAACGATTTCCCCGGAGTGGTCTCTTGAGTTCTGAGAACAGCCAGAAGTCACACGGTGCTAAATCAGGCGAATACGGTGGTTCTGGAGCGACATGAGTGGAGTTTTTGGCGAAAAACTCATGAATAACCAGTGTAAAATTGAGAAATTTTGGCACCAAACGCGATTTGACTCTTCTGAGGCACAAATGATCCTTCAAAATTGCTTGCACTGATCCAATTGATATTGCAAGCATGCCGGCAAGGTCTCGAATTGTTAATCGACGATTTTCGAGCACCAATTATTTGATTTTCTTGATGTGTTGCTCATCAATTGACATCGATGGTCGTCAAGAGCGTTCTAAGTCATCAACACGTTCTTTGCCTTCTTTGAAGTCTTTGTACCACCTGTAAATATTTTTCTGTGACATAGTCTCGTCACCGAAGGCCTTTTGTAACATTCGATACGTTTCAGCGGCGGCGTTTCTTTGCTCAACAAAATTCGACATCGTAAAAATCGCGAAATTCACTTTTCTTTGCTCACAAAACCAAGCGTAAACTAAAAACTAATGATGATATTGACATGTAATTTGTCACAGATGTCACTAACAGTCCTACCAACTTAAAAAAAAAAATATTGAGCGAAAATATTTACCCGCGTAATTTAAATCGAAAAATTCCGACTAGTTTTTGGACACAATAGTATATTCGAAAGTGATCGAGAAAAAAAAGAAAGCCGAACGGGATTTCTATAATTTTTTTCAGTGGAAAAGTGATTAGGAAAAAACCAAACAAGATTTTTTTTAATTGTCTCTTAACAGTAATTATCAGATTACTAGCTATGTAAAACTCCAGACGGGATAAATATTTAGATAAAAAAAAGTGAAAACCCAAACGGGATACATATTCAATAAATTTTGATCAAAGTGATCAAAAAGAAAAAAAAACCAAACGGGATTTCTTTTTATCGAAAAAAGTAATTGAAAGAAGACCATATGGGATTTTTTTTTTTTTTTTTTTTCAAATTATCTTTTATTTTCAAAAGTAACCATCATTACTAGCGATTTGAAAATTTTGTCCGTATTAACGATAAATATCAGTGTATCGCCGAAAATGTGGCACAGTTCGATTTTAAACGTGCAGATTATTCAAATCTTACTTTGTTAATCGCCGATATTGATTTTGACGAAGTTCTTGGGGTGGACGAATCGAACAATTATAAGAAAATTAACATAAATGTAGTCTTTCCAAAATTGTGTTTCAATACTTGCATTCCTTCAAGAATATTAAAAAATACCACAATCTTTCCACCATGGTACGATCCCGATCTAAAATCTCTAAAACATACGAAGTAAACTCTGGAAAAAATATGCAGCCTCCAAACATCCAACTGACTATAAGGCTTTTCAAACTTGCGTTACTCAGTTTCACGATCGTTGCAATCAATTATACACATCTTCTATTGATACCATAAAATTAGATCTCTATTATGATCCTAAAAAATTTTGGAAATTTGCAAATTCTAAGAAGAAGACTGATCAATATCCGCCCTCCCTATCTCTTGGTGGTGTTGAAAGTGCTGATCCACAGATTCTTTGTAATCTATTTGCGAACTTTTTCGAAGAGTCCTTCGTACATAACGATACGTCGATTGACTATAAGTATTTCGATTACTTAAATTTCAATCCATGTGTTACGATATATCCATTTGAAATTGACGAATCATCCATTTTGAAATTAATCGCAAATTTAGAAATGAATTTCAGTCCCGGGCCAGATAGTATTTCCAATAGTATCTTAAAAAATACTGGTATGCTTTTAGTATGGCCACTGTTTCATCTTTTTAATATGCCATTATCTTCCTCGGTTTTCTCCGATCTCTGGAAGTTCTCTTATAGTATATTACCCCCTTTTACAAAAAGGGAAACAAATATGACGTATCTAATTACCGACCAATAGCCAAACAATCTTCTATTCCGAAATTGTTTGAAGCTATCTTGTGTGGATATCTATACTTTCACTGTAAAAGTCTTATAACATGTAACCAACATGGTTTTGTTAAAGGAAGATCTACTGTTATTAACCTAATGGAGTTCGTTTCAAGGATCACTAATGCTATCGAGGGGGGCAAAAGATTGATTGCATTTATACCGACTTATCCAAGGCATTTGACAAACTATCACACACGATAATATTCCTTAAAATGGGTATTCTAGGGTTTAGTTCTTCACTTCTTAAATGTATTAAAGTCTATCTCAACGACAGGAAATATCAAGTAAAGTTCCGTCAATCTTCTCCAATCCTTTCATAGTGAACTCGGGTGTCCCCCAAGGTAGTCACCTGGGACCCTTCTTTTTATTCTGGCAGTAAATGATATACTATACCTCAGGTTATATTACATTCTAGTGTTCTTGGATATGCTGACGACTTTAAGATTTTTAAAGTGATAGCTAACGCAACAGACTGTATCCACTTGCAAAACGACTTAAAGAGTTTCTCCTTGTGGTGTGATAAAAATAAACTCATCTTAAATTCTGACAAATGCAATGCAATGCAATGCAATATTCACTCACAAGCGACAGCATATTATATCACACGATTATATTATAAAGGAGAAATTGTTAAAAAAATCTTCACTTATTAAGGATCTGGGAGTGGTTTTTGATTCACGTATAAATTTTAGACGCCATATTGAATCTATAATCAATAGGGGAAACTCACTTCTAGGATTTTTTAGAAAATGGACTTTAGAACTTAACGATTCCAATCTATCACAAGTACTCTATATATCACTTATTCGCCCTGTTCTCGATATGCCAGCGTTATTTGGTTTCCCTACTACGTGATTCACAACTATAGGATAGAATCAGTCCAACGTAGATTTCTACGTTTGATTTACACCGGCTCCCCTGGCAACCGAACGATAATCTGCCGTCGTATAACGCTCGATTAACATTACTTGTTCTTCAGACTCTCGAAGTTCGTCGTTTATCTTCCGATGTGGATTTTCTACAACAGCTTATATCGGGAAATATCGATGCCCCACGTCTTCTTGAGTTGATTTCATTTCGGACGAGACTCCTCAATTCTAGGTCTAGAAACGTCCAGACATTCCTTATCACCATACTAATGGGTAGAGACCTAAATTCGCATGCCCATGTCTTTGATTTTCATGTGGGAAAAAGGGAATTAAAGAAAAGTTTCAGATAACCCTTATACTTTTTGGAATCTCTGTTGTATTAATTGTTTGGTAATATTGGCGTGCTTGTAAGTATGTACTATTCTCAATTTTGCTTCTGATAGTGGTATATTTATCGCCCTATATAATTCGCTGCTTGCAATTAAGCAACATCTGAAGCCATTAGAAATAATAAGCAGCTAAAACCTAACTACAAATCTTATATTATTTTTGTTTCGTACACCCGAATTTGTGTATTAAAATTTAGTTCTTTTTTTAAAAATAAATAAGTTCTTTTAATACTGGGGTTTTTTCGAGTAATAAGCAATCCTACATATATATATATATATATAAATTATTTGTTTTTTTTGGTTTAATTCAATTATAAGTCTTATATAAAGAAAGAACTAAGCCATAATAAAAGAGAAAGTCCAGCAACAATTTTGCAGATTTGGGAGAAACTTGAATACGTTAAACGGCCATGGAGCAATGCGTTTAGAAGTATCAGATTTAGATACTTCAATGTTATCAATTGATGTATTGATGGTGCATTAGAAATAGAACCCACCCCTCTAAAGTTGCTGACTTAATTAACCTTCAATTAAGAAACCAAAAAGATTTTCAACAAACTATTTCTATGGAGCTTAATAAAGAGCAACAAAAAATTAAAAAAATTTATGAGAACAGAAGAAAAGTATAATAAATAATAATATAATAATAATATAATATAATAATAATAAAATAACGAATTGATGTAAACTCTAATAATTTATTAAAAATAAAAAAAATATTCAAAAAACAACAGAAAATATTTGAAATGGCCTTCTTTTGGCAGTTGCGAAATTTGTTCGAAATTTTAGTTCATATGTTTGTATATATTCAGTCGTAGTTTAGAATAGCTACCAAAATTCCATCGGAATGGATTTGTCCTAGGAAATATAATTCCAACGGAGTTTAGAATAGGCCAGTATATTTATTAACGCATAAGAATTTCTGTTTATTTGAACAAATTTTACAAATGAATTTGATGAACTGGATGTATCAAGTTTGAATTTCAGTTTGAAATTATTCCGATATTTCCATTTGATTTCTTTTAAAAATATTGTTTGCTATCTAAAAAATTCGACCTAGTTCTCAGAGTGAAATAATTAAAACAACATATGTTAAATTAATTGATTTACTAACTAAAATTACATAGTTTAAGATATTTATTTTTATTCGCATTAATTTTCTATGATGCTCCAATAACCAATACGGTTCAAATCATAAAGAATTGTTTGACACCATCTGCTAGCATGATTTAAGACGACCAATTCCTGCAGAAGAGGGATAGGTAGAAAATTAAGTTTATTTGGCTTTTTAAAATTGTCCTTTCAGTATAATCGATAACGGTTTATTTTGCTGGGTTTCTATCACGACTTTTGCAATAAAATTAACAAAGTGGGAAACACCAGGGGCGCCCAGGTGGACCAGGCGGGCCCGGTGGACCCGCTGCACCTGCGGGACCAGCGGGGCCAGCCGCACCAGCAGGACCTCTAGCTCCAGCAGCGCCTGGTGGACCAGGAGCCCCAGCAGCACCTGCTGGCCCAGTAGGACCAGCCGCTCCTGCTGGTCCAGCTGGTCCCGTCGCGCCTGCCTCTCCTGCTGCTCCAGTCGGACCTGCCGGCCCTGTTGCTCCAGCTTCCCCTGCTGGACCGGTGGGACCAGAGGGACCAGTAGGCCCATCTGCGCCAGTAGGTCCTGCAGGTCCAGGATCTCCTGGTGCTCCTGGTGTACCCGGCGTTGCTGGCGGGCCAGTGGGGCCAGCAGGACCTGTCACTCCAGCTGGTCCAGTTATTCCCGTGTCACCTGGTGCTCCCGGTGGCCCTCTTCTACCATTTCTACCATCACGACCTGCTAAGCCTGGTGCTCCGGGGGGGCCTGGAATTGCTGGTGGACCTGGTGGTCCAGCAGGACCTGGAGGTCCAGGTGGGCAATTGCATGGTGTTGGCGGATAAATTATTGGTTGCTGTGGTGTTTGTTGACCAAAGTAAATACTTCGGTGAACTGCTGTGCATGTAAAGGATAAGGTAACTGTTGAAAGAAGAAATTTCGTTATTGGAAAAAGCGTTATTATTGTTAGCCTTGGTAAACTTACACGCCAGGAAAGATGCTATCGTTCCCTGCATTTTAACTGTTCTGAAGTGATTTTATTAAGATTTGTGTTTTTATACTATTCTATTTTATTCTTTAAAAAAACATATATATTCTTTTAACGGTAGATTGTATTAAAAAAATAAAATAGAATTGGAATCTGCTAATTAAGATGAGATTTGGCAAAAAAATATCCATTTAAAATATTTTTTTTTTAATCAAATTTGTGAACCTAGGCCGAAAAAAATTTGCATACTATTAATTTTCTTTAAAAGTAACTGATAAGCTATTTTACGATAATAATTTAGTGTTGCCATCCGATTAAAATTTTTTATAGCAAATTTGTTAAAAAAGTAGAATACACAAAATAGAAAGGAATATGTTACATGAAATAGAATACAACTAAACTATATGCATAAATTAGTCGTATTCTATTTTATGGAAACACTAATATAAAAATTCATTCATGAAAGAATTGTTTTCACTACTTGAAATTATAGAATTTACCACTTTTAAAATAAACTATAAAACTATTATTATTAATATTGCGTTTATTATTTCATTTAATCATTGCTAAAATGTATTTGTTTAGTATTCATAAAGTGATTGATATGTTGTATTTTAATAATGGTAACACTTTTATTAATCATATATAACTTATGTATATAATGTGGTTTTGCATAAAATATTCACAATTCAAGCATTTAAGACGATCTTAAAAAAACACTTTGAATTCGATTTATTGATTTGATATTAACAAAAAAAAAATACGGAATCCGCTTAAAAACTATAACTTGATATATAAATTTTTGAATAGAGAAAACTGTGATAAGTTAATATGAAACTCAAAGTTTATTCAAATTACTTTTGAGACTATTTATGACCGAAGGAATTTGAGAAGAAACAAGATTATATGCAAAAAGAATTTAGCTGTAAAGTTTTGTGATTTCCTGCTGTGCTGGAATTTATAATTTTTCTGAAAATCAAACTTTAGGTTAATATTATAAATAAAACAGCATTGGTTAAAATAATTTATTAATTTTACGTAATTCACACAATTCTTTTTATCTATTTCAACCCTTTTGACGCGTTCGCATTATTTTTCTAGCTAAACTATTTGGATGCTTTTTACTTGATACGTATTTGTGAACATTTTCTCGCATTGCTTTTCGAAACGTCTTGTCGGGTAAGGGCGGTATAGTATTGGACTCTTCATTATAATCGTCATCATATTTTTCGCCTTTATTATATTTATGAACATCTTTATCATATTCATATGGCGCATCATTTTCATCATCTTTGTAATCTTCATCATGTTTTGTATTATTTTGTAAATTTTCGTAATTTTCCGAACTATTTTTATTTTTATTTCTTCTTTGTTTTAGGCGAATCTTTTTATTAACGCCAAATTCAAGATCTCTGAAAGGTCTCAGGCCAGGCGGGCCCATCGGACCGGCAGGACCAGCAGGTCCCACAGGACCAGGTGGACCTGCGGCTCCAGCTGGACCTCTTGCGCCAGTAGGACCTCTTGGTCCGGCTGGCCCAGCAGCACCTGCTGCCCCTGCAGGGCCAGTAGCGCCAGCGGGTCCGGCTGCTCCGGTTGGTCCAGCAGCACCTGGTGCTCCAGCTGGTCCTTCTGGTCCAGTCATACCAGGTTCTCCTACAGGACCAGAAGGTCCCGTTGGACCACTGGGTCCGGGCTGTCCCGCTGGACCCGCAGGTCCTGTTACTCCTGCAGGTCCCGGTACTCCTGGTGTACCTGGGGGTGCTGTTGGGCCAGTCGGTCCAAGTGGACCTGATATGCCTCCAGGACCAGCGGAACCTGGTTCACCTGGAAATCCAGGGTCACCTGTCAAGCCATCCCTCCCATTACGACCTGGAACACCTTGAGGTCCTGGTAGGCCTGGTGCTCGTTGTAAACCTTGCGGTCCTGGTGGTCCTGGAGGACAATTGCAATTTTTCGTTGGATGTGGAAATATTGGTGCTGGATTTTGTACAGGTTGATTTCCAAAATTTATACTTCGTTGTAATGCCGTGCAAGTAAATGCTAATACCCCTGCCGGAGAAAAGTAATGATTAAAAATTTCTTAATAATTTTCTTGTATCAAAATATTTACATCCCATGAAACATGCTATCGTCAGGTTCATTTTATGCTTTCTGATATAAAACTGTTCAGGTTTTCTGGTTTTTATAGAATTCTATTTCAATTTAAAGACAAGCAAATAAATTATTTTCTAATAACGGTAGTTTTTATAAAAAGCAACAAAAAAGTCAATAAGAATTTCTTAGCAAAATCATATTAAATTTTTTGCATTTATAATTTTTAAGAGTCGATACGCTAAGACGAATTAGCATTTTTATATATGCAAATATGTTTTCAAAAATGGTTTATAATGATAAAGTTTAAGTGTTGACTCTGGAATAAGTTAAACAACAGTGTCGATTAAAAAAAAAGAATTCTTACCGCTTGAAATCAATATTGATAAAACTTAAATTCGTGCATATTATTTATGTATATATTTTGATTTCTATACACACAGTCATATGTATCTATAACTTCGGCCATATAAAGTAGTAACACTATTCTTATTATGAATATTTTAACTTAATATTAGTGTCGTACATCGTGTACATCCACATCACATTCATTGAATTGTAGATTTTGTATCTATCTATCTTATGGTATTTAATTTAAGACTTGTCGAACATTTTTAATATGCATATATTTTTTTTAAACTTCATGCCTTGAAGTATGCTGCACATGTTTCTCCAAAGATCAACAACATCATACATTTCATATGGATGTATGAAATTGGTATTAGAAGCTCTCCTCATAAAAGTAAGAGTTGAAGTCATATATAAAGCCTAATTTTTACTTGATTCTTGTAACACGCGACTTCAACAGATACCGTTTTTGACAGCTAATTTTGAGTTCAGTCTTAAACAGCGTCAGATGTCAGAAGTGTAAACATTGATTACATAAAACAAAAGCAATTAAAACCATTTAAGTTATTAAAATTACAATTTTTAAGATTTTTGCTTCCTAAAATGTATGAAAAAAAAAAGCTTTTGGGAGCGTGAGCGTGAGCGAGTGTGGCACCTTTTTTTCTTTAATTATGCAAAAAAAAATTACCAATGAAACATTTTTAAATATTTTTAAATATCCATTTTACTGGGGTATTTTCAAATCGTATATCTATGTAACCGTAACTTTACATACAGAGAGTTCTTTAGGGAAAGTTACATAAATGCCCAAATTGCTATTCTGAATCTCTATTTTCTTTTGTATTTCCTTTTATTAATACATAATTTGGAATTTTATGTCATTTTTTAAAGACTTTTAACACTTTTAAAGACGATATTTTAAACCCTCTCGTAAAGATAAAGACAATTTCACAAGAACTTATAGAACACTTACATATTATGTATATGTAAGTGTTCAGAATAGCAATTAGGGCATTGATGGCATCCTTATGGTTACAGAGCGAATTTACGATATGATTTTTAACATCTTTACTATATTCTAATGTCAATTTCTAAAAAAGGGACACTAGATTATGGCTTCCCAAACAGGGGATTTAAAATTGGGCCGCGTAAAATCTGTGAAAGCTTGAAAAACGTGTAGTAATTTCAAGAAGGTTTTTTAAACGCAACATTCATAAAATCTGTAATCATGTCGTAAAAATGTTACAATGGCAACCCTGAACAACACTGTCAAGACTCATTGAAATAATTCTTCACTGGGTAGAAAATTATTATTCAAGTAACACTTCCCTTACTGGGATTTTCATATGACAGAACGACTGTGTTCGTTTATTCATTCCGAATATTCGGAATATTCTTTTCCATGAATTTCAGTTCTTTTATTCATTCGGAACGTTCCGGTGTATCCAAATTTTATTTCTTTATTCATTCTGGAATATTCCGAACGCATTCTTTTTGTAGTACGTCTCGAGATAGAACGAACAGAATGACTGTGTTCATTTATTAATTCTAGAATTGGAATAAAAGGAATTCAATTCTCTATATTTTATCCTGAATTATCCCAAATAGAATGAATAAAGAAACAAAAATGGAATAAAAAGAATAAATTCTATTCTTTCTATTCCAATTCTAGAATAAATAACTAAACACAGTCAACATTTTTGCAACGAAGTATTGGTAAATAAAACCAGGAAATCTGGCAAACTAAAGAGACACTTACAAACAAGGCAGAAAACCCCGACACAATTGGGGAGGAACTGATTTTACCCGCAGCAGTGAAAATTGTTAGGATAATACACGACAAGGAAATTGCAGAAGCAGTAAAACGAGTGCCAATATCAAATAACACTGTTAGTCGAAGAATAGAGGAAATAAGTAACGATATCCTTGAACAATTAATATTCCGAATCAAAAGTAGTCCCAAATTTTCAATACAACCCGACGAAACCACCGTCGTTACAAATATGGCTCAACTTATGACATATGTGCGTTATACTTTTAATAATGAATTTCACGAAGATCTTTTATTTTGTCGTCCTTTTGAAGAAAATATTTTAAGTTGGAAAGATTGCCTTGGTGTGCACCATCAGTGCGGTGGAGGCGCCATGACAGGAAAAATAGCCGGATTTGTTACACTAATTAAACAGCAAACTAATTCTACCGATATAATTTTCACGCACTGCATCATCCATAGAGAAGCATTAGTAGCTAAAAAAATCGATCCAGAATTGTACCAAGTTTTGCAGGATGCTGTTTCAATCATTAATTATATTAAGAGTCGAGCTCTTAACAGTCGACTATTTTCAAATCTCTGTGATCTCTGAGATATGGGATCCAATTATCATGCACTGCTGCTTCATGCGGAGGTAAGGTGGCTCTCAAAAGGAAGAACGTTAAAAAGACTGATAGATCTTAAGGATGAAGCTCCAATATTTCTTATGGAAAAAAATTCCATAATGGAAGAGTTGTTTTCTAATAAAAAATGGTTGTGTTCAATTAATTATTTGGCAGATATATTTGAAAAGCTAAACGAATTAAATAGTTAGCAGAAAGCACTAATATCCTAAATTTGTGTGATAAAATGCAAGGATTTAATAAAAAAATTTAAATTTGGAAGATAAAAATAAAAAATGACAACATTGAGATGTTTCCATGGACAAACATTTTCATAGAAAAAAATGAGTTGCCATTATTTTTGATAAAAAATGTTATACTCAATCATTCTAATTCTTTAGAAAAACAGTTTCAAAAGTAGTTTTCATCTGATTTAAATACCGAGATCAGACAACCGTTTTCTATTAAGGTTGAAAAATTGCAACATATTGATTTAAAAATGCAGGAAGAAGTAGCAGAACTAACCACTGATGTAGGTCTAAAATTGTTATTCGGTAACGAAAATTTAAATAAGTTAAAAATTCTGGTACTTTTTTCTATCACTTATTCATGGTGGTTTTTGGACGCTTATTTACGTAAAAAATAAATATAGAAAGAATATTACAAATATTGAAAATAAAATTCGTCCAGCACTGTCGAAAATTGAACCACGCTTTGACTTGCTCGTAGCAACCACATACCAAATAATTTTTATTAATTATATTATATATAAAATTTTTATGTTATTGCGTTTTTTTTTATACTTGTTTTTGTTAATGGATGATACCGATCCTTTAACATATTAGAGTTTTTTTTACTATAGTTTTAAAAACCATCGTTGAATTTACTCAAGTGGCATCAAGTGCATCTAGGTAGGGTCGGCATTTTTTTTTTTTTTTTTTTAAAGGGTCGCGCTGTAAAAAGTATGGGAAGCCCTGCACTAGATTCTTAAAAAGCCACACTATATACTATCTATAAAGCTTAGTACGCTGTTGAAACCTAATCGAATTTTCCATACAAATTTAACACCATGCTGAAATTTAGCGGCTGAAATTTTGATAGGTAGTACGCTGTTCGACGTTAAAAATATGTGAAAAGTTGTTTTATGGTTGTTGTCTCCAATATAGTCTCCACTTATTTTACCATGATTTTTATTGTTCGGTACATTTTAAACCTAGTAAAAAGTTGACAGATTGAATTTCCTTTAGTTTTTTGACGGAATTAATTTGAATACTGTGTTTCGATTTGTTTTTGGACTACAAAATGGAATTTTATGAAGAATATTTAGATGAAGAAAATGATACTGCTCTTGAAATTGAGGAAACAATTCCAAATTGAGGAATTTGTGGATTGTATGGCATTTCTGTCACCGACGACAAAAACACGACGGCAATTTGGCTGTATAAAAACTTATATTTTTAAACATTCTTCAATTCTTAGAACATTTTCAACCACCATATCAAACGAAAGTTCCGATCTGCCCAGTTCCTTCGATAATGATGTTTCTGGTGACGGTTGTAGCAGTAATTATTCTTACGTAAGTAAATATATTTAAATTGCACTAAAATATTAGAATGTCAGTTTTATAAAATTACAGATGACTCCACGTAAGCAAAAAGATTCGCTCGCTGGAAGTGCAGTTACTGTAGCTGAAAGCATTCAAGGGCTTGTAAGCTTTCGCAGGCGTGTAACCTCCACTGCCACACCTGCTTTGAAGTATATGGCTATTTTTCAGAATTTGGACAGAATGCTTCAAAAACTGCCCGGCAATAAAGTAGAGGAACTGAACTTTATATTCACCAAACTAACTTTCGAAGAAATCCAGAAGCAGGAGCAAAATTTAAAAATTCATGAAAACAATTAATAAATTCATTAAATACTTGTATGTATTCATATATATTTATTTATTTTTCTAATTATTCTAATTAGACCAGTGTTTCCCAACCTTTTTAGTGCCATCCCTCACCTTAGCTACTTTTTTGTGCCATGCCCCACCTTAGCCTTTCTAAAATTCTTATGCCCCCCCCTATGTAACATACATAATTTTTAATATTAAAAAATTGAATTGTTCACTTAAGAAACTAAATTTGGTGCCGAAATCTAGCATTGCATTTAAATGGCCCGGAGCGAAAGGGTTAAACTCGTGTCATGTCCATTTTCGAATTGCCCCCCTAACAATCAAATTGCCTCCCTGTGGGGCGTGGGCCCCACGTTGGGAAACACGGAATTAGACAGTTTTCCGTTTCCATGCTAAAGACCCCTCGGCAGAGTTTACATAGTCTTTTAATTTATCTCTGATGTTTTTTCCTGAATTCTTATGGCGACCACTACTTGAAGTTTGTAGCTTACTCGAATTCATGGAGTTCTCTGTCACTAATATCCATATTTGTTTTAAATTCAAAACTATAGAAAAATTAAAAATCCTTGGTGCTTTGCCTTCTGACATCGACAATTTTCGAGCACCAATTCTTTGATTTTCTTGATGTGTTGCTTATCAATTGACGTCGATGGTCGTCCAGAGCGTTCCAAGTCATCAACACGTTCTCTTCCTTCTTTGAAGTCTTCGTACCACTTGTAAACATTTTTCTGTAACATAGTCTCGTCACCGAAGGCCTTTTGTAACATTCGATACGCAAAATTTAATAGCACTTCTTTGCTCAACAAAATTCGACATCGTAAAAATCGCCAAATTCACAAATTCAGGAAAGTTCTGAAGGTTTTCTTGGGGATTATTTCTGTCGCAGACCAAATAGTTCCATATCTCACTGCTTTAGTGATGGAGTCAATACAAATTCCTGAGCTTCGTATATAAAGGCCACAGACGATTGCAATGTTCGGCAAAGTTGTGAAGCTTTTAATGAGGCTTACTTCTGTCGAAAACGAAATAGTTCCATCTCTCACAGTTTTTCCGCTGGAGTCAATAAAAATTTCCCAACTTCGTATATAGAGGTCACACACGATTACAATGTTAATCAAAGTTGTAGAGCTATTTATGGGGACTATTTCTGTCGAGAACCTTATAGTACCGCTGCCGGCCGATAAGGAGTTGCAGTAGTTTCTAGGTTGTTTTGGCCTCTACTATATCGAGGTTTTTTGTCTTTACCTGGGTAGGGTTCACTCATTACATAAATATAACTAAAAGCAATTAAAAGTAACACTTTGGCGTTTATTGCTAACCAAAAATTAACTCATTACACCGACACTGTCGTTCACTGCAAGCTACCCGTGTCCATTTGAGTAACTTTTCTCTACCAATGTCATGGGGAGTAGTCGATGATTTCCATTTCTATTTTGACAGTTGAAACGATAAGTTCCAAATTTCTTTTTTAGGAAAACACATTGGAGGAAAAAAATGTGGATTCTTTCCAATTATTTATTCAAGAAAATAAATTCTTACAAGAAGGAAATATGTTGCAGTGCAAAATTCAGCTAAATACATTTATTTAGTTACAATAAATTAATTTTTTTTTTCAAATATTTTATTATTTTATTTATTTCTTTAGTAAAACATTAATTCAATACAATAGAAATCAATAAAAATCAAATTATACCATAATTATAAAATTTGGTTTTATTTAATAACATAATGCTAACCCTTATTACGAAGGAAATATTTGATTCAATGCTAGAATCAAATATTGAAATATACAATATTTTATCTTTGGTGTCAGACACAATAAAAATGTAGAAGCAGAGCAATAATAAGTAAATGAATTTTTCTTTTATTGTTCTTTAAATTAATTAATATAATTTCGAACAGATTTAGCGAACTAAGTCGTGTTCGTGAAATTGAAAAATTGGATCATTAGAAACTCGAAAGTGTGGGAGGAAGTTGGCAAGAAATGAAAAGCGAGTAACTTCAATTTTGCACCGGAACAGTGTAAGTGGAAATTTTCCGTAATAAAAAAAAAATGCCAAGCAGAAAAAGATGCTAGGGACAGCAGAAATTTAGGAACGGCTCCAGTTAGATTTCGATGAAATGCATAAAATATTCGAAAAGATCCACGCGAATAAGTTATCCATTATAGCGTCAAATATCAGAATTGCCAGCATATCATCCACGAGAGTCGTTAGGTCTGATAAAGCAGTGGATATAGTACGCAAGATAATGAAGAAGAAAACAACGCTACAACAAAAAATTTGAAGGCGAGGAGAATATCGTTGGCAGAAACAATTACAAAGAATATCAACAAATTGATCGACCAACGGAAGAAATTTAATCAAAAAATTATAAAATTCCTATTCTATTTCCTATTTTTATTTCTAAATATTTCGACAGCCATGAGTTGTCTTTCCTGAATGTTGTCCCCCATATAAAGTGGCCGCATTATGAAACTTGGAAGTTTCTTTTACCATATGTGAAAGCTCCACAAGAGTAAGTAAAAAAAGCTTTGGTATAAATTGATAATTTTTCACATATTTGTTTATTTTAGTGATTGTGGAAACTTTTCCCAAGCGTCTGATTTGTGCGATGAAGTTATAGTATCGGATGATTTTGAGCTACTAGAATACGTAGCTCAACCTACTAGCGCATATTCATCATCATACACTGGGAGGAAAACCCACCAAAAAGAAAGGCTGACAAAATGGAAGACTCTCTAGAAAGAGTTCTAGTGGCCATAGAGAATACAAACTGGCCTAAAAAAACCGATTGCACATTTCTTTGATGGTATTATTGACCAGGTTGACAAGCTATCGGCACAAGGACAAATTGATTTGCAAAAAAAGTCCTACAAATTTTAATGGATGAACAGATTTAATTATGTCTTTAAAGTTTTTATTTTTTTCTTTTAATTATGTTAAGCCAGGAAAGCTGTTATATTTTTAGTTTTCTTCATATTTACTATTACTATAACTCAAGAAGACTGTATAACATTAAAATAAGGATGTTAATTATTTGTAATACCAGAAAACTGGTTATTTATTAAAAATAAATATATGTTACAATATGAAATAAAATTTGTTTTACAAATATGTATTATACTTTTTTGTATTGGAAATCTAAATTTCCTAAAATTACCTAAATGCAAGATTCGCAAAACTTGCGCCAGTTGCCAAAAATTTGAAATTTAAAACATTTAAGTAGCAAATATAATACTATTTATGTTTTGTAATGTCAACACCAACTTTTGTTTCGATGATATGGAATCTCTTCTTATATGAGATGATTTTGGTTTTACAATTTTTTGCAGAATTATATCATATTGTTCGCGCGTCATGCGAAAATACTGTTTAAACTTCATCGGATACCTTTCCAGTCTTTTAACCAAAGTAAAAAAAACTCTCCATAAATTTTACGCTTCCAATTTAAAGGATGAATTCGATATTTTCCGTATCTTTTATTTTTATTTTTAAACCAATATAAAATATATATACTATATAACACAAAACTTTCTTCTTATAACAAATCATTACACTAAGCTGTCAACGAAAATCTGACTGAAAGTTTCTCTGACATTCCTAAAAGAGGTATAATCACCTTTCATTGAAAATCAAAGAAAAACGTTCGGTTTTCACTAGTTTGTTTTTTTTTTTATCCAGATTAAGAAAAATTACGGGAAAAATTAAGGGGTAATAAATCAATTGTCGCAAGCAAATGTTTTAATGGTCGGAGTTATTTTTGATTTTTCATGTCAAACGATCCGTTTTGATAACGTTTGTGAAATTTGTTTTAAGTGTAAAAAGAAATAAAAGATCTTAAGTAGATCAAAATTAGTAAAATTAGAGTGAAGTTGAAATATTGCTTAAGTTAAAAAAAAAAAAAAAAAAAAAAGGAGATCTTAAATAGATTTAACTTAACAAGAATAATTTGAATTTTCGAAATTCGTTTTAAGTGTAAAAGAAATAAAAGATCTTGAATAGATCAAAATAAATAAAAAAATTTAAATTCAGTTTGATAAAAAAAAAAAAAAAGTTGTTTTAATTTGGAAATAAACGGTAAGCGTTTTCAATTTCACTTTTTATTAAAATTGCATCGTTTTTCCAGGAGTTCTGTATCCCGAAAAGCAAAATATTTCAAGAACGTGAAGTTGCCCTGAGTTGATCGACAAGGACCCTCCAACCTCCGGAAAGAAAAAAAAACCCTAATATAAGAAAAGTTTCCCAGAATCGTCCTGGAAAGGATCAGGTCGTCCCTTTTGATACACAACAACTTGATGAGTGAAATAGCTCTAGATTACTATATATATACTTAGTATGCCCAGTAGTGTTAAACTTTTGGTTTCATGGGGATTTGAAAAATAAATTAGGAAATTTTCAAATGTATAGTATGTATGCTAAAAATTTCGAAATATATACCAATCGAGTTCGCAAAAAACTACACAAATATGTAAAAAATATGGAAAGTGACTGAATTTAAAACATTTTTGGTTTACACTGCGGCTGTAGTTATATTTGATATTGTCGATAAAAATATTTATGATCCTTTTCTTTGTCTCCATGTCACTATTCGTATCTTCTGTTCAAAAAACAACATTCATTACGCACATTCCTTAATATTACACTTCTAATGGACGATTTTTTTTAACCGAAGAGAGAAAAAAAAGAAAAACTTTAATTACACATTGCGCTAACAAAAAAAGAAAAAAAGAACAGATAATTATCTTTCCATCAATACATCTGGCGAATGCGTAACGAATTGGTTGCGGTTGATTCATTGTAGTTTCGTGACTGAATAATAGTTCAGCGGTTACGGAGACTGGACGAAAAAAGAGAGAAGAAAGTTGGTAATGTACAAAAGAGTCGTTTGGATGCAATTTTTGTAACGTGTGCATCGTGCATGCGTATCCGTCCTCCCTGAATGGTGTAAGTCCATGCTTGACTTAAGCGTGATTTTTTTCTTCAACCTTAATGTCCTCTGTTGCAATTTCAATTTTACCACTTTCAAAGGAATTCAACGACAGGTGGAAGCAATAAACTCCCGTGGTAAAGAAATAAAAAGAAGAGGGAGAAAAACGAGATAATGGGAATAAACACCAAAATCCGATATTTGAGAGATCTAAAATGGCATGATTCTGGGGAATAAGATGGGAGATAAAAAAATTAATGAAGATCAGAAAGAGAAAGAAACAAACGGGTGGCGTGATGTTTTAAATATACACCAAAAACGAAAAACCGGTTCGATTTTTGGGGAGACTCTCGGATAAACTATCGTCGCAGATAGACGTTTTCTTTTTTAAAAAAAAATTTTTTAAGTTAAATTAATATAAAAAAATGGAAGAATAGAGTAATTATAAAAATAATTAGAAAGTTAAAGTCACTGCTAGAATGCGAAAACGACAAGTCCGATAAAATGTGAAAAGAAAATGTTAAAAAAGATTTAAATTTTAAAGAAGACCCGAAAAAAATAATCACCTCGATTCTGTGATCCGACGTTGCGTTCGTTTATTCGATTTTCGTTCGATCGAATCAAATTCTTACTGCTGGAGCAGAATGCCGCGAAAACCAACGTATTGGAATGTCAAATCAATTCAAATACATATGTTTTCTATACGACTACCCACATTGACGTGAAAACGACGGAGTCACCGCAACAAGTTTGTTGAAATCCGAAAACCAACGCGAAAACCAAAGTATTCTAACCTAACTTCGTGTTTGTTTACTTTTTTTGTGATAATCAAATTCTTATTGAGATTTTTTGTGTTTTGTTATTTAATGTGACTCGAATTTTGAAAAAAGGTAATAATATATATATAATTGCTTGTATTTATTTAAATGTGAATTAATAATAAATTTCAATAATTTTTTTCAATTTTTTATTTCGTTTATCGCTAGAAATGGAAAATTTTGAAGAAAAATTAATAGATTTGGTGCGCCAGTATGAGGTATTATATGATAAAAAAAAATGCGGCTACAAGAATACTAAGGTAAAGCTAGAAATTTGGAATCAAATCGGAACGGCCTTAGGTACAACAGGTAGACAAAAATTATTTTAAATTATCAAATTGTTTACTTCACTTTTAATACAATTTTAGATGATATATGTATTAAAAAGTGGAGGACCATTAGGGACAAATTCGCAAAAGAATTAAAAAGAAGAAATAGTCCATCTGGTAGTGCCTTCGAAGAATTTGCACCTTGGGAACATTATAATTCCCTAACATTTTTAACACCGCATATAATGCCAAGAAAGTAAGTTATCAAAAAAATATATATGTAAAAAATTTTACTTAATGCTTTTTTCTAGAACTCAAGGAACACACAGCGAAGCTCCAGCTGGATACTACTGTCGATTTTGACAGTACTTTCGGTGAATCCCAAAGCAACTCAGCTCCATCTGAACCAGTCAAACAAAAGGTCATTCCGATGCAAACTATACTGCAAAGCCTTAGCAACGATTTTGGAGCAGCAGTCAATAGCATCCAGCAACTTTGCACCTCTGAGGCAGAGAGCGAAACTACGCTGTTTGGCAAAACCGTTAGTTTAAAAGTGGCGAAACTGCATCCTTCACTGCAGGATAACGCAATGATGGAAATAACCCACTATCTTGTGAAGTTGGCGAAATATCAGACTGGGGAAGAGAGTGAAATACCTTATCTAAATTAAAACAAAATAATATTTTTTTTTCTTTAGTAATATAAATCTTTTAAATAGTTGTAGTACATTTGTGTTTTCTTAATTTTTTTTTATTATTTTATCATATTTCCTTATTTGGTTGATGCGGTTTTGTTACATTTTCTTGTTTCGCAATTGCTCCTTCTTTTAGGAAATAATCCGCCAAAGTTTCTCGTAAATGGAATGCACTGACAGCAGCATTGTTAGAATGCATGCGAATGGATTTTAGAGGGCCCCCATCGTTTTCAATAGTTTTCCTCCATTCTCCAGGAATACAAATATTATTCTCATTTTCCCAATCAACAAAATGAGGAGGACAATACGAACGTGATTGATCATTAAGCATTATAAAATTATGTAAAGCTACAACGGCCAATGTTATTTTTTCGGCATTAGAAGGGTTACATTGTAGAGTTGTTTTTAAAATTCTCCAACGGGCCACCAAAATACCGAAGGCATTTTCAATCACTCTGCGTGCCCTTGACAATCTATAGTTGAAAACTTTTTTTTTTTTATTAAGTAGATTCCCAGGAAATGGCCGCATCATGTATGATTTTAGTGGAAATGCTGCGTCTGCCACAAAGTAAAATGGGAATGGATAATTCGTTTTTGTTAAGTGTTTCTCTGGGGGTAGTGGTAAATCGCCGGACATTAATTGTTTCCCAAATCCAGACTCCTGAAAAATTCCTGAAAGTATAATATATTGTAAAATAATAACATTTATAATAAATAAATTAGACATACCTCCATCGCTTTGGCTTCCAAACGCTCCAACATCAATCGCAGTAAAGATATATTTAGCATCGCATGTCGCCAATAATACAATGCTGAAATTATGTTTATAATTATAAAAGCTGGATCCACTATTCGGCGGGCACATAACATTGATATGCTTTCCATCTAAGGCTCCAACACAGTTTGGCATATTCCATAGAGCTTCAAAGTCATGGGCAATTTCTTTATAATTATGCTCTGTTGCTTCACTTACATAAATTGTTGATAAAATGTCCCAAATAATATCACAAGTTTCTAAAATTATTGCTCTTACTGTGCTTTTTCCCATTTTGAACGTCCAAGCCAGGAATTGATGCGAAACTCCTTGAGATAAGTAACTACAACATTATTTTTAAGTTAATTAAAGCAATATGTTTATATGTTTATATTATATTACGTTAGAGTTAAAGCCAAACGACATTCGGGTTCAACAGGTCTCCGTATGGATGTTTTTTCTAGTGATTCCGTCAAAAGGGTCAACAATAAACCATACACTTCTTTATTCATACGAGTATGAATAAAGAATTGCTCTGGATCAACCACTTTCATATGTTTATAGATTAAATTAAAATATCCATTTTTATCTCGGTCGCGGTTCATTTTTCTCACCCACCACCTTCTTTTTCTTTTGTCTTTTTCCAACAATAAAATCGTTGAGATTATATTGTGCATTAAAAAGAGCATGGATAATGCGACACAAACTTTTTGCGGTTCCATATTTAATATTTAAACACTTTTTTTTAATCATAATTATCACAAACTTGTAAACTCGCGAGCTTGCTCAGAAAAAAAATCAAATTGAAATTTCACTTGGTTACGCTATTGTGTTCACATAAAATTTGAATACGATTTTTGACATTCCAATACGTTGGTTTTCGCGATGGTTTTCACGGCATTCTGCTCTAAGCATTATTCTTGAATTCGCCGAACAGTCGCCTTATTCGATTGCATGAAATGCTTAGCAACGCATAGCAAAGTATTCGAATTTATTCGATTTTTGTTATTCTGTGATTCGTCGGAAAGACATTTTTGAGGTAAAATCACTCGCTGTAATTTTCTCGCGTTTGAAGTTTATGATGTATGAAATTTTATGATGAATTTGTTTTATTAGATTTATAATGAAAAAAAATAAAATGGTTTATTTAAAATCATAATTTTTAAAAAAAAAAATATGATGAAAATCACTTTTTTTTACATAAAATACGGATTTGATTACGTATCACAAAAACAAATTATGCATCACATCGAGACTCTTCCTTTTTCTTGAATAAATAAAATAATTTTATTGAATAAATATGAAATTATAATCAAGTATTTGATTCTGTTTTTAATAATTCCATAACATTTTCAACAGTTAAAACACTTTTTGTGATTAAAATAATAAAATCACTACAAAATACGAGGAACTAAACAGTTTGACAATCCATTGGTATACTGCGTTTATCATGTATTATGCGTTGCAAATGTAAGATAAACTTCGGATTTAAGAATAGCAATTGTATGGCGAATCGAATCGAACACGTTTGGTTTTAGCTTGAAACGTCGGATCACAGAATAGGGATGAATATATACGTAATTTAAAATTTTAAGGGAATAAGTTTCCTTAAATTAAAGGAAATCATATGAAAGATGCGACAATAATCCAATGTGAGTAGGCGAATTAAATATGACACTAGTTCCTGAAATCAATACACAATTTGTCTACCAAAATGGGATGGAACCATGCATTTTTGAGCAGAATTACAACTACTTACACATTTGATAGCCTTATTTTCATCCAGAAACAATCCTTGAATAGAAAAAAAAAAGAAAATAAAAACACCGAATATGGAAATCACTAGACCCTGTAGGAATTAACATAAAAACCATCCAGCGAGATCAGCTGACCGAGGCGTTTTTTTTTGATTGTTAATACAAATTTTGTTTTTATTTGGTATCGTTCTTTCAGGGTACAAAAGAAAAGCCATAGCAAGAAAACCCCAAAAAAAGAGAAGAAAAAACGGAAGTGTGCTTTTGAACACACTGTAGAAGTGAAACCGAAGTTTTTTTTGAATACAGCGCCGAAGTGGTGGGAGACAGAACTATTGGATCTTCGATGGGAATAATCCCTATGAAAACATCCACAACTTTGACGAACATTTCCATCGTGTACGACCTCTATATAAAAAATTGCTTTGTTATGGGTTTTCTGAAAGAAGAAAAAATAAGAGAAAGGAAATGAAAGACTTTAATGGTGGATCGAACACAAAATGTATTACGTCATAATTTACGTAATTTTGGCTCCTTACAATTATTAGTCACATTATGTTAAATTGTGTGCATGTTTGTGTGGGTGTGTAAGAAGAACCAAGGATTTTTTTGTGTGCAAAGTGATATGAAAAATGTTGATTTACAAAAGTACGACACTCGAGACATGTTGTCTAGTAAATTTATCAGTACACAGAAAAAGAAGTTATATCCTAAAAAGGGGCTGGTATTGATTTTGATTTTTTTATGACCAAAGAATCATTCAAAATTTTAAAGTGAAATATAGAAAACTTTTATTAACTAAACTGGTTGCTGCAATTAGGGAGTGCAATAACTTCAGAGAAATAACTAAAACTATCACTATTCTTGATGCCTTATATTGGATCAAAAGTGTTGTTTCTTCAATTTCATACGAGGCTAATTGCTTTAGAGCAAGGCTGTTCAACCCGCGGCCCAAAGCAAGTATCCATGCGGCCCAAAAATATTTAAAGTTACTGAAGCATGTCCATTTTTCTGAGGAATGATTTGTGTGTTGTGTGCGCTCTCGTGCTAAAGCTGCCAACTGACAAACAACAGAAACAAGAAGATAACAGAAAGCTCTTTCGTTTGACTCTACAGAATGAGCAACACAAAGAGTTTTTTCTACAGTAAACTCTCTTTCTGTTGGCGTTTCTCGCTCGGCTACACTGTTCTATTGTTTGTCACCGGTAAAACAGTTAATTTAAAAGTGAGTTGAATCAACAAAACAAATTGGTTACTGATACATATACCTATCGGTTTTTAGCTGCGGTTGTAAGATAAGTGTTTCATTTTAAGGAAGGTAAGTACATTTTCTTGTTTACTTCATTAGACAGCTTACTATATTCTTGCTGTTCATTAATAAAAATAAACATTATCATTTATTTCTGTTATCATCCTAGTCTTTACCTATACTAAATTAATAGTTTTGAATATTTTACTCTTCAGCATGGCTTCTACGTCTCAACAAAAAGGAAAGAAGAAGAAATATTTCGATGAAAAAAGGCTATTTAATGAAAAATGGACAGAGGATTTCTTTTTTCTTGAGGTGAACGGGGAGGCACTCTGCTTAATTTGTCGTGTTTCAATACCTGTCTTCAAAGAGTATAATTTGAAAAGACATTATGCACGAAAACATGCTTCCAAATTCGATGCATATCAAGGAATGTGTCGCAAAGACCAATTAATGGTACTAAAAAAAGGTCTTACATCTCAACAAAAGTTTTTTAGCAACGTCTCAACTCAGACAGAATCATTTGTGAAGGCTAGTTATGTAGTCGCAAATTTAATCGCCATAAAATCGAAACCATTTTCGGATGGCGAGTTTATTAAGGAATGCCTGGAAAATGTGGCAGATATAATTTGTCCAGACAAGAAGGGTGATATTTCTAAAATCAGCTTGTCCCATCAAACTATTGCCAGGAGAATTGACGATCTTCGGAAATATATTGAAAAGGATTTGAAAAGTAAAGCCTGTGGTTTTAAATTTTATTCGTTGGCCTTGGATGAAAATACTGATGCTCCTGATACGGCTCAATTTGCCATTTTTATTAAAGGTATTAATGTGTAACTGAAGAAATGGCTTCTTTAGTGCCATTAAAAGACACGACAAAATCAATAGATTTATATGAAGCAGTGAAAAAAGCATTAACGCGATTTTCTTTGTCACTTTCCAATATATCTGGGATAGTTACGGACGGTGCTCCAGCAATGATCGGTAAAAAAGAGGGGCTTGTAAAATTAATATAAGACGATGCCGTTGCTGTCAAAAACTCTCGTTTGATGAAGTATCATTGCATAGTACACCAAGAAAATTTATGTCGGGGTTTGAATCATCGCCAATTCAAAGAATTTCTCAAAAATGTTGATGCTGAGTATGGCGATGTCGTATACTTTACAGAAGTAAGGTGACTCAGTCGAGGACAAATGCTAAAAAGATTTTACGACGTACTTAATGAAATCAAATCTTTTATGATATCGAAAGCTGAATCTGAGCCAGAACTTGACGATGCCAACTGGCTTACAGATTTAGCATTTTTGGTAGATATGACTGCTCATTTAAATGACTTAAACACGCGCCTTCAAGGTAAAAACCAATTTATCAGTACGATGTTTCAAACAATAAACGCTTTCCAAGTAAAACTAAAATTATGGCAGGTCCAATTAAATGCAAACAACTTTTTGCATTTCAGAACGTTGTCCAAACATATTCCTGAAAATGCGAAAAATATGCGGACTTACTTTTCGATTTGATACAAGAATTTGAAAATAGATTTAAGGATTTTCGGACAAATTGTCAAAATTTTTATATTTTTGCGACTCCATTTACAGTTGATATATAGTAGTTACGCTCCCAGCAAATTTTCAAATGGAATGCATAGAGTTGCAATCTGACATCCAACTTAAAGAGAAATTTGATCACGTCTCTTTGTTGGACTTTTATAAATCATACCTGCCCAGAGACAAATATCCCGCACTGCACAGTCATGCGTTTTCATGTCATCATTGTTTGGAAGCACGTACATGTGTGAACAACTATTTTCGAGAATGAAAACTACTAAGAGCAAAATTAGAATCAACATGTTGGATGAACACCTTGAGAACTGCCTGAGAATTGAAACCACGTCAATCGAACCAGATATTGACGCATTAGTTTCTCAAGCTCAATGCCAAGTATCGCATTCATTTTCTGATATGGATTTATACATAAAATATATAAAATAATGTTAAATGAATTTCATGTTCTGTTTTTATAATGAAAAAATTCATAAACTAATAAATTTTAAATTAATTACTTAAACTTGAAAACTGACGATTTTTTTCGCACGCCAGCTATAAGTAATATACTTGCGGCCCAAAACGCCATGTCTCCTTCCAATGTGGCCCAGGGAAACCAAAAGGTTGGACACCCTTGCTTTAGAGAATCTGGATTTTCAATAGATGTTGTTTCGGAAGATAATTCCAATTCTAGCGAGCCTTTAGAGACGAATATAGAAAATATTTCGGCTTCAGATTATTTGTAAATATAGATAGTGAACCAATGACTGAGGACGACGTAGAGTTACATCAAATTTTAAACGGTGAAACATACGAAGATGAACAAAGAAATGTTAATGTAGAAGATTACTACGAGTTTCAAGATGAGACTAGCACTGGTAAGAAAGCTATAGATACGGCTGTAACTCTTAAAAAGTTTTTCATTCCAAGAGGAGATGAGAAGATGGTTGAAACACAACTGACATGTTGATAGCATTTTGTTAAAAAAAACTAAACAAACAGTAATGACAAATTATATAGTACGTAATATAAAGTATTATTTACTAGTAATATGTGTAATACAGTCTTAAGAAATAAAACAGGAAATGACGACAAGTAATTGAAGTTGGTTGCAGTTGGAATGGATTGATTGATCCAGAGAGGGAAAGCTGATAAAAAGAGAACAACACAAAAAAAGAAGCCATTCTAGGCAGAATATAATTTCTTGCTAGGCATACCAAAAGCCAGCAAAATATATTTTTAATAATAGTTGTGTTAATATACATATGTATTACACAAACTTATGTACAAAAAAGGTCTCAAATAAAAATCTAAAATCTAAATCTATTTTATCGCTTTAATAAATATAATTTTCTTTTAATACAATATTGCGTTTACATATCAGAAGTTGGGATAAAGGACTACAAAAGTTATAAAATATGTGAAAAGACAAGCTTTTCGATAATTGTTTTTTTTTCTTTCGCGTTGGTAAACGAAAAAAAAAGCGGTATAGATGAAAAAAAAAATATTGTGTACGTGCGAATTAAGTATATTAAAATGGATATGTTAAATATGATAATAAAGCAATTGGAAATGAACTTGGGCATAGAGGATTAAATACAAATGGTAAAAAATCCATGTTAATAGAAAGATTACGATCTGATGAAATCCGTTGAGCTAATGTGAATGAATCCCTTCGTAGTGACTTTGAGAACGCAGTGGAGGACAGTGAATTCATTAAGCCATTTAGATGGGTTAGACTCAACGATTCTTTGATTAACTTTACGCCGCAAGACCTAATAGATATTCTGCCAGAATGTGATCCGAATGAAAAAAAGAGTATGCCGGTTGAAAAGTGGATAAAACGTGTTCAAAGTCTTCGTGAAACTTACCAATGACCGGAGACTTTAGTTTTATTTGCTGCTCCATCGAAATTAAAAAGATCAGATCGTAATTGGTTCGATCGATTAGAGGAAAACTATACAACATGGGAAAATTTTTCATCAGAATTGCGAAAGTCATTTACACCGGATGTAAATGAGGCCGATGTACATATTACTTTAATGGCTAGAAAAAGGAAATTGCAAGAGACTTTGCTAGATTATATGGAGGAAATGTGGAATATTGTAACGCTATCACTATTACGCCTTAACGACATTAAAAATTATATGCACGCATAAAATAATTTATGTGTAATATGATGACAGATGGTGGTGTGATTTCAATCACACTGGAACATATGTAAACCCTCTGTTACAAAGATTATCATAGAACTGACGAAACTTTGGGATGGAATTAAAATTGTGCATGGAAAGCCGCGACATTCTCAGAGCCAGGGATCAATCGAAAGAGGGAATCAAGATGTACAAAATATGTTGACCAGATGACGAATGACAAACAAATCTACTAATGGGTCACATCGCTTTAAGTTTGTGTAAATGATGAAAAATAACGCTTTCCACGATGGGATAAAACAAACACCATATGAAGCCTTATTTGGAGTAAAAATGAAGTTGGGTTTGACGACCCCCAATTTACCGGAAGATGTACTTCCAGATGTAAACACAGAGGAAGATTTGAAAAATTTGATCGAGGTGTCTATGAAACGACTACTACTTCTGAACAACAAGAATCAGTACAAGCAACAATGAAAAACGGAAGTTATTTAACTGAAAATTCTGGTAATAACAATGCTCCTGGAAAAGACAGTAATGAAATAATAATAGATGTTCGGCGTAATGAAATTAAAGAAGATAATGATAATTCATTATTAGTTACCAAAAGAATGTTTATCGCTAATAATACGATACAAGCCAAAAAGAATTTGGAAAATCAAGCAGTTAAAATGCAATAAATTTCATACCTAAAATTCCTTCCTGCTGAAATAGGAGATACCGTTAAAATATCGATACCAGATGTAGATAGAGGTAAAACAGATTCCAGAAATTTACTATGTGTAGTATTGACTGTGGATGAGAATAAACAATATTATCAAATGGGTACAAAAGAAGGAAAATTAAAGAAATGTTTCATAAGGAATCAATTTTCAGTATGCAAGCAAAAATTTTATCATTTGGTGATGTACGTAATATTGAATTGTCAGTAAGGGAGGTTATTGCGAAGGAATCTCTAACTGCATGACAAGGATTTAAAAAGTGCATTTGCAAAACAAAATGAGAGACAAAAAAATGTAGCTGCAAAGTAGCTAAAATTTTTTACAATTCAAAGTGCCATTATATCACTCCTTGCTGTAATATAGTAAATAATATCAAATATATATTTTACATAGTTCTGTACTAAAAATATACAAATAAAAATCTTTAAAATTTATTTAAATTAAAAATTGTATTCAATTCAATTTATTACAAATTCGAATAAAATCGAATTTTATTATTATAACTATATTTACTACTTATTAGCTACACGAACCAGTAATAATTTTGGCATTCTATATTTTTAAGTGTGGAAAACATTATTAATGTGACTTCGGTATTTTTGTTGTTGTGTCTGCGAAAATACACCGCTACCAGATTTAAAAACACATTAACCTTTCAAATTGGTAACTGTGTACATTTACCGGTTAATGTATACATTTACCGATTTTGTACATTTCCCATAACATATACATCTTCAATAGTGCGCGAAACAGAACACGATATTTGCGGTACTAATATTGTGAAACAGAACAATACAAGCTAAACGCTTAGCGAAAGAGAACGTTGCATTAGATCGCGGAACAAAACAAACAAAATATACGAACAATAAAACACACTATCTCAATTACGACCTAAAACGTGCGTTCTTTTAACAAATTTGCTCTTACGAAAAATTATTGTCAGTGGCGGGCAACAATGGGGAATCCATTGTCCGATTATATTAAATACATTTTCTGACATGCTTGTCTTACTCTTCCATTATTTTGGTTTACTTATTATTAAAATGGAGCAAGCGGAAATCGAAAACCTAACCATTAAAAAATTAGAAGCGCTTTTAAGGCAGCACGATTTAGCGATCACCGGGTCAAAAAAGTGTTGATAAATCGGTTTCGCGGACACTTACAAAACAAGGAAAGTGATGTGGAGAACATTCGCAATAAAGCAGTTTTCGGTGAATTAACCGGATTTGAACTAGTGCAAATTGAAATGTCAAAACTAAGCCGAACGATGGAACAATTGGTGTCACGTCAAACGTCCAATACCGTTGCGTCTAGTGTCGGGTACAATGTCGAAGCGCGCAAGCCCGTGATAGCAATTAAAGCCACGAATAATTTAAGTGCAAGTAACATCAACTGTGAACACGTCAAATATTCCGTTTAGGGCGATTACGTAACCCGTTCTGCATAATAACTCGATAAATCTACCAATGTTCAATAACGTTGCACCAACGTCAACCCAATAAACGCCGTTACCACCGCATGCCATACCGTACAACAATTTACCATGTTTAGGCATAACGAATCGACCGGTGCACAATACCGCTACACCAACCTCAATCGTACAAACGCCGTTACCACCGTATGCCATCCCGTACAATAATTTACCAAGTTTTGGCATAACTTATCAACCGATGAACAATTACGCCGCATCAACGTCAACCGGGCAGCCGCTATCAACACCACATGCCGTCCCACATAGCAATTCACCAGGTTCGAGTGCAAAGCAAATCAACCATCTTCGCAATGTGAGAGACAACCAAAGTACTACCCGGATTCCATCTGATCCGGTAAACGTCATTAAACAAATATCAGTTTATCCAACGAAAAAATCAATTAAAGAACGCCTTAAAGTGGAAGGAAGTAATGATGTTATTGCAGAGCAGTCCAAGTTAAAGGGACCAGCAGAAAGTGGATGGACGGTAAGTCTGATATTTTTAATTCTTGAGAAAATGTTTGCGAAACACAAATCACTGATTTCCCATGCCATGAAACAAATGCTGACACACATATCAAATTGATAAAGTCGCACCGAATCGAATACTATCCATGGGTCGTAAGGCAGGAATAGATGGCGCATCGATTATTAAATACACACGAGATGGTTTAAGGAATTTCAGTAAGCAAACCGTTCTCGCTGTGATCACGTTTTAATCGCCAAACAAGCTTCTAGCCGCCATTCGCCAATATTCAACGAACAATCCAAGAAATTTTATCGAACTTGTCATGTACTAGAATAAGTAAATGGTTGTAATCAGGCAGTAAATCAGCACAGTCGATCAGTAACAGTGACAAGACCTCTAATAATTCACTTATACCTATGCATATAATTGAAGTTAATAAATAATTAAACGAATATGAAATAAAGAAATATTAAATATTATTTGCAATGTCAATTAAGGTTATTGCAAAATTGGCGACGAGGTAAAAAATCAAAACCACGTGCTGATGTCCGGTGAACCTGAATCAAATTCTAATAAGGAGAATTTCGATTGTGATACCAAAGATTTGGGAAATACCGGCGATAAAAGTGAAAAAAATATAATGTCTATTGTGGGTGAACTTCTAAAATTCACATCGTGTTAAATGACTGGGAAGTTTTCATAAGTAAATTGGAACAATTTTTTATATGAAATGCCATTCTGGAAACCGATATGGCTAAAATGAAGGCGTTACTTCTAATATCGCTACATAACGATACTACCAAATTATTAAGTAATTTGTTGCATCCAAAAAAACCAGCTGAAACAAATTATAAAGATTTAGTAATAAAATTAGAAGACAATTTTAAGCCAGCAGTTTCCGTTTTTTCTGAACGATATAAATTTTACGAAGCAAAAAAACAATACTGAAACGTTATAATAATGGGCAGCACGAATTAGATCATGGGCAGCAAACTGTCATTTTGATCAAAACCTAGAAATGGTTTTACGTGACAAGTTCATCATGGGTCCAGAAAAAGATAAACTTTTCTAAGAAGACAGCAAGACGTTAACATTTTGAAGAGCTATGGAAGCAGCTCCGGCTGCTGAATGTGTGTGTAAGCAGTACACATTAGAAGCAACAGTAAAAACGGAAATAAGATTTTCAATTTGAATACCTATTTTTAAACAAAGGCAAAAGCAACACAACAATAAAAATAATAGAAACAACAATACTAATGCAGTATCACAGAAGGAGAATAGTTGTTGTAAATTGTGCGTTTATAAAAATCATAGAGATGAAAATCGCAATAAAGTCAAAGAGAATGTTAAAAGAATGTTAAGTAATCAAAAAAAATTGTATATTGGAAAAAAATGTAAAAAATTTCAATTTAACAACTTTGTGATGATAAAAGATTTTAGAGTTCCTAGAAAAACTTCTTGGATAAAGAGAAAGATTAACAAAATTTTCTGGAAAAGGCATGTGAATCAATTAAGATTCTGTTATCATTCCGTAAATAGTGACAATCATGTACCATATGTGTTAACTAATTCTACTGAAAAGATTTTCCCAGGGCAAGTACTAAAAAATAGAAATAAGTTCGATAATGAAACATCGAATAATGAAATAAATAAAATAACAAGTAAACATACAAATTTAAAAGACAAATATAAGAATAATAATTAAAAAAAAAAAAAAAAAAAAAAATCAAAAGTCTTGATGTAAATGAAAATGTAAAAAGCAAATATAATTTATGAAAAAAAGTGCTGTTTCTCCAATTTCATGTGACGCTAATTGCTTTAAAAAATCGGGTTTTCCAATAAATGTTTTTTCGAAAGATAATTCTAATTTTAGCAAGCTTTTAGAGACGAATATATAAAATAATTCAGCTTCAGTATTCAGTATTACTTGTAAATAGAAATATGTGTAATACAGCCTTAAGAAATAAAACAGAAAATGTCGATAAGTAGTTGAAGTTGGGTGCAGTTGAAATGGACTGATTGATCCAGAGAGGGAAAGCTGATGAAAAGAGAACAACACAAAAAAAAGTAGCCATTCTAGGCAGAATATAATTTCTTGCTTTAATGAACTTAATTTTATCGCTTTAATATATATAATTTTCTTTTAATACAATATTGCGTTTACAAATCAGAAGTTGGGATAAAGGACTACAAAAGTTATAAAATATATGAAAAGATAAGCTTTTCGATAATTTTTTTTTTGTTTGGCGTCGGTTAACGAAAAAAAAGCGGTATTGGTGAAAAAAAATATTGTGTGCGTGCGAATTAAGTATATTAAAATGGATATATTAAATATGACAATAAGGCAATTGGAAATGAACTTGGGCATAGAGGATTAAATACATGTAGGATAGCTATCGGATGTAAGCAACATGATTCAAGTCGTTAAAATGCCGACATGAGAATTGTTAAGTTACGGAGTATTGAAAATGTAAAGATGTTTGCACAGCGGCATGGTAAAACTAGAAACAAGTCCAAAGTAAATACTAGGCATGATCGTAGGATACCTACCCGAGTTGGAAACATAATTGATGTAAAAAGAAGGTCGACAGCGATCTTGAGTCAGGCAGTCTGGATTTAATCGTCATTGTAAAAGGACAGAAATAAAATAAGTATTATTAACCAAAATAACAGCATTTTTACTAACCCTTATCCTTTTTTCCTACATACAAATGGTAAAAAATTTATGTTAATAGAAAGATTACGGTCTGATGAAATCTGTGGAGCTAATGTGAATGAATCCCTTCGTAGTGAGTTTGCGAACGCAGTCGAGGACAGTGAATTCATTACGCCATTTAGACGGGTTAGACTCAACGATTCTTTGACTTACTTTACGCCGCGAGACCTAATAGATATTCTGCCAGAATGTGATCCGAATGATAAAAAGAGTATGCCGGTTGTAAAGGGGATAAAACGTGTTAAAAGTCTTCGTGAAATTTACCAATGACCGGAGACTTTAGTTTTACTTGCTGCTCCATCGAAATTAAAAGGATCAGATCGTGATTGGTTCGATCGATTAGAGGAAAACTATACAACATGGGAAAAATTTTCATCAGAATTGCGGAAATCATTTACACCGGATGTAAATGAGGCCGATGTACATCTTACTTTAATGGCTCGAAAAAGGAAATTGCAAGACACTGCTAGATTATATGGAGGAAATGTGGAATATTGGAACGCAAGCAAGCCTTGAAGAACGGGCTATAATTAAATATTACATTATGTGTATGAATGTTGATGATATTGTGGCTGTAGAAAAGGAACCAACAGCTTCAGGGCAATCACAGAAGTTAGACACTAAGTATAAATGGCCTTATGTTGTAACGAAGATATTAGGAAACGACCGCTACCTTATAGAAGATATTCTAGGTATCTACATATATATGAAATACTGAATTAATTACATTGCTTAATTATATAGAAAAATCATTAATCTGGTAAATAGTAACACTTATGGCCACTTTTTCAGTAAACGTCTACATTTAAGATTACCTAACCCAAGTACCCTGATTAAATTCGCAGGTTAACTCGAATGGGTTTTACAGTTCAATTTTTTTTGTTTGTAGTAAGATGAAAGCCAAACTGTAATTAAAATCCAATGTACAATCTGTATTTCGGAGTTAAGAGACCAGTTGCATATTCAGAACTTCTCCCAATTGAAAACTGATTGGAGCAATTACAAAATTTGGGAATCATTATTCCTGTACAATTTTCAGAATGGGCCGCACCCATAGTTACAGAAAGAAACCGAACGGAAACAACACCCAAAGGACTATTCTCATTGAACCGTTTAGCATCAGAAGTGAGATTTACATCAGAACAACAAATCATGGATACCATGTTTGCTGATATTGACGATGTTGCAGGACATCTCGACGACATCATCATTTCTTGTGAACCAAATCCGTAAACTCAGATATCCACTAGATAAACTGCTAACACTCAACAGCAAATGGGAGTGGTCGAAAGACTGTATACGCTCTTTTGATCAATTCAGACTTTGGTGAACTATTGCTAATTTCGTCACACAATCGTTCAAATATCAAATCTTAAATCGGCATTGTGAACGTCGATTTTGTCGTTCGTGAACGATAAAGTCGTTCAGTTGGGAACGATGGTATTTTTTGGCCGAAACAGAAGCGAACGGTTCATTTATTTAATTGGATTACATATAATTTCAAATTAATAATAAAATGTAAGCATTTGTACGCATTGTAGAAGAAAGATGTTGTAATAATTTTAATTATTATAGGGATTCAAAAGACAAAGCACAAACAGGGTTCAAATCGAGAAACTGGTGAACTCTCGCAAGGGGAATGTACAAACAATGCCAAGTGAAGGACGAATGGGAGAAATATGCAGCTGAACTAAACAGTTGAGGACCTCCAACTATAACGGCAGAAAAATGGCAAAAACTAAGTGAAAAGTGGTAATTAGTTCCTTATAAAATTTGCTAATTCAAGTGTAAAAATACAAACAAAAACATCTATTGTATGCTGGTGTAAGTATTTCTTATTATCTTTATAGTTTTAAGTATGAGTTGACTTAAAATAATACAAAAAACAGGTGGGGGACCAAATGCATTACAAACGTATAGTCCTTTAGAGGAGGACGTGATAACATTACTGAACATAAAAGTAAATGTCAATTCACCAGAGAAAGCCTTTTAATTAGAGGATGATATAGCTGATAACAACTTAGATCAATCCGGGATAGAATAAGTCAATACGAATGTCGAAATTAGCCATGAAATCACTAATGATTTTGGTGATATTGGTTCTTGCATTGCTAATATCGCTAATGTTTCATTAGAGGTCCCCATTTCGTCTAAATCAAGGGCGTCTAAAGGTAGAAACCAGGAGAACCAGCTCAAAAATCAGCGGCAACAACTTTTATTACACCAACAAAAAACTAAGGAAAATTTTTATAAGGATCTCAATAAAGACGTATTTGTGAATACCAAAAAAAAAACTTTATGACTTTGTTGGCAAACACTGGCAACCCTATTTGGAGACGCCACGTTTTCACTTATTTCTTAGGTTAAGTTAGTCTTTAACCTCATGTTAATCTGATATGTGTGATCTGTCAATATAATAAATGAAATAAAATAAAAGTTACACCCAAGTGGTAACAGACTTAGATAAAGGAAACTCAAAAGTACTGATTAAACTAAAGAAGGAAAATTGCAATTTCCAAAAAAAAAAACGCTCAAGAAAAAATAAAGATATGGTGACAAAAATAAAAAAAAAACTAATTTTGGAATTACGAAACCAAATATACGCCAGCAATATAGGAAATATTTTTCATTTTTTACCTGTGATTGGTTTTTTTCAAAGTCTAACTTATAGAGAAATAAGATGTCAAATTAGTTATCTTTTTTTCGCATTTCCAGACTTGAAAAATAAAAACTTATAATTTTAGCCAAGGAGGCATTTTATGTTATGAAAATTTGTAATTATTTTGTGATTCGTTACGATTTTTTTTTTATTTTCATAGTGAACTAAATTAAAGACTGAATTTTAAGTAAAAATTTGTTTTATTTCAACATTAGTCAATTCAACAAACTCAAGATTCTTTGTCTTATATAGTCACCTTGATGTTTGTTTAGAAAACCGGGATCTTCTACAAAAATATCGTCAATGACGACGTTATCATCGAGCTCCTGCATGTTTTCAGGCAACAGAATATTATATTTTCTGCACATATTGTGTAGTGCCACGCACACATTCACAATTTGTGTGGCTTTTTCTAGACTGTAGTGAAATTCTCTTGCCCAAGTAAGCATCTGAACCTAAAAGACCTATAGTTTGTTCTATTATAATCCTGGCTTTGGAGTGTTTGCCGTTGAAGAGGGCTTCCCGAGAACTTTCTACGGTATTACGGAATGGAGTTATAAGAAATGCCTCAAGGTGATATCCAGCATCACCTACCCATTTTCATATTTTTCTTTTAATTTCTTTCTCGGGATCTCTGATTTTGATATGAGTCCCATCGATAGCACTTATAATTCCTGGTGACCTGGATTTTTCGTAAAAGTGCAGTTTTGCTTGCCTTTGTTCTCCACGGTATATGATGTTCTTTTCCACTCGGGGCACATAAACTGTTCTAAAACACGAAGCAACTCTTGCAACACTAAAGAAATTGTGAATTGCGCTAGAACAAGATTTAAGTCATTCCCCACGTTCACAATTCACAATAGCGATTGCTTGAACGATTAGAGTTGCGCAATACCAATCAACGATTTGATCCTTCCAATCAATGATGGCCAGCCGAATAGATATCGAAAACATCAATAGAACCCTATTATCACCGAACAACTTCGACTATGAGGACGTATCATCAAGATTAATCGATTCTCATCCAAAACCGAACGAAGAACAGATCATAGCCTGCACACGTTTCGAAGATAATATTTAACTATTAAAAAATCAAGTAAAAAAAAATAAGTTATCTACACTATGGACAGGCCCATACGAAATTTTAAAAACAAAATTCTCCACAAAACTCTACAATGTGAGTTGGAAATAAACTAAAAAGAATGCTTAACAATAACGTCAAACTTTTTTCAGATTAAAATTTACTATCATTATTCTCATAAAGATGCTGCTGATATATATAATTTTACCGGCTCTTCAAATCCAGAAAATTACTTCGGTCCAAATCACAAAATTGGAATCAAATTCTGGAATTTATTTCGAACAAGTTGGACATGTACAACTAACTGTATAATACCTGGAAAATTATCACCTATAATGATTTGGAATTATTCAAATCGAACTAGGAAAGAATTCAGATTTCACTTGAGTCAAACGTGTTTTCTTTTTGTTCCAACGTTTTTGTTTTATGTTCGCATCTATTGGGTTCCGCTATTATTTTTATTTATTTAAATCTAATAATTGTTTTTTTTTTTAAGTTAGCTTTATATTCTATTATATTTATTTACAGTGTCTCAAAGTAATAATGGAACAAGCTGAAATTAATGATGTACGAAGTATTTTTAGCCAGAAATAATGTATTAGAAAATCGGTCTTATTTTTTTTAAAAACTTTTATTAATATATAATAAAAAAATAAAAAAGTTTAATTCAAAATGTGCAATTTAAAAAAAATAAAACAAAATATTAATGCAAAAGTAAAAATTAGCCTCAAAGATATAATGGAACATAGTCATAAATTAACTTTTTAAACTTAATAATAATAATATTTTTTAAAAAATTTATATTTATTTTTGTCTTTTAACTGCCTTTGAACGACTTGGCATAGACTCGACCAGCTTGCGATAGACGCAAGGCTCAATTTTACCCCATTCGTCCTTTAAATTACGTTAAGTTGATTTCTGTTAGAGATAGACAGCTTTTTCAATTTTTCTTCCAAATGACTCCGTAAGTGCTCACTAGCATTTAGATCCCGAGACTGAGTGGTGTCTCCAAAGCATGTGGGCAGTCATACAAAAGCCAATTTCTGACTTTATAGGCCTTGTGTCTGGGATCGTTGGCTTGGTAAAAGACAAAATTATTGTTTATTCCCGATTTTTCGCCACTCTCGTTTCACATTGGATTTCAAAACTTCTATATACTTCATTTTATATATCATGCCATCTATTATGAAGAGATTTCCAGGACCTGCTGCAGACATAGCACCCCAAGCCATATCTGAACCTCCACCGTGTTTAACGCTTGACTTAAAGTTTTTTTTCTTTACGCTCCCCATTTGCCTTTCTGCACACATATGAATGTCCATCTGATCTGAAAACATTATATTTGCTTTCATTCATGAATACAACTCGTTCCCAGAACGATAAGTCATTGTTGTCATATTTCTTAGCAAAATCAAGCCTTCTTTAGCGATTCACTTTGTTTATAAAGAGCTTTCTCCTGGCTACCCTTGCATTGTACTGGTGTTTCCTTAAAATAATTCTTACAGTTTCAGGAATTACTTTTCTCCATAGATATTTCTCTACTTCTGGTCCTAGTTTCGGTGCACTAAGGTGGGGATTCTGCCAGGTTTGTTGAATAATCCATCGTTCGTCTGGGTCCGTGAAAATTTTCCTCCACTGAGCTTAGCCTTATTTTGATAGTTGGTGATGCTTTCGCAACGTTTTCTTATATTAAATATTGTAGTGGATCCGCGATTTACAATTGACGATATTTCTCGAACCATTTAACCACTTTTTGAATAAAGAACTATTAATTTTCTTCAGTCAACCGTGATTTGAGGACCTTTTAGCGCCACACTATAGCTTTTTGCCAAACCGCTCACTCCAGAATCCAACAAATAATGCCAAAGTCATAAAAAAGTATACCCCTGAATATTTCATCGAGATCAGTCAAATTAGCTGCAATTCCACTTAACAATTTAGCGACTTTAATGACGTGTTCCATTATATCTTTGAGGCTAAATTTTACTTTCGCATTCATATTTTATTTTATTTTACTATAAATAGCAGATTTTGAATTATTGCTTTTTAATTTTTTGTTACATATTAATAAAAGTTTAAAAAAAAAATAAAACCGATTTTCTAATATATTATCTCTGGCTAAAAACACTTTGAATATAATTAATTTCAGCTTGTTCCATTATTACTTTGAGACACTGTATATGTTTTTTTCCGATTTTCATTTGAAAAGAAATTTGGCTTTATTGTTCTGTTTTTTTTTTTTTTTCTAATTATTTTAACAGAGGTTATTCTAGTTCAAAGTTTTTGTTTCAATATTTTTATCATTGTTTTTACAATTTATTAACAATTATTTCCTCTAATTAGGGATTAGAATAATTTTATTTCCTTTAAATTTTTAACTTTGGGTTTGATGTATTGGTTGCAAAAATAAAACAAGGGATAAGTCGACGATTGTATGCGATCGTTAGTTGCATCGCTCATGTGTGCCTGGAATGCAGTGACATAAAACCTTGTCATATTTTAAATTTCCTACGGCTATCCACTACCCAGAATAATAAGTCAAATGTAAATTTTAACCTATGCGAGCATCTGCTCACATGTGCTTAGAACTATACCTGCTCCAACAAATATTTTCTTTTCGAGACTAGAGCCGTAGACAAATGTTGAGGATCTTTTATGATTTATTGCTTCGAAGGAAGTTGATAATTCTCACATCTCATGTGAGAAATATGCTTGAAGACTGATAGCTATCTCCTTCAATGAAATACCAGGATCAATCATTAGTACACCCGTCAATTATTTCAGGTCTATGTGGTTCATCTTTCGCGGCAACTTCTAACGAAGATGATTTCGTCCCAGATTCGAATTTCTTTTCGTCTCTGCCTGATTATCCTAAAACCATATTTAATTTTATAACAATAGATGAATCCCTAGTGGCCGAACACAATAACTAACTGAAGATTACTTGCCCACTGTCTATTCTCTTCCAAAAATCCCTCCAAACCGGTAAATTTCCAGAAATAATGAAAGAATCTTTTATTATCCCTACACATAAAAAAAATAGTAAGAAGAACGTTGAGAATTGCAGAGCAATTGCGAAATTGTCCTGCATTCCTAAATTCATCGAATGTATAATCCACAAATACTTATATTTCAGTTCCAACTAATTAGTTATGGACTATGCGATTACAAAAATTTTGAAAACTTTAGATTTTAATATTTCGTTTTTCAAATTATATGTTGATGATAGTATAATGGCGATTCCAACAGGTAAAGAATGTGAACTACTTAAAACATTTAATGAATTCCATAAAAACATACAATTCACGTTAGAAAAGGAAAATGATGGTAAAATTGCATTTCTTGATCTTTTATTAATAAGAAATAGAGATGGATCAATAGATACTAGGTGGTATTCAAAACCAACTAGTTCAAATCGAATTTTAAATTACTATTCCAACCACCCATCCTATCAAAAGATAAACTGCGCCAGAAATTTAATAGAAAGATGGAAACTTACAAGTGAACATCTTCTACCTGAAAGCGTTAAAGAAATTAAGATTATATTATCCAAAAATAACTATCCAAAATCAGTCATCAATATGTTATCAAACAGAGTTTTCCAACACTATCATCAAAAAGTTACTACTGTTCCTTCCGCCAAATATTTTTGTAAATTTCCCTACATTAATGGCCTATCGCAACAATTGGAAAAATTGTTTCAGAAAGAAGAACAATGTAAACCCGTTTTTTATAACTTAAAATCAGTGAATAATATATTTTCATCAATAAAAAACCAAGATGATATAAAAGATAAATCGGAGGTTATATATAAAATTAATTGTAATAACTGTGATAAATGCTATATTGGTCAAACAAGACAAAAGTTGGGACCTAAAATCAAACAACATGAATACGATTGCAGACTGACTAACATCAATAATGAAGAAAAAAACTGCACTGAGTATCCATAGATTTCAGGAAGAACATAATTTTGATCTTATGAACACAAAGATTTTGGACAATAAATCTCATTACCTTAAAAGAAATATATCAGAAATGATATTCATAGAAGCGAGTGTATCAATTTAAGATCGGATACTTTCAATCTAAGTATTGTAGTAATTTATAGAAAGGAATTTTAAGTAATTACAACAATATTCAAAACTTTCACTAATATTATGTGTGTAATTACTGTATACAAAATATACTGCATATAAAATATCTAAGCAACTCAAATTATAACAAAATGTCACATTTTGGTTTTAATTATTATTTTTTCAAAATTGTTCGCGCAAGATTTAGTTCGATAATTGTCATAATTAATAATATAAGTTTTTGATATTAATAGGTAATTGTTTCATAATAATTCACTCTGGTGATATTTTCTAAGAGAAAAAAAACACATGGAGGTTCAACACGCGAGCTTTATACACATCTAAAAACCATTAATGGGATCAAGTTGTTGAAAAGAGACGCCACTACTGTGTTAGATTCTTCGGATGATTCATTACCAGCTATTTTAGCTAACATAGAATGACTGCGTGTGATCGTTTATCATTCAACATTATCTGCACATCATATGATATCAGAAAAGGCTTTTCTAACATACCAAAGACCACAAAACAATACAAAATATGGCTTTTAATTACAGTGAAAACATACGAAATAAAATAACTAAACAATTGTCGTATTTGACCGCTAATGGAAATAGATTTTCTCTTACATTCGATGAATGGACATCGGTCAGAAATAGACGTTATGACAATATTAATGTTCACTCTGACAAAGAATTTTGGAATTCAGGGTTGATTCGTGCTTTTGGAACAATGCCAGCAGAAAAATGTATTGAACTTGTGGCGTCTAGTACTCGCGACGCACTAAAATCTAGTACATCAAATTATGTTCGTTTAATTTATTGACCGCTATGCTTCACATGGCGTTTGAAATAATACACGTAAATATTAGTTCTAAGTCAGACATCTTATAGTGAAGTTGTTTAGTTTTAAATAAAATACGCATTTTATTTCTGTAGCATTAATCCATTTAATTTAGTTACTCAACAATTCATGGTAAATCCTAAAATTGCTGACAATACACTAAAATTGGTTACCCACGACGCGAGTTGATAACCGCAACATTTATATAATAAAAAAAAAAAAAAAAAAAAAAAAAAAAAGTGCTCATTGCGGCAAGATTGGATTACAGCCTTTACAAAATCATATATTTCGTGTACAACAGACAGAGAGAGCAATACGACACGTGTCAAGCGCAAATTCTTCCAAATTGCTGCAGTTTTTTTTAGGAAAATTACACAAGTCTAAACGTGTAATTTATTCCAGGGGCGTATACAATTTTTTATTAAACAAAACCGATTGTTTACCGAAGTTTTTTTAAGGTTCGACGCTAAATTCAATATGGTCGAGCAGGTTCCACCAAGACAAGAAATCACAAGAATTTCTGTCAAAATACCGCCATTTTGGGCAGAATCACCAGACATTTGGTTCGCTCAAGTAGAAAGCCAATTTTCTAATTCCGGTGTAACTACCGATGAAACAAAATTCAACACAGTAGTAGCAGCCATTGAAAGTAGTATTTTACATGAAGTTTCTGATGCAATCCTTCAACCGCCGGACGACAATATTATTATTGAGCGATTTTCAGAATCTGAGCACAAAAAGTTAAAACGATTACTCGACGAAACGGAATGGGGAGACCGCAGCTGTTAAATGACACAGCTGTTAAATGAAATCAAGAGTCTCGGTGGCACTAAAGTGGGAGACTTTATGGCTTAACTGTCTTCCTGTACAAGCTAAAACTATTTTATCAGCCAGTACAATTACGTCATTAAAAGAGTTAGCAACTTTATCAGATAAAATTTTCGAAGTTTCCGAAATCAACCTAGTTTCGAATTCATCCGAACAGTCAATGTCAGTTAAATTTAAATTTTAGGACTTAAAAAATATTCCTTCACTAATTGATAAGCGAATGTAGTTATATCAAATGTATCATTGTAGCATACAACCATTTATAATATTAGTAGGTGAGTCAATAAAATCTATTAAGCGTATACCAATATTTTTCGACGATGTGTTTTATGAAACTGACAACTTCCTAAAAGCAGTTTCATTGACATTTCAATTGCAGCACGTATTAAATATAGAATATGCTAAAAATGTAAACAAATTTGGCAATTCATTCAGCAGTATTTTGATGAAATTGGAATTATAGGGCACAAGTCAGCTCTATGCTCTTTGTTGAGTAATTTGCAGTAGACTACATAACTATTTTTTTTTACTTTTTAATTGAATAAATTTTACAACGTCAATTTGCTTTTTATGCAAAAAGAATTCATGGATGTATCAATATATATCAAACATTTAAAATTTTTAGCATCGAAGATTAAAAACTGATGTAAGTCATTTTAAAACTTGTAAAGGCGATGTTAAAAACATCTCCCCAATTGAAATTTTAAATATTAAATCACTTATAGATGTTTTATTGTAAAAATGTGACTTTTAATATATATAAATTATTTCCAATTTATGATATAAATATTATTAATATAAATGGTCAGTTCAAAATAGGGCAGATTCAAGAATTCAGTCGCCTGCAAAACAAGATGCAGTCAATTGACGTCATTTGCAGACGAAGTTGGCTGCTTTTAATGCATTTTTGAACGATTGACTGCCGGGAAATTAACAGCTCGTTAATGACAGCAAGGCAATTGTGGAAAATTAATAAAAAATGTTCTTAAATAGTAAAATTGTAAGCGTGGTATTAAATACCATTTTAACGGAGGAAAAAAACGGTGGATTGTACGACCCTATTATCAGAGAAATAAAGAAAAAAAGAAGAAGAAAGATTATTAAATTTCGATCTCAATCTTTCATTTATAAAACACCGAAATTTTTGGAAACAGTAAAAAAATATGACGATAAAACTTTTCAAAGCCATTTTCGGATTAATAGACAGGTTTTTCAGGTAAGTATTTAATAATATATATGGTACATAAAAGTACAAAGTTAAAGATATTTAATTTGTGCTATTGTAGATACTAGAAAGAGAAATGTTTCCTCTGTATACACCAGGAAAGAAACGTTCCACAGTTCCATTAAAAAAAGCCCTGTTGTTGACTTTGTGGACATTAGCAACGCAGGACAGTTATCGAGCCATTTCAGATCGTTTCGACGTTTCGAGGTTGTGCCCATGCTACAGTTTTAAAAATATGTAAAGCCATTTTTTTTGATAAAACATAAATATATAAAATGGCCACAAAGTAATGAGGAATTGTGGCAAAAAGCACAAGAATTTAATTGTCTTAGAGGCGACAAAAGTTTTCCAGATGTTGTGGGTTGCGTGGATGGTACGCATATTCCTATTCCAGCCCCAATTATCGATACGGCCAGCTATTATATTAGAAAACGCTTTCATTCCCTACTATTACAGTCAAGATTTTAATTGAATTGTGTATTTTTCAAAATATTAATTTCTAATTCATAGGGCGTTTGCGATAGTGAAGTTCGCTTCATAAACGTTTTTTTTGGTTGGTCGGGAAGGTCCCATGATGCACATGTTCGGGAAAATAGCGATCTTGGGAAAAGATTATATGCTGCTACCTTAAATTTCCCTGACAAGTACCACTTGCTAGGAGATTCAGCTTATCCGACATTCAAATACTTGCTGACGCCATATAGAGATAACGGAAATTTAGATAGCGCACAAACCAAATTTAATTTCAGATTAAGTTCAACGCGAATAGTAATTGAACAAGCATTTGGATTATTGAAAGGAATGTTTCGAAGATTGAAATATTTGCAATTATACAGATTGGAGAATGCCAAATATTTTGTGAGAACTACCGCTGCGTTCTCCACAACCTAATAATAGACAATAAGAGTCTGTCGGAATTTTCAAAATCTGATTATGAAGAATCATCTCGGTCGAATGAAGAAGATAAAATATATACGAATGAAACAGCTGAATCGAAATGGCAAAGAAAAACGAAATGTTATAAAAACTATTTTAATATAAAAAAAATATTAATAAAATAAATTAAATTCAAGATAATTCAGTATTTAAAAAAAAATAATTCACAAATCCCAAGTTGTTTATTGCTCCATTAATTGCATTAGCAAGTTTGTAATGTCACCCATGACTTCAATCTTTCGTTTCTCAATTTAATTTTTTCTTGCCCAAGTTTTAGTCTTTCTTCATGTCGAACTTGCTTATTCCCGTCTTCTTCTTTCCAATACTCACACTGAGAGAAAAAGTCGATTTCATTCCAAAATGTTGACATTTTTATTTTCACATTTTCAAAAAAATTTCAAATCAAATTTTTTCCTATTCATTTAAATTTTTTCGGATTTAAACTTAATAGAAAATTATTAGTATTGAAATTTCAAGCGATTTTAGTTCAACTATGAACATTTTAAATTGAATTACCGAAATTATTCTAAATTAAATAAAAAACTTTTAAATCAAAAACGTGAAAACCATAACTTCAAATAATTTGAAATTTGTTCCAAAAGCCCTTGCAATGTCAATACTTTATTCAAAACTGCGAAATTTTGATTCTAATTTTTTTTTGTAACGAAGCTTTTTCATATTAAATTGGCGGTACCATAGATATATATATTACTAGATTACTCGAAGCAATAAATTCCTTCAGAAGCGAATGGCACATTTTCGGACTTCTCTTTCCCGCGCCGAGTAGACAATACTGCCAATATCAGAAATGGTTGACTTTTTTGTCACGAAGCGAAAAACAATATAGCGGGAATTATTCAATTTTTTGAATTTGAATTTTGTTCAATTTATTTTATTTGCAATAACATTTTTTTTACATTTTCGGATTGTAAAATTGTGATAATTATTTTGAATATATATTATTCCAATATAAATAAATATTTTTGAAAACCTAATTTTTTTAAAATTTATTTTATTTAAAAATTCAGTGTTTGACCCTTTCCTGTCGATTTTCTATTTGTATTTCCTTACGAGCTAACTTTCTTTTCAAATTATAATTTTCCTGCCTTTTTTTTATTAATATGGTTTTATATTTTAGTAATAAATTTGAATACCGCGTCGAATTCATTTGATTTGCTGAACCTGTAACTCCAGTATGTTTTACCGTATATTGCTGCATACCTGAACACGATGCTCCATCATTTATATTGTTATTAATGCCCTGGACATTTTCTTCTTCATTTGAACTGTTTGTTAGTGTTTGCTGAAATATAATTATAATATTAGTTTTGTTAGTAGTTTTTCTTCAAATTAATTATTTACTGCAATGCATTCATCCATGGGACCAGCATATTCTTCCTCGAGATATTCTTCATCGATGTACTCGAGATACTCTTCTTCAATGTGGTCCCGATAATCTTCTTCCATTTCATGTGTGACTGTTATTTGCTGAAATGTAATTAAAAATCCAAAATTTTATTATTATATTTGTAATTGAAAGCATTGTGAGATTTTTGGTTCTCTTTCTTATTGTAATGGCATTACAATTGTGAAATTAATTATTTTTTAAAGTCTGTTTGAAAAAAAAAGTATTCACATACCTTGGGGACGATTACTTCTGATGACTCCAAGACTGGAAGAGCACTGCGACTCAAATAACTCCTAATACCAATTCGGTTTATGTCTATCGAATTGAAATGATGACTGCAAATTCTGGTGTATCCCGGTGTAATTTTCTTTGGATTTATTTGCAGTATATTGCACCATTCAATCAAACGATTCTGATTTTTTGGAAATCTAAATTATCCAATTTCTTTAAATTTTTTTTTCTGTTGGAAATTCATTTTACTTACCTGAATAGCAAAACTTCATTGTATGACGAAGTTTTATTATTCCAAAAACAACCTTTTACAGCACACCGCATAGACATTTTTTTAAAATATTTAATATAAAATAAAATTTCGATACACGTTTAATTTAAAAACAAACTTTGGTAAAAATATTGACTTCACTTTGCAAACGAAATTTTTAAATTTGGCGACAACACATCTGTGATTTTGATCATATTAAGTTGGCAGACCTGAACAATTCGACACTATCGAAAAATGCAGATAGTTGCAGAATTTGGAACTAACCAGGGATTGTGAACGGGCAAAAAATTAATAATCTTTTGGTTTTCATAATTTATTTTGCATTTTTATTAATAATTCATATACAAAAAAATTTAAAATAATTTTTAATTTGAATTTCTCGGTGTTTAAAATTTAATGTGAATTTTATTTGGTGTTTTTAAAATTTAGGGTAAAAAAAAAGGTTTCTGCGTCCTGAGGTAAATTTTAGCCATGAGCGAGTAAGCGAATCCTAGTCCAGTAGTATTTAAGTCATTGGGCGGTACTGAATATCACAACAGGAAAGAACAAGAAAGTTATTTATGCATTATTCAAAATAATTTAGTGTTATGCGAATCTTCAAAGTGAGAGCAAGTGAAGTTTTTGATATTGTGTGAAATTATGTCTAATAACAAAAATGGCAATGTGTTAATAGTGGAATGTGGAAATTCTTCCGAAGTGCATAAATCTTGTGCCGAAGAAACAGATTTTAAAAATTTAATTTTGTCTTGGGGAATTTCTGACGAAGTTTTTGAATTTTTATGTGACCGGCAAATATCAATAAAGGTTTTAGAAAATATCGAATATTGTGACATTGAAAATCTTTTTTGTGATCCAAAAGTATTTGGACAAAAGGTTTTATTTAAGGCAGGATTAAAAAAATGGAGACAAAGTTTGGTAAATATTTTTTTTATTTGGGTTTGGTTTGAATACGGATTTATGAAAGCTCATCATTCGATTGTTATTGATTTCATTAACTAAATTCAATTTTAGAAACAAATACATATACAATTTTAAAATTACTAAATTTTATATAGTGCGTTAGAATTTTTTTTCTTTTTAATCGAATTGAAGTTAAATCAAACTTACAAGCTTTCGAGATGTTTCAAACGAAGCCGAGATGTATAAATGAGCTTTGACAGACATTTTATTTTTTTTTTTTTGTAAATATAATCACAGAAACTACCTCTTATTGAGCTATCAGAAGCAAATACATTGCCTATGGACAGCAGAATAAATGAATGGATTGAATCGCAAATATCTTCGCCAAGTTCTAACTTTTCCAATTCATCTATATCTACAGACTCTTCTTTTGGTAAATTTATAACTCGAATGTAGTTTGGTAAGTGGAAATTACAATAAGTTTTGAATTGAATCAATTTGTGTTGTAATTTCCAGCTACCAGATTATTAAAATGTTGGGGCATTGTTAAAAATTTTTAATTATTTTAAATAAATTTTTAGGAAACATATTATATTCCTAGAGGTTATAAAAAAAATCCCAGTGGTAAATTATTTTCAAGGTATGCGAATGTGAGATACAAATCAAAATTGAAATTTCCGAAAAGTTATATTACTTCCGTGAATTTGAATTCCATTAGAGAAACTGAAAGCTCATCAGGTAAATATTATAAATTCATTTTTAAGCCATCTTGAAATATAGACATGTAGGATTAAAATAATTGGCGTATTTTATTTATAGAAAGCGACGAGGATATCCAACAATTCAGAACCTTGGGAGAAGGTGTGTGAATACTGGAAACTTACGTCACCAAAAAGAAATAGCGAATTTCGAAATTCAACGGAGGAAGTAATTGCAAATTTAATTCTGCCTTGGCCTCGTTATAATGATTGTCTGGGTTATCAATTAGTAAGTATATATATATATATTATAGACTACATTTGGTGAATAAATTAATTTTTTGTTATAGATTGATATTGATTTTGATTTTCTCTTTCCTGGTAAGGGAAATTTTCTATTGGCAGGATTCGATAATTTCCTAACGAAAGTTACGAAGTATTTCACAAGTTCAATAAAGGATAAAAAAAACATTGAACTTCTTAAATTTTTACAAAATCAAGAAAATCAAGATCAAAGTAAGATTACATAATAACATTTCTTAATTCTATTTTGTTTTAATAATGTATATATTCTAGATTCAAGAGACTGCGTAGTATCACTTCTACTGCATGCTGTACTACAGCCACCGCGGATTAAATTTTATTTAGAAATTCACAATTTGCAGACATAAAAAATAAAGAATATTATAATAGCCTTAAACATGATTTAAAAGATGTTCAATACACTTCAGTTGACAGTGTGACATTTAGGGGTATAAATTATAAAGTTAAATATTGTTTAAGCATATTAAGAGGAATCAATGAAAATATTTATGAAATAGTTGACATTTTATTAGCAAATGGATCTTGCTTTATCGTATGTAAAAAATTAAAAAATGTGAAATATTCAGAAAAATTTCTTTCGTTTTTTGTTGAAAATGGTATTGAATTTGACTTAATTAAAATTAATGAATTTGATGGTCCTCCGATCCATTTATATTATTTGAATGATGGCAGAAAAATAGTTCGATTAAAGAAATATTTTAAATAAATAAGTAATGAATTTTATTAAATAAATACTAAAATTGAATTTTGTATGAAGTTGTAAACGAAATTAATTATTAGTTATTTCTAATAAACATTTAATAAATATTAGTGCTTTGTTTCTTTTCTTAAAAAGTTAAAAATACTTCGTTTTTTCAGCATAATTGTAGCCAAAGTCGATGAAATCGTAATTCAAATTAAAAGTAAGAGCTTTTAAAACAAAATTGGAAAGATTTAATATTAAATAGAAAAGAATTTTCAAATAAAAATTTTAGGTTTCAATATGAAATTTCTCAACTTAATTTTGAAATTAGAAAAATCACAGAATTAAATCGCAAAATTTTACTTTGAAACGATAAAAATTTCAGAATTAAATCCAAAAATTTCATTTCGAAATTCGGGAAATTTCATAATGAAATCGAAAAATTTTATTTTGAAATTCGAAAAATTTCAAAATTAAATCCAGAAATTTCATTTCGAAAATCGGGAAATTTCAATTTGAAATTCGAAAAATTTTACTTTGAAATTCGAAAAATTTCACTTTGAAATTTGAAAAATTTCACTTTGAAATTCGAAAAATTTCAAAATTAAATCCAGAAATTTCATTTCGAAAATCGGGAAATTTCAATTTGAAATTCGAAAAATTTCACTTTGAAAAATAAACTTTTATTACAAAAGCGAAATTGGTTGTAAAAAATGAAAATGAAAAATTTCATTTTGAATATTTTTAAAAACTTAAATTAAAATTCTCACGTTTTTGCGCAAAATCTATAGAGATTTCCATTTGATTTTACCACTAAAAACATTTGAAATGAAATTTTTTTTTTCTGGGTGTAAGCTTTGATTGAACTGTACACTTTTTGATAATTTTTGCTGCTGGAGCCCCGTAATATTCTTCTGTTTGCGATGCGTTGCCCAACTCTACATTATTACTACCAGTAGAAAGCTCACTCTTCCATATTGCAACATTTGGATTTGAAGTTTGCAACCACAACAAACGAAATTTATCGACGGAAACCTGATTCATATCCACTCTTTCGTGCTACTATGGCAGTCAACCGAATTCATGATATATGCAGATTCATTCGTTTTGATAATGCAATCACGCAAACTGAACGTATGAAAACAGACAAAGCAGCACCTATTACTGACACATGGCTGATGTTGAACGTAAATTTAGTATCTTAATATACACCATTGGATTGTCTTACTATAGACGAACAACTTTTCTCCTATAGAGGGAGAACAAGATTTACTCAATACATTCCTTCGAAACCAGCCAAATATGGTTTAAAAATTTGGTGGGTTTGTGATGCAGCAAATTCCTATCCACTTACTGTCCAGTTATACATAGGAAAAGGGCGACCGGAGGAGAAACCAACCAAGGGGAACGCGTTGTTATCGATTTGTGTCACCGATATAAAGGCTCCGGAAGAAATATTACAGCAGACAATTTTTCACAACATTACCACTTTCTCGTTTGTTGATTTCATGGGATTTATCACTCATTGTCACATTGAGGAAAAAGAAAGGCTGCATTCCACCAGATATGACGACTAACAAAAATCGAGAACCGTTATCTTTAGTATTTGGAGTTAGTGAGGATGGTAAAATAACGATTTGCTCATACATACCAAAAAAAAATATAGAAATGTAATTTTGTTGTCGACAATGCATTTCAATAATAATGTCAGCGAAAGTCTCAATAAACCAGACATTATTCACTATTATAACAAAACCAAAGGAGACGTAGACAACATGGATAAAATGAAAACTCATTACTCAACAAAAAGGAAAACATTGAGATGACCACTAGCCATGTTCTATAACATGTTAGATATACCATCTTTAGCAAGCTATGCTATTTATTCAGAAAATAACACAGTCACCGTTAAATTTTCTGACAGCAGACGTACTTTTCTGAAGGACTTAGGAAGGCAGTTGGCTATGCCATTGATTGAGACCAGATCCAATTTTGTATTGAAATGTTTGGTGATCAGCCAAATCCGCAAAATTGGGCATTCAATCAATGCTTGGTCCAATTATAATCCAAATCCAAATTCCAATTGCAGGAGAAGGGGGTTCAAGGGATGCATCTGGACGAAAAACTATTACAGGAAGTTGCTACATGTGTCGTTTCCTAACTCAACGGCAACGGAAAACTAGGAAATCTTGCATAAGTTGTAATCGTCCTATAAGTGACGAGCACTGAGAAACAATTACAAAATGTCCTGGATGTATTGAAGTATTGTAAAAAAAAATTCTTCGTTTAAATTACCAATATTTTTACAGCTGTAAGCAAATGTTGGTAATTTAAACGCTGGCAATGGCCGAAAAATGCCTGTAATCAGTACGACTATTTTTTTTACAGTCGTAAGCAGATTTACCCTGGTTGTGTTTTTGAAAGATGTTTTTAAAATAATTTTTTTTTAAATAATTTTTTTAAAAAATATTTTTTGTAAAATAAATCAACCTGGCAGAAAAGGAAAAACCTTTTACGGACGAAGAGAAAGACAACCTCTTAAATATAATAGAAGATCCCGTTATTCAGGCAAAGTTTAAAGAAAATAAAAAGAAACATAAAATGGTCTGGGAGGAAGTATCTGCCTTGGTAGGTGGAAACTTTATATATAAAAGTGCCATAAAGAGCCAATACTGCTTTGAAAATTTAAAGCGAAAATACTATACGCTTAAAAGTAACGTAACGTCTGGGTCAGCTACTCCGGATTGGAGATAATGGGAAGTTTTCCAACGAATGTTTGGCCACAAGCCAAATGGCAATCCAGAGGAATTAGTCGACAGTTTATCACGCACGGGCGAATAAGGACACAAATCCTTTGACAACATCGATTTATGTGAAGATATTTCGGCAGATGTGGAATTATTCCCTTATGAAACCCTCGAATTATACACTTCTACTCCAAAAACCTCAAAAAAAACGGCAACTAATGAAAACAACAGACAAATTACAAAGAAAATAAAAAATGATGACGACTTCTTGGCATATTTAAAGGAATCGGACAAAAAAATAACCGAAAATACTGCACGGGCTGAGGCACAAACGGATCGAATGCTAGAATTGTATGAAAAATTCGTTAATTCCTACATTGCGACAAAATAATAATAATCAGCATTTTGAATTAATGTTTAATGTTTAATTTATAATTAGTAATTTAATACACAAATTTTGAAAATGAAGCAATAGAATGGTTATTTACTTTTTTGATTTCTTAGTTTGTACAATTCTTTTTTTTCAATTAACATTTTTTTACAAAATTTGCATAAGCCATTAGTGTTTACTTTCTCCGGTTTCAGCGTTTAACAGAAATTCAATCTCATCTTCATTTTCAATTTCCGCTTCGCGAACTACCTCTAACCACTGTGGATTAAATTGACAATTCTTTTCTTCGCACAAGTTATGCAATATGCAACAAGCTGTAATAATTTGAATTGTATTTTTAAATGCTGTATCGCACTGTTTTAAAAGGACTCGCCATCTTCCTTTCAGCCTTCCAAAGGCATTTTCTATACACATTCTTGAACTTGATAACCTATAATTAAAAATTGACTGTTCTGCTGAGAGGTTGTATCCTGGGAAAGGTTTCTGCAAGTTCGGAGTCAATGGGAAAGCGCCATCTCCGATAATGTGAAATTCTTGTGGAAAAAGTCCCTCATTCATGCGTTTGCAAAGACCAGAACTTTGGAATACACCGGCATCATGCACTTTCCCGGGGAAACCACAATTTATGTAAGTAAACCTATCCATGTATATAAAATTATAAAATTTACATTTGTAATCAAAATTTGCTCAATTGTATTTGCTGTCCACCACAGCCAATAATATTGTGGAATTCCATCTGTTAAGTAAAAAAATTTAACACATTCTTCTCCAATAAAGTGATCAATATAAATTGAAGGTTTTGGCTACACGAAATAAATTCGAAACATCAGAAACGTTTCAACATGTTGCGGACTTATTTAAAGTACAAATCCAAACTTAAAATAATTTCATTTCATATTTTATGGGCGAAAGTTCTGATTGAAAAATGCACCATTGACGAAAAAACGTAATTAAATATTTGAATTTCGAAATAACAGCTAAAAAATAAAAATTGCGAAATTCAAATATCGAGAACGATAAAATAATAAAATCGGAATATTGTCCAATAATGCAATAGTTCGCGAAAATTATTTATTTAGGACAATGGGTCCAAAGGTTGGAACTTTCCGCCTATAAAAGACAATGGTAATATTACCGAGCCCGTTTTTGGTTTTCGAAGAGTTCAGACGTGTTTTTGAGTTCCTCTGAATTAAAAAAAAAAAAAATTTAGTTCCAACATAATCGGATAAACGCGAACCACTTAAAATAAAGGTCGCTGAGTTTTTTAAATTTAAATCCGTTAAGTTTTTTGTTTAAGTAATCATCAAAATTTTAATAAATTTTTAAAAGAAAAAAAAAACGTGATCATTTTAATTCCATTAAGCGATTTTTGTACTTAAAAGAAAGTTCGTAAAATTAAAGAAGGTTATAAAAGTTATACGAGTTTATACTCAAAAGAAAGTTCATAAAATCAAAGACGTTTATAAAAGTTATAAGAGTTTGTATTCAAAAGAAAGTTCGTAAAGTTAAAGAAGTTCATTAAAGATATAACAATTTATACCCAAAAGAAAGTTCGTAAAATTAAAGAAATTTACAAAAGATATAAGAGTTTGTACTCAAAAGAAAGTTCGTAAAATTAAAGAAGGTTATAAAAGTTATAAGAGTTTGTACTCAAAAGAAAGTTCATAAAATCAAAGACGTTTATAAAAGTTATAATAGTTTGTACTCAAAAGAAAGTTCGTAAAGTTAAAGAAGTTCATTAAAGATATAAGAATTTGTACCCAAAAGAAAGTTCGTAAAATTAAAGAAATTTACAAAAGATATAAGAGTTTGTACTCAAAAGAAAGTGCGAAAAATTGAAATATATAAGAGTTTTAAAAAATATAAGAGTTTGGTCAATTACTAAAGTTGACGGGATTTTTAAAAGAAAATAAAGAATTTTAAAGGAGAATATACAATATATAAAAGGATTTTATTTCATTAATAACAAATGTGTTGAAAGAAGTGTGGAAATACCGAACAACCAAAGCAGCATAAAAAGTAAGTTTTTTTGGAGTATACATTCTTTACCAAATAATATTACTTCTCCCACTTGCTGATATCGTTGGAAGTCTTCTGAGAAGTAGAGAGTTCTGCAATCAAATGAAAAGAGAACATTTCCAGAAAGTTTTCGTTTAATTCCTGCGGTAGAACACCCATTCAAGTTAAAGAAGTTTCGACACCATTAAAAAAAGGACAACTATTTCTTGTGAAATTCATTTCAAATTCAGGAAAGAGCCAAGAGTACGTTCAAAGAATTTTTACATAACACATCCTTTATAATTATGATATTCAAATCCGTCATTAACTGGTCTTATTGGAATGTGTGTACCTAATAATAAAACAAAATTTATTCAATTCATTATTTACTATACTCGCAATTTTGAAAAATTTACCATCAATAGCACCGACGGTATTTGGAAATTTGAATCCTTTTGATAATATCTGAAACTCTATTTCGGTGGTAGGGAATTTTATAGTGGTTGCATAGTATACTTTGCAAATAACGGCACAAATTTCATGTACAATGTTACAAACAGTCGCCTTCCCAATTCCAAAAGTAATTGCAACAACTCCAAAGTCTGAACCAGATTTAAGGTACCACAAGCAAATTACTATTCTTTTTTCTACTGGGATTGTCTGCCTAATGCATGTGACTTGTTTCCGAACTATTGGTTCTAAATCTGAACACATTTTATTGAAGAGTGTCTTATTTACACGAAATTCTTAAATAAACTTTTTTTCCGGCCAAAGAGGCACATCAAGCTCCCAAAACTCCTGATTATACACATATTTCCACTTTCTCTTAAAAAACTTGCGTCTTCTATTTATTTGCCTTTTTATTATCATTGAGCACCTTTGCAACCTTCGCGAATATAAATTTAAACTATGATTTATTTCTTTTAAAATAGAATAAACCATAAATAAAAACACTACAAATTCTTCATTCGCCATTGTCAAATTACGATCTGTCACATTTACGGTCTTAAAAATTTTTGTGTGTGAGCGCCGGTAATAGCGGCTGATGATTTACGCCTGTAAATAAATGGTAACGGTAGTGGTAATTTAAACAAGGTAACACTCTTAGTTTATTTTGCTTTTATTAGTCAATACTATTTTTATTCGATAGATGTAGTAGGCTGTGCGATGTATTCAGAAAAACTTTCACTCATCATATAGCTTTACCGTAAACAATATTCAGGCGGAAAGATCTTTTCTCTACCCAACAGTTTTTTTTCTTTCTAGAATATAAGAATTATGATAATCGCGATTAGCTTAAACTCAACATTCGGTGCAATATTGACCCAAAGACAACTCGATGGAAAGTTTCATCCCGCATTCTATTTTTCGAAGAGAACCAGGGAAAAAGAATCCAAGTTTCATAGCTATGAGCTTGAGACGTCTGTAATTTATACACTAAGACGATTCGCAGTTTATTGGTTAGGTACAGAATTTAAAATAATTACAGATTGTGAATCATTCACTCTAACGCTCAAAAATAAACTTTTAAATCATTGAATTTCACGTTGGACGCTGGAACTTCAAGAATACGCCTACAAAATAGAGCAAAGATCGGGTACAGGTATCTGTCATGTGGACGTTCTTAGCAGAATGAATAACACTTTAGTAATTGAACAGAATTCATTTGGATATGCTTTGGCTGCTGCACAGTACCATGATGGAACCATTAGGAAAATTAGTTTAGAACGTCATAATAAAGAGTCTTCTGTATACGTTAGTAAATGGTTTGGTTTACAGCATGAATAGGAACGACGTCTTTGTCCTAGAATAGAACGCCAAATTATACAGACACATCATGAACGAATGCGTCATTTAGGCACTAAAAACGTAATTTGTTGATTAAATCGTATTGGTTTTCCAAGATTTTTTTTTAGTTGAGTTTTATCGTGAAATGAAGTGTTGTATTCATGGATCAATTAAATATAAAATATATCATAAAAGTAAATTTACGTAATTATAGTAAGGCGTCTTACATAAAATGTACGAAGGTTGAAGATTTAAAACCAAAAATTCTCAACGTTTTTAATTTTGATGATCGCGATATGCGAATATATTGGAAAGATAAATTCGGCGATGAAATTAATATTATAGATAAGGATAGTTTCGAAACATTTTTGGTTATGAGTGAAGGTGACAAATTTATATATGTAGAATTGCAGCTTCTCAATGTACACTTGGCAGATGTAACGGTGGGATTTCTCGCTTTACATTTTTTGTCTTAACGACCACTAAAATAGCGTTTTTTTGTTATTTTACCTGTATCATGCAATCTAAGTTTCAAACTTTTTTTCTCCACTAATAACTTTCGAACTTAGCTCCATTTATACATATCTGTGGTAAAAATATGAAAAGAGAAATACCCAGAAAAAAACGGAAAAAAGGGAACCGCTAGGAATATGGCATGACTCTTTGAGAAAGGAATACATGCGAGACGATATTAAAATAACGTGGTGATATTGAAAAATTTTGCGAACGGGAGCAGGAGGAATACAAAAACTTGTCGATGAGGCGGGAGTTTTTTTTTTGAGAGTCAGAGAGTCTTGTTTGAAGTTTTGAAGAAACAAGTTGTAAAATGGAATATGCTGTGTTTAATAGAGTGTAAAAAGAAAAATTTTTTTTTAAAAGGGAAATAAAACAAAAAATTTAATTTTGAAAGAAGAACCGAAAGATGAGAAAGAAAAAAAAAGGAAGATATACGTGATTTAAAAGAATTTTGAAGTAAACCTGGAAAAAAGAATATAAAAATGTGGGATTTCGTTCTATTCTCTTTAAAATAATCTCTTAACTATTCTCTTAATATTCATTTACGTATTAACAGTTTGAACTAGATTTTAAAACCTTTTTCATTGTATTCAATTTTATTCGGAATGATCACTTTTTCTCAAGCCGTGGACGTGGTAAGAACCTTAACAATTCCTTTTGCATTTAAACAACTTTTTATCAAGCCGTAGACGTGGTAAGAATTAAACATACTTAATTTCATTTTGTTCAACTTTTTAAATATCAGAATATTCCCAAATATTGTTAATCATATAATCAATAAATTATATTGAACCAGGATTATCTTTTTTTTAATTAATAATCCTACATATATAGATATTGGAAATTTAATTGGGAACGGAAATAATGCTGAAAAAAAATGTGCTTTTGTGCTTGATCCGAAATTTTTTTTTTGTTTTATAAAGTTCACCGGTTCAAACGTTAATGGGCAATTTAATTGTAATTTCAAACTAAATAAAAGAAAAAGAAGAAAATTTTCATTTCGGCGAAACATTTTGCGAAAAAAATTTTTGTGGTACAAGTATAAACATTTTATTACAGTTCGGAAACGGATTTTTCTTTTTTTGAAAAAAAAAAAAAGGTGAAGGAGCTTGACACCCGAAAGCCAGAGTTTTTTTTGGGATTGACCAAATAAGATTCTATTCCAGATAATCCACGAGAAAAGTTCTTAAGGAAATCGAGGACGAGGTGACCAGCTTTTAAGGATCCATCTTTGTTTGTTCACATGTGGGGTAATTTCTACATCCAAACGCGATCAAGCATCCGAATATGGAAATGGAATTAAATCAATACTGGCGAATTCGAGAAGGAAGCAAAATTATATGCATATACTTTAAGTTTCATTGATTTTTATTACCTCATAATGAATTGTTTTAAATTCACAAGCATACTCTACAGCCTTACTAAATGCAGCATAGAGCAAGGAACAAGAAAAATCAAGTTTTCTTAATCATTTAGTTTCCGTCGGTATATTGCTAGATTGAACAAAGAGGATAACCATTAATTTCTTCCTGTAAATATAGGTGCAAAAAGAGGAGGCCTCCTGTTTTCCGGCCATCGGGTGAGTCATAAACTTTTTTATTTTACGATTGACGAAACACAAGTTTGGGAAGAATAAAATGATTTTGGAAAATGAATTTTCTTGGAATTAGGGATTGTAACAATAAAAGCTATAAAACAAAAGTAAAGAAAGTAAAATATATTTATTTTGAACAGGAATTCACATCAAAATTATGTTTGCATTGTCATATTAATATGTTAGTATTAATATTTAGTAGTATTTAATATGTTAGAGTAACTAAGTTGATTAAAACATTTTGGATTGAGAATTTCATTATTAACAATAACCAAAATTTCTATAACGTGAAAAACAAAAAAAAAAACAAAAATAAATAAATAAATATGTAAAACGGAAAACTTCGAATTAAGGAATAATTTTAAAATAATTGAAGGATGTTGAAACAAAAAGAATGTAAAATTACATAAACTTGGAAAAGGAATTTACGAAATTATTGAAATAAATTATAAATTTAGAAAAAAAAAACGCTTTTCCATTCGCCTTTTGTTTGATTGGTTTGCAGGATGATTTATGTTTCTAAACATGATGTCGAATAGACAGATTTGTGAGAGATAGAGAGGGAGGGAGAGACGGAATGAGTGGTTAGATGCGTGAGGGCATTTGAATCAATAAAGGACGATAACCAATTGTAGGGGCGGTTATCGTCAACGGGAACCGGCATTCTGCTGTCGGTCCTTTCGGATGGGAAGTGCCCCAAAGTCCGGTTGGCAATAACACCTCTGCCAATCGGCCCCGACATACCTCGCAAGGCTTTCGCGATCAGTTCGATCAAGTTTCGGTGACCAAAACTAACGAAACCTCCATTTATTCAGTTTTCTCGCGAAACCGAATTTCCTTGCCTGATAGCCTTGCTACCACCCTAAAGTCTAAACGACATTAATATTCTCATGCACGCATAAAAACTTTATGTGTAACGCGATGAAAGATGGTGGTAAGCAACGACCCACCCCACCGGCGAGCTAGTTTGCGCGACTCAGCAAGGCGTGCAGCCTTTCAGTTGCTCACATTTGCTGCACCATCTCATATCTTCTCCTCGCAAGGAAGAAGATATGCTGAAAAGGTCATCCGGGGATTTGCTTTCTTCGAGAATACCCCATATGTAAACCCCCGTAGTTATACAGATAAAGTCTACGTACACAAAATTTTGAAAAAAGTGAATAACTTATAAACCATTAATTATTTTTCCAAATCCTTTTCATATATTCACACATACATGTATTCGTTTCGTTTATCAAGTTTTGGAAATAACTGTACTAATGCCACAGAAGGCCCAAAAATTAAGCAGAAAAAATTTACATACAGTTTGAAAAAGATGCATTACTTTGCTAATTTATAGAAAAAAATAATATTAAAAGCTTGTATGATATCCTCGACGATTTAAGACCTCTCGAAACTTTTTTGGCATCGAATTGACGAGCTTTTCAGTGACCTTAGTACTTATATTATCCCACTGCTCATTGACAACAGCTCTTAACATTTCCTTACTGGTGATTGTGCGTTGCTGAATCCTTTTCTTCATCAAATCCCACAAATGCTCAAAAGGAAATATTTTGTCAACCCTAACACACTGCCCTACCGACTCTTAACTGCACAGCCCTGGAGCTGAGTCATTTTGATTATTATTCTTTTAGTGACGTACGACCCAACGAGCGATTAACACGGATTTTGTATTAACATAACGAACCGCATAAACCGTTTTTTTTTTTTTTTTTTTTTTTAGATTCTCAATTGAATGATCAAAAGAGAAAGTCTTGTTGAAAATAAATTCTATATATTTTTTTCAACAAAAAGTGATTAATACTAAATATTGTGCGGAAAACGTGTAGAGTTTTAATAATATAATTATTTGTGATAATTAAAGAAATTATATTTAGTAAATTCGGTTTAAAAACATAAAAACAAAGTGCATGAGAAAAAAAACTAATTATTTGTGAGGTTATAATACCTAAAAAACGGTTCGATTTGAACAACAACAAAGAAATCAAAAAATATTTAACAATAAATTAAAATAACAAAGGGAAAATTTGGTTTCTTTTTTGTTGTTTTTTTTTTGTTTATTTCATTTTTTTGTGAAAGGAAAGTAGGCTGTGTGTGAAGTGAAAAAACAGCGAAACTTTTAAAAAAAGAATTAAATAAAATCGTATGTGGATAGTGAAATGAATTAGAACAAAATTTTTTTTTTTTGGGGTATTTAAAAATATGCCTAGAAAAAAACAAAGGATTGGAAACATAAGATCGCGTTCCGCAGGTAGCACGGCAGAGTCATTAACACAAATTTTAAAATTTACAAATAAAGATGATTGCCTAACTACGGCAATACAGAACGTTGCGGAAGCTAAATTGATGTCTGCCCAGGCAAACATAAATAACGGTAAGAGTAATATAAGAGACAATTATATGTTTACAGCTAATATGACATCCAATAATGAAACTGGTGAGATGGAAAAGCTCAAAGAAGAAAACGTTCAACTTAAAAAACATAGTGACGAACTGCACCAAAGATTAGAAAAGTTCGGACTAGAAATTCAAGCTCTGCGCCAACAATTAACACAAGTGAATACACAACAACATGAAAATACATCACCATCACCAGTGAAAAAAAACAAAAACAATAATAATAATATTAGCAAATAAAAAAAGTGAGACAGAGTATACAAATAGATACCAAACAATTGCCCCAGAAGACGAAGATGAAGACGAAGATCAAGCTGAAATGGCAGTAGATGGACCATCCGAAAACATGGATGAATTTCCACCTATTGAATCGCTGAAGCAATTAAAACATCACAATAAACCAAAAAAAAGTAAAGCAAATAATGGTAATAATAATAACAATTCTAATATAGAAATAAATAATACTATCGAAAATGGAAAAAATACTAAAAAAGTTAAAGGCACGGAAAGACTTCCACCAATTAATGTCTTTAATCAAAACATAAATTTGATACAAAAAGCGATCATAGAAAAACTAAAAACTAAAAATTTTATGATCAAACGAATTAGTGCAAGCAAGGCATCAATTCTGACATCTGACATAAAAACATATGAGGATATAAAGAAATGGTTAGAAGAATGTTGTGCACCGTTCTTTACCTATACTCCAAAATCCATCAAACCTCATACAGTCCTTCTTAAAGGTATTGATCCCAATACGAAAAATGAAGACATTCTTGTAGAATTACAAGAAAGAGAAAATGAAATTGGTAATTTAAAATTTATAAAAGTTTCACAGTTCGAGACTACCAAATCGAAAACCGATGGTAAGAAATTACCTATGTACATTGTACAAATTACGGCTGATTCTGATATCAACGGATTGAAACACATCCGACATATTATGAATCAAATGATTCGTTTCGAAAAATTGCAGAATACCGACGTATTACAATGCCGCAAATGCAAGCGTTTCGGACATTTTGGCAGTAACTGCGGTATGGATTTTCGTTACATAAAATGCAATGAAAATCATAGTCCCGGGGAATGCAAAATTCTTGAAATAACGGAAAAAAATAAAATCTATTGCGTAAATTGTCAAAGTAATGGGCACCCTGCTTCATACAGAGGATGCCCCAAGTATGTAGCAAAAACTACTACCAAAAACTACTAGATAAACAAACCAAAAATGAACAGAACTCCAAATTTATGAATAACTTCGTACAACCAAACGTAAGTTTTGCAAAGATAATAAAACACTCTGTTACGAAAAATGGTACACCAAGCCAAAACACTAATATAACAAATAATAATACACAAATTACAACACCACAAGAAAATTTGCAAAGTCAGACTAATAACTTTCACGAAATCCTTAAATTATTAAAGTCACTGGAAAATCGTTTATCTGGTATTGAAAATCAACTTGGTGTACAATCCGAAAAAATTTCGGTACTGTACGATATTTTTGAAAATCGTGTCTAAATGGCGAATCTTCAAAGATCTAAAGCTCATACAATACTGCCCGACAGAATTTCAGCCACAATTGCTTTCAACATTTATACAATAAATGTTAATTCTATAATCTCTAATGTTAGACGGGAAAATCTGACAAACTTTCTGAAAATTCACAACGCGGATATGGTTCTCTTGAGCGAAACCAAGCTCAAGAAAATCCATAAAGTCTCACTGAAAGACTATAACATAATAAGAACGGATAGACCAAGAGCGAAGCAAGCAGGCGGAACAGCGATTGTTATCTGGAAAAATATCGCGTACGAAAATATCGAAAATGACATAATTCTTAATTTTAAAACGTTAGAGACAACAATCGTTCGAATAAAATTAACACGAAATCAAAACTTATTTATCGTGGCCGCATATGCAAAACATGAAACTGGTAATGGGTTTTCTGCGGAACTGAGCATCTTATTTGAAACACTCCAATTAAATAATCCGAACAACTTTTATATAATTGGTGGCGATATAAATGCCAAACATACAAATTGGAAAAACGAAGTCAATAACACACGAGGAACACATCTTGTCCGTTGGCTCAATGATAACACAATTATTTACAGATCGAAGTTACTAACGGGTATATTACCAACTTTTACTCGCGGAAACTCGTATCTGGATATTTTTCTAATGGATAACCGTCTATGTTATGAAGATTCTTCTAATCTACATGACGAAACAACAACGAATTCTTTACAAACGATCATCTACTTCTACGATAGTGACCATAATGCAGTACATTTAAAAGTACAGCATTCAAGAGAGCCACCATTCAATATTTTAAATATTAATTCAAATAGTCCTTCAGACACGCTGAATTTCTCAATGTTGAATTGAAAAAAGTTTCAAAAGAAAATGACGAGAATTTATGAAGATAAAAATATTCAGATACCAGCGAATCGGAATCTAGAACACAAAGAAATTGAATATTTCCTAGATAAAATCAATTCTGTTATTATTGACAATTAACAAGACAGTACCAACAGTACCAGTAGAAATTTAAGTGTAATAAAAAGGAGAAAAGAAAAAAAAGTTTTAAAAATAAATGAATAAAAAGAATTTTTGAAATAAAAGAAGTGAATAGTAAAAGAAAAGTTTTTTTTGTGACCGAAAGAAGCAAAAGCGGTTCAAAAAAAAATGGAAAAAAAGAAATTATGGTTTTTGGAGAAAAAAAAAGAAATTTAGACAAAATCCTTGCCAGTTTTTTTTGTTGATCGAAAATTCGAAAATTAAATAAAATTACTATACCATAAGTATAAAAATAAAGAAAAGAAAAATATGAAAAAAGATTATAAATATATGTAGTTCTGAACATAGAATTAAAGAATAATTAAATGTAAGAAAAATTATTCTAAATAAAAAAATTACATGTGAATTTGGCAAAAAGAAAAAAAAAACACGATAAATTATTTTTTTTTTTTAAGAAACAAAATACTTATACATTAAGATGAAAACCAATATATTAAAATACTTAGAAAAAAAATATGTTGTATAAAATTAATTTTACAATTAAAGAAAAACCCAAATTAATTAAGAAAATCTGTGAGAAGGCATGCGTGATCAAAATAAATACATAATAAAAAAAAAGAAAAAAACCATAATTTTTATTTTTTGGCATAAACATAAATTTATTGGTTGATTTTGTAGTTTTGAAACTTTTTTCTTCCAATCAAGAAAAAAAATAAAACCGATCAATAATACATAGATGTTAAAGTGTTATGTAAAAGAATAACGCACTTCGCAACAACATGTTTCTCGAAACTAATATGTTTCTGAAACCTCAAATGTTGTTGTAAACCAAAAAATATTCCACAACATTTTTGAGAGCAATAATGTTTTCTGTAAACTAAAAAGTTTCGGAACATTATTTACTTCTTCAGCGAAAATTGTACTTTGCACTATCAGCAATAAAATTAACGGAAAATAACCAATTGCGAAATGCATTAACATCATTTGGTGCATTTCGAAATTGATGCTGGAAAGTTTCCAAATCGAAAGTAAATCAGGACGGTTGCTTAACACAGCAACGTTTCTGCAACTTAATTGGAACACTAGGTGCAAAGTACATAATTTTCTAAGGCTGCTTTGAATAATCAAAAGGCAGTTCAAAAACCATCGGATACGCGGAGAACAGTTAACAGTGAGTTATTTTTCTTCATTTTATCTAAGTACAACACATCTAGGCGACAACGCCAGTTATTAAAATAAGAAGTTATATTTTCTAATTAAATTAAAGTTAAATCAGGCCAGAAGTTATATTTTCTAAGTGAATAAAAGTTATAATTCTATTGTAAATCAGGCCAGGAGTTATATTTTCTAATTAAATCAAAGTTAAATCAGGCCAGAAGTTATATTTTCTAAGTAAATAATTCTATTGTGAATCAGGCCAAAAGTTATATTTCCTAATTAAATCAAAGTTAAATCAGGCCAGAAGTTATATTTTCTAAGTAAATAATTCTATTGCGAATCAAGCCAAAAGTTATATTTCCTAAGTAAACCAAAGTAAAATATTGTGAACCAATTCAGAAGTTACATTTTTTCAAATAAATCAAAGTTAAACTCGAAACTGGAATATTCTATAAATAAAAAAAAAAATAATAAGAACATAAAAGTGTTTTGTTTTTTGTTTTAATTGTGCGCAAAAAGGAAATTTTCGTAAGTGCCAGAAGAGCAGAAAAATTATGTAAGTTTTGTTTAAATTACCTCATTTTTCTATACAACGTGATTTCCATCGCAAGTCTCCGCCCAGTCGTATTTTCCCTCATTGAAAACGAGAAAGTTTCTCAAAAGAGGGGAATATTTCGAAAGAGCTTTTAACTCAAACACAAATTGAACACCTGCGGTGGAAAACCCAACAACGAAGATAAGTTTCTACACCACCAAAAAAGTAACAACTTGATAGCAAATCTTCATACTCAAATTCTGGAAAGAGCCAAGGTGAAACAATATAAAGAATTTTTACATAACAAAAGCGGGGAAAAAGAAGAAAAGTTGCTCCGAAGTTATCTTTTTTTTAATGAGTTTTTTCTATAAATAGGTACGTCACAGAGAGAGATGAAGTGACTGGGAGAACTCGAGGTGAACGAAAAACTAAATAAGGGATTTTGTTTCATGATCCATAAGGGGTGGGACGAGCCCCAAATAAGTCCGGTTAGCAATACCATCTTCCCCAATCGGCCCGACATGCCTCGCGAAGGTGAAAGTGAGAAGGTGTCCTGATTCTGTGTCTAAAGACTGCCGAACCTTCCTTAATTCGGTTGTTTTCGCCACAACTGAATATTCCTTGCTTGGGTATAATTTACTAAATCACTATAAAGTCTTCACGACGTCTAAAAAAATCGTTCCACGCATATAATTATGTGTAAACAAGATAACAGATGGTAGTGAGCAATAATCCACTCCCTCCGGCGAGCTGGTCAGTGCAATCCAGCTAGACCGAGTTGATCGAAAATCCAATAGTGGATACTGTTGTGATATCCAAGAGCAGTCGTCAACTTCACGCATGTCTTTTTTCTGTCTAGTCAGTCACATTAGAATCATCGTCTTGAATGGACAAATTTTATTTTTTATCTTGTTTATAAAACTATTGATGTCTTAATAAATAATTTGTATCAGTTCTCATATCAGTGTTTATCTTTCATCATATTCAACACGTTATCAGCACGAATCGAATCACTGATTAGAAATTGAATAAATTACTTTTTTTTAGATAAAAAAAAAAAATAAGAATAAACAAAAAAAGTGTGATTCACAAAATCCAAGATGGCCGGTCGTAAGTCAAATCTAGAACAATTAACTGGAAATGAAAACTTTACTGGTTGGAAAGTTCAAATGATTGCCATATTAATTAAAAATAAATGCAAAAAGGCAATTATCCTCAAAACTAGCTGATGGCGATGAACAACAAGAAAATGCATACGGATTAGTTATCGAATCAATAAGCAACCAAATTGCGAGTACCATTTCTGAATATACAAATGTCTTCGATGTATGGAAGAATTATGCACAAGGTATGAAATCTCGGGTGTTTCAAATGACAGTTCTCAATCAAATACTTAATATTAAATTAAATGACTTAAGTAAAATAGATGAAAATTTAATAATTTTGAAGAACCATTACTATAAAATCGATATCAAAACAGATACGTCTTCAGATTATTAGGGAGTATTGTCAGTTGGAGTTGCAAGAAACAAACATGCGTGGCTCTTTTATCAATGGAAGCTGAGTTTATTGCTCTATCAGAGGCGTGCAAAGAAGTACTATGGATTCAACGTATATTGAAAGATGTTAATCAACAAGTGAACGAACCAACCACGTTATTTGAAGATAACCAAAGTTGTTTGAAACTTATTGAGGATGAGAAATTTTCAGGTCGATCAAAACATATCGACTTGCGATATCATTTTGTGAAAGATCACGTCGATAAACAAATGGTCAAATGTGTTTATTGTCCAACAGAAATTATGATTGCAGAAAGAAATCCTATAAAAATGTTATTACAATTTTGATAGATAACGTTATTCTGGCAATAAAAATTAACACTTCCATGTCTTCAGTACACGAAATTCATGAGCATATGAAAAGTTGGCGTAGCAAGAATTATGTGTTCGAACTTGTTCAATGTATTAATTTTATAATACAAAAACAGTTTCTTGATGAATTAAGAGAATCGTCCTTCCATTGTTTAATAATTAATGAAAGTACCGATATATCTACACACAAGGCGTTAATTTTATACATAAAATACCGACCGAAAAATTCATCTGATCTTAAAACATTTGCAGGAATTTTAAAATTGACTGGATGTCGTTAATGTTCGTTAATATTTGACGAATTTTTTATAAAAAAATAATATCAATATGCACAACATGGTAATTTTTACATCTGAAAGGGCTTCTGTAATGCTTGGAAAGAACAATGGTGTAGCCGCATTGTTACGAAGCAGAATCCCTCATATATCGCAGCAGCATTGTGTAGCACACAAGGAAGTTTTACGAATTGATGCTGCTTGGAAACAAATATCAATAATGCGTGATATAGAAACATTATTAAAACCAGTATTTACCATGTTTAGTAGATCAACTGTAAAGAAAGCCAGCTTTGAAGAATTGGCTAGAGTAACAGAGTGTGATGTATTAGCATTTCGCCAATTGAATGAAGTTAGATGGCTATCAAGACATTTTGCAGTAAGAGCATTTATTCGAAATTACGATGTGTTGATAGACTACTGCATTGATTAAGTAGAAAAATGTATCCAAATGATCCAAATGCAAATATTGTCTAAAATTTCTTAAGGATCCAAAATATCATCTTTCATCAACAGTTTTAAATGACGTTCTTGAAAAGTTATCATCGCTTTGTAAAATATTTCAGAGAAGTTCGTTAACAATAATGGATGCAATGCAATTTGCTAAAGCAAGGATCAACAAAATCGAAAGCCAATATTTAGATGAAATTATTCATTGGAATAATCATACAAAAGATTTAATTGGTAAAAATCCTTGTGTCGACACTTTAGAAATTTTACGATTTATCGAACTCTTATGTACACATTTAAAGAATAGGTTTCCAGAAGAAGACCTAATGGATTTGCATACATTTCATCATAACGCTATAATAAATACAAAAGATTTTAACTTTGAACGATATCTTCTGATAAAGCTGGTAAAAAAATATAAAAATATTATTCCCGGATATGACGAACAAATAGGAACAGCAATCTCAAAACAATATAGCGATTTTAAGTTTAAGTTTAATTATCGAAAAGATGAAAAGTAATTCCATAGCTAATTTTTTTGATTTAGTTAAGCTGGATAATGCAGATACACAGTTTAAGGAATTGTCAATGCTTCTGGATATCTGTGCTAAATTTCAGACATCCAGTGCAAATTGCGAACGTGGGTTTAGCTTATTGAATGCAATAAAATCAAAATCACGAAATAGATTAAAGATTGATAATTTAGATTACTTGATGCGATTAAAAACGTTTATCCCATCGGGAGACAATATTAATTTAAATAGTGTTTATGAACATTGGGTGTTCAATAAGGAAAGGCGTGATAATGATTACATTATGATTTTATATTATTTTTATTTTAATATAGTATTTATAAAAAAATTTTTTGATATTTTTTTGGTAAATTTTGCCCGATTTTTTAAATTTAAGACATTGTACTTTATTCCGCCCATGGATTTTAAAAATTAAAGGGAACGTTGGACACAAGATTGTCTTCCGATCCAATATGGTTGCAAGATTTATCTATCACGGTTGATGTAACCAAACACTTAACCGATTTAAATTTATCGTTACAAGGAAAACATCAGATCATTACGTACATGTTTGACATAATTAAAGCATTCAAATGTAAGTTAGTTCTTTGGGAAAAGCAACTGAAAAATGAAAATTTAATGCACTTTCCGACGTGCAACATGAATAAATCAAGTTTATATGATACTGCATCGTATCAAAAATATGCAGAAAAAATTTCAAATCTTAGAACTGAATTTGAAACAAGATTTAAAGATTTTAATTCTTTGGAATACCAATTTTGTTTGTTTTCTTCGATTTTCTCAATAAATGTATACTCAGTACCCAGCCATATGCAAATGGAGCTGATCGAGATTCAGTACGACTTAAATTTGAAGGCAAAATTCATTGAAGTGGGTGTGTCTGAATTTTACTAATATTTACCAGCCAGGTTTGAATATACTCGAAAATTCACATATGAAATTATTTCCATGTTTGGAAGTACTTATCGGTGCGAGCAGTTATTTTCAGTTATGAAAGGAAATAAGTCTCCTGTTAAAAACAGTATTAATGACGCTCAGCTTGGGTCAGTTTTGAAAGTAATTACTGCGAACAAAATTTCTCCCGAAATAGGAAAGATAGTAGCAGAGAAGAGATGCCAAGTATCAGGACGTAAACATTAAATTGTTCTTGTTCTTTTACAGATGTTTATTATAATGCATTATTCGAAATAAACCCACGTTTCTATGAATACTGATTTTTTTTTGCGGCCCACCTAAAATTAAGCCTTGTTTGTTTGGCCCAAGTTAACCTTTGAGTTTGGCACATGTACACTGTACATGTTTGCCGATCACTCCCCATCGAAAAAAGTTGTGCGCGTGGAAGCAAAACGTTATCGACGACTTGAACGCGTACTAGCACGCTTGGTGGGAACTAGAAATGTTTGCTTCGAAGTTCCCTCTCGTGTTTATGCCCTATGGTAGGTACTACCAGAGGGTATATTAGTTTTGTCACTAAGTGTGTAACACATAGAAATAATAATCGGAGAAAAATTTCAAAGGTATGGTTGTGTAGGGAATCAAAAGTTATATCGATTTATGCATGTCCGTCCGTCCGTCCGTCCGTCCGTCCGTAGACAAGATAACTCAAAAACGCGTTATGCGATTTTGATGAAATTTATAATTTGAGTTGCTTATTCCTTAACTTGGTTTGGTATTGCATTTGAGCCAAATCGATCCACGGGGGGCAAAGTTATAAAGGAAAAACCAGGGTGACCAGAAAGTTTTGTCGTTTTTTTCGTTATGGTTTTTCGGATGTAATTGGAAAATTTGTAACCCGATTTTGTTCAAATTAATTATGTAGGTTAACTGCATAAATAGACGATACCGAGTTAATTTTCAGTCAAATCGGTCTAAGGATACTGGAGAAAGAAATAGTTGTAGCCTAAAATAAGCCTGTTCATAAAGTTTTTCCAATGTATTTTAAAAAGTTATATACCGATTTCAATCAAATTTACGAAATGTGTTTATGCTATTAGAGTCCAGCATACCTGTGAATTTGAGCGAATTCGAGATTGTAGAAACGAAGTTATGGAGAGAAAAACCTTAAAATATTCAATTAAGCAGAAAGTTCGTGGCGTTTTTTTTGGAAAAAAAAATTGTGAAATTCTGGCAGAACAAATTGGGGTTATTGGGTTTTGAAAATGAGCCAAAATTCTGAAAAATATTCCCTATATTAATGCTCCATGTTTGGTACTACCGTCCGTCCGTTGACAAAATAACTCAAAAACGCGTTATGGAATTTTGATGAAATTTAGAACGCTACTTGTTTATTGCTATAGTGGTTTTGGTATTGCATTTCAGCAAAATCGACTGAGGGGCAGCGAAGTTATTAAGGAAAAACAGGGGCGACCATAAAGTTTTGTCGTTTCTTTTTATATAGTTTTTCGGGTTTAATTGGAAAATTGGTATAGCAATTTTGTTTAAATTAATTATATTGATTGACTACATTAATAGACGATACCATTGTAAATTTGAGTGATATCGGTCTCAGGATAGTGGAGAAAGAAGTAGTCGTAGGAAGAAATAACCCTGTTCAGAAAGTTTTTTTGATGTATTTTCAGAACTAATGCACTGATTTGAATGAAATTTGCAAATTAGACTTATGCTACTAGGGTCTGAGTTACTTACAAATTAGAGAAAATTTTGAAAAGGGCAAACAAAGTTATGAAGTAAAACCTCGATATATTGTTAGTTTTCACAATTTTTCTCTCCCATTTCTACCATAGGGCATCAAAAAATCGGCTATAGGCCGATTTTACATTACTTTATGTTTTTTTCTGCTTTTTTCTTTCCATCGGTTATGGGAAGCAAAATGTTTTTTCATATTTTAAAATCTTTTTTAGGAAATAATAAATTTCTTTCGAGTGAACAAAAATTTATATATCTTCCTATATTTTCTTGTTTCGTTTTAGATAATGTTAAAAAATTTTCCATTATATACTATTTAAATTTTATATTAGCGTAGAATGATTTTTTGTAGAGAACTTGGAGCCATAATTGAACTGAATTTTGTTTCATTTATTTTCTAAAAATTATAGATTTCAAATATACATAATTTATGATTCGAATTTTTATGAAGTCAAAAGGTAAACTAATAGATTATTGGAATTTCTGTAAATATGGAACTATGTATTAAAAAAGCATCCTATTTTCAAATCATTGTGATATTTTTCTTACGAACGTTTACGAACATTTTCTAGATGCGCGCAAATTTTTTTTTTATATGTAATTTGGTTGCAATTTCATTTTTTAATTGCATTCCAATAAAATAGTACATACAAAAAAAAATTTTCCACACAAAATCTTTTTGAATTTCATAATACAATATAATGTGTTCAGAAACACTGAACATATTGGTAAACACGTTGATTCGAGAACTACTGGGCGCATCAGTACAGTAAGGTCAAATTTAAACCATCATGGAGGAAAGATCTCAGCTTGGAAATTCTAAATATTAGGTGGTTGATACAATTCTACTCTAAATGGTTTTTGTTCTTTTGGTTTTGTATAATAAATGTGGCAGAATAGACTCATTAACAAATAGTGTCTTCTTTCATTTCATCTGAAATAAATTGTTCTACACCTAATATAATGGAATTGGGTTTTTGGTAATTGCATATACATATATAGTTGAGTACATAGTGTTATAGTATTGAAACACCCGGTACAAATATATATATTACCGTATTATAGAAACGCTGAATATGGCTAGATGCAATAACTTTCAATAACATCGGTCTCTTTTAGGATTTGGTCTCCAAGCAGATAAGTTGGTCAGTTGTAATAATTAGTAATAAATGTATTCAACCAGAGTATTGCATTGTATTATTCCTGAACCAGTAATAATGAAAATATAACACATAGATTTATTATTATATATAACCTGTGGCGGCTTTTAACTACTACCAATTTGGTAGAAAACTACTTGTTTGTATTTTCAGAAAAAATACTTGTTGCGTTTCTTTTTTTCTTTTAATATTCAGTAGCCTTAATTGAAATGATTTTTCTTACTAATTAGGTAGGCTGTATGAAAAATCATAAAAATAAAAATCAGTTAGGAAAATCAGTTTTCTAATAATATTTAAAACTACACGAACCTAATTTTGAATAACTAAAATTATTTTTTAATATCTTTTTTGAGACTAACAATAATTATTTTCAAATAAATTGTAACTTTTAATTGATAAATAAATAAGATTCTTTTAATAACTTAAAATAAAAACATAAAGTAATGTAAAATCGGCCTATAGCCGATTTTTTGATGCCCTATGGTAGAAATGGGAGAGAAAAATTGTGAAAACTAACAATATATCGAGGTTTTCCTTCATAACTTTGTTTGCCCTTTTCTAAATTTTCTCTAATTTGTAAGTAACTCAGACCCTAGTAGCATAAGTCTAATTTGCAAATTTCATTCAAATCAGTGCATTAGTTCTGAAAATACATCAAAGAAACTTTCTGAACAGGGTTATTTCTTCCTACGACTACTTCTTTCTCCACTATCCTGAGACCGATATCACTGAAATTTACAATGGTATGGTCTATTAATGTAGTCAACCAATATAATTAATTTAAACAAAATTGCTTTACCAATTTTCCAATTAAACCCGAAAAACTATATAAAAAAAAACGACAAAACTTTATGGCCGCCCCTGTTTTTCCTTAATAACTTCGCTGCCCCTCAGTCGATTTTGCTGAAATGCAATACCAAAACCACTATAGCAATAACCAAGTAGCATTCTAAATTTCATCAAAATTGCATAACGCGTTTTTAAGTTATTTTGTCAACGGACGGACGGTAGTACCAAACATGGAGCATTAATATAGGGAATTTTTTTCAGAATTTTGGCTCATTTTCAAAACCCAATTACCCCAATTTGTTCTGCCAGAATTTCACAATTTTTTTTTCTAAGTATTCTATAAGATGTCACCTTTTCAGCGCGCTATAACATAACTTGATTAGAACTACTAAAGTTATACGATTCTAAAGCCAACTATTGGAAAAAAAACGCCACGAACTTTCTGCTTAATTGAATATTTTAAGGTTTTTCTCTCCATAACTTCGTTTCTTCATTCTCAAATTGGTCCAAATTCACAGGTAGGCTAACGTCTAATAGTATAAACACGTTTCGTAAATTTGATTCAAATCCGTATATAACTTTTTAAAATACATTGGAAAAACTTTATGAACAGGCTTATTTTAGGCTACAACTATTTCTTTCTCCAGTATCCTTAGACCGATTTGACTGAAAATTAACTCGGTATCGTCTATTTATGCAGTTAACCTACATAATTAATTTGAACAAAATCGGGTCACAAATTTTCCAATTACATCCGAAAAACCATAACGAAAAAAACGACAAAACTTTCTGGTCACCCTGGTTTTTCCTTTATAACTTTGCCCCCCGTGGATCGATTTGACTCAAATGCAATACCAAACCAAGTTAAGGAATAAGCAACTTAAATTATAAATTTCATCAAAATCGGATAACGCGTTTTTGAGTTATCTTGTCTACGAACGGACGGACGGACGGACGGACGGACGGACGGACATGCATAAATCGATATAACTTTTGATTCCCTACACAACCATACCTTTGAAATTTTTCTCCGATTATTATTTCTATGTGTTACACACTTAGTGACAAAACTAATATACCCTCTGGTAGTACCTACCATAGGGCATAAAAACATTAACTTATCGTTTAAATTAAAGTGAAATCAATCCATCGCCCATAGGGAGCGAATGAATTGTATTAATTCTTACTGAATCCTTCCTGTAAATTCCTATAAACCCTATGATTAACATATTTATAAGAATAATTTTTTGTTTATTCAAACCAGGTGGCCATTCGTCACCTAAAATTAAGTTAAATTCAATTAGATCATACATTGATCTAAAATCTTATAAACATAAATAAAGTATAATTCAATTAGATCATGCGTTATGCTGAAATCCTATAGACACAGATTAGGATAAATAATATCCAGGTCATTCGCCTAAATAGAGAATAAATCGATTATATCATGCTTTGTTGTAAAAAGCATAGAGTGAGAAAATATTGTAATCATTGTTACGGTAACTTGACAAGATATTGTCAGAAAAATTTCTCTTTAAAAATTTGTATTAAAAAGCTTCGAGACAACTTTCATTCCTTCTTACAAACAAAATTACTATCTCTTCACACTATCTCTGAATTGTGAAAATCATTGACAAGCACGCGCACGTTTTGCTTCAGCATGCAATGCAGTAGAATTTTCACCAGTCCACATCAAACGTTCATGTGCGAAAGCTAGTCGCGAACTGAACGCGACAAACAAGATCGCGCACAGAATATACCCACATTCTGTTTGCGCGTTTGGTGGAAATCTTTAGCAAACAAACCCGTACGCTTCCTAAACACTTAACCACATGTTATAAAACAATGACGTAATTGTGTCTTATTAAGGTAATTTAATTTCCATTTCGAACATGTTTCTCTCGTTTAGAAAAAAGCTGAATATCTATCAAACGCGGAAATTATTTTCTGCTTGTGTGAGTATAAAAGATAAATAATTATTAAATCCAAAAATTAAAATGAGAAAACATGATTTTCATGCAATTTACATGAAAAACATTTTAGTGAATGCTCTGCTTCAAAACATTAAATAAATAGGTCTTAAATTGTTTTAGACTTCTTAAAATATATATATAAAAAAAAATACAATTAATGTTTGAGGAAGACAAACAACAAATTTAAATAGTATTAAAAGTATTATGTAAGCCCTAATGAGTCCTTAATTAAATTCTAACTTAAATATATTCGGTAACTTAAATATATTATTACAATAGTTAGATATTTAGTTGATAAAATAAATTGTGATATAAATTTAAAATTAATTCTTTATATTTTCTGTTGAGTCTCGCTCAACATTTTCTATAAAATATAAAAAAAATTAATTAAAATAAATGAGAAAAAATATGAATTACCAAACTCTTTGTTTACATTTAAACTGTCAAACGACAGCCATGCGCAGTACGCCATGTTAAAATAAGACCATATTTTTATGTATCCACTGAACAGAATTATTCAGAATAAATTATAATTTTTTAAAATTTAATTCATACATTCAACTAATTACCACATTATAAGTAATGTGACGAATTATCATGTAATTAGTTTTCAACAAAAAGGAATATTTGATTAAATATTCAATAAAAACCAACACATCAGTTGTGAATTTGATTCAACAATAAGTTTAACCACATCCTCCCAATTGTACACCCCTGCATTTTGCTACTTTCATTTAAGTTTTTTAAACCAATTTAAGTGGAAAAACCAAAACGATAACAAAAAAACTTAAGAAAACCAGTTACACACCTAATAACGTCAAAATTAAAGAACATACGATAAAATAAGTTATTAAGATCCAAAACTGTATTTTGGGTTTTTACACACCCCTAAAATTTTGAAGAAGTTTTTTATTAATTTTTGTACAAAAAAATTATCAGGGGGACACCAGTGCGTTAGCAAAATTTGCAAAAAATAAGTTCACATGAAGTAATGCAAGAATTAGAGCATCAATACTACATGTCATAAACATATTTAATTTCAAAGTCGTAAGGACGACAACTTGACTCAGAAGTCAATCGATCCCGTATCATTGAAAAAACCGTTAAACAGCTAGTATAAAAAGGGGAAGCAAATCCAAATCAAATCACTTAGTTTTCTCAACCGAACGAGCAGGGATCAACCAAAAATGGTGAGTACAATTTAAAATTAAGTCGTCTTGGTGAAACAAGTAAAAAATTGAAAATTTCCAACGGATAAATTGCCTTGCAAATTTTCAATCGGTCATTGATAAAGGATACTCGTTGCCTTATCATTTTTTCATATTAAGAATGGTGATGGATAATTTGCCTCACTATTTTTAATCGGGATTTAATTCTGGATATCGTTGCCGAATTAATGTAAAATCAAATAAGCTTGATAAATACAATCAAGAAAGTTTCAACCATAGACAACATTATTATCTTTACATAAACACGGACATTGTTGCCTGTTTATTCTTTTTCACATAAACACGGACATTTTTGCCTGTTTATTCTTTTATAAAATTACGGACATATCGCCTAATTTTCGTCAAACAATCACGGATATTTACGCCTGATTACCATCACATAAACACGGACATTTTTGCCTGTTTATTTTTTATAAACACGGACATTTTTGCCTGTTTATTCCTTTATAAATTTCAGATATTAGCGTCAAATATTTCCTTGAGATAATTACGGACACTAGCGCCTAATTGATCTCACACCAACCACGAACAATTTTGCCCGATCTCTCCGTCCAAAACCACGGACAGACCAGCTGACTTTCGTCAAGAGTTCACCAAAGCCACAGCCAGACTACTTGCTTCGAGTCATAGAATTAATAATTAGATTAATATTTTTCTTGAATTTTTCTAGACTAAGATATATGAATTTTAAATATTTTAAATATTTTTAAGTTGAATTAAATAAAATTAAATGTTATTTCCTACTTACAAATAAAACAATCTTTTTATTTTACCACAACAACCTATCCGTTTAAAATTAATGATTAGATTGTGTCGAAGTTACGTAAGTTACATCAACACAATTTCATCATTATAAATGTTAAGTTGAGGACTTAACATTTTGGTCCTTCGAGCCGGATAGATTGATTGTTTGTAGTAGGAATTCGCGTTTATTTAAAATTCATATAGAACCACGAGTAATAACGCATTTGTGTCTTCTTGGATAGATAGAATCAGATAAGGGTTAGTGTAGGTGACTTGCATTCAATTTCGTTTGTTTTCTTTTTTTTTATAAAAATTGCAGAGGGTTACAATGGGTGATCCAAAAATCATATTAACGCAAATGGGGTTGATCGACCAAATTCGAAGGGCGATTATAAATCATCGAAAAACTGGGGAAGCCAGAAAAACGGGAGGTTATTTAAGTCGAAGAATGTCTGCCGTCGAGAAAGTATGGGAAGATATAACGAAGAATCAGGTTCTCATTTCCATGGAAGAACAAACACTAAAGGACACCGACTATATAAAAAAGGGGGTTTTTGACGACATAGAAGGTGCATATTTCGAATTCATTGGTGAACTCCAAGAAGCTTTCGAAATCATCAATAAACCAACGAACCCGGTGCCTTTTAATGAGTCGTTCAACCAAACCAGCGGAGAATCAAGAATTCAGAATAAATCGGAAATACATTTACCAAAAATTAACCTCCCAAAGTTTAACGGCGATTACGAATCATGGCGGTCGTTTCACGATTTATTCGTCTCTTTAATACATTCAAATTCTGGAATTCCTTCAGTGCAAAAATTGCACTATTTAAAAACAAGTCTAGTCGGCGAAGCAGAAAGGCTGCTACGACAGTTCCAGACCATTGGGGATAATTATGGCCCAGCCTGGAACACGTTAGTTAAACGTTATGACAATAAACGAGTATTAGTACACACTCAGTTAAAAGTACTATTTAATCAAAACATTCTGCGAAACGAAACGGTCAATGGCATTAAAGCTATTATCGACCAAACTTCTGAATGCCTTCATGAATTAGAAGCATTGCAAATCCCCATCGGGGAATGGGACCCAATCATAATTCATTTAGTAAATCAACGATTACCTCTCGAAACGAGGAATCTATGGGAGCAATCATTAGGAAACACGTCAGAGGTGCCTTCTTTAGACGAATTTTTCAAATTCTTAGAGTCAAGGTACCGAACGTTGGAAGCTTTAGCCGATATAAAGCCCAACAACGGAAAAATACAAAATCATCATGTGGATTGTAAAAGTGGATGCCCACTATGCAAGCAATCACATTATTTGCATGCGTGCAACAGATTCTTGAACATGGACATCTCCATGAAAAGAAAATACATATTAGATAATCGGATGTGCTACAATTGTCTAAGGGTAGGACATCAAATAAAGAAGTGTTTAAACAAATTCGGGTGCAAGAGATGTGGAAAAAGACACCACACTTTGCTACATACTGACCACACATCTTCTAAAGGCGAAGATGTGAGTCATACGGAGGGTACAGACAAAGTACCAGCCAGGGTCTCTACATCGACCATGTTCGCACAGAACAGTAAGGGTCAAAAAACCATCCTAAGGGATAATACTCAAGGGTTGCTCGCTACCGCAATGGTACGGATAGCCAACTTAGAAGGCAATGCTGTAACATTTCGAGCATTAATAGATTCGGGATCACAAGTATCCTTTATTACGGAAAAAGCAGTTCAACAATTAAATTTGAAAGGCGCACGAGTTGATATTCAAGTCACGGGACTTGGTAAATCGAGAGTAACAACAATCAACAAAAAAGTAACTTTTAACATAAAATCAATCAATTCCAATTTTTCACTAAACTTAGAAGCTTTAGTATTAAAAAGAATCACTGGATTAACCCCAGCTGACACTATTACTAAAGAAAAATGGTCACATCTTCAGGATCTCAAGTTCGCAGATCCACAATTCTCTCAACCAGGAAAAATTGACATACTGTTAGGAGTCGAAATATATTCGGCAATCCTGCTGGATGGGTTAAGGAAAGGACCGATTGGATATCCAATTGCCCAACGAACACATTTGGGTTGGATCTTATTTGGGGGCATCAATAAATCCAATCAAACTACCTCATTCAATATAACCATTGAAAACGAACTTAATCAAGCACTGAGAAAATTCTGGGAGATAGAAGAACTTTTACCAACACGTAAACACACTTTAGAAGAAACCCAATGTGAAAAATTTTTCGGAGAAACTCACAAACGTTTAAAAAATGGACAATATCAAGTTCGTCTGCCATTTATAACACCACCAAATCTCGGCCATTCAAAATACATCGCTGATAAATGTTTTCAACAAATAGAAAACAAATTTGCAAAAAACAAATATATGTTGGAAGAGTACACAACGTGCATAAATGAATACATAAACTTAAAACACATGAGACCCTTAACGCAAAGTGAACTTTGTACACAACAAACATCCAGTCATTGTTATTTACCACATCACGCTGTGTACAAAGACAGTAGTACAACAAAAGTAAGAGTTGTCTTTAACGCATCTGCTAAAACATCAAATGGGAAAACCTTAAACGATTATTTGATGACTGGTCCCACAATCCAACCAAAACTCGCTGCAACACTTCTCAAATGGAGAAAATATAAATACGCCTTAACGGCCGATATCGAGAAAATGTACCGAATGATACAAATTGAGCCAGCAGACCAACAATTTCAAAGGATCTTGTGGAGAGATGATCCAGAGAAACCAGTAATCGAATACCTTTTAACGACTGTAACCTTTGGTACAACATCAGCACCCTATTCAGCTATAAAAACACTACAAACCTTAGCAAAAGACGATGGGACAAAATTTCCGGCAGCAGCTCAATCAGTAATGGACGACTTCTATGTGGATGATTTATTAACCGGGGCTGACTCAAAACCAGAAGCATTAAACATACAAACCCAATTGATATCATTATTAAAAGGTGGAGGGTTCAAATTAAGAAAATGGGCTAGTAATAATCAGGAGTTACTTAGATCAGTACCAAAAGAAGATAGAGAGGTAAACCTTCCTTTAACATTCGACCACAAGGATCAAATCAAAACTTTGGGTATTCGTTGGCACCCAGCTTTAGATTATTTTGATTTCAATATTAAATTTACAGAAAATACTTCAGAGACATACTCAAAAAGAAGAATTTTATCCGAATTGTCTCAACTTTTTGACCCACTAGGGTGGATAGCTCCATGCATAATAAAGATAAAAATATTAATGCAACAGTTATGGTTGACCGGCTGTACTTGGGACGAACCTGTTCCAATTAATCTCGAACAAGATTGGAAAATTATGAAAACGCAACTAGTTTCAACTATAAAAGAAATTAAAATTCCTAGGTGGGTCCAAACATTGAGTAATTGTAACAAAGAAATTCATGGCTTCGCGGACGCCTCCACCAAAGCTTATGCAGCAGTAGTTTTCATACGAACAGAAGATGAATTTGGAAACATTCATGTAAATTTACTAACATCAAAAACAAGAGTAGCTCCACTCAAACCAGTGACACTCCCAAGATTAGAATTATGCGCTGCAGTATTACTTAGTCAATTAATTAGACAAATTCGATTGGATATGCACATGAAGGATATTATCACAACATCATGGAGTGATTCAAAAATCACCCTCGCTTGGATCAAAGGAAACCCAAATAAATATAAAACTTTCGTAGCCAATCGAGTGGTAGATATACAAGAAAACAATGCTTTTAATCAGTGGCGATACATTCCCACCAAAGACAATCCAGCTGACTGCGCATCAAGAGGAATTGAACCAGTGCTATTAAAGAATCATGACTCATGGTGGCATGGACCGATATGGCTAACAAAAACCCAAGAACATTGGCCATCAGAAAGCACAGAAGTTATTGAAACAATACCTGAATTAAGACCTCCAAAAAGTTTAATGACACAAAAAGTCAGTTATATCGAATTATTTAACAAGTACTCTTCATTTACAAAACTAGTTAGAGTTATAGCATGGTGCATGCGATGGAATCACAAAAATCTTGAATGTCGGAAACAACCGCACTTAACATCAACAGAACTAATTCAGGCAAAAATCATAATCTGCAAACATATACAAAAAGTAAACTTTACACAAGAAATAAACTGTTTACATAAAAACATGAGATTGCCAAAAGAAAGCAAGTTATCAAATTTACATCCATTCATAGGAAATGATGGTTTAATACGAATTCACGGTAGATTGACCAATTCAAATCTCTCTTATGACCAACGGCATCCAATCATTTTACCAAAAGGACACCACGTGATAGACACTCTCATCGACGAAATACACAATCAAACGTTTCATGGAGGAACTCAATTAGTACTCAACACCATACGTTCCAAATATTGGATTTTGGATGGACGAAATACTGTAAGGCTCAGAATTTTTAAGTGCAATCGATGCGCCAGATTTCGTTCTCAGATTCCGTCTCAACTAATGGGAGATTTACCATCCCCAAGAGTGAATGTTTCTCGACCTTTCACCCATTGTGGAATTGATTACGCAGGCCCAATTGAACTCCGAATGTCAAAACATCGTAAAGCAAAAACCTACAAGGGTTATTTTAGTATATTCATCTGTTTAGCAACCAAAGCCATCCACATAGAAGTCGTATCCGACTTAACCTCAGAAGCATTCTTAGCCGCTTTTAAACGCTTCATCAGTAGACGAGGAAAACCATCCCATGTATACTCGGATTGTGGAACAAACTTTGTAGGAGCAAATAAAATATTGTTACGCGAATTCACTAAAAACATAAGGAATGCAAATCAATCAGCAATCACATGGGCTGCCAATATGAGCATAACATGGCATTTTAACCCACCCGCTTCACCTCATTTCGGGGGATTATGGGAAGCCGGAGTCAAGTCAATTAAATACCATTTGAAAAGAACTTTGGGAGAATCATGCCTAACTTATGAAGAATTGAGTACAGTCTTAACACAAATTGAAGCATGTCTTAATTCAAGACCACTATGCCCAATGACCACTGACATAGCAGACTTGGAGCCCCTAACTCCTGGTCATTTCCTAATAGGAACAACATTAATAGCACTTCCAGAACAAAATTTAACTATAGAAAACACACATATCCTTTCAAGATGGCAATACCTTCAACAACTACAACAAATTTTTTGGAAAAAATGGTCAACCGATTATTTACATCGACTGCAACAACGACCTAAATGGCTAACGGCAACACCCAACTTGGAGATCGGAGAATTAGTACTTCTCAAAAGCAATACCCTTCCACCTATCAAGTGGCCCTTAGCAAGGATAATTGATATCCATCCAGGCAAGGACAATATAGTTCGAGTAGTTACAGTTAAGACTAAAGAAGGCACATTCAAACGTCCAATCACAAAACTCATTAGACTCCCATCCAATAAATAAATGAATCCCAAATCTTTGAACAACAATATTAACAATTAACACAGTCATAACAAAAAAAAAAAAATAAAATTCCAGATGGATATATTGAATATTGATGATGATGAAAACTGCAATTTCACCGACGGAGAGCTACCACCAACACCAGGGAGAAGCATCAACTTAGACAAAATACTCAAAGAAACAGCAGCAAAGAAACCAAAACCACGACGAAACCATAAAATTCGACCAATCACATGGGGCCGTGAACAATTATCACCCAAACCACATATAAAGGCATCAACCACCAGTCAACAAGCTGGAAGCTTGAGTTACTGGAGACGTCACGCTAAAGAGGTGCCTACACCAGAATACACCAAAAAACAGCGGGAACGCTTCAGAGACCTTTTTGGTACAGACTCGGATACAGAAGAACCGAAAAAAGAACAGAAGAGCATACCAAAAACAATCAAAAAAACAGTCAAAAACAACTCCAAGGAGGTAATAAAGAAAAAACCTACTGAAGACACCAGCACAACAGTGCAAACAACCGATGGAATCCAGGTGGAATTGTCAAAGGAAGAATTTGAAAGCATACCATGGGATACATTAAAAGTTAATGCGCGCCATAAAAAAGTAATCAACCTTAGCAACGGCCGAATTATAAAAGTAAAATTATTAAAATCAACAGACACTAACAATATAACCAACTGGAAAATTATATGGTTCGGGTATCGCGATCATCCAATCGGTCAACAGAAAACTACCACAAAAGGGAAAATTGTTTAAAAAAAAAAGGGGGGGGAGTATGTTGAGTCTCGCTCAACATTTTCTATAAAATATAAAAAAAATTAATTAAAATAAATGAGAAAAAATATGAATTACCAAACTCTTTGTTTACATTTAAACTGTCAAACGACAGCCATGCGCAGTACGCCATGTTAAAATAAGACCATATTTTTATGTATCCACTGAACAGAATTATTCAGAATAAATTATAATTTTTTAAAATTTAATTCATACATTCAACTAATTACCACATTATAAGTAATGTGACGAATTATCATGTAATTAGTTTTCAACAAAAAGGAATATTTGATTAAATATTCAATAAAAACCAACACATCAGTTGTGAATTTGATTCAACAATAAGTTTAACCACATCCTCCCAATTGTACACCCCTGCATTTTGCTACTTTCATTTAAGTTTTTTAAACCAATTTAAGTGGAAAAACCAAAACGATAACAAAAAAACTTAAGAAAACCAGTTACACACCTAATAACGTCAAAATTAAAGAACATACGATAAAATAAGTTATTAAGATCCAAAACTGTATTTTGGGTTTTTACACACCCCTAAAATTTTGAAGAAGTTTTTTATTAATTTTTGTACAAAAAAATTATCAGGGGGACACCAGTGCGTTAGCAAAATTTGCAAAAAATAAGTTCACATGAAGTAATGCAAGAATTAGAGCATCAATACTACATGTCATAAACATATTTAATTTCAAAGTCGTAAGGACGACAACTTGACTCAGAAGTCAATCGATCCCGTATCATTGAAAAAACCGTTAAACAGCTAGTATAAAAAGGGGAAGCAAATCCAAATCAAATCACTTAGTTTTCTCAACCGAACGAGCAGGGATCAACCAAAAATGGTGAGTACAATTTAAAATTAAGTCGTCTTGGTGAAACAAGTAAAAAATTGAAAATTTCCAACGGATAAATTGCCTTGCAAATTTTCAATCGGTCATTGATAAAGGATACTCGTTGCCTTATCATTTTTTCATATTAAGAATGGTGATGGATAATTTGCCTCACTATTTTTAATCGGGATTTAATTCTGGATATCGTTGCCGAATTAATGTAAAATCAAATAAGCTTGATAAATACAATCAAGAAAGTTTCAACCATAGACAACATTATTATCTTTACATAAACACGGACATTGTTGCCTGTTTATTCTTTTTCACATAAACACGGACATTTTTGCCTGTTTATTCTTTTATAAAATTACGGACATATCGCCTAATTTTCGTCAAACAATCACGGATATTTACGCCTGATTACCATCACATAAACACGGACATTTTTGCCTGTTTATTTTTTATAAACACGGACATTTTTGCCTGTTTATTCCTTTATAAATTTCAGATATTAGCGTCAAATATTTCCTTGAGATAATTACGGACACTAGCGCCTAATTGATCTCACACCAACCACGAACAATTTTGCCCGATCTCTCCGTCCAAAACCACGGACAGACCAGCTGACTTTCGTCAAGAGTTCACCAAAGCCACAGCCAGACTACTTGCTTCGAGTCATAGAATTAATAATTAGATTAATATTTTTCTTGAATTTTTCTAGACTAAGATATATGAATTTTAAATATTTTAAATATTTTTAAGTTGAATTAAATAAAATTAAATGTTATTTCCTACTTACAAATAAAACAATCTTTTTATTTTACCACAACAACCTATCCGTTTAAAATTAATGATTAGATTGTGTCGAAGTTACGTAAGTTACATCAACACAATTTCATCATTATAAATGTTAAGTTGAGGACTTAACATTTTCTTAATTAAATTGTTAAAAATTAAGTGGAAAGGAATTAAAAGGATTCCAATTGTTATGACTTCCTGTAAAATATACATATATTTATAAATATATAGTGTTATAGAATTTTTCGAGGAAAAGATAAATAAAATCATAGTACTTACCGCTCATGATGATATTGATGGGATGGGCATTTATTTACATATAATTCTGAAGATATTAGTGAGTACAACATACAAAATAAACATTTAAAGTTGGTACAATTGGTGCAAGGATTTCTGAAATAAGAATTACAAAATATAATTTAAGTAAAATGTTATATATAGTATATAGGAATTGTGCGAATATTAACTACAATCTCGCAAGGAGACTTTCTCAAGCTTGTCATTTTATAGTGCCGGATTACACGCAGTGTTTTTTGGATAGAATTCTACCGCAGACATAGATATCGGTGGGCTGGGGGTGAGGCAGAAGATCTACCTCTCGAAATGTTGGCGCAACGGAGTTTTTTGCGCACACAAACAAGAGTCACTGTTTGTGTCGGTTTCGAAAAAATTTAAAATTCAAGCGCGCCATTCGCTTACTGACCGTCAACAGGTAATCATAATCTAAAAGTACATAGGAAATAGTAAAATAGTAGATCCTAACAGTTTGACGATTTAAGTTCGAGTGATGCTGTGCTCACACACACTAATACACTCCTTGTGTAGCTTGTATAAAATAATGTGGTATAAACATTCCTCGTCTAATCGGTTTGGTAGTTTTCTACCCAAAACTTGACGGTAGATTTCTACTGCGTGTAATCCGGCACATAGTCAGCATTATAATGAATGCCCCATTGTACAAATAATGAACATCCACGAATGAAAAAAAGAAAGTTCAGATTTTTTCGGATAAAATACATCATTAGTAGAGTAAATCAAAATTTTTGAAAACAATTTTTCCTTTGACATTAATATTTCTAACTTTTGATATACAAATTATATAAGTTACATTTTAAAATGCTCTAAACCAAGGAAAGTCCAACCTTCTCGTTTCCCTGGGCCACATTGGAAGAAGATATGGTGTTTTGGGCCACAAGTATATTACTATAGCTGTCGAGTGAAAAGAAACCTCAAATATACAGTTTTCATGATTAACTAATTTAAAATTTATTAGTTTATGAATTTTTTCATTATAAAAACATAAAGTAACTTAAAATCTCTATCTCCTTTACCCTTAGACCGATTTGATAGAAATTTAACATGGTATCGTCTATTTAGGTAGTTAACCTGCATAATTAATTTCAATAAAATTGATTCACAAATTTTCCGATTAAATCCGAAAAACCATAAACAAAAAAACGGCAAAACTTTCTGGTCACCCTGGTTTTTCGTTTATAACTTTGCTCCCCCTGGATCGATTTTGCTCAAATGCAATACGAAACCAAGTTAAGGAAGCCGCCAGGTGTCAAACAACAGAACGGTGTGACGGAGCGAGCAACGCAAGCAAAAAAAAGAATTTACTACAGAACGAAAGAGCTTTCTGTTCTGTTCCTGTTTCTGTTGTTTGTCACTTGGCAGCTTTAGCATGACAGGGCTCACAACACACAAATTGTTTCTTAGAAAAATTGACATGCTTCAATAACTTTAAATATTTTCGGGCCGCATTGATATTTGCCTTGGGCCGCGGGTTGGACAGCCTTGTTCTAAACTATGGCTAAGTAAAGGGAAATCATTCACATTAACTTGTCATTTTCAGATTAGTTAAGCCCTAGTTATGTTAACGAAACGGAAACGGGACGGCGACGAGAACGCGATACGATGAAGTTATATTGACGAAAGCATCGCTTCACTTTTTGACACTTGACGAATTCATTTTCAATAAATTTTGTGCTTGATTTTAAATAAAACTGGAATAATAAAACAAATTTGTATTAGTTTCATTTCCTAATTTTGTGACAAGAGACAAAAATTAGTGACAACTGTGAAAATATAGTTTTGTGAAATGAAATATGAAAATGTTGTTATTCCATATACAGAAGATTTATTTTATTTCAATATCCTTTTATATTTACATAAATATAAATATTAAATTTCACACATTTCTAATTTTTGTACTATTTTTTGAGGGCAATTTTTTGAGATTTATCTAAAATTCGTTCACAATATGAAAAAAGAGCACAACCCTTACGATAAATACAAATGTCAAAACACGGAACGGACCCAAATTGAATTGAATCAAATTTCACGAATGTTCCGTCTACATAACAACGGCCATACAATTTGATGTATTTGTTCTTTTTGTTCCGTCGCCATCCCGCCTCCATTTCGGTAACATAATTCAATTTTAGTCAGTTCCGTCTTTTGACATTTGTATTTATCGCAACGATTGTTCTCCTTTTTTTCATATTGCGAACGAACTTTCTAACATTGCCATTCAAACATTGCCAACTCTTGGCCGTTGCTGTGGTCTTCGTTACCGACTCTATCCGAGCCAATGATATCCTAATTATTTTAGGTGATTTCAACTTACGCCACTTGACATGGGTGCAGTCGAATGATGATACTCATTATATCGCTTCCAATATTTCTTCGTTGCAAGAAACGCTTTACGGTATGCGACTTACAGCACATTAGCGGTATTAAGAATAATTTGGATAGATTGTTGGACTTGGTTCTCTGTTCTGATTGTAGGAAGTGCTTGGTCAGACAAGCCGATTCTAGTTTCTCTGACACTTATCCTTACTATCCTTCTTTAGAATTATTATTCGCATATTATATGAGCAACGACGAAGTATTTTCTGATGATGTTTGCATGTTTAACTATCGTAGGGTCGACTTCAACTTGTAAAGGAACTTCTTCTTCCCCACCCTGGTTTAACAGTGCTTTACATTTTTTAAGCAATAGTAGGAACAAAGCTTGGAGGAAATATTTAACCACCCGCGATGTGGTTGATTTCATTCAATACGCTTCTTTATCTAGCGAATTTAAAGTATCTGCTTCTGACCAATACGATCCATACGTAGAATATATAAGTGGCATTATTCTTACGAACCCGCGTCAATTTTAGAATTTCGTCAACACTAAGAGAAATACTGATGGACATCCTTCAACTCTTAAATATTTAAATACTTCATCAAGCGATCCGATAATTATCACTAATCTTTTCTCTTCTTTCTTTACAGGATCCTTCAATGACGACGTGTTCGAACTTGATAGGCAATACTTCCGGTACTTAAAGGATTTCGCCAAAACTACCCTCACTGATATTCGATTAGATGCCAGCTCTGTAATTGAACAGATTATTACGTTGGCAGATGAAAGTTCTTCCGGTCCCGCTCGGATTCCGGCGACAATTTTGAAGAAATGTTGCAACACTCCTGCATCGTCTCTCACTAATCTGTTTCAAAAGTCTGCAAAGTCTCAAGTCTTTCCCAAATGTTGGAAAAACGCTTTTGTCATTCCAATTCACATGAAATAGCAGTAATAGTGACATCTGCAACTACAGACCAATTCCAAGCTATTTTGCATACCCAAGCTATTTGAATGAATTGCACACAGTATTTTGAGCTTTCATTGTAAATCTGTCATTTCCGTCGATCGACAAAAGTTTCTCAAGGGTAAATATACCATTACCAACTTAGTGCACTTTGTGTCTTTTCTACTTGTGTCATGGAAAGGGGTAACAATGTGGACTGTATAACCACGGATTTTTGCAAGGCGTTCGATAGGTTGTATCATCGGGTTATCTTGTTCAAACTTAAAGCGCTCGGCTTCCCAGATTAATTCACCAATTGGTTACGTTCCTATCTTGTTGGGAGGCGTTATCAAGTGCTTTTCCGATCCTCTAAATCGGATTTTTTTATTGCTATTTCTGGCGTGCCACAAGGCACTCACCTTGGTGGATCAAAAACAACTTGATGTGTAACTGCATCACATTTTCACGCAAACTCATTAATCGTTATTGCGAATACCGTATCGAAGAGGCTAGTATCCATAAATTAAACAAGATTAAAGATTTAGGTGGTATATTAGATCATAAGTATAGGACTTGACTTTATTTAACAAACAAAATAAAAGTAACAATATTATAACGATTAGGTTCAATGGAAAATTATAATTTTATATTCATTGATTATGCTTCTTTTCAGGAATGGAATCTTGTATTTCGATTTGACCCAATTGGATCGTATATACGATTCGACCAACCAATTTGGTATCGGCTAAAATTGGATCGAAAATATTTTACACTGTGATCGTATAAAATTCATTCGATCAGTGTTGAGTTGTCGCAAACATGTTTATTTTATGTTTATTGTCATATTTTTAATTTCTTTAATGCAAAAAACCCAAGTACAAGAAATTTGACAATTACTTCCTTAAATTTTTACTAAATTATTGTAGTTTTCACAAAAAAAGGAAAATAAAATATTTCTTTAAAAATTTTATTTTCCACTTGAGTTCATGCAAAAAAATCCCAAGCTTGCAAAAGTTAACTTGAAAGTACACCCATACCTCGCTTTACGGCCTAGATACGTTCCACGAAACTTGGCCGCAAAGCGAAAAGCCGTTTAAGGAATCAATTATTCTAATACAAATTCATACAAATTCAATGGGCAATTTGACAATTTATACCATTTGCGTGGAATTCTCAACAGCCACACTAATTTACGATACGATAATTTTACGTGATGCCAAAAAGAATTCAGATCGAATATTAAATCGAACCGAAAATTCAGTCGGATCGAAATACAAAATTCCATTCCAGAATGCTTCTCATTTTTGTTTCTTTTTTCAGTGACTACTGCTTTTATTCTTAAATCATGGCCATGAATATCCTATATGCGCTTCTGGTTTTGAAAAGAGTAAGTCATACAATTTTTAATACCAGCTAAGTAAATTAATAAAAAAAACATACCTTTTTTGCATACTCGAAATCCCGTATAATTCAGATGTTCTTGCTGATAATCATTGTCAAACGAAGTTAGTCGTTTGTTCTTGTTGAGTTTTGCAGAAAAAAATATTCACACACATTTTGAACAGAATAGTCATCTGCTTTCACGCTTACTAGCTTCTTCTATACCGAACAAAATTTGTGCTGGCTGTACATGAACACAAAATATTGTTATCGACATTTGTTTAATTTGTAAAGAACATTTTCAAATAGTTTTTTTTAGCAATCTTTGAAAATAAGAACTCCATAATAAATAAAGATCAGTTAGGCAACAAAGTAGTATCTCAGATGTTTTTTTTAACTAATTTAGGGCCCAAATGATTATGCATTCCCTGTTTTCCGCCTTTTCTCATGTTTCTAATGGTATTTCGTCCATTTCGTTGATTTTTCTTTTATTATATTTTTTGGATTAGGTTTTTTTATTGTGAAATTTAGACATGCTGTTCATCGACGACAGGCTAACTCAAGAGTCGAGAACTAGCGGCTCCGAAGCCGAAAAAATCCGGACTTCGTATGCATATAATTCCGAATATTCTTCATCAATGCATTGTATTAAAAATAAATACCAAAGTAGACTAACAAATGACAGTTTCAAAGCTTTAGTGCAGCTAAAATCTTCGAAATACAGGCCAAATTTGACACAGTTACCCAAAGAAGGTTCATATCCGGAAATCATACTAGGTTTACTTTCTAAATACATAACAATACTTTTTTTAATTTATTATTTTGAATTAATAAAACATCTGTTAACTTTTTTTTTATAATAGCTCTACAATATTGCTTTTAAAGTCGCATGGTATAGTTATGACTCCAACGTTGAAAAGGTTCCCGACCGCTGAGCTAACAACTGATGGAGAAGAACCACGTGTTCGAAATTTTCTGTTGATATTTTGAAGAATTTTTTTTGTTTTCACATGTTTGGCAAATATATAATAGTTTGAAGTCTGTTCTTGGAATTTTGTGAATGCCATGAGTACCAAATTTCACTACGAACAATTTCATTAAAATTGGGTATAATCACTTTTGTAGATTTTACTAATATTGAAAAAGAAAAAAAAAATACATTTAATACTGGATTCGACATGTTAAGTACGGTCCAAACCCTCAGTCTTTTAGCACAGTCATAGTTTGCACAGTCTTTCTGTGGGAAAGCCTGCGCAAATTTTGTGTCCACACGATACCGTCTTTTCGATATTTTTACACAGTTTTCTTTGGAACTTCTTAATGTCAAGATATTGTGCTTAGAACTTTTAATAATGAATAGTTTAAGCTTAACTCCTCTAAAAAGTCTCTTGAAGACATTTTCGTGTCTTTCGCCTTTCGCAATTGCATGAAAACTGTATAAAATAATGAGTTTTCGTCAACACGCTACGATTTGCATGCACGTACCACCGTTTTTTTTTCAGACACGATCTGAAATCGCACCAGCCGCACTTTTGCCTGCGCAAACGAACTGTGACTTGTCCAGACGCTAAGTTTTGCATGCGCAAATCTGATTTGCACAGGCAAAATTGAGTAAAAAAAAACTGTGCGTTTGGACGCCTCTTTAGAATTAGACAAATATTTTGAACTTACCTAGAAAAATTATTGTTTCCGTAAATCAAAAGCAAATTCAAGAATTTTTTTTTTCAAAATCCGAGTGAAGGACACAGTTATCTTTAGCAATTAATTCTAACATAAATATTTCTTCTTTTGTTTTCAAACACCAAAGAAAAACTAACGGAAACCGAAAATTTATTAAAAAATTGGTTATTACAATTACAACTTGTTTACAATGCGCGCGAAACGACATGTAAACATGTTACCACATGCTTTTCGTTACAGAAAACACAAAACAATTTTGCAAAATCGAAAAAAAACCGCAAACCTTTTTCACTTAAGTAATTTTATTTATGAAAAACAAAAGATGATAAAATTAAAATATCTGTGGAACATATTTATTTCAAATGTTAATATTGTTTTTATTTGTTTTTCCGACATTAATTACAAGAAATACAAAAAAAATGAAACGAAATTTTCCCCGAAAACTCGAAAATAAAATAAACACGTACGAAAAGGAAAGCAATTGATTATATTTGATTCAATTCATTATTTGATTAGTATTTTCTGATATTCGCCATAGTTTTGAAACACTTTGAAAAGCAGAACGGTATTTTTATTCACCAAAAAAGAAGAACTTTTAAAAAATTACCGGCGATATTTGTTTTTAATTCGCGGTCTTTTGACAGTTCATTTGTATAGTTCTTTTTGACAATTCCTATCGCCACGTTTATATGCTGCATTTAACATTTTAATAATCTGTCAGCTAAAATTTAAGATTGTGGTGAGAGCACAATGGAAACAAGAAATACGTCAACTTTTTGCAGACTTAATTTTTTTCAATTTTTTTCTTTTATGAAATATTTTACTGTACCAAATTTAGCATCTTAATTTTTGTTTATGATAGGTATATTTCACTGCATGCAATTTAAATTTTTAAGCAAGATTGTGAAAATTCTTAGTTTTTTTACCTTTGAAAACTGTAATCTGCGACAGAAAGATTTGCAAAAGATGATTCAGTTTTCATTAACCAAAAAGAGAGTTTTCTTTTTGCTACTATAGATATAGAAGACCAATATTATATTAAAAAGAGACGAAAAACATATAGTGTATCGCTTTCATAGAACGAACACAAATTTAAAGAACAGGAATGGAATTTTGTATTTCGATCCAACTGAATTTTCGATTCGATTTAATATTCGATCTGAATTCTTTTTGGCATCGCGTAAAATTATCGTATCGTAAATTAGTGCGTCTGTTGAGAATTCCACGCAAATGGTATAAATTTTCAAATTGCCCGATGAAATTTTATGAAATTTTGACAGCTGATAGTCTTTTTTTGAAAACATTAATTTAAAATGTTTGTGTTTTAGATTTATTTTGGATCTGGTGTAATTTCCCGGACCCAACAACAACTATCAACATTTGTCATTTAGTTATCAATTGTTTTTTAAATTTTTTCTTTTTTTTATGATATTAGTAGTGATCTAATGCATGCTCGCTACTGATTGGTTCTAAATATATGACAATGACTTTGTTGTTAGGACGGGATATTACACCAGACCGTTTGTTTTTAGTTTTGAATTATTTTTAAATTAATATTTAATAATAAATATTGAAATTGTTGGTCTCAGTGAAACAAAATATCTTCAAGTGTTTTCGCTCCTAAATTTGGTGGCGTTTTTTTTATTTTGTTATAATGATAATTTTCACTTCGCTCTTAGAGCATCTTATTTGGTTGTAATTTCATGAAAATCTTGATCATTTTTTTAAATTCAATACTTTCAAGTTAACTTTTGTAAGCTTGGGATTTTTTTGCATGAACTCAAATGAAAAATAAAATTTTTAAAAAAATATTTTATTTTATTTTTTTTTTGTGAAAACTACAATATTTTAGTAAAAATTTAACGAAAAAATTGTCAAATTTCTTGTACTTGGGTTTTTTGCATTAAAGAAATTAAAAATATGACAATAAACATAAAATAAACATGTTTTCGACAACTGAACACTGATCGAATGAATTTTATACGCTCACAGTGTAAAATATTTTCGATCCAATTTTAGCCGATACCAAATTGGTTGGTCGAATCGCATATACGATCCAATTGGGTCAAATCGAAATACAAAATTCCACTCCAGTTCATTTAAAAAATTACTGCCTCTGAAAAAGAAGAAATAAATTTATTTTGAAAGTGCCGGATTACACGCGGTAGAAATCTACCGTCAAGTTTTGGGTAGAAAACTACCAAACTGATTAGACGAGGAATGTTTATACCACATTATTTTATACAAGCTACACAAGGAGTGTATTAGTGTGTGTGAGCACAGCATCACTCGAACTTAAATCGTCAAACTGTTAGGATCTACTATTTTACTATTTCCTATGTACTTTTAGATTATGATTACCTGTTGACGGTCAGTAAGCGAATGGCGCGCTTGAATTTTAAATTTTTTCGAAACCGACACAAACAGTGACTCTTGTTTGTGTGCTCAAAAAACTCCGTTGCGCCAACATTTCGAGAGGTAGATCTTCTGCCTCACCCCCAACCCACCGATACCTATGTCTGCGATAGAATTCTACCCAAAAACCACCGCGTGTAATCCGGCACAAAGAACGATAATGATCTGTTCCTGTTCTTTAAGCGTCACAGTTTGAGTCATTTTTAATTCCTATAGAAACTATAAAAAATGTTCCAATCTTCAAAAACGTTTGATATTTCTATGAAATTCTATATGGGAATGAGAGAGATAGTTGGTTTTTTCCATTTTTTTATATATAGGGTCTTTTTTAAAGCCTGATAGAAATTTTAATTTAAAAGAATATGCAACGTGTGCCGCAAGACATACGTCCATTTCGTGTCTGAACGATAATTTTTCAAATAATTTCCGAAAAAAAGTTGTGTGCACGATATTCATATCGATAAAAAGGGTCGGAAAGGAGCAAACTGGAAAACTGGAAAAAAAGGAATCAAGGAATAAGAAATTTAGTCGAATGATTCGGTGAGAGGGAAATAGGAAAACCACAGCGAGACCGCGACAAAATGTATGGCATGATCCTTATGTAAGGTGATCCAATTTGAGCTTCCTCTGTTGGCATAACTGTAAATCAAGCAGCTGTCTATAAGTACTTATTTTCAAAGTGTCAAATGTCAGCTTCCCACAACACATTTACGAAATGTATCGCTTAATCACCGCTCAACACATTAAGATGCGGCAGGAAGCTGATGGTGATTTTGAAAGAAAATCCTTTTCTCTGATGAGGCACATTTCCACCTCTCTGAGTGTGTTAATAAGCAAAATTAGTGCATATAGGGAGATGAAAATCCTAATAAGATTCACGAAATACCATTATATGGTGAAAAAGTGGCCGTTTGATGCGAATTGTGGTCAGGCGGCGTCATTGGGTCTTTTTTTTGAAAACGATCAGGGTCAGACTGTAACAATCACTGTTGAGCGATATAGGCGCATGATAACCGTTTATTTCTGGCACGAAATCGAAGATATTGATGCGAAAGATATGTAGTTTCGGCAACTTGGCACACACCGGGTGCAACATTGGATGCTTTGCGTGAAAAGCTCCCAGGTCGCAATATTTCACGTTTTGGTGGCGTCAACTGGCCGCCAAGATCACACGACTTAACGCTGTTGAATTTTTTTTTGTTGGATTACATAAAAAGTCGTGTCTACCCAACATACCTTAAAAACCACATTCGCCAAGTTATTGCCGAGATACCGTCCGAAATTTACGAAGAACTCATCGATAATTACCTCCAAAGGATCGGAGGCTGCAGAAGGTCCAGAGGCGGCCATTTTAATTGATATTATTTTTCATAATTAAAAAATTTGTGTGTTTTATTTTGCTTTAAAGTTCGGAAACTGAAGTTGGATCACCTTGTACGAACAACAAATACAGTTTTTTTATATATGGCGCGGGTTAATGATCGGAAAACTAAATAAATAGTGTATTTATCATTGTAAGAAATAATTGATAAAACGGTTAATCGGTAAAATCAGTATACGAAAAACGGTTAAAATTTAGAAAGAAAATGAATTAAATTCTTTTAGAAAAAATTTTAAAAAAGCAAAAAGAAAGAGTTTCGTTAAGTATAGTAGTTTCAAATCTTTTTGAAAAGAAAAAAAAGCTATTAAAGAAAACCGAAAAGCAAAATCAGCTTTTCTTCTGCAAAATTAAAAAAAAAAGTGTTTAAATAGTGCGACAGTAATTGCCTGGAGGCTAATTATAAAAACAAGATTTCGAATATAAATTCAATATTCAATTTACTTCATCGATTTTCAATTCATTTGACTTATTCCTCTACTATGGGTGAAATAATGTTTATAAAAGCCTCCACAACTTTATTGAACTGGTGGGAGACAGAACTACACCCATACCTCGCATGCGGCCGCTCTTTATACGGCATTTCGCTATAACAGCCCTCTTCAATTAAGGCACGTTTTCGATTTACGGCCTAAAATGTTTCGCTATAACGGCAAAAAAAACTTTTTTTCGATGTCGATATATAGTATCTACATGTTGCCAACAAACTCTTTTCTATTTCCTCTTGTTTGATGATTTTAAGCTAAAATCACTTTTAATATATTTGTCCGAAAATCAAAGGCCTCTTAAAGGACTAAATAAAAATCAATTACCCGTCATATGGAGATCCAACAAGAAAGCTTGGATGACTAAAGCTACTTTTGAGGATTGGTTGAAAAATGACTTTTGTACAGAAGTGAAAAAATATTTGCGAGACAATAACTTAAGCAACAAGGCTTTGCTAATTTTGGATAATGCACCAGGGCATCCTACTAATTTATCCGAACTATCTGAAGATGTCATGATTGAGTACCTTCCGAAAAATACAACAGCTCTGATCCAACCAATGGATCAGGGTGTAATAGCCACTTTTAAGGTATATTACCTACGACGAACTTTCCGACAACTTATAAGGGAAACCGATGGTAAATCTTCAATTAAAACATTTTTGAAAAACTATAACATCAAGGCTGCTGTTGACAGCATCACTGAATCATGGAAGGAATTAAAATTAACAACAATGAACCATGTTTGGAAAAAAATATGGCCAGAATGTGTTAAAAGTACTGATGCAGAAGTTAATTTCCTTCCTGAAATTAGGCAAAACATTTTTGATCTAGCACATGATCTCGGCTTTGAAGGTTTGAACGAACGTGATGTGCTTGATCTACTTGAAGCTGATAGGGAACCACTTTCATATGAGGAACTCATTCAGTTGCAAGCAGAACCGGCATTTGATGAAGAGACAGAGCCTGTTGTATCCAAACAGCTAACATCAAAAAATTTGTCGAAAGCTTTTTCCTATTTCGAACAAGGAATAAATATCCTCCTTGAAAACGATTCTGACGTCGAACGTAGCGCTAAAATTTCTCGAGGAATTAACTCAGCCATTAACTGTTATAAATCACTGAAGAACGAAATAGACAAGAAGGCAAGACAAACAACGTTGGACAATTTTTTTAAGCCAGGCCCATCCTTACCAGCGAAAAATGATGACGACAGTGATCTGCAGGTTACCATTTCTTCAGATTTGCATTTTGAATGATATACAATGTATACATATTTAATAAATTTGGAACCGATCCCATTGAATTTGTATGAATTTGTATTAGAATAATTGGCTTTTCGCTTTCCGGCCAAGTTTCGTGAAACGTATCTAGGCCGTAAAGCGAGGTATGGATGTATTGGGTCTACGACGGAAATAATCCCTATAAAAACCTCCGTAACTCTGCCGAACATTGCAATCTTGCATGACCTTTATATAAAAGGAGCAAAAATTTTTATCGACTACAGCGCCAATGCGGTGGAAGGTAGGCCTATTTGGTTTTCGAGGGAAATAATAACCATAAAAACGTCCACAACTTTGCCGAACATTGTAATCGTCTCTGACATCCATATAATAAGATTTTTGTAATGCATAAGAAAATGACGGCCTTGAAAAACCACTCCAATGCGGTCAAAGAAGCTTCACTTCAAAAATCTATATAAATTTTGTTTTCTGTCAGGATCCAGAATATCGGTCTATTATCAAAAGCTTTTATAACAACTGCAGGTTTGGAAGGTTTTATAAAATTTTCAAAATTGAAGGCTGTTTATAGAAAATCAACAAAATTGGAAACATCAAAGCGGAAACTTCATGAATAATTAACTCCAGATTCCTTTAAAATTCCATATATACAAAAAGGCAGAAAATGGAAAAAACCAAGGAAAGTAGGAAAACCTGTAACATATATATAATTTAAATTTAAAAAGATAATAATAATATTTAAAAAACGAATGTTACTTTCTTTTTTAATTTTGGTGGGATAATAGTTCTTCATTTTGCTTGTCCCTAAAAGCTGGCTTTAATCTATCAATTGACACGCTTTTTGGTTTCCGTTTATTAGTCCTGAACATTTTTTTTCGTCATAATTCAAAACTTTGAAGGGACCCTCATATGGAGGTTGTAAACAAGTTTTAAGTTTGCCTTCCCTGAGAAAGACAAATTCGCAATCGGAAGAATATTTTGGTATATAAAATGTTGGTGCTGCGTGATTATTAGTTTGGGTAGGAGCAATGTTTTTAAAATGATCCCTTAGAATGCTAACAAAATTTGAAAAGTCTCTAAAATCGTTTTTATTTGTAGATACTAAAAATTCTCCTGCAATTCTTAAATTTTGTCCGAATATTAATTCTGCTGGAGTGCACTGCAAATTTTCTTTAATCGCTGTTCGTAATCAGAGAAGGATAATTGGAATATGGTCAGTCCAGTGTAAGAAGTTTTCTGAAGTTCTTACTGCCGCTTTAAAAGTGCGGTGGAATCTTTCAACCAATCCATTTGATTGGGGATGATATACTGTGGTATGAATTTTGAGTATTCCTAATAGTGTTGTTAATTCATTAAATAATTTTGATTCTAATTCTGGTCCCTGGCCGGTTATCAGCCGTAGTTGGATTCTAAAACGGGAAATATATTCGTTGAAAAAAATTCTTGTGATAGTTGTTGTGGTAGTATCTTTTATGGGCTATGGCCAACGTGTAAAACGATCAATAATTGTCAAGATGCGAGTATAGCCGTTTGAAATAGGAAAGGGACCAATGATATCCATGTGGATATGTTCAAATCTAACCTCTAGAATTTTAAATTTAACAATTGGGGATTTTTTGAGTTAATTAATTTTGCTTTTCTGACAATTAATGAATGTTTTCGTCCATGAATTAACGTCAGTGTTCATTTTGGACCAAAAGTATTTATTTGCAATTAATTTCTTTGTTGCTTGCATACCTGGATGCGCTAAATTATGTAAACCATCGAAAATGATTTTTCTTAAGCTTTTGAGTTCTATCATAAGTTCTATTTTTGTTGGTTGAAGTTTCACACCAAATTTCTAATTCTAAAGCAGGTAATGAGATAGTAGAAAGTTTGAATTTACAATATGAGTGACGATTGTTATTCTAAATTAATTGCCTTAGTTCTTCGTCGCAATTTTGGGGCACGGAGAAAGTGAAAAAAATTTTTTAAACTCCAAGGTAGAAAGACGAAAATATAGAAAATGTTGTATGGAAAACTGTAAAAGTTTAGGAAAAGGGAAATTTTTTGCATTTCCAAAGAATGCAAAACTAAGGCAAAAATAAATTAGTCTAGGATTTGTCGTTTCGAAGAAAATTGTAATACAAAAAATATCTTTGTTTGCGAAAAACATTTTGATCTCGAATATGTAGGAAAACAAAAACTTTTGGATGGCGCTTGTCCTACATTTAGACCTATTGAAAAGTTGAACGACAGTGTTTTAATAAAATATCACTAGATATAGATTATAATTCGAAAGAGGTTGTTCCTTAGGCTGACTTTTATTATTGTTGTTTCTAAATTTTTAAAGCTAAGTATTTTGTCTAATTCAATTTCTTTATGTTGTATGTTTTTTTTATCATAATCGCTGTGCCACGTCCTTGTTTTTATTCTGTCTGTTCTGATGATGTTGTAGCTTTTGAAAGTTACTTTATGTATTGTGTTGAGTTTTGTTTCTGTTAATAAGACGATATCAGGATTATTAATTGTTACGAAGTGTAATAAGTTTGCTCTTCTTTCGTTTTTTATAATAGAATTTACATTTATAGTGTATATTTTGAAATTAATTATTTTATTGTAACTATTACTATTTTTGTTTGTTTTTGGTTTTTAGGTCGAATTTAAATTTCTTTTGTATTTGTTTCAATTATGTCATAAATCACATCAATTCTTGAGATTTGATTATTTAATGTTTTTTTGATCTCAGTTATTTGAGTGTTTATATTTTGTAGCAATGTTATTATTTCTGTTTCTTGTGCTTCGTTTATATGTATATTTTGACCAGGCTTTGTTGTTTTTTCCAAGTTCTCTTTTTGTGGGTTGATATTGCGTGCCACATTAGAGAAACTGATAAGTGGATTAACATAATTATTTACTTGTTTTTGTTTTAGTGCAATTTTATTTGGCCTTTCTAATAGTTTTTGTTTTATCATTTTTTTCATTGCTTGATATTTTGTACATCCTCGGTATGTTGCTGGGTGGCCGTACTGTTCGCAGTTCACACAATACATTTTTTTTTTGTCTGTGGGTTCTAGGACCTTACATTGTCCGGGGAGATGTTTCTCGTTGCATTTTACGCATCGGTATTCCATGCCGCAGTTCGTTGCTGTATGTCCGTATCGTTTACATTTCTTACATTGTATTACGTTGTGGGTATGTAATTTTTCGAATCTTATTGAATGATTAAAGATGGATTTTATATGCTTTAAATTATCTGCTATAGAGTCTGGGGTTATTTGTATGATAAACATTGGTAGTTTTTTGTTTTTTTGTCTCGTGTTAACAGTTTCAAATTTATTTACTTTTACAAAGGTAATATTGTTAATGTCTTTCTCTTTGTTTTTTAATTCTTCGAGTATTTCTGTGGTCGCGATGTTTGGGTCTAATCCTTTCATAAGTAAGGTTTGCAATTTGTCTTGTTTGGGAGTATATGTAAAATATGGTGCTTTAACCTGCTCGAACATTTCTTTAATGTTATCAAATACCTGTATCCCATTCGTGAATATACTGGATTTGTTATTATTTATTCTTTTTATTAGAAAATTGTTTGTATTTAATTTTTCTAATATGGCTTTACGTACTATTTGTACATCTTGGTTAAAAACATTGATTGGGGGTAATTTTTCAGATGTTTTTTTTTAGAGTTTTTAAGGTTTGTGTTAATTTTGGGAATTGTATTATTTATTGATCTTTTCTTTTTTTTATTGTTATTTTTTAGTTGAGATAAGCGACTCAGCTTTGGGAATTCTGAATCAGCGTGTGTTGTACTCATGTCAATCGAGAGTTCATCTTCGCTACATGTTAATATGTCCATGTTTGAGTCTTCATTTATTACATTATTTATGTGCTTTTGTGTGTCTGTTGACGTTGATGGCTCTACGTCATTTGTTTTTTGGTTTGTTTGAACCGTTTTGATTGTATTGTCAGGGTGTTGTTTATGGTCTTGTCTTTGTTTTAATTATTCTAGTTGTTGTTGTAATATGGCCAATTGATCACCATATTTTTGTTGTTGTTTTTCTAGATTTTGTTTTAATTCTGTATTTTCCTTTAGTATTACACTGTATTGTTTTTGTAATGTTATTTCCTTACTGTTTATTTTATTAGTAACTTCATCCATTTTGTAGGATCTTTCATTTTGGAAGAATTTTTTTTTTGATTCTCTTCATTTTATTCTCATTCCCACTGTAAATCTTGTATTTTTTTATGTTTTTATATTTTTTATTATTTTGTTCACTATTGCATTTTATTAGGTGAAACAGATTGATCCTTTTCTTTTCCAATTTTTCACTTTTCTTTATTGAGCTCTTATGAGCCCAACTATTGAATGTATGTTTTTATCTAACAATGATATTATCGTTTTTTTTTTTATATATTATTTGCACTAAAAAAGATAAATGTCGGAGAAAAGAAAAACCGTTAATTATTTCAAATGAAATAAAACTAAAAAAATAAATTTTTTCCACAATTTTGCACAAATATTCACTCGATGTTCACTCTTTGAAAGGTAGAAGTAAACTCATGCGATCACTGTTAATTCAGCTTATAACTTGAATTCTGGTACTGCTAATCTCGATAATACTGATGCAATCATGGCTAATTCAGCTTATAATTCGAATACTGCTGTGAATCCTGATAATACGAATACAAACACGGCTAATACAGCTTATAATTCAAATACTGCTGTGAATCCTGATAATACGACTGCAATCACGGCTAATTCAGCTTATTATTTGAATACTGCTGTGAATCTTGATAATACGAATGCAATCACGGCTAATTCAGCTTATAATTCGAATACTGCTGTGAATCCTGATAATACGACTGCAATCACGGCTAATTCAGCTTATTATTTGAATTCTGGTGCCAATGTACAAAGCGGTGGAGAAGAACGACGAGCCGATAATAAAAGCATCAATTGGCATAGAAGTCAGCAGCAAATAGATTTTTCTTAACAAGTTAACAAGTTATAGATAAACTGAAAGGAGATCAAATTTTATCATGGTATACCAATAATGATCTAATTTTTTGCCACAAAGCGGAAATGGAAATTCTATTTAGATATAACCAACAACAAATCAATTGGTTTCTGTACGAACAAAACATTTAAGATATGAAAAAAATCTGAAATACTATTGCTATTTGATGTGAAGGCTTTTTATTGATTGAAATAAAAATATTTGAAAACATATAGTAACTTAAAATCAGCCTATAGCCGACAATATTACGATCGTAATGGAGGAAATAAAAAAATTGTTAAGGGATAGAGAGGAGCGGGAGAAAAGAGACGAAAATGTGATGGCTGAAGCTCTAACAAAAATAACAGAAACATTGACCAGTATTTCGGCTCCTCTGAACAGGTTAACGTAAGCAATATTGTGTTTTATTGCAATTCCTATATTTTAAAGTGTAGATAACGAATCTGTAAGAAGTTTAAAACTGCTGGCAACCAAGCAACAACAAGCTCAATAAAAGTGGGTTTAAGCCAGCGTTGTCCATTTCCGACATGTAGACGAATCACCATTATAAGGTAACAAATTTTTATATAATACTAATAAAAAAGAATAACAAATTTAAAAATGCTAAAATATTCGAGATGCATGCATATTGTGTTCATGAATGTACTTCTACTTACGCGAAAGAAACGGAATGGCATATGCTTCAATTTCCACGGAATGAGGACAATGTAATAAAACATTACATACATCCTCGAAAAAGTAGCGTACTACCCAACGACATGTTTCTAGAAACTAAAATGTTTCTAGAACCACAAATGTTGTTATAAACCAAAAATATTCCGCAACATTTTTGAAAATGATGTTTCTGAAAAGCAAAAAGTTTAAGAACATTAACTGCAACTCAGCAGGAAAGTGCATTGATATTATAATGCATGATATTGACACGAGTTATGAAGTTAACGGAAAATTGTCCAATTAAGTAAACTAGAACGATTAAGTAAACTTAATCAATTGTGTAACTTGAAAATCGTTCTTGTAACGCGTGGGAACAAAAAACTGTTGATGGATCAGAATTATTTTGAAAGTCGACAGTTTGGAGTTTCTACGTGAAATTCCCTTACAGCCTACACGGAGAAATTTAAATTTCAAATAGCGTTTTCCTCCCCAACAGGAATGCCATCTATCGCAAACAAAATATTAAAAACCATTTCAAGTAATCTCAATGATAGTGGAGGCAAGGCACATGAATCCTACAAGGTAGTATATTGCGCATATAGCTTGGTTTCTCTTTCACTCATTGTGACATAGGTTGTATGGTGAAATTTTGTTTTGACATTTCAAAGGACGCGAATTGAAGTTGCGAAAATCAAAACTATAGGTTAGTGTTTCGTTGTTTATTTCTTTTAAATATAATAATTGGTGTGAATTAATAAAATAATAGTTATTTGTGCGGTTTGTAATTGCATAAGCAATAATGATAAACGTTTAAAAAGAAATATGAATGAGTCGACTCGTGAAGTGCTGGAATTATTTCGATTTCCGAAAGATGAAACCATAGCCAAAATATGGATTAACAAAACGGGCAGAAGCAATAAGCAAAAAAAGAAAGACGCCAAATTTTGTGTGCCTAAAAATTTTTTTTCCAATTGCGGGGAAAAAGTCAGGTATCATAAAATCATCCAACGCCAAATTTTGTGCTAAAATTTTTTTCAATTGTGTATGAAAGAAAAACCAGGAATCAAAAAAAATCAGACGCCAAAATTTTGTGTGCCTAAATTATTTTCGCAATGTGTGAAAAAACCAGGAATCAAATAAAATCATCAGACGCCAAAATTTTGTGTGCTTCAATTATTTTCGCAATGTGTGAAAAAACCAGGAATCATAAAATCATCCGACGCCAATTTTTGTGTCTACTTTATTTACACAAAGAAGAAAAAAAAAGAAAGAAACTTTTTAAAAATAATAGTTTTGCTAGTGATTATCCTTTTTTTTGGTGTTTGATTTAAATCTAATTACAGGACAGGGGGTTTATCAAGGGCCTTTGAAGAAACCACGTAAGTTTCCTTTGATTATTTTTTTTTGAATATATTACCCTGGAAGTAATGATGCATACATCTCTGGTAACAAAAATGTTTTAACGTCATTGACATAAAGTTTTTTTTTGAAAAATCAACCCATACTTTCTAGAAACAACAAACCAAGAAAAAAGAAAAAGCCACGAGCATGAATAATTAAATTTTCTTAAAAATAAAATTTTTTTGTATAACTTTTTTAAATAGCCTCTGCCTAAATTTTTTTGTTTGTATTCTCCTCTCAACTATTTAAATTATAAATTCTATGATAGGGAAAAGAAATGTCATAACGAAAAAAAAGGCATAATTTTCTTATTAATATATTAACTACCATAAATTTTGAATTTCATTTTTCGCGTCCATAGTGAGGTAATTTTAATTTTTTTGCATGTTTTAATGTGGAATGGTCGATTTTGAGGAACCGTATATTAAATAAGCAATTGCACCAAAAGAAGAAAAAAAATGATTCTTCCACTTAATATTTCTGGTGAATACACCAGAAAATTAAGTTGGTGGCGAATATTTTAGCATTTTTAAATTTGTTATTCTTTTTTATTATATTTTGTTTCACTGAGACCAACAATTTCAATATTTATTATTAAATATTAATTGAAAAATAATTCAAAACTAAAAAGAAATCTGAAACACAAAAATTTTAAATTAATTTAAAAAAAAAAAACTATCAGCGAAATACAAAATTCCATTCCAGATTAGGACTGGCGCCTTTTCCCACAAGTCCTTAGTTTATGTGCACATGTACAATATATAATTTGGCGTTAAATGTATGGAAACTAACAACAACAATGTAAATTTTAAATCCCAACTGACATAAAACCAAATATAAATAATTACATCTCACTGGTTGAAACGGAAAATGTTAAATTAACTAACAAAAAATTAAAAAAAAACAATAACAAATGTTGTTGGTCCAACTCCTAATTCCGGCGACGATGCGTGGGACGTCGTCTAATACCCCGTCGTCCTCCATTATTCCAGGATCGAAAAGATTTTAGTAAGTTAACTAATGAAGAAAGGCGTTGCAAAATGATTTCAATACTCTCTTCTTCAATATATATTGAAATTCTCTCAAAGTGGATCACCACTGTTTCTCTCCACGTCCTAAAACGCCTTCTTCGTTGGAGAGGACGGGCGGCGTTATTTTCCTCCATTTTGTTTTACTTTTTTCAAATTAAAAAGATGTAGCGTCCTTTGAAGAAAAAGAACAAAAACTGCTTTTTCAGCAATTGTTTTTTTTATATTTTCTATGAGAATTGATGAAAAAAATTGATGAAATTTTAGTAATTCGCACTAAAAAAATGTACTTTTTAAAATTAAAGAATCAAAAAATCCCACATTAAAATTCTGTGTGGACTCTGCGACGCTCAAATTACAAAGTATTATAGTATTATACAAAAATTCAATATGAAAATTTATTACCTTATAATGGTCATTCATCTCCATGTCGGAAATGGACAACGCTGGCTTAAACCCACTTTTATTGAGCTTGTTGTTGCTTGGTTGCCAGCAGTTTTAAACTTCTTACAGATTCGTTATCTACACTTTAAAATATAGGAATTGCAATAAAACACAATATTGCTTACGTTAATCTGTTCAGAGGAGCCGAAATACTGGTCAATGTTTCTGTTATTTTTGTTAGAGCTTCAGCCATCACATTTTCGTTTCTTTTCTCCCGCTCCTCTCTATCCCTTAACAATTTTTTTATTTCCTCCATTACGATCGTAATATTGTCGGCTATAGGCTGATTTTAAGTTACTATATGTTTTCTAATATTTTTATTTCAATCAATAAAAAGCCTTCACATCAAATAGCAATAGTATTTCAGATTTTTTTCATATCTTCAATTTTTTTGTTCGTACAGAAATCAATTGATTTGTTGTTGGTTATATCTAAATAGAATTTCCATTTCCGCTTTGTGGCAAAAAATTAGATCATTATTGGTATACCATGACAAAATTTGATCTCCTTTCAGTTTATCTATAACTTGTTGGCTACAAGAAAAATCTATTTGCTGCTGACTTCTATGCCAATTGATGCTTTTATTATCGGCTCGTCGTTCTTCTCCACCGCTTTGTACATTGGCACCAGAATTCAAATAATAAGCTGAATTAGCCGTGATTGCAGTCGTATTATCAGGATTCACAGCAGTATTCGAATTATAGGCTGAATTAGCCGTGATTGCATTCGTATTATCAGGATTCACAGCAGTATTCAAATAATAAGCTGAATTAGCCGTGATTGCATTCGTATTATCAGGATTCACAGCAGTATTCGAATTATAAGTTGAATTAGCCGTGATTGCATCAGTATTATCGAGATTAGCAGTACCAGAATTCAAATTATAAGCTGAATTAGCCGTGATTGCATCAGTGTTATCGAGATTAGCAGCACCAGAATTCAAATTATAAGCTGAATTAACAGTGATCGCATCAGCATTATCGGCTATTTCCATTCCATTCGCTCGTTTTTAATTTAATTTTTTTATGTTGAATCGTTTTTGTAGGAGAATTTTTTGTGTTGAATCGTTTGTTGGTGATGTTGGTTTATTAATTAGATAATGAAGCGGGTGTTTCCCACTGTGATAGTGAAGAAAGAACTGGATTCATGTTGACAAATAAATTTTTCTTTCGTTCTAGGCGACGACGTTGCAGATATCACCGCATGTTGGAAATACCTGCATTTTGTGTTTTCTTTTTTTTTTTTTTTTGATTATGTAAAGTTGAGTTTTTGATAGCCGAAATTGCGGTTTTTTTTATGTTGTTTTTATTTGTTTTATTTTCTTTGGTTTAGTTCTACAATTTAAGATTTAAAAATTTATATAAGCATTATTGAAAAAATTAATTTTTTTTGTTTTTTTGTGAATTTTTTTCCTCTTTCTTTCCCTTTTTGACTTTGCGCTTTTTTTGTTTACTTTTTCTTTCAAAAAAAAACTTATCTAAACTTTTTTTCTTTTTTGTTTAATTTTTATTAATCTATGTTTCGTTTTAAAAATTTTCCGACACATCCCTCACACAACTCAGAACCAACTCCTCTTTTCCACCTCCTTCAACGATCTCCGAAAAAAAAACTAACTTCGGAAAACCATTCCCTGAACTTAAACTCTGTCATAATATCCCAAACAATCGCCACCAACTTAATTTTCTGGTGTATTCACCAGAAATATTAAGTGGAAGAATCATTTTTTTTCTTCTTTTGGTGCAATTGCTTATTTAATATACGGTTCCTCAAAATCGACCATTCCACATTAAAACATGCAAAAAAATTAAAATTACCTCACTATGGACGCGAAAAATGAAATTCAAAATAATATATATTGTCCAGCACAAATTCATTCAGGGTTTCTTAAAAATTGTTAAAATTTATATACCTTTGGAAATGCATTTTATATTCGGCATTTCCAAGATGTTATGCCAATTGGTCTTAATTGGGGCACGTCCCACCCTATTGGACCAACAGCAGAATGCTGGTCCCCATTGACCATAACCGCCCCTAGAAATGGTTATGGTCTCTTTCACTTTTGTTTTCATGCCTTACTTCGGCCCCCCTCCTACTTCACCTCTCTCTCATGCTCAGCAAATACCCCTATTCAGAAAAAGGAATCATCCTTTTTTTGGAATGAAAAAAAAACTTGGAGCGACTTTTATTCCCTTTCTTCAACGATCAAATTCCATTGTTGTTTTCATCTTTTCTTCAATTAAATGTGCCACAACAAAATAAAAGCATTTCAAAACTAACCTTGGAACAATTAATTCTCAATACAAAAATTATGGCTTTTCCTTTCTTTTGTATACCCCATTTTGGGAATTTCACTTAGTAGGAATTTTACAAATCCAATTACATTTCTAAATTGCTTAACTAAATATTGTTCGTGTTTTTTTTTCTTCCTCAAATCTTAATTTATGGTAGTTAATATATTAATAAGAAAATTATGCCTTTTTTTTCGTTATGACATTTCTTTTCCCTATCATAGAATTTATAATTTAAATAGTTGAGAGGAGAATACAAACAAAAAAATTTAGGCAGAGGCTATTTAAAAAAGTTATACAAAAAAATTTTATTTTTAAGAAAATTTAATTATTCATGCTCGTGGCTTTTTCTTTTTTCTTGGTTTGCTGTTTCTAGAAAGTATGGGTTGATTTTTCAAAAAAAAACTTCATGTCAATGACGTTAAAACATTTTTGTTACCAGAAATGTATGCATCATTACTTCCAGGGTAATATATTCAAAAAAAAATAATCAAAGGAAACTTACGTGGTTTCTTCAAAGGCCCTTGATAAACCCCTGTCCTGTAATTAGATTTAAATCAAACAAAAAAAAAAGGATAATCACTAGCAAAACTATTATTTTTAAAAAGTTTCTTTCTTTTTTTTTTCTTCTTTGTGTAAATAAAGTAGGCACAAAAATTGGCGTCGGATGATTTTATGATTCCTGGTTTTTTCACACATTGCGAAAATAATTTAGGCACACAAAATTTTGGCGTCTGATGATTTTTTTTGATTCCTGGTTTTTTCCCACAATTGCAAAATAATTTAGGCACACAAAATTTTGGCGTCTGATATTTTTTGATTCCTGGTTTTTCTTTCATACACAATTGAAAAAAATTTTAGCACAAAATTTGGCGTTGGATGATTTTATGATACCTGACTTTTTCCCCGCAATTGCAAAAAAAAATTTTTAGGCACACAAAATTTGGCGTCTTTCTTTTTTTGCTTATTGCTTCTGCCCGTTTTGTTAATCAATATTTTGGCTATGGTTTCATCTTTCGGAAATCGAAATAATTTCAGCACTTCACGAGTCGACTCATTCATATTTCTTTTTAAACGTTTATCATTATTGCTTATGCAATTACAAACCGCACAAATAACTATTATTTTATTAATTCACACCAATTGTTATATTTAAAAGAAATAAACAACGAAACACTAACCTATAATTTTGATTTTCGCAACTTCAATTCGCGTCCTTTGAAATGTCAAAACAAAATTTCACCATAGAACCTACGTCACAATGAGTGAAAGAGAAACCAAGCTATATGCGCAATATACTACCTTGTAGGATTTATGTACCTTGCCTCCACTATCATTGAGATTACTTGAAGTGGTTTTTAATATTTTGATTGCGATAGATGGCATTCCTGTTGGGGAGGAAAACGCTATTTGAAATTTAAATTTCTCCGTGTAGGCTGTAAGGGAATTTCACGTAGAAACTCCAAACTGTCGACTTTCAAAATAATTCTGATTCATCAACAGTTTTTTGTTCCCACGCGTTACAAGAACGATTTTCAAGTTACACAATTGATTAAGTTTACTTAATCGTTCTAGTTTACTTAATTGGACAATTTTCCGTTAACTTCATAACTCGTGTCAATATCATGCATTATAATATCAATGCACTTTCCTGCTGAGTTGCAGTTAATGTTCTTAAACTTTTTGCTTTTCAGAAACATCATTTTCAAAAATGTTGCGGAATATTTTTGGTTTATAACAACATTTGTGGTTCTAGAAACATTTTAGTTTCTAGAAGCATGTCGTTGGGTAGTACGCTACTTTTTGGAGGATGTATGTAATGTTTTATTACATTGTCCTCATTCCGTGGAAATTGAAGCATATGCCATTCCGTTTCTTTCGCGTAAGTAGAAGTACATTCATGAACACAATATGCATGCATCTCGAATATTTTAGCATTTTTAAATTTGTTATTCTTTTTTATTAGTATTATATAAAAATTTGTTACCTTATAATGGTGATTCGTCTCCATGTCAGAAATGGACAACGCTGGCTTAAACCCACTTTTATTGAGCTTGTTGTTGCTTGGTTGCCAGCAGTTTTAAACTTCTTACAGATTCGTTATCTACACTTTAAAATATAGGAATTGCAATAAAACACAATATTGCTTACGTTAACCTGTTCAGAGGAGCCGAAATACTGGTCAATGTTTCTGTTATTTTTGTTAGAGCTTCAGCCATCACATTTTCGTCTCTTTTCTCCCGCTCCTCTCTATCCCTTAACAATTTTTTTATTTCCTCCATTACGATCGTAATATTGTCGGCTATAGGCTGATTTTAAGTTACTATATGTTTTCAAATATTTTTATTTCAATCAATAAAAAGCCTTCACATCAAATAGCAATAGTATTTCAGATTTTTTTCATATCTTAAATTTTTTGTTCGTACAGAAACCAATTGATTTGTTGTTGGTTATATCTAAATAGAATTTCCATTTCCGCTTTGTGGCAAAAAATTAGATCATTATTGGTATACCATGATAAAATTTGATCTCCTTTCAGTTTATCTATAACTTGTTGGCTACAAGAAAAATCTATTTGCTGCTGACTTCTATGGCAATTGATGCTTTTATTATCGGCTCGTCGTTCTTCTCCACCGCTTTGTACATTGGCACCAGAATTCAAATAATAAGCTGAATTAGCCGTGATTGCAGTCGTATTATCAGGATTCACAGCAGTATTCGAATTATAAGCTGAATTAGCCGTGATTGCATTCGTATTATCAAGATTCACAGCAGTATTCAAATAATAAGCTGAATTAGCCGTGATTGCAGTCGTATTATCAGGATTCACAGCAGTATTTGAATTATAAGCCGTATTAGCCGTGTTTGTATTCGTATTATCAGGATTCACAGCAGTATTCGAATTATAAGCTGAATTAGCCATGATTGCATTCGTATTATCAAGATTCACAGCAGTATTCAAATAATAAGCTGAATTAGCCGTGATTGCAGTCGTATTATAAGGATTCACAGCAGTATTTGAATTATAAGCTGTATTAGCCGTGTTTGTATTCGAATTATCAGGATTCACAGCAGTATTCGAATTATAAGCTGAATTAGCCATGATTGCATCAGTATTATCGAGATTAGCAGTACCAGAATTCAAGTTATAAGCTGAATTAACAGTGATCGCATGAGTTTACTTCTACCTTTCAAAGAGTGAACATCGAGTGAATATTTGTGCAAAATTGTGGAAAAAATTTATTTTTTTAGTTTTATTTCATTTGAAATAATTAACGGTTTTTCTTTTCTCCGACATTTATCTTTTTTAGTGCAAATAATATATAAAAAAAAAAAAACGATAATATCATTGTTAGATAAAAACATACATTCAATAGTTGGGCTCATAAGAGCTCAATAAAGAAAAGTGAAAAATTGGAAAAGAAAAGGATCAATCTGTTTCACCTATTAAACTAATAAAATGCAATAGTGAACAAAATAATAAAGAATATAAAAACATAAAAAAATACAAGATTTACAGTGGGAATGAGAATAAAATGAAGAGAATCAAAAAAAAAATTCTTCCAAAATGAAAGATCCTACAAAATGGATGAAGTTACTAATAAAACAAACAGTAAGGAAATAACATTACAAAAACAATACAGTATAATCCTAAAGGAAAATACAGAATTAAAACAAAAACTAGAAAAACAACAACAAAAATATGGTGATCAATTGGCCATATTACAACAACAACTAGAACAATTAAAACAAAGACAAGACCATAAACAACACCCTGACAATACAATCAAAACGGTTCAAACAAACCAAAAAACAAATGATGTAGAGCCATCAACGTCAACAGACACACAAAAGCACATAAATAATGTAATAAATGAAGACTCAAACATGGACATATTAACATGTAGCGAAGATGAACTCTCGATTGACATGAGTACAACACACGCTGATTCAGAATTCCCAAAGCTGAGTCGCTTATCTCAACTAAAATATAACAATAAAAAAAAGAAAAGATCAATAAATAATACAATTCCCAAAATTAACACAAACCTTAATAACTCTAAAAAAACATCTGAAAAATTACCCCCAATCAATGTTTTTAACCAAGTTGTACAAATAGTACGTAAAGCCATATTAGAAAAATTAAATACAAACAATTTTCTAATAAAAAGAATAAATAATAACAAATCCAGTATATTCACGAATGGGATACAGGTATTTGATAACATTAAAGAAATGTTCGAGCAGGTTAAAGCACCATATTTTACATATACTCCCAAACAAGACAAATTGCAAACCTTACTTATGAAAGGATTAGACCCAAACATCGAGACCACAAAAATACTCGAAGAATTAAAAAACAAAGAGAAAGACATTAACAATATTACCTTTGTAAAAGTAAATAAATTTGAAACTGTTAACACGAGACAAAACAACAAAAAACTACCAATGTTTATCATACAAATAACCCCAGACTCTATAGCAGATAATTTAAAGCATATAAAATCCATCTTTAATCATTCAATAAGATTCGAAAAATTACATACCCACAACGTAATACAATGTAAGAAATGTAAACGATACGGACATACAGCAACGAACTGCGGCATGGAATACCGATGCGTAAAATGCAACGAGAAACATCTCCCCGGACAATGTGAAGTCCTAGAACCCACAGACAAAAAAAAAATGTATTGTGTGAACTGCGAACAGTACGGCCACCCAGCAACATACCGAGGATGTACAAAATATCAAGCAATGAAAAAAATGATAAAACAAAAAGTATTAGAAAGGCCAAATAAAATTGCACTAAAAAAAAAACAAGTAAATAATTATGTTAATCCACTTATCAGTTTCTCTAATGTGGCACGCAATATCAACCCACAAAAAGAGAACTTGGAAAAAACAACAAAACCAAGTCAAAATATACATATAAACAAAGCACAAGAAACAGAAATAATAACATTGCTACAAAATATAAACACTCAAATAACTGAGATCAAAAAAAACATTAAATAATCAAATCTCAAGAATTGATGTGATTTATGACATAATTGAAACAAATACAAAAGAAACTTAAATTCGACTTAAAAAACAAAAAACAAACAAAAATAATAATAATTACAATAAAATAATTAATTTCAAAATATACACTATAAATGTAAATTCTATTATAAAAAACGAAAGAAGAGCAAACTTATTACACTTCGTAACAATTAATAATCCTGATATCGTCTTATTAACAGAAACAAAACTCAACACAATACATAAAGTAACTTTCAAAAGCTACAACATCATCAGAACAGACAGAATAAAAACAAGGACGTGGCACAGCGATTATGATAAAAAAAACATACAACATAAAGAAATTGAATTAGACAAAATACTTAGCTTTAAAAATTTAGAAACAATAATAATAAAAGTCAGCCTAAGGAACAACCACAATTTATACATTATTTCAGCATATACCGAACAAGAAACTTCAAAAAACTTTGTAGACGAACTTGATGCCTTATTCCGAATCCTAAAACTAAATACGTCCAACAATTTTTATATACTCGGAGGAGATTTAAATGCAAAACATAAAGATTGGAAAAATACGGTCAACAATACTAGAGGGAAAAATTTACTACATTGGCTGTACAACAATGCAATAATGTATACAACACACTTACTTGCAAGTATAACACCTACCTTCTTAAGAGCTGGTTCATACTTAGATATATTTTTAATAGATAGCAGATTAACATATAACCGGAATGTTATTAAACCCAATGAAATAATATCAAATTGCCTAGAAATTGCGAACTATGACAGTGACCATAACGCGGTCCTTCTAATAACATCATATGATAAAGAACAACCTTTCAACATTTTGAATACAACTGAAAATAACAACAATATAGAAAAATTTAATTTCAAAAAACAAATTGTGATAAATTAGAACAAAATTTCCAAAAGATTTACAGTAAACATAAAATAAGAATCCACGATAGAGAAATCTAAATATGCAAGAAATAGAAGCACATCTCCAAAACATAGATCTTATCATTATAGAAACAATAAATAAAACGGTACCAAAAAACAATCCTAATATAGATTCTAGCCAGAAATACATAAACCCAATAACAAAAAAGCTAATCGCACACAAAAACTACATTATTAGCAAAATGAAAAACTGCATCCGAAATAATCATACATACTTAAATAATCAGCATAATCAACAAATAAAACAATATAAATCAATAATAACTGACTTAAAAATATTAATCACAGAAAACATGAAGAAAAATATTAATAAGCATTGGGAAAACAAAATTAAAGAAATATCCCCAAAATGATTCGGTAAATATGTTTCCTAAGCTAAACCAAATTTTTCGACCAAAATCCAAAAACAACATAAAAAAATTAATTATCGAAAATACGCCTGATAATAACAAAATAATCGAAAATTCCAAGACAAAAATATATGATTTACCACAAGATAATAATAATTACATAATTAATTCGAAACAAAACAAAATAAATATCATAGGTGCATTTTTGAAAACATTCATAGTAAAATCGAAATAAACCCAAATAACGAGACACACACAGTAGTCAAAAATAATATACAAAATTTTACAAATGAACATAACAAATTACTAGAAAACAACACAACAATTATAAAATTTTCGAACGAACTGAAATCTAACAATTTACCTGAAGATCAACTGAACAATTACTTCACAACTACACAACAGTTGTTAGATATAATGCGCAAGATGAATAATAAACAATCAACAGGTAACGACCAAATACCAAATATTATATTAAAACACCTTCCGTTCAAAATCATAGACTATTGTATATTATTTAATAATCTATTAAATAACTCGACATATCCCAAGAAATGGAAAACAGCAAAAGTATATGCAATACCAAAAAAAGACAAGGATCTGAATAATGTTAAAAACTATAGACCAATAAGCCTATTACCGAACATCAGCAAAATCTTTGAAACAATTGTAAACAATTCAATTCTATACTACACAAAGGAAAACGAGATAATTCCAAATAATCAATACGGATTCCGAAAAAAACATTCCACTGTACATGCTGTCACGAAATTTGTCTCAAATATCATGTGGCATAAAAATAATAATGAGGCAACCGGCGCATGTCTAATCGACTATGAAAAAGCTTTCGATACGATTTGGTTAGATGGTCTAATTCATAAAATGATTGAATATAAAATCTATCCAATGTACCTAATAAGAATAATATACGAAATGATTACGAACAAAAAATTTTACGTAACTGATGGATTGATTAACTCTAAAATAACATACCAGATTCAAAATGGACTACAACAAGGAACGGTAAATTCCCCAATCCTATTTAATATCTTTACTAGCGATCTCATCAGAAGTTTAAATGATAACTCTATAGCTTTCGCAGATGATCTAATAATATATTCACACAACAAAAGAATCGATATATTAAACAATAATCTACAAACAAGCTTTAACCTAGTACAAAAATATAGCCAAAAATGGGAATTAAAAATAAACTATAACAAATGCGAAACTATATTGTTCAGAACACCTTTATACTTAGCAACAAGTAATATAAAAAGAAATGCAAAAAAGTTTAAAATCGAAAGTTCGAACAACATAATCATAGAAAACAAAAAAGTAGTCCGGTACTTAGGCATATATCTAGACCAATACCTGTACTTTAATGAACACATTAAAACAAAACTACGAACTGCAAATAATATTTTCCAAAAATTACGACATTTATTTTATTCCAAACATCTAAATACACGAATCAAAATCATATCTTATCAAGCTATAATAAGACCTATTTTAACTTATGGATGCCCAATATGGTTTAATATTGCGCCATCACAAATGGAAAAAATTAGAGTGTTTGAACGCAAGTGCCTCAAAGTATCTCTAAACAAATATATAAATCTACAGAACTTACATTATATACAAAACAGAAAAATATATAATATCGCAAAAGTTCATAGAATTGATGTATTCATTTTAAAACTAATCAGAGAACATATATGTAAAACCACGGAAATCCTAGAAAATGATGGCATATATCTTCCATACTATGCAGATTATAATTATATAGAAAAAGCAAGGCAATCTGGATATCTACCACCCGAAAGTTTTCCATACCTGGATAAAAATTATTATATACAGGATCATAACAATATCCCCAATATATACCACCTATACAGGCATGCCAACAACAAAAAACTTGTAGATAACCCAACAAATATCAACAGCATAAGCAATTTAATAAGATTTTCCACAACAATCACAGCCAGAGATAAAAAATATGTCAATAAAAAAGATAAATATTGGTGGAGATAGATCGAAAAGTATCTATATTCTTGTCAAGTAATGTCTAACATGTCTGTTATTTGTGTTGTATCGTACTTTCTGTTATTTATAATAGGATAAGGTAGTGAAAAATAAAAGCACTCATTAAAGGCAGGTTTTTCTCACACTTTCCCTGTCAATAAAAAAATAAATATAAAATATTATTATAAAATATAAAATTATTGAATTGTACCGAATTTAAGAAATATGTATATAAGTATAATACAGCAAGCACTGTAATCATCTCAGAGCTATAATATATGGCCTATGATTGAAAAAAAAAAAAAAAAATTTATGAAAATTAGTTTATACTCTAGTTAATAAGGAAATTGTTTGAATTTTATTGGGTAATAAAGTATTGAATTTAAACTAAAAAATAATTCGAAAGAGCAGATATGTAATGCTTACGAATTTAACGATAATAGTTTAGTGGAAGTTACGCAATCCGTGTCGATACCATAGAAAACATATTGCTTAGTAGTGAAACGATGAGTTTTGAAAGATAACTAACTTTATTCTATAAAATATTTCAAATTTATACAAAAATAATGCAGATATTGCATTTTATAAAATATATGTTATAATTAAATATTTTTCCCAGGAATTTATTAAAGAATATTTCAGGTGTTTTTAGAATTATTTTAAGGTTTTCGATTACTTTAAAATAATATCATTTGACAAAGTAAATTTGCTTAATATTGAATTACTTGAATTTGTAATATTTGTGAGAAAGAACAATTTTGCTACTATTGCATTTTTATATGAGAACAAAATGTGTCTATTAATGTGCAATTTTGCGGGAAAAACATATTATAAAAATATGAACGAAATATGATTATAAGAATTCAGTTATTTGTAGAATTCTTATATCTATATTAAGTTCTTATCATAATTTCTTAATTTCATATTTTTGATGAGAAAATAAAGTTATGATAACGACTTAATTTGTGCATGCTTGCACATATAATGGGCGTGCTTCCAAAAATATTATTCTTCTTGATAATGAAAATGATCTTAGCTGAAGTGAGCTGAACTGTGTTAAGTCTCTGTCGAATTCAAGGCGAATAATTTCTGATTCCGTCGAAGATATTCCTTTTTGTAGTCAATGTAGGAGGATATAAGAAAAATTGGTGTATTATAAAAAGAATGCTGAAACTTTTTCCGATGAATGCATGCGGTTAAGGAAAGAAAAGGATGTATGGTTAAATAAGATAAAACAACTGAAAGAAAATAAATCCATTCATGCTCATATTGATTCGTTAACTTAAAATAGCAAAGAATTTTGTAAAATAATTTAACCTGAAAAGAATAGCTATAATGATATCCAAAAATATTTGTCTCAAAATGTCAATTATAAGTCTGCATCTTGTTATAATTGCTTGTGTGATGATTTCGGTTCTCATAGACCTAGTCAGTCAGTGACTTGATTATTTTTGTGAAGATTTTTCGCAAGTTACAAAGATGATTCTGATTGATCAGGGAAAAATTTAAATAATCTGAACCCATGACAGAGTTTCGCTAATATAATATTTCATTTTTTTATTTAGCAGAAATGACTTTATGAAATCAGAATTTTTAATAAAAAATTTTAAAGTTCGCCGAAAAAATGGATTGTCGCCCATTTACGAGTAAAGTGAAAAGACCGAGAATAGCTACTAGGAAATGGAACAAAACCGAGTAAGTTAATATTTTAGAAAATTTTAAGGACCTTGTGCAAACAAATCTAAAAATAGAAAGGAGAAATTAAAAATTTCGTAATTAGAAAAAGAAGAAAGGTTAAAGAAGTTGAAATTGGAGAAGGCAATGAAATTAAAATTAGAAATAGCTAAAATGAAACATTACAGCTAGGGTTTCTGAAACGAATCATTCGGATTCGGATTCGACGAATCTTTGGTAAAATATTCGATTCGTTATTCGGATTAAAATAATCGAATGTTGTTCGAATCTCTGATACATGTTTTCGTTATGACAAAATTGTTAAATTTATTTTATTTTAGTTGTCCCACCGGGTTTCAATTGAAATGTTGGTAATATTTAAAATTTTTTTATAATAAGGGTTGCCCTTTATTATAAAATATTTCAAATTTTTACATTTTGTTTTTTTTTTTGAAATTGCAGTGATTTTTTGAAATATAATACTTGTATATCAAATTTTTAAATTTGTTTTTAAGATTGTGTGAATTTTCAAATCCTTGGTGAGATAAATAAAAATTCAAGTTCTTTTTTTGGATAAAAACTAATAAAAATTGTAACCCTTAGATATGCCGTTGAAATTGAAAATGAAAACATCAAAAATATGGGATTTTTATACTCTGGAAGACTCCAAAAAAGGAAAAGCTATTTGTAATAAATGCAAAGCAGTATTATCAAATATTGATGGATGTACCACAGCAATGAGAAAGCACTTAAATGTGCATCATGGAATTAATATTCAAAAAAACCATCATGAAATATCAGCAGAAGATGAACCTAGCCAGAAAGCAACTAAAACAATTTTAGATTATACTACCGTTACTAAGAGAAGTTTGGAAGAAATTGTGTCTAGATTAGCAACAGTCGATGGCATATCAATAAGAGCCATTACCAGATCTGAATTTATTCGCGTTTCAATTGTGAAATATGGTTATGTTTTGTCGAAAAATGAGTCTGATGTGATGAAACTTATTTACAAAGATTTCGAAAAGAAAAAACAAATAATGATAAATGAACTTCAAGGGAAAATAACTAGACATAAAATATTCAGTATAACTTTAGACGAATGGACGAGTGTTGGTATGAAAAAATTTGTGAACATTAACTTGCATGATAATGAAGGAAAAACTATTAATCTTGGCTTAGTGAGAATATATGGATCATGTTCTTCTTCCGCTTTAGTCGAATTGGTAACAAATCATCTAAATACTTTCAGTATTAATTTTGAAAAAGATATAGTTTCATCTACTAACGATGGTGCCAAAATGATGATCAAATATGGACGAGAATATCCTGCTATATGTCAGTTGTGCCTTAATCATGGCCTGCACCTAGCTATTTGTGATACTCTTTATGAAAATGAAATTGTTTCAGCCACCATTAATAGCAAAATATTAATGTATGGCAATGATAATTATACAGATTCAGATGACGAAAATTTTGAAAATGACAACGATATAATATGTTCAAATGAAAGCGATTCATTTGAATTAGAACTAAAGTCATATGATATTCATGAAAATATTAAAAACGTGCGAAAAATTATAAAATTTTTCAAAAAATCTGCAATTAAAAACGGAATTTTGCAAGAAAAAATTAAAGCAGACTTGGGGCATGAATTATAACTAAGATTAGATGTGAAAACACGATGGAATTCTATGCAAAATATGAAACTTTTCTGAGAGTTAAATCTCATATCAGCGAAGTTCTTCGCGAGTTAAATTCCGAGGATTTGCTGATTAATATTAATTTTACATTACTTAATGAACTTAATATAGCTTTAAAATCAATAAAACTAACAGTCGAGGCACTTAGTCGTAAAGATGCAACTCTGATTTCTGCTGATCTTGCTGTAAATTTTATGCAGCAAAAACTTAAAGAATCCACAACTCAGATAAGCTACAGTTTACCCAACAACATAGTAAAAAGAATTGAAGAACGAATAAATTCAGATTTAATAAAAATGTTTAAGGGACAGAAATAATATTCCTTCTAAAAAACAGTTGAGCCTGGCCACAAATTTAATAAAAAGGTTGTTTTCTATTGATATCGACGAAGGTGGAAAATAATGTTTTAATTCAAACAGAAAATCCAGATCGCTCAATGAAAATGGAAAACGAGCTAGAAGACATTTTGAAAAATTCAATGATTGAGCCTGATTTAAAAAACGATTTCAATAAGTTGGAGAAGGAGTTCACATTATTCAAAAGCACAGGAAAAAGAACAACAAATTTGCAAAACCTTTATGATGCACTTTTAACAATTAAACCTACCTCGACTGATGCGGAAAGAGCTTTTTCCATATCTGCCAATTTTTGCAGAAAAATACGTTCACGGTTGGCAGACAAGTCTATTGTTATTTTTAAAATGCTTTTATTTGAATCATAATAAATAAAGTACGTTGAAATTACTACAAATGTTTAATTTTATATATTGTATGAAATGATCAAATTTCTTACTTCATTATTCGGATTTGGATTCGGGTTCGACGAATATTAAATTACCTTCTTCGGATTCGACGAATCTTAAAAATCCGAATCTTCAGAAACCCTAATTACAGCAATAAGCAAAAACAATTTTTTTTTCATTTGTTAAACTTTTTGATTTTGAGATAAATTTCTATGGAAATAAAACTACGCATAAAGCTTGCCTTTTAATTTCACCTAACTTGTCCGTAGCAGCAATGTTTAAATAATTTACTTTATAGGTGCCCTTTTCATTATATGTTGCCAAGTCCTTTGGAGTATGAAGAGGCAAGATTATATTTTGAAGCATGCAAATTCGTATCCAGGTACATGCATATTTGTCGACTTCTAGTACTAAAAAAAATTAATTTTACGTTCTTTAATCTAGGATACATCTTCTCCACCTGACCCCAGCCGAAACAACATAATTGTCAATTAAAAAAATGGAGAAATTTGTAGTTTCGAGTTCTTTCCATAGAGTACTTCATGGTCCTTAATTAAATTCACGAATACTTCCTCCAAAATCCGACGTAATATCTTGAATAGATTTTCATTGGACATTTATTCGTACCATGTTGCATTTCTTGGAATGCTTAATCCATAAGCATAACGACAATAGGAAAGAATGGCCAAATTGTCCTCAAATTCATCTAAAATTTCATCGATTTCTTCATCTTAAACTTAAGATCCAAAACAATATGTGAGGACTCCAAAATCGCCATTTTAAACAACACATTTTTATTTAAAAATTCTACTAATTAACCTTTTTTCAACATTTTATATAATTTAATAATTTTTAATCAAGAGACCCGGTCGGGTCTCGAAGGCTAATTTTCACTTCCTAAAAAAAACCTTGAATTAAATTGAAAATTGTTATCTGTCAAAAATGCAAAGTCATAACTTGTAACCGTGAATATTTCGGCATCAAAGTGTTGTAAAGCAATGCTTTGATTAAACAAACACTTCTGTCTTGCGGCAGAAAGTGCGTTTTATGGTATAGCAAAAAGGTAACTTAAAATTGCACGCCTAGCTGCTTGCACTAGCTAGCTCGCCGGATGGGGTGGGTCGTTACCTTCTACCATATCCCGTCACGTACAAATAATTGTTATGCGTGCAGAAAACAAAATTGTTTGGGCTAGCAAGAGGGCTGGAGATGTGAAAATAATAATTCACACCCCCTCAGGTCACTAACGGAATGGGTAAAAATGTTAAAATAGAAATAAAAGAGAAAAGTTGTGACTATTGTCACGAAGAAAGAAAAGAGATGGCAAGATTTTTGAATAGGATAATTTTACATTGAAACCCCGCGAAACGGAATTCAATTAAAATGACAGACGGATGGACAGAAGATTCTGAAGATGGGCCCATCCGAAGCAAATTGGTGTCGGCAGATGTTTTTGCCAACACCGGGGCCTTTATCCCTCCCAAAGGGTAAATCACAACGAAATATCCCTTTGTGGATCGCATCCGGCCTTGGAATTACGCCTGAAAAGTGCGATCCCCACAACCTAAAAAAAATTGAAACTGAAAAAAAGAAAATCTTACGCCCCATCATCCTCGGCCGTCACTGCTCAATTTTTGGTTTAACACGTCATTTTAAACCAAAACTAGAAAAATTTCAGGGGTGCACAACCCAAAAGGAGAAAAAGGCGATAGTGAACACAAATAAAAAAAAAACACATGTCAACGCATTAAATTTAAGTTCACTTATTTATTGGAGAAATCAAACAAACATTGGTTAATAAAATAAAGCTAAGTTGGCAGATGGAAAATTGTAATTAAAAAAAAAATTTAAAAGAAAATTCTGAAAAAAAAATAAACAAAAAAACTATTGAATGAAACGTCAACCAAAGAAATTATACAAAAAAAATCAAAAAAACTAATTTATAGGTTTATATATTGTATATATATGTATATATATATATAATAAAATTGGAAACTGTATTTAAAATTTTAATTAAAAAAAATATGAGAAAAAAAGAAACTTACAGCTGTTTTGTTAATGCCTTAACACCAAACCCTGTCCTGTAAAGAAAACTGAAAATCACTTATTCGCGAGCCAAAATTTTGGAATTTGGTTAGCGTAACAAAAGAGTATTTCAATAATAATTTATTATATACAGTGGTGTTCAATGAAATCCGGACACCTATCATTTTTCGATTTGAAGCGATTTTTTCCAAAGAAGTAGTGATGCTCATTCGGTGAAATAATTTTTTATATAACCTCAGGTAATATTTACTAAAAATATTATATGGTTCATCAGTATTTTTGGTTTTATTGGAAAATTAAAAAAATTAATAGGAATTCAGATGATTTTTTGTAAATATTACGTTTATTAAGATACAAAAAAAAACGTGTTATAAATAGATTCAATAAAATTTATCAATTGTATTTTGTACATACTAGTTGGGACCTCTTATTTAATATTAAGTATGACTGCCATTTGCCTTAATAACCGCTGTGCACCTGTGCTTTATGGAATTCATCAAATTTCCAGTGACGTCATCATTAATTTCATCCCAAGCACTTTGAATTTGCCGCTTTAAGTCCTGTTGTGTTTGGGGATTACCTTTACAGACTTTTTATTCATAATAGCCCAGATATTTTCGACGGGATGAAAATCTGGGCTGTACGGAGGCCATTCCAATGTCTGAATATCGTTTTGGTTTAACGGAAGTTAATAAAATTTTACAAAATGTTAGGACTGGATTTTCTTGAGGATTGTCCAATAGTTCCAAAAAAATAAATAAATACCTTTTCTGAAGTGTGTGCTGGCGTATCATCTTGCGGAAAGATGTACCTTTCAGTTTCAGCAAACAGCTCCAAAACTGACGGTTTCAAATGACTCTCTAGGACATTTAAATACACATCTGCGGTTACTTTTCTATCTATAAACCCCAGATGACCTAAACCACTTGCACTGAAACATCCCCAGACCATTACTCCTTAAGCTTTGTTGGGAATTTCCTGAATGCAGTTATCACTGAGGCGTTCTCCTGACTTCCTTCGGACGCGTAGCCGCCCATTCCCGATATGCAGCTTAAATTTGCTTTCGTCAGAGAACACTACTCTATTCCACATCTCTGGGGTCCAACTGGCATGTTCCTGGGCCCACCGAAGCCGAGTGATCTATGATGAAACCTTTAAAGATAGTTTTTGGCGCGAGCAACGTGACTTTAGATTTGCTTCAAGTAACCTCCTCCGCACGGTTACCGCAGAAATTTCAGTTTCACAGGCTAAAGCAAGCTCCACTTTCAATTTTGTGGAAGGTTTAAAGCGGTCTCGTTTGCAACGAAGGACCAGAAATTTGTCTTCTACTTTGGTTGTCATGCGTTTCCTTCCAGATCCTTTGGAGCGTTCTGTGGTCCCGGTATTTTTAAATTTTTTTATTAAATCAGCAACAGAGGACTTCCCCCGTGATACCCTATCACTAGTTTCCCGTACTGATAATCCTTTATGCCATAATGCGATAATAACACTTTTTTCAGCATCACTTAATTTCGACATTTTTTTCATTTATTTAATGTTTGTGCTTATAACTTACCACCAATTTCCATATTTTATATTACTATTGTTAATAATTAGGTATATTAGTACATTATTTAATACGTATATTAACATTATTAATTAGTAACGATTACTTATAATATTTATATTAAATTCGGATTTGTATGTTGATACTGTATTTGTGTTAGTTAATGAATATTATTATAATTTTTAGATTTAACTTAGTTTTATGTAGCCAATTATTTATATGTTATATATATTATATGTTTTACATTATATTTTACGTTGTACGTCATATGTTATGTTATATTTATGTTTCAAATTTTATTTTAAATTAAATTTTAATAGATAGATCTTTTAATGTGTTTGTTTTTAATACACTCTGTCATTTAGTCCAAAGCAACAGTCCTCGATTTTTCCGAGGCTCAAAAAAAAAGCAGAAAAATTAATTTTAACCCCTATAACAAAAAAAACATACGTCCGCACAAGATACAATTTCCAATCCCCAAAAATCAACTCTCAAAAAAAATACTATTTTTTTTTTAAACTAAGAATATTTTATTAATTTTTAACTCGATCAAACCAAAAAAACAAAACTCCCCGATTTTTCCGAGGCTAAAAGAAAAAAAAACTTAAGACATTTTTTTTTTTAATTTTTTTTTAAAAAAAACTTCATAACCATTTCAGATTCAAAATTTAACTCCCTATTCCAATTTAAAACTCGCCCATAAAAGTATTTTTGAAAAAGGACCCGTTGGTTTTTTTTTCGACTTTTCAAAAAAAAACCGTTGGATCTTTCGATTTTCTTTTTTTCTTCAAACAAAAACTTCTCTAGTTGCAATTGAAAAAAAAAAGCACAAAAACAATGCTTTGTATTCTTTCAATTGCAACTAACGCTATGTTTAATTTTAAAAAAAATTGAAAAAAATGAATAATTGTAAAGCAATTCAATTTTGCCATCCGCTATTATTCTTTTAATAAAAACCCAAAATGCAGTGGTGGCAAAACCAAATTGCTCACGTTACAAACTTCGGGAATAATCAGTTCCAAAGCGAGTCTAGTTTTGGCACAAGCTTCACAACTCTCTGAAATCCTTAAACGCGTTTGATTGCTTTAACGAATATTCGAAATTCATCAGATTATTTTATAACAACCGGTGTTGCTTGTATGCTAGGAATTTGTTTGCTGAACCAAACAAATTTTCTAGCATTGTGATCCTTTTCTAAAAAGGTATATAACTGACTGGTACTAGTTATATGTAGTGGTAACAGAGCTGAAAGTTAAGACAAAGCTGATTTTTAAAAAAACTTGAAAATTTTAGGTGAAGAAGGTTACCCGATAAGGGAATGAGGGGAATCAATTATACTATATGATTACCAAAACCCTCAACAGACAACGGACGGAAGGATTTGCGACTTCAAACTTGCATGTGACGTCTGTGCTGTAATCAGAGTGGGTCAAGCGATGCTATTGTTCACCTCTGGGATAATATATATATATAACCCACCCATGGAGTCCAACAAAACAGGACTCCCCATGACCATGTTTTGCCCAAAAAGTAACATGGTCTCTTGACTCTTTTTGGTGCATTCACCCTACTCAACTACTTTCGCATTACCCGCCTTCCGCACGATAAAATCTTAGCACTTGTTTCAAAACGTACATTTTACGGGATGCAAACCCGAAAAAATAAAAAAAAAACTAAAACAAGAAAAAAACTAACCGTTTCATCCGTTGTACAACATTTTGCTTTTTATTAAAGAAAATATGCCAAATCAAAAACAAAAAGAAATTTATATATTTGCAATTTGTGAAATAAAAATATATGAGTCAAAAAAAAAAGAAAATATATGGAATGAAAAATATTTAACAAAAAAAAGAAATTAATAAAAAAATTAGAATTGAAAAAAAAAAAAATGAAAAAAAATAAAGTTAATTTAGTTAATTCAAACCAAAAGAAATTAAAATTAAACAATATAATTTAAAGAAATAAAAATAAGAGAAAATGAACTTACCGCTGTTACACCGAAGGCTTTCGCTTTCTGACAAGAAATTTGGAAAATATCAAATAAAGAAAATATAAAATTTAAAGAAAATCTCAAAATTTAAAATTTTAGGCTGAATGATGGATCATATGACGTAATTGTAGGCTCCTTTTCGTCCGTAATTCGTTGTTGTGTTTTTTTTTCTGTTTCAAAAACAAAAACAAAAAAACTCCTTTTTACCAAATAAAATTTGATATTCTTAATTAAATTTTATTTATTATTATTTGTATTTATTTCAATCTGTTTATATGAAATTAGCTATTATGTAGAACAAAATTCTACCTTGATCAAAAACAAAACGGAATAACCACCGTGTGGCGCTCCCATCTTTCCGATTTGAGTTAAATTGGTACATCTCTGATTGATATTCCCTCTAAATCTTAGCATCATAGCTTGACATTTGCAAAAGTTACGTAGCCAAGAGTACATATATCTCTGTGTGTGTTGGCGAAACAGAACTCAAACCGAAACGATGGGAGCGCCACACGGTGGTTATTCCGTTTTGTTTTTGATCAAGGTAGTATGTACTATATTATATAGGTTTTGATGTTATGTATTATTTATTGGTTATTTATGATCGGCGTGTATTTAGTTTATATTATTTCACATGTATTATCTGTTTGTGCGTTATTAATTTTGTATTCTGTTATTTATTTCAGATTAATTTTGTAACTATGTGTTAATTTATACGCATAATTTAGTGTGTATATTGTTTTGCTACCGTATCTGTTTTATTCTGAAAAGGTTTCGAATTTTCTTCAAGAAAAATTTCTTGATTTTTAAACAATATAGAAAATAATAACACTTAGGTTTTATTATTGGTTTTATTTTATATCACATACAATTGGTATGTATAATTACAACTTTATTTGTTGTTTCTATACATTTGCTAAGTCACTTTAAATTCTAATTGTACAATTCAAAAAAAAAAAAAATATGTATATATCAAATAATTATGAAATTGAAATAATCCAATTTTGATAAATTCTACCTTTAATTATGTTACAATTTCAATTGAATTGATTCTACGTTAAAAACACACAAAAAAACTTATTTTTTTACTTTTGATAAGATCTAAGATAAAATACGGAACGAATTTTGATATAGTTGTCGGTTTAGAGATTTTCTTTCAACTCACTGAAAAAAATCCTTTTTTTTCTTGTAAATTATAAAATACCAATGTAAAGAAAAGAAAACAGGAAAATTAACGTTCTATTTAAGTTCGTCGACCGATTATATACTAATTTCTTTACAAGGTCGAAAGAATGTTGGAGCCGAGCTTCAAACCATACTTTCGTTTTTTTTTGTTAGTTTTCCTGTTGTGCATTTCAATTAACGATCAGTTTTTATATCGATATTGGGTGACAGTTCAGATGTAAACAACATTCTGGTAAGAAAAAAATAATAATATTAAATAATTGGATTAATGTTTTATTTCTTTTAGGTATTATCTGGTGATGTTCATAGGTGAGTATTGTTCCATTCAATATTATTATTAACTTCTTTCTGATGCAATTTTATAATTTCAGGTCAGCATACTGATGAGTCTTCAACATTCTCCCCGGCCTTGACCCAGTAAAAAGTGGGTCAAAATATATATACGAAACTATAAACATAGTAATTATAGCGGCATTTCCTCCGTGCAGTAATTGCTATGTTCCACGAACATGGAGTTTGGGCGCTCCGACTCGCCGTGAATTAAGGAATTAAAGGAATGTTGGAAAGAAATTTCAAATATTTACTGTGTGAGATTCCTTAGCTTTTAAAGGTGATTTTGTATTAAAGTTTATGGGTAATGTATGAATATGATGCATTTCGTTTTTAATATAATTTTAATATTTCTTTCTTTTTTAGTGCACATATGTATATTCCATGGATGCATCATATTATCTACGGTTCACGATTTTTTTTTTTTTTTTGGGATGATCGATTTGATCTTAAAATTTATTTAAGTTTTTAGTGTAGTTTAATCGTGTGTTACAACTGATGAATCACGTTTTGTTTCGTTATCAGTTATTGGCAAAAGACATAGTTTCGTAATAGGTCTTTTCATTGTAGAGTGTTGTGTTTTTACTGTCGCAACTCGTATCAAACTGTCTTTCCCAGTGTGTGTTTCTATTACTCTACCCAATAACCAATTGGATGGTGGTAATCGTTCATCTTTGATGAGCACTAGTTGTCCAATTTTTATGTTCGGATGTTGTGACAACCATTTCGGCCGCTGTTGTAAGCGGGTTAAATATTCATGACTCCACCTGGTCCAAAAATTTTGAAACAATTGTTGTTGATATTTCCATCGAGATAAACTATGAATCTTGTCATCAAAAAGAGACGGTTCTGGTATAGATAATAATTCTTCTCCTATTAGAAAATGTCCTGGAGTAAGAGCATTCATATCTTTTGGATCACTACTTAATTCTGTTAGAGGCCGTGAATTTAAAACAGCTTCGATTTGCGTTAAAACCGTGTAGAACTCTTCGAAATTTAAAGTCGTGTTTCTTAGTGTACGGCACAAATGGAATTTAACGGACTTTACTCCAGCTTCCCATAGACCTCCAAAATGTGGAGATGCTGGTGGTATGAAATGCCAAGTGATTTGCTGTTTCGTGAGTATATCAGCTGATTCCTTCGTGACTTCTTTCAGAGTACGTTGTAATTCCTTTGTCAGTGTAGTATTTGCTCCGACGAAGTTTGTACCGCAATCACTGTATATATCAGAGCATAGTCCTCTTCGGCTTGTGAATCTTCTGAATGCAGCAAGAAATGCTTCGGATGATAAATCTGAAACTGCCTCTAGATGAATGGCCTTCACTGCTAAACAAATGAAAACTGCTATATATCCTTTATGTGAACGAGAACCTCTCCCCTTTGACATACGTATTTGAAACGGCCCACAGTAGTCAATTCCAGTGTGAGTAAATGGACGAGTTATGTTTACTCTGGGAGTCGGAAGATTGCCAAACAGTTGCTTCATCGTTTGAGTTTTGTATCTATAACACACTGTACATTTGTGAAGTTCTAGTTTGATTGTATTTCGTGCATTAAGAAGCCAGTATTTTCGTCTTACTAATGATAATACCAATTGTGTTCCACCATGTAGGCTTTCTTTATGAGTGTTTCTGATTAGTAATGTGACAAAATGATTTTTATCGGGCAAAATAATCGGATGTATTTCATTATATGGTAGAGCAGAATTTTGTAAACGCCCTCCAACTCGAAGTAATCCGTTATTATCAAGCATTGGATTCAAATTGATTATTTTGCTTTTTGTTTTTATATTTTGTTTTAACTTAACTTGATTTATTTCATTTGAAAACTCTCTTTCTTGGATCATTTTTATGATGGTGTCGTGTGCCTGACGTAACTCAGATGGCCGAAGGCTACCCTTGGACTTATTCTTTGATTGACAATTGAAAATAAATCGTTGACAATATGCTATGACCGAAATTAGTTGTGTCATTGAGGAAAATTTGTTCATAATTTCAATGCCATAGTCTTCATTTAATGCACAGCTAACAACTAACTTTTTTACTTCTACTGTCGTGTCAATAATTTCCTTCTGAATTGGCCAATTTTCTTTAGACTTTTTCAACCAAGCTGGTCCGTTCCACCACATATCAAATGATATCAATTCTTGTGCTAATAGTCCTCTAGAGGCGCAATCAGCGGGATTATCTTTCGAAGGAACGTGTCTCCATCGAATATTGCCCACCAATTCATGTATGTGCGTTACTCTATTTGCTACAAAGGTTTTCCATTTGGTTGGATGACCTTGTAGCCATGAAATTACTATTTCGGAATCAGTCCAAACAAATACGTCTTCTATATTTATTTGTAATGACTGCTTGACTCGTTTTATCAACTTGGCTAAGAGAGTGGCACTACACAATTCTAATCTTGGTATGGAAATGGTCTTAATGGGAGAAACTTTAGTTTTGGCAGTCAGTAAATTAGTATGTGTTCTATTTTGATGATCTATGCTTATCAAATACAACACTGCTGCGTATGCCTTATTTGATGCGTCACAAAATCCGTGTATATAATTTCTAGATTGCGCATCAGTGTGTAGCCATCTTTGTATTTTTATACTTTCGATCACATGTAACTCTTTACGAAATTCTTCCCAGAAATGTTTTAAGTTCGATGGTACATTTTCATCCCAAGTTAAACCTGCAAGCCACAGTGATTGAAGAAACATCTTTGCCGAAACTATTACAGGTGCAAGCCATCCCAGTGGATCATATAATCGTGCTATGTCGCCCAGTATTTTACGTTTGCTGTAATCGCTTAAATCCGCTTCCATATTCACCTTGTATGTAAAATAATCTGCGTTTGGATACCATATTAATTATATTATAATATATTAATTAATATATTCTGATATGCATTTATGATATTCTTCAGAGAATGTTGGATCTTTTTGAAAACGGCGTTCCATTTGAAGGAGACTAGAAATTGCAATATCTCGCGATTTTCCCAATCCGCGATTTTTAGGTTCATGTATGAATGGTAAATCCACTTGATATCGTCCGTTGGAGTCTCTCATACAACTTTGCTGGAAAATTTGCTCACATATTTCATGTTCAGGTCGTTTTGGAATCGGAATTGACATTTCTTCTATTTCCCAGAATTTCTTCAATTGTTCTTCTAAGTTAAATGCTGCATGAAAACTTACGATACCTCTTTTCGGATTTGCGGTTGTAATGTTCGGAACTTCACCAGATATTATCCAGCCAAAAATAGTCTCTTGAGCTATTGGTTCTCCTTCGTTTCCTCTTCGAAGGCCTCCGCAAAGTATTTTGGCATAAACATCTGCACCTAAGATAAGGTCGATTTTTCCTGGTCGTTTGTAGCATGGATCTGCTAATATCAAACCATCAAGATGACTAAAATCATGATGTTCAACTGAGTTATTGGGTAACCAATTTGTGAGAGTCTTCAGTATGAACGCTTCTATCTTAATGTTAGGTGTGTTCGATTGTCTCGTTGTTAAGAAGAAATTTACACAACTATTTATTTTACCTGCATTGCATCCACCTACTCCAGTAACATTAGCATACATTGATTGTCTCTTCAGTTTAAGTTTTTGCACGACAGTTTCAGATACAAATGATGCCTGTGATCCTTGATCTATCAAAGCTCTAAGATATGTTTGATTCCCATCATCCGAAATAGCTTTGATAACTGCTGTGGCCAAAAGAACTTGTTTGTTTCTATTGATTTGACTGCTTAAAGAATTCATTTGAAATGGAGTTGCTTCCGCATGGAGATGATGATTTGATGTCGAAGCTTCGTTAGATGTTGCAGATGTCGTATTTTGTAACGAAAGATTGCTATTATAGTTTTGTTTATGCGATTGTTCAGCGTGTTGAATGTGTAGAAGCGTGTGGTGTCGTTTCTTGCAGTGGAAACAATTCATTTTACTGGGACAGCTCGCTAAAATGTGTCCTCTTCCTAAACAGTTCATGCATAGACCATGTGTTTTAACTTTATTCAATTTATTGGCATAATCCATTTTAAGAAATATGGGACACTTACGCAGATGATGTGGTTCTGAGCAAATAAAACAAATTAATGTAGTTTCAGAGTGAAATGATTGCATAAACTTATTTTCGAATTTGTTTCTTGGTGGCATTCTAGATTCTTTAGATGTCGTTTTAGCTTTATCAAGCAATGCCTCTAACACCCTAAACCGAGTTTCAAGAAACTCTTTGAATTGAGAGAGTTTTGGTAATTCAATACTCGCACCTAATGCTGCTTCCCACTGTTGGTGAGTTTCAGTTGGCAATTTTTGAACTATCAAATAAATAATAATGGAGTCCCAAGTACTTGTGTCTATTCCTAAGTTTGTCAGCGCATGTAGACTTTCACATGTAGTATCCACAAGTTGTTTTATTCCCTCACATGATTCTATATTAAGAATTGGCTGATTCAATAGGTTTTTTAATTGCGTATTTACGAGTACTCTTTTATTTTCGTATCTCTGCACCAAAAGATTCCAAGCAGGTATATAATTCATTTCGGAAATTGGATAATGTCTCAAAAGATGCTCTGCTTGTCCCGTTACACTTGTTTTCAGGTAATGTAATTTTTGTACCGATGGAATGCGTTTATTATCATGGATTAATGATTTGAATAAATCATGAAATGATGTCCAAGATGAATAATCTCCAGAAAATTTTGGTATTGAAATTCGTGGAAGTTGTACTTCTTCACGTGACTCTGGAGTGGGAATTTCTTTCGTTTCTATTTTAGTAGATACTGCAATAGGAAACTGTTTCGTTTGATCGTCTTTAATACGACACAAAGCATCTATAAAGGCTGATTCAAAGACAGAGAAGAAATCTTTTGTGAAATATGAAAGGGCGTCTGAAGTTGTATCTTTACATAGAAGAATTTCATCATGCACCCTTTTGAACTCTTTCCAATACTCATTGAATTGGTTTATGCGAAACTGGTAATACGTTGGACTCTCCTTTCGATTCTTTCCGTCCTTTTTGTAATTTTCGAATGACTTACACATAGTTTGATATGCATTCTGTTGTTGTTCAATATATGTTTCCATTTCGTTCGACAATATATATATTTTTCAATAAAGAACTTTCTTTTAAATTTGTTAAAATCTTTAACTCACACAATAAATAATAAGAAAAAAAAAAAAGGAAATATGAAAGGACTTACCAATCGACTTCGTCTAAAAAACACTCCCGACACGTAACCGTAACCGTTAAATTTCACTATATCACTGATAATAAAACCTTGAAATTTTCACTTTTTATTTTTCTTTAAGAAAACTCGTTTTCTTTGATATTTTCTATTGAGATTTGGCTAAATCCGGCTCGAAGGACCAATGTTTTATTCTGAAAAGGTTTCGAATTTTCTTCAAGAAAAATTTCTTGATTTTTAAACAATATAGAAAATAATAACACTTAGGTTTTATTATTGGTTTTATTTTATATCACATACAATTGGTATGTATAATTACAACTTTATTTGTTGTTTCTATACATTTGCTAAGTCACTTTAAATTCTAATTGTACAATTCAAAAAAAAAAAAAATATGTATATATCAAATAATTATGAAATTGAAATAATCCAATTTTGATAAATTCTACCTTTAATTATGTTACAATTTCAATTGAATTGATTCTACGTGAAAAACACACAAAAAAACTTATTTTTTTACTTTTGATAAGATCTAAGATAAAATACGGAACGAATTTTGATATAGTTGTCGGTTTAGAGATTTTCTTTCAACTCACTGAAAAAAATCCTTTTTTTTCTTGTAAATTATAAAATACCAATGTAAAGAAAAGAAAACAGGAAAATTAACGTTCTATTTAAGTTCGTCGACCGATTATATACTAATTTCTTTACAAGGTCGAAAGAATGTTGGAGCCGAGCTTCAAACCATACTTTCGTTTTTTTTTGTTAGTTTTCCTGTTGTGCATTTCAATTAACGATCAGTTTTTATATCGATATTGGGTGACAGTTCAGATGTAAACAACATTCTGGTAAGAAAAAAATAATAATATTAAATAATTGGATTAATGTTTTATTTCTTTTAGGTATTATCTGGTGATGTTCATAGGTGAGTATTGTTCCATTCAATATTATTATTAACTTCTTTCTGATGCAATTTTATAATTTCAGGTCAGCATACTGATGAGTCTTCAACAGTATCAATTTAAAATTATTATATACTTTTGTATCTAGTTAGGACAATATATTCTGATATTATTATATACTTTTGTTTAGCTGAAGTCTTATGTTATTATATATAATATACAGTATATTTAATTTTGCGCTATTTATTATATAGTAGCATAGGTTATATTGTGTATAATAGGTGTTTAATTGATTCTACCACGTTTATTCGCAATTATATTTAATAATATTATTGAATTTATAACTTTTTTCATTTCTTTATTTATTTATTTTTTTTTTAAACTTCCTGCATATATATTAACAAAAAAGTGTTTTCTAAAACTATTTAACAAAATATCCAATTTGAATAAAATAAAAGAAAACTTCCCAACTCCAAAGAAAATTAATCCAAAAAGGAAATTCACTTAAAATTACAATTTTAACTAAGAAAAAAAAAACTTAAAGTTGAAACCAAACTTAGGAACTCAAAAGAAAATAATCTGACTAAAAAAAGGTCCGTTTACGCTTCAAACAGAATACCCAGTCTAGTTTTCAAAAACAAATTTTTGTTCCCCAAAAAAATTTTTCTCGGTCCCGTTGTCTATTGAAAAAGCAGTTGTTAAATTAAAAAAAGAAATATATAATTTTACAATATATATTTCTATTAACAATAGCTTTTTACCATATATTTAAAAAAAATTGCAATGCCATTATACCATGCAATTTCGCAACCATCTGATACTCTATGATTTAAAAAAAAAGGCAGAATACCTTGGCAGCACAATTGCATGACAAACGCTACAATTTTCGCAAGTTTGCGAAATAACTCATGGATGAGTCGTAATGTTTATGATTTGGAACACTGTAGCAAGACATGGGTTTCACACGTTACATAAGTCCATCAATGATTTAAATGTTAGTAAGTGTATAACAAGGGTCAGAAATCATGTTGGCTACTACATGACTTATTTTGCAGTTTTTATTTTTTTAAATTTCAATAGCCTGAAGTTAGTTGACGAAAAGTATTGCCAGCTTAAAGATTAGTATACATATGCTATGTATTAAAATTGGAAACCAAATTATAAACGTTCAAAGTTTGTGTTTACCACAATACTCCCTTTTCCAATCTGAACGTTACTAATTTATTTTATTTGACTGATTAATTTGCTGAGCTTTTTGCTGCTGATGATTGAAAGTCTTCAATTGTTGCTATATATAAAATATGCTTCACATCTCTACAAATTTTTTTTAACTGTTTAACAATTTGAGGAGTATCCAAGCTAGAATTAGAAGAAGTGAAAAAATCTTCTGGAAAACGAATATGTTACATCGAATCTGCATTCCATTCCATAAATTTTGGGGATAAAAGGTTTTTGAATAGTGGTGGAATGGAGACGTCATACCACAATTCCTTCGGCTCTAAATTTTCAGGTTATTTTATTTAATTTCAGTATTTTTTATTTATAAATTTTATTCAGACTTTTTTCAATTTTAAAATTTTAGAGCGATTAACAAACATTTTTGTTTTAGCCATAACAATTGTTTTGTTCTGTAAAGGTTTCGAGTTTTCTTCAAGAAAACTTTCTTGATTTTTAAACAAAAATAAGTTGCTATAGAAAATAATAACACTTAGGTTTTATTATTGGTTTTTTATTTCAAATCACATACAATTGGTATGTATAAGTACAACTTTATTTGTTGTTTCTATACATTTGATAATTCACTTTAAATTCTAATTGTACAATTCAAAAAAAAAATATGTATATATCAAATAATTATGAAATTGAAATAATCCAATTTTGATAAATTCTACTTTTAATTATGTTACAATTGCAATTGAATTGATTCTACGTTAAAAACACACAAAAAAAACTTATTTTTTTTTTACTTTTGATAAGATCTAAGGTAAATACGGAACGAATTTTGATATAGTTGTCGGTTTAGAGATTTTCTTTCAACTCAGAAAAAATCCTTTTTTTTCTTGTAAATTATAAAATACCAATGTAAAGAAAAGAAAACAGGAAAATTAACGTTCTATTTAAGTTCGTCGACCGATTATATACTAATTTCTTTACAAGGTCGAAAGAATGTTGGAGCCGAGCTTCAAACCATACTTTCGTTTTTTTTTTGTTTTTTTTTTTTTTTGTTTCCCTGTTGTGCATTTCAATTAACGATCAGTTTCATATCGATATTGGGTGACAGTTCAGATGTAAACAACATTCTGGTAAGAAAAAAATAATAATATTAAATAATTGGATTAATGTTTTATTTCTTTTAGGTATTATCTGGTGATGTTCATAGGTGAGTATTGTTCCATTCAATATTATTATTAACTTCTTTCTGATGCAATTTTATAATTTCAGGTCAGCATACTGATGAGTCTTCAACATTCTCCCCGGCCTTGACCCAGTAAAAAGTGGGTCAAAATATATATACGAAACTATAAACATAGTAATTATAGCGGCATTTCCTCCGTGCAGTAATTGCTATGTTCCACGAACATGGAGTTTGGGCGCTCCGACTCGCCGTGAATTAAGGAATTAAAGGAATGTTGGAAAGAAATTTCAAATATTTACTGTGTGAGATTCCTTAGCTTTTAAAGGTGATTTTGTATTAAAGTTTATGGGTAATGTATGAATATGATGCATTTCGTTTTTAATATAATTTTAATATTTCTTTCTTTTTAGTGCACATATGTATATTCCATGGATGCATCATATTATCTACGGTTCACGATTTTTTTTATTTTGTCGTTGGGATGATCGATTTGATCTTAAAATTTATTTAAGTTTTTAGTGTACTTTAATCGTGTGTTATAACTGATGAATCACGTTTTGTTTCGTTATCAGTTATTGGCAAAAGACATAGTTTCGTAATAGGTCTTTTCATTGTAGAGTGTTGTGTTTTTACTGTCGCAACTCGTATCAAACTGTCTTTCCCAGTGTGTGTTTCTATTACTCTACCCAATAACCAATTGGATGGTGGTAATCGTTCATCTTTGATGAGCACTAGTTGTCCAATTTTTATGTTCGGATGTTGTGACAACCATTTCGGCCGCTGTTGTAAGCGGGTTAAATATTCATGACTCCACCTGGTCCAAAAGTTTTGAAACAATTGTTGTTGATATTTCCATCGAGATAAACTATGAATTTTGTCATCAAAAAGAGACGGTTCTGGTATAGATAATAATTCTTCTCCTATTAGAAAATGTCCTGGAGTAAGAGCATTCATATCTTTTGGATCACTACTTAATTCTGTTAGAGGCCGTGAATTTAAAACAGCTTCGATTTGCGTTAAAACCGTGTAGAACTCTTCGAAATTTAAAGTCGTGTTTCTTAGTGTACGGCACAAATGGAATTTAACGGACTTTACTCCAGCTTCCCATAGACCTCCAAAATGTGGAGATGCTGGTGGTATGAAATGCCAAGTGATTTGCTGTTTCGTGAGTATATCAGCTGATTCCTTCGTGACTTCTTTCAGAGTACGTTGTAATTCCTTTGTCAGTGTAGTATTTGCTCCGACGAAGTTTGTACCGCAATCACTGTATATATCAGAGCATAGTCCTCTTCGGCTTGTGAATCTTCTGAATGCAGCAAGAAATGCTTCGGATGATAAATCTGAAACTGCCTCTAGATGAATGGCCTTCACTGCTAAACAAATGAAAACTGCTATATATCCTTTATGTGAACGAGAACCTCTCCCCTTTGACATACGTATTTGAAACGGCCCACAGTAGTCAATTCCAGTGTGAGTAAATGGACGAGTTATGTTTACTCTGGGAGTCGGAAGATTGCCAAACAGTTGCTTCATCGTTTGAGTTTTGTATCTATAACACACTGTACATTTGTGAAGTTCTAGTTTGATTGTATTTCGTGCATTAAGAAGCCAGTATTTTCGTCTTACTAATGATAATACCAATTGTGTTCCACCATGTAGGCTTTCTTTATGAGTGTTTCTGATTAGTAATGTGACAAAATGATTTTTATCGGGCAAAATAATCGGATGTATTTCATTATATGGTAGAGCAGAATTTTGTAAACGCCCTCCAACTCGAAGTAATCCGTTATTATCAAGCATTGGATTCAAATTGATTATTTTGCTTTTTGTTTTTATATTTTGTTTTAACTTAACTTGATTTATTTCATTTGAAAACTCTCTTTCTTGGATCATTTTTATGATGGTGTCGTGTGCCTGACGTAACTCAGATGGCCGAAGGCTACCCTTGGACTTATTCTTTGATTGACAATTGAAAATAAATCGTTGACAATATGCTATGACCGAAATTAGTTGTGTCACTGAGGAAAATTTGTTCATAATTTCAATGCCATAGTCTTCATTTAATGCACAGCTAACAACTAACTTTTTTACTTCTACTGTCGTGTCAATAATTTCCTTCTGAATTGGCCAATTTTCTTTAGATTTTTTCAACCAAGCTGGTCCCTTCCACCACATATCAAATGATATCAATTCTTGTGCTAATAGTCCTCTAGAGGCGCAATCAGCGGGATTATCTTTCGAAGGAACGTGTCTCCATCGAATATTGCCCACCAATTCATGTATGTGCGTTACTCTATTTGCTACAAAGGTTTTCCATTTGGTTGGATGACCTTGTAGCCATGAAATTACTATTTCGGAATCAGTCCAAACAAATACGTCTTCTATATTTATTTGTAATGACTGCTTGACTCGTTTTATCAACTTGGCTAAGAGAGTGGCACTACACAATTCTAATCTTGGTATGGAAATGGTCTTAATGGGAGAAACTTTAGTTTTGGCAGTCAGTAAATTAGTATGTGTTCTATTTTGATGATCTATGCTTATCAAATACAACACTGCTGCGTATGCCTTATTTGATGCGTCACAAAATCCGTGTATATAATTTCTAGATTGCGCATCAGTGTGTAGCCATCTTTGTATTTTTATACTTTCGATCACATGTAATCTTTACGAAATTCTTCCCAGAAATGTTTTAAGTTCGATGGTACATTTTCATCCCAAGTTAAACCTGCAAGCCACAGTGATTGAAGAAACATCTTTGCCGAAACTATTACAGGTGCAAGCCATCCCAGTGGATCATATAATCGTGCTATGTCGCCAAGTATTTTACGTTTGCTGTAATCGCTTAAATCCGCTTCCATATTCACCTTGTATGTAAAATAATCTGCGTTTGGATACCAGTGAATACCAAGAGTCTTGACAGAACTAGTTTCGAATTCATGGTGCGAATCAATTTCTCGAAATTCTTTTGGTAATGTATTCAGAAGTCTGTTGTCATTTGCTGACCATTTTCTAAGTTGGAATCCTCCTGAATCCAATAGTTTTATCAAATTGTTTTGAAGTTTGAGGCCTTCTTCTAAAGTATCGCTGCCTGATAAGAGATCATCTACGTAAAAGTCGTTCAATATGATGTTTGATGCTGAAGGAAAATTATCGGCTCCATCTCTAGCTAATTGTTGAAGCGTTCGAATAGCTAAATATGGGGCACATGTTACTCCAAATGTTACCGTTGTAAGGTAGTAATCGCGAATTGATTCGTTGTATGAATTTCGCCATACAATTCTTTGATATTCAGCATCTTGTTGTTTGACTTTGATTTGACGGTACATTTTTTCGATGTCTGCAGTGAAAGCAATCTTATGACGTCTCCATCTTAATAGAATTGATGCAAGGTCATCTTGTATGGTGGGTCCCGTATAAAGAGTGTCATTTAAACAGACACCGCTTGTAGTTTTTCTGGAAGCATCGAAAACAACTCGAAATTTAGTAGTAGTACTGGTTTCTTTCTTCACTGCATGATGAGGTAAATAGTTGCATGTCAGGAATGAGACTTCATTCGTATTCCTTATGTTGTCATTTTCTTTGGTCTTCGCCTCTAGCATATGTCCTAGGTTAATATATTCTGATATGCATTTATGATATTCTTCAGAGAATGTTGGATCCTTTTGAAAACGGCGTTCCATTTGAAGGAGACTAGAAATTGCAATATCTCGCGATTTTCCCAATCCGCGATTTTTAGGTTCATGTATGAATGGTAAATCCACTTGATATCGTCCGTTGGAGTCTCTCATACAACTTTGCTGGAAAATTTGCTCACATATTTCATGTTCAGGTCGTTTTGGAATCGGAATTGACATTTCTTCTATTTCCCAGAATTTCTTCAATTGTTCTTCTAAGTTAAATGCTGCATGAAAACTTACGATACCTCTTTTCGGATTTGCGGTTGTAATGTTCGGAACTTCACCAGATATTATCCAGCCAAAAATAGTCTCTTGAGCTATTGGTTCTCCTTCGTTTCCTCTTCGAAGGCCTCCGCAAAGTATTTTGGCATAAACATCTGCACCTAAGATAAGGTCGATTTTTCCTGGTCGTTTGTAGCATGGATCTGCTAATATCAAACCATCAAGATGACTAAAATCATGATGTTCAACTGAGTTATTGGGTAACCAATTTGTGAGAGTCTTCAGTATGAACGCTTCTATCTTAATGTTAGGTGTGTTCGATTGTCTCGTTGTTAAGAAGAAATTTACACAACTATTTATTTTACCTGCATTGCATCCACCTACTCCAGTAACATTAGCATACATTGATTGTCTCTTCAGTTTGAGTTTTTGCACGACAGTTTCAGATACAAATGATGCCTGTGATCCTTGATCTATCAAAGCTCTAAGATATGTTTGATTCCCATCATCCGAAATAGCTTTGATAACTGCTGTGGCCAAAAGAACTTGTTTGTTTCTATTGATTTGACTGCTTAAAGAATTCATTTGAAATGGAGTTGCTTCCGCATGGAGATGATGATTTGATGTCGAAGCTTCATTAGATGTTGCAGATGTCGTATTTTGTAACGAAAGATTGCTATTATTGTTTTGTTTATGCGATTGTTCAGCGTGTTGAATGTGTAGAAGCGTGTGGTGCCGTTTCTTGCAGTGGAAACAATTCATTTTACTGGGACAGCTCGCTAAAATGTGTCCTCTTCCTAAACAGTTTATGCACAGACCATGTGTTTTAACTTTATTCAATTTATTGGCATAATCCATTTTAAGAAATATGGGACACTTACGCAGATGATGTGGTTCTAAGCAAATAAAACAAATTAATGTAGTTTCAGAATGAAATGATTGCATAAACTTATTTTCGAATTTGTTTCTTGGTGGCATTCTAGATTCTTTAGATGTCGTTTTAGCTTTATCAAGCAATGCCTCTAATACCCTAAACCGAGTTTCAAGAAACTCTTTGAATTGAGAGAGTTTTGGTAATTCAATACTCGCACCTAATGCTGCTTCCCACTGTTGGTGAGTTTCAGTTGGCAATTTTTGAACTATCAAATAAATAATAATGGAGTCCCAAGTACTTGTGTCTATTCCTAAGTTTGTCAGCGCATGTAGACTTTCACATGTAGTATCCACAAGTTGTTTTATTCCCTCACATGATTCTATATTAAGAATTGGCTGATTCAATAGGTTTTTTAATTGCGTATTTACGAGTACTCTTTTATTTTCGTATCTCTGCACCAAAATATTCCAAGCAGGTATATAATTCATTTCGGAAATTGGATAATGTCTCAAAAGATGCTCTGCTTGTCCCGTTACACTTGTTTTCAGGTAATGTAATTTTTGTACCGATGGAATGCGTTTATTATCATGGATTAATGATTTGAATAAATCATGAAATGATGTCCAAGATGAATAATCTCCAGAAAATTTTGGTATTGAAATTCGTGGAAGTTGTACTTCTTCACGTGACTCTGGAGTGGGAATTTCTTTCGTTTCTATTTTAGTAGATACTGCAATAGGAAACTGTTTCGTTTGATCGTCTTTAATACGACACAAAGCATCTATAAAGGCTGATTCAAAGACAGAGAAGAAATCTTTTGTGAAATATGGAAGGGCGTCTGAAGTTGTATCTTTACATAGAAGAATTTCATCATGCACCCTTTTGAACTCTTTCCAATACTCATTGAATTGGTTTATGCGAAACTGGTAATACGTTGGACTCTCCTTTCGATTCTTTCCGTCCTTTTTGTAATTTTCGAATGACTTACACATAGTTTGATATGCATTCTGTTGTTGTTCAATATATGTTTCCATTTCGTTCGACAATATATATATTTTTCAATAAAGAACTTTCTTTTAAATTTGTTAAAATCTTTAACTCACACAATAAATAATAAGAAAAAAAGGAAATATGAAAGGACTTACCAATCGACTTCGTCTAAAAAACACTCCCGACACGTAACCGTAACCGTTAAATTTCACTATATCACTGATAATAAAACCTTGAAATTTTCACTTTTTAATTTTCTTTAAGAAAACTCGTTTTCTTTGATATTTTCTATTGATATTTGCCTAAATCCGGCTCGAAGGACCAATGTTTTGTTCTGTAAAGGTTTCGAGTTTTCTTCAAGAAAACTTTCTTGATTTTTAAACAAAAATAAGTTGCTATAGAAAATAATAACACTTAGGTTTTATTATTGGTTTTTTATTTCAAATCACATACAATTGGTATGTATAAGTACAACTTTATTTGTTGTTTCTATACATTTGATAATTCACTTTAAATTCTAATTGTACAATTCAAAAAAAAAATATGTATATATCAAATAATTATGAAATTGAAATAATCCAATTTTGATAAATTCTACTTTTAATTATGTTACAATTGCAATTGAATTGATTCTACGTTAAAAACACACAAAAAAAACTTATTTTTTTTTTTACTTTTGATAAGATCTAAGGTAAATACGGAACGAATTTTGATATAGTTGTCGGTTTAGAGATTTTCTTTCAACTCAGAAAAAATCCTTTTTTTTCTTGTAAATTATAAAATACCAATGTAAAGAAAAGAAAACAGGAAAATTAACGTTCTATTTAAGTTCGTCGACCGATTATATACTAATTTCTTTACAAGGTCGAAAGAATGTTGGAGCCGAGCTTCAAACCATACTTTCGTTTTTTTTTTGTTTTTTTTTTTTTGTTTCCCTGTTGTGCATTTCAATTAACGATCAGTTTCATATCGATATTGGGTGACAGTTCAGATGTAAACAACATTCTGGTAAGAAAAAAATAATAATATTAAATAATTGGATTAATGTTTTATTTCTTTTAGGTATTATCTGGTGATGTTCATAGGTGAGTATTGTTCCATTCAATATTATTATTAACTTCTTTCTGATGCAATTTTATAATTTCAGGTCAGCATACTGATGAGTCTTCAACAACAATAATTCTTAGTGCTAACTAGATATAAATTGTAAGGACGGAGAAGGTTCAGAAGGTCTCTGGGGCGATAATTAAATTTAGCACGCCTAGCTATTATTTAAAAACGATAAAAAGGAAAATTCTGTAATGATGAGGGTTTTCTAATATATAATAATTTTGATCCGTGATGAAGGTTTAAAAAAAATCGAAACATTGGAGAAGAAATAAAAATGTGTATGAGATGAGTTCCTAATATATTGCATTGTCTTCTAACCGGCTACATATAGTATAAACAACAACCAAAATACTAGAAACAGTAAAGTATTGGGTATCGCAAAAAGTTTGAGGCGTTTTTTGCAATAGATGGCTTTAGAGCCACATAACTTTAGTAGTTCTGTTATATTATTATAGCGCGTTTGAAAGGTAACATTTCATAGAATATTAAAAAAAAAAATTGTCAAAATCAGTCAGAAGTAATGGCAGTAATTGGGTTTTGAAAATGAGCCAAAATTCTGAAAAATTCGCTGTATTTTACAGTATCACATCGACCAAGGTGATAGAGCTTCGCAGGTTTTTGAAAAATTTTGTAGTGTTTATGGTGAAGATGCTTAGTAGCAAGTAAATGGTTCACTCGATTCCGTTTTGGAAATTTCGATGTTAAAGATGAGTCGCGCTCTGGTGGGCCAATCATTGAAAAAGTCGATGAAATTCTCCAAAAAATTGAGGAAGACGGACAGATCTCATCTGAGGACATTGATGAGGACCTAAAGAATGATCAAGAAACAGTTTTGAACCATTTGCGTAAGGCTGGATCCAAAAATATATGGGTTCCACATGAATTAACAGTGAAAAATTTAATGAACCAAATTTCCATCTGCGAATCGCTGCTGAAACGAAAGAAAATCGAGCCAGTTTTGAAAAGATTGATAATGGGTGATGAAAAGTGGATCCCATACGACTATAATGTGCGAAAAATATCGTGGTCCAAGAAGAATAAAGCTGCACAAACGGTGGCAAAGCCAGGACTAACCCACGTAAGCAAATACTTTGTGTTTGGTGGGATGGAAGGGAATCGTGCATTATGAACTGCTCCAACCTGGCCAGAGGATTGATTCCACTCTCTAGTGTCAACAACTAATGCGATTAGGCAAGAATTGAGAGAGCTTGGCTGGGAAGTTTAGATGCATCCACCATATAGTGCGGACCTTGCTCCATCTGACTACCATTTGTTTCGATCTCTGCAGAATTCCTTTAATGGTGTAAAAGTAATTTCAAAAAAAGCCTGTGAAAATCACTTGGTTCAGTTTTTCGCCCAGAAATCCCAGAAATTCTACAGTGATGGCGTAATGGTTATACCAGAAAAATGGCAAAAGACTATCGATCAAAACTTCACATATTTGGTTTAAAAGAATTAATTTAAAATGTAATAAAAATGTGTTTGAATGTCGGTGAAAAAACGCCGCGAACTTTTTGCGATACCCAATATATAGTTAATAGAATTAAATAATTTAAACTTCACTAATTCATTAATTTTTTATTATAAAAGTAAAACTCAAAACAGCAACATGAAATCAGCGAGATGTTTGACAGTATTTTTGAGACACTAATGCTTCAATATTTGGCTTGATGGAAGTAGTTGCAATTCTCAGCACGTTCTCAAGGTATTTATCAGATATCTTGGTTCTTTTTCTTCCAAATATAATTATTTGAGAATGATTTTATGAAGCTCTTATTATTAAAGAACGTGGTAAATTTAAAAACTCATTACTTATTTGCCGATTTTTTTGGGGAAAAATAGGCACGGTTAACATGTTTCGTTTTCTGGAAATTTTATTGGCCAATATTCAACTTTCTCAAAAATCAATTTTTTTTATCTATGTTCTTATTACTTTTAATTGCAATTTCTTTTACAAAATTATGTGTATTTTCGCATTCTGTGTTTCGGTGTTTCGGTGTTTTTAGGGTCAGTTCGCGAATTTTCTTTTAGCAAGAAAATCGAGGAACCTTTCCTAGAAATATAGTGCAGTATCTTAAAATAGTAATATTTGGAGGATTATTCGTGTTATTTTTAGGCGCAAGTTTGACAGTTTTTGGTGGGCCACGGCTTGTCCATTCCTGGTGTATTGTTCCATCTTTCACTGCGTAGGCGCTAAAGACAATCCAATAATTACGATCGAATATTTATCTAATCTGGAGGGTAAGTCTAAATATGCTAATATGAGCATGACAAACAAAAATAATTAAATACAAAGTTTCAGATAAAAAAAATCCTGACCTAAAAAAATATTTATGTAGAATCTTACTGAAGAAAATAAAACATATTTCTGAAAAAAATATTTAATTCCAATATTTATAAAATGTTAAAATTACATTCTTACTGCTTTTATTTATATTTAATATAATTTTATTAATACACTATTAATTGGTAATATTTTTTTGTGTTCATTTATTAACAATTATTTTTTAAACGTTTAATTAACATATTCAGATTCTGCTCATCATCCGCCCTGTGTGTTTATTGAATGTTGAATGGTCCAATATGTTTCAGTAAAGTTCGAACTTGGAAGCTTTTAGGTATTAGGAAGGAAGGATCTTATCTTAAAATATCTTAAAATATCTTAAAAATATTTGCTGCTTTTCCTTATTTTTTTACATCGATTTTAGGAGTGTTTCTTTAACAATTATGAAACTCTGAATTTACTCTACTTTACAAAAGAATATTTATTTTATTTTTTCATAGAAAATAATATGTTTATTTCTTATAAACTGAAATATTAATAAAAACGCATCTGAACATAAAAGTAATTCATACAATATTAATTTTAATATTTTTATTAATGTCGGTAACTAGATGGACATGCAGACAACCAATAATTTGTGCTCTTATATACAACAAGCTATGAAGTAGGATTTTGGACGAGAATGTAAGTTGGCCGATTTGCCCTAAATTTTCTAAAAGGATTTCGTTTATACCAATGTAAATAAAGATAACTTTTTAGGTTCCAACTGTTCATTTCTAGAAATTTACACTGGTAATATTATGTAATGTAATATCATCCCTCATAAAAATAGGATAAACTGAAACACATTTTGAATATGTGTAATAAGTTTAAGTTTACTTAAATTTAGCAAAGACAATAATATTCATCGAAAGTGCCAATTTTTGCATAAAACGCGGTAAAATTTAAACAGAAAAGTTAAATTGCATTTGTGATTTATAACTGTTCTAGAATAAAAGAAAGTTGTGAAATTAATTGTACAAAATTATAATTGTTTTCGAAACAAATAATTTATCTAGAACAAAAATAAAGTTAAGCTATTAAAAAACTGCATACTAAATTGCATTTGATTTCGAAATATATAAGTCTTAATTAAAATAAGACCTAGTTTTCGAATTTTAATGGTGAGAACAAAAATTACCAAAAAAGCAATCGAATGACAAAAAGGACAAAAGTCGGAATTTTCAATGATATAAAAAGTCAATGGTAAAAGTTAAAATGGTTAGTGGTACAAAAAATTTTAAAAAACGTGGTCAGTTACTTCCCGTTCAGTAAAGTTTATAAAATAAAAAGAATTTTGAAAAAAATAAAGTCAATTTTTAAAATACAAAGAATTTTTGAATGAGGAAAAGTTCGTTTATGTTAAATTAAGTGCGATTACAAAACCAAATAATAAGAATTTTGAAAAAAAAATATAGTTATTGAAAAAGTAAAAAAGTTCCGTCAAACCAAAAGTGGTAAGTTTGAAGTAAAGTTAAGAATTTTTGACAGGGAAATTTATCAGTTAAGTGGAGAAATTTAGTAAACTAAATCAATTTTTGATTATAAGTTAACAAGTGTTGAAAACTAAAATTAATAAATTCAATAAAGGAAAGAGAGAATAAAAACAGAAAAATATTTCAGAATCATTTTGTTTTCTTTTAAGAAACTTCCCCATCATCAAGTATCCAGATCAAAGTAAGTCATTTTCTTTATTGTAATTTCTTTCTTCATATATAAAACAAGAAGAAACGATCTAACTCCACCAACCAGCCGACGTATTCGTTCTGTAATTATTATAATCACCAAACTCTCAGAATTATTTCACCTATAAAGAAAACGATAAATTCTGAGCGAGCTTTTGAATTATTACGATCTAAAAAATGAAACTAATGCGGTAGAAGACATCAACCTGAAATTGAGTTCCGTCAAAGTGTTTCGACATACCAATTTTTCACTGTTAAGATTCCGGAAAGAGCCAAGGTGACTACGTTCAAAGGACTTTTACATAACAATTAATATTTGTAGTTTTTGTTCAGTGGAATATATATATATATATATATATATATGTAGTATACGGAATATAATAACTTAATGCCAGTCCCATTTATATGGAACAGACTGTACAATAACGATACTCGTTTCAATTCGGAGATATAACATTCGTTTTTAAGGAGCTTTCTTCTAAAATCAGCCGTCGTGGAAAGCAGTTCAGCCGTTCAACCAATTCGTTTTGTAATAAATATCTGCCGTTTGGTATTTTTTTTATATAATCAGTTTGTTTTGTTATAAGTAACAAATATCTGCCGTTTGTAATTTTCTTTTATGTAATTTATAATTTTTTTGGAAATCACTTTGTTTAATATTAATTTGTAATAAAATCATATATTATTGAACTAAGTGCGTTTCCCTACATTTGGGGGCACAATTAAAAAGAACATTTTTACGGCCGCGAAATGTTCAGTAATTTTACTGTAGAAAAATTAAAAATCGAATTGGGAAAATTAGGACTAGAAACAAGTGGTGTGAAAGCACAGCTAATAAGCAGATTAACAAAAGCAATTAGTGGAGGGAGTTCAGAAGAAGATTCTACAGACAAAGAAACATCAGGAACTTCGAATATGAACAAAGGTCAGGATTTTAAAAACGGTAATGAAAATATAGAAAAAAAAATAACGATAACGGGACAAATAGGAATTTTTTCCAAACACATGGCGCGAGTAGTTTTTGCAATTTTCAGACATAGAAGACCTTTTATCTATATTTAGTGGAAACGATAAAGTTTCAATTAAAGCATGGATTCGTAAATTCGAAGAAATCGCGGATATGATGAAATGGACAGAATTGTAAAAATTTTTTTATTTGAGAAGACAGTTAATCGGTACCGTTAAGCTTTTCATTCGCGCGAGTTACGAAACCTGAACATATATCAAGTACATCGTAAAAGCCTTCTAAAAAGTTAGTGACCTAACTTTCTTCAAATTAAAGTATTTCACAAAAGCTAGACATTAGGTCAGCATTTATTAAAATATTCAATTTCAACATTAAATTATTAAATACATTTTTCACAAGAATTATTTCAAAATATGCTAGACGCTAGATCAGCATTTATTCTTTTTTATAATTTCCAATATTCAATTGAAAATTCATTTTTTGTCAATTCTGTAAAATTAAAAGTATATAAATAAGAACCAAATAGAATTAAGAACATTCCATTTTTTGTAATCAAATTAATAAAGTTAAAGCAGGTTTTGATAAATAAATATTTTGTTTATTCTAAATCCTTGTCCTAAACGTATTTGGCGCAGTCGGTAGGATAGGCAAACGGTCCTTTTTATCCTTCATTCGGGAAAAATAGAGAAATTTTTATTAAAAAACGGCGGTTTACCGTAACTTAAAATGTTTTTCGAATTAATATCATTGTTCTCTGAAAAATAAGTGCGGTTTACCATAAAATAAACAGTTAACAGTGTAAATAATAAGGGAGTTGTGAAGTGAAATTACGACGGCATATCGTGAACAACTTCAATATTGAGGACATCAATAGCAGTAACAACCTTTGGACCGGAGAGTTTCAACTCATAGACGCCTATCCAACATTCAAGGACATCAATCCTTACACGGAAGGAACATCAAACCTTACACTGAAGGAACATCAGTTATTTAAGATAATTTTAAATCAACAAAATGAAATATATTTGCCTGGCATTCATGTAAGTCAAATATTTATTCCTAAATATCAAGTCCTAAAAAAATAAAGAAAATATCATATTTCCCATATCCAAAAAATTTTAAAAGAATATTTAGAAGCCTTAGTTCAATCCCTGAAAATATTGAAAGTGGAAACATATCAGTGTTCAATAGTAGAATAAATCAAAGTGTACCTAATCTAAATAGTTCATTTGAATTCAGTGAAAATAACGAAATGACAAGTGCAAATAATTCAGTGCATCCTTCGGGTTCAATTCATGGTTCACCTGCAGATATTTTTAAATCATTGAGAATTCCTGATGCAATTAAAGATTTACCAAAATTTGATGGAAATACTAGATTCCTTCACGAATTTCTTAACAATGTTGAAGAAATATTAAGTTATACTAGAAGTGTTGACGGTACAGCATATTCAAGAATACTTTTGCGTGCAATTCGAAATAAAATTGAAGGGCAAGCAAACGAAGTAATTAAGACATAAAAAACAACTTAATACTACATTACTCTGACAAACGAACAGAAGCATCTTTGATAAGAGATTTACATACTCTAAGAAAAATTAATAAAACAGTGGAAATCTAAGTGATATAGTTGAGATTCAAGCCACCATGTATAATAATATTCTAATTCACGAAACAGATCCAAACGTAATAAACGCAAAGAAAGATTTGTTTGCAGAAATGTGTTTGAATACATTTTTAAGTGGTCTCAGAGAATCTCTAGGCTCAGTTATTAGAGCAATGCGACCAGAAACCCCTACAATGGCATTATCGTATTGTATTAAAGAACAAAACATATCTTATATGAATTCAGAGCCTCGTTCACACAATTATAAAACGAACATGGTTACAAATCCAAGACCAAACATACAGCAATCAAGACACATAAATTCAAATTTCCTTAATAACTCTCAAAATAGAAAGTTCAGTACTCCACGAAGACCTAGAAATTATCATCAAATACCATTTACAAGACCTCAAAACTGGTTCAATTACAATTCTTATAATCCAAATAATATTTCAGGAATCCAAACCAGAATCAAACTTCGTTTAATACACAAAATAACCCACCAAGATTTTCCCCTTCAGAACCAATGGACACAGTTCGGGAAATACACATCTAAGACAAAGGGCTCCCTCACAACAATTTAGAAACACTCAAAATAATTCAAATTACCGTAATTCTATACGACCCACAGGATTTCCTAAATATACTAGTGAAGAACTTCATAATATAAATAACGTAGACTATGATTATAATCCTTCACAAAAGGAACGATCTGATCTAAACTCATACCAACAACTCGACGAATAGTACGATTACGAAGAAAACGAACCTAATAACGAATTCGAGGAAGAAGATCCTCAAAACTTTCCCATAAAAGCCTCGAAAGACCCACAGGTTACATAGACGTTAATAAACACGGTTTCACATTACCCTATATTCATATATCATCCCCATTTGGAAGACCATTAAAATTTCTTATTTATACAGGAGCTTTTTCATCATTTTTAAATCCAGAATTTACTCTTCCTATAGATCATATCGAATATGAACCAATAACGATCACAACTATTCTCAGTAAGTACAAACTGAATAAAGAAGTAACTTTATCTACCTTTGTAGAATTTAATGAACCTGGATATTTAAGATTCCTTACATTCAAATTTCACGGATACTTCGACGGACTAATTGGACTTGATATTCTCACACAATTAGGCGCAAAAGTTGATTTAGCTAACAAAATGTTAATTACTAATAATTCCACTATTCCCTTACAATTTAAACCTAATTTTACTTCCGGTAAACAGTTAATTCCCTTAAATTCAAAAACTATCATTAAATTACCAGTTGATATTTGCGACGGAGATATCTACATTAATAATATTGAGTTAAAACCAAAATTATATATTTCTGAAGGTATCTATAGAGCAAAAGATTGGTACAGCACAGTAGAAGTGATAAATGAGTTAAATTTGGAACAAACATTGTTACTAGAACAACCTTTAAAAGTTCAAAAATATATTTCTTCCGAATTTGTAGAAATCAACAATTTCAACGTTGAATATGATCAACCTGATTTAGACGACGATATTACTCAGTTAATTCGTACATCTCATTTGAATTTCGAAGAAAAGAAAGCTATTCTTAAAGTTTGCAGAGAATACGAAAGTATTTTCTTTAAAGACTTCCAATCCTTAAGTTTTACTAATCAAGTCAAACATCGTATTTCAACCACAGACGATACACCCATCTATACGAAATTTTATAGATATCCATATGTACATAAAGAAGAAGTGCGAAAACAAATAAACGATATGTTGGAACAAGGTGTAATTCGTCCCAGTTATTCCCCATGGAGTTCTCCAGTTTGGATGTACCATTTGTCTAGTTTATTTAGACGATATAACCATTTTCACAACATCTCTTCAGGAACATATAATCAATATAAAGAAAGTTTTTAATAAATTACAAGTATATGAATTTAACCTAAAAGTTCAGTTAGACAAATCGGAATTTTTACATAAAGAAACTGCCTTTTTAGGCCATATAGTCTCTACAGAAGATATAAAACCCAATCCGAAAAAAAATGTGGCAATCAAAAAGAAATTAAATCATTTCTAGGTTTATTAGGCTATTACAGGAAATTTATAAAAGACTTCGCTAAATTGGCTAAACCCTTAACAGAATGCTTAAACAAGGGCAAATCAGTCGAATTTAATGAAAGATATATAAAAACATTCGAGATTTGCAAAAACATTTTAGTAAACGATCCGATCCTCCAATATGCAGACTTTACAAAACCTTTTATCCTCACAACTGTCGCAAGCAACTTCGCACTTGGTGCAATCCTTTCTCAAGGTCCGATTGGCAATGACAAACCAATATGCTACGCTAGTAGAACTTTGACAGAAACCACAATCGAGAAAGAATTTCTGGCAATTGTTTGGGCAACCACATACTTCCGACCCTACAAATTCGGTAACAAAATTAAAATTGTGACGGACCATAAACCTTTAACTTGGCTTATGAGCTTAAAAGAACCAAATTCCAAATTAGTGAGATGGAAATTGAAATTAGAATAATATGACTATGAAATAGTCTATAAACAAGGGAAGTTAAACACAAATGCAGATGCCCTAAGTAGAATTAAAATTAACAATCAAGAAATCACGAATAATATGGAAATCAATATTAACGATGCATCTATTTCAGTTCAAAGTACATCAGGATCCACCATACACTCAGCAACAGAAAATTTAAATGACGGAATCGCAATATCAGAAAGACCTCTAAACGAATTTAATCTTCAAATCATATTAGAAAAATCTAATCAAAAACCACAAATATCTCTAGAAGTCACCTTCAAAAATAAACGATGTCGAACGATGCGAATATTAGAATTAACTGAAAGCCCCTAAAAAGCTTTACTGATCTTTACTGATGACGAAACTTTCCGTGTCATACAATCCACATATTCTAAATATTTTTCAAGTAATAAAATTTTCCGTTAAATTAGATGCAAAGAGATATCAACAGATCTAACTCAAAACGATGATCAAGATAACTTAATAAATGAATATAACAAGAAAAATAACCATAGAGGCATGAAGGAAACCCTTCTCCATTTAAAAAGAGAATACTTTTTCCCTTTCATATTAAAATAAGATAGCAGAAATTATGAACAACTGCGAAAAGTGTCAAACTTTGAAATATGATAGGCATCCTCCAAAAATCAAATATATGAAGCCCGAAACTCCAACAAAACCATTACACATTCTTCATATAGAGATCTATAGTATTAATAATCAAGAAATTCTAACAATAATAGACTGTACCTGTATTTCGATACTAAAATGCCTCAAACATTTCATGAGCCTACACGGCAACCCTCTGAAATTATTCTCTGACCAAGGATCAGAATTCACGGCTAATATATTTAAAAAATACTGCAAACAATATAATATTGAATTACATTTCACTTCGTTCTAATAAACCAGAAGTAATTCCCAAGTAGAAAGATTACATTCCACACTAACAGAAATTTATAGAATTATATCTAGTAAACGAAAGGAAAATAATGTAGATTTAAACTATGACGAAATTTTTTCAGAAACTCTAATTACTTACAATAATGCAATACATTCGGCAACTAAATTTACGCCATATGAGCTACTTTACAGTAGAACTTTTGAATTCAAAAAAATATTAATTTCAATAATGAACACGAATATTTAGTAAAGTTAAACGAATTACAATCGCAATTATACTCTTCAATTAAAAAAAAAATTCAAAATATAGTTAGTAATAATATAGATAAAATAAACAAAACTAGGGAAGACCCCGAGGAAATAAAAGAAAACGAAATAATTTTTAGGAAAGAATGTAAACGAAACAAGTTAACGCCTAGGTTCACAAAGCAAAAGGCAAAGAAAAATTAAAAGGTAACAGTTATAACTTCAGAAAATAAAAAATTACATAAATCTAGAATTAAAAGAAAACTCAGTTGGAATATAATTCCGTCGTACAAAATAATTCCAACGGAATTTTGTTAGCTATTCTAAACTACGACGGAATGTGTGAAATTGTTACCAGATTAGTAAAAAATTTGAAATTTCAAAAATTAATTTCGAACTATAAAAGCCGGCTGTTTTGACAATTATAATTGTATACAAATTATATTTTTCTGTACAATTTTGTGATTTTAGTGATTTTAGTTTAATAATTTCATAATTAAATTTTAAAAAATGGAGAGTTTGAGTTATTTTTATTTACTAACGGTGGTAGCAGAAGAAGAAAATGAAATAAGAAGAAATTTAAGAGCTGAAAGACGGTTGTTAAGGGAATCTTATGACCCCTTGGATTTAAATGATATTTCGTGAGTCTTGAAACCATTTAAATTTTTTTTTTTTTAAATAGTTCAATAACAAATATTTCACATTTTTTAGATTTAAAAAAAATTTTCGGTTAACAAAATCGGCATTTGAAATGATTTTGCATGAAATTAACGGGGAAATGCAACCAGAAATCAAATCATTTGCATTAACACCGAAACAAAAATTATGTGGACTTCTTAGATTTCTAAGTGAAAGTTCATATCAACATGGTAGGCAATGATTATGGAGTTGGGATGGCACAACCAACACTTTCTAAAGCAATGTCTGCAATGTTAAACATTTTAGAAAAAAAAACTTTGCGGTAACTGGATCAAATTTGAAATGACGGAAGAGAAAAAAAGGAAATCAAATCATATGCAAATCCGATTCATAGGCGCACGATTTCCAGGATGCAATCATGATGCTCATGTATGGAACTTAAGTGAATCCAGATTATTTTTAGAAGAAAAATATCAGCAAGGCGAAAGAAATGAATGGATTTTAGGTAATATTATAAATTAGCTTTAATTGCATATTAAGGAACTGTTAATTTTAAGTGATACTGCATATCCGTTGGAGCCATGGTTAATGACACCATTTCGATCACCAATGGCAGGAAGTGTACAAAGTGTCTACAACAAAAAACACACTAAAGCGCGTAACATTATTGAGCGTACAGTAGGACTGCTCAAAAACCGATTTAGATGTTTGTTGGGAGCAAGACAACTTCATTATTCGCCACAAAAATCTGTGCAAATAATTAACGTATGTTGTGCTTTACACAATATATGTTTGCTATACACGGTTAGAAATGGTTGCAATTCTGTTGTCAATTACAAACGAAGAATCGTAAATCTTTGTGTGCGCAAATCAGTTAGTTGGAAACTTTCAAGCGTCCTATTTAGTGTGAAGTGCAAGTGCGAATAAAAAATAAAAAATATATATAATATAATTACAATATTATTATGATGTCTAGTTCTAGTGGAATCTCGAAAATAAAATATAACAATCAGTGTGCATGGATTATTATCAAATTTACAGGAGAATATTCTACGTATGAAGAATTTGTTAATGCCGGTAAGTAAATATCAAAAATTTTTGAGGTTAAGTGCGAGAAATCAACGTGGTTTTTTTTTTTTCTTTATAATAGTAACATATTTTTATGATATTTGTTCTGCCGATTTTTTGGGCCAATCATAAGTAAAGAATCATTTGATTTATTTGTTCGTCAGTTTTCGATAACGAATACGTTGTATGAAATACGGTCAAAAATAAGTGCTGCAGAAAATGACAACACTTTATCTTGGGTTTCTTCACTAAATGATTCTTTAACGTGCGGAAGTGACAGTAGTGAACCATTGTTTAAAAGGCCTAAAGATCCAACTACTTCAGAAGGATATGTGAGTAAGGAAATATAGTCGCTTCTTAAATTAATAACTTTCTATTTCATAGGAAACAGTCTTCGATCCTAAAACAAGGTGTGGGTATTTAGGCAACGTTCTAAATGCGCGAACTCGTAGAGATCGAACTAAAAAAAAATTCTTTGAAAAAAACCTTACGCAAAATGAAAACGTCGCAAAAATTGCTAATATAAATGATGATATCAATGATAGCACAGATTATGAGAATATAATGAAGAATGCAGATCCCAAAAAAGATTAAGTTAATATCTTTGAAGATATGTTAAAAAAATCATTTAAAAAAAGACGTACACAAATTGAATCTGGTATCGACTCTGTGCTAGATGCATATCCCCGTTTTGTGGATACTATTGGACTTGTAATATACTCGCTAAAAAAATTAAAGTTTAATAATATTTTTTATTTGTAGATTCATAAAGAATTCGATCTTCTCTTTCCTTCTCGTGGAGACAATTTTACTACAATTTGGACGGAAGAGTATACGAACAAAGTAACCCAATTAGCCATTAAAAAAGGTAAAATTAAACAGAATTTACAGCAACGCATCAATTCCTGGGACGAAGCCACAAGCGCTATTTTAAATTTATACGCTTTGTTTCCTCCGTAACAGCGGGAACGTGGTACCAAGTCTAAATGCTCAGTTATTGCTGCGATTGATAAAATTATTAAATTTTATAAGGTAAAAACTACAAATATAGTCATATTCTAGGAGACGGAACAATTTCCATCATCAAATTCTCCTTATCCATTTATTGCTGCAGTGGGACAATCTTCAAATGAAATCTGTACATATTTTGTTATTTGCTGTGGGAAAAACATTCAGACTAATGACGCGTCTGTTTACGTATTTAAACAAAATTGATTGACAAATTTTCGAATTAAATCCGAAAAACCATATAAAAAAACGACAAAACTTTCTGATTACCCTGGTTTTTGCTTAATAATTTCCCTCCCTCACGGTCGATTTTGCTGAAATCCAATACCAAATCCAGTTAAGGAATAAGTAAATTATATTCTAAATTTCATCAAAATCGGATAACGGGTTTTTGAGTTATCTTGTCCACAGACGGACGGACGGACGGACGGACGGACGGACGGACGGACATGCATAAATCGATATAACTTTGGATTCCCTACGCAACCATACCATTGACATTTTTCTACAATGATAATTTCTATGCGTTACACACTTAGTGACAAAACTAATATACCCTTTGATAGTACCTCCCCCATAGGGCATAAAGATAATGAAAGGTTAGGTAAATTAATTTTAAAACATAGTGAAATATTTGAATATTAGATTGATGAATATAAATAATGGACGCATTTTGTGTTAAGCCAAAATTACGACCCAAGCTTGGTAAACTTTTAATTCTAATTTATTTGTATTTGAGGTCGCTGATTCAATTACATATGAGTATAAAGTAATTACATATGACAGCTTAAGATATTATCAGCAATTTGAATTACTCAATCAAAGATTTCTAACAACAAAAATAATATTATATCCTGAAAAATCATTTAAATGAGAAAAAATGTTTAATTTTATTGAAATGAATAAAATGTATTTTTTTGAATTCTACATAATTTGTAACTAATATGTACAAACTATAAATAAAATTATTTCTTTTTATAAATGTTTGAAATTCTTTTATTTACCATTTTATGAAACTCTTTTAACTTAAAGGTATAGTTAATATTGCAAAAAATAGCCACATGTGACAACTGAAATAAAATTCTTATTTTATATTGTTTCATTTTACTAAACAATGATGTCAAAACTAACTGATTAAAGTACACTATTTACTCAATAATATAAAATGAATCTCCCGAAAATAGTATTTTTTAGTTACATATAGTTGTTAAATTTAACATAAAAATATTGTGAGTTGTGACAACAATTTGATGAATTTCTCTGTCCAAATGTTAAATCTAACAATTTTATATTAACAGAATTTACAACTTTTAGACAATAAAAACTTGTTAAATCTTACTAATATAAGTTGTATGGACACTTTTGATGCAAAAAACTTGTTAGATTTTTCTAACTGTGTATAAAGTAGAAGATCCTGAATTTTCAGAGGAGATTTTAGAAGACGTTTTAAATCACTCGGATTCTGATGATGAAGATCCACCAACTATTCACACCGATACTGCTACAATAAGAAATAGAATAGCAAATTCATTTTAAAAGACAATCAAATTTAATTTTAAAAATGTTGCATGTCACATTTGTTAATAAAATAATTACAATTTTATAAATAATCAGTTTCCATCGTATTTGCAGTTTATACAACTTCATCTTGTTTTGTTCTGGCAGTTGCTGAGCGCTTAAGAGGGGTGGGTCTCAGTTCTGATGCATCAGTTGATAACATTGAAGTATATAAATCTGATATTTCTAGCTGATCATTGCTGATTCCAGGTGGAGGTTCATTAAGTGTAACATCACTAATGTGGACATTTCGTCCAACGCCAAAACATTGTGTTTGTGCAATACCAGAAACGCATTGTTCCATGGCCGTTAAACGTATTACAGTTTCTTCCAAATCTGAAAAACTGTGCATTTTATATTCCCCACCACCTGTTGCCGCAATTTTTCTTTTGTTATGGGTTAGTTTTTTCTTTACATAAGACTTATAGTCGAACCAAACCTAAAATTATTATTTATACCATATATATTTTTTATTCATCAATTATTGAACCCTTTTCCAACCACTGCTGCTTTTGTTAAGAGGGCCCAGTGAATTTAGCTCGTTAGCAAAACTTAGCGACTTCTCCTTTTTCGATTTTTGTAAATCCTTGGGCAATATTTGGATATTCACTAAGCAATTCAATCAGCCTTTTGATTTGCTTTTTATTTGTGGAATTTAATGACCACGACAATATTTGTGTTGGAGAAAAAAACGTCAAATTTTCGATTCCTACGGAGTTTGGATAACAAAATTCCGTACGGAATGAATTTCGAAATTTCGTAGTAGTTTAGAATAGAAATTTTCATTCCGTAGGAAAATTCCTATTCCAACGGAGTTTAGAATAGCCCAGATTAACTTAAGGCACCTCCTTAACATTGTCAATAAATTATTACAGATTAATCCTAACGTCTGGTCAAATTATGGAAGTACATTATATGGCAAACAGCCCAGGGATTCTTCCTCTGAAAACTGGAACAGCTCGAACTATTAAAAGTTATAATAACCTCGTACATATTGTTAAACTAGAAACCTACAAAAACAACATAGAAAAAATTGCAAACTCTCTCAAGACATTCGACAACATTGACGAACTTAAACAATCTATTACAATAACGAAACTTAAACTTGAAGAATTGACACACAAATTAGAATCATTGACTCCAAAATTAAGAACTAAAAGAGGACTTTTAAACGGACTAGGTACAGCCATACAATTTATCACGGGGATTATGTATGCGAATGATGCACAGAGTTTAAATAAACAAATCGAGATACTAACGGCAAAACAAACAGAATTCCATAATGAACTAAATAGTCAGATTAGAATTAACACAGAAATGATTACCAGTTTTGAAAATATACCTAACCGTATTAATAACGAACAAGAGGTAATCGCAGTTTTGTAATCTAATAAAACATTACACATACTTCTAGTTATAAATCATATTTTAAAACCAAAAACTACTGTAGACATTTTTCGGCGAAAGTTCTACTTTGTGAATGAAAAATAATAAATTGTGAAATGCATTAAAATTACTTGATGCATTTCGAAACTCATTATCGGCAAAAAATTACATTGATTTTGTAATACATGTTATTGGCATGAATTATGAAATCAATGAAAACATTTTAGAAAGAAAGTAAACCAGAACTATTGCATAAATGTTCTGCGACCTAAAAAATAATGAGTACAAAGTATGAATTTTCTGCCTATAAAAATACTGGCTTTGAATAACCAAAAAGTCAGTTTAAAAATATCGGATAGCCGTTAACGACTCAAAGTAAAGTCGTGACGTTTTAATAAAAGAGTTCAGTAAAAAATATCTGGTAGGCGGGAACGACGTAAATCTAAGTCGTTAAGTTTTCAACAAAAAAGCTTAAATTCGGTTTAAAGTAGTCGAAAGTAAGTAGTAGAAAACAAAGAACTGAAGAGTAAATGCGCGGAAAGCAGTTCGAAGAAAAGAAAGTTTAAAAAAAAATGAAAGTTCTATATTACAAAATTAAGTTAAAAAAGGAAAACAGTTCGAACCAAAGGAAGTTTTAAAAAAAAAGAAAGTTCTATATTACAAAATTAAGTTAAAAAACGAAAACAGTTCGAACCAAAGGAAGTTTAAAAAAAAAAACAAAGTTCTATATTACAAAATTAAGTTAAAAAAGAAAAACAGTTTTAAAAAAAAGAAAGTTCTATATTATAAAATTAAGTTAAAAAAGGAAAGCAGTTCGAAGAAAAGAAAGTTCTATATTATAAAATTAAGTTAAAAAACGAGAACAGTTCGAACAAAAGGAAGTTTTAAAAAAAAAAAGTTCTATATTACAAGATTAAGTTAAAAAAGGAAAACAGTTCGAACAAAATGAAGTTTTAAAAAAAAGAAAGTTCTATATTACAAAATTAAGTTAAAAAACGAAAACAGTTCGAACCAAAGGAAGTTTTAAAAAAAAAGAAAGTTCTATATTACAAAATTAAGTTAAAAAAGAAAAACAGTTTTAAAAAAAGGAAAGTTCTATATTATAAAATTAAGTTAAAAAAGGAAAGCAGTTCGAAGAAAAGAAAGTTCTATATAATAAAATTAAGTTAAAAAAGGAAAACAGTTCGAACAAAAGGAAGTTTTAAAAAAAAAGAAAGTTCTATATTACAAGATTAAGTTAAAAAAGGAAAACAATTCGAAGAAAAGAAAGTTTTATATTGTAAAATTAAGTTTTAAAAGGAGATTTAGTGTTAAAAAACATTTCTAGATAATAAATCTTAAAGAAAAGAAAATTTAAAGAGTTTTTATTTTACTGAATGATTGTAGTGCCCAATAAGTATCCAGTGGAGCAGAAGCAGTCAACAGCAAGCCAAGTAAAACTACGTAAGTCCTATTTACATTAAAAAAATTATAACACCACCCAAGCGTTGTCTAACAATTGTCACCATCCAATACACGGATCGACTCAAAATCGAACCAACAACATCGCGATTCCTCTTTCTAAAGAAAACTCTACCATCTTAACTAAACAATTTCCCGGAGAGAGCCACGAGGGTCTCCTGTAGGGCTAATTTACACAACAGTTTTCTTGAATGGATATCAAGAAAATATTTCAAATAGAATTCGGGTTGATGAAGACATCCTTTTTAAAATACAATATTTCAACCAAATTAATTACAATATAGACCTACCAACAAGCCATTTAGCAAATATAGCAGAAGCAATTGTATTAGCTAAACTCAATGTTATACCAAAATTAATATTAAATTCAAATGAATGTAATGATCCGCGTTCTAGCATCATTACCACACAGACTGTACCATTTCTCGTGTCTCTAGGAAACATAAATATCTCTTCTTAATAGGACAAATGATATATTAACATTCCTTTTTAAAAAGAAATACTAATATCACATTTCCTAATAAAAGAAGGCATATTTATCTCATGTTTCTCTTTAAAATATCAATATCGCTTCCTATTTAAGCAATATAGATATTTCAAAATAGACAGTTTTAAATTATTTTAAAACTACGTTAAGTGGTCAGCGCGTTTTTAGAATAAATCAATCTAACCCACTTAACATATTCTTTATGAAAATATTGAATATGAAAAAAATGCACACGACGCATTTTTTTTATTCCCATATTAAATATGGGTAAACGAATATTACATATGGTATCGATTATGTCATATACGGAACCCAGAAAAAAACCAATGCATTATGTAAACGGTTTACATAATGAACATTTTTATGGTATGAAACTTAGTTCAACCAATAAAAATGAAGGCCAAGCCCACTTACGCGATTTATGAAAAATACTGGAAAAATATTGGAAATTGGTTGATGCGTCGTTTCCTATAAAATAGGAAACCCAAGCCATAGTAAGGCAGTTACAAATAAGGCAGTTGAAGTTACAGTTAAAAAGTTAAGTGGCAGTTGAGTTACTAAAATGTAACAGTTGATACACATAAGTTCACAGTTAAGTTCAGAAGAGTCAAAAGTCAGAATATATAAATTTCAAATAAAGAAAGAAAACTAAGTGATAAAAGTAAGGTTTTTTATTTCAACCTAATTCCGTTAAGTAAAAAGGACTGGTGAACTTCTCCAAACGAAAAGCACTCCCACGTCCTAGTGTAATATCCAAACGGGGATATTACATGAACTTGAATTAATTTCTAACATGTTCAGTAATCAATCTGTAGAAATAAAATCCGATGAACACATATATGAACTATTAGGATTACAGGCTTATTACAACGGCTCAAATATAATTTTTAATGTCCGTATACCAATCCTATCAAATGAGCAATACTCCTTGTTTCATATTATACCACTTCCTATAAATAAAACCAAAGAAATCGTAACGAATCTACATATGTTATATATAATCCTCAATACCGAAAATATTCAATATTTAGACGAAATTTGTGCCAAAATAGAAGGTATCTTTTACTGCAAAGAATCAACACACCGGGAGCAGACCAACCAATCAACATGCATCGGAAATTTGAAGAATAACAAACCTCCCCACTGTACACTAAATGACGTCGGAGAAACTGAAACTGTGTTGCAGCCAGAGCCCAACCACATCCTTCTCATAAATGTTCCAGCAAGATTAGTAAAATCAAATTGTGGAAATGACCATAAGAAACTACAAGGGACTATCCTGATTCATTATAGAAGCTGTGAAATCAAAATCAACGGAATCAACAAAGATGTATTCTGGGATGAAGTTCATATCTTCCCATTGCTTTTCAACAGTATACACTCAAATTCCACCATAGAAATTATAAATATGTGGAAACTACAAAAATACCACAACAAAAACAAGGAATCAATAGAGGTGCTGAAGACAGAAACACTAAAAAGACAAAACTGCACCTATGCCTTCCTAAGTATCATTAGTATCTCAATCATCGTTGGAATAATACTCGCATACAAGAGATCAACTGCTACGATTACACAGCCTGATGACCATCGCTTCATACTAAGGAGGAAGGAGTTAGGAAACCTGAACATACATCAAGTAAAAAGTTAGTGACTTAACCTTTTTCAAATTAAAGTGTAACGATACGCAAACACATTCTTATAAGATACGTATAAAATGACTCTCACATAATTGACAGTTGTCAGATGTCATGAAGTATCAACTAAGGACAAACGAATAAACGTTTATACTCCAAAATAAAATCGTGTTTAATTAAATTAATCCTGACAAGTAAAACGATAACGTTACATGGTGTCAGAAGCTTAAAGCGAAAAAAAAAATAAATAAATAAAAATTTAAAAGATGACTTCAACATAAAACGCGAAAACGAAAAAATGTAACGTGCGGCTAATACAGCACACTTACTTATAATTTTAAGCCTACACGGCAACACTATTTAAATATTAGCGTGGTCAGCTTATGCGAAAACCGCATGGTCTTCAAAAATTATTTCCAGAACATTCTTTTCCACCTCATATCCGTGGTGGAAATAAGCTGATAAAAGAGCCTTTCCCTCCCCCCCAGCGAACGAGAACGAAAGAATGGACCAAAGGAAAATGAAAAAAAAAATGAACGTGTCGCATTCCGATAGGCCGGATAAAAAAAATTGAAACTAGAAAACCGGTTCTTTTCATCCCAAACAGAAAAAATTTTGCGAACAGGAGATTGGAAATGAAAAAAATTGAAAACAGTCTGGTTTGAAACGTTATAATAGAAAGTCGGTTTCGTAATGTTAACCTATGAAGTCGGGTTTGAAATTTTAAAGGGAGGCTGGTTGGAAATGTTAAAGACAGATAGTTTTTTTTTGAAGCCAAAAAGTTTTGAGTCGCATGTTATGAGATCGAAGTAGCTTTTCGTGAAATGTAGTGAATAAAAATCTTTAATTTTGGGGAAAAAAGTAGAAAAAAAAATTAAAGAAACCGAGAAATTAGAAAACGCGTAACGGAATGAAGTTTATATATTCAGTATAACAAAAAAAATAAAACAAATTAAACAAATTTGTTTGGTTCATAAAAAAAATTTACTTTTGGTGATTTGATAGGATTTTCTGAAAAAAAAAGGAATGTGTATTTTGAAAATTATTAAAACGGAAATTTTGCTTTTTTCTTTTGGAAAAGAAAACAAATTTAATTAAACTTAGTTTTCAAATCAAAAAAAAAAAAAAAAAAAAGAATGTATGGTAAATAATTTTTATAAAATGTTGGAAAACGGGAATTAATAAAACAAATTTTAAAAAAAAAAAAATGAAAAGAAAAAAAATGGTGTCCAGTCCTATATAAAAAAAAAAAAAAAGGGGGGGAAAAAACAAATAAATCTGAAAAGGAAACCCAAAGGGAGACCAAAATGGAAGAAAAAAGGTAATTTACGAAAAAAAAAAAAAAACAAACCACAACTATTCTTTTGTATAGTGGCCCTACATTTATAAAAGAAAATAAATTAAACTGCCACATGAGTTTTCGCCGACTGAAACAAAAATGGAGGAAATTCATCAAGTTTGGTCATCATGTTGACCGTTTTCAAAAGTTAGTCAGAATCATGCAAATAAATATGGATCATCTATAAATTTGGAAAAGGGAGAAATACGTGAAGCAAAACCAAAAGAATTAGTCAGAATTACAACGAATTCGACGCGAATTTCTTTATTAAAACATATAAAATGGAGAAAGGAAAACGCTCAACATTTTTTTTTTGAATTATTGCATATCCGAATTAAATAAAATTTAAACAAAAGAACAAAATCAATAAAATTTCTTATATAAATGTTTATATAACCAAGTATTTTATAAAATCAGCTGTCTTCATTTATAGTGAATACAGGAAAATTTCTCTAACTTTGATAATAACTTTGATCATTTGGAATACAGCCTATTATAGAATACTGTTACTATAAACAAAAATTGAAAATTAATTTTTTTTTGTTGTATAAACCAATTTTTTTAAATGGAATAAATTAAGAGAAATATATATATATATAGATATATATATACTTATAAGGTAAGGCAAAAGAAGGACAGAATTTAAAATTTTCATATAATCGGTATAAAAAAAAAAAGAAATCAAATATCTGAGTGATTCGAAAAAAAAGGAAGTTTTTATTGAAGTTCTTTTGCTTTAACTTATTCGTAATATCATGATATTGTAATTTTAAGGAAAAACATTACATGGTAAGAAATAGTGTACGCTTCAAAGAAAGGGCACCTAAATAAATGTCATTTTGCATTAGAAAGAAAGAGAAAAGCAAAGTTTTTTTTAAAGATTTACGTCGTTCCTTACTTCCTGAATTTGTCGTTATTCCGTTCATCGATGGGGTTTTGACAGACAAGGTGTTATGAAAATAAAGAGAACGGAAAGAATTTTAATTAGACGGATCTTGTTAGAATGTTGAGCAGCGAATAATAGAAACGAGGAGAGAGAGAGAGAGGTATGTACAGGTAAGGTGATTTGAGGGGAAAATAAAAAAATAAAAAAATAAGGGTCCATGCTCATTTGTAGGGGCGAGTATGGACATACGGGGATCGGCATTCTGCTGTCGATCCAAGAGGGAGGGTAGTGCCCCAAAGACCGATTGGCATTAACACCTTTGCCAATCGGCCCCGACATGCCTCGCAAGGCTTTCGCGGATGGCTGGTCAAGTTCGGTGACCAGCAAATTAACGAACATCCCCCCTTATTCGGTTTTTTCTCGCAAAACCGAATTTTCCTTGCTTGATAGCTCGCGCTATCACAATAAAGTCTTAACGACGTCTTCATACATCTTGCACGTATATAATTTATGTGTATCGCGATGGCAGATGGTGGTGAGCAGCGACCCACCCCTCCGGCGAGCTAGCTAGTGCGATCAGCTAGGCGTGCAGCCTTTTAGCTGCTCACATTGCTGCACCATCTCATATCTTCTCCTCGCAAGGAAGAAGATATGCTACATAGGTCATCAGGGGATTTGCTTCTTCAACAGAAACCCCTAAATATGTGCAACCCCCCTTGTTACATATATGGCGCCCAACGTTTCGTTGGTTCAGCCAGCGAATTTGTTTAATTTTGTTTGCCATTTGTCTTTTCGACTTCGGTTGAAATTACAAATGGAGTTCAAACAAAATTGTTTTGACACATTTTCGAACGAGTCGATGTTTGGAAATGGTGTTTTGGTTGTTACCTTTTAGGTAAACCAAAGTTTTCAGAAAAAACGAATTTTTTTGAAAATTTGAAAAATTTGACTCAAACTTTTTTCGTAACTTTCGAAACACCCTGTACTCTTATAATATTTTCATCTGTTTTTTTTTTAGTCAATTTTTTTTTCTGAAGGTGTGTTCACATCATCAAAATTTCTAAACGAAGTTTTGGTGTGAACATGATTTCGGATGTTCGTTTTTTTTGTTGGTTGTCGGAGTTGGGCTTGCTTTCCGCGATTGCAGGTCCAATGTCGTTCGTAGTTTACGGTTGTAAGTTAGAATGCTAGTCAGGTCATAGTTTTGACAAAGCGGCAACTATCTGCATGTTCGTTTGTGTTTACGATCGGACTATTTTTTTTTATTAGTCTTGAGGATTTTTTTTATATCTTCTCGGACATTGGACCAGGAAAAATGTGAGTGATGTTGTGGTGTGGACTGTCGCGCATTTAATCGCATATTGTTAAATGTAATAGTACATCATACCTTATTGTGTTTGGTACGCGCTGTCTATACTGCGATATCCAGTATAACGTTTTGGGATCGAATCATGTATGAAGCCCTTTGGCATTGTACAGTGTTAGATTCCTGCGATGAGTAACATCCAATTTTCATTTCGTGAGTGCATGTCGGGTTTATGTTCTCTTCGTGTCGTCCACTTATTCATTCTTTCTCTCTCACTCTCAGTATAAGTTTAGATATTAAATAATTCTAGGATTGATGGTAGGAGTAAGGAGTTTCTTTTTGTATGCATACGCGTGCAAAAAGAATATAGTATATAGGGTAGAGTATAGCAAATTTAGTTTGGGAAGTTTATTTTGGGAAAATTTTCTTTTGGAATTTTGGAAATTTTTTTTTTCTTTCAATTTTCAAATTAAATTTGGTTAGATTTGTGGGAGTTGAGTTTAGTTTTAGTTTTCTTTATTAAGTTTGGTTTAGTTAAGTTTAGCTTAGTTTTATTTAGTTTAGTTTATTTCAGTTTTTTCATTTTTTATTAGTTTTCGGTTTAGTTTTTTTTTAGTTTTAGGTTATATATTTTTTTTTGGAAGTTGTATTATAAACTTTATTATTTTCATTTTATTATTTTGGTGTGGGTTATATTTTTTTTATTATTATCATTTTTTTTTATAAATATTAATTTTCTTATTGTTACGAGAATTCTTCCATTGAAATCATTTTATTTGGAAACGGGATTTTTTTTTTTTGGTTTTTCTGCAACATTTCTCACATCACCAACTTCGACTTGCGTACCCGAATTTTGTCAATACACCCTATAAACGTGTAAAATATATTTTGTTGAAAACCTAAGACCTGTTCACACCAGCTTTTGATTTGATTCTGGCTATTAATCTTTCCTTAAACAAAACCATGACTACTATGGATTCAAATTCTGCTACAAATGACTGTTATGATGCTCGCATCGAAAAATGGGATTTTTCATTCAGTGGCGAGATCACTAGTATGCTTGTGGAGGACTTCATATTTCGGATTGAGCTATTGCAATCGAAATGTCGTATAAGTTGGAATGCCATTTGCAACCAAATATTCACCCTGTTCACTGGTAAAGCAGAGCAGTGGTACTGGTACCTTCTTAAACGAGAACCATCTATTGATTGGACCGGAATAAAGTCAGCTCTTCTACAACATTATGGCAGTCTCGACACTGACAATGACATTTTGCTACTCATGCTGCAAAGAAAACAAAATACCAATGAATGTTTTAATGATTTCTACGATTCAATCATGTCTATGAACCTTCGTTTAACAGTTCCAATGACGGATACTGAATTGACCCAAATCATGCGCAGCAACATTAAAGAAAGCGTAGCAAATCTCATTTTCACAATGACGACTCCCACTTTAAGTTGTCTTCAACAAGTTTGTCGCAAAGCAGAACGTCATCTCTCTGTTAGGGAAACACAAAAACCTGTCTGCCAAAATCAACCAAGTATAACGAACGCGTCATCTGAAATTGCTAAGGCTAGAGTTATACCACCGGTTAAAGAATTTAATGCTGCTATTGTTCATTTGCCTAGTAACAACTTCGAACCGAATAAGTCTTTTAACATTAATATTCCTCGTCAACAGTTAGTCAGAACAGAGTTTCCAATCGTAAACGTTAATCAGGCTTATCAACGCGATTTGTTAAGTAAAGGATATAATGTCAATGTGGTTGGAAATGGTTGTTCAATGGTTGTATGTTGGAACTGTGACAATGTTGGTCATGAATTCTTTGAATGTGTAACACCACAAAGGTCCTTATTTTGCTATCAATGTGGTAAGAAGAATGTATCATTTCCATTGTGTCCTAAATGCCATCCGGGAAATATTCAACAGCAAGGTATCGGCAATGACACTAATGAACCAACCATCACGGAACCAACATTGAACTTTGAACGGTCACATCCACCAACACATTTGCCAGATGACAAAATCTTAAAACCGAAAATGTCAAATAACATCTTGTCCGATAAAAACAAACTGACAAATAAAACTTTACATCAACGTCAAAGTGAACAAGACATAGTTAGGAATAGAGCTATTGGTACAATCTACCCTAAGAAAACTTCACGTTATATATTAAATCTCAGGGAAAAATTTAGAAAACGAAAACAATTATTTAAAGCAGTGGAATCCGTATTCGTAACATTAAAACATGATGTAAGACCATATGCGACGGTAGAAATCGACGGCGAATCCCTTTTAGGCCTTTTAGATAGTGGAGCAAGCATATCTTGCTTAGGCGCTGGCGCATTAGATTTCCTACAACGTCATAAAATTTTGATTACTGGTCGTCCCACCTCAGTCAAAACGGCTGACGGTAAATCACAATCAGTACATGGTCAAGTTGCGATTCCAATTACCTATAATAATGTAACGAAAAGTATTTCTCTATACGTTGTACCAGGACTTACTCAAACTCTATACCTTGGTGTAGATTTTTGGAAAGAGTTCGAAATAGCTCCGTCTTTGTTCAACACCACTGAAACTTTGGATTGCTTGTCAATTGACGATCCCAACACACACGCGCTAAATTCGGAACAACGCGCGCGTCTTGAAAGCATCTTAACTTTATTTCCTTCCTTCAACCAAGTCGGTTTAGGAAAAACACATTTAGAACAACATATTATTGAGGTAGGAAACGCGGAGCCTGTGAAGCAACGCCACTACTCTGTTTCCCCTGCGGTGCAAGCCCTCATGTATGCTGAGTTGGACCGTATGTTGGAATTGGGTGTCATCGAAGAAAGTGTCAGCGCGTGGAACTCTCCTGTAGTCTTGGTGCGCAAACCTGGAAAGGTTCGCCTCTGCCTCGACTCCAGGAAAGTGAACACCCTTACGAAGAAAGACGCTTACCCACTTCCGCATATAGAAGGCCTTCTCAGTAGGCTTGAGAAGACGTGTTTCATTTCAAGTATTGATTTGAAGGACGCCTTTTGGCAGATACCGTTGGAGAAGCAGAGTAGGGAAAAAACTGCTTTCACAGTGCCTGGTAGACCGTTATACCAGTTTACAGTGATGCCATTCGGGCTCTGTAATGCTCCTCAAAGAATGTGTAGACTGATGGACAAAACAATTCCAGTCGAGTTAAGAGAAAACTGTTTCGTCTATTTGGACGATCTGTTAGTAGTTTCTGAGGCTTTCGATTCTCACGTTAAACTTTTGGCAACCATTGCACGTTGCTTGTCCACTGCTGGACTTTCGATAAATTTGGAGAAAAGCAAATTTTGCATGAGAGAAGTTAGATATTTGGGTTACATCGTTGGAAACGGATGTTTAAAGACCGACTCAAATAAAGTATCTACAATTTTTGACTTTCCTGCACCTACCACTCCCAAACAGGTTCGTCGATTTTTGGGGATGACAGGATGGTATAGGCGGTTTAAAATGGCTCATGAGTCAGCGCGACTTGAGTGGACGTTTGGCTCGATGGAGCTTAAAGCTTCAAGCCTTTGATTTCGCGATTGAACATAGAAAAGGTTCAGAAAATGTGGTGCCAGATGCGCTTTCACGTGTTTACGTGAACGCGATTTCGGAAATAGTTTCGGCACCTAGCATAAACTTGAATTCTGAAGCCTTTAAATCAAAGGAATATCTCGACCTGATCGATACAGTGCAAAGCAACGCGGAAAGGCTACCTGACACGCTAGTGTCAGATGGCTACGTGTATTTCAGAACAAGCTTTAGCACTGGCAATATCTTTCAGGAAGATCGATCGTGGAAGCTTTGGGTTCCATCTAGCCTTACGGACGAGCTAGTTCGCCTGGCGCATGATCCTCCACAAGCTGCGCACGGCGGTATTACCAAAACCTTATATCGTTTGCGGCAAAGATACTTCTGGCCTGGTATGGCTAGCGAAGTACGTAAATATATCGCGAGTTGCATCGTATGTAAAGAGTCTAAGGCTCCAAATAGTGTGTTGAGGCCGCCAATGGGCAAACAAATTGAAGTTGACAGACCATTCCAGTACCTACATGTTGACCTGTTAGGACCCTACCCTCGGTCTAAGCATGGTAACACCACTCTCCTAGCTGTTTTGGACAAATTTTCGAAATTTGTTTTGTTGAAGACACTACGTAAGGCGTCTGCCGTGCAGATCACCGATTTCTTGGAGGAAAGCGTCTTCAATTTATTCGGCGTACCCGAGATTATATTTTCAGACAATGGACCGCAATTTATATCAAAAGAATTTCGCAAATTAGTTGAAGCGTATGGTGTGAAACACAATCGTACAGCTATCTACTCACCACAAGCTAACGCATCGGAATGTGTAAACCGTTCATTACTGGCGGCCATCCGCTCTTATGTTGGCACCGATCATAGGGATTGGGATCAAAATTTGGGAAGCATTGGCTGTGCTCTTCGGAGTACAATCCATGCTTCTACGGGGATTGATCCATATTTTCTGGTGTTCGGTTCCCACATGATCACACATGGCTCGACCTATGACCTGATGCGGAAGTTAAATGGTTTGAATGATGGTGAATTGGTTGTGTCCTCAAAAAAAGACCAGCTTGAACTAATTCGCCAACGCGTCAAAAATAATTTGTCGAAAGCTCACCAACTTCATGAGCGGATTTATAATCGTCGAACCCGAGTAAAGAGATTTATTGTCGGACAAGAAGTCTACCGAAGAAATTTCACGCTTAGTGACTTCGCAAAAAATGTCAATGCTAAGCTAAATCGTAAATTTCTGAAGTGTCGGATTGTTCGTGCGATTGGCGATTCCCTCTATGAGGTCGAGGATTTGCAGGGTAGAACCATAGGGGTTTACCATGCCAAAGACTTGGGGCAATAGTGAGGTAAGAACCGACATCCACTGCCGCGGTTTATGACGGATCATTTCCTTTTCTTTTCTTTCGTTTTCTGTTGCCCGGCTAGCTCAGTCGGAGAGCAACGGAGACTCTTTTGGGTGTGGTCGAGCCCCACGTTGGGCAGTACAAGATTTCACGTACCACTCAAACTACCCACACGCTTTTCAGTTACGTCCGGGTTGATAGATCAATCCCTGACGCATCTGTGTTGTAACGTGCGGCTAATACAGCCCACTTACTTATAATTTTAAGCCTACACGGCAACACTATTTAAATATTAGCGTGGTCAGCTTTGGCGAAAACCGCATGGTCTTCAAAAATTATTTCCAGAACATTCTTTTCCACCTCATATCCGTGGTGGAAATAAGCTGATGAAAGAGCCTTTCCCTCCCCCCGGCGAACGAGAACGAAGGAATGGACCAAAGGAAAATGAGAAAAAAATGAACGTGTCGCATTCCGATAGGCCGGATAAAAAAACTTGAAACTAGAAAACCGGTTTTTTTTATCCAAACAGAAAAATTTTGCGAACAGGAGATGGGAGATGAAAAAGTCAGTCGATGATCAGAGTCTAGAAAAAAAGGTCGATAATCTGGGTCTGGTTAAAAAAAAGTCGAGGATAGTAGGCTGGTCCAAAAAAAAAAGGTTTTTTTTACAAGTTTAGATGTATACAAAGGAAATCAGTCAAAAATATTAATTTTGTTATAAATATGAAAATAAAACCAGTTAAAAACAAATTATCTAGTGAAACAATTTAAATAGTTTTTTGTTAATTTAGTTCAAAAAAAAAAAAAAAATAAAAAAATAAGAAAAAAGAGAAAATTCATTTGAAAACTAATTGATTTTGATTTTGTTACAAAAATAAATAACAGATTGAACATCAGGCAGCCAAAACCACTGATATTAACAAAAAAACGTGGCTAATGATTGGAAAATATGGAAAGCGTCATATAATTAGTATACAAAAGCAATCCAGTTAGAAAAAAAAGTTCAGAAGTCCAAGTCGCAACACTAATGACAACAATACGTTATGAAGCTGAAGAAATTTACGAATCATTCAATTTAACAGTGAATGAACAAAACAATGTGCAGGTAATATTGAAAAAATTCGATGATTATTTTGTCCCCAGAACAAACGAAACATACGAAGCATACGTTTTCAACAATATTCAATACGAAACAGAAGAAACGTTCGAACAGTTTCTTATTCGTGTTACTGCACAAGTAAGAAAATGCAACTATGGTCAAATAGAAAAACGAATGTTAAAAGACAAAATAGTGAGTGGCATTAAAAACAATAAATTGCGCGAAAAATTGTTAGGAACTACAGACTTAAAATATGAAAAGGCTGTAGAAATGTGTCCAGCCAGCGAGATAGCACAGAAACAAGCAATAAAGTCAAAATTAAAAGTATATAAATAAGAATCAAATAGAATTAAGAACATTCCATTTTTGTAATCAAAATAATAAAGTTAGAACAAGTTTTGACAAATAAATATTTTTTTATTTTAACCAGAATGGTTTAGTTAGTTAACCAGCCGATTTTACTTGGTTAATGCCATTGAACCCCGTCAAAAAAAAACATCAATTTTTTTTATTTAAGAAAACACATTCTAGAACCTTGTTTTGGCAAAAAAATAAAAAAAAAATAGAAAATCAATCATTTTTCACAACCGCTCGAATTATCTCGAGTGTGCGCAAATTTGCCGATTTTGCGCGCTCGAATTAACTCGAGTGTGCTAGTTAAGGGGATAACCAATGATTTACTGGAATTTCGTTTGTTCGTGCTTGTTTTTCAGACTGCGTTTTACTTTTGACATACATATAACAACATTCAGTGAAAATATTGAGCGATACAAAATTAATAATAATAAAATAACACCAAATAGTTATTTATTTTTTTTTTTAATTCTGTTTTCAAATATCTGTATTGTTTTATTTACAAACTCAGCTCTTTCGGGGATTGCATTTGGTATTCTTGAAGTAGTCACGATAGTGACGAGGATTACAATCAATTATTTAAAAATTCAAAAGTTTAAATTAACCATAGATTAAAATTTGACAGATGCATTGGAAAACATTGGAAAAATCTATGGTTTGGTTACCAAAGTGAAAAAAATGTGCACAAACGCATTTCGATAACCACAGATTCATGGGTTAAACAAAATCTGTGGTAACCTAACCACAGATTTAGCCAAGAGTGAAAAAAACCGGCCCTTAATCATCTTCCAATTTTTTATTTTATATTGCTTTTATTTCTACTTTTTTTAAATGTAAGTAAATTAATTTAATAATATAATTTAAAATATTAAAAATTTTAGTTTTTTTTGAGTAATACTTTAAGTGTTAATGTTCTTTGAATAAGCAGAAAAAATTAAAGACTTCTAATGCATCTATTATCATAACACTTTTATTTTTTATTAAAAAGGAAGTATTAATAAATACATTTCCATACAACGCAATATTTTGTTTTTACAAACAATAATTTTTCACTTCCCGCAGAACATTTTCAAAACTGAGGGTGTAGAGTTAACTATACAAATACTTAGAATTAGTTTGTCTACCACTGATTGTAACAGTTAATATTGTTAACTGTTACAAATATTAGTTAATTCTACAAGAATAAAAAGTATTCAGTATGGATCCCGCAATCATCACTACTAGAAGTAGAAATTTATTAATAAATAACTTTAATGATATAAAGAACTTGTTTGTTTAAAATACGAAACCTACATAATGCTACATGTCGCAGTCGGTAGTCGGTTATCAATAATCGATATTTTAATAAAGTCAAATTAAATTAATAAATACAATTAAGTCCTAATGAGAAATTCGAAAACAAATAAAAAAGCAATACGTGCAACAAAACCAAAAATAATAAAAAAAACATATAGTAACTTAAAATCGGCCTATAGCTGATTTTTTGATGCCCTATTGTAGAAATGGGGCAGAAAAACAATCAAATCTAACAGAATTTCAAGGTTTTTTCTTCATAACTTTGTTTCCTCTTTTCAAAATTCCTCTAATTCGCAGGTAACCTAGGCCCTAATAGGACAAATCCAATCTGAAAATTTTATTTAAATCAGTATGTTAGTTTTTAAAGTACATCAAAAAAACTTTATGGACAAACTTATTTTCTCCTAGGATTATTTCTTTCTCTACTATCCTCGGACCGATTTTGCTTGGTATCGTCTATTTACGTATTTAACCAACATAATTAATTTAAACAAAATTGATTCACAAATTTTCCAGTTAAATGCGAAAAACTATATAAAAAAAACGACAACATTTTCTAGTCACCCTAGTTTTTGCTTAACAACTTCCCTCCCCTTCGGTCAATTTTGCTGATATGCAATACCAAACGCAGTTAAGAAATAAGCAACTTACATTCTAAATTTCAATAAAATCGGATAACGCGTTTTTGAGTTATCTTGTCCACAGACGGACGGACGGACGGACGAACGGACGGACATGCATAAATCGATATAACTTTTGATTCCCTGCACAACCATACCCTTGAAATTTTTCTGCGATAATTATTTCTATGCGTTACACACTTAGTGACAGTGGTAGTACCTACCATAGGGCATAAATATACAATAGGAAGAAGATTGTGGAATTTAATAAGCAGGAGCATCCTAATAAAATCGCCACTTAAAAAAGAAAAAATTTCAACACCCGTTTTTAAAATGGAAGGTAATCTAAAAAACGGGAAATAAGTCCCGTAACTGGAAAATTTTCAAAGAAGATTTTGAAGATGTTCTTATTGGCTCTAAAGCAATTACAGAGAAAGATAATGTAAAAATTGCATTACTTCGAAATCAAATTGGAGATGATGCAAAGGAATTATTGCGATCCTTAGAAATTTCGGAAGAAGATAGAAAACAATATGACAAAGTAATAGAAGCACTGGAGAAATATTGTGTGCCAAAAAGGAATGTATTATACGAACGATTTGTATTTTACAATCGATCACAAAAGAGAGGTGAACTCTTCGACAAATTTTTTGCTGATTTGAAAAAGTTGTCAAGTTCATGCGAATTTTCGGACAAAGACACTATGGTAAGAGATCGCATAGTTCTCGGAATATATAACAAAAAAATATAGGAAAGGATGCAGAAGAAAGATGATATAATATTAGAAAATGCTATCGATGAGTGTAGAATATCAGAAGTACAGGAGCAAAACATTTCTACAGTACAAGAAACACAAAGAGAAGTAAATACTATTAATAAAGTGGGAAGACCTAACAACAAACGTATGAAGACTACAAACGAGAAAACTGGAACATCAAATAACAACAACAACAATAATACTAGTAACTTCAAAAAATTTAAATGTCAGAAGTACAACAGACAACATAGCTATGGGAAATGTCCGGCTTATGGGAAGAAGTGCCTGAACTGTGAAAAGTATAACCATTTTGCGGTTGTTTGTAAGTTAAAACATATAAAAACAGTGACAATTAATGAAGGTAACGAATACAATGATGACGATAATCAATTCATTTTTATGGTCAAATCAAATGAATTTAATAATAATAGTAATAATTTTTCTAGGAATAAAATAAACCAGTGGTACCAACAACTTTGTATTGAGGAAATGATGGTAGAATTCAAGCTGGACACGGGATCGGAAGTAAATATTTTACCTATTCGCATTGTAGAAGATATAGGTAAAACTAAAGAATTATCACCAACTTCAATTAAAATAGAAAGTTATAGTGGACGCCGATTACACCCATATGGCACTATCGATTTGGTATGTAAATATAAAAAGTATACTACAAAAATTAAATTTATAATAGTAGACAATTACTATACGCTAATTTTGGGACTGGATCAATGCATTAAGTTGGGACTAATAAAAAGAGTGGACAGTGTAGAAAACGAAATAGGTTTAGAAAAGGACGAATTTATAAAGAAATATACTGAAAATTTTAAAGGTTTAGGAAAATTTCCAGTTCCATATAAAATTTCATTGCACGAAAATGCAATACCAGTGGCTTATCCTCCCTAAGGGAACTTAAAGAAAACGGGATTATTTCTAGGGTCACAGAGCCTAGTGAGTGGATACATCCGGTAGTATTGGTTGAAAGACCCAACAAACGAATTAGAATCTACATTGATCCACAAAATCTTAATAAATACACAAAATTAGATTTTTGTATAATTCCAAATTTAGAAGAAAGAACTTCTAAATTAAGTAGGGCGAAATTTTTCACAGTACTAGATTTAAAAGATGGCTTTTGGCAAATTGAACTAGTAGAAGAATCACGGAAACCACTTTCAGTACACCTTTTGGATCTTTTCAATTTAATAGAATGCCATTTGGAATTAACATTGCACCAGAAGTATTTCCTTCGTTCTAAACTTATTTCACGTAACATTGGCTGATAAGAAAAAAAAAATGATAAAAGATTAAATTTAAATATTTTTGCAAAGTTTTTCTTTGGTGTAATTGAAATACCTGTATACCTAATTACCTATACACTTGAATGATACTGAGTTTTGTGGCTTAATTTCACTTAGTATTGCTAAATTTCTTTCTTTTATTGAAAATAGCAAGATTTCTCCATTTGTTTGAGTTTTTAGTTAAAATTGTGAATTTGGAGGTGATATTCATGTAAAATAATATTGAAAACAAAAACATCGGAAGAATCACTTAATTATGTAATTTGGATAGATCAAAGAAAGAAAAGAAATAGGGAAATAAGGCAAAACTATTGCTAGAAATGTAAGAAGGTTTCTATGTACCAAAGAAAGAAAATGAGACCAAAAAACTTAATGTAACGTCAATATATATAATTGTAATATAATTGTGAATTTTATTATGCATAAAAAAAAAGGAAAAAAAAAGAAAAAAAAAGAAGAGGAGTGACACATTAGGTCTGTTTTATTTGGCACTTCCTCTGGGGTAGAACAAATTTTTATATTGAAAACAAAAACAATAAAAGTGCAAATCCTACACTACTTTCAGAGCAGGTGTAACTATTACCCCCGAATTAGTTCAGTCATCTACCATAAAAAGTGTATTAGCTAAAAGCTTCTCATTTCATTACAATATGGTTGCTAAGCAGCGCTACAAACATTTGAATTAAAGCTTTCTCTTACTCCTGCTCGTTTTATTTGCCACTTAGCCTAATAAATAAAAATAAAAGCAGACCTATTATATCGTTTTTTTTTATTCAAAAGGGGAACTAAAGGAATTTTTGCGTGTGAGATAATATGGTTATAGGGTAAAACCATTGGAGAGAGAGCGAGAGATGCTAGTGTGACGTTGCGAAGGAGAGCATAAACAGTAAAGGGATTATACCTATTTTTAGAGTCATGATGATCATAGGGGCCAAGATTTTGCTTCTTTGTCCAAAAAGGGTGGGACGAACCCCAAATAAGACCGATTGGCATCACATCTGAGTCAATCGGCTCCGACATGCCTCGCGAGGGCAAACGCGAAGAGTTGGTCTAGTTCGGTGACCAAATGAACTAACGAACCCCCCATTTATTCGGTTTTTTCTTCTCTCGAAACCGAATTTCCTTGCTTGATAGCTCGTGCTATCACTTTAAAGTCTTTACGATATTTAAAAAATCATATGCACGCATAAAATAAATTATGCGTAATATTGATAACAGATGATGGTGAGCAACGACCCACCCCTGCGGCGAGCTAGCACGCGCAATTCAGCTTGACATGCAGCCTTACAGTTGCACTGTCCATTTAGGGCTAAATCCCGCGCACACTCATTACACGATTTTATATTGTGGGTAATCACGTATGTAACCATTTACACACGTATCAAAATCTGTACGTTGTCTACATGATAGTCCGTTTTTTTGGGATAAAAGCTTTACTGTGCCAGAGATTGATGTTGTTTCTAAATGGATTACCATTGAAATTGCCTATATTTCTAAAATTTTCAAAAAATATAGAGGGTTATTGATACCAATGTCACCCCTGCACAGTAGCACTTTCATATTTTTTGTAGCATTTCATCAAGTAACCATATTGCGGATAGTCTCCTTGGCAACACACCCTAAATATCATCTAGTTACCTATGATGCGGTTTCACGAGGACTATAATTAAGGGACCGTCCGAAGGAAATAATCAGTCGGTGAAGAGAAGTCCTGCTCGCCGGGTGGCTGAAAATTTAAAAACCTAACTAATTTCTTTTTTTTCAAGTTTATTGTAATTCGACCAAGTTTAAATAAATTAAAATTGTTATTGTAAAACGAGTGTTATTTTCTTTTCTTTTTTCGCTTGTTACTGATCCGCGGCATCCTGTGACAACTTCAGAAGTGGGATCGGAACAAATAAACCGGGGAAAAGAAATGTCGGTTCGTATAGAAGAATTACATTTACCCCAATTGAGGTCGTGTTGCCTGAAATATGGCTTGCCTACGAAAGGTAAAAGAGAACAATTAGTGTCGCGATTACGAGATCATCAAGATAAATCGGTTTTAAACGATGATACGCTATCTAACGGGGAAAGTGAGATTGACGAAATGAAAAGTGAAATCAGTGAACTAAAAACGATGATGGCAAATCTAATAACTGCCATAACACCGAGTCGTGAAAATCCGCCGTTACCAACTAATCCGTCGCCTATACGTGCGAACGCGAGAACGGAAAACATGTCGTTCCATAATGTGCGTGATATTATCGATATTCTACCCGAATTCAATCCGATAAACGAAAGTTCTCTGAACGCGCAACAATTTGTTTCTAAAGTAAGCCGATTGTGTGAAATTTATAAGTGGAACGAGAAAATGGTGGTTTTTGCAGTTCAGGCAAAACTAAAGGGTCCAGCTAAGGACTGGTGCGACAGTCAACCATACGTAGGTGCCTCATGGGATGAATTCGCACAAAAATTGATGGAAGATTTTCCGTGTTTCGAAACTGAAGCCGAGATTCACATGAAGTTAATGACGACAACGAGAAAAATTAACGAAAACGCTGAAGATTATCTTTATCGAATGTGGGCAATTGCCAGACGCAATAATATTAGCGACAGAACGACAATTCAATATATTCGCAACGGTATGAAACATCCGGCATTGCAGAATGCTATTGCAGGTATGAATTTTCTGACTATCAACGAACTTTTAGCAACAATCAAAAGATATTTCTTAAATACTGTTGAACTCCGTAAGCCAACGTCACAGCCGCAATCGCAAAAGCAACTACAACCAACAGCGAGTCAACGACACAATCCGTCTACAACGCGACCAAATAATTCGAGGAACGAGGTAAGATGCTTTAATTGTTACAAAACAGGCCACATTTCAATTAAATGTCCTGAGCCCCAACGCCGTATTCGTTGCCGTAAATGCTCACGTACTGGACATAACGAGGAAGAATGTACCGAGAATGAATTTGCTAGCGTTCGGAAGATTACAACCGTTACTGAACCACGAGATATTACGAAGACAGTTTCGATTAATAATAATAAATTTACCGCTTTAATCGATTCAGGTAGTCAACGCTCGTTAATGAAGAGGTCCGTAGCCGAACTATACGACAATGTTCCTTGTTCAAACGTCACCTTAAAGGGATTTGCGGGCGGATATTCTGTCTGTAACGTGAAGACAAGCGTACTTATTTCTTTTGACGATCAGGAAAAATGTGCCGAGTTCCTTATAGTAAATGACGAAATGATACTGAACGACTTATTGATCGGACAAGATATTCTTTGTCAAGATGATACGAGAATCATTATTGAATCAGGCGTTTGTCGTATAGAAGATACGAAGAAACTGGAGACACGTTGACACGATCCGAAAGGCAAGAACTAATTCAACTATTAACAACCTTTGACGATTGTTTTGCGAGCAAACTTCCCGAAATTGGATGCTGTACCAAAGCTTCAATGCACATTAGCCTTACGTCAAAAAAACCAATCAATACGAAACCGTATCGTATTCCATTCGCCAAAAGCGTCATCGTTAGCAAGATTGTACAAGAGTTATTGGAAAACGAGATAATCCGGAAAAGTGAATCTGCATATTCAGCACCAATCGTTCTAGTAAAGAAGGCGAATGGAGAAGATCGATTCTGTGTAGACTATCGTCAATTAAATTTCGTTACCATCAAGAAACCTTTCATGATACCTGTAGTAGAAGAACTAATCTCGTCATTGGGAGGAAGCCAGTACTTCACCACGTTGGACTTTACCACAGAGTATCACCAAATCAATAATCAATGGATGAAAGAATTTCAATTCAACAAAAACCGACTATACCGAAAAAAGGACAACCGTCTTTTATTTGTTGTTCCCAAAGCAATTCGTTGGCGAATATTGAAGACGTGTCACGATGATATTGGACATTTCAGCCTCGATAAAACTACTGAACGAATCTCTCGACATTTCTGGTTTGCAAGAATAAGGAAATACGTTAAATTTTATATTCCATCCTGCATCGAATGCTGCTATAACAAACCCGTATATGGAAAACAAGAAGGTCAACTTTATGCTGCCGATATCACACCTATTCCTTTCCGTGATCATCATATTGATCATTTAGGGCCATTCCCTAGATCTCGCAACGGGAACATGTATGTCTTGGGTATCACCGATCCGTTTACAAAGTATGTAATTGTGAAAGCTGTTAAAACAACAAAGACGCAACCTGTTATTTCCGTATTAACTGAACTCACCACGTATTTTGGACTCCCGAGAAGAATCATAAGCGACCGAGGGACGGCTTTTACATCCAAGGTTTTCGAAACGTTTCTGTTAGATAACAGCATCGACCACGTGAAGGTCGCTGTACGAACTCCACGTGCTAACGGACAAATTGAAAGGATTAATCGATCAATTACTGATTTCCTACGAACATCAACTGAAGATCAAAAGAACTGGGACTTACAGTTACCTGCTCTCCAATGGTCACTGAACACACAAAAGAATAATACAACAAAATTCAGCACACAGGAACTCATCTTTGATTTCAATCTCCGTGATATAATACATAACCGATTGACTCAAGCTGTTCAAGACGAAGTACCTGATGAAACTGTAGCGGACATGACGAAACGCAGAGACGAAGCTGTCGAAAATATCCAAAAGGAACGAGACAAATCGAGAAAAAGGTTCAATCAAAGCCATAAGCAACCCTATCTCTATCAGCCAGGCGAACTCGTAGTAATTGAAAAAATGCCTCCAGCCACTGGAGAATCTCGCAAGCTCGAGCCCAGATTTAAGGGACCATATGAGGTAAAAAAAATCATTGGTAACGATCGTTATCTAATCGAAGACTTAGGAGACATGCGAAGAAGACAACGAAGCTTTTCTTCTATATTTGAAGCCGGAAAGATCAAACCATGGTGCCAGCTGATGCCCGAAATCGACAATCACGATTTCGACGAAGACGCTTACAACGAATCCGATGACGAATCGCCGGGACGGCTATAAATCAGGAAGGGCCGAGTTATCACCCCTGCACTTTCATATTTTTTGTAGTATTTCTTCAAGTAACCATATTGCGGATAGTTTCCTTGGCAACACACCCGAAATATCATCTAGTTACCTATGATACGGTTTCACGAGGACTATAAATAAGGGACCGTCCGAAGGAAATAATCAGTCGGTGAAGAGAAGTCCTACGCGCCGGGTGGCTGAAAATTTAAAAACCTAACTAATTTCTTTTTTTTCAAGTTTATTGTAATTCGACCAAGTTTAAATAAATTAAAATTGTTATTGCAAAGCGAGTGTTATTTTCTTTTCTTTTTTCGCTTGTTACTGATCCGCGGCATCCTGTGACACCAATATGTTACGACTCCGTGTACGATGGTTTTTGATTATCGAACACATATTAATTCTCAAACACGCGGTTTTTTAACCTAAAAACCGAAACACGCGGTTTTTTTAACCTAAAAAGATAAAAAAAAACAATAGCAAAACGTCATCTAATATTTCATTCTTCGCAAACATGACATAATAAAATAAATTTAACAAAAATCCATTTTAACTACTAATTAAGAATATCGGGATAAGTTGTGCAAGTTTTGACACGAATAATATTTTTTCATTTTGTTTGTTTTGTTTGGCAGATTTCGATTTAAAATTACAAAATGGAAAAGTTAATAAAACAGCGTACGACATTAAAAGGTCAAATTACAAGTTGTCAAAATTATTTTGTGGATTTGCAAGTTAATCAAACAGATAAGGAAGCAATTACAGAGAGAATTCAAAAATTAGATGACAATTTCAAGCAGTTTGAATCGGTTCAATTAGAGATTGAGCTACTTAAAACTAAGGATGAAATAGAATCAGAAGAGCTAGAAAGAGCAACGATAGAAAATAAATATTTCAGTACAAAGGCTGCAGCCAATCGACTCATAAATGAAATATTGCTAGAAAGTCCTGCAAAGAAGAATGGTGAGAACGTTGAGGATCTTAATTGCGCAGTACAATCGTTAAAGAAACATCAAGTATCTTTAGCCGAATTGATTTCAAAATATCAATCAATGTCAGATAATAAGCAAGAAACAGCAAATATCAGTTCACAAAACAATCAAACCGGCATAAATCAAAATAAATCTCAATTTAAGCTACAACCAATCGAAATTCCGTCCTTCAATGGAAATTATAAGGAATGGCCTGAATTTCACGACCTATTCAAAAATTTGATTCATGACAATCCACGATTATCATCATGCGAAAAACTACAGTATCTAAAGAAAAGTTTAGTAGGAAGTGCACAAAATATATTAAAAAACTTACCAATCACCGACGCAAATTATAGCCATGCGTATGAAGGATTACTAAGTACATTTAATAAAAGGCAAGTAATTATCGACGCATATTTACAAAAAATTATGGAGCAGCCAAAGGTAGACAATGCATCAGCAGACGCGTTAAGAGCAATTTGTAGTAATGTTAATGAGTCAGTTAGAGCACTCAAGGCTCTGAATCTACCCACAAATCACTGGGATTTATGGCTTATTTATGTTCTATCCACCAAGATGGACCCTGAATCAATTCAATTATGGCGGCGCGAATGCTCGAAGAAAGGTGAAGACATTAAATTTGATCAACTTATTGAATTTATTAACAACCGAATTTACGAACTGTCACCTCTACATCAAGAAAATTACGAAATTAAGCATCAAAAGGTTCACCCAAAACAACACACCAAATTAAGTCACCATACTAAATCAGTAGCAGTAAATAGCTGTTATAACTGTGAAGGTAATCATGGAATTTTCTCATGTCAAAGGTTTTTATCTCTTTCAGTTAAGGACCGAAGAGATTTTATCAAGCAAAGAGGTTTATGTTTCAACTGTCTTAAGGACAAACACTTGGCTAAAAATTGCAAATCAGAATCATCATGTAAATTATGTGGTGCAAAACATAATTCATTGTTGCATGAAAATAAAGGTTCAGCACAAAACAGTAAACCAGATTCAAGTTCAACTTTAGCGAAACAAAATGAAGAGCGACATAGTTCACCAAACCAAGCCTCTTCACTCTCATCACATACAATTGATCCAGCAGATCATATTCATACGGTAATTTTACCAACAGCAGTAGTCTTAATACAGGATAGTTATGGGCAATTTTGCGAATGTAGAGTTCTACTGGATTCAGGCTCGCAAGTGAATCTGATTTCAGAGAAATGCGTTCACAAACTTCATTTAAGAAGAACAAATTCAAGAATGTTAATCAACGGGGTTGGCGCAGCAAATGCTGGCCGTACCAGAGGCAAAGTGGAGTTCAACATGCAATCAAGATTTAACAAATTTAGTGTATCAATTCAAGCATTTATCATTAGCAAGGTTTCGGCAAATTTACCAAGTACTACAATTCCCAGAAATTCAAGGCATTTCTTTGATAACATCGAATTAGCGGATCCATCGTATTTTAATCAAAATAGCATAGACATCATCATTGGCTGTGATATTTTCTTTGATGTATTACAAAGCGGAAAAATAGTCAATGGGCCCAATGTTCCAATAGCCCAAGAAACCAAACTGGGCTGGGTCATTTGCGGCAAAGGAATTATCAATCAGCAAAAGGAGTCATTAAATTTTCATGTGTGTATTGACATCGACAACCGTTTAAGGAGCTTTTGGGAATTGGAAGAGTTGAAGGTAACCATACCTTCAACACAAGAAGAATTGGAGGCAGAAAATCATTATATACAAAATTATACAAGAAACGACCAGGGTTGTTACGTTGTGCGTCTACCGTTCAAAGAAGATGCAAGCATTCTTGGAATATCACGTCATGCGGCCTTACAAACTCTCCAATCCATGGAGCGCAGATTTGAAAGGAATACGCACTTAAAGGCTGAGTATTCTAAATTCATAGACGAGTATCTTAGTCTCAATCATATGATTCCAGTGCCACCTGGAAATAATTCAATTCAAAATGCATACTACTTACCACATCATGCGGTATTCAAGGATAGTTCAACAACGAAGCTAAGAGTTGTATTTGATGCTTCTAGAAAAACAACAAGCGGCATTTCCTTAAATAACATTTTAATGGTTGGACCAACAATTCAGCACAACATTTGGGAATTGTTATTAAATTTTCGGAAGTACAAGGTTGCGTATACAGCGGACATTGCAAAAATGTACCGCCAAATATTAATAGACCAAAAGGATACATCATATCAAAGGATTTTGTGGCGGAACTCACCAAATGAAGACATTCAAGAATACGAGTTACAAACAGTAACATACGGCACTGCCAGTGCGCCATTTTTAGCTGTGCGGACACTAAAACAACTAGCAATGGATGAAGGGCAAAATTTCAGTACAGCAGCAGAAAACCTTATTGAATATTTTTATGTTGACGATTTTATAGGTGGTACTTATTCAGTAGAAAAGGCTATTTTGATAAAAGATGAATTAACACAACTATTGGAAAAAGGTGGATTCGATCTTCGAAAATGGTCGTCTAATTCTCAAGAGTTTTTGTCTACAATCACCAAGGATCATCGTGAAGGTTCACCATCTTTAACGTTGGAAGAAAATGCGTCAATCAAAGCATTAGGTTTACGGTGGAACACCACTAATGATTGTTTTATGTTTGAAGTAAATTTAAACGAAACAGAAAGCTTGACAAAGCAAATTATCTTATCAGAAATCTCCAAGATATACGACCCATTGGGATTGTTAGCACCTTGCACTGTGGTAGCAAAAATCTTAATGCAACAAATTTGGATATCAGGTATTGACTGGGATGATCAACTCCCAGAGCATTTAGCCAAACAATATAAACAATTTCGAACTTCATTACAAGAAATATCATCATTAAAAATATCAAGGTAGCTAAAGATCACAGAATGCTCAACAATTCAATTAATAGGATTTAGTGATTCATCAGAATCTGCGTATGCCGCAGCAGCATACATTCGGGTTATCAATGGCGATAACATATCAGTACGTCTTTTGGCGGCAAAAACAAAGGTTGCACCGATTCAGCAAATTTCATTACCAAGATTAGAATTGTGTGAAGCTTATTTGCTGTCAAAATTAATACATAAAGTCAAAACAACAATGAAATTCGAAACAATACAAACATATGCGCTCACAGATTCAACAATAGTTTTAGCATGGTTAAAGGCAATTCCGCGGACATGGAAAACACTTATTGCTAATAGAACATCGTCAATTTTAAATATCATACCGTATCGTGAATGGAGACATGAAAAATCAGCAAATAATGCAGCTGAACCGGCTTCAAGGGGTTTGTTGGCAAATGAACTCATCAATTTAGAACTATGGTGGAATGGTCCGGCATTTTTGTATTCCCATGAATTTGAAAGGTCAGCAGATCCAATACCATTAGACGTTAGCACACAATTAGAAAAACATTCATGTTTAATCACATCGGTATTAAGGCCAGAAGCAATTTCATTTACTCAAGAATTATTCTCTAGATATTCATCATTAAGAAAGTTAGTAGCAGTCATAGCCAGATGTTTTCGCTTTGCAAATAACACCAAAAAATCCAAGAAAAACAGCGATTTCAACTTAACTCAAGAACTTATATTACACAATCCCGAAATTCAATTCGCAATGGCAACATTAATAAGAATGTCACAACAAGACAGCTTCTGCAATGAACTTCAATTGTTAAAAACAGAAAAACGGCTATCAAGGAGTAGTAAACTTTTATCATTGGCACCATTCATAGACAGTGACATGATTCTTCGCGTGGGTGGGCGAATTCAAGAATCAGCAGTTCCATACAACAAAAGGCATCCCATAATTTTATCTAAGGATCATCCTTTCACAACTTTAATTATTCAAGACGTACACAATAGGTATTTTCATGCCAACAAGCAACTGATGTTAAACATTTTGCATCTTAAATATTGGATTCTTGGTTGCAAGTATGTAGTGAAAAGGATAATACGTCAATGTTCTACGTGTATGCGCTACCGAGAAGAAGGCTACACTCAACAAATGGGCAATTTACCAATTTATCGCGTTCAACCTGGCCGCCCATTTAGCAATACAGGCACAGACTATGCAGGCCCTTTTACAATCAGCTCATGGAAGGGAAGAGGAGCAAAAAGGCTAAAATGCTACGTCATCATTTTCGTATGTATGTCAACCAAGGCATTACATTTAGAGCTAACGTCAGATCTTTCAGCTGATAAATTCATTGAAGCATTACATCGGTGTACCAGTCGACGGTGCATTTGTAACAACATATATAGCGACAACGGGCGTAATTATATCGGAGCTGCTAGAAAATTAAACGAATTCCAATCATTTTTAACACAAAATAAGGAAGTCATTTCAAACGAACTATCAAGGAATGAAATAATTTGGCATTTCATTCCAGCATATTCCCCAAATTTTGGAGGCTTATGGGAGTCTTCTGTGAAATCCATGAAGTATCATTTGAAAAGGTCAATAGGTGAAACAATTAGCACATTATAAGAGATGACTACACTGTTATGCCAGATCGAGGCATGCCCAAATTCTAGGCATATAGTGAGAGGCACATTCGACATGGATGAATTGGATCCATTAACCCCAGGTCATTTTTTGACTCAAGGGTCAATATTATTACCAGCACAATTACCAAAGGACGAAACCACCATGACAATACATGATCGTTGGGAATGGGTTCAACAAATTCAAACTTCATTTTGGAAGCGCTGGAGTTCTGAATACCTATCAACACTACAAACAAGAAACAAATGGAAGGAAAAAACTCGTAACATCCAAACTGATGATATTGTTCTGATCAAGGAGGATGCCTTACCTCCATGTAGATGGTTGCTGGGGCGTGTAATTGCAGTTAAACCAGGCAAGGATGGACTAACTCGTGTGGTATCATTGAAAACACGGAATGGACTAATAGATCGTTCGATCAGAAAATTGGTGGTGTTAATACCACATTCACAAAATTAATTTCATTTAATAATTATAATATTGACTTTGAGAAATAATATTGACATTCGGGTTTAGTTTGCAAGTACATATTTTGAAAATATTCTATATGTTTCAAGGTAGGCGGGATGTTACGACTCCGTGTACGATGGTTTTTGATTATCGAACACATATTAATTCTCAAACTCATTTTTGTTTTTTTTTTGTATATGTTCTCAATTTACTTTGTATGTGTCATTTTATGGCTTACAGTATAAATTAATTCAGCATTGTTTTTGTTTGAATTTTTTGAAACGACACAGTCCACTAGTTGAAGTTCAATAAGTCAGTCGTAAAAATAAAATTGTTGTAAAGTTCAAGAAATTTATGAGTTTTATTTTATGCAAATCACAATATATGGTAACTTTGCTTAACTATAGTCGCGGTTTTCGCGACTCAACTGTAGATGCATCAATAACGAAGTCGATTGTTATTCGCCGAACGATTAAGTCGATTGCCGTCCGCCATGTATTTTTTGAATTAGCAAAAGTTTTAAAAATAAAGTATATTTCCTTTTAATAATAGTATTAACGCCGTCTTTTCTTTCCTTATAAATCCCCATCATTCCTACCCCTCGTCCTGACAAGTCAGAAGTGGGATATTGTGGAGATTCCCTAGTGAAAAACATACGAATTTTGAATTTTTTTTTGTATCTCGCGCATTTGTATATGTGATTTCTTAGAACGTGAACAATACAGAAAGAAATCTAGAACAAACGAAAGAAAACAATCAAAAAATAAAGAGAGAACAAAACCAAGCATCGGAATTCTGATTTTTTTTGTTTTGTTTTGTTTCAAACAAAATTCGATGTGTGGGTATGTGTAGCGCGAAATATTGGATTTAAAAAAAAATTGTGTGTGCATGCAAACAACGAACAGTGATTTTTTTCTGTGATTATTTGCGTCGGATTTTTTTTAAATAATTACAGTCGGGAAATAGTAACGTGAACACGGTTATTGTTAGTCAATGAAAGAAAAAGGGTCAATGTCGATAAACTCCTTTAAAACATTAACTATAAATAAATTAAAAGACGAATTAAGGAAACGATCCTTATCTACTATTGGACAGAAATCAGTGTTGTTAAACCGATTAGTGGCTGCCGAAATGGCCATGAACACAACTCCAGCAGTGGCTGAATTGGTGGAAGAGATAAAAAAAGTGCGATCAGAGCTGGAAGCCGTTAAAAACGAAGTCAAATGACCTCCTACACCGGATTCGACTGGAAATAATGCAAATCAGGCAACTAGTCAACCAATTGTTCAGACCAGTGGAACTTTCCAACAAGTACGCGATATTGTAGAAATTCTACCAGAATTTAATCCATCGTCTGAAACATCATTGTCGGTTGAGCAATTTGTTACAAGGATTAACCGATTGATGCAAGTATATCAATGGAATGAGAAGGTGGTAATATTCGCAGTGCAAGCTAAGCTGAAGGGGCCTGCGAAATTATGGAACGATTCTATAGACGATGTTTATGAAACGTGGATCGATTTTTCGGCTGAACTACAACGGAAGTTTAAGAATGTGGAAACGATTGCAGAGATCCATATAAAATTAGCGTCAAACGTTCGAAAATTCAATGAATCTATAGAACAATATATCGACAGAACTTGTGCAATGGGATCACGGGGAAAAATTGACGAGCAATCAACAATTAAATATCTTCGTATGGGCCTGAGACATCATAATTTGCAAAACGCAATAGCAAGTATGCAGTTTGAATTAATCGAACAATTCTCTTCAGCAGTCCGCAGATATTTAGCAAATAGTCAAAACAACCGAGTCGACATACGCAATAATAAACCGAACCAACATGTTTCCCAAGAACCAGATACCCATCAACAGGTTAGTCGACAACAAAGCACAAGCCAACCACATGAGAAAAGTAGTCGAGTAACCAGGTCGCAGAATCAAGGTGTCGTGTGTTACAATTTTTTTGAAACCGGACACATTTCAATTAAATGTTCGAAACCACAGAGCCGTAGTCGATGTACAAAATGTCTTCGTACAGGTCACACCGAAGACATGTGTAACCAAGATGTGAATCAAACACAACCGAGTAATGTGCACCAGATTTCGTCTCAAGAAGGTTCGAGAAACGTCATCAAGATAATTCGAATAAACGACAAAACTTTCGAGGCCTTTGTTGATCCAGGTAGCAGTAAATCCTTAATACAGCGACCAACTGCCGAGATAATAGGTGACATCGACACATGCTCTCCGTATGTTCTAAGAGGATTTGCTGGTGGCGAGGTTAGATGCAGTTCTAAAATCAATGCACGCATTGAAATCGATAACGAGTATATGGATGTGGAGCTTTTGGTGGTAGATCATGACATGATACCGAACACTGTGTTGCTGGGAGCTGACTTATTATGCAGTAGTGACAACCGATTAGTTATTGAATCAGGTTCCTGCCGATTGGAACGTATCCGAAATGAAAACATTAAAACGGGACCAAATGTGACATCCGAAAGCAAACAAAATATAGAAGAGATGCTGAATGAATACGCCGATTGTTTCGCTGAAAATTTATGTCAACTAGGTAAATGTAAAATTATCAGCATGAGTATTAAGATAAAAGAAGAACGTAACGTAAATCGTCGTCCATATCGTATACAAACGTCAAACTGTTACCACTATGATAACGGAGTTGTTGGAAAATAATATCATTCGACCGAGCACATCTGCCTATGCATCACCAATTGTACTTGTGCGGAAGCAGAACGGGGAAGACAGAATGTGTGTTGATTACCGAGAGCTCAATTCAATCACCGTTAGACAACCATTTCCAATGCCATCAGTCGAAGAACAATTGTCGAGAATTTCAGGCAACAATTATTTCACAACTTTGGATCTGAGATCAGGCTATTATCAGGTCCCAATCGAGGAAACGTCAAAACAATATACCGCGTTTGTAACGCATGATGGGCATTATGAATTTAACGTCATGCCATTCGGGCTCATGAATGCTCCAAGTGTTTTCCAAGACATGATCATGATGCTGATTAAGAAAATGAGCGGTAAAATTGTTAGTTATGTTGATGAGGTTATACTTCCGAGCAGAACTATTCAGGAATCGTTGCAAACGTTGAAGGAGTTTCTAAATGTCATCAGAGGTGCCGGTCTAACGCTAAGATTGGACAAATGTATGTTTTTATCGGACGAATTAGATTTTTTGTGTCACCGGATAACCAAAAATGGAATTAAGCCGGAACGCGATAAAATTAGTGCCATCGCTAATTTTCCAATTCCACAAAATGTTACAGAGGTGCGGAGATTCCTGGGATTAACCGGATTTTTCAGGACGTTTATTTGTGGATACTCCAATATCTCAAGACCACTGACTAGCCTTTTAAAGAAAACCGATTCAACATTTCATTGGACGGTAGAACAAATGACATCATTCGAAGAATTGAGAGCTGCTTTATGTTCAGAACCTGTTCTAGCGCTGTACAATCCAACGAGAAACCGTCAGGTACATACAGACGCCAGTTCGTTAGGATTAGCAGGAGTATTGCTGCAAGAAGATAATGATCAAGAATTAAGGGCCGTTTTCTACTTTAGCCGTCAACGGCGAGAAAAACTTTCATAGCTATGAATTGGAGGTTCTAGCTATCGTCGAGACTTTGGAACGATTTAGAATATATTTGCTGGGCAAACATTTCAAAGTTATCACCGACTGTGCTGCCATTAGCTAAACGAAATTATCAAAGCCGTTAGTTCCTCGTATCGCCAGGTGGTGGCTCAAACTACAAGAGTTGGACTTTGAAGTCATACATCGATTAGCCGCACGATTGTCTCACGCTGACGCACTTAGCCGTGCACCACACGAACCGTCAACCGAAGCAGAACCTGTATCCGAAAAAGTCATGAGATTAGAAATTGACCAATGTGATTGGATAGCCACTGTACAGATACAGGATCCGAAGATTATGATTATCATTCGGAGTTTACGAGGTGAGATTTCGTCCGAGCAGATCAAGCAACTTAAGAAGGATTATGAGCTTGTTGACAATAGGTTATACCGACGCGAAGATGGTAAACTAAAGTTTGTGGTTCCAGCTGCTGTCCGTTGGCAAGTTGTCAAAACAATGCATGACGACATGGGTCATATCGGACTCGATAAAACAATAGAACGAGTTAAACGAATCTTCTGGTTTCCGAAATTACGTAAATACGTCCGAGCCTATATTTCATCGTGTTTGGAATGTTGTTACAATAAGGGTAAACCTGGAATGCAAGAAGGGAGGTTATATAGTTCAGAAATCTTGCCGATACCTTTTCGAGTGCTTCATTTGGACCATCTAGGTCCGTTTCCAAAAAGTAAGTCGGGAAATATCCAAGTATTGGGAATTTCAGATGCATTCAGTAAATATCTCATTGTGAAGGCCGTCAAAACAACTAAGAGTAAACCGGTGATCGCCGCCTTAAACGATCTAACAATGTTTTTCGGATTACCATCAAGAATCATTACCAACCGAGGTACCGCTTTTACATCAAGAGAATTCGCACATTATTGTCATGCGAACGATATTCAGCACATCAAGGTTGCCGTACGCACTCCTAGGGCAAATGGACGGATCGAACGCGCAAACCAATCCATCTTATTGTCATTGAGAACTATGTCTACCGCCGCTGATTGGGATATTCATTTACGAGACATCCAATGGAATCTAAACAGTCAAATGAATGCCACAACAAAATTTACGCCAAACGAGCTTGTCTTCGATTTTCAATTGCGTGATGTTGTAAAGAACAGATTAATTCAAGTACTTAATACCGAAAATGATGATGACACAACTAACACTAAGCGACTAGCCGCTGCAGTAAATATTGCTGAGGAGAAAGCCAAGTGGAAGGAGCGATTTGACCTAAAACACCGTGAACCGACTATGTATCAAGTTGATGATCTTGTTGTCATCGAAAATATTCCAACCGCAACCGGAGAGTCCAGAAAACTCGAACCTAAATACCGAGGACCGTACATTGTATCGAAGGTGCTAAGAAACGATCGTTATGTTATAGAAGATCTAGAAGGAAATCAGCGACGAAATCGCAAATTTAGCTCTGTTTTTACGAGTGATAAAATGAAACCATGGTGCTATGTGAGTCAAGAACTAGACGGGATACCAAGTTCAGACGAAGAGAGCGACTCTGGATCCGAGGCGTATCCAAATCAGGAAGGGCCGAGCTGTCGCGGTTTTCGCGACTCAACTGTAGATGCATCAATAACGAAGAAGTAAGTCAGTCGATTGTTATTCGCCGAACGATTAAGTCGATTGCCGTCCGCCGTGTATTTTTTGAATTAGCAAAAGTTTTAAAAATAAAGTATATTTCCTTTTAATAATAGTATTAACGCCGTCTTTTATTTCCTTATAAATCCCCATCATTCCTACCCCTCGTCCTGACACTATTATTTTCGAATTTGATTAAATCAATTAAGAATTTAATTTGTGGTTTCTTAAAAAATATTGTATTAACTAATACTACTATATATTTTAAATTTGAAAGTGATCCAAAAATGACACCAAAACAAAATTTTCGTGTTTTTAATATTTGAAATAATGAATACAACACAGGGCAAAACATAAGACGTGAACTGTAGGGGATGTATGAAATTGTTACTTTCGGAGACACAATTGCAGCTGAAGCAGACTTAGATTGTAATGAGGTTCTAATGGAATCTGATGATGTTGATAATCATTATCATCATTATGATTATGATGGTAATGGTGATGCAGAAATTAAAATGACACACAAATATTATATCTTCAATGATGAAACATATTGTACATCATGCGCATGGATATCAATGATAGGAGGAATGTATCTAAATGAAGAGATTAGAACATTTGATACTGTTAGAGATGTTGCAACGTTTATTGAAGACTAACTTGAGTGTGCCATCTGTCATGCACATATCTTATATAAATATATGTGAACATAGAAAAAAATTTCCAATAAAAAGGAAAAAATTAAAAATTTAGAACTTTAATTTTGAATATTGCACCCTTAGTATCATTTTTTGATTTTTTTGATATTATAGTTTTATAAGCCTAACCAAAAAGTGAGGATCTAACAATAGATTAAACAAATTTTTAATATTGTTGGATAATCAAAGGGTGTTCCGAAATTAGTTAAATAAAAAAATTTTTGTGTAAATTAATAATATGTTGTATCTAATCAAATGATTTGTGTCGTTATAGGATTATAAAACAACTAGTTTAGCCTTGATAAAGCTATAAATAAAAGCGCAACGTTGGCAATAACTTAAATGTTTTAATTATCCCCAGTTGCCCTAATAACTGATAAATTCAATTTAAAAAAAGAACTAAAGATTTAGAACTTTGTTCAAATCGTTTTTATTTAATTTTATTCATATTGTCTGCAAATTTTCTCAATACAAAAGCATTTTGTAGTGCACAACATCCTTTATGTTGGGTAAGACATCGCTGAATATTCATATATTAAGTTTTTAGGTAAAAAAAATTGGGGCAACCGAGTTCATCGAGATTATAGACTGTCGCTTCATTAATATTTTGAATTATCCATGGTTTTTTTCTGCACCCTTCACATAGATATTGTAGAGTTACCTATACAAATACTTGGAACTAGTTTGCCTACCACTGATTGTAACAGTTTATATTATTAACTGTTACAAATATTAGTTAATTCTAGATCTGATTAAAAAATGAAAAGTATTAAGTATTCATCCCGCAATCATTACTACTAGACCTAGAATATTATTAATAAAATAACTTTTGATACAAATAACTTGTTTCTTTTAATATGAAACCTACTTAATGCTACAAATATCTTTGTTTGCTTGTAAATTTGATGAGATAAATTGAATGACTCTTTCCAATAAAACTGCGCCTTCTGACCACAATAGTACGTGATAATGTTAATGGAGCCATTTAGCTTGAGTTTTAAGTGATCGTGCTAAATTATTAAAGTCATATGGCGGTCTTATAATAAAATGTTAATATTCCCTGCTATTATGAGAAACAGCATTCTCTTTATTATGAATTTATTATTTGAACCTCTACATCCCTGCATGTCCATTATCATTAAAGTATTTTTCGATTTTTACACCAATTTTCGAACTTCATTATTCAATGGATTATACTCAACTATTCTATCATGTGAGAATAAGCAATATGCTGTTATTTTTCTATTTTTTATTGTTTCGATTTAATAACAAATTGTTGAAACATTGGCAACACTGCTTTGTATATATAACTTTTCTATTTCACAATATGTCAAAAAGAGCTTTCTTCACTTCATCTAGAACTTTTGTCAAACAACGTTCTCTATAATATAGATATTAAACAACTGTGTTTTATTAATAGGTTATGGGCCCAGTATTTAAAGGGGCGAAGCACCATCATTAAATGTGTTACATGCTCCTGAAGTCATGGCAAATTTGTTATCAGTAAAGCAAATCACGAGAAAAGGTTTTACAGTAAAATTTCACAATGACGGCTGTCAAATTATCAATAATGAAGGTGATATAATTGCAACGGCAACACTTTGTGATAATTTGTATCATATGAATGAATTTCGACATGAAAGTTTGACGATAACAATTTCAAACGAAAGTGCAATTATGTGGCATAGACGTTTTGGACATATTAATTATCAATCAATGTGTGTAATGAAAAACGGTGCAGTTGATGGTATTAATTTCAGCACAGTCAAAGGAAATTTGCGGTGTAAAATTTGTTTAAAGGTCAAGCAAAGTCGATTACCTTTTAAGAACACTGGTACAAGAGCTGAACATAATTTGGAGATAATTCATTCGGATTTATGTGGACCTATGGATAACAAGTCCATTGGTGGAGCTAAGTATTTCTTAACTTTTATTGATGATCACACTAGAAAAGTATTTGTTTATTTTCTTAAAGGAAAATCTGAAGTTTTGAGTAAATTCGTGGAATTTAAACAGCTGGTGGAAAATCAATCTGGAAAGAAAATTAAGATTCTTTGTTCGGACAACGGAACTGAATATTGTAACACGGAATTTGATACGTTCTGCCGTAAACAGGGTATTCAACATCAGACTTCAAATGTTTATACACATCAGCAAAACGGCGTGTCAGAAAGGATGAATGGTACAATTGTTGAACGAGCAAAATGTATGTTATTCGATGCTGGATTAGAAAAATCATTTTAGGCTGAAGGAGTCAATATGGCGGTTTATTTAATCAATCGAACAGTCAACTATGTGGACTGGTTCGAATTGATTTGAATGGTTTGCGTATCTTTGGATCTCCGGTAATGATCCATGTACCAAAAGAAAATCGTAAAAAATGGGATTCTAAATCGAATAAGTTATTATTTGTTGGAATTGATGCAAACACAAAGGGGTTCCGATGCATCAATCCAAATACAAAGAAAGTCACAATTAATAGAGATGTTGTTTTCATCGAAAAGGAAATTGATTCATCTGTAATTATGTTTAAGGAGATTACCGATTCAGTGAGGGATACTGATCTAATTGAATCAAAAGATTCAACCATAGATGAAATTGAGAATTCTTCAATTTTGAGCGATTCTGATTTTGTACCAGAATCATCAGTACATGATTCTAAAGAGTTAAGACGATCTTCAAGAATTCCAAAACCAATTAAATGTCCTGATTATGTAACATATGTCGTTGAACAGGAATCTTCAGATCCGTTAACTGTGAATGAGGCTGCATCGGGTTCAGATGCTTTTCATTGGGAAAAAGCGATGCAGGAAGAATTTAAATCTCTTCAGGAAAATAAAACTTGGAATTTATAATATGGCATCGATTATACAGAAACATACTCACCGGTGGTACGTTATGCTTCGTTACGTTATTTATTTGCTTTGACCGCAAAGTATGGCTTAAAAATCGATCAAATGGATGCCATAACGGCATTTCTACAAGGAGAACTAGAAGAAGAAATATACATTGAGCAACCAGAGGGATTCAATGATGGAACAAATAATGTTTGTAAACTTCAGAAATCAATGCCGGACGCGATTATTAAGTTAAAAAATTTTAAAGTATTTAATCAGTTGTAAAGATAAAAAGAAAACAAGGGAAAACCGACGGGAAATAAAGTGTTTAATATAAAATTAAAAACAAAAATAACAAAGTTTTGGTGGGAACCAATTTTTGTGCTTTAATTTTATATTTAAAGTGTAAAAAGTTTAACGAAAATTTTAAAGAAAATCAAATTGTCTCGTTTACCATATGTAAACATTTGAAAATTTTAACGAAAATTTTAGAGAAAATTAAATTGTCTGGTTTAACTTATGTGAAATTTGAAAAGTTTAACAAGATTTTTAAAGAAATCAAATTGTCTGGTTTAACTTATGTGAAATTTCAAAAAGTTTAACGAAAATTTGAAAAAAAATCAAATTGTCTAGTTTAACATATGTAAAATTTAAAAAGTTTAACGTAAATTTTAATGAAATCCAATCGTCTAGTTTAACATATGTGAAATTTGAAAAGTTTAACGAAAATTTTAGAGAAAATCAAATTGTCTGGTTTAACTTATGTGAAATTTGAAAAGTTTAACAAGATTTTTAAAGAAATCAAATTGTCTGGTTTAACACTTGTGAAATTTGAAAAATTTAACAAGATTTTAAAGAAAATCACATTGTCTGGGTTAAAATATAAGATGTGTAAAAAGTGTTTAAACTTTTGAGGTAATAAACGAATTTTTGGTGACCAAATAAAAGAGTTTTACTGGAAGTTTTCTTTTAGAAGGGTAAGCGATTTTATGGTAAATTTTTATTAAAGAGGATATACATTTTTCGGAGATTTTGGTCCTTTGGAGAAAGAAAAAGAAAAAAAAAAAATTGTTAATCACCAAGTAGTTGCCCCAGTTAATCGTGTAACGGTGGGTTTTTTCTATCCTTACATCTTTGTCTTCACGACTACAAAGAATCGCGTGTTTCTATTTAGTTACCATTATGCGATCTGATTTTCAACTTTCCCCTTTGTTCCGCAATTAATTCTTGGAAAATCATTCCAACGCATATATCCCGGTGACATTAAATAGAATATAGAAGAATGAAGAAATGCCAAAAAACGAAAAAATGCCACGTAATATGGAATGTTTTGAGGAGAGAGAGAACCAATGAACCCGCAAGTGTGATCGAAACAGATGGATTTGAAATACCGGTTGTGTTTAAGATTGGAAAAATTTTGCGAACGGGAGGAGACAGAATGGGGAAAAAAGGTGTGGATGATGGGCAGTCTTGGGTGAAGTTTTGAACAGGCTGGTCGGTAATTATTAATTATTATTATTATGTCCTGAAAATGAAAATAAAAATGTAAATTCTAAAATTTAATTATTGATATAAAAATTTGAAAATGCAATAAACAGAAAAAAAAACCTATAAAATTTTAAAAACAGAAGAACGCATTTTTTTGTAATTTAGGCTGAAATTTAATTAATGTAAACAAAGTTTGCTTTAAATCCTGAAAAAGGGGGGAAAAGGAAATTCAAAGTCCGAAATTAAAAATTAATTTAAATTTGGGAAAAAGGTTGCAAACAAAATTGGTGAAAATTAATAAAAAAAATGAAAATTCATGTAAACGTCTAATAACAAATAAAGATATGGCTAGAAATAAAATTTTGTCATTCTTTCGATCAATTGGAGTTTAACGTCGATGCAGATGGAATTTTTTTTTCAAGCTCGTGATGAAGAAGCAGTTATAATGGGCATAATAAATTGCATTTTGTATTTAGGTAACTATATTTGGAACTAATTTTTCCGATTCATTATCAGGTTCGGTCGAATTGGATATATCATCATTAACCAAGGACTGGGCACCAGCATTACGAGCGCAATCGTTTTGGCTTGCCATCGCTTCAATTAGGAGCACTTGTCAAAAATTAATAATAAGAATGAATCAACAATTATTTCGGCAAGGATTCCTAGTGACTACAAAAAATGTCTCAGCACCTACAATTACTGAAACACTATTACTCGGAATTGCGCATCAACCGAGAAATATGATCTCCAATTACGAAAGCAAAATCAGCAAATTCTGCTTTAACTTGGCTATGTACGCCATCAACAACGGATCTTTCATCATACCATCGAGTTGCGGAAACGACAGTGAACACCTCTTCACCTAGAGTGATTCCGATAGAATTGATAAATTAATATCCGTTCTGCTATTTATTAAGTAAATCACTTATTTGTAATATTAAAGAATTTTCCAATAATGTTTTATTAAGTAACATACACTTAATATGTTATTAAATTTTTTTTATGTCATTGATTTCTTCAAAAAAAAGAATAAAATTTAAATATAAAATGTTTGTACCAAAAAATCGCTGAAGAAATCATGTCTTATTGCTAAAAATTTCGTTGGTTTTTCTTTCTTCACAAAACAATTAAGTTTGATTTAAGCGTATTAGTGCTAGTAGAAACGGGAACTTCATTTTCCATTTAGACTTGGACTATATTATAAAGAAGAAAAGAAAAAGAAAGATTCATTGCTAAAAAGAAAGGGAAATTTTGTTCTGAAAGGGAAATGGATATGTACTCGGAATAGGAGCATTATATATAGAGAGAGATGGAATGAGAAGTGGCTGAAGAAGGCATAAATAATGTAAGGGTCTATTCCCATTTATAGGGACGGGTATGGACATAAGGGGGCGAGCATTCTGCTGTTGGTCCATATAGGGTGGGACGTACCCCAAATAAGTCCAGTTGGCCCCGACATGCCTCGCAAGGCTTTCGCGAACGGTTAATCAAGTTTCGGTGACCAATATCTAACGAACCTTCCATTTATTCGGTATTTTACTCGCGAAACCGAATATCCTCGCTTGATAGCTTATGCTATCACCGTAAAGTCTGAACGACATTAACATTCATTTGCACGCATATAAATTATATGTATACGCGATGATAGATGGTGGTGAGCAACGACCCACCCCTCCGGCGAGCTAGCTAGTGCAACTCAGCTAGGCGCGCGGCCTTTAGTTGCTCACATTTGCTGCACCATCTCATATCTTCTTCTCGCAAGGAAGAAGATATGCTGAAGAGATCATCTGGGGATTTGCTTTCTTCGTATAAACCCCATGTTACAATCGACAAGGACCCTCCTTCGTCCCTCCGATTACACAACACTTTGTTCAGTTCATCTAGAACTTTTGTCAAACAACGCTCTCTATAATAAATATAGATATTAAACAACTGCGTTTTATTAATACAAATCGAGGCTTTCTTATTTTTAACTTAAAACCTAAAGACAATAAGAATGCTATATAAATAACTGTTAATTTCGATCCGGTTTGTTCTAAAGGTAAAACATGACTATTAATATGTTGTGGTGCACCCTGTGCCACTCTTTTTAAGAAAAAATCATTCCGACCAAAAACGAGTTTATTGACCCCTATATTTCCCGTATTTTGAAATTTAGTTATTTGTTCAAAAAATTATTTCAACACCGTGAAATAATAAAAATTTTGTAAACGCGTAAAATTTTATTTAATTTATAAAGTATTTCGAAATATCAAACTATTTCGAAATATTTTATTAAAATTATTAATTTGCTTCGGCAAAATAAATAAAGTAAAATTTGTATACGCGAATTTTAGTCTTGCAAAAATAAATTCAATTTTTTTCATATCGAAATGAAAAAAAATCGCATACGCGTAAATTTTATGGAGTAATTATTTTTCTTCAAAAAATAATAAATTTTCGTTTGTTCGACAAGTTTTACTAATATCGGGCAAAGTACGATGAACTTAAAGAACTTTGAAAAATTTTTATATTGAATTTTTTTAATCGATTTGCTATCGATTAACTATCAGTAGAAATAAATCACTTGTCGCGAATAAAAGTATTCATTTTGGTCGGTCGCGAATAAAAACCAAAATTATTAAGTTTTTGGTTTTCTCAGTTTTTTTTAGAAAAAAAAAGGTTGTATTAGTTCGGTTTACGTGAATTGGTCGGTCGATTTTTAACCGAAAGTTAAAAGTAAAGTTATTAGTAAAAGAAAAAAAAGATTTCCTAAAATTAAAAGTAATTCAATTTGTGCTAAAAAGAATTCTTGAAAAATATTGTTGTAAGAGGAATTAAAAGTAATTTTTGTTTAAAAAGAAAGGAGTTATCTTGAAAATTATTGTTTTAAAAGGAATTAAAAGTAATTTAATTTGTGTTAAAAAGAAAGGAGTTATCTTGAAAAATATTGTTGTAAAAGGAATTAAAAGTAATTTAATTTGTGTGAAAAAGAAAGGAGTTATCTTGAAAAATATTGTTGTAAAAGGAATTAAAAGTAATTTAATTTGTGTTAAAAAGAAAGGAGTTATCTTGAAAAATATTGTTGTAAAAGGAATTAAAAGTAATTTAATTTGTGCTAAAAAGAAAGGAGTTATCTTGAAAAATATTGTTGTAAAAGGAATTAAAAATAATCTAATTTGTGCTAAACAGAAAGGAGTTATCTTGAAAAATATTATTTTGAGAAAATCTGAAAAGAAAAATTAATTAGTTTCAATAAAGTTATTGTAAAAAAAGGGGTAAGCGTTTTTCATTTTAATTTATTATAAAATCACATCGTTTTTCCGAGAGTTCTGACCGCCGGAGACAAAAAGTTTTAATAACATAAAAGTTTCCCCGAGTCATCCTGCGAAGGATCAGTTCGTCCCTTTTGCTACACAACATCTGACGCAGCCGGTAGGATCTGAGTTGCTAAGCATTCAAAATCTCAGATCCCCGAATCTACAAATAAGACCGTTGTGGCAAAACGACGAATGATTCAACCAGATTTGACTCCAGAAACAAATAACGAGGTGCGCGATCTGATTTTTGAGGAGCAAATCAACGAATTCTCTTTCGACAACCACCAGTCCAGTTTTTGCCTCACCATCATTGCACGAAACAGGACGAACCCGAAGTGGAAGAGTATTTTCACGATCAACACCGAAATCTCCAACCAACCCCGATTTCCCAGGGAATTTAAGCCCTAGGAAACAATTATTACGAAAACAACTAGATTTTAAGACAGATAATATCTTAAGTAGTGAAATAAAAGAAAATAAAATGTCTGTAGATTGTAACAAAGTGTCTCAATTTGTTTTTAATTCGATCCCTTCAATTCACGCGGAACTCGGACCAAATTTAGCGTCGGAGGTAAAAGTTTTTGCTAAGTGTTGTCAAAGAATCCATGACATTCTTAGGACGAACAACCAATACTCGTGTCTTTACTACCCACACGATTTCATGGACGCGCCGCCCTTTTAGATAACATATCGGTATCCGATTTAACAACCTTTTTAGATACTTTAATTTCGAAATTAGTTTCTAGAACAGGCGTGGGCAAACGATCGCGATCGACCGGTCGATCGCGAACAGTTCGACAGTCGATCGCAGACATTTTAAATAATTTACTAGGTTAGTTTCAAATCTTTTAGTTTAAAATGTGTAATAAAAATTTATCAGACAATGAAACATTAAGTTAAAATTAAACACGTATCTATTCTACAACTGACATGACTAATTCTAAGTGAATTCATATCTGAAAAATAAATCTTTAAAAGTTATAAGTGAATTTATATTTGAAAAATAAAAGTGTTGTAAGTAAATTTATATTTGAAGAATAAAAATTGTAAGTAAATTCATATTTGAGAGAGAATTTAAAAGTGTTTGTTCACTCTTGGTTAAATCTGTGGTTATGTAATCACGGATTTTGCTTAACCCATGATTATGAATCTGTGATTAAGGAAATGCGTTCTTCACATTCTTTTCACCTTGGTCACCAAACCATAGATTTTTCCATTTTTCCAATTATTTTCCAATGCTTCCAATGCAACTGTCAAACTTCAATCAATGATTAATTTAAATTTTTGAATTTTTATTATTTGTTAATTAGTTTGATTAAATTTAATATTAATCTGAATTAGTTTAATAAAATTCTTTTAATAAAAAAAATAAATTGCAAATTATTTAATTAAAAGTCTGTTATTCATATTAATATGTCATAATGTTTTTTTTTGTGTATTGTAATAACTCACGTTCGTTAAATAATATTTGTTGAGTTCAATTTTATTAAAACGTACTGAAAGTGAATGCTTTTTAATCATTAACAAATCACTTTTTTGAATGAGAACATATTCATATCACGAAACTTGTCATAAAAACCAAGCATGAACAAACAAAATTCCAGTAAATCACGGGTTAAATGGCGTTAATCATGGAAAATCGGCTGATTAACAAAATCGTTCATTAACTAACCAAACCATGGATTCTCTGATTAAAATTTTGGTGAACAAACGCAATCTATGGTTAACCACTGGAATAATCATGGATTAAAGTTAACCAATAGTGAACAAACCGGCCCTAAGAGTTTGTAATTAAAAGACGAGACCCTGAAATTACTATAAATAAGGGATTTTTTAAAAATAAAAATCCAAAGAAAAAAAACGTAAGTTGTTTTTATTTATTTATTAAAATTCTCCCCCGAAAAATCGAGTAATTCATAATAATATGCCTTCTGCGCAAAAATATTGGATATTAATGATATTATAGATGTGGCAGTGAAAGTTGCTAATTCGATAGGAGTTTAAGAAGTTTAAGGAGGCGTCTATTCCGTAGTCAACTTGAAGACAATGACTCGGAATATGAAGATTTACTTCTTTTTTGTCATGTTAGGTGGCTCAGCCGAGGAATCTTTTTGGAAAGATTTCTAAATCTTTTGCCTGAAATTATTGGATTTTTGAACACATTGGGAGAAAAACATGAATAATTGGAAGATCTTACGGATTTTATGGGTCATTACAACTCCCTTAATTTACAATTACAAGGAAAAGGAAAAAATATTATTGAGTTGTTCAGTTCGGTAAATGCTTTTAAAGCAAAATTAAAACTGCTTCAGAATTAAAAAGGCAAAATTTTAAATATTTTCCATATTTCGAAAAACATATTAAACTTGCTGGTGAATGTAATACTGAAATGTTTTGTTCTGGACTGGAAAATTTTAATCAAGAATTTGAGACGATCTGCAAATTTCAATAATCTTCAACAGATTTTTGAATTTAATCCCTTTCCTTTTGGAGAATTGGATAACGAGGATATTTCATCAAATCTAGCTCATAGTTTTAAATTGAATTCATCGGATCTAGAGTTGGAAATTTTAACAATACAATCAGATATAATTCTGAAGGCACGTGCGATTGAAAATTATTTTTAGAATTTATTACCAAAAGAAAAATATGCCTTATTGAAATCAGTGGCAATGAGGATATTTGCATTTTTTTGTTCCACTTATCTCTGTGAAGCAGCGTTTCTCAAATGAAAAACATTAAATAGCAATTTAGGAGTTCTTTGACTGATGACCACTTAATGGCATCTATTCGATTGCGCATCAGTGATTACAAACCTAACTTTACAAGCGTTGTTGATGAAATGGAATGTCACACATCTACATTAAAAAATTAATCCAAAATATTTATCAATAAAGTACATACAATATAGTAAATACAATGTATTTAATACTATTATCAATAAAGACCCTAATTAAATTTTTATTTGTTTTTAATTTAACCCATTTTTCGAAGTCGATCGCGCATAAATAAAAAAAATTAATGTCGATCATACTAGTATTAAGTTTGCCCACCCCTGTTCTAGAAGATCTTACGCCAGACTGATACATGAATTGTATCATTACCATTCATTATTTTCATTGGTTTTGGTCCTTTCATGAAAGAAGTGAAAAGAAACGATAGAACTTTAAATTGTGTGAAAAATTTGGGTTCTCATTTTAATACAGTAAAGCATGGTAATACAAGGTCAGAATGAACACCATAGTATTATCATGCTGGTACTAATAATAAGAAAGGCCTCAGCCACGCCTAATATTTAAACAAACAAACAAAAAAACAAAAGAAAAAAAGGTTAAACAAGGTTAAGGATCCAAAATGTACATGTCTAAATCTAAAATTCAGTAAATACAAAAAGAAAAAAAAGAAAACGAAAAAATTTTTTTTATATTATTATTTTTTTAATATTATTACCCCTATAAAGTCTTAACAACGTTGAAAATCATATGCACGCATAAAATAATTTATGTGTAATATGATGACAGATGCTGGTGAGCGACGACCCACCCCTCCGGGGAGCTAGCAAGCGCAATTCAAAAAGTTAATTAATTGTTACTGATTCTTTTAATTTACGTATCTCTGTTTTTTTTTTCTTAGTTATTAATATTAAAAATAATAAAATTTAATTTATCTTATGGATGTGTTTAAATTAGTTTTCATTTTTTTTAAATATATGTAAAAAAAATATATTTGTTTAATTAAAATTTGGCGCTTTCATTGGACTAAATATTGTGCGCCTCTGCCGGCAAAGAAGAAAAGAAAAATTGACTTGACAGGTGTTATAAAAAATTGTGAATTTAATAAAATTAAAAGAATAATCAATTTGGATTTGAAAAAGTCTGATAGAGAATTTAAAAGAAAGGTTTAGTAATCTAAAGAATGGACTTAATTGTCGTTTCTTTTTTTTTTCTGAAACTCGAAATAAACAATAATCATTATGTGAACATTGTGCTTCAAAATATTACAAAAATTTACATGTTAATGTCTAGAAATTATTACAAAAAAAAAGAAAAAAAGAAGAAGCCTACTCGATTCTAATGTTAGGAATTTTTTGAGACTAATCAAACGAGAGCAACAATTCAGGGTATCGATGTTATGGGCTCTTTATTATTATTACACAAATTTTTAAATAAAAAAAGATATAAATAATATAAAAATTAGCTGGTTTTCTGAGCCAAACCAAAAATTTATCAAGTGGGGATATCTGAAACTTCTCCGATTTCCATTTCAAAACTTGTATTTTTGTTGAATGGAAATTTGACTTCTTAATATTTTATTAAAATCCCGACATTTGATAAGAATACAATTTTGTTTTTCTTCTTTTTTTTCTTAAATCTTTAATTTTTGCTGTCGGATTATCCGATCAATATTTCATATTTAATTAACGCTCAAAAGTGAAAGAAATGTTAAGAAAAAAAATCACGAGTGAAAGAAATTTTTGGTGGTTTTTAATACTCATAAAAAGAGGAGGTACTCAGCGAAAGGCCTAAAATAAAATGTAAGAAAATATGGAATTGTTATTAACTAAAAGTCTTATGGTATAAAAAAAATAGACGGATATTAAGGATTTAGGCCCGCCACACACTTGAGCTAAGCGAGCGAAACTACGTGAGCTAAGTTTCTCGCTGAAAGTAAAAAATTCAGCAACTGCATTTGTCGTCGCATACTTCAGCGAAGGTATGAAACTACATTGCCTGGTCATGAGCGACACAAACTAAGGTCGTTCACGTAGTTTAGGCCTCAACTACGCAAACGAGCTTCGCTGGCATCGTTGACACTAACTTATATGCACTTTCGACACTATACAGTGTAGAATCGATGCTTGCGAAAGTGTAGTATGTCCTCTTTATTTTGTGGTAGTATCTTGTCGACATAAATGTTTAAATGTCGAGTAAAAACATCAAAATCAGATTATTTTACTAATATTTTCAATTGCAGGTTAAATAATTTATATATAGAAAAGGCTACCTTTCATCACAAACGGTGAACACCAAACGCTTATTTTCCCTTTCCTTTCAACCAAACTCAATAAAATGTCTTGTTCAAATTCCTCTTCAGACAAACCTGATTCGGGATCTAGGTCTAGTAATGATTCATCGATACTGTAGCCGCACATTTTATCTCTCTGACGGATCAAATATAACTGATGGAATGAATTTACCAAAAATATTCGTAGCTCAGTTCAAGTGTGCAACGGTGTGAGTGAGCCCAGCTAAGCTATATAACTACAGCGAGGCTCACTCGTATAGCTTAGCGCAAATATGCGGTGGGCTTTAGGACCATAGCTTAAAGTTTATTTGGAAAATTGTCAACTGTCACATTTTTTAAAGCATGTAATTATTTGACACTTATCCATTCTGAAAATTTGACAATTGGAATCTTTACAGTGGAAACAAAATTTTGACGACGCTGGACATTAATTTAAGCTTAAGATAATAAAAATTTTACTCGTATTAAACAAGTTTTGTATCTGGAACTTCATTCTTGTGAACAATTTATGGATAATAAGAAAAGAAAATTCTCACTTTATAGGTAATATCTTTTTCTTAAAGGTATCAAAGTTTTGAAATAAGATCCATTTTTTTCAAAAGTTGTTAAATAATGTCATTTATAGTCTCTTAAAAAAGATTTTACAAAAGAATATGTTAATTCTACTTTTTCAATTAAGAAATTAAAATTTTCTTTAGTAATCCATCCATGATTGCGATGGCGACCAGTTTTACAAGTAATTTTCAAATGTTTTTAATAAGTATTTTATTTAATGAAAATATTAGCCATAAAATTACGAAAAGTGTAGGCTGGGAAGAAAATAAAAGTTTTTTAAATTTTTTAATGAGATTTAAACGTAAAAATGTTAAAAATTATTTCTTAAAACAAGTTTTTAATAAAGTTTTGTATTCTATTTGATTCAAGGTAAACATTTTTGTTTATAGTCCTAGAAAGAAAAAAAAAAAATTTTTTTTTTATAGAGCAATACGTGGAGTTTATTTTTATACCTAATCCCAGAAATATCTTCAATGCATCATCGAACATTCGGGTTTTGATTCAATTTGGAATCCACATCAACACATTTTCCAACAAAACTACAAACATTAATTAGTTAGAATTGACGTAATTAATAATGACAAAAATTTCTTTATTTTCACTAAAACATGAAGGACAAACATCAAGCAACATGAAAATACCTGTATCCGGGTCATCGTTAAATTTTGAGAAGATTTCTAGCATCGGAACGAAACAACAATTATAAATGCTTCTTTTCAATTAAGGAAACCATTAATTAAGGAATGGAAAAAAAAGAATCCCAAATAAGAAAAAAAAGGAAGAAAATTTCTAGGTTAAGAGAGGATTTTACTTTAACAATTATTATAAAACCTAATTATAAATATACCTAAGATTTTTTTAAAAATTTTTATTTTGTTTATTCATTTAATGCTATACATATATATAGTAGCTATGATAAAGTAAAGGAAATTATAATAGAGGAACAGATTAATAAGATTGTTAAGCGTTTTTTTTTATTTACAACATAAGGAGGAAAGAAAAGGAAAACGTTTTGAACTTGGGTTTTGTTGTTTCCTTTTATTTTAAAATCAATAAATCTTTATAATATTTATTTGTTGGAATAGTACATATTAAATTTACTGATATATGAAAGAAATTCAAAACAACGAAAAAAAAGAAACGTCAAAACAAGTGTAAATCAAAATGAACGTAAATGAATGGATTTATAATAAAATTTGAAAAAAAACGCTAAAATTTTTGCGATCAATGAAATAATATGGATTGTGCAAACCACGAAATTGTTTGTAGCCAAATTTCTTTCTTCTCTGGAAACTTACATTCATGATTCGCCATTCGTGCTTGCTGAATTTCAAGCGGATGACCAAAAGTATCGTGCAAGATGAACTGATAATAAGTGTAGGTGCGGGAGAGGGAGAGATGGATTGAGTAAGTGCCGAAGAAAGACATAAAAGAAAGAAAGGAACCATTCCCATTTATAGGGGCGGGTATGGTCATGGGGACCACGATATTGCTCTTGGTCCGATCGGGTGGGGCGTGCCCCATACAAGTCCGGTTGGCAATATCATCTTTAGCCAATCGGCCCCGACACAAACGAACGGTTGCTCAGTTTTCGATGACCAAAAAGCTAACGAATCCTCACTTAATTCGGTTGTTTTCGCCACAACCGAATATTCCTTGCTTGATAACTTACGCTAGCACTATTACGTCTTAACGACATTAAAAATTATATGCACGCAAAACAATTTATGTGTAATATGATGATAGATGGTGGTGAGCTACGACTCATCCCTCCGGCAAGCTAGCAACCGCACCTCAACTTGGCGTGTAGCCATTTAGTTGCTCACATTAGCTGCACCATCTCATATCTTCTCCTCGCAAGGAAGAAAGATAGGTACTCCTTACCTATTATAGACGATAAAATTGATTGATGGCAAAGTGCTATTTTCTTCACTGTTTCAGATTTAGCAAATAGTTTTTTTCATGTGTCCGTTGAAGAGACAAGCAGAAAGTATACATCGTTCGTCACACAAAGTGGTCAATTCGAGCTTTTAAAAGTTCCGTTCGGACTTTGTAATTCACCGAGTGTATTCCAAAAAAAAAAAATCAATTTCATTTTTAAATATCTAATTAATAAAGAAATAGTAATACTGTATATCGACGATATTGTCATTCCGTCCAAAACGATAGTAGAAGGTGTTGACAGATTGAAAACAGTGCTTAATGTTGCTCAAAAGCATGATTTGAATATAAAATGGAAAAAATGTCAAATACTTTAAAAGAACATCGAATATTTAGGACATATCAAAATGCAAAAGTGTCACCGTCAGATGGTAAAACTAAAGCTATTGTAAACTATAGTAGACCCAAAACGAGCAACCAATTTCATAGTTTTTTAAGATTAGTCGGATACTTCTGTTGTGGTACACCCGGTACATAAAGTCTTTCCGACCAAAAAAGCGGTTATTGATCCCGACATTTCGAAATTTAGTTTTTGTAAACGCGTAAATAATTATTTAAATTTATTAACATATTTCGAAATATAAACAATTTCGAAATATCTTATTAAAATTATTATTTTGCTTCGACATAAATTTTTTTATGTCGAAATACACTAAAAATTGTACACTAACGAATTTTAGTATCGCAAAATATAAATTCATTTTTTTTCATACGCGATAATAAAAAAAATTGCATACGCGAACATTTTTTCAAAGAATAATTATTTTTTTGTTAATTCCGCAAAAATTACTAATATCGGTCAAAGTACGATGAACTTAAAGTACTTTGACAAATTTTTATTGTAAAATTTTCTGATCGATTTGATATCGATTATCAATTAGTAGTTTTTGATTTCCCGACGCGATAGCTCGTTTAAAATTTGAAAAGTTTTTGGTCGGAACCAATTTTGTTTTTAAGTGAATAATTCTTAAGTGTAAAAGAATGAAAAAAAGTTTAAGAACCCAAAAAGTAGAAAGTTGTTTATTAAACTTAACAAAGAGTTCCAAAAGTTTTTGTAAGAATTCTTAAGTGTAAAAGAAGGAAAAAGAGTTTAAGAATCCAAAAAGTAGAAAGTTGTTTATTAAACTTAACAAAGAGTTCCAAAAGTTTTTGGAAGAATTCTTAAGTGTAAAAGAAGGAAAAAGAGTTTAAGAATCCAAAAAGTAGAAAGTTGTTTATTAAACATAACAGAGAGTTCCAAAAGTTTTTGTAAGAATTCTTAACTGTCAAAGAAGGAAAAAGAATTTAGGAATCATAAACGGAGAAAGTTTTTGTTACAGTTTAAGGAAAAAGTTCCATAAGTTATTTTACGATTTATAAAAAAAAGAGAAAGATAAATAAAGTGCTATAATAAAAAAAAAAAAAGGGTAAGGGTTTTTAATTTCTCTTTACCACTAAATAACATCGATTTTCCGAGAGTCCCGAACTCCGGAGGGAAAAAACCCATATTTAATAAAAGTTCCCTAGAGTCGTTCTGGGAAGGATCAGGTCGTCCCTTTTGATCCACAACACTTCCAAAAATTTATATAAAATTTCGCTCTTATAGCACGACCGTTAAGTGACCTTTTAAAGAAACACCCAAAATTTAAATTTGAGAAGGAACAAACTGATGCTTTTAACTATCTGAAAATGGCTCTAATTTCAAATCCAGTGTTGTCAATATTTAAGTATGGTGCAACCACTGAGTTACACACTAGCAAGTATAGGTATGGCGCGATTTTATTGAAATGTGTAGATGTTGATAGTGAACTACATCCTGTATACTACATGAGTAAAAAACGACGAAAGCGGAACAAAATTTTAGTAGTTACGGACTAGACGTTCTAGCTGTGATCGAATCAGTAAAACAGTTTAGAATATACCTATTAAGACAAAAGTTTAGGTTAGTCAGCGATTGTAAAGCTTTTGAAATGACGTTACGCAAAAAATCTTGTTACTAGAGTTGCCAGGTTGGCAAGAAGAATTTGATTATGAAGTCGAACATCAGTCCGATTCTAAATTAAAACATGTTGATGCTTTAAGCCGTAACCTCGTTATAATGTGCCTCGAAGAAAACAAGGCATTTTATGTAAAAAAAATAAATAGTAATATTTTGATATCGTTCCCAGGGTTTCTCCGAATCCGAATCCAAAGGATTCGGATTCGGAGAATAAAGGAATAAAAGGAATAAAGGATTTTGGTTTCGACCGTCCGTAGTTGTTGAGTTTTCTCTGGTACTTAGCCGGAAATCGAGCAGTTGTCAGTTTGACAACTTTTAGGTACTCTTAACGAGTTTTTCCAAGTACACCCCCTTTGCACGTAATAATTTTGTGATAACATGAAAAGCACTAAACCAAATGGTAAATGGCGACCCACCCCACCGACGAGCTAGAAAAACTTCTGAAACTGCTGCCAAATTAAACAAGAAAAAACCTGCTTCTTCCTCTTGCGAACAATTTATTGATGATAAAGTTTGTAACGAAACACCCGCTGCTTCTGGTTCTGAATCATGTGTTTACAATGCCGCAAAAAATATTAATTTGATTGATGCAACTGCTGATATTGACAGCGAAATCGAATTTTTAAATAAAAGAAAACAACTGCTGGAGATGAGACGTCAACTCCGTGAATTGGAGGAGTTTCAAATGAGAAATGTCCGACACTTAAATATTAATGAGCTAGAAACTGTAATGAATAAATTTAGTGGCCATGATCATTATTCAGTTGAAAAATTCTTAGTTGATTTCGAAAACTTGTTCGTGGGTCGAGATCTGATGATTTCATGAAACTTATGTCTTTGCGCCGTATGCTGACTGGTACTGCTAAATTGCTTCTTGGCGCAATTACTGTGACGTCATATGGTGAGTTAAAAAAAGAATTATTAAAAGAATCTTACCGAACATATACCCGTCAAGAAATTTATCAGCAATTACAATCACGCCAATGGAATAAGCGTAATGAGCCAATTAAAAGATATGCCATCGAAATGCAGTCAATAGCTGCTCGTTCCGATATTAGTGAAACGGAATTGATTGATTTTATTATTGATGGTTTACGCCTCGCTGATCCTAGTCTGCTTTTGACTGCACATACTATGAGTGAATTCAAAGAATTGCTAAGTAGATTTAAAGAACGATTGATGCTAGGAAGAACAACTTTATTTACTGCGTCTCCTGATGCTAATGCATTACTTAGGGAGGGTGTTCCGTATCAATTTACTGATGAATGTGTCGATGCTTTCCGTGAATTGCGAGAGGCCCTGACGACTGCCCCGATTTTCGCTATAGATGAACGACAAAAAGAAACAGAATCACATTGTGATGCCAGTTCATCAGGGTTCGGCGCTGTTCTTCTGCAAAAACAAACTGACAGTAATTTTCATCCTGTGATGTACTTTTCTAAAGCGACCACTGCGGCCGAAGCCCGTTATCATAGTTTTGAATTAGAAACGTTGGCCATAATATATACACTATGGATCATGTGGACGCGCTTAGTCGGAATTCGCCTGATGTTACCCTGCTGAATGAGATGAGAAAAAAAACGAAGAATATAAATATGACCATTGCAGCTGTTGTTTGATGCTGAAGATATTGATTTTCATATACAAGTTACGCAAAACCGCGACGCCCGCATTAATAAACTGAGGGGCATGTTGCAGGAAGGACCGGTCGGCGGATACGAAATGTTAGATGGATTAGTCTTCAGGAAAGACCGTTCTGGCACATTGCAATTGTTCGTACCTGAGGAAATGGAAAATAATATCATTAGGTTAGTGCACGAAAAGATCGGTCATATGGGAATCGACAAAACTTATGAGCAAATCAGGAAACATTATTGGTTCCCTTTTATGAGGAGTAAAATTGAAGCATTTATCAAAAACTGCATCAAATGTATAATGAATGCTGCACCAATTAAACTAAGAGAACGCAACCTGTATAATATCGAAAAGAAGCCAATTCCGTTAGACACCATCCATTTGGATCATATGGGACCACTGCCAATTCTAAGAGAAAGCAAATTTTGGTGATAATTGACGCATTTACTAAGTACGTTCGGTTATATGCTGTGAATTCCACAAGCACAAAAGAGGCACTAGCATGTTTAGATAAATATTTCAGCTATTATAGTCGTCCTCGGAGAATAATAACTGATCGTGGTAAATGCCTTCGATCTGCGTAATTTGAGTCCTATTTGGTGGGGAAAAATATACAACACGTTAAAGTTGCTGTGCAGTCGCCTCAGGCAAATGGTCAGGTGAAGCGAATTAATTCAGTAATTAAGAGAATGCTAGGAAAATTAAGCGAACCAATTAGTCATGCCGACTGGACGAAACTTTTGTCTAATGTTGAGTACAGTATAAACAATATTGTTCATAGTGTCACAAAGTAGACACCTAGTCAGTTGCTCTTCGGTGTGGACCAAAGAGGCGATTTGATTGATGAATTAACGGAATACCTGGAGAATAAAATGAGCGATGGGTCCGGACGCGATTAAAAAAGAAAGATCGCGCTGCTGCGTCCGCGGCAATACAAAAGATGCAAGAATATACTCAAGATCAATTTTTGAAACATAGCACACCAGCGACAACATACTCAATGGGTGATTATGTAGTAATTCAGAACATTGATACGTCTGTTGGCGTTAACAAGAAGCTACTTCCCAAATACCGCGGCCATTATGAGGTACATAAGGTATTGCCTAATGATCGATATGTGATTCGGGATATCAATAATTGTCAAGTGACTGCCGTATGATGGTATCCTTGAGGCATCACATATGCGTAAGTGGTTAAATCACGATATGGTAGACGTAAGTGAGGACATAACTGGTTGCTTAGGAAACACTGTACCGTTATATGTATATATAGATGTATATATGTATATATATATATATGTATATATCAGATTGGCCGAGTTGTAGCATATAATTTATCTGGTAAAATTTTTAATTTAAATTTGAAAGAATGCCATCTGCAATCTTGAGTTGTAACTTTATTGAATAGTTTGATGTTTTGAGTAGTCTTATTAAATTAGAGAAAAAGGAAAAGAAGAAGAAGATAATTCAGATATAAGAAAAACTTTCGTCAGTGCTGATGTAACATTGAAACAGTTAACATACGCTAAAAGAAACCGATTTCAACAAAGATTGTAAATAGTAATTGTTTGCATTTTTAATCACTTATAATAAAATATAAAAATTTATAGTAGATAATTTTAAGATAAAGAAAAAAAAATAAATAAAGAATTATAATATGTTGTCCTCTAAACGAAAAAAAAGAAAAAGGTTTTTTTTTTAATAAAAAGCAACAAGTTGAATGATGGTACAATTGAAAGTAAGGTTGATGCAAGAAAAAATGGAGGTTTTTTCGGGAAAAAAGGAATTTTTTTTTCCACGTGGAAACTTTTCGAGTTCTAAAATTAAATTTAAAGCTCGTAAATTAAAGAAGAAATAAATACAAAAAAAAGAAAGAAAAGAAAAATTAGTAGTTAATAAAGAAACGAAAAATTATAATTAAATTAAAGTAATTTTAAAGATAAGTTCTATTTGAAAAAAAAGAGAAACATTTTTGACTAATTTTTGAGAAAGTTAAATGAAATAAAAAATAAAAGATCCATTAAATTTATGATACTAAATCCTGAAGGAAAAACCGTGTCGGAGTTGGTGATCGGTTCATAGAGAATTGATATACAGTGGATTATTTTTATTAAAAATGAAAACGGCGAAAAATTTCCGAGTTAAACGAAATCAGGCGGTAAATTCACCGTCAGGACAGAACCAGGGACTGACACATTAACCTGTTGGACCGTTTGTTTTTAATTGTTTTAATTTTTTAGAATACGGTTACAAATCTTATCAAATAAAAAGATTCCACTTTTCCAGTTTCTAATACCAAACAAAAAGAAAAAAAAGAAAAATTATATCATCGTACGAGAATGTAGCAGTAAATTTCACCGTTACTACACCATTAAGGTGGCGTCATCAATATATATATATTTATATATATAACCATCCAGCAAATTTCCATCATAAAAAGACAACCTTTGCTAAAAGAAAAAAAAACACGTGTCAGCATATTACCAAATTTCAACATTTTTAAGAATGCAGACACAATAAAAAAAAAAACATATCAATGGAGAAACCGAAACGATTTTTTTTATTATTAATAAACCCAATGTATTTTAGAGTGTAAGAAATTTAAAATCAAAAAGAAAATTTAAAATTAAAATAAAGTTTAAAATCCAAAAGGATTAATTTTTGAAATAAAATCAAAAAGGAAATTTAAAACTAAAAGCATATTTGAACTTGATAATAAATTTTAAAATCAGAAAGAAAATTTAGAATTAATAAGAAAAATGCAAATCAAAAACGAAAAATTTAAAGTTAACATAAAATTTGAAAATCCAAAAGGATTAATTTTGAAGTTAAAAAGAAATTTTGAAGTCAATAGAAAAATTTAAAAGAATTTAAGGGAACATAAACGAAAAGAAGAACGAAAAAGAAGTGACAATATGAATATTTAACATAATTAAAATACATTATGAATTGTAATCATAAGAAGCTTTTTTTCTTTTTTCTTTAAAGTAGTTGAAGTATTAATGAAATCGCGAATTAGCGATACGAACAAGGATTTAAGGAAAAGTTAATTAAACATTAGTCTTTTTTTTGAGAAAAAAATGACACCGATTTCTGAGTGAAGTACGAGGGTTCGTACCATAAAAGTAGTGTCGGTCAAGGTACGATCTTCAATTGTTTATCCGTATGGAGGGATATTGATCGTATTTGTCGACCCGTCATCTGTCGCAAGGTTTTTTTTGTTACCTCTTTTTGGTTATCCGGTGTCATCTTCTTCGAGTGGCAATGGTAATTGTCTCTATCGGTCCTTATGATCCTGGAATAAAGGATTTTGGTTTCGACCGTCCCTAGTTGTTGAGTTTTCTCTGGTACTTAGCCGGAAATCGAGCAGTTGTCAGTTTGACAACTTTTAGGTACTCTTAACGAGTTTTTCCAAGTACACCCCCTTTGCACGTAATAATTTTGTGATAACATGAAAAGCACTAAACCAAATGGTAAATGGCGACCCACCCCACCGACGAGCTAGAATGTGCCAGCCAACTAGACGTGCAAACTCTGGTCGTCTACCAGATATTGCAGAGGTTCGAACTTAGTTCCTTTTTCTTGAAAGAAACACACACACACGTTCCATTACAATTTTTTTATACTAAATTTGAATAAACGAATCCAAATGTGTATTTTTTAATGTGTAAAATATATTTTGGCTGATCGCAAAAATGGGAAAGCGGAAGGTTTCATTAATCCAAATCCGAAAGGGGAACAACCATTGGACACGTTCCATCTAGATCACTTAGGTCCGATGAAATCTACAGGAAAAAATTATCGTTATATTTTATCAATTGTAGACGCTTTTTCAAAGTTTACTTGGCTTTCTCCTACAAAGACAGTCAACACAGAAGAAACTCTACAAAAGGTTGAAATCATTGTGGCAGTATTTGGATACCCAAAACGAATGATTACCAATAAAGGCGGCGACTTTACTTCAGATAAATTTCATAGTTATTGTAAAGATCGAACTATTCAATTATACCACATAACTACGGGAATTCCCAGAGGAAATGGACGAGTAGAACGAGTCCATAGAATAGTAATATCAGTTCTTACAAAAGTATCGTTAGAACGTCCAGATAAATGGTATCAACAAAGGATATTGAATAATACTTATCAACGCGCTATTAAAACATCACCATTCGAACTTTTAACACGCGTAGAAATAAAAACAGAAAAGGCCATTCGATTAATGGAAATGATAGACGATAAATTTATTGAAAACTTTATGGACAAGCGTGAACAAAAGAGACAACAAGCAAAGTAAGATATTACAAAAATACAAGAAAACAAACGCGGATTCAATCGTAAAAGAAAGGCTGCAACGAAATATCAAGTGAACAATCTAGTCGTGATTGAACGTACTCAATTCGGTACCGGATTGAAGATTCGATCTAAATTTTTGGGACCATTTCGTGTAATTCTAGTAAATGGTATTGATCGGTACGAGGTAAAGAAAGTTGGCGAACACGAAGATCCTAAAATACCAACTAGTGTGAATAAAATGAAGAAGTGGCCAGTTGATTCTATGCGGATGACGGGCAATGTGAAAGTAGATCTAGTTCTACAAGTAAGATTCATCTGGGGCAGATGAAAAGCAGGACGGCCCAATTGGGGGATTGTAAACCAAGCCTAAACAATTATAGATTTGGAACGCTCCCAACAGTTATGGCAATTACCAGATTTTTATCCGAATGAGAAAAAACAATTGAAAGCTGTCTTGCAACGTGGACTCGGTGGAAGGTGGACGTATTTTGCATTTTATATTTCATAATCAGAATTTTGTACTTAGTATTTCAAGTAATCTTTTTATAATTATATTTCATATTTTGAATACCAAATTAAACTTGTAACGTGAAAGACATTTGTGCATTATTGTAATTTTGAAAGAGAATGAATGAGGCGGGATTTATTTTGTTATATGGGGAGAATAAAATAAACAGGGGAAAACTGGTTATTGCCAAAGCCAACGTGCTAATTTTTTTAAAACCATAGAGTTACATTAACTGGAGATTTCGTTTACCTCATTTTCATACAAAATTATGGCGAAGAAATGGTCTTTATTTTATCTTCTCGCTCGCTTACTCCAAGCGATAGAAGCCCAAGTTTTCCAAGTTTCGGATATAACGACTATACGATATAATAATTTAACTTGGTTTCCCCTCCGTTAGCATTTAAAATTTGCGTTGTTTTAATTTTCCATACAAATAAACCCAAGTTTCATATTCCCCTCTGTCGGCCCACATGAGACAGCAAATTAATATCTCTAGTTAATGTATCTCTATGTTCAAAACATTCTAGGACAAATACAGTAATATCGCCTGATCGATGGTTAAATTTTTTTGTTTTTTGCCTGGTGATGTGAAAATTTGTTTATATATATATATATATAACAAATCATTTAACTATTAGTGAAAAAAGAAAAACAAAATTTAAAGAGGGAAAGACAGAAACGGCCATAAATGAGGTAACAAATTTTAACTAAATTTTTGCGTCAATTAAATGGCATTGAGATCATCAAATCCATTAGTCAAATGGTGTATATGTCGCAGGGAAATGATGAAAACGGAGATTTGATCAAATCCCTAAGGGATTTGATCAAATCGCGGAAGATGTTAAAATGACAACTCTGTGAGATGATTTCCCTAAAGAAAGTAAGTGATTTGATCAAATCCCTAAACCGTTTTAGTGAAAAGATGAAATAATAGTTTTTACATATTATTTAGTAAACCATGGATTATTAAATATAGACTAGGTAATACAACAATAGTCAAGGGCGCAGACCAATCCTAAGCGCTTAAAGCGCTTTACAGAACTTAAATCTAGCAAGACGACAGGATCCAATTCTAACTTTAAGCTCTTAGTGAAATTCTAGCATAATAATTTATTGCTAATTCAAACAGCGTGTTTAACGTTGCTGTTCATGCTAAGAAATGATTTGTGGAATTGGATCGAAACGCACCCAGGAGTACAAAAAATTCTAACTGCTTAGATTAAGAATTTTGTAAAAGCGCTTAGAACTGCTACATGCAGACATTGAAACTCAAATTTTTTATTCGGAACTAATTAACAAAAGAAATAGGTACTTCAAATGGTGAGAGATAAAACTATTTGGTCTGAGAAAGAAATATTCTCCTTGGAAAGCTCCACAACTTTGCTGAACATTGTAATCGGATGCGACCTCTATATAAAAAGTTAAAAAGTGTTTATTTACTCCAACAGCAAAAGCAACTTCATTCCTTATTCTAATTTTGCTGTTGCTGCTTCAATCTAATCCAGCCATGACGTGACACAGGCAGTATCGCAAGAAACATTACGCCAGGAACGTTGCGCGCATTTTTATTATTGTTTTCTAGTTTTCGAGTTTTATCAAATAGCTACCGTAGAAAAATGGGTTCAGATATAGGAAAAAATCAAACTCTGACCGAATTTGTATCTGAAGAACAGATTAATGAAACTATCAAGACGTTTTTGAATAAGCGGCATGATAAAGAAAAACCTTTATGGACTCGCGAAAGGATAGAAGAAGCTTTCACAGTTATTGAACAATTTCAATTAGCACCACTAATTAACCTACAACGGACACATAAACAATAGTATTATGCGAAAAAATACGATGTTATGGAAGTAGGTACTAAAAAATCTTTGATTTTGAAAAGAAAGTCTGACTCCGATCCAGTTGTGAAAATAGTGCCAACGGAAAATTTTTACCACATACTTCGGGAAACCCATCAGTCGACTGGCCACGGGGGAAGAGATAAAATGCTGTATAGTTTGAAATCGAAATACGTAAAACCTACTTCAGTTGTACTGGAATTTTTAAAACTGTGCATGGTATATCAGTCTAAAAAAAAATTTCCAAGAAAAGGAATCGTTGTTTGCCCAATTGTATCTAGCGATTTCAATCATCGTGGCTAAGTCGATTTAGTTGACCTACAGTCGACCCCAGATAGAAATTACAAATGGCTATTACACTATCAGGACCACGCGACGAAATTCAGCTTTCTTCGACCGTTGTCTTCAAAAAGAGCTGCTGAAGTAGCAATGGAGTTATTGAAAATATTTTTGGAAGTAGGTTGTCCTCATATACTACAAAGCGACAAATGCCGTGAGTTTACGGCTGCTGTCATACAGGAATTAACAAGCCTGTAGCCAACAAATTGTAAATGGTAGGCCTAGACATCCAGCTAGTCAAGGATCTGTTGAGCGATCAAATCAAGATATTGAAGCTATATTACGTGCTTGGCTAATTGACAATGACACAACAAATTGGGCTATAGGTTGTTACTTTGTTCAATTCCAAAAGAATTCCTCTTTTCATCGAACCATTAAACGATCACCTTACAAAGCTTTATTTGGAACAGAACCAAAAACAGGACTCCAATCTAGTCATATTTCAAAAGAGTTGCTTGAAAACCTTGTTACTGAAGATTACTTGGATCTACTTCTTAATCAGCAGGACCATGACATTAGTTTAACACCAAAAGACTTACCAATACCTTCCTTAGTGCACAACCACGAGGCTTCAACTTCAAAAGATCTACCAACATCTGAATTAATTGATTACAATGCTTCAACTTCAAATGATCTATCAATAGTTAAATCAACCAACAATAACACTTCAATGTTACGCGTTCTACCGGCAGCTGATTTACTCATCAAAAGGGCTTTAGATTTTGAGGATCTACCAGCAATTGAATCAATTTCTTTATCGACAACAAGACAACTCGAACCAGTTAACAACTCTACTTCAACTCTTGCTTCAACAGTTAAAACATCTGTAGTGTTACTAGCATCAGAAGAGGAAGCAGCTGTCAGCGACAGTAAAACATGTTGCGTTGTTTGTGGAATGGAATCTACTGGAGCCCATTCATGTGACGTGTGTAAAAATCCGTTGCACGCAATATGTGGGAATATAGTAGGAGAAGAAGGATATAGTTCAAAAATTCTATGCTACTTATGCCAAAAAGAAGAGAGCATTTAAGATGAAAGGGAAAATGCTGCAAAACACCTGAAAAAATGAAAGAAGTTTCTTTTAACAAATTTAAAGACGTGTTAGTGGATTCCACAGTTTTGGTTGATGTACCTAAGGTAGATAGAGGCCCATTAGATGGAAATAACATTGTTGGGATCGTATTAGATATAAAAAATAATTTATACCAAATTGGTACCTCAGTTGGAATTATAAAAGATTGACTACCTAGAAACGCTCTTCAAATAGCTACTACAACATTTACCGAAGTAGTTCCACGGACTAACATAAGTCTGCGTGAGATTGCAGGAAAATTGTCCTTATTTGGAGGTCAAGGATTTAAGAAGTGTTCCTGTGAACAATCCAAAATACAATGTAAAACAAAAAGATGTGCCTGTAAAAAAAATAACGTACTTTGTAACTCGAGATGTCACAAATCAACAACGTGTTTTAATAAAAATAAATAAATATTATTATTTATTAATTAAATTCACTAAAAATGTTTAACATTTCACAAAAAATATTGTTTAGGTTTTTAAAAATTTCAGCTTATAAATAGGTACTATTTCTTTTGTTAATTAGTTTCGAATAAATAATTTGTGTTTCAATGACTATTGTTGTATTATCTAGTCTATATTTAATAATCCATGGTTTACTAAATAATATGTAAAAACTATTATTTCATCTTTTCACTAAAACGGTTTAGGGATTTGATCAAATCACTTACTTTCTTTAGGGAAATCATCTCACAGAGTTGTCATTTTAACATCTTCCGCGATTTCATCAAATCCCTTAGGGATTTGATCAAATCTCCGTTTTCATCATTTCCCTGCGACATATATAAGTTAACATCGGCAATATGATGCAGATCATATTTAAACATTTTTTGTTAAAACATTATTTTCCCATTCCCATGGATTTACCGACGATGCATTTTTGTCAAACATCAGACAAAAAACATGAAGGTAGAATTACTTGAATTTAAATAATTCAATTTTACTAATTTTAGAATTTTAAGTTTAGGTTTAGTCGGATTGTAATATCCAATTTGAGAAGTTCAAATAAATAAAGTTAAAATTCAAAATTCTAAATTTTTTTTTTTTAAGTCTGCTCTTAGAAAAAACATTAACTTGTACTCATATACAATTGCATATTATGAAAACGGACTACTCCATATGAATCCGCATTCCGGCTCTACAATACGATCATGGATCTTTCATACTACAAATACTACATACTATATCTTCAATCAACAAATTTTTTTGAAAACGAAACTCAATAAAATTCAACATTTTATAAACAAAGTAAAACAAAATTTTTTTAAATAACTTAACCATTAAAGATACAAATTATACGTTTTTTTTTTATACAAAAGCGTCAAATTTCAGATATAAAAAATATTTTAACTCAAAATAAAAGAATTTTCTTGTACTTACACAGGTATGTACCCTTTTTTTTCGTGTTTGTAGAAAAAAGAAAAATGCTCTCTTAAGAAAAATATAAGCAATTACATATTTTTATTTGTGTAAATAGATTTTAGTAATATATAAATGATCACATACATGTAATGAAGAATGTGGCAAATGGCAGATCTAAATTAAATGTTAACTTTGGATTATTCAAAATTTATTTCTAGAAGAAAAGACTAGAGTTTTTCTTTAAAAATAGAATTCGGAGAGATTTTTTAATAAATGATTGAGGGCAGTCATATAATTTATATAGAAAGAGAATTACGTAATAATTTTTGAGTTAAATTTTACAATTTATATCAATTTTTAAAACATTTCTTTGTCATTGTACTGAATTAATTTTCAATAAATACTAGAGTTTTAAGAAACAAAAAGAAAAAATAAATAGAATAAAATGAAAAAGAATTTATTGGAACAAGATTACAGGAATTTTTTTTTTCTTTGCGTGATGATTCTCTTCTAGAATCCAAACGGAATTCGCTATGAATTATACTGAAAAAAAGGGAAAAAGGGAAAAAGGACATATATTGGTATAACCATATCGAACAGTAAATAATTGCCATTGACAGAGAGAGAGAGGAGGGAATGTGATGCGTGAGGGCATATGAAACAGCGTAAAGTACCAATTCCATTTAATAGGGGCGGATATGGTCATGGGGGCCAAGAATTTTCCTCTTGGTCCATTCGGGTGCGACGTGCCCCAAACAAGACGGATTGGCATCACATCTCAGCTAATCAGCCCCGACATGCTTCACGAAAGCATCGCGAAGATTTGGTCAGTCTCGGTGCCCGGATAAATTAACGAACCTCCCACATATTCGGTTATTTCTCATGAAAACGAATATTCCTTGCTTGATAGCTCGTGCTATCTCCATAAAGTAACGACGTATAAAATTCTATCAGCACGCTTATAATTATATGTATACGCGATGATAGATGGTGGCAAACTGTGACCCACGCCCAACGGCGAGCTAGCTAGCGGAATAAGCTAGGCGTGGTGCTTTAATGGTTTGCATGCGCTACACCATCTCATATCTTCTTCTCGCAAGGAAGCTGTTGGTCAATGAATTGCAGAACAAAACCAAAAACTTAAGGGAGCACTTTTGGTTACAGGTGAAGCGCAAATATTTAAATTCCCATGTTATTACAATTAATGTAGATACACCAATTTCAATAATAAAAAACAAAAAACAAAAAAAGGAAAAATGATAATAATATATTGAAAAGTTTAATTTATTGAAAATTTTTAAGAAAATGGAATAGTCTCTGTCAATAATTTAAAAATTATATATCGGGAAGAAGAAATGGACAAAAATTTAACGGGAAATTCTCATGGGAATTTATCAAATGCGTTTCAACTAAAAAAAATTTTTTTTTTATCTTGATTAAATTTAATTAAATTAAATTCATAAAATTAGTATGTCAAACCAAAAATTATTAAAATTTTAATATTGTATATTATATAAATAAAAAAAAAACAAGCTAAATTTAGAAAAGAACAAGCAAAAAAAAACTGAAAAAAGTATGCTATGAACTTGCGCGGTTATCAATTGGTGAATATTTTTTTTTTCTTGATTTAAAACTAATGCTAGCATCAAGTATAATTGACATTAGCTTGTTATAAATGAAGAAAATGAGACGAAACGAAACACCCTGTTGATTTGATTTGCAATTAAGTTTGCCATTTTAAGATTTTCTTCAGTTATATGTTGATTTAAGTACGAAATATAAAAATTATTTAAAACAAGAATTTGTTTGCGAAAAAGGGCAGAAATTATAATAGGAAAACTTACGTCTAGTAAAGAGCCTAAGGTAGTATATATATATAAGGAAAAATTAGGATAGGATGAAATATAGTAAAACATAACCAAATGAGAAAATAATTGGGTAGATATAAAGTTAGATATATAAAAACTAAGAAAAAATAAACCTAAAATTAGAATTAAAATAGACAGAACAGAAGAAAAGAAAATACATTTGTTTTGCAATTAAGATTAGAGTTTTAGTTAAATCATTGAAATAGGAAAGAAATAAAGGAAATATGAAAAAAAAAAAAATATAGAACATCTTAAGAAAAAAGAAAGAAGCAATCGAATTATATTTTGTAACAGAATGAAGGTTTAATTTTAAATTTACTGAAAAAAAAAGAAAAAACAAATTTTAAAAGTTTGACTCCAGAAATAAGAATATTAAAATATTAAATATTAAAGAGAGTTTACGAGATAAATACGGACATTGTTAAATCATAAATGGACAGAAAATTATTCCATTTACATATACAAGTATGTATGTTAAATTATTTGTAATACAAGAAAAAAAAAATGTTTTTTTACAAGGAGGAGTCCAAAGTAATCAGGACTTTTTGAATCTAGCGCCCCTAGCGGCGCCATCTATATGTCGACTGGTGCGTTAGAATCTGCTATCCTTTATCGACTTCCTGTGAGAATTTCATGACATTTCATCTATTGAAAGTGAAGTTATTGCGTTTTAAGTGCAGTATGTTTGTGTCATCGGTGCGAAAATGAGCTTCGACGACCAAAAATTGCTCAGAATTCAACATTCGAAGGACATCATTAAAGAGGTCAAAAAGGACAAAAACTTCCTTTATAACATTGTGACTGGTGACGAAACGTGGTGTTTTCAATATGATCCCGAAACGAAACGCCGGAGTGCTGAATGGAAGGCGCCGGACGAGCCGAAACCCAAAAAATCGCGCCTGGAGAAGTCAAAAGTGAAGACAATGCTGATTTGTTTTTATGATTCCAAGGGTATTGTCCACAAAGAATTTGTTCCACCCGGTCAGAACGTTAATGCGGTATTCTACCTAGGAGTTTTGAAGCGTTTGGTGCGCCGTATTCGACGTGTTCGGCCCGAATATCGCGAAGATGGAAGTTGGCGTTTGTTGCACGATAATGCGCCGTCTCATCGATCGACGCTTGTGACCGATTATCTCACCAAAAATCATGAAAGGAAAGCGTTATGCAGACGTAGAGGCCATTCAAAAGGCTTGCACTGGCATACTGGCGGCCATACAGGCCAACGAGCTAAAACACTCGTTCGACATGCTTTTGGACCGTGCAAAAAGCTGTATTGAAGCAGAAGGAGACTATTTTGAATAAAATCAATTGATTTTGCCGAAAAAAACATTTGTTCTGTTTTTTTTTTTAAGTCCTGATTACTTTGGACTCCACCTTGTATATAAATAAATTAAAAGGTTTTCATTGTATTTCGGAATTGCTGGGTTTTCTTTTTCTTTTCCGAAGAAATGTTTAGAGTAAAATAAAAACACTATTGGGAGAAAGAGGGAGAGATGAATATAGTTGTGTGATTAAAGGGACGCATGAATCAACAAAGGGACCATACCTATTTCATAGGGGCAGATATGGTAATGGGGATCAAGATTCTCTTCTTGGTCCATCGGGAGGGACCTTGCCAAGCTGGTGGTAAACGACGACCCACGCCCAGCGGCGAGCTAGCTGGCGCAATAAGTTAGGCGTCGTTTGCATGGGCTGCATCGTCTCATATCTCCTCCTCGCAAGGAAGAAGATATGCTTTTGATCATCAGGGGATTTTTGTTTTTTAACACAATCTTGCAGTGTGACTTTTGGGTCACATTGTAGTTATATATAACTCCTTCTTAGAAAGATAAATGAAAAGAGATCGAAAATACTGTGCTTAAAAAATCTTCGAACGTTGTCTATTTGGAGTTATCTGTGGAAAGTCTTACTGAACTAATTGAAAGGACAGAAAGTGATGACGATTTAGTTCGAAATCAAACGCCAACAGTCATTATTCAAGATTTAATTGACGCATCTAACGAAGATTCTGTTATTTATGTCGACAGTGACATTAGTCATGAAGTGGGGGTGTCATGTAATAAAACATTACGTACATCCTCCAATAAGTAGAGTTCTTCCCAATAACATGTTTCTAGAAACTAATATGTTTCTGAAACCACGAATATTGTTGTAAACCAAAAATGTTCCACAACATTTTTGAAACCAATAATGTTTTCTGTAAACCAACAAATTTCAGAACATTACTTCTTTCTTCAGCGAAAATTCTACTTTGCACCATTAGCAACAAAATTAATGGAAAATAACCAATGGCGAAATGCATTAAAATGATTTGGTGAATTTCTAAATTGATTACTGATGGAAAGTTTCCAAAACAAAAGTAAATCAGGACGGTTGCTTAACTCAGCAAAGTTTCTGCAACTTAATTAAAAGACTAGGTACAAAGTACGCGATTTTCTAGCTATAAAAATGCTGCTTTGAATAATCAAAACGGAGTCATAAAAAATATCGGATACAAGAAGTTAGTTCGTGAGTTACAAGAAGCTCGGTAACGTCGTAAACGTTAAAGTTTTAAACAAAGTTAGTTTTGCTGTTATTATTTAATTATTAAGGTGCGTTTCCACTAAATGCGCAGCCCGCGGCTGCAGCGCGTTCTGTTCTGTACGTGTATATTTTGAACGTGAAAATGCTCGCCTCGCCGTCCCCACCGAAAAAGGTTGCGCGTGGAAGCAAAACGAGCTTCGCGAACTGTACGCGAAAATGCGCGCTTGGTGGAAAGGGGAAATTTGTGCTTCAAAGTTTGCTCTCGTGTTTTTTTTTAGGTTTTTGTGCTTCCCGTCAACGATGCGAAGCAAAAATGTTTTTCGTGTTTACAAATCTCTTTTTTCTTGGAAATAATGAATTTTTTTGTAGATGGTCTTCGATATAATGCCTATTTTTTGGATTAGAATTTAAAATGTTCATTAAATAATTTAATTTAAATTTAGAAAAATTTTCATTCCCATTTTTTTCTAAAATTGTAGATTTCAAATATTCAGAATTTATGATTCGAATTTCTACGAATTTATATACTAAATTAAGGATCATTGGAATTTCCGCAAATTTGAAAATATAGTTTTTATTAAAAAAAGATCCTATTTTCAAGTTATTTTGAAATTTGTTTTAATAGCTATAAAATAACTCTTTTTTTTTCAATGGCAAATCTTTCTATTTTCGGAAGGCTAATTCCCTAAAATTTTTCAGTTTTAATCAGGAAAGTATTGAAATAAATTTTATTGTGGGTTTTTCCTAGGATTTCGGAAATATTTTTTAGATGCACACACATGTTGTTTATATGTAATTTGGTTGCAATTTATTGCTATATATAATGGAATTGGGTCTTTTTTTGTAATTGCAACTGGCACCTATTTATATGGTGTGCATATGGAAATTATGGAAAGGGATACTTTTGTTTTTTTTTCTGTCTTTTGATTGACAAGTGTAGTTTTCAATCCTTATAATAATCGTGTCATCTTTTACGCAAAGTTGTATAGTTTCGTTAGCGATCGTGATATTTAATTACGTGTTCTAGTTTTTGAAAAGAAAAAAATAAAATGGAGTGATCGGGCGCTAATGTGTTAAAATTAATTCGCGCTGCCGAAGAAAAACCCCAAATATGGGATGTTTCTCACTGGGAATATAAAAATAATTTACGGAAAAAAGACATTTATGCAGACATTGGAAATTTATTAGAATGTAGTGGCAGTGAAGTGGAAAGAAAGTGGAAAATTTTAAGAGGACAATTCAGAAGAAAAAAAAACAAAGTACAGGCAAGTAAAGTGTCAGGAGCTGGATCACTGCAGGTGTATACGTCAAGATGGTTTGCTTATAGTCATTTAACGTTTTTGCATGAGGGATTTTTACCTAACGTGACGATAACATCGGCGGAACCGATTGAAAAACAGGTAAGTTTATTTGACTCATTTATCTTATTAAACATAATTATACTGCCAAAGAATAGAACCTTCTTGTGATACAAAGTAATTCGCAAATTCTTGGCGAATGTGTTGTGGGGTCATTCCCGCTCTTTCTGGCGTTTTTTGTAGTGGTAGGAAATTTAACAGTGGAGTGTCATCTCTTCGCCAACTCCCTTCTACGATTTCATGAGTATTTTCGTCTTCATAATCGAAACAGCGGCAGGTTGTATAAAGTCCTTGTGAAGTAGCACTTTTTCTCAAAAAGTTGTGCAGATAAACACAATATAATGTTACAATCGTAGCTTTTTTGGGTTCCAGTAACAAACGCTTTCGCAGAACTCGAAAACAGACGATATTATACCAAAAGCATTTTCAGAAATTCTTCTAGCTCTGCTTAGTCTATAATTAAAGACTCTTTCTTTCGAACCTTTATCATGATGTCCTGTTATGGGTTTCATAACATTTTCACTAAGGCTGAACGCATCATCAGCAACGAAAATGAAGGGAAGAGGCTCAGTATTTGCTAAACTTTCGGGACTTGGCAGATTTAGCATTCCATTTTGAAGCGTACCAAACAATTTTGAATTTTTAAAAACCCCGCCGTCTGAAATTCGACCTTGGCAGCCTATATCTACGTAGGTAAAATTGTAAAGTAACACAATGCTAAATGTTGATTTATAATTAAAATATTTGCTGCCCGTATTCATTGGCGCTTGTATTACGATGTGCTTTCCGTCCATAGCTCCTACACAATGCGGGAAATTCCAAATATTATGGAACTCTCTTTGTAGTTCTACCCAATCTTCCGGTGAAGAAGGCATTTAAAAGTAAAGTTAAAAAATGTTAATTATATACTATTGTTTTTTTTGAAAAAATTGATTTCATTTATTTCAACCTTAATGAATGCTTTTATTGCAGATAGACGCTTTCAATGAGAACAATTCTCTTCAAGGTGATGTGCCAGAAGAAGATAACAAAAACGAAGAAAGTTAACCCGTGCCAGAAACACCGCAGGTTTCTAAATTAAATAGAAAACTTTACCGCAAGGAAGATCCAAAAGTAAACTTGGCCTACAGGATGTTGCAGGACATTCAGAAAAGCAGAAAACGCGACGAATATGATGTAATGGGAGAAAACATTGCCGCTAAAATCCGAAAAATTAAAAATTAAAAAATTTCACTACTAGTGCAACGAGAAATCGATAAAATACTATACTTATGGAAACTGGAGCGTATTCTAGCACAATAATTTCTGAAACTCCGTCTTTTGATACATCACAAAGTTTATCAGCATCATTTTCAAATGAATGCGTGCCATCTACTTCAAAAACTAGTAATGTTTACTTTGAATGAATGTAATATTTGCCAATAAATGAATCAATTTTTATGTACTTTCATTATAAAACGTATTTCACTTACCTTTGTATAATCTTTTAAGGGGTTAATAAGTGCTGAACAAACTTCAGGAATGGCTCTGCAAATCACCTGTTTCGAGAAAACGCAGAGTAATGGCAAGTCTTTCATCGACACTTACACATGCTCTGTAGTTAGTATTTCACTTTCCGATTTTTGGTCCAATTGTTTGGGCGAAAAATTCAAAATCTGCCGATGAAATTCTTGAAAAATTCCGAAAACCACTTAGTTTATCAATTTTCAAATTATTCAATAACGTTTCCCTTTCTCTGGATCTTAAATAGGGTCTGACCCAACACCGTGGTGACTTTCGTTTGTTAGCTTCAGATAAAATAATCAACGAAGCGGCGCAAATTACTTTTTCTTCTTCAGAATACATGCTCCTTCAGCAAAGTTTACTTCACAATTAAAAATCTAAATATCAAAAATCTAAAATTCTCGATATACTATATACGTGTTCAGATGTTTTGATTTTCATTTTTCGAAATAATTTTGAAAACCGATATTCCAGGTAAACAATATTTCCAAAATAAAAATTTCATAATTTTTTCCATATATTTTTCGGTACGATAATAATTAATTTGATGAAAATTTAAAATCCTTTATTTCAAATAATATAGTATTTCTGACATTAACATAATAACAACAAACGATAAAAATTTTCTCTTTAAAATTTTTTTATTAAAAACCATCGTTCTTACCTTCAAATAAAATTCCTATCCCATCACACTATCTTTGAATTGTGAAAATCATCGACGAACACGCGTACATGTTGTTTCAACATGAAACAGAAAGTTCACCGTTTCCACTAAACGTTAATGTGCGCGAGGTAGCCGCGAACTGTACGCGACAAAGTTTTTTGGTGGAAACGAGCGGTGCGAACAGAACGCGCCGCAACTGCGCTCTGTTTCCACCAAACGCGCAAACAGCCCGCGCCGCATCCGCGGGTTGTTTGTTCGCTTGGTGGAAACGCACCTTTAGAATAAACGCGAACTACTAAACATAAAGTCGTTGAAGTTTTATCTAAATTAAAATCGTTAAGTTTTAAACAAGTAGCAAATTTTCGAACGTGATCGATAGTATATCCGTTAAAGTAACGCCAAGTTTTAAAAACTCGTAATAAAAACGTTAATCTAAAATTTTTCAAACGAACAAGTTATGTTTCAAATTAAAAAATAAGTAAGTAAAGTTTTCCAGTACCTTTTTATTTTAAAAAACTGTCAACCACTGAAACGAAATATTATATGTACATTCGAGAATTACTAGCAATTTTATTAGATATTAAAAATTTCCGATTTTTCATTGAAGGTCGAGAGTACACAGTTTTCAGTGACCATAAACCCCTTAGACGAGCCATTGGGTCAGACAGAACGAAGTCCAAAGACAATCTAGACAATTAGATTTTATCTCCCAATTTACGAATAATATTAGACACATTAAGGGTAAGGATAATGTTGTAGCCGACGCATTATCATGGATCAACGCTTTTAGTTACAAACCAGAACATCTGTCAGACTTAGGGCCGATTTCACAGTGCTAGCTTAAGCCTAGTTAATTACTTAAGCAATACTTAAGCCACAAAGTGCATTTCACAATGCGGATTATTCAGAGCTTAAGTAGAGCTTAAGCTAGCAATATCTGGAGCTTTAGCTCAATTTCTTCCATTTGATGGCGAATGCATAAATATCACAACGAAAACATTTTATTTTCATTTGTTGTAAAAAATTTACTGAGTTCTTTTGAATTATATTATAAAACAAAGAAATAAAATAACCGTAATAATCGCAAGGCATAAACGGTTAATTGTTTATAAAAGTGTCAGGAAAATATGAGTGATGAAGATTTGCATTTAACATTAGTCTTGCATTTATTGACGTAACCGAAAATAACAAGGAATTATGACCAAACTGTATGGGATGGCACGGACTTTTATCCCCCTTTGGGTATTAAACTCACTTTTAATTGTCTTCCAAATTTTTAACTTATCTTCTATTCCCGTCCTATCTGTTCTCTTACGTTCCGTAATATTTTTTTTTTGTTTAAGAGAAGGTTGAGAAATTCGCAATCCTTTTATTTCTTCCTTCCATTTTATGTATTTGAACTTTCAATTTACTATTTTAATTGAATTGAGATTTATTTTTGAAATTTTAGGCTTTTAAAATGTATGACAAATCATTCACGTTTACAAGTTACGAAGAAATATTCACAATAGCGACCACTTGTCAAAACTATTTAAGCCTGCACTGTGAAACGTAAAAAAAACTAGGCTTAAGCCTAGAGTCTTCCTTAAGCTTAAGTTGGGCTTAAGCCACAAGTGTGAAATCGGCCCTTAGGAAATAGTGAAAAAATTATTTCGGAGCAAAAAGTAGACAAATAACTTAAAAAAGTTACTAATAATCAGAAGAAAAAAGATTATAGCTCCAAATGTTGCTGAAAATAGCTCGATTGTTTACCTTGATAACATGATTAAAATAGCTCGATTGTTTACCTTGATAACATGAGAAGATATGGGTCGATATGAAGAGTCTGGTCTAGAGTCTGAAGCATAAAGATTTTCAAAAAAAAATTTTTAAATGGGAATTGGGATAAAAAAATCAAAAAGGGGAAAAAGCCTAAGAAGCTAAATTAAAAAGAGGCTAGAGTTTTGAAAATATGTGTTTATAATAGAAAAAGGAACAAAAAAAATGGAAAATTTTCATGAATCCATAAATTATAAGAAAAAAAAATGCTTAGGGATTATATAGATGGACAAAAGATAGAAAATGGCGAAAATTGTGGTCTTAAATTAAAAATGGTTGTGAAAAGAAATTAAATATTAAATTTTGGGAAGATTTTTGAGCTAAATTAATCAAAAAAAAAAAAAAAATGGCGACAAAAATTGAAGTTTTTTGTTTTGAAATTGTTGTCTTAAATTAAAATCTAGAGAAAAATAGTTGTGAAAGAAGAATTAAATATTAAATTTTGGAAGATTTTTGTGTTAAGTTAATCAAAAAAAAAAAATTTTTTTTGGAAGATTTTAGGAAAATTTAAATTTTGGAAGAAGTTTTGTGTTAAATCAAAAAATTTAATAATGAATTAATCTTAAAATCCGGTCGTAAAAATCTTATGAAATGCCATTAAAGAAAATGTTTTAATAGAAAAAAAAATAATGTATAAGATAAAAGTGCAACTAAAATTTAAATGAATGACGCAACGCTTATTCCCAGGTAATTTATACAACACAATTTTTGGTAAAACATTTCAATGAACGCACATTTTGGGTACCCAAATACATCTTTAACAAAACGTCCACCAACGGAATGAAAATGCATTAATTTAGCGAAGCAGCGGGAAACCAGAACAGCGATTCAGGCTGCATTTGTCAACATTCGAAGTCACTTTTCCAAGACACCACATATGGTTGATAAAATGCGTCAGAATGGGTGCAACTAAATATGTATTTAGTCATTGAGTTCGAAACATATGTTTTTATTATTCGAAGAATACATTGTCATTTTTTGTTAATTTTTTTTTTTAACTAAAAATTTTTTTTTTGGTAAAATTATTATTTTTCTAAAAGAGAAAAATAATTTTATTTAGTTTAGTACTAAATAGTACTAAAGTAAAAATTAATTTAATTGAGAATTAATCGTTAAACAGAAAAAAAATTTTTGATTTAAAATTGACGAAATCTTTCATACAATTTACTAACGGAAAAATACTGACTATCTCCAAAACACGTCAGAAAAATTGGTGGCAAAAAATTTCCCGACAGTATAAATAATTTCCTTTTCGAAATTAGATTTAGCGAGGTGGCAAACCCTTTTTTTCATATAAGGGAAATTTTTCAAAAAAGGTGGCAATAAACGACGACAAATGTATGCCTGAATCGATGTTCAGATTACATCCAAACGCAAAATAATTATGATTTGTGTTTCTCTACCACCGCAACGATGCAGGAAAGGAAATTTATTTCGAAATTAAAATTGGTATAAAATACTATATGCTTGTGCAACACCAAACCGTATCGACAACTTTAATAAATCATTGAAAAAAAGGGGCCAAATTAAATAAAATTTTTATTTTTACTGAAAAATTAAATAAAATATAATATAAAAGAATTTAATAAATTAAGAATTTTACTTTTAAGATAAGGTTGGATTCAATGTGGGTAATCGATAAATGAAATTAGCAAGAAATCAGAAACGAAAGGTTTATTAACGTAAGAGCATAAGAGATTTTATTTTCTTTCACCAGAATAAAATGAAACCGAATTGAATCTAACCAAAAAATAACCAAATTAATATCTATTGTAATGATCATTTGTAAAGCAAAAACTTGCAAATTTTTTTTTTTCATTTTTTTTCCTAAATACATATTCCATTTTGCAGATAATTGGAAAACAAAAACAAAATAAAAGAAAGGTGTATGAAATAAACCATTAAAATTTATAAAAATCTGAAAAAAAAAAAAACGTTTTCTATCCTTTGCTTCCTTTCATGATTCCTATTGCAGGTGTTCGTGTCCGTTAAGAAGTTTTTTTTTTGGTTTTGTGAAAGGCTGAAGAGCCATAATACACGCAATGTCAAGAGTTAGATAAAAAGCCAAAAAGAGCGAGAGAGGGGGAGATGAAGTGAGCGAGGGCCAAAAGTGAACATAAAGAAAAATTAAGGAACCATACCCATTCGTAGGGATGGGTATGATCATGGGGAGCAGCATTCTGCTGTTGGTCCAATAGGGTGCGACGTGTCCAAATTAAGACCAATTGGCATAACATCTTAGCCAATTGGTCCCGACATGCCTCACGAAGGCTTTCGCGAACGGTTGGTCAGTTTTGGTGACCAAGAACTAACGAACCCTCCATTATTCGGCTGTTTTCGCCACAACCGAATATTCCTTGCTTGATAGCTTATGCTATCACTATAAAGTCTTAACGACATTAACATTCATATGCACGAATAAATAATTTATGTGTAAAATGATGCTAGATAGTGGTGAGCAACGACCCACCCCTCCAGCGAGCTAGCAAGCGCTACTCAGCTTGGCGTGCAGCCTTTCAGTTGCTCACATTTGCTGCACCATCTCATATCTTCTCCTCGCAAGGAAGAAGATATGCTGTAAAGATCATCAGGGGATTTACTACTTCGTTTAAACTCCATTGCGGTGTGTTTTACACACTGGAATATATGTAAACCCCGCAGTTACAAGATGAGCTGTGCGGGTTCTGGCTCACTTTTTGTCTGGAGAATTCTATGCGGATTCTAGCTCACTTTTTTTTCGTAGAAAATTGCTTTTTATATGATATTAAAAAACAATGACAATGACAATGAAAAAACTGTGACGTCATTTTTCTGTTTTAATGTAACGTCATTCGTTCTGGAGAAACAGGAAGTGTTAAATTGCAATAAAGCTCTAATTTGAGAGAAACATAAAGAATTCAAAGGTGAAACAGGTATATATAAAGTCATGTATGCTAATACAGGTATAAAAATTCGTGTATGCTAATAATTGTAGTTAGTCTACACTGTAATAATCAATTTTTTTTACAGAAAGAAAAAAAAATTCCTTGTGTAATAAACAAAACAAATTATCTTTCCATTACAACATCTCTACAATGTGCAAAGGAAATTAAGGTGGTTGCGGTTGAAGGTTTTTTTTTTAAACTGAGTTTTGGTTCAGTTTATTTTGGTCGATGTCGGAAATGAGGAGATCGTGCTTTCTTTTTGGAAAAGGTTGGTGAGGGAATATGATGTGATCGGAGTTAGTCCCAAAAATTTTGATAAGAAAAAAAAATATTTTTTTTGTTTGTGAAAAATTTCTTAAACAGCAATATGGTGATTTTTTTAAATAAAAGAGAATAGATAAACAAAAAAATTGTAATCATCCCGCCACACCACCAATCAAATTCATCAAGTAATAAAACGTTAAAGCAAGATTTGAGATACCTCACGAAAGAATTTCAACAAAAATTTATCATACATCATCTGCAAAATTTGAAACACGTCACGACCATCAAATTCATCAATTCATAAATGGTAAAGCAACATTTGAAATATTTCACCAAAGAATTTCAACTAAAATTATCATACATCATCTGCAAAATTTGAAATACGTCACTACGGAAACACCAATATATATTAATGAAAAGGAAAAAACTCTTAAAGGAACCAATAAACAATATTACATATATAAAGAGCAAGAATAAAATTTAAATTTCAAAAAAATTAAGTAGTAATTAAGAAAGGAAATGAATTTTTAAAAAGAAAAGAAAACAAAAAAAATAAATATATATATATAAAATAGTGGTTTATTCCTCTTTTGGTCAAAAAAAAAGAAAAAAAAATTTACAGTAGATTTAAATATAAAATCAAATTTTTTGATATAATAAAAAGTTTATTTTATCTTGTTTTTAGACTCTTAAATGATAAGGTAATTAAAATAAAATTCTATAAAAAATAGCGAAATCCAGTAACTTAAAAAAAAATAATAATAAGATTAATAAAAATTTGACGTATGGCCAAGTAAAAGATTTGAATATTTTTTTTGACTGCTTCTCAGTAAATATATATATAAGTAATCCAATTATAAGTTATGCCACCAAGAGTGGATTTTCTTTTTTTCAAACAAAAAAACCAAACTATGTTAGTGGTTTTTATTGAAACCAAAGTAAAAGAACTTAACAGTTTTTTTTTTCTCTTTTTTTCAATGTTGACGATGTTGGCAGGATAGAGAGGAAGAGTGAGATGAGAGGGGAGTGAGAGAGAAGGAGTTCCTGAGGGTAACATGGGGACGTAGGAAGAGAATTTAACGAAAATGAAAACATGTGATAGCGAAAAAAAATAAACACTTGAAGGATCGTACCATTAATTCGGTCGCGGTACAATCATGGGGATAACTATGGCATATAATTATCCGAACGGGCGGGACAATGACATTTTTAAAACGTTGGCACCAACATTTGCCAACGCCACATTTTCGTTATGCATCTCGGATTTTGACGTCATGCTTCTTTGTACCAATCGCCTTGAAATTCTTTGTATGACTCCTGATTAAAAAGGAAGAAAGGACTTTGGTTTCGACCATCCTTTCCCTTTTGGTTGTGTTTCTGAAATACGAACCAGCAGGTACTTATGCTGGCGTTGGAGCCATTATCATTCGGATAATGAAAATCTACTCTTAACGAGTATAAGTACAATTTAAAATAGCAAGAATTCTTTTATTATGGTGAATAACCGCACTCAATCCCACCAAAGAGCTAGGACGAGCCAGCCAACTAGTCGTGCTAAAACCGGTCATTATCAAACAGTGCGAGCTTCGTTTTTTTTTGTTCGAAACTGATATTTTGCTTAACGATACTGTTTTTAATACCTTTAGCTCTTTTAATTTCATCTTCAATATTTATTCTAATGCAGTACATTTTTGATCTTAATCCTATGAATTCGGTCATTATCCTCCCAATAAGCTCATCTTTCATAAGACCTAGAATTTTTTATTTGCTAGGGGAATATTGTATATATTATTTGGTTGATAATCACTAGTGTCGAAACTATTTATATTATCCTTTATAAATTCGTATATATCAGCACATTTGAATTCATAAATGAGTGAGTCTGCATCAGTATACCATATTTTACAATTTTGTCCAAATTTGGGTTGAATAGAGTTGTAGGGGAACTCGTAGAGGCAGATTTTTGAAATATCCAATATACTCATTCCTATATAAATTGGTTTATTTAATAATACTTCAGTTTTTTTAAGTTGTATAGCAACTAAATTCTGGTCTAGCCATTAATATATTAGCTCCATATCAACCATGCCACGTTGTACATAGTTTTATTATACAGTGTGTTCGCACATTTTCTATAGTCTTCCCAAATACTGCATTATTCATCAATTTATACAGATTCTTTCTAAACTAATTCTTAGTAATTTTTCTCAAATTAGTATTCAAATCAATATAATTCTTTAACCAGGGTGATTGATTGAATTGAAGAACCTTGTGTACTTTCTTTAAAATAGCACCATTCGCTAAACAATTTTTCAAGCTCCTATACTGAATAACATATTTTTCTTTATTGTACAGCGTAGTTAAGGGTTTTTTCGATTTGTCGTTAGGTGCTGCTTGATGAATAGGATTAAAAGGAAGATCTTTGTGTTTATCATGAAGTACTGCAGAGTATTCAATATGTACTTCTAAGAAATAGCCAATTGGGGAGTCATCTGATATATTATTAACATCCACATGATTGTTTCCCCATTTAAAACCATCAGTTGATAAATATTGCGACATTGCCCATCCATACAAATTGTTAACATCGAAATACATTAGATATTTTGATTCTTCCATTGGATTGAAATCGTGCATATATTTGTTATCAGCACGGCTGTATCGATTTGAGCATTGACTGATTCCACCACGAATACCACGTTCAACAAACAAAACCACATCAATGTCATTCCAATTCAATTTTTGTATATTTCAGCATAGCGTCCCATGCGTATCCAGGTGTTACATAATAGTTAGGTCTAAGCCATAAATTGCAAAGCATCCGCTTTTAAAACTTTTAAATACATCCGCTAAGAGTAAAATATCAGTTTTTAGATATAAGTGTGAATATTCCCCCAGAGTTTGTATATTGAGAATCATACAAATTACTGTAGAAAAGTTCTTTTTGCGGTAGTGATGTTTCTTTAAATTTGTCAAACGTATTAACATAATCATATGGAAAAACCCCCTTCCGTGTAATCAATTCAAACTATTCAGAATTCAATTGTCCCCATTCTCCTTTGTTATTTTTAACTGGTTAGGTTGTAAGTATGATGCTAATTGTTCTAGGGATGATGCCATAAATCGAAATGAATCAATAAAGTGAAATTTAATAGCATTATACTTAACATTCTTAGTGAAAGATATGTATCGCTCTTTGTTGATTGGTAGCAGATACACATGCCCATCGAATGCTGTAGTCATCTTTAATAATGAAATGCTTAAATTGTAAAATATTACTGGATAGTTGATATTACAATCTTGATGAACTGGTCCTTGATATCGTCCAGTAAAATGACAGTGTTCACGAACACGTTTGTAAATGGTTTTTCACATATGTGACACTTTTGATTAATTGGATTAAATTCTTCTTCATATTCTTTTTCAGTTAATTGATTAATAGGTATAAATTAACAATAATAGATTCAACTTTTTTTACAATTTCCTGTAGTTCATTTATCAACCATATTTGACAATCTTCAGCTCTGTAAGAACGAAAATAATTTGAATCGCTATTATATGAGCAATTGAAATAATATCCAACACTATAAGGTTCATGCTTTTGATATCTTGTAGAATTTTTCATATCATCGATACTACTTTAGTAAACACTCAAAATCAGCCTATATACAAAAAGGTACATATTCTTTGAAATTGTAATTCTTAAATTTTAGCCACTTGTTATTACTGTCTGGAAAAATAATTTTTCAATACTGTAAAAATAATGAAGGCATTTGTGACAAATATATTGTGTAGCCTTATTTTTTGAATTCGGAGTAAATCTTTTATCCAGCAAAAATGATAGTTCATCTCCGAATCATCATACTTGGCTTTATTATCATCACAATCATCAATATAAACGTCGGCATCAAAATCATTATAATCAACATAAATTCTTTTAAGCATAAGGAGATTTATGTGAATTTCTTGCTTTTTTTCGTTAAACGTAAAGGTACAGTTGTAAACTTTTTCATTTTCTTTTCGAGAAGGAACACATTTATGGACAAGTTATTCAATTTTTCAAATTTATCGATTTGTTGGATTTTCATTGGAAAACCAATACCAGTTAAATTTAAAACTTGGGTATAGTGTGGGTATTTTGTAACCCTTGAAGCATTCTTTGCTACAGGATATAGTGCAGATATAACTGCAAAGCATGCTTGATTATTATTGTATACATTTATACATGAATGCTTTGATTTAATTTCACACGGCAGTTATATATGATGATTTTCGAAATGGTTCATATTTATTGATATTGATTGCTAAATTCTCAATGCCTCAAAGCGCCCAACCGCTACCTCGTTATTGAAATTCCTCAAGTTTCTTCACATTTCTTCTTACACATTTACAATAAACCACTGCTTCAAAACAGTAGTTATATCGATTATTTAATTTTTTGTATTAAAACGTTTAAATTCACATTTAATCTCTTCACTTTTCATTAGGTGAAATTCTCCACAAAATGTGGTGTTCACTTTAATATGTGGATAATCCTTCAAAACAGTTTTTATCTTTTCACCAAAAAAGCTTATCGAATTTTAAAGAAACAACTTGGGATCCTTAAAATTTATGTTAATTAAAACACCAGTAAGAATCCTCCTTTTAAATGTAGATTCCACTTCTTCCCATCTAATATTTTCATTTTCGCTTTCGTTTTCATTTTCATTTTCATTTTCATTTTCATTTTCATTTTCATTTTCATTTTCATTTTCATTTTCATTTTCATTTTCATTTTCATTTTCATTTTCATTTTCATTTTCATTTTCATTTTCATTTTCATTTTCATTTTCATTTTCATTTTCATTTTCATTTTCATTTTCATTTTCATTTTCATTTTCATTTTCATTTTCATTTTCATTTTCATTTTCATTTTCATTTTCATTTTCATTTTCATTTTCATTTTCATTTTCATTTTCATTTTCATTTTCATTTTCTTGTTTATGTTGTCGATGCAATTTAGCACGCATCAAATTTTCATATGTTTTTAATTTACCATAAATATAATATGTTATCACAATTATGTTTCAAAACAGGAAAATGAGGCAAAAACTTAGATAAACTACTCCTAAAATTAGTATAAATTAAGCGACAATTTCTGTTTTTAAATATTCATAATTCGGAAATTGTCATATCTCAGTGTTAAATAAAAATTAAAAAACAAAAAAAAACATTTCATCATCATCATCGCAATTGAAAAGTGATAATTCGGGACGTTCAGCAGCCAAGAGGCCAAAGCTTCTGACAATCAAGGAAACGTTGGCGAAACTAAATAATAACGGATTCGAACCATCGTTGTCCATTTCTGACATGGAGATGAACCACCATTATAAGGTAAGAAGTATTCACATGGAATTAAAACAAAAATTCTAGTAAATTCACTTTCAGATATATAAAGCAAGAAGACAACCAACGAAGTTTGGTGATTGTATTATTTTGGAGCTACATTTGATGTTCTATCAAATGTTCTTACCAGTCAGCTGTAACAGCTTAGAGGATGACGTTATAGCCAGCCTATGTACGGCAAGTTTTTAACTAATTAAAGCTGTCACACCGACGTCTTCAACTTATAGCTTCTCTCTTATTTATTTAATAAAAAAGACACTATTTAACAAATATTTAATTTCTTTATTTAATTAACATTCTTTTTAAGGATAAGTTTTTTCAATCTCTTTGACATTTCAAGAAGTTACTAGAAAAACATTTCATGGCTATGTAAGATAACAAAAAACTAAAAAATAATAATTATGAAACTGAGTGCAAAAATATACAAAGAAAGTATTAAAAACTAAGTTAATTAGTACGCTACAATATTCCCGCCTTAGCTCAAACTTGTGCAGGTTTGAGCGATTATGAAGGTACGTATCTTGTTGGTGGTCGAATGATTCGACCATATCTGCTTCTTTGAGGAGGTTGACTAGTTTCTGCAGAAGGTAGATTTGAAAGAGTTTCGAAAGTTGATTGGTTGTTATTCGGGCCATCCGCACTTGCACTTTGAGGAGGTTGACTAGTTTCTGCAGAAGGTAGATTTGAAAGAGTTTCGAAAGTTGATTGGTTGTTATTCGGGCCATCCGCACTTGCACTTTGTTGAATTGGTGCCGAATTGTTTTCCGTTGAAGAGAATAATGGCGAATTATATCTTTGTGACTGTTGATTATTCATTGAAGCTGGAAGAATTTTTTCCATTTCAATAAATGCTGGTTTAAGACGATCGATAGAAATTTTGACAGATTTTCCTTTACGGATGATGATGAAATATTTTTTCTTTTTGAATTTAACTTGGAATGGGCCATCAAAAGGTTGTTTTAATGCTGGTTTGACAGTATCGTTTCTTATAAAAACATGCGTTGCTGTTTCTAATTCCTGAGGTATGAATGGCTTAATGATAGAATGATGTTTGACGTGTGTTGGTTTAATTTTCTGCATGGCTTGAGCAAATTGATGAACAAATTCTGTGTGTGTAATTGTTGATGTTTTGGTATTAAATTCTTCGATGAATTCACCCGGAAGTCGAAGTGTTTGACCGTAAACTAATTCTGCAGCTGTTGCATTAATATCTTGTTTGAACGATGTGCGTAAACCAAGCAAGATCAAAGGTAGAGATTTAGTCCATTGCGTATTTTCGTAGCACATAATTGCTGCTTTTAACGTTCGATGAAAGCGCTCTACCATTCCATTTGATTGTGGGTGATAGCTAGTTGTTTTAATATGATTTATACCTAACATTTTGGTCAGTTCATTGAAAATACCTGATTCGAATTGACGTCCCAAATCAGTTGTGATTCTTTTTGGAACACCAAATCGACAAATCCATGTTTCGATAATTGCTCTAGCGATTGTTGAAGCTGTTATATCATTTGTTGGTACTACTTCAACCCATCTAGTAAAACGGTCGATCATAGTAACAAGGTATCGTTTTTCTTCTGATGATGGTAATGGGCCCACTATATCGATATGTACATGTTCAAAGCGTTCAGATGGAGGTGCGACCTGTGCTATTTGGGCTCTTGTATGTCGATGTATTTTTGATCTTTGACAACTGATACATTTTATAACTATCTGTTTGATATCTTTTTTCATAAATGACCATACGAAACGTTCTTTTACCATTTTCGCTGTTGCGTTAATGCCAGGATGTGATATGCAATGAATTTTTTCGATAATATGCTTGCGAAATTGTGTGGGCACAAATGGACGAATTCGATGACCGGAAACGTCACAATAAATTGAAAGATTTGTGTGGAGAACTCTTCGTTTTTCCAGTTTAAGAGATGTATCGTGTGATTCAATGAATTTTTTTAACTCTAGGCAATCACATTGAACCTTTGCTAGCTCTTCATAGTCAATGAAATGTTGATTGATGTTATTGATGCGTGAGAGCCAGTCAGCTGTTATATTATTGTTGCCAGAAATGTGAAAAATATTTGTGGTGAATTGACTAATATAATCAAGTTGTCGAATTCGACGTGGTGATGCTTTTTCCATTTTCTTTGAAAATGCGTAAATTAGTGGTTTATGATCAGTATGAATGTCGAATTCTCTTCCTTCCAACATATACCGAAAATGTTCTACAGCCATATATATTGCAAGAAGTTCACGATCATATGTACTGTATTGTTTTTGTGTGTCTGATAATTTTTTGCTAAAAAAACCAAGTGGTTGCAACTGATTATTCTTTTCTTGTTCTAAAACAGCGCCAACTGCTGTATCACTTGCATCAGTTGTCAAAATTAATTTGGCGGTTGGCGATGGATGGGCTAACATTGTTGCATTGGTGATGTCTTGCTTACATTGCTGAAACGCTATAATGCCGTCTGCTGTCCAAATGATTGGTGTTTTATCATCCTTTTTGTTACCGCTAATAAGTGCTTGGAGTGGTGCTTGATGTGCTGCTGAATGTGCCATAAATCGGCGATAGAAATTACATGTTGCCAAAAATCTCCGAAGCTCGTTAGCTATCATTGGTTGTTTATATGCTGCGATGATTTCAACTTTTTCCTGAGTTGGCCGTATTCCATCTTTATCGACTATATGACCCAAAAATTTAATAGACGTTTGCCCAAATTTACATTTTGAAGGATTAATGGTTAAATGATATTGTTGTAATCGTTGAAAAACTTGAGAAAGATGTGAACGATGTTCTATTACAGAAGATGAAGCGATGATGATATCGTCCAAATAAACGAAAACAAAGTTCAGCCCGCGCAAAACTTCGTGGATATGACGTTGGAATGTCTGTGCCGCATTGCACAACCCAAACGTCATAAAATTAAATTCGAAAAGACCAAATGGTGTGATAATCGCGGTCTTGTGAATGTCAGATGGTGCGACGGGTATTTGATGGTAGGCTCTGTTTAAATCTATCGAGCTAAATATTGATTTGCCATGTAAAACATACGTGAAGTCTTGTAGATGTGGTAATGGGTACCTATCGGGTACTGTTTGTTTATTGAGAGCTCTATAATCTCCGCATGGTCGATATGTTCCGTTTGGTTTAAGTACCATGTGAAGTGGTGAAGCATAATTGCTTTTTGATGGCCTACAAACCCCAATTCGCATTAAGTATTCAAACTCTTCTAGTGCCGCTTGGAATTTATCGGGTGTTAAACGCCGTGGTTTTGCGTAAACTGGAGGTCCTTTGGTTTCAATATGATGCATCGTACTTGTGTTTTCGATCGATGGAATAGTGCTTGTTGATAATTCAGTAATTTTACTAAATTGCTTTAGCAGATCGGAGAAGGGAGCATTTTGGTCGAATGTTTTAATACACAGTGCTTCCTCTGTGGAAGTTGATTTGACTGCATTGATGTTAAGAAGTGTAGTTTTGTCAATAAGGCGTGAACTTTCTACATCCACTAATAATTTATTTTTAAGCAGAAAATCCGAACCTATGATTGGTGAATTTACATCTGCGTAGATAAATTTATGCTCATATGGTATTCTCAAGCCTAGATCTAGCTTCTTTCGTTCATAGCCATATGTGCTGATTTCTGTTCCATTTGCTGCGAATAGTTTTGGAGTTTTTTCTTTAAATCTTTTATTATTGTGAATTTTGGCATGTGCATGATTAAATGGTAAAACTGATACTTCAGCTCCTGTGTCGACCAAAAACTGCTGTCCTGTCTTCCGATCTGAAATAAAAAAATGATTTATTTGAGGTGTTTGTTGTGCTTTGGTAGCTGAATGTGGTTGAAACAACTCATCTGAGCAATTTTGATTGATGTCTGGTGGTGCATTATTTTCAGTGGTTGTTGAATGTGTTGCTAACGTTAAAAATTTGTTTTGATTTTGACGTGGGCTGAAGATGGTGGAATTATGAGCCTTTCCACGTGTATTACATATTGCTGTGTTTTTGAGGCAACTTGGGAAAATCACAAGGTTCGATACAGTTTTTTGCTTGAGTACCAAAGTTACGATGGTACCAACATGTAGGTAAACTTTGCTGGGCCGTCGGTTCACGCGAGTTGAAACGAGAACGTGAATGATTGATGGCTAATTCGGCTACTTGTTTTGAAAGCGTTTCGATTTGCTTAAATAATTCGTTTGTAGTTTCAAGTTGAATTGCCCCATTATTGTTTGTTCGAGTTTGCTGAGCTGCACTGACTTGATTGATGCTAATTGTGCTGAAAGATTCTATCGCGGCATCAGCTATCTCTGCTTGTTCTGCCAGCCCGGCACGTGAAGCTGAGACAATTGCTCGGACTTGCGTTGGTAATCTATTAATCCAACAAATTCGTAAGAAATTCTCATCGGTTGTCGCACCAACTCGTTTCATCTCGGCTAATAAATGGCTGGGTTTTTGATCACCCAATGGCACTGCTGATAAGAGTTTGTTCACACGAGTATGCTCCGAGTCGGCGAATTTGGCGATGATTGTGGATTTTAATTTTGAATATGGTTTCTCTGCAGGTGGTTTCGATACTAACTCAACTACTTGATCGAATAATGACGGCGTTAAAGACGAAACTACAGCATGGAATTTGGTGAGTTCGTCGTCTACAGTTTGTAAATGAAACCACGCTTCTATTTGCAGAAACCAATATTCCACATTTTCCGTTGAATGTAACACCGGAAAACTAGTTTTCCCAAATAAAGTTGTCTTCTCCGTAAATTCTTTTTTTTTCTCTAACTCAACCATTTTGATTAAATTAATATGTATAAAAGTTTGTCAAAATTGAGCGATTTGTTGAAAAAAAGAAAAAAAAACAAAAATGATGAACTGAAGAACTGATGAAAAAAATCGTTGAAAATAATTGTTGCGTTGTTCTCGGGGTCACCAGTATAGCTTCTCTCTTATTTATTTAATAAAAAAGACACTATTTAACAAATATTTAATTTCTTTATTTAATTAACATTCTTTTTAAGGATAAGTTTTTTCAATCTCTTTGACATTTCAAGAAGTTACTAGAAAAACATTTCATGGCTATGTAAGATAACAAAAAACTAAAAAATAATAATTATGAAACTGAGTGCAAAAATATACAAAGAAAGTATTAAAAACTAAGTTAATTAGTACGCTACAAACTTATCAACTCACTTTCGTAGACGACATGGATAAATGATAATGATAGCGATAATGCAAATTAGGCTGCACCAATCAAATCATTACCAATATTAAATAATGGAAAATAAGTTATATTTATTTTTTTGTTTTATTTAAAAAAAAAGTTCTTATAAAAAAAGAAAGACAAATTTTAAGATTAATTTAAATATTGAAATGTTAAAAATTTTCAAAAGAATTTTATACAAATAAAAAAAAAAAATATTGATTGTAAACACATATTTGATGCTTGTTTTTTCCTTGTTTTTTTTTTTTTTATTTCAGAAAGGTTTATTTGTACTTCTTTATGCCTGTTTGGCATTTAATTGTGTATTTTTCTCTCAAGTTCTCGTCTGTTTTTCTTTGCTCCAGTGTATTTTCTTCTCAATACTGCGTGTTCCCTTAGTTCATTGCTTCTTCTAGTGTTAAAATCATCAATTAATATTAACTCTTTATGTGTTTTTTTCTCTTTATCACTGTCAAACTTTTTTATTGTTTTCCTCGTCTCTAATAGTTGGTTATACATTTACACGGCTAAAGTAAATAGCTTCTTTTTCGGTTTCTCTAGCTTTCTCCAATTCTTGTTTATAAATATCTTTCAATTTCAGTTTTCTGTTTCATGATCTCTGTTTCTGTATGTTTGAGTCCTCGACGCCTATCTTCTGTATTACCGAAACGGCATCCATGTATAAAGTAATTAGAAGCTCTATGTCTACCAATTCCTTCCTCAGAAATGCCAACTAGAGTCACAGTTTCGCCATAAATTTCAACTTAGTCCCAAGGAGCGAAACGAAAAACTTCGAAATGTGTAATATTTCGCCCTTTTCTTAAACTGAGTATAAAACATCTATTACCATCTTCTGGAGTTATACATATATACTTCCAGCTTATCATCGCTTACCAAAGGATTTAGAAATTTCAGACTTATCCACGCACCTTGACATGTGCAATATCAAAAGTCTTCGGTTAATGTCTCAGACCAAAACATGTCTACCTATAACTTGCTAATAAGAAATCAAAACTCCCTTTAATGAAAGTTTCAATAGCTATATATACAAAAAACAACATGTTTTTTATTGTTAACTAGCTGGTACCCGGCGCATTGCTGCCGCAGAAGAAACTGTGGAAATTTCGTTTGAAATTTGGAAGAGTTATCTTGTTTAATTCTTTAAATATTTTGCCGAATTTTACCGAAGTGTGCCAAAATGTACCGAAATTTGCCAAACTTTACCGACATTTACCGAAGTTTAAAAATCTTTTTTTACAATTTTTCTTTAAGACCGTTAATTTTCGAGAGATTTCGGTAAATTTCGAAATATTTCGGCAAACTTCAGTACACTTCGGTAAACTTCCGCAAAATACTTAAAAAATGTATCGATAATTTTTCTTAAAGGCCGATTTTGGTAAATTCTGAAATATTTCGGCACACTTCGGTAAACTTCGGGAATTATACTATGACTATAACCTTCCTGCAAGTGCAAGCAATAAGTTGGGAAAGTTTTGTCCGAATTAGACGAACGCTGTGGCAGCGCATTAAATACGAACAAACAAACATTCATTGATTTTTATATATTAGACAGATTTTATTTCAAAGCATTTTTCAAATTTCGGCACACTTCGGTCGGTAAATTTCGGCACACTTCGGTAAACTTCGGCAAATTATATTCGTTTGTTTTTTATATAAATTGTATTTTATTTCAATACATTTTTTAAATTTCGGGACACTTCGTGCGGTAAAGTTCGACACACTTCGGGAAATTATATTCGTTGGTTTTTTATATAAATTGTATTTTATTTCAATACATTTTTTTAAATATTTTGCCGAATTTTACCGAAGTGTCCCCAACTTCACCTTCGGTAAATTTCGGCACACTTCGGTAAACTTAGGTAAACTTCGGCAAATTATATTTGTTGGTTTTTTATATGAATTGTATTTTATTTCAATACATTTTTTTAAATTTCGGCACACTTCGGCAAATTATTCGTTTGTTTTTTATGTAAATTGTATTTTATTTCAATACATTTTTCAAATTTCGGCACACTTTGGGCGATAAATTTCGCACACTTCGGTAAACTTCGGGAAATTATATTCGTTGGTTTTTATATAAATTGTATTTTATTTCAATACATTTTTTAAATTTCGGCACACTTCGGTAAACTTCGGAACACTTCGGCATATTATAGTCGTTGGTTTTTTATATAAAATGTATTTTATTTCAATACATTTTTTAAATATTTTGCTAAATTTTACCGAAGTGTCCAATTTCACCTTCGGTAAATTTCGGCACACTTCGGTAAACTTAGGTAAACTTCGGCAAATTATATTTGTTGGTTCTTTATATAAATTGTACATTATTTCATTACATTTTTCAAATTTCGGTAAATTTCGGCATACTTCGGTAAACTTCGGAAAAATATTATGCCTATAACCTTCCCGCAAGTTCAACCAATAAGTTGGCAAAGTTTTATCCCAATCAGACGAACGGTGTGGCCGCGCATAAAATACAAACAAATAAACATTGATTTTTATATATGTAATAGATATTTTCGAATATTCCAAAAGAAATTAGTCACATTAAAACAGAATATTTAATACTTCTAGAACATAATGCCAAATATTTTTTGTTACTTAAAAATTAAAACCACGATGTTAACTCTTATCATATAAATTTTTCTATTTTTAAATTTAAAAAACCACATTGTTCTTAAATATTATAGAAAAAACAATTTTCAACGAACAAAAAAGTGAGCTAGAATCCGCATAGAATTCTCCATACAAAAAACTGAATCAGAACCCGCATAGCTCATCTACTTACATTGAACAATTTATCGCATTTAAGAATCAAAGCATCTCGAAAATTAATTACTTCAAGATATTTCTGGCCTATAATGAACACAACTATTAACCATTGGACTAAAAATTGTATTCAATGCCAAAGAGGCAAAATTTTTCGACACACTAAATGCGAATTTGGCATTTTTAAAGTTCCTCCAGGTCGTATCGAACACATTAATAAGGATTTAGTGGGCCCACTCCCATCATCTGATGGGTATGCTTATATTTTAGCAATTAATGATCGTTTTTCAAGATGGCCATAGGCAATTCCTATTGAAGATATTACCGCTGCTACTGTAGCTAAAGCATTTGTGGACAATTGGGTTTCGCGTTTTGGAGTTCCTCATAATATTACAATGGACTGTGGTGTATAATTTGAGTCAAAGGTGCTTAAAGAACTTTCATTGTTTTTAGGTTCTCATAAAATCCGCACTACCGCTTATCATCCACGGGCAGTTTAGTAGAACGTTTCAATTTCGAGCCATAAATTCAATTGGACGAAACAATTGCCCTTTATTCTTCTTGGTTTTCAAACCGTTGTTAAAGCAGATTTGGGTTGCCCTACCGCAGAAATGTTGTACGGTCAACCTCTACGCTAACCAGGTGAAATTATAGTAACTTGTAATTCTTTTTCTTCCAACGATCCAAGTAATGTTGTACATTAATTCAAAAACGTAATTAAACAAGTAATACCAACTCCTACATATATCAAAAAGCAATCAAATATTTACATACATAGGGCATTAAAAGATTCCGAATTTGTTTTCATGCGAATAGACGCAGCAAAAACGAGTCTGCAAAAGCCATACGAAGGTTTTAGAAAGGAATTCTACTATTGGTATTAACGGAAAGAAACAAACCATTTCAATAGACAGACTTAAACCGAGTTTTGTGGAAAATAACTTCGAAATTAATAGCAAAAATCCTATTAAATAGGTTTCCTTTAATATTGACGCTCTCTCGCTGGAAGGGGAGTATTATCGTGGAACATTCAGTTATAATACATATTTAAATTTTTTATACTGTAAAATTATTTATTAATTTTAATTGCTTTTTTTATAATCTAGTTTTTAAGGATGAAAAATATTTTTTATCAACAAAATATTTTTCCTTTAATTAGTTTTAATTCGAATTTCAAACGGATCAGATATTGATACCAATAATAATATAAATTAAGTAAAAATAAATAATTAAATAAGAACAAAAGCTACTTGTTTTGCAACACCAATAAACAATTTAAATGTAACGGGAATTGATTGGTTCGAAAATTTGCAACTTTGGGATGTGCCAATGAGTTCAATTTGTAACCAGATACAGATGGAAAGTTCAACATCGGTAAAATTTTATTATATAGTATATCAAAATTAAGAAATGTGCTACAGTGTCAATATAAAATGCATTCTTTAAGTAACTTACACAGTCAAATAATTTTATATCACACTTTAAGTTTGTATTTGCATATCGGTTATTTGCTTTTTTGAGATTTTGTTATTTACTTTTTTGTATTTTGTTCCCTACCAAATCAGTTAGTTAAAAAAATTAATAAAAAACACACAGTCCACTTTTGAATCAGGAACTAGTAGATCTGTAATGTAATGCCATACCGATCGCCCCCCAAATATCACTAAGTTTAAGCTAAGTAGGCAAATATGGCTTTTCGTTGGAACAATTCTCACGGGAAAATATTGTAGACAAAAATCCTTAATAAGCGCGAATTCGAAAACAGAAAAACAACGGTTTCAATTTCAAAGCTGACAACAAAGAAACTCGAGAATATTCGTAAGACAAAATTCATCTACGAAAATATGGAAATCCTAGTAAATGAAAATTGTCCCACGGGAAAATATTGCGGAAAAAAATGCTGATTAATCAAATTTGAAAATGGAAAAACAACAGTTTCAAATTCAAAGCAAAGCAGTTTGAAATTTAAAAATCCGGAATGCATTCTGCACCCGTAAGGATTTTGTTCCTATAAAAGCCGAGTAACGTGACTGTACTGTAAACACACAGTCAGATGACATAGTTCGACAAGACAGTTCGACGACAGAGGTAAAAGAGACACTTCAATTAAGCAAGCTTAAAACTTATAAAAGTAAAAGAATAAGTATTGTTGAAACTAAAAGTTAAAGAAGTATTGATGAAAATAAAAGTTAAAGAATTATTGTTGAAAATAAAAGTTGAATAAGTATTGTTGAAAATAAAAGTAAAAGATTTACTGTTGAAAATAAAAGTTAAAGAAGTATTGTTTAAAATAAAAGTTAAAGAATTATTGTTGAAAATAAAAGTTAAAGAATTATTGTTGAAAATAAAAGTTAAAGAAGTATTGATGAAAATAAAAGTAAAAGAATTACTGTTGAAAATAAAAGTTAAAGAAGTATTGATGAAAATAAAAGTTAAAGAATTATTGTTGAAAATAAAAGTTGAATAAGTATTGTTGAAAATAAAAGTAAAAGAATTACTGTTGAAAATAAAAGTTAAAGAAGTATTGTTTAAAATAAAAGTTAAAGAATTATTGTTGAAAATAAAAGTTAAAAATTATTGTTGAAAATAAAAGTTAAAGAAGTATTGATGAAAATAAAAGTAAAAGAATTACTGTTGAAAATAAAAGTTAAAGAAGTATTGTTGAAAATAAAAGTTAAAGCTTTATTGTTGAAAATAAAACTTGAATATTTATTTTTGAAATATAAGTTAAAAAATTAAAAGAAAGTATTGAAGAATTGTTAAAAAGAATTATTGAAGAATTGAGAATAATAAAAGTATTAAAGAATTAAACTTGTTAAATAAAAGTGTTGATGAATTTTTAAAAGAAATAAAGTTAAATCCTTAAAGTAAATAAGTAAAAATAAAAAGAAGTGTTTATATTGCGACCAGCCCACAACATTAGTAATGATTCCATATTTGAGAAAGTGAGAAAGTGAGTTTACGTTGCCAGAATCATTCCAACCAGTTATTACACAACAGATCATATTTCAAGCAACACAAAATTTATGTTCAATTTCAAAGAGAATCAAGATTTATATAATTAATAAATAAATAATATAGTGTTTAATTTAACGTATGTATTCGTTTTTTTTATATAGAAAACGCACCAAAATGCTTTCCCAAATATTTTTGGTGTAGGATTGGGACGATGCACACATTGATTTATCAGATGCTTTTCTACAAATAGAAGTCTATGACGAATCAAAACAATACTTGGCAATAAACACTCACAAAGGGTTATATCCTTTCGAACGAATGGCACTGGGCAAAAAAATTTTCCCAGGATTTTTCCAACAAACTGATGACGGAATGTTAGCCGGTCTAGAAGTCGTTGTTAGCTTCATTGATGATTTCGTGGTAGCAAGAACATGATTTACGGCTAAATAAACTACTAAACAGAAGTGAAGAATATGGGTTTAAAATTAAAATAAATAAATAAATAAATAAAATTAAATTAAATTAAAATACTTGGACTATATCGTAAATCAACCAGATCCGGCAAGAGTTGATGCAATCAAAAGCATGCCAGGACCAACAAACCTCACAGAGCTTCGTTCGTTTCTAGGTGTAATCAACTTTTACGGAAAATGCTTTAACACGCATCAATACAGGGGTCCACTTAATTAGTAGAAAATAATATAGGGAAGAAAAACAGAGATTGCGAATTTTTTGTTCGGCGAAAAACATTAAAAAAAAGACAGTTATTGAGAATTCTTTGTTCGGCGAAAACTATTAATGGTAAGACTACAAAACGGTGAACTAATTAAAACCAAGTAAAAAGACCGCGTGGAAGACCGGAAAAATCAATAAGACACGTGTACATTAATAAAAAAATGGATTTTATAAAAAAAGTGGATGAACTGAAACTAGAACGAAATATTGCAGAAAATTGGCTAATTTTCTGGCAAAATTTTGAAATTTTTTCTGTGGTGTAGATTGTATGTTTTTTGAATGCAGTAGGATCAGATGCTGTTGTTATGGTGCACCCTGTGCCAAACTTTTTATGACAAACAAAAATCGTTACGACCAAAAACGCGTTCATTAATCCCTAAATTTCCGATATTTCAAAATTTTGTTACTTCTGCAAAAAAATTATTTCAACATCGTGAAATAATTAAAATTTTATATACGCGTACAATTTTATTAAATTTATAACATATTTCGAAATTTTTTGGAATTTCGAAATATCTTATTAAAATTATTAATTTGCTTCGACAAAAGTTTTTTCATGTCGAAATAACGCAAAATCAGTATACACACGGATTTTAATAATTACGAAATTAAGTCCAATTTTTTCATATGAAATATGAAAAAATGTGCATATAAGTACTTTTTTTTAAAATTTATTATACTTCTTCGAAGAATAATTAATTTTTGCCTGTTCGGCAAAATTTGCTAATATCGGTCAAAGTACGATGAACTTGAAGTACTTTGGAAAATTTTTATTTGAAATTTTTCTTTTAATCGATTGGCAATTAATTAATAGTCAGTTGAAAAAAGTAATTGGACGAGGTTACCGGTTTTTCTTTTTGTTCGTTCGCGTAAAAACCACAATTAATAAGTTTGAAATTGTTAATTGTCATATAAAAATTAAATTTGTGGAAATTGAAAATTGAAATCTGTTTAATTTCCTTTAAGTGAAATTGTTATTTGTCATATGAAAATTAAATTTGTGGAAATTGAAAATTGAAATCTGTTTAATTTCCTTTAAGTGAAATTGTTAATTGTCATATAAAAATTAAATTTGTGGAAATTGAAATTTGAAATCTGTTTAATTTCCTATAATTGAAACTGTTAAGTAAATTACAAAAAAAAGGATATCCATAGATAGTTAATTTTTTGGGTGTTAACCAAAAATAGTTAAAAACTAATTGTTCAGTTTCATTTGCTTTATATATTTGTAATTGTTTGGTGTTAAATAAAAATAGTTCAAAATAATACAAAAAAAAGAGGAAGTGTTTCGTTATTGTGTTCCAGAGGGGTAAGCTTTTTTAATTTTATTATAAAATCCCATCGCCTTTCCGAGAGTTCTGGCCTCCGGAAAGAAGAATTCATAAAAAAATAGGAAACGGGTTTCTCAGAATCGTCCTGGAAAGGATCAGGTCGTCCCTTTTGATCCACAACACTGTAGAAGTCTACAATTCATTTAAATTGAGTGAAGAGGATAAAAAATCCTATACAAAAGTGGTTTCATCATTCAAAGATTTTTGTGGGCCTAAAAAGAATGCGCTGTATGAAACTTTTGTGTTTTTCACAAGAAACCAAGCAAATGGCGAACATTTTGATCATTATTTTATGGACATAAAGAAAATGGTTAAAATATGTGGATTTTCTGATGAGAATGCAGCGTGATAGAATTGTAATTGGTGTAGAAGACAAAGAACTACAAAAGAAAATGATTGCAACCGAAAATCTGTCATTGGTAAAAGCAATCGAGTTAGCAAGGTCAAATGAAGTGTCAAAGCAACAGATGCAGGTTATGCGAGGACCAAGAACATCAATTGATCTAATTCATCGTACTCACAATAAAGATAGACAGATAAGCAATAAAAAATTTAATATTAATATTAATAAAGATAAAAATAATAATTGTCAATCAATAAAAATAATTTCAGGAAGAATAATGAAAATAATAGTAAGAATAATGGTATGAACAACATTGATTGCAAGTTTTGCTCGAGAAAACATGGTAAAAGAAATTGTCCAGCATTTGGGAGAAAATGTAATAATTGCAATGGATATAATCACTTCGCAGTGGTCTGTAAGAAAAAGTCAATCAATGAAGTCAAAAATTCAAGTAGGTGTGATTTAGAGCAGTGTTTCCCAACGTGGGGCCCACGCCCCACAGGGGGGCAATTTGATTGTTAAGGGGGGCAATTCGAAAATGGACATGACACGAGTTTAACCCTTTCGCTCCGGGCCATTTAAATGCAATGCTAGATTTCGGTGCCACATTTAACGAAAAAAGCAAATTCTTAAATAATTGCGGTAAATAATTATTAGGTATAATTTCGCTTGACGAGACCAAAATATCAACTGGGTGTTTGGCGTCGTCAAGTAAACCTCCATACGGCAGAGGGCAGGCTCCGCGGGGAACCCCAGACGTTTTAAAATCTCGCAAAACGACGCAGTTGTTCGCACCTGAATGGCCCATTGCAACTTCTGTAGCGTTTCGTCAATATTCGGAGGAATATTTAAAATTTGGCTGTCCACGATGAGCGGATTCCTTTTTGTCTAGCAATGCTTGACCAACGAATCAATGAAACGAGGTCGTCTTGAGGCGCATTTAAAGGCGAAACATAGTGCTCATATTAATTCAGATTTGAATTACTTTAAAATTTTAAAGAAAATTTTTGAAAAAAGAACAACATTAAAGTCTCTATTTACTGCTCATACTTCAACTAATAATCGTATTCTTAAATTTCATTTTTTAAAACGGTTCTTGAAAAAGATGACAAAGATGTAAAAGCTAAAAAACTACTTAGATGTCAATGATATACCAATGAAAAATATAACATCTTGTGCTGCAGATGGTGCTCCTAATATGATGGGAAAGAAAAATAGCTGCTTAAAATTGATTAAAGATGCGAATCCAGAAATGGTTCTTGTGCATTATGTTATTCATAGGGAAAACTTGGTAGCTAAAAACATCTCGCCTGTTCTGAATGAAGTACTACATTCAGTAATAAAGTGTGTTAATGCTATTAAAGCTAATGCCAAATGTGAGCGTCTCTTCAAGCTATTTTGTGAAGAACAAAATGAAGACCATGTGAGATTTTTACTTCATACTGAAGAAAGATGGCTATCTAAAGGGAACTGCTTGAAAAGAATTATGGAACTGTTTGATACTCTTAGTGATTTTTTAAGCGACAAACCTGAAATGAAGTATCTGTTAGCAATCGATGGTAAAGCATTTGTGAGTTATTTAGCCGATATCTTTGAAAAATTAAATATATTAAATAAGCAACTTCAAGGAACAAATAAAACTCTTGTCGATGCAAAAGCGAAGATATTTGGTTTCATTACTCATATTGAGTTATGTCAGAGACATATTAACAACAAAAACTTTGAACAGTTTCATGGGTTCCAGAAATGTGAAGTTACTGATACCGCTTTAATTGTTACTGTCAATCATCTGAATATTCTATCGGCTGATTTAAAAGAAAGATTTTCTGATATAAAACAAATTGATTTTCCAACATGGATGATGCAGCCAATGTTAGTGGATTTGTCTGATATATCAAATATGCAGTATCAAGAAGAACTCGCAGAATTGCAAAATGATGATTCAGTTAAAACTTTATTTAATATAAAAGGAGCGATGGCATGGCTTTGTAAGGAAACAGAAATCAAATACCCAAATTCAACTAAATGTGCAAGAAAACTATTGCTACCGTTTCTGTAATAGATTGGACTGAGAGCAGTCTTTGAATACTCGTGAAATAAAGAACACGTACAGAATCTGCTTGTGTTTCAATACAAAGAGAACCAAATATAACATGGCGCAGTCGCAGTGGAAAAAAAAGAATTAAGTAGTTTTTGCAAAAGAAAAAAAATAAAAAAATAAATAGTTAATTAAATTTAATAGTTAGTTAAATTTAATATGGAAAAAATTAAACAAGAAAAAAGTGAAAAATTAATCAATGTCAATAATTAATTAATGGGAAAAAACAAAGAAGCCAAAAAATTAACAGCATTACAAAATATTAACAGAACACGAGGCAGACCACGGAAATACACGGTGAAAATTATTAATGAAAATATGGACTACATTAAGAAAGTAAAAGAATTGAAGATGGAAGGAAATCTCGCGGAAAATTGGCGAGTATTTGAACAAAATTTTAACATTTTTGCAAGCGCAATAGAATTAACAAAGAAAGACGAACCCGTTCAAATAGCTGTTTTTCTAAATGCAATTGGTTCTGACGCAGTTGAAGTATATAATACATTCCCGTTAACTGTAACGGAAAAGAAAAAATTTCGGCAGTAGTTAACGCTTTTAAAGAATTTTGTGCACCAAGGAAAAATGAAGTCTACGAAAGCTTCTTATTTTGGACTAGGGACCAAAGAGATGGAGAGCCGTTTGATGTATTTTTCATGGATATTAAGAAATTAATGAAATCATGTGGGTATACTGAGACAGAAGATCAGATGATTCGTGACAGAATCGTATTGGGCGTGGCTGATAAGATTCTACAAAAACGTTTATTAGAAGTAAGTGGATAACCATGCAAAAAGCAGTGGAAATGGCAAGATCTGATGAGGCTACACGGCTGCAGTCAACAAATTTGCAGAGAGCTGGACATTCGTCAACTTTAGATGTACATTCTGTAAAAAGCAGTAATTTTTTTAATAATAAACCCTAATGCAAATAAAAATTATAACTATAATAAAAATAATAATGATACAAATAATAACAAGAATAATTTTAGATTCAATTCAAGGAATTCTGGAAAAAATAAAAATGATGAAAAGAATAATAACGATAACAGGAATTTGGATAAAACCAAAAAAATAAATTGCAAATTCTGCGGTCAATGCTATCCTTACGGAAAATGTGGGGCCTATAATAAAAATTGTAAAAAATGCGGCCGGAAAAATCATTTTGCTATTGTTTGTAGGAGTAAACAAGTAAGTGAAATAAATAATAATAGTGATAATTCGGAGAATTTTGTCATTGACATAATTCAGACTAAATTTACGGAAAGTAAAAGCGAAAACACATGGATTGAACCCGTTGGAATTGAAAATAAGGTTTTTAATTTAAAACTGGACACTGGTGCAGAAGTCAATGTCTTACCGTTGGCATATTTTAATAAAATTAAAAAAGTATATTTGAGAAAAACAACTGTGAAATTAGTTGCTTATGGTGGAAGTAGATTAGATTGTGTAGGAGAAGCTTTGTTAGAATGCACAGTAAGAAATGAAATTAGTATTTTGAAATTTGTGATTGTCAGAAATGACACTGTACCAATATTAGGATTAAATGGGTGCATTAAATTGAAATTAGTTAAGCGAGTAAATAGTCTGCAGACAAGTAGGGATCATGTTTTAATAAACTGGAAAGATAATTTTGAAGGTATAGGTTGTTTTGTTGAGAAATTTGAAATTGAATTAAAAGAAAACAGCACACCCGTTGTTAAGCCAACTCGAAGAATCGCTTTGTCATTATTAAATGCGGTCAAAAATGAATTAAATAGGTTAGAAGAAAATAAAATTATCGAGAAGACGAGCGACGGTTGCGAATGGATATCGAATTTGGTAGTAGTTGAAAAGCCCAACAAAAAAGTAAGGCTATGCCTTGATCCACAGGAATTAAATAAATGGATAAAGCAGTCAAATTATCCAATTCCATCCTTTGAAGAAATATTACCAGGGTTTTTAAATAAAAAATACTTTAGCGTTCTGGATATGAAAGATGGTTTTTACCAAATTAAATTAGATAAAAAATCGAGCAAGCTTTGCAGTTTCAGTACACCATTCGGATTTACAGTTTTTTAAGACTTCCATTTGGAATTAAAATAGCTCCAGAAGCATTCCAAAGATATAATGTTGAAAATTTCCAAGGAATTAAAGGTATCACTATATATATAGATGATATATTAATAACAGCAGAAACACTTGAAGAACACGATAAAATTTTTAGAAGTGTAATGGAAAGGGCTAAACAGTTGAACATTAAATTCAATAAAGATAAGCTACAATATCGTGTGTCAAAGGTCAATTTTTTTGGACATATCATATCTAAAGATGGTGTGGTATTTGATGAAAGCAGATTAAAGGCGATTGAAGACATTGGTATACCAAAATCGAAAAAAGATGTTCAAAAATTATTAGGTCTGGTGAACTACATGCAAAGTTTTCTTCCGAATTTAGCGGAAATCTCCACTCCGTTGAGAGAGTTACTAAAGAAAAATACAATTTTTGATTGGCAATCACCACATACCATATGTTTACATAAAATTAAGGAAATGATTATTAAGGCACCAATACTTAAATATTTTTCTCCTGATTCAAACATTATGATACAAGCCGATAGCAGCAAAGATGGTGTAGGGTGTTGTATCATGCAGGACGGACGACCAATTTCGTTCGCATCGAAGAGTTTAACTGACACGGAAAAAAGGTACGCGCAGACAGAAAAGGAAATGTTAGCGATATGTTTTGCATGTCGAAAGTTTCATAATTGGATATACGGAAGACACATAGTTATACAGACAGATCATAAACCATTATTGGGCATAATGTCCAAGGAATTGGCTAAAATCGCATCTGCTAAACTGCAGAGAATGAAGTTAAAGTTATTAAAATATGATATAATTATCAAGATATTATGATGCAAATGAAAAAAGTAAAACAATCGAAGGTTTAGATGATGTTATACATTCGATTAATGTGAGCGATGAAAAATTAGAAAAATTTAAAATTGGAACTAATAGAGACCCTGTTTTAAGTACGTTGAAAGGAATAATTATTGATGGTTGGCCTGAAAATAAAAACAAACTACCAGAAAACATAAAAGCATATTGGAAATTCAAAAATGACTAATTTGTTGAGAATGAAATAGTATTTTTGAATGAGAAATTAATAGTACCACTCACTTTACGGAAATATATACTCGACTTATTACACAAATCTCATATGGGTATAGAGAAAACGAAAAGTAGGGCTAGAGAAATTGTGTATTGGCCTGGGATTCATTCAGAAATAGAGGATCTAGTTAGTGGTTGTAGCGTATGTCAAAAATTTCGGAATATACAGAGACGCGAACCATTATTATCACACGAAGTTCCGCCTTATACTTTCATGAAAATAGGTATGGATATTTTCGAATTCAAATCGAAAAGTTATTTAGTTGTTATGGATTACTATTCAAAATTTATAGAGATTATCAAATTACATAGGAAAAATGCTACAGAAATTATTTCGAAACTTGAAAGAATGTTTTCAGTACATGGTATTCCAAAAGAGATAATTGCAGATAATGTACCTTTCGGCAGTTATGAGTTTAAAACTTTTGGTAAAACCTTGGATATACAAATTAATACATCAAGTCCACGTTATCCACGTTCAAACGGATTAGCTGAAAGAGAAGTACAAATAGCCAAAAATTTAATGAAGAGAGCGGACGAGACGGGTGAAAAACTTTGGTTGTATCTTTTAGAATATAGAAATACTCCTCTTAAGGAAAAAGATTTATCCCCAAACGAGTTATTAATGGGTAAAATTACTAGACCTTTATTATCAATAAAAACTTCTAAATTTAAAATAGAAAGTCATCCAAATTTAGAATTTAGAAAAGAAAGAAACCGAAAATATTATAATAGAGGTACTAAAAGCAAGGATGATTTCACAGTTGGACAAAACATCTTGTATAGAAATGGTCAAATTTGGTGTAAAACAATGATATTAGAGAAAACTTCTGCTCCACGGTCTTATTGGATTAAAATTATCGAAAGTGGTAAAGTAATCAGAAGAAATTCTTATTTTTTGAAACCTGAACGCAATAGCACAATGATGGACACCAGAAATCTAAACTAAAATGGTATTGATTGTTGAATTTGTGAAACAATTAACATTAATACATTAAAGAAATAATAGAAACAAAATAAAGATGTAAAATATGTATGTATAAAGAATATATCTACATAATAATTATATTTATATTATATCTACATAATAAAAAAAAAAAAAAAAAAAAAAAAATAAAATAAAAAGGGAAAATGTAATGAATTAGATAGTTTTAAGAAAAAAAAAAAAGGAAGACGTAATAGATTGGACTGAGAGCAGTCTTTGAATACTCGTGAAATAAAGAACACGTACAGAATCAGCTTGTGTTTCAATACAAAGAGAACCAAATATAACAGTTTCCATCTTCATATTTAGCTGAATGTGAATTTAGTGCTGTAAATGATTTACCGGTAAAAAAAAAAAGAAATCGGCTGGATATAACACAACGTGGAGACTTGAGACTCAAGCTAACCAAATTGGAGGCTAATATTGTTTGTTCAGGGAACAATAAAAAAGAAATGAAATGCGTGATTCACGTTTAGTCAATTTATTCAACGTAAATATTTTATCCTTTACAAATTCCAAAATTAAAAAATTAAAAATAAAATTAAAAATTGAAAAAAAAAAAATATTAATAAAAATCAAAACTTAAAAAAATAGAAAACAATTAAAAAAAACTTAATTCAAATTTGGCAAATAAAATTAAAATTAAAGAAAATATATTATCAACAAATTGTCATCTGAAAAAAATTCCTTTTATTTAAATTGATGCACATAAATATATTGCCTCGGCAATACCCCTTTCACCGTATAGTTTTTTTTTTTTATAGGAAAAATCTAACGTTAACCACAATTACTGTGAAGGCTTAGATCGTATCTACTTTCAAAAAAAAACCGCTTGGTATCGATGCTGCTGCAAGTTTTTACCACTAAAAGTGTAAACTTGAGAGTTCTGGAACAAGTGCTATTTTTCATTTTTAAATTCATTTATTTTTCCAAATTAGTACAGTTTTTCTAGTTTGAACGTCGTGGAAGCAGCACACAATTTTAATCTGGATTTTTTTTCATATTCTGATTTTTTAATTAAAAAAAAAAAGGAAAACGTGAGCACATTTTTTTAGTGCGACGATCATCAGAATTACTAAAATTTCATAAATTTTTTTCATCATTTCCCATAGAAAATATTACAAAAAAACAATTGGTAAAAAAGTGATATTTTTCTCGTTCGGCATGCCCTTTTATACAAAAATTTCCAATATGATGGATGGTGAACCGGGCCAAATGAAATATGGCCGATCACATAATTGTTTATATCGGCTGTCATATGTGGTGTTTTCTTTTTGGTGGGTATGTTCATGTGTGTTGTATAATTTAGTTTCGTTTCTTTGTTACGTATTTAGTGTTTTGTATACGTTTTTAAAGAAAAGTTGTAAATTTTTCTTTAAAATTTTATGTTTTTTAAAATTTACCTGTTGTTGTTTGTGTAATTTTTGACATGTTTTTTTTGTGTTTTGAAAAAATCTTTAATGAGAAAAAATGTTATTTTGCTTTTTAGGACATGCGGAAGGTAGCCAAACAAATATAAAATCGCTGTTCAGCAAGCATCAAGCGGAAGGATCTCACAAAATTAAAATAATAAATTAATATAGAAAAATCTTTATTAAAATTATTTGGAATTTGAATTTCAGTTTTTCATTATATGTTTTAAAAATTTAGTTACTGTGTTTCGTTAACAATTTCCTAGTGATTTCTTCCTAAAACCTATCATTTAAGTTTCTTAAGTGAACAATTCAATTTTTTAATATTAAAAATTATGTATGTTACATAGGGGGGGGGGGGCATAAGAGTTTTAGAAAGGCTAAGGTGGGGCATGACACAAAAAACGTTGGGAAACACTTGTTATGGTACACCCTGTACCAACAAATCGTTTCCGACCAAAAAGCGGTCATCGAACCCAACATTTCGAAACCCAATTTTTAATAAAAACGCGTAATCATTTCAATTTTATTAAACATATTTCGAAATTTAAACAATTTCAAAATATGTTAATAAAATTATTATTTCGTTTCGACATAAATTTCCTATGTCGAAATACATAAAAAAAGTGTATACTAACGAATTTTAGTATAACGCTAATTGAACTCATTTTTTTCGTTCTTACGATATCAAAAATTTGATTACGCGAACTTTTTTTTCAATAATTATTTTTCTTCCAAGAATAATTATTTTTGTCAATTATGCGAAAAAAACTAATATCGGTCAAAGTACGATGAACTTAAAGTACTTTGACAAATTTTTTTCGTTTTTAAAAAAAAAAAACTCTTGATCGATTAAAAATCAATTATCGATCAGTTATAATTTGATTTCCAAAACGCGATATACTCTTTTTGTTTTTAATTGACCGTTCGTTGTTTTTCAAAGAACGTTTTTCAGTTGTTCGTTGTTTTTTTTAAAAAAAACGTAAAAAATAATCCATTGGTCGCGAACGAAGGTTTACTAAAAAAGGTTTTCACGCAATTTAAAAAGAATTTCAACTATCTGTCGCGAATAAGAAAAACAAAAACGAAGTTTATTAAATTGTTGTTTTAGTTCATTTTTTTTTATATATTTTAATGCTTCAAAAAAGGAGCAAATGGTTGAATTAGTTTTTTTTTGTAAATAAGATAGATTGTGGTTAAAAGAAAAAAGGAATTTAGAAGAAAATTGGGTGTAAAGGAATTAAAAAAATAATACAAATTCTATTGAAATACACATAGAATTGTTTTTAAATTAAAGTTACTATATCAAAAGATAGATTGTGGTTAAAAGAAAAAAGGAATTTAAAAGAAAATTATTTAGTTTGATAAAAAAAAAAGGAATTATTTAAAAGAAAAGAAGAAAATTGTGTGTAAAGGAATTAAAAAAATAATACAAATTCTATTGAAATACAAATAAAATTGTTTTTAAATTAAAGTTACTATATCAAAAGATAGATTGTGGTTAAAAGAAAAAAGGAATTTAAAAGAAAATTATTTAGTTTGATAAAATAAAAAGGAGTTATTTAAAAGAAAAGAAGAAAATTGTGTGTAAAGGAATTAAAAAAATAATACAAATTCTATTGAAATTCAAATAGAATTGTTTTTAAATTAAAGTTACTATATCAAAAGATAGATTGTGGTTAAAAGAAAAAAGGAATTTAAAAGAAAATTATTTAGTTTGATAAAGAAAAAGGAGTCATTTTTTTTAGGAAATTGTGTGTAAAGCAATTTATTGAAATACAAAGAAAATTCGAATTACTAAAATTCAGTCCTTAAGATAAAGTTATTTTGAAAAAAAAATTGTAATCTCGAAAATTACTAAATAAATTTATTTCTTTTGTTAAAAAAAAAAAACAAGGAAGTGTTTTTCTTTGAACCAACAAGGGGTAAGCGTTTAAATTTTTATTTTTGCATTGTGTTTCCGGGATTTCCGACCCCCGGAGACTAAAACTCAATATAAACAAAAAGTTTCCCAGAGTCATCCTGGGTAGGATCTCATCGTCCTTTTTGCTCCACAACATCTGGCGCAGCCGGTAGGATCTGAGTTGCTAAGCATTAAAAATCTCAGATCCCCGAATCTAAAAATAAGACAGTTGTGGCAAATTGACGAATGATTCAACCAGATTTGACTTCGGAAACACATAACGAGGTGCACGAACTGACTTTTGAGGAGCAAATAAACGAGTTCTCCTTCGACAACACCAGTCCAGTTTTTGGATCACCAACAACGCTCGAACCTGGGCGCACCAGAAGCAGACGTATATTTTCTGCTCCAAATTTACCACATCATTTCGCACGATCAACACCAAAATCTCCAACTACCAACGATTTACCAGAGAATATAAGCCCTAGGAAACACTTGTTAAAAAAACAACTAGATTTTAAGGCCGATATAATTTTACATAGTGAATTAAAAGAAACCAAAATGTCCATAGATTGCAACAAAGTGTCTCAATTCGTTTTTAATTCAATCCCTTTACTTCACGCGGAACTCGGACCAAATTTAGCGTCGGAAGTAAAAGTTTTTGCTAAGTGCTGTCAAACAATCCATGACATACTTAGTAAGGACGAACAACCCATACTTGTCTCTTTACTACCCACACGATTTCGTGGACGTGCCGCATCACTTTTAGATAACATATCTGTAACCGATTTGACAAACTTTTTAGATACTTTAATTTCTAAATTAGTTTCCAGAAGACCTTACGCCACCTTGATGCATGAATTACAAAATTCAAAACAATTGCCTGGTGAAACTCTTACTGGTTTCGCGGGGCGCATGAAATCACTCTTAAAAGAATGCATCAATCAGGCTATTCAGAGGCATCCAAACCATTATGCTTCTGTAGTAAAAGATCTAGAAGAAACTGCAATGTTCACTTTCCAAGCAGGAATACTGAACTCAAATCACAGATTGTTCTTCCTACACGAAAAGCACGAAGATTTCGATGCACTGACAAGTAAGGCGGAATTTCTTGAATCAGCGGAAAGACAATTTACTCTAAATGCTCCAAATCTGTTGAACCCTATCACACCAACTATGTCGCAAATGTTCTACCCCCAAACAGAGGAACGAAACGTAACCAACTCAAATGACAATTACAATAGCAACCACGACTACAACAATAATGTCAACAGAAATCAAAACGGACTCAACAACGACAATTATAACAGAAATACCAACTTCAACAACAACCACAATGGCAGAAACGACAATTTTAACAACTACAACAACAACAGTCACAACAACTTCAACCACAACAACAACAACAGAAACAACAACTTCAACAACAATAACAGCAGAAACAACAACTCCTACAACAATAACAACAGCAACAACAACTTCAACAACAACAACAACAGAAACACTAACTTCAACAACAACAACACCAACAGAAATAACAATTTCAATAACAGCGGTACTACCCGAAACAACAACTTCAACAACAACAACAACAGGAACGTCAATTTCAACAACAGCAACAACAACAGACCCAACAACAGTTACTACAATTTCAACGACAATGCGAGGAGGAACAACAACTACCAGAATAACGCGTTTAACAACAACAATCGTCACAACGACAATAGGTTCGTCGGTGGGATTAACAATTACAGAGGACATAATTTTGAAGAAGGAAACAATAATAATAATACCAATAACTCACCGAGAATCAATGACTCCTACAATAATCCCCACAATCAGAACCCATCGAACCCCCGACCACCATGCGGATTTTGCAATCGTTTTGGGCATACGTATAATGAATGCCGTACGCGTATGAATACACCATATTGTAGTCGATGCCGAATACATGGGCATACGAACAACAATTGTAATTCTCAAACGTTACCGACCCCAACAAAACGAATTAACATGATATCTAACGAACCAAATGATAATAGGGAACTCGACGACCCTGTAGACAACATGCACAAATGTATTTTCTGCCAACAACCTGGACACACGATAGAAAACTGCATAGCAAAAAAATTGTGGGATGAAAATAATTCCCCAGCAATTAAACAGACGGAAAACTAAAACAGGGCTGTCACCTTAGCCCCCAAGAAAACGAGACAAGGTGTCAGCCCGCCCAAAAATTACCTACCCTTGCTAAATGCGTAATAAAAGTACCTTTACCAATAATAATAAACAATCCGGCCGAATTATTAGTAGACACGGGAGCAGATATAAGTATAATAAAAAAATCGTCAATAAAAGATAATATAAAAATAAATAAAGAAGAAAAAACAAATATTCAAACTGTTTTCGGCACCGGAAAAACAATAGGTACATGTCTTACAAATTTCCCACCCCCCATATCGCAATCATGTAAATTTCATGTGGTGGAAAAAACTACTCCAATTCCAGGAGATGGAATTTTAGGGTTCGATTTCCTTTCTCGTAATTGCAATATTGAAGGCCCAAATAAACGTTTAACTTTTCCCGAAATTAGAATTGATGAAGATAACTTCGGAATTCCTTTTTTAAAAAGTACGACCATAGATTCCATGGATAAGGTCCATATAGATGTCACCAACGAACAGGTGGAAACACCTGAATCAGAGGTTAAAATTGTAAGTGGCTCATGGAACGGACAAACTTTAACGAATCAAGCACGGGACGAAACGGAGTATGAAGTGGAGACTCAGAGAGCAATTTATGTTCCGCCCCGCTCCCGAAGACTGATTCAAATAAAAGTGGATTTCAAACAAGATAGACTCTGCTTGTCAAAAGAACTAAGCGAAGGAGTATACCTTGGAAGTTGTTTAGTTAGGCCTGATAACGGAAAAATAACGCTTTGTGTACTCAATACCAAAATGAAACGAGCGAAAATCGCCCCTTTTAATTTCAGCACACGTCCCCTTAACTATTACGAAATATACAATTTAGAACAAGAAACAGAAGAACCATCGCCTGAAGAGAATATACAATATTTATTTAACCTCAATCAAAACTCTATACACAATGATAGAATAGAAGAACTTATGAAAAACATACGATTAGATGAAAACGCAACTATTGAAGAGAAAAACTCTATATTACAAATATGCAAAGAATACAACGACATTTTTTATTTACCAAATGACAAATTGACTCACACCCTTTCTTACGAACACACAATCCCCGTAAAACAAGACCATGCACCCATAAACCAAAAGATGTATCGCCTACCCGAAAAACAACGCGAAATTATCCAAGAACAGGTAAAAGAAATGCTTGACAATGAAATAATTACTCCAAGCAAAAGTCCATGGAATTCCCCGTTACTAGTGGTACCCAAAAAGAATGGCCCCGACGGAGAAAAGCGATGGAGAGTAGTAGTAGATTTTAGAAAATTGAACGAAATTACAATCGGTGATGCCTTTCCCCTGCCTCGAATTGAAGATATTTTAGACCAACTTGGTCATTCCAGATATTTCACCACACTAGATCTCGCTAGTGGGTATCATCAAGTGTTAGTAAACTAAGAAGATAGAGCTAAAACTGCTTTTAGCACACCTTTCGGACATTATGACTTTTTAAGGATGCCGTTCGGACTGACTGGAGCCCCGGCTACTTTTCAACGCCTTATGAACCACGTATTGTCAGGTTTACAAGGTTTTTTATGTTTTGTGTACATTGACGATATCGTCATATACGGAAAAAATTTACTCGATCATAACCTAAAATTGGACGCAATTTTTTCAAGATTGAGAACACATAACCTAAAATTACAACCTGAAAAATGCAATTTTCTTAGGAAAGAAATTGTCTATTTAGGACACCAATGCACGCCCAAAGGTGCTCTACCTGACCCCTCAAAAATAATTTGTGTGCAAAATTTCCCAGTCCCCAAAACCATTCGTCAAGTCCAATCATTTTTGGGTTTGGCAAATTATTATCGCAAATTCATACCTAATTTTTCAAAGGTTGCGGAACCTCTAAACAAACTTTTACGCAAAAATAATAAATTTAAATGGACCGAAATTTGCGAATCTGCATTCCAAAATTTAAAAAACACTCTAATATCACCCCCATTACTTATATACCCCGATTTCGCTCAAGCTTTCAACTTAACAACTGATGCCAGTAATGAAGCTATTGGAGCAGTTCTTTCTCAAGGCGAAGTAGGAAAAGATAAACCAATTGCATACGCTAGCCGCTCATTAAATAAAGCAGAACGAAATTATTCCACAATTGAAAAGGAATTACTAGCTATTGTATGGGCTACCAAAAATTTTCGTTGCTATCTTTATGGTAGGAAATTTACTGTTTATACTGATCATAAACCTTTGAAAGGAGTTTTTAACGTGAAAGATCCGACAAGTCGTTTGGTGCGTTTCCACCATAAACTTTCGGAATACGATTATCAAATCGAGTACAAAGCAGGAAAATATAACACGAATGCTGATGCCCTTAGTCGCATTCCACCCCTTGAATCCGGATCTATATTAGAAGAAATGACCCCGAAACAAACAATTATTGAAGAACTTGAAAATTTACATACCATTAATTTAGAACAACAAATAAACAATTTAGAAAAAACAAACGGATGGAATTCACTACTACGCGAAATTGAAACAACTTCAAAAACTAAAATCAAAGAAGACGGATTTACGACAAAAGAGGCCCTCAAACTTACTAACAAACCACTAAACAGATACGAAGACGTATTACCATACGATCATTCACGAATAAAATTACTTAATGAAAAAAATGACTATATAAACGCAAACTTAGTGAAAATAATCAAACTTGATACAACGTACATTTTAACGCAAGGACCTTTATTGGAAACAATAGACGATTTTTGGTTAATGATTTGGCAAAACAATTGCAAAACAATAGTAATGTTAACGAGATTAATAGAACAAAATAAAATTCAGTGTCATAAGTATTGGCCAAAACAAACGGGAGACAAACATATAATACCCCTAACAAAAATCGGTTTCACCATAGTATATTTGAAACTAACAGAACAAACACATTTTACTAAACGAATTTTCCGACTTACAGAAATTTCAACAAAAAAATATCGCGACGTAACACAATTTCAATTTAATAAATGGCCCGATACAGGAACACCCTTTACTGCAAAAGAATTTTTGAAATTTTACCAAGAATTTAAACATTATCAAACACACGAATGCGAAAATGAACCTTTATTAATACATTGCAGTGCTGGAATCGGACGATCAGGCACATTTTGTCTAATCGATATTTGCCTCACTTTACTTGCTACCAAAAATGGAAACGAAATGACGATACCCCAAATATTATTAGAAATGCGCGAAAAAAGGAAGGGTTTAGTTCAAACTGCCGAACAATTAAAATTTGCATACTTAACCATTTTAGAAGGACAAAAATTTCTCTCAAAAATCACCCCAAATTCTGCAAGTAATAATATAGCATCGGTAGAACTCAACTCAAGCCAAATTAATGTTGTAACCAGAAGTCACACTAAAACCCAACAAAACGAGCAAATGAATGAGGTGGAACTTCCCCAAAAACCCACAAATATACTGGAAATAGCACCTACAAACATCGACCCGATTGACGAACCCATAAGAACAGATTTAAAAGACCCCACTGAAGTCGTACCATCAGACACAGAGTCAAATGCCTCATATGAAACATCAGAATCCGACGAAGAAGAAGAAGTTGAAATTTTAACCAATCCAAACGATATTCAAACTCTTTTAAAAGCCCATCACGACTCACCTTTAGGAGGGCATGCCGGAATCCAAAAAACTTTCAACCGTTTACGAAAAAATTACCGTTGGATAAATATGCTGTCTGATATAACAACTTATATTAAAAAATGCTCAAAATGCCAACGTAACAAAAAGGGAAAACAGTTAAAAATGCCAATGAGAATAACCGACACAGCCAATCGTCCATTCGAAAAAGTTTATTTGGACGTCGTCGGACCTCTTCCAATCTCTCAACAAGGTAACAAATATATTCTAACTTTTCAAGACGATTTAACCAAAATCCTGGATTGTTTTGCTATACCAGATGGCGAGGCCAGTACGATAGCAAATTGTTTTTATCAACAAATTAATAACGGACCAAGGTGCAAATTTCACCAGCGAATTGTTCAAAAAACTATGCAAGTTACTACATATCAAAAAGGTGCAAACTACTGCTTACCACCCACAATCGAATGGATCACTAGAGCGCACTCACGGACCCCTTATCGAATATTTGCGTACAATGGTCGACGACAATATTGACACATGGGACCAGTACCTTTCGGAAGCCGCGCTTGTACACAATCACACACCACATAGCGGAAGTAAATTTACACCAATTCATGCTTTGTATGGTTACCATCGCGCTCTACCCACAAACCTCACGAAAAAACCAGATCCCATATACAATTTTGATGATTATTGTAATACTATCAAATATAAATTACAAAAAATTCACACCAGTATGAGGGAAAATCTCATGAAAGCTAAAGAAAAATCAAAAGAGTATTACGACAAAAACTCAAAGACCGTAAAATTCCACGTAGGAGATACAGTACTATTGAGGAACGCAGCAACGAAACACAAATTATCAGCAGTATGGAATGGCCCTTTTCTAGTGCGAAAAGTTCATGATGACCTAAATACTTCCATACAAATCGGAAAGAAAATGCGAAGAGTCCATAACAACCGATTAAAAAAATTTTAACTACACCCTGTCTAAAAACTTCAAAAAACTTTACCACACCTATTTTATTAAACGCAAAAATCTTTTATTCTGTGAACGACAATTCAAAAACAAAATGTTTTACACCCAACCATAAGCATAGAGAAAGCATATTCTTTACATATGAAATTTCAAAATTAGGTCAAGTTCAAGTTCACCCATTTGTTCTTTGCCAAATGGTAAACATTGAACATGTTTTATACCTACGTCCACGAATAAAACCTGAGGAGATCTCGAGGTGAATTAAATATATTCATATATATATATTAATATATATTTATATCCAATATATAATCATTGCGGAACAACGTGCAGAAAAATACCAAATAAAAAAACTAGAGAAAAGAAATATGAAACCACCACAAATTTTTTTTTTACATATCTCATGTACAGTCATACAAAGACGAAGGAAAAATGTCTTTTAACATTTTGGATACAAAATCTTAATAAGAACAATTTTCCAATTTTAGTCTTTGTCGAAATATGAAAAAACTCCCCGTAGAAGATATATTGAACGTTTTCAACAAATCTCTGCTTTTCAAGAATTTATCCAAGAATATTTAAAAAAAAAAAAAAAAACAAACAATTCCGAAAGTAAGGAATTCTTATAGGTAATCCGACCCATGCAAAATAAAATGCAGATAACAATCCCATCTGAATTAAAAACAAATAGAAATACTTTGTTGTTTATTAAATATAAGTACAGTATTTAGAATAGTAAGAAACCAAAATGTAAAAATGGTAAAACATACCATTCCTTTTTATCAACATTATAATAGTATAAAAATTTTTTGTGACTTTTGAACAAACAATTTTTGTAAGTTTGTTTAAAAGCCGACAAAAATTTTTTTTTTCAGTAACGGGAAGGTATGTTATGGTACACCCTGTACCAACAAATCGTTTCCGACCAAAAAGCGGTCATCGAACCCAACATTTCGAAACCCAATTTTTAATAAAAACGCGTAATCATTTCAATTTTATTAAACATATTTCGAAATTTAAACAATTTCAAAATATGTTAATAAAATTATTATTTCGTTTCGACATAAATTTCCTATGTCGAAATACATAAAAAAAGTGTATACTAACGAATTTTAGTATAACGCTAATTGAACTCATTTTTTTCGTTCTTACGATATCAAAAATTTGATTACGCGAACTTTTTTTTCAATAATTATTTTTCTTCCAAGAATAATTATTTTTGTCAATTATGCGAAAAAAACTAATATCGGTCAAAGTACGATGAACTTAAAGTACTTTGACAAATTTTTTTCGTTTTTAAAAAAAAAAAACTCTTGATCGATTAAAAATCAATTATCGATCAGTTATAATTTGATTTCCAAAACGCGATATACTCTTTTTGTTTTTAATTGACCGTTCGTTGTTTTTTAAAGAACGTTTTTCAGTTGTTCGTTGTTTTTTTTAAAAAAAACGTAAAAAATAATCCATTGGTCGCGAACGAAGGTTTACTAAAAAAGGTTTTCACGCAATTTAAAAAGAATTTCAACTATCTGTCGCGAATAAGAAAAACAAAAACGAAGTTTATTAAGTTGTTGTTTTAGTTCATTTTTTTTTATATATTTTAATGCTTCAAAAAAGGAGCAAATGGTTGAATTAGTTTTTTTTTGTAAATAAGATAGATTGTGGTTAAAAGAAAAAAGGAATTTAGAAGAAAATTATTTAGTTTGATAAAAAAAAAGGAGTTATTTAAAAGAAAAGAAGAAAATTGTGTGTAAAGGAATTAAAAAAATAATACAAATTCTATTGAAATTCAAATAGAATTGTTTTTAAATTAAAGTTACTATATCAAAAGATAGATTGTGGTTAAAAGAAAAAAGGAATTTAAAAGAAAATTATTTAGTTTGATAAAATAAAAAGGAGTTATTTAAAAGAAAAGAAGAAAATTGTGTGTAAAGGAATTAAAAAAATAATACAAATTCTATTGAAATTCAAATAGAATTGTTTTTAAATTAAAGTTACTATATCAAAAGATAGATTGTGGTTAAAAGAATAAAGGAATTTAAAAGAAAATTATTTAGTTTGATAAAGAAAAAGGAGTCATTTTTTTTAGGAAATTGTGTGTAAAGCAATTTATTGAAATACAAAGAAAATTCGAATTACTAAAATTCAGTCCTTAAGATAAAGTTATTTTGAAAAAAAAATTGTAATCTCGAAAATTACTAAATAAATTTATTTCTTTTGTTAAAAAAAAAAAACAAGGAAGTGGTTTTCTTTGAACCAACAAGGGGTAAGCGTCTAAATTTTTATTTTTGCATTGTGTTTCCGGGATTTCCGACCCCCGGAGACTAAAACTCAATATAAACAAAAAGTTTCCCAGAGTCATCCTGGGTAGGATCTCATCGTCCTTTTTGCTCCACAACACACTGATTTAGAGGATGATGAGCAAAAGTTTAGTATTGATTCGGTAAATTTTAAAAGTGTGTCAAATGATTATGGTATGAAAGTGTAAGAATTGAATCTCAGATAATTAAATTTCAACTTGAAACTGGTGCCCAGGTTAATATATGACCTATAAAATACATACACAATATTAACAAAATGAGAATTGATCAAAATAATATAAATCTTGAAGCATATAATGATACAACAATTAAAACAATAGGAAAAGTATCATTAAATTGTAGTGCTAGAAATATAGCAACAAAACAACAATTCTTCCTGGTAGATAAAGATACAATTCCAGTGTTAGGTCTAAGAAGTTTCATAGCATAGGATTTAGTTAAACGTGTTGCATGCTAAATTTGAAAACGAAATAAAATTTCATGGAAAAATATTCAAAGGCTTTCTGTGGAATTGGTTGCTTTCCAACGAAATTACGTATAGAACTGAAGAACAATGTCAGTCCTGTTACAAATAGGGTTCCTGAAAACTCGGGTTTTTAGGACTCGGCGAGTACGAGTCCCAAATTTTGAAAACTCGGCGAGTCCGAGTCGAGTCCGGATCTAAATATAAACTCAAATCAATAAGGGAAAACGTTTAATATTTTGAAGTTTAATAGCAATTCTCATAGCTGAAGTTTTTGTAACATAAAAAAAGTTACAAAAATTTGTTAAAATTAGAAATATTTAGTACATTACAAGATTTTCAACAGAAATTTGTGGTCGTACCAAGAAATTAAAATTAAAATGTAATAAAAATTTATTTATTAAGCATTTCGTTTATTTTCAAACATTAAGCTTTAAAACTACATATAACTATATATTTCAACATTTATTTGATTTAATCTAATTGCTTTTTTTCGTCCTAAGGTAGAAATATTTGAGAAATATTAGCGAATTAATAGACTTATCAGCAAGTCTCGATCTGATTGTAGTACAGAAGCTGCCACTTATCGAAAATGTTATTTTATTAGAAGTTGAAGTTGGTTTTATGGAGGAAAGTGTACAGGCCATCAAGATTACTTGTTCGTTTTCCAGTATTTCCGAAAAGCAAAAATTCTTATTTAAGTTTGCTATAAATTTCGGATTCATTTGGAGGTTCAGCTGCATTTTTCAAAATTAAATCAAGTTCTTCCTCCATTGTCAAATTTTTTTGATCTTCAACTATTATTAATTCTTGGTCTTTGGAAGTTTCCATCGATTAATTATTAATTTCTTTTTGGTAAAGTCTTTTTAATAATTGTGTGGATAAGTCTAAAGCCTGTTTAGTAGGTACACATTTTGGATCTTTAAGCGCTTTGAACAAATTTGTTAAATTTACATTTACACGCTCATCAATTCTCTTGCCCATATTTTCTAGTAATTCAAACACTATTTTACTTTTACAGTACGAAATTTTTTTTTTCATATACTCCAATGTAAGGCCAGCTGAATGCAGTGTCGTATCGTTTCGGCTCAAAATCTCAATTGCCAATTTGGCAGGTTCAAGCGGATTCTAGAGATCTTTCAGCTCGTTAAAATTGATGTCATCAAGCATGTGTGAACAGTTGAGATCTACTAAAGCTTCCTCGATGATTTTTTTCAGTTTCGCAAACATGATTAGTGAATTCCAACGAGTTTGACAATCTAAAACTAACTCAAGCCTAGTTTAGCTCTGATTTTTTGTTATAATATTCAATTTCTAATGGAAGACAATCTAAACAATTAAGCACTTTTGGAATGTTGCCAATTATTAGATGGATACTAACAACTTCTTCAAGACCCTCCTCTGATATTGTATTTATTTCAATATCCGCTCCATCAACTAAAACAATTTCATTCTCATCTTCAGTATTAATTAATTTCTATTCTTTTTTGTTATTGGATTTTTCCTTATATAAAGTGTCGCACATTCCAAGATGAACTCCATGACTGAGGCACAATTGATAAAATGTTGAACACTCCTTTCCAAATTTCACCATCAAAGAAGCGCCATCTCCCGTTGTCCCAACAATGTGTTGCTCATAATTTACTTCAAACGGAGCTAAATGGTTTGTAACCACTTCAAGTAATTGTGTTGCTGTACATGATCCGAATATACGAACTAATCCAAGATTGTATGGTTCTTCATTTGGGGCGCCGTGGAGAATTACATTGACATATTTCTTCGTTCTTCCTCTTCACGAATATTATCAATATTATTCATATGCTTTATTTTCCATTGTGGTTGTGGCAATATGCAATACATACGCACCTTTTGCATTTACTGGTTTTTGCTTAATTCTAAAAAATCGGACTCGTCGAGTATTAGAGTCGAGTCCCGAATCCGAGTAACTACCTAAATACTCGACGAGTCCGAGTCAAGTCGAATCGAGTCCAGAAACCCTAGTTACAAAGTCACCAAGACATATACCAATAACTCTTAGAAAACTTCTAGAAAATGAATTGCAAAGATTGTGTAAACTTGAAATAATAGAAGCCGTAACAGAACCATGCGACTGAGTGTCCAATATAGTAATAGTGAAAAAAGCGAATAAATTTAGAATTTGTTAAGACCCTAAAGATCGAAACAGCTCAATTAAAAACAATACTTTGAAATTCCAACGTTTGAAGATTGAAAGCCTAATTTTGCTAATAAAAGAAATTTTTCAGTACTAGATCTAAATTGTGGTTATTGGCAAGTAATGTTAGATGACTACTCAAAAAAGTTGTGTACTTTTAGTACTCCATTTGGATGTTTTAGTTTTAAAAGACTACCATTTGGGCTGAAAGTTGCAACGGAGATGTTTCAGAAAATAAACACTCAAATGTTTTCAAATATACCAAATGTAACAGTTTACATTGATGATATAATTATTACAATAGAAACTGAAAAGGAACATGACCAAATCCTAGATCTAATAATAAAAAGAGCATTAGAAAATAATATTAAATTTAATGCAGAGAAAGTACAGTTTAAAGTAAAAAAGTTACATTTTTGGGACACAGAATTTCTGAAGATGCCTTCTTCAGAAATTCTGTGTAGCAATGAATGAAGATAGGATATTAGCGATTCAAATTTTAAAGCCACCTACGAATAAAGTGAAGTTGCAAAAGTTACTGGGATTTATTAATTATGTTAGAGAATATATACCAAATTTATCAAGTGTATCTGCTCCTATAAGAGAACTCTTAAAAAAAGATGTTATATTTCATGGTTAAATATACATAATAAATGCTTAGAAAATATTAAATATATGATTAGTAATGCACCTGTATTAAAAGCATTTGATGTAGCAGAAAAAATTACATTGCAAACAAATGCATCCAAAAAAGGTTTAGGATATTGTCTTATGCAAAGCAATCGGCTAGTCTGTTTTGCATCGCGAAGCTTAGCTGAAACTGAGCAAAACTACTCTCAAATGGAAAAAGAAATGTTGGGTATAGTGTTCGCGTGCGACAAATTCAAAAACGGAAAAAGAAAACAGGAATGGATATTATGGAATTAATCAAATGTGTTTAACTAAAATCTTCTTTAAAGAGATTTACAATATACTTTCTAGATTCATCAATAAAAGTGCAGAAATCGAAAAAGAATATGTCATCGCACCAATTTAACTTGAGGCTGATATTAATCAAATAGTCAGTGACACAATTGAGAAGTTACTAGTAAATCAAGATATGATAAGAGAACAGGCACAAAGGGATAAAATTCTTAAAACGATTTAGAGATATGTTGAAATTAATTGGCTTACTGCCTGCCGAGATGAAGAAATTGAACCATTTTTTAATCGTAAAGATGGTATTATAATTCAAGTAGGATGTCTTTTGTTCGGAGATAGAGTTATTGTTCCAAACATCTATCAGAAACATGTTTTAAAGCAAATACATCAGGTAGATATTCAAGTGTTCAGCGTACAAAAATCACTTGCTCGAAGTTTTGTATATTGGCCTAAAATAGATTTGGAAATTAAGAAGTTAGTCGGAAGTTGTCCAAATTGTGCGAGTGCAGCAAAATTACCAGCTAACACATCATTACATCCATGGTCGACACCAAATGCGTCATTGGAAAGATAACATATTGATTTCCCGGTCCATTTAAGGATCAATATTTTTTGATTATCGTTGATGCTCTATAAAAATGGCCACAATGTAACGTGTGGGAACAAACTCACAATTACACTTCGCGTCTGAACCACCATCAAATTTTTGCGCTTCCTATTTAGCAACATTCGTGGCAACTATTGAAATAATATTCCTCCAAAAATTAAAAAAAAAATCAGTTCAGTGTTCGAAAATCCATGTCGAAAAACCAAATAGGTAAAGGGAAAACAGAATTGAATATAAATCCATAGGTGACGAATATCAGAACAAAGAGAATGAAGGAAAATTGGAAGTCATATCACCTGATTTAATGACACAAAACATAACAAAAATTTTCGAAAATCAGTTCAATGCACATAATCCAATGGTGCTAAATAGAAAATAAGGGAAACCAAAAAACCGCCAACTCATGTAGCGAGATTTGGTGAGCAAGGAGAAAAAAATTGTAATTGGTTAGACTGCGACAAAACAACAAATCGTTGTTTCCAAAAACTATATACATAATTATGTATAAAAAAATATCCGAACGGGAGATAAGAAACAACAAAAAAATGTTTAGTCAGTCTGGTTTGAAGCTTGAAGGAGTCCAGAATGGGTTACGAAGGAAGACAGTTATAAAATTTAAAAAAAAACGAAAATTTGGACTAGCGAGCAGACCGTCTGTCTGATCTATCGAATTCCAGTAATCAAAGTAAAAGTTCAGAAAAAACCAGTGAAGAAAAACAAGATGATTTGAAACGTAAAAGTGTGCGAAAATTTCACAGTGATTGGGAAAATGACTAGTTTGTTGTCAAACAAAATGACAAACTATTTTGCCTATTATGCCGCGATGTTGGGACTGAAAACAGTGAAATCAATACAAAATTTCCATTGTCGTCCGATGAAAGATCAAAAGAAATAGATCGCTTGAAAAATAGTCTCAAATCAGAACAATCAATTGTCAAACGTTTTTTGACTACTAACGAACTGGTTATAATGGCATCGTATGATATCTCTTTCAACTTAGCAAAGTCCGGTAAACCATACACAGACGGTGAATTTTTCAAAAATTTAATGTGTTCCAGCGTTGAAATATTATGTGAGAATATGGAGAAAAAAGTCAATGATCAAATTATAAACCATTTGAAAATGTTGCAATTGAGCGATGTAACAACCAGTCGTCGTGTGAATACGATTGGAGCCGACATTGAATCAAGTTTGAAAAATGATTTGAAAGAATGTCAATGGTTTTCTTTAGGAGTCTACTGATATGTTATGAAGCTCATTCCTTTCCCACAGTCTAGTTTGTATTAGATACTGCAATTTTGTTACTTTTAAATTTTACTCGAGTTACAGTAATTACTCGAATAACAATCATTTGTCGTGCTAACTTGCAAAATTTTTAGTTTGAATGTGGGAAAGAATTTTACAAGAACTTTTTGAACATTTTATCGCAAAAACCTATTTTTTCGCGACTTCAAAAGCCAGTCCTCGACACGCGGTCAAGAATAATAGACGAAACTTAAAAATTAAGTATGGAATAAACTTTTCATTTTTAACAAAGTGTTTTATTTGCTTCCTCTTTAACTTGTTTTTTTTGCGGAGTGACTCAAAACTTAACATTGGTGGCAGCAGTGGGATGCAAAATTAATAATATTAAATATAATACATATAATATAATTAAATTTATTATATATTGTAAGGAATTATATTTACACAATATTATAAAATAATTATTGTATAATTAATATAATATTCATTAATATTAATAATATTAATTAATATAATACAATATAATATATGCGCAGTGTCTAATATAGTAATAATAAATAACAACAAGCTGATCAAGACTTTTCTCATCGCTCTTAAATCTGAGGTTGAGTCTGACCTCAGAGGCATTAAATCTATAATTTAAAAAAAAAAATAATTTAATCATGTGATAGTGATAATTATTGTAAAAAAAAGGAGAAAAAGAAAAAGTCAGAGGTATCATTCCTGGCCAACAGTATAGTGGGAGGAGCGTGCCCACATATTCAAATCCCTACGTAAATATCATCAATTCAACTAGAACTTCTAAAATGACGAATTTAAAGTAAGTCCGTTCCAATTCGCTTTCAAAAAGATATTTAAAATTTAAGTTAAGTTTTGTTTTGTATAAATTACGAATTTAAGTTATTACGCGGTATTATATTATTACCAAATTGATACCACGTAAACGAAAGTGTCATTTATCTAACTACTGTTAACATTTTATATTTTAATGTATTGAAACCCAATTACATTTAATGACAGATAAAACCATATCCTTTAATCTCAGTTTACGTAGTGGTAAAAAGGTCCCAAAGGAAATAGAAAATACAGTTAACGAAAACAGTGAGGAAGAATTAGAAGGTAGTGAAAATAAGTCCAACGATACTAACGAAGAAAACCTTCCTAAAATGACGTCCGGATTTAATCTGGGATATGCGATTAAACTAATCCCAGAATACGATGGAGAACCCAAAACTCTTCATCGATTTCTACAAACTGCTAACATACAATACGTAAGAGCTGTTAGCGAAAGCCATAAACTTGAATTTTTAGATCTTATTAAGTCAAAATTAAGCGGCAGAGCGTATGATGTAATTTTGCGGTATAATGATTACGAATCATGGGACGAATTAAAAATTGCACTGGAAAAGCAGTTTTCTCAAGAACGCTCTGTACAGCTAATCCAATCGGAAGTATTCAGTCTAGAACAGGGCCCTCGAGAAACAGTAACCGAATATTCCGAGCGCGTAGAAAAACTTTTAGACGAACTCTATATAACCAGTACCAAAAATGAAACACAAGATGGTAGCCGCGCAATTAGAAACCTCAATCAGCAAACAGCAGTGAATAACTTCAAAAAGGGATTGCGATATCCCCTGAAATTAATAGCAAAAGCCACGAAACATAATTCTTTACGAGCGGCAATAGATTCTGCTTTGGAAGAGGAAAAACTTAGTGAAAATGAAAGGAAAGTAACTAATGCGTCAAGGCGAAGATTTTGTTCATACTGTAAAAGTAATACACATAATTTAAGCGATTGTAGAAGAAACGCTTCTAGAAGCAACGATAACAGTACAAAAACTACCCAGTTCCCAAATGTACAAACTAACATTCATCAAATTGCAAGTCAACCTAATCAGGACACTCCAATTATTTGCCGTTATTGCAAAAATTTAGGACATGATATACAGCACTGTAGAAAGCGGGAATTCAATAATGCTAGAAGATCAAACGGTTTCGTTCCAAACCGAGCTTCATCAAATTCGGGAAACTCATTAGAACCCGAGTTGGACGGCACAACGTCCAGGGTTCAGGATCTAAACTAGTGTGCCAAATCAGACACCATAATTCTTCTATTTCAAAATCTCAAGTTCCAAATTACACTGCTTTAAATAAACCAATTGAAATAAACAATATTATCACTGTATCGAACAAACCTTTAAAGAATCGTTCTACTATATCCACTGATTCCAACAAAATTAGCAATTGCACTGTATCGAATAATGCTTTAGAAAATTTTCCTACTATATCCGTTCCAATTGGCAAAGAAAACATCGAAAATGAAAAATCCTCAGTATCAATTAAATCTGTAAACTCAAATTTCGACAAAGTATCTATGTTAAACTGTTCCACTTCAAATAAACAAAATAAAAGTCCTACCAAGTCAACCTTCAACTTCAATTTGGGAAATGATCAAAAAACTTTCCAAACTGAGATTATTTTGAATATCACGGAAACTAAGCTGAGTAACAATAACTTTTTAATCGACACAGGAGCTTCTGTAAGCCTCATTAAAATAGACTCACTCAAAAAAGACGTGGAAGTCAGTACTGAGAAGAGAATCCAAATAAAAGGAATAACCGCTGATCAGGTAACTACGATAGGGGTTTGTTTTCTAAACATCGAGGTAGCCAGGGGTTTATATTTGAAACATTCATTCCATATCGTCTCTTCAACCTTTCCCATTGACTATCATGGTATCCTTGGTCAGGATTTCTTTTTAAAGACCAACGCAATAGTTAACTATAAAAAACAATCTTTCACGTTTCATTTTTCTAATAAAGAAATTTGCTTACATTTTACATGCAGGGGGCAGAAGGTTAAAGTTCCTGCAAGAAGTGAAAAAATAATCAAATTCGGGCCTATTCAAGAAAAAGAAGAAATTATTTGTTTTCCATCAGAAATCGAAGCACAAGTCTTCACTTCAGGCACTATTGCACAACCAGAAAACGGTTTAATTTATATCGCCATTTTGAACTCATCAAACCATGAAGTAGAAATAAATCAAGCATTAAATTTACAATTCGAGAAATCTTCCGAATTCAATAGTTACCATTTATCTAAGTTACAAAATTTTAACAAAATTGAAGAAAGATTACAGAAATTGAAATCACAAATTCCTTTAGATCACCTCAATGAAGAAGAAAAAAATTCTATTCTGGAATTGTGTCGAGAATTCAATTCTCTCTTTTATTTAGAAGGTGACCAACTTAGTCATACATCGGCCATTACACATTCCATTTGTACCCCAGAATTACAAACCCCTGTTAACACTCGACCATATCGTTTACCGCAATTTCATACTGCTGAAATTAATAAGCAAGTAGATAAAATGCTAGAGGATGGAATCATCCGTCATAGCACTAGTCCTTGGAATTCTCCACTGTTAGTTGTACCTAAGCGATGCGATTCCGATGGTACCAAGCGATGGCGTGTAGTAGTCGTCTTTAGGAAGCTAAATGAGGTAACAATCGCAGATGCTTTTCCATTACCAAATATAGAGGAAATTTTGAACCAGTTGGGTGACTCAAAATATTTCAGTACACTGGACTTAGCAAACGGTTTCCATCAGATTAATGTTGCTGAAAAAAAACGAACTTAAAACGGCATTTAGTACCCCAACAGGTCATTACGAATTCAACACAATGCCTTTCGGTTTGCGAAATGCTCCTCCAACGTTCCAGAGACTTATGAATAGAGTTTTGACGGGATTACAAGGTTTACGCTGTTTCGTCTATTTAGACGATATCGTTATCTACGGTAAAAACTTACAGGACCATAATACTAAATTAAGGCAAATATTTGACTGTCTCAAGAACTACAATTTAAAACTTCAGCCAAATAAATGCAATTTTTTGAGAAAAGAAGTTTTATATTTGGGTCACATCATTACAGAAAAGAGAATAAGCCCGGACCCAAGCAAAAAAAGCACAATAAAGGCAATATTACCACCCAAAAATGTGAAACAAGTTAAATCTTTCCTAGGACTTATAGGCTATTATCGTAAGTTCATTTCACAATTTTCTAAAGTCGCCAACCCACTAAACAAACTTCTGAAAAAAGATGTAACATTCGTATGGTCGGCCGAATGCGATGAATCTTTTAATCTTTTGAAAACCTCACTCTTAAGCCCGCCGATACTTCAATACCCAAACTTTGAAAAAGAATTCTTTGTTACTACGGATGCAAGTAATACAGCCATAGGTGCTGTTCTCTCTCAAAAATGCAATTCTTCAGAAGCTGATCTGCCAAACTCATTCGCGAGCAGAACTTTGAACAAGGCCGAGCTAAACTATTCTACCATTGAGAAAGAGGCTTTAGCCGTTGTTTGAGCGGTCACGCATTTTCGACCGTATTTATATGGGAGGAAATTTACCGTTGTAACAGACCACAAAGCTTTAGTTTGGATTTTCAAATTAAAGGATCCAACATTGAGAGTAATGCGATGGAGAATTAAATTAGAGGAGTTTGATTTTGATGTAATCCATAAATCAGGGAGTACCAACACTAACGCTGATGCGTTAACAAGATTGGACATGGAACCAATTCATATTTTTACAAGGGCACAATCAAAAAATAATGCTATTGAAAACAACCATAATGAATCAAGTCCAACAACAGAAATAGACCCATCACAGGTACAGCAAGTCATACAGGAATATCACAATACACCGGTGGGAGGTCACCAAGGTCTTGCAAGAACAGTTAAAAGAATTCGTTCTAATTATTATTGGAAAAGCATGTTTCGAGACATTAAAAAATACATTTCATCTTGTGAAGTCTGTCAATTAAATAAAATGACAACAAAAACTAAGGCTCCAATTAAAAATACAACGACAGCTACAAGACCATTTGAGAGAGTAGCCCTAGATATTGTAGGGCCATTAAATATTTCTGATAATAATAACATATACATATTAACATTCCAAGACGACCTTACAAAATTCATGCTGGCTATTCCAATTCCTAATCAAGAAGCAAGTACAGTTGCGGAACAGTATGTGCGAAAAATCGTTTGCATATTTGGCACCCCACAATACTTGGTAACCGATCAAGGCACAAATTTTCTTAGTGATTTGTTTAAGCGAGTCTGTAAACTGTTTAAAATTAAAAAGATCCAAACAAGTCCATAACATCCACAGACAAATGGTTCGTTAGAGCGTTGTCATCAAACGTTAGGAAATTACCTTCGAAGTTTCGCAAATAAAGACCAAGCTAACTGGGATTCATGGTTGGACTATGCGACTTTCTGCTTTAATACAACCCCTCATACAGCGACAAATTTCACTCCATACGAGGCCCTGTTTGGCATAAAACCGGAGTTACCAACCGAAATTACCAGATCCGTTGAACCCGTATATAACTATGATGATTACGTATTAGAATTAAAAGCTCGCCTACAAAATGGATATCAGTTGATACGAGATAACCAAATAAAAGCTAAAGAGGCGTCCAAAAATCGTTACGATAACAACGCCACATCGATTAGTTACGCTGTAGGAGATAAAATTCTTTTAGAAATTTAAGGTCGAACAAATAAAAAACTCACTTCCAGATACGAAGGTCCCTACGAGGTAATCGAAGTGATTTCCCCCGAAAATACAGTTATCAAAATTGGTAGACGGACAAAACTTTATCATAATAACCTTATAAAAAGATATATAGATTCCAACAACTAAACTCATAAAAATTTCTTACAGAAAAAATGTCATAATCAGAGATGCAAACCAAGACTTTTTTACAGTTGGTTCGGTTTTGGTTTAAGCATTAACCCTATTTTTGGTTTTTGGTTTGGTTTTGGTTTCTAAATATTTCAAAATTTGGTTTTGGTTTGGTTCTGGTTTGAAGACTACATAATTTTTGGTTTTGGTTTTGGTTTGGTTTTGGTTTTGGTTCAGAACAAATATGTCTTTTTTCTTAGTTGTTGTGACAGAAATGAAGGAAGCCAATGTAGATTTGCTTGACAAAATTTTTTCAGCTGTTTTATTTGTTCGCTTCGTATCAATTACGTCGTAGGATTCGGAGTACTTTTGTAATACTAGAAAAATTATTATTAAACTCAAAAATATACAGACTTGCTTACATTTGTCATTTAGATATGAATTTTATATCTTTTAATTTTAAGTATATTCTTCCTTCTTGTGTTTGTTTCTGTTTTTATTTTAATTATGATTTCGCTAAATGAAAAACTATGTCGTGTTTGATTACTCGTTAAAAACAAATTTGAAAACTGGCAAACTGTTGAATGTTGATTAACCATCGTTTTTATAAGAAAATGTAGTAGACTTTTTTAGTTTTTTTAAAAGGAAAATGTAAATTATAGGACAATTTTTTCTGTTGAACCGAACCATAAACTAATAGAAAAATTTCGGTTTATGGTTCGGTTCAAGTATTAATTTTAAAAGTGGTTTGGTTTTGGTTTGGTTCGACCGAATCATTTTAAAAGTGGTTTGGTTTTGGTTTTGGTTTTTGTTCGGAAAATTTCGATGGTTCAGTGGTTTTGGTTCGGTTCAAAATGGTTCAAAGAAACCGGTTTGCATCTCTGGTCATAATCTACTATATGGTTATCCAGCATTCAGTCTGCCAACATCATATTATTTCTTCTTTAACCAACGACACCGGAATATTTTCTGAAAATATGGGGCAAATAATGAAAACTACATCCGTTTGGAAATTCTACATACATTTCGATATCAGTGACTTACAACTAGAATTACAACAGATACAAAAGAATTTCAATTCTTTAGACTCTTATTGTACCGAATCTAAACGGAAATTTCCTCTTGATCATTGCAAGATTTTTCTAAGAATTACCAATTCCACTATGTCTGAAATCTTTCAGGGAATAAACAACCTTGCGGAAATAATGTCACAAAATCAGATAGTACGTAAAAGAAGGGGCATTTTTAACGGTATTGGAAAACTTGAAAAAATTTTATTTGGTACAATGGATAGGGAAGATGCGGAATATTACGATACGATTATAACAGAAATTCGGGATAATGAGCAATCTTTATACCATAGCATAGAAAAACAATCCACGATAATAGGGGATGTAATTCAGATATTCAATGCAACTAAACAAAGTTTTAATAAAATCATTGATGAAATAAATACCAAATTTGAGGATTTAACAAATAAAATGGAAGAGTACTCAGAATTTGAGAAGAATCTACACCTTTTTGACGAGCTATCACATATAATGACACTTTCGTTGGAAAAATTGATGGTTGATCAAACTAAAATGTATGATATAATACAAGAAGCTAAATTAGGACGTTTAAACAAACAATTGACAAATTCAGATTTGATTTATTCTTGCAAGCACTCCGAGAATTGCAATTGGAAATTTTAGATGACTCCAAAATCCCAGTAAAACCAATTAAAGCTAATTTACCAATAATAAACAAAATTTCTCATATAAACCCAATTTATGTAAAGAACAAATTAATGTTCGAAATAAAAGTACCTCTAGTTACCGATCCATTTGAACTCTTTAAACTCACCAGTTTACCTACTAACATAGATATGCAAACAATACATATTATTATGTTCAACCGGATGTGGATTTTGTAGCAATAAATGAAAATAAAGCTAAATACATATTTTTAAAACAAATGGAATTCAATGAATGCAACTATATGATTGATCACATATATATATGCGAACAACATTTTTTTACTTACAATCAAAACAAAGAAAATTGTATTTTGAACTTAATTTTAGGTAATCCGATATCTAAAGATTGCAATGTTAAAATTTTTAACTTGCATCACGAACTATAGCATGCATTAGAAAAGCCAAACTCGTGGTTATACATTACACCTGTAAAAACTTATGTCAGAATTTTATGTAATAACACGGCCTATACCGTAGAAATAGAATACAGTGGAACATTTGAATTGGAATCCAAATGTAAAGCTAAAACTAAAGAAGTAACTTTAGAGACAAAAACTGAGTACAAAAATATTAAACCAAAATTTTATACGTTCGGAAATGCATTCATTGAAGATCTTTCAAATTTAAATAATATTTCTAATATAAATTTAACAACTAAATTTAAGAAAATCAATTTAGAAAACTGGGATCTGGATTAAATAAGTGTTGATTTAAAAACCATGAAACATACAAACCCAATACATTTTAAAAATCTTAAGACAGAAAATGTTTTAACTAGTATTTTAATTAGTTTATGAAGCCTAGCAATTGTAATAATAATAATATTATTGGTAAATAAATTTTTTAAATGTAAAATTATTTGGTGTCAGCGTGAAAGGACTGAAGAACAGAGCGCATAAATATTTTTTAATTTTTTTATTTACCCCAATTTTAAACTTTGAAATTCAAAATTTTTTTTTTAAGGGTGGAAGAGTGTTATGAAGCGCATCCCTTTCCCACAGTCTAGTTTGTATTAGATACTGCAATTTTGTTACTTTTAAATTTTACTCGAGTTACAGTAATTACTCGAATAACAATCATTTGTCGTGCTAACTTGCAAAATTTTTAGTTTGAATGTGGGAAAGAATTTTACAAGAACTTTTTGAACATTTTATCGCAAAAACCTATTTTTTCGCGACTTCAAAAGCCAGTCCTCGACACGCGGTCAAGAATAATAGACGAAACTTAAAAATTTAGTATGGAATAAACTTTTCATTTTTAACAAAGTGTTTTATTTGCTTCCTCTTTAACTTGTTTTTTTTGCGGAGTGACTCAAAACTTAACATTGGTGGCAGCAGTGGGATGCAAAATTAATAATATTAAATATAATACATATAATATAATTAAATTTATTATATATTGTAAGGAATTATATTTACACAATATTATAAAATAATTATTGTATAATTAATATAATATTCATTAATATTAATAATATTAATTAATATAATACAATATAATATATGCGCAGTGTCTAATATAGTAATAATAAATAACAACAAGCTGATCAAGACTTTTCTCATCGCTCTTAAATCTGAGGTTGAGTCTGACCTCAGAGGCATTAAATCTATAATTTAAAAAAAAAAATAATTTAATCAAGTGATAGTGATAATTATTGTAAAAAAAAGGAGAAAAAGAAAAAGTCAGAGGTATCATTCCTGGCCAACAGTATAGTGGGAGGAGCGTGCCCACATATTCAAAAAAAAACTTCGTTTTTTTGCTCGTTTTAAAAATCAATTTTTACAAGTCAGAAGTATCATTCCTGGCCATCGTGTAGTGGGAGGAGCATGCCCACATCTTCAAATCCCTACGTAAATATCATCAATTCAACTAGAACTTCTAAAATGACGAATTTAAAGTAAGTCCGTTCCAATTCGCTTTCAAAAAGATATTTAAAATTTAAGTTAAGTTTTGTTTTGTATAAATTACGAATTTAAGTTATTACGCGGTATTATATTATTACCAAATTGATACCACGTAAACGAAAGTGTCATTTATCTAACTACTGTTAACATTTTATATTTTAATGTATTGAAACCCAATTACATTTAATGACAGATAAAACCATATCCTTTAATCTCAGTTTACGTAGTGGTAAAAAGGTCCCAAAGGAAATAGAAAATACAGTTAACGAAAACAGTGAGGAAGAATTAGAAGGTAGTGAAAATAAGTCCAACGATACTAACGAAGAAAACCTTCCTAAAATGACGTCCGGATTTAATCTGGGATATGCGATTAAACTAATCCCAGAATACGATGGAGAACCCAAAACTCTTCATCGATTTCTACAAACTGCTAACATACAATACGTAAGAGCTGTTAGCGAAAGCCATAAATTTGAATTTTTAGATCTTATTAAGTCAAAATTAAGCGGCAGAGCGTATGATGTAATTTTGCGGTATAATGATTACGAATCATGGGACGAATTAAAAATTGCACTGGAAAAGCAGTTTTCTCAAGAACGCTCTGTACAGCTAATCCAATCGGAAGTATTCAGTCTAGAACAGGGCCCTCGAGAAACAGTAACCGAATATTCCGAGCGCGTAGAAAAACTTTTAGACGAACTCTATATAACCAGTACCAAAAATGAAACACAAGATGGTAGCCGCGCAATTAGAAACCTCAATCAGCAAACAGCAGTGAATAACTTCAAAAAGGGATTGCGATATCCCCTGAAATTAATAGCAAAAGCCACGAAACATAATTCTTTACGAGCGGCAATAGATTCTGCTTTGGAAGAGGAAAAACTTAGTGAAAATGAAAGGAAAGTAACTAATGCGTCAAGGCGAAGATTTTGTTCATACTGTAAAAGTAATACACATAATTTAAGCGATTGTAGAAGAAACGCTTCTAGAAGCAACGATAACAGTACAAAAACTACCCAGTTCCCAAATGTACAAACTAACATTCATCAAATTGCAAGTCAACCTAATCAGGACACTCCAATTATTTGCCGTTATTGCAAAAATTTAGGACATGATATACAGCACTGTAGAAAGCGGGAATTCAATAATGCTAGAAGATCAAACGGTTTCGTTCCAAACCGAGCTTCATCAAATTCGGGAAACTCATTAGAACCCGAGTTGGACGGCACAACGTCCAGGGTTCAGGATCTAAACTAGTGTGCCAAATCAGACACCATAATTCTTCTATTTCAAAATCTCAAGTTCCAAATTACACTGCTTTAAATAAACCAATTGAAATAAACAATATTATCACTGTATCGAACAAACCTTTAAAGAATCGTTCTACTATATCCACTGATTCCAACAAAATTAGCAATTGCACTGTATCGAATAATGCTTTAGAAAATTTTCCTACTATATCCGTTCCAATTGGCAAAGAAAACATCGAAAATGAAAAATCCTCAGTATCAATTAAATCTGTAAACTCAAATTTCGACAAAGTATCTATGTTAAACTGTTCCACTTCAAATAAACAAAATAAAAGTCCTACCAAGTCAACCTTCAACTTCAATTTGGGAAATGATCAAAAAACTTTCCAAACTGAGATTATTTTGAATATCACGGAAACTAAGCTGAGTAACAATAACTTTTTAATCGACACAGGAGCTTCTGTAAGCCTCATTAAAATAGACTCACTCAAAAAAGACGTGGAAGTCAGTACTGAGAAGAGAATCCAAATAAAAGGAATAACCGCTGATCAGGTAACTACGATAGGGGTTTGTTTTCTAAACATCGAGGTAGCCAGGGGTTTATATTTGAAACATTCATTCCATATCGTCTCTTCAACCTTTCCCATTGACTATCATGGTATCCTTGGTCAGGATTTCTTTTTAAAGACCAACGCAATAGTTAACTATAAAAAACAATCTTTCACGTTTCATTTTTCTAATAAAGAAATTTGCTTACATTTTGCATGCAGGGGGCAGAAGGTTAAAGTTCCTGCAAGAAGTGAAAAAATAATCAAATTCGGGCCTATTCAAGAAAAAGAAGAAATTATTTGTTTTCCATCAGAAATCGAAGCACAAGTCTTCACTTCAGGCACTATTGCACAACCAGAAAACGGTTTAATTTATATCGCCATTTTGAACTCATCAAACCATGAAGTAGAAATAAATCAAGCATTAAATTTACAATTCGAGAAATCTTCCGAATTCAATAGTTACCATTTATCTAAGTTACAAAATTTTAACAAAATTGAAGAAAGATTACAGAAATTGAAATCACAAATTCCTTTAGATCACCTCAATGAAGAAGAAAAAAATTCTATTCTGGAATTGTGTCGAGAATTCAATTCTCTCTTTTATTTAGAAGGTGACCAACTTAGTCATACATCGGCCATTACACATTCCATTTGTACCCCAGAATTACAAACCCCTGTTAACACTCGACCATATCGTTTACCGCAATTTCATACTGCTGAAATTAATAAGCAAGTAGATAAAATGCTAGAGGATGGAATCATCCGTCATAGCACTAGTCCTTGGAATTCTCCACTGTTAGTTGTACCTAAGCGATGCGATTCCGATGGTACCAAGCGATGGCGTGTAGTAGTCGTCTTTAGGAAGCTAAATGAGGTAACAATCGCAGATGCTTTTCCATTACCAAATATAGAGGAAATTTTGAACCAGTTGGGTGACTCAAAATATTTCAGTACACTGGACTTAGCAAACGGTTTCCATCAGATTAATGTTGCTGAAAAAAAACGAACTTAAAACGGCATTTAGTACCCCAACAGGTCATTACGAATTCAACACAATGCCTTTCGGTTTGCGAAATGCTCCTCCAACGTTCCAGAGACTTATGAATAGAGTTTTGACGGGATTACAAGGTTTACGCTGTTTCGTCTATTTAGACGATATCGTTATCTACGGTAAAAACTTACAGGACCATAATACTAAATTAAGGCAAATATTTGACTGTCTCAAGAACTACAATTTAAAACTTCAGCCAAATAAATGCAATTTTTTGAGAAAAGAAGTTTTATATTTGGGTCACATCATTACAGAAAAGAGAATAAGCCCGGACCCAAGCAAAGAAAGCACAATAAAGGCAATATTACCACCCAAAAATGTGAAACAAGTTAAATCTTTCCTAGGACTTATAGGCTATTATCGTAAGTTCATTTCACAATTTTCTAAAGTCGCCAACCCACTAAACAAACTTCTGAAAAAAGATGTAACATTCGTATGGTCGGCCGAATGCGATGAATCTTTTAATCTTTTGAAAACCTCACTCTTAAGCCCGCCGATACTTCAATACCCAAACTTTGAAAAAGAATTCTTTGTTACTACGGATGCAAGTAATACAGCCATAGGTGCTGTTCTCTCTCAAAAATGCAATTCTTCAGAAGCTGATCTGCCAAACTCATTCGCGAGCAGAACTTTGAACAAGGCCGAGCTAAACTATTCTACCATTGAGAAAGAGGCTTTAGCCGTTGTTTGAGCGGTCACGCATTTTCGACCGTATTTATATGGGAGGAAATTTACCGTTGTAACAGACCACAAAGCTTTAGTTTGGATTTTCAAATTAAAGGATCCAACATTGAGAGTAATGCGATGGAGAATTAAATTAGAGGAGTTTGATTTTGATGTAATCCATAAATCAGGGAGTACCAACACTAACGCTGATGCGTTAACAAGATTGGACATGGAACCAATTCATATTTTTACAAGGGCACAATCAAAAAATAATGCTATTGAAAACAACCATAATGAATCAAGTCCAACAACAGAAATAGACCCATCACAGGTACAGCAAGTCATACAGGAATATCACAATACACCGGTGGGAGGTCACCAAGGTCTTGCAAGAACAGTTAAAAGAATTCGTTCTAATTATTATTGGAAAAGCATGTTTCGAGACATTAAAAAATACATTTCATCTTGTGAAGTCTGTCAATTAAATAAAATGACAACAAAAACTAAGGCTCCAATTAAAAATACAACGACAGCTACAAGACCATTTGAGAGAGTAGCCCTAGATATTGTAGGGCCATTAAATATTTCTGATAATAATAACATATACATATTAACATTCCAAGACGACCTTACAAAATTCATGCTGGCTATTCCAATTCCTAATCAAGAAGCAAGTACAGTTGCGGAACAGTATGTGCGAAAAATCGTTTGCATATTTGGCACCCCACAATACTTGGTAACCGATCAAGGCACAAATTTTCTTAGTGATTTGTTTAAGCGAGTCTGTAAACTGTTTAAAATTAAAAAGATCCAAACAAGTCCATAACATCCACAGACAAATGGTTCGTTAGAGCGTTGTCATCAAACGTTAGGAAATTACCTTCGAAGTTTCGCAAATAAAGACCAAGCTAACTGGGATTCATGGTTGGACTATGCGACTTTCTGCTTTAATACAACCCCTCATACAGCGACAAATTTCACTCCATACGAGGCCCTGTTTGGCATAAAACCGGAGTTACCAACCGAAATTACCAGATCCGTTGAACCCGTATATAACTATGATGATTACGTATTAGAATTAAAAGCTCGCCTACAAAATGGATATCAGTTGATACGAGATAACCAAATAAAAGCTAAAGAGGCGTCCAAAAATCGTTACGATAACAACGCCACATCGATTAGTTACGCTGTAGGAGATAAAATTCTTTTAGAAATTTAAGGTCGAACAAATAAAAAACTCACTTCCAGATACGAAGGTCCCTACGAGGTAATCGAAGTGATTTCCCCCGAAAATACAGTTATCAAAATTGGTAGACGGACAAAACTTTATCATAATAACCTTATAAAAAGATATATAGATTCCAACAACTAAACTCATAAAAATTTCTTACAGAAAAAATGTCATAATCAGAGATGCAAACCAAGACTTTTTTACAGTTGGTTCGGTTTTGGTTTAAGCATTAACCCTATTTTTGGTTTTTGGTTTGGTTTTGGTTTCTAAATATTTCAAAATTTGGTTTTGGTTTGGTTCTGGTTTGAAGACTACATAATTTTTGGTTTTGGTTTTGGTTTGGTTTTGGTTTTGGTTCAGAACAAATATGTCTTTTTTCTTAGTTGTTGTGACAGAAATGAAGGAAGCCAATGTAGATTTGCTTGACAAAATTTTTTCAGCTGTTTTATTTGTTCGTTTCGTGTCAATTACGTCGTAGGATTCGGAGTACTTTTGTAATACTAAAAAAATTATTATTAAACTCAAAAATATACAGACTTGCTTACATTTGTCATTTAGATATGAATTTTATATCTTTTAATTTTAAGTATATTCTTCCTTCTTGTGTTTGTTTCTGTTTTTATTTTAATTATGATTTCACTAAATGAAAAACTATGTCGTGTTTGATTACTCGTTAAAAACAAATTTGAAAACTGGCAAACTGTTGAATGTTGATTAACCATCGTTTTTATAAGAAAATGTAGTAGACTTTTTTAGTTTTTTTAAAAGGAAAATGTAAATTATAGGACAATTTTTTCTGTTGAACCGAACCATAAACTAATAGAAAAATTTCGGTTTATGGTTCGGTTCAAGTATTAATTTTAAAAGTGGTTTGGTTTTGGTTTGGTTCGACCGAATCATTTTAAAAGTGGTTTGGTTTTGGTTTTGGTTTTTGTTCGGAAAATTTCGATGGTTCAGTGGTTTTGGTTCGGTTCAAAATGGTTCAAAGAAACCGGTTTGCATCTCTGGTCATAATCTACTATATGGTTATCCAGCATTCAGTCTGCCAACATCATATTATTTCTTCTTTAACCAACGACACCGGAATATTTTCTGAAAATATGGGGCAAATAATGAAAACTACATCCGTTTGGAAATTCTACATACATTTCGATATCAGTGACTTACAACTAGAATTACAACAGATACAAAAGAATTTCAATTCTTTAGACTCTTATTGTACCGAATCTAAACGGAAATTTCCTCTTGATCATTGCAAGATTTTTCTAAGAATTACCAATTCCACTATGTCTGAAATCTCTCAGGGAATAAACAACCTTGCGGAAATAATGTCACAAAATCAGATAGTACGTAAAAGAAGGGGCATTTTTAACGGTATTGGAAAACTTGAAAAAATTTTATTTGGTACAATGGATAGGGAAGATGCGGAATATTACGATACGATTATAACAGAAATTCGGGATAATGAGCAATCTTTATACCATAGCATAGAAAAACAATCCACGATAATAGGGGATGTAATTCAGATATTCAATGCAACTAAACAAAGTTTTAATAAAATCATTGATGAAATAAATACCAAATTTGAGGATTTAACAAATAAAATGGAAGAGTACTCAGAATTTGAGAAGAATCTACACCTTTTTGACGAGCTATCACATATAATGACACTTTCGTTGGAAAAATTGATGGTTGATCAAACTAAAATGTATGATATAATACAAGAAGCTAAATTAGGACGTTTAAACAAACAATTGACAAATTCAGATTTGATTTATTCTTGCAAGCACTCCGAGAATTGCAATTGGAAATTTTAGATGACTCCAAAATCCCAGTAAAACCAATTAAAGCTAATTTACCAATAATAAACAAAATTTCTCATATAAACCCAATTTATGTAAAGAACAAATTAATGTTCGAAATAAAAGTACCTCTAGTTACCGATCCATTTGAACTCTTTAAACTCACCAGTTTACCTACTAACATAGATATGCAAACAATACATATTATTATGTTCAACCGGATGTGGATTTTGTAGCAATAAATGAAAATAAAGCTAAATACATATTTTTAAAACAAATGGAATTCAATGAATGCAACTATATGATTGATCACATATATATATGCGAACAACATTTTTTTACTTACAATCAAAACAAAGAAAATTGTATTTTGAACTTAATTTTAGGTAATCCGATATCTAAAGATTGCAATGTTAAAATTTTTAACTTGCATCACGAACTATAGCATGCATTAGAAAAGCCAAACTCGTGGTTATACATTACACCTGTAAAAACTTATGTCAGAATTTTATGTAATAACACGGCCTATACCGTAGAAATAGAATACAGTGGAACATTTGAATTGGAATCCAAATGTAAAGCTAAAACTAAAGAAGTAACTTTAGAGACAAAAACTGAGTACAAAAATATTAAACCAAAATTTTATACGTTCGGAAATGCATTCATTGAAGATCTTTCAAATTTAAATAATATTTCTAATATAAATTTAACAACTAAATTTAAGAAAATCAATTTAGAAAACTGGGATCTGGATTAAATAAGTGTTGATTTAAAAACCATGAAACATACAAACCCAATACATTTTAAAAATCTTAAGACAGAAAATGTTTTAACTAGTATTTTAATTAGTTTATGAAGCCTAGCAATTGTAATAATAATAATATTATTGGTAAATAAATTTTTTAAATGTAAAATTATTTGGTGTCAGCGTGAAAGGACTGAAGAACAGAGCGCATAAATATTTTTTAATTTTTTTATTTACCCCAATTTTAAACTTTGAAATTCAAAATTTTTTTTTAAAGGGTGGAAGAGTGTTATGAAGCGCATCCCTTTCCCACAGTCTAGTTTGTATTAGATACTGCAATTTTGTTACTTTTAAATTTTACTCGAGTTACAGTAATTACTCGAATAACAATCATTTGTCGTGCTAACTTGCAAAATTTTTAGTTTGAATGTGGGAAAGAATTTTACAAGAACTTTTTGAACATTTTATCGCAAAAACCTATTTTTTCGCGACTTCAAAAGCCAGTCCTCGACACGCGGTCAAGAATAATAGACGAAACTTAAAAATTTAGTATGGAATAAACTTTTCATTTTTAACAAAGTGCTTTATTTGCTTCCTCTTTAACTTGTTTTTTTTGCGGAGTGACTCAAAACTTAACAGATATTTGTAACATAGCACAGTTGGTTTTTTGGGTCCGGTATACGATTGATGTAGAAAACTACCACAAAAATATTTTGGCACTCGCTCCATTGAAAGAACAATCGCGAGGAGAAGATATATTTAATGCCTTCAAATCAGTTCATATCCGATTTGATATGGATTTGAACAAATTGGCATCTGCGTGTACTTATGGAGCACCATCGATGACGGGAAAAAATGCTGGTTTCATCGCACGATTGACGAATTACCTGAAGGAAAACAATGTGAAACATGAACTTGTTGCATACCACTGTATCATACATACATCAAGAGAATTTGTGTGCAAAAACCATTGGAAATGACAACGACATATTGAAAACGATAACTAAGGTGAGTTTGATCGATTTTTAATGTAATTTTAGTATTGATTTTAATTTCTTTTAAATATTTCAAAAAAAAATTATTTTTTATTTAGATTATCAATGTTATTCGCGGGAGTGCATTGGCGCACAGAAAATTCAAATTATTGACGGATGAATTAGACTCAAAATTCAAGGACGTTTTGTATTTGTGCAATGTTCATTGGCTGAGCTGTGGAAAAGTGTTCAACCGTTTCAAAGACTTGCTTCCAGAAATCATAACTTTTTTGAGAGAACAGAAATTAGAGGAGCAATATGAGCATATTTTATCATCCGAATGGCAACATGAAATGTTTTTTCTTTGTGATTTAACATATCATTTAAATGATCTTAATTTAAAACTTCAAGGAAAAGAAAATTTTATATGGGATTCAGCCCGCACTGTAACCGAATTTACGCTCAAATTGAAAACATTCAAAGCTCAACTTGCAGAGGATGACTTTTCATTTTTTCCAATTTTGCAATCAGTTCAAAGAGAAATCGATGACACATTCTGTTATATTCAATTCATTGAAAAGTTGATTGAAGAATTTGAATCGCGATTTCAAGATTTCAAAAGGTGTAGCTTGGCATTTCAGTTTATCAAAAATCCGTTTATGTTCGACCAAAATAATGCGGAAGAATTATCAAAAATTTTCGATGTTAGCAAAATGAGTTTAAATTACGATATATCACTTCTAGCAGCCGACGTTCGAGTGAAGAATGAATTGACCGACGGCATGTGGCATCGATTAATATCTGATAATTCTTTTTTATTTTTAAATAAACTAATTCCGAAATTTTTATGCATGTTTGGCTCAACTTATGTATGCGAAACAACATTTTCAAGTCTCGCACGGCAAAAATCGAAATATCGCACTATGTCGTCTCAAAACAGCTTAGAATCTGAATTACGATGTGAACTGTGTACGACTAAACCAGATTTTCGTAAATTAATTGAAAATATGCTGTTAGATTTCACTACTTGTTATTATATAAAATCATAAATTCATCTAGTAGTTTCTAGATTTCAATACTAGTTATTATATAAAATAAATTCATCCAGTAGTTTCAAATTATTAATAAGTAAATTATATTTTTCTTTTAAAAACGAGTAGGCCGATAATTTTAAATTTTTTTGTATAAAAGCGGGCGATGAGAAAAATATTTTTTAGTTCAATTTGGTTTTCATAAAAACAGGACATAATTTTCCAGCATAATTTGAAGAATTATATAATTTTTTTTTGTATAAGGAATCTTTGTAAAAATTAATAGATTCAATAAGTTTTTTTTGTAGTTCAATAAATGAAAAGAAAACTTGAATTCAATTTGGTTTAAATTACTTTCTTTTGAGTTGAAAAGCGTGAAATACAGTCCACCATTAAACATATGCAATGTCAACCTTCCCATTGATTGAGATTCAATTTCAAACAAGTAACACTATGTTTTTTATACGTCTAAAATGTGTTTTTTCCTGGTTTTTGTTGAAGCCACTTTGTTGAAAAATGAGCCAACTTTTGTCTCACACGAAAAAAAGGTGGAAGACCGCTGGTCATGGGGACCAACATTCTGCTCTTGATCCAATCGGGTGGAACGCGCCCCAAATAAGTCCGGTTGGCAACAACACCTCTGCCAATCGGCCCCGACATGCCTCTCGAGAGCATCGCGAGGATTCGGTCAGTTTCGGTGACCGACAAACTAACGAACCCTCCCTTAATTCGGTTGTTTTCATTGTAACGGAATTAATCGTTTAGTATTATGTTTTCATTTTGGTTTGCCGATGGCCACGCTTTGTCGGGTTTCTTCAGCCTAGTTGTATTTCCAGGATTCCCATCGATTACCAAAATGCTTGATATGCGTGGTAACAAAAAAAATATCGAATAAAACTATCCATATCAAACTTTTATTTTAAAACTCACAAGAAAAAACTGAGTGCATCAAAAGGAAACGAATGTCAAAAAATACTACACTCGATATTCTGTAAAAGAAACAAATGTCTGATCCCTACAAAACCAAAGAACACTCAATATATGTATTGGTACAATGCGCAATATACTAAATTTTGATGACCTGTTTCCATGCCGTTTCATTTTTTTGTTCAACTCCTCCCATATCTCACCAACTTTCTTAACCTGCCACTAAGTTATTATTCATAACTAAAATAAAAACAGACACCAAAATAAAAAACCCACATAAAAGAAAATAAAAAAAACTTCTTTATAACAAATCCACTGTATTATATTTATTTTGCCTCAAAATTTCAAATATTATTTGGATTTATATTTAGAAAAAATGTCTTCCTTTATATATATGTGTATATGAAAAATGTTTAAAAATATAAAAAATAAAAAAAATATAATTGTACACGAAAACGTATTCTTATCGAAAATTCAAAAATAGAAAAATAACCATCAATATTATTCTCTACTCATTCCAAAAATAAAAAAAAAATAAACACAGAATTTTATTTCATGGCTTTTGTTTGATCTTGTCAACTTGACATTTTTTCGTGTTGTTTACCTTTTCGTATTCGAGTCTTTTTTTTTGTTTTCTTTTTGTTTGTTTTGTTTATTAAAACTTTAATATATTTAGTGAGTGTAAATTTTAAATTAATATCTTAATAGAAAATTCGGTTTAACACGGTGCCTCTACAGAGCCGCCCTAACAAAAGGATTTTCTTTTTAAAAAAAGTGATCGTTCCAAAAAAAACAAAGAAAAACAATATATAAAAAAAAAACTTCAAAAATAAAAAAAATAAAAATTTAAGGTGAATCGTGGGTTATAAAAAAAAAAACGAAAATCATGGAATTAAATCTCGTAAGTTCACTTTAATCATTTTAAAATAAACTTTGACTTAGCTGTTTTTATTTGTTTTTGTTCCTTCTACAGATGGTGAAACTATTGCTGTCCTTGAGGTTCGTTGACCCATTAAACTCCGTCAGCTGTTGTTGTCCTTGATCAAAAAAAAATCTTCAATATTAGTTGTTTTCTTTTTCCGTTAACCGCTACATGCTCCTAATTAATTTTGTTCTGCATTTTTCCCCTTTTTCTTTCTTTTGTTTTATGACGTCTTTTCTTCCTTTTCTTTATATTGATTTTCTTTTAAAGAAAACAGAAGAACTCAAAAAAAAACTTGTGAAAACACCGACAAATTTTCCACTTCCCGTAATTTACTTAACGATTATACATTTTTTCTTTCTTTTACTTTGTTTTAAAAAAAAACTGTTAATGGAAATTTCACGTTTTATTTTTGGGCAGCGTAACAACTTACTAGGACAATTTTAGAAAATTTTCTGACCTTTTCTCCTTGCCCAGAGGTCCCTTTTATACTACTTTGGTATAACGGACTTTCGACTTGGAAACTTAAATATGGTTTTTTTTAATGCTTTCCCTTTTTATATGGATATGTAATATGTGTCTAAATCAAGATAATAATTTTCTTAATCTTTTTAAAACACTTCTCATATCCATAATTCTCTAATTTTCTTTATTTTTTTAAATACTGGGTTTTTCCTTTGTCTAGAGGCCGTTACGTTTCCATGGATTATATAGCATAAAATTTTCCTTTTAATTTTTGCTGCATTTTATTGTAGAATTTTTTTTAAATTATTTTTACCAAAAAGTGCAAGTTTGCGTGCTTTCACATAGTTTTCGGCCTCCTGATTCTAATGCAGTCCATGTTTACAATTTCTTTTTCATCATTTAAAAGAAAAAAACAAAATAAAACAAAAAAAGGTTAAGACCCATAGAAAATCTTCAATTTCCTGATATATCAACTAATTTACCACAAAACTATAGCAGCTCGTAACGCTGATTAAGTTTATATATCACTATATAAGGGGAACTTGAAGGTTTCATTGATAAAGGCATCTTTATTTTCACCATCTGTCAAAAGATATTTTACTTTTAAAAGGCTTTTACTGCTTAGCACTAGTGCTACTAAAATTCTGTGTTCATTATCATGGTTAAATGAACAACTAAATATTTATAAAAATATTATAAAATATATCTACGTTCCTTAAAAAAAAAAAATAAATGATATCTATTCATATAAGAAAAAAGCGAAGGAGAGTATTTGTACACCCTATAACCAGGTTTGACCTAAATATTGTATTAGTTCTGATTCATACCTTTTTTTTCAGGTATTCATATCTTTAGCGTGGTACACACCAATTATCTTACCAGCCCCGTTTTTCAATTCATAATTCACTTGTCCTATCTTACGATTTACTATAGCCGGAATAAACTTTGGTGCTAGCTTTGCCGCGAATTTCTTGGTTGCGTCACTCTGTACAAAGTTTCGGACAAACACCTTTTGACCTGGTTTGAATGAAATTGGTCTTGTTCTAAGGTTGTAACTTTGTACGTTACGTAAATAAGACTCAGTCAAAAGTTTTTGCCCTTTTTCGTGTACAATAGGCATCGTATATATTTTTGAAGGTAGTTCTAAATCATTTTCTCCCACACAATCTATGCTTCGCAATAGATCATATGCGTTGCCGTGGGTAATAATGTGGTGACCAAACATCAAGAAATATGGGGAATTACCAACTGTTTCGTGGATGGAGTTTCGCAAAGCGCATGCCACTGCAGATAAATGCTCGTCCCAACATCTGTGGTCTTCTTTGATATATGCTCCAATCGCGTCCAATATTGATCTATTCACCCTTTCAAACGCATTTGATTGAGGAGAGTAAACGGCGGTATATATATGTTTTATCCCATGATGCACTAAAACTTGCTTAAATTCATTTGACTTAAACTGTACACCGTTGTCTGAATGTATGAATTCTGGCACACCGTAAACGTGAAAAACTTCTTTTAATAAATAATTTGATAATTTCTTACTGCAGGCTTTAGTAAAAGCTTTCACCAATACAAATTTCGTCAGTTGGTCCACTATAACTAAAATGGTAGTGTTACCACTTTTCGAACGTGGATACGGTCCTAAAAAGTCTATGTATAGTCGCTGCCATGGACGTTCCAAGGTCGACTGTTTCCCCATTGGAGGTCTTAAAATTTTATTTGGAGCCTTAGTGGTTTTACAAACAACACAATTTTTAATATAATCATAAGTGTGTTGGCGCATTTTAGGCCAATAAGAATACCTTCGGATTCGTTCTAGTGTCTTGGTTATTCCGCCGTGAGATGCAAGAGGATCATCATGTTCTTCGCGTAGAATATCTTCACCTAGCTGTTTCGGTGCCCACAATTTCCATAGAGTATTATCTGATAATTTGTCTCTTCTCAAAGGTTCAAGCCGTATATATATTTTGTTGTCCCGTACTTTGATGTTTGGATACTGGTCTGGATCACTATTTATCGCCGCTCTCAACCGAACATATTCAGGATCTTCGAAATGGTGTGATTGAAGGTCCACTGCATTTATTAGCAATTTCTCCAGTTCTTGAACTATTTCGTTTGTCTGCTCCCCGTATACACGTGATAACGCATCTGGTACCACATTTTGAGATCCCCTTTGATCCTCAATCTGAAAATCGAATGCCTGTAATTTCAAGCTCCATCGCGCAAGTCTGCCACCAAGACCCTTTTGGTTCATTAACCACTTTAAACTCGCGTGATCCGTGATGATAGTAAAAGTGAAGCCTTCAATGTATGGACGAAATTTCTTCACACTTACGATAGCAGCTAAACATTCCAATTCAGTAATGCTGTAGTTTCTTTGTACTTGATTTAATTTTTGGGACACATATGCTATCGGTTGTTCGCCTTCTTCTATTGTCTTTTGAAATAGAACTCCTCCAACTCCACTAGTACTAGCATCACAGCGAATGAAGAACGGTTTATTGAAATCAGGATTCGCCAAAAGGGGCTTGGTAGTTAGGACTTCTTTTAGCTGGTTAAAGGATGTTTCTGCTTCAGATGTCCACTGGAACCTCTTTCCTTTCTTTAACAAATCAGAAATTGACGCCGTTAATGCCGCATAATTCGGAATAAACCGCCTATACCATCCAGACATGCCTAATAATCGACGCGTCTGTTTCACAGTTGATGGAGTCGGGAAATTCCTTATCGCTTCTATCTTCGCAGGATCAGGGCGTAATCCGTTCATGTCCACCAGATGACCTAGATACTTTATCTCCTTCAAAACGAACTTGCTTTTTCGAGATTTATTGTCAACCCGGCCCGTACAAAGTACTTCGCTACTTGGGATAACAAGTTGACATGTTCTTCAAAGGTCGTCGATATCAGTAGTAAGTCATCCAGATATACAAAGACTCGATCCCTGATTTGATGAGGAATTACCTTATCCATCAATCGGCACATCCGTTGCGCCGCATTACAGAGTCCAAAAGGCATGACCTTGAATTGTTATAGTGGTCTACCTGGAACTGTAAACGCTGTTTTCTCCCTGGCGTGTATTGGCATTTCATTTTCTACTATACCCTCAATACAATTTACTATTTTTGGAACAATATTGAACGCTCTCCAAAAGTCAATCCCCAAATACAACTTTTCTTTTAGACTGGGGACAATAAAAAATCGTATATTCTTCTGTCTTTGCGCGTATACTGTCTCCATATCTACGTAGCCCAACACCTTATTTTTGGTTCCATCTGCTGTGCTAACAGAAGCTTCCAGCTTGTTGATTTGATGGTTGTTGTCTCGAAGGAACGTAGTTGAATTAGCTGCTAAAATGCTTATTGTAGCTCCACAATCCAGCAAGCCTTCTAGGATCTGTCCGCCTACTGATAGACTTATGAATGGTCGTTGGTCATCGCTAGTGGTTATAATTGAAGATATTGACATCTTTATATCTGTCTTCGGCTTGCCCAATGTTTACTAGTACGTGAAGAGCATGATGATGTTTTTGGTCCTACTGGGTTTATTCGCGTGTTGTTGCTGGTGATTACTTTTTTTCATGTTTGCAAGATGTTTGTGATGGCTGGAATTTTAAGAACATCATCTATCGGTGTGTCGATGGCTCGGTGTTGGTTGCCGCATCCATTAATGTTTTGGGACGTCTGATTACCTGCATTGAACGCGGTGTCCCAACTGGTCTCGCGTTCAGCATCCTGTTTCCCAGACTCCTTCTGCAGTTACCACAATTTGCCTTCAGAATCCCGCTTCGTCCACATCCGTAACAGAAGATTTCAGTAGGAGCTACCGTACAGTCTTGGTATGAATGCCCTATATCCTTACAATTCCAACACACCCTCATGTTGTCTGTTCGCGGTGTGTTATTGGGAATTGATTGTCGTCCTCTGGGTGTTTGGTTATAGTCTGCTATGGCCTGTACCTGCATTTGATAGCTTTCTCCTTCTTCCTCTCGATATAAGATTTCTCCAGCTACCGAGGTATCGAAATAATTTAATGCGCTTATTCCGTGTGTTCTCTGTCCATAATTACCGTGATTATGATTTAAACGTGGATCGTAACCCGACCTGGACCACAACCGCTCCAACCTCTGACACATGACCCGTAACACCTCCGTACTATTAAAAAAACTAGTCATCGTTGCAGTTTGAAGTGCTAGATACATGTTGTCCCGTATAAACTCCAACAGATCAGTTCCTTATAAGGTTTGCACAATCTGCTGTTCAGCACTTCTATTTCTAGCTGATAGTCGTTGAAACTCTCTTTCGATCTCTGTTTTTTTGTTTGTATCACCCTACGAGTTTCTTGGTCGGTATCGTAGCTGCAGAATCGAGATAGAAATGCTGCCTTCAATTGTGTCCATGATGCATTTGGAAATTTCTGGTCATACACTCAGTATCAGCTGCTAGGTTTATCTGCTAGATGATTTGACATCACTGGGCCAAGTCAGCGATTGGAAACCGGTCAGTTCTAGCATGTGCTTCTAAACGGTATATGAACGCGTTTGCATCCATGCTTCGCGATGTTCCATCAAAGAACACGTTCCATTTAGGTGACTTCCTATACCCTAATTCTGGTCTTTGTTGTGCTGCATACGACCTGGTCTCACGATGGTATCTTTCATGATCATCCTCCGGTACATTATTGAAAATCATTCGTTCCTGAAAATGATGATTACTTTGATTATTTGATGCCGGAGTTGACCCCTGAGTTCTATTTTGACTCCCTTGGAAACTTCCGTGACGTCTTTGGTTTGACCTTCTCACATTAGCATTTTCAGCAGAAAAGTGTTGACCTAAAGTAAGGTCTCTCAATCCACCTACCACTTCAGCGGTTACCGAATGATCTTCAGATTCCTTTGGACTACTGTGATGTAATGGAGAGTCCGGTTTCTCACTGGTCTTTGCCACTGCACCTTGACAGCGTTTGTTATTCTCCAACTGCCGCATTTTGTTTTTTAATCTGTCCAGCGCACTTTCCAATCTTTGGATTATTTTCTCAGTTTCTTCTAACGTGGAAGCATCTGAAACGGTGAGACGGACGGCTCTGCCATGCCAGTGTTTTACTCTGGCTGTTAGGATCTGTATTTCATCGGCTTTGATTCCTGCCTTGCTTGCCTTTAAATCCAGGATATCACTTTCCTTTTTGCAAGCTTGCACTTCTGCCCCTGGATTCTTGGAATTATGGGAGTGAGCCGGCACCATTGCCAAACTGCTACACTCAACCTCCAATACTCGCACCAAATTCTGCATAGACTTAGGTTCATTAGCAGCTAATTTCCTAATGCGAAACTCGACTTCTAGCTCACTCGGACTCAACCAGTCAATTTCTGTAGGTAACAGCAACATAATTTATGTTTGATTACGCTCGTAACACACTTTAAGCACTTAAACACCAAAATCAAAACACTAGCCGTTTAGTACCGGAAGATATTCAAGACAATGAACTAAAAGAACGTGCCACTTCACTAGCCAAAAATAAAATAAAATAATGACTTTATCAACAGTCTATACCGACTTCTACTTTTAATAGTGAACCGCTGAATATTTAAAGGCTTATGTGTAAGTGTACACCACCACAAGAAAATCAAATAAAATAAAGAAAAATATAATAAAAGATAAGGATTAATATATGAGAAACGGTAATTAAAGATAGCGATAATAAAGTGAAAGAAATCAAGTCCGCAAAAAAAAAGTAAGACACAAAAAAAACTCTTATAATTTTCCTATTAAAAGATGTATTTATTTATTTATTATTATTTCAATTTTTATGTTCCCGTCACCAAATTCGAAGAGAACCCAATAATGAATTGTATTTTCAATCGTAAGCAAAAAAAATCTCCCAAACTATATTTAACTATATATATATAATGGATTTAATTTTCTTTTATAATTATAGCTAATTAAATTGTACTCTTATACAATATATGTGTGAGAAAAGCTGGGTTGGAGTTGAACAAATGATATGCATGTAGGAGGTCATCTTTCAAAAACTAAAAACTAAGGATAAAAATTAAAAAAAAAACTATTCAAAAAAAAATATATATATATTTAGCAAAGAAAGCTAAAATAGATCTCGCCAACAAAAAAATTATTAAAAAAACTAATTGAAATTTATAAAATTAAACTACTAAAGTATGACATTCCAAAAAAAAACATTGTATCATCTACGTTGTTTCTGCAATAAAAATGTAACAGATATCTCTCAAAAGGATTATGTTTTGTGTTATATTAAACCAATATTTTAAAGAACCGAAAGAAAAATATCTACTGGAAAGAAAATAAATCCCTGTATTATTGCAAAATCTCAAAATAAAAAAAAAATTTTTCACTTTTAAACTGTATCTTGGTTTACCTATTCAAACCCGTGCAAGAATTTAATTGGATGAATACGCAAAACTCAACAACCTAACTTGCACAAGCGATAAAGGATCCTTACACGTTTAAGAGTTGGAACTTTGAAATCATTTATTTATTTCTGTCTTCAAACAATCCTCCACTCCCGGATAAATGGAATCACCATATTCGACGGAAACGGTGGTAATTGCGATAAACAAAAAATGAAAAAAATGAATGTTTAATAACCAAAAAAAAAAATCGAAAGAGAATTAAATAAAAACTGAAACTAAAAAAAATAGACGAAATTGAGATTTCACCAGACATACTAAAGAAATAAAATTATTTCCCGTAAATTCAATTTAAATTAAAGAAACGAAACGTTTGGAAAAAAAACTCGAAAATGTTAAGAATTATTTTTAAATTTTTGACAAGAAAATGTTTTTGATATTTGAACTGTCAAACATCTTCAGGTCCCTGCTCGGGCGCCATTTGTAACGGAATTAATCGTTTAGTATTATGTTTTCATTTTGGTTTGCCGATGGCCACGCCTTGCCGGGTTTCTTCAGCCTAGTTGTATTTCCAGGATTCCCATCGATTACCAAAATGCTTGATATGCGTGGTAACAAAAAAAATATCGAATAAAACTATCCATATCAAACTTTTATTTTAAAACTCACAAGAAAAAACTGAGTTCATCAAAAGGAAACGAATGTCAAAAAATACTACACTCGATATTCTGTAAAAGAAACAAATGTCTGATCCCTACAAAACCAAAGAACACTCAATATATGTATTGGTACAATGCGCAATATACTAAATTTTGATGGCCTGTTTCCACGCCGTTTCATTTTTTTGTTCAACTCCTCCCGTATCTCACCAACTTTCTTAACCTGCCATTAAGTTATTATTCATAACTAAAATAAAAACAGACACCAAAATAAAAAACCCACATAAAAGAAAATTAAAAAAACTTCTTTATAACAAATCCACTGTATTATATTTATTTTGCCTCAAAATTTCAAATATTATTTGGATTTATATTTAGAAAAAATGTCTTCCTTTATATATATGTGTATATGAAAAATGTTTAAAAATAAAAAAAATAAAACGTATTTTTTTAAATACTTGGTTTTTCCTTTGTCTAGAGGCCGTTACGTTTCCATGGATTATATAGCATAAAATTTTCCTTTTAATTTTCGCTGCATTTTATTGTAGAATTTTTTTTAAATTATTTTTACCAAAAAGTGCAAGTTTGCGTGTTTTCACATAGTTTTCGGCCTCCTGATTCTAATGCAGTCCATGTTTACAATTTCTTTTTCATCATTTAAAAGAAAAAAAACAAAACAAAACAAAAAAAAGGTTAAGACCCATAGAAAATCTTCAATTTCCTGATATATCTACTAATTTACCACAAAACTATAGCAGCTCGTAACGCTGATTAAGTTTATATATCACTATATAAGGGGAACTTGAAGGTTTCATTGATAAAGGCATCTTTATTTTCACCATCTGTCAAAAGATATTTTACTTTTAAAAGGCTTTTACTGCTTAGCACTAGTGCTACTAAAATTCTGTGTTCATTATCATGGTTAAATGAACAACTAAATATTTATAAAAAACTTGGCAATTAATAATAATAATAATATATAAAAAAAAAAATGCAATTTTGGGTTTGCTTCTTCCAGCGTCATCTTCCTTCATCGATGATGGACCATTCCAATACGCGTAAGTATCCTAGGAAGAAGAACTGTTTTTAAAACACAATCTTTCAATTACAGATAACACCTATGGTGGACTGAATACTGGCAGACAACACAACAACAAGTAAGTATAATGATCATACATCTTTTAACAAGAAAACTAAAGTCTCTTTTAATCCTTTCCTTGTAGATTCAAAACAGGTAATGAAAAATGAAATCACCATGAGAAAAAGGCGGTCGTTACATCACCACAACCGAATATCCCTTGCTTGGGTAATTTAATTACCTATATAAAGTCTTAACAGCGTTAAAATCATTTGCACGCATAAAATAATTCATGTGTAATGTATGATGACAGATGGTGGCAACGAATCACCCCTCCGGCGAGCTAGCAAGTGCAACTCAGCTTTGCAGCCATTCAGTTGTTCACATTTACTGCACCATCTCATATCTTCTCTTCGCGAGGAAGAAGATATGCTGTAAAGGTCATCAGGAGATTTACTGCCTCGTATTAACCCCATTGCAGTGTGTCTAACACACTGCAATATATGTAAACCCTACTAACAACAAATTATCTGCACAGTCACCACGTTTATGCGCAGACCGAACCGGTACGCTCGGACTGGTTCGGTCTTTTCAGCTGTTGAGTTTATGCGTGCTTTTACCTTAACCCTACTTTTCATTCAATTCGCTGCTATCAATTGTGAAAATATTTTACAGAATGGACAAACACATGATTAGTTTTATAAAAGTGTATATTCTGAAAAAAATAAAGTGGCAGCTTGTTGTATTTTACATAATTTAATAGAAAATTGTCATGTCGAAGTGGTTGAAAATGAAGATATTGCTTCTCAAAATCCTGATAATTACCAATTAAGTGAGAAAATTTGTAACGATTGTGATAAACAAGTGGCAAAAGATATCCGTAACCATTTGGCGCAGTAAATTAGTAAAAATTTCGAGATAAGGACATGTAACAATTAGAAAATTATTTTTGTTTTAACAAATCATATATTTATTATATGTAATATATTTTTTTAATAAAAAGATTAACAATAATAATTCATTTTTTAAAAAATAATACTAATATTTCATTTCTTTTAATACTAACTAATTTAATCTTTTAAATTTGTATTAAAACAAGAAACTCTAATTATATTGTTATTGCATTCATATATAAGTCCAACAAATAACTTTTCATTGCTCCTGCACATAGCAAATATTAGCAAATCTTTCCTGCCTCGCCCACTTTTATTATGACTTCTTTTTACTTCGAACTAGCATATTTTAAATTTTTTGTGTTTTAGAGCCACTTGCTGTACACTTTTTACTATATTCAATGAACTCAAATGTTCACAAATTTTATTAAAAACGTCTGTATTGCGGAACTTCTTTTTGTCTATTTTGCTTGTATTTTATGCTCAATGCACAAATCACGAAGTCTACATATTTCACTATAGTCTGAACGTTCATTCATTTTCATTTTTTTATAAACTAAAGCACTTTGTTAATAAAAACTTAAAAATTGCATCAGCAATATTTGTCCATTTTTCATTTTTTCATTTGTACTAAAAAGTTAGGTTATGTTTCGCCCTTGTTTTGGTCCAAAGTGGTTTATGCGCCAACACCATACCAGTTCGGTTTCATTTGGTTCGTACCAAATTAATGGACCAAATTGGGCCGGTACGGAATAAGTTTATGCCCGGATTTTTTTTGGTCCAAACGTACCGGTTCGCTTTGCACATAAACCTGCTGAATTATAACAAAATTCGTTCGAAATACATTAAAAGAACTATTTCCTAGATTTGGTTTTCCTAGAATAATAGTTTTGGATAATGGAACACAATTCTCCAGTCATACCTTTCAAACCGTTTGTACGGAAAATGGAATCAATCATATATTTCAACCCAGTATTATCCAATGTCAAATGGACAGGCAGAAAGATTTGTTGATACTTTCAAACGATAATAAAAATAATAGATTTAATGGTAATCTGTCGATAATTGAACTAGAGCAAGCACTATTTAAACTAATAAAGGTAGCCCAAATTGAATATTTTAAGACAGAGATAACCAATTTACTTCAAAATAAGGACATTCCAAATAATAGTCGATTAAAACAACTTAATCCATTTTTAGATCAATATAAACTTCTTAGAGTCGGTGGAAGGTTAAACAAAACCCAATTTCATTATGATATCAAGCATCAAATTTTATTACCAGACAAGCATTTATTAACTAAGCTTCTCTTTCGATGGACTCATATTAAAAATCTCCATGCAGGAACTGAGCTTCTTTTATCGTTTATCCGCCAGCGATATTGGCCCATAAATGGTAAAAATATTGCTAAACATATCATAAGAAATTGTGTTATATGCGCTAAAACAAAGCCTGTAATCATACAGCAAATTATGGGTGATATACCACCGGAACGTATAATTCCTTCAAGACCTATCAATGTTACAGGTGTTGATTTCTGCGGACCATTTTATATCAAATTAAAATATCAACGTCGTACTGCAGCCCAAAAGGTTTATGTGGCATCCTTCGTTTGTTTTGTCACTAAGGCTGTTCATTTAGAAATAGTATCCGATCTTTCTGCGGAAGCATTTATTGCATGTTAAAAGCGTTTTATTTTTCGGCGAGGTAAATGTTCCATATTATGGTCAGATAATGGTACCGACTTTAAAGGGGCCAATAATGAACTTCATCGTCTTTATGATTTATTCATAAGGCAACAAAATTTCGATAAGATTAACCATTTTTGTACCTTAGAGCAAATTAATTGGAAATTTATTCCTCCACGAGCTCCAAATTTTAGTGGGTTATGGGAGGCTTCAATAAAGTCGTTCAAATACCATTTAAAGCGTGCTTTGTGTAATGTTCAATTAACATATGAAGAATTGAATACTCTTATAATTCACATCGAGGGCATTCTTAACTCACGACCACTATCAGTAATGTCTAGTGATCCAACAGATCCAGAACCATTAACGCCAGGACATTTTTTGACCGGTGGTCCAATAGTCGCCTTGGTTGAGCCATCACGTATGAATGAACCTTTGGCATTGCTCTCAAAGTGGGAACGAGTTTATCAGATTTCAGAGAGCTTTTGGAAGCGATTTTCTTTAGAATATGTTCATTCTTTACAGCAAAGGAATAAGTGGAAGGGCTCACTTCCGAATTTATGTCTGGGAGATATTGTTTTGGTTTGCGACGATAATTTGCAATCGACTCAATGGCTTCTTGGTAGAATCGTAAAAACTTTTCCGGGTATTGACGGAAATATAAGAGTGGCTGAAGTCAAGACTAAAAATGGCATCTGCAAGCCATCAATATCAAAAATGTCAAAATTACCTATTAATGCATAATAAATAATATAAAAACATACTAATAATAATAAAATAATATGATTAAAAATCAATATAATACTATCTTAATAACAACCATAAAAATATATAATACTTTAATTTAATAAATGTCCTATTGTTGAAAGTCCAGCCTTTCAAGGGGGCAATATGTTAGATTTCACTACTTGTTATTATATAAAATCATAAATTCATCTAGTAGTTTCAAATTATTAATAAGTAAATTATATTTTTCTTTCAAAAACGAGTAGGCCGATAATTTTAAATTTTTTTGTATAAAAGCGGGGATGAGAAAAATATTTTTTAGTTCATTTTAGTTTTCATAAAAACAGGACATAATTTTCCAGCATAATTTGAAGAATTATGTAATTTTTTTTTGCATAAGGAATCTTTGTAAAAATTAATAGATTCAATAGGTTTTTTTTGTAATTCAATAAATGAAAAGAAAACTTGAATTCAATTTGGTTTAAATTACTTTTTTTTTGAGTTGAAAAGCGTGAAATACAGTCCACCATTTAACATATGCAATGTCAACCATCCCATTGATTGAAATTCAATTTCAAATAAGTAACACTATGTTTTTTATACGTCTAAAATGTGTTTTTTCTTGGTTTTTGTTGAAGCCATTTTGCTGAAAAATGAGCCAACTTTTGGCTCACACGAAAAAAAGGTTGAAAACCGCTGGTCATGGGGACCAACATTCTGCTCTTGATCCAATCAGGTGGAACGCGCCCCAAATAAGTCCGGTTGGCAACAACACCTCTGCCAATCGGCCCCGACATGCCTCTCGAGAGCATCGCGAGGATTCGGTCAGTTTCGGTGACCGATAAACTAACGAACCTTCCCTTAATTCGGTTGTTTTCACCACAACCGAATATCCCTTGCTTGGGTAATTTAATTACCTCTATAAAGTCTTAACAGCGTTAAAATCATTTGCACGCATAAAATAATTCATGTGTAATGTATGATGACAGATGGTGGCAACGAATCACCCCTCCGGCGAGCTAGCAAGTGCAACTCAGCTTTGCAGCCATTCAGTTGTTCACATTTACTGCACCATCTCATATCTTCTCTTCGCGAGGAAGAAGATATGCTGTAAAGGTCATCAGGAGATTTACTGCCTCGTATTAACCCCATTGCAGTGTGTCTAACACACTGCAATATATGTAAACCCTACTAACAACAAATTATCTGCACAGTCACCACGTTTATGCGCAGACCGAACCGGTACGCTCGGACTGGTTCGGTCTTTTCAGCTGTTGAGTTTATGCGTGCTTTTACCTTAACCCTACTTTTCATTCAATTCGCTGCTATCAATTGTGAAAATATTTTACAGAATGGACAAACACATGATTAGTTTTATAAAAGTGTATATTCTGAAAAAAATAAAGTGGCAGCTTGTTGTATTTTACATAATTTAATAGAAAATTGTCATGTCGAAGTGGTTGAAAATGAAGATATTGCTTCTCAAAATCCTGATAATTACCAATTAAGTGAGAAAATTTGTAACGATTGTGATAAACAAGTGGCAAAAGATATCCGTAACCATTTGGCGCAGTAAATTAGTAAAAATTTCGAGATAAGGACATGTAACAATTAGAAAATTATTTTTGTTTTAACAAATCATATATTTATTATATGTAATATATTTTTTTAATAAAAAGATTAACAATAATAATTCATTTTTTAAAAAATAATACTAATATTTCATTTCTTTTAATACTAACTAATTTAATCTTTTAAATTTGTATTAAAACAAGAAACTCTAATTATATTGTTATTGCATTCATATATAAGTCCAACAAATAACTTTTCATTGCTCCTGCACATAGCAAATATTAGCAAATCTTTCCTGCCTCGCCCACTTTTATTATGACTTCTTTTTACTTCGAACTAGCATATTTTAAATTTTTTGTGTTTTAGAGCCACTTGCTGTACACTTTTTACTATATTCAATGAACTCAAATGTTCACAAATTTTATTAAAAACGTCTGTATTGCGGAACTTCTTTTTGTCTATTTTGCTTGTATTTTATGCTCAATGCACAAATCACGAAGTCTACATATTTCACTATAGTCTGAACGTTCATTCATTTTCATTTTTTTATAAACTAAAGCACTTTGTTAATAAAAACTTAAAAATTGCATCAGCAATATTTGTCCATTTTTCATTTTTTCATTTGTACTAAAAAGTTAGGTTATGTTTCGCCCTTGTTTTGGTCCAAAGTGGTTTATGCGCCAACACCATACCAGTTCGGTTTCATTTGGTTCGTACCAAATTAATGGACCAAATTGGGCCGGTACGGAATAAGTTTATGCCCGGATTTTTTTTGGTCCAAACGTACCGGTTCGCTTTGCACATAAACCTGCTGAATTATAACAAAATTCGTTCGAAATACATTAAAAGAACTATTTCCTAGATTTGGTTTTCCTAGAATAATAGTTTTGGATAATGGAACACAATTCTCCAGTCATACCTTTCAAACCGTTTGTACGGAAAATGGAATCAATCATATATTTCAACCCAGTATTATCCAATGTCAAATGGACAGGCAGAAAGATTTGTTGATACTTTCAAACGATAATAAAAATAATAGATTTAATGGTAATCTGTCGATAATTGAACTAGAGCAAGCACTATTTAAACTAATAAAGGTAGCCCAAATTGAATATTTTAAGACAGAGATAACCAATTTACTTCAAAATAAGGACATTCCAAATAATAGTCGATTAAAACAACTTAATCCATTTTTAGATCAATATAAACTTCTTAGAGTCGGTGGAAGGTTAAACAAAACCCAATTTCATTATGATATCAAGCATCAAATTTTATTACCAGACAAGCATTTATTAACTAAGCTTCTCTTTCGATGGACTCATATTAAAAATCTCCATGCAGGAACTGAGCTTCTTTTATCGTTTATCCGCCAGCGATATTGGCCCATAAATGGTAAAAATATTGCTAAACATATCATAAGAAATTGTGTTATATGCGCTAAAACAAAGCCTGTAATCATACAGCAAATTATGGGTGATATACCACCGGAACGTATAATTCCTTCAAGACCTATCAATGTTACAGGTGTTGATTTCTGCGGACCATTTTATATCAAATTAAAATATCAACGTCGTACTGCAGCCCAAAAGGTTTATGTGGCATCCTTCGTTTGTTTTGTCACTAAGGCTGTTCATTTAGAAATAGTATCCGATCTTTCTGCGGAAGCATTTATTGCATGTTAAAAGCGTTTTATTTTTCGGCGAGGTAAATGTTCCATATTATGGTCAGATAATGGTACCAACTTTAAAGGGGCCAATAATGAACTTCATCGTCTTTATGATTTATTCATAAGGCAACAAAATTTCGATAAGATTAACCATTTTTGTACCTTAGAGCAAATTAATTGGAAATTTATTCCTCCACGAGCTCCAAATTTTAGTGGGTTATGGGAGGCTTCAATAAAGTCGTTCAAATACCATTTAAAGCGTGCTTTGTGTAATGTTCAATTAACATATGAAGAATTGAATACTCTTATAATTCACATCGAGGGCATTCTTAACTCACGACCACTATCAGTAATGTCTAGTGATCCAACAGATCCAGAACCATTAACGCCAGGACATTTTTTGACCGGTGGTCCAATAGTCGCCTTGGTTGAGCCATCACGTATGAATGAACCTTTGGCATTGCTCTCAAAGTGGGAACGAGTTTATCAGATTTCAGAGAGCTTTTGGAAGCGATTTTCTTTAGAATATGTTCATTCTTTACAGCAAAGGAATAAGTGGAAGGGCTCACTTCCGAATTTATGTCTGGGAGATATTGTTTTGGTTTGCGACGATAATTTGCAATCGACTCAATGGCTTCTTGGTAGAATCGTAAAAACTTTTCCGGGTATTGACGGAAATATAAGAGTGGCTGAAGTCAAGACTAAAAATGGCATCTGCAAGCCATCAATATCAAAAATGTCAAAATTACCTATTAATGCATAATAAATAATATAAAAACATACTAATAATAATAAAATAATATGATTAAAAATCAATATAATACTATCTTAATAACAACCATAAAAATATATAATACTTTAATTTAATAAATGTCCTATTGTTGAAAGTCCAGCCTTTCAAGGGGGCAATATGTTAGATTTCACTACTTGTTATTATATAAAATCATAAATTCATCTAGTAGTTTCAAATTATTAATAAGTAAATTATATTTTTCTTTCAAAAACGAGTAGGCCGATAATTTTAAATTTTTTTGTATAAAAGCGGGGATGAGAAAAATATTTTTTAGTTCATTTTAGTTTTCATAAAAACAGGACATAATTTTCCAGCATAATTTGAAGAATTATGTAATTTTTTTTTGCATAAGGAATCTTTGTAAAAATTAATAGATTCAATAGGTTTTTTTTGTAATTCAATAAATGAAAAGAAAACTTGAATTCAATTTGGTTTAAATTACTTTTTTTTTGAGTTGAAAAGCGTGAAATACAGTCCACCATTTAACATATGCAATGTCAACCATCCCATTGATTGAAATTCAATTTCAAATAAGTAACACTATGTTTTTTATACGTCTAAAATGTGTTTTTTCTTGGTTTTTGTTGAAGCCATTTTGCTGAAAAATGAGCCAACTTTTGGCTCACACGAAAAAAAGGTTGAAAACCGCTGGTCATGGGGACCAACATTCTGCTCTTGATCCAATCAGGTGGAACGCGCCCCAAATAAGTCCGGTTGGCAACAACACCTCTGCCAATCGGCCCCGACATGCCTCTCGAGAGCATCGCGAGGATTCGGTCAGTTTCGGTGACCGATAAACTAACGAACCTTCCCTTAATTCGGTTGTTTTCACCACAACCGAATATCCCTTGCTTGGGTAATTTAATTACCTCTATAAAGTCTTAACAGCGTTAAAATCATTTGCACGCATAAAATAATTCATGTGTAATGTATGATGACAGATGGTGGCAACGAATCACCCCTCCGGCGAGCTAGCAAGTGCAACTCAGCTTTGCAGCCATTCAGTTGTTCACATTTACTGCACCATCTCATATCTTCTCTTCGCGAGGAAGAAGATATGCTGTAAAGGTCATCAGGAGATTTACTGCCTCGTATTAACCCCATTGCAGTGTGTCTAACACACTGCAATATATGTAAACCCTACTAACAACAAATTATCTGCACAGTCACCACGTTTATGCGCAGACCGAACCGGTACGCTCGGACTGGTTCGGTCTTTTCAGCTGTTGAGTTTATGCGTGCTTTTACCTTAACCCTACTTTTCATTCAATTCGCTGCTATCAATTGTGAAAATATTTTACAGAATGGACAAACACATGATTAGTTTTATAAAAGTGTATATTCTGAAAAAAATAAAGTGGCAGCTTGTTGTATTTTACATAATTTAATAGAAAATTGTCATGTCGAAGTGGTTGAAAATGAAGATATTGCTTCTCAAAATCCTGATAATTACCAATTAAGTGAGAAAATTTGTAACGATTGTGATAAACAAGTGGCAAAAGATATCCGTAACCATTTGGCGCAGTAAATTAGTAAAAATTTCGAGATAAGGACATGTAACAATTAGAAAATTATTTTTGTTTTAACAAATCATATATTTATTATATGTAATATATTTTTTTAATAAAAAGATTAACAATAATAATTCATTTTTTAAAAAATAATACTAATATTTCATTTCTTTTAATACTAACTAATTTAATCTTTTAAATTTGTATTAAAACAAGAAACTCTAATTATATTGTTATTGCATTCATATATAAGTCCAACAAATAACTTTTCATTGCTCCTGCACATAGCAAATATTAGCAAATCTTTCCTGCCTCGCCCACTTTTATTATGACTTCTTTTTACTTCGAAATAGCATATTTTAAATTTTTTGTGTTTTAGAGCCACTTGCTGTACACTTTTTACTATATTCAATGAACTCAAATGTTCACAAATTTTATTAAAAACGTCTGTATTGCGGAACTTCTTTTTGTCTATTTTGCTTGTATTTTATGCTCAATGCACAAATCACGAAGTGTACATATTTCACTATAGTCTGAACGTTCATTCATTTTCATTTTTTTATAAACTAAGGCACTTTGTTATTAAAAACTTAAAAATTGCATCAGCAATATTTGTCCATTTTTCATTTTTTCATTTGTACTAAAAAGTTAGGTTATGTTTCGCCCTTGTTTTGGTCCAAAGTGGTTTATGCGCCAACACCATACCAGTTCGGTTTCATTTGGTTCGTACCAAATAATGGACCAAATTGGGCCGGTACGGTATAAGTTTATGCCCGGATTTTTTTTGGTCCAAACGTACCGGTTCGGTTTGCACATAAACCTGCTGAATTACAACAAAATTCGTTCGAAATACATTAAAAGAACTATTTCCTAGATTTGGTTTTCCTAGAATAATAGTTTCGGATAATGGAACACAATTCTCCAGTCATACCTTTCAAACCGTTTGTACGGAAAATGGAATCAATCATATATTTCAACCCAGTATTATCCAATGTCAAATGGACAGGCAGAAAGATTTGTTGATACTTTCAAACGAGCTTTGAAAAAATTAGGAGCGGGAACGACTGCCGACAATTTACAAACATTTTTGCAATGCTATAGATCAACTCCAAATCGAAATGTACCAAATGGTAAGTCACCTGCCGAAGTTTTGATAGGAAGAAAAATTAGTATTGTAATGGATCTTATAAAGCCAGCATCACGTTCATTATCACAAGAAAATGTCATTCCAAACAGTAGGGATTCAATGCAGGCTCAAATCAATAGCAGGCATGGAACAAAAGAGAAAGTATTTGATCCAAAGGATCTTGTTCAAGCATGGGTACATTTTAAAAATAAAGCTTCATGGAAAAATGGTCACATTTGAACGTATGGGAAAGGTTATTTATAACATCTTACTTGATAATTGTCGGTTCATACGTTCACATGCAAATCAGTTACGCAAAAATACGTTGCATCGAATCCTGAACAAGTTATACACACACTTATGGATATATTCGGAATTTATGATCAAATTAATTCTTCGGGATTAAAAGAAATTCAGGAACCGACAATGCAAATTGTATTAATTGTATCAATAGAACCAAAACCTGGATCTGTTGGCGAAGCACCAGCTCAAGCAGTATTACTAAGGTTACCACCGCAGCAGTTACATAGTACAAACCGAAACGGTTGTCAGCTGAAAAGATTTGTTCCAGGATTAAATTAAATAACAAAAAAAAATTGTAAAAAATTATATTAATTTCATTATTTAAATAAAAAAAGAGAGATGTTGGCAACACGAATGCGACACAAAAACAGTTAGTTCCAGGATTAAATTAAATAACAAAAAAAAATTTTAAAAAATTATATTAATTTCATTATTTAAATAAAAAAAGAGAGATGTTGGCAACACGAATGCGACACAAAAACAGTTAGTTCATTTTGGGTTGTCAACGCGTTAACATATATTTTTACTGTAATAAAATAAAATAAATGAATTTGTTATTATTTTACATATAGTCATTTATAACGCGTGGGAATAACGCGTGCTTACCATTCCTACCTGAACGGTTTGACCCCATGGTTGGCTTAAGCGTGAATTCTTCTTTTTAACCGTAATGCCCTCTGTCACAATTCAATTTTACTACTTTCAAGAGAATTCAGACAGATGGAAGCATTATATCTCTGATGCTGAAGAGAGAGATGGAGTGAAGGAAGGAAAAGGCAAAGTGATCGAAAATACCGAAAAACGAAACGCGGGTGAAGATCTGGAGAGTCTGGTGTAGATCGAACAAGGTCGAAAGGTGTATCAAAAAGGGTGCGGTGGAATTTTTTTTTGTATTTGATCGAGAAGGAATTTTTTTATTTTTTTTGGAAAGTTTAGCAAGAAAAAAATAATAATATAATAATAAAAGACTTAACGAACAAAGTAAGAAAAAAGAAAAGAAAATCAGAATTAAATAGAAAAAAAAAATGGCGCGACATAAAAAAAATCAAGTTTTGTTTGAACTTGCGGAGAAACTAAGTTTCCATGCATCTTGCTAGTTTTATTTATAAGATTGCACATTTTTCAAATTAAGTTAAATTTAATAATAGACAAGAAAAAATAATAGACATTAAAAAAAAAAAATATTTATATATTGGGTATCGCAAAATGATCGTGGATTTTTTTGCAATAGATGGCTTTAGAGCCGCATAACTTTAGTAGTTCTAACCCTATCATGTTATATTATAGCGCGATTGAAAGGCAACATTTCATAGAAAATTTTAAAAAAAAATTGTGAAAATCAGTCAGAAGTAATGGCGGTAATTGGGTTTTGAAAATTAGCCAAAATTCTGAAAAATTCGCTGTATTTTACTATATCCCTTCGACCAAGGCGAAAGAGCTTCGCAGGTTTTTGAAAAATTTTGTAGTGTTTATGGAGAACATGCTCTATCAAAATCAGCAACAAGTAAATGGTTTGCTCATTTCCGCTCTGGAAATTTCGATGTTAAAGATGCACCGCGCTCTGGAAGGCCAATCATTGTAAAAGTCGATGAAATTCTCCAAAAAATTGAGGAAGACCGGCACATTTCATCTTACGACATTTCCGAGGACCTAAAGATTGATCAAAAACAGTTTTGAACCATTTGCGTGGGGCTGGAGACAATAAGAAGCTCGATATTTGGGTTCCACATGAATTAAAAGTGAAAAATTTAATGAACTGAATTTCCATCTGCGAATCGCTGCTGAAACGAAACGAAATCGACCGATTTTTGAAAAGATTGATAACAGGTAATGAAAAATGGATCACATACGACTATACTGTGCGAAAAATATCATGGTCGAAGAAGAATGAAGCTGCACAAACGGTGGCAAAGCCAGGACTAACCCACGTAAGCAAATGCTTTGTGTTTGGTGGGATTGGAAGGGAATCGTGCATCATGAACTGCTCCAACCTGGCCAGAGGATTGATTCCACTCTCTACCGTCAACAACTAATGCGATTAAAGCACGCAAGTGAGGTAAAGCGGCCACCATCGATCAATAGGAAAGGCGTCACCTACCATCATGACTACACACATCTTTAATGACTATGCAAGAATGGAGAGAGCTTGGCTGGGAAGTTTTGATGCATCTACCGTATAGTCCGGACCTTGCACCATCTGACTACCATTTGTTTCAGTCTCTGCAGAACTCCCTTAATGGTGTAAAGCTGACTTCAAAAGAGGCCTGGGTCAGTTTTTCGTCCAAAAATCCCAGAAATTCTACAGTGATGGCATAATGGTTTTAGCAGAAAAATGGCAAAAGATCATCGATCAAAACGGCACATATTTGGTTTAATAAAATTAATTTAAAATGTAACAAAAATGTGTTTAAATGTTGGTGAAAAAAATCCACGAACTTTTTGCGTTACCCAATATATATATATTTGAACAAAAAGAATTTTGCCGCTAAATAATTTTTATAAGGTCTTAATAAATAAAGTGTAGTTAAGTGCATACATTTATTATTCTATTCTTAATTCTATATCACTCAGTTAAGTACATAAATCATTACTCTATTCTATATCACCCTTTGATAAATTTATTTATAAGAATCTTTTTTGTTTATTAAACCCAGGTGGTCATTCGTCATCTAAAATAAGTTAAACTCAATTAGATCATACGTTGAAATCTTATAAACATAAATCATGTGTTAAAAACATAGAATAAGTGTAAACTTTTTTAGCTATTCGGCAGTGCCTAAATAGGGTAATCAATTATAATATATAGAATAAATGACTAAGTTCACCATCGAACTACTTTACCGACAACGGTAAATTAAATGTATAAAATAGAATGTAAAAGGCATAGAGTAGAAATAAAGAACTTGACGAGTGACGACGCATTTTTTATATTTTCCGTATTTGCTCCTGATATTGGTTGGACCTCGTGGATTTTTACTTGAATATTTTATTATATATATATATTATATATATTATATTTTATAAACCAAAATTGATTAGATCATGCTTAATTGTTAAAGCATATAAAAGGCATAGAGTTAGAGAATATTGTAATCAGTACTACGGTAACTTGACAAGATTTTTTTCAGATTGAGCATCGCTCCCGTATTAGATTCAAATAAAATATCTAAAAATAATACTTGTGTTTAGTTTCTCTAGGTGGTGGACAAGGTCCACAAAAAATATATTTTTTTAAAAATAACTTAAAGAAATTATAATTGTGTACTTATAAAAAAAAGAAGAATGGGAAAACCATTAAAATATTGGAAAAAGCATGTTTTGAAGAAAAGCAGAATTAATGTCAAAACGCCATGTGGTAATTTGCACATCATCATCCATTTTGTTTTAAATCAACAGGATAGGAAAACTATTAACCCAACGAGATTCTCTTTCTAAATGAAATTGGAAACACCACATACTCAGGTTTTTTCGTTTTCTTTTTTATATTATTAAAAATTGTTTTTTTTGTTTTGGACACGAGACGAAAAAAAAGAAAAAAAATTTTTCCCTCATATTAAGCAACCTCGTGGAATATATTATCAAGTATTCGATATAAAGTTTGGAGTACCAGTACATAATTTACCGGAATCTTTGATCATCTTTGAATAAGACCTAAAAAGAAGAGAAACCCACGAAAAAGGAAAAGCGACAAATTTAAAAGAATCCAAGATTTAGGTTTTTTTTCAAAATGGATGCTATAAAGACTTTGTCATACACATATGCGTAATAACCTCCAAAGGAATGAAACGAACAAGCGAAAAGGGAGGAATTAATTTTAAACTAAACCAAAACTAAAACAACTTATAGAAAAAAACACAAATTAGAAATAAAAATTTTTTTTAAATTTTAAACACAGGAATTTCCTTTCACACGTAAGTTTGATATATTTTTTATTAAAATGTGCGAATTTTTATTATTGCTGTATAAAAAAAAATTTTTATGTTGTTTATTTACTTATAATTAATCAAACAGAAATTATGTTAATTCATAATTTTAAAAAAATATTTTTTTTGAATCATGTATGAATCGTAAATCCAAGCGGGAAATCCTACTTTCTTTTTACTTCAATTAAAACGAAAACTATCAGTGACAGTCATTGTTTTTGGTGAAAATGGGGACTATTCTTAAAATTTGTCTAAGTTTTTGAAAATTCAGCATGTTCAGTTTTAAATAATTTTTTGGTTTTAAGGTTTCCAAAAAATGAGGCTCTACGTATGAAATGGCTTTGGGCTATCGGTTTACACATTTTTACGCCAATTAGTAGAGATGTAATTTGCTAGTTACATTTCAATAAAGAGGATCTAAAGCGAACAAAAACAAAAACTATGCTTGTATCCAATGCAATCCCTGTGTTTTATGGAAACGCGATGGTGAGTTTAATTAATAAATATATGAAGCATAATTTTTTAAAACAATCTTTATAAAAGGCTCAGATTACTTCAGAGGCCGCTACAACACTATCGGGAAATGGCACCCTACATATTCGAACATCAATGTTAAAGTAATTCATTCCTAGCTGCAGGTTGATATTGTTCCTTGTACCGATAATAAAATACAGGATTTCAAAATACCGGAAGTTGGTATGAATGTTGACTTCGTTGCCACCACTTCCGCGAGTATGCTCTTTGAGAGTGCTGTAACTGCTGGACTATCAGGATATAACTACCAAAAAATTCCAATATCAGTAAGTTACTAATTTGGCTCTGTTTCTGCAATATTAAAACTTTTTAATTTTGTAGGATAATAGTTCTTCAATAGAAGGTTCTATAAAGTCCGTTGTATAAAAGCTTCTAGTACGAGTTCAGCTACGTGAAAATGGAATCGGAAATTGCGCTTCTTTAGATGAAATTAAAATTTTAAAATTTGTAGGTTCTAAGTGCGATCCAGATAAAAAAATAAATAAACGGAAAATACGTAAATACACATATTTAATTTTAAATTCTCCTTATCATATAGAGTACAACAAAAGAAAATATATATATAATTTTTTTTTAATTACCAAATAAAAAAAACCTGACCCTAGCAATAAGGTTTTGAGAAAATAGCACTAAGATATAATAATCAGATTAAACATTTTTTTTAATAACACAAGAAGTAAATTATTAATAATACTAAAATTAATAATACTAAATAGATGGGATGGCATCCCGCCACATCTAAATAATCGTAAATTCATCCCACCACTTCTTGGCGAATATATATTGCATCCCGGAACATATTTTTTAAATTTTAAACTTCATGATTTCGAGAAAGAGATTTTTAAGTGTTCCGATCTGGCAGCGAGATTTCGTTTGACGTTTACAATTATGAAAACTGGAATTCGAAAAAAGAAAAATTAAAATGGAAACCATTCCACCACTTTTAAGCTGCCACTTCGACCACTGGCCTGAACCAAGAAAAATCTGAGGTATATGGAATCTTTGCAGAATATGACCAACATCATGTCGAGATTAATATAAAGGGTACACAGAGGGGAGAGAGGTATGACAAGCTGAGGGCATGAGGGAAGCATGAATAAACAAAAAAGGGACCATACCCATTTTGTTCCGTCCTAACATATAGTTTTTATAATTTTCTAATATATTGTTTTTTGTAATTTACTTGTTATTTTATATTTACATTTTTGGAACTTTAAGTTGGCTTTGAGAAATATTAATTTAGTTTTTTATTATTTTAAAAATTCATTCCATTGTTTTTTCATTGTCGATATCGATTGAACACAGAAATAAAATAATTGTTTAAATAAATACAGTCCACTAAAATAAAGATTGTCAATTTTAAAATTGTCGTTTTCTTTTCAAATACAAAATCTCAATAATTCGATTGAGATTTTAACATTTGGTCCGGATCTCGTTATTATATATTTAAAAAGACATTTTTCGTTTGGCTTGTTCTTTGTACGTGGAATAAAAGATAACGACTTCATTTATATAGTTATTTGAGTCGTTTTAAACAAATCGCTTGTGCTTTCCTTTATCACGAACTAGTATAATTGAAATAAGGGCAAACGCCTAATTTGCATACGTGGTTGTGTACATTTTTGTGATTTACCAATATATTTTAATTACAAAGAACAGTTATACCACAAAAGTGTTGTGTTATTAAATAATAGTAAAAGTCATAAATATGGTTAAAACACGACGAAATAGCACTTGAAGAAGTAGCATCGAAAGATCATCCATCGACGATTCAATAGAAAGAATCAACCTCTACATTGACAAAAATTTACCTTCGATGTCTGAATTTGAACTGGAGATACGACTTGGGTTAGTAGAAGTTTATTTTTATAAATTTTTGACAGTGCAATCAGAAATTGAATGTGAAGGTAATTTAGAAGAGAAAATTTTAAAACGTCAATGTACAGAATCTTTGTACTGCGATATGAAATCCAAAATTATGTCTCGCGTTGCAACCCTTAAAAAAAGTGAATCATCATCTCCATTTGATACTCAGACGTCCTTAATGATGCGGTCTGGACTTTCCAAATCTGTTAATCTTCTTAAGTTAAAGTTGCCTACTTTTAGTGGAAAATATACAGAGTGGACAGATTTCATTACGTCATTCAACACATTAGTAGATGAAGATAATAATTTAACTAATATCGAAAAGTTTCAATACCTTAAAGTTGTTTACATATAAGTTTTGATAGAAATATTTGTAATAAAACCTACTGTATAACTAAGATAGAGTACTTTAAAGTCTCGAAATGGTGTTAAAATTAAAAATAAGGGTCATATAACGACGGAAAAGTTACAGTTAGAACGCGTGCATCAAGAAAGTTTTTTAGTTACATACAGAAAAAAAAAATACCGTTGTGCAATTAAACAGTTAGGACGTGCGAGTTACATCAGCAATAAGTAGCTAAAACATTAACACCTCCAAGAAATTTGGACCTTTGTTAAGACCAGAATTTATCGAGACTTATCGTCTCTCAAATATGATAAGAAAAATAAGAATCTTAATATTTGTAAGGAATAAAGTAAATAAGATAAGAATTTGAATATTTTTAAGGAATAAAATAAATAAGATAAGAAAAATAAGGAAAATAATAATAATAGATAATAAGAAATTAATATTTGTATAAGAAAGAGTAGAAAATAAAAAGTTTTCGTTAAGAAAGACAGTAGATAATAAGATAGTTAGAACAAAACCTTGTGAGTCGAAACATAAAGTTTCTTAATAAAATTATAACGTTTAATAAATGTTTTTCATTTAGCTAAAAATTAAAATAATATAATTTAGTTCGCGTCCCACTATACAACAAAAGAAAATTGCTGTTATGAAAGCGCCAGTTTGGGAGTACTTTTTTTAAAATTACTAATGCAGAAAAAAAATTCTTATATATGTAGAGAAAGGGCGTCAAAGAATTTATACTATGACTTTCAAGAATACAAAAAAAAATAAAAATGAGAACTTCAACTGGTCTGTGGTTACCCAAATTGTTACTCTGAAAAAAAGGGAATTTACCTCAATACAGCAACAAGAAAGAAAAAGTCTGGATTTTCAACATTATTTCAACTTTAAATTTCATCTTTAAGTGAAAAAATATAACATCATTTTATTCATTATTTTAGTCGTAAACATTCCTATGTATACCCTTGTATCAAAGTGAGGCAAGGACTTTGGTTTCGATCATCCTTTCCCTTTTGTTGTGTTTGTTAAGTACAAACCAGCAGGTACTTATGCTGGCTTTCAAGCAGTTGTCATTTGGATAACTAAAGTCTACTCTTTACGAGTGAAAGTACAAATAAATAGCACGATTTTTTTTTTTCTATGAAGACTAACAGCACTAAAATGTTGATGAATGATTACTTACCCCACCGGCGAGCTAGAACGAGCCAGCCAACTAATCGTGCTAAAACCAGTCATTATCACACAGTGCGAGCTTCGTTTTTTCTTGCTTATTTCCTTAATAATATGAGTAAGACCATAACTGCCTTTAAAGCTAGTTCAGTTCTCACTATAACCTCTGAGAGAGACGAATTACCGAAGAAGACTGAAGACATCATCCATTTACATAATAACAAACAAACTAAATATTTGCGAACAAGATATAATTGACTTCATGATTGATGGAATTAATGTATACTTAATTTTGTTACATTATTACAAATATTTATTTTTGTAGTTATTAAAATATGCTTATTTTTATTTTATTGCCGGTTTCAATTCAATTTTAGCCTATATTTTCTTAACGAATGTAATATGGTGTAAAATTTTGAAAAAAAGTTAAGTTCAAAATTTGTATAAAAAAATGTTCAGCACGCGTTTTTACGCATTTAATTTGTGTATAAAAATATGGGTTTATTGCAATTCGAAGTTAGTTTAAAGGAAGTTTTATTACGTGGTACAGTATTGAAACGGCCCGTTACCTAGTTTGCTTGCGAACCGGAGTTGGATATCCCCTCCTTCCGAGCAATTTGATCAGAAGTAAAGGATATAATGATATCATCTTAAAGAATGCTCCCGCATCTTTTTTTTTAAGGAAAGACCATAATAACAAGTTTTTTTTTTTTTTTTAATTAGATATTCAGAAATTTGGTATGTGTGCGAGCAGATAGAGACAATCAACATAACGCCATTTTGTACAGCCCGCGGTCGTGTCAACATCAAGTGATTCTCTTACCTATTAGTTTCATATATTAGTATTGTATCTTAAATTTTGATTTCAAACTTGTATTATTTTAATTTTGAACTATTTAATCGAATTAAATATTATTTCTGACAAACGTTAAAACTTCGTCATAAATCAATCCTAGACTTTTTGGGGGCTCAACCACGATTTTTCAAGTCAAGACAATACAAAAGGAGAACGCTAGCTTTTTTTGTGTAAAAGACGTGATTTTTTTGTTTGCACGAGTAGAATTTCACAACACGAGTTATGTATAAAACGAATTCGTCATCTCAAAACTCAAGTAACATAAATAAAAACTTTAATCAGTTACTTGAAGAGATGACTAAAAATATAAATAACAAATAGAAGATAAGAAAATAAGAAAATCAATATATCCAAAGGACAAAAGATAAGAAACTTATCATACCCTAAGTATGATAAGAAACGGATATAAAAGAAACTCATTTTAGAGTTATGTATAAAACGAATTCGTCATCTCAAAACACAAGTAACATAAATAAGAACTTTAATCAGTTACTTGAAGAGATGACTAAAAATATAAAAAACAAATAGAAGATAAGAAAATAAGAAAATCAATATATCCAAAGGACAAAAGATAAGAAACTTATCATACCCTAAGTATGATAAGAAACGGATATAAAAGAAACTCATTTTTAGACTTAAGTGTCAGTTCTAGTGTAAACTCGAATTTGTTCAATGCTAAATATTAAGAATATTCTTTTACAAAATAAAGTGTGTTTTAAATTAATAAAAACTAGTTTTCTTAAATTCGGCTCACGATAAAAACGTAATTCACGCGGTTGTAAAATTAACAGAAAAAAAAAAAATAAAATAAAAAACTTTGGCCTTGTGTATGTTTTTGCAGTGCGTTTTTTTTTTTTGTAATGCTGACATTGAAAGACTTGAAAAGCTTATTAGACGACACAAAAAGGGAATGGGGGAAAAAATGGGAAAAGCAAAAGGAAATCCAGAAGAGCTTAGAATCTAATTTGAAAATAAAAATTTGAAATTAGTAGCAAACGAAGCGGAGGAAAAGAAGCCAAGAATAATTTCAGACGGGAATTGAAAATTATTACTGAACAATTGGAAAGGGTGGAAAAATGCAAATGCAAATGTCAAAGACGGACGAGTGTTGTTTTCATTTAAAGACGCCGAGGATTCGTTGACAAAGTTCGACGGTAAAATGAGGTTATCAATAAGACTTTTATTCGAACAATTTGAAGAGGCTGCCGCCCTAGTTGATTGGAATGAACTCGAAAATTTCTTCAATTGCGACAAATTGATAATTGGTACGGCTAGAGATGTTGTGGACCTGACCTGGCAAGACCGAAGAGTTATAGTGACCGAAAAACAGTTCTGACGAATAAGTATGGAAAAGGTGTTTCAGTACTAGATTTGCACCGAGTATTGATGAAGGAGAAAAAGAAGATTACAGAAACTTACGGCGATTATATTGTAAGGATGCAAAAATTGGCCAGTAAGGGAAATGTGGATGAAATGTCACTAATTGAATGCATAATTGACGGTGAAGCTGATAATACAGGACAGTAAGCCTTTTTGTACGAGTCAACGTCAATCTCGCATTATTTAAAAAATAATAATTTAAAAATAACACTAAAAAAAATATAATGTTTGGAACGTACGGTTGCTGCATCAAGGCCCTAATAAAATACCCTGTCCTGAAAAATATAATACACTAAAAAAACTAAAGAAAACGAAAAAAAACTAAAAAAAAAAACTAAAAAAAAACAAAAAAAAATTGAATATTGAAAAACTAAATTAATGTTGCGTGGGTGAGCGCTCCTCTTTTATATGTTGTATGTATTTTTGTTGGATTAGTTGTTTCTCCTTTTTCTTGGTATGATGTCCACTTTGTTGGATGTGGATTTTTGTCTTGATATTTATTCTCGTGTTATTTGTTTATACGTTTTTATAAGTTTTATGTTATATTTATTGCATGCGATATTCCAGATTTTAAATTAAACTATATATTTTGTTTGGTATTAAAAATTCTATGTTTTGTTTCATTTTAAAATTATATGTTTTGGTTTGTTTTTAAGTTCTTATTTTAAATTATAGGTTTTCAATATATTTCACTTAAATCATAAAGATTTAATAATTTTTTTAACTGTTAGACCTTTTATTAATGTTAAATTACCAATTGCTAGAGTTTAGACGAGAAGTTTACGTGCTGGCAACTACTTGTGTTGGAGCTTAGACGAGAAGTTTCCGTGCTGGCATGACCAATTGTGTAAGCTGTATGATTTGGAAAACTATAAGAAGAAGAAGAAGAAGATAATAGAAAAAGCAACAGAACAAAGCCGCCATTATCAGACTGTCACGTTAATTTAATATAAAATTTTAAATAATCTAATTTAGGTGAAGAAAATCAAGTAACTGTTTTGTTTATAATTTACTTTTGTATTAACCAATGTATTTTTATTTAAAGAATAAATCTTCATACTAATTACACTACTCTTACTGTTCATATTGCTGAATATTATTGTATTGCATTGTAGTATCAGGTTAAACGCTGTGGCCAAATCAGTATTTAACACGCCAAATATTTATTCTGGAGAAGTCGCCATTCACAATTTGAGCCGCCCGTAAAGGAATTGTTACATACGCCGTGCCAAAGCCACCTTTTAACACCAATATTATGTTTTTTTTTTTTCATAAATTTCTTGGGTTTTAATAAACAGATTTTTTATTATCAAATTATTCATATTAATATAATTACTTTTTTTGTAGTTTGAATAATTTCTTGCTAATTGAAAAATTTTCAAAAGTTATAAAAACAAAAATTTGTTGTGATTCACCAATTTTACGATTATTGGTGATTTATCATATTCAATTTTAATCATAACGATATTATTTAAACGATATATTGTTGAATTGAATTTATTTTTTTTTGTTTTATTTTAATATTTGTATGTTTATAGGTTGCTAAACTGTTACATATTTATTTCCACTTAGTATAAAAATCCAAAAAAAGCAAAACTTAAAGAAAACTACTAATAAAATTATAACTTTAACCAAAAAAATATCAAACTTCCACTTGAAATCAACATTTTGAAATTCAAAAAAAAACTCTAAAAAACAAAAATCTTAATTTTTAAAATAGAATCAAAAAAAAAGAAACTCTAAGGAAAACTCAAGGAAAATAAAAAAACTCCAAGAAGATTGACTAATAAAAAAAAATATCAAAAAAAATTAAATTTTAGGTCCGTTCACTTTTTAAAATCCATCCCAAGTCCAGTCCCCGTTTTTTCGCCCACACCCAAAAAAAAACCGAATTTTTCCCAATCCCGTTTTCCTTTGTGACCTCTCCCAGTTGTTAAATAAAAAAAAGTATATAATATTATATACTTTTTTTAACAATAACTTTAAAAATTAAAATTGAAAAAAAAAAAATCAATGCAATTGCACAATGCAATTCTGCCACCAGCTGATTTTTATGATTAAAAAAAAATCAAAATACAGTGGAGGCACCATTGCACGGCACATGTTAACTAATTAATTAACCAATGTTAAAAAATATTAAGTGTAAAAAGTTATAAAATAAATAACAAAGACTAAATGAAATAGTTTCCTCTATTTGTACGATCTTTTAGTAGTTTCTGAAGATTTTAATTCTCACATAAATCTTTTGGCAACCAGTGCACGTTCCTCGTCCTCTGCTAGACTTATAATAAATTTGGAGTTTGTCAAAAGCTCACAAACAACATGAGCGAATTTATAATCGTCGGACCCGGGTAAAGAGATTTATTGCTGGACAAGAAGTCTACCGAAGAAATTTCACGCTTAGAGACTTCGCAGAAAACTTAAACGCTAAGCTAAATCGTAAATTTCAGAAGTATCGGATTGTTCGTGCGATTGGCGGTTCCCTCTATGAAGTCGAGGATTTGCAGGGTAGACCCATTGGGGTTTACCATGCTAAAGACCTGAGGCAATAATTAGGTAGGTAATGCATATCGCGTTCGGTTGTTCATCATTGAATTCTCTCTTTCGTTGCTTTGGTTTTGTTGCCCGGCTAGGTCAGTCGGAAGAGCAATGTCGAAAAACAAAATAAGTTAAAGGAAAACAAAATCGGAAAAAAAATCCAGAAGCAACGAATATCAAAACAAAGAGAAACTAAGGAAAATAGTCACCTCACCTGATTTCTCGAAAAGGAAAATAAAAAAATGGGTAAGGCGACTGAAACAAAAACTATGATGAAGAATTTTGAAAACGGGAGATGGGAAAAAAGGAAAAATGCTTGAGAGAGTTGGTATTTGAATCTAGAAGGAGCGAGTCAGTTCTGAAATGTGACGAACGTAAGATGAGTTTTTGTGAAAAAAAGGAAAAATATATATATAATGAAAAATAAATAAATTTAAATTCAGATACAGAGATTGGAATAATGTTAATTGGGTGAAGGGGTACAGTTTTTTTGAAATGTAATGCGTGCTAATAGAAAAGAAAGTTTTGTCGAAGAAATTGGAATTAGTAAACTAGTGTTTTGAGTGGAATTTCATTAAAAAAGAGGAACCATTCTGAAATAAATTTTTTTTCAATATCAAGAAAATGGAAGAAAATCGTGATTTTCGTTAGCTAGAATAGTTTTGGGTATATGTGAAAGTAGAAAATTTTTTTGCCGGAAAACTTTGCACCTGAGCAGAATTTTGTATTCTTTAAATAATTTATTTTCAGTCTTTTTCCTCTTTGTAATTCTACATAATTGTGATAAACAAAAAAAAAACAAAAAAACAAGGAGAAATGAGAAAAAAATCGCGTGTAAATTTAAGTCTATGGACATAAATATAGGAGTTTCGTTTTTTTTTTTAAAGAAAAATTAAGCCAAAAATAAAGTGTACAAATGCGAGAGGAGCTTCTGAATAAAAAAAAAATTAACTCAAACTTGTTAGGAAATCTTCATAAAGAGTCGGAGATAAGTGATGACAGATAAAAGGAAAATTAATCTTCATTTCAATATTGGAAGCTTTATTCAGCGACAGTATTTAATACCAATTTGTATTATTATGGGAATTTTCGAGTGGAATTATCCATATTTGCAATTTGCTGATCTATAATTACTACAAGAATATCATTTGAATAATCAGTGAAGTTCCAGTTTATTCATCAAAATGGTGGATTTTTACTTAAAAATGAAAATAATTCATTTGATTGTAAAAAAAAAAGTTTTTAAACAGGAACAGGAGGAAGAAGAAGAATTTCTAAATCCATTACTATAGAATAAAAGGCAGCCTATAAATAGTATTCCCGTGAAAAAGAAGGATGCTTTAATCTACTAAATCTACTAATCGCGTGAAAAAGAAGGATGCTTTAATCTACTTATAAATGGCTATTTAAATACATCTGGTGAATATTTTAGACTGAACCCAATATATATTATACCATGTTTCCATCTCCCTGAAATCTTGTGATTTCGAGAAAGAGATTTCAAAGCGTTTCCATCTCCTTGCGAGATTTCATTTGACGTTTACAATTTTGAAAACTAGAAAAAAAAGAAAATTTAGAATGGAAAGATCCCAAAAAATAATTCTTTTAGCTGATCATATTGAAAAAATTTATATTTTATGTGAAAGTAGACGAAATCCATGTTTGTTAAAATATTACAAAAAAAAGCGAGTACATCATTTGAATAAAAAAAGCAAATCCAAACACCGGAAAAAGGCGCGCAATTCAAATTATTGAAAAGAGTTGAGCATTTGGCAATTTTCAGACATGCTGAATAGCGCGGAATAGATTTTCAGGGTTGACACAAGAATTTTTCGAACGAGATTTTAACAAAATCTCGATGAAATCTCAAGATTTGCAAATCTCAAATCTCTATTTGCATGCGAAATCTAGTAAATTTGGATGTACATTTGGCGAAATCTAGCAAAATCTCGAGATTTGAGGAAGATGGAAACATGCTCCCTCCGGCGAGCTGGTCAGCGCAATTCAGCTTTTAGTTGCTCACATATGTTGTGCCATCTCATATCTTCTCCTCGCAAGGAAGAAGATATGCTTTGCAGGTCATCAGGGGATTTGCTTCTTCCTTTTACCCCATTGCAATGTGTTATTCACACTGCAACATATGTAAACCCCTCTGTTACATGCCCAAACTCGCGATCGAGGATTAATCAAAGTGGTATTGTTTTGTTAGTTTAGTCCAGATCTGTCTAAACTCTACTTTTCAGAAAAGTATTGGTAGAGCTCCATTTAAGATACTATTCGGAGTCACGATGAGGAAGGGAAACAATTACGAAGACGCATTGCGTGTACTAAATGAGAAGGCGGTCCAGAATATTGATAATGACAGAATTGAATTTCGAAATGAAGCTCGAATGAATATTCTCAAAGCCCTAGAAGAACAGAGAAAACAGTTCAACAAGAAGCCCACAACTGTTCACCAGTATGATGTGGGAGATTTAGTTGCCATTCGAAGATCCCAGTTCGGATCAGGGTAGCAGCTAAGCAAGAAGTACTTAGAACCGTATCAAGTCACGACTATCAAGCCGAACGAACGGTATGAGGTTTTACGATGGGGACCACACGATGGAGAAGGTCCTATATGACCCATAACATCTGCCGAATACATGAAGCCCTCGATTATCACGGACTCATAGGAGACCGATGAGCGGTAAGATGACCGTGTCGAAAAGATATTCAGAAATCTTGTATGTGTGGGAAAAGATAGAGAGAATCAATATCAACATCAAGTGATTCTCTTAGCTATTAATTTGTATCTTAAATTTTGATTTCAAACTTGTATTATTTTAATTTTGAACTATTTAATCGAATTAAATATTATTTCTGACAAATGCAAAAAATTTCGTCATAAATCAATCCCACATATAAATAAAATCGTTTCTGTTCGTTTGTTCCCAACCGCATATCTCAGAAAGTTCTTTATCGATTGGTTTGAAATTTTTACACAATATCCTATGTGAATATGACTAGGTTTTTATGTACTTTTTATGTACTTATGTCACACCTATGACAGGTAAAAAAAGGGTTTTTAAATGCATCAATAACACTATGCCAGAAGCATCATGTAATTCATGCATTTCCATCGACAATATACTAGGCATCACGTATACACAAAATAGTGATTACTCACGCATATACATCAATAAAGTATTAATGATGTCATCCCCATACAAAATAATATTGAATCTTCTCAGTTCATATTTAGCTTTCAATGAGTAAGCACGCAGTGAATATTTGCGAAAAAGTGTGGAACAATTTTTTTTTTTTTTTGAAAGTGAAATACTTCTATGGGGGCGATTAGCGAAATTATGTCACAATTTTCTGTGACGAAACGTCACATTACAAAAAATCTCATTATATCGACGTCCTAGATGATTACAATGTTCGGCAATATTATGGAGGTTATAATGAGGATTATTTCTGTCGCAGACCAAGTAGTTCTATCTTTCATCGTATTGACGCTGTAGTCGATAAAAATTTTTGAATATTTTTTTTAAACTTTTTATACAGAAGCCGTACACGATTTAGATATTCGACAAATTTGTGGAGGTTTTTATGGAGATTATTTCCATCGAAGACAAAATAGTTCTATCTCCCATCACCTCGGCGCTGTATTCAATAAAAATTTGTAACGTGCGGCTAATACAGCACACTTACTTATAATTTTAAGCCTACACGGCAACACTATTTAAATATTAGCGTGGTCAGCTTATGCGAAAACCGCATGGTCTTCAAAAATTATTTCCAGAACATTCTTTTCCACCTCATATCCGTGGTGGAAATAAGCTGATAAAAGAGCCTTTCCCTCCCCCCAGCGAACGAGAACGAAAGAATGGACCAAAGGAAAATGGAAAAAAATGAACGTGTCGCATTCCGATAGGCCGGATAAAAAAATTGAAACTAGAAAACCGGTTCTTTTTATCCCAAACAGAAAAATTTTGCGAACAGGAGATGGGAAATGAAAAAATTGAAGACAGTCTGGTTTGAAACGTTATAATAGAAAGTCGGTTTCGAAATGTTAACCTATGAAGTCGGGTTTGAGATTTTTAAAGGGAGGCTGGTTGGAAATGTTAAAGACAGATAGTTTTTTTTTGAAGCCAAAAAGTTTTGAGCCGCATGTTATGAGATCGAAGTAGCTTTTCGTGAAATGTAGTGAATAAAAATCTTTAATTTTGGGGAAAAAGTAGAAAAAAAATATTAAAGAAACCGAGAAATTAGAAAACGCGTAACGGAATGAAGTTCATATATTCAGTATAAAAAAAAAAAAATAAAACAAATTAAACAAATTTGTTTGGTTCATAAAAAAAATTTACTTTTGGTGATTTGATAGGATTTTCTGAAAAAAAAAGGAATGTGTATTTTGAAAATTATTAAAACGGAAATTTTGCTTTTTTCTTTTGGAAAAGAAAACAAATTTAATTAAACTTAGTTTTCAAATCAAAAAAAAAAAAAGGAATGTATGGTAAATAATTTTTATAAAATTTTGGAAAACGGGAATTAATAAAACAAATTTTAAAAAAAAAAATAAAAAGAAAATAAATGGTGTCCAGTCCTATATAAAAAAAAAAAGGGGAAAAAGGGGGGGAAGGAACACAAAACAAATAAATCTGAAAAGGAAACACAAAGGGAGACCAAAATGGAAGAAAAAAGGTAATTTACGAAATAAAAAAAACAAACCAAAACTATTCTTTTGTATAGTGGCCCTACATTTATAAAAGAAAATAAATTAAACTGCCACATGAGTTTTCGCCGACTGAAACAAAAATGGAGGAAATTCATCAAGTTTGGTCATCATGTTGACCGTTTTCAAAAGTTAGTCAAAATCATGCAAATAAATATGGATCATCTATAAATTTGGAAAAGGGAGAAATACGTGAAGCAAGACCAAAAGAATTAGTCAGAATTACAACGAATTCGACGCGAATTTCTTTATTAAAACATATAAAATGGAGAAAGGAAAACGCTCAACAATTTTTTTGAATTATTGCATATCAGAATTAAATAAATTTTAAACAAAAGAACAAAATCAATAAAATTTCTTATATAAATGTTTATATAACCAAGTATTTTATAAAATCAGCTGTCTTCATTTATAGTGAATACAGGAAAATTTCTCTAATTTTGATAATAACTTTGATCATTTCGAATACAGCCTATTATAGAATACTGTTACTATAAACAAAAATTGAAAATTAATTTTTTTTTGTTGTATAAACCAAATTTTTAAATGGAATAGATTAAGAAAAATATATATATATAGATATATATATACTTATAAGATAAGGCAAAGGAAGGACAGAATTTAAAATTTTCCATATAATCGGTATCAAAAAAAAAAAAAAGAGGCCAAATATCTGAGTGATTCGGAAAAAAAAAGGAAGTTTTCTTTTGAAGTTCTTTTGCTTTACCTTATTCATAATATCATGATATTGTAATTTTAAGGAAAAACATTACATGGTAAGAAATAGTGTACGCTTCAAAGAAAGGGCACCTAAATAAGTAACATTTTGCATTAGAAAGAAAGAGAAAAGCAAAGTTTTTTTTTTAAGTTTTACGTCGTTCCTTACTTCCTGAATTTGTCGTTATTTCGTTCATCGATGGAGTTTTGACGGACAAGGTGTTATGAAAATAAAGAGAACGGAAAGAATTTTAATAGACGGATCTTGTTAGAATGTTGAGCAGCGAATAATAGAAACGAGGAGAGAGAGAGAGAGGTATGCACAGGTAAGGTGATGTGAGGGGAAAATAAAAAAAAATAAGGGTCCATGCTCATTTGTAGGGGCGAGTATGGACATACGGGGATCGGCATTCTGCTGTCGATCCAAGAGGGAGGGTAGTGCCCCAAAGACCGATTGGCATTAACACCATTGCCAATCGGCCCCGACATGCCTCGCAAGGCTTTCACGGATAGCTGGTCAAGTTCGGTGACCAGCAAATTAACGAACATCCCCCTTATTCGGTTTTTTCTCGCAAAACCGAATTTTCCTTGCTTGATAGCTCGCGCTATCACAATAAAGTCTTAACGACGTCTTCATACATCTTGCACGCATATAATTTATGTGTAACGCGATGGCAGATGGTGGTGAGCAGCGACCCACCCTTCCGGCGAGCTAGCTAGTGCGATCAGCTAGGCGTGCAGCCTTTTAGCTGCTCACATTGCTGCACCATCTCATATCTTCTCCTCGCAAGGAAGAAGATATGCTACATAGGTCATCAGGGGATTTGCTTCTTCAACAGAAACCCCTAAATATGTGCAACCCCCCTTGTTACAAATTTTAGAACTGAGACGAAACCTTACATTACAAAATATCTTGTTATATGGACGTCCTAGAACCTAAACGATTACAAGGTTCGGCGATATTGTGGAGGTTATAGTGTGGATTATTCCGAAAACCAAATAGTTCCATCTGCCACCGTCTTGGCCCTGTAGTCGATACATATTTGTGAACTTTTTATATAGGGGACATACACGATTGAAATGTGCGTCAAAGTTGCGGAGGTTTTCATAGGGATTATTCCCATCGAAGACCCAATAGTTCCATCTCCCACCACTTCGGCTCTGTATTCAAAAAAACTTCGGTTTCACTTCTACAGTGTGGTCAAAAGCACACTTGCCTTTTTTTTGTTTTATTTCGTTGTAAAGAATTATTGGTTTTCTTCGAGGACTTTTTTTCAGTGCAAATAAAAAAAAAATTAATATTTGTGAAAATGCGTACGTTTTGATTTTTTCAGTGCAAATAAAAAAAAAATTTAATATTTGAAAAAATACTTGATTACAATTTCATATTTATTCAATAAAATTATTTTATTTATTCAAGAAGAAGAAAGAGTTTCACGTAATCAAATCTGTATTTTATGTAAAAGTGAGATTCATCATATTTTTTTGAATAAATTATTATTTTAAATAAAGTATTTTTTTTCATTCATTATAAATCTAATAAAACAAATTCATCATAAAAGTTCATACATCATAAACTTCAAACACGAGAAAATTACAGCGAGTGATTTTACCTCAAAAATGTCTTTCCGACGAATCACAGAATAACAAAAATCGAATGGATTCGCATGCTTTGCTATGCGTTGCTACGCATTTCACGCAATCAAACATGGGGACTGTTCGATCGAATCCAAGAATAAGAATTTGATTCGATCGAACGAAAATGGAGAAAACGAACGCAACGTCGGATAACAGAATCAGGGTATAAATATTAAGAAAATTTATCATCCCACAAATTTAACTCAATAGAACTATATAAATAAATGTGATAATGAGTTTATCGACTGTGTGTAAATTAAAATTTTTAACAAAAAAAATAATTAAGGGGAAAAAAATTAAAAAAAATAAATTCATATGTTATTTTAGGTATCATTTGTGGGTGTTATTTAAATGTTTTATTAGAAATATTTTAATTGTGAGCATAATATCATTAATAAAGCCCTGAAAAAGGACGGAAAAACGTCCGAAACGTCGGCATAATTAACAACTAAAGTGAAGTTCACTTTCCCACAGGACTCTTAATCCCTGACATTAAATAAATAATGTTCTTTCCGTGTTTAATCGCGGGCATTTAAAACTTTTCACGTCAGTTATTTTGTGTTAAAAACTTTCAAAATCGTTGTTTATCTCTTAAAATTGGGAATTTTATTAATTAAAAAGTGTTTTAATTGGTTTAAACTAACTGAAGTATCAGTTGTTTTAATGAAAAGGGACCTCCACAATGGTGGACAAGCCCCTTCGAGACTGCCCCCCACCATGCTTAATGCTAAGGAGAAAGAGGACATTACGGACGATATTTTGGAGAAATGTGATGTAAACACATTATCAAAGCGGAAACATAAGGATCCCGAACTCAATAAAGACAGGAAGAGAATAGATACAATGACCAAAACAGTCCAACTGAATTAGAGACAGGCTCTATAACACCAAAAAGATCTTCTTTGATGATGTGGATATAAATTAATTAGTCAAATGGAAATATGATGCTGCTAAATCAAATAAAAATGAAAAGAAAAGGAAATTGCTCGATGCAGGAATTGACCATCAAGATTCTACTTCAGAATTTCATAATCGTTTGTCTCCATTAGCTAATGTAGAGAATATGGACTTGGATTCTCAACATCAAGAGAAAACCGATATGACAGAGATAAATAATTCTAATTTGATTAATAATCATAACTTTAATAATAAGAATTCAGTTCATTTTTTAGGTAACTTTAACCAGAACATAATCAGGTGCTTACCCATTTATGTACAAGAATATGAAGCAGGAGAGATAATTAAAACTATCGAGGAACATTAGACTCGCAATGTGAAATTGAAAATATAAAACACAGGGGCAGATAATTCAAAATATTTGTTACGGACGTAAATATTCATGTGCAGCTTCATCCGGGAGTGAATGCCAAACAACTATTAAATACTGAAAACATGCTCCGTCAAAAGATCTGGTGGGAAAAATTTTTAGATCAGGCCCCGCAGAGTGTTTTCGCTGTCAAAGGTTTGGGCATATGAGTCTAAATTGTTATTTGGTGAGGTGTGTCAGATGCGGAATAGACTACGAAAAGGATCGCTGCTTGAGCAATAATTGTAACGGCCAGCTGACCTGTTTTCTTTCAAACAATTTTTTTTTTTGCACGTCTATTGCGACCTTAACCGATCTCTTCCATGTACTCGTTTGTCTTCTACCAATATGCGTAAGAGAATTAAGCCATTGCGAAATTTTAAGAGAAAATCTTCCAATGCACATGCGCGAAAAATTTTCTTATATAGTAAACCAGTTTATAATTAATATAATAGAATTGCGAATCGCCTGATTCTGAAAAAAGAAGAAAGCAAAAGTTGAAACCGATCACGTTAGAGAGGGATGAGAAAAGCACTACGGTTAGAGATTGGAACATTGTAACTGAACTAGGATACAGGGAGTCGGTTCCAAAATGTTGAACATGAGGGAGGTAAATTTTGAATAAAATGGAAGTGAATATTAGAATTGAATCTTGGAATTAAAGAAATTAATGATGGCAAATAATAAAAAGTGAAATTAATTAACAAAAAAAAAGGAAATCACGAGTTAGTAAATAGTTGTGTTGTCATATTGAAAGAAGAAGTTTTTTTTTGGTTTCTTTTGGAATTTTCTGAGTGGAAAAAAAAATAGAGGGTCTTTTTTTTGCTTTAAATCGAAAGGATTAAAACTTCCCGAAATATTGTCTTTAATTGGTGTTTCTATGCTGAAAACCTGGAAATAAATAAACAATTAGAAAGCAGGGGAAAATCTAAAAGAATACATTAACGGAGAATCAGGAAAATTACTTCAAAGGAAGACTGCGAATTCTTAGCCCAGGCGATAATATATTTGGCTTTCGTTCCTGCGAAAGCATCTCTATTGGTCTTCATCCTTCCTGCGGCACCGACCAGGAATTTTATCATCATTGGTTCATATATGGTCGTATTATTAAGGTCAATAAAGTGACCTTTACCGGATTCAACAAACCTGGAAAGACTTTATATTTTTGTCATCTATACAGATCATCTTCTTCTATCGATAGGCCGCCTTCAATATAATAGTTATTTAAAAAGGAAAAAAAAATAAAACGAAAATCTACATTTATTGCATATATATATATTTAAGAAATAATCAGCGGTAATTATGAATTTATTTAATTAACCAAATAGATTTTATTGATTTAAAAAAAAAAAAAAAGTTTTAAAATTTTAGCATCTTATAATATTGTATACATATATATTTGATTTTGCAAGAAAAATTTTGATATGCTGAAAAAAAGATAAAGCCAGGAATTATACGAATAATAATTTGGAAGAAAGAAAGGTTTTCTTTTCCATAAAGAGGAGAAAAAGAACGAAAAATGAATACATATATATTCGACGCTCTTTTCTGTTTTGTTTTCTAGCTGAGCAGGGAAGGCCTCCTGTTTCCGGTTATTCGGTGAGTTTTTTTGAATTTTTTTTTTTTGAATGGAAATAAAATATATCCAGACGTCATTTTTTTATAATAATTAAAGAGAAATTTGAAAAAGAAGGCAATAAAAGTGCAAGTAAAGTAAATAAAACTAAAGACCAAAAAGGAAAACCTCTTTTTTTCTTGGATGGATTTTTTTTTATATGAAAGTAGTTACATATGGGATTTTGTATTAAAGTTTCATTTCATCTAAATTGCGATTTGTTAATTTTCAAAAAAAAAAAAAAATAAATAAAACAAAAAAACTAATGTGTTCAACAAAGTTTACTAAATAAATAATTTTAAAATCATAAGATTGCAAATTTTTTGTAAATGGATGACAGGATAAACTAATGTGTTCAAGAAAGTTTATAATTTGGTTTTGAAATCATAAGGTTACAAAAATTTTGTAAACGGATGACAAAACAGATACATTCATAAAATTTAAGAAATTACAATTCGGTTTTCTTTATAAAGAGAGCAAATGTTTTGCTAAAATTCGACGGGAAGGGTAATTAGAATATTTTGAATTTGAAGAAAAAAGAGAATAAAAAAAGAATTAGAATCAACTAAAATGAAATGAAATTAATATGAAAACAAGATATTACTTACGAAACTAATGTAAATTTATTGTTGAATAAAACTTTTTGTACTTACTATATTGTATAAAAAGAAAGAAAAAAAAAAAAAAAAACGAAATCTCTTCTTCATTTTGTTTGATATTTAGATTATGTAAGACGCCGCGTGATCGTGGAGAGAGGGAGATGGCGTAGAGGAGAGACAGAGGGGGGCAAAAAAAATTAAGAAGCGTCCATACCCATCTATAGGGGCGGGTATGGGCGATGGGAACCAGCATTCTGCTGCTGGTCCAAAATAGGGTGGGACATGCCCCAATTAAGCTCGGTTGGCACCAACATCCCTGCCAATCGGCCGCGACATGCCTCGCGAAGGCCTTCGCGCAGGGTTGGTCGGGTTTCGGTGACCGGATGAACTAACGAACCTTCCACTTATTCAGTTTCTTGCTCGCGAAACCGAATTTCCTTGCCTGATAGCTTATGCTATCACGATGAAGTCTGAACGACATTAACATTCATTTGCACGCATATAAAAATTACATGTTAACGATGATACATGGTGGTGAGCAACGACCCACCCCTCCGGCGAGCTAGTCAGTGCGACTCAGCTAGGCGTGCAGCCTTTCAGTTGCTCACTTTTGCTGCACCATCTCATATCTTCTCCTCGCAAGGAAGAAGATCATCTGGGGATTTACTTTCTTCGTATAAACCCCCTAGCAGTGTGTTTTTACACACTGCAATAAATGTAAACCCCCTCATCACATAATATAGTGGAAAACACACCCAAACCGATCTGCGCCAACTGCAAGCAAGAAGGGCATCCAGCTAATTTTTGAGGTTGTCCTGGATATAAAAAATACGTTGAGAGGAAAGAAAAGAATAGATTACGTTTAAATAAAATCACTGAGAATAGAGGACAATTTGTCAATAAAGCCATCAAAAATTATGCGAACCCTAAGATTTCATATGCTAATATACTTGGTCCGAAGCCTACTGAAAATAATATAGCAGGTGAAGACTTCGTCTCAAAATTTATGGAGGAATCTAAATTTCTTTTCGGTCTACCTTTTGTAATGCTACGAGCTAAAATTAATGAATTTTGGACAAATTATTTAAAATTAACAGGCTTAGAAGAAAAAATCCGTGCATACATACATTTTTGTGTCTATTTCCCAAAAATAAAAATGTTCAAAATTAAACTTCTAAGTTTTAAGGTAAATTCCCTAGTTACCAATGAGAAAAGACTGGCTCTCTCTAGAGAACTCTCTGAATTTAAACCTTTGGCGCCTTTTTTAACAGAAACCTGTTCCTTCATGTGAAGGATATGAAATTTAGGAACGATAAGGGTACTAATGCTGTACTTATTAAAACTGGTATGAATGTTTTATGATTTTGATCTTATTTCAAATTCTTTAATAGTTTTACCACATACTGACCATAATGGCCTTAATAAATATCTACTTCTTACTGCATTTTATATCCCTTGTAACTTGGGGCATGTCATTAATAATGATCTAGATAGTCCCTACCGCTTATCTTTGCAGTATGATGGTTCCATCTTCGGAGGGGATTTCAATGCCAGGCACGAGTACTGGGGTGCCTCCAACCGTAACTCTAATGGGTTGCATTTTCTTCGTGGTTCATGAATGAAGCTTTTTTAGATATGGAAATTGTGAACCCCTTGCCTATATTTCCTAGATCTGCATCACATATTAAGTTTTTTATTGTTCTTCTTCAATTTTGAATTCTCAGAATTCAGAAAATTTTTCTCGTAATACTTTATCTGCTATTTCAGACCATTTTGGGATTCTATTAGATCTTAACTTAATAAAATTTGACGCATTTAAATCCGAGCCCTGCTTATTTAAGTCCTATAAAAGTACTAAATGGACTGAATTTCAGAATGATATTGGGCCAAAAAGTTTGTCCATTTTACCTCCGAGTGATCGAAATTTATGTAATGATGAAATTGACGACCATATTATTTGTTTATCTGAAACAGTAAATTCTTCTATAATAGAGCACTCGAAAATAATTCAGGTTGGCAACAACAAATTTTATAAAAACATTTCTAAACTAACCCATAAGCTAAAGAGAACTAAAAAAATATACTTCACAATAATGTAAATAAAATCAACAATGAGGACAAGGAATGATCTGCCCGCATATCATGTTTAAGTAAAATTATTAGACAGAATAAGGATAGAATCAAATGAAAACTTCCTCAATAGACTCAGGGCAATTAAGCCATCCTCACAAGCCTTTAAGGAAATATTTAGAATTACTGGAAAGAATTCTGTTCAGATGGACTTGTCCAAGGTATGCTTGGAAAGTGAAGGGCATCAGGTACTCCATTCTGTTCCGGATAATTTTAACGCATTTCACAAAAAGGTCGATTTTTGAATGTGAACGATAAGGCAGGAAAAGAGTTTAGCTGAGTTTTGAAATAATAGTAAAAATAGAATAAAAGAGTTACATAAGAAAATGTTTTGATTTTAAAATTAAAATATGAGAAAATAATAGTTACCAATTACGAATGTTTGAAAACTTCAAATTAAAACCACGAGGTTCTTTTTTTTTGCAATTAAGAAAAAAAAAAGAAGTTAAATGTTAATCATGTGGCAAAAAAAATAAGAAAGAAACAAAAAAGTTTTAATAAATAAAAGCTTGGAAAAAGTATGGACGATAAAGTTTACTTTAGTTTAATTGAAAAAAGAAAGGGTTTTGACGTCATTTGATTGGGAAAAAGGACCAAAATCAGATTTTGTTTTTTCGGAATAATTAATTAATTTAACAGTTGTATTAGAGGAAGGGCGAAATAAATTGGAAGTAAATGAGAAGGAACTACTGTTGTAGCGTTCATAATATTGGAACGAAAATCGAAAAAAAGGGAAAAACTAATTTTTTGAGTTACCAGAAATGCGATGAAATATCCAATTGAGTACATCTTCTACGGACTTTTCAACTAGAAAAGCTGTCAAAGGTCTAGAAGAGGACTATTTTCTACTGCTTTCTATCTTTTGATGATGTAGTCTTCGATAATTACAACTGGAGAAAAATAATATATCAACTTTATGGATGCATTAATTGAATACGAAAAGGCGTTATGTAATTATTGGTCAACTAACATCTTTAAATGGTTCTTCATAAAATAAAGAAACAAAAAGAAAAAAAAATCAATTACTAAATTTTGTTTTTTCAACTGCATAAAAAAAAACATATTTCTTTAATCTCATTGTGATATGTAAGTTTTTTTTCAAAAAAATTTTTTTATAAATATGGTGATTGGTTTTTTTTATTACTCAAGAGTTTCTCATGGAATATTCATTCTTTCATTTACCAGTTTTCTTTTAATGTAGTTTTACTAAATTTGATAATTCATATTTTTTTGAAAAATTTATTTAAAGTACTTTCTTGGAAATAATCTTTGTATACATTTCTTTTTCAATATTCGGTATCTAAACATAAAAAAAGAGAAAAAAAGGAAAATTTAATGATAATAAAATGTAATAACAATAAAATAAAGAATATTCAAACTTTGCATTAAGAAAAAAAAGTAGTACTGTAGAATTAAGTAAAGAAAAAAGAAAAAAAATATCAATTTACAGTTACAGTTTTGTATAAGTTTTCTTTGTAACGGTGGGTGAATTTACCCTTACATTTTGTGTCTTGACGACCCCAATAACTGCGTTTCTATTTAGTTACCATCGTACATTTCAATTTCCAACATTTCAACCTTTATTCAGCAAATAACACACGAAAATTAGTTCAATGCATATCACCCAATTTTGCTAAATAGAAAATATGTGAAAAGAGAAAACCAAAAAAGCGCCAAAAATTTTGTGGCATTTTTGGGTGAGAAGGGAGAGAAATGTGTCGGTTGGACTGCGAAAAAAAGAAACAACACGATGGTGTTTCAAAACGAATGTACCGGTTTTGTTTTATAATGGAAGAAATTAATATTACAAGAGTGAGCTAATTAAAATTTTTGGAAAAGAAAATTAATAATAAAAGTGTATTTTAGTTTGGGGAAGAAAGGAGACATTTTTTTTTTGCTTCAAAAGGGCATACATTTTGTTTTTTCGTTCTCGAAAAATTAGAAAAGTTATTCGGAATATTGGGTTTATAAATTTGCTTAGGCGGAAATCCTTTTTTTTACACTTGTATGACGTGATTAAGTTAATTTCTGAATTTTAACCTTAAAGGAAAAAAAAACACGTGGTGGGAAAAGCGAATAAAATTTTTAAATACTTCAATTTAGGAAGAAACCTCCTATCTTGGGGGAAAACGTTTTTTTTTTTTTTTAAGAAAAAAGGAACCAATTATTGAAGTATACTAAGTAAGAACATGTAAATAATTGTTTAAAATTCAAAAAAAAGAAAAAAAAATTTTTTAATAAAGAAAACGAAATTTAATTGCGTTTGTGAAACTCAAACAAAAAAAAAGAAAGGGGTACATTAAGTTGCATGTATTTCATTATATAACGGAATTCAGCCGCAAATAACAGGACCAAGAACGAGGAACCAAACCGGAAATTAAAAAAAACAAAAAAAAAAACCCAAAAGAAAAGAATAACAATTTTTTTAAAAAGGGAATTTAAAAATTTTTGTATTTTTATATTTTTGTAGTTGAACAATCTTAAGGTGATAAACAATGTCCAGATCTGAATTTTATTACTGTGCCTTCGTCGAAATAGATGGTATCACACAAAATGAAGCTGCCGTCATTCTATCGCTGAGACAAGGTTAATATCACTTCACAATGGTTTTTGAAACAAGCGCAACGGTTCGTACAAGAACTTTTTTTATATACATATAAACAAATAACTAAGAAATGAAAACGGGAGAAAATGGGAAAACATGGTAACTAGCCTTTTTATAAACAAATGAAACTATAAAAAAAAAGGGAAACATTTTAAAAAGGGGGAAAAGGAGAAATAACAAAAACCAAAAAAAAAAAACCAACTAATGAAATTAATAATAATACACTACATATTAGGTTATACTTTTATAATATTAAGAAATCAGCAAAATTCTCTTCTTTATTTGACCATTAACAAACAACAGTGATCAGAAAGTCACCATTTTAAATTTGGAAAACCTAAGAAAGGGAAACACAACTTTACTAATCTGGTTTTTTAATAAATTTTATTGAAACTAGCAATTAAACAAAAAAACCGATGAAATTCGTAGACAAAATAGGAAGAAAATTTTGGTTATATGAAAATAATAGTTTCTAGTATTGTTTTATATAGATTTGATACGAAATACAATGTTCATAATATCCTTAAATGAATGAGACTGAAAAAAAAGAAGGGGGTGAATTTACAAGACTGACGATCTTTTCACTCTAATGTAAAATTTTGTTTCGAATTGGGTGTAGCAAACCAAGCCGGTACGATTTTTTTTCTGTTTTTGAACAGTCTCATTAAATTAACCGAAAGTAAGAGTAAAAAAATTCACGAAAAGAAGAAAATGTACATCCAATACTAAATATAATAGAATTGAAATTAAACATATATGTAGGATTGGCAACACTATACATCAGTTAAGCGTATACAATCGGTTATCTAAATTGTTAACGAAAAAGATTTGACTCTCGCTAAGCTTTTTAACCAGTAAAGTCGTATTTGAAAAAATAAGAAAAGTTTATAATTTAAAAGATAAGTAAAGAAATTTAAAGTAAAGTATCAAGATAAGTTTTTTTATATTTGAATAATTACTTTCGTTTGATTTTTTCTTAACATAATTTTTATAATTAACATTAAAAATAATAAATTTTTATAGTCTTTCGAATTAAAAGAGGTGTTGTTTATTTAGAACCTAGTGAACCCACAAACATGGTGTCAGAAGTGTTTTAAAGAATCATATTTTCTTTAACAGTGGAATATTTTAAAAGACAAATGCATAAAAGAAAATTTTTGTTTTCAGACAAAAATTGTGATATATAAAACATTAAAATTTTTTTTTTCAAGTGTAACGGCTAACATAAATCTATTGTTAAAACATTTTTTTTTGTGACCTTGTAGAACAGCTGAAAAACTATTATTTAAAAAAAAAAAGAGAAAAAATTTAAAATTAAACAAAAAAAAAAAGAACTGTTGCTTTGAAATTTTTTAATAATATATACCTGGTGTAACGTATAACTTTTTTTAATTTTAAATATCATATAAAAAAAAAAATTTTTTTTCGAATTCAATTTTAAAAATTTATGGATTTAAATCTAGATAAGCTAACCACAATTAAATTGCAGCAATTGCTACGCGATAGAAATTTATCATATAGATATAATTTGAAGGTAGACCTTATTGAAAGGTTACAAAAGGCATTAGACGAAGAAAAATTACAAAAAAACCAAGAGATTACAGAAGCTGGAAGTAATATAAAAGAAATTTTTGAGGAAAACGATAGTGAAACAACAAAAATGACTAAACCAGAGCCAGCATCAAAAAATAATTTTGTTTTCAAAGATGTTGAAGAATCTTTGGAAATATTCAGCGGACAGTCCAGCAAAGATATTCATTCGTGGACTAAAAAATTTTAAGAAATCGCTACAGTTTGCGAATGGAATGATACACAAAAATACCTATATGCAAGAAGATTGCTAAGAGGAGCTGCTAAGTTGGCAATCGAAGCAGAATTTGGTATTACCAGTTGGGGAAAGTTGAAGGCTCTATTACAAAAAGAATTTGGAGATCCACATTTAAGTATTGACATACATAAACAATTAAATTCAACAAAGAAAAGTAATGCAGAGTCATACTTAGAATATTTATACAAAATGAAAAGAATTGCAAACAATGGAAAGGTTGATGAAGCATCGTTAATATCTTATATTGCGGCTGGAATACTTGATTTTGCAACGAATAAGGCGATGTTGTACGAAGCGAAAGATTTAGACGATTTAAAACGAAAATTCAAATCCTATGAAGTAATGAGAAGTGAAATGAGTCTCAGAAGAAAATCCAGTAATGGTCAAGGAACTTCTTCAGGAAAATAGAACAATTCTGAACGATGTTCAAATTGCGGATCATTTTCGCATATAACAACAGACTGTCCAAATAAATCAAAGGGGGCACGTTGTTTTAGTTGTGGTGATTTTGGACATATTGCACCGAAATGCTCCATGTGTATATATATATATATATGTTACCGCTAAAGCTCGAAAGCCGTTAATGTGCACATTACCTAGCTAATCTGCAGAATAACTGATTTGCTCCGTTAATGTGCGGAATCAAGAGCTTTCCGCATTTTAGCTAGGTAATGTGCACATTAACGGCTTCCGTATCGTTAAAGTCCGAAAGTTTGTTTCTCTCATTACATATTCTACGTATGGGTCAAAAGGAAATTAATGTCATTTCTAATGGAAATTTTAAATTCCATACAATCATCTTGGAAAAAAATTAACTTCAAATTTCAAATACGATGCGTTGTCATGAATGCATTTTTTTTAACGGACTTTTTAGTTTTTCGAAAAAAGATAAAAATTATTAATAAACGAGTTAATATTTAAATTAATTTTTTTAATAACAAATTTTCCAAAAAGAAATTTATATTACTGCATTCTTTGCAATTTTAGTTTTGATGCAGTATTTTCATTGATTTGTCAAATAATTACGAAATTGCAAAATGCAAATTAAATATGGCTCGCACTTTTATATTAAAAAAAATTTTTAATTTCTAAAAAGTGGAATTTCCTTAATCTTTACTTCTATTAAAACATGTTCTATAAAATGGTAGCGATGCACACTAATATACACAGCTTAATTAAATATGTACAACCAAAAATAATATAATACGAATTTTAATACTACGAGATATCATGAACGGATAATGAATTTAAAAGGTAAACAAACAAACACGCGCTGAAATTTATATACCAATGCACTCAAACCAAGAAAATTTTAAGAGTATTGGAAATTGATTTAAGAATATGATATTCTTGGTTAAATTTCCATTTAAAAAGAAATTCGATCTCTTTCTTGAAAACTTGGCGTGCTCTTTCGCACTTGTGCAACGGAAATTTTGTTTTTTTTTCTGCCAGTACGTAGCATAGCTAATTCTAATTTCAAATTCATTTCTACCTGGGTTTCGTGAGTTTGTGTCGTATTTTTTTTTAAATCAGATAAATTTAACCTCTAGTATGCTGTAACGTGCAGCTAATGCAACACGCTTACATTTAATTTTAAGCCTACACGGCAACACCATTTGAATAATCGCGTGGTCAGCTTTTACAAAACCGCATGGTCTTTTCTAAAAATTCTTCTAGAAATTTCTTTTCACCCCATATCCGTGGTGAAAATAAGCTGACAAAAGGTCTCCTCCCTTCTTTCTTCCCCCCCCCCCGCGAACGAGAAACGAAAATTGCATCGAAAGAAAATGAATAAAAAAAATGAACGTGGCATGATCTGATAGGCGGATAAAAAAATATGAAATTAGAAAAACCGGTTTTTTTTATCCAAACAGATTTGTGGAACAGGAGATGGGACAGTTGAAAAAAAAAAAAAGGGAGGAAAAGGCAGTCGATGTTCAGAATCTGTTAAAGTCAGTCGAATTAGTTTTTTTAAAAAAAAAAAAAGTCTGGTCAAAAAATGTGAATATAAAAAAAAAGAGTCGATTTCTTTTATTTAAAAAAAAAAAAAGGTCTGGTCAAAGAAAAAAAAAAAAGAGAAATAAAAATGTTAAAATAATAGAGTCTGGTTTTAATGATGAATGAAGAAAGTTCGGTTTGAATGAAGCATAAAGTAAGTTGTTTTTTTTGAAGAAAAAAAAAGAAGTTGTTTTTTGGTGTGGACAGAATACAGAAAAAGGGTGTCTTTTTAGGAAAAAATAAAAAAAAGGATAAAATAAAAAGTGAACACAATTTAAGGGAAAAATGTATAATTTTTTTTTTGGTTTTTTTTTGGGAATAAAGTGACAGGAAAAGAAATTATATTAAATAGAATTTAAAAAAAAAACAAGTTGGGCAATGAAAATGGAGTGGGATGAAAAAAAAAGTGAAGCCAGAAAGGAAAACGGGGGGAAAAATCTGAGAAATGAAAAATAATTTGGAATTTTTAAAAAAAGAAAAAAAAAGTTTTGCCGGAAGTTGGAAATCAGGTCTCGTGAGTTCTTTTTTCTTCTCTTTAGCTGGTGATATATAAGGAAAGATCAAATGAAAAAAAAAAAATTTAATAAAATAATAATTATAATAAGTAAGATTATTACCAAAAATGTTAAAAAGATTGTTAGAAATAAAAAGAAAAGAAATATTGTGAAGTGGAATTGTTAGACAAAAAAAAAAAAAAAAAAAAGAATCCAAAAAGAAAAAAAAAACGTGGCAAAATTCGAAAAAAAAAATTTTTCTTCTGGAAATAATGTGGCTTCCAAAGGTATAAAAAGTAAAACAAAATTAAAGTAAACGGTTTATCTCTTTCAGAAAAAAAAGGAAAAGGAATCTAAAATTATCATCGATGGCTCCATGTGTTCTTTTTTTGTCTTCACACCATCATGAATACTTCATTGGATGCTCCGCCAATTTTTTTATAACATGCTGTCGAATACACGATATGAAACAAAAAAATTAAGGACAAAACGCATCAATAATCTCATCGAGTGCAGCAATATTCATTTCCTTAAACCACGGTTGGAACATCAATTGCATCAAAACTAAAAGTTTATTTTTTTGACCACATTGGAATTTTGGCTTTGCTGAAAAAGAAAAAATAATAAACAAGGAAATATTTATATTTTTTTTTCAACCTTCATAACACCATGGCATCATCATTGTCTACACTGGAAACCCATGCTTGACCAACGATTCGAATTACCAAGTAAATTATAAATATATATTAATTTTAAAGACACTTTTGAGAAAAGAAAAGAAAAAAAAAATAAACATAACAAATTAATTTATAAGACATATTAGTTTGTAGTTTGTACATGGCGTCAGAGGGGTTTTCTTTTCTTTCTTCATTATTTCAATAATTTTCGGTTTTGAACCAAATAAATTTCATTAATCCAAATAAATATAATTTTTTTTATAAAAAAACAAAGAGAAACATAAAATTGGAAGGAAAGAAAGAAAGAAGAAGAGAAAGGAACTTCTCTGTCGCAAAGCAAAAAGAAAAGGAAAATGCGGCATTTTTTTTTTTATTTGGTTAAGCCAAAAATTTATCAATTAAAACTGAAAATATATTGTTAGGCTTAAGCTAGAAAAAAAAAAAAAGAGGAACAAACTTTTTTTTTTTTTTTTGTTTTTTTGTAAACCAGGGACGGAGAGAGGAAAGAAGGAACGAAGGAATCTGAATTGTGACGTTTTTGTTTCCAAAGTGGATCAAATAAAGATTTATAATTATTTTTGTAAAAACGGAATTGAGATTTTTTTTATTTTAAACAAAATAAAGGAGATTGGTGGTCATAATTTGGAAGTAGAAACGTGTTGTCTATTTTCGCTTACTTGGAAATGGGGTTAGCTTTGGGAATGATAATGAAGAAGATTTAAAATGCCGAAGAGTAGATAAAGGAAAACGTAAGTGAGTGAGAAAGGGAGGGACAGGTGAGTGGGACGTAGCGTATGAGAACATAAACGAATAAGGGTCCATACTCAAGTGCAGGGGCGAGTATGGACATACGGGGATCGGCATTCTGCTGTCGATCCAAGAGGGAGGGTAGTGCCCCAAAGACCGACTTGGCAACAACACCTTTGCCAATCGGCCTCGACATGCCTCGCAAGGCTTTCATGAATAGCTGGTCAAGTTCGGTGACCAGCAAATCAACGAACATCCCCCTAATTCGGTTTTTATCTCGCGAAAACCGAATTTTCCTTGCCTGATAGCTCGCGCTATCACCATAAAGTCTTAACGACGTTTTCATACTTCTTGCACGCATATAATTTATGTGTAACGCGATGGCAGATGGTGGTGAGCAGCGACCCACCCCTCCGGCGAGCTAGCTAGTGCAATCAGCTAGGCGTGCAGCCTTTTAGCTGCTCACATTGCTGCACCATCTCATATCTTCTCCTCGCAAGGAGGAAGATATGCTACATAGGTCATCTGGGGATTTGCTCCTTCAAAGGAAATCCCAAAATATGTGCAACCCCCTTGTTACAATGCAAGCAAGTACCGAATTGGCGAGTAAAATGAAGAAAAGATTCGTCGCAAACCTCTTTAGCGAAGATTCAAAATATAATAGTGTTTTAATGACAAAACAAAAGTATGATTCTATAATTAAAGATGTAAAGCGAATAAAAGTTTCCAAGAAGAAAGAATCATCTCGAGATTATCGAATAATTCAACGGTATGATGTGTTGACTGTGCAAGGCTGTGAGAAACTCATTGAGCCGTTGTCAGATGCGCGAGAAAGTGTGAAAAAGTTTGTGCATGCCGAAAAATTGTTTGACATATTGTATTCTACTCATTTGTCAATTGGCCACGGTGGAAGAGACAGAATGATCAAGCAATTAAACACACATTATAATAACATAACCCAAGCCCAAATAAAAATGTTTTTGGATTTATGTGAACCTTGTCAACAAAAACAAAAAAGTGCAAAAAAAGGGATTGTTGTAAAGCCGATTATTTCATCACATTTCAATAGCAGATGCCAGGTGGATCTCATCGATAACCAATCTCAACCAGATGGAAAGTTTAAGTTTCTTCTCGTATACCAAGACCACTTAACAAAGTTTGTTGTATTGAAGCCTCTCACATCAAAACGGGCGGATGAAGTAGCCTATAAATTGCTTGATATTTTTCTCCTTTTTGGCGCTCCAAGTATTTTGCATTCTGATAACGGACGCGAATTTTGTAATAAAATCTTAGAAAGTGTAACACAGTTGTGGCCAGAAATCAAAATGGTTAATGGCAAACCTAGACACAGCCAAAGTCAAGGAAGTGTAGAACGAGCGAATCAAGACATTGAAAACATGCTAACTACTTGGATGGCTGATAACCAAACTAACAAGTGGAGTGAGTGCGTACGGTTTGTACAATTCATGAAGAATCGTGCCTATCATTCTGCAATTAAAAGAAGTCCATACGAAGCCATGTTCGGTTGTCCCGCAAAAGTGGGATTGTCTTCTTCTATTATTCCACAAAGTGTATTACATTCGATAAATACTGAAGAAGACTTTGAAAAATTAGAAGATACACAAGAGACCGTGATTGCGGGATCACAGCCAAATCTTACTCAGGAGGGCATTCCGTTATCCCCCGCTTCTACAGAATCACCTATAGAAATACAAGAATTTAGCGATAGTAATCTTAAACTGCCTTCTACACCGTTGATTGAGGATATAGTTATGAAGAATATTCAGTTACCTTGCACCACCAAGGAATCATCTCTGCATGTTGAAGAAGTCATCACTGAGTTAGCCTCAACTTCAGAAGAATCGTCATCACAGTTTCGTACAGAGCCTGTAAAGAGGACTATACAAGACATGGTCTGTATTGTTTGCTCAAAAGCAGCATCAGATGATCACAAGTGTAAATCGTGTGATATGTTTGTTCACGTAATTTGTGGTCAAATAGATCCTGAAGAGGAAGGATATGGTAAGAATGTATTGTGCAGCATATGTAAAAAGAATATGGATCAGAAAATACAGCGTGACGAATCCAAGAAAGGTTTAGAAAAGCAAGCTAAGAAAATGTTAGCAATTTCTAATGCAAAGCACCCAAATGTCGATGAAGGTGCCACTGTGAGAATTAAAGTACCCGAAGTAGACAGAGCAAAAACTGATGCCCGCTCGATTTTAGCTGTGGTTCTTTGTAAAACAGAGGATGGCTTTTATAAACTTGGTACTAAGACGGGTATTTTAAAACAATTGTATGCAAAATCTGAATTCAGTGTTTGCAAAGAGAAATTTTTAACGAAAGAAGATGTTCCTGCTGTGGAAATATCTTTACGTCAAACAGCAATAAAGCAATCCCTTGGTACTGGGCAGGGATTCAGAAAATGTGACTGCAAATCTAAATGTACCACAAATAGGTGTGCTTGTCGCAAAAACCAATTACTATGTAATTCAAAGTGTCACCAATCTTTAGATTGCACTAATAAATAAGCATAATTTTATCATGTTTTGTAAATTCAAAAATAAACAAGGTATATATTGTTTTTTGTTTTAAACTAAACTAAAATATTGTTTCTTGTTTTTCTTAAATTTTTATAATTAAATTTATTTTATTTTTATTATTTAAATTAAAAAACAATGTTTTTTCAAATGAATTTAAAATTCAACTAAATTTAAGGCAATGGGCAATTATTATTATTTTCTTTTGTTTACGTCATTTCTATTTATTTATAAATTTTTTAATTTATTTTATTTGCATTAAAAACTTTCTTAGTAATGTTATTAATAACAAAAAAAACTTATTTTTATTAAATTATTATTAATGGTATAATTTTATGCACAAAATAAGAGAATTCTTAAATATATTTTCAGGTTTTTAATTTCATTAAAAGCTTTTTTATTTTATTCCAATTTTTTTTTTTTTGAATGAAATGAAAATAGTAAAACAATTCATGTTTTTTTAGTATTAATTTTTATATTTTTTTTAGAATTTAGGAAAGACTTTTTGTGTTTATATTTAAAAAGAAGTCATAAAATTCTGTTGGGAAATTTTAGTCACGAGAAATAGTTGCAAGCCTCAAATTGAAAAAGTCTGAAGTATTAAGAAAAATGTCGGCTTTCGTTCAATCAAGTCAAGACTTTGCTTTATTTGATCGTATCTGGAATGTGTATACTATAATTTAATCATTCTAATAAACAGTTCACGACAAGACGACAGCTCTCTATTAATTTGGTCTTAGTCAAGCTTGAAGGTCCTTGTGGGTCACTGAGGCCATAATATTCTACATTCATCGAAACTACACTTGTATTCCGAATTTCAACTAAATTGAACCAAGGGAAGCGAAAGTCCTTTTTCTTGATCCTTGAAGGTCCTTGAGGGTCCTAGAAGCCATACTATAGTATATTCATTGAAACTACGCGTGTATTCCGAGTTTCAACTTAATTGGACCACGCGAGGCGAAAGTCCTTTTTTCTTGATCCTTGAGGATCGAATATGCCATAACATACCGTCAATGAAACTACATATGTATTCCGAATTTCAACTAAATTGAACCACGGGAATGGAAAGTCCGTTTCTCTTGATCCTTGAAGGTCCTTGAGGATACTTGACGCCATAATATTGTATTGTCATGGGAACTACATGTGTATACAAAATTTCAACTCAATCGGATAACGGGAAGTGGGTCAAAATTGAGTTGAAAAATTTGCGGCAGACATTCAACCAAGTAAGTTAAATACGAGTATGTTAAAAGCTTTTAATAAATAACATTATGTTAATTTAAGCGTACAGAAACGTTGCTGTTATTCCAGCAAAAGTGTTATTTTCACTTTAACGAGTGCCTAGTAGGTAATGTGTAGATTATCTAGGTAATTTGCAGATTATCTAGGTAATTTGAGAAATGAAACAATTTTCGGCACTTTAACGGATCACCCTAGTTAATTTGCACATTACCTAGTTAATCTGCAGAATAACTGATTTTCGCACTTTAGCGGTAACATATACACATATTTATACAAGACTGGGTTGCAAAAAGTGTTAGATGTAGCATCAAAATTTGGACTAAAAATAAAATGGTCGAAATGCAGTTTTCTTAAAAATAAAATTAATTTTTTAGGACTAACTATAGAAAATGGTTACGTATCACCGAGTGAAGAGAAAATTAAATCCATACGAAAATTTCCAGAACCGAATAACATAAGATCAATGCAATCGTTTTTAGGCTTAACAAGATTTTTTAGGAGATTTCTAGAGGGATATTCGCTTTTAGCAAAACCTCTTACTGATATGTTAAAGAAAGATGCAGAATTTAAGACTGAAGGAAAAGAAAGAAATGCAATAGCATTCTTACGAAACACCCAGTATTGACAATTTCTTCACGATATGCATAAAAAAAAAATAATAATATTTGGGATCTATTGGGGTGGAACATGATTAAGAACATACATAGATTCTTAGTTACTTATTATCCTAAGCTCAATAAAAAAAAATGAAAGAAAAATAATAACTATTATGAATAAATTTTGCTGAGATTATTTATATAATGCCATCCCTCCAATAACCATCGCCGTCACGTCACATAACTGTGGCGCTGTACTGGTCAACCCTTATTAGGAAGGATTTAATGAATCATTATTCTTTTTTTATCATTCACCACAAATTTGAATAAAAATATCAAAGAAAAAAAAGGTAAGAAAAAAACTGTTTGCCACTCCTGAAAAATAAAAATTTAAAGAAGAGACAAAAATATGGTAAATAAAACACAATCATTCAAAAAAATGAAACTATAATTGTAAATTTTATTTAAAAAAAACAGATTTTAATAGAACTCATGTGGTTTCAAATTCATTTTACCAAAAGGAAACTTCAAAAAAAAAACAACTGTCAAATAATTTTTTAAAATTTAGCAACACTTTGATTTCACCTTTCAAAATTCAATTTGGATTTTTTCTTTCCAAAAATAATGATAAAAAAAACTCAATAAAAAACTTCAAAAAAATTTGCCACATAATTTTTAACACTTATCAGATCCTTTTTTGAGAATTTTGCGCTGGTAACCCAAGATATGGAATAAATTTAATAACTTTGACACTTTAAAATCTAAACAAACGCGATAATTTAAATAAAAAGAACGTTTCGCGGTTCTTAAAATATTCTTCACCGGTGGATTATATTAAGGTGATCAACTATACTCATTTACTGAGTTTGTAGCGTGTACCTCACGCATGCGTACATTTCGACCCTGAACGGTGTAAGTCCATGTTTGACTTAAGCGTGATTTTTTTCTTCGACCTTAATGCCCTCTGCCACAATTCCAATTTTACCACTTTCAAAGGAATTCCACGACAGATGGAAGCATTAAACTTCCGTGGTGAAGAAAATAAAAGAGAAGGAGAGAGAAAAGCGGGAAAAAGCACCAAATTCCTATATTCGAGAAGCCTAAAATGGCATGATTTTGGAGAATAAGAGAAAAAAAAATAATGAGAATCAGAAAAAGAAGGAAACAGGCATGGCATGATGTTTCAACTACACCCAAAAATAAAAACCGGTTTGATTTTTTTTTGGAAAGAAAAAAAAAGTCAGTTATGGTGAGTGGATGATAGTCAGTCTGGTCTCAAGCTTTGAAAAATAAAGTCGACTTTGGCAGGATGATGAATTTTAAATTGAACAAAGATTATTTTTTTTTTAAAAAAAAAAGGATTTAAATTGATTAATTGGAAATAGTGTAAAATTATAAAAAAAAAAAAAATAAAAAAAAAAAAGAAAATAAGGAAAAAAAGAAAATAACGAAATGTAGTTAGTGACATAGTAGATTAAAAAAAAAAAAACGTAGAAGAAAAAAAAAATTTAAAGAATCAGGAAATTTTTTTCGAGTGTTGATCTACACATTTTTTTTATTTAAGAAAAGCCTACAAACAAAAAAAAAATTCGAGTGTATAAATCTAGGCTAGTTGATTCAAGTATTAGAAAAAGAAAATTAATTGATATAATAAAAAAAACAGTGCCTATATACATCAATCGAGGTGCACGGTTTCATTTTTTTTTTCTGCCACGTGTGAAATGATGCCCTCACATAACGCTAAAATGAGGTTTGGGCTCAAATGAATGCACTATTGTACACATATTGCTACATATATTATATTCTGGAAAAATTTTGTTGGAAAAAAAAGGGAAAAACAACCCAAAAACGCATTTTCTTTTTTTTTGTAATGGATGCTCGTATCCATATTTGGAATTGCCCGTGGAAGTAATATTTTCTACAGTGGTATCTCGGAATCACTATCTTCATTCACCTTCTTGAGCAGCGACCCACCCCACCGGCGAGCTGGTTTGTGCAACTCAGCAAGGCGTGCAGCCTTTTAGTTGCTCACATTTGCTGCACCATCTCATATTTTCTCCTCGCAAGGAAGAAGATATGCTGAAAAGGTCATCAGGGGATTTGCCTTCTTCGATAACAATACCCCAAAATATGTAAAATTTTCTTACATTTTTTTAAAATATTTCGAAATATATATTAAATAAATAAAAATGTTTCGAAATATCAAAATAATATTAAAATATTTCGAAACAAACATTAAATAAATAAAAATGTTTCAAAATATCAAAAATTGTGTCGAAATATCCGTACCAAATGCAATTTTGTATACGCGCAGGTTTTAGTTTTTTCGCAATATTTAATTTAAAAATTGTACGCGCAATTTTTTCTTTTTAATACGAAAATTGCATGAAAGACAAGAATGCTTTTTTTTTTTTTTTAAGTCAATATACTTATTTTAAAATTCTGTCTTTTCGGCAAATTTATTAATATCGGGCAAAGTACAATTACAAGGTGCTTTCCAAAGTAAACAGGACTTTTTGAATCTAGCGCAACTAGTGGCGCCGGCTATATGTCGACTGGTGCGTTAGAATCTGCTATCCTTTATCGACTTCCTGTGAGAATTTCATGACATTTCATCTATTGAAAGTGAAGTTACTGCGTTTTAAGTGTCAGTATGTTTGTGTCATCGGTGCGAAAATGAGCTTCGAACAAAGAGCCAATATTAAATTTTGTTTTAAAATTGGTAAAACTTTTACCGAAACGTTTCAATTGATGAAAGAAGTTTATGGCGATGATTGCCTATCCCGTAGCAGAGTGCACGAGTGGTTTCAACGTTTTCAAAGTGGTCGTGAGGACATAAATGACGATCAACATGTGGGCCAACCAAAATCCGTGATCACCGAAAATTCCATCGAAACTGTGCGTGAATTCATCAAAAATCAGCCGAAATCATCATTGAAATTCATGGAAATGGAATTGAATATCTCCAAAACATCGATTTATTGCATTTTGACCCAACATTTGGGTTTACAAAAGGTGTGTGCACGGTTTGTTCCGCACAAATTGACTGACGACCAAAAATTGCTCAGAATTCAACATTCGAAGGACATCATTAAAGAGGTCAAAAAGGACAAAAACTTCCTTCATAACATTGTGACTGGTGACGAAACGTGGTGTTTTCAATATGATCCCGAAACGAAACGCCAGAGTGCTGAATGGAAGGCGCCGGACGAGCCGAAACTCAAAAAATCGCGCCTGGAGAAGTCAAAAGTGAAGACAATGCTGATTTGTTTTTATGATTCCAAGGGTATTGTCCACAAAGAATTTGTTCCACCCGGTCAAAACGTTAATGCGGTATTCTACCTAGGAGTTTTGAAGCGTTTGGTGCGCCGTATTCGACGTGTTCGGCCCGAATATCGCGAAGATGGAAGTTGGCGTTTGTTGCACGATAATGCGCCGTCTCATCGATCGACGCTTGTGACCGATTATCTCACCAAAAATCACATTTTAACCATCAACCACTCCCCGTATTCACCGGCTATGGCACCGTGCGACTTCTACCTTTTCGGAAAAATGCATTTGCCGATGAAAGGAAAGCGTTATGCAGACGTAGAGGCCATTCAAAAGGCTTGCACCGGCATACTGGCGGCCATACAGGCCAACGAGCTAAAACACTCGTTCGACATGCTTTTGGACCGTGCAAAAAGCTGTATTGAAGCAGAAGGAGACTATTTTGAATAAAATCAATTGATTTTGCCGAAAAAACCATTTGTTCTGTTTTTTTTTAAAGTCCTGTTTACTTTGGAAATCTCCTTGTATGTACTTAAGGAAAAAAAGAAAATATTAATATTCGCTCTTTAAAAAAAAAAATGTGGTCAGTTGGATTTTAAAAGTTAAATCGGTATCGTGTTTGTTTTGGGTGTAAACTCGTTACCTGTTCGTTCAAAATCAAGAAGAATCAAATATAACGTTTAAATAAAATTAAAGAATATAGTTGAAAAGTATTTGTAGTTGTTTCGAAAAGAAAGCTGTAAAATTACAAAGAATAAAAACACCAAGTTTGAATAAAATAAAAAAGTATCTGAAATTGTTTAGAAAAGAAAGTGTTCCTTCAAAATCAATAAGAATCAAATATAACGTTTAAATAAAATTAAAGAATATAGTTGAAAAGTATTTGCAATTGTTTCGAAAAGAAAGTTGTAAAATTACAAACAATAAACATACCAAGTTTAAATAAAATAAAAAAGTATCTGAAATTGTTTAGAAAAGAAAGTGTTCGTCTAAAATCAAGCAGAATCAAATATAACATTTAAATAAAATTAAAGAATATAGTTGAAAAGTATTTGTAACTGTTTCGAAAAGAAAGTTGTAAAATTACAAAGAATTAAAATACCAAGTTTGAATAAAATAAAAAAGTATCTGAAATTGTTTAGAAAAGAAAGTGTTCGCCCAAAATCAAGCAGAATCGAATATAACGTTTAAATAAAATTAAAGAATATAGTTCAAAAGTATTTGCAATTGTTTCGAAAAGAAAGTTGTAAAATTACAAACAATAAACATACCAAGTTTAAATAAAATAAAAAAGTATCTGACATTGTTTAGAAAAGAAAATGTTCGTTCAAAATCAAGAAGAATCAAATATAACGTTTAAATAAAATTAAAAAATAGATTTGAAAAGCATTTGAAATTGTTTCGAAAAGAAAGTTGTAAAATTACAAAGAATAAAAATACCAAGTTTGAATAAAATAAAAAAGTATCTGAAATTGTTTAGAAAAGAAAGTGTTCGTTCAAAACCAAGCAGAATCAAATATAACGTTTAAATAAAATTAAAGAATATATTTGAAAAGCATTTAAAATGGTTTCGAAAAGAAAGTTGTAAAATTAAAAAGAATAAAAATACCAAGTTTGAATAAAATAAAAAAGTGTCTGAAATTGTTTAGAAAAGAATGTGTTTTGTTTTGTTTTCAAGAGGGGTAAGCGATTTTGATTTTATCTATATTATATTGCATATATAACCCAAATCATATTCCGGGAGTTCTGGTCTCCCCAACGGAAAATTTCGATAGAATCAAATAATTTCCCTGAGTCATCCTGGAAAGGATTTTTCGTCCCTATTAATACACAAGAAGTCATTGACAGGTCCCCTGTTCGCGAACATTTAGCACAATTTCGGCGCTTTTTAAGTCTTATGCAGGTAAGGAAAAAGGATTGATAAGTTGCATTTTTCACAATTTTTATTTTTGTATAGAAAAATCTGAATATCCGGAAATGTGGATTTCCGTCATCTGTGAATATCCTATGTGGTGCGACCAGGATGGATAAAACTCGTAAGTATCAACCTCAGGTGAATCTATCCTAAAAAAGAATTTTAACGCAGTAATTCATCTACATTTTAGATATCAACATTCAACATATATTATACAACACTCGACTAAAACACCATATAGAACACCTAAGTATACCATTTTATATTTATATTAAAAATTTCTTCAAATTTATTCCAATTTCAGATTTCCATCAACAAATAAAAAGACGGTCGTTACAAATGTTGTGTAACAAAACATTACCTACATCCCTCCAAAGAGTAACGCACTTCGCAACAACATGTTTCTTGAAACTAATATGTTTCTGAAACTTCAAATGTTGCTGTAAACCAAAAATGTTCCGCAACATTTTTGAGAGCAATAATGTTTCCGGTAAACTAAAAGGTTTCGGAACATTATTTACTTCTTCAGCGGAAATTGTACTTTGCCCTATCAGCAATAAAAATAACGGAAATTGCGAAATGCATTAACCTTTGGTACATTTCGAAATTGATGATGGAAAGTTTCCAAATTAAATGGAACACTAGGTGCAAAGTACGTAATTTTCTAGCTATAAAAAGGCTGCCTTGAATAATCAAAAGGCAGTTCCAAATTATCGGATACACGTAGAGTTCCAAATTATCGGATAAACGCGAACGAGTTAAACGAAAGTCGTTAAGTTTACTTAAAATAATAGATACAAAGTAGTCAGAAAAATATTATTAACAAGTAGTCAGTCAGATATAGTAAATTTTAAGTAAAATCTGATACTGTGAACATAGAATTCTTCAATCGAATATAAAGTTAATTGTTGTGAAAATAGAAGTTTTAAATTGAAAATAAAGTTAGTTGTTTGTGTAAATAGAATTCTTTAAATTGAAAATAAAGCTAGTTAATGTGTAAATAGAATTCTTTAAATTGAAAATAAAGTTAGTCTTTTGTGGAAATAGAATTCTTCAAATGAAAATAAAGCTAGTTAATGTGTAAATAGAATTCTTTAAATTGAAAAATAAAGCTAGTTAATGTGTAAATAGAATTCTTTAAATTGAAAATAAAGTTAGTCTTTTGTGGAAATAGAATTCTTCAAATGAAAATAAAGCTAGTTAATGTGTAAATAGAATTCTTTAAATTGAAAATAAAGCTAGTCTTTTGTGAAAATAGAATTCTTCAATTGAAAATAAAGCTAGTTTCTTGTGAAAATAGAATTCTTTAAATTGACTATAATGCTAGTTTTTTTTGTGAAACTAGAATTCATAAGTTATAAAATCATTCATTGTAAAACCAAAGTGCAAAAATTATAAAGATATATATAAAAAAAAAAGAGGTCAATAAAAAGAAATTAAGAGTGAATATACATGCAAAAGGGTTTTCATTTCATTAAACCATCCGGACACCAACAAATAAATAAGTAAGTTGTTTTTGGATTACACTTTTCTTTATTACCTCTGCGGGAAACCCCTCCCACTTTATAATACCATTTGGAAATTTTTGAGAAGCAGAGAGCTCTAAAACCAAATGGAAAGAGAATTTTTCCTAAGAGCGTTTATTTAATTCCTGCGGTGGAACACCCGTTCAAGAAGTTAAGTTTGAACAACCCACCAAATAAAAATAAAACATTGTTCGATCACAAATCCATAATATTCAGATTCTGGAAAGAGCCAGTTTGAAACAACATCAAAAAATTTTTACATAACAGTGGCGCAGCTACGGTAGTTCTGAGTCGCTAAGCGTTAAAAATCTCAGAAGAAAGAACTAAAAATAACTGCGTAAAAATTCGGCGAATGTTTCAACAAACCTCTCCTCCGGAATTTGAAAGCGAAGATAGTGATCGAACGTTTGCAGAGAAACTCGACGAATTATCATCAATAACAGCAGCTTGGATTATTTTCTCACATTATCAACGAACCAGGATGCACGCAAAGCATCAAATATCATCAACAACAGAACAGCAGATTTTGAAAAAAAAAATTTTTTTTTTTTTTTTTTATAGAATTTAAGTCTTATTAATCAATAAGTCACAATATGTCATTAGAAAAAATAAGCAGTTTTGTGTGCAATTCGATTCCTTTATTAAGCGCGGAACTCGGACCTAATTTAGCATCCGAGGTAACGGTATTTATAGGATGTTGCCGAACAACATATAAAATTCTTTCGGCAGAAGAGCAAAAAATTTTTTTATCCATTCTTCCCCTTAGATTCCGTGGTCGAGCCGCCGCTCTTTTAGTAAATATTCCGACGGCAAATTTTACTGATTTTTTAAATAATGTTCAAGACAAGTTAATTGAACGTAAACCATATGGTACCTTGTTGAAAGAGCTACAAAACTCCGGACAACTTCCTGGTGAAACTCTTTCAGAATTTGCAGATCAGATTAAATCCCTCTTAAAAGAGTGCGTAGACCAAGCAATTCAACGGCACCCAGACGCATATGGGTCCGTAAAACAAGATTTAGAGGAAAGGGCAATATTTTCATTCCAAAATGGAATATTAAATTACAATCATCGACTTTTCTTCCTTCATGAAGAACATAAAACTTTCGAGTCATTAGCTGCTAAGGCAGAATATCTTGAGCAAATGGAAAAACAGTTCACTCAATTATCTCCCAATCTATATAATAACTTCTCAGCCAATACACCCGAAAATTTTAAACTAATTTCTACACCTAATGTAATTTCTCCTCATGACCGCGAACATGAGTATTACATATAGAATCAAAATCTTGTAACCCCAAACAACTATAATAATGATAATAATAATAATTATAGCCAGTATTGTTATATGAATAATAATAATAATAATAATAATAAGGATTATAACAATCATTTTAACGTTTATTACGAAGATATCCGAAATAGGGAAGATAGCAATAATAGAAACAATTTTCAAAATAATAACAATTATAATTTTAACAACAATAATAATAATAATAATACGTTTCAAAACCAACGATTGAAATGTGGTTTTTGTAATAGGTCGGGCCATGTTTACGATGAGTGTAGAACTCGCTTGAACACCCCCTATTGTGATCAATGTCGTGTGTACGGACACACGAATAATACATGTGAAATTTATTCAGCAGACAAAGTTAATAAGCAAATAAATATGGTAACAAATTTAAATACTAAATGCACTTTTTGCCTACAATCAGGACACATTGCAAACACATGTTTTGCGAAACAACAGTGGGAGAAAAATTACTCATCTCCTCTCAAGCAACCCGCAATGAACCCCTCTAATTCAATTATAGGATCAGTACCCAAACCAATTAAAATAAGTCCGGCCGAAGTAGTATGTAAGAAAATAAATAAAACGACGCAAAGTCAAGACGAAGAAAATAATAATATTAAAGAAAAAATTAAAGTTCAATCGGCATCCGGCACATTACAAAATATAGGTACAAGTTCTCCACTCCAAATACTCCCAAAAAGCAAAGAACATGCAGTGGAAAAAGCCAGTCTGAATTCAAAAGATGGCAATTTAGGGTTCAATTGCGTGCCTCCAAATTGTATTATTGAAAGACCAAACAAACGCGTAACGTTCAAGAAAACAAAACTTGACAAGGAAAACATTGAGATTCCATCCTTTATAGGTATGTCCACAATGTTCACAGAGGTGGTCCATATAGATGTCGCCCAGGCACAAGTTGAAACACCAGTACCTAAGGCTAAAATTGTAAGAGGCCGCAAGAACGGACAAAAACCTTTGAACCAAAATTTAAAGGTAAACGATTTGGAATATGAAACAAAGACTCAGAGAGAAATTCTTATTCCAATTCGTTCCATTAAATCAGGTCATACAAAGGAGGAATCGAAACAAGATAAACCCCTCTTTTCTAAAGAAGTTTATTTTGGAAGTTGCCGTGTCGAGCCAGTTGACGAGAAAATGACGGTTTGCACCTTCAATAAGCAACCAAGAGAACAGAAAACTGAACAAATTCAACAAAAAACAAACGAAATGCTTGAAAACAAAGTCCATATAGATAGGAAACGTCCTAGAAACTCATTGTTCCCTAAGCCTAGAACAACATTATTTCACAAAAACAACCCTGTTGAGCACCGCGAGCTCGAACCAAGTCTTTTAGATCACAATATAAGAAATTATAAAACGCGAAAAAGAAAAATTTCTTGTTTAAACCAATGGTAACCTACATTTTGGATCGTTAAAATTTTTTTTTTTTATAAAATTAACATTTAGTCTTTGCACGATCCATGTTTTTCTTTGAATATTTTTAAATTTCTATAAAATATAATAACATAACATGTTTCTTTTTGTTGTTTTTGCCAATAACTCGAAACACTATAAATTTTAGAATTTCATCCAAAAATTGGTCAAATAAATGTGTCATTCTCTTTTAAAACAATTTTTAACAAAATGTAAACAAAACCAATTATTCCAGCTCATACCAAACAGATATCAAAACAAAAACCAAATATTTCATGAGTCACTAAAAGATGACCTACTTTCTTTTATGCAAACAAAAAATGCATTGCCCATTCATAAATTTTTTAACCGAAAACCTTTCGTATGTGAAAATGCTGACCTAGCAAATCATTTTTTTTTGTAAATTGAATTGAACACAAATTTAAACAATAAGCTTTTTAAATTTTAGTATTAAGTAATAAAAATTATTGTTATAAAAAATATAAACAAAACAAATATTTACATTTATTGAAAATTTAATTTAGAGAAAAATAATAACAACAACTTTATTTCTTGTTCTTTAACATTCGGGCGATCGTTTTTTACATGTAAACATACAGAAAATTATATCTCCTTTTTAACAAAGTATTCGTTTTCCTTGTTTAAAAGTAAATATAATTTTCTTGCGGCAATATGAAGGGATGTTGTGTAACAACACATTACCTACATCCCTCCAAAGAGTAACGCACTTCGCAACAACATGTTTCTTGAAACTAATATGTTTCTGAAACTTCAAATGTTGTTGTAAACCAAAAATGTTCCGCAACATTTTTGAGAGCAATAATGTTTCCGGTAAACTAAAAGGTTTCGGAACATTATTTACTTCTTCAGCGGAAATTGTACTTTGCCCTATCAGCAATAAAAATAACGGAAATTGCGAAATGCATTAACCTTTGGTACATTTCGAAATTGATGATGGAAAGTTTCCAAATTAAATGGAACACTAGGTGCAAAGTACGTAATTTTCTAGCTATAAAAAGGCTGCCTTGAATAATCAAAAGGCAGTTCCAAATTATCGGATACACGTAGAGTTCCAAATTATCGGATAAACGCGAACGAGTTAAACGAAAGTCGTTAAGTTTACTTAAAATAATAGATACAAAGTAGTCAGAAAAATATTATTAACAAGTAGTCAGTCAGATATAGTAAATTTTAAGTAAAATCTGATACTGTGAACATAGAATTCTTCAATCGAATATAAAGTTAATTGTTGTGAAAATAGAAGTTTTAAATTGAAAATAAAGTTAGTTGTTTGTGTAAATAGAATTCTTTAAATTGAAAATAAAGCTAGTTAATGTGTAAATAGAATTCTTTAAATTGAAAATAAAGTTAGTCTTTTGTGGAAATAGAATTCTTCAAATGAAAATAAAGCTAGTTAATGTGTAAATAGAATTCTTTAAATTGAAAAATAAAGCTAGTTAATGTGTAAATAGAATTCTTTAAATTGAAAATAAAGTTAGTCTTTTGTGGAAATAGAATTCTTCAAATGAAAATAAAGCTAGTTAATGTGTAAATAGAATTCTTTAAATTGAAAATAAAGCTAGTCTTTTGTGAAAATAGAATTCTTCAATTGAAAATAAAGCTGGTTTCTTGTGAAAATAGAATTCTTTAAATTGACAATAAAGCTAGTTTTTTTTGTGAAACTAGAATTCATAAGTTATAAAATCATTCATTGTAAAACCAAAGTGCAAAAATTATAAAGATATATATAAAAAAAAAAGAGGTCAATAAAAAGAAATTAAGAGTGAATATACATGCAAAAGGGTTTTCATTTCATTAAACCATCCGGACACCAACAAATAAATAAGTAAGTTGTTTTTGGATTACACTTTTCTTTATTACCTCTGCGGGAAACCCCTCCCACTTTATAATACCATTTGGAAATTTTTGAGAAGCAGAGAGCTCTAAAACCAAATGGAAAGAGAATTTTTCCTAAGAGCGTTTATTTAATTCCTGCGGTGGAACACCCGTTCAAGAAGTTAAGTTTGAACAACCCACCAAATAAAAATAAAACATTGTTCGATCACAAATCCATAATATTCAGATTCTGGAAAGAGCCAGTTTGAAACAACATCAAAGAATTATTACATAACACAAAATCAACCATACGAGAATTACAAATGTATTAATGGAGTTGTGTACAGAAACGTTAAAGGTATTGATTTATTAACAGTACCAAAGAAAATGGAAAATGAGATTATACGTAATGATTATGAGAATGGACATCTTGGAATTGAGAAAACAAAGCATACAATACAACAAGAATATTTTATTCCACATTTAGAAAATAAAATAGCCGAGTGCATCAAAAATTGGATCAAGTGTATCCTGTTTAATAGAAAAAGTGGTAAGAAAGAAGGCTTTCTTCATTGTATCGACAAAGGTTCTCAATCATTGACTACAATTCATGTTGACCATCTCCGACCAATGGACGCTATATCAAAATAATACAAATACGTATTTGCAGTGGTAGATGGATTTTCAAAATTTGTGTGGTTATATCCTACAAAAACAACCTCAGCTGAAGAAGTCATAAGAAAATTAACAGAATGGCAGAAATTATTTGGGAATCCACACAGAATTATAAGCGATCGGGGTTCAGCATTCATGTCAGCAGTATGTAATGAATTTTGTAATGATGCATGTAAATTTTTTTCTCGCAAATGATTTTATTCATATAAATTTGGAAAAGAAAGGAAAAACGCCATGATATAAGTAGTCCAGGAAAAAAGAAACAAGAAAATAAAAGGAATAAATAAAATTCATATTTCGTCAGTGAGAAGAAAGAAGGAAAGATTTTTTTTTGTTCATTCTTCAGGATAGGTACGAACGGGGAGGCCTCCTGTTTCGGATCGTGAGGGTGAGTTGATTCAAGTTTTTTATTATATCTTTTATTAATATTACTAGATACATTAATATATAAATTGAAAAGCAAAAGAAGGAAAATTTTGATGACTAAATATGAATATTTAAAACAATAAAAGAAAAAAAAGGTGGAATGGAGATTTGTTTTGTTTTGTACTCCAACTCAGTGTAAACCTAATAATTTTTACTGCTTCGTTTGCACCGCTACTTAAGTAAAACCCGCTGTTACCTATATGGCGCCCAACGTTCGCTTTTCAGCCAATGTTTTGTTGTGCGCGTTGTCATTTATATGGCAATCAATCTAAAATATTTACATTACATACTGTCCTTACTCTTTCTCAAGCTTTGTATTTAGGCGTAGATTTTTGGAAAAGTTTCCGAATAGCTCCATCAGTATTCGCCTCGTCTGTAGATACAATCACCATTAATGATCCTAACACCCATACCCTTACATCGGAACAAACAGCACGTCTCAATCAAGCGTTGTCTCTATTTCCATCGTTTAATAAGTCGGGATTAGGAAAAACATCAATCGAAAAACACATTATTGAAGTCGGAGACGCGGAACCAATTAAGCAACGACATCACCCTGTTTCACCCGCGATGCAAGGCCTTAAGTATTCGGAAATCGATCGTATGTTGGAGATGTACGTCATTGAACAAAGCGACAGTGCTTGGAACTCGCCGGTAGTCTTGGTACGCGAACCTGGAAAGATGCGCCTCTGCCTGGATTCCCGAAAGGTCAACCAAGTTACGAAAAAGGACGCTTATCTCCTTCCACATATCAATGTATTGCTGAGTCGATTGGCGAATACCTTTAGTATCTCCAGCATCGATTTGAAAGATGCTTTCTGGCAAATATCGTTGGAGGAGCAAAGTCGTGAAAAAACTGCTTTTACTGTCCCCAGTCGTCCATTATATCAATTCAAGGTTATGCCTTTTGGATTGTGTAATGCACCACAAAGAATGTGTCGATTGATGGATAAAGTAATTCCGTCTGAATTACGAGGAAACGTATTCGGATATCTTGATGATTTGCTCATCACGTCTGAGGATTTTGATTCTCATTTTCGTACCTTATCAATCGTTGCGCGATGTTTATCGTCTGCTGGTTTAACGATAAACGTCGAAAAGAGCAGGTTTTGCATGAAAGAACTCAAGTACTTGGGTTACATTGTTGGTAACAAATGTTTAAAGGCCGACACAAGTAAAATCTCTGCAATTCTTGATTTCCCAGCACCAACTACTGCTAACAAGTTCGGCGGTTTATGGGCATGACGGGTTGGTATCGTAGATTCATTTTGAACTACTCTAGCTTGTCATTTCCCATAACGGATTGCTTAAAGAAACAAGCGAAATTTAGTTGGACTAGCGAAGCGCAACAAGCATTGAAGAAGTTGAAAATCTCTCTAACAACGGCTCCAGACTTGGCAAACCCAGATTACACCAAGCCGTTCATTGTACAGTGTGACGCTAGTAAAACAAGTGTCGGTGGTGTTTTATTGCAAGTCAATGACCAAGGGCTCAAACAACCCAGTGCATATGTCTCGCAAAAATTAAATGCTGCGCAGAAGAACTACAGTGTAACCGAATTGGAATGTCATACTGCTGTGCTTAGCATACAAAAATTTAGAAGGTGGAAGGCTTAACCTTCAAGGTCATTACCGATCATGCCAGTCTTAAATGGTTGATTAGTCAAAAGGACTTGGGTGATCGTTTGGCTCGTTGGAGTTTGAAGCTTCAAGCGTTTGATTTTGACATTGAGCATCGTAAGATGGATTTGTCTATTTCAGAACAAAATTCAGCACTCGAAACTTTGATCAAGAAGATCGTACGTGGAAGCTATGGATTCCTCCGGGCCTTACCTCTAGCTTGATCCGATTGGTACATGAACCGCCACAAGCTGCGCATGGTGGTATCGAAAAAACTCTTTTTAGGCTTCGCCAAAGATACTATTGGCCCAAGATGTCGAAAGACGTCAAAAACTTTATCTCGTGTTGCTCAAATTGTAAGGAGCCTAAAGCACCAAATGTTGTTTTAAGACCATTAATGGGGTCGCAAATAGTTACAGAACGTATTTTCCAGTTTCTGTATATAGATTTTGTTGAGTCTTGCTCAACATTTCCTAGGGAAAACAGAAATTATAAAAAATAAATAAAAAATATAAAAAAAATAATAATAAATACTTTGTTTATTTGTTGAACTGTCAAACGACAGCCATGTTCATTACACCATATTGGAATGAGACCATGTTTTTATACAGCTGTTTTTCATGCATCCACTGAACAGAATTATAATTTTTTTGACGATTAATTAGTACATGTAATAATTTATCACGTTATAAGTAGTGTGACGAATTACTATGTAATTATTTTTTAACAAAAAGGAATTTTTGATGAAATATTCAAGAAAAACTAACACATAAGTTGTGAATTTGATTCAATCATAAGTTTAACGATATCCTCTCAATTGTACACTCCTGCATTTTGGTACTTTCATTTAAGTTTTTTAATCCAATTTAATTGGTAAAACCAAAAGAATAACAAAAAAACTTAAAGAAACCATTTACAAACAAAATGGCATCAAAATTGAAGAGCATACGATAAAATAAGATAATAATATCCAAAACTGTATCTTGGGTTTTTACACACCCCTAAAATTATGAAGAAGTTTTTTTATCATTTTTTGTACAAAAAATTACCAGGGGACACAGGTGCGTTATTAAAATTCGTAGGAAGTAAATTCGAATAAAAGGATAAAGGAATTGGATCATCAATGATGAATATGATAAACATATCGAATTTTAAAATCATAAGGACGACAATTTGACTCAGAAGTCAATTGATCGCGTATTATTCGAAAAATCCGTTAGGAATCCAGTATAAAAAGGGGAACCGAATCGATACAAAATCACTTAGTTTTTTCAAACAGAACGAGAAGGGATCTACTACCAAGGAAAATGGTAAGTAAAACTTTAAACTAATTTGTCTATGGTGAAACATAGAAAAATTTTAATTGAAAATTTACAACGGACATTATTGACTTGCAAATTTTCAATCGGGCATTGAAAACGGATATTCGTAGCCTTATCAATTTTCATATTAAAAATAGTGACGGATACTTTTGCCTTATTATTTTTAATCGGGGTTTAATTCGGGATGTCGGTGCCGAATTAACGTAAAGTCAAATAACTGGATAAATTCAATCAAGAAAGTTTCAGCCATAGACAATATTATTTAATCACGGATATTAACACCTGATTCTCTGCACACAAATACGGACACTTTCGCCTGTTTATTTCCTTATAAAATTACGGACATTATCGGCTAATTTTTTTTCATTATTTCGGCCGTAAACATTCCTATGTATCAAAATGAAGAAAGGACTTTGGTTTCGACCATCAATTCCCTTTTGTTGCGTTTGTTAAGTACAAACCAACAGGTACTTATGCTGGCTTTCAAGCAGTTGTCATTTGGATAACTAAAGTCTACTCTTTACGAGTAAAAGTACAAATAAATAGCACGATTTTTTTTTTTTTTACTATGAAGACTAACAGCACTAAAATTTTGATGAATGATGCCCCACCCCACCGGCGAGCTAGAACGAGCCAGCCAACTAGTCGTGCTAAAACCAGTCATTATCAAACAGTGCTTATTTCCTTCATAATACGAGTGAGACCATAACTGCCTTTAAGGGTAGTTCAGTCCTCACTATACCCTCTGAGAGAGACGAATTACCGAAGAAGACTGAAGACATCATCCACTTACATAATAACAAACAAACTAAATATTTGCGAACAAGATATAATTGACTTCATGATTGATGGAATTAATGTATACTTAATTTTGTTACATTGTTACAAATATTTATTTTTGCAGTTATTAAAATATGCTTATTTTTATTGTATTGCCGGTTTCAATTCAATTTTCACCGATTATTACCCTCAGTTTTTAGCCTATATTTTATTAACGAATGTAATATGGTGTCAAATTGTGAAAAAAAGTTAAGTTCAAAATTTCTATAAAAAAATGTTCAGTACGCGTTTTTACGCATTTAATTTGTTCGAAGTTAGTTTAAAGGAAGTTTTATTACGTGGTACAGTATGGAAACGGCCCGTTACCTAGTTTGCCTGCGAACCGGAGTTGGACATCCCCTCCTTCCGAGCAATTTGATCGGAAGTAAAGGATATAATGATATCATCTTAAAGAATGCTCCCGCATCTTTTTTTATGGAGAGACCATGACCATAATAACAAAAGTTTTTTTTTTTTTTAATTATAAATATGTGGGAAAGATATTCAGAAATTTTGTATGTGTGCGAGAAGATAGAGACAATCAACATAAAGCCATTTTGTACAGTCCGCGGTCCTGTCAACATCAAGTGATTCTCTTAGCTATTAATTTCATATATTAGTATTGTATCTTAAATTTTGATTTCAAACTTGTATTATTTTAATTTTGAACTATTTAATCGAATTAAATATTATTTCTGACAAACGTAAAGGAGGGGGAGGCGGTTTGCGTTTTTTTTTGGTAATGGCGACATTAAAAGACATGAAAAAAGCTTATTAGACGAAACCAAAAGGGGATTGGGAAAAAATGGGAAAAGCAAACGCAAATCCGGAAGAGATTAGAATCTAATTTGAAAATAAAAGATATGAAATTAGTAGCAAACGAAGCGGAGAAAAAGAAGCCGAGAACAGTTTCAGACGGGAATTGAAAATTATTACTGAACAATTGGAAAGGATGGAAAAAAGGACGACTACAAATGAAAATGTCAAAGACGGAGGAGTGTTGTTTTCATTCAAAGACGCCGAGGATTCGTTGTCAAAGTTCGACGGTAAAATGAGGTTATCAATAAGACTTTTCTTCGAACAATTTGAAGAGACTGCCGCCCTAGTTGATTGGAACGAACTCGAAATGTTCTTTAATTGCAAAAAATTGATAATTGGCGTCGCTAGAGATGTTGTGAACCTGACAAGACCGTAGAGTTATAGTGAACTAAAAATATTTCTGACGAACGAGTATGGAAAAAGTGTTTCAGTACTAGACTTGCACCGATTATTGATGAACGAAAAAAAGAAGATTACAGAAACTTACGGTGATTATATTGTAAGGATGCAAAAATTGGCCAGTAAGGGAAATGTGGATGAATGTCACTAATTGAATGCATAATTGATGGTAAAGCTGATAACACAGGACAGAAAGCCTTTTTGTACGATTCAAAGTCAATCTCGCAGTTGAAAGAGAAAATCTTAATTCACGAGAAAAAATTGAAAGTGCCCGTAAATAAAAGTATCGAAGAAACAAAGAAGATGCCGAAGATGGAAATGTACAAGAGACTTTTCATATTAACTTTGTTGGCGATGATAAAATTCTCGTTGTTGATGACCTGTGTGAGCAAATTAAATAACCATACAGAAATCAAATTGTCGATATAATTACAAACTACACGCCGAAGAAAGTCGAAGAAACTCGAGTTCAAACGAAGATTATTGTTACAGATGATGATCCAATTTCAATGTACCCCAGAATGTTATCTCGAAAAGGAACATGTCGAGAAACAAATTGACGATTGGTTAAAAAACGGAATTATAAAGGAAAGTATATCAGAATTTGCAAGCCCAGTGACGATGGTTCGTAAGAAAAATGGCGAATAGCGAGTTTGTATTAATTATCGAAAGCAAAATAGGAAAATACGGAAGGATAAATTCCTAATATCTCGAATAAGTGATCAGTTGAATAATTTGTCAGACTATTCGATTTACAGTCTTCTGAACTTTAAAAGTAGTTTCCTACAGATGTCAGTTCATCCAGATAGTCAAAAATATACCGCTTTTGTTACTCACAATGGGCATTACGAATTTTGCAAGACACCGTTTGGTTTGTGTACCGCACCAAATACTTTTTGTCGATTTATACAAGATGTTTTTTGCGAGTTGAGTAGAAAAAATATCATCAGAGTTTACATGGACGATACTCTTGTTCCTGTTAAAGACGAAAAGGAAAACATTGAGAAACTGAAACTAGTTTTCGACATCGCATCGAGGCACGGTTTAAAATTCAATTGGGGGAAAATGGAAGTTTTTGGTAAAACAAATCGAATATTTAGGTTTTATCATCTCAGAGTCAAATACTTCAAAAAAAAAAAAATTATTTTTTCCCTTAAATAAAGAAAAGATTAGACTTTGTTGAAAGGGAAACATAATTTCTTTTTTTTTTGTTTAGCATTTAGCTAACGACCGAATGATTCCGGAAAACAAAGTTCTGGAAATAGAGCACAAATTGAAAACGAAAATTTTTGTTGTTTTTTACTAACTTTTATATAATAATTATTTTTATTACTTAATACTAAAAGAAATGGTTGGTTGAGCCAAAATTTTGTTTCTATTTTGTACAATTGTTGTCAAGCGATACTTACCTTTTACTATATTTTACCAGTTTTCATGAAAATGTTGTAAAGCAATCCATACATTTTCCGTTTTTTTCCCAGTTCTCATGAAATCGCTTATTTCGTAGTTTCAGGTATTTCAAATATAAAATAATATTACATTACGCGACATCCGCCCAGACAAATAAATTATTCATATTTCTATTATTGAAATATTCACATTTCAATAAAAGATATTTTTTGTATTCTCGCGCATCTTTATAAAAATGCAATTATGCATTATGCAAGAAAAAAATAATAATTATTTCATAAAAAGTCAGTCACATTTTACTAGCGAAGTTAAACTCACCTAAATTCTTGTGTTCCGAAATCTTCGAATATTTTAAACAACCAAATAACCAAATAGAAAAATAAAAATTAATAATAATAATAATCAAACGGTCGTTTTATTTAAAAAAGAAACAAAAAGCCTTCCAACAAATGGTGTCAAATGTGGGGTTGTTTTTTATAAAATAGATTTGTGTATAAATTAAAATACGTCTATTTGGTTTTTCTTTTTTGGTTAATCGGTAGTTTCGTGTAAAAAAAAAGTGAAGTGAAAGAAAAAACATTTTAAAAAAAAGAAAAACAAGTGATTGCGTAATAAAAAGAAGGGAGAACTGAAGAACTTCAAATCCAGCAAATTCTAACAACATTTTCATAAATCTTCAAAACTTCAAGAACTTCAAATCCAGCAAATTCTAACAACATTTTCATAAATCTTCAAAACTTCAAGAACTTCAAATCAAGTAAGATATTTTTCATAAATAATAAAGTGTTAGAATAATAAAAAAAAACAATTTTGATTTGAAAAAATATAATACGGTATTTAAAAAAGGGAGTAGTAATTTAAAGAATAGACATAATTGTCGTGTCTTTATTTATAGTTAAACATTTTTGTTAATAGTCCTTTGATGGTAGAAAGAATAAAAAAACTTTATTTATAGAGCAACACGTGGAGTTTGTTTTTATTTCTAATTCCAGAAAATAAAAGATTGATGTTATATACCTATATTTAAAACAAAAATAAAGTTAAATTAAAAAAATATATATATATATATTAAGTTTAAAACTATATTGAGTGCATTCAAATTTGTTTCGTTTTTTTTTTTTTACTGTGTTACTTGTGAAAACGACTCTCGTATATCTCATTCTGTTTTACTTTATGAGTGATTCTTCTTCTTCCGAAGATATTTTTTTGGGTTTCGATTTAGCACCCGCGATGGTTTCCGATATGGATTTTGCACTAAAAGTCATACCCGAGCTTAACGGAGACCTAGATTCGTTCCATAAATTCATAACATATTGTGATATAGTGTCGACAAACTTGACGGCTATAGAAACGGCGTTATTTCTTAATATAATAAAAAGTAAATTGTCGGGACCAGCTTACAATATCATTAAATACAAGACTTTCACGGACTAGACAGAATTAAAATGCTTATTACAAGAGCAATTTATAGAAAAACGAACGCTTACGCAAATTCAAATGGAATTAGTGATGTGTACTCAAAACCCTAATAAAGATGTTCGCTCTTACGCAAACCGAATTGAGCGACTTAAAGCTGACCTAGACGATGCTTGCATTGCTTCGGAAGTTCTGTAATATTTAGTCTAAATGGCAAAACCGCACTCAAAGCTTTCGTTGATGGATTACATAATTCCATTCGATTAATAATTAAAGCAAGTAGATTTTCAAAACTCTCGGATGCGGTGGAAGCTGCAGTAGAAGAAGAGAAATCTTGGAAACACAAACCAAGACAAAAACCCAAGTCTCAATTAAAATGTTCGTATTGTCATAAAATGGGTCACGAATACACTTCTGGCTACTTAAGAACAAATACTAAATCCAATAATTTACCTTCTTTTCAAAAAATTACTGTAAAAAAAGAAAATCTTAATTCATCTTTTAATGTTAATGCCATAGTTTGCAGCTGCTGCAAAAAGAAAGGTAATCATATTAAAGAGTGTAGGAAACGGAAATATAATGAAGACAGAAATTAATCTTCTGATTCGGGAAACACTTCAAGCCCTGGGACAAGCGGTGGTGTAACCAGAGCGGCGGAAGCAAAGTAATCCACCTTATAGACTTATTCTCTAATAATACGATCAATCCAATTACCCGCTTTAGTTAGGATAATCTATATAAGTACGGAATTCCTTGTTTCCAATGGCACTATAAGCTCCATTATTGAAAATTTGAATAGGAAAAAATCCTTTGGTCCAGATGGAATCCCCAATTTTATTTTGGTCAAATGCTGCCATCAAATTCACACTTATTTGACGATCATTTTGAATAATGGCTACTTTCCCAGTGCATGGAAAGTTGCCAAATTAATCCCAATCGCCAAAGATAAATCTTCAAATAATATAAAAAAAATTTAGGTCAATTTCAATGCTTTCAAACTTTGGAGAAATCCTGGAAAAATGTCTTCCAAACAAACTTGAATTTTTTTCGTCAAGACAATAATATTATCCCAAATTCTTAATTCGGATTCGAACATGCACATTCTACAGAACAAGTGCTACTACATTTCCAAGATACAATTACTACAACGTTCTCCAACAAAAAAGCACAGTGGTCTGCGCCATTGACCTTGAAAAGGCTTTTGATAATGTCTGCTCTAAGGGCCTATTGTTTACCTTACCTTCATGAAAATGCCCACTGCAATTACATAAAGTCATCCAAAGGAAATTATTTGTACAAATTTAATTGAATAGAACTAAATAAATAAAGTACTTTCCGTGTTTAATCGCGGGCATTTAAAACTTTTCAAGTCAGTTATTTTGTGTTAAAAACTTTCAAAATCGTTGTCTATCCCTTAAAATTGGGAATTTTATTAATTAAAAAGTGTTTTAATTGGTTTAAACTAACTGAAGTATCAGTTCTTTTAATGAAAAGGGCCTCCACAACGATGGACAAGCCCTTCGAGACTGCCCTCCACAATGCTTAATGCTAAGGACAAAGAGGACATTACAGACGATATTTTGGAGAAATGTGATGTAAACACATTATCTAAGCGAAAACATAAGGTTCCCAAACTCAATAAAGACAGGACGAGAATAGATACTATAACACCAAAAAGATCTTCTTTTGATGATGTGGATATAAATTCATTACTCAAATAGAAATATGTTGCTGCTAAATCAAATAAAAACGAAAAGAAAAGGAAATAGTTCGATCCAGGAATTGACCATCAAGATTCTACTTCGGAATTTCATAATCGTTTGTCTCCATTAGCTAATGTTGAGAATATGGACTTGGATTCTCAACATCAAGAGAAAACCGATATGACAGAGATAAATAATTCTAATTTAATTAATAATCATAACTTTAATAATAAGCATTCAGTTCATTTTTTAGGTAACTTAAACCAGAGCATAATCTGGTGCCCACCCATTTATGTACAAGAATATGAAACAGGACAGATAATTAAAACTATCGAGGAACATTAGACTCGCAATGTGAAATTGAAAATACAACACACAGGGGCAGACAATTCACAATATTTGTTGCAGACGTAAAAATTCATAAAACGATTTTCGATAAACTTAAAGGTTTAAAGGTGAATGGCTTTACATTCACCCCTAAGGAGCTGAAAAGAGAAACCCTGTTATTAGAGGGGGTTATGTGTGAATACACCCCCGGCGAAATTCTACTGGAACTAAAGAATTTAGCTCCGGATATAAGTATATATAATATCTCCCCATACTCCACCGTTAGGTCTCGGACCCAGGGAATTAAGCTAAATATGTTTGTTGTGCAGCTTCAACCGGGAGTAAATGCCAAACAGCTATTAAATACTAAAAACTTGCTCCGTCAAAAGATCTGGTGGGTAAAAATTTTTAGATCAGGGTTTTCGCTGTCAAAGGTTTGGGCATATGAGTCTAAATTCTTATTTTGTGAGGACAATTTGTCAATAAAGCCATCAAAAATTATGCGAACCCTAAGATTTCATATGCTAATATACTTGGTCCGAAGCCTACTGAAAATAATATAGCAGGTGAAGACTTCGTCTCAAAATTTATGGAGGAATCTAAATTTCTTTTCGGTCTACCTTTTGTAATGCTACGAGCTAAAATTAATGAATTTTGGACAAATTATTTAAAATTAACAGGCTTAGAAGAAAAAATCCGTGCATACATACATTTTTGTGTCTATTTCCCAAAAATAAAAATGTTCAAAATTAAACTTCTAAGTTTTAAGGTAAATTCCCTAGTTACCAATGAGAAAAGACTGGCTCTCTCTAGAGAACTCTCTGAATTTAAACCTTTGGCGCCTTTTTTAACAGAAACCTGTTCCTTCATGTGAAGGATATGAAATTTAGGAACGATAAGGGTACTAATGCTGTACTTATTAAAACTGGTATGAATGTTTTATGATTTTGATCTTATTTCAAATTCTTTAATAGTTTTACTATATACTGACCATAATGGCCTTAATAAAGAGCTACTTCTTGCTGCAGTTTATATCCCTTCTAACTTGGGGCATGTCATTAATAATAGTCTAGATAGTCCTTACCGCTTATCTTTGCAGTATGATGGTTCCATCTTCGGAGGGGATTTCAATGCCAGGCACGAGTACTGCGGTGACTCCAAACGTAACTCTAATGGATTGCATTTCCTTCATGGTTCATGAATGAAGCTTTTTTAGACATGGAAATTGTGAACCGTGCCTACATTTCCTAGATCTGCATCACATATTAACTTTTTTATTGTTTCTTATTCAGTTTTGAATTTTCTGAATTCAGAAAATTTTTCTCTAATACTTTATTTGCTATTTCAGACCATTATGGGCTTCTATTAGATCTTAACTTAATAAAATTTGACGCATTTAAATATGAGCCTTGTTTATTTAAGTCCTATAAATGTACTAAATGGACTAAATTTCAGAATGATATTGGGCCAAAAAATTTGTCCATTTAACCTCCGAGTGATCGAAATTTATATAATGACGAAATTGACGACCATATTATTTGTTTATCTGAAACAGTAAATACTTGTATAATAGAGCACTCGAAAATAATTCAGGTTGGCAACAAAAAATTGTATAAAAACATTTCTAAACTAACCCATAAGCTAAAGAGAACTAAAAAAATATATTTCACAACAATGTGAATAAAATCAACAAGAATTGATCTGCTCGCTTATCATGTTTAAGTAAAATTATTAGAGACAGAATAAGGATAGAATCAAATGAAAACTTCCTCAATAAACTCAGGGCAATTAAGCCATCCTCACAAGCCTTTAAGGAAATATTTAGAATTACTGGAAAGAATTCTGTTCAGATGGACTTGTCCAAGGTATGCTTGGAAAGTGAAGGGCATCAGGTACTCCATTCTGTTCCGGATAAACTTAACGCATTTCATAAATCTATGACAACCTATTCTCTAAGAAGAATCCCCAGAATAATTTATTATTAAATCAAAAAATTCATACAGAAGTAGAAGTAGTAGTGATGCTTCAGAAGTAGATTATGCTGTTTCTTTAGAGACTGCTTCTGATGTCTCCAATGCTTTATATAAAGCATCTTTTCCATGAAAATCTGATATATCTAATCCGTTGAAAAAAATTAATTAAAATAAAAATGTGTTTTCATGAAAAATTATATATGAACAGGGTTTTCACATAATCCAATGTGTATCACGCTGACCAAAACCATCATGCATTGTTTGACATTTATCGCACCGAATATTATCACTAAAATAATAAAAATATTTGGTAAATTTTTTTCCGCAACTGTTGCATAGCATGGATGGTCTATTAAAAGATGATAGTTTATCGTCCATAATGTAATTGATATCATGTATAATACATTCTTGTATTAAACAGCTATCTACCGATGACATACTCTGCGAATTCTAGCACAGAGTGTGACTTAAATTAGTCTGAATTGAATACATCAAATACACTTTAGAATTTGCACAAACAACAATTCTGGTTAAATCGATATTTACAGAAATAATTACTAAAAAAGAACATAGAAATAAAAAAATTATTAATTTCAACTTTTAAATAAAACATTTTTTTACTCACAAGATTATATAAAAATATATATTTTAATTGTTTTTGAAAAGCATTTGAAATTGTTTCGAAAAGAAAGTTGTAAAATTAAAACGAATAAAAATACCAAGATTGAATAAAATAAAAAAGTATCTGAAATTGTTTAGAAAAGAAAGTGTTGGTTCAAAATCAAGAAGAATCAAATATAGCGTTTAAATAAAATTAAAGAATATAGTTGAAAAGTATTTGTAATTGTTTCGAAAAGAAAGTTGTAAAATTAAAAAGAATAAAAATACGAAGTTTGAATAAAATAAAAAAGTGTCCGAAATTGATCAGAAAGTGTTTTGTTTTTGTTTTCAAGAGGGGTAAGCGATTTTGATCTTATCTATATTATATTGTATACATAACCCAAATCATATTCTGGGAGTTCTGGTCTTCCCAACGGAAAATTTCAACAGAATCAAATAATTTCCCTGAGTCATCATGGAAAGGATTTTTCGTCCCTATTGATACACAACATCTGGCGCAGATGGTAGGATCTGAGTTGCTAAGCATTAAAAATCTCAGATCCTCGAAACTACAAATAAGAAAGTTGTGGCAAATCGTGGAATGATTCAACCAGTTTCAACTCAGGAGGATCAAAACGAACTACTCGAACTGACTTTTGAAGAGCAGATTGACGAATTTTCATTCGACAACACGAGTCCCGTTTTTGGTTCCCCAACAGTGCCCGAAGCAGGCTGAACTCGTAGCGGACGCGTATTTTCCCGTTCAACACCAATATCTCCAACAAAAACCGATTTTCCAGAAAAATGAAGTCCTAGGAAACAATTATTATGCAAACAATTAGATTTTAAGGTAGACAACATCCTTATGACAGAAAATCAAGAATCCAAAATGTCAATCGACTATAACAAAGTGTCTCAATTCGTATTCAACTCAATTCCTTTGCTCCACGCGGAACTAGGTCCAAATTTATTATCGGAAGTGAAAGTATTTGCCAGTTGTTATCAGACCATTCACGATATCCTTAGCAAGGATGAACAACCAATACTAGTATCTTTACTACCAACACGATTCCGCGGACGTGCCGCCTCCATATTAGATACTGTATCAGTGACCGATTTAACCACATATTTAGATACAATAATCTCAAGATTAGTATCTAGACGGTACATAAAGTCTTTCCGACCAAAAAAGCGTTTATTGATCCCTATACTTAACATATAACGAAATTTAATTTTTGTAAACGCCTAAAATTTTATTTAAATTTATTAATATATTTCGAAATATAAACAATTTCGAAATATCTTATTAAAATTATTAATTTGCTTCGACATTATTTTTTCATGTCGAAATACAATAAAATTTGTATATTAACGAATTTTTGTATTGCGAAAATTAAATTCATTTTTTTTTCATACGAAATAATAAAAAAAATTCCATACGCGTAAATTTTTTCAAGCAATTATTTTTCTTCAAAGAAAAATTAATTTTCGTCTATTCCGCAAAAATTACTAATATCGGTCAAAGTACGATGAACTTAAAGCACTTTGACAAATTTTTATTGTAAAATTTTGTTATCGATTTGATATCGATTATCAATCAGTAGTTTTTGATTTCCCGACGCGTTGAGATACATTCAAACCTTTATTGCCGGACGCGATTATTAAGTTAAAAAATTTTAAAGTATTTAATCAGTTGTAAAGATAAAAAGAAAAAAAGGGAAAACCGACGGGAAATAAAGTGTTTAATAAAAAATTCATAACAAAAATAACAAAGTTTTTGGTCGGAACCAATTTTTGTCCTTTAATTTTATATTTAAAGTGTAAAAAGTTTAACGAAAATTTTAAAGAAAATCAAATTGTCTCGTTTAACTTATGTGAAATTTGAAAAGTTTAACAAGATTTTTAAAGAAATCAAATTGTCTGGTTTAACATATGTAAAATTTAAAAAGTTTAACGTAAATTTTAAAGAAATCCAATCGTCTAGTTTAACATATGTGAAATTTGAAAAGTTTAACGAACATTTTAAAGAAAATCAAATTGTCTGGTTTAACTTATATGAAATTTGAAAAGTTTAACAAGATTTTTAAAGAAATCAAATTGTCTGGTTTAACGTATGTAAAATTTAAAAAGTTTAACGAAAATTTTAAAGAAAATCACATTGTCTGGTTTAAAATATAAGAAGTGTAAAAAGTGTTTAAACTTTTGAGGTAATAAAGGAATTTTTGGTGACCAAATAAAAGAGTTTTACTGGAAGTTTTCTTTTACAAGGGTAAACGATTTTATGGTAAATTTTTATTAAAAAAGATATACATTTCCCGGAGAGTTTGGTCCTTTGGAGAAAGGAAAAGAAAAAAATAAATTTTTAATCACCAATAAGTTGCCCGAGTGAATCGACAAGGATCCTCCTTCGTCCCTCCGATTACACAACAAAATTATTATCGAAAATTCATACCTAATTTTTCTAAAGTTGCTGAATCGCTAAATAAACTCCTAAGAAAAAACAACAAATTTAAATGGACCGAAAATTGCGAATCCGCATTCCAAAATTTAAGATACTTTAATCTCTCCCCCTCTATTAATATATCCTGATTTCACTCAAACCTTTAACTTAACAACTGATGCAAGTAATGAACCCCTTGGAGCAGTTCTTACGCTAGTCGATCATTAAACAAAGCGGAACGAAATTATTCCACTATCGAAAAGGAATTACTAGCCATTGTATGGGCCACAAAAAATTTCCATTGTTACCTCTATGGTAGGAATTTACTGTATACACTGATCATAAACCTTTGAAAGGAGTCTTCAACGTAAAAGACCCGACAAGTCGATTGATACCCTTTCATCACAAACTTTCTGAATACGACTATCACATCGAGTAAAAAACGGGCAAATATAACACAAATGTCGATGCTCTCAGTCGTATCCCCCCCAATATTCCGAAAGAAGAAATGACTACCGCACAGAGTAAAATTGATAATACCGAAACAAATAACACCAAAGATTTAGAACACGAGATTGAAAATTTAGAAAACACAAACGGTTGGAATTTATTATTACACGAAGTGGAAACAATCTCAAAAACCAAAATAAAAGAAGGTGAATTTACCACAATAGAAGCACTCAGAAAATGCAACAAACATTTAAATCGGTATGAGGACGTAATTCCGTATGACTACTCGCGAATATTATTGGACCATGGAAAATTTGATTCCATTATTGCTAACTTAATAAAAATTTACCAAATGAAACAAAAATACATTTTAACGCAAGGACCTCTATTGGATACCATAGACGATTTCTGGTTAATGATTTGGCAAAATAATACTAAAACAATAGTCATGGTGACGAAATTAACTGAACAAAACAAAATGAAATGTCAAAGATATTGACCAAAACAAAGGGGAAACAAACACATGATACCATTGACTAAAATCGATTTTACTATTGAATACTTAAGTGTTACCGAAGAAACGAATTTTTAGACTTACAGAAAATACAACGAAAAACCATCGTGACATAACACACCTTCAATATAATGCTTGGCCTGATACCGGCATCCCGCCGAATATAGCAAAGTTTTAACAATTTAATCGCGTAGCAAAAAGGACACAGAGATTTGAATTCGACACTGGACCTTTATTAATACATTGTAGTGCTGGAATTGGACGATCAGGAACATTTTGTTTGATAGATATCTGTCTTGCACTTACTAACACAAATGAAGAAACGAAATTGACGATACCGCAAGTTTTATTGAAAATGCGCGAACGAAGAATGGGTTTAGTTCAAACGACTAAACAACTAAAATTGGCATATTTAAGTATTTTAGAAGGCCGAAAGTTATTCGACAAAAACAAAATAGAAACAACCAAAACCGAATCAATACTAGTTAACGTTGTAACAAGGAATCAGGCCAAAATTCAACGACATGAACCAACGGACAAGGTGGTACCGTCCCCAGAACCAAAAACCGAAGGGAAATAGTTCCCACAACTGAGGATACGATCGAAAAACCTATAACAGCGAATTTACGAGATCCAACTGAAGACGACGTGATCGACACGGAATCACATGATTCCTACGAAACATCAGAATCCGACGACGATGAACCAGTAGAGATCTTAACCGATCGAAACGATGTTCAAACGCTTCTAAAGGCCCACCATGACACACCCTTGGGAGGCCACGCCGGAATACAAAAAACTTTCAATCGTTTAAGGAAAAATTATCGATGGAAAAATATGCTGTCAGACATAACAACGTATATAAAGAAATGTGTAAAATGCCAACGCAGCAAAAAAGGTAAACGATTAAAAATTGTAAATTGTATGAAAGATTTCGTTAATTTTAAATAAAAAATTTTTTTTTCTGTTTAACGATTAATTCTCAATTAAATTAATTTTTACTTTAGTACTATTTAGCACTAAACTAAATGAAATTATTTTTCGCTTTTAGAAAAATAATAATTTTACCAAAAAAAAAATTTTTAGTTACAAAAAAAAATTAACAAAAAATGACAATGTATTCTCCGAATAATAAAAACATATGTTTCGAACTCAATGACTAAATACACATTTACTTGCACCCATTCTGACGTATTTTATCAACCATATGTGGTGTCTTGTAAAAGTGACTTCGAATGTCGACAAATGTAGCCTGAATCGCTGTTCTGGATTGTTTTGCAATACCTGACGGCGAAGCAACTACGGTAACCTAATGTCTTTACCGGAATGTTATTCTAAATATTTAGTAGTACCAGACAAATTAATAACAGATCAAGGCTCAATTTCACCAGCGATTTGTTTAAACGTATGTGCAAATTATTACATATTAAAAAGTTACCAACAACGGCGTACCATCCACAGTCAAATGGATCATTGGAACTCATGGGTCACTAATTGAATATTTACGTACCATGGTTGACGAAAATGTTGATACTTGGGATTAATGGTTAAGTGAAGCCGCACTAGTACACAATCATTCAACACATAGCGAAAGTAAATTTACACCAATTCATGCTTTGTACGGCTACCATCGCGCTCTACCCACAAACCTCACGAAGAAACCAGATCCAATATACAATTCTGATGATTATTGTAATACTATAAAATATAAATTACAAAAAATACACACCAGTATGAGGGAAAATCTCATGAAAGCTAAGGTAAAATCGAAAGAGTACTATGACAAAACTCAAGGACAATAAAATTCCACGAAGGAAATACAGTACTATTGAGAAACGCAGCAACAAATCACAAATTATCAGCAGTATGGACTGGCCTTTATCAGGTGCGAAAAGTTCATGATGACCTAAATACTTCCATACAAATTGGAAAGAAAATGCGAAGAGTCCATAATAACCGTCTTAAACAATACTAAATAATTTCGAACAATTTTTTTTTACAAATCGGATATAAACTAACAAACTACATACGTTTTAACAACATTGGGAAACAAAATAAAAATAGAATCTAACTACTAAAATGTTATTCCAGTACAATATTTGCTGAAGCCAAATTTGCTGAAAGTACCATACGATAATACACGGTACACCCCAATACAATACAACCCAACATATCACCATCCAATGAGATAAGTGATACTCTAACGAAAAATTAATAAACCAAACAAATTTGGATAATATAAATTTTTATCCACACAAAAGACAATGATTCATATGATAATTTAAAAAAAAAAAAAAAAAAAAAATGCACAAAGTAATTTTTATCATCAAATGAACCAATTTAATAGTATGCACACGTAAATAATTTACCTAAAATAACTTCTATACTTAGAGGCTTGGAAATAATATCACCAACAAACATAAAATTTTTTTTGTCCTCTTCAACTCTATTAATTACACGTAACGATTGCATTTCGGAACTCGTGTTGTGGTACACCCGGTACATAAAGTCTTTCCGACCAAAAAAGCGTTTATTGATCCCGACATTTCGAAATTTAGTTTTTGTAAACGCGTAAATAATTATTTAAATTTATTAACATATTTCGAAATATAAACCATTTCGAAATATCTCATTAAAATTATTATTTTGCTTCGACATAAATTTTTTATTGTACACTAACGAATTTTAGTATCGCAAAATATAAATTCATTTTTTTCATACGCGATAATAAAAAAAATTGCATACGCGAACATTTTTCAAGTAATTAGTCTTCTTCAAAGAATAATTATTTTTTTTGTCAATTCCGCAAAAATTACTAATATCGGTCAAAGTACGATGAACTTAAAGTACTTTGACAAATTTTTTATTAAGAAATTACCTTATCGATTTGATATCGATTACCATTCAGTAGTTTTTTGATTTCCCGCCGCGATAGCTCGTTAAAAGTTTAAGAAAGTTTTTGGTCGGAACTAATTGTTGTCCTTTTAATTATATTTTTCAAGTGTAAACGTTTAACTTATGTAAAAGTTGAAAAAGGTTAACGAAAATTTTAAATAAATAAAGTCATTTAGTTAAACGTATGTGAAACTTTGAAAAAAGTTAACGAAAATTTTAAATAAATAAAGTCGTTTAGTTAACCGTATGTGAAATTTTGAAAAAGGTTAACAGAAATTTTAAATAAATAAAGTCGTTTAGTTAACCATATGTGAAATTTTGAAAAAGGTTAACGAAAAGTTTACATAAATAAAGTCGTTTAGTTAACCGTATGTGAAATTTTGAAAAAAGGTTACCGAAAATTTTAAATAAAGTCGTTTAGTTAACCGTATGTGAAACTTTGAAAAAGGTTAACGAAAATTTTAAATAAATAAAGTCATTTAGTTAAACGTATGTGAAATTTTGAAAAAGGTTAACAGAAATTTTTAAATAAATAAAGTCGTTTAGTTAACCGTATGTGAAATTTTGAAAAAGGTTAACAGAAATTTTAAATAAATAAAGTCGTTTAGTTAACCGTATATGAAATTTTGAAAAAGGTTAACGAAAATTTTAAATAAATAAAGTCGTTTAGTTAACCGTATGTGAAATTTTGAAAAAAGGTTAACGAAAATTTTAAATAAAGTCGTTTAGTTAACCGTATGTGAAATTTTGAAAAAGTTTAACGAAAATTTTAAATAAATAACGTCATTTAGTTAAATGTATGTGAAATTTTGAAAAAGGTTAAAGAAAATTTCAAATAAAACAAATTGTTTAGTTTAACATATAAGACGTGTAAAAAGTGTTTAAATTTTGAAGATAATAAATGAAAGTTTGGTGACCGATTAAAGGGTTTTACTGGTAGTTTTCTTATACAAGGGTAAGCGTTTTTAATTTCTCTTTACCACTAAATAAAATCGGTTTTCCGGGAGCCCCGAACTCCGGAGGGAAAAAACCCAGATTTAATAAAAGTTCACCAGAGTCGTCCTGGGAAGGATCAGGTCGTCCCTTTTGAACCACAACACAGACTCACAAAGCTTGAATCTCACCCAAATCTCTTGGTAAAAGATATTTTCGAGTCTAACATTGGACAGTCTGCACTAGAGCAGTATTATCTATCCCCAGTTAACATCCTAAATGAGAATTCGTCAGATTTATTATTACCTTCGGATGATATTCACAAATTGAAAATTTTCTCTAAAGTATCTCCTGGAACTTATAGAGGTTAGAAATATTCTCATTCATTTTTTTCTTTTTTTTTCCTAAATTTGAAACTCAGTTCTAACCTGAAATTAACTTTCTCCAGGTTTCTGGTAATTCCTGGAAATCTTGTTTTAATTGTTATTTAGTTTTAAGTTCTTAGTTTTAAGTTTTATGTTTTATATCTGTGTTTTGTCCTTTTTTGTCTTTTAATTAAAAATTTTAATTTGGTAGTGCCGGGAGCAAGCACTTAATTATTTAATTTTTTGCTAAATGCACAATAATTATATTTTTTTTTGTCGTCATTGCGTTGACAGTAATAATATTAATTTTTAGAGCTAGGCAATTCTTAAAAGCCAGCTGCCTGAATCTGTTTTAGTTTTTTTTTTTTTTATTTACTACTTTAAGTAATTATGTAAAAAAAAAAAAATTCTTTATTGTAAAGTCTCAAATAAATGAAATGAAAATGAAAATGAATAATTTTGTGTTTATTCATTAAATTTTTAAAATCTTTATTGAAGAATTCTTTTCCATCATCAGTTTGTAAATTTTTAGGAATGTGACCTTCTTTGAAAATAGAGTTTTTAATAGTGTTTTTAATGGGAATTGCCCAAGCATATTTTAAAAAGTATCAATGACTGTGAGTAGAAAACGATAACCATTATTTTCAGATGCATAAGTACCCATTTCAACTAAATCAGCTTGCCATAAATCATCTAATCCTTTAAAAATAACATGACGTCTTTTAAAATTCCTTCGAGCAGATTTATGAAGTTCTTCAACTAATTGTCTTTTGATGTTCTTTGTTTGTACAGTCTTATGCTGTTTGTTAATGTTTGATCTATTATTTATTATAGATGTGATTGAATGAAATAAAATATTAAGTTGTAGATACTGTTAACACAGTAGGCTGATATTTTCGCCAGGATTTTTTACTTTGAATTTTTTCGTCGAAAATAATTTATTAACCAAATTTTTAATTTTTTTTTTTTGAACATTTTCTTTGTCTTTTAATTTGTATAATTTTTTCTTTTCTGATTCTAAAAGTTCTCGAATGTACAATCATTTGGCTCAATAAATCAAATTTTGTATAAAGATTAATTTTTGAATTTTGGTTTTATTGTTTTCAACCCTTGTTGTCGTTCCCCACATCGCGAAAAGGCTCGCGATTAAACATTGGTGACCCCGACGTGATTCTCGTTGTTGGAATTTGAAATTCTTCGGGAAATTTCTACATGAAAGTTTTGGACATAAATATTTTCGTAGAAAATAATGTCGTTTGTTTCGAGAAAGTTCCGTGAATGAAATTTATGGTAATTTCTAATCGCCATTAGTGTGAATATTTCGCGAAATTTCGATTCGAAACTTTTAAAATAATTGCGATATTTCGAGAAATTTATCGTAATTTCTATTCGTAATTCGGTGTGGATATTCCGAGAAATGTCGACAAGAAATTTTTTAAAATAATTTCGCTGATTCGCGAAGGTTCCACGATTGAAATTTATCGTAATTTCTAATCGTAAGTGTGAATATTTTGAGACATTTTTATAAGGAGTTTTAAAAAAAAATGTATAATTTGTTGGTTTGTGAAATTTCTACGAGTGAAATTTAAGGAATTTCCAATCGGAAGTACAATTGTTGCTTCGTGAGAATTCCTTTAACTAAACCCTGTGTCTACTGCAGACCAACTTGAAAGTTAATGTTAATGTGAAACTATAACTTCTGTCTTGAGTTTAGAAAGTACAATCGTTTCAAACTTTCGTTGCGATTTCGTTGCACAAATTGCAATTTGACATTCGTTGAATTTTTCTAAGTTTAATTGACCAAATTTTCGCAAGCAGTTCGCTGAAAATTGTTAAGTGAACTTTGACTTTTTATACCAATTGTAATTCTTGTTTTGGTATTAGAGATTTTTAACTGTTTCTGAACGTTAAACTCCCGTATAAGTTCTTCATGACATTTCATATTTGTAAGTACAAGTTGTGTTGAAATCAGGAATGGAATTTTGTATTTCGATTTGACCCAATTGGATCGTATATACGACTTCGACCAACCAATTTGGTATCGTCTAAAATTGGATCGAAAATATTTTATACTGTGATCGTATAAAATTCATTCGATCAGTGTTGAGTTGTCGAAAACATGTTTTTTTTATGTTTATTGTCATATTTTTAATTTCTTTAATGAAAAAAACCCAAGTACAAGAAATTTGACAATTATTTCCTTAAATTTTTACTAAATTATTGTAGTTTTCACAAAAAAAAAAAAAATAAAATATTTTTTTAAAAATTTTTTTTTTCACTTGAGTTCATGCAAATTGAGTTCATGCAAAAAAATCCCAAGCTTGCAAAAGTTAACTTGAAAGTATTGAATTTAAAAAAAATTATCAAGATTTTCATGAAATTACAACCAAATAAGATGGCCCTAAGAGCGAAGTGAAAATTATAAGTATAACAAAATAAAAAAAACGACGCCAAATTTAGGACCGAAGACACTTAAAGATATTTTGTTTCACTGAGACCAACAATTTTAATATTAATTATTAAATATTAATTTAAAAATAATTCAAAACTAAAAACAAATCTAGAACACAAACATTTTAAATTATTGTTTTCAAAAAAAAAACTACCAGCTGTCAAAATTTCATTACATTTCATCGGGCAATTTGAAAATTTATACCATTTGCGTGGAATTCTCAAAGGCCACACTAATTTACGATACGATAATTTTACAGGATGCCAAAAAGAATTCAGATCGAATATTAAATCGAATCGAAAATTCAGTTGGATCGAAATACAAAATTCCATTCCAGGTCAGTTGAGTTGTATTGGAAACTATTAGCATAATATCGCTACATAATGGCTACTGTAGATAGTTTGAAGACACAAAGAGCATCCGCAAGAGGTTGCATCACCAGAATCACCAATTACATCAGCAAAATAAAGAACCTTTTATTGGAGGATTTAGAAAATCGACTTGCTTTACTAGAGGCATATTTTAAACAAATTTCACATATTGAAGACAAAACTGATGATCTAGAACCAGGTGACGAGGCCAATCTGAAGATTTGCTGTGATATTGAAGACCAATATTGCGCTGTAAAATCCACGATTTTGCAATCAATGAGTAAATTAACACGAAACTCAATGCATGAAATCAATAAAGATCATCATGCTACGGGTAGCATGCCTCCAGTAATTCAAGCTAACCTTCCAAAAATCAAATTAACACAATTCTCAGGTAATAACACTGAATATACCAATTTCATAAACTCCTTCAACAATTTAGTGCATTCTGCTCAGAATTTGAGCAATGCTGAGAAATTTCAACATCTTCGGTCCTGTCTATCACATGAAGCACTTCGCACAATACAATCATTAGAGGTAACTAATATTAATTACGCTGAAGCTTTGAATTTGTTAAAGGCAAGATCTGACAATAAATGTATTATATTTCAAACTCATATTCGGCAACTGTTTGACACTAGTGCACTTCCAAAGGCGAACGCGTCAAAAATAATTTGTCGAAAGCTCACCAACAGCATGAGCGGATTTATAATCGTCGAATCCGGGTAAAGAGATTTATTACCGGACAAGAAGTCTACCGAAGAAATTTCACGCTTAGTGGCTTCGCAAAACACGTCAATGCTAGGCTAAATCGTAAATTTCTGAAGTGTCGGATTGTTCGTGTGATTGGCGGTTCCCTCTATGAAGTCGAGGATTTGCATGGTAGACCCATAGGGGTTTACCATGCCAAAGATCTGAGGCAATAGTTAAGTGCGAACGTATAACCATTGTCGCGGTCTAGAACGGATCAAAATTTTTTTTTCTCTCTTTCAGAATTTTGTTTTCTGGTGCCCGGCTAGCTCAGTCGGAAGAACACGAAACTCTTTTCTCGAGTGTGGTCGAGTCCCACGTTGGGCAGTACAAGCTTTCACGTACCACTCAAACCACACACACGCTTTCCAGTTACGTCTGGGTTGATAGATCAATCCCTGACGCATCTGTGTTGTAACGGTGGGTTTTTCTTGCCTTGCATCTTTGGTTTTAACGACCACTAAAATTGCGTTATTTTTCTATTTAGCTACTATCAGGTATTCGAAGCTTCAACATTTTTTTTTTTTCACTAACAATTTTCGAAGCTTCGTCCCTGTTATACAGCTTGCTAAATAAAACTATTAGAAAAAGAACAAACCAAACCGGTTTTTGAAAACGTGGCAAAATTGTGTAGGAAAAAGAGAAAAAAATAGTAAGTTCTGGAAAGTATGGTGTGATAATTTGAGACTATCGGAGAATAAGCAGAAAGAAAGAGACGGGGATATTCCTTTGTATGTTACTTTTTTTTCAATGAGGAAAATTATTTTGGGTTGAAGCGTAAGTCTGGTTTGAAGTGTACAGTAGAGTGGATGAGATCTGCCATTGATACAAAATAAAAATTTTTTTTTAAATGTGGAAAAACTGGAAAATGGATGGAATTTGAGAAAGTTTTGAAAAAGGAAATTTGATAATGGGAAGAAAGTGGGAAAAAAAGGGGAAAAATTTTTAAGAATGATGAAAGTTTTTTCTTCTTTTCTCGATTTTTAAACTCGATCAAAAACCTAACAGTGTCAAATAAATTAAAATTAAAATAAAAATAAATTTAAAAAGTTTAATAATTTATCTGTAAGAAAAAAAAAAAACACAAGAAAAAAAAATTTTTTTTATTAAAATGGCGCATGTGAAAATTTGCTTGAAAGTTTTACAGTGAAATCCGATTAAAAAGAGCAAATAAAGAGTTACGCTAAAATTTTGAAAAAAAAAAAAAAAAAATTCGACTCCAAAAGGGGGTATAATTTAGATAAAGAAAGTAAAAATATTTAATTTTGTTTATATTAATTATAAATAATGTAAATATCTAAGTGAAACGAATAAATTTACACATCATAAGAATACATATGTTTACAAACACATATATATATATGTATATATATGTATCAGTCGAGTCCGTAATTAATATGAATTCCACAGCCAGCGGAGATTTCCACCAGGGTTTGTACAATCAAAAATTTTCAATATGGCACATTTTTTTTTCTTAACCGCGTGTTTGCCAAGGGAAATTGTTTTGTTGTTTTTTTTTTGCAATTATCTTTAATTTGGTCATTTGAGCATTCAGGGAAGCAGACAATTGATTATCTTTGGCGAATTTGTTTTTATTGTCTTCACAAGATCTTGCATCGAAGAACCAGGAAACATTACAAATCATCTTTTTAAAGCGGCATAATTACCTACGAGTATTCTATATTTATTTTGTTTGTAAATTGACAAACATATTATCAAAAATTTTTATAAAATTACTTTTCACAAAGATTTTAGGCTTAAATGATAATAATCACTTCATAATAAATTAATAAGGTTAGTATAAGATTGTATTAAATTTGTGAAGAAATTAACCTTATTTGTTTTTTCCTCTCATGGGTATTGGAAGAGTTTCGTAATTAGTCTTGTTTTAGAAATAAATGAAAATTTGTTTTTTTTGGTTCTTGCCGCATTTCAAAAAAAGCAATGAAAGAATGGATATTGTATACGGTCCGCGCAACTACATTGAATATTGTTAGGAATGTAAATTAAAAATTAAACTGTTGTCTCACTCTCACATTTTTTTTGTATATTGCTTATCGGATATGAGATCAAATTTGGGATCTCATTCCAATTCAAAACTTTGTATAAGTCTCATCTATTTTTAAATACATACGATTGTTATTCAGAATTACCTATAATTATTGTCTTAATTATTCAACTTTTCTCAATAGGTTATGGGCTACTTATAAGCATTTGTTTTAGTTAAAACTAGATAATGCAAGTTTTTTTTAATAAATAAAAAAAAGGTACAGTTTTAATATCGTGTGTTTTTCCTTTATTATTAAAGTGCGTCTAATTTTTTCTTTTCGCTGGACTTTAATGTTTGATAAAAAAAAAAAAAAAAAAGGGGCTAAAATAGTGGTTTTTTCTTTATTATTAAAGTGCGTTTTTTTTATTTCGCTGGACTTTAATGTTTAAGATAAAAAAAAAAAAAACGAGAGACGCTTTTGTTCTATATAACAAAAGAAAAACAGTAACAAAAATAAATAACGTTTTTGTGTGAAACGCATAAAAAAAAACAGAGACAATTATATACAGTGCATATTTTTTTTGCAGAACTGAATAAAGTTTGTTTCAAGGTTATTTTTTGTAAAGACTTGAAATGGAATCAGAATTATTGCGTGTGACTAGATTGCAGGACCGCAGTCAGTGGATGCTATGGAAATTTCAAGTGAAGATATTATTATTGACAGGGCGAAGTGCAAAAACCCTGATCACAGAAGCTGACAAGTATTCATTATGGAATACAAAAGATAAAAAAGCGCAAAAGGTAATTGTTACAACAATTGGAACATAGCCGGCATTGTATATTATGCAATGTACATCAGCCAAAGAAATGTGGGACAAATTACACAGCATTTATGAACATAAATCTAACACCGGCGTTCATTATTTGCAACAACAATTTTGCAGTTTCTCTAAAAATCCAGATGACGATATGGCTACACATGTGGCAAAATTACAAAATATTGTTCAACAGTTAAAAGATATGAATGAAAATATTTCCGATTCAATGCTCATTACAAAGATTTTAATGACATTACCGGAACAATTTGTTCATTTTCATAGTGCTTGGGAGTCAACTTCGGCAACTGAACAATCATTAGATAATTCAATATCAAGGTTAATGGTGGAAGAATCACGTTTTTGAAAAAAGGATTCTAGTGAAGCTGGTGAAGCTTTGGTGGCTAAAAAGGGGGTGCACAAAAAGGCACAAAAATCGAAGTTTAAAAAACGGAAATTTGGAAAGTGTTTCAAATGTGGTGAGGAAGGACATTGGAAAAACGTATGTCGATCAGGTAAAAAACAAAGCAATTCAAAGGAGAAAAAAGATAATAAGGGTGACGCGCTTATATGTCATATGAATGAATCAGTTGATGATAAAACTGAATGGTATCTTGATTCTGGGGCAAGTGACCACATGACGAATGATGAAAAATATTTTTCAAGTTATGAATCATATCAGTTTCCAAAGAATATCAAAATTGGTAATGGCGATTCAATTTTGGCATATGGTTTCGGTGATATAAATATTTTGGCGTTTAATAATAATAGTTGGAAACCAAAACATTTATCAAAAGTACTATATGTTCCGGAATTAAAATTAAATTTGTTATCGCAGGGACAAGTTTTGGACAAGGGTTGCACATTACGCTCGAATAAGGAGAAATGTGAATTAATAAAAGATGACAATGTTGTTGTAGTTGGGGTAAGAGATCGAAAATTATTTAAAATGCTTTTTAAAATTTTGATAGTTAACCCAAGTCTTTGTGGTCTTGCAAATGCTGCTGTCAAGCAAGAAACATTAGAAATTTGGCATCAACGTTTGGCACATCAAAATGTCAAACAGGTTAAAAGTTTTCTAAATACCATGGACATTACTTATTCACAAGATGAAAATTTTTCGTGCGATGACTGTTTAATTGGGAAACAACATAGATCCTCATTTGCAGCTAGTGAGAATAGGGCAGCTCGTTGTTGTGAAATCATCCATAGTGATGTGTGTGGTCCAATGCAAGAAGTATCATATGGTGGTTCAAAATTTTTTGCATTGTTTAAGGATGATTATTCTCATTTTCGGAAAGTTTATTTTATGGCAAATAAGTCAGAAGTTGTTCAGCACTTAATTCATTTTTGTAAATTGTTAAAAAATGACACTGGCAATGACTTGAAAATTCTAAGATCAGATAATCGGGGAGAATATGTCAACAAGGATCTCCTAAAGTTTTTATCTGATCATGGTGCTCGTCATCAAAAAACAGTTGCATATACACCGGAACAAAATGATAGAGCTGAACGTGAAATGAGAACAATAATGGAAGCGGCAAGGACAATGATTCATTCGAAAGAAATGTCGTTAAAGTTTTGGGCTGAAGTTGTGAACACAGCGGTTTATATACTAAATCGCACTGGTCCTAGTCCAATTGAAAGGAAAACACCTTATGAACTATGGTTTGGTAAAAAACCTAGAATTGATCATTTACGTGTTTTTGGGTCTAATGTTTTTATACATGTTCCGAAAGAACAAAGACGCAAGTTGGATAAAAAATCAAATGAAGGTTTTCTTGTAGGATATCCAGAAGATACGAAAGGATATCGTGTTAGGAATAGTTCTTCAAAACGAGTTCAAGTGTCATGTGATATCAAATTTAAAGAGACAATTGAAGAAATTTGTGTCACTATGAATGACAATGAAAACGTTTCAGAGTATGAATCTGAAAAGGAGAAGTTTATTCAAGGGAATGAATCTGATGATGATGAATTTGAAGAAACATTCGAGGATGTCGTATCAACAAACCGGCAAGTTTTTGATGACAATCAGGATTCAATCAAAAACAGATTGAGAAGCAAGAAAAACATTACGAATGTTGCTTCAGTGGGAGAAAATTTTGCATTCATAGCTGATTATCATGAACCAAGAAATTACGAAGAAGCAATTAATGCTCCAGATCGTAATAAATGGTTGAATGCTATGGAAGAAGAAATAAATGCATTAACAAAAAACAATACTTGGGAATTAGTAGATTTACCAAATGGTAAAAAGGTAATTGATAATCGCTGGATTTATAAAATAAAGTATAAAAAGGATGGTACAATCGAACGATACAAGGCCAGACTTGTAATTCGTGGTTTTGCTCAGGAGTGTGGTGTTGATTATCTGGAAACTTTTAGTCCAGTTGTTCGATTCACTTCAGTAAGGGCATTATTATGCATCGCAGCACAATATCGACTAATTTTGAAGCAATTCGATATAAAAACTGCTTTTTGACATGGCAATCTTGATGAAGACATATACATGGAACAACCAGAAGGTTACAACAATGGTACTGGGAAAGTGTGTAAGCTTTTGAAAAGTTTATACGGTTTGAAGCAAGCTTCAAGGTGTTGGAATCAAAAGTTTTCAAATTTTTTGAAGGATTTTGGTTTGGTTCCATCAAAAGCGGATCCTTGTATTTTTCTTCAGCGAAATGGTCGTGACAAAATCATGCTTGCAATTTATATTGATGATGGTTTAATTGCGGCAAGTAGCGAGAAGTCAATAGTTCCATTATTAAACCATTTAAAAGATGTTTTCGAAGTAAAAGTTGGAGATGCTGATTGTTATCTGGGAATTGTGATTGAACGTCAAAAAGATGGATCAATATTTGTAAATCAACAAAATTATGCTGTAAAGGTTTTACAAAGGTTTAATATGGAAAGTTGTCATACTGTCTCCATACCCGCTGACTCAAGTCAAGCACCAGAAGAAGATGGAAAAACAACAAATTTTCCATATCGAGAAGCTGTTGGAAGCTTAATGTATTTGGCTGTAGCAACTAGGCCAGATATATCATTTGCTGTTGGCTATGTTAGTCGTTTTATGGAGAAACCAAATCAACAGCATGTAAAAGCAGTCAAAAGGATCCTGAAATATATAAAGGGAACAACTGGTTATGGTATCCTTTATAAATCTAATCAAACTAGATTTGCTTTATCTTCTTTCAGTGATGCTGATTATAGGGGTGATCAAATTACACGTAAATCAACCACTGGCTACATTTTTATGTTGGGTTCAGGCGCAATCAGTTGGTGTTCAGAAAGGCAAAAATGTATTGCTTTATCAACAACCGAATCAGAGTATGTAGCAGCATCACAGGCAGTTAAAGAACTAATTTGGATCAGACAATTGCTTTTGGATCTTCAGTTGAATGATAGTATTTATCAGTCAATTTTGTTTATGGACAACCAAAGCGCAATTAAGTTGGTGAAGAATCCTGAATTCCATAAGCGGTCAAAACATGTTGACATCAAATATCATTTTATTCGAGAAAAGTATCAAGAAGGAATTTTCGAAATGAAGTATGTTTCGACGGAAGATCAATTGGGAGATATTTTTACCAAGGCATTGGCCAAATCTAAATTTGAAAGATTTCGTTTAATGATTGGTATTTGTAATTTAAAGTAGTTTAAAATAATTAGCATAATAATTGTTTTTGGTTTATATAACTTTTGAATTACATTTTATTTGTTTAATTTAAGTGGGAGTGTTAGGAATGTAAATTGAAAATTAAACTGTTGTCTCACTCTCACATTTTTTTCGTATATCGCTTATCGGATATGAGATCAAATTTGGGATCTCATTCCAATTCAAAACTTTATACAAGTCTCATCTATTTTTAAATACATACGATTGTTATTCAGAATTACCTATAATTATTGTCTTAATTATTCAACTTTGCTCAATAAATATTACTATAAATTGCGCAATGAAAAATTAAGTTGGCTCCTAACCCCGAAAAAGGAAAAACGAAGGTAAATTTCCTATATTTTTGTTAAAGAAAAAAAAAAACAAACAATAAAGGAGGAGGAGGAAAATTTGTTTGTATGTCAAATTATAAAGGAACAAAGAAAAGAAAAATACTTGTAAAATGTTCCAAAACCGAACAAAATATAACTAAATTACGGATATTGGTATCAAATACAAATAAAGGTTGTTTGGCAGTTTGACAAAAGAAAAGAAAATTTTAACGATTGTGGTTTTTATTTAAAAAAAGACAAAAAATGACGGGAATATATCGATGAACTTTTGAAAAAAAAAAAGAAAGCGGTTGGAGCTTTGTTTTCTCCCCAATATAAATGTTGTTGTGAGAATCCTGGGTTTTTTTCGAAACAAGGGAAATGAAGTAAATGAAATTATTAATGATGATAGAGTCGAGATAAAATTAGAATAGTCGAGGGTGTGGGAGAGAGAATGAAGTGAGAGGGGGCCGTAGAAGGGTATGAAAAAAAAAAACAAAGGACGATAACCAACTCAAGGGGCGGGTTATCGTCAACGGGGGCCGGCATTCTGCTGTCGGTCCATGCGGGAGGGAAGTGCCCCAAAGTCCGGTTGGCAATCACACCTATCGCCAATCGCCCCGACATGCCTCGCAAGGCTTTCCCGATGAATTTGGTCAGTTTCGGTGACCAAGAATTAACGAACACTCCCTTTATTCGGTTGTTTTCGCCACAACCGAATTCTCCTTGCTTGATAGCTTATGCTATCCTCATAAAGTCTGAACGACATTCAAACTTTTATGCACGCATGAATAGCTATGTGTAACGCGATGACAGATGGTGGTGAGCAGCGACCCACCCCACCGGCGAGCTAGTTTGCGGAACTCAGCAAGGCGCGCAGCCTTTCAGTTGCTCACATTTGCTGCACCATGTCATATCTTCTCTTCGCAAGAAAGAAGATATGCTGAAAAGGTCATCAGGGGATTTGCCTTCTTCGTTAACAAACCCGATATGTAAACCCCATGTTACAAGTTGACAATATAAATGTTAATTTACAGTCACTTTAATCATTAGGTTCATTAGAAGACATTGTAAACGGTATGGTTCTACATCTAATTCAGAAAATGTTAGATACGGAGACGTAATGCACCCAACTGTACTCTTTTGAAGAGTACAGTACTCTTTTTTTTACCCTTATACTCTTCATGTACTCTTCGAACGCATGTACTCTTTTTGTACTCATTGATACTCTTTTTGTACTCATTGATACTCTTTTTGTACTCTTTTCTCGCAAAAATTCTACATTGAAAATTTATTCAGATATCGATATCATATCATGAACCGATGGATATATTTCAACAGTTTTCATGGGTTGAATTGACAAAATTTCCAGAATGGGCCACTATCAAAAATTCATTTAAAATGATGTCTACAAAAACAACATTCAATTTTGCAGCCAACAGTTCGAAAATTTTTCAACAATTCGGTTTAATAAAGAATTTTTGCACCGATGAAAAATATCCGAATGGAATACAAACAAAGTATCCGCAGAAAGTCGATGGGTTGAAAAAAATAATATGGACTACGATTGCATCGAATTTCAGGAATTTTTGAAGAACCAACCAGTGTTATTGAAAAAAATTTCAACACAAGAAAAGTACGAATTTAAAAAGCCAAAAGATATCAGTGGTAAAAGTCCTGGTGCCATGTCTATCGATTCTATTTAGGAAGAAAAATTAACGACACACATTTCTATTCATTTTTATGTTCACTTGAAATAAATAAGAATAATTCATGTAAAAAAACGTTTTTAGTGTGTACTCTTTTTTTGGTGAGATATGTACTCTTTTGTACTCTTTTTGAAAAGCTGATATACTCTTTTTTCCTGAAATATGAGTTGGTAGCATTACGGAGACGTATGCCAAATGGGAAGATTCTCTAGATTTTGATAAATTACCAACTTGGACAGAATGTTCAGTCTTTCTGAACAAAAGATGTCATCACCTCGAAACAAGACAAGGAAACAGCAAGCCGGCTGTTATTAAGCAACCTCAAAGATTACCTCACCGTAACTCTGGGTTAACATCTTTAAATGTAACCAAACAAAGTTGTATTATTTGTAATTCTGTTGATCACAAAATATATAAGTGTTCGCAGTTTTTGAATCTTTCAATTTTGAACCGATTTAAGAAGGTAAAGAACTTAAATCTTTGCTTAAATTGTCATGGTAAAGGTCATTCAATGAAGAACTGCTCATCGTCTGGATGCAGAGTGTGTACTCAATCCCATCACACGTTACTTCATCGTTACAAACCATCTGATTCTTCAAAAAGTTCTAATGATCCAAGTACGCTTCTGGTCTCAACAAATGCATTCGATCAAGCTACCAACCAAACATCATTGCACACATCTTCGTTTGCTTCCAAATCAGATCAAGTGATTTTAGCTACAGCTATGGTAGATATTCAATGTGGTCCAAAAAAGTTTATGCCAATAAGAGTCTTATTAGATTCAGCCTCCCAACTGAATTTTATAACTGAAAATTTATCTCAAGTCATTCAATTAAAACGAGAAAGAGTCGAAGTGGAAATTAGTGGGATTGGAGATATTAGCTCAAGTGTTAAATATTCCACTACTGCAACGATTAAATCTCGAATTAACAATTTTGTAACACACATAGAAGCATGTATTTTACCTAGTATTACTGGCATTCAGCCTGAAAGTCGATTAGATATTGTTACGGTTGGAACATTCCAGATAACATTCAGCTTGCTGATCCTAACTTTAACATTCCAAAGAAAATCGATTTGTTACTCGGAGCAGACTCATTCTTTCAGTTATTATCGGTGGGTCAAATCAAATTAGGAAAAGAATTGCCCACGCTTCAAAAAACCGTTTTTGGCTGGATAGTTTCCGGCAGATGCAAATCGTCACCCACTTACAAAAGTCTCCCCAATGTCGTTGCTGTTACACCGTTAATTTCCAGTGATGGTTATTTATCGGAGCAAGTCGAAAAATTCTGGAAATTAGAAAATATTGAGAAACCTTTACACTCCTGGACAGAAGAACAAATTGGTTGTGAAACTCATTTTTTGAAGAGTGTTTCACGTGAATTAGATGGTAGATTTGTGGTGAGTTTGCCGTTCAAAGAGAATCCAAACTTTCTAGGAAGTTCATTGGAAATTAGTCGCCAAAGATTCTTGAATTTAGAACGCAAATTAAACAAAGACTCGGAGTTAAAGGCCCAGTATACCAACTTTATGAAAGAGTATGAGGTCCTTGGACATACTTGCAATTACTCCATCCAAATGATTTGTCTTGAATCAAATATTTTATCCCGCATCATTGTGTTCTCCGCCCGGAAAGCTCTACGACAAAGCTTAGAGTTGTTTTTGACGCTTCTTGTAGAACCAATTCAAATTTATCGTTGAATGTTATCCTCATGGTTGGGCCCACCGTTCAAAGTGATTCGTATTCTATATTAATTCGATTTAGATATCACTAACATGCAGCAATTGCCGACATTTCAAAAATGTACCGACAGATTTGGGTATCATCAGAGGATAGGAAATTCCAAGCCATATTTTGGAGAGAAGATTCCTCAGCTGAACTTAAAACATATCTTTTAAATACAATAACTTATGGTACATCTTCTGCTTCTTATCAAGCAACCCGCTGTCTAAAATTTTTAGCAGAAGAAAATGTTCAGGAATACCCTATTGGATCACGTGTCATTCAATCCGATTTTTACGTAGATGATTTAGTTACCGGCCCTGAGACTATTGAGGAATTACAAATAAAAAAAAACAGGTTCAATCCATTTTGAGTGATATATTGAATATTACAGAGGGTGTAAATTATGATAATAAAATATCAAAATATGATTATCATACATATTCACCTTTTTTAAATTCATTTGAAAATAATGATGAAATAAGAATTTGTGTACAACATCAGGATTTGTGTGTTCTACCGACTGAAAATTTTATTTATATTGAAGCGGCTTTAACAAAAGAAGATTTAATAACTGTAGCAAATACAACTAACAATGCTACAGCCTTTATGTTTAATGAAATTCGTTATGAGTTAAATGGTGTGGAAATTGATCGAAATAGAAATGTAGGTTTGACGTCAACATTAAAAACCTATATATCTTTGAATCCAGATGAAAGTAAAGCATTATATAATGCATGCTGGTCACCTAAAGAAGCACTTGTTAAAAGATCGCTTAATTTTTGTATTCCGCTAAAATTAGTACTAGGATTCGCTGAAGATTACAAGAAAATTTTTATAAATGCTAAGCATGAGTTAATTTTAACCCGTAGTAGAACTGTTTATAATTCTATAATTTCTACAACAGATGATAAAGCTTAGAATTTTTAAATTGCAATGGAGGCTTCCTCATATAACTGTTTCTGATACAGAAAAACTTAAATTACTACAAATACAAAATAATGCACAACAAATTCAAGTTTGTTTCCGTAGTTGGGATGCATGAATATCCTGTATAACCAGTATCCACACAACATATTTGGACTATCAAAACATCAACTCAACTAGAAAAACCACGCTATGTTATTGTTGCATTCCAAACAGATCGTCAAAAAAAAAGATGCAAATGCAAGTGAATATAATCATTGTAATATTACTGATCTGAAAGTGCATTTGAATTCAGAAATATTACCATATGATGACTTAAATATTAAATTTAGTACCGATCGATATGCCGTGATTTATGATATGTATAGCAAGTTTAAAAAATCATATTATAATCGACAAAGTCAACCTTTATTATCCAGAGAAGTAGTAATAGATTGTTCACATCAAAATGAATCAATAAAATCTGGACCAGTCGATGTAAAACTTCAATTCAAAACTGATAACAATATGCCAAATACAACAGCAGCATATTGCTTACTACTACATGATCGTATAATTGAATATAATCCATTTACTGCTGAAGTTAGGAAAATAATTTAAGAAATAAAAAATTGTTTAATGTAATTAGAAAAACAACAACTGCATTCTTTTATTAATGTTATTCAATATATATATAAATCTAAGGACTTATAGCAATTAAATATTTTTTTTAAATAGTTGATATTGAACAGTCAAAGAAACAACATCGATATTATTATCTTTGTTAAGGGACATTAGTTTATGCCCCGATTTAATATTTTTTAGGAAGAAAATAGAAAAAAAAAACTTATATTTTTTGTAATTTAAAATTTGTATTTGATCTGGATTTTGGTTGGTTATTTCGACAATAGTTGAACGACAGTAGTGTATGACTCGAAAAGAAAGACTAACTATAATTGTATCGCCAACGGTAAAAAAGAAACAATTTTTAGGTAAAGTCATAATGGAACGATTGGTATTGCCAGTGCAATCGTTGCATTATGAGTTACTAAACAAAATTGGCGGTACATTTGAAAACAACAAATTAAAGAACAAAAATGAAACTAATTATAAATAACAAATGATAATTAAAATTAGTTGTTAAAGCCAGTTGGCTTAACATGCCGCCCACCTTGAGAGATTCTACGAAATACTCTCAACTTCTTCGTCTACCGGCAACATCGCAAGCTTGTGAATAGATCGACGGAGAACACCTGTTTTGGTCTTGACATCTGCGTCTCGAACCTTTGAGTCTTTGCCAGGATTAATATCTATGATTCGTCTAAGTAACCATTTTTGTGGCGGTAGGTTGTCTTCGTGAATTAGTACCAGTTTCCCGATTAGAAGATTTGACGAGGATGTTTGTCATTTCAAACGTTTCTGTAGTGATGTAATGTATTCTGACGACCATCTTCGCCAGAAGTATTGTTGTATTGATGAGATTCTCTGCCATTTAGTCAAATATGAACTTTTTGACGTTGACTGTGGTTCAACAAATGTTTATAACGGTCTTTGATTCCAGAAGTGCGATGGCGTTAAAGCTTCTTCATCATTTGGATCATTTGAAAGTTGTGTTATCGGACGAGAATTTAGAATGGCTTCGATTTGAGTACATACTGTAGTAAGTTCCTCGAAAGTTAAATGAGAACTTTGAAGTGTTGGATACAGTAACGATTTTGCGGATTTTACTGCTGATTCCCAAATGCCTCCAAAGTGAGGGGATCTGGGTGGAATATGACGAAACTCAATAGAATTTTCTGCACACCAAGTTATTATTTCATTTTGGACAGATTGTTTCAAAAATTCTGCACGAAATTAAGCAAGACATCGTCTAGCCCCGACAAAGTTAGTGGCGCTGTCGCAATATAATTTCCTGCACAAACTGCGGCGACTGATGAATCTTTTTAATGATGCGATGAAAGCGTTTGCAGACAAATCCGATACCACTTCAAGATGAACTCCTTTTGAAACGAAACAAATAAATACTGCGATATATGATTTGTAATGACGTTTGCCTCTGACTCCATGGCTAGTCCAAATTGGACCGCAAAAATCTACGCCTACTATTGAAAAAGGCGACGATATATTGACACGATCGGCAGGTAGGTTACCCATGATTTGATGAAACAATTTCGGTCGATAACGGAAACAGTGAAGACAGCTTCTTACTATTTTTCGTGTATAATCTCGAGCAATGATTATCCAAAACCGCTGTCTGAAGATGGAAACCAAATCCTGAGCACTTGCATGAAAGTGTTTAAAATGAAGAAACTTTATATATGACTTGATGAAAGGATTATGTTTTGGCAACAAAATTGGACATTTAACATCATAAGGCAATTTAGCATGTAGAAGTCGTCCACCAACTCTTAATAGATTGCTATCGAAATCCATAAATGGATTCAAACATTGTATGCGGCTAGTCGAACCACATGGTTTATTATTGCTTAGTTGTTTTATCTCGTCTCTAAACTCATGCTGTTGAATCATGAAGACAATTTTCAAGAAGGCACAGTCCAATTCTTCAGATGAAAGAATTCCTAAGTTGAGTTTATTTTTTGAAACTTTTGATCGTAAATTGGAAGTAAATCGATAAACATATCCATAAATTCGACGATTTTTTAGAAAATTATTGATTTTATAAATGTTTGTTAACATTGTTTCATGACTAGTAACTATCAGTGCCGTGAGCGATTTCTTGGTTAGTTCTCGTTGCTCTGGTAGATCGATACAAGTTAGACGTTTTTGCGGCGGCCATAAATCAGGCGGTTTGTATAAAAAAACTGGGCCCGAATACCATATACTATTTATTAATTCTGAAGGCAAAGCTCCACGAGAAACAATGTCAGCTGGGTTTTCTTTGCTAGGAACATGCTTCCACTCTACATCTTCTGTCAACTCCTGAATTGAAGTAACCCGGTTTGCAATTAAACCCTTCCATTTAGAAGCATGGGAACCCAACCAACCCAAGACTATTTTAGAATCAGTCCAAAAATAAATATTATTAATAGGTTTTGGAAAACATAATTTTAGTTTTGACCATAATTTTGATAATAAATCTGCCCCAAGAAGTTCTAACATTGGAAGAGTACGAGTTCTCTTGCTTGGAGTAATTTTCGATTTTGCACTTAGTAACTTTACTGTGATTTTACTCGTTGAAGTGAGGCAACGGACATAAATACAGCAACCATATGCTCTACTGGATGCATCTGAAAATCCATGTATTTCAATACGAGCAGCGTCTTGTATAGTTAAAACAAATCTAGCAATTCGAATATTGTTTAAACCTTTAAGGTTTTCTTTGAATTTACACCACCGTTCGTGATGCTCAACTGGAAGCGATTCATCCCATGATAGTTTGAGCAGCCAAAGCTCTTGCATGAACAATTTTGCAATTACAACGACAGGATTTATTAATCCAAGAGGATCAAACAGACGTGCTAAATCTGATAGTTCAGATCTTTTGGACGTTTTTGACGATTTGATAAAATTACTTTGATAATTGAATCTGAAGTCATCTGTGGTAGGTTCCCAAATAATTCCAAGTGTCTTGATGATATCTGAATCATTGATCTTTAATGGCCTTTCGCGATCTTCTTCTGGAATTTTCTCTAAAATAGAATGGTCATTAGAGTACCATTTACAAAGTAATAATTTAGCTGATTTTAGAATATTTGTGACCTCATTTTGAATTTGGAAAACCATATTTAAACTATCTGCTCCAGCGATGAGATCATCCACGTAAAACGATTCTTTAATAACTTTTGAGCCCACAGGATATTTACTTGCAAATTTATCAGCTAAATAATTCAAACATCTTGTTGCCAAGTATGGTGCTGACGCAGTTCCATAAGTAATTGTTTTTAAACGAAATAACTGGAGAGGATGATCTTTGCATTCTCTCCAAATAATGTATTGAAAGTGTCTGTCCTCTGGATATACTAAGATTTGTCGATACATTTTAGACACGTCTGCGGTTAAAGCGTATCTGAAACAACGAAATTTGAAAATTATTGAAAACAAATCATTTTGTACTGTAGGTCCAACTGATAATATGTCGTTCAATGAGACATTTGATGTTGTGCGGCAAGACGCATCGAACACAACCCGCAATTTTGTTGAGGAGCTATTTGGACGAATTACACATTGATGTGGTATAACATAGTGCCGATTTGGCATTTCTTCAAAAGATGAAAGCTCCATATGATCTAACGATAAGTATTCGTGAAGAAATGACGAATATTGCATCTTCAGAGGAATATTACGATCTAATCTTTTTTCCAACGATAAAAATCTACTTTTTGCAATTCCGATTGAATCGCCCAGTTGATTTGTAGAAGATTTGAATGGCAGCTTGACCATTAAACGACCATCACTCTGGTGCTGAATAGATTCAGAAAACAGAGTTTCACAATTTTGTTGTTCAGTATTCCATTTGGAATAACTAATGGGAATCTCTTCAATATCCCAGAATTTTTCTACGAGATTGCCCAACCATGTATCTGCTTCTACTAGTTCTGCCTTACTAACAAGATTGCATATTTGTTTAACGACTGGATGAATAGTATACCGACCTGATACGATCCATCCAAATAATGTTTTTTGAATGGTAGGCAAATTGTTGCCTAACTTAATTTGTCCAACTGAGAGGAGATCGAAAAATGTATCCGCTCCGATAAGGATATCAATCCTCTCAGGTTTATTAAACCTAGGATCCGCTAATTCAATGTTCTTTGGAATTTTCCATCTAGTAATATCAATCTTGTTGTTGGGATGCATATTTGTAATTGAAGGAAGGATCCACATATGTAGCCTTGTTTCGAATTTATTTAATCTAGATTTTACCATTGCAAAAGTTTCATGTTTCACCTTTGTCCCCACCTCACCAATACCATTGATATCACCATCTATACAATTTCTTTTTAGATTTAATTGAACCAAGCGTTCTGTGATAAAATTCAACTGGGAAGCTGAGTCCAGCAAAGCACAGGCTTCCTGATAGTTACCTGATCGATCCTTTATTTCTATTATTGCAGTTGCCAGAAACACATGATCATTTTTTGATGATATTTGTCGAGTAGATGCAGCATGCATAGATGAATTTGAATTAATTGAGGCAATATCAATCGGCGCTACTGCTGCTGATGATGAACTAAGTGGTGACGGTTGATTACGTTCAGTAGTATAGCGATGTAAAAGTGTATGATGTGACTTTTGACATACTCGACATTTAGATGATTTACAATGTTTGACAGTATGACCCGACCTGAGACAATTTATGCACAACGATAATTTCTTAACTTCAGAAAATCGATCCAATACTGACAACTGATTAAACTGTGTGTAACTGCTGATTTTATGGCTGGCACTTGCACATAACATACAATTAGTGTTAACAACTGTTACTGTTAATGATTTGCGGTTTTGAGATTCCGAAGAACCTTTGTGTTGATGACGACGAAATGAATTTTGATCATTTGATACACATTTAAACAAATTACCTTCTCTAATTTCTAGAAATTGACAACGACGATTTAACACAACTGATAAGTCATCCCAAGAAGAAAGCTTTCCATAATCGATTGCCTCTTCCCATTTCGATTGAGAATCGGAATCTAACTTTGACGCTGCTACGTGAACAATTAAAGCATTTATTATATCCCTTTCCGATCCAATAGTTTTTAAAGCACTTAAATGAGCATTGAAAGTGTCGACTAAATTTCTCAGCTGACTTGAAGAACCTTTATTTACCTTGGGAATGTCAAATATATCTGTAATATGTTCTTGAAAAATTAAACATTTATTATCAAATCTTTCTTTTAATGCGACCAATGCACTCAAATAATGTACTGAAGAATTGCCCAGTGCCTCAATTACGCGTAAAGCAGCACCCGTTAGACAATTTCGCAAATGATTGTACTTTTCCGGAATCGAAATATTTTCATCATCACCAACCATAGTGATGAAATTAGGATAATCTGAATATTTACCAGAAAATATTGGTAGTTTCAGTCTGGGCAAATTTGACTTTGAAGCGTTTGCCAGAAACATTGATGCATTGGGATTTTCAAACGAACTTAACCTTCTACTACCAGCCATTAGTGAAAGTATTTTAGATTTAACTTCACAATATAAATCTTCGAGATCACCACGAACTGTTTCATTTGCAGGATCATTGGGAATCAATCTTTCAATTGCTGCCTGATGACTTAGTAATAGTTTCCAATAGGACTCCAAGATACCAAGCCTGCACTCTAATTCGGTTTGTGACAACGTGCCGGTTTTGTTAATATAAGTTTTAATCCTAGTGATGCAGCCCTTGGTTGTGGCCCGCTGATTCTTTAAATCTTCTAATTTGTTTTTTATAGAAATGGAATCCAAAGCCGACTCATCCTTCTTCGGTATTGGATTTTCATCAGAGTTTGGCATTGCTCCAAACGATAAACGAAAATATATTCAACAATAAACGTTGCTTGTTGAAGACAATGAAATATTTTTTTTAGGTTTTTTGTTACACAAATTTAAAGTTCCTTTGTTAGATTTTGCCACGAATTTACTACGGTTTTTTTACCGGTTTTGTCCAAAATTTAAGCACCCGACGAAATAACTGTTTTTGCACCGTTACTCAAAGGAATTTTCACGAACTATTATAATATGCAAAAAAACGACGAGAAAGAGTTTTCGAAAAGTATATATTATAATTACCAAAATAAATAATCTCCGATTAAGATTATATTCGATGAATCAAAGTAACTGATGTGACGATATGTGCAAATTATTTTTCGTATGTTTCCACGAAACCACCAAGTGCCAAATCAAATCAAATTGTCCAAAATTACAAAGTACGAATGTCCTGTCACGGTCGCCAAATGTTAAGGGACATTAGTTTATGCCCCGATTTAATATTTTTTAGGAAGAAAATAGAAAAAAAAAACTTATATTTTTTGTAATTTAAAATTTGTATTTGATCTGGATTTTGGTTGGTTATTTCGACAATAGTTGAACGACAGTAGTGTATGACTCGAAAAGAAAGACTAACTATAATTGTATCGCCAACTGTAAAAAAGAAACAATTTTTAGGTAAAGTCATAATGGAACGATTGGTATTGCCAGTGCAATCGTTGCATTATGAGTTACTAAACAAAATTGGCGGTACATTTGAAAACAACAAATTAAAGAACAAAAATGAAACTAATTATAAATAACAAATGATAATTAAAATTAGTTAAAGCCAGTTGGCTTAACAATCTTCATAATGATAAAAATTTTATAATCATTTTATTATTAGCTATGTGTGCAGTACATATTAATGATGATCCAATACCTATAAATTTAAATTCTGATGATGGAAACACGGGAAATCTTAAATTTGATTTGCAGTTACCAAACAAAGATATTATTCAAATAGGATTATCTTTTAAATTGTTAAACATTACTCCAAATATTACTAAGAATGAAGAAGGAGATATAACATCAACAACAACAATAACAATAACGTCAACTGATATAACAACTGATTATCCAAAACCAAAACCCAAACTAGTGTCAGTCAAAGAAGCTATAGAAGGTTTTAGGCAAGATTTAATAAAAAAAGAAATTGAAATAGCTGGAATTATTGAAAGCCAAAATGTTTTTTACAGGCAATTTAAATTGGAGTTTGAGGAAGATAAAACTTTAACTATTCGATATGAATATGATAGCAATTATAAAAAACGTACACTAAAAATAGCATGTTTTGAATATCATGAATTTGAAACGGAACGAATTTTAAGTAATGGCGATGTTGAAATTATCACAAAACATGATCCAAATTATAAATCTGACGTTGAGTATGTAAATTTAAAAAATATGAAACAATCTTATCAAATGATTATTACATAGAAAATTGTATATGATTTTTAAAAAAATAAATAAAACAATGTTTTCTTAATCAATATAAAAAACTGATTTTATTATTGTTGAGTCAACATTTTTCTAAAAAAAAAAAAAAAAACGCTCGGAGATTCATGACTGACGTTCGAAGAATTAAGCACAGTATTAACTCAAATTGAAGCTTGTCTCAATTGAAGACCATTATGCGCAATGACGACAGATATTGACGACTTAGAAACTCTAACCCCTGGGCATTTCCTCATAGGATCAACAATCATCGCGCTGCCAGAACAAGTCAGAAAACGTACATATTCTTTCAAGGTGGCAATACATCAAGCAGCTACAACAAATATTCTGGAAAAAATGGTCAACCGACTATTTAAATCGATTACAACAACCACCTAAATGGTTGACGGTAACACCCAATTTAGAGATAGGAGAATTAGTACTTCTCAAAAGCAATAGTTTACCACCCGCCAAATGGCCTTTAGCAAGAATAATCGATATTTATCCAGGCAAGGATACTATAGTTAGGGTAGTCACAGTTAAAACCAAAGGAGTATTCAAACGTCCAACTGTGAAAATTATTAGACTACCAACCAATAAATAAGGCAACCCCAAATCCGTGTACGTTAATGATATAGTAACAATATCACTTAATGACACAACCTTAACAAAACAATATTTCAGATGGATGTACTAATCATCAATAATGATATTCGCAATTTTGACAACAAACTACCGCCAACGCTAGGGAGAGGCATCAACTTAAAAAAGCTCTTAAAAGTGGGGTCAACTGAAGCAAAAAAGACCACCAAGAGAAAAGTAAAAATTCCTCCAGTTACCTGGGGTAAGGAGGAACTATCACTAACTCAAAAGGAAAAAGAGGCCAGATATCGTACCAACTGCCAGCCAACCTAAAAGACCAAGGAACCAACCAAGGAAAAATTAAAGACTCGACCAGTCATCTAGGGCAAGGAAGAACTAACTGCAAAGGAAAAAATACCAGATATCAAACCAACTGGAAGCCTACCTAAACAGCCAATAGAGGAAAGAAAAAAAAATCAAGTACACAAAAGCTCAACGGGAGCGATTGAGAGTATTTGGAACCGATTCTGACACCGAGGAACCAGAGATAGATCAAGGAACCACTATTCGGACAGTAGAAGGAGTTAACTTAACGCTTTCCAAAACCGAATCCGATAGCGTGCTGAGGTTAAACAAGAGGAACAAAAGAGTCATCATCCACAGCAATGGAAGGATAGTGAAGGTAAAACTATTGAGCCAAACAAATAAACATGGAATCGAAAGCCGGGAAGTCATTTGGTTCGGATACCGGGGTCATCCAGCACCATCCGAAACCAAAGTTAGAGGGTATATAAAAGGGGGGGGGGAGTATGTTGAGTCCTCTCAACATTTTTCTAAAAAAAAAAAAACAAATAAAAGTAACATAATAAATAATATAAAAAACAAAATGAACATGTTGTTTACCTTTTTGATTTGTCAAATGACAGCCATATTATTTCCACTATGAGATAAGATAATGTTTGTTCAGCGGTTTTTTTTTTTGTATCCACTGAACAGAATTTTTGATAATATTTATATTTTTTGGTCGATTAATTCGTAATTTCATTAATTTACGGCAGTATAATTAATTATATAAATTATCATGTAATTGGTTTTTGATAAGAATGAATATTTGATGAAATATTTCAAGAAAACTAAAACATAAGTTATGAATTTGATTCAACACAAGTTTAACGACATCCGCTCATTTGTACAGTTAAGTTTTTTGATTGGATTTAATCGAGAAGTCCAAAAGGATTGCAAAAGAACTTTAAGAAATCATTTACAAACTTAATGCCATAAAAATTGAATGGCATCCGATAAAATAAAATTTTAATATTCTAAAACTGTATCTTATGGTTTACATACCCCTGAAATGATGAATAAGTTTTTATCATTTTTGTACAAAAAATTATCAAGAGGACACAGATACGTTATAGAAAACTTGTAGGGAATATATTCGAATAAAAAGATAAAAGAATTAAATCATCAGCGATAAAGATGATCAATATTTCTATATATTTTGACTCAGAAGTCAGTTGGTCCATTGTTTGTTTAAAAAGTTCCGTTAGGACTCGAGTATAAAAGGGGAGCCGATTTGGTATTAAATCACTTAGTTTTTCATCCCAACGAGAAAGGAGCTTAACAAACAAACCAATGGTGAGTAAAATTAGGAGAAAAAATTGTCTATGATAGAACATAGATCAAATTTATTGAAATTTACGACGGATATTTTGCCTTGCAAATTTCAATCGGGCATATTAACAACGGATATTCGTTGCCTTGTTAATATATAAATATTTAAAATGATGACCGATATTTTGCCTTGTTATTTTTAATCGGGTTTAATTCAGGATATTCGTTGCCGAATTAAAATATTGTAAAGTTACGTACATTTGCACTGAAAGAAAATTCAATCATAGAAAAATAGTTTACCGTCAAATCATGGATAATTGTTGCCTGATTTATTCTTCGTAAGTCACGGATAATTGTTGCCTGATTTACTCATCGTAGTCACTACTATTAGTCAAATCACGGATAATTGTTGCCTGATTTATTCTTCGTAAGTCACGGATAATTGTTGCCTGATTTACTCATCGTAAAGTCACTACTATTAGTCAAATCACGGATATTTGTTGCCTGATTTATTCTTCGTAAATCATGGATAATTATTGCCTGATTTAATGATCGTAAATTCAATTACTCTTCATCAAATCACGGATATTTGTTGCCCGATGTACTCTTCATAAATCACGGGCATTATAGCCTGATTTTTCGTTACGTAAAAACCACGGACTATTTTCGCCTGATCCTATCTTCACGTAATTATTGAATAATCGCCTAATTTTTTTACACAAAATCACGAATTATTTCGTTCTCGAACTTCACATCACAACATTGAAGTAATAGCATCACGAAAATTGCTAAAGGGATATCAACAGACTACAAATACTAGACTACCTATTTAATTATATGAATTTTAAAGCACCTCTAATAAATTTTTATGAATTGTTAAAACAAAAACTCAAATGAATTGTATATATTTTTAATTAAATAAAACTAATTTTATATTTCTTTTAACAAACAAAACAATCTTGTTATTTTACCAACTAGCTTTCCGTTTAATTTTAGTGATTAGATTGTGTTGAGGTTACGCAAGTTTACGTCAACACAATTTCACCACTATAAATGTATAAGTCGCGGACTTAACAATTATTCTATAATATTATAATGACCCCATGGTAAAGTATCTGTTGAATCATTTATCATACATCTTTGTAATGCGCCATTTTTTTTTGTTTTTGTCGTATATAAAAATTCAAAACCAAGCGCAAATGGGCAAGCTCATCCCATGAAACATGGGTCATGAGAATGAGAAAATGACAGCCAGCGCCGGAAATACGAAAAAAAGAAAAAAAAAGAGAAAGAGAGGAGAATGATTCTGATGCTAGACCAAGGCAGTCGAGTGAAAACCTGCTTTTAAAGCTAACAAATAGAAAATTTTTTTAGGTTAAATGTAATTTTTTTTTATTAACTATTATGAAGAAAAAAAGAAGAAGAGAGATACTAACTGAATAAAAACCGAAGAATGAATTTTAAGTTTAAATATTATTAAGAAAAAAAAACCAAAATAATTAAAATTGACCGATAGGAGGAAAATTTACGGTTAAAAAGGCGTGGTGTGTTTTTGAAAAGAATTGGTAAAGACGGGAAAAAAACTTAACCGTTATGAAAGTGGACGCGCAATTGAGACATCCTGAACAATAAAAGAAAAAAAAACGTGTTGTGGAGAAAATAGATTGCTTTGAAATTGCTAATAACTTTTTTCATATATTTGTAGAATATGCAGTTTGCAAAAAAAAATAAAGAGGTGCCAAGGTTTCTACAAATACCATTAAATATAAGACTGGTTTGGGGTTATATTGTTATACGGAGAATGGAAAACGCCGTTACATGCCCTACGGGACTTTGGAAAAAAAAATTTTACGCATTGGGAGAAAAATTTAATTTCATCCTGGAATAAAAGAAATGAGCAAAGCAAACCATAGTAGTCAATTTACATTTTCTCTATATCGGCCGGACCACTATGGGACTTTCCCGATAATGTCATCAAATATTTATTTCAGTTCTCCTATTCTAAATGTACATTCCAAGTTTCATGAAAATGTGACTAGTATTGGCCGAATTATTAAGGTTTTTTTATTTTGCATTCCAAAACCCCCACAGATGGGAGTCGCATTCTATCTTTTCAGTTGGCCTCTCCAAAATGTATGAAAAAAGTTTTAAGAAAAGTCGCCCATTATTGAGTGAATTCTTGAAGTTTTTCTATTTCAGGCCCCCACAACCCCCCATCGAGGGGAGACATTTTATCTTTTCAGTTTGCTCATCCGAAATGTACATTCCAAGTTTCATTAAAATCCGCCGGTCATTGCCCAAATTATTAAGGTTTCTTTATATCACCCTCCTGCAAGCCCCACCGAGGGGAGACGCATTCTATGTTCTCACCTGCCCTATCCAGAATGTACACACCAAGTTTAAAGAAATTCTGCCTATTATTGAGTGAATTATTGAAGTTTTTCTTTTTTAGCCCCCCACAACCCCCCACCGCGGGGAGACATACTTTATTTTTTCAATTGGTCCATCCCAAACGTACGTTCGAAGTTTCAATAAAATCCGACTATTATTAACCGAATTATGGAAGTTTCTATATTTCCACCACAACATTTTTTTAAAAAGGTTTTGCGCATTAGTGTTGCCAGATGTAAATTCCGTTGAAAAGTTAATATGTTCTGACTTGGATCCTAGTACACAAACTGCAAATCTCATCTAAATTGGACGAGCAGTTTCACTTTTACAACAAGTGCAAAAATAGACTATATTTTAACAATATGTATTTTTAGACAGTGTTGCCATAGTCAAATATGGCCCAAAAACTAATCAGATCTAAGTTAGGATCAAATACATGAACTGTGTAAATTTTATCGAAATTGGCCCGACGGTTTAGTCTGAACCGTGCGGACAAAATTTTGTCGTTTTTAGACAAAAAAAGCGTTATTAAATAGTGTTGCCATATATTAAATTCGCCCAAAATCTAACACCATCTGGCATTTGATGCAACACCAAAATGGTAAAATTTCATGGAAATCGGACCATCCATTCAGATTTTATTAACGATTTAAAAAAGCGGACGGACGGACGGACGGACATGGGGCTAATTATTTTTGACGAAACGGATTTTGCACTTATTTTCATCTTCCTAGCCCTTCTAGATCAAAAGTTAGGTTTTCGCACGATTATAGTACTTTCCTATAAACATTCGTTTATCGGGAAAGTAAGAAACAAAAATTAATTACCATGATGTCATCGTTAAAACTAAGTTTAATTATTACCAACATTTCACCTTTAATCAACCTATTATCATCATTCCACCTTTAATAAAGATCTAGATAATAATACTGCATCTCTAAACTGATAATCATCTTTAGTTAATTTTAACGACAATTCATCTTTAAAACTAAGTCTAATTATTACCAGCATTTCACCTTTAATCACATATATCATCATTCTCACCATTATAGTATAAATACCAAGTCAATTTTTTTGTTGGTTTCGAGATCAAATCCCAGGAAGTAGTAGTCTATCGAATATAATTAAAGTTTTAATGGAAAAGTGAAGTAAGAAGGAGAACAATAAAATAAGAAAACAATTCATAGAGTCAACGATAGAAAATGTATTGAAAATTTATTTTGTAAACCCTAAAAAGGAAAATAAGTCTTATTCGTGAACGGATTATTTGACATTGTATTGTACAGTATTTTTTGTTGTTCACTTTTGAGAATTGAATATATCCTTCCAAAATTTTGATCCAAATTTTTTTGGGATTTGATAATACGAGATTTGCATGAGATTTAGAGAAGAATGCACAGTGTGATTCTTTTTTTTTTAAAACTAAATACCAGAAGTACAACTGGAAATAGTGTTTAAGTACAATAGCATTAGAATTTAAATTAAATTGTAAGAAAAGAAAATTATGGTCTTTGTATGACCAGAAAAAAAATAACCAGAAAATATGATACAAGGAAGATTTCCTTGGTTGGAAAAAGAAAAATTTATGTAATTGATTTTTTTTTTTGAATGATGTTGGACGAGTGAGGAGTTTATAAGGAGAAGGGGAGTTAGACGAATGTGTTCCGAACGTGGGCAAGTGGGGTAGGTGATCGGTAATAGAAAAAAAAAACTTGAGGGATCGTACCATTAATTCGGTCGCGGTACGATCACGGGGACAACTATGGCATATAGTTATTCTAACGGGCGGGACAATGACCATTTAAAACAAAACGTTGACACTAACATCTGTCAATGACACGAAATTCCGTTATCGATCTCGGGTTTGACGTCTTGTTTCTTTGACTGAATCCACTTAAAAAGTTCTATATGGGACCCTTGACTCGAAAGGGCTTTGGTTTCGAGTGTCCTTTCCCTTTTGTGGTGTTTGTGAAATACGAAATAGCAGGTACTTATACTGGCTTTCGAGCAGTAATCATTTGGGTAACTAAAGTTGTTATGGTACACCCTGTACCAAGAAATCGTTTCCGACCGAAAAAGCGGTTATTGAACCCAACATTTTGAAACTTAATTTTTAATTAAACGCGTAAACACTTAATTAAATTTATTAACATATTTCGAAATATAAACAATTTCGAAATATCTTATTAAAATTATTATTTTGCTTCGACATAAATTTTCTATGTCGAAATACATAAAAAAAGTGTATACTAACAAATTTTAGTATAGCGAAATATAAATACATTTTTTTTGTTCATACGCGGTAATAAAAAATTTGCATACGCGAACATTTTTTTCAAATAATTACTCTTCTTCCAAGAATAATTATTTTTTTTGTCAATTACGCGAAAATAACTAATATCGGTCAAATTACGATGAACTTAAAGTACTTTGACAAATTTTTATTTTAAAATATTTTTATCGATTTGATATCAATTATCAATCAGTTGTTTTTTGGTTTTCCCAACGCGTTTAGCTTCTTTCTAAATTTAATTGACCGGTCGCGGCGATTTAAGAAAAAAAAAAGTATTAAGTGATTGTTCTTGTTAGTTTTTGTTCGAAACAAAGTTTTTTAATAAAAGTCGGGCGGAAGAAAAGTTTTTTTTGGGTCGGAACCAATTTTTGTTTTTAAGTGATTTGTTAAAGAGTTTAAACAAGGAAAAGGAATTTTGTAAATTTTAAAGGAAGAAAGTTTTTTTGTATAAATTTGAAGAAATTTCCGAAAAAGTGTTTTGCGATTAATAAAGAATTTAATAAAGAAAAAAAAAGGGTAAGCGTTTTAATTTTCATTTAGTTAAAAAATATATATACATTTTCCGGAGACTTGGTCCCCTGGAGAGAAAAACCATAATTGCACAAAAGTTTCCCAGAGTCGTCCTGGGAAGGATCAGGTCGTCCCATTTGTTCCACAACAAAGTCTGCTCTTCGCGAGTAAAAGTACAAAAATATAGCACGAATTTTTTATTATGATAAGAAACCGCACTAAAACTTTGATGAATGATGACCCACCCCACCGACGAGCTAAGACAAGTCAGCCAACTAGTCGTGCTAAAACCAGTGATTATCAAAGTGCGAGCTTCGTTTTTTCTTGATCATTTCTTCCATGGTATGAGTGAGACTGTAACTACCTCTAAGGGTAGTTCAGTTTTTACTATACCCTCTGAAAGAGACGAATTACCGGATGTGAAAACAATTAAAAATCATTATAATATGTCCTCCCCATAAAGTGGCGGCTTTATGAATCTTTAAAGTTTCTTTTATCATATTTGGAAGACTCTCTAGAAAGAGTTCTTGTGGCCATAGCAAATACAAACTGTGCAAAAAAAACCGATTGCACATTTCTTTGATGGCATTATTGACCAGGTCGACAAGCTATCGGCACATGGACAAATTGATTTTCAAATGACAGCCCTAGAAATTTTAAAGGATAAACAGATTTAATTATTTTTTTAAAGTTTTTATATTTTTTCTTTTAATTATGTTAGGCCTGGAAGGCTGTTATATTTTTAGGTTTCTCCTTTTGCGAGTATTGCCAGTACTTGTTTTAATGAACGTATTTAGTATTAACTCAAGATGGCTGTATAATACTTGTATTAAAATAGGACTGTTATATATTTGTAATACCCGGAAACTGGTTACTTATTATAACAAAATAAATATATGTTACAACTGAAAAGACTAAATAAAAATTGTTTTACAAATATGTATTATACTTTATTGTATTGGAAATCTAAATTTCCTTCTGTTACGCAGCAGTTAGCAAAATCATTTCGGATGTCAATAGCTGTTGAAGCTGGTTCTTGCGTTCTCGCCGTATGATTGACATATTCCTTTGGTGTCGCACGGTCATTTCCAGCAATACCTTCTTCCAAGTTATTTGAGTCCATTTTTACGATTTCATCAGTTCATTTATTGAAGGGAATTGACTGTGGACAGTGATAATAAGCCACTAGAGGTACTTACTAAGAGTTACGTTGATGATGTGACACCCAGATTGCAATGAATGTTCATGGCATTACAGAAATATCCAAAGCTGGAAATCAGATACAAACCGGGAAAGAACATGTTAGTCCGTCGACTGTTTCTCTCGCACACAATTACCAGAAATTATTGAATCGGAAGCGCTAGCGGGTGTGATTCACTCAGTGAAAAAATCTGTCTGTGTTTCGAAGGCAAATTATAACTATTACAAACAAATTTTGAAAGCTGATATGGACTACAAATATATTTCCGGTTTTGTGGAAAATGGCTGGCCTGATTACCACCATTTAAATAACTTAAGTAAAAAATTTCATAAATTAAAATCAGAGTTGCATTTTGAAAACGGACTGTTATTTGTGAATCAACGACTGGTCATTCCAACAAAGTTGCAAGGAAAAATTGTTAAGTGGATTCATGAACCACATCTTGGAATTGAGAAAACCCTATCGCGAGCAAGAATTTTAACATCCAATTCGCTTATTATAGTCCTAGATATCCTCAAAGCAATGGGCTGGCGGAAAAAGGTGTCGCCATTGCCAAGAACATCTGTCAGTCGGGTAGAGCCAGGAGCTGAATCAGATTATCGGACGCGTAGCGGTCGAACTGCCAAAACACCGCAAAGATATGGCTGGTAATGAAATTGTAACAGTCATTAGAGTTTCCTAGTCCAAATTAATTGTTAAACTCAATATTTTTCAATGAAAGAAACAGCGTGAAATGAAGTTGCTCAACATTGTGTCAACATTATATAAAATGTAATGTTTGTATTTAATGTTACTTGACATTTTTGCATTAAATGAAAGTGGAAATGTTTGTGGTTAATGAAGTCTAAAAAATTTGTTCTCAAATTTAAAATGTTCGTCTGTAATAAAATTCAATTTTTTTAATTTTAAATTAAGAAAATTTATTTCACAGAGCAATTAATAGCTATAGTTTTTGAAAACGAGGGTAATTGGAACCAGAAAAATATAGCATATAGGCACAGGATACAAGATAGATAAAATGTGGAAGAACATATCAAACGTACGGAATATTGAAGATAAACAACTTTATTAAATATTTTTTGAAGGTTGAAAAAAAATGGGATTTTGGTTCAAATACATTAGGAAAGAATCTGTAACATTTTCTGCACTTGAAGTTGGTCTTCCAGCCGATGCATTTACGCTAGGAATTTTTGGCAAGGATTTTATTTTAGTTAAATTATGTGTTAAACCTTCTCTATCTAAAATAGTATTGTGTGGTATGCATATTACTTTGACAATATCGTCAACAAATGAGAACTCAGTTTCTATCTGTTTCGATATAAGTCTCGATTTTGGCCAAATAATACCAAATGCGAATTTTGTACGCAAAACAATCAAAGCCCCGATTTGGAGCTGCATATATTCCGAGCCGTACCAAATGCCCATATTTTAAAAACCTGATATTTTTGAGAGACCAGTTTACACCACGCAAGTCTTCTGAAAATTTGGATGCAAACAATGGAAAGCCACTATTTGCGGGCATACGGGATCGATGAATTTTCATTGGACACAATTCTAGATGAGAGCTTATTGAGCAGCCCAATGGAAGAAATTAATGAACCTGGTGGTATATTGTCTCCTTCTTCTACTATTGCTATTTTCGTTAGCAATTCTAGCTTACCAAGATCTTCAACACGTAAAAGCGCTAATCAAAACGATTTAATAGGCGAAGCACTATTAAATATCGAACAGGAAAAATTAAAATGCTTGCAAGACAAAAAAACCAAAATTTTAAAAAACGGAGACATGTCATTCTTTGAATCTTTAATGCCTTATGTGGAAACATTTTCTCCATTGCTTAAAATGGAATTTCGAATTGAGGTCCTAGAAACTGCTTCAAATATGATAAAAGAATAAAATTAATAATGTATCTCTTACGAAAATATTCAGAACAAAAAAAAAAAAATAAACTCATATGCTCAACATATTCGCGGGGAAAATCTAATAATTATAATTTACGTTTTATCAAAGCATCCGGAAAATCCATTGGAAATATTTGGCAGTTTTATAACAAGTTGCGAATTTTGGTAAAACAAGCAGAACTTGGGAATCAACACAAGGAACTACGTTAAATTATGGAAGTTTTTAGTTGTCGCTTTGTGTTCCTACAGGTACGAAAAGAGGAGGCCTCTTGTTTTCGGATCTGGGGTGAGTTGATTAATTTATATACTATATATGCTGTTAGATTTCACTACTTATTATTATATAAAATCATAAATTCATCTAGTAGTTTCTAGATTTTATTACTTGTTATTATATAAAATAAATTCATCTAGTAGTTTCAAATTATTAATAAGTAAATTATATTTTTCTTTTAAAAACGAGTAGGCCGATAATTTCAAATTTTTTTGTATAAAGGCGGGCGATGAGAAAAATATTTTGCAGTTCATTTTGGTTTTCATAAAAACAGGACATAATTTGAAGAATTATATAATTATTTTTTTTTTGTTTAAGGAATCTTTGAAAATTACTAGATTCAATAAATTTTGTTATAATTCAATAAACGAAAAAATAAACTTGAATTCAATTTTATTTAAATTATTTTTTTTTGAGTTGAAAAGCGTGAAATACAGCCATTTAACATTTGGTCCGATCGAGCCGGATTTATTCAGCTGGTGTAATAGTTTAGAAAATTAGTGATATTGAGTTTTTTTTCTTGTGTAAAAGCGGAAAGTAAAGAAATCTCGGTTTTTAAAATTAATAAAATGGTAACGCAATCGTGTTCGAATAATTAAAAAAAAAGACAGCAAAAAGAGATAAAATAAAAAGTTTTGTGTGAAAAAATATATTTAAAAAAAAAAAAACAAAAAAATGAATCTTCAGAGATTCCTAGTTGTGCAAAGTAAAATTTATAAATTGCATAGCAAAAAGAGAATATAAAAAAATGTTTTCTCATGTAAAAAAATATATTTAATATAAAGAAAAAAAAGTGAATGTTAAAATTTGTGGAAATATTTGAAGGCAGCATTATTAAAAAGATTTTGAGAGCAACATTTGCCAATGTAGCGGAGCAGAGCAGCAATTATTTCAGCAAACTTTGAAGCATCAGCGTTTATTATGAAGAACGAATTTATACATTTAATCAAGCGGTTTTAATGTGAAGCAGTCATTTGAGAACATTTGAGGGAAAAGCAGCAAGCAGTAAGTTCTGGAAGTAATTGTTTTTAGTATGTTTTTGAAGAAGCAAGCGGCAATTGGAAGCAGGAAGCAGGAAGCAGTAAGAAAATTTGCAATATCAAGCGGTTTGAAAAGAAAAACATTTATAAGAAACAAGCAAGTAAGTCTTTAAACGTAACTTTGTAATTTACATCAGAAATAACAATTTGGAGCATCAACATAAATATTTGAAGGCAAAAAAACAGCATTAAAATTGTGTAATAAAGCATTTGAATTTATTATAATTTTTAAAATATTTTGTAAATTATAATTTATTTTATTATATAATTTCATTAGTTTCCATATATTACTTGTACAATTAATTAACATTTTTGAAGTTTATCGCTAACCACAAAACCAAAATGTCACAAAACGGTGATACAGGTGATAAAGCCAGCCTTAATCGGAAGTTTGGGGCTCTTAAAGCAAAACACACAAACATTTTTAATTTTTTAAAAAATCAGCAACTACTTTTATCAAGCGAACAATTAGAGAGTCGATTGCAGGTAATCGAAGAGACGTATCGAAAGTTTGACAATATTATTGAACTTTTCACTTCTGAGTTAACAGATGAGGAGTTTCAAGCTAAGCAAATGGAATTCGATGATTTTGAAAATTCACATCATTCCTTAAAAGCACAACTAATTCACTATCTCCCTAAAATTTCTAATACACAATTAAATGAACATATGTCTGAACAGCATTCAATAAAGCTCCCTGATGTTCATAGGACACTATTGGTCATACCACACTTTCATCAGCGGGATATCAGAGGGCCTGGCAAGATTTACAACAGCGTTACGATAATAAGAGCATAATAATTGAAAAACACATAGAAGCACTTATAAATCTTCCACAGGTTATTTCTGAAAATTCTAGCGAATTACAAGCATTGTTAAATCAATGCAAATCACACGTTTCTTCTTTACAAGGTCATGGCGAAGAAGTTGTTGGGCTAGCAGAGCTTTTCATTGTTTATTTAGTGTCAACAAAATTAGATGATCATTCTCGGAAGGAATGGGAGGAAAAATCTACAAATGAAATAAGGCCATCTTGGCAATCTTTGTTTGAATTTCTTCAGAAGAAATGTAGATTTTTAGAGAAACTTGATTCCACTAAATTATTAATTCCTTCTGACGATCATCGTCTTAAGCAACCCAATAAATCTAATGTAACTAGACAATTCAATAATCAAAGGAATAATTCATCGTCTTTTGTCGTGTCCAATGAGAAACAAGCGCTCATTCAAGGTTCATCAGATAATAGTTCAACAAAACAATTCGCTTCGTGTGCATTATGTAAAATAAAAAATCATCCTTTGTTTCTATGTCCAGAATTTGAAAAATTATCTATATTCGAAAGATATCATAAAGTAAAAGAGTTGAAGCGATGTATTAATTGTTTCAATCCACATCACTTTACTTCTTCTTGTACATCAAGTGGATGCAAAGTTTGTCAAAGGCGGCATCACACTATGTTACATCGAACGTTTAATAATTCTCAGCCCTCAGTAGCCATAAATCCACCAGTCCCTAGGCAAAATGTGAGTGATAATTCCGAGAGTCAAGATAGGGAACCAGAGCTAGTTTCTTATAATATTCAAAGTAAGAATTTACAAAAACAAACTATATTATCAACAGCTATTGTTTTAATAACTGACCATGCCGGAAACAGTCATAAATGTCGAGCACTTCTAGATTCTGGAAGTCAATCAAATTTTATGTCAAATCAATTTGCAAGTAAGATGAAACTTAATTATCATTCCGTTGACAACATGTCAATAACAGGTATAAATCAGATGAAGGCATTGGTATCTAATAAAACGAATGTTAAGGTTTGTTCTAAAAACTTAAAATTTGAGAAAAATTTAGATTTTCTTGTGATAGCTACAATCTCAAATGCAATGCCTCAAAATGATATTGATATTTCAAAAAGGGCAATTCCATCGTATATAGAATTGTCTGACCCTTGTTTTAATATGTCAACTCAAATTGATTTGTTGTTGGGAGCGGAAATATTCTTTGATATCCTAATGCCAAATCAAATCCATTTGAATTCTAATCTGCCTTTAATCCAAGAAACTCTTCTCGGTTGGATTATTTGTGGTAGCTATGAACCGAAATCTACTCAATCTAATTTTTCAATACAATGCGATTCGCCAGAATTAGAACAGTCTAATAAGCTTACTAAATTAGTTCGAAAATTTTGGGAAATAGAAGATATTCCTGCTAAACGATTCCTTTCCAGAGATGAAAGTCTTTGTGAATCTCATTTTCAGACTACCCATTTTCGAGACACAACTGGAAGATATACAGTCTCCCTTCCTTTCAATGAGAAAATCGAATTATTAGGGACTTCTAAAAAACAAGCTATAAATCGTTTTTTAAATTTAGAACGCAAATTATCTTCTAACTTAGAGCTTAGAAATGAATATTCGAACTTCATGCAAGAGTACCTTGATCTTGGCCATATGCGAAAAATAAATGTTGATGATGGTAAAAAAAATTATTACCTGCCTCATCACGCAGTGCTATAACTAGACAGTTCCACCACAAAACTTAGAGTTGTTTTCGATGCTTCAGCGAAGGGTTCAACAAATATATCTTTAAATGACGCACTTCTTGTAGGTGTAAGCAAGCAACAAGACCTTTTTCAAATAGCATTGAGATTTCGTAAGTACCCTTTCGTAATGACATCTGATATTTCTAAAATGTACCGTCAAATCAATATTAATACTAGTGATTCTAAATTCCAGCGAATTATTTGGAGATTTAATTCTAACGAGCCATTAAATGAATACGAACTGTCAACCGTCACATACGGTACAGCAGCAGCGCCGTATCTTGCTACTCGAGTTCTAGAGCAGCTTGCTCAAGATGAAGCCTTTGATTTTCCCCAAGCATCTTTAGTTTTAAAACGTGATTTTTATGTAGACGATGTCTTAACAGGTGCAAATACTTTAGAAGAAGCATTGGATTTACAAAGCGATTTGAGTCATTTATTACAAAGGGGTGGTTTCAGCCTTCACAAATGGTGCGCAAACAACGATAAACTTCTCGAAAATATTCCGCTTAAAGAAAGAGAAGTTCTCAGACATGATGGAGTGACCAATGAAGAAATTATTAAAGCTCTCGGTCTTTGAAGGCAACCAAAGAAAGATGTATTTTTATTTAACTTTGAGCATTTGTTTCCATGTGAAGCTAGTACAAAACGAACTGTTTTATCTGATATAGTAAAGCTATATGATCCACTTGGTCTTCTTGCACCTGTTGTCATAACAGCAAAGCTTATTATTCAGTCATTGTGGCGCTCTAAGTTAGATTGGGATACCAATCTTACCGAAAGTGATCAGAGAAACTGGAAATATTTTAGAGAAACTTTGAGCACTGTAAATAATATCCGATTTTCTAGAAGCATTTTACCACTCAATCCCACAATAATTGAGCTCCATGGTTTCGCAGATGCCTCAGAAAGGGCATATGGAGCTTGTCTTTATGTCAGAGCCATTGACTCTTTTGAAAATGTCTCTGTTCAACTGCTGTGTAGCAAATCAAGAGTTGCACCATTAAAAGTGCTATCCATACCTCGCTTAAAATTGTGTGCAGCGCTGCTCTTATCAAAACTTACGACTGCAGCAGTAATTGCATTAGAATTAGAAGTTAGCAACATTTTTTTGTGGAGTGATTCAACAATCACTTTAAGCTGGATTAACACCTCTCCTCATAAGCTGAAAACTTTTGTAGCGAACCATGTAAATGAAATCCATCATGTCAGCTCATGTCACAATCCTGCTGACATAGTATCTAGGGGAGTCATGCCCAACGAGTTGGAATCCATAAATATTTGGTGGAATGGGCCACTGTTTCTAAACAAAATAAAACTTGATTTAGATGACAACAATTTTAATATATCCAATCTTACTGACGAAACTGATGATCTTGAACTTAAACAAGAAAGGCTTTCGTTATTTCTTCCTCTTTCTGAACCTTTTACTTTATTTTCAAAATTTAGTTCTTTTGACAAATTGCAACGAGTTAATGCTTATTGTTTAAGGTTCATATTTAATTGTAATAATAAAAATAATAGATTAAATGGTAATCTGTCGATAATTGAACTAGAGCAAGCACTATTTAAACTAATGTTATGGTACACCCGGTACCAACAAAACGTTTCCGACCAAAAAAGCGGTTATCGAACCCAACATTTCGAAACCCAATTTTTAATAAAAACGCGTAAATAATCATTTCAATTTTATTAAACATATTTCGAAATTTAAACAATTTCAAAATATGTTAATAAAATTATTATTTCGTTTCGACATAAATTTCCTATGTCGAAATACATAAAAAAAGTGTATACTAACAAATTTTAGTATAACGCTATTTAAATTCATTTTTTGTTCTTACGATATCAAAAATTTGATTACGCGAACTTTTTTTTTCAATAATTATTTTTCTTCCAAGAATAATTATTTTTGTCAATTATGCGAAAAAAATAATATCGGTCAAAGTACGATGAACTTAAAGTACTTTGACAAATTTTTGATACCTTTTTAAAAAAATTTCTTGATCGATTTGAAATCAATTATCGAGTAGTTATAATTTGATTTCCAAAACGGGATATACCCTTTTTATTTAACTGACCGGTCGTTGGTTTTAAAAAAACGTTTTCAGTTGTTTGCTTGGTTTTTAAAAAACGTTTTCAGTTGTTTGCTTGGTTTTTAAAACGTTTTCAGTTTTTTATTGATTTCCAAAACGCGTTTAACTTTTTTTTCAATTGACCGGTCGTGGTTTTTATTTGAAGTTGTTGGTTGTTCGGTAAAAATAAAGCAAAGTTAAAAGTGTTGGTGACAATTTTCTTTAAAATTATCTTTTTTTTTTGAAAGAAGGAAATTAACCCTATTTTGGTCGGTCGGAATTATTTTTATTTTTTTCTATTTCGATAACGATGTTAAAATAAAAAAGAAAATAAAACAAGAATATATTTAGTATAACTAAAGTGTTATAAAGGGAAAAAGATAAATAAATCGTTTTAGAAAGAGAAAAAGGTGAATAAAGTAGAGAGAAAAAGATGAATAAAGTGTAATAAAAGGAAAAAGAGTAAATTATTTTAATTGAAATTAAAAAAGGATTAATTTTTGTTTGTAAATCAATCGTTTTAAAAAGAGAAAAAGAAAAAGATAAATAAATCATTTTAGAAAGAGAAAAAGATGAATAAAGTGTAATAAAAGGAAAACGAGTAAATTATTTTAATTGAAATTAAAAAAGGATTAATTTTTGTTTGTAAATCAATCGTTTTAAAAAGAGAAAAAGAAAAAGATAAATAAATCGTTTTAGAAAGAGAAAAAGATGAATAAAGTGTAATAAAAGGAAAAAGAGTAAATTATTCTAATTGAAAGTAAAAAAGGAATAATTTTCTTTTGAAAATCAATCGTTTTAAAAAGAGAAAAAGATAAATAAAGTGCTTTAAAAAAAAAAAAAAGAGGGTAAGCGTTTTTATTTTTACTTTATATTAAAATTGCATCGTGTTTCCGGGATTTCCGACCCCCGGAGACAAAAATTCCATATAAAATAAAAGTTTCCCAGAGTCGTCCTGGGAAGGATCAGGTCGTCCTTTTTGCTCCACAACACTAATAAAGGTAGCCCAAATTGAATATTTTAAGACAGAGATAACCAATTTACTTCAAAATAAGGACATTCCAAATAATAGTCGATTAAAACAACTTAATCCATTTTTAGATCAATATAAACTTCTTAGAGTCGGTGGAAGGTTAAACAAAACCCAACTTCATTATGATATCAAGCATCAAATTTTATTACCAGACAAGCATTTATTAACTAAGCTTCTCTTTCGATCGACTCATATTAAAAATCTCCATGCAGGAACTGAGCTTCTTTTATCGTTTATCCGCCAGCGATATTGGCCCATAAATGGTAAAAATATTGCTAAACATATCATAAGAAATTGTGTTATATGCGCTAAAACAAAGCCTGTTATCATACAGCAAATTATGGGTGATATACCACCGGAACGTATAATTCCTTCAAGACCTTTCAATGTTACAGGTGTTGATTTCTGCGGACCACTTTATATTAAATTAAAATATCAACGTCGTACTGCAGCCCAAAAGGTTTATGTGGCATCCTTCGTTTGTTTTGTCACTAAGGCTGTTCATTTAGAAACAGTATCCGATCTTTCTGCGGAAGCATTTATTGCATGTTTAAAGCGTTTTATTTTTCGGCGAGGTAAATGTTCCATATTATGGTCAGATAATGGTACCAACTTTAAAGGGGCCAATAATGAACTTCATCGTCTTTATGATTTATTCGTAAGGCAACAAAATTTCGATAAGATTAACCGTTTTTGTACCTTAGAGCAAATTAATTGGAAATTTATTCCTCCACGAGCTCCAAATTTTGGTGGGTTATGGGAGGCTTCAATAAAGTCGTTCAAATACCATTTAAAGCGTGCTTTGTGTAATGTTCAATTAACATATGAAGAATTGAATACTCTTATAATTCATATCGAGGGCATTCTTAACTCACGACCACTATCGGTAATGTCTAGTGATCCAACAGATCCAGAACCATTAACGCCAGGACATTTTTTGACCGGTGGTCCAATAGTCGCCTTGTAATGAAGTTATTTTATTTTGATGTTGCACCCTGTCCAAACATTAAAGTTAAATAAAAAAAAAAAGAAAAAAAAAATGTGTAAATACCCAGCAGGGGAAATTATTAATCGTGGGTAACTTCACACAAAAATTGTTCAGTGGGGAAAAAGAAAGATCGGGGAGGATGTTCCCTTTTGGGTTTTTTTTTCTCTCTTCCGGCAGAAACGAAAAGAAGAAGAAGGTCAGATTTTTTCGAGTGAGGATTTTTTTTTAAAATATAAGAAATACAAGAAAGAAGAAGGTTAGATTTTTTTGAACGAGAATTTTTAAAACAAAAAAAAGGAGAAATACAAGAAAGAAGAAGGTTAGGTTTTTGGAACACATGCTCGAAATAAAAAAAAAGGAAATAAATAAAACTGTGAATACCAAAAATACAAAAAAAAAGGAGAAATACAAGAAAGAAGAAGGTTAGGTTTTTGGAGCACATGCTCGAAATAAAAAAAAAAGAAATAAATAAAACTGTGAATACCAAAAATACAAAAAAGGGAGATATGAAAGAAGCACCGTTGACAATTTATGCTGTCCGTGCTAGTGGAATAACCAATTGAAGGACTCGTGGAGGTGAATTTTTCCATACCACCAAAAGAAGGATAAGCAACGTTAAACAATCTACAATCTTCTGGAGGATCCTAAAAAGAAAAATAGAGACTCGGATAGGAAGAGGCAGTGTAATTCATAAAAACATATCATACAATTTAAAATCTTTTCCTATTGTTATAGAAAAACAAGCAATTTCATGTAACACCTGTTCCTGACCAGTCATGGATGGTGGAAAGATAAAGTAATTTCATTCGTAAGTAAGTTTTAAATTTTAATAAAATGTTTTTTTTTTAGATTAAATAATTAATTGTTTCAATTAGAATTAGTCAAAACAAAAGAAAAACCACAGAAATTATAAGCTTAGTGAATTAAATAAAGGAAAATTCTGAAAAAAAGTATATTATGAGTCGTGAGTAAACAAAAACCCCATCAGGTTTTCCCTCCTAAGTGAATGTGCATGCCCGATGAATTCCCATTTGAAAGTGAACCCCCCCAGGCTGTGCTCTAGCCGGAAAGTTCGAACCCCCACAAAATAAATAATGTTGTGTTAACGTTCGGATAATTGCTAAGCTCCAGCAGCAATCAGGAACCGATGTAACAGCCTTGGTTGAGCCATCACGTATGAATGAACCTTTGATATTGCTCTCAAAGTGGGAACGAGTTTATCAGATTTCAGAGAGCTTTTGGAAGCGATTTTCTTTAGAATATGTTCATTCTTTACAGCAAGGGAATAAGTGGAAGGGCTCACTTCCGAATTTATGTCTGGGAGACATTGTTTTGGTTTGCGACGATAATTTGCAATCGACTCAATGGCTTCTTGGTAGAATCGTAAAAACTTTTCCGGGTATTGACGGAAATATAAGAGTGGCTGAAGTCAAGACTAAAAATGGCATCTGCAAGCGATCAATATCAAAAATGTCAAAATTACCTATTAATGCATAATAAATAATATAAAAACATACTAATAATAAAATAATATGATTAAAAATCAATATAATACTATCTTAATAACAACCATAAAAATATATAATACTTTAATTTAATACATGTTCTACTGTTGAAAGTCCAGCCTTTCAAGGGGGCAATATGTTAGATTTCACTACTTATTATTATATAAAATCATAAATTCATCTAGTAGTTTCTAGATTTTATTACTTGTTATTATATAAAATAAATTCATCTAGTAGTTTCAAATTATTAATAAGTAAATTATATTTTTCTTTTAAAAACGAGTAGGGCGATAATTTCAAATTTTTTTGTATAAAGGCGGGCGATGAGAAAAATATTTTGCAGTTCATTTTGGTTTTCATAAAAACAGGACATAATTTGAAGAATTATATAATTATTTTTTTTTTGTTTAAGGAATCTTTGAAAATTACTAGATTCAATAAATTTTGTTATAATTCAATAAACGAAAAAATAAACTTGAATTCAATTTTATTTAAATTATTTTTTTTTGAGTTGAAAAGCGTGAAATACAGTCCACCATTTAACATATGCAATAGAAAGAAAAAGAAACCAATTTATTAACGCTTAAAAGTAAAAAAAGAAAAAAGGAAAAAGGAAAAAGGAAAAAACCGGAGACTTTGAATATAACATCCAAAATTTGGATTAAAGTTAAAAACGATTTAAGTGTAGAAATAATTTGAATGCCATTTTTGAAAGAACTATAAATAAATGCAAATATATATGTAAAGTAAGATTAAGATTTGGAATGATTTGAATGAGAGGAAAAGGAAAAGCAAAAGAAAATATATGAAACAGAAGTGAAATTCAGGAATTAAATATATTTTAATACACATTCTTGAAGTGAGACAATGTTTTTTTTTGTTCTTTTTCATCTCTTCAAATCGCCAAGCGATAGGAATATTGAATGCTGCAGAACTTTTATCAATACTTCAATACATTTGTTTGTTATTTTGATGACAGTAAGTTTTGTTTCCCGTAATTATGTTCGCTACTAAAACAAAAATAATTCAAATGAGTGGTTCTATCAGAAATGATTACGTTATTGAGATAGAGAGAGAGAGAGGGAATGAGTGGTTCGATGCGTGGGGGCATTTGACAAAATGGAGGGACCATACGAATTTTAAACCAAGATTTTGCTCTTGGTCCATTCGGTTGGGATGTGCCCCAAATAAGCCCGGTTGGTACTAACATCTTAGCCAATCGGCCCCGACATGCCCCGGCATGAAGTTGCTCAACATTGTGAACGTACCATTATATAAAATGTAATGTTTGTATTTAATGTTACTTGACATTTTTGCATTAAATTAAAGTGGAAATGTTTGTGGTTAATGAAGTCTAAAAAATTTGTTTTCAAATTTAAAATGTTCGTCTTTAATAAAATTCAATTTTTTTAATTTTAAATTAAGAAAATTTATTTCACAGAGCAATTAATAGCTATAGTTTTTGAAAACGAGGGTAATTGGAACCAGAAAAATATAGCATATAGGCACAGGATACAAGATAGATAAAATGTGGAAGAACATATCAAACGTACGGAATATTGAAGATAAACAACTTTATTAAATATTTTTTGAAGGTTGAAAAAAAATGGGATTTTGATTCAAATACATTAGGAAAGAATCTGTAACATTTTCTGCACTTGAAGTTGGTCTTCCAGCCGATGCATTTACGTTAGGAATTTTTGGCAAGGATTTTATTTTAGTTAAATTATGTGTTAAACCTTCTCTATCTAAAATAGTATTGTGTGGTATGCATATTACTTTGACAATATCGTCAACAAATGAGAACTCAGTTTCTATCTGTTTCGATATAAGTCTCGATTTTGGCCAAATAATACCAAATGCGAATTTTGTACGCAAAACAATCAAAGCCCCGATTTGGAGCTGCATATATTCCGAGCCGTACCAAATGGCCATATTTTAAGAACCTGATATTTTTGAGAGACCAGTTTACACCACGCAAGTCTTCTGAAAATTTGGATGCAAACAATGGAAAGCCAATATTTGCGGGCATACGGGATCGATGAATTTTCATTGGACACAATTCTAGATGAGAGCTTATTGAGCAGCCCAATGGAAGAAATTAATGAACCTGGTGGTATATTGTCTCCTTCTTCTACTATTGCTATTTTCGTTAGCAATTCTAGCTTACCAAGATCTTCAACACGTAAAAGGGCTAATCAAAACGATTTAATAGGCGAAGCACTATTAAATATCGAACAGGAAAAATTAAAATGCTTGCAAGACAAAAAAACAAAAATTTTAAAAAACGGAGACATGTCATTCTTTGAATCTTTAATGCCTTATGTGGAAACATTTTCTCCATTGCTTAAAATGGAATTTCGAATTGAGGTCCTAGAAATTGTTTCAAATATGATAAAAGAATAAAATTAATAATGTATCTCTTACGAAAATATTCAGAACAAAAAAAAAATTAACTCATATGCTCAACATATTCGCGGGGAAAAATCTAATAATTATAATTTACGTTTTATCAAAGCATCCGGAAAATCCATTGGAAATATTTGGCAGTTTTATAACAAGTTGCGAATTTTGGTAAAACAAGCAGAACTTGGGAATCAACACAAGGAACTACGTTAAATTATGGAAGTTTTTAGTTGTCGCTTTGTGTTCCTACAGATACGAAAAGAGGAGGCCCCTTGTTTTCGGATCTGTGGTGAGTTGAATAATTTATATACTATATATGCAATAGAAAGAAAAAGAAACCAATTTATTAACGCTTAAAATTAAAATTAAAAAAAGAAAAAAGGAAAAATAAAAAAAGGAAAAAACCGGAGACTTTGAATATAACATCCAAAATTTGGATTTAAATTAAAAACGATTTAAGTTTAGAAATAATTTGAATGACATTTTTGAAAGAACGAAAAAAAAAAAGAAAATCGCATACTATAAATGCAAATATATATGTAAAATAAGATTAAGATTTGGAATGATTTGAATGAGAGGAAAAGGAAAAGCAAAAGAAAATATATGAAACAGAAGGGAAATTCAGGAATTAAAGACAACGTTTTTTTTTTGTTCTTTTTCATCTCTTCAAATCGCCGAGCGAAAGGAATATTGAATGCTGTAGAACTTTTATCAATACTTCAATATATTTTTTTGTTATTTTGATGAGAGTAAGTTTTGTTTCCCGTAATTATGTTCGCTACTAAAACAAAAATGATTCAAATGAGTGGTTCTATCAGAAATGATTACGTTATTGAGATAGAGAGAGAGAGAGGGAATGAGTGGTTCGATGCGTGGGGGCATTTGACAAAATGGAGGGACCATTCGAATTTTAAACCAAGATTTTGCTCTTGGTCCATTCGGGTGGGATGTGCCCCAAATAAGCCCGGTTGGTACTAACATCTTAGCCAATCGGCCCCGACATGCCCCGACATGAAGTTGCTCAACATTGTGAACGTACCATTATATAAAATGTAATGTTTGTATTTAATGTTAGTAGATGTGCTATGCGGGTTCTGGCTCACTTTTTGTATGGGGAATTTTATGCGGATTCTAGCTCACTTTTTTGTTCGAAGAAAATTGCCTTTTTTATTTTTATGATATCAGAAAACATTGTGGTTTTGAAATTTAAAATACAAATTTTGATGATAAGAGTTCACATTAAAAATATTTGGTATAAGGTACTAAAAGAATAAAATATTATGTTTTATTGTGACGTCATTCCTTCTAGAATATGTTTAACATTAGGTTGTAGGAAAAATTAAATAATATTGGTATTCACTTACTGATGTAAATCATGGTGTACTGTGGCATCTGTTGTATGATTCAGTTTTTTTTGTATAGAAAAATACGGAATCATACAATTATGCAACGATACACCGTGTTTTACAATGGCAAGGGAATATCCGTATTGTCTTTTGGAGTAGTAGAATTGAATAATCTGTTTGATGTGATGTCAGGCATTCTAAATAAACGTTGATTTCAGAGAAAGATACAAAATAACATGTGAAACAGGGTATATAAAGTCATGTGTGCTAATAAAGGTATATAAAGTCTTGTATGCTATTAAATTTTTAATAGAAGTGAGTTTTGATTTCTTATTAACAAGTTATAGGCAGGCATGTTTTGGTCTGAGACATTAACCGAAGACTTGCGATATTGCACATGTCAGGGTGCATGGATAAGTCTGAAATTTTTAAATGCTTTTGTTAGCGATGATAAGCTAGAAGTATATATGACCCCAGAAGATGGTAATAGATGTCTCATACTTAGTTTAAGAAAGGGGCGAAATATTACACATTTTGAAGTATTTCGTTTCGCTCCTTGGGACCATGTTAAAGTTGAAATTTATGGTGGAACTGTGACTCTAGTTGGCATTTCTGAAGAAGGAATTCGTAGACATAGAGCTTCTAATTACTTTATACATGGATGTCCTTTCGGCGATGAAGAAGATTGGCGTCGAGGGCTCAAACATACAGAAACAGAGATCATCACACATAAAACTGAAATTGAAAGTGGAATGCTAGAATTAATAGATGATCATAAAGAAGAATTGGAGAAAGCTAGAGAAACCGAAAAGGAGCTATTTAGTTTAGCAGTGCAAATGTATAATCAACTATTGGATACGAGGAAGAAAATAAAAGAGCTTGATAGTGATAAAGAGAATAAAGCACGTGAAGAGTTAATGCTAATTGATGACTTTAGGATTAGATAAAGTAATGAACTGAGGGAGCATGAGGTATTGAGAAGAAAATATACTGCAGCAAAGAAAAGCAGACGACAACTTGAAAGAAAGATACACAATTAATTACGAAACACGCATATATTTTTTTTTAAAATCAATATTTTTTTATTTATGCAATTTTTTTTTGTTTATTTTTGTTATTTAATAAAATTATTTAATAAAATTATTTGTAAAATAATGAATTTATTTTAATGTTGACATTGATGGTTTGATGGATGTATCCCAATCTGCATTATCTCCATCATCATCATCCTCATCGTCTTCGATGAACAGTGGCTCATTATCCACGTCATCTACAAAAGTCAGCTGGTATGTAGATGACGATGGTACGCCAGCTTTCACTATTGCAAAACTGCTAGTACATAGGCTGTTTATGACGTCGTCCTCTAAACTGCCATAACTCGCTGGAAGGAACATTTGATATTTCTCTAGGTCTAAAATTACACGATCGCCAAACTTCGTTGGCTGTCTTCTCGCTTTTAATATCTCAAAAGTGAAAAAAAATTTACTAGTAAATATATTGTTTTAATTTCATATGAATACTATACTTCTTACCTTATAATGGTGGTTCATCTCCATATCAGAGATGGATAACGATGGTTTGAATCCGCCAGCATTGTTTAGCTTAGCCAACGTTTCGTTGGTTGTTAGCTTTTGCCTCTTAGCTGCTAATCGTCCTGAAGCTTCCCTTTTCAATTGTGATGACATTCTGTTTCTTTAACTCGCAAATTATGAATATTTTAAAAATTGAAATTGTCACTTCATTTATACTAATTTTTGGAGTAGTTTATCTCATTTTTTTTTTGTTTTTACCTCATTTTTCCTGTTTTTCAAACATAATTTTAATTTTTACCTCATTTTCCTGTTTTGAAATATATGATATTATATTCATTGTAAAATATTCCCATAGTTCAATTTTGGTGATGAGAATTCAGAATTTTGAAATATTTATAATGCTTTACGTTATCATATCATATTTGTGGTAAAATATTTTACTAATAAATTTCCATAGTTCTTGGTGGTGAGTATTTTTGAAAAAAGTTCTAATTCTTTAACATTATCATACTATAAATATGGTCAACTATTTTCACAATCAAATTTTGATTTCATGAAATTTATTATATTTTACGTTATCATACGCGTATTTCATTTGCGGTTAAATATTTTTACTAATAAATAATGAAAAATTAAATATAAATTCCAAGGTTTCTACTGTAATATGCCCAGTTGTCTTTTGAAACAATTTTCAATCAATTTTCTGCTCTAAGTTTTTAAAATTTTTTTTTTTAATTTTTTTTTTAAACATTTAAATTTCATCAAATTTATTAAATGGATCCTGTTAGAGGTATGTTCAATAAAAGCATTACAGTAAATATATTTTAAGTTTTGATTATTTTCCACTTTATATTTAGGTCAATTGTGGTGTGATGAAGTACTAGAAAGTTCAGAGAGCGAGGAAAGTTCGGACAGCGAAAGGGGTGATGAAGTGCTGTTTCTTCACACCAAGGATTTGGAAATGCCGTGCGGTGTAGACCACTGCAAAAATTCAAAATATGAACTCGTAACTTGTGATACATATAAGTTAATTAATTGTGGACATAATGTACGAAGCAGAGAATCGCATACAAGGAGAGGAATTTTTAAAGGAAAACTAAATCCGCTTTCTTTAGCACATTTATCAATGACTGAGGTCATTAAAAATGGTACAATAGAAAGGAACATTGAAGTGCTTAAGGTATTGCATAATATAAACGCAAAATTACTATTTCGCTGTGGGCAGCGATTCAGGAGAATAGAAAAGGAGGGTACATCATATTTTGAAAATGCGCTCTTAAGATGTGCAGGATGGCTCAGATCGGATGCAATTAGGTGGTCAATATCATCCCCAGGTGTGAAACCGTGGTGCAAATGTCAAATTTGCTGGTCGAAAAAATGTAATTGCGCTGTGTGCAACTTTTATAATTGTCTAGAAAACAGTACATTAGTAGAATTAAATGGTCATTTGTCAACTTGTAATTATCAATAAAAGAATTTAAAAAAAAAAAAACAAAAAAAAAAAAATGTTTTATTTATTTGTTTACTATTTCTTGCGGTTAAAACATTTTTATCAAATTTTCATACAGTTATTTGAATATAAAAGTATGCTAAGCTTCATACTAAATTCAGTCTAGTAAAAATATCGTGAAAAAAATCAATTAACGTGAAAAAAAATGGCATCGATAACGGCAAATGCCATAAGTATGGTACGCGAAATTAGAGATTTGTGGAAGAGATGCGAATGTGAAGATGTGAATCAGATAATCAAACTGTGTACCAAATATATTAAACGGTGTAGTGTAGTGTTAGATGTAACTAAACATATTTCAACCAAAAGATGTTTAGGAGGGTGCGTTGGACGATTAAAAACATATAAAAATTTGTTGAATGCTAAACTGCATCAGCAAAATAAACAAGAAAGTGAGAATATTAGATGGGAAGAAGTGGAATCCGCATTTAAAAGTAGGATTCTCACTGGTGTTATAATTAATATGAATTTTAAGGATCCCAAATTATTTCTTAACAATTCGGTAAACTTATTTGAAGAAAAGATAAAAAATATTTTAAAGGATTATCAACATATTAAAGTAAACACTACATTTTGTGCAGAATTTCACATAATGAAAAGTGAAGAGATCATATGTGAATTTAAATATTTTAATACAAAAAACGAAATAATCAATATTACAACTGATTTGAAGCAGTGGTTTATTTTAAATGTGGAAGAATCAATTTTGAAGAAACTTGAAGAATTTCAAGAACGAGATAGCGGTTGGGCGCTTTCAGCCATTATAAATTTAGCAGTCAATATCAATAAATATGAACCGTTTCGAGGATCGTCATATATTGATCTACCGTGTGAAATTAAATCAAAGCATGCATGTATAAATGTACGCAATAATGATCAAGCATGTTTTGCATGGGCAGTTGTATCTGTATCCTGTAGCAAAGAATGCTTCAAGGGTTACAAAATATCCACATTATAGTCAAGTTTTAGACTTAACTGGTATTGATTTTCCAATGAGAATTCAACAAATTAATAAATTTGAAAAATTGAATATTTTATCCCTAAATTTGTTCTTTCTTGAAAAGAAAAGGAAACAATTTATAACTGTCCCACTGCTGCTAACGAAAAAGAAGCAAGAAATTCATATAAATCTCCTTATGCTTAAAGAAATTTATGATGATGATAATAATGATTTAAATGCTGACGTAGATATGGATGACAATGATATTAATGACAAGTATGAGTTTGATTCGGAGATAAATTACCATTTTTGTTGGATAAGAGATTTATCACGCCTTGTAGCTACTCAGAACTCAAAAAATAAGGGTAAACAATATGTTTGTGATAGATGTCTACACTATTTTTACAGTGTTGAAAAGTTAAAGGTACATGAAAAAGATTGTGAGATCCAAAATAATTGTAAAATTATTTTACCAAACAATAATAACAAGTGGCTAAAATTTAAGAATTATAATTTCAAAGAATATGTCCCTTTTAGTATATACGCTGATTTTGAGTGTTTACTAAAGCCGTATCCAATTGATGAAGTAAGAAATTCTACAAGATATCAAAAGCATGAAGCTTATAGTGTTGGCTATTATTTCAATTGCTCATATAATAGCGATTTAAGTTATTTTCGTTCCTACAGAGGCGAAGATTGTCAAATATGGTTTATGAATGAACTGCAGGAAATTGCGAAAAAGGTTGAAGCTATTTTTGTTAATATTATACCTATGAATCAATTGACTGCAAAAGAAAAAGAAGAATTTAATCAAATTGAAAAGTGTCACATATGTGAAGAACTATTCACAACGATAGAAGAACGTGTTCATGATCACTGTCATCTTACTGGACGATATCGAGGACCAGCTCATAACCATTGTAATCTCAACTACCAAAGCTCACGTACTATTCCAGTGATATTTCACAATTTAAGCGGTTATGACGCGCATTTCATTATAAAAAAGTTAACTACAGCATTTGATGGTCATGTAAATCTGCTACCAATCAACAAAGAACGATACATATCTTTTACTAAAAATGTTAAATACAGTGATATTAAATTTCGTTTTATTGATTCATTTCGGTTTATGGTATCATCCCTAGAAAAATTGGCATCATATCTAAATCCTAATCAGTTAAAAATAACAAAAAGAGAATGGAGAGAATTGAATTCTACAGAGTTTGAATTGATTACGCGAAAGGGGATATTTCCATATGATTATGTTAATACGATTGATAAATTAAAAGAAACTTTGCTACCTCAAAAAGAATTTTTCTACAGTAATTTATATGAATCACATATATCAGAAAAGGATTATAACCATGCGCAAGCTGTGTGGCAAGTTTTCAATATACAAACTCTGGGGGACTATTCAGATTTATATTTTAAAACTGATATTTTACTCTTAGCAGATGTATTTGAAAATTTTAGAAGCGAATGTGTTGCAACTTATGGCTTAGACCCAGCTAACTATTATACAACACCTGGATATACATGGGATGCTATGTTGAAATATACCAAAATAGAATTGGAACTTTTAACTGATATTGATATGGTGTTGTTTGTAGAACGCGGTATTCGTGGTGGCATCAGTCAATGCTCAAATCGATACAGCCGTGCTAATAACAAATATATGCGTGATTTTAATCCAATGGAAGAGTCAAAATATCTAATGTATTTCGATGTTAACAACTTGTATGGATGGGCAATGTCTCAATATTTACCAACTGATGATTTCAAATGGGGAAACAATTGTGTGGATGTCAATAACGTATCAGATGACTCCCCAATAGGCTATTTCTTAGAAGTAGATATTGAATACCCTGAAGCTTCCTTTTAATCCTATTCATCAAGCAGCACCCAACGCCAAATCTAAAAAACTCTTAACTACGCTGTACAATAAAGAAAAATATGTTATTCACTACAGGAGCTTGAAAAACTGTTTAGCGAATGGTGTTATTTTAAAGAAAATACACAGGGTTCTTCAATTCACTCAATCACCCTGGTTAAAGAAGTATATTGATTTGAATACTAATTTGAGAAAAATTGCTAAAAATGAGTTTGAAAAGAATCTGTATAAATTGATGAATAATGCGGTATTTGGAAAAACTATGGAAAATGTGCGAAAACATTGTAAACCGAATTTCCACAGTCGAAGTGTATTTAATGAAAATTTAGTTGCTATACAACTTAATAAAACTGAAGTGTTGATAAATAAACCAATTTATATTGGAATGAGTATATTGGATATTTCAAAAATCTGCCTTTATGAGTTCCACTACAATTATATTCAACCTAAATTTGGACAAAATTGTAAAATATTGTATACTGATACAGACTCACTCATTTATGAATTCAAATGTATTGATATATATGAATTTATAAAGGATAATATAAATAATTTCGACACAAGTGATTATCAACCAAATAACATATACAATATTCCCCTAGCAAATAAAATTATAGGTCTTATGAAAAATGAGCTTAATGGGAGGATAATGACCGAATTCATCGGATTAAGATATAAAATGTACTGCATTAAAATAAATAATGAAGATGAAATAAAGAAAGCTAAAGGTATTAAAAATAATATAGTTAAGCAAAATATCAGCTTCGAAGATTATTTAAATTGTTTGGAAAATTATACTGAAATTATAAGAACACAACAATGTATAAGATCAAGCAATCATAAAGTATACACTGTCAGAGAGAAAAAAATCGCACTACGCCCGCATGATGATAAGCGCTGTTTGAGCAAATATACAATAGATACCCTTCCTTGGGGACATTATAGTTTAAGTTTATAATAATAATAATAAGTTTATAATAATAAGTTTATATATAAAAAAAAAAAATAATAAAACGGAAAATTTCTTATATTAAAGACAAATATGATTTATTTATTTAAATTTTCTTTCACAAATGTTTTCAGTAAATTAACATTTTGAATAGCACAAACACCTTTATGAGATGAGCATCTTAAAGTATTTGGATTTTGTTGTTTCAAATTATGTATATTTGGACATCCGAAATTGTCAAGATCATGTACAATTTCTTATTTCTGATTATTTCAACAATCCATTTCCTCTTTTCTGAGCCTTTCACATATATGATTTTATTGTGTAGACATGACATTAAAAGTTGTCTAACGTTAAAAATTGACATATTCCCACCATTCCAAGAAAGTCCATGGTGATTTTCAAAAAGCCATCGTGCTTGGGCTTGTAGTGGTGATGGTAATTTAGAGAATTTAAATGGAGGTTTTAGAAGAAAATGGTGCAGCGAACTATCGTTGTACAGAACTGCTATTTCTTTCGCAATGAATGTATTGTTTTCACCTTTGAAACCTTGTACATCAACGATTACCACCATATTTTCGTTTAGGCTATTAAATGTTTACTTCACCAAATAATGAACAAAACTGATGTTTTTACATGCAGATCCCTTCTTTTATATCACTTTCCTAACTTCTCCAGTTAAAGGACTGTACTCAATTATTCGATCATGAATAAGTAGACAATATGCTGATGTTTCTGCTGGAACTTTATTATCATGTTCTGTTTTGAATTCACTTTTTATATCAACAGGTCCCGATTTTATTAACTCATTCTGATGAGAACAGTCTATGACTATGATGGGTGCATCATCTAGGAAATTAGCGCGAGAAAGTAAAGGTTGACATTCACGTCCATATTATGAGCATTGAAATTTGCTATACATATCATATAATAGAGCACATCGATCTCTACTAAATTGAATGTTTAGATCATCATAAGGAAACGCCTCAGAATTGAGACGAACTTTTACATCAATAATTTTGCAATGATCAAAACGGCTTCTGTTTGTTTTTCTTTTGCTTGTTTGTAACGCTAGTATTACATATCGAGGTTTTTCAAGTTGAGTGGATGTTTTAACTGTCCAATAGTGTTCAGTTGATTGTGGCAATGCTGGGTATTCATGCAACTCCCAACTCCGGAAACTAACTGTAATTGGTTGCCCAGTTTTAATTGTTTTTAGTAATTTGAGTACGTTAACATGAGGTAGTTTCCATTGAATTTTAAAAATCTGAAATTTAACAGCTTCGGTTGAATTGGGAATTTTTGCATTGTCATCATTTCCAGAACGAACCAATATTAACTCATGCTTAGCGTTTGCTATAATTTTCTTATAATCCTCAGCAAAACCCAATAGCATTTTTAGTGGTATACAAAAGTTAAGAAAACCTTTGTCGTGTGGTTTAATTGTTCCACTGGGAACCCAGCCTGCGTTAAATAACACTTTGCTTTCATTTTCATTTAAAGATACATAATTTTTGAGAGATGATGTTATTCCAACATTTCTACATTTATCAATTTCAATACCGTTTAATTTATATCGAATTTCACTAAACAGAAAGGCCATGCAATTATTATTTAATTCAACTGTTGTTGATGGTGTTCCATTTGATTTTGTTATAGCGGCATCAATATAAATTAAACTTTCACTAGGCAGAACATATATGTCTTGGTGTTGCACTGAGATCCTTATTTCATCATTATTTTGATATGAGTTTTGAAAGGGTGAATAGCTGTGATAATCATATTTAGTAATACTATTATCATAGCTGACACCCTGTTGTATATTTAATATTTCATTCATGGTTTCAATTTTAAGCCGATTGATTGCAAATATGCTTGATTACTGTCTGTTAATGTTGTTGTTGTTAATTTTGCCGTCTGCAAATGCTTTATATTACTTTTTGCCAATGGTTTCGATGTAGGTGTTATTTGCGCTAAAGCCAAGGGCTTACTGACAAAAGACTCATCTGTTAGTAGATATTTATCCCTGTTGTAGATCAACATGTTGAGGTTTTAAAAACAGTCTTATAGTAATTGTTTCTCCTCTAAAATTTATTAAAACCCCGTCTTGGTCAACAAGCTTAAGCGTGAGAGAACTTATTCGTCTAACGTTCACAGGTAGATAGATAACATTCCTGGGAACTTCCACTATTTTATACCCAGGTCCTACATCAGGTGAAAATTCGTGCAATGTATGAACAGATATATTGTTAATATATGAACCAAAAATAATACAACATTCTACACGTATTGAATTCACTTTGATTATATTAACTGACATATCAGAAACATGTTTAACATTGGGAGCTAAAACCCGTTCATTAAACCCCAATAATTTACCAATGGAGCGTTCTCCAATAAAGTTTATTTCCACAGAAGCTTCAATTTCACTTCTTAATGTATTATTATTGGCTATCAGCGTTATTTCAAAATTTTGCTTGTTGCCCTCATGTTTCAAGTATTTAGCAGATGTATTTCCACTTAATGTAAGTGTCAACGACATAATGTTAGATAACACAATGACTCGAATTTGAGATATCATATTTATTTATAGTTTACAATGTCAAGGTCTCTAAATATTTTTGAGTTGAGATAAAAAAAAAAAATCTTGTTTATTATATAATAATTTTATTCATTTAATTTTTTTTTTAAACAATACAGAACTAGACTTGCTGATAAAACATACAAAAATGTGGTTTGTTATATAATTATTTTTACAATACTAGACTTGTTGATAACAATTGTATAAAAAATGTAGACATAAATGTCCGCAAATTACTGACTCATAGCTTTGAAATGAATAATAATTATACTTTATGTTGGATCCTAAATAGTTGATAATTTCAAGCGGGGGCTGCAAATTTCCAAAGCTGTCAAAATATTTGATTTCCGAATTCTTCTTATAGTATGCTACCCAATGTGTACCTGGTCCAGATGAAATATCTAAATTTAATATTCCACATTCATTTTTTCTTGGCTACTTGGGTAATTTATCACGCATAAATACACCTCGAATGTATGGTAAATATGTTGCATATTCTTTTAGATCAAGCTCATTTAAAGCTCGATTGGGTAGCGTGTTTAGTAGTTTTTTGAATGAGGTTTAAGATACAAGCCTAAGCCTTTCCTATAAGGCTTCAAATATAATCCATGACCAACTGCAGTAGGTTCCATTGCACGTTCCAATTGCTTCTTCGCCTCAGAGGCCTTATTTACTGCCTTTGCTATTTGAGATGCACCACCTGCTAAACTTCCTAATGCTGATAATCCCGCAAATAGTGGAACGAGAAATGGCAGAACTCCTCCTGATTTTGGTATGGGTATAACCCTTGGTGTTTTAACTGATTTATTTTTCTTGATTGTATTTTTTGCTGCCTTAAGCGCCAATTTAATGGCTTTATTTACTGTTTCCGGTTTATTCTTCATTATTACTTTACGTGCACTTCGTACAGCATCTCTAAATGAGACTTTAGGCTTTGCCCCCATTCCAAGTTTGACTTTCCCCTTCATTGCGTTTGTTACTAACCAAGCGTTAGTTCGCTCTCCTACACTAGAATTGCTGGATTTAACTCGCTCCCAAGCTTTATTATCTAATATTTGGTCTGCAATATGTCGATTTTCTTTGTCCTTATACTTTGAATAAAATATATCATGTTCCTTACACGCTCTATCGAGATCGTTAATTCCTGGATCCCCTCTAGATATTCGTTCCTTTAATTTAGTACCGGGTCCACAATATTGATAGCCAGGCATATGTAACTCAAAAGGTAAATTGTTTATTATTGAATTTATTAAACCTTTCCCTCTGACGATTTGCTGGCAACTGCCGTGCTTTTTATTATGATCAATCATATTTACAGTACTTTAGAATATTAAAGCCAAAACAATATAAGTCAAGGTATTTATAAGAATATCTATCAGTTTATATCATGCGTTTTGTTAAACAACAGTTGTCTTTACCAGTGAAGAACTTTGATGCAAAAAGTGATATCTTAGTAAAAAAAAACAAACATGGTTTGTTGTTGCCAAACAACTTCAGATGTATAATTGTAGGACCATCTAATGATAAGTTTGCTAGAAAATGCAAATGGGCTCAAGTTTGAAAACGTCTACATTTATTCAAAGTCACTGTATCAACCAAAATATGAATATTTGAGGAAGGCAATCTCACCAATAGCTGGAATGGGTTATTATACATTTTCAAATAATAATGACGTAATTCCACCGGAAGAAGCTAAAAAAAATTCAATCTTAATTTTTGATGATGTTGCCTGTGACAAGCAGAATAATATTCGCTCCTATTTCTGCACGGGGCGGCATAATGATATTGATAGTTTCTACCTTTGCCAAACGTATACGCATATACCTAAACACTTGATACGAGATAACGCTAATTTTATTATAGCTTTCAAACAAGACGACTTGAATTTGAAACATATTTACAACGATCATGTGAACACTGATATGTCCTTTAAAGATTTTCATAGAGCTTGTACTGAGTGCTGGAAGGATGATTATGGATTTCTAGTAATTAATAAAGATAGTCCTCTACTAGAGGGTCGATATAGAAAGGGGTTTGATACTTTCATAAAACTATAAGAGATTATGGTTATATATGGAGATTGGCAGTTCAGAAACCGACAGACCTATTAATGGACCGGTTCAGTGATATATCAGGTCTGTTTAAATTAATTCAATACCAGTGTAGACCTGTTAGCCATACAGTGTAAAGATAATTTAACATCAGCTGAAGATCAGTAGTAAACTAATCATGGATGAGAAATTAATGAAAGACATTATAAAGACACGCAATATCATACGGAAAAAATATAAATCCTTAAGATCTGGGAGGATAGAAACCGAAACCCAATTAGAAGATGTTTTCAAACCAATAACAAAACCTCTCAAAGAGCTGGCTAAGAAAACAGAACCAAATCGGTTTATAAAATCTGAAGTAAAAGAGGAAAGAGAGGAGGAAGAGAAAGAGATAGAGGGAAATTTTGAAACTCCGCGCAAGCCAAAAAGTAATAAAAAATATCAACCAAAAACACCCAGCGAACTTGAATGGGATAATTTTCTACCAGTAACCGAAGAAGATGTACGTAAAGTTGTTGATACACCAAACGGGCCTAAAGTCCTTGACCGATATTTTCAAAATGAAAACCTCAATCCTCAACTGGTCAAATATTTGAAAATATATACTATAGACAAATCTAAAATTGATATGACATATGGAATTTATTATGACAATGATAATTCCAAATGGAAGGTTGGCAATTCAGAAATAACAATCAATCAAGACTACATATTTATTAAAGGAAAAAGTTATAAGGGAAAGAAGGTCTATATGAACTTTTGTTTATGAAGCAACCAGACAAATATTTATACACTGAAAGTGACTTAAAAAATTACAAAGAAATTTTGCAAAATACAAGCGCTCATAAACGTTACTATGAAGAAAATAATCAAATAAATGGAAACAAAAGCTACAAATATAAAGAAATTGTTAGTAAAATCGTACAGCAGACTGAGGGTCAAGGATTATCGATGCAATTGCCGGAAGAAAATGTTGATTATACTTACTGGAATGATCCTAATGAATTAGTAGATCGCCTTCAGTTGTTGATTGCTTCACAACAAGCCGGACATACTAACCACAATAATGAAATTATATCCATTATTGAAGAATTACGGGAAGCTAACATTATATATTAAATGCTTTTTTTTAAATTATAATTTATTCTAAAATGAGTGTTGACAAGTTTGGACGATTTTCCCAACAAGGACGTTCTGGTGAACGCGGTCCTCCTGGACCAGCAGGACCTAGAGGGTTACAAGGACCTAAAGGAGCAGTAGGACTGACTGGTCCACCTGGTTTAGGATTCAAGTTAACCTTAGGTGATGACTATGACATGCAGTATAAAACAATAAAAAATGTATCCCAACCGTCAGATCTTGATGATGCTGTAACTTTGAAATATTTGACAAATGAAATCAAAAAAATTAACAATACTTTCAAACAATCTCGGGACTATATTAATTGGGTAATCGATGAGTTAGAGAAAAAGCTTAAAAAATATATCGATGACAAATTAAGCAATCTTGAAGAAGGAGAAGAAATAGAAAATTTCACTGAGAAAACAAAGAAATAATGGTCCTTTTTAAATTAATATATATAATCACAATTTTAAATGTTTAATCATTCCTTCACATAATGAGTACAAGACGACAGCTAGTTAATGAACTAGGTAAGCCAGCTCGAAGAAATTTTAAACGACGGCGAGTTATAATAAAAGGTTTGGATGATTTATGGCAAGCAGATCTCGTAGAAATGGGGGCATATGCTTCTCAAAATAGAGGCTATCGTTTCTTACTTACCATCATCGATACCTTTTCAAAATATGCTTGGGCTATACCCATCAAAAATAAAACTGGATTAGAAGTTAGCAAAGCAATGCAATCTGTATTCAATGAGGGGCGTATTCCTAAAAATCTACAAACGGATGGTGGAAAAGAATTCTATAATAAATACTTCCAAAATTTAATGCATAAAAATAATATCAATCATTATTCTACATACAATACACCTAAGGCATCAATAGTTGAACGATTCAATAGAACTTTGAAAGGTCGAATGTGGAAGGAATTCAGTATGAATGGAAGTTACAAATGGATTTACATAGTAAAACAGTTAGTTAGTGACTACAACAATACATTACATCAAACCATCAATATGAGACCGAATCAAGTTAACGCTTCTAATGAAAAACAGTTACTTGCAAATGTATACAGTCATATTAAAATAGCATCTATACCAAAATTTAAGATTGGAGACGCCGTTCGCATAAGCAAATACAAACATGTATTCGAGAAGGGTTATACACCAAACTGGACTACTGAAATTTTCAAAATTCGAAAAGTTCAAATCACAAATCCTACCACATATCTTCTTGAAGATTATGAAGGAAAACCGATAACAGGAGGATTTTATGAATTGGAGTTGTCTAAAGCAAAAGATCCAAATATTTATCTAGTTGAGAAAATACTACTCCAAATTTTGACTTTCTTTTTTCCATATTTGTATAAGGCTTTAAAAATGTTTGATATTTCATAATCCGCTCCATGTGTTCATTCAAAATTATATTTTTATAATCTTTTAAAAATGTTTCAATATCCATGTTATACGATGACCTTCTTCTTCAACAGTAGCTTAAGTTATGATCATTTTATAAGTTTGCTTCATATCCCTCAGGTTAACAAATTCCACATCTGATTTGTATTTCTCATCAACACTTCTAAACGTTTCTACCTCACCATTACTCAAAATTCGCTCTGTTTCATATTCTTGATATTCATAGCAGGATATATTTAATGTGCACTGTTTATAATCACTATCGTAGGTACAACGAATAGTTAAAATTTTATTCTCATCGAATTCTAATTTGAAATGCCTATAAAAAATATTTTCACTTTCAATAAACCCGGCTATGTCCCTTTCCTTTTTTATCAAATCTTGCCTAAATCCTTCAATAGCTTCCTGAACCGTAACATAATGCTTTTTTGGAGTGTCATTTTTTACTGTTGTAGATGTTTCTTTTTCTTGTTCTCCCTCTGTTATATTAGTAATAGTAAAATCCTCATCCCCCTCTGTTGTTTTAGTAGTAGTGGTAGAATTTATTACCTCAGTGTGTGTTAATAGCCGGAATGACAATCCTATCTCCAAAGTATCGTTGTTGGGTAATTGCAAATCAAATTTCAAATTACCAGTGTTTTGTTCTTCAAGATTAATTGGAATGGGTATTATCCCACCATTAATTCTATTCAAAATATAAAATGTTAAAATTATGACTAATGACTTCATTTTTTTTCTTATGCTTTACGTTTTTTTGATAAGTCAGCGTAGACTAACTATAATTATTAGCACACATGACTTTATATACCTGTTTCTTTAGAATGAATGAATGACGTCATATTAAAATAGATTAATTCTACTACACCAAAAGACAATATTTAATTTTTCTTACAACCTATTCTTAATAATATTTCACAATATTCTATAAGGAATGACGTCACATTAAAACATAATATTTAATTCTTTTAGAAAATATTCTAGAAGGAATGACGTCACATTAAAACATAATATTGAATTCTTTTAGCACCTTATACCAAATATTTTTAATGTGAACTCTTATCATCAAAATTTGTATTTTAAATTTCAAAACCACAATGTTTTCTGATATCATAAAAATAAAAAAAGCAATTTTCTTCGAACAAAAAAGTGAGCTAGAATCCGCATAAAATTCCCCATACAAAAAGTGAGCCAGAACCCGCATAGCACATCTACTAATGTTACTTGACATTTTTGCATTAAATGAAAGTGGAAATGTTTGTGGTTAATGAAGTCTAAAAAATTTGTTTTCAAATTTAAAATGTTCGTCTTTAATAAAATTCAATTTTTTTAATTTTAAATTAAGAAAATTTATTTCACAGAGCAATTAATAGCTATAGTTTTTGAAAACGAGGGTAATTGGAACCAGAAAAATATAGCATATAGGCACAGGATACAAGATAGATAAAATGTGGAAGAACATATCAAACGTACGGAATATTGAAGATAAACAACTTTATTAAATATTTTTTGAAGGTTGAAAAAAAATGGGATTTTGATTCAAATACATTAGGAAAGAATCTGTAACATTTTCTGCACTTGAAGTTGGTCTTCCAGCCGATGCATTTACGTTAGGAATTTTTGGCAAGGATTTTATTTTAGTTAAATTATGTGTTAAACCTTCTCTATCTAAAATAGTATTGTGTGGTATGCATATTACTTTGACAATATCGTCAACAAATGAGAACTCAGTTTCTATCTGTTTCGATATAAGTCTCGATTTTGGCCAAATAATACCAAATGCGAATTTTGTACGCAAAACAATCAAAGCCCCGATTTGGAGCTGCATATATTCCGAGCCGTACCAAATGGCCATATTTTAAGAACCTGATATTTTTGAGAGACCAGTTTACACCACGCAAGTCTTCTGAAAATTTGGATGCAAACAATGGAAAGCCAATATTTGCGGGCATACGGGATCGATGAATTTTCATTGGACACAATTCTAGATGAGAGCTTATTGAGCAGCCCAATGGAAGAAATTAATGAACCTGGTGGTATATTGTCTCCTTCTTCTACTATTGCTATTTTCGTTAGCAATTCTAGCTTACCAAGATCTTCAACACGTAAAAGGGCTAATCAAAACGATTTAATAGGCGAAGCACTATTAAATATCGAACAGGAAAAATTAAAATGCTTGCAAGACAAAAAAACAAAAATTTTAAAAAACGGAGACATGTCATTCTTTGAATCTTTAATGCCTTATGTGGAAACATTTTCTCCATTGCTTTAAAATGGAATTTCGAATTGAGGTCCTAGAAACTGTTTCAAATATGATAAAAGAATAAAATTAATAATGTATCTCTTACGAAAATATTCAGAACAAAAAAAAAATTAACTCATATGCTCAACATATTCGCGGGGAAAAATCTAATAATTATAATTTACGTTTTATCAAAGCATCCGGAAAATCCATTGGAAATATTTGGCAGTTTTATAACAAGTTGCGAATTTTGGTAAAACAAGCAGAACTTGGGAATCAACACAAGGAACTACGTTAAATTATGGAAGTTTTTAGTTGTCGCTTTGTGTTCCTACAGATACGAAAAGAGGAGGCCCCTTGTTTTCGGATCTGTGGTGAGTTGAATAATTTATATACTATATATGCAATAGAAAGAAAAAGAAACCAATTTATTAACGCTTAAAATTAAAAAAAGAAAAAAGAAAAAAGGAAAAAGGAAAAAACCGGAGACTTTGAATATAACATCCAAAATTTGGATTAAAGTTAAAAACGATTTAAGTGTAGAAATAATTTGAATGCCATTTTTGAAAGAACTATAAATAAATGCAAATATATATGTAAAGTAAGATTAAGATTTGGAATGATTTGAATGAGAGGAAAAGGAAAAGCAAAAGAAAATATATGAAACAGAAGTGAAATTCAGGAATTAAATATATTTTAATACACATTCTTGAAGTGAGACAAGGTATTTTTTTGTTCTTTTTCATCTCTTCAAATCGCCAAGCGATAGGAATATTGAATGCTGCAGAACTTTTATCAATACTTCAATACATTTGTTTGTTATTTTGATGAGAGTAAGTTTTGTTTCCCGTAATTATGTTCGCTACTAAAACAAAAATGATTCAAATGAGTGGTTGTATCAGAAATGATTACGTTATTGAGATAGAGAGAGAGAGAGGGAATGAGTGGTTCGATGCGTGGGGGCATTTGACAAAATGGAGGGACTATACGAATTTTAAACCAAGATTTTGCTCTTGGTCCATTCGGGTGGGATGTGCCCCAAATAAGCCCGGTTGGTACTAACATCTTAGCCAATCGGCCCCGACATGCCCCGACATGAAGTTGCTCAACATTGTGAACGTACCATTATATAAAATGTAATGTTTGTATTTAATGTTACTTGACATTTTTGCATTAAATTAAAGTGGAAATGTTTGTGGTTAATGAAGTCTAAAAAATTTGTTTTCAAATTTAAAATGTTCGTCTTTAATAAAATTCAATTTTTTTTAATTTTAAATTAAGAAAATTTATTTCACAGAGCAATTAATAGCTATAGTTTTTGAAAACGAGGGTAATTGGAACCCGAAAAATATAGCATATAGGCACAGGATACAAGATAGATAAAATGTGGAAGAACATATCAAACGTACGGAATATTGAAGATAAACAACTTTATTAAATATTTTTTGAAGGTTGAAAAAAAATGGGATTTTGATTCAAATACATTAGGAAAGAATCTGTAACATTTTCTGCACTTGAAGTTGGTCTTCCAGCCGATGCATTTACGTTAGGAATTTTTGGCAAGGATTTTATTTTAGTTAAATTATGTGTTAAACCTTCTCTATCTAAAATAGTATTGTGTGGTATGCATATTACTTTGACAATATCGTCAACAAATGAGAACTCAGTTTCTATCTGTTTCGATATAAGTCTCGATTTTGGCCAAATAATACCAAATGCGAATTTTGTACGCAAAACAATCAAAGCCCCGATTTGGAGCTGCATATATTCCGAGCCGTACCAAATGGCCATATTTTAAGAACCTGATATTTTTGAGAGACCAGTTTACACCACGCAAGTCTTCTGAAAATTTGGATGCAAACAATGGAAAGCCAATATTTGCGGGCATACGGGATCGATGAATTTTCATTGGACACAATTCTAGATGAGAGCTTATTGAGCAGCCCAATGGAAGAAATTAATGAACCTGGTGGTATATTGTCTCCTTCTTCTACTATTGCTATTTTCGTTAGCAATTCTAGCTTACCAAGATCTTCAACACGTAAAAGGGCTAATCAAAACGATTTAATAGGCGAAGCACTATTAAATATCGAACAGGAAAAATTAAAATGCTTGCAAGACAAAAAAACAAAAATTTTAAAAAACGGAGACATGTCATTCTTTGAATCTTTAATGCCTTATGTGGAAACATTTTCTCCATTGCTTAAAATGGAATTTCGAATTGAGGTCCTAGAAACTGTTTCAAATATGATAAAAGAATAAAATTAATAATGTATCTCTTACGAAAATATTCAGAACAAAAAAAAAATTAACTCATATGCTCAACATATTCGCGGGGAAAAATCTAATAATTATAATTTACGTTTTATCAAAGCATCCTGAAAATCCATTGGAAATATTTGGCAGTTTTATAACAAGTTGCGAATTTTGGTAAAACAAGCAGAACTTGGGAATCAACACAAGGAACTACGTTAAATTATGGAACTTTTTAGTTGTCGCTTTGTGTTCCTACAGATACGAAAAGAGGAGGCCCCTTGTTTTCGGATCTGTGGTGAGTTGAATAATTTATATACTATATATGCAATAGAAAGAAAAAGAAACCAATTTATTAACGCTTAAAATTAAAAAAAGAAAAAAGAAAAAAGGAAAAAGGAAAAAACCGGAGACTTTGAATATAACATCCAAAATTTGGATTAAAGTTAAAAACGATTTAAGTGTAGAAATAATTTGAATGCCATTTTTGAAAGAACTATAAATAAATGCAAATATATATGTAAAGTAAGATTAAGATTTGGAATGATTTGAATGAGAGGAAAAGGAAAAGCAAAAGAAAATATATGAAACAGAAGTGAAATTCAGGAATTAAATATATTTTAATACACATTCTTGAAGTGAGACAAGGTATTTTTTTGTTCTTTTTCATCTCTTCAAATCGCCAAGCGATAGGAATATTGAATGCTGCAGAACTTTTATCAATACTTCAATACATTTGTTTGTTATTTTGATGAGAGTAAGTTTTGTTTCCCGTAATTATGTTCGCTACTAAAACAAAAATGATTCAAATGAGTGGTTCTATCAGAAATGATTACGTTATTGAGATAGAGAGAGAGAGAGTGGTTCGATGCGTGGGGGCATTTGACAAAATGGAGGGACCACACGAATTTTAAACCAAGATTTTGCTCTTGGTCCATTCGGGTGGGATGTGCCCCAAATAAGCCCGGTTGGTACTAACATCTTAGCCAATCGGCCCCGACATGCCTCTCGAAGTCAATCAACGACTGGTCATTCCAACAAAGTTGCAAGGAAAAATTGTTAATTGTGGATTCATGAACCACATCTTGGAATTGAGAAAACCCTATCGCGAGCAAGAATTTTAACATCCAATTCGCTTATTACAGTCCTAGATAGCCTCAAAGCAATGGGCTGGCGGAAAAAGGTGTCGCCATTGCCAAGAACATCTGTCAGTCGGGTAGAGCCAGTAGCTGAATCAGATTATCGGACGCGTAGCTGTCGAACTGCCAAATCACCGCAAAGATATGGCTGGTAATGAAATTGTAACAGTCATTAGAGTTGCCTAGTCCAAATTAATTGTTAAACTCAATATTTTTCAATGAAAGAAATAGCGTGTAATGAAGTTGCTCAACATTGTGAACGTACCATTATATAAAATGTAATGTTTGTATTTAATGTTACTTGACATTTTTGCATTAAATGAAAGTGGAAATGTTTGTGGTTAATGAAGTCTAAAAAATTTGTTCTCAAATTTAAAATGTTCGTCTTTAATAAAATTCAATTTTTTTAATTTTAAATTAAGAAAATTTATTTCACAGAGCAATTAATAGCTATAGTTTTTGAAAACGAGGGTAATTGGAACCAGAAAAATATAGCATATAGGCACAGGATACAAGATAGATAAAATGTGGAAGAACATATCAAACGTACGGAATATTGAAGATAAACAACTTTATTAAATATTTTTTGAAGGTTGAAAAAAATGGTATTTTGGTTCAAATACATTAGGAAAGAATCTGTAACATTTTCTGCACTTGAAGTTGGTTTTCCAGCCGATGCATTTACGCTAGGAATTTTTGGCAAGGATTTTATTTTAGTTAAATTATGTGTTAAACCTTCTCTATCTCAAATAGTATTGTGTGGTATGCATATTACTTTGACAATATCGTCAACAAATGAGAACTCAGTTTCTATCTGTTTCGATAAAAGTCTCGATTTTGGCCAAATAATACCAAATGCGAATTTTGTACGCAAAACAATCAAAGCCCCGATTTGGAGCTGCATATATTCCGAGCCGTACCAAATGGCCATATTTTAAAAACCTGATATTTTTGAGAGACCAGTTTACACCACGCAAGTCTTCTGAAAATTTGGATGCAAACAATGGAAAGCCACTATTTGCGGGCATACGGGATCGATGAATTTTCATTGGACACAATTCTAGACGAGAGCTTATTGAGCAGCCCAATGGAAGAAATTAATGAACCTGGTGGTATATTGTCTCCTTCTTCTACTATTGCTATTTTCGTTAGCAATTCTAGCTTACCAAGATCTTCAACACGTAAAAGGGCTAATCAAAACGATTTAATAGGCGAAGCACTATTAAATATCGAACAGGAAAAATTAAAATGCTTGTAAGACAAAAACACAAAAATTTTAAAAAAACGGAGACATGTCATTTTTTGAATCTTTAATGCCTTATGTGGAAACATTTTCTCCATTGCTTAAAATGGAATTTCGAATTGAGGTCCTAGAAACTGTTTCAAATATGATAAAAGAATAAAATTAATAATGTATCTCTTACGATAATATTCAGAACAAAAATAAAAATTAACTCATATGCTCAACATATTCGCGGGGAAAAATCTAATAATTATAATTTACGTTTTATCAAAGCATCAGGAAAATCCATTGGAAATATTTGGCAGTTTTATAACAAGATGCGAATTTTGGTAAAACAAGCAGAACTTGGGAATCAACACAAGGAACTACGTTAAATTATGGAAGTTTTTAGTTGTCGCTTTGTGTTCCTACAGATACGAAAAGAGGAGGCCCCTTGTTTTCGGATCTGGGGTGAGTTGAATAATTTATATACTATATATGCAATAGAAAGAAAAAGAAACCAATTTATTAACGCTTAAAATTAAAAAAAGAAAAAAGGAAAAAGGAAAAAACCGGAGACTTTGAATATAACATCCAAAATTTGGATTAAAGTTAAAAACGATTTAAGTGTAGAAATAATTTGAATGACATTTTTGAAAGAACTATAAATAAATGCAAATATATATGTAAAGTAAGATTAAGGTTTGGAATGATTTGAATGAGAGGAAAAGGAAAAGCAAAAGAAAATATATGAAACAGAAGTGAAATTCAGGAATTAAATATATTTTAATACACATTCTTGAAGTGAGACAAGGTTTTTTTTTGTTCTTTTTCATCTCTTCAAATCGCCAAGCGATAGGAATATTGAATGCTGCAGAACTTTTATCAATACTTCAATACATTTGTTTGTTATTTTGATGAGAGTAAGTTTTGTTTCCCGTAATTATGTTCGCTACTAAAACAAAAATGATTCAAATGAGTGGTTCTATCAGAAATGATTACGTTATTGAGATAGAGAGAGAGAGAGGGAATGAGTGGTTCGATGCGTGGGGGCATTTGACAAAATGGAGGGACCACACGAATTTTAAACCAAGATTTTGCTCTTGGTCCATTCGGGTGGGATGTGCCCCAAATAAGCCCGGTTGGTACTAACATCTTAGCCAATCGGCCCCGACATGCCTCTCGAAGTCAATCAACGACTGGTCATTCCAACAAAGTTGCAAGGAAAAATTGTTAATTGTGGATTCATGAACCACATCTTGGAATTGAGAAAACCCTATCGCGAGCAAGAATTTTAACATCCAATTCGCTTATTACAGTCCTAGATAGCCTCAAAGCAATGGGCTGGCGGAAAAAGGTGTCGCCATTGCCAAGAACATCTGTCAGTCGGGTAGAGCCAGTAGCTGAATCAGATTATCGGACGCGTAGCTGTCGAACTGCCAAATCACCGCAAAGATATGGCTGGTAATGAAATTGTAACAGTCATTAGAGTTGCCTAGTCCAAATTAATTGTTAAACTCAATATTTTTCAATGAAAGAAATAGCGTGTAATGAAGTTGCTCAACATTGTGAACGTACCATTATATAAAATGTAATGTTTGTATTTAATGTTACTTGACATTTTTGCATTAAATGAAAGTGGAAATGTTTGTGGTTAATGAAGTCTAAAAAATTTGTTCTCAAATTTAAAATGTTCGTCTTTAATAAAATTCAATTTTTTTAATTTTAAATTAAGAAAATTTATTTCACAGAGCAATTAATAGCTATAGTTTTTGAAAACGAGGGTAATTGGAACCAGAAAAATATAGCATATAGGCACAGGATACAAGATAGATAAAATGTGGAAGAACATATCAAACGTACGGAATATTGAAGATAAACAACTTTATTAAATATTTTTTGAAGGTTGAAAAAAATGGTATTTTGGTTCAAATACATTAGGAAAGGATCTGTAACATTTTCTGCACTTGAGGTTGGTTTTCCAGCCGATGCATTTACGCTAGGAATTTTTGGCAAGGATTTTATTTTAGTTAAATTATGTGTTAAACCTTCTCTATCTAAAATAGTATTGTGTGGTATGCATATTACTTTGACAATATCGTCAACAAATGAGAATTCAGTTTCTATCTGTTTCGATATAAGTCTCGATTTTGGCCAAATAATACCAAATTCGAATTTTGTACGCAAAACAATCAAAGCCCCGATTTGGAGCTGCATATATTCCGAGCCGTACCAAATGGCCATATTTTAAAAACCTGATATTTTTGAGAGACCAGTTTACACCACGCAAGTCTTCTGAAAATTTGGATGCAAACAATGGAAAGCCACTATTTGCGGGCATACGGGATCGATGAATTTTCATTGGACACAATTCTAGACGAGAGCTTATTGAGCAGCCCAATGGAAGAAATTAATGAACCTGGTGGTATATTGTCTCCTTCTTCTACTATTGCTATTTTCGTTAGCAATTCTAGCTTACCAAGATCTTCAACACGTAAAAGGGCTAATCAAAACAATTTAATAGGCGAAGCACTATTAAATATCGAACAGGAAAAATTAAAATGCTTGTAAGACAAAAACACAAAAATTTTAAAAAAACGGAGACATGTCATTTTTTGAATCTTTAATGCCTTATGTGGAAACATTTTCTCCATTGCTTAAAATGGAATTTCGAATTGAGGTCCTAGAAACTGTTTCAAATATGATAAAAGAATAAAATTAATAATGTATCTCTTACGATAATATTCAGAACAAAAATAAAAATTAACTCATATGCTCAACATATTCGCGGGGAAAAATCTAATAATTATAATTTACGTTTTATCAAAGCATCAGGAAAATCCATTGGAAATATTTGGCAGTTTTATAACAAGATGCGAATTTTGGTAAAACAAGCAGAACTTGGGAATCAACACAAGGAACTACGTTAAATTATGGAAGTTTTTAGTTGTCGCTTTGTGTTCCTACAGATACGAAAAGAGGAGGCCCCTTGTTTTCGGATCTGGGGTGAGTTGAATAATTTATATACTATATATGCAATAGAAAGAAAAAGAAACCAATTTATTAACGCTTAAAATTAAAAAAAGAAAAAAGGAAAAAGGAAAAAACCGGAGACTTTGAATATAACATCCAAAATTTGGATTAAAGTTAAAAACGATTTAAGTGTAGAAATAATTTGAATGACATTTTTGAAAGAACTATAAATAAATGCAAATATATATGTAAAGTAAGATTAAGGTTTGGAATGATTTGAATGAGAGGAAAAGGAAAAGCAAAAGAAAATATATGAAACAGAAGTGAAATTCAGGAATTAAATATATTTTAATACACATTCTTGAAGTGAGACAAGGTTTTTTTTTGTTCTTTTTCATCTCTTCATATCGCCAAGCGATAGGAATATTGAATGCTGCAGAACTTTTATCAATACTTCAATACATTTGTTTGTTATTTTGATGAGAGTAAGTTTTGTTTCCCGTAATTATGTTCGCTACTAAAACAAAAATGATTCAAATGAGTGGTTCTATCAGAAATGATTACGTTATTGAGATAGAGAGAGAGAGAGGGAATGAGTGGTTCGATGCGTGGGGGCATTTGACAAAATGGAGGGACCACACGAATTTTAAACCAAGATTTTGCTCTTGGTCCATTCGGGTGGGATGTGCCCCAAATAAGCCCGGTTGGTACTAACATCTTAGCCAATCGGCCCCGACATGCCTCTCGAAGGCAATCAACGACTGGTCATTCCAACAAAGTTGCAAGGAAAAATTGTTAAGTAGATTCATGAACCACATCTTGGAATTGAGAAAACCCTATCACGAGCAAAAATTTTAACATCCAATTCGCTTATTATAGTCCTAGATATCCTCAAAGCAATGGGCTGGCGGAAAAAGGTGTCGCCATTGCCAAGAACATCTGTCAGTCGGGTAGAGCCAGTAGCTGAATCAGATTATCGGACGCGTAGCGGTCGAACTGCCAAATCACCGCAAAGATATGGCTGGTAATGAAATTGTAACAGTCATTAGAGTTGCCTAGTCCAAATTAATTGTTAAACTCAATATTTTTCAATGAAAGAAATAGCGTGTAATGAAGTTGCTCAACATTGTGAACGTACCATTATATAAAATGTAATGTTTGTATTTAATGTTACTTGACATTTTTGCATTAAATGAAAGTGGAAATGTTTGTGGTTAATGAAGTCTAAAAAATTTGTTCTCAAATTTAAAATGTTCGTCTTTAATAAAATTCAATTTTTTTAATTTTAGATTAAGAAAATTTATTTCACAGAGCAATTAATAGCTATAGTTTTTGAAAACGAGGGTAATTGGAACCAGAAAAATATAGCATATAGGCACAGGATACAAGATAGATAAAATGTGGAAGAACATATCAAACGTACGGAATATTGAAGATAAGCAACTTTATTAAATATTTTTTGAAGGTTGAAAAAAATGGTATTTTGGTTCAAATACATTAGGAAAGAATCTCTAACATTTTCTGCACTTGAAGTTGGTCTTCCAGCCGATGCATTTACGTTAGGAATTTTTGGTAAGGATTTTATTTTAGTTAAATTATGTGTTAAACCTTCTCTATCTAAAATAGTATTGTGTGGTATGCATATTACTTTGACAATATCGTCAACAAATGAGAACTCAGTTTCTATCTGTTTCGATAAAAGTCTCCATTTTGGCCAAATAATACCAAATGCGAATTTTGTACGCTCCGATTTGGAGCTGCATATATTCCGAGCCGTACCAAATGGCCATATTTTGAAAACCTGATATTTTTGAGAGACCAGTTTACACCACGCAAGTCTTCTGAAAATTTGGATGCAAACAATGGAAAGCCACTATTTGCGGGCATACGGGATCGATGAATTTTCATTGAACACAATTCTAGATCAGAGCTTATTGAGCAGCCCAATGGAAGAAATTAATGAAACTGGTGGTATATTGTCTCCTTTTTCTGCTATTGCTATTTTCGTTTGGAATTCTAGCTTACCAAGATCTTCAACACGTTAAAGGGCTAATCAAAACGATTTAATAGGCAAAGCACTATTAAATATCGAACAGGAAAAATTAAAATGCTTGCAAGACAAAAAACAAAAAATTTTAAAAAACGGAGACATGTCATTCTTTGAATCTTTAATGCCTTATGTGGAAACATTTTCTCCATTGCTTAAAATGGAATTTCGAATTGAGGGGTCCTAGAAACTGTTTCAAATATGATAAAAGAATAAAATTAATAATGTATCTCTTACGAAAATATTCAGAACAAAAAAAAAATTAACTCATATGCTCAACATATTCGCGGGGAAAAATCTAATAATTATAATTTACGTTTTATCAAAGCATCAGGAAAATCCATTGGAAATATTTGGCAGTTTTATAACAAGTTGCGAATTTTGGTAAAACAAGCAGAACTTGGGAATCAACACAAGGAACTACGTGAAATTATGGAAGTTTTTAGTTGTCGCTTTGTGTTCCTACAGGTACGAAAAGAGGAGGCCTCTTGTTTTCGGATCTGGGGTGAGTTGATTAATTTATATACTATATATGCAATAGAAAGAAAAAGAAACAAATTTATTAACGCTTAAAATTAAAAAAAGAAAAAAATGAGCAAAGCAAACCATAGTAGTGAATTCACATTTTCTCTACTTGTATATCGGCCGGACCACTATGGAACTTTTCCGATAATGTCATCAAATATTCATTTCAGTTCTCCTATTATAAATGTACATTCCAAGTTGCATGAAAATGTGACTAGTATTGGCCGAATTATTAGGGTTTTTTTATTTTGCATTCCCGTAACCCCCACAGAGGGGAGTCGCATTCTATCTTTTCAGTTGGCCTATCCAAAATGTATAGACTAAGTTTTAAGAAAATTCGCCCATTATTGAGTGAATTCTTGAAGTTTTTCTATTTCAGGCCCCCACAACCCCCCATCGAGGGGAGGCATTTTATATTTTCAGTTTGCTCATCCGAAATGTACATTCCAAGTTTCATTAAAATCCGCAGGTTATTGACCGAATTATTAAGGTTTCTATATATCACCCTCCTGCAACCCCCACCGAGGGGAGACGCATTCTATCTTTTCACTTGCCCTATCCAGAATTTACACACCAAGTTTAAAGAAAATCTAATCTGAGTGAATTATTGAAGTTTTTCTTTTTCAGCCCCCCACAATCCCCCACCGCTGGGGGACATATTTTATTTTTTCGGTTGGTCCATCCCAAACGTACATTCGAAGTTTCATTAAAATCCGACTATTATTAACCGAATTAGAGAAGTTTATATATTTCCGCCAGAACATTTTTTAAAAAAAGTTTTGCGCAGATTGCCAGATGTAAATTCCGTCGAAAAGTTAATATGTTCTGATTTCGAATATAGTACACAAACTGTGGAAATGTCATCAAAATTGGACGAGCAGTTTCCGTTTTACAATAAGTGCAAAAATAGACTATATTTGGACAAAATGTATTTTTAGACAGTGTTGCCATACTCGAATATGGCCCAAAAACTAATCAGATCTAAGTTAGGATCAAATACATGAACTGTGTAAATTTTATCGAAATTGGCCCAACAGTTTAGTCTAAACGGTGCGGACAAAATTTTGACGTTTTTAGACAAAAAAAGCGTTACCAAATAGTGTTGCCATATATTACTTTCGCCCAAAATCTAACACCATCTGGCATTTGATGCAACACCAAAATAGTGAAAGTTTCATGGAAATCGGACCATCCATTCAGATTTTATTAGCGATTTAAAAAAGCGGACGGACGGACGGACGGACGGACGGACATGGGGCCAATTATTTTTGACGAAACGGATTTTGCACTTATTTTCATCTTCCTAGCCCTTCTAGATAAAAAGTTAGGTTTTCGCACGATTATAGTACTTTCCTATTTCCATTGGAAATATTTGGCAGTTTTATAACAAGTTGCGAATTTTGGTAAAACAAGCAGAACTTGGGAATCAACACAAGGAACTACGTTAAATTATGGAAGTTTTTAGTTGTCGCTTTGTGTTCCTACAGGTACGAAAAGAGGAGGCCTCTTGTTTTCGGATCTGGGGTGAGTTGATTAATTTATATACTATATATGCAATAGAAAGAAAAAGAAACCAATTTATTAACGCTTAAAATTAAAATTAAAAAAAGAAAAAAGGAAAAATAAAAAAAGGAAAAAACCGGAGACTTTGAATATAACATCCAAAATTTGGATTTAAATTAAAAACGATTTAAGTTTAGAAATAATTTGAATGACATTTTTGAAAGAACGAAAAAAAAAAAGAAAATCGCATACTATAAATGCAAATATATATGTAAAATAAGATTAAGATTTGGAATGATTTGAATGAGAGGAAAAGGAAAAGCAAAAGAAAATATATGAAACAGAAGTGAAATTCAGGAATTAAAGACAACGTTTTTTTTTTGTTCTTTTTCATCTCTTCAAATCGCCGAGCGAAAGGAATATTGAATGCTGTAGAACTTTTATCAATACTTCAATATATTTTTTTGTTATTTTGATGAGAGTAAGTTTTGTTTCCCGTAATTATGTTCGCTACTAAAACAAAAATGATTCAAATGAGTGGTTCTATCAGAAATGGATTACGTTATTGAGATAGAGAGAGAGAGAGGGAATGAGTGGTTCGATGCGTGGGGCAATTGACAAAATGGAGGGACCATACCAATTTTAAAAGGGGCGGGTATGGTCATTGGGACCAAGATTTTGCTCTTGGTCCATTCGGGTGGGATGTGCCCCAAATAAGCCCGGTTGGTACTAACATCTTAGCCAATCGGCCCCGACATGCCTCTCGAAGGCATGGCGCGAAGTTTGATCAGTTTTCGGTGACCAGGAAACTAAAGAACCCTCCATTTATTCGGTTGCTTTCGCCACAACCTGTAACGGTGTGTGTAACAACATACTTTCACTTAGGTTTTAACGACCACTAGAATAGCGTTTTCTATTATAGTTACCATTGCGCGATCTGATTTTCAACATTTTCCCCTTTGTTCCACAAATAATTCTCGGAAAATCATTCCAACGCATATATCCCAGTAACATTAAATAGAGTATAGAAGAAAGAAGAAACGAAAAATTGAAAAAAAAAAAAACGGAAAAAAAACAAACGTTATATGGCGTGATGAAAAATTTTGGCTTGGTACCCAAGAGAGGGGATGGGAAAAAAAATTTGTCGATGTTGAAAAGTCTGGTTTGAAAAATGTGAAGAAGAGAAGTCTTGTTTGGATGATGAACGGGAGTAGTTCTTTTTTTTGTGATCTTTACCATGAACAAGAATGGTTTACAGCTGGATTTAAGGTAAAATTAAAAAAATTAAAAAGAAAAGTAAATCAAAAGAATTCGAAAGTTATTATTAAAGTCTAAATTGAGAAAGAAAGTTTTGAAAGAAAAGTCGGAAGGATTTAATTTTCAATTTCGGGAAAAAAAAGAAAAGGAGAAAAACTAAAACGACGCGAAGTTCGAACTTAAAAATTTTATATAGAAAAGTGATTGTTTTTTTTTTGAAAAGAAAAAAAAAAACAAAAATTTATTCAATTTTTTTTTTTAGTACGTGTTTAAAAAAAAAAAAAAAAAAAGAAATGTTGAGTTTTAATTTCATTGATGTGATCTATTAATGTTGGAAGGTCATCTACTCAGAAAGTAGGAGGAATCCAGGTATTTTCTTAAACAGGAATTGGAAAAGGGAAATGGCGTCAAAATACTCCAGGAGAAAATAAAATCTTTTTCTAATGACGATATATTGTAACAACCAGCAATGGAAACATTCGAAATCATTTGCTTTATTAATTGCACATTTCGACGCGGTAAAGGGAAAAAGGTAAACTTTTTTTATATTAATTTGGTTATTGGAGGAAACAAGGATCTACTTGTTATACATTACACTATATATATATATATATTTGGACACCTGTGTACACACATATTATTATTGGAAAAGGTCATCTACGGTGCCAAGTAAAACGAATTCAAGCATTTTTTTTTTTTCAAAAAGAAAGAAAAAAGGAAAATGGCGTCAAAATGCTCCAGCAGAAAAAAAATGGTTTTTTTTTTTTGCTAATGACGATTTATTGTACCTTTAACAACAACAACTTTACTTGCGATGCACCCAGTATTGGAAACATTCAAAATCATTTGTTTTATTACTTGCACCTATATATGTGGGAACACCAGTCTATAATTTAAGAAGAAGAAGAATTAAAACACTGGAAGTATAATATTAAGTAGTAGGCAGGGCATAATTATTAAAATGTATAAAAGTAGTAGGCAGGGCATTCAATATATAAATGTATAAAAGGAGCTAGATTGTTCTTTTCAAATCTCTCTCTCAAGCTGTTCACATCGAATAATAAACGAAAAAACTTATACTATTGTTTTATTTTGCGAACAAACCACATATATATATGACCAAACATAAATTAATTGTGGCTGTATTACGGAATAATTTTAAGCTGTTAATCAACGAGGATGCCATATGATTTTTTTTGGAAAAAAAAAAAAAAAAAAAAGAGAAAAATTTTAGTAGTATCTAAGAAATTATAAATTTTAAGAAAACTAATTTGAAAAAAAAAAAGAAAATATTTGAATATGAAACACTAGTATTGTAAGATCGATCAGAAAGAAAAAAAAAATAGATAAGGAATTAAAATAAACGATTGAAGGAAAGGAAAGAGAAGACAGGAAAATGTGGGCATAGATTCAGTGAGAATTTGACATTTGATTTTTTTTAAATTTTGTTGTTTATCACAAATCCTAGTTTGATTCAGAATTAAAAGTTGTAATTGCGAATATTTGCGGGTAATTTTCCTCTTTTCTCTGGTAAAACAGAGGGTTTTCTATCTTTACAAAAAAGGGCAATCACTTTTGTTTGAAGTTTGTATGGCGGAATATAAATCAATTTGGTATAATAAAGAAATTTAGCTGAGAGGGGTTTTTTTTTGTTTGTCTTCCTAAGGTTTTTTTTTTTGAAAAAAAAAAAAAGAATTAAATATAAGAAAAGGAAAAAAAAAATTAGACATTCAGGTATCCGGCCAGATTGCATTTAGATGAAATCTGGAACAGAACATGGCGAACTATAAATAAGCCAAAATTGATAGAGAAAGAGAGAGAGGTGGAATGAGCTGAGGACGCGTGTGGGCATAAGAACTGCTTAAAGGGTCCATAACCATTTGCAGGGGCGGTTATGGACAAATGGGGGCCGGCATTCTGCTGTCGGTCCATTCGAGTGGGAAGTGCCCCAAAGTCCGGTTGGCAATAACACTTCTGCCAATCGGCTCCGACATGCCTCGCAAGGCTTTCGCGTTAAGTTCGGTCAGTTTCCGTGACCAAGAATTAACGAACACTCCCTTAATTCGGTTTTTTTCTCGCAAAACCGAATTTCCTTGCTTGATAGCCTTTGCTATCACTATCAAGTCTAAACGACATTCTTATTCTCATGCACGCATAAATAACTATGTGTAACGCGATGACAGATGCTGGTGAGCAGCGACCCACCCCACCGGCGAGCTAGTTTGTGCAACTCAGCAAGGCGTGCAGCCTTTTAGTTGCTTACATTTGCTGCACCATCTCATATCTTCTCCTCGCAAGGAAGAAGATATGCTGAAAAGGTCATCAGGGTATTTGCTTTCTTCGATAACAAATCCCAATATGTAAAACCCCTTGTTACAAACCGAATATTCCTTGCTTAAGCTGTGGCATCTCATATCATCTCTTCGCAAGGAAGAAGATATGCTTTGCAGGTCATCAGGGAAGTGTGTTTAACACACTGCGACATATGTAAACCCCTCTGTTACATAGATAACTGTATATACCATATAACATATTTGACTAAGTCTTAAAATATTTTTTTATTTATGAACTCCAAAAAGGGGCAAGGAAATAATATGAAAAACAAATTATATGAATCAATTTTAGAATTAAGATACAACCCAAAAATGGGCACATGTTTGACGTGTAAAAATACATAGTTGCATTTCTTGGGTTAACAAAACGAAAACAAAAAGAAATTCTTTTTTTTTTCTAGTAACGTAACTTAATGATATATTGAAAAGATATATTGAAAGCCCAAAAAAACAGAACAAAAGAAAAGGAAATATAAATTTAATGAATATTACTATAGAATTATGAAATAATCACATAAATGTTAGAATTTAAGCATACAATTTTGTGAAAAAAGAAAACAAAATGAGAAACGCAGGATAAATATATATGGTTAGCCAATTTAGTAAAATAGAATGAGTATTCCGAAATGCTTTTTTGTATAACTGAAAGAAAACAATTATTTGATGATTGATGACTGACTGAGTAGAGAAAGAGGCGAAGGGGTGTGAGCCGAAGGTGTTCGTGATCGTAATCGTAATGGCGTAAGCCACGGTAGTGAAATTCTTTGAGGGATCGTACCATAATAGTTCTGTTGAACAAGGTACGATCACGGGGGTAAATGATCTTCCTTTATATATCCGCAGGAAGAGATATTGACCCTATTTGTCGACCCGTCATATGTCAGAAAGTTTTCGTTATCCGTTGTTTTTTCCTCGATTTTGCGGTGTCATCTTCTTCAAGCCATAATGGTAATTTTCTCTATGTCCTTATTATCCTGGATACAGTAGATTTTGGTTTCGACCGTCCGTTATTTAGTTTTCTTGGTACTTTAGCCGGAATTCGAGCAATTGTCAGTATGGAAAACTTTTAAGTACTTTTAACGAGTTTTCCCACCGACGAGCTAGAATGTGCCATATGACAAAAAAACTATCATAAATTGTTTAAATTTAAGAATTATACTAAGTTTAAGGTAAAAATTGTTTACAAATCAGTAATTGGTTCTATTGCTAATGCTTTTTTCTTTTAAAAAAAAAACATTAGTTTATGATTCTTCCGTTGTATTTGTTCTTTTTCTACAACGATGCACGAACGCATCTATAGCGATGTTATCTTCAGTCCTTTTATAAAATTTGTCTGGTGGGCAAACGCATGAATTCTGTATAAAATCCTCCACATTCCTCGAGAAGGGCGTTTAAACCGCCCAAGCGCAGGGAACATTGCTTTCAGATTTTAATGTCATTGTTTCCTCAGCTGATCTTTCTGGAATTATTGTAGCACCCAATAAAGATGCCATCAACAATATCCCTTTTGAGGCGATTAGAAAATAAAAAGAATTTTCATTGTGGAAATAATTTATGAATTGTTATATAATCAACAAAAATTTTAAAAATCCCAGACAAATTCCGTTTACTTTTACTGGTTAAGTTTTTTTTTTAATAAAAGAATTTGTCTAATTTTAAAATTTCACAAAAATTTAAAATATTAAAAACTCACCGTTTACAATTCTTAAAACTTTGTTTCGAACAAAAAAAAACTTAACTTCTTTTTGATTAAAAACACAAAATTTTTTTAGTTAATTACACAAAAACTGATTAGATTTTAAGACACCACAATTAGAATTTTAAAATTTGTTGATTACTTTTTCGAAAAGATTTTAAGTGTACACTCGAAACACTATCACAAGAATGAATAATTAAAGTAAAATTTTATTGGAAGTTAATGAATTAAATTTAAAGATAAATAAAATAAATTTTGATTTTGAAGTTACGGAAATAAATTCCAAAAGTAATGATTAACCCTCTGCACTCGATTGTCCCCTCTGAGGGGACATGATAGTTTGTTAGCGATTACGGACAATGAAATTATTCCACCGCAATTTTTTAAGAAACACGCGTTCTCCTGTAGTTTTCTGTTAAAATGGCACAAAAAAACTAATCGTAATATGATTGAGAATCTCGATCACGTCCATCTACATCGTTGTCAGACAATAGACTGAATAATAAGTTGCATATACCAAGTGTGGGAGAAAGAAAACGGGATTGTATTGTCTGTTCTGACAGAAAAACACGAGGCGGAAGGCGGCAAACAACATTTTATTGTGAAACATGTACAAATCAACCCGCTATGCATGTTGGGAATTGCTTTAAACTTTACCATACTGTAGAAAATTATAAAAAATAAATTTTGATATTTTTTTGTAAATCTGTTTTCTTCAATGTCCACAAATTCATATAAAACAAATTTCATTACAATTCCTTACTTGGTTCTAAAATAATACTATATAATATCACGTTTCCAGGATGTACGTTTTCGTTAAAAAGTGGCGTCGAGTTGCTGGTAGGAAAGTCCGAAACGGTGCCGAGTGCAAAGAGTTAAAGTAAAGTTTGATTTGAAATAGTATAATCGAAACAAATTTAAAAGTACCTTAGATTTGAAAAAAAAATAAAAAAATAAACAGAAAAGAAAACCAATTTTATAGTTGAATTTAATAAAAAAAATTGCCTAATCAATTCATAACTTACCTGATAAAGCAAAAACAAATTTTTTTAATTTGAATTAACAATTACACAAGCAATATACATGTAATGAAAATTATTAGGAACAAGTTGGCGTGGAATTAATATTTGAAATAATAGAAAAAATTTAATTTGATACAAAAAATTGACAAATCAAGCCAGGAAGAAGGAAATTAATGGAATTAGTTATCAGCCATTAATATTCGCCAAAAAACAAATTAATAAATTGAATCGGATACTAGCAGAAGAGGAAACAAACTAAAAGTAAAGTATATTTATGTAAAATATCAAGTAATTGTAGGTAATTGTAGCGGAGAAAAAATAAACAAGTAAAATTAGAAATTTGTTTATTTTGAATTCGTCTATAATATTGAATCAGAATTTCCATCATAAGTCTGGTGGTAACCTGGATATTATTGATCCTGCTAGAAAAGATTATTTCATCAATTTGATTTCATCGAACAATCGTCGCAACAGGAACTACATCGAAATTTTGAATATCAATATTGAGATAAGTATTCTTAAATTGAATTTTTTTTAAAAGAATATTTTTCAAATTTATAAAGAATAAAATATATATTATATTTATTGACTTTGTCCAAAAACCTGAGAACGTTTTGGTTTCGCGTTAGATTGTGTTTCCGTGTTTTTGGAGAACTTCTTTACGGTTTTAGAAGTCTCGTCAGAAGGGTAATATCCTATTTGAATCGGCACATTCTGAACATTTTACCATTAATATAAAGTGAACATTCAAAACATTAAAAAGCGTGAAAAAGTGAACATTATTACAAAATAATTCGGTAAATATTTCGTCTGTAATTTCACATTCGGAACAGTTTGGATTATTGGCGAAAAGGTGGACATTATTATGTAAAACTCTACAACGGGAAATATATTTTATTTAAACATTATTCTGATATTTTCAATTTTCTATTTGTTTTAACGAGAACAAGAAAAACCTTAAACATTTCATGAATAAAGATTTAATCGTAATATGTTGTAAAATAAAAAATACTTTTGAAATAAATTTAATGTCTTTTCATGTGTATTCTTTTTATTGTGTTTCATTCGTGAAAAAGTTTAATTTTCCTACATAGGCTGTGAGCTAGGAGAACATTATTTCTAATGTGTATGTTACTTGTATTAATAATTTTTTATCGACGGCATTTCTAAATATACTTACAATATGTTTGCTTTAAAAGCGAAAAGGGGTCGTGCAAAGGCTGCTCTAACTCGTATTACATCCTTTTCACTTGCAATTGATGACAACGTCAATTTGGAACTTATCGAATGTCAATTGGTGAAGTTAACAGAAATTTGGAAAACATTCAATGTAATTCAAGATCAATTTTGTGATATGGATGAAAATATTGATGTTGCAGAACACGAAAGTGAAACTATTGAGGTCGAAGATAAATATTTCTCTACAAAAGCTATTTTAATTAAAACAATTCGGGATCGAGGAATTAATATAGATACGTGTCAAGCACCACTTGCAGCCAGTAATCCAATTCAAATCGGTGGACCACAATTATCAAATTTAGAAATGTTTGGAAAAATCATAGAACAGCAGACGTCTATTCTAGAAAAACTCTCTATCAACAAAAATGAAACAAGCGCAACAGAAAATAGACTACAATTGAGGATACCAGTTTTCTCGGGAGAATGGTTAGCTTTTCGTGAATAATACAAAAATTCTATTCATGATAACGGAAAACTGACAAATGTGCAACGGCTTCAGTATCTAAAAGGATATTTGAAGGATGAAGCTGCTAGTCTTATACGTCATTTACCATTAACCAATGCTGCATATTCGGAAGCTTGGGAGAAACTATGTTTAAGATATGATAAATGTAGGTCTTGCTTTTGATGTTATTCAAAATATTCATTATACCAATGAAAATCGTCTACGACTAACTTATTATTGAATTTATTTAGTTTTGTTTATTATATAAAAATTTTTGTGATATTCGAAAAAGCAGGGCAGTCACAAGCTCCAACACACACGATTTGTTCGATTCTTGCTTATTTTAACTAAAATTTATTTAATAATTCTAATTGTGTAAAAGACTAAGAATGAGTGGGATTAACATAAAAACGTTTATTATTTTTGTTTAAAAAGAGAATATTTAATTAACGCTTTGTAATAATCGAAATTGACAATTTTCATTGTAGTTTTCTGAACATTTTATGAAATTTGAAGTGTCAAAATCTTAATAAATGGACAACAACTTATTTAATTTTTTATGAAATATTTAAAAAATAAAAAAAGACTGAAATTCTTTTTAATTAAATTTGGAATTTACTAACAATCAATAGTAAGAGATTTTGTACTTTTATTTATTTGCAATTTGTATGACATAACCTCAAAACGGTGAAAATAAAAACCATCAAGAAAATCCATATCAACTAAATAAGTATGGCTTCTGTCGAAACAATGGTAGATGGTTTTTTTGAATTTTAAAAATAAAAAGAAAGGAAAAAAAAAATTTCCGAAAATATGTTTAAATTTTGAGTTTTGTTACAAAAAAGAAAGGAATGTGATTTTATCGTGCGTGAAAAGAAAAAATAAATAAATAAATCACGATCAAGATTTTATATAATTAAAGAAAATGGTAGTGTTTTAGTAAAGAAAAGGGGAACCTCATGTTGTCACGCCATACTTCAGATGATACCAAGGGAGCTTTTGAAATCACAGAAAATCTGTGCTATCATGGGCGAATTATAATGTTCAACAAGTAAACTCAATCTCATATGATGCCAAAATGTTCTTACTTTTGGAAAGTTCGCTACACCACACTATTTAAAAGGACGGAAAACCTAAGGGTTCAATTTCTCTCTTTTTGGTCACCTGGAAAAAAAAGGATTTCAACGTGGTGGAAAACATATAGTACCGTCTTCTTATTCAGGACTATCAAAATATCTAACTTCACAGTATATCACCAACACTGATGGGAATTTTGTATTTTATTGCTGATACAACTTGTACTACCGCGTACCAGAAGTAACGGAGAAAATGATATTCATCATAATAATTTAGATTGTTTTTTTTTTCATTTAAAATTTACCTACGTTGTGACAGGTTGAAAGTCACATAACAAAATTTCGAAAAAAGAAAGGAAAGAAAGAAAAATAAATTAAAATTAATAATTAATAATTTATATAATATAAATTTTTTTATATAAACTTTTAAAACTACATAAAGGTAAACTAATAATAAATCACATTATATTGAGAAAACTTAATGAAGTTTTTGTTCGGACCGGGATTAAATGAAATTTCCTCAGAATATGCCTAGGTGGGTATGTCGAATGTAACGATTAAAATATCTTTTGTTTACTAAACCGGCTCGAGTGTCAAGATGATTGAAGGCTGATTACAGGCCATTTGTGAGAGGAATGAGACGTGAGTAGGACGGGGCGAAGAGCATAAACCAAGTAAAGGGACCATACTCAATTTACAGTGGCTGGTATGGTCATGAGGGCCAAGATTTTGCCTCTTGGTCCATTCGGGTGGGACGTGCCCCAAACAAACCCGATTGGCACTAATATCTTAGCCAATTGGCCCCAACATGCCTCGCGTGAAGTTTGGTCAGTTTCGGTGACCGACAAATTAACAAACCCTCCATTTATTATGTTGCTTTCACCACAACCGAATATTCCTTGCTTGATAGCTCGCGCTAGCATTATAAAGTCTTAGCGAAATTAAAAACCCTATCAGCACGCATATAACTTATATGTATACGCGATGATAGATGGTGGCAAACGAAAAAAATTTTAAACTAGAATTAAGAAAAGAAGAAAAAAAAAAATTGAGCCCAAATAATAATAAGCAAATGAAACATTAAAAGAAATATTTCCTTTTGTTCAAAATTGGCAATGAATGATTAGATAAAGAGTAAGGAATGAGAAAGAGGGAAGTGAAATGAAAGTGTTCCTGGTGGAGAACCAAATGAAGTACGGTTGAGTAGCGTTGAGTAACGAAAAAAAAAACTTGAGGAATCGTACCATTAATTCGATTGCGGTACGATCATGGGGATAACTATGGAGTATAGTTATCCGAAAGGGCGGGACAATGATTTTGTAAAAACGTTGACACCAACATCTGTCAATGACACGAATTTCGTTATCGATCTCGGGTTTTGACGTCATGTTTTCTGTGTATGAATCCACTTGAAAATTCTTTATGTGACCCTTGACTCGAAAGGAATAAAAGACTTTGGTTTCTACCGTCCTTTCCCTTTTGTTGTGTTTGTGAAATACGAGCCAGCAGCTACTTATTCTGGCTTTCGAGCAGTTATCATTTGGGTAACTAAAGTCTGCTCTTCAGGAGTAAAAGTACAAAAATTTAAAGCATGAATTTTTTTATTATGATGAGTAACCGCACTAAAACTTTGACGAATGATGACCCATCCCACCGACAACGACCTAGGACGAGCCAGCGAATTGGTGGTGCTAAAACCAGTCATTATCAAACAGTGCGAGCTTAATTTCTTTTTTTCTTTATTTCTTTCACGGTATGAGTGAGACCGTAACTGCCTTTCAGGGTAGTTCAGTTCTCAGTATACCCCCTGAAGGAAACGAATTTCCGAAGAAGAATAAAGACCCGAAAACCTCGTCATACTCATTATAAGCCTTCTTATAATGCTGGATCGATTTATTGCATTAAAAATTTGTATAATGAAGGCTTTGGTGGATCTTAATTCGAATAGTCTCAACAATATTGAAAATATTTCCGAGAACGAATATTTAGTATTGAACGTTGTAGTAACAGCTTTGCAAGCAATAAAAATTGCAATTGAAAGGCTTGGTCGACCTAATGCCACACTACTAAAGGGTGTATTAATATTTATTGTTAATGATTTGCGTAACAATAAAAATTGGATCTCAACCAGAATGCTGCAGTATGTGAAACAGAGAATTGTGGAGCGACGGAATGCAAATGTAGTTGGCTCACTAAAATATTTAAACAACCCACCAAATTATAAATATGAATTGGACAAGGATATGGATTCCATATTATTACTGCCATCAAAACCAGTATTAAAGGCCACAACTAAAAAATTATTTTCTAAATTATTTGTTGCTGATAATGCAGCTGGCTCTTCCTCTAATGGAGAATTAGAAAGGTATGATGATGGGGCTGAAACTTTATTGATGGCAAAGACACTCCATCAGAAATTGGATGCTGCTATTTCGAATGTCACCAGAGTTGAGAATCCAGAAGATATATCATATGAAGAAGTCATCAATAATATCTCGAAAGAAATCAATAGTTTTGAAGCAAAGGGAGCGCACATATAATTTAGAAAAATTATTTAACACACTAATGACCATCCCTCCGGCATCAATTGAATGGGAAAGAGCTTTTTCTGCACCTGGTATTTTCATTACGAAAATTCGGTCCTCTTTAAGTGATTGACAACTTATGCTTTTTAAAAATTTATTATAGAAATTAATATTTTCATTTTATTTAAAATAATATGAAGTTATTCTTGTTTTGTTTATAATGAACTAGCTGACGCGACAAACTTTGTTCTGCCCATGATTACATCTATTAATAAGAATGAAATGAAATTCATTGTTATTTTAAATGCAATTTTTTTTTTCAATAATTGAATTTCATTTAATACTCTGTGGTTCAAAGGCCTTAGTATACGAAATTCATGTAGGAAATAAAATGCGTACTAGATCACGTCATTCCTTAAACTCTTGCGCCAAAGGCTAAAGTTCTAAAGAAAGCATTTAGTAAAAGGGAGTGTCTAAAGTAAAGTCAAAGAATTAAGAATCAAAAGTTAAAGCTGCACATTTTATATTTTTAATTAACTAGAATCCATTAAGATTCTGTTGCTTTTATTTCTTATAATTTTAATTGTCAAGAATCCATTAAGATCTTGAATTTAGTTTAATAAATTTAATCATAATCATAGTAGTGATTGATGTGTTATTTTTCTAAAACCTGGAGATCGTTAAATCACCAGAAATCCTACATATAAATCCTACACTCATATGGTGTGAATATGAGGTGGATATCTTCAGTGGTTCAGCTGTGATGTTCAGACAAACATATGCACCAACGATTTTATATATTAAGATTACTTTGTATTTAAGCTTTCAGTATTAAAAATTATACATTTTTTTTAAAACTCATAGTGAATTTTATTTTTCATCTTTTGCTCTGAACAAAATACTTCACCTACAACAACACAAAATACATAAAGTGGATTAATGCATGTTTTCTAACGGATCACGGGAAATCCTGGGATCCCGGGAAAAGGAGAATTTTTGTCTCCGAATCCCGAGAAATGAGAAGCCCTAATACAGATCGTCTGTATGCAAAAATGCCATCAAATTCATCTTTTACCTACAAAAATATTCAAAATGAAAATTATCGAAATTTTGTTACTCAAGGTAAATGAATTAAAACAGAAACTTGGAGAGTTGATTTTGGGTGTTACACGGACAAAGGCTGAATTGCAGGAGCGTTTAATTAATTATTACGCGGATTTAGATAATGATAATGCATCGGAACAATCAAGGCAATCAGACGATCATAAGTATAAAAGAAATGTTTGTCCTCCAGTTACCTCTTCACCTCAGTTCTCGTACAAAGATATAGGAGAATCTATACCTTGTTTTTCAGGTGACGATGAAATGGAAATTACCACATGGATTTCTGAGTTCGAACAAATGAGTGAAATCGTCAAATGGGGCGAAATACAGAAATTTATCTTTGTTTACGTACAAAGTCTAAATTTGTGTACGCCGAGCGCCATATTAGACTTCAAGTGGAACGATTGCATGCAAATATTTTGAAGAAGAAGTGAGAATTAGAAAGAGATATGCTACGCACACACGAAAGACGTTAAGCCGAAAGACGTAATTAGATATTAAAACCGTACATTTTCTAAAGTTCTAAACTTTATCTTTATAATTCAAACAATTTTCATTTAAATTAAATAAAACTAAATTCATTTACGAAACTAGTGTTTGATTTTATATGCATACATCATATTCCTCCAAAAGTGAGGACTCAGCCGAAATTAATAAAAAACTGTTTGTGGTGCAAACTTAAATCTGTTTGTGTTATAAAAAGAAAATCAAATCAAACGAAAATTTTTTGCATATATGAAGATCTGAGTTTTGAGGTACGTGAAAATATATATCATATATAAAGAAAAAAAAACAAAAAAAAGCGGACAGAAATTAGTGATAAAATTCGACCAGAAATTACGATGCTGAAATCAAAAAAAAAGTGACGATAAAGTTATAAGAAAGAGAAATTTCGAAGAGAAAAAAGAAAAGCTGTGCAAAAGAAACGAAGGGAATAAAATCGGCGCACACAAGTTAAACAACGTATTATGGCGGAAATAAATGGTTTAAAAAATAACAAAGGCGTAGAAAGAAATGTTACATCAGCAAGAGTAGCGGTTTTAAAAGCATTTCATAGATTTGTATTTGAAACTGATGGCGACAGATCTAACAGAAAGAGACTGAGACATTTCGAAGGTTTCGAGTTTAACGAAGATAGCGACGAATTCAAAACAAAATTTGAATATGTTGAATCAAAGTTGTCCAAAGCAGATTTAGTATCCATTTGTAATATATTAGAATTAGACTACACTAATGAAAATTTAATTTCAGTAATTTTTAAAAATTTAATGAAAGGAAAATTGCTGGAAAATAGCAGGAATGAAGATGAAACGGAAAGTAGTGACAATGAAGATGAAAAAGACGACAATAGTAACAAATCTAAAAGCAAATCCAATAGTGAAATCTGTGGTGAGCAAATTGCAAGCGTAACGAGAGCAGGCACGTACATAAATCATCATATTTCTGAGGTTGAACCTCGTTTTGCAATTAGTTTCCGAGATTTTGAGGATTCTGTAAGACCATTTGAAGGTACCGAAAACTTTACCGTCGAATCATGGATAAAAGTATTTGAGGATACAGCTAAAGTTATGTGATGGGATCACCTTCACAAATTCGTTTTCGCCAAAAAATCATTGAGGGTCTTGCGAAATTATTTATACAAAGTGAAAGAGGAATATCATCATCGAACGATTTAAAGAAAGCTTTAAAGAACGAATTCGCAACTAGTACCAATAGTGCGTCGAGGAATGAATTAAGAAATTAAATTAATCATATTTTCTTTAATTTTTGATTAATAAACGAATTTACACGTTCATTTACCTATATTGACTTTGAATAATTTAATATATTTTTAATCTGGTAAATGAACAAATCATTTTATTGAGGGCAATGCACGTACCTTTTAAATATATTCTGTACTTTTCACAATTAGGCATAATTTATAATGAATAATTTTGTAAAATTTTTTGTCAGTTTTTCGCCGAAATTCAAATCGTGCATTGCTCGCCGTAATTTTTTCTAGTATACTAATTTCATCTTTTATTTTTAACTTGTTAACAATAAAATTTATATATTTTTGAAAGATCATGTTTTCTTCCCTAAATTTGTGTTTCGTTTATCAAAATTTAAATTTATGTGTCAAACAGATTCCATTGTGTTTACCCTACTTTAAATCCTTTCGAGATTTAACACGAATCGATACAACAGTACATCACAATTTACATCGGTAAGGGAATACGGGTAATAAGTTCATTTTACATTTCGATATTGTTGGATTCTAAAATATATTTTTAATGATTTATAATAGGTGTTTTTTTGAGAAAAATAAGCACGGATACTATACATTTATATGCGCAAAATATTATTTGTTTTAGTTTTACTAAGGATTTTTAATTTTTTTAACCTCAAAAAAATTACTGCAACCAATTAGGCAACCAAATAATTCCATCAAATAATTTCAGTGGTTCGAACATTCGAAATTTAGAGTTATAACAACATATATAAGAATAATCGTTTTTTTTTATATTGAGAAAGTGAAGTAGCCACAGATAGAATTACCATTAAAACACAAGTATTAACTACTTAACAACTAATAAAATACGCGTATATAAATTATTACGACATAGGTCAGAAAATCAAGTTTAATCATTTTAGGATCAATAAATTTTAAATGACTGAATCTTCACAATATTCCCAAATCCAAAAAAAAACCGATTCGAAGAAATTTTTATATAAAAGTGGACTATCAGACTACTCCTTTTTGGGAAACTAATCGTCCACTTTATTAAACTACATGTAACTACAGATCGTCTGTATGCAAAAATGCCATCAAATTCATCTTTTACCTACAAAAATATTCAAAATGAAAATTATCGAAATTTTGTTACTCAAGGTAAATGAATTAAAACAGAAACTTGGAGAGTTGATTTTGGGTGTTACACGGACAAAGGCTGAATTGCAGGAGCGTTTAATTAATTATTACGCGGATTTAGATAATGATAATGCATCGGAACAATCAAGGCAATCAGACGATCATAAGTATAAAAGAAATGTTTGTCCTCCAGTTACCTCTTCACCTCAGTTCTCGTACAAAGATATAGGAGAATCTATACCTTGTTTTTCAGGTGACGATGAAATGGAAATTACCACATGGATTTCTGAGTTCGAACAAATGAGTGAAATCGTCAAATGGGGCGAAATACAGAAATTTATCTTTGTTTACGTACAAAGTCTAAATTTGTGTACGCCGAGCGCCATATTAGACTTCAAGTGGAACGATTGCATGCAAATATTTTGAAGAAGAAGTGAGAATTAGAAAGAGATATGCTACGCACACACGAAAGACGTTAAGCCGAAAGACGTAATTAGATATTAAAACCGTACATTTTCTAAAGTTCTAAACTTTATCTTTATAATTCAAACAATTTTCATTTAAATTAAATAAAACTAAATTCATTTACGAAACTAGTGTTTGATTTTATATGCATACATCATATTCCTCCAAAAGTGAGGACTCAGCCGAAATTAATAAAAAACTGTTTGTGGTGCAAACTTAAATCTGTTTGTGTTATAAAAAGAAAATCAAATCAAACGAAAATTTTTTGCATATATGAAGATCTGAGTTTTGAGGTACGTGAAAATATATATCATATATAAAGAAAAAAAAACAAAAAAAAGCGGACAGAAATTAGTGATAAAATTCGACCAGAAATTACGATGCTGAAATCAAAAAAAAAGTGACGATAAAGTTATAAGAAAGAGAAATTTCGAAGAGAAAAAAGAAAAGCTGTGCAAAAGAAACGAAGGGAATAAAATCGGCGCACACAAGTTAAACAACGTATTATGGCGGAAATAAATGGTTTAAAAAATAACAAAGGCGTAGAAAGAAATGTTACATCAGCAAGAGTAGCGGTTTTAAAAGCATTTCATAGATTTGTATTTGAAACTGATGGCGACAGATCTAACAGAAAGAGACTGAGACATTTCGAAGGTTTCGAGTTTAACGAAGATAGCGACGAATTCAAAACAAAATTTGAATATGTTGAATCAAAGTTGTCCAAAGCAGATTTAGTATCCATTTGTAATATATTAGAATTAGACTACACTAATGAAAATTTAATTTCAGTAATTTTTAAAAATTTAATGAAAGGAAAATTGCTGGAAAATAGCAGGAATGAAGATGAAACGGAAAGTAGTGACAATGAAGATGAAAAAGACGACAATAGTAACAAATCTAAAAGCAAATCCAATAGTGAAATCTGTGGTGAGCAAATTGCAAGCGTAACGAGAGCAGGCACGTACATAAATCATCATATTTCTGAGGTTGAACCTCGTTTTGCAATTAGTTTCCGAGATTTTGAGGATTCTGTAAGACCATTTGAAGGTACCGAAAACTTTACCGTCGAATCATGGATAAAAGTATTTGAGGATACAGCTAAAGTTATGTGATGGGATCACCTTCACAAATTCGTTTTCGCCAAAAAATCATTGAGGGTCTTGCGAAATTATTTATACAAAGTGAAAGAGGAATATCATCATCGAACGATTTAAAGAAAGCTTTAAAGAACGAATTCGCAACTAGTACCAATAGTGCGTCGAGGAATGAATTAAGAAATTAAATTAATCATATTTTCTTTAATTTTTGATTAATAAACGAATTTACACGTTCATTTACCTATATTGACTTTGAATAATTTAATATATTTTTAATCTGGTAAATGAACAAATCATTTTATTGAGGGCAATGCACGTACCTTTTAAATATATTCTGTACTTTTCACAATTAGGCATAATTTATAATGAATAATTTTGTAAAATTTTTTGTCAGTTTTTCGCCGAAATTCAAATCGTGCATTGCTCGCCGTAATTTTTTCTAGTATACTAATTTCATCTTTTATTTTTAACTTGTTAACAATAAAATTTATATATTTTTGAAAGATCATGTTTTCTTCCCTAAATTTGTGTTTCGTTTATCAAAATTTAAATTTATGTGTCAAACAGATTCCATTGTGTTTACCCTACTTTAAATCCTTTCGAGATTTAACACGAATCGATACAACAGTACATCACAATTTACATCGGTAAGGGAATACGGGTAATAAGTTCATTTTACATTTCGATATTGTTGGATTCTAAAATATATTTTTAATGATTTATAATAGGTGTTTTTTTGAGAAAAATAAGCACGGATACTATACATTTATATGCGCAAAATATTATTTGTTTTAGTTTTACTAAGGATTTTTAATTTTTTTAACCTCAAAAAAATTACTGCAACCAATTAGGCAACCAAATAATTCCATCAAATAATTTCAGTGGTTCGAACATTCGAAATTTAGAGTTATAACAACATATATAAGAATAATCGTTTTTTTTTATATTGAGAAAGTGAAGTAGCCACAGATAGAATTACCATTAAAACACAAGTATTAACTACTTAACAACTAATAAAATACGCGTATATAAATTATTACGACATAGGTCAGAAAATCAAGTTTAATCATTTTAGGATCAATAAATTTTAAATGACTGAATCTTCACAATATTCCCAAATCCAAAAAAAAACCGATTCGAAGAAATTTTTATATAAAAGTGGACTATCAGACTACTCCTTTTTGGGAAACTAATCGTCCACTTTATTAAACTACATGTAACGTGTGGGAACAAACTCACACTTACACTTCGTGTCTGAACGACTATTAAATTCTTGCGCGTCCTATTTAGCGACATTCGCGACACCTGATTTTCAAATACAAAAATAATATTTCTCAAGAATTTCCGAAGAAAATCAGGTCAGTGAGCGAAATTCAATGTCGAAAAAGCGAATAATTTAAGCTAAAACAAAATCTATTTATAGTCGATTTTGTTTTCGCCTGCAACGAATAAAGAGAACAAAGAGGAAATGCAATTCATCACCTGATTTCATGGAACGCAAGATAAAAAAAATAGGTCGTGCGAAAGAGATAGAAAATGCGTAGAAAATTTTTTGGAACGGGAGATGAGGAATCAACGGAAAATATTCGAGGAGTCTGGTTTGAACCATGGATCCAAAAAGTCTTGTTTGGAGGATGAAAAAGCCAGGTTTTGGTGAAGAATAGTTGTTTTTAAAATTTGAAACAAAATTAACAAAAGAAAATTAATAGTTTGAGTTTGAAAAGAAAAGGAAATTAAAAAAAGGAAAAAGAAAAACGGATAAAATTAGAAAAAAAAAACTGAAAGATAGAATGCTAAGTGAACTTAAAAATTATAAATTGAAAAGAGGGAAAAATTTTAAAAAAAATTAAATGATATAAAATTTTACAAAATGGAATAATATTCCCAAAACAAAGGCCAATAAATTGAAAGGAAAAAGTAGTGTGGTTTCTAAAGTGAAAATAACAGTTTAAAATTTAGAACAAAAGGTTCAAAAATGAAGCTACTTTTTTGAAAGTGAAAACTAGTTGTTTTAAAAATAGCCACTAAAAATTTTCGTAATTACATCAAGTTTTTTTTTCAAAAAAAGAAAAAGATAAATTATATTATTTATTTTTTTTTGTAGTTTAGGCCTAAACATAATTTCAAATTTCAACTTAGATTTTAAATATTGTTTTTGGAACTTAGTAACCTTTTTTGTATTACTTGTTTTTTCGTTCTAATAAATCTTTTTTTTCTGCCGTTGATTTTCATACTGAAAACATCTTTTTTCTTGGTTAATATTCATAGTCGCAACAATTTCATTCCGAGAAACCATTCATGGCTTCATCAAAACCACATACAAACATATTTGATTTATTTTTTCCTAACTAACGACCTTAGAAAAGCCTAAGATCGCATCAAGTGGGATCCGCTTAAAGTCCAGTTTTTTTTTAAGAATTCGATAAAGACAAAGCTTTGCTATTTTCTTTAGATTTATGATGGAGAAAGCGGTTGCTAAAAAGATTGAAATTTTTTTTGAGAAGTCGACGGTAGAAATTTTGAAACAAAAACTTAAAGCTCTAAATCTTCCGGTTGATGGGGTAAAAGAATCTTTGCAACTTCGCTTAAAAGAAGCTTGGCAAAGTCTCTCTCGTGATGAAATTTTAAATCATCTAGGAGGAGCGGAAAGTGCGTTTAAATCAGACCCGGAAGACACCTCAAAAGAAGAAGATCTACATCTTCAATTGGAAGTTTTACAGGAAAAATTGAAGATAAAACAGGAAATTTTAAAATTAAAAAAACAATTGTCAGAGTTAGGCGATGGTGATTCAAATAATAAGCAAGAATTTTCAAATAATAAACAAGATTTTTCCTTCCGAGATATTGAAGACTCTATTGCAAAATTTAACGGAGATGACAATTTTCCGATATGTAAATGGATTGCAAATTTCGAAGAATGTTGCGATGTGTTGGGTTTCAATAATAAAATCCAATTTATATATGCCAAACGCTTATTGTGTGGTACCGCCCAAATGTTCTTAAGAAGTATTAGAGCAAAAGATTGGTTAGAATTAAAAGCCGCCTTAGTTATGGAGTTTAATAAACGTGTTACGTCAGCTGATATACACAACATGCTAAGAAATCGGAAAAAGAGCACCACTGAAACGTACCAACAGTATGTAATTGTAATGCAAGAAATAACGTTACTATGTGAACTTGAAGAATCAGATTTAATCGAATATATAATTAATGGTATTCAAGATTATGAAACGAATAAAATTATATTGTACAATGCCAATAATTTAGTAGAATTTCAAAAGGCACTGAGAAAATATGAGAAAATTAAAATCAACCAACAACTGCAACGTAATAGTTACAAAAATTTCCAAAAAAACGTTCGTACAGACACAAAAGCTCGAAATAATCCTGTACAGTGTTTTAATTGTAGTGAAATTGGTCATGTTAGCACTGATTGTCAAACTATAAATATAATGAGAAGGGGACCACCAAATTTAATCAAAATCGAAATTAATGTCGGTTTTTTGAAAAAACCAAAAGGGATAAAAAAAAATTTTTTTTCAACAAGAGGATAACGAGATCCCATTTACGTTCAATACAACAACGAAACGAATTATATATATGGCTATCAATTTTTATATATACTATATATCTACGATCAGGCAGCAACAAAAAGGTGAAAAATACGGCCAATATATACAAATATACCATAAATTATCTCTAACGTAAATGCAGTTCATTAAAAAAATTAATTATCTAAACAAGAAAGTAATTCAGAAAAAAAAGAGAAAAAAAAAGGGACGAATTGGTCATTCTAAATAGTTTGGATGATTTTCTTTATCCTGATTATTGTATCGGCAAACTTCATTATGTACCATTATAAGATTGCGATATTAACATTTCAAAAAAATGGTCATGGTGACCAGTATTCTGCAGTTGGTCCAATCGGGTGGGACATGCCCCATATAAGTCCTGTTGGCAATAACACCTCTGCCAATCGGCTCCGACATGCCTCGCAAGGCTTTCGCGAACAGTTCAGTCAGTGTCGTTGACCAGGAACTAACGAACTCCCCATTTATTCGGTTGTTTTCGCCACAACCGAATTTTCCTTGCTTGATAGCTTATGCTATCACTTTAAAGTCTGAACTACTTTAACACTCATATGCACACATAAATAATTATGTGTAATTTGATGATAGATGGTGGTGAGCAACGACCCACCCCTCCGGCGAGCTAGCAAGCGCAACTCAGCTTGGCGTGCACTCAGCGTGTTTTACACACTGCAATATATGTAAACCAATTAAAACAAACACTTGGACCAAGTCATAATTTCTCTAGCGCTAGCAAGTTCTACTAAAATTACAATTTATATAAAACAATAAAAATAGAAATTAAAATTATTTTTAATGAATAACCGAAAACAAATCATTTAAAAACGTTAAAATCAGTCGTGAAGTGTTATAAAGTTTGGAAGTTATACAAATTAAAATATAGTTGAAGTAGGAAAACCAGGCATAATATTATTTGGTTACCAAAACAATAATGCGTGAATAAACGATATTGGCGAAAGCTCTATGTTCTTTCAAAAGAAGAAGTCAATTCAGTTTAAAACGCATGGTACGAACAGCGGAAGTAATTGTGACTTATTAAAGCCCATACACACGATTAAATCTAGCGTCCGTTTTTGGAATGACAAGACACCGCTAATGTATGATATGATCGTGTGTATAGAAAACTTAACGGAATAGTTTACGAAAGTTATGACATGATGGAAATACGAAAAACGCTACTGAGTAGCTGTTCAGTCCTCCTCAACGAAACTAAAAAGGAAATAGAAATTAATAAAGAACGAATTAAAAAAAAAAAAAAAGAGAAATAAAGAAAATATAGACCATGCCAATTTAGAAATCTAATCTGAAAAATTTTATTCATTGAGGGATTAATTAAGTTTTCTCGATTAAACATTATTATTGCGATCAAAGTCGCAATTCACCGCGAAAATAGGATGTTCGAAAAGGTTTGAGTCTTCGAAAGGTGCAATCGTACACAGCCTTTTGACACCTTATTAGAATGTTCAACTACATCGACGGATGTAATAAATTATATGACATCTTTGCTGCCTAGTAACTTTAAAAAGGCAGTTAGATGTGTTAAAATTAATAAGGTTAATAGCCATGTCGCTTCTTTTAAACTTTTGGTCCCCGATGATCTTTTTTCTAAGGTAGTTTCACCGTCCTTTTGGCCTGAAAAATCCCTGGTCAAAGAATTTATACCGAGGGAACTAGCAAATCGCCGCTGTTCCTCTGCTGGTGTTTCAAAAGTTTCAAAAAACTAACTCGCTTGTCCCTTTACTATCAAAACGTAAGAGGCTTGCGTTCCAAACTGCGTGAAGTTTTCTTGAACGGGCAAGTTATTCCCTACGACATTTTCGCACTGACGGAAACGTGGTTAAACAGTGGCTTTAATGACAATGAGATTTTTACCTCGGATTTTCAAATTTTTCGTAAGGATCGGTACACTAGTGCAGATTAATTCTGTCGCTTGGGTGGCGGAGCTCTTATTGCAGTCCGATCTGTGTTTGACTGTTCGCACTTTGTCATCCCAAATAGTGAACTGTTAGAACTGGTTTGTGTTAAAATTTCTCTAAAGCATGATATAATTTACATTTTAAATTGCTACATGCCTCCAACTTGTACTAATGAACACTATCAACTTCTGGTTGCTGCTTTTGATTTCAGAGAAATGACTATAAAACGTTTATCATCAATTATCATATTATTAAAAGCTTTCCGTATCCCATTCCGTGGACGACGGGGTGGTGGTGGTAGACGACGTCGACACAATTAATAATTATCTCCAAACTATCTCAAAGTATTCACCAATGTCCATCTAATTTATGTCCTATAAGCGGGGAAGATTTTTTTATTTTTTTTCTTTTATTTTTTTATTGTTTAAAAAAAATTACTACTGAAGTTGTTTAATTTATTGTATTAAAAACTAAATTTAATGGACAAATAAATATTTTTTATATTTTTATTGAAAATAAAACATTCGTAAATGAGAATTGAGGCTGTACAGCGTAGATTTGTTCGGTTTGCTCTTAGAGACCTTGGAGCAATGCCATAAATCTCCCTCCTTACTGCAATCGTCTTAAACTAATTGATCTTCAGTCATTGCAGAAACGGCGTGAGGTAGCTGATATAGTATTCATTCATCAAATTTTAGTTGGTGCCATTGAGTCTCCGAGCCTCCTTAATCGCCTTAAACCAAGAGTTAGTGCACACTCTCTAAGAAGAGTTGACTTATTTATGATCGACAGCCATCGCACCGATTATGGTAAGTTCGAACCGATCGCAAGAATGCTACGGAGTGTTAACATTAATTCTGAACATTTTGACTTTTCGCTTGAGAAGCAAAAACTGAAAGGTCTTTTATTCGCAGAATCTGCTGCATCGTCGGTCGCTTAATTGGGCTGGTTTCAGTTGTTGACCATTTGTATTATATCGTTTTCCCCGGAGTAACTCGGTTTTTTACTTATTTTTACGTGAGGTTGTATCATCGTGCATGTAACCTTTATGGACAACGTTTTCCATGTTCTACCGGTTGTTGACTATATGTATCTTAATTCTAATAGATACTAAATGATATATTTTAATTTATCTTATTTTGTGTTGGTGAATAGGTGGTGGATTGATGGTGGTGGTTTGAAGGTGGCGGTTAGGTGATGGAATTTTTTTTTTTCTCCTTCCAACTAATTTTACCACCGCCGCACTAACATTTCTCTTCCCCCTCCTCCCTTCCCGGCACTAATGATGGGATATAGCATATACATTCGATTTATCGTGTATTCGATATGATTGTGAATGATATCTTGCTGTGCTTGAATTAAGCATATCTGAAGTGTTAAAAAAAAAAAAAATGTATGTATTTAGGAAAAAAAACGGTTGGAAGGCATAAGTGTATTACATTAATTAAAATTGCAAAATTTTGATACTAATATGGAATGTAGGGTTCACGAAATATTCGGGAAAAATCGAGTCTGAACTAATACAATTATAGGAAAAAACCGGACATCCTATTACTTGTTTTAACGATTCTTTACAAGCTATAGTATAAAAGGGGATTCGATCGCTTTAGAGTTTTTATTACAGTTTTCAGTTTTTTTCAAAACAGCAAACATCGAGTATATTAAAACCAAATTAAAAGGATGAACCAAACATCAAACAGTGCAGTAAAGGTAAAGGCCAATCTCCACACAGTCGACATCCTATTCTGACGAGAAAAATCAGAAAAGTAGAAAGAAATGGACTTTTGCAATTTTCGCTAGGATTGACCGAATAAAAACATCAGGGTCTCTCCCCACACAATTTATAATATTATGGGAAAATTAAGAACATTCCCTTCCATTTTATAGGAAAATGCAGTACCAAATTGTGTTTTCAGACTTTATCATAAGGCTTAAATTCCTATCACATCTAAAACCAAGCTATAGTGCAAAACGACGAGACTTCTATACGTATTGTGACGTGTTAGTCTTTCGGTTCGATGTTATTAGAATGATAACACTTTTTATTTATGTGAACTTAGTGTATAAACTTTATTTGTAATTATTTCTGCTTAACAATTAGTCTTAAAAATATTTGTCTTTCAATAATTTAATTATTACAATTATTTATCACAGTTTTAGAGCTTCACTATTTTAATTACTTTTAAGATCAAAGCTTTAGTTTTACTCCGAATGTTTCAAGTTCACAGTTTGAAGTTCTGATCTGAATTGATTCTAGCCTCGACTCTAGGTCTCCTTTTATATAAAATTGATGTGTCTCGGAATATTCTCGAATATTCTCGTTTGGCTTTTTAAAAACTAGGTGGCAACGTTTACACAAAGAAGATCTCTAGAAAATTCTTATTCACCAAAAAAATTCTTATTCAATACACAAAGCAATGATTTATTATTTATTTTGGAGCTTTCTGGAACAGATTTTTTTGTATGTGCTATTTTTATGGCATGAGTCATTGCTATTATTATTGAGAAGTGTATTGTATGTGCTTTTTTTATGACATTAGTCATTGCTATTGTTTCGGTCGTGTGAACAATTTAATTCTGGAGCTTTCTGGAAATACCTTTGATTTATTTATTAAATCAAAATATTTCCAGCAATTTCTAATGATGTGCAGTGCAGTATGTTCAAATCACGTTACCTTCCGAAAGCCTTTCTAAAAGAAAGCTATATGAATATGGAAATTCAGAGCGAACGTGGTCCTTAGTTAATCACAACATTTGTTGTGATATACAGACAGACAGACATTGGATAAAAATGATTGCAAACCATTTAGAATCTTATAAAACGTGGAGATTTGCAAAACAATTTTTTTTATTTTTTATATACTTGTACTTCGTATAGAAGTTAAAAATTTAACTTACGTAAACCATAAAAATCTATTCGTCATAGAAAAACTTCCTATAAGAAAATTTGGTAGTGTGCGATAATATCGTGTGTGGTTATTGTTAGAGTATGCAAATGCAGATGAAAACCCATAAATCAGATGAACAAGTTTATCTGCGTTTGAGGGGAATCATCAGGAAGATGAAGAATCAGATGGGAAAATTTGAACTGAAGAAGACGACAAAATTCGTAGGATGATTATTTCTCCCTTTCTGTTTAACTAAATTTTGCATAAGTGCATCCCTTACTTTTATCAGAATAGGATGTCGGCTGTGTGGAGATTGGCCTTAAGTTGTCATTTTGATATTTTTTTTGAAAAATTATAATACATCGAATCAAAACCAACACTTTATGTTTGGAAATTTTATAAGTGTAAATTGAATTTCGGGTTTGAAAACCAAATTAATTTTGCACTTGGAGTTTTTTGAAGGATTTCTTGTGTAAAATACTTGAGTACATAGCACAAATACCAGTATTTTGCATTTGAAGTCATTCGTTAGAATTTTACAAGTGTATTGTGGATTTCAGACCAAATCAATTTTATCCTTGGAATTTTTTTTTTTGCAATTTTCATGCCACGATCTCATATGTAAGGAACTTGGGTACATTGAACAAATACCAGTCCTTTGAATTTGAGATCGCTCTTTAGATTTACGGAATTCCAAACACAGATCGTTCGAGTAAATCGAAATTAAATCAACTTTCTGTGTTCGGAATTCTCAGTAGTTTGGAATTGATTTTCAGGTGTACATACCAGATCAAGTCCATACTAAGTTTGTTGTTTGGGTACACCGAATAAAAATCAACTCTGTGCACGTGAAATCTTGAGAAAAGTTTGAAGTTGTTTTCGGGTTTCACACCAGAACTAACCAGGAATTTCTCGTTGTTGTATCAAAGGTTAAACTAATTATCGGCTATCACACCATTTTAGCTGTTAGCCTATCTGAAAATCTAAATCGTTTAAATTCTGAAGGTCTGCGCTAATATCCGGTTTTTATACCATTTTAATTTGGATAGCGTAGGGCAGGGAAACATTCAAACAAGAACAAACCTGGGAGAGTGTATCAAACTGCTCACCCCTACATTTATGGAAGAAATTCATTACGGACCATCAACTCTGAGACATATAGGAACAACAATTATTTGGAATTACGATTCACAACAATTTGTTTTATTATTTTTTTCTGTTTATAATTCTGAATTTTATCTTTTGTAATAAACTTTATTTGTATTTTGAATTAAAGTAGAGTCTAGTTGTCTAGTTTTAAGTATTTGAATAAAGCAATTTTTTTTATTTTAACAGAATAACTAACATCTTCTTATTTAAGCAGCAACCAATCATTCAATAATATTTTAGTGTCAAACATAGGGCTTAACAATTAGCCCTATTCTGTGTACACATTTTATGTTATGTTATGTTAGATTTGACGTAAAAGAATATTTTTCGTTAATTTCCTATTCTGCACGCAAATTTTATGTTATGTTAGAGTATTTTCTTATTTCACATAGAGCGAATGTAAAATTATCTGAATAGGTCATGTTTAGGGAGCATTTGCCAGAAATTTAAGCGATTATTAAAAAAAGAGAAATATTTTCCATACTGCTCATGCGCATTGCCGATTAAATGGAGTTCAAAAAAATTGTAGTTCACATATTTCTTTACATATTTTGTAATTTCATATAAAAAATATTTCATGAGGATAAAGCTTTAAAAAAAAATTCAATCAGAATGTTAAAATGATAAAAGCATTTAAAAATATTTATGTTTCAACACTAAATATTTGGAAAAAATTTAACCTAACTTTTAAAAATTAGATAAATTTTGCGTCATATTTACTTTTATTTAATTATTAATTAACTAATTTTTATCTTTCTGCGGGCCTTAAAAACACACAAATTAAAAAAATATTTAAACTTCAAATACTAATGTACTAGAAAACTAAGAAAATCTACTACATTTTCTAAACCTAAGATATCCCGTAAAAGAATTTTCGCAGAATACGAAATTTCAAAATATTTTAGAAATTATTTCAGAAATGAGGGGAAATTAACATAACATAACATAACATACAAAATCGCAGAATAGGGCTAAATATCAGTCAATAAGGATCGTCTGTATGCATAAATGCCATCAAATTCGTCTTTTACCTACAAAGCCATTGAAATTTTAATAAAAAAATAGTTATTGGAATTTCTTTAGTCCTTTTTATGTAGTTTCTTTAAATAATCATTTAAATATACACGGGTGAAAAGTTTGATCGTGTGTATGCAGAAACTATAACAAATTATCTTTCCAATCTAGTTTGTCCTTCCAAAAACGGGCCACAGATCTAACCTTTTGCATGGGATTTTAAGGTAAATGCCCACGGTACGCCCAGAATGTGTTCTGAACGGGTGGGTAAAAGAGGAAAAACTAAAAAATAGAAACAAGCTTGTAATTTGATTTGTGTTACAAACGTGTTTCTCTCATTTAGAAAAAACCTAAATATCCATCAAACGCGGAAATTGTTTTATGCATGCGCGTGTAAAAAAAAGAAATCATAAATGCTAAAGATTCAAAAGATAAAAATATGTTTTCCATGTAATTTACATGAAAAACATTTTGTATCTTTGGTGGATACTCAGATTGTTTTACACTACTTAAAATATATAAAAAAAATACAATTAATGTTTTAAAAGGAAAAGCAACAAATTTAAATAGTATTAAAACTATTATGTAAACCCTAATGAGTCCTTAATTAAATTCTAACTTAAATATATTCGGTAAGTTAAATATATTATTACAATAGTTAAATATTTAGTTGATAAAATAAATTGTGATATAAATTTAAAATTAATTCTTTATATTTTCTTAATTAAATTGTTAAAAATTAAGTGGAAAGGAATTAAAAGGATTCCAATTGTTATGACTTCCTGTAAAATATACATATATTTATAAATATATAGTGTTATAGAATTTTTCGAGGAAAAGATAAATAAAATCATAGTACTTACCGCTCATGATGATATTGATGGGATGGGCATTTATTTCCATATAATTCTGAAGATATTAGTGAGTACAACATACAAAATAAACATTTAAAGTTGATCCAATTAGTGCAAGGATTACTGAAATAAGAAATACAAAAAATAATTTAGGAAACATATAGTAACTGAAAATTGGCCTATGGCTGATTTTTTGATGTCCTATGACAGAAATGGGACAAAAAAACTGTCAAAATTAACAATATTTCAAGCTTTTTCTTCATAACTTTTCAGAATTTCCTTCAATTTACAGGTAACTTAAAGGCTAATAGCATAAATCTAATCTACAAATGCTACTCAAATCGCTGTATTAGTTTTTAAAGTACATCAAGAAAACTTTATTTTCTCCTAGGATTTATTTTTTCTCCGATATCCTTGGACCGATGTTTCTGAAATTTAGCATGCTATCGTCTATTTATGCAATATGCAATCGTCTATTAACCAATATAATTAATTTAAACAAAATTGCTTTACAAATTATCTAATTAAATCCGACTAACTATTTAAAAAAACGACAAAACTTTCTGGTCACCTTGGTTTTTGCTTAATAACTTCGCTCCCACTTTGTCGATTTCGCTGAAATGCAATACCAAATCCATTTATGGAATAACCAAGTCACATTCTAAATTGCACCAAAATCGTATGACGCTTTTTTTAGTTATCTTGTATACGGACGGACGGACAGACATGTCTAAATCAATATAACTTTTGATTCCCTACACAACCATACCCTTGAAACTTTTCTACGATGATTATTTCGATGTGTTACACACTTAGTGACAAAACTAATATATCCTCTGGAAATACCTACCACAGGGCATAAAAATGATATATATAGGAATTATGCGGATATTAACTAAAATTACTAATGTGATTGTTAGTCAGTTTATTTCTAAGAAATGTAGCACAGAAAATTATCTCGGAAGGAGACTACTCAAGTTTGTCATGGCACAGTGGGCACTAATATAAATGCCCCATGGTAAAAAATAATAAACACCAATGAATGAAACAAAGAAAGTTTACGCTTTCCCATGTCTCTAATTGATTTTTGCTGACAATATTACGTCATCAGTAGAGTAAATCAAGATTTTTTAAAACTATTTATTCTTTGACAATAATATTTCTAACTTTATACAAACTATATACATAAGTTAGTGGAATCCTGAAAAAAACTTTTAAAAGATTCTAAGTCCTTAAAAAGTACTTTCATGCGGCCATATTTTTGAAGCAATTGGAATGAAAATTGCTTAGTTTGTTTGTACATACGAGAATGGTTTTATAAAAACTTCAGGTAGTTACCAAATAATTCGATTTTTTTTATGAGAAGATATTTTAACATTATCTATGAATGAATTTCAATAAAATTCAGAAATTTTCCAAAAAAGAACACAACAGATGTAATTGATCAGGTGTGGAATCGCGTATTTCGATTCGATTGAATTTTTGATTCGATTTTCTACACAATTTGAATTTTTCTTCAGCTAAGATCACACACAGCAACTTTTGTTGCAACGCAGCATAAAAAGATGCGAAACTCGAGTGCTGCATAGTGTGAATAGCATTGCAACTCACAAAGTTGTGATTCTTTTTTCCTGGATGACTAGACTTTTACATTGCGCGCAACCTGGAAAGTTTCAACGTGTGAATAGAAAAAAACAAAGTTGCATATGCAACAAAAAATATTAAAATGGTTGAAACTTTTGCTGCATGTTGCATGCAAGTTTTTTGACAGTTCAGTGTTATTGTTTCTGATAAGTTTTTAATATGTGATGAAATTCACATAAGAATATCTTTTTTTTATTATGGGTCTCAGTTTTTCCAAAAGATAATCAAAATCAGATGCTGATAATTACAAAAAATGTTTAAAAAATAACACGTAGTTCACGTAATAAATTATAAACAAATCCGTACTGTTCACGTAGTTTTAAACTTTTTCTTTTACTTTTTTACGCCGTCATCTTTCTCTTCTCAATAAAACAAGTGTTAAACATGCAACAGGTTGTTCTTCCTCGCCATAAAAAAATTTTTTATTGCATTAATTAAATGTTAAAATTAAAACAGCCAACACCAATTTCGAAAAGGGCTCATGTCGGTTTTTTAAAATGTACTTTTTTGCCGTTTTTTTATCTTCACGTATAGGCGCATGTTCCATGAGAAACAGGGACTCATATTGTGTTTTCCAATGTGGAAAAAATGCATGTCCTTCTGGAGATGAGACTTTTGGAAACTAATTCAAGATATCTAGCCTATGCGAACTATTTCAAGGTCAATTTTAATTTGTCATTTTGGAGACCACAACTTGAAGTGTGCTCAAAATACGAAGAAATTAATTAATAGTTAAGAAATTAACTACCAGTTCATAAAGGCGTCCAAATTTTACTAAATCAAAGAAATCACTGAAAACTCTCAAGTGGTTGGTACCACTATCATGGGTTTAGAGTTTGATTATATGCAGAATCTCCCACTGCCAGTTTTGCCCGTCCAGGAAGTATTTTATTTCCGACAACTATGACAGCGGCGAAAACAACTTTCTAATCCTACCACGAGGTTCAAGCCCTCAAATGACCCAACGAAGTCGTATCATGTTTAAACGATTATATTCGTAAAAACGTCCCTGAAGAAGTAACGGAGTTCCACTTGTTCTGCGACGAATGTTCGGGACGAAACAAAAACAATTAGTCAGTCGAAAGTTCAAAGTTTTCTTTATTTTCCGCAGAGGCTCGTACAATGATTGTGATAATGATGGTTTCTGATTAATAAACTGACTATCTTATGATTAACATTCTTTATTTGCCATTTTATTACTAAAACCACCTGCGTTCTTCAATCAATTTGGAAAAGAGCTCATCTCGGAAAACTCTAACAGCTGTTTTTTCGGGACTCTTGTAATAAAGAAAACCATTTCAGTATGTTATGACGCAGTCCAATGGTTAGCACTTTCAAAAAAATATGTCGTCTAAAATTCCATAGAGTTTGGCAGAAATTCAGTTTTTTCTGTCTCCTGAACATTTTGAAAAAACCAACATAAGCCCTTTTCGAAATTGGTGATTCAAATGTATTTATGACAGCTGGTATAGTGCTACTCACTTTGAAAGGGCTAAAAGTGAGTATACCACCCCAAGATCATAAATATTATGTAACATACTATGCAACGATGTATACTGTATATTGGAATAGACAAGAGTTTCTACTGCGCGTATGTGTGTAGCATGATGATACCGGTATATCATTATGTGCAAGTTTTTACAAGTTCAAATTGTATGGCGACCACAAAGCGGAGGGCAACAACTTACAAAACCGTAGTAGTGAGTAATTCTTAAACAGTTTCATATATCACAAAATATACCTAATAACTTAAATTTTAATATAATTCTTCTTCACATTTCAAGAACATTCATGTTTTGAAAATTTTTACTTCATAGGTACTTTTTTAATTTATGTAGAATGTATGTAAATAGTTATATGTCTTTATATTGTAAGGTATTATAAGGCAATCCATTGTAGCTGAAACAAAATTGAGCATAATTGTTCAAAAAAAGACATGCCTCAACGAGCCGATTCGGACCCTACATTCATGAAATGCATTATAACGGATAATGAGACGTGGGTTTATGAGTTTGACATGCAAACTAACCAACAAGCTTGGGAATGATGATAACGAGCAGAAACCGAAAAAAAACACATCAGCGTCAGTCGAAAATAATCATATTGATTGACGTCATGTCATGAAATTGGTAGAAATATTTAGAAATATTATTCCCGGATATGAACCTTTGATGTGAAATGACGTGGAAATCTTAACTAAACGGCATTTATGAACTAGTAAAATACTCGGTCCAAAAATTGATGAGAGGACGAAAATCTCGGAAAACTGTGATTATGGAAATCACTGCAAAACAATTGCACTTCTTTTTAATAATCATGACAAATGTATTATAAAATTTTCTAGAAAGACGAACCAGACCAAAAAGCCTCAGAAATTATTATTTTTCCATAAATTGCAATCAGGAAATTAAAGAATTGTATACTTTTACAAAACATCGGAAATAGTTTAATAAATAGTGTTCAGATAAAAAATCTTACCTATTTTGTTTTTCATAATTGCAATTATGAAAAATATTCTGCTTGATCAGCTGTTTTTCTAACAGTGTTAAATTTCCATCCGCTCTAATGAACGTCTATTTGCTGCTTTCATTGAATATATTTGGTTAATTTTTAATCTCAAAATTGAGATTTAGTATCAAATTTCACCGACGCCTAAAGAAGGCATAGTTTGCTTCGGTTTTATGTACTTTAAAATAAGTTTATGTAAAGTGCCTCTGTTTTACTATATACTTTCGCATAATTTTCGTCAAATGCTAGACATCAAAAAAATCTCGAAAATAATTCTGTCAGAGAATGCATGACATTGTCATATATCTTTGTACCATTGTATTCCCTATGAGTTCGCGCTATCTGAGTGGACATTTTCGACAAAACTTATACGAAGATATACGACAAAATAGTCTGAACTCCGAAAGCAGCTTTAAAAATATAGCGTTTTTGTTAAATTTTTCCCAAACGTTTTTAATTTAAGAATTTTGCTCATATTGTATTTATGGCTGCAGATGTCTCGAATAATCTGCCCAGACAATTTTAACAACTTGTTCTCAAGGGAATAGTCGTCGGCTTTGATGCATACTGGCTTATCACTTCTAGACCGAACCAACTTTGTGCTGACTGTACATGAACACAAAATAGTGCTATCAACATTTGTGTGATCCATTACGAACATCTAATATTAATCAAATGGTATGCCGCTTTTCAACAATCTTTGATAATAAGATCTTTATAATAAATAGAGATTTTTGGGCAACAGTCATTTTGCCTTACTATTTTGGCATTTCCAAACTATCCCATTGCTTTTTTAACTAATTTAGAGCCCAAATGATTAGGCAATTTCCATTTTTTTCACATTTCTAATGCTATTTCGTCTAAAGATTCATTTTTCCAATGACTTTCTGATATTTTATGAATTAAGTTTATTTTATCGTGAAATTTAGATATGCTGAAAAGTTTTGTTGTTTCACATGTTTGCAAATATTTAATTGTTTGCAGTCTGTTTTTGCCATTTACTGAATGGCATCAGCACCAAATTTTACTACGAACAACTTAATTAAAATTAAGAACAATCACTTTTGTAGATTTGAATAATATTAAAATACATTTAATAGTGGAATCGACAAATTAGAATTAGACAAAGATTTTGAACACTTCAAGAAAAATTAATGTTCACATAAATCAAAAGCAAATTCAAGCATCCGTTTTCAAGTTCCGAGTTAACTAAACATAAATATTTCTTCTTTTGATTTCAAACACCAAACAAACATTAACGGAACCCGAATTTATTTTAAAGTTGGTTAAGGCAATTTCAACTCGTTTACATAACACGACACCCCATGTAAACATGTTAACCATATGCCGTCTGGTAACAGAAAACTCACCACAACTGGATTTCCACTTTTTAAAGAATCACACACAAAAAAATTGTTTCAAAAGGCCAGAGAACAGGCGATCATCAGTTTCCCTTTTATTTTTCAGTTAAATAATGAAATAATTATCTCACTTATGTAAAACACAAGACGAAATTAATCCCTAAAATTAAAACCTCTGTGAAATATGCTTATTTTAGGTGTCAATAGATTTGTTTCAGAGAATATTTCGATTCTTCATTATGAATTACCAAAAACAAATTATAAGTTAAGCGAAATTTACCCGGAAAACTAGAAATTAAAATACACAATTAATAAATATTTGACTCATTCCATTCTTTGATCACTATTTTCTGATAGTTTCGAAACAGTTTGAAAAGCACAACAGTATTTAATTCGACAAAAAAGATTTTAATAAATTATTGCCGGCTTTATTTGTTATTAAAATGCGATGTCTTTTGACAGTTCATCAATATCGTTCTTTTTGACAATACACAACACCATGGTTATATGGAGAATGAGAATTGTGGTGAAGGCACAATGGAAACACATATCCAAAAACTGCCTTGTACACTTACTCTGTTCCATTCGCAATTTTTTTTTTCACGAAATATTTTATTTTACCAAATCTTGCATTTTGAATTTTTTTATGTTAGGCATTTCATTGCAAGGAATTTAATTTTTGTCCTTCTTTCGAAAGTCAGAAACAACTATTATTTTATATTTTTACATGATTTACTTATTTTAATTCCATCATGTTTGAATTTTTATGAGTTTTTTCTGTTTTCTCTTCAAGCGATTAGTTTAAGTTAGGCACTAAAGCCAATTAGTGAATAATTTTAAATTTTGAAATAAGTTACACTATATGTGCTGGATTACACGCAGTGTTTTTTTGGTGGAATTCTACCACAGACATAGGTATCGGTATGTTGGAGGTGAGACAGAAGATCCACCTCCCGAAATTCTGGCGCAACGGAGTTTTTTATGCACACAAACAGGAGTCATTGTTTCTGTCGGTTCCGATAAAAACTGAAAGTTCAGACGCGCCATTGGACTGTTGACCATTAACAGCTAATCATAATCTAAAAGTACATAGTGCAAGATCACGCAGTAGAAATCTACCGTCAAGTTTTGGGTAGAAAACTACCAAACCGATTAGACGAGGAATGTTTATACCACAGTCTTTTATACAAGCTACACAAGGAGTGTATTAGTATGTGTGAGCACAGCATCACTCGATTTAAACCGTCAAACTGTTAGGATCTACTATTTTACTATTTCCTATGTACTTTTAGATTATGATTACATGTTGACGGTCAGTAAGCGAATGGCGCGCTTGAATTTTCAATTTTTTTCGAAACCGACGCAAACAGTGACTCTTGTTTGTGTGCGTAAAAAACTCCGTTGCGCCAGCATTTCGAGAGGTAGATCTTCTGCCTCACCCCCACCTAACCCTAACCTATGTCTGCGGTAGAATTCTACCCAAAAAACATAGCGTGTAATCTTGCACATTGAAGCAGCAACAGCAACAGCAACAGCAAAGCAACAGCAAAAATTTTGGAAACGATGCATTTAAATGGGTTGAATTAGATTACCGACAGCAACAGCAACAGCAACTTTATTTCTATTTCTAATTTTGCTGTTGCTTTTGCAAGTTGACAACATGATCATGCTTATAATACAGTGCATGAACCTTGAAAATATGAATTATCGTTTTTTGAATTTTTCTCGTTTTTTGGTTTTGTTTGATGAATAAAATATAATTTCTTTGAATTATTTTAAATTTTTATTGCATTTTTGAAGTGAAAACTTCTTTAGCCGCGTTGGAAGTGATTTGAAACTCGATGAAACGCTAAAAAGGCGACACTTTCTTACCAAACTAAAATACCAGGCGATCAGAATGAATAGCAACAATAATTTTGTATACAAAAATTTTTGCAGATAACCATGCGTACTTATATCAAAAAAATATTTTTTTCTGAAATTTTGCCTTGCTATTATTCTGATTCCTGAGCGCCGGATACATAGAATACAGATATACAGTCTTTCCTAGAATCTTCGTCTCCTCTTTGTCCGATAGTTCGTAGGCAAATGGATGGGGATGGATGGTATGATATTATACACGGTATGCGAGCACAAAATATCAATCAGTTCTAACATTTATGGAAATAACAATTCATACAGGAACTAGCACTTCAAATATTTGAAAAATATGTAACAAAAAATTTTTCTTCATTCTTTCTAATGAAAAATTTTAATTTTCTTTTCTTATTTTGTGCGGATTTTTTGTTTCTGTCATTTTCAAATGAGATATTGGGACGGTCGCGTCTAATTTCTCTTGTAGACATTCCAAATTTTGAATTAAAATTAAATATAAATTAAAAATATATTATTGTAATTATAGAGAATTTAGTTCTAATTTGTAATTAAACTCCAAAAAATTAAAAGGAAAAAGTTATTTGTAATTTTATTTACGAGAAATTAAAAAAAAAGACCTAAATAAAGATAGTGAAAGTTAAGAGTGCGACTCCTGCCTCAATGGCGGAGTCTTCAGCCAGTGCATTGGTGGGTAACTACAAAGGCGCCCGTAACATTTCTGAAGAGAACATAAAGACAAAAATAACAGAAAAAAATTTAAAAAATGCGTTTCAATTCTTAAAGGATGGTGAATTGGAAAAATTCCGAAAACAACATGAAGACGGCATGGAAATTCTCGTGCCTATAATGGTACCAAGCGGTATCGTAACGCAAGTTACTTTAACCACAACTACCGGAACATTCACGGTACCATTAACATCTATAATGAATTCTTCATCGCATCAAGAAAATTTGAAGAACCAGCAAGGCAGCATTCCACAAGTTACTTTAACGCAAAGTTATCCAGTACCAGTGTTATCCCCATCTAATAATACAACAATCAATGACGTTTCAATGGATTTGGACGGCTTACAGGAAGTTTTATTACAGGAGAATTTCACAGCAGTGAAGTATAAAAAGAGGAAAGTGGGGAAACATTTTCCCAAAAAATTATTTGTTAATAGTGGTACAGTTGCAAACGCAGTTAATGAAATTTCTTTTCAGCCAAATGTATTGGAGCAGAACCCATTTGCGCCGTTGGCTGATGTTGATGCAAGTAAGAATATGGAAGTAGAGAGAGCTGTAGATGAGAGCAGCGAAAGTTTAAGACAGGTATTAAAAGATCATAATCCACAGAGTAAGATTGGTGGAAAACCGTCAGTGCCAATAAAACAGAAAGTTACCTTCTGTCCCCCAATCATAGTATTTAAAGCGGACATTAGGAAAATTAGGAATTACTTAATTTAGCATTACAACTCCTGATAAATTTAAAATAGTAAATATAATTTCGGTAAAGTCAAAAATCTTTATTCATTGTCCAAAACTTCATGCAATTGCGTTTGAGTTTGTTAAAAAATCTGAATTGCAAGGGTATACCTTCACACCTAAGGAGGAGAGACGGGTCTCGATTCTTCTTAAGGGGTTGAGTAAAATGTATAACGCTGAGGAAGTCAAGGAAGATTTAATACATCATATTAAAGTCGAACAAATTCTAAGGGTTGTTCCATTCCAAACTCCAAATAATAATAACTCAGGATTCTTTCTGGTGCAACTGGTGCCGAGTGAAGATATAAGGATACTCCTTAATATCAGATATCTGTTAAACCAAAGGGTCTATTGGGATAAATTGAAAACTATAGGAGCGATACAATGTAAAAATTGTCAAAAATTCGGCCATGTGGCTAGAAACTGTGGTTTCACCTACAGGTGTATGAAGTGTAATGAAAATCATGGTCCGAAAGAATGCAAAAGAGAAAGGTCAGACGGAAACCCACCTTACCGCATTAACTGTGGTAAAGAAGGGCATCCTACAAATTTTAAAGGTTGTCAAAAATATCAGGAATATTTGGCCAAATCCTCTGTAAGAAAAAATGGAAAAAATTTTAATTCAAGTAGGGTGAAACAGAATTTTATTCAAAAGGGCGTCTTATTTGCGGATATAGTTAAAGATAGTTCCGCTGCTAAGTCGGTGGCGAATGATAATATAAAGTGGCTAGATAAGATAATCAATTCTGAATTTGGAATGAGTATGACCTACTTTGCCTTCAAATGTGGAAGGAGTTTCATTGAGAATGAGACTTATTGAGTTTATAGCAACTATTTGAAGGCAAATGGCTCAAAATACTCCTTCAAAATAGTAACTCACTAATCTCAAATGTCAGGAGAGTATTTCTGCAGGATATTCTCTCGAATTATAAACCAATAGCGTTGCTCTTAAGCGAAACTCACCTAAGCTCAAAGCATTCACTTCGACTAGATGGGTATAACTTTATTAGAAATGATAACGGTGGTGGAACAGCGATTGCTTTTCAAAGTCAATTGCAATATAAAAAATATCTGACGGGATTGGAGAACTTTTCTGACATCTCAATAACCGCAATTACTTTTCAAATTAGAAATTCGCAATTTATTCTTAAATCTTTTTTGCTGATTTCAGTATATCTTAAATCTGTTACGAATCAGGAGCAAACTAAACGTATGCTTAATAGGATCAGTGCCTTAGCCGCTGATTTTGATGACGTCATCTGCGGGGGTGATTTTAATGCTAAGGATCCGAGCTGGTGTCCCCAAAACCAAAATTATAATGGAAAAGTAATAAAAGATTGGTTACAATCAAACGTTGCTAATTCAGATCTCACAGTTATCTCTCCTCACAAGATCACATTTCCAGGGGGCAGTTCTTGCCTGGATTTCTTCCTGGTGTCGAGTGGGCCGATGGATGACATTGTGGGATCATTCCTATGTGAAACGCATGAGTCATATTCTGATCATTACAAAGTAGACCTTGAGATGCTTGTGCCAGCGGATGAGCTGGTGCTTGAAACTCCTCAGGTACAATTATCGTTTAAGAAAACAAATTGGAAAAAATTCAGAGCTGAGCTCGATTATGGGTTTGAACAAAATATGCCCCCTGTTTATGAAAACCTCTCATGTATGCAAATCGATGAACATATCACTGCTTTCAACACGATCCTTCATAAGACCATAGAGAAGAATGCGAAAAAAAAGTATTAATTTTAATAACACCAAGTACAGTAATCTACCCAGTTTTATAGTTCGGCTTGTTAAAACGAAAAGAATATGGGAAAGAGAGCTTAAGCGTATTTTTCATCGAACCGGAAATCGAATATCACAGGACTATAGTTCTTTATCATCTGAAATTAATTGCCTAACTAAAATTATACAGGAAAGAGTTAAAATACACTATGGCGAACTCTTTAAAAACCGTCTGATGATGATAAAGAAAGGACCAAATGCTTTTAAAGAAATAAATAAGATAACTGGTAGAAAAAGGGGTTCCCTTAATTTTATAGTTGAAAACCAGGGCCGTATAGTGCAGTCTAGCACAGAAAAAATCGACCTCTTTGAGAAATATTATACAGATCTGTATTCTATTAAAAACCCCGATTTTGACGTTAATTTAAACAACATGGTTAATACTGAAGTTGACAAATTTATTGAAAATTCAAATAATAAAACCCTAACCGAATTCTCTTTTTTAAACTCTTCAATAAATCCTTCAGACAAAGAAATTTTTGCCACACCAAATACTGTGACATACTTAATAAAAACAATAAATAATAAAAAGTCTGCTGGCCCAGATAATATATTGCACTACACGGCACTAGAAATTGCTGGAAATATTTTGATTTATTTATTAAATCAAAAATATTTCCAGAAAACTCCAAAATTAAATTGTTCACACGACCGAAACAATAGCAATGACTAATGTCATAAAAAAAGCACATACAATACACTTCTCAATAATAATAGCAATGACTCATGCCATAAAAATAGCACATACAAAAGATATTTTTTTAGAAGTAAATAATAATCGATCATTGTCACGAACCAATGCAATGATTCACAATAGAGGAACTTTCTGGAACTATTCTTTGTGTATTGAATAAGAATTTTCGGGAAACTATTCTTCGTGTATTGAATAAGAATTTTCGGGAAACTATTCTTTGTGTATTGAATAAGAATTTTCTAAAGATCTTCTTTGTGTAAACGTTGCCACCTAGTTTTTAGAAAGCCAAACGACCAGGCTTTTCGAGAATATTCCGAGACACATCAATTTTATATAAAAGCAGACCTAGAGTCGAGGCTAGAATCAATTCAGATCAGAACTTCAAACTGTGAACTTGAAACATTCGGAGTAAAACTAAAGCTTTGATCTTAAAAGTAATTAAAATAGTGAAGCTCTAAAACTGTGATAAATAATTGTAATAATTAAATTATTGAAAGGCAAATATTTTTAAGACTAATTGTTAAGCAGAAATAATTACAAATAAAGTTTATACACTAAATTCACATAAATAAAAAGTGTTATCATTCTAATAACATCGAACCGAAAGACTAACATGTCACATTGGTGTCAGAAGTGGGATTATTTATTGTGAATCAGTGCGGAAAAGACAATTGTGCTAAAAATTTCTGCAAGAAAATTCGAAGTTAAACTAGAAACTTCTGTGGGAAAAATTTCGAAATTTGAGTGTAATAATTTCGACTGTGTGAAAAATTTCAGGGGCGTACAAGAAATTTTGTATGAGTTGTATAAAAATTTCGATTGTGCGAAATTTGAGGTTATACGTCGTGTATCGTGTGAAAATTTCAATTGTACGAGAAATTTCGTGGAAATTAAGATTATACTAAGAAATTTCGTGGTATTTAGATACAGTGCGAGAAGTTTCTATAGAACATAAGAATTTTGTGAACAATTAAAAATATTTGAACAATGGAAAGTAAACTATTAGACAGCTTGAGTACATCAGAACTATCCACAGTTCTGCGTGTGTGGAAGTCAGTTTCCAAGGGAACTAAAACAGAAAAGAAGAAAAGAGTAATCGCTGAATGTGCAATAAGAGAACTAGACATTAGCACATTCGACTTTAGTGAAATTCTGAAGGAGGAAAAACAAGAAGAAATCAACAACGAAGAGGGAAACCAAGAAGAAACTACCAACGAAGACGCGGCTAAAACAACAGCAAGTGTTCAAGACGATTTAAAGACGCTTATGACCATGATGATCGGTCTTCAGACTAGTCTACAAGGCGAATTAAAATCAACCGCTTGTAGTTTACAAGAAGAAATGAAATCAAATGCTTCCAGTCTACAAGGCGAATTAAAATCAACTGCTTCTAGTCTGCAAAGTGAGATGCAATCCAATACAGCAAGTCTCGAAAATAAGATTGCAAACATATCTGATATGCAGAACAAAATGGAATCCAGCATGGGTGAATTAAAAATTCAGGTGGAATCCAGTGTTGCAAACCTTGAAACTAAAATTAGTACAGAAGTTTCAACAGTTCGTACGGAAGTTTCTGCAGTTCGAACGGAAGTAAGCAAGGTTGAGCAGAAATTGGAAGACAAAATAACTACAGAAGTCAGCAACGTAGAACAAAAATTGGACCAGAAATTGGAACAAAAAGTAGCAGAAATAGAAGCAAAAATGGCTGACATCAAAGAAAATAAACCAAATATTGAGTCATCAGGTAAAAGGATGAAGCCACCAATATTTGACGGCAAAACTTCATGGCCTGTATATAAACGACAGTTTGAAGCGGCTGCTGGTGCGAACGACTGGTCCGATAAAGAAAAAGCCACAGCATTAATTCTGGCTCTACGGGGTAACTCAGCCGATTTATTGCGGACAATCTCACCGGAAAATGAGAAAAATTACAATTACATTGTAATGCAATTGGATAATCGGTTTGGGGACAACCACATGAAGGATGTATACCGGATCGAACTCATCAACAGAACGCAGAAATCTGCGGAAACGCTTCAAGAATTAGCGGCGGAGATCGAACGTCTAGTATACATGTCCTATCCCGATTACCCTGTGGAGATGCGGTGCGAGATGGCGGGAGAAAGATTCGTTAGCGCCATACGGGATACGGACATACAAAATAGCGTCCGGGTTAGCGGAAAACTACAAGAAGTATTGGCGTTCGCTTTGACATTAGAAGGTGCGAAGAAAGCTACGAGATCAGTCCCACGGATCAGGACTGCTACAGTTGCTGAAGGGTCACCGCAACTGGATATCAAAGACCTCAGGCAGCAAATAAAAGAAGTACTGCGGTCAATCCAGAAAGAAGGGGACAGAAACACGCGCAGGAAAATCACATGCTGGGGCTGCGGAAAAGAGGGGCATGTGCAACATAAGTGCCCGAACCAAACAACAAGACAAAAAGGTTCGGGAAACGAAACGGAGCTAACTTAAAGGGGGACAAGTTAGCTCAAAAGAATAATGCCCCCAGCATCGTTGTATCTGTCTCGCTTATGCAACACAACAACAACAGTCTAACGGTACAGGGTGTAATTGCTGGTCATCAGTGCAGAATTATCATAGATACAGGCGCAAGTAAATCCATCATTAACAAGAGACTAATCAATCATAAACACATCAGTGAAAGCAGTAACAGGGTGCTTCAAACCGTTACGGGTGAATCATCTCCGATTCTTGGGGAAGTCGGTCTAGCATTGGAGCTAGATGGGCATGTGTTCCGACATACATTTTTGGTGGCTGATATAATGGACGATTGTATCATGGGCCTGGACTTCATGAAAAAGAATGGAGTGAGTGTGAATGTTGAAGAGGAAGTTCTGCGATGTGGAAATATTGATTTCTCGCTAACGTTGGAGGAAGCAGGTTCCAGTGCCAAAGTAGAAATTCTACAAGACCAAACAATTGCGGCAAATACTGAAGCTGTTGTAGAGGCGAGACTGGTCGATGGTACTGGGAGGCCAGCAATACAAATTATTGAACCTGACAGACAAAACTTAAAGGATGGACTTATGATAGCGCGAACAATAGTGAAAGTGAACGAAAAAGGGACAATTCCGGAAGCCTTGAAACCACTTGTCTCTAATATCACTAAAAGAGTATCAGAGTCGGAAGCAGTTAAGGCTACAGGTTTATTGAAGGAGTTTGAAGATGTCTTTGTATGCAGTAAAGGGGACTTTGAACGAACGGACCAAGAGAAACATAGAATTAATACCGGCAATGCAGATCCTATTCGTCAACCACCAAGGAGACTACCATTAGCCAAACAAACAGAGGTTGCTGACATGATCGAGGAAATGCATCAGGAGGGAGTAATTGAACCATCAAACAGTCCATGGGCATCTCCGGTAGTCCTAGTACGGAAAAAGGATGGGACTACAAGATTTTGCGTAGATTACCGAAGACTGAATGACGTAACTAAGAAGGACAGTTACCCTCTTCGACGACACGTTAGATACACTCTCAGGAGCAACTTGGTTTTCAACACTTGATCTAAAAAGTGGCTATTGGCAAGTTGGAATTGAACCGGAAGACAGAGAAAAGACAGCGTTCACAGTAGGAACAGGCTTATGGCAATTCACAGTGATGCCATTTGGATTATGTAATGCACCGGCAACATTCGAGCGACTGATGGAACATGTCCTACGGGGCTTAACATGAAAGACGTGCCTGGTATACTTGGACGATATCATCGTAATCGGGAAAACTTTTGATGAACATCTGCAGCGATTACGAGAAGTATTTGGACGTCTTCGTGCAGCTAATTTGAAGTTAAGTCCGAAGAAGTGCGAACTATTTCAACATGAGGTGAAATACTTAGGACATGTTGTGTCTGCAGAAGGAATTGCCACCGATGAAGACAAGATAAAAGCAGTTCAACAATGGCCAGTACCAAAAGATAAGCATGAAATCCGGTCATACTTAGGCTTGTGTACTTACTACCGACGTTTCATAAAGAATTTTGCTAATATAGCCGGTTGTTTACACAAGCTAACGGATAAGGGAAAACCATACGAGTGGACCGAAGAATGCCAGTCAGCTTTCGAGGAGTTAAAACATAGACTATGTTCTGCTCCGATATTGGCGTACCCAAAATTTGGAGAAAGATTTATAGTGGATACGGATGCCAGCAATATCGGAATTGTAGGGGTACTCTCTCAACAGATCGAAGGTGAAGAAAAAGTGATCGCATACTTCAGTAGGAAACTTTCCAAACAAGAGGTAAACTACTGCGTCACCCGGAAAGAACTCTTGGCAGTAGTTGAAACTGTTAGGCATTTCAACAAATACCTCTACGGGCAGGAGTTCCTACTTCGAACCGACCATGCGGCACTTAAATGGTTGCTACAATTTAAGAATCCAGAAGGTCAAGTGGCAAGATGGATTGAGCGACTACAAGGGTACCACTTCAAGACAGAACATCGAAAGGGGACATCGCATGGTAATGCTGACGCTTTATCTAGAAGACCATGCGGCGAGAATTGTAAGTACTGTAGCAGGCTAGATGAAAAGGAAATAGTCATGGTCAAGACAACAAGAATAGGTAATGATGACGAGACTAGTATCAGAAATGAACAGCTAAAGGACAAAGATATTGGACCAATCCTTGAATGGAAAGAACAGGGTCAGCGTCCGGGACGGACCGATATTGCAGCTTATGGTAATACGACAAAGAGTTATTGGGCTCAGTGGGACTCGCTGGAAATAGAAAATGGCGTTCTCAGTAGAAGATGGGAATCTTCTGATGGTAGAGATACACTAATGCAGTTGATTGTGCCCAAGTCCAAAGTACATGAGGTACTTGGTGAAGTACATGGTGGGACTTCAGGGGGACATCTGGGAGTCAACAAAACATTAGAAAAAGTACGAGAACGATTCTATTGGATAAACTGCCGAGCTGATGTTGAAAGTTGGTGTCGAAAATGTGACACATGTGCAGCGAGCAAAGGACCACAGAGACGAACTAGAGCAGCAATGAAGCAATATAACGTTGGCGCTCCATTTGAACGAATCGCAATTGATGTAGCTGGACCATTTCCTCAGTCTAAACGAGGGAACCGATACGTGTTGGTTGTCATCGACTATTTCAGCAAATGGCCGGAAGTGTACGCCATTCCGAATCAAGAAGCTACCACAGTGGCAGAAGTGATAATTGAAAACTGGATAAGTCGATACGGGGTTCCACTAGAACTACACTCGGACCAAGGGCGGAACTTCGAGTCAGCGGTATTCCAGGAAGTATGCCAATTGCTGGGAATACATAAAACCAGAACAACACCCCTGCACCCGCAATCTGACGGTATGGTGGAACGTTTCAACCGAACCCTGGAGGAACATTTATCAAAGGTGGTAACATCAGACCAAACTGAATGGGACAAACACATTCCATTGTTCCTAATGGCATATAGAACTGCAGACCACGACAGCACAAAACATACTCCATCGGAAATATTGTTTGGACGCAATATACGGCTTCCTGTGGATATAATGTTTGGTAGACCAGAATGTGACAGAATGGAAGTTAGTGACTACACCGATAAACTGAGGGATCGTCTAGACGAGATACATCACATAACAAGGGATCGGATAAAAATTGCTAGCGACCGAATGAAAATAAGGTACGACATTGCTACGAACAGCTGTGGATTCCAGGATGGTGACTTGGTATGGCTTTACAATCCACAACGGAAAAAGGGAATGTCACCTAAGTTTATGCCAAAATGGGAGGGTCCATATACCGTCATAAAAAGGATAAATGACGTCGTATATCGCATACGAAGATCTCCAAGGGCAAAAATGAAAGTTGTTCATTTAAATCGGCTAGCAAAATATCACGGGACGACTTCAGAAGATTCTGTTCGGGGCGAACAGATCTAAGGAGGGGGTAGTGCACTACACGGCACTAGAAATTGCTGGAAATATTTTGCTTTATTTATTAAATCAAAAATATTTCCAGAAAACTCCAAAATTAAATTGTTCACACGACCGAAACAATAGCAACGACTAATGTCATAAAAAAAGCACATACAATACACTTCTCAATAATAATAGCAATGACTCATGCCATAAAAATAGCACATACAAAAGATATTTTTTTAGAAGTAAATAATAATCGATCATTGTCACGAACCAATGCAATGATTCACAATAGAGGAACTTTCTGGAACTATTCTTTGTGTATTGAATAAGAATTTTCGGGAAACTATTCTTCGTGTATTGAATAAGAATTTTCGGGAAACTATTCTTTGTGTATTGAATAAGAATTTTCTAGAGATCTTCTTTGTGTAAACGTTGCCACCTAGTTTTTAGAAAGCCAAACGACCAGGCTTTTCGAGAATATTCCGAGACACATCAATTTTATATAAAAGCAGACCTAGAGTCGAGGCTAGAATCAATTCAGATCAGAACTTCAAACTGGGAACTTGAAACATTCGGAGTAAAAGTAAAGCTTTGATCTTAAAAGTAATTAAAATAGTGAAGCTCTAAAACTGTGATAAATAATTGTAATAATTAAATTATTGAAAGACAAATATTTTTAAGACTAATTGTTAAGCAGAAATAATTACAAATAAAGTTTATACACTAAATTCACATAAATAAAAAGTGTTATCATTCTAATAACATCGAACCGAAAGACTAACACGTCACAATATCTAATTTCATCCTACGGAAAATTTCGTCTAAAGGTATAGAATTTTTAACAGTTATCTTTAACAACTGTATTAATTTATCATACTTTTCCAACATCTGGAAGGAGGCTAAACTTCTCCCATTCCTTAAAAATAAGAGCTCGTATGAAATTACAAACTACAGACCCATTTCACTTCTCTCTAATGTAGGGAAGGTCTTTGAAAGATTCCTGGCGGACAAACTTGATTTTCATTGTGAAGACCATGAAATTATTCCCAACTTTCAATTTGGGTTTAGAAAACAACACTCTACATCTCATGCTCTCCTTAAACTGTACGGTGATGTAACACTAAACCTAAGACAAAAGAAAACAACGGTCGCATGCTGTATGGATATTGAGAAGGCTTTCGATAGGGTTTGGGTGAAAGGATTACTCTATAAACAAATCAAAATTAAATTGCCTGAGCATTTGATTAGCATTCTGGCCAACTACTTTGCAAACAGAAAATTAGTTATCCACTTTGAAAAACTTTACTCAAGTGAAATTAAAGTTTTATCAGGAGTTCCCCAAGGATCAATCATGGGTCCCAAACTTTACAATCTGTTTTTGTATGATATTCCTTTACCAGTTGGTTTGACGCAACAAATTCAATTTGCGGATGATACGCTTTTATACGCTAAGTCGGAGAGACCTCACGATGCATTAAGTATAATGACACAGCAGCTTTATAAAGTAATCACCTATTATAAGGCATGGGGAATCAAAATTAATATCAGCAAATGTAAGCTCATTTGCTTTAGAAACGCAGGAAAATCTGTCAAAAAGGGAATAGTACCTGCGAGTAAAAATTTAAAACTGAGTATTGACGGGCGTATCGTTCCCCTCTGTGAAAACATTAAATATTTAGGTACAAATTTCAGTAGCACATTTAAATTTAATCCTCATGCTAGGATTACTCTTCAGAAAGCTAACAGGGCTTATCATGCAGTCAGATCTGTCATGCAAGGAAATAGGTTCCTTCCCAAAAACGCAAAGCTTCTAATTTACAAACAGTTAATTAGACCTATATTAACATATGGTTTCGTGACCTGGTTTTCAATTTCTCCCTCGGTGGCAGTGGAGCTGGAACGAAAAGAAAGAAAAATCCTCAGAGTGGCTATAGGAAAGAACTTTAGAACTAGGAAAAAATACTACTCAGTATGTTTATGAGAAGGCTAAGATTATGCCGCTAATGTGCTATCAAATAAGTATACTGGAAAGAATAATTCAAAAATTAAGCAGCCATCCCAATCGGTTAATAAAAAATTATTATGACGAAATTGTGGAAGACTCAGTAATAAGTCATAGATATTTGACATCCGTAGAACTATCGTTAAATAAGTACGTCAACGGGTTAGAAATCGTCAACAATCCTAGTCCCATTCCAAATTTCTATACGTTGTCCGCTGTAAATACTTATAGGGGTTAGCTTTGGAAAAAAACAAAAAAAAAAGCGGCTCTCCCTGCAGTAATCGTCAATCTATATTATCTAAACCATTGTACTTAATGTAAATATGTATCGAGAATCGCGTCAATAGCGTTTAAGTGGTTTATGCACCAATTCATGAGGCCTTAGCGAGGTAGTTAACACTGATGCACATACTGTGTGTGTGGTTGGTGAGGTGTAATGCACCCTTAGATTAAGCTTTATTTTAATTTTAATTTTAGTTTTAATTTTAATTTTAGGTTTTTTTTTTTTTATTCTTGAATGCCAATAGGGCAAAGAAATTGTCTAATTAACGTAACGCAATTAATTGTGGTAAATTATCTAGTTAAGAATTTAATTTAATATAATATAACTGACGTAGAATTAATGAATTTAAAATCTCAAACCAGTAGATATTTAGACAAAGCTCTTAGTCTGAAATTTACAAATTGTTAGTGTTAAGCTAGTCATAAGACAACTTTATAAAAATGTATGTACTTGTACTATAAAGTCGTGTAATAAATTTTTAAATTTGAATTTGAAAAAAACATTCCAAATTTTGATATTGTTGTTCAATAGAAAAGAAAATATACGAGGGCAGGCGGAGTTTCAATATACCATAATAATATAAATGATAGCCCGTGTTGTTACTCCACAAATAGATCTCAATGTGCAATACCTAGAATCATTCTCTGTTCAGCTTTCGAAAGTGCGAGAAATATCTGCTTGTGAAAGCAGATTGGACCATAATAAATCAATTATAATTGTGGCAGTTTATATTTTTCCCAACCAATCAATAAATACTGTTAAGTTATATCAAATATTTGGTTTTTTGTCGTAAAAAACTAACAGATATTTCCCAGACTTATTTTGTGCAACGCGTAAATTTTTCTATGATAAAATTCCCACAATAATATTTTTTGCATAAAAAAAACTCATATTGTTCAAAATAAAATACTCCGATTTCAATTCCATATATCCAAATATCAAATTAAACTTTTATATTTAATTAAATTTGATATTTGGATAATTTTTATAAATGTACGATTCCCACATTTAGAATATAAGAATTTTGTATACTCAGCATTTAAATTGTATAAATTCCAGAATTTTTGTCAAATAAATTCAGTTTTAATTTTGAAACCCAACAAAGCGTTTTTCTTCAACTTAATTAGCGTGAGGCTGCGCTAATAAAACAAACTTAAGCGGAAAAATAAAATAATTTTATCGCTATATCAACAAATACAATTATTGAATTCATCCACGAGAATTTGCTAAAGTACACTCCAGAAATATCGCGGATTTTTAAAAAAGATTACGATAAAATTCCGATGATTTTAAGTGTGGATTTTAATGTTAATTTTGCATTGATTGAGTCCCTCAACACCAAATTAAATTTAAAAATGTGCAGTAGTCGCATTGAATCGACAACAAGATCTAAAACAGTAATTGACGCTGTATTTCAAAGATATATTGATCAAATCCAAACCAAAGCATTCATTTCATACTTTAGTTATCATAAGCCACTCGTGTCATTTATTGAAATTGAAAACAAAGAGTGTGAATAATAAAATGTAAAATAACTTTTAAACTTAATAAATAAACCCTATAACTATCCCACCCCTGCATTCGTCTCATTCTCTCGCTGTTTAGTTTTCCGAAGGTTTCACTTCTACCGCGTGTGCACAGCACATATGATTTTTTTTTTTTTTAAATTACAAATTATTAAAATAGAAGGCAATTCACCTAAAAACGATAAATTCGTGTATTTTAATGACATTATTTCAGTTTATTTTCAAATGTAGAACCAATCGCTCAATTTTATATAGATACTGTATATTTTATTACGCTATTTTTTTACGCGAGTTTTGGAGGAACGTACCTCTCGCGGAGAACCAGAATTATTATTATTTATTATTTTTCAATTTTCAATTATTTACATATTGTTGTAGTATCTCTTTCTCATAAAATAAATGTGCAAAATTTCTAAAATGTGAATTCTTCCCGGAATTGTAATTAGTAGAAACCAACCAAAAAATTTCTTAGCCATGTGCAATTTGGTAGTGGAATAAAGACTTTTTCTAAAAACTACCTCAATAAAAATATATCATTAATAATATTTCTAATATTTTTGTCCTAAAACAATATGAATTTCAAACCAAATTTATTTTTAAAAGAAATATACTAATTGTATACATTTTATTGCTGTTGAAAAGCCCCAAAAAATATTTAGGAAATAAAAATAATTGAAATGGAAATAATATTTGGAAAAATTTCTCGCAATTATATGCATTTCGTTTCAATATGGCAAAAATAAGTCTGAAAAAAGCCTTCCTCAAAAATTTCGCTTTTGTTGTTGCTGTCGTTTAATGTGTTTCAAAAAGCAGCATTCACGACTTTCGCTGTTGCTGTTGCTTTTGCTGTTGCTACTTTAATCTGATTCAGGGGTAAGGGTCTACTATTTTACTATTTTCTATGTGCAAGATTACACGCTATGTTTTTTGGGTAGAATTCTACCGCAGACATAGGTTAGGGTTAGGTGGGGGTGAGGCAGAAGATCTACCTCTCGAAATGCTGGCGCAACGGAGTTTTTTACGCACACAAACAAGAGTCACTGTTTGCGTCGGTTTCGAAAAAAATTGAAAATTCAAGCGCGCCATTCGCTTACTGACCGTCAACATGTAATCATAATCTAAAAGTACATAGGAAATAGTAAAATAGTAGATCCTAACAGTTTGACGGTTTAAATCGAGTGATGCTGTGCTCACACATACTAATACACTCCTTGTGTAGCTTGTATAAAAGACTGTGGTATAAACATTCCTCGTCTAATCGGTTTGGTAGTTTTCTACCCAAAACTTGACGGTAGATTTCTACTGCGTGATCTTGCACTATGTACTTTTAGATTATGATTAGCTGTTAATGGTCAACAGTCCAATGGCGCGTCTGAACTTTCAGTTTTTATCGGAACCGACAGAAACAATGACTCCTGTTTGTGTGCATAAAAAACTCCGTTGCGCCAGAATTTCGGGAGGTGGATCTTCTGTCTCACCTCCAACATACCGATACCTATGTCTGTGGTAGAATTCCACCAAAAAAACACTGCGTGTAATCCAGCACATATAGTGTAACTTATTTCAAAATTTAAAATTATTCACTAATTGGCTTTAGTGCCTAACTTAAACTAATCGCTTGAAGAGAAAACAGAAAAAACTCATAAAAATTCAAACATGATGGAATTAAAATAAGTAAATCATGTAAAAATATAAAATAATAGTTGTTTCTGACTTTCGAAAGAAGGACAAAAATTAAATTCCTTGCAATGAAATGCCTAACATAAAAAAATTCAAAATGCAAGATTTGGTAAAATAAAATATTTCGTGAAAAAAAAAATTGCGAATGGAACAGAGTAAGTGTACAAGGCAGTTTTTGGATATGTGTTTCCATTGTGCCTTCACCACAATTCTCATTCTCCATATAACCATGGTGTTGTGTATTGTCAAAAAGAACGATATTGATGAACTGTCAAAAGACATCGCATTTTAATAACAAATAAAGCCGGCAATAATTTATTAAAATCTTTTTTGTCGAATTAAATACTGTTGTGCTTTTCAAACTGTTTCGAAACTATCAGAAAATAGTGATCAAAGAATGGAATGAGTCAAATATTTATTAATTGTGTATTTTAATTTCTAGTTTTCCGGGTAAATTTCGCTTAACTTATAATTTGTTTTTGGTAATTCATAATGAAGAATCGAAATATTCTCTGAAACAAATCTATTGACACCTAAAATAAGCATATTTCACAGAGGTTTTAATTTTAGGGATTAATTTCGTCTTGTGTTTTACATAAGTGAGATAATTATTTCATTATTTAACTGAAAAATAAAAGGGAAACTGATGATCGCCTGTTTTCTGGCCTTTTGAAACAATTTTTTTGTGTGTGATTCTTTAAAAAGTGGAAATCCAGTTGTGGTGAGTTTTCTGTTACCAGACGGCATATGGTTAACATGTTTACATGGGGTGTCGTGTTATGTAAACGAGTTGAAATTGCCTTAACCAACTTTAAAATAAATTCGGGTTCCGTTAATGTTTGTTTGGTGTTTGAAATCAAAAGAAGAAATATTTATGTTTAGTTAACTCGGAACTTGAAAACGGATGCTTGAATTTGCTTTTGATTTATGTAAACATTAATTTTTCTTGAAGTGTTCAAAATCTTTGTCTAATTCTAATTTGTCGATTCCACTATTAAATGTATTTTAATATTATTCAAATCTACAAAAGTGATTGTTCTTAATTTTAATTAAGTTGTTCGTAGTAAAATTTGGTGCTGATGCCATTCAGTAAATGGCAAAAACAGACTGCAAACAATTAAATATTTGCAAACATGTGAAACAACAAAACTTTTCATAATATCAACGGAAATACTTATAAGCTCTTCTTCATCAATTAGTATGTCGCCGATCACCAGCATATCTAAATTTCACGATAAAATAAACTTAATTCATAAAATATCAGAAAGTCATTGGAAAAATGAATCTTTAGACGAAATAGCATTAGAAATGTGAAAAAAATGGAAATTGCCTAATCATTTGGGCTCTAAATTAGTTAAAAAAGCAATGGGATAGTTTGGAAATGCCAAAATAGTAAGGCAAAATGACTGTTGCCCAAAAATCTCTATTTATTATAAAGATCTTATTATCAAAGATTGTTGAAAAGCGGCATACCATTTGATTAATATTAGATGTTCGTAATGGATCACACAAATGTTGATAGCACTATTTTGTGTTCATGTACAGTCAGCACAAAGTTGGTTCGGTCTAGAAGTGATAAGCCAGTATGCATCAAAGCCGACGACTATTCCCTTGAGAACAAGTTGTTAAAATTGTCTGGGCAGATTATTCGAGACATCTGCAGCCATAAATACAATATGAGCAAAATTCTTAAATTAAAAAACGTTTGGGAAAAATTTAACAAAAACGCTATATTTTTAAAGCTGCTTTCGGAGTTCAGACTATTTTGTCGTATATCTTCGTATAAGTTTTGTCGAAAATGTCCACTCAGATAGCGCGAACTCATAGGGAATACATTGGTACAAAGATATATGACAATGTCATGCATTCTCTGACAGAATTATTTTCGAGATTTTTTTGATGTCTAACATTTGACGAAAATTATGCGAAAGTATATAGTAAAACAGAGGCACTTTACATAAACTTATTTTAAAGTACATAAAACCGAAGCAAACTATGCCTTTTTTAGGCGTCGGTGAAATTTGATACTAAATCTCAATTTTGAGGTTAAAAATTAACCAAATATATTCAATGAAAGCAGCAAATAGACGTTCATTAGAGCGGATGGAAATTTAACACTGTTAGAAAAACAGCTGATCAAGCAGAATATTTTTCATAATTGCAATTATGAAAAACAAAATAGGTAAGATTTTTTATCTGAAAACTATTTATTAAACTATTTCCGATGTTTTGTAAAAGTATACAATTCTTTAATTTCCTGATTGCAATTTATGGAAAAATAATAATTTCTGAGGCTTTTTGGTCTGGTTCGTTTTTCTAGAAAATTTTATAATACATTTGTCATGATTATTAAAAAGAAGTGCAATTGTTTTGCAGTGATTTCCTTAATCACAGTTTTCCGAGATTTTCGTCCTCTCATCAATTTTTGGACCGAGTATTTTACTAGTTCGTAAATGCCGTTTAGTTAAGATTTCTACGTCATTTCACATCAAAGGTTCATATCCGGGAATAATATTTCTAAATATTTCTACCAATTTCATGACATGACGTCAATCAATATGATTATTTTCGACTGACGCTGATGTGTTTTTTTTCGGTTTCTGCTCGTTATCATCATTCCCAAGCTTGTTGGTTAGTTTGCATGTCAAACTCATAAACCCACGTCTCATTATCCGTTATAATGCATTTCATGAATGTAGGGTCCGAATCGGCTCGTTGAGGCATGTCTTTTTTTGAACAATTCTGCTCAATTTTGTTTCAGCTACAATGGATTGCCTTATAATACCTTACAATATAAAGACATATAACTATTTACATACATTCTACATAAATTAAAAAAGTACCTATGAAGTAAAAATTTTCAAAACATGAATGTTCTTGAAATGTGAAGAAGAATTATATTAAAATTTAAGTTATTAGGCATATTTTGTGATATATGAAACTGTTTAAGAATTACTCACTACTACGGTTTTGTAAGTTGTTGCCCTCCGCTTTGTGGTCGCCATACAATTTGAACTTGTAAAAACTTGCACATAATGATATACCGGTATCATCATGTTACACACATACGCGCAGTAGAAATTCTTGTCTATTCCAATATACAGTATACAACGTTGCATAGTATGTTACATAATATTTATGATCTTGGGGTGGTATACTCACTTTTAGCCCTTTCAAAGTGAGTAGCACTATACCAGCTGTCATAAATACATTTGAATCACCAATTTCGAAAAGGGCTCCTGTTGGTTTTTTCAAAATGTTCAGGAGACAGAAAAAACTGAATTTCTGCCAAACTCTATGGAATTTTAGACGACATATTTTTTTGAAAGTGCTAACCATTGGACTGCGTCATAACATACTGAAATGGTTTTCTTTATTACAAGAGTCCCAAAAAAACAGCTGTTAGAGTTTTCCGAGATGAGCTCTTTTCCAAATTGATTGAAGAACGCAGGTGGTTTTAGTAATAAAATGGCAAATAAAGAATGTTAATCATAAGATAGTCAGTTTATTAATCAGAAACCATCATTATCACAATCATTGTACGAGCCTCTGTGGAAAATAAAGAAAACTTTGAACTTTCGACTGACTAATTGTTTTTGTTTCGTCCCGAACATTCGTCGCAGAACAAGTGGAACTCCGTTACTTCTTCAGGGACGTTTTTACGAATATAATCGTTTAAACATGATACGACTTCGTTGGGTCATTTGAGGGCTTGAACCTCGTGGTAGGATTAGAAAGTTGTTTTCGCCGCTGTCATAGTTGTCGGAAATAAAATACTTCCTGGACGGGCAAAACTGGCAGTGGGAGATTCTGCTTATAATCAAACTCCAAACCCATGATAGTGGTACCAACCACTTGAGAGTTTTCAGTGATTTCTTTGATTTAGTAAAATTTGGACGCCTTTATGAACTGGTAGTTAATTTCTTAACTATTAATTAATTTCTTCGTATTTTGAGCACACTTCAAGTTGTGGTCTCCAAAATGACAAATTAAAATTGACCTTGAAATAGTTCGCATAGGCTAGATATCTTGAATTAGTTTCCAAAAGTCTCATCTCCAGAAGGACATGCATTTTTTCCACATTGGAAAACACACTATGAGTCCCTGTTTCTCATGGAACATGCGCCTATACGTGAAGATAAAAAAACGGCAAAAAGTACATTTTAAAAAACCGACATGAGCCCTTTTCGAAATTGGTGATTCATTTGATGTTGATGAATTTGCAAAAAATTAATATAGGTAAGCAGGGGGTCTACCCAAAACCGAAAAACATGGCAAGTGGTCCACGAGACAAAAAAGTTTGGCAACCTCTGGTTTAGTGCAACAGATATAAATATAAATTTAGCGTTTATAAACAAATTCTAGCACTTACAATAAAGTCACATGGTGGCGAGGGGCTTATTCAAAGAGGCACTAAAATACTTGAAAAAGTGTTGGGGACGTCATATTGGCGCTTAAAAGTATTAGAAAAAAAAGGTTAGTTTTTTAAGAAAACAACGACAGAACTTTCTACTACACCAAATATTTTGTTTCATTACTGAGGTCAATAATTTTAAAATTTATTATTAAATAAAATTAATAAACTAAAAATTTGTCAAAACTTTCATATTACGAATTATGAAAACACAAAAATACGAAATTTATTAAAATATTGAAATTTCAGAAAAATTAGATCGGAAAATTTGAGAATTTATACCACTTGCATGTCATTCTCAACAGCCATACTTATCACAACACTATTATGTTAGGTGATACTAAAGCTAAGGTCACACATAGGAAATTTTGCATCAGGGATTTTTTGGTTGCAGCTGCATAAGTTGCGAGTCTTGTTCACACATGTAGGTGTAAAAGTGGCGCGCAATCTGAAGTTTTTATGATGCTGCGTCCTAAAATGCTGCATCTTTAAAAAAAGTGGCAGAGGTGTTTACACATAGCATGCATCTTTTATTGCTTGCAACTTCCTCGCAGTCCTTTCGTGTATGTATGTGTTAAAAATTTGACTTTTTGTTTTAATTTTAACATTTAATTAATGCAATAAAATATGTTTTATGGCGAGGAAGAACAACCTGTTGCATGTTTAACACTTGTTTTATTGAGAAGAGAAAGATGACGGCGTAAAAAAGTAAAAGAAAAAGTTTAAAACGACGTGAACAGTACGGATTTGTTTATAATTTATTACGTGAATTACGTGTTATTTTTTAAACATTTTTTGTAATTATCAGCATCTGATTTTGATTATCTTTTGGAAAAACTGAGACCCATAATAAAAAAAAGATATTCTTATGTGAATTTCATCACATATTAAAAACTTATCAGAAACAATAACACTGAACTGTCAAAAAACTTGCATGCAACATGCAGCAAAAGTTTCAACCATTTTAATATTTTTTGTTGCATATGCAACTTTGTTTTTTTCTATTCACACGTTGAAACTTTCCAGGTTGCGCGCAATGTAAAAGTCTAGTCATCCAGGAAAAAAGAATCGCAACTTTGTGAGTTGCAATGCTATTCACACTATGCAGCACTCGAGTTTCGCATCTTTTTATGCTGCGTTGCAACAAAAGTTGCTGTGTGTGATCTTAGCTGAAGAAAAATTGAAATCGTGTAGAAAATTGAATCAAAAAATCAATCGAATCGAAATACGCGATTCCACACCTGATCAATTACATCTGTTGTGTTCTTTTTTGGAAAATTTCTGAATTTTATTGAAATTCATTCATAGATAATGTTAAAATATCTTCTCATTAAAAAAATTCGAATTATTTGGTAACTACCTGAAGTTTTTATAAAACCATTCTCGTATGTACAAACAAACTAAGCAATTTTCATTCCAATCGCTTCAAAAATATGGCCGCATGAAAGTACTTTTAAAGGACTTAGAATCTTTTAAAAGTTTTTTTCAGGATTCCACTAACTTATGTATATAGTTTGTATAAAGTTAGAAATATTATTGTCAAAGAATAAATAGTTTTAAAAAATCTTGATTTACTCTACTGATGACGTATGGCGTATATTGTCGGCAAAAATCAATTAGAGACATGGGAAAGCGTAAACTTTCTTTGTTTCATTCATTGGTGTTTATTATTTTTTACCATGGGGCATTTATATTAGTGCCCACTGTGCCATGACAAACTTGAGTAGTCTCCTTCCGAGATAATTTTCTGTGCTACATTTCTTAGAAATAAACTGACTAACAATCACATTAGTAATTTTAGTTAATATCCGCATAATTCCTATATATATCATTTTTATGCCCTGTGGTAGGTATTTCCAGAGGATATATTAGTTTTGTCACTAAGTGTGTAACACATCGAAATAATCATCGTAGAAAAGTTTCAAGGGTATGGTTGTATAGGGAATCAAAAGTTATATTGATTTAGACATGTCTGTCCGTCCGTCCGTATACAAGATAACTCAAAAAAGCGTCATACGATTTTGGTGCAATTTAGAATGTGACTTGGTTATTCCTTAACTGGATTTGGTATTGCATTTCAGCGAAATCGACAAAGTGGGAGCGAAGTTATTAAGCAAAAACCAAGGTGACCAGAAAGTTTTGTCGTTTTTTTAAATAGTTAGTCGGATTTAATTAGATAATTTGTAAAGCAATTTTGTTTAAATTAATTATATTGGTTAATAGACGATTGCATATTGCATAAATAGACGATAGCATGCTAAATTTCAGAAACATCGGTCCAAGGATATCGGAGAAAAAATAAATCCTAGGAGAAAATAAAGTTTTCTTGATGTACTTTAAAAACTAATACAGCGATTTGAGTAGCATTTGTAGATTAGATTTATGCTATTAGCCTTTAAGTTACCTGTAAATTGAAGGAAATTCTGAAAAGTTATGAAGAAAAAGCTTGAAATATTGTTAATTTTGACAGTTTTTCTGTCCCATTTCTGTCATAGGACATCAAAAAATCAGCCATAGGCCAATTTTCAGTTACTATATGTTTCCTAAATTATTTTTTGTATTTCTTATTTCAGTAATCCTTGCACTAATTGGATCAACTTTAAATGTTTATTTTGTATGTTGTACTCACTAATATCTTCAGAATTATATGGAAATAAATGCCCATCCCATCAATATCATCATGAGCGGTAAGTACTATGATTTTATTTATCTTTTCCTCGAAAAATTCTATAACACTATATATTTATAAATATATGTATATTTTACAGGAAGTCATAACAATTGGAATCCTTTTAATTCCTTTCCACTTAATTTTTAACAATTTAATTAAGAAAATATAAAGAATTAATTTTAAATTTATATCACAATTTATTTTATCAACTAAATATTTAACTATTGTAATAATATATTTAAGTTACCGAATATATTTAAGTTAGAATTTAATTAAGGACTCATTAGGGTTTACATAATAGTTTTAATACTATTTAAATTTGTTGCTTTTCCTTTTAAAACATTAATTGTATTTTTTTTATATATATTTTAAGTAGTGTAAAACAATCTGAGTATCCACCAAAGATACAAAATGTTTTTCATGTAAATTACATGGAAAACATATTTTTATCTTTTGAATCTTTAGCATTTATGATTACTTTTTTTTACACGCGCATGCATAAAACAACTTCCGCGTTTGATGGATATTTAGGTTTTTTCTAAATGAGAGAAACACGTTTGTAACACAAATCAAATTACAAGCTTGTTTCTATTTTTTAGTTTTTCCTCTTTTACCCACCCGTTCAGAACACATTCTGGGCGTACCGTGGGCACTTACCTTAAAATCCCATGCAAAAGGTTAGATCTGTGGCCCGTTTTTGGAAGGACAAACTAGATTGGAAAGATAATTTGTTATAGTTTCTGCATACACACGATCAAACTTTTCACCCGTGTATATTTAAATGATTATTTAAAGAAACTACATAAAAAGGACTAAAGAAATTCCAATAACTATTTTTTTATTAAAATTTCAATGGCTTTGTAGGTAAAAGACGAATTTGATGGCATTTATGCATACAGACGATCCTTATTGACTGATATTTAGCCCTATTCTGCGATTTTGTATGTTATGTTATGTTATGTTAATTTCCCCTCATTTCTGAAATAATTTCTAAAATATTTTGAAATTTCGTATTCTGCGAAAATTCTTTTACGGGATATTTTAGATTTAGAAAATGTATATTTTCTTAGTTTTCTAGTACATTAGTATTTGAAGTTCAAATATTTTTTTAATTTGTGTGTTTTTAAGGCCCGAAGAAAGATAAAAATTAGTTAATTAATAATTAAATAAAAGTAAATATGACGCAAAATTTATCTAATTTTTAAAAGTTAGGTTAAATTTTTTCCAAATATTTAGTGTTGAAACATAAATATTTTTAAATGCTTTTATCATTTTAAGATTCTGATTGAATTTTTTTTTAAAGCTTTATCCTCATGAAATATTTTTTATATGAAATTACAAAATATGTAAAGAAATATGTGAACTACAATTTTTTTGAACTCCATTTAATCGGCAATGCGCATGAGCAGTATGGAAAATATTTCTCTTTTTTTAATAATCGCTTAAATTTCTGGCAAATGCTCCCTAAACATGACCTATTCAGATAATTTTACATTCGCTCTATGTGAAATAAGAAAATACTCTAACATAACATAAAATTTGCGTGCAGAATAGGAAATTAACGAAAAATATTCTTTTACGTCAAATCTAACATAACATAACATAAAATGTGTACACAGAATAGGGCTAATTGTTAAGCCCTATGTTTGACACTAAAATATTATTGAATGATTGGTTGCTGCTTAAATAAGAAGATGTTAGTTATTCTGTTAAAATAAAAAAAATTGCTTTATTCAAATACTTAAAACTAGACAACTAGACTCTACTTTAATTCAAAATACAAATAAAGTTTATTACAAAAGATTGTAACGAAGTTACAAATAAAAATTTAACTTTTAACGGAAAATATTTTTTTGGAAAAATATTTTCAGTTGCGAATATAATTCGCAGTTAAAAAGAGTCATTTGGAGTATAAGACTCAAAATAAACTCTAGTATAAGCAGTCTATCACCAGACTCAGAGAAAGCCGTTTAGGAAGAAATCTATACTTAGGAGACTGTGTTGGGAGTCACCCGTACCCCGACTTAGGAATCCTTCATAGTATAGTAGGACCTCTTCATAAGGGACACTTATTCGAGTCACCCGAACTCCTATAGGAAGGACCTAATTGATATTGGACCGCTCTGACTAAATACGGAACTCTCTTTCTTTTTACGAAATAACCGACCACAGTACTGTTTGCGTCACCCGAACCGGCAGTACAGTGGAACCCCGATAAGTGGTACACCTCAGCAGTGATACCATAACCGATTTTGCCTTGTAAAGAGGTACCTGCCCCTGATCCAAAATACTGTTTGCGTCACCCGAACCGGCAGTATAGACCGCTTGTTGTTTTGAGTCCCCGTACCACTCAACAAGATCTTCTAGACCAGATTTCCGAGGTAGTAGGTAAAACTACTGACCTGCTCGTATATACGAGATACCTGTGCTTGATATTGTTTGCGTCACCCGAACCAAGCAATATCAAACAAATACCGACCGATACGAGCCATACATATCCCATGTATTGCTCCCCACCCCGAAACATCCAAAATAACCTCCTTCCCCGATACTAAAACAACCGTATCTCCAAATAGGCAGGCAGGCATAAAGATTTAATAAAAGACAAAATTATATTATTTTTAAACACAAAACTGACTTATTATTTCAACCGCCCGTATCCGACCCCTGGAGCCGGCGAGCTCACCCCGTGCAGAAAACAACGTTACAATTTGGCGCCCGAGCAGTCCGATATATACCAGAAAGAAGGAGATAGTCCGAGCAGTCCGATACAAGCAGCAAGAAGGAGATAAAAATTAAAATCAAGAAATTAAGATAAGCAGGGTAAAATGGAGCAGAACAACACTAATCCAGAAGAGTAGGGAATACCGAGATTATCAGAGATATATCAGTTGAAAAAAGAAGAACTGATAGCCGAGTTAAGTAAACACCAGATCGATACCGAAGGAACCGTAGATGAACTTCGCAGACGACTTGCAGCATACAGGAAAGAAATAATGAAAGCAACAATAAATTTAGCCGATACACCTGGCACATCAAAAACGACCACCAGTATTGAAACCGACAATCCAGCTTATAATGCCAATAATAATACTGAAAGATTTCCTGAACAACCGAATTTTAATATAAATGAAACACTGCCACAACAACCGATAACTAATATGAACATCAGCGAATACAACAACCAGTTACGATACTGCGAACCTCCAATACTAACCGACTATGATATTATCGATAAAGTACGGAGATGGAATATGTGGTTCGATGGTAACACAAACCCACTAGAATTCCTCGAACGCATAGAAGAACTAGCAGAGTGTTATATGATCCCAGTAGACCGGTTAGTTCGAACATTACCAGAACTACTGAAAACTAATGCACTAAGCTGGTATCGTAATAACAGAGGCTGCTGGTATTCATGGAATGATTTTTCCAAAGATTTCAGAGCATATTTTCTGCCATCGAGATATAGAGCAAAGTTAATGGAAGAAATTAGAAGCAGAGTACAAAAACCGTCTGAGAGAGTAAAAGAATACGTCACGGCTATTCAAACGTTAATGCGACATTCTGAGTCATTTAGACAGGATGAACAATTAGAGCGAATATACGACAATCTCAGAACAGAATACCGATTGTATATTAAAAGAAAGGATTTCAATTCTCTGACAGAGTTAATTTCCATGGCTGAAGAATATGAATCACTACAAGCAGAACTTCCGATATATCGACCACAAACCAGCTATCAATATAGAAACACGCAAAACATACAAATTGCACCAAGAACATCTACAAATACAACTATAAACATACCAGAAAATACTCAAACCACCAGACCAGTACAACAGCATCAAATCAATACGATACAAAATAAAACGAAGAAAGTTGTAAAATACCAGATAAAATATAACCGAGCAGAATGTTGTTGGAAGTGTGGAGAAAGAGGACACACACGAAGAACCTGCACAGCAGAAAAAACTAAAATTTTTTGTTCATTTTGCCAGAAATACGGTGTAAACACCGAAGATTGCAACTGTTATATGGAGACAAAACCAGCACACCGAAATACTAAGGAGGACATGTTCACAGTACAAGTTAAAATTTTTGATGAATGGTTCACCGCACTAATCGATACAGGAGCTACAAAATCATGCATAGGGGAAGAAGTAATGAAACTTTGCAGAAAGAAATTGATCGAACCGACCGAGGAGGCACACTGTCTGTGTTTAGCAGATAACACAGAAGTGAATACCACCAACACATTCCAACTACCAATAATTTGGAGAGGACAAAAATTACAACACAACTTCATTTATGTCACCAAATTAGCAGAAGAAATGATTATTGGAACGGATTTTCTAATCCGACAAAATTTCAAAATGTCGCTTAATAATATTATTATCTCCCCCCACTCGCAACTAATCACCCAGAAAACAAAAGAAACTCCTAAAAATCAAAACAAAAACCGTAAACCCAATCCCATCCTAAATAAAATATCGTCCCAAAAAGTATATAAAAGCAAACAAAATATGAATAAATTATCAGTAAATAAAATGAAGTCAGGACGAAATAATATGAAACCTGTACCAGCTGCCAATGATGACCCAGCAACAAAAAGAAAACCGACGAAACCAGCCAAGATTTTCGCACCTCTACAAAAAATGCAAAAATATAAATCTGTAGCAGCACAAACAACAAAAGCAGCACCAATAACAATATTGGTACCACATAAACCAGTGATGCAACTAAGGAACGTTTCTCATATCAACCGCATATCAATTGGAACGACAACAACAAAGACACAACCAGTACCGAAGACACCGCAACAATTCATAAGGCCAGCCACACTTGCCATCCGAAAACCACCAGAAATTTTAAAACAAATAAAACCACCAGGAAACCCGACCGCCGATCCAGTTGAGGGTATTACGATACCGCCAAACTCCAAACGTTTTAGAAGAGCCGGCCCAAACGGATTCATATATGGAAGACGAAACGCCACCGGAACGGTGACATTAACGTACAACCGGAGAACAAAAATCATCAAAGAAGATTAATTTCTGATTTCTAATTTTTTTACTTGTTAGTTTTTAAGAATTATTTGTTGAATTATTATTTTTTTTGATAAGAAATATTTTTTAGTTATAAGAACATGTTCAGTTATATTTTTTTTTGAATTATTTTTGGAAAATATAAAGTATTTTTATTGATTTAATTTTGATATTTTTTGATTAAATAAATAAATAGATAGTATTTTGAATTCTTTGATAAAACTAAGAGAAAAAAAAAGAGAAAAGAAAATATAACTAAAAATGGAATTAAGAATTAAAGGAAAATTATTTTGAATTTTTTTTAAAAGAAGAAATGTACAGAATGTAAATTAACAAAATCCCAAATTTTCCTTCCCGAAGAAAGAGGGGGATGTAACGAAGTTACAAATAAAAATTTAACTTTTAACGGAAAATATTTTTTTGGAAAAATATTTTCAGTTGCGAATATAATTCGCAGTTAAAAAGAGTCATTTGGAGTATAAGACTCAAAATAAACTCTAGTATAAGCAGTCTATCACCAGACTCAGAGAAAGCCGTTTAGGAAGAAATCTATACTTAGGAGACTGTGTTGGGAGTCACCCGTACCCCGACTTAGGAATCCTTCATAGTATAGTAGGACCTCTTCATAAGGGACACTTATTCGAGTCACCCGAACTCCTATAGGAAGGACCTAATTGATATTGGACCGCTCTGACTAAATACGGAACTCTCTTTCTTTTTACGAAATAACCGACCACAGTACTGTTTGCGTCACCCGAACCGGCAGTACAGTGGAACCCCGATAAGTGGTACACCTCAGCAGTGATACCATAACCGATTTTGCCTTGTAAAGAGGTACCTGCCCCTGATCCAAAATACTGTTTGCGTCACCCGAACCGGCAGTATAGACCGCTTGTTGTTTTGAGTCCCCGTACCACTCAACAAGATCTTCTAGACCAGATTTCCGAGGTAGTAGGTAAAACTACTGACCTGCTCGTATATACGAGATACCTGTGCTTGATATTGTTTGCGTCACCCGAACCAAGCAATATCAAACAAATACCGACCGATACGAGCCATACATATCCCATGTATTGCTCCCCACCCCGAAACATCCAAAATAACCTCCTTCCCCGATACTAAAACAACCGTATCTCCAAATAGGCAGGCAGGCATAAAGATTTAATAAAAGACAAAATTATATTATTTTTAAACACAAAACTGACTTATTATTTCAACCGCCCGTATCCGACCCCTGGAGCCGGCGAGCTCACCCCGTGCAGAAAACAACGTTACAAGATAAAATTCAGAATTATAAACAGAAAAAAATAATAAAACAAATTGTTGTGAATCGTAATTCCAAATAATTGTTGTTCCTATATGTCTCAGAGTTGATGGTCCGTAATGAATTTCTTCCATAAATGTAGGGGTGAGCAGTTTGATACACTCTCCCAGGTTTGTTCTTGTTTGCATGTTTCCCTGCCCTACGCTATCCAAATTAAAATGGTATAAAAACCGGATATTAGCGCAGACCTTGAGAATTTAAACGATTTAGATTTTCAGATAGGCTAACAGCTAAAATGGTGTGATAGCCGATAATTAGTTTAACCTTTGATACAACAACGAGAAATTCCTGGTTAGTTCTGGTGTGAAACCCGAAAACAACTTCAAACTTTTCTCAAGATTTCACGTGCACAGAGTTGATTTTTATTCGGTGTACCCAAACAACAAACTTAGTATGGACTTGATCTGGTATGTACACCTGAAAATCAATTCCAAACTACTGAGAATTCCGAACACAGAAAGTTGATTTAATTTCGATTTACTCGAACGATCTGTGTTTGGAATTCCGTAAATCTAAAGAGCGATCTCAAATTCAAAGGACTGGTATTTGTTCAATGTACCCAAGTTCCTTACATATGAGATCGTGGCATGAAAATTGCAAAAAAAAAATTCCAAGGATAAAATTGATTTGGTCTGAAATCCACAATACACTTGTAAAATTCTAACGAATGACTTCAAATGCAAAATACTGGTATTTGTGCTATGTACTCAAGTATTTTACACAAGAAATCCTTCAAAAAACTCCAAGTGCAAAATTAATTTGGTTTTCAAACCCGAAATTCAATTTACACTTATAAAATTTCCAAACATAAAGTGTTGGTTTTGATTCGATGTATTATAATTTTTCAAAAAAAATATCAAAATGACAACTTAAGGCCAATCTCCACACAGCCGACATCCTATTCTGATAAAAGTAAGGGATGCACTTATGCAAAATTTAGTTAAACAGAAAGGGAGAAAAAATCATCCTACGAATTTTGTCGTCTTCTTCAGTTCAAATTTTCCCATCTGATTCTTCATCTTCCTGATGATTCCCCTCAAACGCAGATAAACTTGTTCATCTGATTTATGGGTTTTCATCTGCATTTGCATACTCTAACAATAACCACTCACGATATTATCGCACACTACCAAATTTTCTTATAGGAAGTTTTTCTATGACGAATAGATTTTTATGGTTTACGTAAGTTAAATTTTTAACTTCTATACGAAGTACAAGTATATAAAAAATAAAAAAAATTGTTTTGCAAATCTCCACGTTTTATAAGATTCTAAATGGTTTGCAATCATTTTTATCCAATGTCTGTCTGTCTGTATATCACAACAAATGTTGTGATTAACTAAGGACCACGTTCGCTCTGAATTTCCATATTCATATAGCTTTCTTTTAGAAAGGCTTTCGGAAGGTAACGTGATTTGAACATACGTATAGAAGTCTCGTCGTTTTGCACTATAGCTTGGTTTTAGATGTGATAGGAATTTAAGCCTTATGATAAAGTCTGAAAACACAATTTGGTACTGCATTTTCCTATAAAATGGAAGGGAATGTTCTTAATTTTCCTATAATATTATAAATTGTGTGGGGAGAGACCCTGATGTTTTTATTCGGTCAATCCTAGCGAAAATTGCAAAAGTCCATCTCTTTCTACTTTTCTGATTTTTCTCGTCAGAATAGGATGTCGACTGTGTGGAGATTGGCCTTTATCTTTACTGCACTGTTTGATGTTTGGTTCATCCTTTTAATTTGGTTTTAATATACTCGATGTTTGCTGTTTTGAAAAAAACTGAAAACTGTAATAAAAACTCTAAAGCGATCGAATCCCCTTTTATACTATAGCTTGTAAAGAATCGTTAAAACAAGTAATAGGATGTCCGGTTTTTTCCTATAATTGTATTAGTTCGGACTCGATTTTTCCCGAATATTTCGTGAACCCTACATTCCATATTAGTATCAAAATTTTGCAATTTTAATTAATGTAATACACTTATGCCTTCCAACCGTTTTTTTTCCTAAATACATACATTTTTTTTTTTTTTTTAACACTTCAGATATGCTTAATTCAAGCACAGCAAGATATCATTCACAATCATATCGAATACACGATAAATCGAATGTATATGCTATATCCCATCATTAGTGCCGGGAAGGGAGGAGGGGGAAGAGAAATGTTAGTGCGGCAGTGGTAAAATTAGTTGGAAGGAGAAAAAAAAAAATTTCCATCACCTAACCACCACCTTCAAACCACCACCATCAATCCACCACCTATTCACCAACACAAAATAAGATAAATTAAAATATATCATTTAGTATCTATTAGAATTAAGATACATATAGTCAACAACCGGTAGAACATGGAAAACGTTGTCCATAAAGGTTACATGCACGATGATACAACCTCACGTCGTTAAATAAGTAAAAAACCGAGTTACTCCGGGGAAAACGATATAATACAAATGGTCAACAACTGAAACCAGCCCAATTAAGCGACCGACGATGCAGCAGATTCTGCGAATAAAAGACCTTTCAGTTTTTGCTTCTCAAGCGAAAAGTCAAAATGTTCAGAATTAATGTTAACACTCCGTAGCATTCTTGCGATCGGTTCGAACTTACCATAATCGGTGCGATGGCTGTCGATCATAAATAAGTCAACTCTTCTTAGAGACTGTGCACTAACTCTTGGTTTAAGGCGATTAAGGAGGCTCGGAGACTCAATGGCACTAACTAAAATTTGATGAATGAATACTATATCAGCTACCTCACGCCGTTTCTGCAATGACTGAAGATCAATTAGTTTAAGACGATTGCAGTAAGGAGGGAGATTTATGGCATTGCTCCAAGGTCTCTAAGAGCAAACCGAACAAATCTACGCTGTACAGCCTCAATTCTCATTTACGAATGTTTTATTTTCAATAAAAATATAAAAAATATTTATTTGTCCATTAAATTTAGTTTTTAATACAATAAATTAAACAACTTCAGTAGTAATTTTTTTTAAACAATAAAAAAATAAAAGAAAAAAAATAAAAAAATCTTCCCCGCTTATAGGACATAAATTAGATGGACATTGGTGAATACTTTGAGATAGTTTGGAGATAATTATTAATTGTGTCGACGTCGTCTACCACCACCACCCCGTCGTCCACGGAATGGGATACGGAAAGCTTTTAATAATATGATAATTGATGATAAACGTTTTATAGTCATTTCTCTGTCTTCTTCATATATATCTCCCATTATCCGTTCTAGATGCATCACTCTCAATGTGTACCTTATGGTATGGAGACCAAATTTGGCTAGCGTATTCTAGTAAAGTCCAATAACCTAACCAAGTCCAATAACCTATTCCGACAATTCTTAACGCTGTTTATCTGTTGAAGATCGCATGCTGTAAAGCTATCAACAATTAGTGTTTCTTGCGACGATGAAATATTGGTAGCAATATAATGAATATCATCCTCCGATCGCACCCAGGTCAAATGAGGTAGATTGAAATCACCTAAAATAATTAGGTTATCATTGGGGCGCATGAAATCGTTGACGAAATCAACAGCAGCAACCAGAAGTTGATAGTGTTCATTAGTACAAGTTGGAGGCATGTAGCAATTTAAAATGTAAATTATATCATGCTTTAGAGAAATTTTAACACAAACCAGTTCTAACAGTTCACTATTTGGGATGACAAAGTGCGGACAGTCAAACACAGATCGGACTGCAATAAGAGCTCCGCCACCCAAGCGACAGAATTGATCTGCACTAGTGTACCGATCCTTACGAAAAATTTGAAAATCCGAGGTAAAAATCTCATTGTCATTAAAGCCACTGTTTAACCACGTTTCCGTCAGTGCGAAAATGTCGTAGGGAAGAACTTGCCCGTTCAAGAAAACTTCACGCAGTTTGGAACGCAAGCCCCTTACGTTTTGATAGTAAAGGGACAAGCGAGTTAGTTTTTTGAAACTTTTGAAACACCAGCAGAGGAACAGCGGCGATTTGCTAGTTCCCTCGGTATAAATTCTTTGACCAGGGATTTTTCAGGCCAAAAGGACGGTGAAACTACCTTAGAAAAAAGATCATAGGGGACCAAAAGTTTAAAAGAAACGACATGGCTATTAACCTTATTAATTTTAACACATCTAACTGCCTTTTTAAAGTTACTAGGCAGCAAAGATGTCATATAATTTATTACATCCGTCGATGTAGTTGAACATTCTAATAAGGTGTCAAAAGGCTGTGTACGATTGCACCTTCCGAAGACTCAAACCTTTTCGAACATCCTATTTTTGCGGTGAATTGCGACTTTGATCGCAATAATAATGTTTAATCGAGAAAACTTAATTAATCCCTCAATGAATAAAATTTTTCAGATTAGATTTCTAAATTGGCATGGTCTATATTTTCTTTATTTCTCTTTTCTTTTTTTTTTTAATTCGTTCTTTATTAATTTCTATTTCCTTTTTAGTTTTTTTGAGGAGGACTCAACAGCTACTCAGTAGGGTTTTTCGTATTTCCATCATGTCATAACTTTCGTAAACTATTCCGTTAAGTTTTCTATACACACGATCATATCATACATTAGCGGTGTCTTGTCATTCCAAAAACGGACGCTAGATTTAATCGTGTGTATGGGCTTTAATAAGTCACAATTACTTCCGCTGTTCGTACCATGCGTTTTAAACTGAATTGACTTTTTCTTTTGAAAGAACATAGAGCTTTCGCCAATATCGTTCATTCACGCATTATTGTTTTGGTAACCAAATAATATTATGCCTGGTTTTCCTACTTCAACTATATTTTAATTTGTATAACTTCCAAACTTTATAACACTTCACGACTGATTTTAACGTTTTTAAATGATTTGTTTTCGGTTATTCATTAAAAATAATTTTAATTTCTATTTTTATTGTTTTATATAAATTGTAATTTTAGTAGAACTTGCTAGCGCTAGAGAAATTATGACTTGGTCCAAGTGTTTGTTTTAATTGGTTTACATATATTGCAGTGTGTAAAACACGCTGAGTGCACGCCAAGCTGAGTTGCGCTTGCTAGCTCGCCGGAGGGGTGGGTCATTGCTCACCAGCATCTAGCATCAAATTACACATAATTATTTATGTGTGCATATGAGTGTTAAAGTAGTTCAGACTTTAAAGTGATAGCATAAGCTATCAAGCAAGGAAAATTCGGTTGTGGCGAAAACAACCGAATAAATGGAGAGTTCGTTAGTTCCTGGTCAACGACACTGACTGAACTGTTCGCGAAAGCCTTGCGAGGCATGTCGGAGCCGATTGGCAGAGGTGTTATTGCCAACCGGACTTATATGGGGCACTTCCCACCCGATTGGACCAACTGCAGAATACTGGTCACCATGACCATAACCGCTCCTGCAAATGGTTATGGTCCCTTTGGTTGTTATCATGCTTCTCGGATCGCGTCACCTATGCCATCTCTCTCTCTCTCAGAGTTACTTCTATCTACCGTTGATCATGTCATGGACTGAAAGAAATCTTTACATATGGGTTCATCCGTAGAACCACTCTAGTACGAACACGCTAATAACTAGGGAATTACAAAAAAAATATATATAAAAAAAACGTTCCTTTTTCAAATGCTAAGACAATAAATTTTATTGAGGGATAATTCATTCATGTTTAGCGGTATTTTCATTGTTTTCCTTGGATATAAAAATTTCCTTTTTTTTTTCTCTTTTCCATTACTTTTTTTTTGAAATGTTAATATCGAAATCTTATAATGGTACATAATGAAGTTTGCCGATACAATAATCAGGATGAAGAAAATCCAAAGAAAATCATCCAAACTATTTAGAATGACCAATTCGTCCCTTTTTTTTTCTCTTTTTTTTCTGAATTACTTTCTTGTTTAGATAATTAATTTTTTTAATGAACTGCATTTACGTTAGAGATAATTTATGGTATATTTGTATATATTGGCCGTATTTTTCACCTTTTTGTTGCTGCCTGATCGTAGATATATAGTATATATAAAAATTGATAGCCATATATATAATTCGTTTCGTTGTTGTATTGAACGTAAATGGGATCTCGTTATCCTCTTGTTGAAAAAAAATTTTTTTTTATCCCTTTTGGTTTTTTCAAAAAACCGACATTAATTTCGATTTTGATTAAATTTGGTGGTCCCCTTCTCATTATATTTATAGTTTGACAATCAGTGCTAACATGACCAATTTCACTACAATTAAAACACTGTACAGGATTATTTCGAGCTTTTGTGTCTGTACGAACGTTTTTTTGGAAATTTTTGTAACTATTACGTTGCAGTTGTTGGTTGATTTTAATTTTCTCATATTTTCTCAGTGCCTTTTTAAATTCTACTAAATTATTGGCATTGTACAATATAATTTTATTCGTTTCATAATCTTGAATACCATTAATTATATATTCGATTAAATCTGATTCTTCAAGTTCACATAGTAACGTTATTTCTTGCATTACAATTACATACTGTTGGTACGTTTCAGTGGTGCTCTTTTTCCGATTTCTTAGTATGTTGTGTATATCAGCTGACGTAACACGTTTATTAAACTCCATAACTAAGGCGGCTTTTAATTCTGACCAATCTTTTGCTCTAATACTTCTTAAGAACATTTGGGCGGTACCACACAATAAGCGTTTGGCATATATAAATTGGATTTTATTATTGAAACCCAACACATCGCAACATTCTTCGAAATTTGCAATCCATTTACATATCGGAAAATTGTCATCTCCGTTAAATTTTGCAATAGAGTCTTCAATATCTCGGAAGGAAAAATCTTGTTTATTATTTGAAAATTCTTGCTTATTATTTGAATCACCATCGCCTAACTCTGACAATTGTTTTTTTAATTTTAAAATTTCCTGTTTTATCTTCAATTTTTCCTGTAAAACTTCCAATTGAAGATGTAGATCTTCTTCTTTTGAGGTGTCTTCCGGGTCTGATTTAAACGCACTTTCCGCTCCTCCTAGATGATTTAAAATTTCATCACGAGAGAGACTTTGCCAAGCTTCTTTTAAGCGAAGTTGCAAAGACTCTTTTCCTTATCAACCGCAAGATTTAGAGCTTTAAGTTTTTGTTTCAAAATTTCTACCGTCGACTTCTCAAAAAAAATTTCAATCTTTTTAGCAACCGCTTTCTCCATCATAAATCTAAAGAAAATAGCAAAGCTTTGTCTTTATCGAATTCTTAAAAAAAAAACTGGACTTTAAGCGGATCCCATGCGATCTTAGGCTTTTCTAAGGTCGTTAGTTAGAAAAAAATAAATCAAATATGTTTGTATGTGGTTTTGATGAAGCCACGAATGGTTTCTCGGAATGAAATTGTTGCGACTATGAATATTAACCAAGAAAAAAGATGTTTTCGGTATGAAAATCAACGGCAAAAAAAAAAGATTTATTAGAACGAAAAAACAAGTAATACAAAAAAGGTTACTAAGTTACAAAAACAATATTTAAAATCTAAGTTGAAATTTGAAATTATGTTTAGGCCTAAACTACAATGATTTGCATTTAGGCCTAAACCACAACGCGACAAAGTAAAAGAAACGCTTTAAAAACTAAAAACATTAAAAATGTTAAAACAAATTCTTAACACCACTTCTGAAAATTGTAGGCGTAAAGAAAAACCTCGATTAAATAAAACAACGTCTAATTATTTTCGTGGTCGTCAGACAACTGCCTTCGATTAGTTTTTTATTATATTTTTATTTCGTTACATAGTATTTTTTTAAAACGGACTACTAGGATGTAATTCTATAACTATGATTGAGAAGCCTACACTTCCTTGGGTACTAAAAGAAATTTTGTCAAAAAAAAATTTTTACCTTGTTATTGGTTCAATCTCTCAAGAAAATGATCGTTCATTCAACTAGTTTCATTTTAGAAAACTTACAAAAAAATAATTCCAGTCCTTTTCTTATTTAGTTCTAATTTTGAAAAACTTTATTTTATTTTTATTCCAATTATGAAATATTTAGCTTTATGTTAAAAATTGTAGGTTAATTTTATATTCTTTAATTCAGTAATGAAAATTTTAGTTTTTATTTTAGAAAGTTCACCTTAATTATGAAAACTTTAGTACATTTTTAGAAAAAAAGAAACTCAATTTAATTAAAAAAAAGATAATTTTTAATATAATTTATCTTTTTCTTTTTTTGAAAAAAAAACTTGATGTAATTACGAAAATTTTTAGTGGCTATTTTTAAAACAACTAGTTTTCACTTTCAAAAAAGTAGCTTCATTTTTGAACCTTTTGTTCTAAATTTTAAACTGTTATTTTCACTTTAGAAACCACACTACTTTTTCCTTTCAATTTATTGGCCTTTGTTTTGGGAATATTATTCCATTTTGTAAAATTTTATATCATTTAATTTTTTTTTAAATTTTTCCCTCTTTTCAATTTATAATTTTTAAGTTCACTTAGCATTCTATCTTTCAGTTTTTTTTTTCTAATTTTATCCGTTTTTCTTTTTCCTTTTTTTAATTTCCTTTTCTTTTCAAACTCAAACTATTAATTTTCTTTTGTTAATTTTGTTTCAAAACTTAAAAAAAACTATTCTTCACCAAAACCTGGCTTTTTCATCCTCCAAACAAGACTTTTTGGATCCATGGTTCAAACCAGTCTCCTCGAATATTTTCCGTTGATTCCTCATCTCCCGTTCCAAAAAATTTTCTACGCATTTTCTATCTCTTTCGCACGACCTATTTTTTTTATCTTGCGTTCCATGAAATCAGGTGATGAATTGGATTTCCTCTTTGTTCTCTTTATTCGTTGCAGGCGAAAACAAAATCGACTATAAATAGATTTTGTTTTAGCTTAAACTATTCGCTTTTTCGACATTGAATTTCGCTCACTGACCTGATTTTCTTCGGAAATTCTTGAGAAATATTATTTTTGTATTTGAAAATCAGGTGTCGCGAATGTCGCTAAATAGGACGCGCAAGAATTTAATAGTCGTTCAGACACGAAGTGTAAGTGTGAGTTTGTTCCCACACGTTACATGTAGTTTAATAAAGTGGACGATTAGTTTCCCAAAAAGGAGTAGTCTGATAGTCCACTTTTATATAAAAATTTCTCCGAATCGGTTTTTTTTGGATTTGGGAATATTGTGAAGATTCAGTCATTTAAAATTTATTGATCCTAAAATGATTAAACTTGATTTTCTGACCTATGTCGTAATAATTTATATACGCGTATTTTATTAGTTGGTAAGTAGTTAATACTTGTGTTTTAATGGTAATTCTATCTGTGGCTACTTCACTTTCTCAATATAAAAAAAAACGATTATTCTTATATATGTTGTTATAACTCTAAATTTCGAATGTTCGAACCACTGAAATTATTTGATGGAATTATTTGGTTGCCTAATTGGTTGCAGTAATTTTTTTGAGGTTAAAAAAATTAAAAATCCTTAGTAAAACTAAAACAAATAATATTTTGCGCATATAAATGTATAGTATCCGTGCTTATTTTTCTCAAAAAAACACCTATTATAAATCATTAAAAATATATTTTAGAATCCAACAATATCGAAATGTAAAATGAACTTATTACCCGTATTCCCTTACCGATGTAAATTGTGATGTACTGTTGTATCGATTCGTGTTAAATCTCGAAAGGATTTAAAGTAGGGTAAACACAATGGAATCTGTTTGACACATAAATTTAAATTTTGATAAACGAAACACAAATTTAGGGAAGAAAACATGATCTTTCAAAAATATATAAATTTTATTGTTAACAAGTTAAAAATAAAAAATGAAATTAGTATACTAGAAAAAATTACGGCGAGCAATGCACGATTTGAATTTCGGCGAAAAACTGACAAAAAATTTTACAAAATTATTCATTATAAATTATGCCTAATTGTGAAAAGTACAGAATATATTTAAAAGGTACGTGCATTGCCCTCAATAAAATGATTTGTTCATTTACCAGATTAAAAATATATTAAATTATTCAAAGTCAATATAGGTAAATGAACGCGTAAATTCGTTTATTAATCAAAAATTAAAGAAAATATGATTAATTTAATTTCTTAATTCATTCCTCGACGCACTATTGGTACCAGTTGCGAATTCGTTCTTTAAAGCTTTCTTTAAATCGTTCGATGATGATATTCCTCTTTCACTTTGTATAAATAATTTCGCAAGACCCTCAATGATTTTTTGGCGAAAACGAATTTGTGAAGGTGATCCCATCACATAACTTTAGCTGTATCCTCAAATACTTTTATCCATGATTCGACGGTAAAGTTTTCGGTACCTTCAAATGGTCTTACAGAATCCACAATATCTCGGAAACTAATTGCAAAACGAGGTTCAACCTCAGAAATATGATGATTCATGTACGTGCCTGCACTCGTTACGCTTGCAATTTGCTCACCACAGATTTCACTATTGGATTTGCTTTTAGATTTGTTACTATTGTCGTCTTTTTCATCTTCATTGTCACTACTTTCCGTTTCATCTTCATTCCTGCTATTTTCCAGCAATTTTCCTTTCATGAAATTTTTAAAAATTACTGAAATTAAATTTTCATTAGTGTAGTCTAATTCTAATATATTACAAATGGATACTAAATCTGCTTTGGACAACTTTCATTCAACATATTCAAATTTTGTTTTGAATTCGTCGCTATCTTCGTTAAACTCGAAACCTTCGAAATGTCTCAGTCTCTTTCTGTTAGATCTGTCGCCATCAGTTTCAAATACAAATCTATGAAATGCTTTTAAAACCGCTACTCTTGCTGATGTAACATTTCTTCCTACGCCTTTGTTATTTTTTAAACCATTTATTTCCGCCATAATACGTTGTTTAACTTGTGTGCGCCGATTTTATTCCCTTCGTTTCTTTTGCACAGCTTTTCTTTTTTCTCTTCGAAATTTCTCTTTCTTATAACTTTACCGTCACTTTTTTTTTCGTAATTTCTGGTCGAATTTTATCACTAATTTCTGTCCGCTTTTTTTTGTTTTTTTTTCTTTATATATGATATATATTTTCACGTACCTCAAAACTCAGATCTTCATATATGCAAAAATTTTTCGTTTGATTTGATTTTCTTTTTATAACACAAACAGATTTAAGTTTGTACCACAAACAGTTTTTTATTAATTTGTAACAAGGGGGGTTGCACATATTAGGGGTTTCTGTCGAAGAAGCAAATCCCCTGATGACCTATTTAGCATATCTTCTTCCTTGCGAGGAGAAGATATGAGATGGTGCAGCAATGTGAGCAGCTAAAAGGCTGCACGCCTAGCTGATCGCACTAGCTAGCTCGCCGGAGGGGTGGGTCGCTGCTCACCACCATCTATCATCGCGTTACACATAAATTATATGCGTGCAAGATGTGTGAAAACGTCGTTAAGACTTTATAGTGATAGCGCGAGCTATCAAGCAAGGAAATTCGGTTTTTGCGAGAAAAAAACCGAATAGGGGGGATGTTCGTTAATTTGCTGGTCACCGAAACTTGACCAGCCATCCGCGAAAGCCTTGCGAGGCATGTCGGGGCCGATTGGCAAAGGTGTTAATGCCAACCGGACTTTGGGGCACTACCCTCCCACATGGATCGACAGCAGAATGCCGATCCCCGTATGTCCATGCTCGCCCCTACAAATGAGCATGGACCCTTCTTTTTTTTATGCCCTCTTCAGGCCCTCATTCCGTCTCTCTCTCTCTGTCCAACCACTGTATCTATCTAGAATTCACCATTCTGAGCTTTACAACCGACAATCGAAATTATATTCCAAGAAAAGATACAACACATTTCAATTTTCGTTACAATCCATAATTTTTATTTCACAAAGAAAATTTCTCTTTTATCCCATAAATTTTATAAATCTTTCTCTTTTCTTCTTGTTTTTTCTTTTTTTGCAAATTAGTTTTCTGACAATCAAAATTATATTCCAAGAAAAGATACAACACAATTCAATTTTCGTTACAATTCATAATTTTTTTTATTTTATTTCACAAAGAAAATTTCTCTTTTATCCCATAAATTTTATAAATCTTTCTCTTTTCTTCTTTTTTTTTTTTTTTGCAAATTAGTTTTCTGACAATCAAAATTATATTCCAAGAAAAGATACAACACAATTCAATTTTCGTTACAATTCATAATTTTTTTATTTCACAAAAAAAACTTCTCTTTTACGCTTTAAATATAGTATCCAAAGTATGAATTAATAAAATTTCAAGCAAAAACTTACGGTATTTCGCTTTCCAAAAAGGCCTTCCTGGAGCACTGTATCTGTTTGAGAGAAATAAAGAAAAACAATCGAAATATAAAAAAAACGAGTGAAACCGTTTCGAACTTTCTTTTGAGGTCTATCGTTTTTTTTTTTTTTTCTTAGTTTTTTTTTTTTTTGTAAATCCTCCGTAATGCTATATAAGAGCGCATATAAAAATCCTAGTTGTGATGTCGTTGGCACTGAATAAAATTTCTTCCGGCCCATACAAATATTCAATTTGAATTATAAAGGTTGGCAACCTCTGAATTATTATTTCATGAATTGAATGTGCTGAAGTAAATTGCATGAATTCTCCAGACTTTTCCATAGGTTGCAAATTATATTTTATGTTGTATAGTATTTTTATGCTTTCAAGCCCTTTGGTATGCGTACTGGTTATATGTGTTATGTTATAAATTCCATGTTTCGTTTCCTTTTTAAATTTTTAAACTTTTTTATTTTTTTTTTTTTTTTTTGTGTAAGCTTTTAGGTTTTATTTTAGATTATGGGTTTTTAATTAAATTTTAGATATTTTTTTTTTTTTTGTTTTTTTCTTTTTCTTTCAATAAAAAAAATATGTTTTTGTTTTATTTAAAATGCTTGTTTTAATTTTTAGGTTAAATTATGTATTTTATGGTTCTTAAGTTAAACTATTTTAGGTTCTGGTTTTTTTTTTTTTTTTTTCAGTGATGGTTTTATTTCAATTTTTGTGTTTGCATGTTTTCTATTAAATTTATGTTTTGTTTTAGTTTAGGGTATATATCGTGATACATTTGTCACAAGTAACTCATCACAACCAAACTGACATGATTCAAGAATTTATAAAAAGAATAACTTTTGAAACTTGATTAAATTTTAATAAATCGTTATTTCAATATGTTTGTGTTTATACACTTTGACATTTAGTCCAACGCAACAAGATTTTTCCGAGGATGATATAATTTCCAATTTCAAATATTAACTCCGTATGTGAAATTCACTTTTTTATTTTTCTCCATTTTTTTTTTCTTTTTTTTTTTTCTTCTTACATAACCAAAATTTCTGCCTTATATCGACTATTCGGACCAGACTTTCATCATCGACTAAATTTTTCATCTCCCATCTCCTGTTCGCAAAATTTTTCTGTTTGGATAAAAAAACCGGTTTTCTAGTTTCAAGTTTTTTTATCCGGCCTATCAGAATGCGCCACGTTCATTTTTTTTCCATTTTCTTTCGATCCATTCCTTCGTTCTCGCGGGGGGGGGAAGGAGGCTCTTTTATCAGCTTATTTCCACCACGGATATGAGGTGAAAAGAAGTTTCTAGAAGAATTTTTTTAAGACCATGCGGTTTTCGCAAAAGCTGACCACGCTAATATTTAAATAGTGTTGCCGTGTAGGCGTAAAATTATAAGTAAGCGTGTTGCATTAGCCGCACGTTACAACACAGATACGTCAGGGATTGATCTATCAACCCGGACGTAACTGAAAAGCGTGTGGGTGGTTTGAGTGGTACGTGAAATCTTGTACTGCCCAACGTGGGGCTCGACCACACCCAAAAGAGTCTCCGTTGCTCTCCCACTGAGCTAGCCGGGCAACAGAAAATGAAAGAAAAGAAAAGGAAATGATCCGTCATAAACCGCGGCAGTGGATGTCGGTTCTTACCTGACTATTGCCTCAAGTCTTTGGCATGGTAAACCCCTATGGTTCTACCCTGCAAATCCTCGACCTGATAGAGGGAATCGCCAATCGCACGAACAATCCGACACTTCAGAAATTTACGATTTAGCTTAGCATTGACATTTTTTGCGAAGTCACTAAGCGTGAAATTTCTTCGGTAGACTTCATGTCCGACAATAAATCTCTTTACCCGGGTTCGACGATTAAAAATCCGCTCATGATGTTGGTGAGCTTTCGACAAATTATTTTTGACGCGTTCGCGAATTAGTTCAAGCTGGTCTTTTTTTGAGGACACAACCAATTCACCATCATTCAAACCATTTAACTTCCGCATCAGTTCATAGGTCGAGCCATGTGTGATCATGTGGGAACCGAACACAAGAAAATATGGATCAATCCCCGTAGAAGCATGGACTGTACTCCGAAGAGCACAGCCGATGCTTCCCAAATTCTGATCCCAATCCCTATGATCGGTGCCAACATAAGAGCGGATGGCCGCCAGTAATGAACGGTTTACACGTTCCGATGCGTTAGCTTGTGGTGAGTAGATAGCTGTACGATTGTGTTTCACACCATACGCTTCAACCAATTTGCGAAATTCTTTTGATATAAATTGCGGTCCATTGTCTGAAAATATAATCTCGGGTACGCCGAATAAATTGAAGACGCTTTCCTCCAAGAAATCGGTGATCTGCACGGCAGACGCCTTACGTAGTGTCTTGAACAAAACAAATTTCGAAAATTTGTCCAAAACAACTAGGAGAGTGGTGTTACCATGCTTAGACCGAGGGTAGGGTCCTAACAGGTCAACATATAGGTACTGGAATGGTCTGTCAACTTCAATTTGTTTGCCCATTGGCGGCCTCAACACACTATTTGGAGCCTTAGACTCTTTACATACGATGCAACTCGCGATATATTTACGTACTTCGCTAGCCATACCAGGCCAGAAGTATCTTTGCCGCAAACGATATAAGGTTTTGGTAATACCGCCGTGCGCAGCTTGTGGAGGATCATGCGCCAGGCGAACCAGCTCGTCCGTAAGGCTGGACGGAACCCAAAGCTTCCACGTTCGATCTTCCTGAAAGATATTGCCAGTGCTAAAGCTTGTTCTGAAATACACGTAGCCATCTGACACTTGCGTGTCGGGCAGCCTTTCCGCGTTGCTTTGCACTGTATCGATCAGGTCGAGATATTCCTTTGATTTAAAGGCTTCAGAATTCAAGTTTATGCTAGGTGCCGAAACTATTTCCGAAATCGCGTCCACGTAAATACGTGAAAGCGCATCTGGCACCACATTTTCTGAACCTTTCCTATGTTCAATCGCGAAATCAAAGGCTTGAAGCTTTAAGCTCCATCGAGCCAAACGTCCACTCAAGTCGCGCTGACTCATGAGCCATTTTAAACTCGCATGGTCGGTGATTATTTTGAACGGCAAACCTTCGACGTAGGCTCTAAACTTTTTAACGCTCAACACCGCAGCGAAACATTCCAGCTCCGTCACGCTGTAGTTGCGTTGTGCAGAGTTCAGCTTTTGAGAAATATAGGCGATGGGTTTCTCATTGCCTTCGTCGTCGCTTTGTAGCAAAACACCTCCGACACCGGTCTTACTCGCGTCGCACTGTATAATAAAGGGTTTGGTGTAATCAGGGTTGGCCAATACCGGGGCCGTAGTTAATGAAGATTTCAAGGCTTCAAACGCTACCTGAGCTTCCGCTGTCCAAACAAACTTGGCGCTCTTCTTTAGGCAGTCAGTAATTGGAGACGACAAGGAGGCATTATTGGCAATAAACCGCCTATACCATCCTGTCACACCCAAAAATCGACGAACCTGTTTTGGAGTGATAGGAGCAGGAAAGTCAAAAATTGCAGATACCTTATTTGAGTCGGTCTTTAAACATCCGTTACCAATGATGTAACCCAAATATCTAACTTCTCTCATGTAAAATTTGCTTTTCTCCAAATTTATTGTGAGTCCAGCAGAAGACAAGCAACGTGCAATGGTTGCCAAAAATTTTACATGAGAATCAAAATCCTCAGAAACTACTAACAGATCGTCCAAATAGACGAAACAGTTTTCTCTTAACTCGACTGGAATTGTTTTGTCCATCAGTCTACACATTCTTTGAGGAGCATTACAGAGCCCGAATGGCATCACTGTAAACTGGTATAACGGTCTACCAGGCACTGTGAAAGCAGTTTTTTCCCTACTCTGCTTCTCCAACGGTATCTGCCAAAAGGCGTCCTTCAAATCAATACTTGAAATGAAACACGTCTTCTCAAGCCTACTGAGAAGGCCTTCTATATGTGGAAGTGGGTATGCGTCTTTTTTCGTAAGGGTGTTCACTTTCCTGGAGTCGAGGCAGAGACGAACCTTTCCAGGTTTGCGCACCAAGACTACAGGAGAGTTCCACGCGCTGACACTTTCTTCGATAACACCCAATTCCAACATACGGTCCAACTCAGCATACATGAGGGCTTGCACCGCAGGGGAAACAGGGTAGTGGCGTTGCTTCACAGGCTCCGCGTTTCCTACCTCAATAATATGTTCTTCTAAATGTGTTTTTCCTAAACCGACTTGGTTGAAGGAAGGAAATAAAGTTAAGATGCTTTCAAGACGCGCGCGTTGTTCCGAATTTAGCGCGTGTGTGTTGGGATCGTCAATTGACAAACAATCTAAAGTTTCGTTTCTAGAAAATATAGTCGGAGCTATATCGAATTCTTTCCAAAAATCTACACCTAGATATAGATTTTGGGTAAGTCCTGGTACGACGTATAGAGAAAGTGTTTTTATAATGTTATTGTATGTAATTGGAATTGCTATTTGCCCATGTACAGGTTGAGCTTTACCATCAGCCGTTTTGACTGTGGTGGGACGACCAGTAATTAAAATTTTATGACGTTCGAGGAAATCTAAAGCGCCAGCGCCTAGACAGGACACACTTGCACCACTGTCCAAAAGGCCAAAAAGGGATTCGCCATCGATTTCCACCTTAGCATATGGTCGATCGTCATGTTTACGCTTCACAAAAGCAGATTCCACCGTTTTACCTAACAACTTCTTTTGTTTACACCTTTCTCTAAACCTACTAATTCTACTCGGGTTTAGTAAAGCACCGATTATTCTATTCCTAGCTTCGTCATATTCCATTTGACGTTGATGTAATGATTTATTCGACCTTTCCAGTATATTATTATCAGATGGGATTTTAGTTGACGTTTCTCGTTTTAAAATTTTAATGACAGACGGAGAATCTGGTTGTAATGATAGATTCGGACTCAAGGTTGGTTCTATTTTGATTGGTCCGGGGGCATTATCGGCAACCGGGGATTCCCGTGCGTCTCTCGGTGCCTTTGTGCGTTTCCCGGATTACATTTTGGGCACATCGGTAACGACACATCTTTTCTACCACAACGATAGCAAAAGAAGGACCGTTGTGGTATTGTACACTCGAAAAAACCATGACCAATATTGTCACAGTTCCAACACTTGAACCGTGATCTACCATTAGCGTCTACAGCTTCTAAATGATCTTGCATTCCGTTTGACCACGTATTTTCGCTCACATACCCTCGAATACTACTATCAATCTCGGCAGGTTGATATGGTAGACTACTACCGAAATGGGATGAATTAATATTATAGCGATTCGATACCGGTTCGTGAGGAAAAGATTGGCCACCTCTGGTGTATTGTTGGTGGTTATATGCATAATTTCTTGGGTCGCAAACATTTTTAAAATCTTGGTATGGGAGATGAGAATCAGTTTCTTGTCCGAATCGAGAGTCTGGCATAAAGCTTGTTCTAACAGGTGAGTCATTTGTACTGAATGCCTGACTGTTTACATTCTGGCGAAAATCAGTGGTGCGCAACAATTCTTTTGTGGGTCTAAGTTTATTATAATCCCAATAAAGTCCCTTCATTTGCCGAATCCGGTCCATATGAGAGATTACGTTCGTCAAGATCATCCAATTCATGGATGGGCCGTGTTGGGTTTTGCCAAGTTCGTCTTGGTTCTCTATCAGAAAGATGGCGTTCCGCTTTGTGGCATACTTCCTGAAAGCGACTCAGACTCATTGCAGGCATTCCGAAAATAAGATTTGCGATCTTATCTTTGGCGTTCTCTCTCATAATGTCCGCCAATTCTATTTCCGTCATAGGAATTCTTAACCGATGGTATAAAGACATCACCGAATCGTAAAAATCATCAAAAGTCTCACTGTTGGATTGCTTTCTTTGTAACATCCGACGCATGATTTCATGGTCAGTGTCCAGGCTCTTGAATTGATGTCGGAGGGCCGCCTTTAGGCCATGCCAGTCGATGTGGGGTTCTCTTTTCAGTAGTCGCCAATACCACTGCTCAGCCTTATCTGAGAGCATGGTATGGAATTGGGTGCAAATGGCGTACCACGAATTATCCCCACGCGATTGCATGGTTTCTATGCGGAATATGAACTCTTCCACTGAACCTGAATCCCCATTTGTCGATTCGGGTATCATGTCGTAAACTAGCGTGACGAACTTCCTGACCATTACGATTCGTGCCTGAGTTAAGATTTGAATTCCTACTTGGGCTACACCTTTGATTGTTGTTTGGGTTAAAAGGCGGGCGTGGATTCGGATCCTGACTGGGGTCGAGGTGGTGACCATCGTGTGAAGCTGAGATAGCATTCACGTTGTAATTAGGATTTTGGTTATTGGCACTATATAAAGGAGGTGGTCTGTTTACATTCTGGTTTAATACTGGTTGACTTCGTCTCTGAGGAACGTTCAAGCTATAATTTTCGTCCAAAAGATTGAAGTTAGCAGACTGGTCAACGGATTTTGGCGGAGCCACTGAACATTGTGTTTGCGCTGGTGCATTTAAGGTCATTCTTTTAATTTGGTTGAGCAACTCACTCTGGATTTTAGCCATCTGACTGCTCACAGCCGCTTCGATCATAGTGCCTATATTTTCTGGTGAGGCACTTGGATCTGACGGAGAGAGGAAGGAGGCGCCATCACTAGAACCCCATCGTGTGATAATTGGGTTTGCCGCACCTCTTTCTCTGCCACTACGACTGCGAGTCGTCATTGTAGCAGAAGCCACTGATTTTGACGTTGATGCAAAATCCAACGAAAGCTGTGATTGCCCTTGAGTAACTCGAGATTCATTTCGATCTGTCAATACATCCACTGCAGCACCTTGAGCATTTGTAGTTGGCTCCGGTGACGCATTAGGTACAACTGTGGAGTTGATTTTAGGCGTTGCACCTGTATTTGTGTCCTCCATTTTGTAAACACTTCGAGATACTAAAATCAAAGTTACAATCGCACAAAATCAAATCCACTTAAAACAAAGCCAGAAACTCAGCACAATCAAAAGTCAAATCGGGTATTTTGAGATTTATTCCTTCTTACGGAATCTTTAGGGACTAAAAAAAATCGGACCGAACAAGGACAAAAAAAATGTAATAATAAAAGAAAATGTAATAATAAAAAATAGTAATAAAAAAAAATTTTATAAAAAGAGTAATAATAAATAAAACTCCCCCACCAAAATATATTTTATAAAAAAAAATGTAAATAAAAAAAAAATGTTCAAATAATAATTAAATCTAATGAACCTAAACCCAATAAACTAAACCGAAAACTTAACCAAAAATAAAAAAACTATAATAAACTGAACTAAATAAGCTAAACTAAAGCTAACCGAATCGAGAAAACAGCCGAAGAGAGAAAAAAAAATCAATCAACGTGAATTTCTCGTGAAGGTGAGAAAACTAAATTCTCATATAAACTTCGCACAAAACAATTTCCAAAATAAATCAAACGTGATAACGTAAGAGCGAGAGAGAGAGACGAAACAAGTGGACGACACGAAGAAAACATAAACCCGACACACACTCACGAAACGAAAATTTGGATGTTGATGGGTGACCCGCGAACGGTACCAAGTCGAGTGATCGGACACCTGCAATGGCAACCAAGCCTGTAGCATGTGATCCGATCCAAACGACTGGCACAATCCCGGATCACTATGTCTGATGTGGTTGCATGACTCTCGTGTCCTCACCGCATTATTCATGGGCTTAATTAAGCACGAGAATGTGCGAAAAGGCACACTAAAGCTCATACATCCGCATCTGTTTCATTTCCCGGAGTCTCAACTGCATTGAAACGTGAAGCGTTGCAATGACTACAATATTCATGTAGCACGTAATCCACATTTCAAACGCTTTTGCGGCAAGCGGAATATTCAATAAAAAAAACCGAAGTACTGCTACTACGCAACCGTAAATAAAATATGACGACAGTTGGACTCAATATAAACGCAATCACGAATAGCACAAAAAAACGAACATCCAAAATTATGTTCACACCAAAACTTCGTTTAGAAATTTTGATGATGTGAACACACCTTCAGAAAAAAAATTGACTAATAAAAAAAGATTGAAAAATATTTATAGAGTACAGGGTGTTTCGAAAGTTTCGAAAAAAAGTTTTGAGTCAAATTTTCAAATTTTTCAAAAAAATTTGTTTTTCTGAAAAAACTTGGTTTACCTAAAGGTAACAACCAAAACACCATTTACAAACATCAACTCGTTTGAAAATGTGTCAAAACAGTTTTGTTTGAACTCCATTTGTAATTTCAACCGAAGTCGAAAAGACAAATGGCAAGCAAAATTAAAAATCCGGTGGCTGAACCAACGGATCGTTGGGCGCCATATATGTAACAAGGGGGGGTTGCACATATTAGGGGTTTCTGTCGAAGAAGCAAATCCCCTGATGACCTATTTAGCATATCTTCTTCCTTGCGAGGAGAAGATATGAGATGGTGCAGCAATGTGAGCAGCTAAAAGGCTGCACGCCTAGCTGATCGCACTAGCTAGCTCGCCGGAGGGATGGGTCGCTGCTCACCACCATCTGTCATCGCGTTACACATAAATTATATGCGTGCAAGATGTGTGAAAACGTCGTTAAGACTTTATAGTGATAGCGCGAGCTATCAAGCAAGGAAATTCGGTTTTTGCGAGAAAAAAACCGAATAGGGGGGATGTTCGTTAATTTGCTGGTCACCGAAACTTGACCAGCCATCCGCGAAAGCCTTGCGAGGCATGTCGGGGCCGATTGGCAAAGGTGTTAATGCCAACCGGACTTTGGGGCACTACCCTCCCACATGGATCGACAGCAGAATGCCGATCCCCGTATGTCCATGCTCGCCCCTACAAATGAGCATGGACCCTTCTTTTTTTTATGCCCTCTTCAGGCCCTCATTCCGTCTCTCTCTCTCTGTCCAACCACTGTATCTATCTAGAATTCACCATTCTGAGCTTTACAACCGACAATCGAAATTATATTCCAAGAAAAGATACAACACATTTCAATTTTCGTTACAATCCATAATTTTTATTTCACAAAGAAAATTTCTCTTTTACGCTTTAAATATAGTATCCAAAGTATGAATTAATAAAATTTCAAACAAAAACTTACGGTATTTCGCTTTCCAAAAAGGCCTTCCTGGAGCACTGTATCTGTTTGAGAGAAATAAAGAAAAACAATCGAAATATAAAAAAAACGCGTGAAACCGTTTCGAACTTTCTTTTGAGGTCTATCGTTTTTTTTTTTTTCTTAGTTTTTTTTTTTTTTGTAAATCCTCCGTAATGCTATATAAGAGCGCATATAAAAATCCTAGTTGTGATGTCGTTGGCACTGAATAAAATTTCTTCCGGCCCATACAAATATTCAATTTGGATTATAAAGGTTGGCAACCTCTGAATTATTATTTCATGAATTGAATGTGCTGAAGTAAATTGCATGAATTCCCCAGACTTTTCCATAGGTTGCAAATTATATTTTATGTTGTATAGTATTTTTATGCTTTCAAGCCCTTTGGTATGCGTACTGGTTATATGTGTTATGTTATAAATTCCATGTTTCGTTTCCTTTTTAAATTTTTAAACTTTTTTATTTTTTTTTTTTTTTTGTGTAAGCTTTTAGGTTTTATTTTAGATTATGGGTTTTTAATTAAATTTTAGATATTTTTTTTTTTTTTGTTTTTTTCTTTTTCTTTCAATAAAAAAAATATGTTTTTGTTTTATTTAAAATGCTTGTTTTAATTTTTAGGTTAAATTATGTATTTTATGGTTCTTAAGTTAAACTATTTTAGGTTCTGGTTTATTTTTTTTTTTTTTCAGTGATGGTTTTATTTCAATTTTTGTGTTTGCATGTTTTCTATTAAATTTATGTTTTGTTTTAGTTTAGGGTATATATCGTGATACATTTGTCACAAGTAACTCATCACAACCAAACTGACATGATTCAAGAATTTATAAAAAGAATAACTTTTGAAACTTGATTAAATTTTAATAAATCGTTATTTCAATATGTTTGTGTTTATACACTTTGACATTTAGTCCAACGCAACAAGATTTTTCCGAGGATGATATAATTTCCAATTTCAAATATTAACTCCGTATGTGAAATTCACTTTTTTATTTTTCTCCATTTTTTTTTATTTTTTTTTTTTTTCTTCTTACATAACCAAAATTTCTGCCTTATATCGACTATTCGGACCAGACTTTCATCATCGACTAAATTTTTCATCTCCCATCTCCTGTTCGCAAAATTTTTCTGTTTGGATAAAAAAACCGGTTTTCTAGTTTCAAGTTTTTTTATCCGGCCTATCAGAATGCGCCACGTTCATTTTTTTTTCCATTTTCTTTCGATCCATTCCTTCGTTCTCGTTCGCGGGGGGGGAAGGAGGCTCTTTTATCAGCTTATTTCCACCACGGATATGAGGTGAAAAGAAGTTTCTAGAAGAATTTTTTTAAGACCATGCGGTTTTCGCAAAAGCTGACCACGCTAATATTTAAATAGTGTTGCCGTGTAGGCGTAAAATTATAAGTAAGCGTGTTGCATTAGCCGCACGTTACAAATTTCGGCTGAGTCCTCACTTTTGGAGGAATATGATGTATGTATCAAACACTAGTTTCGTAAACGAATTTAGGTTTATTTAATTTAAATGAAAATTGTTTGAATTATAAAGATAAAGTTTAGAACTTTAGAAAATGTACGGTTTTAATATCTAATTACGTCTTTCGGCTTAACGTCTTTCGTCTTTAAGAGTTTCTTCTTAACTGCTTCTTGTCTACTTTGTTCATTTTTTTAATTGCGTCGCCTTCTTCTTGAATAACTTAAGAAATCTCTTTCTAGAACTCTTTTTCTCTTCGACTAACTAACATATACACTAACTAAAGTCTCTCATACACAAATAGGTGCAAATTATTGACTTACTTTGGGAGAAAATTCTCTAACTCCAACCAAAAGTCCCTTGAATTATTTTTATATTGCTGACAGTGTCGATTAACAATTTTATTATTCGGACGCACATGAATATTACTACAAAGCCTGAACGAATATTTTCAAGCCATGCTCTCCAGATACGTTCTCCGATTGAATTAAGTAACACGTTCATAGATTCTGGAGTTAAGAGATGTAAAATATTGACGTTTTGGTTGTTGACATTAGTTCCTAGCACGCCATGCTGATTTGTGTGCGTAGCATATCTCTTTCTAATTCTCACTTCTTCTTCAAAATATTTGCATGCAATCGTTCCACTTGAAGTCTAATATGGCGCTCGGCGTACACAAATTTAGACTTTGTACGTAAACAAAGATAAATTTCTGTATTTCGCCCCATTTGACGATTTCACTCATTTGTTCGAACTCAGAAATCCATGTGGTAATTTCCATTTCATCGTCACCTGAAAAGCAAGGTATAGACTCTTCTATATCTTTGAACGAGAACTGAGGTGAAGAGGTAACTGGAGGACAAACATTTCTTTTATACTTATGATCGTCTGATTGCCTTGATTGTTCCGATGCATTATCATTATCTAAATCCGCGTAATAATTAATTAAACGCTCCTGCAATTCAGCCTTTGTCCGTGTAACACGCAAAATCAACTCTCCAAGTTTCTGTTTTAATTCATTTACCTTGAGTAACAAAATTTCGAAAATTTTCATTTTGAATATTTTGCAAAATCTTTTTTTTTTCTGAAAATTTCTGAATTAATTAATCTGTACATACAAGAATTTTAAAAAGAAATTTCCAATACTTAAAAAGTAAATATCTGCAAATACTTTAAAAAAAATTTGTTTGATGATTCTTTGTTTCGGCCTTCAGAATAAATATTTTTCGTGTGCAGAAATTTTGTACGTGTACAGTATACAAGCAATACAAGCTAGCAAAAAATTTTCCCCTCTTTGTAGATCGTGATACTGCTTGTGAGGGTATTCTCCTCTTCTGGCGTGTGCAATAGGTTATGTATTGCTGACTTCTTGTTGAACGTGTATATATCTGGCTGACTTCTCTTAAACGTCTTACACTGTATTATGGAAAAGGAAAATATATTAATTATTGTAATAAAAAAAAACCAAAACACTTTGTTAATTATTTTAGAGTTTACTGCTTTATTTACTATTTTAGACTAACTTGAGAAATACTAAATTTGAATATTTTGGAGAGCTGAGTTGGAAGTGTGGAGGGGGGCATGTTAAGGTGAAAATGAATCCCACATTTATATGATTCGCTTACTATAGTAAAAAAAAATCGCTGAACTAGATAATCAAAAAAATAAAATAAAATGTGGGTGTAAAAATTGAAAAGAGAAAAGAATACAAATTAATTTTTAGAATTTATGTAATTGCAGGGTTTACATATGGGGTTTTTACGAAGAATGTAAGTCTAGCACGCCGGAGGGGTGGGTCGTTGTTCACCACCATCTACCAACAAATTACACATAATAATAATAATTATTTATGCGTGCATAAGAGTGTTAATGTCGTTTAGACTTTATGGTGATAGCGTAAGCTATCAAGCAAGGAAAATTCGGTTGTGGCGATAACAACCGAATAAAGGGAGTGTTCGTTAGTTCTTGGTCACCGAAACTGACCGTACTCATCGCGAAAGCCTTGCGAGGCATGTCGGGGCCGATTGGCTATAGGTGTGATTGCCAACCGGACTTTGGGGCACTTCCCACCCGAATGGACCGGCAGCAGAATGCCGACCCCCTTTGACGATAACCGCCCCTTCAATTGGTTATCGTCTCTTAGTTTGTTCTATGTTTTCTTCAAAACACTCACCCCACTCGATCTCTCTCTATCTCTCTCTCGCGATTTCAATTATCTGAATTTAGCCATCATTCCAAAAAAAAAAACCAAAATTCTAGTGTCGGAATGACAAATTTTTATATAAACTTCTTTTTTTATTAAGCAGCAAATATGTTATACACCAATATCAAAAAAAAAGTTCGTATTCATAAAAAAAACGGGAAATTGAAAAATTATATTAATAATAAAACAAAGCTTTCTTTGCCATGACAAGGTTTTTTTTTTTTCATTGATAATGAATTATTTAATTGAAAAAAAAGGAGAAAATTTGTATATATAGATATATTATAATTTCAGGATAATCAAAAAAGAACTTACGTGGTTTCTTCAAAGGCCTTTGATGAACCCCCTGTCCTAAAAAAAAAAATCGAAAATATATAACCGAAATGCATATTATGACAAAACCATTCTGGAAAGCGAATTTTCTCTTTTTTTTCCAAGAATTTCTATAATTACAGATTTTGTTGTTGTTTTTTTTAAAGATAAAGAAAAGAAAACTTATATATATATATATATCTGTTATCCGAGGAAAGCTTATGTTGGTGTTGTCGTCGATGTTGAGAAGGATGAAGTTATAGATGATGTTGGTGATAATCGTGATTGGATGATTGTTTGTCGTTGTTGTTGTTGCGGCTGCCGGGGTTATTACTTGGTGCCGCCGGATTTGTTGGGACTGAACGTTGTGCACTCATGTGCGACTATAAGCTGATGATTATGCTTGCCTGGGTTGCGTCGGAAAACCTCATCGCCAGGCAAACAGCATGGTATCCTTTGTACAATAATGCACTCGTGGTTCCACCTTATTTTTTTTCTCTTTTTTTATATTTTCCAGAACTTCATTTTTCTGTTAAAATTTGAATTTATTAGGCTTTTCTCACTTTTAATTTTCCCTTTTTCTTTTAGATATTTTCAAAAAAAAAAACTTCAATTTTCGTTTTAGATTTTATTTGTTCGACCTTTCCCACTTTTATATTTTCATTTTTCTCACATTTATAATTTCAAAAAAAACTTCCATTTTCGTTTTAAATTTTATTTATTTTTTTTTCCGACCTTTCAACGTCCTCCATCGAGACTCTCGTTTCAACAAGAAAAAATTTTCATCTGAAACTAACATAACAGAAAGAAATATATCCGTCTCCTTCTTCCTACTTGTTCGTCAACAGTTTCAAAACATCGGACCATATTTGGCTAACGGATTGGAAGCATTTTTCATATCAAAATTCTGCCGCGTGTTTTGTAAACCGGTTTTTTTTTTCTCTTTTTGTCCCTTTCTTTAAAGAGAATCATTGAAATTTTTTCCTTGCTTGTAAACCAACGGAAATAGATGGCTCCAACTATCACTAAGATCACTTGAAATGGTTTTAAAATTTGATTGCGATAGATGGCCATCCTGTTGGGGAGAAGAAAACGCTTTTGAAATTTAAATTTCGCCGTGTAGGCTGTAAGGAGGTTTCACGTAGAAACTCCAAACTGTTGACTGTCAAAAAAAATCTGATCCATCACCAGTTTTTTGTTCCCACGCGTTACATTTATAAGTTTTATTCATTGAAGACTTTTAACCGATTGTTGTGTACTTTTCGTTTCTTATTTTTAATTAATATAGTTGTATTTACATCGTTGTCGATGGATCCAATTTGAAAAGGACCACGCCTGACGTGTGATAATTTTCCTTTTTTAGCAGTATCTTTTAGTTAAACTTTATCTCCGATGTGAAATGTTACTGGATTTGAATTTTTATCATAATACTTCTTTGATTTGTTTTACTTGCTATTAAATTTTGTTTTGCTATTTTATGTCTTTTGTAGTTTATATCTTAGGATATTGAAACAGCTTTCATGATTATAAAGCGGATCTGGTTTACGTTGAAGATTTGTAGGTATTTCTGGAGTGAACCCGTACAAACAATCCATGGGTGTTAATTTTGTTGCGGAATGCATAGTGGTGTTGTGAACAAACATAGCTGGTCTCAAAAATTCGTCCTGAGATTTTGGATTTTTGTCGACAAATATTCTTAAATATTCTGTTAGAGGTCTATGTGCATGTTCTAATGAACCGTTGCATTGTGGATCCATAAATCTTGTAATGTCATCTTCGAAAGTAAGAATATATTTGTTACCATTGTTTTTTTCTTCAATGAGAGCCACGATGTCCAAATACACCTTTTAAACGGTTTGCTTGCAGTATCCGTTAAAATCTTCGTCCTCTTGTGACCGCGACTAGATTTAGCTTGTTGACATTTTTTACATTTCTTTATATAATTTTGAATATCGCGTAGAATATTTTTCCATTTATAACGTCTTCTAATAGTTTTATATGTTTTAAAAATTCCTTTATGTCCTCCTAATGGTAAGTCGTGATTATCTTTCAGGATGGTTTGAATGTCATCAGAATCTGTTAATATTTCAACATTTTCGTTTTCAGTTCCTTCTTCCGAAAAATCATCTTCATCAGACGTTTGTTCAAATTCCACTGATAATACTTTTTCATTAGGTTTGTGGGCTTCTTTTACTGAACTATTATCCTTGTTCTCTTCCTCAATTTGGCTTGCTTGTTGGCGTGTTAAAACATGACAGTCTAATTTCGAGTCAGCTTCATGTTCTGTTTGGTTGATTCTGCTTAAAGCGTCAGCATTTCGCTTATATTTTCCTGGTTTATAGTCGATTGTATAATCGAATTCTGCGAGTTTTTGTTGGAATCCAACCAATCTATTTGTTGGGTCCTTTGTATTGATTAAGCCTTTTAGTGGTTTGTGATCAGTTATAATATTAAATTTTCGACCATACAAATAACAATGAAAATTTCTTGTGGCCCATACGACGGCTAAGAATTCTTTTTCCGTTGTTGAATAATTATGTTCGGCTTTGTTCAAAGATCGGCTTGCATATCCAATAGGTCTTTCATTACCTTCTATCTCTTGAGAGAAAACTGCTCCCAATGCTGCTTTACTAGTATCTGTTGTTAAAATAAACGGACGGCTAAAATCTGAATATATAAGTAAAGGTGGCGTCACAAGCGCATTTTTTAATTCGCAAAAGTATTCTTCACAAAGCGGTGACCATTTGAATTTAGCATTTTTTCTTAACAGTTTATTGAGAGGTTCAGCAATGCGAGACAAGTTAGGAATGAATTTCCTGTAGTAGTTTGCAAATCCTAGAAAGCATTGATCTTGGTGCACAGTGCGGGGTCGCGGATTATTCTGCACGCATTAAATTTTTGAAGGTTTTGGCGAAGCACCTTCATTGGTGCATTTATGACCCAAATATACTACTTCTTTTCTTAAAAAGTTACATTTTTACGGCTGTAATTTTAAACCATTCTCTCGTAAACGTTCAAATACTGAAAACAATTTATTATTGTTGTCTTCCAAATTTTTTCCATACACTACTATATCGTCAAGATATACAAAACATTTATATCCTTGCGAACCTGTAAATATGTGATTCATCAACCGTTAGAAAGTGACAGGCGTACCTGTTAAACCAAACGGCATTCTTTTAAATTCATAGTGCTGTCTAAAGCACGACAAGTACTTGGTGATAACCGCTGGCGAGATCCAATGTTGTGAAGTACCCCGAATGTCCTAACAGATCTAAAATGTCTTCTATTCTCGGCAGAAGGAATGCATCATCAATGGTTATATTATTTAGTTCTTGGAAATAAACAACATCTGAGCATCTTAAGGCTGCACGCCTAGCTGAATTGCGCTGACCAGCTTGCCGGAGGGAGTGGGTCGTTGCTCACTATCATCTGTCATCGCGTTTACACATAGTTTATATGCGTGCAAAGATTTTTCAATGTTCTTAAGACTTTATAATGATAGCGTGAGCTATCAAGCAAGGAAATTCGGTTTCGGGAGAAAAACCGAATAAATGGAGGGTTCGTTAGTTTTTTGGTCACCGAAAACTGATCAACATTCACGATTGCCTTCGTGAGGCATGTCGGGACCGATTGGCACAGATGTTATTGCCAACCGGACTTAATTTGGGCACGTCACACCCCTTTCGGACCAAGAGAAAAATCTTGGTCTCCATAACCATACCCGCCCTATGAAATGTGTATGGTCCCTTTATTTATTTATGCCTTACTTCGGCACCCTCTCAATCCATCTCTCTCCTTCTAATTGACCTAGTTATTGCCGAACATATCTCGTATTATTTTCAAACGTATATACCTTTACCCAGCGGGTACAAATACCGGCAACGGAAATTGTAAAGAAAACTCGAGCACGTTTATAATAAATTCTTTTTTTTTTAATAAGCTTTCCCTTTTTCCCACACTCCAACAAACATATTCAATTAATTTTTTTATTAATAGGTTTCCTTTTGTTTACAGGTTTCTTATCCAATTTATTTATTTCATTAATTTTAAAATTTTTGTTTTTTTTCCTTTTATAATTGTCATCCAAATGTAAATAATTTTTAATTTATAATTAATTTCTAAAATTTTGATATTAATTTAAATATATTTCCTTTTATGAAAAGCATAAAAGCAAATTTCCCCACCTTTTTTTACATAAAAAGGTTTTTTTTGTAATTAAGATCTAAATGCCATGCAACTTTAATTTATTATTAATTTTTGAAAACTTTAGCATCAGTAAATTCAATATCTTTCCATTTCATGGTGGAATTAAATACAAATTTTTGTTCAAAAAAAAAGTTTCCTTTATCTTTTTGTATGATCACTTTTGTTTTAAATTTTTTCCTTTTTCTTACTTTAACGAATAATTTCTCTTCAATTTGTATATTGTCAATTACCTTTGGTTTTTTTCCATTTATTACTTTTCCTGTGGGTCTCGAGCTAGATCAAGCTATATATATATATCTCATGTATCTCGTACAACGCTATTTGAAAAATATTTGCGGATTAAAGCAAAAACAAAAAAAAATTTCCAGATTACGTTTGACTGATGTATATTTTTTTTCCTTTTCGTTTTACCTGCCAAGATTCTATATTAACACATCACCAACAAAATTGCCTGTGATCTAAAATTCTGCGGGTTGCTTTTACCACGTTTTTTTTTCAATTTTAAAACAAAAGTTCCTAATGAAATCTGGATATTAATTTCTCATTTGAAGTGTACTTCATTTTGTAATCTCCTGATTCCTTTCTTCTGCAGTAAAATTTCGATCTCATATCAAAAATATTAATTTGTCTCCTTTTTCTCAATTCCAGTAGCGCCTGTAATATTTCTCAGACTTTAAATTTTATACCTTTCCCATTTCTATTTCGGTGAATTTTATGATTCACCGACTCTATTCTAAATATACGTATGTTTATTTTAGCGTCTAAAGAAAATTGTACGAAAATTCTCCATTTTAAAAGAAAAAATCTTGTCTTTTTCTTTTTTTTTCCATTTTTCACTGCCTTTCAAAAATCCAAACTAGCTTCTGAGAAGCTTCAAACCAGACTCTCAAGCATTTTTTCTGCCGTCCCAATTTTTTTCCATATATTATATATCAAAACCGGTATTTTCTTTTTTTGGTACAACGATCGCTGACTCTTCGGTCACACTCGCAGAATTCTTTCTCCCTTTTCACCAAATCATGCTACATGACTAGGCGGTTTTTTTTGGTTTTCTTTATTTTTTCTTCTCATACTTCTATTTAGCAAAATTGTTTTATAATGATTAAGAAATTTTTGGTTTTCTTATCTTCCTTCTTTTCTTCAGCAACTCGTCCCCTTCAGAGGGCATAGTGAGAACTGAACTACCCTTAAAGGTAGTTACGGTCTCACTCATGCCATGAAAGGAATGATAACCAAAAAAAAACGAACCTCGCACTGTTTGATGATGACTGGTTTTAGCACGACTAGTTGGCTGGCTCGTTCTAGCTCGTCGATGGGGTGGGTCATCATGCATCAAAAGTTTAGTGCGGTGAATCATCATAAAAAAATAATTCGTGCTATTTAGTGTACTTTTACTCGTGAAGAGTAGACTTTCATTATCCAAATGATAATGGCTCGAAAGCCAGCATAAGTACCTGCTGGTTCGTGGTTTACAAACACAACGAAAAGGGGAGAGGATGGTCGAAACCAAAGTCCTTTCTTCCTTTTTATCAAGGGTCAAACAAAGAATTTCCTTAGTGGTCGGCACAAAAAAAAAGCATGACGCCAAAACTGAGATGGAAACCGTGAAAGTGGCGTTGGCAGATGTTGTGGCCAACGCTTTAAAAAGGTCATTTCCCACCCTTTAGGATAACCATATGCCATGGCGATCCCCTTTGATCGTACCGCGACCTAATTAATGGTACGATCCCTCGATATCTTCATTGTTTCCATCTCACTCCACCACGATCACAACTGAGACCTCCTCATTCCACTCCGCTCTCTCCTCAGTTTCTCCCTATCAGCCTTCAATCATTCTGACCGATCAAAAAAAAAACGAAAAACTCCCTGCGTCAGTTAGTCACTGTGACCAGATAAGTTGAAAAAAAATATAAGTTTCACCCTACGCATATAAAATGCAACATATACGTCAGGCTATTTCCTCGGAAGAAATCATACCCGGGAGATTTCTATTCCCTTATTAAAAAAAAAGAAATTTGCTTCTTTTTCTTTCTTTTCGTTTCTAATTCTGTTTATATTTAATGGCTACCATTATATATATAAAAAAAATTCTTTTTGACAATTATTTTAAACTATCTTCTCCTATCTTTTTTTTTGAAGATTCCATTTCATTCCCTTGCATTCTTTTCTTTCTTTTTCTTTTCTCTTTATCCTTCTTTCCCTTCTCTTCCGTCTTTCCTCCAATTAATGGCACAATTTCCAAAAAAAAACAACAAAAAAAAACAAAGAAAAATTTTCCTTCCCCCCACAAGAAAGCATTAAGTTTAAATATAGCAAATGAAATGCACCCTTCAAGCTTAGTTTCTAATAACTTAATATTAATTATGAGGGATATTCATTTCCCACAAAAAATTTCAGCCTACTGAAAAATAATGATGATTATGTTGATGACCTTAAAAAAAAATTAAGCATAGATGCTTAATTGATGATTAAATAATTTTTGTAGAACCGCCATTTTGATGATTGATGATTAAATAATTGTATGAACCGCCATTTTGATGATTGTAAAAAAATTAAGTATAGATGCTTAATTGATGATTAAATAATTGTATGAACCGCCATTTTGATGACTTTGTTGAAATCCCAACAGTAGTCGTTGCTAAAAAAAATAATTATATAAAATATGATTTTTTTTTTTTTTTTTTTTTTTTCGGTCTACGTTAATTCGAGGTACATAACCGACTTTTCACTTAGATTTCCTTCTTTTTTTTTTTTTCTTATTTAATTAATTTTAACTTTCACTCCCTATATACATTTTTTCTTCTTTTGAAGTAAATTCCTTTTTTTTTTTTGAGGTTAGCCTTTTTTTTTTTTTTTTCGATTCTTAAAAAAAAAACACAACCCACTTATTTTTTTTTTTTTTTTTTCAATCTTTTTTTCTTTTTTCTTTTTCTTCTTCTTTTTTTTACACAAGAAATCTTTTTTCCATTATCGACCGGTTTCTTTTCCGATTTTTTCCAGAAGAGCTCAAAAACCTTTTTTTTTTCCTCGTGGTTTTTTTCTCCCTCTCTGTCCAAAAAACTTGTTCCCCTGAACTCGAATTTTTAGATCACCCAAAGCCAAAACACAATTTTACTTCATTAAAATATACACCAAATCGAGAGAAGATGGGATGGAAATATCTTTCCATTTGTCCACTTTTCTCGTGGTGCGCATTTTCTTTTTCTTTTTTTTTTTTCTTTTTGTGTTTTCATTCAATTTCTTTGTTATTTTTTTTTCTTTTTTTCATAAAAAAAAATCGCACATTACAAAATGGATACTGTGCACTGAACTAATTTTCGCGGATTATTTAATGATTCAAGATTTAAATGTTGAAAATTAGAGTGCACGATGGTAGATAAATAGAAGACGCAATTTGTACGGTCCTCAAGACATAAAGTGTAAGTGTAGATTCTACCCACCGTTACAATTGGAGCACTGTCTTTTTTAATTGTTATAGAATGTGTATGTGAAAGTTTGTCACCGGGTTAATAAAAAATATCATTAAAATTTGTACATATGTTTAAAATGCTTTGCTTTTCTTCTGCGTTTAAGTTTTCATCTGTTTATTATCATTATAGTTATAATTATTTTTGCGAATTATTCTCGTTCTATTTTTGATTTATTTTTAAATGGAATTGTTTCCAAATTATTAAAGGGTTCTGAAGTTGGGTAAAAGGGATCCAAATAAACGTAATTGTCGTTTACATTTACCACACTTACATTAATTTCGTAATTCATCGTCTTTACCAAACAATTACTAAAATAAATTCCTTGGCATAATTCTTTTTGTAAGCATATTATGTCATCAACAGCATCAGTTGGCAAACTCACTATTCTTTCGCATCGTGCCGGCAAATAAATTTTTTCAAATTTAGAACCGTTTCGACTTTTCTTTAAGTCAATTTCCGGATTTTTGCGGAAGACTTGGGTTTCTTCAGAATTAACAAAGGCTCCTATATTTGACAAAGGTACCTCTTGTTTATTAGTTTAATCATCTCGGATTTTGCTATCGGAATGTAGCTGGGCAAAATTCGTTTTAGGCGATTTTTGCACAGCATTTCCGCACGTTTTTACAATTCCTAAATTATTTAACTGTTTTTTTTTTCAAAGTTTTACGGATTTTACCTTTATTTATAGGATTAAGTGGTATTTGTCATCATTGAATTCCATGCGAGGAAAACTTAATGTCTTATTTGGACCTTCATCATTACAATGTTTTGAGAGGAAATTATTGCCTAAGATTCCATCTCCGGGTATATGATGATTTTCTTCAATTATATGAAATTCACATTCTTTTTGAGAGTCTGATAGTAATAATTTGCCTACACAAGTACCCAAAGTAGATCCTTCACCAAATGCATTTTTTATAATTATTTTATTATTATTATTTAGTAGAATATTTTTTAATATTGGTTTTTTTAGTAAACTGATGTCTGCTCCTGTATCAATCAGTACATTGGTATGCGGTTTTCCCGTGATATCAATAGGTATATTAATAGAGCACAAAAAAATCTGTGGAGACTGACTATTTTGTGATTTCGCAATTTCTACGATATCCACAATTACTGCGATCTAGTTTTCCGAATTGCGGTTTTTAGATTCCCAACTTTGTTTTGCCCGACAAACAAATATTGTGTGGCCAAGAATTTTAAATTTTAAGGAATTTAACCGAATACAAACACCAAAAACTCTTGAATAATATTTTTAATAAGAGATGGCGTAGTTTCATCCACCTAGAAATCAGAAAAATCTGAAACAAAATTTCTCTTACTTCTCAAGTCTATTTCTTATTTAGTCAATGGTTATTGATATAAAGTGTAAGAAATCACTATATACACGACTATTTATATAAAATTAACTTTTGTTTTATCACGATGCGATTCATTAAACAAGAAGATTCGCTCTCCATTAGGAATGTTGTAACTGGTATAATTATGATAATGAGAGAAAAAGATGGTTGTTTGTTACCAAACAACATAAGAGGTAATATTGTTGGACTATCTAATTGTGGGAAAACGAATTTTATGATAAGTTAATTAGAGCATTCGAGTGGTTTAAAATTTGAAAGTATTTATGTATATTCAAAATCACTTCATCAACCGAAATATGAATATTGGACTAGGTTATTATACATTTTCAAATAATAGTGAAATCAATCCACTATAAGAGACGGAAAAAAACTCTATATTTATTTTTGATGACGTCGCGTGAGATATGTTTCGATTAAAATAGGTATTGAAAAAAAAACGAAGTTCTTTTATTCAATACAAATTTTATTTACTAGTCAATTGAAGTTTACAAATTAACTGCCGAAAACATACTGATTTATTTTATAATTTTGAAATAAATTACATTTTAGGTTTTTTTTATAAATTTTGCTGACATAGAATATGTCTGGAAAATTTCCTGTCTTTTTGCTGAAATATGATTTTTTAAAATTTTAATCTAATTTATTTTACCTTATTTTAATATTGCAAAATGTGAAATTTGAAAATGGATTTACATTACTTTATAATTCTTAGAATTTAAAATGTGGGAATAAAATGAAATGTAAATGAAATATGCTGATCATAGAAAAACAAATAGAAAATTATGGTATAATATGTTGTGTTGGATAATACTGCTATCTAGCTGTTATCCATAACTCGTGTGAGAAACAAAAAAATATACGATCTTACTTTTGTATATGACGCCATAAGAATATTGATAGTTTCTATATCTGTCAGACATATACGCGCATACCCAAACACCTAATACGTGCTAATGATAATTTGATTATCATATTCAAGAAAAATAAATTGAGACTGTGTATGAAGTGATCAAAATAAAGAAAAAAGAAAAATGGTACAAACAATAAAAAATTGTGAAACAATAAAAATAGCAAATAATTATAATAAGAAAAAAAATTAGATATAGACTACTCTACTGATAATGATGTAGAAAAAATTCTAGCATCTAAAAATATACCGAATAAACAGCGTTCTCAAAAGAAAAAAAAAAAAAAACGGAAGATGGCACCAGGGGGTAGTGCCGTAGGCACACTTATCCAAATACTAAAGCAGTCGAATAATGAACATAGCTTAACAACAGCAAAATAATACATAGCTTATACTAAATTGGCGTCGGCTTAGCTGAAACGGATATTGGAGACCCTTTGGCCAGAATGCATCAAAAATGACGATCCGATAGCTTCTAATACAGTTGAGTATCCCAATATCATAGCATTAGCACATGAGGTCGGTGGAGACGGTTTTGATAATCTATCGTCCTCAGATATCGAAGAGTTATTAGTTGATAAGACACTTAGCAATGATGAAACAATTCGTTTTGCGCTTGAGACACCCGGTGCCCAAGAAATTAGTGACGATGACGAAGAGGTTCCTACCCTCACCGCAGATCTAATTAAAGAAGGACTTCAACTGGCTGCTAAATTAAGCGATCATTTTAGCAAGCATGATGATATTGAGGAAAGAGGTCGGAAATTTAGACGGGATGTGAAATTATGACTGGGAAATTATATAACAGCCTTATCAAACCTGAAACCCAGCAGTTACTAAAATGATTTTTTTTTGTTTTGTTAAATTAGTATTTTTTTTTATGTTTTTTTTGAGACACCAGGAATGATAGTTTGGACCTAAAACAAAAAAAAAAGTATTATATTTTCAATTACGTAAAATTATGAACTACTAACATTATTATTAATTGTGTCGACGTCGTCTACCACCACCACCCCGTCGTCCATGGAATGGGGTACGAAAAGATTTTAATAATATAATTAATGATGACAGCCTTTTTATAATCATCTCTCTATTTTCTTCGTTTATGTCTCCCGTTATCCTTTCTAAATGCATCACCACCGTTTCTCTCCACGTGCGTAACCTACGTCTACGCGGACGTAGTGTGGAACGTGTGGAACGTATTCATAAATAAACAATTTTATAGTTTTATTATTGTTTTTCTTCTTTTATATATTAAAGAATATAATTTTCAGAATTATTAAAATTCTTTTTTTTTTATTACTAATTAAAAATATACAATAAAATATTTAAAAAACAAAAAAAAAATTCAAATAAAATTTCATATTCAACCTCTTTAAAATCGAATCGAATTATATTTTAATTACTTTTTTCTCTCCCTTTCCATTAATTAATATATATTTAATATAAGTCTTACTTTTTTTTCTGTTTCTGTATCTGTTTATCTACCGTATGGTTATTTAATATCGTATTAATGATTGTTGGTTTAATAGTAGTGAGGTCTTCAGAATGAGTAAATTCTGGATTAATAAATGAAGATGATGCTCCAGTGTCTATTAAAAATTTTAATGGTCGGCCAAATGGAGAAGATATTTGAATATAAGGGAGAACGAAACCATGTTTATTAACATCTAAGTACCCGATTTGTTCGTCAAGGCATTTAAATGAAAATTTACATCTTCTACTTCAAATTGGTTTGATTGGTCAACGTTACTATTTTCTGTTTCATAATTGTAATACTGATCAAGTTGTTGGTGATGATTATTAATTTTATCATCTAATTCAACTGATTCATAATTACAATTTTCTTCAATTTGTTCGTAATTATAATTTGATAAACCTTCGTTCAAATTTTCGTCACTATTACTATTTGGATTTTGTTCGGAAATATTATGCAATTCTCTACTCATAAAGTTGGGTGGACCGTTTGGTCTAAAGTAATTGTTTTGCATTGGTCTAGGTGGTTGATTACGAGGAATCTGTCTTGTATTTCCTGAAGAAGTGTCCATTGGTTGTGGTGGTGGTAATCTCATTGGTTGAGATTGAGTAAATGGTTGTTGAAATGAATTACGTTGTTGTTGATCAAATCTATTGAATGGTAAGAATGTTTGTTGAGGTCGAATTAGTTGGCGAGGTATGAAATTGGGATTTGAAACTTTTTGAGTTGGTACATTTCTATTGATTGGTTGGTTATAAGATTTCATATAGAAAACATTTTGTTCTTTTATACAAAACGAGAATGCTTCTGCCAATGTTTCCGGTTTCATAGCTCTGATAGTAGAACCTAATGGTTCTCTTAAACCTGTTAAAAATACATTGAGACATATTTCCGAATATAAGTATCTTTTTGCTTTTATAACATTATTATCAGACTCATGAATTTGTAAGTGATTATTGGCAGTAGAGAAAACTTCTATTATTTCATTATAGAATTGTTCTACCGTTTTATTATTTTGCTTTGCATTATCTAAATCTCTAATAAGGGATGTTTCACTACGTTTGTCCGAATAATGTAAAATTAAATTATTTTTTATTTCTAACCATTCGAGTGGAGTACCGTAAATATTTAGTACCTCGTTTGTATTTCTATTTTATTTCTAACAGCTCGTAATAATATTCTACCATATGCTGTACCGTCAACATCCGATATGAATGTTAAAATTTCTTCAACGTTATTTATGAAATCGTATAATAATCGAATGTTACCACTAAATTTTGGTAAATCTTTAATCGCGTCCGGAACTCTAAGATTATTAAATGCATTGGCCATTGCTTGAACGTTTGCATTATTTTCGTTGGCCATGATTGGTATTTCGATATTTAAACTTGAGTTAATAACGTTAGAACTTGTTGGCAAATCTATCGAATCGATCTCACTTAAACTGTTTAAACTTTCGGCACAAATTTCTTCCGATACACAAATATCACGGTTTAGAAAACTATATAAACTCCAAACACTATATGGCTTATTTCTTGGTTTCTTAACACTTTTACTTTTAAAGAGATTTGACATAAAGGTTTTTAATTTATTTTCTATATAGGTATATAAAATATAATTTAATATTTAATTAATTTGATTTCACTTCAATTTAATTTTGATTTGATAAAAATATTTTAATTTTAATTTGGTAAAAGTATTTTAATTTTTAATTTGATAAAAAAATATTTTCGTTCTTTATTTGATAAAATATAATTTGATTTTAATTTGATAAAATATTTTAATTTTTTTTATTCGATAGAAATAATTTTATAAAAATTTATTTTCTTAAATGTAAAAAATAATAAGGACTAAAAATAAATGGAAAGAAGGAATGAATAAAATCGACTTACATAGAAAGGAGAATGATTATTGCCTTCATTTCTTTTGGTTGCAGGTCCTTTGAACTGAAGAGTTGAAACTCAGCAAGATGAATTTCCCACGAAGTCCTTCGATAAACCGTCGTTGGCTAGTATGGTAATTTCTTCTTGTGTTCACTGTTTTTGAATCACTACTATCGATATACTTTCGATATTTTAAAATTTTTCCCGATAAACCGTCGTTTCAAATTTTACACAACACAAAAACTTGGATAGACTTATGCTATCCTACCGACTGCGCCAGATATGTTTCGATTAAAATAGGTATTGAAAAAAACGAAGTTCTTTTATTCAATACAAATTCTATTTACTAGTCAATTGAAGTTTACAAATTAACTGCCGAAAACATACTGATTTATTTTATAATTTTGAAATAAATTACATTTTAGGTTTTTTTCATAAATTTTGCTGACATAGAATATGTCTGGAAAATTTCCTGTCTTTTTGCTGAAATATGATTTTTTAAAATTTTAATCTAATTTATTTTACCTTATTTTAATATTGCAAAATGTGAAATTTGAAAATGGATTTACATTACTTTATAATTCTTAGAATTTAAAATGTGGGAATAAAATGAAATGTAAATGAAATATGCTGATCATAGAAAAACAAATAGAAAATTATGGTATAATATGTTGTGTTGGATAATACTGCTATCTAGCTGTTATCCATAACTCGTGTGAGAAACAAAAAAATATACGATCTTACTTTTGTATATGACGCCATAAGAATATTGATAGTTTCTATATCTGTCAGACATATACGCGCATACCCAAACACCTAATACGTGCTAATGATAATTTGATTATCATATTCAAGAAAAATAAATTGAGACTGTGTATGAAGTGATCAAAATAAAGAAAAAAGAAAAATGGTACAAACAATAAAAAATTGTGAAACAATAAAAATAGCAAATAATTATAATAAGAAAAAAAATTAGATATAGACTACTCTACTGATAATGATGTAGAAAAAATTCTAGCATCTAAAAATATGCCGAATAAACAGCGTTCTCAAAAAAAAAAAAAAAAAAAACGGAAGATGGCACCAGGGGGTAGTGCCGTAGGCACACTTATCCAAATACTAAAGCAGTCGAATAATGAACATAGCTTAACAACAGCAAAATAATACGTAGCTTATACTAAATTGGCGTCGGCTTAGCTGAAACGGATATTGGAGACCCTTTGGCCAGAATGCATCAAAAATGACGATCCGATAGCTTCTAATACAGTTGAGTATCCCAATATCATAGCATTAGCACATGAGGTCGGTGGAGACGGTTTTGATAATCTATCGTCCTCAGATATCGAAGAGTTATTAGTTGATAAGACACTTAGCAATGATGAAACAATTCGTTTTGCGCTTGAGACACCCGGTGCCCAAGAAATTAGTGACGATGACGAAGAGGTTCCTACCCTCACCGCAGATCTAATTAAAGAAGGACTTCAACTGGCTGCTAAATTAAGCGATCATTTTAGCAAGCATGATGATATTGAGGAAAGAGGTCGGAAATTTAGACGGGATGTGAAATTATGACTGGGAAATTATATAACAGCCTTATCAAACCTGAAACCCAGCAGTTACTAAAATGATTTTTTTTTGTTTTGTTAAATTAGTATTTTTTTTTATGTTTTTTTTGAGACACCAGGAATGATAGTTTGGACCTAAAACAAAAAAAAAAGTATTATATTTTCAATTACGTAAAATTATGAACTACTAACATTATTATTAATTGTGTCGACGTCGTCTACCACCACCACCCCGTCGTCCATGGAATGGGGTACGAAAAGATTTTAATAATATAATTAATGATGACAGCCTTTTTATAATCATCTCTCTATTTTCTTCGTTTATGTCTCCCGTTATCCTTTCTAAATGCATCACCACCGTTTCTCTCCACGTGCGTAACCTACGTCTACGCGGACGTAGTGTGGAACGTGTGGAACGTATTCATAAATAAACAATTTTATAGTTTTATTATTGTTTTTCTTCTTTTATATATTAAAGAATATAATTTTCAGAATTATTAAAATTCTTTTTTTTTTATTACTAATTAAAAATATACAATAAAATATTTAAAAAACAAAAAAAAAATTCAAATAAAATTTCATATTCAACCTCTTTAAAATCGAATCGAATTATATTTTAATTACTTTTTTCTCTCCCTTTCCATTAATTAATATATATTTAATATAAGTCTTACTTTTTTTTCTGTTTCTGTATCTGTTTATCTACCGTATGGTTATTTAATATCGTATTAATGATTGTTGGTTTAATAGTAGTGAGGTCTTCAGAATGAGTAAATTCTGGATTAATAAATGAAGATGATGCTCCAGTGTCTATTAAAAATTTTAATGGTCGGCCAAATGGAGAAGATATTTGAATATAAGGGAGAACGAAACCATGTTTATTAACATCTAAGTACCCGATTTGTTCGTCAAGGCATTTAAATGAAAATTTACATCTTCTACTTCAAATTGGTTTGATTGGTCAACGTTACTATTTTCTGTTTCATAATTGTAATACTGATCAAGTTGTTGGTGATGATTATTAATTTTATCATCTAATTCAACTGATTCATAATTACAATTTTCTTCAACTTGTTCGTAATTATAATTTGATAAACCTTCGTTCAAATTTTCGTCACTATTACTATTTGGATTTTGTTCGGAAATATTATGCAATTCTCTACTCATAAAGTTGGGTGGACCGTTTGGTCTAAAGTAATTGTTTTGCATTGGTCTAGGTGGTTGATTACGAGGAATCTGTCTTGTATTTCCTGAAGAAGTGTCCATTGGTTGTGGTGGTGGTAATCTCATTGGTTGAGATTGAGTAAATGGTTGTTGAAATGAATTACGTTGTTGTTGATCAAATCTATTGAATGGTAAGAATGTTTGTTGAGGTCGAATTAGTTGGCGAGGTATGAAATTGGGATTTGAAACTTTTTGAGTTGGTACATTTCTATTGATTGGTTGGTTATAAGATTTCATATAGAAAACATTTTGTTCTTTTATACAAAACGAGAATGCTTCTGCCAATGTTTCCGGTTTCATAGCTCTGATAGTAGAACCTAATGGTTCTCTTAAACCTGTTAAAAATACATTGAGACATATTTCCGAATATAAGTATCTTTTTGCTTTTATAACATTATTATCAGACTCATGAATTTGTAAGTGATTATTGGCAGTAGAGAAAACTTCTATTATTTCATTATAGAATTGTTCTACCGTTTTATTATTTTGCTTTGCATTATCTAAATCTCTAATAAGGGATGTTTCACTACGTTTGTCCGAATAATGTAAAATTAAATTATTTTTTATTTCTAACCATTCGAGTGGAGTACCGTAAATATTTAGTACCTCGTTTGTATTTCTATTTTATTTCTAACAGCTCGTAATAATATTCTACCATATGCTGTACCGTCAACATCCGATATGAATGTTAAAATTTCTTCAACGTTATTTATGAAATCGTATAATAATCGAATGTTACCACTAAATTTTGGTAAATCTTTAATCGCGTCCGGAACTCTAAGATTATTAAATGCATTGGCCATTGCTTGAACGTTTGCATTATTTTCGTTGGCCATGATTGGTATTTCGATATTTAAACTTGAGTTAATAACGTTAGAACTTGTTGGCAAATCTATCGAATCGATCTCACTTAAACTGTTTAAACTTTCGGCACAAATTTCTTCCGATACACAAATATCACGGTTTAGAAAACTATATAAACTCCAAACACTATATGGCTTATTTCTTGGTTTCTTAACACTTTTACTTTTAAAGAGATTTGACATAAAGGTTTTTAATTTATTTTCTATATAGGTATATAAAATATAATTTAATATTTAATTAATTTGATTTCACTTCAATTTAATTTTGATTTGATAAAAATATTTTAATTTTAATTTGGTAAAAGTATTTTAATTTTTAATTTGATAAAAAAATATTTTCGTTCTTTATTTGATAAAATATAATTTGATTTTAATTTGATAAAATATTTTAATTTTTTTTATTCGATAGAAATAATTTTATAAAAATTTATTTTCTTAAATGTAAAAAATAATAAGGACTAAAAATAAATGGAAAGAAGGAATGAATAAAATCGACTTACATAGAAAGGAGAATGATTATTGCCTTCATTTCTTTTGGTTGCAGGTCCTTTGAACTGAAGAGTTGAAACTCAGTAAGATGAATTTCCCACGAAGTCCTTCGATAAACCGTCGTTGGCTAGTATGGTAATTTCTTCTTGTGTTCACTGTTTTTGAATCACTACTATCGATATACTTTCGATATTTTAAAATTTTTCCCGATAAACCGTCGTTTCAAATTTTACACAACACAAAAACTTGGATAGACTTATGCTATCCTACCGACTGCGCCAGATATGTTTCGATTAAAATAGGTATTGAAAAAAACGAAGTTCTTTTATTCAATACAAATTCTATTTACTAGTCAATTGAAGTTTACAAATTAACTGCCGAAAACATACTGATTTATTTTATAATTTTGAAATAAATTACATTTTAGGTTTTTTTCATAAATTTTGCTGACATAGAATATGTCTGGAAAATTTCCTGTCTTTTTGCTGAAATATGATTTTTTAAAATTTTAATCTAATTTATTTTACCTTATTTTAATATTGCAAAATGTGAAATTTGAAAATGGATTTACATTACTTTATAATTCTTAGAATTTAAAATGTGGGAATAAAATGAAATGTAAATGAAATATGCTGATCATAGAAAAACAAATAGAAAATTATGGTATAATATGTTGTGTTGGATAATACTGCTATCTAGCTGTTATCCATAACTCGTGTGAGAAACAAAAAAATATACGATCTTACTTTTGTATATGACGCCATAAGAATATTGATAGTTTCTATATCTGTCAGACATATACGCGCATACCCAAACACCTAATACGTGCTAATGATAATTTGATTATCATATTCAAGAAAAATAAATTGAGACTGTGTATGAAGTGATCAAAATAAAGAAAAAAGAAAAATGGTACAAACAATAAAAAATTGTGAAACAATAAAAATAGCAAATAATTATAATAAGAAAAAAAATTAGATATAGACTACTCTACTGATAATGATGTAGAAAAAATTCTAGCATCTAAAAATATGCCGAATAAACAGCGTTCTCAAAAAAAAAAAAAAAAAAAACGGAAGATGGCACCAGGGGGTAGTGCCGTAGGCACACTTATCCAAATACTAAAGCAGTCGAATAATGAACATAGCTTAACAACAGCAAAATAATACGTAGCTTATACTAAATTGGCGTCGGCTTAGCTGAAACGGATATTGGAGACCCTTTGGCCAGAATGCATCAAAAATGACGATCCGATAGCTTCTAATACAGTTGAGTATCCCAATATCATAGCATTAGCACATGAGGTCGGTGGAGACGGTTTTGATAATCTATCGTCCTCAGATATCGAAGAGTTATTAGTTGATAAGACACTTAGCAATGATGAAACAATTCGTTTTGCGCTTGAGACACCCGGTGCCCAAGAAATTAGTGACGATGACGAAGAGGTTCCTACCCTCACCGCAGATCTAATTAAAGAAGGACTTCAACTGGCTGCTAAATTAAGCGATCATTTTAGCAAGCATGATGATATTGAGGAAAGAGGTCGGAAATTTAGACGGGATGTGAAATTATGACTGGGAAATTATATAACAGCCTTATCAAACCTGAAACCCAGCAGTTACTAAAATGATTTTTTTTTGTTTTGTTAAATTAGTATTTTTTTTCTATATAGGTTCTACGTGGAAGGTATGTTAGATTTATTAAAGCTTCTATTTGCCCAAACGTTTGTGTCGCATTAGACGTTAATATAATGAACGCATCACCTTGAACTATAGTTTTTACTAAACTTGGAAAAATTCATTTTTCTTCGGCTATCAAGCCGAACCGTTCACGAAAGCCTTGCGAGGCATGTCGGGGCCGATTGGCAGAAGTGTTATTGCCAACCGGACTTATACGGGGCACGTCCCACCCGATTGGACCAACAGCAGAATGCGGTCCCCTTTGACTATAACCGCCCCTGTAAATGGTTATAGTCCCTTACTATTTATGCTCTCATGACCCCTCATTGACATTTCAGCTCTCTTTCTCACTCGCCATGATTCTCTATTTTTTTCCCGACATTCCTATTACCTTCATCTTATATATATTCTTTTGTACGCCGTATACCGGGAAAAAAAAAATTCTGCAAAAACGAAAGAAAATACACAAAATCACCATTTAACGACTCTGAAAAACAATTATGTTCTTTAGTTTTTATAAAAACGAAAAAATCTTTAAATGTAAGTTTTCCATTTTTTCTTGAAATTGACAGATTCCCTATTTTGGAAAAAATTTCTTCATTTCAGTTTAACAAATTTTCCGTGTTATAATTGATCGTATTTCAATTACACATTAGTTATGATGAAAATAGAAAATTCTTTTACATCAATTCCACTTACAAAACTAAAGAAAAAGAAAACTATTATGGTTTGACATTCTTATAAAAATGTTTCTCATTGTTTATTATATAAGTATCTAAAAATCCTTATTTATCATTTGTTGTTTCTCTCTAGGTACCAAAAAAAATGAATTTTAAATAACCTCTTTTCCTTTTCAATAGTTAATCATTTCCCTTTTGGAGAACAAATTATAGAATGTGATAGTATAAGAAAACTTTATGCAGGGACAAATTTCGGTTACAAAATTTCATATTCAGTTTTTTTTTCTGTCTCCTTTTCCTTTAAATATATACATGTTTTATTAATTTTTGTGTTTAATTATTATTTTTTTTCCTTTTTGTACAAACATTTTTATAAAAAAAAATTCCATTATAGCCGAAATCCCGCCTTTTTAATAATAAAGAATTCGCCAGCGTTGGTATTTTTTGTTACATTGTTGAGGCGGCAATTTTGAACCGACTTCTTTTGATTTTTTTTTTCTGTTGACACTTTTCTTAAACTGGAAATGCCTGTCCTTTACTGGCATCAAGATTAATCCATGATCGCAGGTTTGTTTTAAAGTTGCAATTTTACTCTTTTTATTTTAAAATTTTTGGAAGCCATTTTGTTTTTGTGTGTTTTTTTTTCATAGAAAATGCCTTCCCACGTGGATTTTTCCCACCTTTTTTTTGTTATTATAATTGATGCCAATCGCCGAATTATAAATTTATCCATACATTTAAACATTTACCTTATAGAAGATCCTAAATTTACTTACATTCAAAGTCTTTTTTTTTTGTTTAGACACGCACTTTTTATAGATTTCACAAAAGACAAAATTTCATTTTACTTTATTTGTTTTTTCTTTTTTTTTCTTTTTGTTTTAAGAATTCCAATTAAATATTTTTTTTTTTTTTTTTAATTGCTCTACTTAGTTCACGGTTAGAGGATAATTTCTTTTTTCGTTTCATGATTTTCTTTTGTGTCTTCCCCTTTTGAATTTCGCGTCATTTTCGATTTATTTGACAAATTAAATTTTGGAGTCTTTGTACACTTTTTCTTTTCAAATCTGGTTTTTCTCTTTTTTTTTTTCATACGCTAACTCTTTAAAATTGCATTCTATTTACTTTTTAATTTTGGTCCTTCGTTTAAAAAAAAAAAATCTTTTTCTAAATTTATATTTCCTTTTTAATTTTGCCTTTTTAAAATTTTTCTTGTTCTAATCCAACTTACAACTGTCTTCTTACTTTATTCAAACCAGACTCTCTGTCGTACTTTTCTTGTTCTCCCGTTCCAAAAACGCATCAATCAAAAAACCTACCATCTCTCTCTAACTTCATATCGACCCATATCTTCTCATGTTATCACAAAGTATAACTAATAATAAAGTCGCGAAACTTCCTATCCTTACCGTACCGCCGTTTTTGAAATTTTGCTTCTTTGTCAAACAATTTTCTATCCACTGATGGCATAGATAGCTATATAGTGTACCTACGGGTAAAAGAGAAATATAATGTAAGCAAAGAAGCACATGTTGAAATTTATATGGCAATGCACAAATACCATGAAGAAAGATAAGATTTTTAAGATTCTTTCACGTATTTTTGCTTTTTCTGGCTACTTCGCTAGCTTTCCTCACTTTATTATTAGTTACACTTTGGTTATCATCAGATTTCACCTTTGAATATATTCTATAAGGAATGTGTACATTTCCCTGTGAACACCGAAATCGAAACATGACTTGCTAAATTCATATTCTCTCATTCCATTGATCTGTACCACACAGTGCTACCATCTGGTTTTCCACTATTATATTAGTGAGGTTCCTAGAAAGTTTGAAATTCGGAAAAATATAAGGTTGTGGAAGTCGATCTTTCAGTATGTTGCGCGGGTTTAAGTCCGTGAAGGAAAATTAAGTAACATAAGCGTGAGGCGCCGTTACAAATTTTTCAATTTTACAAATATGATAAGCAATATTAATTATTTTAAACGAAAAAAAAAAACATTTAAACTATACTATAGTACATATTTTGTTGAATTCCAACAGAAGAAGGCATGATATTTTGGGCCGGAAGTATATTACTCCAGCTTACGAGCGAAAAAAAAACGTAAAATATACAGTTTTGATGTTTAAGTAAGTTAAAATTTATAGTTTATGAATTTTTTCATTATAAAAACAGAACATGAAATTTATTTAACATTGTTTTATACGTTTTATGTGTAACTTCATATCATAAAATTAATGTGATACTTGGCATTGAAGTTGAGAAACTAATGCGTCAATATCTGGTTCGATTGACGTGGTTGCAATTCTCAGGCAGTTCTCAAGGTGTTCATCCAAGATGGTGGTTCTAATTTTACACATAGTATGTTTCATTCTTGAAAAAAGTTATTCACATATGTACGTGCTTCCAAACAACGATAACATGAAGAACGCATGACTGAGCAGTGGAGAAGAATATTTGTCTCTTGGCAGGTATGATTTATAAAAGTCTAACAAAGAGACGTCATCAAATTTCTCTTTAAGTTGGATGTCAGATTGCAACTGGCATCATAACTATATCGACCGTAAATGGAGTCGCAAAAATGCAAAAATTTTCATTATTTGTCCGAAAATCCTGAAATTTGTTTTCGAATTCTTGTATCAAATCAAAAAGTAAGTCCGAATATTTTTTCACATTTTTAGGAATATGTTTGGACAACGTGCTGAAATTCAAAAAGTTGTTTGCATTTAATTGGGCTTGCCAAAATTTTAGTTTTACATGGAAAGCGTTTATTTGTTCAAACATCGTAGTGATAAGTTGGTTTTAGCCTTAAAAACGCGTGTTTCAGTCATCTAAATGAGCAGTCATATCTACCAAAAATGCTAAATCTGTAAGCCAGTCGGCATCGTCAAGTTCTGGCACAGATTTAGCTTTTGATGTCATAAAAGATTTGATTTCATTAAGTACGTCATAAAATCTATTTAGCATTAGTCCTCGACTGAGTCACCTTACTTCTATAAATACACGATATCGCCATACTCAGCATCGACATTTTTGAGAAATTCTTTGAATTGGCGATGATGCAATCCTCAACGTCTTTTGAAATGTACAGTCTTGACGATTTGCATAGCATGATTTATTTTTAAAGCTTTTCCGCATAAATTTTCTTGGTGTTCTATACAATGGTACTTCCTCAAACGAGAGTTTTTGACACCAATGTCATCGTCTTCTATTAATCTTACAAGCCCCTATTTTTTACCGATGGGGCACCATCCGTAACTATCCCAGATATATTGGAAAATCGTGTTAATGTTTTTTTTCGTATAAATGCATTGATTTTGTGGTGTCTTTTAATGGTACTAAAGAAGCCATTTCTTCAGTTGCACCCTATTCGTCATTAATACCTCTAATAAAAATGGCAAATTGAGCCGTATCGGTAGCGTCAGTACTTTCATCTATGACCAAAGAATAAAATTTAAAACCAAAAGCTTTACTTTTCAAATCTTTTTCAATTGATTTCCCAAGTTTCCTGCGAATAGTTTGATGAGACGAACTGATTTTGGAAATATCACCTTTCGTCTGGACAAATTATATCTGCCATGCTTTTCATACATTCCTTAATAAACTCGCCATCAGAAAATGGTTTCATTTTTTGGCGATTAAATTTGCGACTACATAACTAGCCTTCACAAATGATTCTGTCTGAGTTGTAATGTTGCTAACAAACTTTTGTTGGGATGTAAGACCTTTTTTTAGTACCATTAATTGGTCTTTGCGACACATTCCTTGATACGCATCGAATTTGGAAGCATGTTTTTGTGCATAATGTCTTTTCAGAGTATACTCTTTTAAGCAGAGTGCCTCACCCTTCACCCCAAGAAAAAGTAGTCCTGTGTCCATTTTTCATTAAAACACCTTTCATTGATATATTTCCTCTCCTTTTTGTTGAGTCGTGGAGGGCAAAATATTCAAGCTATTAATCTAGTACAGGTAAAGACTAGGATGATGATAGAAATAAATTATAATGTTTATTTTTATTAATGAACAGCAAGAACATAGAAAGCTGTATCATGAACTAAATTCGTCCCGTCTAATATTTGGCGAAAATAGAATAAAATCAAGTATTAATGTCATTGAATTCTATTCGTTTTATTGAAATCTAAAAAAAGAATGGAACAATGATTATATTCAATTTACGGCTGAAAGATACACAATATTTTTTGTTTTCCGCTCCGGAGCGTAAATGAAGAGTGAGGATGGTTTCCCAACACGGAAACACGCCACATATAGCTGGCCGTGTGAAAAGCATGACATTTCCAAATTTATGGCGCAAACTTCCAGCAACTGCCCTTGTGACTTGTTTATGGTCATCGCAAATGCAAGTTGCACTGAGAACTGAATGCGTTTCAACTGGAACAAACTGGAGCAAATCGTTTGAAGTCAAGGGAATTCGCGGAATTAGGCATTCTTCTCCCTTGAACGGCCCTTTCAAAATCCTTGCCACTATCACATTGTTCCTTAGCTTCGTCACAATCAGTCGGGTTCCATTGCACAGTTTCGGGTCATGAAGATTTCGTAGCATAATGATGACAGATCCAACTTTAAGACGCAAATAATGAGGCGGCATGCCAGGCAAATCCAAAGAGTTTAGAAATTACACTGGATAATTGACGAGTTCGTCTTCGTTTTCAACGCGATCGATCGATTTGTGTGAACGCAATTCTCCCGGAATTTAATTTTGAATCGTCCAATTCAAGTCATTGACATCAATATTTTTCGCTGCTAAAATTGCGTGTGCGCTCAACCAATCGTAGTTACGATAATTTTGACCAATGTTCCGATATACATTAGTGATAAGTTCATATGAATTTCAGTCAATAGTTTGCCACACATAAGCAAACACAAATCTTCAATCTGCACTAACGCTTCATTGTAGATGTCATCGTTCATATTCAATTCTAAATTCCCTGTGGCGACTAGAAAGCGATGCAAAATGTCTTTGAGGCATCTCAGAGTAAATCAAAGTACTCGCAAACGGATCACTGGCGCGGGTTGAAAAGAAAGTCGTTATTGTTATTGCTGGTGGCCTTTTCACTCGCTGTGCTGCCTTTTCTGCGTTGAAATACACTCTGGCTATTCTCCAAATGAACTGCCAGATGCACAACAGATGACGTTCATAAATCGCAAATATCGAAAATATTCTCCAGAGTGCTTCGTTGCAGTTCACATATCGGCCCATTTGAAACTTGCTGATTTCATCTCGTTCAATGCCAATAACCACCATATCGCTTCCTTTGGTGACGTATTTGCAAACATACTTAATCGATTTCACCGAACTGCAATATTCAACATTGATATGTGTTTTAAATGCCACAGACAATATGGCGAATATGGCACGATCGATGTGTTGTCAATCACTATATCCGCCGGTTTCAATTGAGTGATGAATGTTCTGCCATTGTCAGTTGGTGAGCGACGCCGATAGAGTGGATATCCATCGAGTTTCCGAAATAAAAGTACGTGGATAGCGTTTTGTGCATTTATTGTCGGACATACAAACCGAAGTGAAATTATGTGGGATGCAAGAACTGAGTAATCTCTGGCAATTTTGGATTGCAAATAAACGTCACAAACAAATCCGGCCGTCCATAATTGCGCACGCAAGTCATCGCGTCCTGGGGGAGTGCTCGTTCTGTCTCAACCTTAACGTGCATATCAATTGCATATTGTTGAAACAATCGGTGATATCTCAGTATGTGGTTGTCAATGTTTTGGCGAATCATCGTCCGATATGAGTAAAATTTCCTTGAACTGACCTTTTTATTTGTCTCGACCCCTAAAAATTTACAATTTGTGAACTGACAATCAAAAGTGTTTTTTTTTTGCACTAACCATTGGCCCGATTTATCATGTTGTATCTCAAGTGATATCCGTCTTTACCACGGCAGAACATAAGCGGATATTGCAGTACGTCATACGATCGATGTGTTTCACTTATTCGCTCTAGTGGGTTTCCAGTTCGGCGTTTGATAACTATATCACGCGATTTCAAATTTTCACCAATAACAGAAATTGATATTGCACGAACTGTAGGTACGTTGTATTGTCGTTCATGAGTTCCTGATGGTCGTTTGTCCGCTTTTATGACAATACTGTGATCATCGGATGGCATCTGTTCCAACGAAGTCGTAAACACGTTGTATGAGCTCATTATGTTCATGTAAAATTTGCTGCAATTGCTGTAAGTGTGTGTTTGTGTATTTTGTAGTGCTAATGTTGGTGTATTAGCATTCATCGCTGATGTTGGTGAAATTAACTTGAATGTTGGATTGTAATTTCGTTCATTTACAATTTCACCATCAAACGACGTCATTTGAAAACAATCGTTGGACATCTTGTTGTGTTGCAAGAAATAGTTCGAGTTAGGAGTTTCACCGTAAAGCAGCGTGCGCAATGGCACTGGTGGTGGAAGCAACTCTGATAATTTCACCTTGCCGCTCGCGCAACACAATCTAGGCGGCTCTTTCTCAAACTTAACTGCATTGCAATGCTGACAAACGACAGATATCTGACCGGATTGAACTGATGCGTGCGCACTGTATTGAATGTTTGGCTCATATCGAAAGGCTGCATGTTTAATGTTCACCGGGAGAATTTGTTGTTGTCGTTCAATAGTTGCACGTTGTGATCTTGCTGCGGAGAATAAGGTACCGAGTATTCAATTTTAATTCCATTTGTTTGAGCTATATTCTCCACACGAAAGCGCAATATCTTCCTTTCAAATTGAGAGTTACATATTTTATAATATTCCTTGAATTTCTCAAAATCATCAGATTTATTATAAATTATAGAAACAACACAAAAATGTGTATAGTCATCAATAAAACTTAGCATATTTTCCACCGTTATATCCTTCCGGTGTTATAGGTTCCATGACATCACTATGGATTAATACCAGATGACGTTTAGATCTGTTTTTTATAGTTTTATGATAAGGTAATTTTTGTTTTTTTTGTTTTCCTTATTGACATGACTCACGAAATTTATTCTCATCGTTAATTCCAAAATTAAAGATACCATCAGCCACTCCATTTTTAGTTAATTTAATTACGTCATTATTGTTCAAATGTACAAGCCGCCGATGTAACAGAAACAAATCATTTTGAGTTTTACACAGAAAAAAAAGATTAGAAAAATTATATAAATTTTTACAGACCATCTAAAATTCGTCTTTGATTTTCAGTCAACGAATTTATGTGAATGAAACATCTAAATCAAATTAGTTGAAATAACTACAAATATTTGAATAAAACATATAAATTATGTCAATGTTTTACTTATTCTAAATAGGCGTTCCGAACAAAAATTTTATACAAAATATAGAAAGATTTTAATTATTTAATGGAAATATTTATGGTTATTTCATCTAATATATTTGTTTATTTTCAAAAATGTTATTGTTTAAATTTTAGGGTAATTTTGGTATGAAAATAAAACGAAAATTTTAAAATTATAAAACCATTTATTTATTTCTTATCCAATGAAAACATATATAGTGTTCAAATTCAATGGAATGCAACAAAAATGAAATTATAAAATAAAAAATTTTATGTTCGAGTTTCTTTCTAGCCTAAAATTAGAAAAATGCTAAATTTTTAAAACTTGCCGAGTATCCCACAATTTAATTACATTAATAGGTGGATATGTAAAATTATTACATTTTGGCCATCTAAAATTGTAGGTCTCCAAATTTTTTTTTCCCAGCCTTTTTTCCTTCCGTAATTAACATATTTGTGGAACTAATATTTTGCAATTTCAATATGTAAGCATTTTTTATGTCTAGAATTGTTAAAGATATTAGTGGTAAATTTTTAAAAAGTTCAAAGCATACCTTCATTTGTTTCATTTAGTAATTTTTGTAAAATAACTTTACTTTTTTGGTCTTTTATATTATTTTTATAAATTGGACAGTGTTTTTACAAAAAGTATGTAGTGTAGCAAAAGGGATGAACTGATCCTTTCCAGGACGACTGGGAAACTTTTTTATTCTTATAAATTTTTCTTTCCGGAGGTCAGAACACAGATATAAAACATTAAACTTAAAACTAAGAAGTTAAAACTAAATAACAATTAAAACAAGATTTCCAGGAAATACCAGGAACCTGGAGAAAGTTAATGTCAGGTTAGAACTGAGTTTCAAATTTAGGAAAAAAAAAGAAAAAAAATGAATGAGAATATTTCTAACCTCTATAAGTTCCAGGAGATACTTTAGAGAAAATTTTCAATTTGTGAATGTCATCGGAAGGTAATAATAAATCTGACGAATTCTCATTTAGGATGTTAACTGGGGATAGATAATACTGCTCTAGTGCAGAATGCCCAATGTTAGACTCGAAAATATCTTTTACCAAGAGATTTGGGTGAGATCCAAGCTTTGTGAGTCTGTTAGATGCAAGGTTTAGCATATATGTCATAATAGGAGTGATTTCCGACTCTCCATATATGATATTATTGGAGTACCATTTCTTGTTAGGTTTACGATATTTCGATATTTTACGTTCAAAAACTTGTAGTTCATCTGCCACATTAGGTGTAATATATAACCAATGCGCAAAAGCATAAGATAGAATAGGCCTAATTAGGGCCTTATACATAAGTAATTTTGTTTTGGTTTCCATAGACTTAGAGCTTAATAGTGGTTTTAACATTGCTGTTGCCTTTCTGGCTTTATTCAGAACAAATCTAGCATGAATATTGTATTTTAAACTATGGTGAATGTTGAGTAAGTTTTTAATAAGTTAGTTTTTAATTCAAACAATACTTTTGTTTTTATCGATGCGACTTTATTTTAAGACCATAGAAAAATGAATCTGCTGCACAAAAACGTCTTACATTATATAATCTACCTTATCTAGTATATATGATATTTTCGGGTGCAATATTATCTATTACACGTTTTGCTTATGCAGGTAAAACGTGTAATATTTTATATGAATTTGAAAAGTAAAATATTCCCATATAATGTGGGAATTTTGTAGATAACGAATTTTAAGTAACTTAAGTTTTAAGAAACTTAAAACCGTTCAACACCTTCCCCTTAAAGGAGAATCGTGTTAATTTACGATTCAAACCCTTAAATTTTAACATTTTCATTTAATTTTTTTTTTTCTTTTCTTTCCCTTTTCTTTTCTTCTTTTAAATTTAAAATCATATTTTTATAAAGTATGGTAATAAAAAATTATATATTGTAATATATTATATAGTATAATAGTTAAAATTAGCTTGTAGGTACCCACATAATAAGTAATGAATTATAAGTAGAAAAGTAGTAAAAATTAATTCTAATTATTGATAATATTTATTTTTTAAGAAAAAAAAACTTATGACCTATAAAGTATGTTATTTATTTGTTTTATGTTTCATAAAATCTAAAAAAAAATAAGTGGTTAAATGGTTTTAACCTATTTTTATGCACAATTTGCTCTTTACCATCTTCATTAACTATGGTACAATTTAAATCATCAATACTTTTGACTTGAAGCGGACCTTTAAAAAGTGGGTCAAGTTTATGTTTTAAGCGATCAGACATATTTAAAAGAACCAGATCACCAACTTTGATCTGAATTGGCTTAGAACTTTTATCATAGTAGGATTTTGAATTTAGCTTTAGTTTTGAAATTAACTGTCGAGCTCTGTCGAGTGAAATTTGTAATTTATATTTTAATTCTTTTTCGTAAGAATCCAGATTATATAATGGATCTATACGTGTGGAATTTAGAAAATCCTATTCTGAAGGGGTTTTCCCAAAAATTAGTTCATAGGGACAGTATCCGTGAACAGTCGAGGGAGTTGTATTGAAACAATATGTAAAGTAAAGTAGCCATTCATCCCAGTCGGTTTTGTTTATACTAATAAATGATCGTAAGGACTCGTTTAAAGTTCTATGACTTCTCTCGATTGTGCCTAATGTCTCGTGGTGGTAAGCCGTAGAAGTTTTATATTCAATGTTCAGAAGTTTGAGAATTTCTGTCATTGTCTGATTTTTGTATTCTGTTTCTAAGTCAGTTCTTAATTCTTTCATTGGTCCATAGATTAAGATGAAATTTTCAAATACAGCTTTTGCTATAGTTTTCGCATTTTTGTTTGGTACTGGAATAGTAACCAAATATTTTGTTAAATCACAAATTATTGTAACTGCATATTCATTACCATTATCGGATTTTATTAATGGACCTATTGTGTCAATTAAAACAATATCGAAAGCGCGCTGTGGTGTTGTTGTTATCGATAACTTTTCCTTTGTTTTTGTTCTTGTTTTATTTAATTGACATTTTTTACAGTTTTTTACAAATTTAGAGACGTCTCTAGTCATATTTTTCCATCTGTATTTTTGTTGTATTTTCTTTAAAAATCTGGCGACACCTGAGTGTCCTCCAAAAATAGGATCGTTATCAAATTTTTCGATTAATCGTAATTTTTCGTCTTTTTTGGTTATTTGAATTAATTTAGGCGTTAATGCGATTTGTATCGATACAAGATTTTGTTCCGCAATATTTTTAAATTTTTGAACGTTCATAATATTAAATATATCATCATTTAATGTTAATTGCAATTTTTTAATATTGTATTTGCTGGCCTCTTTTTCTAGCCTTGGAAAAACTTGATTTAGATTAATATTCCCATTAGCAAAATAGGATTTTAAATCCATGCAAACTAAATTTTGTTTGCTGTTTTTTAAATATAATTTAGACTTATCTAAATTAAATACTAAGCGGATACAATTTTTAACTTCATTTTTATTTAATGTTTCGTATATTTTAGGTGGTATTAAAATTATATTATTGTCACATTTTGGTGTTTGGTTTTGATTTAGACTACGTGTGGTAGAGCGAGTGGTTACTTTTAAAATCACCTTTGCTGTATTTGTAATTTGTTTGATTTCATCAAAGTCGATTCTAGATAGAGCATCAGCTCCGTTATCGTCTTTTCCTTTGATGTATTCTACGGTGAAATCAAATTCTTCAAGATCTAGTCTCATTCTTGTCAATTTAGACGATGGATTCTTCATCGAAAACAAATATGAGAGAGGTCGATGATCTGTTTTTACCAGAAATTTTTTTCCATAAATATAAGGTTTAAAATAATTAAGGGCCCAATGGATAGCTGTGAGCTCTTGTTCAATAACGGATTTGTTTTGTTCACCTTTTGTGAAAGTGCGTGACGCGTAAGCAATGCGAAGTTGAATTTCATTTGATTCTTGACTTAAAATCGCTCCGCAGGATATTTTACTGGCATCTGTTGTGATACAAAAAGTTTTATTAAAATCTGGGTATTGTAAAATTGGTGGTCTAATAAGTGAATTTTTTAAGTATTGAAAAGATTTTTCGCATGAGTCATTCCAAGAAAAAGTAACATTTTTCCTCGTTAATCGAGTTAAATGATAAGAATATTCTGCGAAGTTTGGAATGAATCTACGGTAGTAGTTACAAAATGCGACGAATCTCTTAGCTGCACCAGCATTGTTAGGCTTGTTATGTAAAAATTCTTTGTATAGTTTCAAACTGGCTCTTTCCAGAATCTGAATATTATGATTTGTGATCAAACAGTGTTTTCTTGGTGGTGTTGAAACTTATCTTTGTTGGTGGGTGTTCCACCGCAGGAGTTCAATTTGAGTTTTGTATTAAAAGCTCTTTCGAAATATTCTCCTCTTTGGAGAAACTTCGTCGTTTTCAAAGAGGGAAAAATCGATTGGGCGGAGACTTGCGATGGAACTCACGTTGTATATAATAAATATGAGATAATTTAAATCAAACTTACATAATTTTTTCTGCTCTTCTGGCTATTACGGAAATTTCTCTTTGGCACACAATTAACACGTTAAATCAAAACACCTTTTTTTTTTGTTCTCATATATATATTACTTTTATTTTTAAAACCCTCCAGTTCCGGGTAATAATTTTTCTTTTGCTTGGTTTACAATAATACTTTGATTTATTAATTTTTCTTCTTACTTGGTTTACAATTCACTTAGGAAAATCTAATACTTTGATTTAATAATTTTTCTTTTTACTTGGTTTACAATTCACTTAGGAAAATCTAATACTTTGATTTAATAATTTTTCTTTTTACTTGGTTTACAATTCACTAATACTTTGATTTAATAATTTTTCTTTTGCTTGGTTTACAATTCACTTAGAAGACTAATACTTTGATTTAATAATTTAACTTTTTACTTGGTTTACAATTCACTTAGGAGAATCTAATTTTGATTTAATAATTTTTCTTTTGCTTGGTTTACAATACTACTTTGATTTAATAATTTTTCTTTTTACTTGGTTTACAATTCACTTAGGAAAATCTAATACTTTGATTTAATAATTTTTCTTTTTACTTGGTTTACAATTCACTAATACTTTGATTTAATAATTTTTCTTTTGCTTGGTTTACAATTCACTTAGAAGACTAATACTTTGATTTAATAATTTAACTTTTTACTTGGTTTACAATTCACTTAGGAGAATCTAATTTTGATTTAATAATTTTTCTTTTTACTTGGTTTAAAATTCACTTAGAGGACTAATACTTTGTCTTAATAATTTTTTCTTCTTACTTTAACAACTGGCGTTTTTCGCCTAGGTGCGTTGTACTTTATTTAACTGACCAGAAATAACTCACTGTTAACTGTTCTCCGCGTATCCGATGTTTTTTAGAACTGCCTTTTGATTATTCAAGGCAGCCTTTTTATAGCAAGAAAATTACGTACTTTGCACCTAGTGTTCCATTTAAGTTTCAGCAACGTTGCTGTGTTGCAACCGTCCTAATTTTCTTTCGATTTGGAAACTTTCAACATCAATTTCGAAATGCACCAAATGTTAATGCATTTCGCAATTGGTTATTTTCCAATAATTTTATTGCTGATAGTGCAAAGTACAATTTTCGCTGAAGAAATAAATAATGTTCCGAAACTTTTTAGTTTACAGAAAACATTATTGCTTTAAAAAATATTGCGGAACATTTCTTTGGTTCACAACAACATTTGAGGTTTCCGAAACATATTAGTTTCAAGAAACATGTTGTTGCGAAGTGCGTTACTCTTTGGAGGGATGTAGGTAATGTTTTGTTACATAACAGGCTTAGGAAAATTTTTGATTAGAGAATGCCGTTGTTTGTGCATTTATGGCCAAGAAAAGTCACCTGGTGTTGGAAAAATTGACATTTATCAGGATGTAATTTAAGATTGAATTTTCTGCAGACTGAAAAAACTTCTTTCAAATTTTGAAACATATGTTTTTCAGAACATCCAATAACAATTAAATCGTCCATGTACAGAAATGGTTTGGATGGACCAAGTCCAGAAAATGCAATACTCATCATTCTTTGAAATGAATTTGGTGCTATTTTTAATCCGTATGGGAGGCGAGTATATCTAAAAGAGCCTTTATCAGAAGAAAATGATGTTATGTCTCTGGAGTCAGGGTCTAATTCGACTTGCAGAAAACCTTGTATTAAGTCTAGATTACAAAAATATTTTGCACGTCCTAGCTGGTCTAGTATGTCGTCTATCCTAGGGAGTGGAAATTTGTCCGAAGTTAGTTTTTTATTGACCTGGCGATAGTCGATGACAAGTCTCCATCTTTTTTGTGGATTTCCTGGAAGTGGTTTTTTAGGAACTAATAAAACAGGGCTATTGTATTCTGAGGTTGATGGTTCTATGATCTCATTTTTTAAAAGTTTTTCTATTTCTTTATTTACAATTTCTTTATGAGCGTGTGGAATGCGATAATTTTTAATATAAACGGGGTTTTCATCTTTCACTCGTAATTTTTGTTTGTAAAAATTATTTGAAGTTATTTTGTCTGTTTCCAGAGCAAAAATATCTATATATTCGGTGCACAATTTAGTTAACTTTTCTTTCGCAAGTTGTGGAAAATTTCTTGAAAGTTTATTTAAAATTTCAGTGTCGTTTTCAGATGTTACATTTTGAATTGGGTGAATATCATAATTTCTAAGATCTTCTGTTTTAATTGGAATGTTTTTTAATAAAATATTTTCTGACGTAGTGTTTAGAATATTTACATAAGGGTTTTGTTTTGAAATAAGGGTTCTTGCTATGAAGATTCCGTGAGCAATTTCTTGGTTTGGGATTAAAATTTCCTCTTCACTACTTGTATTAATTTTTTCATTTAAGTAAATTTTTCGCAAAACTTCACACCGTGCAGGTAATGAAATGGAATTAGGTTCTGGACTGTCGATTATATTAAATACTATTTTATTATAATATCCGTCTGGACGTAATATTAATGAATTATCATTTTTTGAAAAATCCAGTATACAGTTATACTTTTTTATAAAGTCTAACCCAATAATTCCTTCGACAGGTATTGGAAAATTTTGGTCCACAATTGCAAAATTGTGATATATATATATATTCTGGGAAGTATTTTCCACAATTATTTTTGATTTTACTGTGCCGAGCGTGCTTATAGAACCGTTTCCTATGCCATTAATTTTACATGGATTATATTTTTGTATTTCTGAATTTGGTTTTAGGAAATTTTCTTTAAAAACTGAGATATCTGCGCCTGTGTCCAATAAAAAGTTGTTGTAAGTACCACTTAAATCTGTTTTTAAAACAACGTAGCTATTAAGGTTTAAATTAATATTGTAAACATTTTTGTAAGTATTTAGTAGTTTTCGTTCTGGGGGTCCCCTTCTTGATGTTGTTGGGGACCTATTTCGTTTCCCGGATTTTCTGCACGCATATTACGGATATTTCTATTGTTATTTCCGTTGTTTGGATTTTGTCTATTGTAATTATTATTATTTTGTCGGTAATTACCGTTATTTCGATTGTTATAACTTTGATTATTTCTGTTATTAAAATTTCGGTTGTTATTTCTGTTAAAGTTTCTGTTATTATTGTATCTGTGATTTGGGTGATAGTTATTTCTATTGTTGTTGTAACTATTATTGCGTTTTTTAAAGTACATCACGTTATTATTTGATGCGCTATCGGTGCTTATACCGACAAATTTAGCAATTGCTTCATTCATATTTGCGAATTGAGCAGCTTCCATTACGAGTTTTACTTTCTCATTCGTTGCATTTTTGGTGAAACATTTTATAGCAGTTTGTGTCGAATACTTTTGAGCAAGTTCAGATGGAACACCTTCTGCAATATAAGAGTTTTCTAGAGATTTTGTCAGTTCGTCAATTTCTTGAGTGAATGTGTTAGCTGACTTAGAATTTTGTTTAATACTCATGATTTTTGCAGTTAAGACTTCGGTAGATTCACGTTTAACTTTATTTTGTAAAGTTTGTGTGATAGCGGCTACGGTGGCTTCATTAGTTATTAGGTTACGAGCTGCGCCCTCTAATTTGGTTTTAATCAAAGCAATTAATAAATTTAAATGGGGCCGGCTTGTAAGTTAGTTAAATTAATTGCGTCAATGAATGATTGTAAATTTTCTGCTTTACCATCGAACTTTGGTAATAGCCTAGCAGCAAGGGATAAAAATTCGTGAGCTTCTAAAGTCATTTTTATTTTTGGTTTTTTCGTCTTCTATATCTGATGCGGATGGAGTAGAGTCAGGAGACGGATTATTGTCTTCCGATTGCGTGTCTGAGTCAGTTGAATTTGATACAACTAGCGTAATATTTATTTGTTCTCCGAATTGTAATTGCTTAGAATACGTGAGTTTTAGTAAACGAAGTGCATTAATGATTTTATGTTTAATTTTTTCGAAAAGTTTTTGAGATTCTGTATTGTTTGGGAATTGTGTGTCGTATTTTTGCAAGATTTCTGCAATTTTGTTATCTATAATTAAAGTATTTTTATGAGCTTCCGCTGTTAACCCTTTCGGTGGTTTTTTAATATTTACGCACTTATAGCTTTTATTAAAATTGAATAAATGTGGTTTTATCAAGTTTTCGTAGGTTACTGTCCATGTCATTGGTAAATTCAGTTATAGTATTTTAATGAAATTTATTCGAATTTTTATGAAATTTATTAGGATTAAAAATTTTAATTTGAAATTGGGACAAAAATTTTGATGATTAAAATGTGTACGAAACTATGGTAAAGATTTTCTGAGGATTCAAAAAAATCATTATGTTGCGAAAAATGTATATATATTTTTTTTTTTTTTCAAAATATACTATATTTATTTGATTGTCAACCAAAGTATTTTTAACTTTAATGGCTACAATTTATCAAAAATATTTATGTATATAGGGTATTAATAATAATATAATTTTAAACTACTTGCGGTTTTGACCTTAAATTAAATTTTTAATTATAAAAATTTTTTTTTTTTCATTTATTTTATTTTTATTTTGATGATTTTTTTCTTCTTGGTATGGTCGACTTTTTTTCTTCCTTTTATTGTTGTATAAATATATTATTTTAATTCTGCCATTGACTGTCCTCTAGCGAAGTATTTGCGCTTCATGTTTTTGTACCACATCTTGTACAAATTTAGTACAGTATTTAATATCATTAGAATTGCTATAATGTACAGGCACACAATAACATCAGTATTTTGGATCGTAGCTTGATCGATTTCAAAGGTGTTTAAAACGGTACCGTCGTTTGAAGGCGCTGAAGATTTTGATTGGGTTTTTCCCATATTTAAAACAATATTCACACAGGATCACACAGGATTATTATAGTTTTTATAAACTTTAAACTGAAAACGTCAAAAAAAAAAAAACTTCAAAAAAAACAACTTCCAAAAAAGTTTCACGAAAACTTCTAGAAAAACTTCAAAAAACGTCTTGCAAAAAAACTTCAAAAAAAAAAACTTCCAAAAAAGACTTGAAAAAAAAACTTCCAGAATTTAAATTTTAAACTGAACACTTGATTTTTTTGTTTTTTTTTTTTTTTTTTTAACTTTAAACTGGCAGGATCGCCATGTTGAGTAAGTTTTTAAGAAGTTAGTTTTTAATTCAAACAATACTTTTGTTTTTATCGATGCGACTTTATTTTAAGACGATAGAAAAATGAATCTGCTGCACAAAAACGTCTTACATTATATAATCTATCTTATCTAGTATATATGATATTTTCGGGTGCAATATTATCTATTACACGTTTTGCTTATTCAGGTAAAACGTGTAATATTTTATATGAATTTGAAAAGTAAAATATTCCCATATAATGTGGGAATTTTGTAGATAACGAATTTTAAGTAAGTTTTAAGAAACTTAAAACCGTTCAACAGTGAAACATAATACCTAAATACTTAATTTGAGTTTTAAGAGGAATGTCATTGCCATATATAGACAATTTTAAAGTTTTACTTTCACGAACTGCTAAGTAGTGACCCCTGCCACTTGCGTTTCTAAAGCAGATCAGCTCACATTTTCCAAAATTAATGTTAATTCCCCAATTTGTTAGGTAATCTGCGATTAATATGAGGTGTTGCTTGACTTCTTCAAGAGCTTCATGTGGTCTTTTGTGACCCGAGTATATAATTGTATCATCAGCATACAGTATTGCACTAGAATTGTTTAGAGCTATTGGAAGGTCACTCAGAATAATATTAAATAATTTTGGGCCCAGTATGGATCCTTGGGGAACTCCAGAGAGGGCGTTTACTAGCTCCGATTTCTCCCCATTCAGTTGTACGAAAAATTTTCTATCTTTTAATAGCTACAAATAATTTTTAACAACCAGGACGGACAATTGTACCTTTTTAATTTGTAAATTAAGCCTTTCATCCAAACGGAATCAAATGCTTTCTCCAAATCAATTGCACAAGCTACAGTGCACTTTTTTTCTTTTAAGTTCTTTAAAATTTTATCCTGTAAGAGAAGTAGCGCGTGTTCGGTCGAGTGTTGTCGTTCAAAACCAAATTGACAAGTAGGGACAATATTGAAGTCTTCACAGAAGGTCTCGAGATGCATTAAAAGAAACTTTTCAAAAATTTTCCCAATGTTTGACAGCAATACGATGGGTCTAAAGTTTGATACGTCATTTGATGAGTTTCCTTTAGGTAATGGAATTAGCTTCGCAGTTTTCCATATATTGGGGAAATAACCATTATTAATGCAGTTATTAAATATTAAACATAGCACTGGAGAAATTTATGCCGAACATTTGGACAAGAGAAAGTTAGATATCCCGTCGGGAACAGCGGACTTCTTTTTTTTGAGCTTTTAATAATGTTGGTAATTGTATCAGCTGAAGTGAAGTGTTGTCTTTCTGTAGGCCTTGAAGGCGGGTTTTCTGAATTGAACTCTGTAATTCGTACATCCCAAACTTCGCTTAAATAATTGTCAGCAACCGAGTGTACCCTGGAATTTAATTGCGTGTTACCGGTTGGATTTTTTTCCGAAAAGAGGGCTGTATAAAAATCATGAAAGGCCGAAAGTTTCTCCGGAGTGCTGCTGTAGATATGATACTGGTAGGTAACATTTTTATTGCTGTCGTTATTTTGATACTTCCCTGTTAACTTAAATATTTCTTTAAATGCGTCAGGACCTGGCTTGATTAAGCTTAATCTGCTTCTAAAATTTTCATTTAATTCTATTCGAACCTTATCATTAATAATTTTGGTGAGACAACGGATTCTTGAAAACCAGTCTTGGTATTCATAATTTACTTTATTGTAGTTATTATGGTAGATGCGTTTGAGAATTCTCAACCAGACCTTCCTAATTCTGACGAGACTTAATAATTCTCGCGAAAGAGTTCTATATTTGCTTCTCCCGACATGAGTCACGGATTCTGAGTGTTTTTTAGAGCAATTACATAAGATTGTCGCAAAAGCATATGCACCATCATCTATTTCATCTTTAGAGAGGTTTCTGTTCTTGGGCAAATTGAGGGAGGAAATACTTATGCTGACATCCCTTTGGAAATTTTTCCAATTCGTGTTCTTGAATGAAATGAAAGTTGGGGGACTTCTTAAGAATGGGCCAAAACTGTTAGTATTAATAGAGAGGAGCAATGGGAAATGATCCGTAGCAGAAGGAAGAGTAATACAGTTAAAATTATGCTGAGAAGGTAATGTATTAGTTAGAGAAGAGGATACTAAGAATAAATCAATGAAGGACGAAGAACGTGGAAAAGATGGATCCCTGGGGCTAATTATGTTAAGTTCTCTAAGAGAATCATTTGAGAACCAAGAGTATAAATGAGTTCCGTTAGTATTTCGTTTTGTGTCACCCCAATATTCATGACGAGCATTAAAATCGCCACCAAATATACAGCGGTCAAACTGCAAAGATAGATTATGAAGTTGGTCTAAATCCCCTATCATGTTACTTCCAATATTACCCGGAATATATAAAGAACAGAGAAGAATATTTTTCGTTTGTCCAGAATTATCCGTAAAATTGATGCCAATCATTGTGGCAAATATATTCTGGAATGAATGTGAAATTTGCTTAAATTTTATTTGCTTTTTAATGAGGATTGCGGTGCCTCTACCAGAATCATTTCTGATAAGCTCGTAATTATCAAAAGTAGGTTTATGCCTTTCTTTAAGGCATGTTTCTGAAAGAAAAGCTGCTAAAGGCAAGCACTCATTAATTATAGAATTGACGTACAGTCTCTTCCCATGAGAGACTATGGAGTTCACATTATAAGATAGTATTTTGATATTTGCCATTTATTTGGTTTGGATAGAAAATATTAGATCCAAATAAAGACCTACTTTTTCATCCTGATTTGATATAGATTTATATCTAGGTACAAAGCTCCTAAGTTTGCCGAAAAGGGTGGAAAATGGTATTCCAAATAAGTTCATTGATTCGTTAGTAAAAACTTTAAGATTCTCCTGATCAGTCAAAGTTGTTTCAGAGTGATTTGCGATTTGCTGCTTTGCAGCTTGAGCGAAGGAAGTTCCATGATGAACAAAATTATTGGAGTCGCTCTTAAGGAAATTTCTTCGATTATCAATTGCAATTCTTGCTTTCAGCCTGAGATTCTCCCTCTTAGTTATAAATTCCTTAAAGCATTCACAACCCCTGTAGCTGGCCGGATGATCTTTACCACAATTAGCGCATATGGGCCTTATGCCATTTTCAGCATTGGTTACACATTCTTCTTTACCATGGCTTTGGCCACATTTGACACATCTTCTCGAAAATGAGCAAAATTGTCCTATGTGACCAAATCTTTGGCATCTGAAGCATTGGACGGGACCAGATTTCCTGACCTTTTCCCAATGAATTCTTTGGTAGAGTAGATTATCAATTTTAATGAGACTATTAACATCTTGACCGGGTTCGAGCTGAACAAGGAACATATTTAACTGTCGACCCAACTTTCTCGAGTTGATGGTCGAGTACGATGTAATTTTAGAAATTTTCAGATCAGGCATTCCTGAATTTCTTCAGGGGAATAGTCACAGAAGATTCCTTTTAAAAGGATAACCTCTTTTTTCAAGAATTTGGGAGTAAATGAGAATCCGTCAGTATTAGATTTCTTCAGCAAGTTCAGTATCTGTGTATGAACAGTTGGACAATTCACAAACAATTTAAAACTACCAGCATTCAAATTCCTTACGAACAATTTTGCAAATTTAGAAACTTTTTTAATAAACTGAATTAGTAAAACAGGGCTGGCGTTATGCACAAATATTGGCGGACACCACACTACTTTCTCCAAATTCCCTGAAATTCGGTTATCATTAATTTAGACTTATTATTTTCATTATAATTATTAGTGACATTTTTATTTTTCAAATTTAAAGGGTTACTTAAATTAACAAATTCCACATCCATGTTCTCAAGTCCAGACAGGCTGCTAAATCTATTTGATGATTCAGGCGCATTTGTGACCGGAGCGTTCATTTTCCTTTTTTTAGGGACATTTAGGTTGTAGATAAAAGCTGCATGTTGGTTTGAAAGTTCATTTGCAAATGTTTCAAACGTGTTTGCAAATAATAACTCATCGTTTTGATTTATGTTCCCAATTGAAGTAGCTTGTTTATTTTCCAAAGCCAAAGGTGCTTCCATTTCATTTATTATTTGAAGCTGCTGTTTCTGCAGGAGGAAATTGGCTAGCAGTTTTTAATTTTCTTTTATCTACATGAGTAGTAGCTTGTATTTTCGGTGTACCAGGTTTATTCATATCGCTTTTGCTTTCGAATTTTTTTATACACAACACTTTTTTTAAAACCTTGGGATTCTGTTTAACATGCTTGATATCCCAAGCACCTTTATGCACTTCGTGTTTAACCCTAATCTTCGGTTACACTTAGATTTGAAAAAAAATTTTTCAGATATTTGAATGCAAGAAAACTTTCAAAAACTTGAATTTAATTAAATATTATTGAATTACTATGTTTTCAAATAAATACAATATTTTTTTAAAAAAGGAAAAATATTAAAATTAAAATTAATATTAATATTATTATAGAGCCGTAAAAAAAAGCGCGTCTTGGCAGCTCAAATTTCATCACACAAATCTTCTTTTTAAACACAAATTACTTCACTTTTAATTCCTTTTAAAACAATATTTTTCAAGATAACTCTTTTCTTTTTAACACAAATTAGATTACTTTTAACTCCTTTTACAACAATATTTTTAAAGATAGCTCTTTTCTTTTTAACACAAATTAAATTACTTTTAATTCCTTTTACAACAATATTTTTCAAGATAACTCCTTTCTTTTTAGCACAAATTGAATTACTTTTAATTTTAGGAAATCTTTTTTTTCTTTTACTAATAACTTTACTTTTAACTTTCAGTTAAAAATCGACCGACCAATTCACGTAAACCGAACTATTACAACCTTTTTTTTTCTAAAAAAAAAGAGAAAACCAAAAAGTTAAATATTTTGGTTTTTATTCGCGGCCGGCAATTTAAATATATGTATTTGCGCCCATTAATCAATAATTAATCTACTTTTAACAAATGAAAAGACCAAAAACTTAATAATTTTAGTTTTTATTCGTGACCGACCAAAATGAATACTTTTATTCGCGACAAGTGATTTATTTCTACTGATAGAAAATCGATTAAAACAAATTCAGTAAAAAAATTTTTTCAAGGTACTTAAAGTTCATCGTATTTTGACCGATATTAGTAAAATTTGACGAACAAACGAAAATTAATTATTCTTTGAAGACAAATAATTAATTCATAAAATGTACGCGTATGCGATTTTTTTTTCATTTCGATATGAAAAAAATTGAATTTAATTTCGCAAGACTAAAATTCGCGCATATACAAATTTTACTTTATTTCGACATGAAAAAAAATTGTCGAAGCAAATTAATAATTTTAATAAAATATTTCGAAATAGTTTGATAGTTCGAAATACTTTATAAATGAAATAAAAATTTACGCGTTTACAAAATTTTAATTATTTCACGATGTTGAAATAATTTTTTGAACAAATAACGAAATTACGAAATACGAGAAATTATTGGGATCAATTAACGCGTTTTTGGTCGGAGTGACTTTTGGTACAGTGTGGACCAGAACAAGTATCGCACTTTGTAAATAGCAAGAGATGTTTTGAAGGATAAAGTCTTTCAAAATGCAGTACAATCTATAATTAGTACCGAATAAAATATATACATTTTAATTATGAAATTATACTACTAATGACGAACCAATTTGTTGCCTCAGTATAGGCCATTCTTTAAATAAATCGAATTTTTTTTTATTTGTTCTCGACGCAATTCATAAGTCGATGCCCATTTGTCAAAGATCAAGGAAACGAGTTCAATGATTCTTCAACCATATGAATTCTTCGTTCCCGTTGTTTTCAATTGTAAGTCCTAAAAGAAAACCTTAATTGTACCTAATTTAAAAACATAACTTGTAGTAGTGCTGTTTTTGTCTTATGGAAGAATGAACGAACTAACGTTCAATCACTCGCACTATTTGGTAAACGACTAGAGTTGCACGTCTAGTTGGCTGGCACATTCTAGCTCGTTGGTGGGGTTGGTCGCCATTTACCATTTGATTCAGTGCACTTCAATTTTACCACAAATTATATGTACAAAAAGGGTTGTACATGTAATTAAACTCGTGCAGAGTATTAAAAAGTTGTCAAGAGCTGACAACTGCTCGAATTCCAGCTGAATGTACTTAAAACGAAATAAAGGACGGTCGGAACCAAAATCCTCTTTTCCAAGACAATATGGTCAGACAGAGAGAATTATCAATCGCGGATCGAAGAAAACAGGACATCGGAATATACATAAACCGAACAACGAAAAGCTTTTTCCGAACAGATGACATTTCGGAAAATTCAGGGTCTTTTTCCCTCCCTATGGGCAATCGATAGAAGATCGAAAACCCTCGTGATCGTACCTAGACCGACATTATTTTTTGATACGATCCCTCGACTTTTTCCCTGCTCGACCTCACATTAATAGGTCATTGGACCGCATCAGGAACACCCTCGTCACACTCCCTCTCTCTCTCAAAACCCTTCACTCCCAATGAGCAAACATTCTTACAAACAGAAACAAAAAGTAAAGAAAAGAAATTTTCACGTTTACGGCTTTATAATTTGAGTTAAAATCATAGTTTTCTTACTTCATTCTTTCTTTTTCACTTCATTTTTCATATTTTTCATTCTTGCTTACTTTCTAAATTTTAGAAATTACAGCCTTCTCCATGCTACTTTTTTTTTTTTTTTTTATTATAATCCAACTATACAAAAAAGGACTATTGCCCTTATACTAATTGAACAAGTAAAATATATATTATAGTGTCAATAGAGAAAAAAAAAGAAGAATTTCAAACATTATTAGAAAATATCAAAAAAACAAAAGAAATACTACTAATAAAACTAATGCGAATAAAGAATGATTCTAAACATCATGAAATTATTAAAAAGAAAAAGCAAATATATAAAGAAAGTGAACTTAAGAGCTAAAGCTTATGTAAAAAAAAAATCAAAAATATATATGCCTAATGACAGCGAAATTAATATGAAAAGAAGTATACAAAAGTTATAAGCAAATGAAGTTAATTAGAATATATATAAAAAGGTGAAAAATGAAAAATAGTAACGAAAAAAAGGAATTAATAAAAATAAATACTCGAGAGACATTATTACGGTAAGTCAGCTTCAGACGTCAGACGGGTACCACGTTCCGATCCATTGGAGACGATGAAGACTGCGAAATGGCGAATGTAGGCATGTTTGATCTTACCATCTCTAACCCGTGCTTTGCACTTATGAAGTAGCTGTAAAACATCCGGAGTCACATTGTCGTTAAGATAAATACATGAAGAAACATTCAAATCCGGATAAACTGCATTTAGCTTCAAAGCAGAAGTTTTCTTTAAATATGCCATCATTACAAGATCACGCTTATGAAATGAAGAAAATGTGACGAGCAATTGGTGGTTTTTTTTAAGGCGAAAGCATTTAACCAAATCATCCTTTGAAAGCGACACCTTTTAAAAACTCTCGATGTTGATTGTTAAGTCACTTAGATTAGAATCAACTATGGCAGATGGAATACCACCAACGAAGATGTCGTTCCGACGCGCTAACCTCTCAAGTTTGTTAACTGAACGAGCGATGTGTTCCGGAATAGTTGCGTTGCCACAATCATTATAAGTTTTTTTTTTATAAGATCCAACTCAGTTTGACAGCCAGAAATAGAATTCTCACATAAACCAATTTTACCCTCAAGCAAAGTGATCTCCTGTCGACATGAACCCACAGATTGCTTTAGTGTATTAATTTCCTCGGAAAGCCATGACTTCATTTCTGCCTTGAACCCTGAAAAAGAATTTATCAGCAGATCCAATTTAGCATTAGTTTCTTTGATAGACTCATCTGTTTTAGCATTTGCATCTTTAATCACGTCCTCAAGATGCTGATGTGTAACTTTTCTATCAGGCGATTTAGCAGCACAGGAACGACAATACCAAGAGGAACTACTACCCAGATCTTGCAAGTATGTAGAGAAATTTAAACTGAAATATTAGTGGAACTGTATCTTAAAAAATGTTAAATATTCGAAAATAATTGAAACGCGTGTTTTCATCTGACAGTTTTTTCCAGAGTGATTTTATTCACCATTTCATTGAATACATGATTATAAAAAATTATTCACCACAAGTGTGGCGAGAAAACAGTACGTTAATTTGAAATAACAGAAATGTAATAGAAAGTAAAAATACAAAGGAAAGTAAAAATGTTATATAAGTAAATTATAATTAGATTATCTTGTTGAGGAAACATTCTCCCCACCGTTAAGAATTTTACCAGAAATATCTTAACGTTTTCTAGATTAGTTGATTGAATGTTTTCGTGATCAATTGGTAGTTTAACTATTTTTGTTACTGGACGATGAAGAGAGCCTTTTGATGTGTTAATTGTTACTGACCTTACTAAACCATCGGAACCTGCATGTACATCTTGAATTCTGCCTAACCCCCAGTATGTAGGAGGTAAGTTGTTATCCTTGATTAGAACCATATCATCTTTCTTTAGATTTACCCTTTCAACCTGCCATTTCTTTCTTGATTGCAATGTGTTTAAATAATCTCTTCGCCATTGGTTCCAAAAATCTTGTTGCATTTTAGTAATGGTTAACCATCTGTCGCGAGCTGGTACTTTGACTTCTCGTAAACTTGGTTCAGGTAAAGATGTTAAAGCTGACCCAATTAGGAAATGTCCAGGAGTCAGAACATCAAGACTATCTGGATCACCAACATATAATGGAGTTAGAGGACGAGAATTGAGCTGAGCTTCAATTTGAACAAATAATGTTGACAATTCTTCAAATGTTAAAAGATGATCACCAATAACTTTCTTTAAATGTTGCTTAGTAGATTTGACGCAAGCTTCCCAGAGTCCCCCTTGATGTGGTGCCCCTGGTGGAATCATTTTCCAGTTGATTGAGTTGTTGGACAAAAAGTCACCAACCATCTGTGTATCTTGCCATGCAGTATGATGAGGTGATGACAGTTTTCCTTTTGCCCCAATAAAATTGCTGCCGTTATCACTGTAAATTGTATGAGGAATCCCTCGACGTCCTATAAATCGCTTTAGAGCCGCTATGAAGGATTCTGTTGTCATGTCGCTGACCAATTCTAGATGTGTCGCCTTTGAATTGAAGCAAACAAATAATGATAAATATGCTTTTTCAGTTTTATTACTTCGTCCTTTGTTCCACTTGATTGTGAATGGCCCGGCATAATCTACACCTGTATGTAGAAATGGCCTGCTTGGAGTGATTCTTTCTAATGGTAAATCTGCCATCAGTTGTTGACATGTTTGTGCTTTAAACCTTACGCACACAATGCAGTTGTTGACTATTTTCTTCACTAGATATCGTAAACCTATAATCCAATATTTCTGACGTATTATATTCATTAATAAAGTTGGACCAGCCTGTAGATGTTTTTATGAGCTTCCCTTACTAATAAGGTAGCTAAAACGTGATTTTTAGGTATGATGTATGGATGCTTTTGATCATAAGTACAATTAGATTTACCGATACGACCCCGAATACGAAGAACTTCATTTTGATCCAAAAATGGATGTAGATTCCTTAAGTGACTATTTTTACTGATAGTCTTACCCGAATTCAATGAGCTGATTTCTTGATGAAAACTATTTGTTTGAGCCCATTTGATACATAATTTTAAGGCTAACTGTAACTCTTCAGACCTTATAAACAATGGTTTATCCTTTTTTCTGTACATTCTTTTACAATAGCATAATGTTCTTAAAATTTTTGATATAGAGGAAACACGAGTGAATAACATTTCAAACAACTCAGTATTTGTTGTTATAGCTAATGATTGAATGAACTTCTTTTTGGATTCATTTTCCACAATTTCTCCGTTTGGTTGTAAATTTGAACTTGGCCATTCTGATGTAACCTTTTTTAGCAAGTTTGGCCCATGCCACCATAATGGATGATTAATTAAGGCTTCTGGATGTCTGCCACGTGAAGCACAGTCAGCTGGATTAAATTTAGAAGAAACGTGCCTCCATCTTGCTACTGGTAAAACCTCAATTATTTGTGAAGTTTTGAAAGCAACAAATGTTTTCCAACGACTTGGATGGGATGCTAGCCAAGATAGGACAACTGAAGAGTCTGTAAATGCTGTAACTGGAAAATTTTGAAGTTTTAAAGTTGAAACAATAAATTTATATAATTTCATTAGTAACCAAGCTCCACATAATTTTAGCCGTGGTATTGACATTTTCTTGAGAGGAGCAACCTTTGTTTTTGATATAAGTATGTTGACGTTTACATTATTTTCATGTATAGTTTTGATGTAAAATACTGCCGAATATGCTCTCTCTGATGCATCGGAAAAACCGATAAGTTCAATGTATGGTGCTGGTGTATTGACCCATCTTGGTATTTTTAAATTTTTAAATTGGATTAAAGTACTTCTAATTTTAAACCATTTTGATGACAAATCCCTCGGTAGATTTTCATCCCAATCATATTTTCTTAACCACAACTCTTGCAGCATGATCTTGAGAAGAATAATACTTGGTGAGAGAAATCCAAGGGGATCAAAAACCTTGGACCCTTCTGATAAAATAAGTCTTTTGGTGCATTTTGTTTGAGAACTAATTTTGACCTTAAAGGTGAAAACATCTTCGTTTGATTGCCAGTACATACCCAAAATTTTAACAGCTGTATTTTTATTTAATTCCAACAAAGAATTGACAAGTTTGTCAGGTGAAATGCTATTAGTAACTTGAGGTGAATTGGACACCCATTTTCTTATTAGATTTTTCATTATCTGGCCCGGAGGTGAAATCATCCACATAAAAATCGTTTATTATTGCCTTGGATGCAATAGGGTAAGTTGATTTACACAAAAGGCCAATCTCTTTTAATGTACGTGTAGCTAAAAACGGTGCACTTGCAGTACCGTATGTAACTGTGCATAGTCTATAATGTTCAATATTTTGATGAGGCTGACTGCGCCATAAAATTCTTTGAAACTGTTGATCATTTTCATTTACCAACACTTGGCGATACATTTTCTCTACATCACCACATAGAGCAATTTTATACCATCGAAAGTTTAGCAATATTGATTGTAAATCGCGTTATATTGTTGGACCGACTGCTAGCTTATCGTTTAATGAAAATCCTGTGCTAGTCTTATTTGAGCCATCAAAAACAACCCTACATTTAGTTGTAAGACTGTCCGATTTCATAACTGCATGGTGATCAAGGTAATAGGATTCTTTGCAATCAATATTTATTTCATTTTTAGGAATGAGTTTCATGTGACCTAGTTGCAAGTACTCAGTCATGAAACTATGATATTGGTCATACCAATTTGCATTTTTTGAAATTTTATTTTCAATAGCTTCCAATCTTTTTGAAGCTGATTGAATAGAATTACCCAGTTCATCGGACTTAGGTCTAAATGGTAACCTTACAGTAAATTTCCCGTCATGATTAATCTTGATGTTTTCTTTAAAATGTTCTTCGCAAAACTTCTCCTCTTCAGTCTGTGTAAAGTGTGATTCAGCATCACACACTTGATCCAATTCCCAAAAACTGGTTAATGTGTCATTAATACTTGATAAATCTTCAATTTGAGTGTTGAATACTGAGGCAATAGTATTTTCATCATTCATATTTCCAACCACAACCCAGCCGAACATAGTATTTATAAGTGATGGACAACCATTTCAACCATCAACCTTTCCATCTTGTAAGACCTCAAAAAACTGATCTGCACCCAACAAAAGATCGACTTTATCTGGATAGTTGAATGTGTCATCAGCTAAGTTAAAACCTTCCAAATAAGACCAATCCATGTCGCGAATGTAATTTGAAGGGAGTAATTCTGAAATCTTTTTTAGAATATATGCTTTTACGATTATTTCAGAATTGTTATATCGTGATTTTAATTTTTTGTCTACTACCCCATGAGTAGGTATTGAATGATCGCTTGATACTCCCGAAACTGTGATTTGAGATTTCCTTCTTTTTAACTTCATTGATTGTACTAATTCTTCGGTTACAAATGATACTTGTGACCCAGAATCCAATAAGATTTTGCAATTCATCATAACATTTCCATCAGGATGAGCTACACCGACTTGTGCAGTTGGTAATAATGAAGCACCACCTTTGGCGGCTACATTACTTACATAATTACTGGTGCCTACATGAGAAGCATTACTGTTAACATGACTTCTTTGATAATTGGATTGAGATGGCAAACTTCTACTTCTCAATTCATCATTGCTTGGGGATGCCGACTCTTGTTGAGTAGCATGACTTGAAACAGCACTTTGCTGTGACTTAGGCTTTACAGATGATTCTTGTTGATTTTCACTTGATATATGTAGTATAGTATGATGACTTTTACCACATGTGTAACATCTTTTTTCGTTTTTACAATTTTTTAAAATATGACCCACATTTAGACAATTGAAACATAAAGTGTTTTTCTTGACAAGATCTCTCCTTTCTTGAACTTCTAATTTTTTGAATTTGAAGCATTTGTATAATGGATGAGATTCATTAGTGCAAAGTAGGCATGCATGACTCTTATTTGATTTGTTGTTGACAAAATGATATTTGACCTTAGTTTGTTCAACCCTTTTTTGCTATTATTATTCTGATCTTGAATAGATTCAAGAGCAGCTCGCCTTTTGTCGAGGAAACATAAAAAATCTGTAATTGTAGGAAATATTTTATTATTCGCTAAATCAGTTTCATACTTATTAGTTGATGCTTCAGCCCAAAGTTCCTTCGTATGTTCATCAAGTTTGTTTACAAGTATGTAAATTAACCAAATGTCTCGACAATTAGCAGTTTTATCAAGGCCATCCAATCCTGATAAGATATTTTCTGCGTTGTCACAAATATTGCTTATTTCGTCAGCTGTACCATCTTTTGCTATATTTTGGTTAAAAAATGCTTCTAAATATGAATTAGCTATTTTTCTTTTGTTTTCATAACGTTTAATTAATTTGTTCCAAGCAGCCTGATAATTTTCCTTTGTCACGAGCATATTTTGTATTAAAAGCAGTGGCTCTGAGCCTAAAAACTGTCTTAAATGAGTAAACTTTTGAATGTCATTCAGTCTTGTGTCTTTATGAACTAGCGTTTCGAATTGATCCTTGAAAGTTGGCCATTCTTTGTATTGACCGGAAAATTGTGTAATTAGAATTTTCGGTAGGTATGTATCACTTGATTTATGTGATTTTGATTGATCCATTAGCAGCTTCTGATTCACCGTCAATTGATTTAAAACTGAGGTTATGTTTGGATCTATTTTGTCGTCAACTTCTACAGCAGCAGTTATTGTTTCTTTTTTGCCTTTTTCCAACAATAACTTGGTCTTGACTTCTTCAAATCGATCTTCAAATTCGTCAAACTCTTGTTGATAACCTGTCATACCATCCAAAATGTCGTCATAGGCAGTAAATTCCCTTAACAATTCCTCCATCCGTTTTAATTTATCATCGATTTGAATAAGTGTTATTTGTTCAGTTATAATATTTAATACAAATTTTTCTAATTTTGTAAAAGACGCTTTGACCCTACCTCTTTTCCTTGCTACACTTTCTCCGTCAGGCATAGCGACTTCACTGTCTGTATCTTTACCCATTATGGAATTTGTTGTGTTGTAATTGTTTTTCCGAACAAAAATTACATAAAGCAAACCCGGCGTTTGTATGACAATTTTGTACGGAACCACTATTTTTTTTTCTTTATTGTGGCAACCGGCCTTTTTAATTCTTTAAAACACGAAAAGAACTATTTGGGTCGATGGACCAAAAATGTAGAGAAATTTAAACAGAAATATTAGTGGAACTGTATCTTAAAAAATGTTAAATATTCGAAAATAATTGAAACGCGTGTTTTCATCTGACAGTTTTTTCCAGAGTGATTTTATTCACCATTTCATTGAATACATGATTATAAAAAATTATTCACCACAAGTGTGGCGAGAAAACAGTACGTTAATTTGAAATAACAGAAATGTAATAGAAAGTAAAAATACAAAGAAAAGTAAAAATGTTATATAAGTAAATTATAATTAGATTATCTTGTTGAGGAAACAAGTACTTAAAAGTCCTTTCATCAATATCGGCACATTTGACGTGGAACCATTTGCAGCATTGATCGCAACCAATAAAATGATCTCCAAGGTTGCTTTTATTACAACATGTAATATATTCACTCGAATCATTTCCCGGTGACATTTTGAGGTTATGTTGAATTCCACCGAAATTGTTTAATGAAAAACTTGAGAAATAATATCTTATAACACGAATCAAAAGAATATGTTGAATACAAAGACGAAAATTCTTAGTAAAATAAAAGAATAACTTTAATAGTGCAAATATAATTTAGCTTTTAATTCACAGAAGCACAGCAAAAAAATTCATTCCATTTGACACTTGATCTTCTTCTGTACTTTCTTTTTTTTCTTTCTTTATTTAATCTCTTTTCGGATTTACTTATAATTCTAAATTTTATATTTCGGTTTCTTTTTTCTTATTTTTCTTTTTCACTTACTCTCTAAGTAAAGAACCTAGCGTGGAGTGTATTTAGTCACAACCTCCAGGCTTTTTTCTTCTTCATTCGACTTTTCTTTATGAATTTTCTTATGATATTATTTAAAATTTCACTTTTCTTTTTTTTTCTTATTTTTAATTCAAAGTTTGTGTATATATATATATTTTATTTGATTAAAGATGTTTAAAATTTATTTGTAAAATCTTATCTGTATTAGCGGCTCCTTAAATTGAAGGTTGGAATCGGTAAAATTCCAAATTTCCAACAATGAAATATTTGATCTGTTGTTTCTTAAGATTATAAATGTTGGCTTTATTATTTCATGTGGTGGACGATGATGATCTAAATTTAAGGTTCGTGATGCATTATTTTATCGGAAATGATGAAGTAATTTTTTTAAATTTTTTTTGTTGAATCAGTACGTTGACGATGATGGTGATTTAATTAAACAATGAAGCGGGCGGGATGTTGGAGAAAAAGCCGGATTCTTATAAATGATATTTTTTTTTGTGTCACCGCATGGTGGACATAACCCCATTTTTTTCTGCCTTCTTCTTTTCCGTGTTAATTATTTTAAGTTGAATCCTTTTTTTTTTATATATATATACGAGATTGCGGTTCTTTTTATTTTTTTATATGTTGTTTTTCTTAATTTTAATTCTACAATAAAAATTTTTAAAAAATATGTATAAGCAATAATGAAAAAAATTATATTTCTTATTTTGTCTCTTTTCTTCCTTTTTCCCCTTTTATTCCGATTTTTGGTGACTTCACTTTTTTTCGTTTTAAATATTTATTTCAAATAAACTTTTCTAAAAATTTCTAATTTTAAATAAATTGTGTCTCGTGTTAAAAAAAATTTCCACCCATCTTTTCACACCACTCAGATTCAACCTCCTCCTTCAACTTTTTTCATCGATCTGCCTCAATAAAAAAAATCATTTCCTGAAAACTATTCCCTGAACTTCAATTCTGTCATAATATACCGAACAAGCGCAACCAACTTAATTTTTTTTTGTATTCCTCAGAAATATTCAATGGAGGAATCATTTTTTTTCTTTTGGTGCAATTGTTTCTTTTAATATCAGGTTGCTCAAAATCGAACCATTACAAACTTTATATTACCTGGCTCCTCATCGAAGGGTGCTTTCTCTAATATTGATGATCGTTTTCGTTTTGAATTATATAAAATTGGAACTATGCAAGAAATTAGATACTTTTTCTTTAGTGTGTAATATCGTTGCACCAACTGTCCTCTAGTTTGTACATTTCCGATATAAATTTCCTGAAATGTAAAATTTTGTACGATAATAAGGATCTGTGCTTGTTGAATTTACAATTTTAGTTACCCAGCATGCACTTAACTTATTGTCTTTTGGAAAAACTTGGCTTATTTCTATACTTGCATCTAAAAAGTCCTTGGCCTCAGGTCTCAGACCAGAACTCAACCAAAACTCACAAATAATATTAACCATGGTTTTTCTGTGGATATTGGTTAAACAAAACTGAGAGTTATATGTTCCTAACACGTCTTTTCCCTGGAAACTTTCATTTAATAATTCAGAGAGTTTCTGAAATCACAAATTTTCACAACGTGTATATGGTTTTCTTTCTGAAAATATATACATAGTTACCAATCTATTTCTTTGTATACTCGTAGTTTCTGAATTTTCTGATGTAATAACCGAACTATTTGGTGAACGCATCCGTAAACTATCGGATAACGGCGAAGGTTATCAAATAACTTTTATAAGTTTAGTCCTATTGAACGTACCCATTGCCAGATTAAAAAATCATTTCACTTTTCTTTTTGATATAAAAAAATTTCTTCTGAATTTTTCCAATTACATTTAAAATTCATTCACAATCACAAAGAAACATGTTCTATATTTTTACGCAAAAAAAATATCTCTAAAACGTACCTTTTCGATTCGCCACTGAAATAATTTTTGGCGGAATTTAACGCGTGCACCTAATTTACGATCGGGAATTAATATTTTTAGATCCTCTGAATTTAATAACTTCAATGCTTCAAAAACAAATAAATTGTTATAAATGTGGGAAAATGTGGAAAATTGAACACTGAAACTCTATTATACTTGATAGATAAAATAAAAAGTTTTATTATGACAATCTTTGATTACAAGTTTCGAACACGTAGTTATGCCGCGTCGGTTGATAAAAATATAAAATTTAATAATGAACAAAATGGATTGCGTAATTATGCCGCGTATAATATTTAATTATTTCTGAGTGATGATGAATTTTCTTTCTATTTTAAAACAATTCTCTTCGCTATCTTTTATTTCTTTTATTTCTTTCACGTTTAAGTGTTGTTTCTTCTTTGCCAGATCATATACAACAGACTGCCTTTTCCATTCTACAAGTTTTCTGAATTGCAAACAGTGTTGCCGGATTGACAATCCCACATAAATATATGAGCCGTTTATTTTGAAAGTGGGGCAAGTACACTTTTTGTTATTGGTTTATTGCGAGATATTTAAGGATTTGCATTTCATTAAATTTAAAAATATTGGTAAGTATTAATAGATATATTTTTTGTATTTTGTGCTGACTAAAAAAAATAAAGGGTTTTATTATACCCGAATGGACTTGCCTCACTTTCAAAATTAATGAATTATTATAATCGTTCATTTAATTGGGAATTTTTTCAGTTGCATCAGCCTTTTTTTAATAATAAAAACAAAATTCTATTCAAATTTTAATAAATATTTATTCACTTGATAGAAAGTGAAACAAAACAAAGAATATTCTAGTAGAAAATATAACGTAACAAAAAAAAATTCAGTTTTATTAAGAATTTCAATGAAATTATACATTTTCCGTTTATACGTAGGTATAATTAAATGAATATTATTCAGGATTTAACATTTTAAAATATTCATGATGAACGGGAGGTATATATGGTAATAAATCCGTCATGTCCTTGCATTTTTCAGATGTAATAGATCTCCTTTTTTCATACATAAAAGATAATTTTATATTTCCGAAATTACTTGGTCTTCCTCGGTGTGGTGACAAATCGATAATTTTAAATTCAGCATCACGTTCTATCGAAGTTTTGTAGAACATTTTGTATGGAGTTGCATCTCTTGTAAATCTGATCCAGCATATATTTAACCAATTCACGGTTTCTCCATCGATATTTTTCTTTCTTTTTAAAACCGCTTTCTCCAGAGGTTGGGTTAACAAAAAAATTTCGTGTTTCATTTCATGTACTAAAAATTTATTATGTTTTCAACAACTTCGCATTACTTTATAGTAATCCTGGGGAATATACAAGTAACTGGTTTTCCGGATTGCTATTTCTACCACTCCAAAATCACGATCGTTCGGTAAACATGAATGTCGTGAAAATAAAAATTTGTGATCAATGATATTTATTTCATTGTCACTGGACTCGCTCAACCTGACCGTTGGCCTGTGGGGAACCGGTAGCAATTTTAATGTGTTTAACATTTTGTTCATCTAAAAATTCCTAAAATTCTTTTGACGTAAAATAACTTCCTCTGTCGGGGACAATAGCAACAGGTCTACTATAACTCGAAAAATACGATTTCAAACATTCGATTGCTTCTTTTGAATTTGTCATTTTCGTTGAATATAATTTCACAAATTTAGTGAAACTATCAATTATTAGAAAAACATATCTTTTAACCGTTCTTGATTTATCTACCGGTCCATAATGGTCAATACGGACTAGTTGAAAAGGTATGTCACCTTTTGGAATATTATCTAATAACCCTTCTTGCCTACCTGATGCAAGTGAGAACGTTATACACTTCAGACTATTTTCAATATGAACTCTTACTTTCCTTTTCATTTCTGGAAACCAATAACTCCTACTAATAGCTTCTACTGTTTTATCTACACCCGGATGTCCCATTTCATTATGGTATTTATACATAACTTGAAATTTCATATTTGTCGGAACATAAAACAACATTTCATGATCTCTTTTTCTATATATTAAACTATTTCTCATTTCATAAAATTTGCCCTCTTTGTGTTCTTATTCCTTTCTTATTTTACATATTTTTTCATATAAATTCTGACAATTGAACGATTTTGTGTTTGTTAAGGACAATTTAAGCTTACACATTGTCATACGTTCGCTTTGTCGGTTTGCACTCATATATTCATTTTCGAAAAGTTCGTAAATCTTTTGAATATTATCTTTCCGGTAATTTTGATTAATATTTAATTTCAAGTCTTTATGATCGTCCACCTCTATGCTCAAAATGTCTTTTTCATAATCATTATTATCAGCCTTAAAATTAATATTTTCAGTTAGAATCAAATTTTTCTTTTCAATAAAATCTCTACCTAATACGACTGAACTAAACGTTGTTCCATTTACTACTACAAAAAGTTCCATATCAGTTTTAGAATTGTTAAATTCAATACTTATAGGCCCATTACACTACACATGCACGCATGCGCAATCACTTGATTGTGCAGTTTTGCCTTGCCCACACACAACGCATTCTTTACGTCAAGTTTACGCAGTCTTTATTTCATAAATCAGATTATTTTCGCAGTTTGATTCATCATGTCGGATGCTCGCACATTAATTCTATTAGCGTTTGCTTTACGTATCGATAAAGTGACCAGACGTACTGATTTATTCAGTACAGGTACTTATTTTCATGGCTATGTACTGATTTAAAATTTGCACTGATTATTGTACAGATTTTGAAAATATTTCTGAATATTATATTGAAATTCTGTCAATTTAACGCTAAAATGCATGGAGTTGAGTTATGCGCATATGTAAAAAATTCTAACGTTGGCACGCTGTTTGAGTGGCGGCGCGGTGTTTCAACATTAATCTAAATAAAGACAATATGCGCTAGGAAATCTGATCTGTATTTCTTATATCGTAGAATATTCTAAATTTTTTTTAATTTCATAAGGAATAAGTAATATAAATACATTAAATAATTTAATTTTGTTGTTTTATTTCATTAAAACTCCAAAATAAAAAATGTACTGAATTTGTCCTCAAAAAATCTGGTCACTACTACGACTACTATCATTAAACTGCGTAAATTTTACCACACATTACACATGCATGCATGCGCAGCAGAAATCGAATCAAAATAGTTTTGATTTACGCAGTCAGCATGTGCAACCACACAATCACCGCCACACACTATCATTCTGCATGCGCAAAGTAATGGGCCTATTACAGCTACTGTGTCTTTAATATCTAGTTTACTTTTGTTTGTGCCATAAAAATTACAAACAGTTTGGGAATTCCTAATTATTACATTATTTGGCAATCATTTCTCTTTGATAAAACTTAATGGGTTTCCGGTATCTAAAAGACAATCAAAAATAATAGTATTAATTGCAAATGTGTTAAAGGAAATATTTAAATATTTTAAAAACTCATGTTCTGTGTTGATTAAATTAACATTTCTTTTGAAGTTTGGACAATTAGCGGCTTGATGGCCTTGTCATGCACATATGTAACAAGCACCCGATTGCCTTTTTGGTTTTCTGCAGTATAATGCATAATGTCCTCTAATATTACAATTAAAACACCTAATTTCCGACTTCTTTCCAGTAAGTTGTTTATTTGTACTATATCTTGCGGTGAGTTTTCCTTCGTAGAATTTTCACGACGATTAATATTATAAGTATATGCTTCTCTTTTTTTTTTAAACAGATTTTTGCTAATGCACTTAATAAATCCGTTCTCGTATGAACATTTTGCATTCTTGTTTGCGATCTTAAATTATCATCTGGAATCCCATAAATTATATTATCTATAAGTTTTTCTTCGTCTAAATAAATATGATTTCCCAGAATTACTTTTTCATAAAAATAATCTGTAAAGGTCTCGCCAATTTACCATATACCTTTTTCAAAATTTCTTCTTAAACTCAGTTTGCTTTCTCTTTCATCAAACATTTGTTTCATTTCTTTCAAAAGATCATTTATAGTTATTTCCAAATATTCCGATTTTGAGTAGAACCAATTCAAAGCTTTACCCTTTAATTTCATAGCAACAATTCTTCGCATTGAAGCGTCTTCTACGCCATAACTGTCACGTAAAGTCATAACTTGTTTTTGCCACACTATGTAATTTTCGTTAGATCCCGAGAATTCTGGCAACAATGCTATCAATTGTTGTGCATGACAATTTCCGTTTGAATTTAAGCTTGCAGAATAATTTCCGTTCCGAGTTTCAGACATTCGTTCAGTATTTGGAACTACTGCGTTTTGCATTTTCTCACACTAATAGGCCCATTACACTACACATGCATGCATGCGCAATCACTTGATTGTGCAGTTTTGCTTTGCCCACACACAACGCATTCTTTATGTCAAGTTTACGCAGTTTTTATTTCATAAATCAGATAATTTTCGCAGTTTGATTCACTATGTCGCATGCTTGCGCATTAATTTTATTAGCGTTGGCTATAAAAAAAAAGAAGAATAAGAAAAAAACTAAAATTTGGTGTAAACAGTGGTACAGGAAACGAAATGAATTGGGTCATTCGATACTATTAAAGGAATTAGAAAATACATCTGTGTTGGATTATAACAATTTTTTGAGAATGAATAAGGAGTGTTTTATAGAGTTATTAAATAAAGTGGCCCCAATAATTACCAAAAAAAGGACCAAAATGAGGGAACCAATATATCCCGAGGAACGTTTATCGTTGACGTTACGTTTCCTGGCAAGCGGTCAGAGCTTTGAAGATCTAAAATTTTTAACCGCTATTGCTCCACAGACTATTGGAATGATTGTATTGGAAACGTGTGAGGCTATAATTTCAGTTTTGAAGGATAACATTAAGGTAAGTAAAATTATTATTAAATTAACACTTTTAATTTTAATATTAACCTTTATTTTATATTTATGCAAAAAATTAGCAAAATTTTATCATATATTATCATATTGGAACACGTCAAACATTTCCTGGGCATTTCTATATCGTACTTCACTGGTACTTTCATTTTCAAGTTCGTTATTAGATTCTTGGGATGCATCAACAAATACTATTTGTTGTTGTGGTGCGGAAAAAGAATTTGAACTGTTTGAATTACTCCATATGGGAGTTGAAGTTCTCGGCGTGGATTGTAATACTGATTGTATATTCTGTACAGTAGTTTCATCGAGGTGTCCTAAGCAACCATGAAACAGTACATCGGAAATTATTTTACGTGCCAAAAGTTTTTGTTTATTTGTCAATTCACTATACTGAGTTGCCCATGCTTTTGAAAGTACAGCTGAACTATTATTGCTTTCCTTAAGCTGTTCGCAAGCTAGTTTTATTAAGTTATCCTCCTCGCTAAGTTTTTTTGCTCTTTTTTCGGGTGGTTGACTGCTTGTGGTTGCATAATTCTGAAAAAAATTTTTGTATGATTAAAATTATAAAGGTGTTAATAAAAATTGTTTATAAAACTTTATTTTCAGTTGCCGGACAGTGAAGACGGATGGAAGGCAGAAGCTAGCTTATTTGAAAAAATATGGAATTTCCCCCACTGTTGCGGGGCCATTGACGGGAAACACGTCAACATAACAAAACCACCGAATTCAGGATCGTATTACTTCAATTATAAATGAAATTTTTCTATTGTACTTATGGCAATTGTAAATGCAAGGTATGAATTCCTAATGGTTAACGTAGGGGCTAATGGAAGAGCTTCCGACGGTGGTGTCTTCAAAGAAACGAAATTCAACCAAAAACTAAACAGTGGAGCTTTAAATATTTCGGATGCAGAGCGCTTGCCAAATTCCACCGAAAAAATGCCATTTATTTTCGTGGCTGATGATGCATTTCCTTTAACAGAAAACATTATGAAACCTTACAGTCATCATACTATGGAAAAAGAGGAAATAATTTTTAACTATAGATTATCACGAGCTAGACGTATAGTAGAGAACGTTTTTGGAATTCTAGCGTCACGTTTCCGAGTTTTATTAAAACCAATAAATTTGCATCCCAAAAAAGTTACGACAATAGTTTTGGCATGTTGTCACTTACACAATTATCTACGAAAAAACCAAGGACAAACTTATTTAACAAACGCTGTCGATGTAGAAGATACGGAGAAAAATGAAATTCAGCATGCTGACTGGCGTAACGAAGAAATTCATCTTGAAGATGTGCACTACACTCATGCGCGAAATTTCGGCACAGCAGCGAAAAATATCAGGGCTAAATTTTGTGAGTATTTTAATACAGTAGGCTCAGTACTATGGCAAGATAATGTGTATCAAAAAATTACTAAAAATAAATTTACCATGTAAAAAAAAGGCGTTTTAATAAAAATATAAACACTTACCGAACTTGTAGTATCGTCCATACTTGATCTGGCCTCTTCACACTCCTCTTGGTCTTGTAAAAACTGTAGAATATCGAAATACCATAACGACGATTCAAAAATGTCCTCTGCCCCGGCCCCGGATTTTTTGCTATTTGTTAATTTTTTTAAATCGCGTCGAAAATTACTTCGGAACGTGTTTATTTTTCTTATGACCGTCCCCCGATCAGCATTTTCATCAATTTCTTTCAATTTTGCTATCATCTCTTCATATGCCGCATTTTTTAATACCCTATTGCTATATTCGTCGCTTTTTATTTTCCATAAAGCTGGCAAACTCTTGTATATTTCTAAAAATTCGGTCCAAAATTTTTTATTAACTACCGTTTTAGACATTTTGACAACTTTATCTACCGACAACTATCTTCAAACTGTGTAAATTTCACCACACACTACACATGCATGCATGCGCAGCAGAAATCGAATCAAAATAGTTTTGATTTATACAGTCAGCATGTGCAACCACACAATCATCGCCACACACTATCATTCTGCATGCGCAATCAAGTGGTTGCGCATGCATGCATGTGTAGTGTAATGGGCCTATAACGCTAAAATTCACATTCTTTTTCTAATAATATTTTCTCCCGTTTCTCGATATCTTTTTCTCTTGTGATTAACTCCAATTCACGTTTTAACATGTCGATATTAACACACATATTTTGATCTTGTTCTTTTTTACAATATTATTTATATTTTCAGTTTCTTTTTCTGCTTCGCTAGGTGGGTTGAAGTTAGCTTCTTTAAATCGAAGAATGAGGTCATTTTTATTTCCGCTTGTTTTCATACTCAAAATACCCAACCATTCTTTTAGCTGCGTCACTGTATAGCGCGTGAAATCATTTCCACCCTGCGTGGCACCCGCCATATTATTTTCAGTATCAGATTCACTCATTTTCCAATTTCTTTCATTTATATTACTTTAAAATCAGTTATTTTCACTTCTTATAAAAACTATGTAAATTTTTTTCATTACTGCACTAAATTATTTTGTAATGATTCATACTTCACATCTGAAAATTTGTAGTGGCCCTTACAAAAATAAAACTACAAGATTAAGCTGATCTCATCCCTCTCAGTTCTAGGCATGAACTGATGTGTTTTATTGAATTAGTTTCGTACTAGCGTATTACAATGTTTTCTACTAGACTTCTAGACTTATAAGTTTACTACACAAATATATACTAGAATCTGAATTTTTTGGAATATAAATAGTTTAAGCATAAAAAGATCATAACAAGTTTTATCTATAATTACCATTATCTCCATTTTTTTCAAAAATGGACTTGCCTCGCTTTCAAAATACGACTCATATTGTTTTTCAAGAAAAAAATTTTCTTTTGGAAAAGCCACCTTCAAAAATTGCATTTAGCTCGTCTAATTTCCAAAATTTAAGCAATGATGATACACAACTATTTATTTCACTATTCTCGTCTTCCATTATAAAAATTTCACTATTTAATTCGAGCCTCAATTTTTAACTAATCAAGAGACAAATAAACTAAGAAATGGCGTCCATGTTGGAAGGCTTTTTGTTTTTCAAATAAAACAACCGTTTGATTAATATTGATATTTATTACTCTATTTAGTTATTTCTTTGTTTAATATATTAGAAGATTTCGGAACACAAAAATTTAGCTTGTTTAAATTTAAAATATTCGACGATTTCGACGCGAGAATTTAGGTGAGGTTTTCTTCGCTAGTAAAATGTGACTGCTGCTTGAAGAAATATTTATTATTTATTTCTTATCTAAAAATGCATAATGGCATTTTTATAAAGATGCGCGAGAATACAGAAAAATAACTTTTATTGAAATATGAATATTTCAATAATAGAAATATGAATATTTTATTTGTCTGGGCGGATATCGCGTAATGCAATACTATTTTATATTTAAAATAACTGAAAATACGAAATAGGCGATTTCATGAGAACTGGAAAAAATAACGGAAAATATTTGGATCGCTTTACTACAATTTCGTGAGAACTGGTAAAAGGTAAGAATCGCTTTAGAACATCCAAGTGGCAGTATATTAAAGAAAAAAATTACTATATTACAATAAATTAGAAAGAGTAAGACAGAGCCGTGAATATATATAATTTGAGAATATCTCACTTGCTCTACTGCTGCCAATATAAGGCAATGTATCCATTCGCGTTTTATAGAGAATCGTTACCGAGATATTAGCGCACACGAATAATATAAATAATAAAAAGATTTATCTACACATTAAAATTTTTAATGATCTCTAGATGTGAAATCATATATTACAATTTAGGTATTTCACTGAATTTGGTGTCGGTGTAACACCCAATACATTGGTTATTTCATATGAAATTTCAGATAATTCAAATAATTTAACTTCATACACTTTAGAATAGATGTTTTCCTCAATTTTGTTGTTTCTGTGTACATAGACTTGATTCACTCTCATGATTCAATATAACCTTAAATTCAAACAATTTTCCATTTGAATATCCTATGCCAACTAAACCATTATTTTTGAAAATTTCAACCTTTCCATTTTCAAAAAGAATTTCTAGACCTTTTGATTCCAGTTGTTTAATTGAAAGTAAATTACATGTTAAATTTTTAACATAAAGAACATTATTGATGACACATTTTCTTTCAATACGTTGACAATAGTTTTTCTGTTCCAAATATTTTAACACTATTTTTAGCAACTTTAATTTCTTGAGGAATATACAATTTTTTACTTTCCGTGAAGAATTTCCTGTTATTGATTATATGTTCAGTCGCACCAGAGTCAAAATAAAATTTGATTTCATTGTTTGCAACATGAAACACACATTCATTGTCAGTACTTTTAAGTATAAAAGCCACTTCAGCGTTTTCCTCAGTTTCAATCTTTATTGATGTTTGGACGAATTTTCCTTTTATTGTTATTAGATTTTTTATTCTTCAATTTATTTAAATCAACACGACAATCTTTACGTTTGTGACCTGGAATACTACAGCGATGACAGCTAAATTTTCCTGCAGTCATATCGACATTTTCATTCTTAATTCCAGTCTTGTTTTGTTTTTTGTTTGTTTCATCCAGCAACCTTCCTTTCACAAAATCTAAGCTTAACATAGATAGTCTTTGTTACTTCGTGGACTGTATTTCACGCTTTTATATTTAATTTGTTTTAAAAGAATTTTTAATACAATTCAAAACGTTTTTTTATTTTTTATTAAGAACATTATTACAATTTATAATAGTGTCCTTTTCGCAAGGAAATTCTTTAGTTTTTTATAATTTTGTATAAATATAATTATTAACCAAGTTATAATAATGGGTCTGTTTTATTTGCCACTTGCTCTGGGGTAGAGCAAATTTTTACATTGAAAACAAAAACAACAAAAGTGCAAATCCTACACTACTTTCAGACCAGGGGCAGCTCTCACACCGAAATTAGTTTAGTTTTCTACCATAAAAAGTGTGTTAGCTAAAAGTTTTTCATTTAATTTCAATATGGTTGCTAAGCAGCGCTACAAACATTTGAATTAAAGCTTTTTCCTACTTCTGCTCGTTTTATTTGCAACTTACCCTGCTCCGGTGTAGGGTATGGCAAATAAAACAAACCTAATATTATAATTCTCAACATTTTAAAGCTAGCAAGGAAAAAAAACGAAATTGAACTGAAAAACTATTTTCCTCATACTTAGCTTTTAAAATAAATTTTGATCGGCATACTTATTTAAAATTAAATATAATTTTTAATTATCACAACAGTACTATAACAGAATTTATGAATTTATAAAATAAACATGTAATGAAATGTAACAGTCTTGCTATAAAATCTCAAGTGTAGTTATTAGAGGTTCATACGAAGCCAGTAAAGTTAAAAGAAGATAGCAAACCAAATCGACATCTTCAACTTTTGCACCAGTTGATTTTAATTCACGCACTAGTCTATTAAATTCCAAAAGATGATCCTGCATAGAGCAGTTGTCTGAATATTTCGATAAAAGCATTTTCCTTCGAGTGAATAATTGACCTGAGATGCTTTTCCTTTCAAAAACAGAGTCCAATATTTTCAGAATTTCTCGCGCAGTTCTTTTGCCCTTTGCGTACTCTAAATGTGAATCAGCAATTCGATCTATAATAAAAGAAATACATTTCTTTTCAAGTCTTCTGGCCTTTTCCTTTTGATCAAGATTTTCAATTTTTGAAACAATACTTTCGATATCTTCCTCGATGTATTCCGTTAAATCATGTTTATTTAATAACGCCAGTAATTTAAATTTCAAATGTATTTCGTGCACTTAGAGCAACTTATGAGAGTAATTCGATGAACAGTTGATTTCGCGCATCACACCTCGAGACTTTTCCTTTGGGGGTATGTAAAGTCCAAAGTCGTCTACATGGATAAGCTGGGTACGACACGCTAAATACCACTCGAAATACTCGGACACGAATTATGTTTTTTCGTGAGCCGAATTTTATAAAAAAACTAGTTTTATTAATTTAAAAACTCAATTTGTTTTATAAAAGAACAATTTAATAATCTTAATATTTAGCTTTGAACAACTTAAAGTTTGCACTAGAACTAGAACTTAAGTCTAAAATGATCTCTTTTATATTCGTTTCTTATCATACTTAGGGTGTTCGACAAATGTTATGAAATATGTTGATGTAGACTGTATAAATGATTACTCTCGTTATTGTTGTTGTTGTTTTTTTTTTTTAATTCTTAATTGAAACAAATTTCAGATTTTCACAAAATGAATTTATTGCTTGCAGATTTTAGACTTATATCTTTTACAAAACTGACTTTTTTGCATTTTTTTTATTAGGCTCGCTAATTATGTTTCTCGTGATCCCGTTTATTAAAAAAAAACAATTTTTAAATTATTTCACAAAAACACTTTATTCAAATTTTAAATATAATTCGTACAAAAAGGTTCACTTAATAGTTGATCGTTACAGTGGTCCCAGTTTTACATTACTAACCTAATTCTAAAATGTGTTGTCTTTTTATATTATTTTCTTATCTTTATTTAGTGTCAAAAATATGTTGTTGTGCCCTTTGAACCTATTGCAATTATGTTCGACTTTTGAACTGATTGCAATTATGTTTTGACCTTTGGATGAATCGATATGTTATTACTTATCTCTTCCAAAATATTATTATACGTCTTCTTATCTGGTGAGTCAGTAGTTTGGGTCACAATCTTATACATGACTTCTCCCTCCTTTGGTTTAGAATTCTCCTGAATTCTATTCGTTTTGCAATGTTTTATTAACATTATTATTACTATTATTATTGTTACTGATATAAAAAGAATTGTTATTATGCTAATATTTATAAATGTTTTCTTTAAATTGTTTTTCCATTCTTTTATTTCTTTAATGTCATGTTCATAATGTACTTTAAAATCTTCAAAAGTAAAATTATTATTTTCATTTATATTAGGATAGTGAAATTTTTCCTTTACTATTTCTTTTGTATTTGAGAACAATTTTTATAATGAATTAATAAATTTCCAGTTAACGTTATATTTCTGTTGTCACATGAATGTTTTAAATTTTCATTACAAATATATTTAACCAAAATTGTTTCGTCCTCTAATTCAATTATTTCTGTTAAATTATTTCTTTTCAGTTTACAATTATTCTTTAAAATACAGTGTTTACTTAATTTTAGTTCATTTATCGTCTTAAATTTTTCATATTGATATGTTCTGTTATTTACTTTAAATATAATTTCTTGAGGATAATCTATTTCTTTTTTGTTTTCGTTTGGTATTGACATTATTATTTTTATTTGAACTTCTTTAACCCTTTTAGTGCCATACATATTTTACCAATATATGCTAAAAATGCCAGTAAAAAAGTGCATTTTTATAGATAATTTATATGAACAAGAGAAATATTCACCATTTCTGTTACAATACCAATATTCATAATTTTTTCAACATTCTCTTCAGAAGATTTTATACTATGATAATAAAAAGACAGAAATTGAATACTACATATTTATTGACAAGAAAATTACAGAAAGTATATAGAAAATGAAAAAGATTTATTTACAAACGTGTTTTCCTACGCAAACACCGTGCAGCCCTTTTTTACACATGGAGCAAATCAAGTTGGATCTTTTCACTGCACTTCAGTTCTTACTGCTGCATACCACACATCATCGTAAATTTCGTCGTGGCAATTTTTCCAAGCCAAAAGTCGGTTTCGACGAAGTATGGAGTTATGCTGATAAATTATATATGAGCTTAGAGTCATTCTTCCAAAAATATTGAACACTACTTTTTTCCAAAACTTCACTGTCCTTCTTTCATCTAAGTATGAGTATAGCATTTTATCAGATTCATCCACACCACCCATGAATTGATTGTAGGCATGTATCATAGCTGGCTTGATTTTTTCTGTTTCATAATTTCCACGTTTCTTTTTTACTGTTACATTTCCAATATTGCTATCAGTGGAAACGAGGGTGACTGGATTTTTTTTGGACTGTTTATCGCGATGAGAACACATTAGACTTTCTCCGTTACTAAAATATTTAGGCTCACCAACTTTCGTTATTTTTGCTTCTTTGGGTATAAGCTTTTTGTTGCGCCTTATAGTGCCAGTTATGTATGTCCCTTTCTCCAAAAGTGACTTGGCTAACTCTATACTGGTATAGAAATTGTCAGTAAATAGATGGTATCCTTTATTGAAATAGTTTCCCAAACTTAGGAGTTTTTCCACCACTACAGAACCAAGACCTATCTTTTTTATTTCATCCTTATCTTCATTAGATTGTACCCCCCGATAACAATAAAAACCTTACCAATATTTAGTAATAGAATCACAGAGCATCCAAAATTTTATGCCCCATTTATGATGTTTTTTGTTTGATAAATATTGTTTGATGGTGGTTTGGCATTTTGTTCCAACCGGAGATTCATCTATACTTAGCTGTTTATTGGGCACATAATGTTGACGAAAAACTGTGTTGGCATGTTCTATCAAAAAGTCAAATCTGGCACATGGGTTTTATTCCGGATGTCCTGGTGATGCTAGAGTCTCATTGTTAACTAAATGGAAAAATTTTAAAAGTAATTGAAATCTGTTCCTGGAAAACATGTTAGAAAACCACGGAATATGACGTGAATTTTTATTCCAGTAAGAAGAAATAGTAGGCCTTCTTGTGATACCCATTTCCAGGATTACTGCAACAAATACTTCCATCTCTGGTATTGTGCAAGGAGTCCAATATTTCGCGCGCGAATGAGGTTTCAAATTTGGATGTGATTCAAAAAATTGCAAAGGATACCGATTAGTTTCGGTAACCATTTTGTTTTACAAAAACTCTGTGAAAAATAAATTGAAATACTCCAGTGGGGCTGCGTCACCTTGAGGAGCATGCTTGGGTCCACATACTTCAAGAAATGCATGCTGAGTTTGTTTTGTAAACGTGGCATATTGATGGTAGTTCCACAAATTGCGTATTTGATTGGGTCGTATTTTTAAGGTCATCCTCACTATCGCTACTGTCACTAATAGCACACAACCTCCGATTGACAGGAATCACAAAATCACTTCCGCTATCGCTCTCATAATCACTAACGCAGTTTTCAAATTGTTCTATCATTTCAACGTCTGTATCTGAAAATTCACTTGTGTCCGACATTTTGAAATCAAAATTAGAAATATTAAAAAAATAATAATCACGATGTTTATATAAAATATATGCGATCGAAGATAGTTAGAATGCAATATAATGAATAAAAATACGAACACGGTAACACGGCCGTCACCTGCGCGCGCCAAAAGTGAACTGTCAAAAGGAGCGCTATCGCGACGCTGGCATTTTTCACAACTAGCGAGAGCAGCGCGACGGCGCTCCTTGGCACTAAAAGGGTTAAATATTCCTGGAATTTTTATGGCAAATATTAAATTGTTACTTCGGAATTTACTTACGCCTAACTTAATATATTGAAGTTTGTAAAAATCTATATCATAATCCCTAATTTCCTTATCAGTTAGTATATTCGGGTGAATAATACCATGTTAAGCTGATGCTACATTATCTTGAATATGTTCTATTTTTTGTCTTAGTATTTGTATTGATCAAAAAATAAATTTTGTTGTATATTAGTTTTTATAATATCAAATTTTTCTGTTATTCGTTTCCTATCTTCTATCCTATTTCTATTTTCTTCATCCATTATACCGAATAACCATGTAGATGCATTACCTACAATATTCAAAAGTCCTCTTCTAGTTCTGTTGTCTCTTGGTATAATTGTTTTTGTTTTTATTCTAAGGTCGTTTAGTTCTGTTATTAGTAATTGATTGTTGTCTATCTCTAAATTTGTATATTTATGTCCATGTCGTTTATGATGTCTATGATTTCTGTCGGGTTGATTATATGTAATATAATATTCGTCTTTGTCACTATTTTTGTTGTGTCTAATTTTATTATAGTAAAACCAGTCATTTCTTTTATTTCTTGTACCTTTAGTCGTCCGTCAATTGGAATCGTTATCATTAACCATATCAATATCATTGTCCATTTCTGTGGTCTCTTATGTTTGTCGGGTCCAATGCATATTCACTCCTATTGTGAGGCATTACTCCGTAGGAGAAAGAAACATCTCGGGCATATTGCTTCTCTCCAAGTGAGATAAAATCTCTCAATCCACTCCGGATACTAAAATTCCTAAGAGAAATAGGCCTGGAGGAGTGTTGTAGAATGGGAAGTTAACCTAACTATTGCACCAAAGAAAAAGGGGGTGTAATAGATCTTAAGGTCGCAGTACAGGAACACCCTAAAAAATAAAAAATTAAAATCTAATGTTTGTCGGGTGTATGTTTTTTAATTTTGTTTTTCTATATTTAGGTAGATATTTATGCCTTACTCCTTTATAGTTTTTAATGAATCCCTCTGATCTTTTTTCCTCATAATCTTCCCTATTTGAATTCATTTTTTCTAATCTATTTTCTTTTGCTATTTTTTAATTTTGTTTTATTTTCTCATGGTCTATTTTAAAATTTTGAACTTCTTTAGGTGTTGCTTTAATAGTCGAATGATATCTTTCATTATAGTTTCTAACTGCCTGTTGCACTACTCTTTTAATTGATAAATTTTTTTCTGTTTGATGAAGGATCTTAATCTTTTCTGCTAATGTATTGTGAAATCTTTCTATATCAGAGTTACCTGTGTGACTATTTGGTTTCGTTAAATGAAGTCTTACTTCTTCTTTTTGTAAAAATTCTTTTATTTGGACAGCTTTAAATTCGTTATCTGCTGCAATTTTTGTAGGTTTTCCTATTTTACTAAAATGATCTTCTAATTGCTCTATTAATGTCATATGATTTCTATCTGTTAGGTAATACCAAAAAGCATACAATAATGAGAGTTTCCAATTTGGGCACGTCTGCAAGTGCCTCCCATATTAATAGTATTTGTAAAAATGACTGTGTGATATGAAATTTCACGTATTTATAGTACAGTCTTTTTTACAAATTTGGAAAATTTATCTATGACTGTTAAAAAACTACATTTCTTTATTACGTAAGTGTCAATGTGCATAATTTTGTTTATTGCCATTGGAGTTTCTGTACATTGAAATTGTGGTTTAATTGGTTTTCTGTCATATTTAATTTCTTTGCAAATATCGCATTGACTAATAACTGTTTGAATTAGCTCTAATAATTTTGGGTAATAAATTTTGAATTTTATTTGATGATGTTTCTTGTATACCTGAATGTAAGCTTTCTTTAACATGGTAAAATGCTATCTGCTTTACTGCTTCTATTTCTGTTTCTATTTCTTGTGGTCTATATGAACATTTTATACACTTGATTTGTTTGTCCATACTATACATTTGTCTTAATTTTTCTTGAACCTGATTGTATTGATTATCTGTAATTTCTGAAAATATCCCTATTGTTCCTTTCTTTATTAGTCTTCTAAATACGTAAATTTTTCTTCTCCAAAACCCAAAAATTAACTAGTCACCAAAACAAATTATTATACTGAATTCCAACTTAGAAAACCTTTATGCCATAATTTATAAAATTTCCTTAATTTCTTAGTGTTGGTGTTTTCTTTTTCTTTGTTTTTTTTTTTTTTTGCAAAACAACAACTTTCGATGCAAAATTCCTTCCTCCACAAATAACACTTTATGATATTTTCGAACATAACTAACTATTCTAGTATATAAACATATTTTAATTTGAAAAAGAAAGAAATAGATTTTTCCGATAAAAAAAAACTTTTTATACACACAAAACTGCGAATACGATTTCATCTCCAACCAAAAAAAAAAGACCGCCTCTTTTCATGGTTCAAATCCGACTCTCGTATTTACGATAATTTTTCCCTATTCTGCCTTTTTCCGGTCGAAGTTTGTACATTTTTTTTCATGATAAAAAAAAAGATACATTAGTTTTGAAACACCATCGTTTTGTTTCTTTTTTTCGCAGTCTAATCGACACATTTTTTCTCCTTTCTCATCAAAACATGCCACAAAATTTTTGGCGGTTTTTGGTTTTCTATTTTCACATATTTTCTATTTGGCAAAATTGGATGATATGCATTGAACTAATTTTCGTGAGTTATTGGCTGAATAAAGGTTGAAGTGTTGAAAATTAAAATACGCGATGGTAGCTAAATAGAAAACGCAATTTTTGCGGTGGTTAAGACACAAAATGTAATGGTAGGTTCACCCAACGTCACATTCTAACTTCTTCTTCGTGTTGTGGATACCTATATAGTTTAGCGTTAATTTGTTGGTCTGTGGTTGTTATAATTTCGTGTTCTATTTCTGTGGTGCTAGTTAGTTTATCTCCTTCTTTGAAAAATAGGTTGTTAAATCGTTTGGTTAGCTTGTCTATCTCTCTGCGTTCTTCTTCATTCAAATGGTTTAATTGTAATTGACTTAAAATATCTTTATTTACTGTTTCATAAAGTAAATATGGATTGTTCACAAGTTTAATTTTTTTTTCATTAAAAATTATTTTACCCGCTTCTAAATTGATTTTGCTATTTAGGTTTTTTAGTATTAGTATTAGTATTTTGAATTGGTATTTTCGGTTCGGAAGGTGTTTCACACCATCTAGTTAATGCCCCTTGTAGTGCATTCAATTCTTTTGGTGCTGGTGTAGGCATTTCTTCATTTATCGAATCTCTTCCATTAATAGTTAAGAAATGTATTGGGGGTATTATTATCTTTTTATATCCTATCACTCTATTATCTACTATCCTCAACGTTGATCATGTGTCTATCAAGGCTAAAAATTTTCTATCTCCTATATTTATCTGTATTATGGGTAGTTCTTCCGAGGCTAGTTCGTAAAAAACTACATTGTTAGATTGTTCTTCTCTTTCAATATTCTCTACTTCCATTGGTTCTACCTGCCTTTGGCTATCATAATTCTGTTTTTGGCGATATTGGCCCGATTTATGTCTAGGGTTTCCTGACTCCTGGTATTGCCCAAAATTTTCTGAATTATTCCTAAATCTTTGATTATTTTCTTCTTGTTGGTTATGATTATTTCGTCTAATGTTTCCGAAGTTGTTATTATTATAATTTCGCGAATAGCTATTATTATTCGTGAAGTTTCCCGAGTAATTTGTGTTGTAATTGTTTCTAAAATTTCCCGAATTTGTATTGTTTCTAAAATTTCCTGGAATTGTATTAGTATTTCTAGGATTAGCGAAGTGATTATTATTTCCCGAGTAATTATTATTATTTCTATTGTGATAGTTCTGATTCTGCCTTAAGACAAGAATCCTCGAATCTTCTGCTTCTCATAATTGAAATTATGTTTCCTAACTGTCTCTCCTCATATATTTTGTCTAATTATATGTGGGATACTTTAAGGTTTAGAAAGGAAACAAAAGGATTTGAGAAACTAAAATTGTATTTTATTAAAAAAAATTCACGGCCGCCGATTACAATTTCCAAAAACTTTTTTTAAAAAACCAAGAAACGACTCGCTAAAATTCTCCCTTAGTAACACTGCTCCTTAGATTAAAATAATTATCATGAAATAGTAGAGTGCAAATCTACATATCCACATAATATGCTCTGTGTCACTTCTTTAGCTATATTTACCAAACAACTACCTATATTGCTATGTAACTGTTATCTTTATAGTATACACTAATTTCGTCTGATTTATATTTAATTTCCTGAGTGTTGTTGCAAGTTCACTTACCGTGTTTACTTTTAAGCTGTTAATTCTCCGGTATATTTCCGATGGTTCCGTGTCTGGTTTGTATCTCATTTTTAGTACAGTTTTGATGACTTCCCAATCAGCTGGATCTGGTAAATTTATGATGGTGTTTTTAGCTTCTCAGACTGTTAAGTCCGCGACTTAAACATTTATAGTGCTGAAATTGTGCTGATGTAAACTTGCGTAACCTCAACACAATCTAATCACTAAAATTAAACGGATAGGTAGTTGGTAAACTAACAAGATTGTTTTGTTTGTAAAAAGAAATATAAAAGCAGTTTTATTTAATTTTAAAAATATATACAATTCATTTGAGGTTTTTTTAACAATTCATAAAAATTCATTTAAAATTCATATAATAAAATTAGGTGGTCTAGGATTTATGGTCTGTTGATCTCCCTTTAGCAATTTTGGTGATACTATTTCTTCAATGTTGTGATGTGAAATCCGTGAACGAAATAATTCGTGATTTTGTGTAAAAAAATCAGGCGATTATTCAATAATTACGTGAAGATAGGATCAGGCGAATATAGTCAGTGGTCTTTACGTGACGAAAAATCAGGCTATAATGTCCGTGATTTTATGAAGAGTACATCAGGCAACAAATATCCGTGATTTGACAAAGGGTAAATCAGGCAACAAATATCCATGATTTGACGAATAGTACATCAGGCAACAAATATCCGTGATTTGATGAATAGCAGTGACTTTATGAAGAGTAAATCAGGCAACAAATATCCGTGATTTGATGAATAGCAGTGACTTTACGAAGAGTAAATCAGGCAACAAATATCCGTGACTTACGAAGAGTAAATGAGACAACAAATATCCGTGACTTGATGAATAGCAGAGACTTTACGATGAGTAAATCGGGCAACTAATATCCGTGACTTACAAAGAGTCAATCAGGCATCAAATATCCGTGATTTGACTAATAGTAATTTTTCTATCATTGAATTTTCTTTCAGTGCAAATGCACGTAACTTTACAATATTTTAATTCGGCAACGAATATCCTGAATTAAACCCGATTAAAAATGACAACGCAAAATATCCGTCTTCATTTTTAATATATATATATATTAACATGGCAACGAATATCCGTTGTTAATATGCCCGATTGAAATTTGCAAGGTAAAATATCCGTCGTAAATTTCAATAAATTTTATCTATGTTCAATCATAAACATTTTCTACTAATTTTACTCACCATTGGCTTGTTTGTTAAGCTCCTTTCTCCTTGGGATGAAAAAACTAAGTGATTTAATACCAAATCAGCTCCCCCTTTTATACTCGAGTCCTAACGGATCTTTGAAACGGACAATGGACCAACTGACTTCTGAGTCCAAATGTAGTCCTTATGACAATTAAAAATTCGAGATATTGATCATCTTTATCGCTGATGATCTAACTCTTTTACTTTTTTATTCTAATATATTCCCTACGAGTTTTCCATAACGTATTTGTGTCCTCTTGATAATTTTTGTATAACTTTAATAAAAAATTATCCACAATTTCAGGGGTGTGCAAAACCATAGAATACAGTATTAGAACATTAATATCTTATTTTATCATTTGCTATTACATTTTGATGTCATTATGTTTTTATATGATTTCTTTAAGTCTTTTCGTAATGCTTTTGTATTTTTCGATTAAATTCAATCAAAAAACTTAAATCAAAGTTCCAAAATGCAGGGGTGTACAAGTCAGAGGATCTAGTTGAATTTGTGTTGAATCAAATTGATACCCAATGTATTAGTTTTCTTGAAATATTTCACCAAATATTCTTTCTTAAAAAAAACTAATTACATAATAATTCCTAGCATTACTTATAATACCGTAAATTAACAAATATAGGAATTAATCGTCAAAAAATTAAGTAATTAATTAATTAATTAATCTAAAATTCTGTCCAGTGGATACCTAAAAAACAACTTAACAAACATTATCCCATCCCATAATGTAAAATACGGCTGTCATTTGACAGATAAAAAAAAAAGATAAACAACTCGTTTCTTTTGTTTTATATTAATTACTTGTATTATTTTATTTTTATTTTTTAGAAAATGTTGAGCGGACTCAACGTGCTCCCCCCCTTTTTATTTACAATCTAACTTTTGTTTCGGATGGCGCTGGATGGCCCCGGTATTCGAACCATATGACTTCCCGGCTTTCGATTCCATGTTTATCTGTTTGGCTCAGTGGTTTTACGTTTACTACGCTTCCGTGGCTGAGGTTGATGACCCTTTTGTTTCTTTTGTTTAACCTCAGTATGTCCCAGGGGACGCTATAGAATTCAGGTTTAGAAAGTGTTAAGGTAACTCCCTCTACCGTCCGAATAGTGATTCCCTTGTCCACCTCTGGTTTCTCGGTGTCAGAATCAGTTCCAAACAATTCTCTAAACTTCCTCCGTTGAGCTTTTGTATGCTTGATTTTGTTTTTGGTTTCCTCTATTGGTCGTTTAGGTTGACTTCCAGGTGATTTTGTGACTGGCTTCTTTTCCTTTGGAGTTAATTCCTTCTTTCCCCGGAAGAATGGTCGAATCTTTAATTTTTCCTTGGTTGCTTCTATGGGTGTTTGCAGTTGGGTTGATATCTGGCCTCTTTGACGTTTTGGCAGATGCATTAAATGCAACTGGTCGTACTGCTTTCTTTGTAAACAGCATGATGTGGCAGATAACAATGACTTCACGTTGTTGTGTAACACTTTCCTTTTCCGTGGTTTAACTCTAAATACGCGATTAGCTTGTCAATACTAATACAATTTGCTTACACTTGTTTACCTATCTATTTTTTCTTACTCCGTATCTATATGTGTGTGTTTCTGCTATGGGGACTACTTAACAAGGTGGATCACGAATTTTTGTTGTGGTTCCAGAACTTTCTTTCCGTTGCCGAAAATGATGAATTTGAATTTTTGATGATTTTCCAATTTCCAAAGATAATTTTTGACTGATTGCTGACTGGATCCTTTGAAACGAATTTCTGTACCAATTGGTGAAGTTTTCCAAATGTTTTTGTGTGCCAAATTGTCCAAATGTGACCTTTATTTGACTTGCCTTTTGGACCGAAATGTCCAATGATAATTTTTAACATTTTTTTTGAAGCTCTCAAGTAAATTGTTCCGGTGTAAATCCGGTTGGAAATGACAAAATTATGTTCGACAAATGTTATGAAATATGTTGATGTGGACTGTATAAATGATTACTCTCGTTGTTGAGTCTTTTTTTTTCAATTTTTAATTGAAACAAATTTCAAATTTTCACAAAATGAATTTATTACTTGTGTCTTCTACAAAACTGACTTTTTTTGCGTTTTTATATTAAGCGCGCTAGTATTGCCAGCGTAATTTTTAATATTTACACATGAATCTTAAATTATTAAGCGCATTAGTACTGCCAGGTTATAATCACAACTATTTATGTATGAATCTTAACATAGGGTATGATAAGTTTCTAATATTTTGCCCTTTACATATATTGATATTGATTATCTTTATTGTATTATTGTATTATTTTCTTATTTTCTATTTTCTATCTGTTGTTTATGTTTTTAGTCATCTCTTCTAGTAACTGATTAAGATTCTTCTTTATGTTATTTATGTTTTGGGATGACGAATTCGTTTTATACATAACTCGCGTCATCAAAATTGGAACTTCAGAATGGATCATGTTAAACGCAGTTACGGCCAACATTTGAAAGAAATAGTGTTTGAAAAATAAATGTCAGGAATGGTTCTGTAACATTATCGTTTTATTCGTTAGGATTCTTTTAATAATAGTATAGTATAAGAAGTTGTAATTCGCATCTACCAATGCTAGTAGCACTACACTGTTGAATCCATTATAATTATAGTAAAGAGAACATTGGTTTTTCTTAGCCCTAAAAGCAATGTGTTTCCCATCTCTAAATTTTAAAGGATACAGATTTAGAAAGTATATTTATAAAATTGTTTTACGTACCTGGGGTTCCCAAATGACTTGAAAAATTCCACTGTCGTTCAAATTCTTGTGATATATGAAGCCATTCTTCATTTGATTCAGGAGTCTGGAAAGGCATTATTATTATTCAATTGCTCAATTTTAGAAATTTGAGGTCCTATTACAACTACCCGTGGTGGAATTTTTATTTTTTTTTCGCTATACCGTTCTCTTAATTCCTCAAAAAACGTGTTCTAAATTGTTAATATTAATAACGTGTAGAATGAAATGTTTTTGGGCATCAGAAATCGTGGGCTTGAAATTTCGTTTAATCCGCGGTGGCTGTAGTACAGCATGTGGTAGAAGTGATACTACCCAGTCTCTTGAATCTAGAATGTATACATTATTAAAACAAAATAGATAAGAAATTTTATTATTTACTTACTTTGATCTAGATTTTCTTGGTTTTGTAAAGATTTAAGAAGCTCAATATTTCTTTAAACTTTATTGAACTTGTGAAATAGTTCGTAACTTTCGTTAGGAAATTGTCGAATCCCGCCAATAGAAAATTTCCCTTACCTGGAGAGAGAAAATCAAAATCAATATCAATCTACAACAAAAAATTAATTTATTCACCAAATGTAGTCTATAAAATATATATATATATATAAATAGACTTACTAATTGATAACCCAGACAATCATTATGTAGTAATGGCCTTAATCACATAAAAATATACTTTAATATCTTTTAAAAATCTTTAATATGTTTTCTCTCATAAGCGTACATACAACAAGTATCATATTTTACAAACATCGAACCATCATTCTACCTTGAACTTAAATTTAGTTTTTTGCTTTATAAATGTTTTCGTAACATTACAAATGTTACTATAGTTCGGCCTTCCTGACCCGAGGACGTCCTTGTCGTTTCAAACGTAATAATTATAGCCTAATCATAAATATAATACGTCATAATCCATAATGATTGTAATACATATCATAATACAATACATAATAATCATAATACATATTAATCATAATCATAATACATAATAGTCACAATACATTATGATCATGTAGCACTTATAATTAAAACAATTGTGCTACAGTTATAATATTTATAATTTTTATATTTTTATTGCGAAAAATATTAATATTATTTGACAAAGAAAAAGTAAGAATGAAAAATTATATAATATCAATTGAACAAGAAAACAAATTAGGAGAACTAGATTAAAAATAAAATTAATTGTGACAATATATTTTGTAAGAATTAAAGTAGAATACCGGGTGCTCCAAACTACCCCCTTTCTAGTGAAAACGATACTGGCTTTCTTATTATTCGTCCAGAACGAGTTGTAGTTGGTTTTGATTGTTGTTCTGTTGTTGAGTTTAACAAATCTTCTTCTAAAAAGGCTGGCTTGAGACGATCGATAGACACGGTGTCCTCTCTATTACCTATTCTGATTTTGAAATATTTCGGCTTTCTTTCGACCACAGCATAGGGTACATTATATTTTGCTTGAAGTGGCTTCTTAATTGCGTTACATCTTCTCCAAACATGTGTGCAATGTTTGAGTTCCTTATGGATGAAAGTTGATTGTTTGGCATGATTGGAAGTGGGAATGGATTTTAACTTTTCTATAGTTCGTCTAAGAAAATCCATTGGATTCAAGCGAATGTTACTTGTACCAAGAAAGGGGGTTGTGTGGAGCACCCGGTATTCTACTTTAATTCTTACAAAATATATTGTCACAATTAGTTTTTGAATGTTGAACTATACCATGTTCCAACATAAATTCAAATTCCTTCTTCGCTATTGTTAATTTTTTGGCATCCAAACGACGAGCTCTTGCACAAACGGGTGGTCTAGTTGTTTCTATAAAGTGATACACCAAACAACTACCTATATTGCTATGTAACTGTTATCTTTATAGTATACACTAATTTCGTCTGATTTATATTTAATTTCCTGAGTGTTGTTGCAAGTTCACTTACCGTGTTTACTTTTAAGCTGTTAATTCTCCGGTATATTTCCGATGGTTCCGTGTCTGGTTTGTATCTCATTTTTAGTACAGTTTTGATGACTTCCCAATCAGCTGGATCTGGTAAATTTATGATGGTGTTTTTAGCTTCTCAGACTGTTAAGTCCGCGACTTAAACATTTATAGTGCTGAAATTGTGCTGATGTAAACTTGCGTAACCTCAACACAATCTAATCACTAAAATTAAACGGATAGGTAGTTGGTAAACTAACAAGATTGTTTTGTTTGTAAAAAGAAATATAAAAGCAGTTTTATTTAATTTTAAAAATATATACAATTCATTTGAGGTTTTTTTAACAATTCATAAAAATTCATTTAAAATTCATATAATAAAATTAGGTGGTCTAGGATTTATGGTCTGTTGATCTCCCTTTAGCAATTTTGGTGATACTATTTCTTCAATGTTGTGATGTGAAATCCGTGAACGAAATAATTCGTGATTTTGTGTAAAAAAATCAGGCGATTATTCAATAATTACGTGAAGATAGGATCAGGCGAATATAGTCAGTGGTCTTTACGTGACGAAAAATCAGGCTATAATGTCCGTGATTTTATGAAGAGTACATCAGGCAACAAATATCCGTGATTTGACAAAGGGTAAATCAGGCAACAAATATCCATGATTTGATGAATAGTACATCAGGCAACAAATATCCGTGATTTGATGAATAGCAGTGACTTTATGAAGAGTAAATCAGGCAACAAATATCCGTGATTTGATGAATAGCAGTGACTTTACGAAGAGTAAATCAGGCAACAAATATCCGTGACTTACGAAGAGTAAATGAGACAACAAATATCCGTGACTTGATGAATAGCAGAGACTTTACGATGAGTAAATCGGGCAACTAATATCCGTGACTTACAAAGAGTCAATCAGGCATCAAATATCCGTGATTTGACTAATAGTAATTTTTCTATCATTGAATTTTCTTTCAGTGCAAATGCACGTAACTTTACAATATTTTAATTCGGCAACGAATATCCTGAATTAAACCCGATTAAAAATGACAACGCAAAATATCCGTCTTCATTTTTAATATATATATATATTAACATGGCAACGAATATCCGTTGTTAATATGCCCGATTGAAATTTGCAAGGTAAAATATCCGTCGTAAATTTCAATAAATTTTATCTATGTTCAATCATAAACATTTTCTACTAATTTTACTCACCATTGGCTTGTTTGTTAAGCTCCTTTCTCCTTGGGATGAAAAAACTAAGTGATTTAATACCAAATCAGCTCCCCCTTTTATACTCGAGTCCTAACGGATCTTTGAAACGGACAATGGACCAACTGACTTCTGAGTCCAAATGTAGTCCTTATGACAATTAAAAATTCGAGATATTGATCATCTTTATCGCTGATGATCTAACTCTTTTACTTTTTTATTCTAATATATTCCCTACGAGTTTTCCATAACGTATTTGTGTCCTCTTGATAATTTTTGTATATACTTTAATAAAAAATTATCCACAATTTCAGGGGTGTGCAAAACCATAGAATACAGTATTAGAACATTAATATCTTATTTTATCATTTGCTATTACATTTTGATGTCATTATGTTTTTATATGATTTCTTTAAGTCTTTTCGTAATGCTTTTGTATTTTTCGATTAAATTCAATCAAAAAACTTAAATCAAAGTTCCAAAATGCAGGGGTGTACAAGTCAGAGGATCTAGTTGAATTTGTGTTGAATCAAATTGATACCCAATGTATTAGTTTTCTTGAAATATTTCACCAAATATTCTTTCTTAAAAAAAACTAATTACATAATAATTCCTAGCATTACTTATAATACCGTAAATTAACAAATATAGGAATTAATCGTCAAAAAATTAAGTAATTAATTAATTAATTAATCTAAAATTCTGTCCAGTGGATACCTAAAAAACAACTTAACAAACATTATCCCATCCCATAATGTAAAATACGGCTGTCATTTGACAGATAAAAAAAAAAGATAAACAACTCGTTTCTTTTGTTTTATATTAATTACTTGTATTATTTTATTTTTATTTTTTAGAAAATGTTGAGCGGACTCAACGTGCTCCCCCCCTTTTTATTTACAATCTAACTTTTGTTTCGGATGGCGCTGGATGGCCCCGGTATTCGAACCATATGACTTCCCGGCTTTCGATTCCATGTTTATCTGTTTGGCTCAGTGGTTTTACGTTTACTACGCTTCCGTGGCTGAGGTTGATGACCCTTTTGTTTCTTTTGTTTAACCTCAGTATGTCCCAGGGGACGCTATAGAATTCAGGTTTAGAAAGTGTTAAGGTAACTCCCTCTACCGTCCGAATAGTGATTCCCTTGTCCACCTCTGGTTTCTCGGTGTCAGAATCAGTTCCAAACAATTCTCTAAACTTCCTCCGTTGAGCTTTTGTATGCTTGATTTTGTTTTTGGTTTCCTCTATTGGTCGTTTAGGTTGACTTCCAGGTGATTTTGTGACTGGCTTCTTTTCCTTTGGAGTTAATTCCTTCTTTCCCCGGAAGAATGGTCGAATCTTTAATTTTTCCTTGGTTGCTTCTATGGGTGTTTGCAGTTGGGTTGATATCTGGCCTCTTTGACGTTTTGGCAGATGCATTAAATGCAACTGGTCGTACTGCTTTCTTTGTAAACAGCATGATGTGGCAGATAACAATGACTTCACGTTGTTGTGTAACACTTTCCTTTTCCGTGGTTTAACTCTAAATACGCGATTAGCTTGTCAATACTAATACAATTTGCTTACACTTGTTTACCTATCTATTTTTTCTTACTCCGTATCTATATGTGTGTGTTTCTGCTATGGGGACTACTTAACAAGGTGGATCACGAATTTTTGTTGTGGTTCCAGAACTTTCTTTCCGTTGCCGAAAATGATGAATTTGAATTTTTGATGATTTTCCAATTTCCAAAGATAATTTTTGACTGATTGCTGACTGGATCCTTTGAAACGAATTTCTGTACCAATTGGTGAAGTTTTCCAAATGTTTTTGTGTGCCAAATTGTCCAAATGTGACCTTTATTTGACTTGCCTTTTGGACCGAAATGTCCAATGATAATTTTTAACATTTTTTTTGAAGCTCTCAAGTAAATTGTTCCGGTGTAAATCCGGTTGGAAATGACAAAATTATGTTCGACAAATGTTATGAAATATGTTGATGTGGACTGTATAAATGATTACTCTCGTTGTTGAGTCTTTTTTTTTCAATTTTTAATTGAAACAAATTTCAAATTTTCACAAAATGAATTTATTACTTGTGTCTTCTACAAAACTGACTTTTTTTGCGTTTTTATATTAAGCGCGCTAGTATTGCCAGCGTAATTTTTAATATTTACACATGAATCTTAAATTATTAAGCGCATTAGTACTGCCAGGTTATAATCACAACTATTTATGTATGAATCTTAACATAGGGTATGATAAGTTTCTAATATTTTGCCCTTTACATATATTGATATTGATTATCTTTATTGTATTATTGTATTATTTTCTTATTTTCTATTTTCTATCTGTTGTTTATGTTTTTAGTCATCTCTTCTAGTAACTGATTAAGATTCTTCTTTATGTTATTTATGTTTTGGGATGACGAATTCGTTTTATACATAACTCGCGTCATCAAAATTGGAACTTCAGAATGGATCATGTTAAACGCAGTTACGGCCAACATTTGAAAGAAATAGTGTTTGAAAAATAAATGTCAGGAATGGTTCTGTAACATTATCGTTTTATTCGTTAGGATTCTTTTAATAATAGTATAGTATAAGAAGTTGTAATTCGCATCTACCAATGCTAGTAGCACTACACTGTTGAATCCATTATAATTATAGTAAAGAGAACATTGGTTTTTCTTAGCCCTAAAAGCAATGTGTTTCCCATCTCTAAATTTTAAAGGATACAGATTTAGAAAGTATATTTATAAAATTGTGTTACGTACCTGGGGTTCCCAAATGACTTGAAAAATTCCACTGTCGTTCAAATTCTTGTGATATATGAAGCCATTCTTCATTTGATTCAGGAGTCTGGAAAGGCATTATTATTATTCAATTGCTCAATTTTAGAAATTTGAGGTCCTATTACAACTACCCGTGGTGGAATTTTTATTTTTTTTTCGCTATACCGTTCTCTTAATTCCTCAAAAAACGTGTTCTAAATTGTTAATATTAATAACGTGTAGAATGAAATGTTTTTGGGCATCAGAAATCGTGGGCTTGAAATTTCGTTTAATCCGCGGTGGCTGTAGTACAGCATGTGGTAGAAGTGATACTACCCAGTCTCTTGAATCTAGAATGTATACATTATTAAAACAAAATAGATAAGAAATTTTATTATTTACTTACTTTGATCTAGATTTTCTTGGTTTTGTAAAGATTTAAGAAGCTCAATATTTCTTTAAACTTTATTGAACTTGTGAAATAGTTCGTAACTTTCGTTAGGAAATTGTCGAATCCCGCCAATAGAAAATTTCCCTTACCTGGAGAGAGAAAATCAAAATCAATATCAATCTACAACAAAAAATTAATTTATTCACCAAATGTAGTCTATAAAATATATATATATATATAAATAGACTTACTAATTGATAACCCAGACAATCATTATGTAGTAATGGCCTTAATCACATAAAAATATACTTTAATATCTTTTAAAAATCTTTAATATGTTTTCTCTCATAAGCGTACATACAACAAGTATCATATTTTACAAACATCGAACCATCATTCTACCTTGAACTTAAATTTAGTTTTTTGCTTTATAAATGTTTTCGTAACATTACAAATGTTACTATAGTTCGGCCTTCCTGACCCGAGGACGTCCTTGTCGTTTCAAACGTAATAATTATAGCCTAATCATAAATATAATACGTCATAATCCATAATGATTGTAATACATATCATAATACAATACATAATAATCATAATACATATTAATCATAATCATAATACATAATAGTCACAATACATTATGATCATGTAGCACTTATAATTAAAACAATTGTGCTACAGTTATAATATTTATAATTTTTATATTTTTATTGCGAAAAATATTAATATTATTTGACAAAGAAAAAGTAAGAATGAAAAATTATATAATATCAATTGAACAAGAAAACAAATTAGGAGAACTAGATTAAAAATAAAATTAATTGTGACAATATATTTTGTAAGAATTAAAGTAGAATACCGGGTGCTCCAAACTACCCCCTTTCTAGTGAAAACGATACTGGCTTTCTTATTATTCGTCCAGAACGAGTTGTAGTTGGTTTTGATTGTTGTTCTGTTGTTGAGTTTAACAAATCTTCTTCTAAAAAGGCTGGCTTGAGACGATCGATAGACACGGTGTCCTCTCTATTACCTATTCTGATTTTGAAATATTTCGGCTTTCTTTCGACCACAGCATAGGGTACATTATATTTTGCTTGAAGTGGCTTCTTAATTGCGTTACATCTTCTCCAAACATGTGTGCAATGTTTGAGTTCCTTATGGATGAAAGTTGATTGTTTGGCATGATTGGAAGTGGGAATGGATTTTAACTTTTCTATAGTTCGTCTAAGAAAATCCATTGGATTCAAGCGAATGTTACTTGTACCAAGAAAGGGGGTTGTGTGGAGCACCCGGTATTCTACTTTAATTCTTACAAAATATATTGTCACAATTAGTTTTTGAATGTTGAACTATACCATGTTCCAACATAAATTCAAATTCCTTCTTCGCTATTGTTAATTTTTTGGCATCCAAACGACGAGCTCTTGCACAAACGGGTGGTCTAGTTGTTTCTATAAAGTGATACACACTGCGCTCTGAATTACAAATATTCTTTGGATTGATTGCGTAAATATCTGGATATTCTTCCAATAACTTCTGATATGTGTAATTATAGAGGTAATTGAACTTTAGTGTTTCGTTTGGTTTCTTTTTTTTGTCTTTTTTTAAAGTGTGTCATATATTTATTTGTTTTCTTTTTCATTTATTTGCACAAGGTCCTTGATATATGTCTAAAAAGACCTTCATTGTCTGTGATGGAGTGTGTGACCGTCGTTTTCACCACTCCTGCATTGCTGCTGGTAGTAACACCAACAGTTTTACATGCCCTGAATGCTGCGATATTAAGCCATGCCACATTTTAAAATATTTAACTTTCTCTGCCGCGCGAACAGAACAACTAAGTTTGAATTACAACATGACGTAACAAAAATAGCGAAAAAGACGTCTCAATTCGACCTTAAGCTCAATACGCTGCAGGGAAACATTTCCGATGTTATGCGCTCACAAACCTCAGTATTGGGAACACCACTAATGGAACCCCGGCAGACGGAACACGCCATTATTGAAAAGTTAGATACGCTGCGAGGGGAGTTTCGGTCTTGTTTTTTCCTACTATGGGCCAACAAAGGCAGCATTACTGAGCTGAAAACTGTGGCTTCCAACATCCTTTTGTCGTCTGCAAGCAGTAAGGAAATGTTGGAGGCTATGGCCTCAACAACAATAAATGATCCCCTGGCAAATACTAAGGGCGTTCTCAATTTTGTTATAATTGAAAGTGAAACTCCACCAGTTTGCAATACTAACGTAGGTAGCAACATAAGAGTTCTTCCGGATAGAAACGGTTGTAAACGGAATGTTGTGTAAATTAGCCCTACAGGAGACCCTCGTGGCTCTCTCCGGGAAATTGTTTAGAGAAGACGATAGAGTTTTCTTTAGAAAGAGGAATCGCGATGTTGTTGGCTCGATTTTGGGTCGATCCGTGTATTGGATGGTGACAATTGTTAAACAACGCTTGGGTGGTGATATAATTTATTTACTATATGTAAGACTTACATAATGTTCTGCTTGCTGCCTGGTCCTCTGAGCACTATCTTAACTGGTATTAAATAAGAACACGAGTCTTTTTCCTTTTTTTTTTTGAACAAACTTTTTATTTTAAACTTCTTCAAAACACAACTTTTGATTCCTTTTATAAATTCTCTTAAATCGATACCTTATTTTAAACTTCTTCAAAACACAACTTGTAATTCTTTTTATAAATTCTCTTAAATCGATACTTTATTTTAAACTTCTTCAAAACAGAACTTTTAATTCCTTTTATGAATTCTCTTTATTTTAAACTTCTTCAAAACACAACTTTTAATGCCTTTTATAAATTCTCTTAAATCAATACTTTATTTTAAACTTCTTCAAAACACAACTTGTAATTCTTTTTATAAATTCTCTTAAATCGATACTTTATTTTAAACTTCTTCAAAACAGAACTTTTAATTCCTTTTATGAATTCTCTTTATTTTAAACTTCTTCAAAACACAACTTGTAATTCTTTTTATAAATTCTCTTAAATCGATACTTTATTTTAAACTTCTTCAAAACAGAACTTTTTATTCCTTTTATGAATTCTCTTTATTTTAAATTTCTTCAAAACACAACTTTTAATGCCTTTTATAAATTATCTTAAATCAATACTTTATTTTAAACTTCTTCAACACAGAACTTTTAATTCCTTTTATAAATTCTCTTGAATCGATACTTTGTCTTAAACTTCTTCAACACAGAACTTTTACGTCAAACTTTACTTTTCTTTTTCGCTAGCAATTCGTTTCCCGAGCATTTCTTCTTCAACTTTTTCTTTTTTACTGACTCACTTTCTACTACTTTAAACCGAACTTAAGCTTTTTTGTTGAAAACTTAACGACTTAGATTTACGTCGTTCCCGCGTACCGGATATTTTTTACTGAACTCTTGATTATCAAAAACTAGCATTTTTATAGGCAGAAAGTTCATACTTGGTGCTCATTATTTTCTAGGTCGCAGAACATTTATGTAATAGTTCTGGTTTACTTTTTTCCTAGAATGTTTTCATTGATTTCGTAATTCATGCCAATAACATGTATTGCAAAATCAATGTAATTTTCTGCCGATAATAAGTTTCGAAATGCATCAAGTAATTTTAATGCATTTCGCAATTCATTATTTTTCATTCACAAAGTAGAACTTTCGCCGAAAAATGTCTACAGTAATTTTTGGTTTTGAAAAATGATGTTTTCGGCACATTTCCATGTTGCTTCAACATGAAAATGTGTCACTAAACCAATCATATTGAAGTTCGTAATGCAGTTTGTAATTATGAGGGGTATCTGTAATGTTTTATTACATTAGAGGAACTTATACAAAAGTAAATCTTCTCACAAACTGGATAAAACGCCCCCTGCAGCGAATAATATTCCAGTCAAAAGGAACAGACGTAGTAGGAAATCTCCTAAGGAAACGGATAAAATAACCTCTGCAGTAATACTGCGACTGTGCCATCTCCTAAGAACATTTTTGTTTCGCGGCTTGATCCCTCAACATCCGTAGACGATATTTTGCGATATTTAACTGCAAACGAAGTGGGCACTTCTTGTATTAAATGCGAGAAAATAAGTAAGACGTCCAGTATTGTCTCATCGTTCAAAATTACCGTTCCTCCCCAGTTGTTTTCGTGTTTAATCTCTCGCGATTTTTGGCCTCCTTCCGTCTTCGTAAAAGAGGCAAAGTACCAGCTTCTATCAAACGCAATAGATCACCTATTTAACGTTATTGATCCAAAGGATAATATTTTGCTCCTTGGCGATTTTAATCTCCCGAATTTACGTTGGACGCAACTAGAGGATGAAGTTTGCTTTGTAACGGAGAATGTGAACTCCGCATGTGAATCTTTATTTGTTGACAATTTGATGGCCTGTGGTCTGCAGCAAGTTAATGGTGTACGAAATTCACTTGACAAACAGCTAGATCTGGCTTTTTATACTGACGTAGCTAATTGTGTTGCTGAACACAGTTCTGAAAAGCTATCTAATCTTGACAAATATCATCCTCCCTTACATTTACTTCTCTCGCAGGAGTATGTTTCGGAGAATTCAGTCTTAGAGGATTCATATCGCTTCAATTTTCGTAAAACCAATTTCGAACTTCTTACTAACCTTCTTAATAAGGTTAACTTTGACAAAATTGTAGTTGGTAAGAATTTTGAAGCTTGCATCACAGAGTTTTACTCAGTAATTCTGGAGGCATTTGCCGTGTCGGTTCCCTTTATACGATTTACAAATTCAGCATCCTCACCACTTTGGTTCAATAACGACTTGCGTTCGTTACGCAATAGGAGAAATAGAGCATGGCAAAGATATCTGATTTCACGGGATAACAGTGACTTTTTGCGAAATACATTGCTTTATTTAATGAATTTAAGTCACTATCTGCGTATCAATATGACTCCTATATTTATGAAATGAGATGCAAACTTTCCAACGACCCGCACCGTTTCTGGCAGTTTGTTAATAACAAAAAGAAAACGGATGGTTACCCATCATTGTTGAAATACTTGGATCAATCATCGAATAATCCACTAGTTATTTCTAACCTATTTTGCGAAGGCATTTAATGATGACAATTTTAAACCGAATACAGACTATTTTAGTTTCCTTGATGAATACCCTAAATCTTCCCTTATTACTACTAAGATTGACGAATCTATGTTAGCTGAGCATATTCGAGAGTTAAATGAAGATTATTCATCGGGCCCTGATGGAATACCTCCCATCATACTGAAAAGATGTGGTTATATCCTCGCACGCCCACTATCGGTTCTTTTTCAAAAATCCCTTGACTCTGGAATTTTTCCGAAGATATGGAAGGCATCTTTTATTATTCCAACCCACAAAAAGGGCAACAGGGGTCTTGTAGAGAACTACAGACCGATTGCCAAACTATCCTGCATCCCCAAATTATTTGAATGCATTATCCACAAATGCTTATACTTTGGCTGCAAACCTTTCATTTCTAATTATCAGCACGGTTTCTTGAAAGGAAGGTCTACGGTCACCAATTTGGTCGAACTGGTCTCAATGTCTATCTGCGCTATGGAAAATGGGAACATTGTGGACTGTATTACCACTGATTTCAGTAAAGCGTTTGATAAACTGTCATTCCGCCTGATCCTTTTTAAGCTTAATGCTTTAGGATTTCCTAACCTATTTATTGAGTGGATTCGCTCTTATCTATACGGTAGAGGTTATCAGGTGCTATTCCGAAATTCAAAGTCTCAGACTTATGTCGCCACCTCTGGTGTCCCTCAAGGGAGCCATTTGGGATCTATCTTAATTGTTATAGCTATGGACGATGTTACTTCTGTAATGAGACACTCCAAAATATCTAACTTCGCTGATGATATGACAATCTATAAAGAAATAAATAACTCTGATGACTCTCAGTTCTTGCAAGAAGATTTAAATAACTTTGCTACTTGGTGCGTCAATAATAATTTAGCGCTTAACTGCGATAAATGTCAGGTTGTCACTTTTAGTAGAAAATGTAATGCTTGTCTACACCCGTACGTTATGAAAGGTGCGCCACTTCGTAGAGTGATTAAAACTTATAGGACTGCACTCACTGGAAAAGAGGCGAGAGGTGGCTGACGTGGTCTGTGTCCATCAAACGTTTAATGGTTTCATAGATGCCCCTTTTCTACTAGAAAAGATGCATCTCAATGTCAATCCGCACTCCCTTAGGTCCGTGGATACATTCAAAATAATGTATCAGAGGACAGACTATGGAAGAAATGAGCCGATTTCTCGAATGTTGAGGGCGGTGAATGTTAATGCGAATAAATTCGATTTCAGTGTGAAGTCTTTATATGCATAGTTATTATATTTACCAAACTGACGCTCGTATTAAGTGAAAAAAAAAAAATATTTCGAATTGTTCTTGATAATTTTTGTTATGCCTATTGAAGGTTCATTAGTCAATAATGTTGAAGAAACAAGAAGTGTAGTTCCATCAACGAAGGTTCTATTTTTGAGATCCGGTAGTAGATGGAAATGCTTCAAAAAATCGGATCCAATGATTGGTTTTGTAACATCTGCTATAATAAATAACAAAGAAAAACTTCTTCGTAGACCTAGATCAAGTTGTATAATTTTAGTACCAAATGTTTTTATTTCGGTGCCATTAGCTGCAAATAATGGGATAGGTGATGAAATTTTCTTGTTTGGTAACTGCCAATTTTTAGGTAGAACAGAGGCATCACAAACGACCACAATTTGAAGAAGCTGTTTCGGTAGCCGTTGGGACCGAAAAGCTGTTTAGTTTTTTGGATATTTGCATGGTGTAGTACATTTCGTCGCTTTTTCATTAAAGCGGTTATGATACCAGCACCACTCTGCATTCCTGGATCGACTTTTTGATTTTTATTAAAGTTATCAAGTTTTGCTTCAAGCGCTTCTATCTGAGCAGATAAACGATCAAGTGGTGTAGTAGAAGATATACTTGAAATGTTGCTTGGTTTGGCAATCTCTAAAATTTTGTCAGCTTGTTCTGCAAGTGTAGTTAAATTTGTCACTTCACTAATTGCTAAAATTGAACGAACGTTCTCTGGTAACTGCTCGAGAAACAAGGTCTTAAGAATAGTGTCACTGACTTGTCCCTTTCCTAAATTCTTCATCATTTGAAGAAAGTGCGATGGTTTTAGATCCCCCATGACTTGACCCTTGAGTAGTTTCCTGAGACTTGTTTCATCCACTTCCCCAAATGTTGAAGTCAAACGTTCTTTAAGTGCATCAAATTTTTTTCCATCTGTTGGTGGATTTATCAGGATGTCACTTACGAAAGTAAACGAAATATATAATTTTCTAAACATTTAACATTTTTTTAATTTAGGATTTTTAGATAAAATCCCCCCCCCCCCACAAAAATTCTCTTTCGTTTAGAAAATTCTCGGCTCCATTAAAGGCATTAAAGATAAGAGAACCAAGCAAACAAGAAAAACAAAAAATATATGTATCCAGGTGCTAATTTCATTAGTTTCGGGAACTAAAATTTCAACGGTATCTTGGTGTCTCTTTGGTTTTTTCACTCTTTTATTGTCTTTACGTTGTTGACCAATTCTCTCTCTACTATGTTCTCTTTTCGAACCCAACTGTTATCGGCCTCAAAATTTCCTCGCCACTGTACTAAATATTCTTGTTTCCCCTGCCTAATTCTACATTTGAGAATTTTCTTAATGTCGTAAAATTGATCATCATTGTTATTTCGTTCCGACGACATTTTTCAATAATTTCGATTTCTCTAATGAAATATATAATTTTTTAAACATTTAACAGTTTTTTAATTTAGGCTTTTTAGATATAATTCCCCCCCCCCCCCCACAAAAATTCTCTTTCGTTTAGAAAATTCCCGGCTCCATTAAAGGCATTAAAGATAAGAGAACCAAGCAAACAAGAAAAACAAAAAATATATGTATCCAGGTGCTAATTTCATTAGTTTCGGGAACTAAAATTTCAACGGTATCTCGGTGTCTCTCTCTTTGGTTTTTTCACTCTTTTATTGTCTTTGACGTTGTTGACCAATTCTCCCTCTACTATGTTCTCTTTTCGAACCCAACTGTTATCGGCTTCAGAATATCCTGTCTACTGTACTAAATATTCTTGTTTCCGCTGCCTAATTCTACGTTTGAGAATTTTCTTGATGTCGTAAAATTGATCTTCATTGTTATTTTGTTCCGACGTCATTTTTTAATAATTTCGATTTCTCTAACGAAATATATAATTTTCTAAACATTTTACACTTTTTAATTTAGGCTTTTTAGATAAAATATTTGAAGAATTGAATACTCCTTCAAACGTAATCCTACTTATTTGATATCCATCGATATCACCTATTAAATGCCGTTTGTGTGGAAGAACTTGCCTAATGACATAAGGATCTTTAAACTTTGGGGCAATTTTCTGAGAACCACCTGATCCCACCGATCTAATGACAACTTGTTCATTCTTTTCAAAACCTTTCGAAACAGATTTACATTTTCGATTATAATATTCTCTATTGTACTCCTGCACGTCCTTTGTTCACTTTATAGCCCGTTTCCTAATTTCGCTAATACAAATTCGAAAATGAAGATCGTTTCTTAAGAACTTAAGAACATCGCTTTCCTCTGTAACATGGGGTTCAGATATAGTGCAGTGTGTAAAAACACACTGCAATGCGGTTTATATGAAGAAAGCAAATCCCCAGATGATCTTTTCAGCATATCTTCTTCCTTACAAGGAGAAGATATGAGATGGTGCAGCAAATGTGAGCAACTAAAGGCTGCACGCCTATCTGAATTGCACTAGCTAGCTCGCCGGAGGGGTGGGTCGTTGCTCACCACCATCTGTCATCGCGTTACACATAAATTTATGTTCGTGCATGATGAGTGAAAACGTCGTTCAGACTTTATAGTGATAGCGCGAGCTATCAAGCAAGGAAATTCGGTTTTTTGCGAGAAAAAAACCGAATAAGGGGAGTGTTCGTTAATTTGGTGGTCACCGGAACTTGACCAGCCATCCGCGAAAGCCTTGCGAGGCATGTCGGGGCCGATTGGCAAAGGTGTTAATGCCAACCGGACTTTGGGGCACTACCCTCCCACATGGACCGACAGCAGAATGCCGATCCCCGTATGTCCATGCTCGCCCCTACAAATGAGCATGGATCCTTAATTTGTTTTTTTCTTTTCCTTGCCCTTCTTCGGCCCCCTCTCACCTCATTCTCTCCCTCTCTCTCTCAATATCACTCCTACCTATGCGTGTTTTGAATCATTTTACTAATCATTTTCTCTTCTTCCTTTCCTAAAAGAAAACTTTTCCTCCTCCTTTGCTCAATTGAACAATATTATTTTAGCGTATAATATTCTTCACACCCTCAAAACATGTGTAGGAAATGAAGTGCAGGAGGTCACTTCATTGTATAAAAACGAGGCAACATTTGACGCAAAACCAAAAAACAATTGAACCGCAGGACGCTGAACTCGTGCACCCAAAATAATTTTTCTATTCGATGGTTGTTTAAGCTCTGTTAGAAATTCGAGAGCTGTCATTTGCATTTCGTTCCCACTTTTCCCACGAGCTTGAATTTTTGTTTGAATTGTTTTTTTTTTTTTTTTGTATATTTACATGATTTATTCAATAAAAAAAATGTTATAAATGTTATATAATTAAGCAAATTAAATCTAATTTGTAAAATATCTAACCTTGTTGCCTCTCTTACATTCCATTGAGAAAACCACCTAAAAATCTATTTAATATATATATGTTTTGGTTTTTTTTTTTTCTTTTTTTTTTAATATTTCTTTGTTCTTCAAAAACAAAAAATTTCAATTTTACAATAAAGGCTCTAAGTCTAAAATTTGGATTATGTATACATACGGGTTGCGTGTTTTCCGCTTTCCTTTTTTTTTTGTTTATTTATTTTATGTATGAAAATTTGTCAAATTTTCTTTTTTTTTCTACACATGAACAATAAAAATGATGTCTCTAAGTCGCCGAAATTAAAAAGATGTATGAAGCTTGCAGCTTTAAAGTTGTAATTCTGATTTGTCACGATGCAACGTTTAAGATTTTTGGATGACAAAAAAATGACGTAATGTGGAAATGTTGAGATGGTGCGGTTATCCCACGATGCCACATTTATTATTTTAGATGATGAACAAAATGTAAAGTAATGTGGAAATGTTGAGATGATGCGGATATCCCACGATGCAACATTTATTATTTTAGATGATGAACAAAATGTAACGTAATGTGAAAATGTTGAGATGATGCGGATATCCCACGATGCAATTTCAGTTGTTTCTTTCTTTTTTTTTTTTTTTATAAAATTGACAATACTTTGTTGCAACTTCTAGACGAAAAGCAACGAGCCATATGCCTTACCATTTAACATACCATTTTTCTGGCCTTTTTTTTTTTTTTTTTTTTTTTTTAATATTAATTTTTCTTCTAATTACATAAAAAAAAAAAAATTCAAGAGAAAAAAAGACTCGCCACGTTTACAGTTTTTCGTTTTTTCCCACTTTTTTTTTCTTTCAAAAAAAATTCAAAACTTCACTAACCGCAATAAAAAAATTTCAAATTCTTTTTTTTCTTTTTTTTCACGCTAATTTTTAACGAAACTATTTTTTTTTTTTTTTCTTTAATTTCCGGTAATTCTAACAAAACTATTTTCTTTTTAATTTAAAAAAAAATCATCAAGTTGATGATCCCATATTCCACTGTCTTCTTTTAACATCCAGAAAAAAAACTCCCTTCTTCAGACTTCAAAACAAGACTTGTTCTTTGAACATTTTGAACCAGACTGTCTTCTTCAACCCAAAACTTTCATCAAAAAAAACCATGAATAAAAAAAAATATCTCCGTCTCCTTCTTTCTGCCTGTTCGTCAAATCTTTCAAATTATCGGATCATATTTTTGGGATAACGGATTCAAGCATTTTTCATATAAAATCCTACCTCGTGCTTTGATAACCGGTTTATTTTTCTCTTTTTTGTCTCTTTCTTATTTTTCTCGTTGGTAACCCAACGGAAATAGATGGCTCTAACTATCACTAAAATCACTTGAAATAGTTTTAAAATTTGATTGTGATAGATGGCCATCCTGTCGGGGAGAAGAAAAGCTTTTGAAATTTTTAAATTTCGCCGTGCAGGCTGCAAAAAGGTTTCACGTAGAAACTCCAAACTGTTGACTGTCAAAAAAAAAATGATCCATCGACAGTTTTTTGTTCCCACGCGTTACAACACAGATGCGCCAGGGATTGATCTATCAACCCTGACGTAACTGAAAAGCGTGTGGGTGGTTTGAGTGGTACGTGAAAACTTGTACTGCCCAACGTGGGACTCGACCACACCCGGGAATAAGAATCTCGTGCTCTTCTGACTAAGCTAACCGGGCACCAAAACTTTGAGAGAAAGAAAATGTGATCCGATTCATATTGCGACAGTAGGTATTTCCTCCCCACTAGCTATTGCCTCAAGTCTTTGGCATGGTAAACCCCTATGGTTCTACCTTGCAAATCCTCGACCTCATAGAGGGAATCGCCAATCGCACGAACAATCCGACACTTCAGAAATTTACGATTTAGCTTAGCATTGACATTTTTTGCGAAGTCACTAAGCATGAAATTTCTTCGGTAGACTTCTTCTCCGGCAATAAATCTCTTTACCCGGGTTCGACGATTATAAATTCGCTCATGCTGTTGGTGAGCTTTCGACAAATTATTTTTGGCGCGTTCGCGAATTAGTTCAAGCTGGTCCTTTTTCGAGGACACAACCAATTCACCATCATTCAAACCATTTAACTTTCGCATCAGTTCGTAAGTCGAGCCATGTGTGATCATGTGGGATCCGAACACAAGAAAATATGGATCAATCCCCGTAGAAGCATGGATTGTACTCCGAAGAGCACAGCGGATGCTTCCCAAATTCTGATCCCAATCCCTATGATCGGTGCCAACATAAGAGCGGGTGGCCGCCAGTAATTAACGGTTTACACGTTCCGATGCGTTAGCTTGTGGTGAGTAGATAGCTGTACGATTGTGTTTCACACCATACGCTTCAACTAATTTGCGAAACTCTTTTGATATAAATTGCGGTCCATTGTCTGAAAATATAATCTCGGGTACGCCGAATAAATTGAAGACGCTTTCCTCCAAGAAATCGGTGATCTGCACGGCAGACGCCTTACGTAGTGTCTTGAACAAAACAAATTTCGAAAACTTGTCCAAAACAACTAGGAGAGTGGTGTTACCATGCTTAGACCGAGGGTAGGGTCCTAACAGGTCAACATATAGGTACTGGAATGGTCTATCAACTTCAATTTGCTTGCCCATTGGCGGCCTCAACACACTATTTGGAGCCTTAGACTCTTTACATATGATGCAACTCGCGATATATTTACGTACTTCGCTAGCCATACCAGGCCAGAAGTATCTTTGCCGCAAATGATATAAGGTTTTGGTAATACCGCCGTGCGCAGCTTGTGGAGGATCATGCGCCAGGCGAACCAGCTCGTCCGTAAGGCTAGATGGAACCCAAAGCTTCCACGATCGATCTTCCTGATAGATATTGCCAGTACTAAAGCTTGTTCTGAAATACACGTAGCCATCTGACACTTGCGTGTCAGGCAGCCTTTCCGCGTTGCTTTGCACTGTATCTATCAGGTCGAGATATTCCTTTGATTTGAAGGCTTCAGAATTCAAGTTTATGCTAGGTGCCGAAACTATTTCCGAAATCGCGTCCACGTAAACACGTGAAAGCGCCTCTGGCACCACATTTTCTGAACTTTTCCTATGTTCAATCGCGAAATCAAAGGCTTGAAGCTTTAAGCTCCATCGAGCCAAACGTCCGCCCAAGTCGCGCCGACTCATGAGCCATTTTAAACTCGCATGGTCGGTGATTATTTTGAACGGCAAACCTTCGACGTAGGCTCTGAACTTTTTAGCGCTCAACACCGCAGCGAAACATTCCAGTTCCGTCACGCTGTAGTTGCGTTGTGCTGAGTTCAGTTTTTGAGAAATATAGGCGATGGGTTTCTCATTGCCCTCGTCGTCGCTTTGCAGCAAAACACCTCCGACACCGGTCTTACTTGCGTCGCACTGTATAATAAAGGGTTTAGTGTAATCAGGGTTGGCCAATACCGGGGCCGTAGTTAATGGAGACTTCAAGGCTTCAAACGCTACCTGAGCTTCCGCTGTCCAAACAAACCTGGCGCTCTTCTTTAGGCAGTCAGTAATTGGAGACGACAAGGAGGCATAATTGGCAATAAACCGCCTATGCCATCCTGTCATACCCAAAAATCGACGAACCTGTTTTGGAGTGGTAGGAGCAGGAAAGTCAAAATTTGCAGATACTTTATTTGAGTCGGTCTTTAAACATCCGTTACCAACGATGTAACCCAAATATCTAACTTCTCTCATGCAAAATTTGCTTTTCTCCAAATTTATTGTGAGTGCAGCAGAAGACAAGCAACGTGCAATGGTTGCCAAAAGTTTAACGTGAGAATCAAAATCCTCAGAAACTACTAACAGATCGTCCAAATAGACGAAACAGTTTTCTCTTAACTCGACTGGAATTGTTTTGTCCATCAGTCTACACATTCTTTGAGGAGCATTACAGAGCCCGAATGGCATCACTGTAAACTGGTATAACGGTCTACCAGGCACTGTGAAAGCAGTTTTTTCCCTACTCTGCTTTTTCAACGGTATCTGCCAAAAGGCGTCTTTCAAATCAATACTTGAAATGAAACACGTCTTCTCAAGTCTACTGAGAAGGCCTTCTATATGTGGAAGTGGGTAAGCGTCCTTTTTCGTTAGGGTGTTCACTTTCCTGGAGTCGAGGCAGAGGCGAACCTTTCCAGAACAGCGATTCAGGCTACATTTGTCGACATTCGAAGTCACTTTTCCAAGACACCACATATGGTTGATAAAATACGTCAGAATGGGTGCAAGTAAATGTGTATTTAGTCATTGAGTTCGAAACATATGTTTTTATTATTCGGAGAATACATTGTCATTTTTTGTTGATTTTTTTTTTAACTAAAATTTTTTTTTTTTGTGAAATTATTATTTTTTTAAAAGAGAAAAATAATTTTTTTTAGTTTAGTGCTAAATAGTACTAAAGTAAAAATTAATTTAATTGAGAATTAATCGTTAAACAGAAAGAAAATTTTTGATTTAAAATTGACGAAATCTTTCATACAATTTACTAACGGAAAAATACTGACTAGCTCCAGACTACGTCAGAAAAATTGGTGGCAAAAAATTTCCCGACAATATAAATAATTTCCTTTTCGAAATTAGATTTAGCGAGGTGGCAAACCCTTTTTTTAATATTAGGGAAATTTTTCAAAAAAGGTGCCAATAAACGACGACAAATGTATGCCTGAATCGATGTTCAGGTTTCCGTCCCAAGACTACAGGAGAGTTCCACGCGCTGACACTTTCTTCGATGACACCCAATTCCAACATACGGTCCAACTCAGCAAACATGAGGGCTTTTACCGCAGGGGAAACAGGGTAGTGGCGTTGCTTTACAGGCTTCGCGTTTTCTACCTCAATAAAATGTTGTTCTAAATGTGTCTTTCCTAAACCGACTTGGTTGAAAGAATGATATAAAGTTAAGATGCTTTCAAGACGCGCGCGTTGTTCCGAATTTACCGCGTGTGTTGGGATCGTCAATTGACAAACAATCTAAAGTTTCGTTTTTAGAAAATATAGTCGGTGCTATATCGAATTCTTTCCAAAAATCTACACCTAGATATAGATTTTGGGTAAGTCCTGGTACGGCGTATAGAGAAAGTGTTTTCGTAATGTTATTGTATGTAATTGGAATCGCTATTTGACCATGTAAAATTTTTCTTTATGCTCCCTTCACATCCACACTCTTTCTCCCTCTCGCATTTTCTCACTCTAATGAAACATAATTCCTCCTTTCAACATAATTTCTTTAATAATAAAAAAAAACTGGTACATATATCATGAATTCTTTAAATAACTTAATCGGATTTCATTATTTCTGAGCAACAAAAAAAACTACTGAAATTGAAACTTGAAATTTTACAAAATTTATATATGTTCTTTCTTCTTTTGTAATATTAATAATTGAATAAAAAAGATTTTATTGATACTTAAATTTTCTTACTTTTTTATGTTTCTTTCCTTTTTCTTTTTTTGGTTGTCATAATTAAACAAAATATAATTGAACGAAAACCCAATATTAAATCTGTTTTTGTACATCCTTATAATTATCTTTCTATAAATCTATTAAAATTTTTGTTTTTCTTTTCTAATTTTTTTCTTCCTTATATTTTCTACCTATATCGGTTTCCTATTTTACGTTACCTTTAAGTCAAGTTAATTTATTGAAGAAAAAAAAACTTCAAATTAGTAACCAAAATTTGAAAAAAAAACTCAGAGTAGCGTCAAAATTTCTTTTTTTTTCTTTTCTTATGTAGGTAACACGTCGGTCAATAAGTCCGTGGACTGACACATAGGTGGCGCCACTAAAAATAAATCGAATCAACCATCTTTTTAATGATACGTGTCAAAATTTGACAGCAATCTGACCATTGGTTCTCAAGTTATTGCTCTGAACGTCACGTAACTTTTGTTATTGAAAAGAAAATGGATAAAAAAGAATTTCGTGTGTTGATTAAACATTGCTTTATGGCCAAAAAAATATCGTTGAGATAAAAACTTGGCTTGATAATTATTATACGGACTCTTCACCTTCAAAATCCACCGTGAAAATGGGGTGCCTTTTTAAATCTGGTCGTACAAGCCTTGAAGACGATCCACTTCAAGGACATCCAAAAAGTGTACCAACAACAGAAAAGATACAAAAAATACAGGATATGGTTTCGGAAGACAGACGAGTGGCTGTGGATAAGGCAGCTGACAACATAGGCATCTCACATAGACCAGTACATCACATCTTAGCTGAAGTTTTAGGTTTCAAAAAGCATTGTGCAAAGTGGGTGCCGCATTTCCGAAAAATGGAACAAAAACGCATGCAAATGCGACTTTCTCAACAACATTTGGAGCATTTTCGAAAGGATAAAGTGGATTTTGTGCGCCGATTCATCACTATGGATGAGACTTGGGTCTATCACTATGATCCTGAGTCGAAAGCAGAATCAAAAAACCGATAATTCTGCTCCAAGGCTCCAAGGCCCAAAGATCAGTGAAAAAGGTTAAGGCGTCAGTTTTTTGGGATGCAAAAGGAATTTTGTTGCTATATTACCTCCAAACTGGTAAAAAAATAACGTCAGATTATTATTGCAACCTGTTACACCAATTGGATGTAAAAATTCGTGAGAAAAAACCTGGTTTAAAGAAGGAAAAGTCATTTTTCACCAAGACAATGCACCGTGTCGTAAGTCGATAAAAACGATGGCAAAATTGCATGAATTGGGCTACGAATTGCTTCCCCATCCACCGTATTCTCCAGATTTGGCCTTCAGTGACTATTTCTTGTTTGCAGACCTCAAGGGAATGCTCGCTGGAAAGAAATTTAGCACCGATGAAGAGGTAATCGCCGAAACAAAGGCTTATTTTGAGGCTAAACCAAAATCGTACTACAAAACCGGTATCGAGAAGTTGGAAGATCGCTATAATCGCTGTATCGCCCTCGAAGGCAACTATATTGAAAAATGAAATCGAATTTTAACAAAAAATTTTTTTTTCTATGTTAGTCCACGGACTTATTGACCGACGTGTTATTGTACTTTCCTTTTATTTATTTATCTGAAATTACGCGGAAATCTGAAATTATGCAAAAAAAGAAGCTTCTTTTTTTTGTTGTTTTAAGTTATGTTCATGCGAATAAAGAAAATTTTGTTGCTTCCTTTCTAAAAAAAAAATTTAAAAATTATATTTTAGTTTTAGTGATATTAATTGTGGTATATTTTTTCCTGTTTTTTAAAAAAAGAAAATTTGATTGTTTCTAAAGTTTAATAGCCTACTTGTCAATGCCGTTCTTAACCTGTTCCCGGAATCTTATGTGTGAAGCCCTTTTGCGTTGGATCAAATTATTGATGAAAATGTGTAGTCTGGATATTCTTGACCGGACACTGAGACAATTCCATAAGTTGTAACCACAAAATCAGTATTCATAAATTGGCTGAAACATCAGATATATAGATTTCTCCATTGAATCCAGGTCTTAATTAGGAATTTTCCCAGTAGAATTTGTTGTTCAGTCGAGTATGATGATTTCTGCTTGCAATTTATAAATAATTGACAATATGTATGGACCTCCAAAACGCAACACAATCGCAATCACCGCAACAAAATTGCGTATATTCGACTGCTGAACACCACAGAAATTATTTTTTGAAATTAAAATCCCTCTACGCTCTTCTTTTTTTTTGAATGCGTTTCTTTTTTTTTTCTTTTTACAAAAACTATTAATTGAAATTTTTCCCCAAGTTTTCAAATAGGTTAGGAATTTATGTTATATGTTATACTTTTAACAAAACAAAAAAAAATCAAGAAAAGCATAAAAACTGCTAACGGTATGCCGATTAGAATCGTGCTTATTTAATTAACTATAATCACCCTTTTTATTTTTTTTTTGTTTTAAATTTTATAAACTTGATTTCGTTTTTTCTTGGTTCACAACAAAATTCCTTCTAGCTTCCAAATTCACATTTGCGTTTCTTTTTTTTCATTCCTCCTAAAAAAACCGAACTTTAATTTTATTATTTGTACTTTTTTTTGTTTTTTCCCAATTTCAATTCCATTCCCAATTTCTTCGTTTTTTCCTTTCTTTTCCTCCCTTATAACAAACTAACATCCTGAGTCCACCAGATACTAGAACTAGATACTAGAAGCTTTAGATCAGACTCTCCCCAACCAAAACTTTTTCCCCTGTGTCTTTGTTTTTCTTTTACTGAACTAATTTTTTTTTTATCTCGCCAATCAGAATATTACACGATCGACCTTTTCCCATTCTTTTTTGCATCTCTTCTTTCGTTTCTCACCAGGTGTAGAGGAGGGGGGTTTACCTTTATTGCAGTGTGTAAAAACACACTGCAATGGGGTTTAAAACGATGAAAGCAAATCCCCCAGATGATCTATTCAGCATATCTTCTTCCTTGCGAGGAGAAGATATGAGATGGTGCAGCAAATGTGAGCAACTAAAAAGGCTGCACGCCTAGCTGTGTCGCACTGACTAACTCGCCAGAGGGGTGGGTCGTTGCTCACCACCATCTATCATCGTTTACATATAATTTTTATATGCGTGCGAATGAATGTTAAGGTCGTTCAGACTATATCGTGATAGCATAAGCTATCAAGCAAGGAGATTCGGTTTCGCGAGAAAAAAACCGAATTAGTGGAAGGTTCGTTAGTTCATTCTAGCCGCCGAAACCCAACCAATCCCGCGCGAAAGCCTTCGCGAGGCATGTCGGGGCCGATTGGCAGAGATGTTGGTGCCAACCGGACTTAATTGGGGCACGTCCCACCCTATTTTGGATCAGCAGCAGAATGCTGATCCCCATTGCCCATACCCGCCCCCTATAAATGGATATGGACCCTTAAAATTTTCTTCTCCTTCCCACTAACCCATTCACATCTCTCTCTCTCTTTCTTTAGGCTTCTTACATCATCTTACGAATTTTTCCTCCGTTCATTTGTTTGGGGTTTTTTTTTTGCGGTAAAATAATAAAGCAAAACACGAATTTCCAGGACAGTCAATTTTATTCCTTTTTTTCTATTAATTTTGAAATCATTTTACTACTAATTTGACCGTACATTTGAGTCTATTTTAATTCTAGAATCTACGCAATTACAATCCAAAAACACATACTACTATTTCTTCTATATTTTTTTTTTTTTTCAAAAATTTTACCAAATTCGATTTTAATTCTTTTCTTTTCTTTAGTATAAATGAATTTAAAAAAAAAAAAAAATGATTTTTATCCAAATTCAAATTTTTCTTTTCTTTTCAAATATTTCTTGTATTTAACATTACAATAAACACTCACCCCGTATCTGGAAACAGGAGGCCTCCCCTTTCGTATTTGGAGTAGTAGTTTTTTTTCTTTTTTCTGCATTAACAAATTAATTAGCTATATAAAATATATATTGTTGTTATCGACAACTCTAAAGAAATTACTAGAAACAAGTTGGCGTGGAAATAATATTTTCAAACTGACAAGTCTTAGAGAAGGAAAATTAATAAAGTTGGAGCAGTTAATAAACACAGAAATTAATAATCTGGGAGAAATTAATCTAATTGGAAACACCACAGAAGAGGAAATATACTAAAAGTAAACCTGCCTTTTATTTATTTATAAAAAAATTAAAATTTTAAATGTGTAATTTAGGTAATTGTAGCGGTAAAAAAAATAAACGAGAAAAATTGTAAATTTGTTTATTTTATAATCGACTACGATATTGAATTTTAACTTCCTCACAAGTCTGGTGTTAACATCCTACAATTACTTTTAAAGTAATTAGAAAATTCATCAAACGAATATGTCGCTTCAAGGCGAAAATAATAATGTCTTTAAAAGACCCGAAGCTATTAGCCACTCACCACAACCTGCAGGAAAAGAAAGCAAGCCCTCAACATATTCACCATTATCATCCTGTAAGAAGTGTGAAAACCAGGACAACGAAGAAATGGTGCAATGCGACAAATGTGACCTGTGGTTTCATTTTATTTGTGTCGGTGTAACAGCTGATATAGCGGGTTATGATTGGAGATGCGACAAATGTTCATCTCCAAGCAACCCTAAGAAAAACACCCTCGGAGGTAAAAATACTAATACCTCACATTCATCCAAAAGGTCAACAACATCATCATCCAGAAAAATACAACTGAACTTACAGAGATTGGACGAAGAAAGAAAGCTGCAGGAACTCCGGGTTAATAAGGAAAAAGGCTGCAGGAACTTCGGGATCAAGAATATCTTGACAAAAAATATCAGCTTTTACAAGAAATGGAACAATCTGGTGGTGAAACCACAGATGACAATTCCGAAATCGAACATGGTAAGAAGTTACATCAGATACGACAATGGGTCGATAATAACTTTGAATCAGGCCATAAGGCATCCAAAGGACCATACGTTTTACCGAATTTAGAGAAAATAAACAGAGAAACTAGAAGCAGCATTCATCAAGTCAATCTAGTAAAAGAGGATCAATTAGATTTACGTCCAGGGCCTTCAAGAGCAGAAATGCAATTTACGACAAATAATTTGCCAACTAAAGACATCATGTGTATACAACAACAACCTGTACTCACCAAGCAACAAATAGCTGCAAGACATGTTGTACCGAAGGAACTACCTTTTTTCGGCGGTCGTCCTGAAGAATGGCCTCTATTTATAGCTACATATGAAAGCTCTACACGTACTTGTGGATTTTCTAATGAAGAGAATTTAATTCGTTTGCAACGATGCCTGAAAGGAATGGCTTTAGACTCTGTCAGAGGCAGGCTAATGCAACCTTCAACAGTTCCTGATGTAATACAAACATTAAGAATGCTTTATGGCCGTCCAGAATTGATTATCCACACACTTTTACAAAAACTTAGACAAGAACCATCACCCAAAGCGGAAAATTTTGAAACTCTAATCCAGTTTGCTTTATCGGTACAAAATATTTGCGCCACAATGGAAGTGTCTGGCTTAACAGCCCATCTATGTAATCCATACTTGCTTCAAGAATTAACTGACAAATTACCTGCATACATAAGATTAATGTGGGCGATTCACAAACAAACAACTCCAGTGGTCACTATATCAACATTCAGTTCTTGGTTATATCAAATTGCTACAGCTGCAAGTGATGTTAATTTGATGACCATAAGTTCGGTTTCAGACATTAATGCGAAGGTGGAAAAACGGAGTTGGACAAACAAAGCGTATTTGAATACTCATACTGAACATCAGGACAATAATATGGCTTCAGCTACCAACGCGAAACAAGAACTCAATTCTACTAATAAAATTCGTAAGTGTTGTATTTGTGATAAACATTGTTCCTCAGTACGCCATTGTGAAAAATTTCGAAACTTACCTCTTAGTCAGAAGTGGAAAGCTGTGAAACAACATAAGCTTTGCAGAACATGCTTGAATCCACATGGAAGAACTCAATGTAAGGTGAATAGCCTTTGTGGAAAAGATAATTGCATCTTCCGACACAACCAGCTATTCCACAATGACACTCCTAAATCTTCTCAAAAGGAAAAGTCGACAACAATGAACATGAATACAGAAATTCAGGACCAGCATTGTAATACACATCAGAAATCCAATCAGGCAGTATTGTTCCGCATTGTGCCTGTGACTTTGAGCAAGAATGGCGTAACGGTAAAGACTTATGCTTTTCTTGATGAAGGTTCATCTCTCACCTTAGTAGACGAACAAATTGCAGAAGATTTGGGAGTAGAAGGGAATTTAGAACCTCTTTGTTTGAAATGGACGGGAAATACACACAGAATTGAAGAGAATTCAAAGAATATTTCAATTGAAATCGCTGGTACAACTTGTGAAGAGAAGAAGTTTAATCTTCGAAATGTTCATACGGTAAAAAATCTGAATTTACCAATACAATCAATATCCATGGAAAACTTATCAAGAAAGTATTCACATCTCAAAGATGTTCCGACTGAATCGTATCAACAAGCGGTTCCGCGAATATTGATCGGTTTGGATAATTGGAAACTCGGTCTACCACTCAAGTCCAAAGAAGGACCAAACGATGAACCAATCGCTTCAAAAACTCGTCTTGGTTGGACGGTTTATGGACCTTGTAAGAAATTTGAAGTTAGCGGATCATTGTTACATTATGAACACCACAGCTTTCATATCTGTGAATGTCAACGTAACCTAGATTGTGATCTTCACCGCATGGTTAAAGATTTCTATTCCATTGAAAGCATCGGAATATCTAAGCCGAAAAAATATCTCTCTTCCAAAGAAGACAACAGGGCTCTTCTCATTATGGAGTCGACTGCTATTCGAAAGGAACACCGTTTTGAGACCGGTTTATTATGGAAATATGATGAAGTTGAATTTCCTAATATGTAACAAGGGGGTTGCACATATTTTGGGATTTCCGTTGAAGGAGCAAATCCCCAGATGACCTATGTAGCATATCTTCTTCCTTGCGAGGAGAAGATATGAGATGGTGCAGCAATGTGAGCAGCTAAAAGGCTGCACGCCTAGCTGATTGCACTAGCTAGCTCGCCGGAGGGGTGGGTCGCTGCTCACCACCATCTGCCATCGCGTTACACATAAATTATATGCGTGCAAGAAGTGTGAAAACGTCGTTAAGACTTTATGGTGATAGCGCGAGCTATCAGGCAAGGAAAATTCGGTTTTCGCGAGATAAAAACCGAATTAGGGGGATGTTCGTTTATTTGCTGGGTCACCGAACTTGACCCAGCTTTTCACGAAAGCCTTGTGAGGCATGTCGGGGCCGATTGGCAAAAGTGTTGTTGCCAAGTCGGTCTTTGGGGCACTACCCTCCCTCTTGGATCGACAGCAGAATGCCGATCCCCGTATGTCCATACTCGCCCCTACATTTGAGTATGGACCCTTATTATTTATGCTTCTCACGCCGCATCACCTATCCCATCCCTCCCCCTCCCTCTCAATGTCTCTACTGTGACAAAATACCCATTTTTGATACAACAAACTTGGAGCGAATTTTAATCTTTCCTCTCATGTCAATTCTATTCCATTTTTTCCTTTTTTTTTCCTTCCTTTTATTTTCCTGATCCGAAAATTTTGCAACAAAAGAAATTTGGTAAACTATACCTTCAAACAATTAATCTTAGATTACTTTACAGAAAAAGGAAATTATGGTTTTTTTTTTCTCTTTTAAATAAACCTCTCGAATTAATTTCGTTTTAAAAAAATATTCGAAATGTTTAAATAAAATTAATAAATTTTATTTTTAATAAATTTAAAAAAAATTTTCTCTTAAATTATATGTGAATGTAAAATGTTCGTAGGCTAAACTTCTCTGCTGAAAATTCCATAACATGTAATACTGCCGTTCGGTTCAACCCATAAGTGCATCTTGATGACGTGATCGTTTATTTATTTATTTATTTATAACGTTAAGGCAAAATTGATTGCGCGGATAATGATGGAGATCAGTCCTCGGTGATTGTCGATAAACATATGTGAACATATTAATAAACCTGGGGATTAAACGGAAAGAGTTACCATTAAATGTTACCTTCATACAAAGTCCATTTTGACTGTCCGTCGTGAAAAAAAAAATTATTGATCAACAGCATCTATATCGGCTGCGACGCAGGGCGGGTTTTCTTCAAGTGATGTCACCAATCTTTTAGGTAACCTTCTCTCTGACGACATTTTATTTCACCCGATTTGATCGGAAATATTTTTTTTTGAATTTTATATTGATTTTACTTGTAATTTCAGAGCAATAAAATAATGTGTTTTAATTTTTCTTCAATTTATTTATATTTCATATTTTTTTTTTTTTTTTTTTTTTCAAATATATGCGAACTCTACATAACTTTTTATAACAGTAACTTTTCATATAGTTCTTCTAGTTTCATTATCTCAATTCCAAATTTTAGAAGAAAAAAAAAGCACTTTAAATAGCCATGATTTTATTTAATTTTTACAAATATATTTTTTTCTTTCAATTCCAATTTTAGGAAAAAAAAAGAACTTTAAATAGCCATGATTTATTTAATTTTTACAACTGTAACTTTCATATTTTATTTTTTTTTCAATTCCCATTTTAGGAGCAAAAGCACTTTAAATAGCCATGATTTTATTTAATTTTTACAAATATATTTTTTCTTTCAATTCCAATTTTAGAAAAAAAGAACTTTAAATAGCCATGATTTATTTAATTTTTACAAATATTTTTTTTTTCAATTCCAACTTTAGAAGCAAAAAAAAAGAACTTTAAATAGCCCTGATTTATTTTAATTTTTACAACTGTAACTTTCATATTTTATTTTTTTTTCAATTCCCATTTTAGGAGCAAAAGCACTTTAAATAGCCATGATTTTATATAATTTCTTTTTCCACTTTTCTTTTGTTTTTCACTGTTAAAATTTTCGAGAAGAAAGAAAAAAAAAACTCTGATTCCATTTGTCGTTCAAATCAAATCACTGAACTATCGAATTTTTTTATATCTTGGCTTTGTTTTATTAAAACAACTTTTTTTTTTTTTTTTTTTTTTAAAAAAACTAAAGTAAACTGGCTTTTTTTTTTTCTTGAGTATTATTCCTTTTTTCCTTATAGACTTTTCGCTTTCTTTTAAAATTTATTCAGTTCGCCAATCCAAAATCTAACATGGGGTCTTCTATGATCGAACTCATTCACACCTCAAAAAAAAAAACCCAGACCTCTCTTTTGAACATCTCGAACCAGACTCCCTGCAAATTTTTGCATTTCCCATCTCCTGTTCCAAAAAAATTTGCTGTTTGGGATAAAAAAACCGGTTTTTCTAATTTCATATTTTTTTATCCGCCTATCAGATCATGCCACGTTCATTTTTTTATTCATTTTCTTTCGATGCAGTTTTCGTTTCTCGTTCGCGGGGGGGGGGGGAGAAAGAAGGGAGGAGACTTTTTGTCAGCTTATTTTCACCACGGATATGGGGTGAAAAGAAATTTCTAGAAGAATTTTTAGAAAAGACCATGCGGTTTTGTAAAAGCTGACCACGCTATTATTCAAATGGTGTTGCCGTGTAGGCTTAAAATTAAATGTAAGCGTGTTGCATTAGCTGCACGTTACAACACAGATACGTCAGGGATTGATCTATCAACCCGGACGTAACTGAAAAGCGTGCGGGTGGTTGGAGTGGTACGTGAAATCTTGCACTGCCCAACGTGGGGCTCGACCACACCCAAAAGAGTCTCCGTTGCTCTCCGACTGAGCTAGCCGGGCAACCGAAAACGAAAGAAAGAAAAGGAAATGATCCGTCATAACCCGCGGCAGTGGGTATCGGTTCTTTCCTCCTATTGCCTCAAGTCTTTGGCATGGTAAATCCCTATGGTTCTACCCTGCAAATCCTCGACCTCGTAGAGGGAATCGCCAATCGCACGAACAATCCGACACTTCAGAAATTTACGATTTAGCTTAGCATTGACATTTTTTGCGAAGTCACTAAGCGTGAAATTTTTTCGGTAGACTTCTTGTCCGACAATAAATCTCTTTACTCGGGTTCGACGATTATAAATCCGCTCATGATGTTGGTGAGCTTTCGACAAATTATTTTTGACGCGTTCGCGAATTAGTTCAAACTGGTCCTTTTTCGAGGACACAACCAATTCACCATCATTCAAACCATTTAACTTCCGCATCAGTTCATAGGTCGAGCCATGTGTGATCATGTGGGAACCGAACACAAGAAAATATGGATCAATCCCCGTAGAAGCATGGATTGTACTCCGAAGAGCACAACCGATGCTTCCCAAATTCTGATCCCAATCCCTATGATCGGTGCCAACATAAGAGCGGATGGCCGCCAGTAATGAACGGTTTACACGTTCCGATGCGTTAGCTTGTGGTGAGTAGATAGCTGTACGATTGTGTTTCACACCATACGCTTCAACTAATTTGCGAAACTCTTTTGATATAAATTGCGGTCCATTGTCTGAAAATATAATCTCGGGTACGCCGAATAAATTGAAGACGCTTTCCTCCAAGAAATCGGTGATCTGCACGGCAGACGCCTTACGTAGTGTCTTGAACAAAACAAATTTCGAAAACTTGTCCAAAACAACTAGGAGAGTGGTGTTACCATGCTTAGACCGAGGGTAGGGTCCTAACAGGTCAACATATAGGTACTGGAATGGTCTATCAACTTCAATTTGCTTGCCCATTGGCGGCCTCAACACACTATTTGGAGCTTTAGACTCTTTACATACGATGCAACTCGCGATATATTTACGTACTTCGCTAGCCATACCAGGCCAGAAGTATCTTTGCCGCAAACGATATAAGGTTTTGGTAATACCGCCGTGCGCAGCTTGTGGAGGATCATGCGCCAGGCGAACTAGCTCGTCCGTAAGGCTAGACGGAACCCAAAGCTTCCACGATCGATCTTCCTGAAAGATATTGCCAGTGCTAAAGCTTGTTCTGAAATACACGTAGCCATCTGACACTTGCGTGTCAGGCAGCCTTTCCGCGTTGCTTTGCACTGTATCTATCAGGTCGAGATATTCCTTTGATTTAAAGGCTTCAGAATTCAAGTTTATGCTAGGTGCCGAAACTATTTCCGAAATCGCGTCCACGTAAACACGTGAAAGCGCATCTGGCACCACATTTTCTGAATCTTTCCTATGTTCAATCGCGAAATCAAAGGCTTGAAGCTTTAAGCTCCATCGAGCCAAACGTCCACTCAAGTCGCGCTGACTCATGAGCCATTTTAAACTCGCATGGTCGGTGATTATTTTGAACGGCAAACCTTCGACGTAGGCTCTGAACTTTTTAACGCTCAACACCGCAGCGAAACATTCCAGCTCCGTCACGCTGTAGTTGCGTTGTGCAGAGTTCAGTTTTTGAGAAATATAGGCGATGGGTTTCTCATTGCCTTCATCGTCGCCTTGCAGCAAAACACCCCCGACACCGGTCTTACTCGCGTCGCACTGTATAATAAAGGGTTTGGTGTAATCAGGGTTGGCCAATACCGGGGCCGTAGTTAATGAAGATTTCAAGGCTTCAAACGCTACTTGAGCTTCCGCTGTCCAAACAAACTTGGCACTCTTCTTTAGGCAGTCAGTAATTGGAGAAGACAAGGAGGCATAATTGGCAATAAACCGCCTATACCATCCTGTCATACCCAAAAATCGACGAACCTGTTTTGGAGTGGTAGGTGCAGGAAAGTCAAAAATTGCAGATACTTTATTTGAGTCGGTCTTTAAACATCCGTTTCCAACGATGTAACCCAAATATCTAACTTCTCTCATGCAAAATTTGCTTTTCTCCAAATTTATCGTAAGTCCAGCAGTGGACAAGCATCGCGCAATGGTTGCCAAAAGTTTAACGTGAGAATCGAAATCCTCAGAAACTACTAACAGATCGTCCAAATAGACGAAACAGTTTTCTCTTAACTCGACTGGAATTGTTTTGTCCATCAGTCTACACATTCTTTGAGGAGCATTACAGAGCCCGAATGGCATCACTGTAAACTGGTATAACGGTCTACCAGGCACTGTGAAAGCAGTTTTTTCCCTACTCTGCTTCTCCAACGGTATCTGCCAAAAGGCGTCCTTCAAATCAATACTTGAAATGAAACACGTCTTCTCAAGCCTACTGAGAAGGCCTTCTATATGTGGAAGTGGGTATGCGTCTTTTTTCGTAAGGGTGTTCACTTTCCTGGAGTCGAGGCAGAGGCGAACCTTTCCAGGTTTGCGCACCAAGACTACAGGAGAGTTCCACGCGCTGACACTTTCTTCGATAACACCCAACTCCAACATACGGTCCAACTCATCATACATGAGGGCTTGCACCGCAGGGGAAACAGGGTAGTGGCGCTGCTTCACAGGCTCCGCGTTTTCTACCTCAATAACATGTTCTTCTAAATGTGTTTTTCCTAAACCGACTTGGTTGAAGGAAGGAAATAAAGTTAAGATGCTTTCAAGACGCGCGCGTTGTTCCGAATTTAGCGCGTGTGTGTTGGGATCGTCAATTGACAAACAATCTAAAGTTTCGTTTTTAGAAAATATAGTCGGAGCTATATCGAATTCTTTCCAAAAATCTACACCTAGATATAGACTTTGGGTAAGTCCTGGTACGATGTATAGAGAAAGTGTTTTTGTAATGTTGTTGTAGGTAATTGGAATTGCTATTTGCCCATGCACAGGTTGAGCTTTACCATCAGCCGTTTTGACTGTGGTGGGACGACCAGTAATTAAAATTTTATGACGTTCGAGGAAATCTAAAGCGCCAGCGCCTAGACAGGACACACTTGCACCACTGTCCAATAGGCCAAAAAGGAATTCACCGTCGATTTCCACCTTAGCATATGGTCGATCATCATGTTTACGTTTCATAAAAGCAGATTCCACCGTTTTACCTAACAACTTCTTTTGCTTACATCTTTCTCTAAACCTACTGATTCTACTCGGGTTTAGTAAAGCACCGATTATTCTATTCCTAGCTTCGTCATATTCCATTTGACGTTGATGTAATGTTTTGTTCGACCTTTCCAGTATATTATTATTCAATGGGAGTTTAGTTGACGTTTCACGTTTTAGAATTTTAATGACAGATGGAGAATTTGGTTGTAATGATAGATCCGGACTCAAGGTTGGTTCTATTTTGTTTGGTCCGGGGGCATTATTGGCAACCGGGGATTCCCGTGCGTCTCTCGGTGCCTCTGTGCGTTTCCCGGATTACATTTTGGGCACATCGGTAACGACACATCTTTTCTACCACAACGATAACAAAAGAAGGACCGTTGTGGTATCGTACACTCGAAAAACCCATGACCAATAATGTCACAGTTCCAACACTTGAACCGTGATCTACCATTTGCATCTACCGCTTCTAAATGATCTTGATTTTCGTTTGACCATGTATTTTCGCTCACATACCCTCGAATACTACTATCGATTTCGGCAGGTTGATTTGGTAAACTACCACCGAAATGGGATGAATTAATATTATAGCGATTCGATACCGGTTCGTGAGGAAAAGTTTGGCCACCTCTGGTGTATTGTTGGTGGTTATACGCATAATTTCTTGGGTCGCAAACATTTTTGAAATCTTGGTATGGGAGATGAGAATCATTTTCTTGTCCGAATCGAGAGTCTGGCATAAAGCCTGTTCTAGCAGGTAAGTTATTTGTACTGAATTCCTGACTGTTTACATTTTGACGAAAATCAGTGGTGCGCAACATTTCCTTTGTGGGTCTAAGTCTATCATAATCCAAGTCAATCCCATTATTTGCCGAATCAGGTCCATATGAGAGATTACGTTCGTCAAGATCATCCAATTCATGGATGGGCCGTGTTGGGTTTTGCCAAGTTCGTCTTGGTTCTCTGTCAGAAAGATGGCGTTCCGCTTCGCGGCATACTTCCTGAAAGCGACTCAAACTCATTGCAGGCATTCCGAAAATAAGATTTGCGATCTTATCTTTGACGTTCTCTCTCATAATGTCCGCCAATTCTATTTCCGTCATAGGAATTCTTAACCGATGGTATAAGGACATCACCGAATCGTAAAAATCATCAAAAGTCTCACTGTTGGATTGTTTTCTTTGTAACATCCGACGCATGATTTCATGGTCAGTGTCCAGGCTCTTGAATTGATGTCGGAGGGCCGCCTTTAGGCCATGCCAATCGATGTGGGGTTCTCTTTTCAGTAGTCGCCAATACCACTGCTCAGCCTTATCGGAGAGCAGGGTATGGAATTGGGTACAAATGGCGTACCACGAATTGTCCCCACGCGATTGCATGGTTTCTATGCGGAATATGAACTCTTCCACTGACATATCTTGAGCCTTTCCACTGAACCTGAATCCCCATTTGTCGATTCGGGTATCATGTCGTAAACTAGCGTGACGAACTTCCTGACCATTACGATTCGTGCCTGAGTTAAGATTTGAATTTCTACTTGGGCTACGCCTTTGATTGTTATTTGGGTTAAAAGGCGGGCGTGGATTCGGATCCTGACTGGGGTCGACGTGGTGACCATTGTTTGAAGCTAAGATAGCATTCACGTTATAATTAGGATTTTGGTTATTGCCACTATATAAAGGAGGTGGTATGTTTACATTCTGGTTTAATAGTGGTTGACTTCGTCTCTGGGGAACGTTCAAACTATAATTTTCGTTCAAAAGATTGAAGTTAGCAGACTGGTCAACGGATTTTGGCGGAGCCACTGAACATTGTGTTTGCGGTGGTGCATTTAAGGTCATTCTTTTAATTTGATTGAGCAACTCGCTCTGGATTTTAGCCATCTGACTGCTCACAGCCGCTTCGATCATATTGCCTATATTTTCAGTTGAGGCACTTGGATCTGACGGAGAGAGGAAAGAGGCGCCATCACTAGAACCCCATCGTGAGATAGTTGGGTTTGCCGCACCTCTTCCTCTGCCACTACGACTGCGAGTCGTCATTGTAGCGGAAGCCACTGATTTTGACGCTGATGGAAAAGCCAGCGAGAGCTGTGATTGCCCCCGAGTAACTCGAGAATCATCTCGACCTGTCAATACATCCACCGCAGCACCCTGATCATTTGTAGGTGGCTCCGGTGACGCATTTGGTACAACTGTGGAGTTGGTCTTAGGCGTTGTACCTGTATTGGTGTTGTCCATTTTGTAACCACACCTTAACTCCCAAAATCAAAATTAATATTGCACAAAGTCAAATTCTCAAAACAAAGCCAGAAACTCAGTATTTCAAAAGTCTAATCAGGTATTCAGAAATCTATTCCTCTTACGGAATCTTTAGGGACAAAAAAAAAAATCTCGGACCGAACAAAGACTAAAGTAATAATAAAAAAAAACGCAATGATAAAAGTAATAGAAAAAAAAATTATATATATAAAAAAAATATAATAAGAAAACTCCCCCACCAAAATATATTTTAATATAAAAAGTAAATAAAAAAAAATGTTCAAAATAATATAATAAAATGATGAACTCAAAGAAAATTATAACCTAAAACTAAAAAAAAACTAATCCCAAATCAAATAACTCAAAATAATAAAACCCAAACCGAAACGTAATCGAAAAGTTAAATCAAAAAAAAACTAAAATAAACTAAACCAACTAATAAAACTAAAATCAAAAAAAAAATCAATCTAAATTTCCCGCAAGAGTGAGGAAAATCAATATCGCATATAAATTCCGCACAAATTAAATTTTTCAAAAAAAAATCAAACGTAATAACGTAAGAGCGAGAGAGAGAGACGAAACAAGCGGGCGACACGAAGAAAACATAAACCCGACACACACTCACGAAACGAAAATTTGGATGTTGATGGGTGACCCGCGAACGGTACCAAGTCGAGTGATCGGACACCTGCAATGGCAACCAAGCCTGTAGCATGTGATCCGATCCAAACGACTGGCACAATCCCGGATCACTATGTTTGGTGCGGTTGCATGACTCCCGTGTCCTCACCGCATTATTCGTGGGCTTAATTAAGCACGAGAATGTGCGAAAAGGCACACTAAAGCTCATACATCCGCATCTATTTCATTTCCCGGAGTCTCAACTGCATTGAAACGTGAAGCGTTGCAATGACTACAATATTCATGTAGCACGTAATCCATATTTCAAACGCTTTTGCGGCAATCGGAATATTCAATAAAAAAAAACCGAAGTACTGCTACTACGCAACCGTAAATAAAACATGACGACAGTTGGACTCAATATAAACGCAATCACGAATAGCACAAATAAACGAACAACCGAAATTATGTTCACACCAAAACTTCGTTTAAAAATTTCGATGATGTGAACACACCTTCAGAAAAGAAAATTTGACTAATAAAAAAAAGATTGAAAATTTTTAAAAGTGAAGACAGGGTGTTTCGAAAGTTTTTCGAAAAAAGTTTGAGTCAAAAATTTTTCAAAATTTTTTTTTTTTTTTTTTAAAATAAAAAAAATTTGTTTTCTGAAAACTTTGGTTTACCTAAAGGTAGCAACCAAAACACCATTTTCAAACATCAACTCGTTCGAAAATGTGTCAAAACAATTTTGTTTGAAATCCATTTGTAATTTCAACCGAAGTCGAAAAGACAAATGGCAAACAAAATTCAAAATCCGGTGGCTGAACCAACGGACACGTTGGGCGCCATAGATGTAACAAGGGGGTTGCACATATTTTGGGATTTCCGTTGAAGGAGCAAATCCCCAGATGACCTATGTAGCATATCTTCTTCCTTGCGAGGAGAAGATATGAGATGGTGCAGCAATGTGAGCAGCTAAAAGGCTGCACGCCTAGCTGATTGCACTAGCTAGCTCGCCGGAGGGGTGGGTCGCTGCTCACCACCATCTGCCATCGCGTTACACATAAATTATATGCGTGCAAGAAGTGTGAAAACGTCGTTAAGACTTTATGGTGATAGCGCGAGCTATCAGGCAAGGAAAATTCGGTTTTCGCGAGATAAAAACCGAATTAGGGGGATGTTCGTTAATTTGCTGGTCACCGAACTTGACCAGCTAACCGTGAAGGCCTTGTGAGGCATGTCGGGGCCGATTGGCAAAGGTGTTGTTGCCAAGTCGGTCTTTGGGGCACTACCCTCCCTCTTGGATCGACAGCAGAATGCCGATCCCCGTATGTCCATACTCGCCCCTGTAATTGAGTATGGACCCTTATTATTTATGCTTCTCACGCCGCATCACCTATCCCATCCCTCCCCCTCCCTCTCAATGTCTCTACTCTGACAAAATACCCATTTTTGATACAACAAACTTGGAGCGAATTTTAATCTTTCCTCTCATGTCAATTCTATTCCATTTTTTCCTTTTTTTTTTCCTTCCTTTTATTTTCCTGATCCGAAAATTTTGCAACAAAAGAAATTTGGTAAACTATACGTTCAAACAATTAATCTTAGATTACTTTACAGAAAAAGGCAATTATGGTTTTTTTTTTCTCTTTTAAATAAACCTCTCGAATTAATTTCGTTTTAAAAAAATATTCGAAATGTTTAAATAAAATTAATAAATTTTATTTTTAATAAATTTAAAAAAAATTTTCTCTTAAATTATATGTGAATGTAAAATGTTCGTAGGCTAAACTTCTCTGCTGAAAATTCCATAACATGTAATACTGCCGTTCGGTTCAACCCATAAGTGCATCTTGATGACGTGATCGTTTATTTATTTATTTATTTATAACGTTAAGGCAAAATTGATTGCGCGGATAATGATGGAGATCAGTCCTCGGTGATTGTCGATAAACCTATGTGAACATATTAATAAACCTGGGGATTAAACGGAAAGAGTTACCATTAAATGTTACCTTCATACAAAGTCCATTTTGACTGTCCGTCGTGAAAAAAAAAATTATTGATCAACAGCATCTATATCGGCTGCGACGCAGGGCGGGTTTTCTTCAAGTGATGTCACCAATCTTTTAGGTAACCTTCTCTCTGACGACATTTTATTTCACCCGATTTGATCGGAAATATTTTTTTTTTGAATTTTATATTGATTTTACTTGTAATTTCAGAGCAATAAAATAATGTGTTTTAATTTTTCTTCAATTTATTTATATTTCATATTTTTTTTTTTTTTTTTTTTTTTCAAATATATGCGAACTCTACATAACTTTTTATAACAGTAACTTTTCATATAGTTCTTCTAGTTTCATTATCTCAATTCCAAATTTTAGAAGAAAAAAAAAGCACTTTAAATAGCCATGATTTTATTTAATTTTTACAACTGTAACTTTCATATTTTATTTTTTTTTCAATTCCCATTTTAGGAGCAAAAGCACTTTAAATAGCCATGATTTTATTTAATTTTTACAAATATATTTTTTTCTTTCAATTCCAATTTTAGGAAAAAAAAAATAACTTTAAATAGCCATGATTTATTTAATTTTTACAACTGTAACTTTCATATTTTATTTTTTTTTCAATTCCCATTTTAGGAGCAAAAGCACTTTAAATAGCCATGATTTTATTTAATTTTTACAAATATATTTTTTCTTTCAATTCCAATTTTAGAAAAAAAGAACTTTAAATAGCCATGATTTATTTAATTTTTACAAATATTTTTTTTTTCAATTCCAACTTTAGAAGCAAAAAAAAAGAACTTTAAATAGCCCTGATTTATTTTAATTTTTACAACTGTAACTTTCATATTTTATTTTTTTTTCAATTCCCATTTTAGGAGCAAAAGCACTTTAAATAGCCATGATTTTATATAATTTCTTTTTCCACTTTTCTTTTGTTTTTCACTGTTAAAATTTTCGAGAAGAAAGAAAAAAAAAACTCTGATTCCATTTGTCGTTCAAATCAAATCACTGAACTATCGAATTTTTTTATATCTTGGCTTTGTTTTATTAAAACAACTTTTTTTTTTTTTTTTTTTTTTTTTAAAAAAACTAAAGTAAACTGGCTTTTTTTTTTCTTGAGTATTATTCCTTTTTTCCTTATAGACTTTTCGCTTTCTTTTAAAATTTATTCAGTTCGCCAATCCAAAATCTAACATGGGGTCTTCTATGATCGAACTCATTCACACCTCCAAAAAAAAAACCCAGACCTCTCTTTTGAACATCTCGAACCAGACTCCCTGCAAATTTTTGCATTTCCCATCTCCTGTTCCAAAAAAATTTGCTGTTTGGGATAAAAAAACCGGTTTTTCTAATTTCATATTTTTTTATCCGCCTATCAGATCATGCCACGTTCATTTTTTTATTCATTTTCTTTCGATGCAGTTTTCGTTTCTCGTTCGCGGGGGGGGGGAGAAAGAAGGGAGGAGACTTTTTGTCAGCTTATTTTCACCACGGATATGGGGTGAAAAGAAATTTCTAGAAGAATTTTTAGAAAAGACCATGCGGTTTTGTAAAAGCTGACCACGCTATTATTCAAATGGTGTTGCCGTGTAGGCTTAAAATTAAATGTAAGCGTGTTGCATTAGCTGCACGTTACAACACAGATACGTCAGGGATTGATCTATCAACCCGGACGTAACTGAAAAGCGTGCGGGTGGTTGGAGTGGTACGTGAAATCTTGCACTGCCCAACGTGGGGCTCGACCACACCCAAAAGAGTCTCCGTTGCTCTCCGACTGAGCTAGCCGGGCAACCGAAAACGAAAGAAAGAAAAGGAAATGATCCGTCATAACCCGCGGCAGTGGGTATCGGTTCTTTCCTCCTATTGCCTCAAGTCTTTGGCATGGTAAATCCCTATGGTTCTACCCTGCAAATCCTCGACCTCGTAGAGGGAATCGCCAATCGCACGAACAATCCGACACTTCAGAAATTTACGATTTAGCTTAGCATTGACATTTTTTGCGAAGTCACTAAGCGTGAAATTTTTTCGGTAGACTTCTTGTCCGACAATAAATCTCTTTACTCGGGTTCGACGATTATAAATCCGCTCATGATGTTGGTGAGCTTTCGACAAATTATTTTTGACGCGTTCGCGAATTAGTTCAAACTGGTCCTTTTTCGAGGACACAACCAATTCACCATCATTCAAACCATTTAACTTCCGCATCAGTTCATAGGTCGAGCCATGTGTGATCATGTGGGAACCGAACACAAGAAAATATGGATCAATCCCCGTAGAAGCATGGATTGTACTCCGAAGAGCACAACCGATGCTTCCCAAATTCTGATCCCAATCCCTATGATCGGTGCCAACATAAGAGCGGATGGCCGCCAGTAATGAACGGTTTACACGTTCCGATGCGTTAGCTTGTGGTGAGTAGATAGCTGTACGATTGTGTTTCACACCATACGCTTCAACTAATTTGCGAAACTCTTTTGATATAAATTGCGGTCCATTGTCTGAAAATATAATCTCGGGTACGCCGAATAAATTGAAGACGCTTTCCTCCAAGAAATCGGTGATCTGCACGGCAGACGCCTTACGTAGTGTCTTGAACAAAACAAATTTCGAAAACTTGTCCAAAACAACTAGGAGAGTGGTGTTACCATGCTTAGACCGAGGGTAGGGTCCTAACAGGTCAACATATAGGTACTGGAATGGTCTATCAACTTCAATTTGCTTGCCCATTGGCGGCCTCAACACACTATTTGGAGCTTTAGACTCTTTACATACGATGCAACTCGCGATATATTTACGTACTTCGCTAGCCATACCAGGCCAGAAGTATCTTTGCCGCAAACGATATAAGGTTTTGGTAATACCGCCGTGCGCAGCTTGTGGAGGATCATGCGCCAGGCGAACTAGCTCGTCCGTAAGGCTAGACGGAACCCAAAGCTTCCACGATCGATCTTCCTGAAAGATATTGCCAGTGCTAAAGCTTGTTCTGAAATACACGTAGCCATCTGACACTTGCGTGTCAGGCAGCCTTTCCGCGTTGCTTTGCACTGTATCTATCAGGTCGAGATATTCCTTTGATTTAAAGGCTTCAGAATTCAAGTTTATGCTAGGTGCCGAAACTATTTCCGAAATCGCGTTCACGTAAACACGTGAAAGCGCATCTGGCACCACATTTTCTGAATCTTTCCTATGTTCAATCGCGAAATCAAAGGCTTGAAGCTTTAAGCTCCATCGAGCCAAACGTCCACTCAAGTCGCGCTGACTCATGAGCCATTTTAAACTCGCATGGTCGGTGATTATTTTGAACGGCAAACCTTCGACGTAGGCTCTGAACTTTTTAACGCTCAACACCGCAGCGAAACATTCCAGCTCCGTCACGCTGTAGTTGCGTTGTGCAGAGTTCAGTTTTTGAGAAATATAGGCGATGGGTTTCTCATTGCCTTCGTCGTCGCCTTGCAGCAAAACACCCCCGACACCGGTCTTACTCGCGTCGCACTGTATAATAAAGGGTTTGGTGTAATCAGGGTTGGCCAATACCGGGGCCGTAGTTAATGAAGATTTCAAGGCTTCAAACGCTACTTGAGCTTCCGCTGTCCAAACAAACTTGGCACTCTTCTTTAGGCAGTCAGTAATTGGAGAAGACAAGGAGGCATAATTGGCAATAAACCGCCTATACCATCCTGTCATACCCAAAAATCGACGAACCTGTTTTGGAGTGGTAGGTGCAGGAAAGTCAAAAATTGCAGATACTTTATTTGAGTCGGTCTTGAAACATCCGTTTCCAACGATGTAACCCAAATATCTAACTTCTCTCATGCAAAATTTGCTTTTCTCCAAATTTATCGTAAGTCCAGCAGTGGACAAGCATCGCGCAATGGTTGCCAAAAGTTTAACGTGAGAATCGAAATCCTCAGAAACTACTAACAGATCGTCCAAATAGACGAAACAGTTTTCTCTTAACTCGACTGGAATTGTTTTGTCCATCAGTCTACACATTCTTTGAGGAGCATTACAGAGCCCGAATGGCATCACTGTAAACTGGTATAACGGTCTACCAGGCACTGTGAAAGCAGTTTTTTCCCTACTCTGCTTCTCCAACGGTATCTGCCAAAAGGCGTCCTTCAAATCAATACTTGAAATGAAACACGTCTTCTCAAGCCTACTGAGAAGGCCTTCTATATGTGGAAGTGGGTATGCGTCTTTTTTCGTAAGGGTGTTCACTTTCCTGGAGTCGAGGCAGAGGCGAACCTTTCCAGGTTTGCGCACCAAGACTACAGGAGAGTTCCACGCGCTGACACTTTCTTCGATAACACCCAACTCCAACATACGGTCCAACTCATCATACATGAGGGCTTGCACCGCAGGGGAAACAGGGTAGTGGCGCTGCTTCACAGGCTCCGCGTTTTCTACCTCAATAACATGTTCTTCTAAATGTGTTTTTCCTAAACCGACTTGGTTGAAGGAAGGAAATAAAGTTAAGATGCTTTCAAGACGCGCGCGTTGTTCCGAATTTAGCGCGTGTGTGTTGGGATCGTCAATTGACAAACAATCTAAAGTTTCGTTTTTAGAAAATATAGTCGGAGCTATATCGAATTCTTTCCAAAATCTACACCTAGATATAGACTTTGGGTAAGTCCTGGTACGATGTATAGAGAAAGTGTTTTTGTAATGTTGTTGTAGGTAATTGGAATTGCTATTTGCCCATGCACAGGTTGAGCTTTACCATCAGCCGTTTTGACTGTGGTGGGACGACCAGTAATTAAAATTTTATGACGTTCGAGGAAATCTAAAGCGCCAGCGCCTAGACAGGACACACTTGCACCACTGTCCAATAGGCCAAAAAGGAATTCACCGTCGATTTCCACCTTAGCATATGGTCGATCATCATGTTTACGTTTCATAAAAGCAGATTCCACCGTTTTACCTAACAACTTCTTTTGCTTACATCTTTCTCTAAACCTACTGATTCTACTCGGGTTTAGTAAAGCACCGATTATTCTATTCCTAGCTTCGTCATATTCCATTTGACGTTGATGTAATGTTTTGTTCGACCTTTCCAGTATATTATTATTCAATGGGAGTTTAGTTGACGTTTCACGTTTTAGAATTTTAATGACAGATGGAGAATTTGGTTGTAATGATAGATCCGGACTCAAGGTTGGTTCTATTTTGTTTGGTCCGGGGGCATTATTGGCAACCGGGGATTCCCGTGCGTCTCTCGGTGCCTCTGTGCGTTTCCCGGATTACATTTTGGGCACATCGGTAACGACACATCTTTTCTACCACAACGATAACAAAAGAAGGACCGTTGTGGTATCGTACACTCGAAAAACCCATGACCAATAATGTCACAGTTCCAACACTTGAACCGTGATCTACCATTTGCATCTACCGCTTCTAAATGATCTTGATTTTCGTTTGACCATGTATTTTCGCTCACATACCCTCGAATACTACTATCGATTTCGGCAGGTTGATTTGGTAAACTACCACCGAAATGGGATGAATTAATATTATAGCGATTCGATACCGGTTCGTGAGGAAAAGTTTGGCCACCTCTGGTGTATTGTTGGTGGTTATACGCATAATTTCTTGGGTCGCAAACATTTTTGAAATCTTGGTATGGGAGATGAGAATCATTTTCTTGTCCGAATCGAGAGTCTGGCATAAAGCCTGTTCTAGCAGGTAAGTTATTTGTACTGAATTCCTGACTGTTTACATTTTGACGAAAATCAGTGGTGCGCAACATTTCCTTTGTGGGTCTAAGTCTATCATAATCCAAGTCAATCCCATTATTTGCCGAATCAGGTCCATATGAGAGATTACGTTCGTCAAGATCATCCAATTCATGGATGGGCCGTGTTGGGTTTTGCCAAGTTCGTCTTGGTTCTCTGTCAGAAAGATGGCGTTCCGCTTCGCGGCATACTTCCTGAAAGCGACTCAAACTCATTGCAGGCATTCCGAAAATAAGATTTGCGATCTTATCTTTGACGTTCTCTCTCATAATGTCCGCCAATTCTATTTCCGTCATAGGAATTCTTAACCGATGGTATAAGGACATCACCGAATCGTAAAAATCATCAAAAGTCTCACTGTTGGATTGTTTTCTTTGTAACATCCGACGCATGATTTCATGGTCAGTGTCCAGGCTCTTGAATTGATGTCGGAGGGCCGCCTTTAGGCCATGCCAATCGATGTGGGGTTCTCTTTTCAGTAGTCGCCAATACCACTGCTCAGCCTTATCGGAGAGCAGGGTATGGAATTGGGTACAAATGGCGTACCACGAATTGTCCCCACGCGATTGCATGGTTTCTATGCGGAATATGAACTCTTCCACTGACATATCTTGAGCCTTTCCACTGAACCTGAATCCCCATTTGTCGATTCGGGTATCATGTCGTAAACTAGCGTGACGAACTTCCTGACCATTACGATTCGTGCCTGAGTTAAGATTTGAATTTCTACTTGGGCTACGCCTTTGATTGTTATTTGGGTTAAAAGGCGGGCGTGGATTCGGATCCTGACTGGGGTCGACGTGGTGACCATTGTTTGAAGCTAAGATAGCATTCACGTTATAATTAGGATTTTGGTTATTGCCACTATATAAAGGAGGTGGTATGTTTACATTCTGGTTTAATAGTGGTTGACTTCGTCTCTGGGGAACGTTCAAACTATAATTTTCGTTCAAAAGATTGAAGTTAGCAGACTGGTCAACGGATTTTGGCGGAGCCACTGAACATTGTGTTTGCGGTGGTGCATTTAAGGTAATTCTTTTAATTTGATTGAGCAACTCGCTCTGGATTTTAGCCATCTGACTGCTCACAGCCGCTTCGATCATATTGCCTATATTTTCAGTTGAGGCACTTGGATCTGACGGAGAGAGGAAAGAGGCGCCATCACTAGAACCCCATCGTGAGATAGTTGGGTTTGCCGCACCTCTTCCTCTGCCACTACGACTGCGAGTCGTCATTGTAGCGGAAGCCACTGATTTTGAAGCTGATGCAAAATCCAACGAAAGCTGTGAATGCCCTCGAGTAACTCGAGAATCATCTCGACCTGTCAATACATCCACTGCAGCACCCTGAGCATTGGTAGTTGGCTCCGGTGACGCATTTGGTACAACTGTAGAGTTGGTTTTAGGTGTTGTACCTGTATTTGTGTTCTCCATTTTGCAAACACACCTTAATTCCCAAAATCAAAATTACTACTGCACAAAATCAAATTCTCAAAACAAAGCCAGAAACTCAGTATTTCAAAAGTCTAATCAGGTATTCAGAAATCTATTCCTCTTACGGAATCTTTAGGGACAAAAAAAAAAATCTCGGACCGAACAAAGACTAAAGTAATAATAAAAAAAAACACAATGATAAAAGTAATAGAAAAAAAAATTATATATATAAAAAAAATATAATAAGAAAACTCCCCCACCAAAATATATTTTAATATAAAAAGTAAATAAAAAAAAATGTTCAAAATAATATAATAAAATGATGAACTCAAAGAAAATTATAACCTAAAACTAAAAAAAAACTAATCCCAAATCAAATAACTCAAAATAATAAAACCCAAACCGAAACGTAATCGAAAAGTTAAATCAAAAAAAAACTAAAATAAACTAAACCAACTAATAAAACTAAAATCAAAAAAAAAATCAATCTAAATTTCCCGCAAGAGTGAGGAAAATCAATATCGCATATAAATTCCGCACAAATTAAATTTTTCAAAAAAAAATCAAACGTAATAACGTAAGAGCGAGAGAGAGAGACGAAACAAGCGGGCGACACGAAGAAAACATAAACCCGACACACACTCACGAAACGAAAATTTGGATGTTGATGGGTGACCCGCGAACGGTACCAAGTCGAGTGATCGGACACCTGCAATGGCAACCAAGCCTGTAGCATGTGATCCGATCCAAACGACTGGCACAATCCCGGATCACTATGTTTGGTGCGGTTGCATGACTCCCGTGTCCTCACCGCATTATTCGTGGGCTTAATTAAGCACGAGAATGTGCGAAAAGGCACACTAAAGCTCATACATCCGCATCTATTTCATTTCCCGGAGTCTCAACTGCATTGAAACGTGAAGCGTTGCAATGACTACAATATTCATGTAGCACGTAATCCATATTTCAAACGCTTTTGCGGCAATCGGAATATTCAATAAAAAAAAACCGAAGTACTGCTACTACGCAACCGTAAATAAAACATGACGACAGTTGGACTCAATATAAACGCAATCACGAATAGCACAAATAAACGAACAACCGAAATTATGTTCACACCAAAACTTCGTTTAAAAATTTCGATGATGTGAACACACCTTCAGAAAAGAAAATTTGACTAATAAAAAAAAGATTGAAAATTTTTAAAAGTGAAGACAGGGTGTTTCGAAAGTTTTTCGAAAAAAGTTTGAGTCAAAAATTTTTCAAAATTTTTTTTTTTTTTTTTTAAAATAAAAAAAATTTGTTTTCTGAAAACTTTGGTTTACCTAAAGGTAGCAACCAAAACACCATTTTCAAACATCAACTCGTTCGAAAATGTGTCAAAACAATTTTGTTTGAAATCCATTTGTAATTTCAACCGAAGTCGAAAAGACAAATGGCAAACAAAATTCAAAATCCGGTGGCTGAACCAACGGACACGTTGGGCGCCATAGATGTAACAAGGGGGTTGCACATATTTTGGGATTTCCGTTGAAGGAGCAAATCCCCAGATGACCTATGTAGCATATCTTCTTCCTTGCGAGGAGAAGATATGAGATGGTGCAGCAATGTGAGCAGCTAAAAGGCTGCACGCCTAGCTGATTGCACTAGCTAGCTCGCCGGAGGGGTGGGTCGCTGCTCACCACCATCTGCCATCGCGTTACACATAAATTATATGCGTGCAAGAAGTGTGAAAACGTCGTTAAGACTTTATGGTGATAGCGCGAGCTATCAGGCAAGGAAAATTCGGTTTTCGCGAGATAAAAACCGAATTAGGGGGATGTTCGTTAATTTGCTGGTCACCGAACTTGACCAGCTAACCGTGAAGGCCTTGTGAGGCATGTCGGGGCCGATTGGCAAAGGTGTTGTTGCCAAGTCGGTCTTTGGGGCACTACCCTCCCTCTTGGATCGACAGCAGAATGCCGATCCCCGTATGTCCATACTCGCCCCTGTAATTGAGTATGGACCCTTATTATTTATGCTTCTCACGCCGCATCACCTATCCCATCCCTCCCCCTCCCTCTCAATGTCTCTACTCTGACAAAATACCCATTTTTGATACAACAAACTTGGAGCGAATTTTAATCTTTCCTCTCATGTCAATTCTATTCCATTTTTTCCTTTTTTTTTTCCTTCCTTTTATTTTCCTGATCCGAAAATTTTGCAACAAAAGAAATTTGGTAAACTATACGTTCAAACAATTAATCTTAGATTACTTTACAGAAAAAGGCAATTATGGTTTTTTTTTTCTCTTTTAAATAAACCTCTCGAATTAATTTCGTTTTAAAAAAATATTCGAAATGTTTAAATAAAATTAATAAATTTTATTTTTAATAAATTTAAAAAAAATTTTCTCTTAAATTATATGTGAATGTAAAATTTTCGTAGGCTAAACTTCTCTGCTGAAAATTCCATAACATGTAATACTGCCGTTCGGTTCAACCCATAAGTGCATCTTGATGACGTGATCGTTTATTTATTTATTTATTTATAACGTTAAGGCAAAATTGATTGCGCGGATAATGATGGAGATCAGTCCTCGGTGATTGTCGATAAACCTATGTGAACATATTAATAAACCTGGGGATTAAACGGAAAGAGTTACCATTAAATGTTACCTTCATACAAAGTCCATTTTGACTGTCCGTCGTGAAAAAAAAAATTATTGATCAACAGCATCTATATCGGCTGCGACGCAGGGCGGGTTTTCTTCAAGTGATGTCACCAATCTTTTAGGTAACCTTCTCTCTGACGACATTTTATTTCACCCGATTTGATCGGAAATATTTTTTTTTTGAATTTTATATTGATTTTACTTGTAATTTCAGAGCAATAAAATAATGTGTTTTAATTTTTCTTCAATTTATTTATATTTCATATTTTTTTTTTTTTTTTTTTTTTCAAATATATGCGAACTCTACATAACTTTTTATAACAGTAACTTTTCATATAGTTCTTCTAGTTTCATTATCTCAATTCCAAATTTTAGAAGAAAAAAAAAGCACTTTAAATAGCCATGATTTTATTTAATTTTTACAACTGTAACTTTCATATTTTATTTTTTTTTCAATTCCCATTTTAGGAGCAAAAGCACTTTAAATAGCCATGATTTTATTTAATTTTTACAAATATATTTTTTTCTTTCAATTCCAATTTTAGGAAAAAAAAAATAACTTTAAATAGCCATGATTTATTTAATTTTTACAACTGTAACTTTCATATTTTATTTTTTTTTCAATTCCCATTTTAGGAGCAAAAGCACTTTAAATAGCCATGATTTTATTTAATTTTTACAAATATATTTTTTCTTTCAATTCCAATTTTAGAAAAAAAGAACTTTAAATAGCCATGATTTATTTAATTTTTACAAATATTTTTTTTTTCAATTCCAACTTTAGAAGCAAAAAAAAAGAACTTTAAATAGCCCTGATTTATTTTAATTTTTACAACTGTAACTTTCATATTTTATTTTTTTTTCAATTCCCATTTTAGGAGCAAAAGCACTTTAAATAGCCATGATTTTATATAATTTCTTTTTCCACTTTTCTTTTGTTTTTCACTGTTAAAATTTTCGAGAAGAAAGAAAAAAAAAACTCTGATTCCATTTGTCGTTCAAATCAAATCACTGAACTATCGAATTTTTTTATATCTTGGCTTTGTTTTATTAAAACAACTTTTTTTTTTTTTTTTTTTTTTTTTTTAAAAAAACTAAAGTAAACTGGCTTTTTTTTTTCTTGAGTATTATTCCTTTTTTCCTTATAGACTTTTCGCTTTCTTTTAAAATTTATTCAGTTCGCCAATCCAAAATCTAACATGGGGTCTTCTATGATCGAACTCATTCACACCTCCAAAAAAAAAACCCAGACCTCTCTTTTGAACATCTCGAACCAGACTCCCTGCAAATTTTTGCATTTCCCATCTCCTGTTCCAAAAAAATTTGCTGTTTGGGATAAAAAAACCGGTTTTTCTAATTTCATATTTTTTTATCCGCCTATCAGATCATGCCACGTTCATTTTTTTATTCATTTTCTTTCGATGCAGTTTTCGTTTCTCGTTCGCGGGGGGGGGGGAGAAAGAAGGGAGGAGACTTTTTGTCAGCTTATTTTCACCACGGATATGGGGTGAAAAGAAATTTCTAGAAGAATTTTTAGAAAAGACCATGCGGTTTTGTAAAAGCTGACCACGCTATTATTCAAATGGTGTTGCCGTGTAGGCTTAAAATTAAATGTAAGCGTGTTGCATTAGCTGCACGTTACAAATAGTTATGGATTGGCAAGACGACGGTTCCTATGTCTTGAAAAAAGAATGAGTAATGATTTGGAAATGAGTAACGTTTTACACCAACGGATTAATGATCATATTTGTAAAGGGTACGTGCGAAAATTGGCAGAAATGGAATTGAAACAACATCATTCCCGAATTTGGTATCTACCAATTTTTCCTGTTACTAATCCCAATAAACCAGGAAAAGTACGACTTGTTTGGGATGCTGCAGCAAAAGTAAATGGAGTGTCTCTTAATTCAGTACTTTTAAAAGGACCTGATCAACTAGCTTCACTTCTATCTATACTTTACAGATTCAGAGAACGTACCGTGGCGATCTGTGCAGATATTAAGGAAATGTTTCATCAGGTTTTAATTAAGGAAGAAGATCAACAATCTCAAAGGTTTTTATGGCGAGAAGATAAATCTAAACCAGAACCAGACGTTTATGTAATGAGAGTTATGACATTTGGTGCAACGTGTTCACCCAGCAGTGCACAATTTGTTAAAAATAAAAATGCTTTGAGTTTTTCTAATAAATTTCCAAGAGCAGTTCGGGCGATAACTGAAAACCATTATGTGGATGACCTTTTAGACAGTATCGATACGGATGAAGAAGCCATTGAGCTAGCTCGCGATATAAAGTACATTCATCTACAAGGTGGCTTTGAAATTAGAAATTGGATTTCAAATTCGTTAAGCGTCAGTAAATCCTTTAATGAAGCTATTGTCAGTGAGAAAAAGGATATGTCAATGAGTCCTGAAAATGGCGCCGAAAAGGTACTAGGTATGTGGTGGTGCACTCCTTCCGACACATTTACATACTTTATTAAATATACGCCAAAAAATAAAGATATTCTTGATGGAAAATGTGTACCAACAAAACGAGAAGTTTTGAGAATACTTATGTCAATTTACAATCCACTTGGCTTAATAGCCAATTTTTTAATATATATTAAAATACTTCTACAAGAAATTTGGAGATCGGCCACTGAATGGGACGAAAAAATTAATGAAGAACATAAAACAAAATGGCTTTATTGGATACGGCTCTTACCTGAAGTGCAGAAGCTTAGAATACCACGGTGTTATCTTTCCAAAACAACATTTTCTAAAGAAAAAACAATACAGTTGCATATATTCGTAGACGCTAGCGAAAATGCCTATGCAGCTGTAGCCTACTTAAGAGTTGGAAATAATCAATCGGTAGAATGTTCATTGGTCGCAGCTAAGACTCGAGTCGCACCTCTAAAATTGTTAACAATACCCAGACTTGAGTTGGAAGCAGCTCTACTAGGAATTCGTCTAGCAAATAGTATCCAGAACGGGCATTCAATAAATATATCCTCTCGTTTCTTTTGGTCAGATTCTAGGACCGTGTTATCATGGCTTAATTCTGAACAACGTAAATATCGTCAGTTTGTAGCCTTTCGAGTGGGTGAGATCCTGGAGTCTTCAGATCTGTCAGAATGGTTTTGGATTCCAACAAAACTTAATGTCGCGGATGAAGCCACCAAATGGCAAAGAACTCCGGAACTTAGTTCAACAAGCAGATGGTTTCGAGGTCCAGACTTTTTACTACAATCATCCAATTACTGGCCCAAAAACACAACAGAACTTCAGACTACTTGTGAAGAATTAAGAACGCATATGATTCACACGACCTCATCAATACAAAATCTCATTGAAGTTGAACGATTTTCTAATTGGTTTCGTCTCTTAAGAACGCAAGCATTTGTTTTACGATTTATTCATAACCTTATTTCAAAAATCAAACACACATCCAGTAGATCTGGGCCTTTCTCAAAGGAAGAATATGTAAATGCTGAAAATAAATTGTATCGACAAGCGCAACTTGATAATTTTAGTGATGAAATAGCTATTCTAGAGAAAAATAAAAATCTGCCAATTGACAAAACGCAAAAGCTACCGAAAAGTAGTTCGATATACAAACAAAGTCCATACATAGATTCGTGTGGTGTTTTACGAACCCGGGGACGAATAGATGCTGCCTTTGGAGTACCAATAACTACAAAACGACCGATTTTGCTACCAAAAGGACATCATATTACTCATCTAATAGTCAAGCACTACCATCTCAAATATCATCACCATAACCACGAGACCGTAGTCAATGAATTAAGACAACAATATTCAATTCCACGATTGAGAGCAACTTTGAAGAAAGAATGCAAATCGTGCCAATTTTGCAAAAATCGAGACGCTCGCCCGAATCCTCCAGAGATGGCAGAAATGCCTTCAGCCAGATTGTCATCATTCACCCGTCCTTTCTCATACATTGGAATAGATTATTTCGGACCAATGAAGGTTAAACTTGGAAGGCGAACTGAAAAAAGATGGGGGGTTCTCATCACTTGCTTAACGACCAGGGCAATACACATCGAAATTGCAACTACCTTGTCGTCAGATTCCTGTATCTTATGCCTTAGAAGGTTTATTGCAAGAAGAGGTACACCACTGGAAATCTATAGTGATAATGGCACTAACTTCCATGGCGCAGACCGCGAACTTCAGGAGGCATGCCAAAAAATCAATCTAAGTGAATTAGCAGAGAAATTTAACAGCTCTACCACGAAATGGGTTTTCATTCCACCAGCATCGCCGCATATGGGAGGAAGTTGGGAAAGGCTTGTAAGGTCGGTAAAAACTACTCTGAACGTTATAATGCCTTTAAGAAATCCATCCGATGAGCTGCTATCAAGCTTCCTACTGGAAGTAGAATCTACAGTCAATTCAAGACCTTTAACATATGTACCAATTGAAAATGAAACCGATGAAGCTTTGACACCTAATCATTTTCTACTTGGTTCCTCAAATGGCGCAAAACCTGTAGGAGAATTTACCGACGAAGGAATTCTTTTAAGAAAAAATTGGACTACTTCACAGCAAATTGCTCATAGCTTTTGGAAACGTTGGATTCGAGAGTATTTACGTACGTTAACAAGACGGACTAAGTGGTTTCAAGGTGTGAAGTCAATTGAAAAGGGCGATATTGTGATTATTGTCGATGAAAACATACCAAGGAATTGTTGGCCAAAGGGTAAAGTAATATAAGTCATCAGAAGCAAAGATGGACAGGTTAGGCGAGCAATACTTCGAACCGCTATAGGCATTTACGAAAGACCTGTGGTAAAATTAGCAATTTTAGACATTAGAGTTGCTAAAGATGATGGTAGGTCAATTCACTTAATAGACATACCAGGAGGGAGTGTTATCGACAACTCTAAAGAAATTACTAGAAACAAGTTGGCGTGGAAATAATATTTTCAAACTGACAAGTCTTAGAGAAGGAAAATTAATAAAGTTGGAGCAGTTAATAAACACAGAAATTAATAATCTGGGAGAAATTAATCTAATTGGAAACACCACAGAAGAGGAAATATACTAAAAGTAAACCTGCCTTTTATTTATTTATAAAAAAATTAAAATTTTAAATGTATAATTTAGGTAATTGTAGCGGTAAAAAAAATAAACGAGAAAAATTGTAAATTTGTTTATTTTATAATCGACTACGATATTGAATTTTAACTTCCTCACAAGTCTGGTGTTAACATATTGTAATGAAAAAAAAAAACAAATTCTTTAAATTTTGAAAAAGAAAATTGTTACACTTAGATCCTAAAGCTTATTTTATATATATTTTTTCTTCTTTTTTTGTTTTTTCTTTTTTTTTTTTTGTTTTGTCAAATGAAATAATGCGATAATGCTTCCTTTTGTATATTAGATGCCGTAAACGGAATTTATCCCGTTGTCCAAGATGGTGATGAATACAGTTGAAAATGAAACTGCACGTGGGTTTAAAACACAATAACGAATACTGCGCATGAATTCGTGAATTAATTTTCCTTAATTTCCTTGAGCAGGTGTATTCAAAAGAAGGTATAAGCATTCGCATGCGTTTTAGCAGGTAAACACATATGCACACTACTATATAATTACGGTTATTCTGTCGTGATTTTGTGGGTTTCCCTGTTTCCTTCCTTTCTTTTGTTCTTATGGCTTCCTTAATAATAATTCTTAGAAAAGAACATATGTATTCGCTTAGTCTGCAGGCAAGCATAAAAGAAAATACACGAACGAAGAAAAAAAATTTTCGAATCGAAAAAAAAAAACAATCAGTAAGTGCAATCGAATGCAAATTCCAGTCACATAAGTTTTTGGGGATATCACAGTTATTCCTCCTTTTCCCCTTTTTACACGAGCAAATAAAATTGTAAGTTTAAAACGGTTTTCAAATATACTTAAGAAACTCAATAATATTGCACTATATTTTACTTAGGATACTTGGTGATTCATAAAATCATCAAACAATAACAATAAAACATTGTCACAATACAAGTATTCTAAGTAAAATAACTAACACAAAAAAACACCACACGACAAAAACAATTCTTGGAAATATTCAAGAATTTGTAGACTATTCGGGAAATATCGCCATCTAATGTACAAAAGATCTGTTCCAGAAAAATCCAAAATGCAATTGTTTACACAATCGATAGAATACAATACACAATGAATCATCTATCAGTGTCACAAACCCAAAGCAATGATTCAGAAGTATTTTTATTTGTGTATGGAATAGAAAATTCTAGATCTTCTTTGTGTAAACGTTGCCACCTAGTTTTAGAAAGCCAAACGAGAATATTCGAGAATATTCCGAGACACATCAATTTTATATAAATAGCCGCCGGGATTCAAGTAGAGGATCAATTCAGATCAGAACTTCAAACAGTGAACTTGAAACATTCGGAGAAAAACTAAAGCTTTGATCTTAAAAGTAATTAAAATAGTGAAGCTCTAAAACTGTGATAAATAATTGTAATAATTAAATTATTGAAAGACAAATATTTTTTTAAGACTAATTGTTAAGCAGAAATAAGTACAAATAAAGTTTATACGCTAAATTCACATAAATAAAAAGTGTTATCATTCTAATAACATCGAACCGGAAGATTAACACGCTACAATATCATTTAATTTATACTCGAAACTTTCAAATGTAATCTTATTATTTCCATTAGAAACGTTAAATTTCGCGGCTTTAATTTTATTGAAAATTTTAATGGCTTTTTTTTTATTTTCTTTATTTTTCACTTTCATTAATCTTATCCGACCATTTTTCAATCTATTTACCTTGATGATCAAACCTAGACTCTCGCTTCCCAACAAGGCTCCCTTTTTTTTCGTTACTACCTAACCGTAATGCTTTTTCCGTCTCTCTCTAACATGATCGGTTTCAACTCTTGCCTTCTTATTTTTTTAAAATCAGACGATTTGAAATTCTGGTATATTATGTGTAAACTGGTTTACTATATAAAAAAAAAATTTCGCGCATGTGCATTGGAAGATTTCTCTTAAAATTTCGCAATGGCTTAATTCTCTTGCACATATTGGTAGAAGACAAATGAATACATGAAAGAAATCGGTTAAGGTCGCATTAGACGAAAAAAAAAATTGTATGAAAGAAAAACAGGTCAGCTGGCCGTTACACAGGGACTCTCTTTTCAACTTATTTTCACGACGGATATGTGGTGAATCGAATTTTCTAGAATGAATTTATTAAAACCATGCGGTTTTCGCAAAAAGTTGACCACGCAGATGATTTCAATCATGTTACCGTGTAGGTTTGAAAATACAAGTAAGCGTGTAGTTTAGGACACACGTTACAGTCCTCGACGAAATTCTTCGCCACTCACAGTCAACTGAAATTATTTTTATACATACACCTAGTGCCGACAACTGATTGCTCGTAGACCATTATCGCTACGAGCCAGAACTCTTGTTACGAGAAATGACCGTGCAACTTCTGGTGTCCGAGACAACCCCACAGTCAACTGAAATTATTTTTGATACAATTTGTTATATGTTGATAGGAATGCCCACACATCTCTAGATAGGAGAAACGCGCGCTTCATATTCCTAATGACAACATAGAATGAATCATATTTTCAGTGACTTTTCTGACGTCAGCATCTACAAATCGTAACGCCCAATGCCGACAACTGATTGCTCTTTAACCATTATCGCTACGAGCCGCATCTCTTGTTACGAGAAATGACCGTGCAACTTCTGGTGTCCGAGACAACCCCACAGTCAACTGAAACTATTTTTGACACAATTTGTTATATATTGATAGGAATGCCCACATATCTCTAGATACGAGAAACGTGCGCTTCATATTCCCAATGGCAATATAGAATGCATCATAATTTCAGCGACTTTTCTGACGTCAGCTAGGCTTTTGTTACCTTCCGTTACTCTTGGCCAACCGAATTCATTTGTAGAACGAACGTCACTCCAATTTTTCCTTTTCAATTGTTGTGCGCAATAATAAGCAGGCGAAACATCGCATGTTACGAAAAACATGCATTAACCTATAATTAGTAAATTTTATCTACCATCAACAAAATAATGGTAGAGAAAGGTAAATAGAATTAATAAAACACAGTGATTTCAGAGTTTAGAAGAAAAATATTTTATTCATTCATTTCTTTCATTTCGTCATCGGATTTATCGGAGTCTTCATTTTCAATTGGTGTATCTGGGATTTTCCACCAAAGCTTCATTTATCAGCACCGTATACCGATAAAGAAGTTTCTGGCTAATTTAAATGGTATCCATATCCTGTAATTCGTACCGGTCGTTAGATAGTATTTTCGTTACTTGATACGGTCCTTTGTATCTTGGGAGTGGCTTCCGAGATTGACCGGTTGCTAGATGATCTGCTAATGTTAGTACTTAATCACCTTCTTTGTATGTCCTTGGTACTTTGTGCTTAGAGTTATGGTTATCGACTTCTTTCCGTTGCTGCCTTTCCATCCTTTCTTTTGCTTTTCTAATATCTTTGATATGGTCTTCTTCGTCAATGTGCTGCACATCATTATGTAGGGCTGTCAACAGTTTGTTACGCAGTATATTTCTGGGCTGGTAAGAAAATAATAGACGATGAGCCGTGTGCCCGGTAGTTCGATTTTCAAGATTGTTCAATCCCCATTGGACTGCGTGCAAATGATTTTCCCAATCTTTCCCATTTTCCTCATTTGTCATACTTGCTAAAGCCTAAGTAACTATTCGAAAATATCTTTCTTTTTGTCCGTTTGCCCTTTGAGTTCTGACTGCATTTGGAACGTGTACTATTGAATGCTGCTTACAGTAGTTCTCAAATTGTTTCGATGTGTATGCTGTCCCTCTCTCGGTGCCGCAGTGACCTACGTCATCATGAGCTGATCTAATAACTCGCCATATGATTGGATTTGGCTCAAAACTATGGTATTTTGATTCTGCATTAGTTGTTGCCCTACTAAAATAGCTCACCGCCTGGTTCTGTTTGTCTGCTCCAACTTGGATTAATATAGCTGACAACCCAAGCGAACTAGCATCGGTGTGAAGTTCATGTTGTGCTGTTGCTTCATACAGAACTAATGCTGGTCCGTTACATAATACCTCCTTCTACTTGTAAGTGCTTGTGTCTCTGAATTTGTCCATTCGTATTCGACGCCCTTGCGTAAGAGGCGGTTTAATGGTGTTGCGATTCTTGCGAAATTCTGTACGAACCTCCTAAAATAGCCAGCAAGGCCTAGAAATTGTCTGACGTCTGTCAACCCTTTTGGTAACGGAAAATTTCGTATCGCTTCTACTTTATTGTGCCCGGTTTTATTCCTTCAGAGCTCACCTCATGGCCCAGGTAATTAACTGAACTGGTAAACAAAATATTTTTTTTTAAATTAATTGTCAATTTAGCTTCTTGTAATATTTCCAAAAATTCACGTAACGATTCGAAAGCATCTCCAATTTCAATTGACGATAGTATTGCATCGTCTATATATATACTGATATTATGTTTCATTTTTGAAGACAATTTAGACATCATTCGCATGAATACAGCTGGTGCATTTGTCAACCCAAAGGGCATCCTTTTAAATTGATAATGGCCGCTTGGCGTAACAAATGCTGTAAATTGTCGAGAATTTTCTTCCACCGGAACTTTATAATACCCACTCATTAAATCTATTGTAGTAAATACTTTTCGACCGGACAATGAATTCAGTTCCTCTTCTATATTTGGTGTTGGAAAATGTTCACGGTATGTAATTGAATTTAACTTCCTATAATCGACACACATTCTGTAACTACTATCCTTCTTCTTCACTAATATAATCGGGCTAGCGAATTCAGAATTTAATTTTTCTATAATATTATTTTTTTCCAAATCGTCCATAATATCTTCTAAAATTTGTAGTTGAGCATATGGCACTCGATATGGTTTGTATCTAATTACTTCATCCGTTTTTAATCTGATCTGCAGATTTTCTATGCTAGTCTTTCCTAACTCCCTGATATTAAGTGTTACACAGTCTCTAAATCGATTTAACAATTCCACTACTTCCCTCTTAAGTTCATCTGTAGTAGTTTCGCCAAAGGTTACGTCTTCTTCTGTAATCTTCTTGACCCTAATTTGCATCTGGTAGTTATCACCTTGTTCGATGTTTCGTTTTTCATTGTCAGTTTGATTCATTTTGACTTCTAGATTCCCCCATTTTTTTATGACTATAATATCTGGATGATCCATAAAATTCTTTCCTACAATCATTGGGGTATGTTGTGCGTTATCCAGGACGATCATCAGCTCTGTGTGTAATTCAGCATCGCCGACTTTTAACAGTTTTATCATCCTTCCAATAACTTTACTATTGCCACCTGCAAATCTATGCAAAACGAGGTCATAAACCCAATTATTCTTCTTAACCTCTTCCAACTTAATAGTAGTGCAGTCGCTACCCAAATCTAAGAAAGCTTGTATTATGGTTCCTTCCATGTTGACATTTTGATGATATTCATTCTCAGATTCTTTACAATCGTCTATTACCTGATGTACCGTTTTCTTACCATATTCATTTGCTGGGCTGTGCTGACCAATTGACTGAGCTGCTTTTGATAATTGTAAGCGTGGCATTCTACACTTTCTTATTAATTACGAACTTCGAAAAACAACTTAACTTCATGTATCAAAGATAATTACGAACTTCTACCTTAACTTTCTTCGAAAAACAACTTAACTTCATGTATCAAAATAATTACGAATTTCTACTTTAACTTTCTTCGAAAAACAACTTAACTTCGAAAAACAATTTAACTTCATGTATCAAAATAATTACGAATTTCTACTTTAGGTTTCTTTGTTCGTGTTTTACTTGGTTAATCAAACAATAACTCACTGTTAACTGTTCTCCGCGTATCCGATGTTTGTAGAATTGCCTTTTGATTATTCAAAGCAGCCTTTTTATAGCTAGAAAATTACGTACTTTGAATTAATTAAGTTGCGGAAACTTTGCTGTGTTAAGCAACCGTCCTGATTTACTTTTGATTTGGAAACTTTCCATCATCAATTTCGAAATGCACCAAATGATGTTAATGCATTTCGCAATTGGTTATTTTCTGTTAATTTTATTGCTGATAGTGCAAAGTACAATTTTCGCTGAAGGAGTAAATAATGTTCCGAAACTTTTTAGTTTACAGAAAACATTATTGCTGTCAAAAATGTTGTGGAACATTTTTTAGTTTACAACAACATTTGAGGTTTCAGAAACATATTAGTTTCGAGAAACATGTTGTTGCGAAGTGCGTTATTCTTTTACATAACAGCGTTTTTTTTTTGGTATCATATTTCAAAACAAAGTAATTTGTGAAAACTTATGAATGGGAAGAATAATCACCTTTTAAGTGATTCATAATTAAAAAATTTTTTGTTTTGACGTGTGCTATTCAGTAATGAATTAGTTCTATTTACCTTTTAATTAAAGAAAAAATGTTTGCAATGTTTGCAAGAAGAAAAATGACATATATTTATATGACCAAGTTTTGGATTTAAGTGGCAAAATTTATTGGAACTCATTTAATATTATTTTCTTTTCGTTTTTTTTTTTTGAAATGGATGAAGTATGATTCTGTATATAAAAAAAAATTAAATAATATTATTTGTTATAAATGAAAAAATTTTAAAATAATGTGGTTACCCTATACCGCGGAAAAGGAAGTTTTGTATTTGGTAACTTCCGAATTGGTTTTTGGGACTCTTTTTCTCTTACGCGTTTTATAGTTTTTTAGATTATGATCTAAAATATTTGCTTTGAGCTCGTTGTGTTCAACTGGGTTTTTAATGTCAGATAGTATAATATTGTTAAATGTTTTAATCTCACCGCTATTTGATGAGTTTCTAGGCCTTTTGTTTTCATACGTAATTTGGTTATCAAGCATATTACTTGTTTTTTGAGGACTTTTAATGATTTTTTGCTCTCTTATTTGTTTATTAAAGGTACTGCAAATCGTAACTTTCTTGTCACTTGGATCAACAAGGGAACTTCCAAGATAAACTGTTTTTGAACAGCATGGTTTACCTTGTTTGGAATTCATTTTTATCTGAATTAATTTCCTTAGAAGAGGAATGCGAATTTCTCTCTGAGTCTTTATTTCACATTCTAGCTTCTTCTTGTGGAAACTTTGGTTCAGCAGTGTTTGTGCGTCCTGATGGTCACTTATAATTTTAACCTTGGGAACTGGTTTTTTAACCTTCTTCTGGGTGACATATATATGGGCCGTGTTTATGGACTTTGTGGATACACTGTTAAAATGAGGAATTTAAACGTTTACCTTGTTAAATTTGGTGTTTTCGGAACTTGTGCGTTTGTTTGTCCTTTCAATAATACAATTTGGAGGCACGCAATCGAACCCTGATATGCCATCTTTTAAATTCACAGTGGCTGTTTGTAGTGGAGAATTTATAAAATATGTACTCATATTTTGAAAAGTGCCGGATGCCGTTTTTACTTTATTATCTTCAATAATCTGTTCGATTTGACTTCGTTTCGATTTATTTCTTATATTACTACAGTATTTATTTGTCTATTGTCTTTTAGCGACGATTTTTCCATAATGCTTATATCTGATTCGGCCGGGCTGTTTGTTTCGATTGGTTTGGGTACTGATGTTATAATTATATTCGAAGGGTTCATTACAGGTTGCTTGAGTGGAGACAAGTAATTTTTGTCCCATTGTTGTTTGGCAAAACATGTGCTTAAAATGTGTCCTGGTTGCAAGCAAAAGTAGCATTTAATATTATTATTATTTAAATTTGTTATCATGTTTATTTGTTCATTAATTTTTTGGTCTGAATAAAGTTTACATGTATTATTAGTGGGTCCGTACACATGACAATTATCACAATAGGGGGTGTTCATGCGAGTTTTGCACTCATTGTAAACATGACCCAACCTAATACAAAAACCACATTTCATTCGTTGGTTTTGAAACGTATTATTATTGTCATTATCTTATTATTACATATTTGAAAATTGTTTCTGTTATGCCCATAGCTTCTATTGGGTGTATTATTAAGATATTTTGTATTATTATAATTGTTATTTTTAAAATTTTGACCGAAATTATTATTGCCATTTAGTGTTAAATATTCATATGTGAAAGAGTTATTGCCCGTAGTAAAATTGGGTTGGAGGTTTCCCTGTAAGTTTTGGGTAAAAGGGGCTAAAGAAAGAAGGTAATGATAAAGTGAATTGTTTTTCCGCTTGCTCAAGATATTCTGCCTTAGCAGCTAATGTTTTGAAAGTTTTGTGGTCTTCGTGTAGGAAGAAAAGCCGATGATTAGAATTTAATAATCCATTTTGGAATGAATATATTGCAGTTTCCTCTAAATCTTGGGCTACGGATCCATACGCGTTTGGATGCCGTTGGATTGCTTGATCTGCGCAATCTTTCAAGAGAGATTTTATTCGACCTGCAAACTCTGAAAGAGTTTCTCCAGGAAATTCTCTGGAGTTTTGTAATTGTTTTAACAAGATAGCATAAGGTTTACGTTCAATTAATTTCTCTTGAACAGTATTCAAAAAATCTGTAAAATTTCCCGTTGAAATATTTACTAAAATTGTGGCAGCTCGACCACGGAATCTAATAGGGAGAAGAGAAACGAACTGTTTTTGCTCTTCTGCTGAAAGAATTTTGTGTGCTGTTCGACAACATCCTATAAATATAGATACTTCGGATGCTAGATTAGGACCGATTTCCGCGCTAAGAATTGGAATTAAATTATCAACAAATTGACTTATTTTTTCAATTGTCATTTTTATAATCTTAAATATAAAATAAGTGAAAATATATTAATAATTAAATTGTGTTAAAAAAAAATTTTTGAAAAAAATATCTGCTTCTGTTTATCATTTGTATATTAAACCGCTTCGCGTGCATCCTGATTCTCCTTCTTGATGATGAAGTGACGAAAATTTTCCAAATTGGTGTTGTCAAATGATAGCTTGTTTATTATTATTTTTTTCTCGAAAGTATGTTACCGCTCTTCAATTTCAAATTCCAGATGTCATGTTTCAATGAACCTCTCATTGAAACATTCGCCGAATTTTTACGTAGTTATTTTTAGTTCTTTTTTTTTTACAACAAATATACAGTCATCTAAACGAACAATATTCAATATTATCTTCTCTACAACAACGCAAATTACACCCCTCTATACTTACAGCAGAAACATTAACGAAATTACAATCAGAAATAGCCAACCAAACTGACGTATTACATTTAGATTTCCCATCGTTCACCCAAATTATTCGAGTAGATGCGGAACATCTCGGAAATGGAATTTTGGTACGAATTACCTTTCACATGCCATCCCGAGATATATATACTCTTAATAAACTATATTTATTACCAAAACCCACTAACAAAACTTAACTTTGCAATTCTGGACACTAAAACAAATTGTATTCTGAATAACACCAAAAAAGGAGTGTCCATTGAATTAACAACTGATAAATTTAAATCATCGTGTCAAGAAATACTACTAAACCACTTCATTCCTATGTATATATGTAAAATAACTCAACCCCGACAAATAAGTCCATTCAATTCCAAATGTTTACCGAATTTACTGGTAAAAAATCCTTTTCCCACTACTGATTGTACCTACAGAATTCTAAAACAAACCTCAGATACGCTAACCAAATTAGTGAGCAAAAATGCTTGGTTATTTTCTTTTCAAAGAACACGCACTTTAATAATAAAATGCACAGACGAGAATTCACATGACTCATTAATTGGTAATGGAATTCTAACATTGACCTCTGATTATACATATATTTTAGACAACCAAGAACTACCGTTTGAGGGAAATATAGACTTTAATTTACCAATACACCAACCAGACCAACATAACATACCAACTTTCATATTAGACAGAAAAGCAGACCTAACACCTAAAAAGGAACAAATAGAAGACATTAATTTTAAAACACATAATTCTTCAAATATCAACCTACAAGAATCAAGTAAATCATTACAAGAATTCAATGACGAGATACAAAAAATCCAAACTGATAGGAAAAACGAAAATCACAAAACTGTTACCTACATAAACAGCAGTATAACAATAATTCTTTCCACAAGTCTAATAACTATAATCATAGTATATTTACGAAAAAGAAAGATTTCCAAATGAACTCACAAAACAACTGTAGCATCATTAAATGCAATTCAAATCCCTATAAATCTCAATGAATCTACATTTAATAACGAGGAAATTGGCAACAAAGTAACTCCGCTATCACACACGGTTCTAATTCACCCACCGCCAAGTCCACCGAGAAAAATGAGGGAAGGACCTCCTCCACCGCCGATGCCATTGGCTAAGCCAAAATAAACAGGGAAGGTTAAACAAATCTGTGAAACTCTCAACGAAAAACAGAGAATGAGAAAATCATTGGAAAGTCTAAATTAACAAATTCAAGTTCAAATGTAATAAAAAAAAAACAAACCCAAGCCTTAAAATGAAGTTTATAATTATTTCATTCATTTATTACTTTTAAAAAAAAAATTCTCAAATATTTCAACAAAACCTATTTAAAAAAAAAAAAAAAAAAACAACAAAACGAAAACAAACCCCCAAAAGCAAAGAACTCTGAACAAGGCCAAAATAAAAAAAAATAAAAAAAAAAAACAACAGTATGCATTTAAGCAAATAAATAAATGACGCATACAAGGAATCCCCAATAACAAGAACATGTGCTTGATAAACAAAAAAAAAAAAAAAATAGAATAATAAGATAAGAAACCAATTCAAAAAGAAAAATGCAACCTAATGCACTAAATTGTTTGCATTTCTATAAGGCGCAGAGAAAATAATATAAAAGAAAAAAGAGCACACGTTGTTTTTTTTAGCCAAAGTGGAATTTTTTTCTCTCACTTTTAAACAAAAATTCACCTGAAAAAAGAAAGAAAAATACAAAACAAAAGGAAATAAAATATCACAAAAAACATAATTTCTACTTTAGTTTATTTTAACAAAAAAAAATAGATACAACAATTTCTTTTTATATATTGGGACCAAAATTATGTTTTGACAAAACATAAATCCCAGAATTTAAACCACGTCCAAATGCCAATAGGTTGTCTGGCTTCATAGCAAAGGAACGCCCCGCCTCCTCGATCCACTGGTCCACGATGAAAACCCTTTTATGACTATGGGTCGTCACAAATAGCCTCTGAAAAACCAAATTTTAATAAAAAAGTTTTTTTGAAAAAAATAATTAAGCAAAACTATACTCACGTTATCGGGTATGACCCAAATATGAAGGTGCACATCCGCCACACCGTCATCTTCGAGGACAATGGTATTCCTCGCATCACTACCAATTAAGGTACTGTGATGAATTGAATGGCCAACACCGGTCCAAAAATTAACAAGATAACACATATTTTTTTCATTTTAAATAAGAACTGATTTGAAATTCCAATCAAACCACCTTTTTATACAAAATTAAAGGTGCAGAAATGCACATTTGACAATTTTTCCGTTTACATTTACTGGACATTGTTCTATATTAATTAATTACGCATCAGCTAAATCAAGGTTATTGAACGAAACAAATTAAAATAAGAATTGACTTTTTTTTTTTATTTAAAGTAATTTACAAACTAATTTTAAGATAATCATATTTTTAAGTCATAAGTTCTTAACTATATATGTAAACAAATACAATTTTGTTGTTGTAATATGAGAGGAGATGTTGTATAAAAAACTTGACATGGTCAAATTTTAATAAAAGGTTTCTAGACGCATGCAATAAGTCCGAAACATGTTAACGGTTTCAACATGTTGCGGATTTATTTCAAGCGAAAAGTAAAACCAAAACTAAGTTAAAACACTTTGTTTTTTTGGGCGTAAATTTCAACATAAAAAACGCACTATAGGCATAAGTTTGGAAAAGAATTAAATATTTGAATTTCGAAATAAGAAATTGCGAAATTCAAATATTGGGAACACGAAATTTAAAATCAGGACATTTCTCAATAGGGCAAAGTCTCGTGAAAAACTATTAAATTGGACAGTAGGTACAAAGGTTGAAATTTGCTACCTATAAAAGACAATAGTTAAAGAACAAACAGTTAGTTATTGTTTGGTTATTCAAGTAAAACACGAACGGAAGAATCTAGACGAAAACGCCAGTTATCAAATAAGAAAATTGTGAGTCGAATAAGAAGTTGTTTTCTAAATGTTTTAAAGTTAATCTCAAATAAGAAAATTGTGAGTGGAACAAGAAGTTGTTTTTTTAAATGTTTTAAAATTTATCTGAAATAAGAAAATTGTGAATCGAACAAGAAGTTGTTTTTTAAATGTTTTAAAGTTAATTTCAAATAAGAAAATTGTGAATCAAATAAGAAGTTATTTTTTAAAAAAAATAGAAAATCGAGTTTTAAACTGTAACCGAATTCTGTAAATTAAAAAGTAGTAAGAAATAAATCGTGTTAAGAACATAAAAGTGTTTTGGTTTTTTGTTTATAATAGTGTTCAATAATTTGTGTAAGTGGCAGGCTATAACAAAAGCAGAAAATTATATCTCAAGCCACCTCCCAGTCATATTTACCCACATCGAAAACGAGAAAGTTTATCAAAAGAGGGAAATATTCTGAAAGAGCTTTTCCTCAAACACAATTTGAATTCCTGCGGTAGAACATCCAAAACAAAGAAAAAAAAGTTTCGTCACGATAAAAAAAAAGGAGCAACGTTGTCACAAGTTAAAGATCCCGGTTGGATCAACTCAATAAATTAAACGTACAACTGGAAAATTAAAATAAAAAGAAAAAAAAAAACAAAAAATATTTAAATAATTCGCGCACGTTTATATGAAACGTTAAATAAAATAACCAACAGTTGTTAGTGTGGTGAATTTTAATTCAAGTTATTTTTTTATTTTATTATTATTTTTGGGTAGTTTATACTAAAACGATTGATTATTATAAAGGGATCAAAGATCCTGTGTAACAAGGGGGTTGCACATATTTTTGGGATTTCCTTTGAAAGGAGCAAATCCCCAGATGACCTATGTAGCATATCTTCTTCCTTGCGAGGAGAAGATATGAGATGGTGCAGCATTGTGAGCAGCTAAAAGGCTGCACGCCTAGCTGATTGCACTAGCTAGCTCGCCGGAGGGGTGGGTCGCTGCTCACCACCATCTGCCATCGCGTTACACATAAATTATATGCGTGCAAAAGGTATGAAAACGTCGTTAAGACTTTATGGTGATAGCGCGAGCTATCAGGCAAGGAAAATTCGGTTTTCGCGAGATAAAAACCGAATTAGGGGGATGTTCGTTGATTTGCTGGTCACCGAACTTGACCAGCTATTCATGAAAGCCTTGCGAGGCATGTCGGGGCCGACTGGCAAAGGTGTTAATGCCAATCGGTCTTTGGGGCACTACCCTCCCTCTTGGATCGACAGCAGAATGCCGATCCCCGTATGTCCATACTCGCCCCTACAATTGAGTATGGACCCTTTTTTTTTCCACGTCTCATCCGCGTCAAACCCTGATTCCTCCCTCTCTCCCGCCATCTACTATTCGATCACTCCACTCTACACATTATTCTCTAAGAGAGTTAGTTCCATTTCCCCCCTTTTTCTTTTTTTTTTGTTTTTTCTTGTTTGGTTTTTTTATACTAAAAGACAATTTACGTTACAAAAAAAATGATGTGTATTTCAAGAAATTATTGTTTGGCATCCAATAACAGATTCTAACATTTACATATAGCGTTTACGTTCTAACTTAATAATTACTATTTAATCTTGATTCAATGTTCGAATCTCAATTCAGTTATGCTTTACATCAATTTTGCATTAATATTGATTCCAATTCAATTTAAAAAGAAACTTTCCTTTCTCTTCCAACTTTGTTCTTCTGTCTCTTTCCAATTCTATGGCAAATTCGAAATTTATGAAACAAAAAAAAATAAAAATGTTACTTTTCAGCTTCCAATTCCAAATTTAAAACTTTATGAACGAAATGAAATTTACTATACTACGGAAACTCAATTAAAACCCGTTTAATCCGAACTCATTTCAGTTTCCTTAACACAAAAAAAAACGTTTTTTCCTTTTTCATTATTACTTTTTTTTTTTTCTTTTCTTTTGCCCCTTTGCCTCTTTTCTTAAATTATTAAACGCATTCCTAATACATTCTTATTTTATTTGTAATATAAATGTGTACTTATAGCTAATTTTTTTTATTTAGTTTGTTTCAATGTAATTTACTTTTCTTTTTTTTTTCATATATATATATATAAAAGAGTATATTTATACAATGTAGAAGTAAAATACCTTTTCTTTGTAGTCTCAGGTTAATTAGTAAATTTTGGATAAAGTGCTGATATATTGTATAAAAACCTTAATAAAAGTGATGTACGTCGTCTCCATGGATTGTCCCATAATTACAACTCTCCAATTTAACAAAATGGTGTTCCTCGGTTGCCCCATTTTAATGATGTCATTGATTATTCCAGTAATGAATTAGTAAAATATATATATAACACACTGCGGGAAAATATACCCCTGCGCATCGTGAGCTCGGTTAAAGTGGTAGTCGCTCCTTATTTTGCCCCAATGTTTGTAAGGGTTGAGGCCTTATGATTCTCAACAAAAAAGATAAAACTTTTGGCAGATTAATTCAAACTGCGTGCTGCTGCTGAGATGACTTGTGGACGCTGGTTTGCCTCCAAAACCTGTTTACAATCACAGATTTCTTATCCGCTTCTTTTTTTTTTATAAATTTTTTTTTTTTGTTTTATGTTCCATTTGCACTCCTTTTATCTGCATCGGGTCTTGGTATCCAAATTAACATGTGATTATTTGTTACACGTTTTAATTTATTTAATTTTTCCTTTTTTTTTTTTTTTTATTTCTAACTTTTATTATAATTTCCTTCTCGCTTTTTTTTTTTTTTTTAAAACTAGGTTATTATTAATTTTTCCATATTTGTATTACATTAAATTAAATTCAAATTTACTTGAGAAAATAAAAAAAAAATTCTTTTATTTCTAACCTTTTAACCATTTTCCCTTGATTCTTTTTTTTTTCTTTTCATTTAATAAAACCAAAAAAAAAACGTTTCTTTTAAATTTCTCGAAACACTGAAATTTTTCCGAAGAGAAAACCAACTTTTATTAAAAAACTTTTATATATTTTTTTTTTCTTTGTTTCATTGATGTTTTGAGTTAATTTCCGGTTTTGAACAAAATTATTGAATCTTTCTTTCTCCTTTTTTTTTTTTTTTTTCACTCAATTCAAAATTCCTAAATAAAATCTTTCCTTTTTTTTTTTTTTTTTCATCATTCAACCTATCTTCTTGCTGTTTAAAAATAAAAATTCACTTTCGTCTTCCATGAATCAGACCAGACTTCTCTACGTTTCAAACAAGACTGTCCTTTCAAATTTTTGCATTCTTCCATCTCCTGTTCCAAAAGAATTTCTTGTTTGGGATAAAAAAACCGGTTTTTCTAATCTTTTAATTTTTATCCGCCTATCAGATTTCGCCACGTTCAATTTTTCTCATTTTCCTTTTTGGTCCATTCTTTCGTTTTCGTTCGCTGGGGGGAGGGGGGCTCTTTTATCAGTTTATTTCCACCACGGATATGAGGTGGAAAGAAAGTTCTGGAAATAATTTGCAAACCATGCGTTTTTTTGCAAAAACTGACCACGCTAATTTTCAAATAGGGTTGCCGTGTAGGCTTAAAATTATAAGTAAGTGTGCTGTATTAGCTACACGTTACAACACAGATACGTCAGGGATTGATCTATCAACCCGGACGTAACTGAAAAGCGTGTAGGTGGTTGAAGTGGTACGTGAAATCTTGCACTGCCCAACGTGGGGCTCGACCACACCCAAAAGAGTCTCCGTTGCTCTCCGACTGAGCTAGCCGGGCAACAGAAAACGAAAGAAAAGAAAAGAGAATGGTCTGTCGTAAACCGCGGCAGTAGACGTCGGTTCTTTTCTCCTATTGCCTCAAGTCTTTGGCATGGTAAACCCCTATGGTTCGACCCTGCAAATCCTCGACCTCGTAGAGGGAATCGCCAATCGCACGAACAATCCGACACTTCAGAAATTTACGATTTAGCTTAGCATTGACATTTTTTGCGAAGTCACTAAGCGTGAAATTTCTTCGGTAGACTTCTTGTCCGACAATAAATCTCTTCACTCGGGTTCGACGATTATAAATCCGCTCATGATGTTGGTGAGCTTTCGACAAATTATTTTTGACGCGTTCGCGAATTAGTTCAAGCTGGTCCTTTTTCGAGGACACAACCAATTCACCATCATTCAAACCATTTAACTTCCGCATCAGTTCATAGGTCGAGCCATGTGTGATCATGTGGGAACCGAACACAAGAAAATATGGATCAATCCCCGTAGAAGCATGGATTGTACTCCGAAGAGCACAGCCGATGCTTCCCAAATTCTGATCCCAATCCCTATGATCGGTGCCAACATAAGAGCGGATGGCCGCCAGTAATGAACGGTTTACACGTTCCGATGCGTTAGCTTGTGGTGAGTAGATAGCTGTACGATTGTGTTTCACACCATACGCTTCAACTAATTTGCGAAATTCTTTTGATATAAATTGCGGTCCATTGTCTGAAAATATAATCTCGGGTACGCCGAATAAATTGAAGACGCTTTCCTCCAAGAAATCGGTGATCTGCACGGCAGACGCCTTACGTAGTGTCTTGAACAAAACAAATTTCGAAAATTTGTCCAAAACAACTAGGAGAGTGGTGTTACCATGCTTAGACCGAGGGTAGGGTCCTAACAGGTCAACATATAGGTACTGGAATGGTCTGTCAACTTCAATTTGTTTGCCCATTGGCGGCCTCAACACACTATTTGGAGCCTTAGACTCTTTACATACGATGCAACTCGCGATATATTTACGTACTTCGCTAGCCATACCAGGCCAGAAGTATCTTTGCCGCAAACGATATAAGGTTTTGGTAATACCGCCGTGCGCAGCTTGTGGAGGATCATGCGCCAGGCGAACCAGCTCGTCCGTAAGGCTAGATGGAACCCAAAGCTTCCACGATCGATCTTCCTGAAAGATATTGCCAGTGCTAAAGCTTGTTCTGAAATACACGTAGCCATCTGACACTTGCGTGTCAGGCAGCCTTTCCGCGTTGCTCTGCACTGTATCGATCAGGTCGAGATATTCCTTTGATTTAAAGGCTTCAGAATTCAAGTTTATGCTAGGTGCCGAAACTATTTCCGAAATCGCGTCCACGTAAACACGTGAAAGCGCATCTGGCACCACATTTTCTGAACCTTTCCTATGTTCAATCGCGAAATCAAAGGCTTGAAGCTTTAAGCTCCATCGAGCCAAACGTCCACTCAAGTCGCGCTGACTCATGAGCCATTTTAAACTCGCATGGTCGGTGATTATTTTGAACGGCAAACCTTCGACGTAGGCTCTGAACTTTTTAACGCTCAACACCGCAGCGAAGCATTCCAGCTCCGTCACGCTGTAGTTGCGTTGTGCAGAGTTCAGTTTTTGAGAAATATAGGCGATGGGTTTCTCATTGCCCTCGTCGTCGCACTGCAGCAAAACACCTCCGACACCGGTCTTACTCGCGTCGCACTGTATAATAAAGGGTTTGGTGTAATCAGGGTTGGCCAATACCGGGGCCGTAGTTAATGAAGACTTCAAGGCTTCAAACGCTACTTGAGCTTCCGCTGTGCAAACAAACTTGGCGCTCTTCTTTAGGCAGTCAGTAATTGGAGAAGACAAGGAGGCATAATTGGCAATAAACCGCCTATACCATCCTGTCATACCCAAAAATCGACGAACCTGTTTTGGAGTGGTAGGTGCAGGAAAGTCAAAAATTGCAGATACCTTATTTGAGTCGGTCTTTAAACATCCGTTTCCAACGATGTAACCCAAATATCTAACTTCTCTCATGCAAAATTTGCTTTTCTCCAAATTTATCGTAAGTCCAGCAGTGGACAAGCATCGCGCAATGGTTGCCAAAAGTTTAACGTGAGAATCGAAATCCTCAGAAACTACTAACAGATCGTCCAAATAGACGAAACAGTTTTCTCTTAACTCGACTGGAATTGTTTTGTCCATCAGTCTACACATTCTTTGAGGAGCATTACAGAGCCCGAATGGCATCACTGTAAACTGGTATAACGGTCTACCAGGCACTGTGAAAGCAGTTTTTTCCCTACTCTGCTTTTCCAACGGTATCTGCCAAAAGGCGTCCTTCAAATCAATACTTGAAATGAAACACGTCTTCTCAAGTCTACTGAGAAGGCCTTCTATATGTGGAAGTGGGTATGCGTCTTTTTTCGTAAGGGTGTTCACCTTCCTGGAGTCGAGGCAGAGGCGAACCTTTCCAGGTTTGCGCACCAAGACTACAGGAGAGTTCCACGCGCTGACACTTTCTTCGATAACACCCAATTCCAACATACGGTCCAACTCAGCATACATGAGGGCTTGCACCGCAGGGGAAACAGGGTAGTGGCGTTGCTTCACAGGCTCCGCGTTTTCTACCTCAATAACATGTTCTTCTAAATGTGTTTTTCCTAAACCGACTTGGTTGAAGGAAGGAAATAAAGTTAAGATGCTTTCAAGACGCGCGCGTTGTTCCGAATTTAGCGCGTGTGTGTTGGGATCGTCAATTGACAAACAATCTAAAGTTTCGTTTTTAGGAAATATAGTCGGAGCTATATCGAATTCTTTCCAAAAATCTACACCTAGATATAGATTTTGGGTAAGTCCTGGTACGATGTATAGAGAAAGTGTTTTTGTAATGTTGTTGTAGGTAATTGGAATTGCTATTTGCCCATGCACAGGTTGAGCTTTACCATCAGCCGTTTTGACTGTGGTGGGACGACCAGTAACTAAAATTTTATGACGTTCGAGGAAATCTAAAGCGCCAGCGCCTAGACAGGACACACTTGCGCCACTGTCCAATAGGCCAAAAAGGGATTCGCCATCGATTTCCACCTTAGCATATGGTCGATCATCATGTTTACGTTTCACAAAAGCAGATTCCACCGTTTTACCTAACAACTTCTTTTGCTTACATCTTTCCCTAAACCTACTGATTCTACTCGGGTTTAGTAGAGCACCGATTATTCTGTTCCTAGCTTCGTCATATTCCATTTGACGTTGATGTAATGTTTTGTTTGACCTTTCCAGTATATTATTATTCGATGGGATTTTAGTTGACGTTTCTCGTTTTAGAATTTTAGTGACAGACGGAGAATTTGGTTGTAATGATAGATTCGGACTCAAGGTTGGTTCTATTTTGTTTGGTCCGGGGGCATTATTGGCAACCGGGGATTCCCGTGCGTCTCTCGGTGCCTCTGTGCGTTTCCCGGATTACATTTTGGGCACATCGGTAACGACACATCTTTTCTACCACAACGATAGCAAAAGAAGGACCGTTGTGGTATTGTACACTCAAAAAAACCATGACCAATATTGTCACAGTTCCAACACTTGAACCGTGATCTACCATTAGCATCTACAGCCTCTAAATGATCTTGCATTCCATTTGACCACATATTTTCGCTCACATAACCTCGAATGCTACTATCGATTTCGGTAGGTTGATATGGTAAACTACCACCGAAATGGGATGAATTAATATTATAGCGATTCGATACCGGTTCGTGAGGAAAAGTTTGGCCACCTCTGGTGTATTGTTGGTGGTTATACGCATAATTTCTTGGGTCGCCAACATTTTTGAAATCTTGGTATGGGAGATGAGAATCATTTTCATGTCCGAATCGAGAGTCTGGCATAAAGTTTGATCTAGCAGGTAAGTTATTTGTACTGAATTCCTGACCGTTTACATTCTGACGAAAATCAGTGGTGTGCAATATTTCTTTTGTGGGTCTAAGTTTATCATAGTCCAAGTCAATCCCAGTATTTGCCGAATCAGGTCCATATGAGAGATTACGTTCGTCAAGATCATCTAATTCATGGATGGGCCGTGTAGGGTTTTGCCAAGTTCGTCTTGGTTCTCTGTCAGAAAGATGGCGTTCCGCTTTGCGGCATACTTCCTGAAAGCGACTCAAACTCATTGCAGGCATTCCGAAAATAAGATTTGCGATCTTATCTTTGACGTTCTCTCTCATAATGTCCGCCAATTCTATTTCCGTCATAGGAATTCTTAACCGATGGTATAAAGACATAACTGAATCGTAAAAATCATCAAAAGCCTCACTGTTGGATTGTTTTCTTTGTAACATCCGACGCATGATTTCATGGTCAGTGTCCAGGCTCTTGAATTGATGTCGGAGGGCCGCCTTTAGGCCATGCCAATCGATGTGGGGTTCTCTTTTCAATAGTCGCCAATACCACTGCTCAGCCTTATCGGAGAGCAGGGTATGGAATTGGGTGCAAATGGCGTACCACGAATTATCCCCACGCGATTGCATGGTTTCTATGCGGAATATGAACTCTTCCACTGACATATCGTGAGCCTTTCCACTGAACCTGAATCCCCATTTGTCGATTCGGGTATCATGTCGTAAACTAGCGTGACGAACTTCCTGACCATTACGATTCGTGCCTGAGTTAAGATTTGAATTCCTACTTGGGCTACGCCTTTGATTGTTATTTGGGTTAAATGACGGGCGTGGATTCGGATCCTGACTGGGGTCGACGTGGTGACCATTGTTTGAAGCTAGGATCGCATTCACATTGTAATTAGGATTTTGGTCATTGGCACTATATAAAGGTGGTGGTATGTTTACATTCTGGTTTAATACTGGTTGACTTCGTCTCTGGGGAACATTCAAACTATAATTTTCGTTCAAAAGATTGAAGTTAGCAGACTGGTCAACGGATTTGGGCGGAGCAACTGAACATTGTGTTTGCGGTGGTGCATTTAAGGTCATTCTTTTAATTTGGTTGAGCAACTCGCTCTGGATCTTAGCCATCTGACTGCTCACAGCCGCTTCGATCATAGTGCCTATATTTTCAGTTGAGGCACTTGGATCTGACGGAGAGAGGAAAGAGGCGCCATCACTAGAACCCCATCGTGTGATAGTTGGGTTTGCCGCACCTCTTCCTCTGCCACTACGACTGCGAGTCGTCATTGTAGCGGAAGCCACTGATTTTGAAGCTGATGCAAAATCCAACGAAAGCTGTGAATGCCCTCGAGTAACTCGAGAATCATCTCGACCTGTCAATACATCCACTGCAGCACCCTGAGCATTGGTAGTTGGCTCCGGTGACGCATTTGGTACAACTGTAGAGTTGGTTTTAGGTGTTGTACCTGTATTTGTGTTCTCCATTTTGCAAACACACCTTAATTCCCAAAATCAAAATTACTACTGCACAAAATCAAATTCTCAAAACAAAGCCAGAAACTCAGTATTTCAAAAGTCTAATCAGGTATTTGAGATTTATTTCTTCTCACAGGATCTTTTACGTGACCAAAAAAAAAAACCGGACAGAACAAGGACAAAAGTAATGAAAAAAAATGCAACAATAAGAAAAAACAGTGATAATAAAAAAAAAATTTTATAAAAAAAATTAATAATAATAAAAAAAACTCCCCCACCAAAATATATTTTATAAAAGAAAATGAAAATAATAAAAAAATATGTTCAAATAATAATTAAATCTAATAAACCTAAACCAATAAACTAAATCGAAAACTTAACCAAAAAAAAAATAATAAAAAAACTATAATAAACTGAACTAAATAAACTAAACTAAAGCTAATAAAACTAAATCTAACCGTATCGAGAAAACAACCGAAGAAGAAAATGAAATCTTTCAATCGTGAATTCCTCGTGAACATAAGAAAACTAATTTCTCATCTAAACTCCGCAAAAGACTAAATAAACTAACTAAAACTAGCCGAATCGAGAAAACAACCGAAGAAGAAAATAAAATCCTTCAACGTGAATTCCTCGTAAAGATAAGAAAACTAATTTCTCATATAAACTCCGCACAAAACAATTTTCAAACTAAATCAAACGTAATGACGTAAGAGCGAGAGAGAGAGACGAAACAAGTGACGACACGAAGAAAACATAAACCCGACATGCACTCCCAAAACGAAAATTGGATGTTGATTGGTGACCCGCGAATGGTACCAAGTCGAGTGATCGGACACCTGCAATGGCAACCAAGCCTGTAGCATGTGATCCGATCCAAACGACTGGCACAATTCCGAATCACTATGTCTGATGTGGTTGCATGACTCTCGTGTCCTCACCGCATTATTCATGGGCTTAATTAAGCACGAGAATGTGCGAAAAGGCACACTAAAGCTCATACATCCGCATCTATTTCATTTCCCGGAGTCTCAACTGCATTGAAACGTGAAGCGTTGCAATGACTACAACATTCATGTAGCACGTAATCCATATTTCAAACGCTTTTGCGGCAAGCGGAATATTCAATAAAAAAAACCGAAGTACTGCTACTACGCAACCGTAAATAAAACATGACGACAGTTGGACTCAATATAAACGCAATCGCGAATAGCACAAACAAACGAACAACCGAAATTATGTTCACACCAAAACTTCGTTTAAAAATTTTGATGGTGTGAACACACCTTCAGAAAAAAAAATTGACTAAAAAAAAAGATTGAAAATTTTTAAAAGTGAAGACAGGGTGTTTCGAAAGTTTTTCGAAAAAAAGTTTGAGTCAAAATTTTTCAAATTTTTAAAATAAAAAATTTGTTTTCTGAAAACATTGGTTTACCTAAAGGTAACAACCAAAACACCATTTCCAAACATCAACTCGTTCGAAAATGTGTCAAAACAATTTTGTTTGAACTCCATTTGTAATTTCAACCGAAGTCGAAAAGACAAATGGCAAACAAAATCAACCAAATTTGCTGGCTGAACCAACGAACCGTTGGGCGCCATATATGTAACAAGGGGGTTGCACATATTTTTGGGATTTCCTTTGAAAGGAGCAAATCCCCAGATGACCTATGTAGCATATCTTCTTCCTTGCGAGGAGAAGATATGAGATGGTGCAGCATTGTGAGCAGCTAAAAGGCTGCACGCCTAGCTGATTGCACTAGCTAGCTCGCCGGAGGGGTGGGTCGCTGCTCACCACCATCTGCCATCGCGTTACACATAAATTATATGCGTGCAAAAGGTATGAAAACGTCGTTAAGACTTTATGGTGATAGCGCGAGCTATCAGGCAAGGAAAATTCGGTTTTCGCGAGATAAAAACCGAATTAGGGGGATGTTCGTTGATTTGCTGGTCACCGAACTTGACCAGCTATTCATGAAAGCCTTGCGAGGCATGTCGGGGCCGACTGGCAAAGGTGTTAATGCCAATCGGTCTTTGGGGCACTACCCTCCCTCTTGGATCGACAGCAGAATGCCGATCCCCGTATGTCCATACTCGCCCCTACAATTGAGTATGGACCCTTTTTTTTCCACGTCTCATCCGCGTCAAACCCTCATTCCTCCCTCTCTCCCGCCATCTACTATTCGATCACTCCACTCTACACATTATTCTCTAAGAGAGTTAGTTCCATTTCCCCCCTTTTTCTTTTTTTTTTGTTTTTTCTTGTTTGGTTTTTTTATACTAAAAGACAATTTACGTTACAAAAAAAGTGATGTGTATTTCAAGAAATTATTGTTTGGCATCCAATAACAGATTCTAACATTTACATATAGCGTTTACGTTCTAACTTAATAATTACTATTTAATCTTGATTCAATGTTCGAATCTCAATTCAGTTATGCTTTACATCAATTTTGCATTAATATTGATTCCAATTCAATTTAAAAAGAAACTTTCCTTTCTCTTCCAACTTTGTTCTTCTGTCTCTTTCCAATTCTATGGCAAATTCGAAATTTATGAAACAAAAAAAAATAAAAATGTTACTTTTCAGCTTCCAATTCCAAATTTAAAACTTTATGAACGAAATGAAATTTACTATACTACGGAAACTCAATTAAAACCCGTTTAATCCGAACTCATTTCAGTTTCCTTAACACAAAAAAAAACGTTTTTTCCTTTTTCATTATTACTTTTTTTTTTTTCTTTTCTTTTGCCCCTTTGCCTCTTTTCTTAAATTATTAAACGCATTCCTAATACATTCTTATTTTATTTGTAATATAAATGTGTACTTATAGCTAATTTTTTTTATTTAGTTTGTTTCAATGTAATTTACTTTTCTTTTTTTTTTCATATATATATATATAAAAGAGTATATTTATACAATGTAGAAGTAAAATACCTTTTCTTTGTAGTCTCAGGTTAATTAGTAAATTTTGGATAAAGTGCTGATATATTGTATAAAAACCTTAATAAAAGTGATGTACGTCGTCTCCATGGATTGTCCCATAATTACAACTCTCCAATTTAACAAAATGGTGTTCCTCGGTTGCCCCATTTTAATGATGTCATTGATTATTCCAGTAATGAATTAGTAAAATATATATATAACACACTGCGGGAAAATATACCCCTGCGCATCGTGAGCTCGGTTAAAGTGGTAGTCGCTCCTTATTTTGCCCCAATGTTTGTAAGGGTTGAGGCCTTATGATTCTCAACAAAAAAGATAAAACTTTTGGCAGATTAATTCAAACTGCGTGCTGCTGCTGAGATGACTTGTGGACGCTGGTTTGCCTCCAAAACCTGTTTACAATCACAGATTTCTTATCCGCTTCTTTTTTTTTTATAAATTTTTTTTTTTTTGTTTTATGTTCCATTTGCACTCCTTTTATCTGCATCGGGTCTTGGTATCCAAATTAACATGTGATTATTTGTTACACGTTTTAATTTATTTAATTTTTCCTTTTTTTTTTTTTTTTATTTTTAACTTTTATTATAATTTCCTTCTCGCTTTTTTTTTTTTTTTAAAAACCAGGTTATTATTAATTTTTCCATATTTGTATTACATTAAATTAAATTCAAATTTACTTGAGAAAATAAAAAAAAAATTCTTTTATTTCTAACCTTTTAACCATTTTCCCTTGATTCTTTTTTTTTTTCTTTTCATTTAATAAAACCAAAAAAAAAACGTTTCTTTTAAATTTCTCGAAACACTGAAATTTTTCCGAAGAGAAAACCAACTTTTATTAAAAAACTTTTATATATTTTTTTTTTCCTTTGTTTCATTGATGTTTTGAGTTAATTTCCGGTTTTGAACAAAATTATTGAATCTTTCTTTCTCCTTTTTTTTTTTTTTTTCACTCAATTCAAAATTCCTAAATAAAATCTTTCCTTTTTTTTTTTTTTTTTTCATCAGTCAACCTATCTTCTTGCTGTTTAAAAATAAAAATTCACTTTCGTCTTCCATGAATCAGACCAGACTTCTCTACGTTTCAAACAAGACTGTCCTTTCAAATTTTTGCATTCTTCCATCTCCTGTTCCAAAAGAATTTCTTGTTTGGGATAAAAAAACCGGTTTTTCTAATCTTTTAATTTTTATCCGCCTATCAGATTTCGCCACGTTCAATTTTTCTCATTTTCCTTTTTGGTCCATTCTTTCGTTTTCGTTCGCTGGGGGGAGGGGGGCTCTTTTATCAGTTTATTTCCACCACGGATATGAGGTGGAAAGAAAGTTCTGGAAATAATTTGCAAACCATGCGTTTTTTTGCAAAAACTGACCACGCTAATTTTCAAATAGGGTTGCCGTGTAGGCTTAAAATTATAAGTAAGTGTGCTGTATTAGCTACACGTTACACCTGGTTGATGTTTTGAATGAAAAGTAGATATATAATAATGTTGAATTAAATAAAAAGGAATTTGTTAAATATATCCCTATTTGAGTTTTTTTTATTATTTTTGTTTGTGTTTATTTTGTGATGTGTTTGGCTAGATTTTTCTTTTAAACTATGAAGTGCTAGGAACTTCAAATGGGGTGATTGGGGCCTGGCGTGTGCAAATAATTTAGTGAAGATTACGTTGGTTGTTTAGGAGCACAGAAACGGTTTTAATGTTGTCCTTTCTTTTCTTTGAATTTTTTTTAGTTAATACATTTTTTTTTGAATTTTAATCCACGCTTTAGAAGCATTTTGATCGCTGATGGGAACCCTGAAATATAACTTAACTGAGAAACCCGGCAATGCGTGGCCACCAGCAAATCAAAGTGAAAAAAAAAATTTGAGTGACGATAAAAAATCGGTACAGTTTCCCTCAACGAAAGAAGAATGGCTAAAAAATGCGTATTATCTTGAAATGAAGTGGCAATTCCCACATTGCCTAGGAGCCATTGATGGGAAACACGTTTGAATTCTACCTCCTGCTGTCAGCGGATCTTTCTTTTTCAATTATAAACAAAGTCACAGTATAGTGCTAATGGCAATTGCCAATGCAAGTTATGAATTTATATTATGTAACATTGGAACCAACGGTCTAGTTTCTGATGGAGGCGTTATCGAAAATACAAAGTTTTATTACAAATTAATCAATGACTCGTTGGTCATTCCTGCAGCCAATAATGTATCTAATTCCAATAGAGTCCTCAATTATGTGTTTTTCGATGATGAAACCTTTGGATTGCGATCAGATTTATCAAAACCATTTAATCAAGAAGACTTAAATGGCAAAAAGGTCGAATTTTTAATTATAACGTATCAAGAGTCCGAAGAATAGTTGAGAATACTTTTGGAATTTTGGCATTACGATTTAGAATTTTCCATACTTACATAAATGTGAACTTAGATAGCGCCGACAAGATTGTTTTAACAGATCGCGCGCTACACAATTTTTGCGTAAAGAATGTTCACATGGATACACTCCACGAGTCTCATTGGATTTAGAGAATCTTGAAATTTGAGGAGCGAGCAGATTCAACAAATCTATAAGAACTTCAAAATAGACAGGGCTCAGGAAATGCCAAAGGAGTTAGGGAAGGATTTATTAATTATTTTAACAATGAAGGTGCCGTGCCTTGGCAAAACAAAAAATTTATTTATTTTATATCAAGTTATTTTTCTTAACTCACTTTTCTCTGGTTTATCCATATTAGACATTGCTTGACGGAGTGTCTCTTGATTTTTTAGAAAAGCGAGCAAGGAGAAATACCAATGATGTGGCTTATATATTTCATCCTCTCCAGCTCCGGAACGAATGGAAGCATTCACTTTTGTTAACTCTTTTCTGTAGGTACTTCTAAGAGAATTAATCTTTTTGATAACCATTTCACGATTAGAACTTTTATCAATTTCTTTTACTTTATTTATTAGCACTTCGTAAGCATTGCTTTTTGAATTCCAATCACTATATTAATTGCTTTTAATTTTCCACAAATAAAGAAACTCTTTATATAAATTTATAAACTCCTCCAAAAAGTCTCTTGAAGATATTTTCGTGCCTTTCAACCTTTCACCTTTCGCAATTGCGTGAAAACTGTGTAAAATAGTGAGTTTACGTCCACACGCTACGTTTTGCTTGCACGTACCACAGTTATTTTTCAGACATGATCTGAACTCGCACAGGCCGCGCTTTTGCTGGCGCAAACGATCTGTGACTTGTCCAGAAGCTTAGTTTTGCCTGCACATATCTGATTTCCTCTTTTTTTTCAAGGTATTATTTTATGTTATATTTTTGTAATATATTTCCTAAAGTTACAATTGTATACAAATCATTTTGATTTTTTGTTTCGACCTTATTAGGTTCTATTTCATTTAGAATTTTTTTTAGTTTTTACGACGTTTCCTTTGCATTTCTTGGTTTTGAATTTCCATATGAGAACGAATATTATTATTACTATACATAAAAGTAAAGCGTAGCTTATGGTATAGTGATGAATTAAATGTGAAGTATGTTGAGGTAGTCCTTCATTTTCAATTTGTTTCTGATTTCTTATCATAGCTCTAATTCTTTCTACATTCAGTGTATTGATTTGTATCTGTATTCTGATTTTCTTCCGAAATCGTATCATCATTCAGATCTGTGTCGTGAAACGATTGCATTGGAACTTATACCGAAGGTCCTACTTTCCGTAATTGATCAGTATGCCTTTTCCATACTAGACTATCGTCCACTTTCACTAAGAAATGTAGTTTTCCTACTATTTTCGTAATATTTCCAAATTTCCATTTTTCATTAGTTATACAAGTATAATCTCTAGCCGCCACTCTTTCTTCAATTTTGAATTTCGGAGTCATGTCCATATCCACATTAGTTTGATTCTCTTCAATCGGTATTATTAAATCCATTCTTGATCGCATTTGTCTACCGAAAGTCTATTCTAGTCTTTCGGTATGTCATTAACACATTACTTAATTCTTTCGGTAATTGAGATTTGGAACACTTCAATGCTTTGTAACAAGGGGGGTTGCACATATTTAAGGGTTTCTGTTGAAGAAGCAAATCCCCTGATGACCTATGTAGCATATCTTCTTCCTTGCGAGGAGAAGATATGAGATGGTGCAGCAATGTGAGCAGCTAAAAGGCTGCACGCCTAGCTGATCGCACTAGCTAGCTCGCCGGAGGGGTGGGTCGCTGCTCACCACCATCTGCCATCGCGTTACACATAAATTATATGCGTGCAAGATGTATGAAGACGTCGTTAAGACTTTATTGTGATAGCGCGAGCTATCAAGCAAGGAAAATTCGTTTTTGCGAGAAAAAAAACCGAATAAGGGGGGATGTTCGTTAATTTGCTGGCCACCGAAACTTGACCAGCCATCCGCGGAAGCCTTGTGAGGCATGTCGGGGCCGATTGGCAATGGTGTTAATGCCAATCGGTCTTTGGGCCATACCCTCCCTCTTGGATCGACAGCAGAATGCCGATCCCCGTATGTCCATGCTCGCCCCTACAAATGAGCATGGACCCTTAAATTTTTTTTTTCTTTCTTCAAATGCCCATCACCAACTCATTCGATCTCTCTCTCTCTCTTCTCAATGAACCAACTCCCTACAAATCATAACTCTTTGTTTTTTTCTTTTTTTCAAACAATTTCTTTATTGACATTGGTTTCCAGATTAAGCTTAATTTATCGATATAATTTCAAGCAAAAAAAAATAAAATTTTTAAATTGTAGTTTTCATTTACTTTAATTTCCTTTTTTTTTCTTTTTTTCAATTATCAGTTACTTTGCCACCCAAAATCGATTAATTAGTTACAAATTAGAGAAAAAAAAAAATGTTTACGCAATTATGAATAAACATTATAGTGTACTGTATAAGATTATAAGGAACAAAAAAAACTAAAATATAAATCGATTTTCGAAGGATAAAACAGATTTTGTTACGCAAAAAAAAACTGTATAATTCAATTCTTATACCCTATAAAAAAAATAATTTCTGCTTTATTAAAGAAACCACTATATCGTTTGTTTGATAGCGTGAGATTCTGTCGGAAAATCCACTCTTGGGGAAATGGAATTAACCGATATCTTTTCTTTTATTCTTTCCACTTTTTCCTTCTCTTTTCTTGTTTCCTTTTTTGTTGTAAATATATATAAACGAAATCGACTTCCACAATATAATGCAATATTACAAAAAAAAAACTCACCCCATAATCCGAAACAGGAGGCCCCCCCCTTCGTATCTATTCTGTGCGGAAGAAAAGGAAAAAAGAAACAAAAATTGGCAAATTATTTTTTTTTTTTAAAAAACATGTGGTCTCCTTTTTCTTTCTTTTTTTTTTCTCTTTTCTTTTTTTTTGCTTTAAATTTTCATGTTTTAACCTTTAGCGTTATAAAAAAAAAATTATTAAAAATTATTAGATGAAAATTCAAAAAAAAACTGCCACTATGCCAGCTACCAATGCCATATATTAAATTTGATGACGGCGTGGTTTGATAAAGAAATGCGTCTGCGGCTGCATTAGTTTTGGATTAAAATTTGATGCATTATTTCACCTCCTTCCTATTTTACTCCCAAAACATGCCAAGAAAAGGAGTTCGATTAATTTCTCCAAGGAAATGTGCTCCTTCATCTACGCAAAACCCTGCTTTGTTGGAAACAAAAGACACTGGCAATATATATGTAATTCCTTTTCTCTGTTCACTTTTTATTAAACACCAATCGATCTCAAACTATAGATTTTTTTTTTTTTCTTTTCAAATAATTATTTTCATTTTTCTAATTTTACTCGCACTGTGACTGTAAATGTCACGTCTAAAATTCTTTTTAAATTTTCTTCTTTTTTTCTTTAAATATTTTCTTTTTATTTCTTTCTTTTTTCCCACTTAAGTTACACTTTAGATTTTCTATCAGAATACAACCAATTAAATTAACTTTAAAAGCAATTCCTGCGTAATTTTAAAAGAATTGAAAAAAAAAACGCGTTGAAAAAAAAAACCTTTTTTTTTTTTTATATATAACCTCCATAATCCTCACCAGCCTCTGTTAAGATCAAAAACCAGACTCTGTCTCCACCTCGAAACTTTCATCAAAAAACACAACCCATGAATAAAAAAAAAATATCTCTGTCTCCCTCTTTCTGCCTCCCCATCAATTTTTCAAATTATCGGATCATATTTTTGGGCTAACGGCTTCAAGCATTTTCATACAAATCCTACATCGTGCTTGTTAACCGGTTTTATTTTGCTCTTTTGTCTCTTTCTTATTTTTTTTCGTTTTTAACCCAGCGGAAATAGATGGCTCTAACTACCACTAAGTTCACTTGAAATGGTATTAAAATGTGATTGTGGTAGATGGCCATCTCGTCGGGGAGAAGAAAAGCTTTTGAAATTGTAAATTTCGCCGTGCAGGCTGCAAAAGGGTTTCACGTAGAAACTTCAAACTGTTGACTGTCAAAAAAAAAAAAAAAATGATCCATCAACAGTTTTTTGTTCCCACGCGTTACAGCTTCCAAGAGGCAAAATGTTGGCCCCCATGACCATACCCGCCCCTATAAAATGGGTATGGTCCATTTTTTTGGTTATTCTTTTCTCGCGTCACACCTCTCTCTCTCTCTCCCTCTCACTCCTAATAATGTTTAACCAATCATTTTTATATTAAAACGTCGTACCGGAAACATGCTAAAACTAAATAATTCTTAATCATAGTGAATCATTTAAATAAATAAATAATTTAAAACTAATTATACAATAAGTTTTGTTTTGTTTTTTTTTTTTTCTACAAAATTAGAAAATATTTGGGAGATATTACAAAACGAAACTTTTATATAAATTACTTTAATTCCGAATGTCAAAAAAAAATTGAGAAACCCTTTGGGTTCTTGGTTTAATACAATGCCTAAACAACAAAAATAAAATACACAATTTATACAGCTTACTTGGCTTTACAAAAAAGGCCCTTTCTGCAGCAACTGTTCTGTAATGAAAATGGAAATGTCTTGATAGCTAATCCGTATTGTAGTTTGATTTTTTTTTGTGAGATTTGGTCTCTAAAATTTTCAGCATTTTTTTTACTAATAATAATTGATGAAATAATAACAGTGGATAAAATCTCTTTAAGAAAAACACGCAGATTGTAATTGATTTAATTATATAAAATTAGACTGTACGTCTTTACTTTATTTTGTATAAAAACGGAAGTGAACAAAAGAAATATAAAAAGTAGTAAAAAGTCAAAAGTTAAAAACTGATGGATAGATTGAATATGTTTCCATAGAGATATTAAGCATGTTTTCCAATACTCCTCCTCAATCGGGCATCAGTTAATTCCACATTTACTTCTTAATAACCTCACACGGGGTCCAGGTAGAGGTTTCGTCAACAAATCAGCAGCCATAGTTTCAGTAGGACAATATTTACAAATAACAATGCCCTTGTCTACATAATCCTTAACAAATGCCTCACGAACCGCAATATGCTTTGTTCTTGATGAAATTTTCTCTTCCTTGATGAATTTCAAACAGCTTTGATTGTCTTCATTAATTAAAGTTGGTTTATACACATGTTGATCAAAATCGTTTAGCAGTCTTCGAATCCAATGTGCTTCTTGACATGCCTCAGACAAGGCAATTACTTCTGGCTCAGTAGATGATAATGCAACACAATCTTGTCTCTTGCTATGCCAACTCAATGTACCATTGAAATACTTAAAAATGTAACCACTATTTGATTTTCGAGTAGCACAATCATCACCCCAACTTGCATCTGCATATCCAATTAACTGATGATTGTCACCAATTTTACCAAGCGATAACTTTGACGAAATTGTACCCTTTTAAGCACACGCTTTAATTCATTCCAATCCTCTTGATTTGCTTTCGACATCTTTTGAGCCAGGATAGAGGCTGCAGCCGATATATCTGGTCTAGTGTTAACTGATACAAACAACAAACTTTGAAGTAATTTACGATAATTTTCATTTGTCAACATTAAATCGGTATCACCACATTTGCCATATCCAATTGAGATCGGAACTGGTGAATCTTTTGCTTCTGAAAGACCAAAATCGTTTAGAATTTTCTTGATATATGCCGCTTGATTTAATGTGTAATGACCATTTCCTTCTTTAATAACTTCCAATCCCAAGAAATTCTTTATTTCACCTAAATTATTGATTATGAATTTAGATCCCAAAATGTTTTCACATTCTGTAATTAAATCATCATGCTCACTAGCAATGATCATGTCATCGACGTAAATAAGGACATACAATACTTTATCACCACATCTGTAGATGTACAAACATTTATCATTTTTGCTTTGAATAAAGCCCGCTTCAATAAGTCTCTTATGAATAGCTGCATTCCAATTTCTTGCCTATTGTTTTAGACCATATATACTTTTTGACACTAAACAAACCAGTTCTTCACTGCCTTCAACTTTAAAACCTGGCGGCTGGCGCATATAAATCTTTTCCTCCAACTCACCGTTGAGAAAAGCAGTTTTTGCATCCAAATGAACCACCCTCATGTTTTTATTTGCAGCAATTGTAAGTAAAATTCGAAATGTCGTTTGACGAACTACTGGAGCAAACACCTGGTCCTAGTCAATGCCATACTTTTGAGAAAAACCCTGAGCCACCAATCTTGCCTTATATCGAACGACTTCACCATTTGTATCGCATTTCAATTTGTATACCCATTTACAACCAATTAGATTTGCACCCCCAGGAAGTTTCACGAGCTGCCATGTTTCATTCTCCATTAATGAAATCATCTCATCTGTCATAGCCTGAATCCATAATTTCTTTTGATTACAGTTAATAGCTTCTTCATAACTCTTTGGTTCTTGAATCACGGAATTTATTAATTGTATTTCCTCAATCAGTCTTTTTGGTGGAACACCCTTATTTGTACGTTGAGATTTCCTTAATAATGGAACTTCAATTTGATTTTCAGCCGGAATATTTTGTAAATCTGAATAATCACTATCTGTTGTATCATTCAGCTGATCATGAACATCAATTTCATATTTAACAATAACCTGTTCCTCTTGAATATTTACTTTATGTTGCATGGATGACGATACACCCCTTTCGATGAATTTAATATCACGACTAATTTTAACCCTATTTGCAGCTGGAACATAACATCGATAAGCCTTTGATTCATAATCGTAGCCAACAAATATTGCGCTTTCACCTTTTGAATCCAATTTACGTCTCAGCTCCTTAGGTATGTGTACGAAACATTCTGAACCAAATCGTTTAAAATACTGAATGTTTGGTTTCTTTCCAAACCATGCTTGATATGGTGTTGTTTCGGTACCTTTTGTTGGCAAACGGTTCTGCATAAAATTAGCCATAGTAACAGCTTCACCCCAAAATTTATTTTCTAAACCAGCATCAATAATCATGCATCGAGTCATTTCCACCAATGTACGGTTTTTGCGTTCAGCCGTACCATTCTGTTCTGGTGTATATGGAGCAGTTCGCTGAATTTGAATAACACTTGATTTCAAATAACCAATAAATTGTTTACTGATGTGTTCTCCTCCTCTATCCGTACGAATGCATTTAGGTTTCTTTCCAAATTAAACTTTCACCATCTCGATATACTCTTTGAATTTACTGTAAACATCAGATTTATGTTTCATTAGGTAGATAACCGTATATTTTGAGTAATCATCAATGAAAGTTAAAATGTATACATTACCTGATGCTGTGGGAGTGTGCATTGGACCACACACATCCGAATGTACCAAATCCAATACTGCAACAGCTTTATTTTCTGACTTCTTTGGAAACTTTATTCTGGTTATTTTTCCTTCGAGACAAACTTTACAATTGGTATTTACCGGACAATTTGATGAACATTCACTGAACTGAATACCATGAACCAAATCAGTTTTAGCTAATGATTTTATAACTTCAATGTCTCGATGACCTAAAACCCTGTGCCAATAATGAACACAACCATTGCATTCACATTCAACTGAATATGCCTTATTAGATTCACGCAACTTGTAGAGTTTACCATTGAGATCAGCAATTGCAATCTGTTGATTATTTTTCTTGATTTCACATTTTGCACCGACGAAATTTAACTCATAACCTTTTTCAGTCAATTTACGCACTGAAAGTAAATTTCCCTTTATGTCAGGCATTAACAACACATCAGTAATTTTAACTTGACTTGACTGATTGTGTTCATCTAAACATCCAACCTTGATTGTTCCCTTTCCAATTGCTGTCAATTGTTGTCCACTTGCAACACTTACATTTTCCCTCCAACTGGAATCAGTATCAGTAAAGGAATCTTTAGGACCAGCAATATGACATGTAGCACCAGAATTAATTATCCAGCCACTGTCGATCTTTTGTGTTGTAAGTATGTGTTCCCCCTTTTCTTCAGCCAAATTAGCCTTTTGATCACCCTTTTCTTTTCTTTCTAACTAAACTTTATATTTCATGCAATTTTTCTTTATATGACCCTTCTTACGACAAAAGAAACACTGGATTGTATTTGATGCATTTGGTGTTTTCATTGATTCAACTTTTAACGCAGCATCATCTTTCATGCCATCACCACGATCCAATCGCCTTTTGTATTCAGCGATTATTTTTGATCGCACCAAACTTGAATTTAATTCTTCTTCTGTTCTTGCTTCCAATGCTGTGACCAAACTGTCATAACTTTCTGGCAATGAAGCCAACAATGTTGCACTCATGAAAAATTCTGGATCAATATCACTACAAAGAGCCATTAATTTTTGAAATAGTTCATTCATATGATTCACGTGCCTTTCTGCATCACCACCTTCATCCAATCTTTGCCGCATGATTGTTCGTAAAATATGCACTCGATTACTTGGAGAATTTAACTCATAAATATCCTTTAAAGCCGATGTGCAACCGCGAATGTGATGAATTTGATCATCTTCAATGTTTAATGCTATCGTTGAATGAGTTCTTTCATCTGATGCCATTCACGTGTCTGTAATATCGGTTGGTGATTTTTCACTAATAATTTTCCGTAAACCCTTTTCTTTTAACAACATTTCCATTTTGTATTTCCATACGAAATAGTTATCACCATTTAATTTTGTGATACTGTGTCGACTTTCGACTGATGATGCCATGTGCTTTTTACAAACGCAAAATTAAAGACAACATTTTATTTAATTAATCACACCTTATTTTTGCACAATATCTGCATTTAATGTAACCTGATGAAATAATAACAGTGGATAAAATCTCTTTAAGAAAAACACGCAGATTGTAATTGATTTAATTATATAAAATTAGACTGTACGTCTTTACTTTATTTTGTATAAAAACGGAAGTGAACAAAAGAAATATAAAAAGTAGTAAAAAGTCAAAAGTTAAAAACTGATGGATAGATTGAATATGTTTCCATAGAGATATTAAGCATGTTTTCCAATAATAATAAATTCCATTATTTTAATATACACTTGAATTGAATTAACTTTTAATAATTTGAAAAAAAAAAAAAATTAATTTCATCTTAAGCAAGAAACAAGTTTTAGATATAGCCTCAATTGGAAGATTTTTTTTTTCTTCGTTAACAAAAGTACATAATTAAAGTGAGAATCTTCGCCGAATTTCCAACCGTTCACTCAAAGTTTTGGTAAGTAAGTTTACTCTGATGATGTTGATTTTAAAGCATTAATATGTGTGCCATGTTGAAACTATGAAATGCGCTAAATTTGCGTAAGGTGGTGTGAACGTTTCCATGGCACAGCATTTACAGATTCCGAATCCTACGATAACTGCACACGTTTCCCTTTGCCTTGTTTCCTCCTTCTATTAATTAATTCCTTTGTATATAGAAAAAAAACCATTTGTAAAATAAAATTTCTCTTATTTCAAAAAAAAACCCAGATTTAGAAAACAATTTATCTCAATAGAATTTGTTCGGAAAATTGGTTTTCCAATTGCATACAAACCCAAGCCTTTTCAAGACAAATTTCACTCAAAAACGCCAAATTTCTGTTGTTTTTTAAGATCGTGTTTTTCTTTTATATTTGCACTAGTTTGTTGAAGGATTTTTTTTTCTAACCTTTTGGTTTAAAAAACTAAACTTTTGTTTTAAATTTTGTAAACAAACTAAATTTTTAATTTTATAAACTTTTGCTACAAAAGACCAATTTAAATTTTAAAATTTTTGTTTGAATGTTTTTTTTTGTGCGGTTTTACTTAATTTTTCGGACGGGTCAATTTCTTTGTTTTTTTTGTAGCGTGTGGACTCCACATTCGATATTGACGATATTGATGAGCTACGTCTCAGATATATATATGAGTAGTCTGGTGGCACATCTATCGGTAGTGAAGGTAGTGACATCGTAGATGTACTTGCTGAATTTGGGGCTGAGACTTCCGGATCTCTTATGTTTGTTGCTTTGGAATATATTGACGATGTACTCGCTATATTTGAGTCTGATATTCTTGGATCTCCTGTTTGTTGAAGAGCTAGTGGGGTATTTATTTACGTTTCTTACGTTGTCGTTGGACGCCATATTTATGTGTTACATATGGTTATAGGTCTGAGAGTTGACGCGCGCCTTGTTCATCGCCGAACATGTTTTATCACACATTTTATTCGTTATCAGATCTCAGGTAAGGGGTGCCAGTGTGAGTAGTCTGGAAAGTGTCCAATACGTTTTGTCGAGGACCCATACAACAACGTCACGCCTTTCATCCCCCACTGCTTTAGGGGTTTACTCCCAGCCTGCTCAGGGAAAGGAGTGTGGCCCTATGGAGGACGAAAGGTTACGCAGCGCTGGCTGCACGAAAACAAAAATCAGTGAAGAGCCACAAAACAAAAATATGTAATTGCGGTCGTAATAATTTACTAGCTGGGCCTCAGATGTGGAGTGAGACCTTTCACCACCCTCGATGACGCAGGATCATTCGCCATATTCACGAATGCTCGCACACATCTACCACCCTTTTAAAATACATGCTTCTCTCTCTCTACAAACACCACCCTAGCGAACCATATTGCCGATTAGGTAGTGATAATTGACAGACCACAAACAAAAACAAAATTAAACAAAATTTGGTTCGATATGACGATGTTGTTCCTTTATTATGCCAACCAAAGAAAATAAAAATATTGATGCATAATGCCAATACCAAGTTTCTTAATATTCTGTTGTAATCGCAGTTCCATTAATTGCAAAAAAAAAATGGTTTTTGTTTCGCGAATTGTGTAATTATATTTTATAAAGCTATAGCTTCACGATTTGTAGATTTCTTAATAAATCAAGATCTTTATTATTTGAACGTGTTGTTATTAATTCTTTTAAAAATAAATTTATCCAATAGGTGTCAGATTTCAAATTTTTAGAAGTCGTCTCATCAAATGCTTTGGTAATAAATGTTATACGATGCCTGCTATTTGTAGTATACAGAGTTCGCATAATAGTCTGGTGATCATTTATGAGATGATATATTTTTTTCTTTTTAATATTGATAAATCTTTATTGGGGTTCATGTATTCACGAACGAGTTAATCCATGACTTAGTTATATATATATATATATATATATTTTTTTTTTCTTCTAATTTCTGGTTAAGGCGCCGAGCATGAATTCAAACACAACAAAAAAAATTTTATCCAAGAAGAAAACACATGGTTTTGGAAAAACCCAAAATATAATGAAAAAATCAATTTTTGTTACTTACCCGCCAATTCCAGCTGAGGCCTCTGCTTTTTTGGGGAGTTTGATATTGTCCGCCAATTGGGACAATTCAAACCAATCTATATTTTTATAAAAGAAAGGTTATGTGTGTTCCTCTGAATTCTGAATTTTTTTTTTATTTCGTTGTGGTTTCCGCCTGCAGTACAAAACGAAAGAAATATTCGATGCAACTTTAATAACGTGACCTCGTGTTATAGTATAATGTTATAGGGTTGATACCCGGGGCTGATGTTTTATGCTGGTGTGAAAAAGGAAATTCAGTTTTTTTCTCAATGTTCTTGACTCGTGTTCTGCATACTTACTTGATCGATGCCAATTTTATTTTGATGATCTGATTGCGAAGGAGAAAATAGATTCCTATCCGTTTCTTCTATCAATAATTCACCACTTTATTTTATTTTTATTTTTAATTATTTCTGATGTTGGTTTGTCCTAATTTTTCTTTATTCTTTATTGCCTCGCTGCTTGACTTATATTTGGCCAACTTCGCGCTTAGTCTTATATCGGCGCCAGACGATGGGGTGAACATTTGGTTCAAATGTTTCTAACATTTGTGTATTTAAATTGAATGCAATATTATTACAATATTTTTATTAAAAATAATAATATTTAATAATAATTTAAAATTATTTAGAAAATGGAAAGTGATGATCATGTTGTCGCTGCTGCCGCGACAGTAGTTTCGTTGTCTTGTTGCAAATTACTGCTCGCAAAAAATAAATTTAAAAGACGTAAAAGGAGGTGGTGGATGGTGTCTTTAAATAAAAGCAGACAACGGTAAAGTTAAATATAAAACTGTTAAATATAAAAATATTGAAACTCTTATTTGAAGTAAAACTGAATGTTGTAAGTACAATGGATCAGATTTGTTAATGGATTTACTAAAGGAACCTTCAGGAAAATTTGAAAACTTTTGTCGAATGTCAGCACAAGATTTTGAGTGTCTGTTAAATAAACTTGGAGGAAAAATAACAAAACAAGACACCAATATGAGACAAGCGATTCCAATAAAGAAACGTTTGGCAGTTACATTACGATTTCTAGCCACTGGTGATTCTAATGCAAGCCTTGCATACCTATTTAAAATATCTCGTCAGTCCATTAGCACGATTGTCCCAGAAGTTTGTCAAGCCCTCACTGAAGCACTAAAGGATGAAATAAAGGTAAGGAAAAACAACTTCGTACGAATGTTTGAAATGAAAAAAAAATATGTAACTTTAATACCTAGTTTTTATTTATAAACTTTTAACATGTTACTGTTGGTGATAATATATTATAGTTTTATTTGTTAGTTTAAGTCTAAGGTATTATTCGTAGTAGCATAGAATGTTAATAGTGACCCATCACCATCTTGGCTGGATTCCGGTGAAAGTACAGGATGTGGGGATACCGGTGAAAAAACGGAATGGATGCATTCCGATGAACATGCAGAATTAGTGCTACAGGAAATATTACTATCTGTTGCAGAATCAATTTCATTAAGTTCTGCTTCAAAAAGTAAATTGTCAATTTGATTTTGTAAAACAAGCTGAGTTCTTTTTGGTAGTCTTCTAAGTTTAGCAGCCAATAGTTCTCCGTACAATGCAGGTGCATCTGGCAGTGTTTCCGTCTGACGAGTTTTCGATTTGGTTGCAATACTTGCCAAGACATCACTTGCATTTTTCAAATGTTTTGCAACATTGAATTCGGTTTGGCTATGTAATAAAAATTCTTTATATTCAGGTTATTAAATTTATTTTATTTAAAGTTCTCACAAAATACGATAAATTATAAAAGTTGTCTTCTGCTTCTAATTGTCTGTATAATAATAATTTTATGTTGTCATGGTTTCGAATATGACAGCTGTCCACTGAACGTATTCTTACAACTCGGCCAATCTGACAAATGATCGACCTCGATCATAGGTACAACCTCGTCCTCCAAAAATTCCTCGTCCATGTCTTCAACCCATTCTTCATTCATTTGTTCATCTGATTCATCTAAAATGATATCGCCCTCACTTTGATCATCAATTTTATCTTTGGTCTTGCTGCTCTTTAACCACAACCGAATTCGATTTGCTTCCACCACACCATCATATGGCATCGGAGTCTGCTGACAGTTTTCAATGTCTCGAATCACATATCGATCATTTCCAAGTACTTTGTGAACACGATATGGACCTCGATACGTGGGAATAAGTTTTTTGTTGATTCCAGCGACCTTGTTTATACTCCTGATAATGACAAAATCACCATTACGATATGTTTTTGCTGGTTTGCTGTGTGACAAAAAATATTTAGAATTATATGATTGAGAACGCTTTATTGACAACAATGCATTTGATCTGAGTTGCTCCATATTCCTGGAGGGCGCTTCCAATTTTATCTCCTTAATGTATTCTGATAGTCCATCAACAATTGAACCTCTTTGATTAACTCCGAACAATAACATACTAGGTGTTTGTTTTGTACTATTATCTACTGAATTGTTAATTGCAAACTCGACGTCACTAAGTCTCGCGACCCAATCTGAATATTCCATTGGTTCAGTTAATTTTCCTAGCATTTTCTTTATAACTCGATTGACTCGTTCGACCTGCCCATTTGCCTGTGGTGAAGCAGTGGCTGCTCTTACATGCTCAATTCCACGGTTAACCAGATAATCTGCAAATTCTGCCCAAGTGAAACAAGTTCCACGATCCGAAATGATACGTTTCGGCCGACTGTAATAAGAGAAATATTTGTCCAATGATGCATTCACCTCTCTGCTACTGGTTGACTTTACTGCATAAAGTCTAACGTATTTCGTAAATCCATCGATAACAACGAGTATGAATTTCTGCTCTGATCGTATTGCTGGCAATGGACCAAAATGGTCGATATGGATGGTATGAAACGGCAGTGGGGCCTTCGGTATCTGATATAAGTTTCTTTCACTCGCATGAACTGGAGCGGCATACATGAGACATTGCAGACAATTATCAATCACCCGTTCCATTTTACCTGTTGCACCTTTAATCCAGTAATGTTGTTGATATTTGTTCAAACTTTTCTTCAAACCTTGATGACCAACAAATTCGTAACACATTTGCAACACATTTGTCTCCATCTCCTCAGGTACGTATAATAACAATTGATTACCATTCATTCGATAAACAAGTCCATCTTTCAATGCGAAATCTGACATTTCTCCATTTTCAAGTTCATGTTTGAGCTGTATAATGCACTCATCTCTGGACTGCAATATGTGCAACCGCGCCTCTAATTCAATTGGTTCAATCACTGACACAGTATGACAGCGACTTAATGCATCAACGTGTGACATGGATGAGCCACCACGGTGAACAATGGAATAATCAAAGTTTTCTAATTCGAGTGCCCACCTACTAATACGAGCATTCACCTGTTTTTTAGCCAATGTCATGGTCAGTGAGTTACAATCGATAACGATTTTAAATGATATTCCTTCTCGATAAACTCGAAAACGACGTAAAGCATAAATGATGGCCAGCGTCTCTAATTCGAAACTGTGATATCTTGATTGTGCCGGGTTGGTGCTTTTAGAGTAGTATGCAATAGGATGAAATTTCGAGTCAGTTTGTTTCTGTAACAATGCAGCACCAAAGCCATGAGAACTGGCATCGGTGTGAAGCTCGGTTTCTCGTTCAGGATGGTATACAGCTAAAATTGGGGCTGAAATAAGACTGTCTCTTAGTTGAATAAAAGCAAGATGACATTTATCATCGTAATTAAATGGTGCCTTCTTTACCAGTAATTTCTGCAATGGACGAGCAATACAAGCAGAATTAGGAACAAATCTCCGAAAATAGGAGAACAAACCCAGGCATGAATGAACCTCTTTTGCATTGGTCGGTTTGGGAAATTTCCGTATAGCATTGATATGCATATTGCTCGGACGTATTCCATTCGGATCAACAATATAGCCAAGAGAATCAATTTCCTGATACCCGAATTTACATTTTCCAAGATTCAGCGTTAACCCATGAACAGATATTCGCTTCAATACCTTTTCCAGTAGTTCAGAATGTGTCCTCCGAAGCCAATAATATATCATCCATGTATATGACAATTTCTCGTTTATCTAGCATGTCCCAAAAATTATTATTTATGAATCGCTGAAATACAGCGGGTGCATTTTTCAAACCAAACGGCATACGAACATATTCATATTGACAACTAGGTGTAACAAATGCTGTGTATTTTGTTGAATCATCAGCGACTCGAACCTGATGGAAACCACTTTTCAAATCCAAAATAGTAAATACCCTTTTGTTGGCTAAATACTCAATACAATCTTCTATTAATGGCAATGGATAGTTGTCACGAATTGTCAATCTATTTAGGTTCCGATAATCGATACACATTCGAATCTGTCCATTTTTCTTCTTCACCAGTACAATTGCGGATGCATATGGGGAATTACTTGGTTTTATCACCCCATCATCTATTAATTCATCGATAATCTTCTGCACAGATTGCTTATCGGCATATGATAGTCGTCTTGGTGCACAATAAAACGGTACTTCATTAGTCAATCGAATCTGCATCTCATAATCATATGGTTCACATTTAACTTCTGACTGCAAATAACTTTCATTAATAATTGTGGACAACCGAGTGCACATTTCGGAATTTAATGTAGGGCTCCTTGGTGAGCTCTACATATTTTGCGTACAATTTAATTAAATAAAAATGTTATTTAAATTTATTATATAATTTGTTTATTCAATTGAGAAAACAGAACTTATTTTTTAACATGGAATATTATGTTTTAAATAAAGTTTTTAGTTCTGGAATTAAAAATTATTTTTTGCATTAGGTCCTTTTTAGTTTAGGTTTATAAATTGACTGAAAAATATTTTTCATCACGAAAAATTATTATAACTAAAAACGGTTACTTGTGATGAAAAATATTTATTTTCAAAATTTAAAACAAGTATCTTAAATACTAGATCAAAAATTAAAACTAAGAAAAATATTAAAAACTAAGTAAAATTGTAGGTTCCCTACAATACTCCCCTTCCAGTTAATTTATTATAAAAGTAACCTTTTTCTTAGGTTTAATTTCTTCGGCGGGTTTAGTTCTACTAACGTGAATTGGAATTATTTTTTCTTCTCTCTTGATATAAACATGGTCCCTTGTACGTCGAATAATTTCAAAAGGCCCTTCATAAGGAGGGATTAAACCAGGACGAGAACGATCAATTTTAATGAAAATGTGAGTACAGGTATTCTGATTTGGATGTAAAAACGTTTTGCCTGTATCATTAGAACGTGTTTCAGTCCCTTTAATGTCTTTAAACGCTTTTTTAAGTTCCAATATTATTTGTGGAGTGTCCAGAGTGGATTCCGATGTTGTAAAAAACTCTCCTGGGAGTCGAAGACTCTGTCCATAAACTAATTCTGCTGGAGAACAACGAAGGTCCTCCTTGAAAGCTGTACGTATGCCCATTAGAATGATAGGCACTTCCATTTTCCAGTTCGAACAATTAAGACGTGCCATTAGTGCTGCTTTTAACGTCCTATGAAACCTTTCTACCATCCCATTACTTTGAGGATGATGACGTCGGGGTCACCAATTATGTAGGGCTCCTTGGTGAGCTCTACATATTTTGCGTACAATTTAATTAAATAAAAATGGTATTTAAATTTATTATATAATTTGTTTATTCAATTGAGAAAACAGAACTTATTTTTTAACATGGAATATTATGTTTTAAATAAAGTTTTTAGTTCTGGAATTAAAAATTATTTTTTGTATTAGGTCCTTTTTAGTTTGGGTTTATAAATTGACTGAAAAATATTTTTCATCACGAAAAATTATTATAACTAAGAACGGTTACTTGTGATGAAAAATATTTATTTTCAAAATTTAAAACAAGTATCTTAAATACTAGATCAAAAATTAAAACTAAGAAAAATATTAAAAACTAAGTAAAATTGTAGGTTCCCTACATTAACGTCGACGCAATATCAACAGTTGGTGGCGCAACACGATCAATACTAGGTTCCTGCAAAATTTCTGCATTAACAGTAATCAGGCTGTCACCAATTATATTGTCATCAGTTGAATCATCGGTAGCAGCACTGACATCGGCGCATGAGTCAGTGATATTTGCCGTTAAAGGATGAATCGTTTGTTTTTGAACACAATTTTCATCGTTTCTATCCTCAATTTGCTTCAAAAGACAAAATTTGCTTAAAGTGGAAAGGGTTGAATTCAAGATGGGGGCACACATTACACCGTTCTCAGTTCCATTTTTAATATTTATTAATTGTTCCTTTGAATACACAATTTTTTCTTTGACAAACGAATTTGGAATTTAGTTAAAAAATATCTTCCAAGAATCATTGGAAAACGAGTAACTGTGTCAGGTACAATAAACAATGATAACGTTGAATGATGTCATCACATTTAATTTCGATATTAGTTTTTCCAAGTAATTGAAGGCCATTTCCGCCAAGACCACGATAAGTTGAATGTTTTTTTCTTCTTGGAATCGATCGTATGAAGCTAGTTGGGCTACCAGTGTCAAATAAAGAAAATATCTGTGTAATTTTTGGGCTCGGTTTCATTGAATCAACGAAAGTAATACTCACTAAATTCATTGCATCGTAAAAACGAGCAAGTTCTTCAATGTCGTCAATGTCATCAGTAGTGGCCACAGTTTTCGGGACGACCTTAGCAGCAGCTAATTGTAGCAGCAACACCTTCTTCGGATTCGGGCAACTTCGATATTCATGTCCCACTTGCCAGTAGTTGAAGCACGAGCCGTCCGGACGTTTTGTATATGGGCAAGCACTATTGAAGTGACCAAAGAGATTACAGTTATAACATCTTGTTTGACGAACATCCATTGTCATAGGAGTTTGAACATTTGTCGAAGTCAGTCGATTGTGAGTTGGTATATGTATACGTACATTGGGTTGATTTATTACCTGATCGAATCGTCCCTCATGACGGTTGAGACCAGCTTTTAAATCAACAATTGAAGTAGCGGTTAAAAGTAAAGCAGAATTTGAAGTCGACTCCCCGAGGCCATCAACAATCATATCAATTAATTCGAATTCGGCGATATCAGCACGTCTAGCCAATTGTTGCATTTTTAGAACATAACAGTGTGTTGTTTCCTCACGTCGATTCCATCTTGTTTGACGCAATGTACAATAAATATCTTCTCTGGATATGGATTTTCTGAATTCCTCCAACAATACTACTTTCAAATCATCATATCTAATGGCTGAAGTTATACTTAAAAACATCTTGGCGGCACCAGTCAATGTTCGTCTTAAACACAGAAATTTGAAAGAATCATTTGCACGAATCAAACTCATTATTTCTTCGAATTCACGGAAAAAGTGACGAACGTCTTGTTTGCGGTCGTCACCAGCGAATTTTGGTACTGCGTGTTCAATATCGCCAAATTCAACATTTGATCTTGCCATTGATGCAATACTATTATTTTCAGCAAGTGCCAATTGTCCTTGCAGTTCATACAATTCCTGCCTTTTACGTAAAAGTTCGATATGAATATCTAAATTTTGCATTTCACTGACAGCGGTGCCGTTTGTAATGGGTGGAACGGTAACTGCAATTGAGACTGGATTAACAGCGTTGAGTGGTTGTGGTGATTCATCAGTTGGTTGGTTATTGGAATGAGCATTAATTTGTACCCCGTCTTCTGGTTCCCGTCCAGTAGTTTCGCTATAGGTAGCTTTCAATTCCTCTAATGTGAACAATGGTGAGTATTCAATATTTAGCCCGTCCAACATTGCCATCAAACGAGCTCTCGTCAAGCGCAAGCCTTGATTCTTATATCTCTGATCAATATCAGTCATTTTAAAGTTTTCTTCTTTTTTTAGCGATAATATAGGAAAATACACACAAATAAAACAAAATTACCAATTTTTTTTTTCTTCAAAAAAACACGTGAGCCAGATTTTACGTCGAATTTCTTTCAATTCTTTCTTCGAAATTTTATTATTAGACGAGAAAAACTCGTGATAACCCCACATCTGAGTTGTAATAAAAATTCTTAATATTCAGGTTATTAAATTTATTTTATTTAAAGTTCTCACAAAATCAGATAAATTATAAAAGTTGTCTTCTGCTTCTAATTGTCTGAATAATAATAATTTTATGTTGTCATGGTTTCGAATATGACAGCTGTCCACTGAACGTATTCTTACAGCTATGTCCTCCTGTTGCTCTTTTTTTCGGAGCACTTTGCGGCATTACAAATCCCTTGTCCTGGTTTATTTTTCGGAATGAAGGGTCATTAACTTCTACTGCAATTGGGTCATCATTGTCTAACACTGCCTGTACTATCAGTTCACTCTGAAAAGTCTCATCATGTGAAAATTGTTCATTGTAGTTGTGGCTTTCCTGTAAAAAACTAATAAGCTACAATTCAAATATTATAGTTATTTAATAAAAATAAATAAAATAAAATAAATATTTTTTTTTAGCTGCCACAGTCAGAGGTGCAATGGAAAGGAATAGAAAATGGGTTTAACCAGCGATGGAATTTTCCTCACTGTGTGGGTGCTGTGGACGGAAAACACGTTTTGCTCCAAGCCCCATTTAATAGCGAATCTACATTTTATAATTATAAAAAATCGTTTAGCATAATACTTCTGGCACTGGTTGATGCAGACTACTGCTTTACATTTATTGACGTGGGGGCTCAAGGACGAATGAATGACGCTGGAGTCCTTTCGTGCACAGTACTATACCGTAAAATTTTACGAGGGGAGCTTTTGCTTCCACCAAGTGAACCCCTGCCAGAACGCGAAAAAAGCGTTCCCTATGTTATGGTTGGTGATGATGCATTTCCTCTTAGTACCTCAATCTTGAAACCATATTCTGGAAATCATGCCACAGGCAGCAATGAGCGCATTTTTCACTACCGTCTTTGTCGAGCCCGAAGAATTGTAGAAAATGTTTTTGGCATTTTCGTATTTTTAGAAAACCAATTATGCTACAACCAGAAAAAGCTGCCTTGGTTACCCTGACATTGTAACAAGGGGTTTTACATATTGGGATTTGTTAACGAAGAAGGCAAATCCCCTGATGACCTTTTCATCATATCTCCTCCCTTGCGAGTTGAAGATATGAGATGGTGCAGCAAATGTGAGCAACTGAAAGGATGCACGCCTTGCTGAGTTGCGCAAACTAGCTCGCCGGTGGGGTGGGTCGCTGCTCACCACCATCTGTCATCGCGTTACACATAGTTATTTGTGCGTGCATAAAAGTTTTAATGTCGTTCAGACTTTATGAGGATAGCATAAGCTATCAAGCAAGGAGAATTCGGTTGTGGCGAAAACAACCGAATAAAGGGGGTGTTCGTTAATTCCTGGTCACCGAAACTGACCAAACCTAACGCGAAAGCCTTGCGAGGCATGTCGGGGCCGATTGGCAGAGGTGTTATTGCCAACCGGACTTTGGGGCACTTCCCACCACGAATGGACCGACAGCAGAATGCCGGCCCCCGTTGACGATAACCGATTGATTTTATTACATTTTTATTACATACAATGTGGTGATATATGTTTATCATATACCTACATATATACATACATATTCAAATTTTAGAATTTTATTATTCATCTTTAATTAAATTTAAAAAAAACACAGTTTTCTTCTTTTTTTTTGTAAAGAGAGATGAATTTTAAACTTAAAATGAATTCTTTAGTGAAGTTTGACTTCCTTAAAATCAATGAAAAAAAAGCTTTTGCTTTTTTTTTTCTTATTTATTGGAATAAAATCATATAGATATTTATATATATACTATATACTAAGTTTTGTATACGCGGAAAACCTTTCAATTTGGTTTTTTATAACAATGTTGAAGTTAAAATAATCTAATTATTTCTTCGTGGATTTGTGTTCAGAGAAAAAGAGAAAAGAAATTCCAAAACAGAATTGAAAAACAAACTATTTACCATCAAATTTAGGCGCGTAATAGTTTTGCTTATCATATAATCGAATTTGCTAAATTCAAAACCGGAATTTGTATCAAAAGGTTTCCAGAAGAACTGGACACTATGATTTACACGCGACGTTCACAAAAAAATTCAATTTTGGGAATTTTCTTTCACCTTTTTCCCTTTTCCCCGAAAACAAACCACTTTATTGTCAAATAAAACACTTTGAAACACCAAAGAAAGAAAAATTTATAATCATATTAAAAGAAAATTTAAAGAAAAACTTACGTACATCATCTCCACAAAAAGGCCCTTCTGCGGCACGGTACCTATTTGTAAAACAAAATAACTACAATTTAATCATAGAGCAAAACGGAAATTGGTTAGTTTCTTATCTCCTTTTTTTTTTCGTTCTTCAGATTTTCCTCAATTACATTTAATGATAGATTTTTTTTTTCTTTCTTTTTTTTTCTTTTTTTAATGAGATTTATTTTATGTTCGATTTTCTCCTTTTGGTCATCATAGGTTGTTTTCGTCGTAATTGATGATTGGAAGAACACAGAAATTTTTCCAGCAAGTGTTATCTACTGAGTATTGTGCCCTATTTCGATGCAGCTTTACAAACAAACAAAAATGTTCGGAATTAATCCGAAACTCGCAACTTTATTAGGCGGCCATTGACACATTTTGCTTAGGTCACGTTCCAATTTGTTAATGTATGTTTTTTTTTTATTTTTTTTTTTTTTTGTTTTTCGATTTCCGTTTTCTTTCCCTCTTGTTTTTTTTTTTTTTTGAAAATCTCCGCTTTAGAATATTTCCTTTTATATTTTATATGAGTTTCCCAGGTTATGATTTCTTTTTCGGTGAAAATTTGCGTTTCCCTCCAACCAAACTAAATTCCTTTTTTTTCTATTCCTTTGTTTTTCGTAAATAAAAAATTTTGTCTTTCCTTTTTATAATTTACTCGAATTTCTGTATTATTATATTTTCGTTAACAAAATTTAAAAAAAACTAACACCAGATAAACTTTTGGAAGAGAAAAAAACCACGTTTTTATATTTCACGGTATAATTTTTTTTTTTTTCCAGCTCAAAAAAAGCTAGAGTGTGTGAGATTTGTTTTTTTTTTTTGTTTTTATAAAACCGACCAACTCGCCTCATGAGCTAAACCAGACCTCTCTTCTTAACATTTCAAACCAGACTCTCGATCCACACCCTTTTTTTTCATTCTCTCACTTCCCGTTTGCAAAATTTTCAATATTCATCAAAAAACCGTATTTTTGTTTTTTTTTTTCTTTAAAATTTTGGTGATCGTTCGTTCACACTCGTGGATTTCATGGTACCCCATCTCATGAAAACATCCGATGTTAGGGGGAAATTTTTGTTTTTTTTTTCTTTTTTTTCGTTTCTTCTTTCTTCTATATTCTATTTAATGTTACCAGGATATATGCGTTGGAATGATTTTTCGAGAATTATTTGTGGAACAAAGGGGAAAATGTTGAAAATCAGATCCATAGATATATTTATTACTAGATTACTCGAAGCAATAAATTCCTTCAGAAGCGAATGGCACATTTTCGGACTTCTCTTTCTCGCGCCGAAGAGACAATACTGCCAACATCAGAAATGGTTGACTTTTTTGTCACGAAGCGAAAAACATATAGCGGGAATTATTCAATTTTTTGAATTTCTTGCAAATATAAATTTTGTATTTTAAAATAAGGTAAATAAAAAAAACAATATAATTTTGTTCAATTTATTTTATTTGCAATAACATTTTTTTTAGATTTTCGGATTGTAAAATTGTGCTAATTATTTTGAATATATATTATTTGAATATATATTATTGCAATATAAATAAATATTTTTGAAAACCTAATTTTTTTTAAATTTATTTTATTTAAAAATTCAGTGTTTGACCCTTTTCTGTCGATTTCATTCCTGTGTCTCTTTATTTTTCTCTGCAGTTGATCGCTCAATTTGTAATTAAAAGTATAATATTGGAAAACATTTTAATGAATTAAAGTATTTTAGAGATTATGTGAGTTTCCACTTCACCCAAGAGCGAAGTATGGATAAATATAAACTACCCAAAGGATGCGAAGCAACCATAACACAAATTAGAACAAAGTACAAAAAAATAAAATTTTAAATTGAAAATTTACGGCTGACATCTGGAAAACGTCGTCACGGCAGAAATAGGAAGTTGGGATTCTTTATAATTACTCATAATTCGCCCAAGAGGTATCACATTCGAAGCGTTACCGAGTTTTTTGTGTTCGGTTCCCCAAAGTATATTACGATAATGAAGTAATATCTATAAACTTAAAATAATAAATACTACTACAAAAAATAAGCTTATTTTAAAATACCAACCATTTAGTATTAATAGAATTTTAAAAAAGAAAAATTGAAAAAGAAAAGCATGCCATATTAAACAAAACAACACTAATGAAAAAAAATAATAAACTTATTTAAATAATATAGTTTTAGGCCTATTCCACATACATGTATTTGAAAAGAAACCAAATAAATAAAAATTAAATAACAAAAAAGAAAACAATTCACTATATTAAGAAATTCCTAAAATAAAAAATAAATAAATAAATACGTGATAATAAGATGTCTAAACCGGACAAAATAGCATTTACTGGTTTTTGAAAATAACTAACCGAGTAAGTTTATGGCGTAACAAAGAATTATTTTTTAAATTTTGCTGTTTAATAATATGACTTAATTTAATTTTTAGATATGAAAATACAATACATTTTGCAAGTTTATAAACATGATTGTTTTCTAATTAATGATCTGCAAAGTGCTCCGATAAGCATGGGAAAAGCGTTTTAAATTTAAAAATCTAAACACACGCATACAAATTTTTTGCTTTAAATTCGGGTCTAATAAATTGAAATGAAGACTAGTTTCAATATGTCTTAGTATTTTGTCCGTGGTTACACAAATTTTTATCACATCTTTGGAAGGAATAATAAGACCGCCCCTAGATTTAATTAATAATAATCTGTATTCAGCATCTTGAGCATTTTCTAGCGAAGTTAACGCCAAAGAACACTGAACACATTTTGTTGCCCTACGTACCATTCTCACGATATATCCGCTGATGTAATTGATGGCATTTTCCCTCAATTCGTAATTGCATTCATTAGCAATTTCTTCCATGTTATCTTCATCTGAATCGTCCATTATTTGGTCGCCCATTAAATCGCCGGAATCGATGATCATCTCTAGTCCTAAGGAAAATTAATTTAAAAAGGTATGAACAATAATTGTCTTAATAACGTTAAGTATGTATTTCCTCACCATTTTTGTTTGCAGTAATAGTACTAGCTGATAACTGCAGAATGGTTGTTTCATCCAGTTCTTCAACATTTCCCCTAGAACTGCTAATTTATGCATGAGTCAGCAAAGACTTCATGGCTGAAACAAACTGTCTACATGTTGGATTGTTGTTCCATCCATTCCTACTTCTAATGGCACCGAAAAAAAGCTCAATATGGTCCTGACTTAATTTATAGGTTAAAACATAATTTAATGATTTAGTATGAACAACTAAATCGTCAAATAACAATTTTAGTACAAGGTGGAGTCCATAGTAATCAGGACTTTTTGAATCTAGCGCCCCTAGTGGCGCCATCTATATGTCGACTGGTGCGTTAAAATCTGCTATCCTTTATGGACTTCCTGTGAGAATTTCATGACATTTCATCTATTGAAAGTGAAGTTAATGCGTTTTAGGTGCAGTATGTTTGTGTCATCGGTGCGAAAATGAGCTTCGACGACCAAAAATTGCTCAGAATTCAACATTCGAAGGACATCATTAAAGAGGTCAAAAAGGACAAAAACTTCCTTTATAACATTGTGACTGGTGACGAAACGTGGTGTTTTCAATATGATCCCGAAACGAAACGCCAGAGTGCTGAATGGAAGGCGCCGGACGAGCCGAAACCCAAAAAATCGCGCCTGGAGAAGTCAAAAGTGAAGACAATGCTGATTTGTTTTTATGATTCCAAGGGTATTGTCCACAAAGAATTTGTTCCACCCGGTCAAAACGTTAATGCGGTATTCTACCTAGGAGTTTTGAAGCGTTTGGCGCGCCGTATTCGACGTGTTCGGCCCGAATATCGCGAAGATGGAAGTTGGCGTTTGTTGCGCGATAATGCGCCGTCTCATCGATCGACGCTTGTGACCGATTATCTCACCAAAAATCACATTTTAACCATCAACCACTCCCCGTATTCACCGGATATGGCACCGTGCGACTTCTACCTTTTCGGAAAAATGCATTTGCCGATGAAAGGAAAGCGTTATGCAGACGTAGAGGCCATTCAAAAGGCTTGCACCGGCATACTGGCGGCCATACAGGCCAACGAGCTAAAACACTCGTTCGACATGCTTTTGGACCGTGCAAAAAGCTGTATTGAAGCAGAAGGAGACTATTTTGAATAAAATCAATTGATTTTGCCGAAAAAACCATTTGTTCTGTTTTTTTTTTTAAAGTCCTGATTACTTTGGACACCACCTTGTATTTTTAATCCTATGTAAATTCACTGAAATCCAGTATTTTTCTTACACAAGTAAATAGGCTGCCCGGACAAGTTTTCTAATTGTAAAATATGCTTTTGAACCCTTCCCGAATGGGTTTCTACTATTTAATAAATCGAAAGCTTTGTCAACAATTCTTAAAAACTCTACGGTGGCATCACTACCTTTAAAACCAGCTAATCTTAATTTTTTATCGCAAAATTCTATGGCGTCCGCAACACTATTACTAATTACCTGAGCAGCATATTTAACTTTCATCTTGTTCCTATACCATTCAATATGTACCCTGGAAAGCCTATTTCCTAATCGTATATTTTCTTGTTCCTGAACTTCGTATAATTTTTCTATATACTTCCAGTCAACAAGACCTAAAGGAGATTTTAATTTCCTTTCACTGGCTAAATAATTCCTAATTAATTTTAGCATATGGCATGCATCTAACATAGTATAAATACGTTTGACAGGGTCTGAAGAATGACAAAAGAAAGGTGTGGGATCCGGTAGGTCTATTGAACTCCCTAAAATTTTCATCATGCGTTTATTATAGTTAGGACCATCACATGTGACGCAAGCCACTTGAACGTCTACATCATGAAGCCTTTGAATAGCTTCATTTATAAGATTGGCCCTTTCATTCGCATCTAAGCTATGAATAAGAAAATAGGCGAAGGCAATTTTCCAATGATCATTCATGGAAACCGCAATAAAAACGTATGCCTCTGTAGCTTCTGGAAGATCGTCAGAAGTATCTCCTAATCCCAAGTCAACGAAACCCCTGAATTTGTTTCCCACTAATTCAATTTTTTTCATTATAGACATTTCGTCCACAACCAAAGAGCAGATACACTTTTTATTTTTATTGGCCATAACTTTAGCTTTAATTTTTAAAGTGTTAATAGCTTCTGAAATAAAACCCGGCTCGCAATTAACACCAGAGTACCATTTACGAATCGTACTCTCAGCGGGGAGTGAATTTTTAAATATCGACCTAATATATCTATAGGCTTTCGGCGAATAAAAGTGCACAGTTAGTACAAATTCGCGAAGCACTTCAGGATATGAACGGGTCTTTTTTCTGTTCAACATCCTGTTAAAAAGTGCGCTTGGTATATCCATCACAGATCTATGGAAGATTTCGGCATGCCTTTCGCTAATATAACCCTTTTGTAAGAGTTTATCAATTAAGCTTTTCTGATTTTCTATTTGTATTTCCTTACGAGCTAACTTTCTTTTCAAATTATAATTTTCCTGCCTTTTTTTTATTAATATGGTTTTATATTTTAGTAATAAATTTGAATACCGCGTCGAATTCACTTCATTTGCCGAACCTGTAACTCCAGTATGTTTTACCGTATATTGCTGCATACCTGAACACGATGCTCCATCATTTATATTGTTATTAATGCCCTGGACATTTTCTTCTTCATTAGAACTGTTTGTTAGTGTTTGCTGAAATAGAATTATAATATTAATTTTGTTAGTAGTTTTTCTTCAAATTAATTATTTACTGCAATGCATTCATCCATGGGACCAGCATATTCTTCCTCGAGATATTCTTCATCGATGCACTCGAGATACTCTTCTTCAATGTGGTCCCGATAATCTTCTTCCATTTCATATGTGACTGTTATTTGCTGAAATGTAATTAAAAATCCAAAATTTTATTATTATATTTGTAATTGAAAGCATTGTGAGAGATTTTTGGTTCTCTTTCTTATTGTAATGGCATTCCAATTGTGAAATTAAATATTTTTTAAAGTCTGTTTGAAAAAAAAAGTATTCACATACCTTGGGGACGATTACTTCTGATGACTCCAAGACTGGAAGAGTACTGCGACTCAAATAACTCCTAATACCAATTCGGTTTATGTCTATCGAATTGAAATGATGACTGCAAATTCTGGTATATCCCGGTGTAATTTTCTTTGGATTTATTTGCAGTATATTGCACCATTCAATCAAACGATTCTGATTTTTTGGAAATCCAATTTCTTTAAATTTTTTTTCTGTTGGAAATTCATTTTACTTACCTGAATAGCAAAACTTCATTGTATGACGAAGTTTTATTATTCCAAAAACAACGTTTTACAGCACACGGCATAGACATTTTTTAAAAATATTTAATATAAAATAAAATTTTGATACACGTTTAATTTAAAAACAAACTTTGGTAAAAATATTGACTTCACTTTGCAAACGAAATTTTTAAATTTGGCGACAACACATCTGTGATTTTGATCATATTAAGTTGGCAGGCCTGAACAATTCGACACTGACGAAAAAGACAGATAATTGCAGAATTTGGAACTAACCAGGGATTGTGAACGGGCAAAAAATTAATAATTTTTTGGTTTTCATAATTTATTTTGCATTTTTATTAACAATTCATATACAAAAAAATTTAAAATAATTTTTAATTTGAATTTTTCAGTGTTTAAAATTTAATGTGAATTTTATTTGGTGTTTTTAAAATTTAGGGTAAAAAAAAAGGTTTCTGCGCCCTGAGGTAAATTTTAGCCATGAGCGAGTAAGCGAATCCTAGTCCAGTAGTATTTAAGTCATTGATCAGATCGCGCAATGGTAACTAAAATAGAAAACGCTATTCTAGTGGTCGTTAAAACCAAAGTGAAAGTCTGTTGTTACACACACCGTTACAACATGTGCACGACTTCATAATTTTGTACGGCGAAGTAAAACATCGAGGCAAATATATACTCCAAATGGGGTTTTTGATTATGAAGTAGATGGAAAATTCAAACCAGGATCATGGCGTCAGGACACCTGCCTTACATCGCTCACTCCTCTATCAAAAACACCCAGAAAACCATCCCAAGAAGCCAAAAATATTCAAAAGGAGTTTGCAGAATATTTTAAAACGAGTGGAGCAGTTGAATGGCAAGATTATATCAGTTAAAGTATTAACTAATATAGTTACTTAATAAATGTTTAAGTATATTTTTTATTTACATAAGTACCTATATGAATTGTATGAAATATAAATAAATACCTCTGAACACAATGATGGAATTTTCTTTGCTGGTGCATGAATAAACCTATCAATGACATGGAATGCGAACCATGTCGGTTCATAGATGTCCTTGACTCCTGATCCAGTGGTTTTGGAATCTCTTACTTTTTTCGCCAAGCTTCTATATGTGGACATGAGAGATTCTTTTTTTTTTTTTAAAGCGTCCACAGTTACTCCAACGCTAATATGTTTGCAATACTTTCCCAAGTATCATTTAAAATATTCCGGTTTTTGTGATCCTTGTGCTTTGGGTCCCAAAGCACTGGGAGGGCTTCATATAGTTGTATAAATTCAATTATTGAATCGTTGCTCCACTCAAATTTGTCTGTTGTTGACATTTTATAATAACTGTCTGGAGAGAAGTTTAAGTTGAAATCTTAGTGAAACTGTATCTTAAAAAATGTTAAATATTTGAAAGTATTTGAAACGCGTATTTTTTGCTGACAGTTTTTTCCAAAGTGATTTTATTCACAATTTCATTGAATACATAATAAATAAAAAGTTATTCACCACAAGTGTGGCGATAAAACAGTACGTTAATTTGAAATAACAGAAATGTAATAGACAGTAAAAATACAAAGAAAAGTAAAAATGTTATATAAGTAAATTATAATTAGATTATCTTGTTGAGGAAACACTGTCCACCAAACTATTGACTAAATACACCAGAATTAACCTTAAATAAAAAAAAAACAATATTTTTTATAAATTATGAATTAACATAATTCCTGTTTAGTTAATTATAATTAAAAAAAAACACTATAAAACACTATAAAAACCTTTTTTTATATAGCAATAATGAAAATTCGCTCCTTTTAATAAAAAATATATTGTGTCAAATTATAAAATCATCCAATGTTGGACGATTCGTGTAGCAGTGGAATTCAAATGCATGAAATGTGAACCCAATTTTGTGGTGGGGTTACAAAAATCCCTTTGACGCGTGTCAAAAGACCGACAACAGCTCGAACATGTTCCAACACGAACGTTGGACACATGACATTGGACACACTTAGTTCGCGCATCGGCCACACGATGCGTCCGACCATCAAGCGTCCAACGTTGGAAGGTGTTGGTAGCATCGTCTGGCGCCGGCATTAGTATCAATGTTCGACACCACAGGCGAATAAATATTTGTATGGGTAATTTGTTAGTGTGGTTAATTCAAATTTCTGTTAATTTGATGGGTATTCAAATTTTGATGTCGAATCGAATAAACTTCAATTTTCTGATTTCTCCACAAAATGAGTTAATATTTTTCATTTATTCGATATTGCTGAAAATTTTTTCAAAACCGTTCGGATATATATTTTATGTATATCCTAGCGGTAATCGAAAATTACTGTATAAGAACGCTATATATTTTGCCATTTTGTACTGCCTGTTTGAAAACTGATTGCCCGCTTTTATAGGAAATTTTTCCTGACCTGTTACTTTTTCGAAGGGCAGACTCTTAAAGTCAGCATTTGGATTTATTGATCCCAAAATGGCTAGACTAAATTTCCTGTCCTATTTCGAAATAACTCATGTACTTTATTAGTCAATAGGTGGTTAATTTCTTTAGAATCAGCATAACTTATATTACAGAAATTGTACCCTTATTGACTTTGGGACAAACATAATTTTGTAAACGCAGCATAGTTCAAAATTCGTTATCGAAATTTTGAATTATTGGCTTTTTTTCAAGTGTCATCGTACTTGACTTTTTCACGCGATTTGGATTTACCAACAAGAATCAACATAAACATTTTCATTTTTAATCAAAAACCAAATATTTGATTAGTTTTTCATGTTCATGGAAATCAATTATCCTGAGTGTTTTATACAAATTAGAAATATGTTTACGATGCATTTCTATAAATTATATGAAATGCTTTCGATGTTTTCATGTTTCGCTTTTTTTAGTTTTTCTTGTATTGGAGACAAATTTTTGCATTTGCTCCAATAATCTGCGATTTTAATAAAATATTCATCTTGTTGTTAAAAAAACTACTTTCTACGATAGGAACAAAAAGTACTTAACAGATTATAAATCCGGCTCGAAGAGCCAAATGGTTTTTGACACGGTAAATGCACAATCTATCGCGCACAATATAAAGATACAGAAAGTAGTTTTTTCACACACAATATATAAATAAAAAAAACGTCACTTTGCACTTAAAATATAATATTTTATTGTAATTCCAACTTTTAAATTAATTAAATATTAATGATGAAATTAATTAAATTAAATAATTCTTAAATTTAAATACACTGAAAGGAAAAGAATTACTACGTCGGCCATTTTTTTCCATGTTGCCCGCTATGTAAATTGTTCATTTCGGGTTAGTGAATTTTTTTAGGAACTATAGCTTTTTTTATGGTAAACCTGAATAGCACTGAATGCTATAGTTTTGATTATTATGGCCAAAATTGTAGTAATTATTGCAATTAATATAGATGGGATAAATAAACCTGTTACTACTTTGTTATTACGGGAGTTTTAACACCTAGCGCTTTCTGCAAAAAAAAAATTAAGCTCCAGTTAATAGGCAAATATACTCCACAGTAGCAAATAAATAGGATTGATAAACAAACTAATGATGTTATCGTAATTTTACAGAATGAAAATGCCACATAAGCGACATTTCTGTAGTTGGTATTTTACAAACCAATTTGATGAATAAAAAATAACTAATACAGTATTGTTAATAAAATTGTATGCCATAAATATACGGCTATAGCAGTCATTTTTTGCATATACATATGTATTCCTTTCGTATGAAATTATAGCTATTCAAATAAAAATCTTGTATTATATGGTATACTTTTTTTATTTTTTAAATTTACAGAAAACTTAATTCATTTTTGAGCAAACAGAAAAAATATAAAACTTTGTAATGAAAACGTAATAAATCTACTGGAACTAATATTAATACATAGATTAATAAAATAATAATAATAATTCATTAATATAGTTAATTCATTACGTTTAAGCATTTTTCTTAAATGCTTTAGTTAAAATTTTCTTTTGATGAAAATAAATTTGTAATAAATGCTTCATATAACCAAATATTTCGACTGAAAGGCAATTAACTGATACGTTTCTAAAAATTTATATTCTAAATTCATTACTTTTTTCTTATCAAATTTTTTTATAACATAACAATACCGATGGCAATCATAATATAAAGTTTCTTGAATTTGGACTAACACGAAAACTTTTTCATCATTTACAATCCATAATTGTTCTACCAGCACAAATTGAAGGTAATTCTCACAAGAACCTACATCAAAAATTGTACCAACAATAGTCGTTGAATTGCACAAAGTAATCCATTTCTAAAAAGTAACTTTGTTTTCTTTGAAATTGATTGAATATAATGATTTATCAATTTCAGATGTCTTAATGATTTAACGTGTTATCTTTTCAACCGATTTCGCAATTTTTGACAATTTTGCCGAAGTTTTTTTTTTAATTTTTATCATTCACACACGCGTGTTTTTCCAAACAAAAAATGTCCGTGAAAAAAATCTCAAAAAATATCTGTAATCCGCGATAATTTCCGAAAACCTTCACTTTATTTTCCAAAGATAAATATTTCTCGATAGTTTTCAATTATCCTTTTTTGAGATTACACAATATTTCACTATTATTATTTGCAGTCTAGTGTCCTGGGCCCATAACCTGTTAAAATTATGTCATTAAAGAAAATAAGTTTTGCTTTGTACACAACAGAAAAAACACGCCCATTCACATGTAGAGTTAGAATACAAGTGAACGATTACTGGACTGTCCGTTGAATATTTCCAAAGATTCTTCAGCATCTTTGAAAACGAAATTGTTTTTTGATGCAGGCTCTGTTTTAGTCATCTTTGTTGTTTTACTGTCGTTTTCCTCAAAAAGTTCTTTTATATTACTGCAATCTTCTGTAATTTCTTTTTCTTTTTCTTCGTCTAATGCTTTTTGTAGTCTTTCAATAAGGTCTACCTTCAGATTGTACATATACGACAAATTTGTACTGCGTAGCAATTGCTATAATTCAATTGTGCTTAGCGTATTTAGATTTAAATTTAAATCCATCAATTTTCTAAATTGAATTCTAAAAAAATTGTATGTTATGTAATATTTAAAAATAAAAAAAAATTCTACGTTACACCCTGTACGAAATTTTTCAAATAATTTCAAAGGAACAGTTTCTCGTTTTTTTTTTTTTGGTTTAATTTGAAAAGCTTTTCCACTATTTTTCAAGGCCACAAAAAAATGTTTAAACAACAGTTATATTTTGGCTATTATATTTGAAAAGAATTTGAATGTTTTATATGGCACAATTTTTGTCCGCAAAAAACTTTTCTTTTATGCACTTTTTTTTAAAAAAATTTCACTGTTAAAGAAATGTGATTCTTTAAAGCACTTCTGACACCATGTTTGTGGGTCCACTAGGTTTTAAGTAAAAAACAATATGTTTCATTAACATATAAACTTTAATTTTGAAAAAAAACGTTAATTATAAAAAAAAGATATCAATTATAATATAAAAAAAATAGTTCTATTAGACTTTATTAAACTTTATCAAACTTAATTTAACTTTACTTTACTTTGCTTTTCTTTGCTTTTATCTTAACCGCTCGAATAAACTTAGTACAAACGACTGTTAAAAATTAGTATATCCTTTATAATACTATAGACCTAACAGTCTATAGTATTGCCATCTCTACATCTCTGCTATTTCAGATAAAGATGCTATTTCTAACATATAGCCAAAACATATTGTTGCAGCGTTTCTTCATTCTTTTTTTTCGGTTTTGTAATTGAATATGAATGTCTGCACGTGTCACATTTTTATTAAATTCTTCGATTAAAGCATTTTTAACTCAGGCCACGTTTTCACAAATACCGTACGCAAAAACAGTTTTGCGGTACCGTTTAATAATCTTTTTGCAAAAGTAAAGATGGTTTGCGAATCCCAACGATATATTTCAGCGGATTCTTCTACACATGAAATCCATCTCTGTATAGTGAAATTATCGTCACCTGTGAAATTTGGAAGAGACTCCTCAACATTTTTGAAATTAAGAAAAGATCTATTCGGCATACTATTATAATTATTATCAACTCTATTTAAATCTCCTTACTCCTTCTTCAATCTTGCAATTTCTCTTTTTTTCAGAACCATTTGACGAAGACTTTCAATTTCTTTGTCTAATTGTTCTACATTACCATCAGCTTCTTCACCATTATCAGCGTCATTGGCATCTTCGTTATTTCTACTGCTACTTCCACTGTTATTTCCATGCGATAATTCTACGGGGAAAATCTCATCCAATTCTGTACCCGAGAGAGATTTAACCGCTTCTTCAAGACGTAGTTTTAATTCCGTCTTAAGTCCAGTTGTAGGCAATTCAAGCATAGCTAACTTTTCCTTTAGCTCGACCACTGTCGCGCTATTTATAAATTCTTCCACGCGATCTGCCATCACTTTTTTATCAGGATTTCACAAAGAAAATTACTATTGAAAAGTACCTCTACTTAACAAAAAAGGAAGACTAAAAGTACCTCTACTTTTATCAAAAATAAATCACGCGAAAAAAAGTACCTCTACTTTATTTTCCAATTTACGCCAATAAGTTTTCTTCTTTCTTTTATTTTTTGAATTTTCTATAGCACTGATTCACTATCCCACTTCTGACTTAAATATAAGAACCGCGTGGAAACTTTTTAAAGGGGAAAAGGTTTACCAAATTAAACATCTACTTTCTATTGATACTTTATTACAACTGAACTTGTTTTTACGAAAGTCTATCGATGCCGATAAAACGGTTATGAATATACATCCACTAATGTATGGATACATATGTCACTACAGCGAATTTAACTGATTTGAGATGGATTCGAGTGGCAGGGCGGCTTAAATTTTAAAAAGGGGAAAAGTTCGAAAAGTGATTAAATGTTCAATGCGGTTTTTCTTTTAATACAAAAAAAGGACTTTATTGATTCTAATTTCAATACAGTAATTGTGTTCTTCACTTTTTTAATAAAAATAAAAATTAAAATACTGAAGGAAAAATAGTTGACTATAATAATTTCGGCGGCGGTTAAGAAAGCTTTTTATTATTCGGCGGCGGTTAAAAAAACTTGTGTATTCGGTGGCTGTCGAAAATAGACTGTGTATTCGGCGGCGGTTGGGAATAGACTGTCTGTTTGTTCTCAACAGGTTGATTGGTATTTGTTATTGTAGTCCAGCGGCGACAGTCGTGTATGTGTTAAGTACTCTTTCCAGCGACGGCGGGTTATGGGTTCATGACACATACTATACATTAATTATACGTATCAATGCATGCTATAAATTTGGTAAATATTGATAAATTTTATTAGCATGGTAGCCAAGTCATATATTAGTAGAATGTATTCGAAATTACTTTGGGCAATAGTTTTAATAGCTACATATTATACTGTAACAAGGGGTTTTACATATTTGGGGTTTGTTATCGAAGAAAGCAAATCCCCTGATGACCTTTTCAGCATATCTTCTTCCTTGCGAGGAGAAGATATGAGATGGTGCAGCAAATGTGAGCAACTGAAAGGCTGCACGCCTTGCTGAGTTGCGCAAACTAGCTCGCCGGTGGGGTGGGTCGCTGCTCACCACCATCTGTCATCGCGTTACACATAGTTATTTATGCGTGCATGAGAATAAGAATGTCGTTTAGACTTTATAGTGATAGCAAAGGCTATCAGGCTAGGAAATTCGGTTTTGCGAGAAAAAAACCGAATAAATGGAATGTTCGTTAGGTCCCGATCACCGAAACTGACGGAACTTAACGCGAAAGCCTTGCGAGGCATGTCGGGGCCGATTGGCAGAGGTGTTATTGCCAACCGAACTTTGGGGCACTTCCCATCCGCATGGACCGACAGCAGAATGCCGGCCCCCGTTGACGATAACCGCCCATACAATTGGTTATCGTCCCTTAATATTCATGCTCTTCGCATCACCCAACTCATCTCTCTCTCCCTCCACGAATGTTTCTATTCTAAATCGCCCATTTCTTCACATTGAAACCAAAACTCATTTCCTGCGCCAAACTGAAATTTAACATGCAAAAAAAAATATTCTGATTTGAATTTTAATTGTTTATTCTGGCATTTTTGTGCAATAAAACAATTTCGACAGCCGAAATTTCGTTACAATAATATAATCTCAAATGTCTGATAAATTTTTTTTAGTGAATCATAAAATTTGACAGAGGAAAAAAAAGTTATACAAAAAAAAATTGTCTTCTTAATTATTGAAGAAAATTTAATTATTCGTGCCTGAGGATTTCCCTCTTTCTTTGTTTGCCGATTCGAGAAATTATGGTTTGATACCTTTTTTTTTCAGAATAAAACTGCATATCCATGACGTTAAACATTTTGTTACCTGCGATGTACGCATCTTTACGTGCAAAGTAATATATATTTCAAACAAATAAAATTAATCAAAGGAGACTTACGTGGTTCCTTCAAAGGCCCTTGATGAACCCCCTGTCCTGTAATGAGAACTAAATCGAACAACAAAAAAAAAGGACAATCACTAGCCAAATTATTATTCTTCCAACTTTGACTCCTTTTTCCCAAAAAAAAAATTTAGGTACAAAAATTCGGCGTATGATGATTTGAAGATCCAGATTTTTCCCACACGTGGTGAAACTTAAGCATGAAGAACAAACAAATGGTGTCTGATCATTTGAAGTTTCCTGGTTTTTCCCACACGTGGTCAAAATTTAGCATGAAGAAAAAAAAATGGCGTCTGACAATTTTTAAGATTCCTAATTTTCCTTCCAATGGCGAAAATTAAGCATGAAGAAAAAACGTCATCTGATGCTTTGAAGATTCCTGATTTTTCATCACGCCATATAACGTTTGTTTTTTTTCCGTTTTTTTTTCAATTTTTCGTTTCTTCTTTCTTCTATATTCTATTTAATGTTACCAGGATATATGCGTTGGAATGATTTTCCGAGAATTATTTGTGGAACAAAGGGGAAAATGTTGAAAATCAGATCGCGCAATGGTAACTAAAATAGAAAACGCGTCCCACGAGTTGGTGCTGATATATATGATGGGATTAAATAAAAGTATAAAATACTTTTGTATAAAATTCTTCAAATTTATTGATTTATTCAAAAAGTGAAAAAACAAAATTAATTAGTTATTTGAAAATAATGAAAAATGCCAACTACTTTATAGTTCTTCTGCTGACGGCTGAGTATATATTAATAATGAAAAACGTTTTTGAAAAAAAAAACAACCAACTCCGATCATAAAAAAAACATTGCTACGTTGTCATAGATACAACGGTTCCTATATCAACATAATAGTAAATTGGGCTCCTACATTCGGCCGTCCTGAAGAATATCATTCGCCTCGGATGATGTTTGTTGTAATTCATCATCTGAACGCCATGACTTTATGTTGTCGCAGCTAGATGTCGTAGCATTAGGTCCTGGAGCTGACGATACCTTTGCTACTGAGTACCTTCCACCTCTGCCTTTCCCTGTAATTTTATACGGACCTAAAAATTGGTTACAAATTTTATTTCCAACATTAAATTGAGTGTTCTTAATCGCCACGAGATCTCCTATGTCATATTTTCTAGATTCTTTACGCTTTTTGTTGAAATTTCTAATATTTTCTTCTTGTATTTTTGATATTTGTTTTCTTACGTCCTCCCTTAATTGCTGCCTTGTTTCATCGTAGTTATTATAACTTTCTTCCTCTATCAATTTCAAAATATCCATATCTTCCTTTTTCTTCATTGGAAAACCAAATAGAACTTCATATGGTGTCCGCTTAATCGATCTTTGAAATGTATTATTTATTGCTATTTGTACTCTCGTTGTTAATTTATACCACTTTTCAGGTGATTCTGCAGATAACCTTTTTAATACTTCTAAAATTATTCTGTTTAATCTTTCAACTTGGCCATTTCCCCTTGGCACACCTGCTGTAATACGTACATGCTCAATATTTTCATCTACACAATAATCTTCAAATATTTTCGCTGTAAATGCTGTTCCCCTATCTGTAATTATTCTTTTGGGATTCCCAAAGTGCTGCTGATGATCTGTTAATTTCTTAATTGTTTCCTCCGCTGTCAACGTTTTGACTGGATATATCCAAACATATTTGGAAAAAGCATCAACCACTGTAAAGATGTATTTGTATAGTTTATTTGTTTGATCCATAGGTCCAATATGATCCATATGGAGCGTCATCAAAGGTCTTTCTTCTTTAACTATCGGATGTAGATATCCTTCTTGCTTTCCCTGCTTTCGGTTTGCTAATATACAGCTAACACAATTTAAAATGCAACTTTCAATGTTTTCTCTCGCTCTTGGTATATAAAATTCATGTGAAATTAAATATAATGTTTTTATTAAACCAAAATATCCATCTTCGTGTTTCAATTTAATTATTTATTTCTCCATATTTCTTGGAACAACTAATAATTCAAATCCATTTTGTTCCTTTAATAAAATACCACCTTTAATAATAAAATTTTCATATGAAGACCTCTCTTTGAGTATTTCCTTAATGGAAGCAATATATTCATCAGATTCTTGTGCTCTCTTAATTCGCACTAGCACTTTTTGTTGAATAATATTAACTACTGGTGATCTGCTTAATGCATCTACGTGAACCATTTTTTTAGCTGACCTGTGTTCAATTTCAAACTCATATTCCTGCATATACATTATCCATCGCTGTACTGAATTCGGTAAATCTTTCTTATTCATAGTTTGCCGAAATGCAGCACAATCAGTAACCACTTTGAATTTTGTTCCAAGGACATAAAAACGAAATTTTTCAAGAGCTTTGTACACTGCATATGTTTCTAGTACATAACTATGAAACTTCTCTTCTGCCGGACTGTTTTTATGACTGTAATAGTAAACTGGATGTAACTTCTGATCATCGTTTCTTTGGAACATGATTGCTGCTATTCCAACTTTACAAGCATCTGTGTGAATTTCGACTGGTTCGTTTTGTTTAAAAATTGCTAGCACTGGATTATTTACCAAAGCTAACTTCAAAGCAGTAATTGCTTGTCTTTCAAGACCCGAAATTAAAAAAGTAGAAGTTTTCTTCAGTAAATCTGTTAAAGGTTTTGCAATTATTGAATATGAACTTATAAAACGTCGGAAAAATCCGGTTAATCCTAGAAAAGCTTGAAGATTTTTCACGTTTTTTGGTTCTTGAAAATTCTTGACAGCATTAATTTTTCCTTCCGATGGTCTTATTGTACCATTTTTTATGACATGTCCTAAAAATCCCACTTTTCGTTTCAAAAATTTGCATTTTTTCCAATTAAACTTGAGACCATTTTCTGCAGCCACTTTCATGACAATTTTTAGTCTGTCAATATTTTCCTTTTCATCATTAGAAGGGATAATAAGGTCATCCATGTAAGTATCTAGAATTTGTCTGTTTTTCAAATCCTGAAAAATTAAATGAATAAATCGTAAAAATACAGCGGGTGCGTTTGTCAATCCAAATGGAACATAATTGAATTCAAATTGACCGTCCATAGTAACAAATGCTGTGAATTTTTTCGATTACTCTTCAACTGGAACATGAAAATATCCGTTCTTTAAATCTAAAGTAGTATAAATTTTGGCCTTCTGCAAATTATCTAAAATATTTTCTATAATTGGAACTGGAAAACGTTCTTTAATCGTTCTTCCATTCAGCTTTCTGTAATCCACACAAATTCGTGGTGATCCATCTTTCTTCTTGACTACTACAACCTGGCTTGCAAATGATGATGTAGACGGCCTCACAACTTTATTTTTTAACCATTCTTGCACTTGGTTTTTCACAGCTTCTTTTTCTTTAATCGGTAATCTTCTAGGTTGATAGTAAATTGGTGTTTCGTCATTGAGAACTATTTTCATCTCCACTGGACAATTTTTAACAGCTTCCGGTTTGTAAGTTTCGACTATATTTCTGATTTCTGGTTCAAATTGATATGGTACGTCAATTTCAGCGTTTTCTTCCAACTGAATTCCCATAATGAAATGTTCATCTTCCATCTTATAAAATGTAGGACCGACTTTATCAAAAACTACTTTTGCTTTAGAAATTATATCATTCCCGATAATAACATCAAAGCGGACAGCGTTGCTTGGAACTACTATTAAAAATTCATTCAATGTAATTTCATCAATTCGTATATTACATTGAAACGATCCTGAAGTGTTGGTCTTGCCCGCATCAAGTCCAACCAGCTTTATTTTATTTTTAATAAGATTAATATCTTTAATTTTTTGAAAAGCTTCTTCTCCAATTAAAGATATATCAGCGCCTGTATCGATTAATGCCTGAAAAGACTCATTATTGATTAAAATTGTTTTAGAATTTCTGACACTAATATTATTTATTTGTGAAGACGGCTTCACAGCATTCTGAGGGCATTGGGCTGACATATGTCCTTTTCCATTACACTTGAAACATTTTGTTTCGGCTTTGCAATCTTTCCGTCTATGTTCTTTTGAACCACAATTAAAACAATGCGCATCACTTATTTTTGAATTTCCCGCTGTAACATTATTTTTTGAAAAGATTTTATTTTTGTTAGAATTTTCAAAACATTTCAATTTAAAGTTATTATAATCGATATATTTTGATTTTAATTCCGACAAATTTTTTGCACCATATAATAAAATTTTATATTCCTCACGACCGGTAACACCATTAATTATATAATGAATAAGGGAATTTTCATCTACGTCAGCTAGTTGTCCAATTTCTTGCATTTTATAAAGATACTCACGAAAAGTTTCATTTCTTTGCATTTTTCTTTTCTGCAGTTGGTTACAAATTTCGGCTTTACAAATTTCTTGTTTACATTCGTTTGTTAAATTTCTTTTAAATTCTTCAAAAGTTTTACAGCTACATGTTCTCATAAAATGTTTCGCGGATCCCACTAATTTTTTCCTGCCCAAAATTAATTTTTCTCCGTCACTTAAAGGATCATATTCGGTAATTTCCTCGAATTCTCTTAACCACGTTTGTACAGAAACATTTTCCTCACCGGAAAAAGTACTTATTAAATAGTCCATATCTCTTAATGAAACACGCGTTTGATTCATGTTAGATTTTGGATTATTACTTACAGCTTGTAGTTTTTCTGAATTATTACCTTCAGATATTATTGAAGTGTCTGCTTCTGGTGTTAATTCTAATGCCTCGGCCAATCTTTCTATTAGGATCTGCTTTGTACCTGAAATATCTAGGTTAAATTTCTTCAATTCTGTCTGAAGTTCCGCTACTTTTAACTTTTGTAGTTTCTCTGCATTCATATTTTTACAGCGTTTTGGAAAGATTTATTTTCTTCCGTGATATTTCTCATTAACTTCCAAATAAAGAAAATTAATATTCTGGATCGGTTGAGCCCCCAAATGATGGAATTAAATAAAAGTATAAAATGCTTTTGTATAAAATTCTATAAATTTATTGATTTATTCAAAAAGTGAAAAAACAAAATTAATTAGTTACTTGAAAATAATGAAAAATGCCAACTACGTTATAGTTCTTCTGCTGACGGCTGAGTATATATTAATAATGAAAAACGTTTTTGAAAAAAAACAACCAACTCCGATCATAAAAAAAACATTGCTACGTTGTCATAGATACAACGGTTCCTATATCAACATAATAGTAAATTGGGCTCCTACATATATACATTTATTTATTTACTACGAATACTTATGCATCTATTCTATGATAGCTACAATTCCTAATTTTAAGTAAGAAGCTAAAAAAAATTAAGAGAACTAGTTTTTGGACACGCGTGGCATCAGAAGGGACAGCCTCACCTGTGATCATTACACGGTGCTAACGAAACAAACAGATAAACTAAGTTAACCTAAATTTAACCAACACGAAGGTCGATGATCAGAGGAAATGTCCTCAGCCACACCGCGAACTTCATAATTTCGGAAACTTAATCAAAAAAAAATCTTCATTGCGTTAATTTCTAACCTAAACCAATATCATAATACATTAATACTCTTGTTTGTATATTATTGATATTATTACCCTAATATACTACGACGCTACACTACAATACTTGAAAACTGTTTAAGTTTTCCAGAACACAAAAAAAAAATGAATACGACTTTCGCTGCCGAGAAGCGAAAATTTGCCCATTCGGACGATAACTAGTGAGGCTAGTCGGGATACCTTATTAGGGCTACCCATAATTGACGTTACAATACGAAAATATTAATCCTTACTGTCGTATGTCTTTTGTATGGTAAAGCAGTGGAATTGGCTTGCCTTTCATGTCTTCTAACTTATACATTGCCGACCAGACCCGACTTTCTTCACAATTCGACAAAAATGTTGGCGCAAGTTTGGCATTAAAATTGCGCGAAAAGTCGCTGAGCGAGAAATTGCGTCGAAATACTTCTTGACCTACTATGAAGTTAACTGGGCGAGCGCGTGTATTATAAGTTTTTGCGCTACGTTAGTGCGCTTTGCGCAAGTTTTCTCTGCCCTTATCGTGTATGCTTTTTAGTCTGGCGTGGAATGGTAGGACTTCTATGTCTCCGAAGGGTAGACATCCTAGATTCCTGAGGATTTCGTACGTCGAACGATGATTAATCATGTTTGACCCGAAGACCAGGTATGGGGTGAAACCAGTGGCGTCGCGCAGGGGGTTTTTAATGGCACAATCTGTCGAGTTAGGATATGTCACACTCACGGTGGTCATCTTTGATATACGACCTTTCGTCAGAAACTTTCATACCAATATCATTAAGTTTGTGAGCGGTTAAAATTATTTTGTTGACATATTTCTGTACAGACGTACAATCTTTCATGTTAGTGGTAATCAATAAACGTAACAAACTGACTCTTCTGGTGAGTCCAGAATCTTCAAACGTAGCTGTAAGCTTATCCCACACTTCCTTTGCGTTTGTTGAATCCCTTACATGCACATAATTGATTGGATCGATAAGAAGTATGAGCTTAGATTTCGCTTTCGAAATCTTCTCGACATCTGTTTCTTCTCCGGTAACACATTTCCACAAAGCTTCATGTTCCAAATAATTCTGGACAGGAAACTTCCAGGAATCAAAATTTTCCCTTCCTTTTAGTTTTTCTATCATTGGCAGCAAAGCAGTCATGATGTCACACAAAAGAAATCTTCTTATATCTGGGCAATCCCTCAAAATTTTCCAAAAATTTGAATCAATTACTAATTTCAATACACTACTCTTTATTTTAATCTTAAAATACCAGCATCTGGGCCCATAACCTGTTGAAAATCGATTATAATAAGTCTGGACGATTGAAATAAAACAATGTGCTCGGTGTAAGGTTATGACAAGAAGAAGTATATATTTAAGTAACAAGACACATAAGAGTTTTTTACATTTACTCTATTACAATATAATCTAAAATCTAGTTCTCTTTCTAACAGGTGCTCGTATGTAATCCATTAGTACAATAAAATCACTTTTTTTTTCAATTTAAAAATTCTTTTAAATTTTCGCGACAAATACACAATAGTTCTTTACTGCGCAAAATTCAAAACTGAACTAGATCACGATCATAATTGACGAAAACTATAGGAACAAAACTTCTCCAAGCATACTATTTATGCCTTATATTTGGCGCTTACTACTTTATACATTGTATCATTTTTTTTTTTACACATATACAAATGGCAATGTGTCCCTAAGAAATAAAAGTAAAAAAGCAGTTAGTGTATATTCACTTGTTTTTATCTATATTTGGCAAAATATGGCCTTGAATCTTAAGCACAAAGGATTTTGGTTCTGTTGTGATTGGAAGAACTGCAATTCCGAAGGAGAAGATTTAGATGAAAGAAAATACTTCTACTTATTCCAGTTCTATTATATCATCTGACATATATTTTATTTTTTTATTATATGCATTTACAATTTACATGGTTTACTTGATTAAATATTATAATTTTGTTAGTGTTTACAACATCTCCCTTTTTATGGATGGTAATAATCCGGAGAATGACGATTTCTAATTGGGTATCTTCTTTCTTGTATGGATTGAGATAGTACAGGTGGTATTTGTGTGCTTGCTTGACTTATATCCGAAGGTATAGGTTGCATTGACTCAAGTGTATTTTGACTCAACTGTTCAGGTGGATCTTGGTACTCTAACGACTTGAATTCGTCTAATAATATGCTGGACGGTAATTGTATATTGTCTTCAGTGTCAACAAATCGCTTACGCAATTGGTCAGCATGAGATCTGATAAGACGATCTTTGATAAGAACGTTGTACATTACGTTCCCAATTCTTTCAATGATTTCACCATCTTTCCAATATGTTTTGCCATTGCGATAAATCTTTGCATAGACTTTGTCATCAACTTGGAAATTTTTCTGTTTAGCACCATGCTTTTTATTGTATTGTTTCTCTTGTTGAATATTTCGATCATCATCATGTTCTTGATTTGGAATTTCTCTCATCATACTAAGTGCAGTACGCATTGGACGTCCCAACATTAGCTCTGCTGGTGATTTTTGATTTGGCGCTGCAAGGTTTGGTGTAGATCTGTAAGTTTTCAAAAATACTTGAATGTTTTCCTTTACCGATCCCTCTCCTTGTAGTTTTTTTAACGCTCTTTTGAATGTATCGACAAACCTTTCTGCCTGCCCATTTGATTTTGGTTGATATGGAGCAGTTTGCTTGTGTTGAATACCATTGAGTTCACAAAAATTTTGAAAGTGATTTGATGTAAACTGGGTACCATTGTCTGATACAAGTAGGTTTGGCGATCCGAAACGTGAAAATATGTCCTCTAAAATGTTGACTGTTGATTGTGTTGTAATTGATTTTGTTTGAATTACTTCAATCCATTTTGAATAAGAATCAACTAGTATTAGATAGTAATATTCATTTAATGGACCGGCATAATCCAAATGAACTCTTTCCCAAGGTTTTGATGATGTTGGCCATGAGCGAAGTGTAGTTCTAATTGGATCTTTTGCTGCCAATGCACATTTTGAACATTCTTTTACATAAATTTGAATTTGGTTATCAATGTTCGGCCAATAGACGTGGCTTCTAGCTAATTGTTTCATTTTTTCTATACCTGGATGACCTTTATGGAGTTGCTTCATTATGCGCTTGCGTAGTATCTTTGGGATAACTAATCGATCTCCATACATTAAACAATCATTAAGTATATTTAATGCTTCACGTCGGCGATAGAATTGTAAAATTTCTGAAATGTCCTTTGGGTTGAAATTTGACCATTCGCTTTTGATGTTATTGATAACTTGATTCAGTATTACGTCTTTTTGAGTTTCGTATGTTAACATTTTATGCGTAACTAGTAATGCATCAATAGTTTCGTGAATGACTTGATTAACTTCCGTTTCCAACAATATTGATGAGATTACAAAGTCTTGATCCTCTGGAATATTTTGACCAATGAGTCTGGATAAAACATCCGCGTATCCAAATGAATTTGTGTTGATGTATTCAATATCGAAGTCATAAGCAAGTAATGTAATTGCCCATCTTTGTAATCTATTTGCTGAATGTACAGGAATGCCGCTTTTCTTTCCGAAGATTGCTAAAAGAGGTTTATGATCTGTGTGGATTTTTATTTTGCGTCCAAAAATCATTTTATGAAATTTTGTGACGGCAAAAATAAGTGCTAGTGCCTCTTTTTCAATTTGGCTATACGACTTTTCTGCTGGTTGTAGAGATCTTGATGCGTGGCATACAGCCTTGATACTGTTATCTGGCATTTTATGTAAAATGCATGCACCTAATCCATAATTTGAAGCATCACCTGCTACGATGATTTCGAGATTTGGATTGTAATGTGTCAAAAGAAGGTCTGATGACAGTAAATTCTTGAGTTTGATAAATGATGTTTGACATTGTTGACTCCAATTCCATTTCACGTCTGATCTCAATAATACATCTAGAGGACCTCGCATTGAACGCATTTCCTTGATGAATTTCCCATAGAAATTTACAGCTCCAAGAAATGACCGAAGCTCTGTTATATTTGTTGGTACTGGCATATTGATAATAGCTTCAACGCGTTTTGGGTCGGGTTGAAGTCCATCTTTGTTGATAACATAGCCGAGATAATTTATTTCTGTTAGTGCAAACTGACTTTTTTCGATTTTGATATGAAATCCAAAATCTTCAATTCGTTGGAATAACTTGAATAAATTCTCATCATGCTCCTTTTTGTCTTTACCGGAAACAAAAATATCGTCGATAAATCCGGCTACGCCAGATAAACCTGCTATAAGTTGGTCAATAATTTGTTGAAATGTTCCTGGTGCCGTTTTCACTCCAAATGGTAATCGGTTGAATTTGAAAAGACCCAAATGTGTATTGATAACGAGCAAATATTTTGAATTTTCATCGACTTCAATTTGAAAAAATGCCTCTGAAAAATCAATATGACTGTAAATTGTAGCGCCCGCTAATTTAGCAAAAATATCTTCGGGTAATGGTAATGGATATTGGTGTGATTCCAATGCCTCGTTCAATCCAGTTGAGAAATCAGCACAGGTACGAACGGTGCCATTAGGTTTCTTTACCACGACAATTGGTGCAGCCCAATCAGAATGAGTTATGTGTGTAATTACACCAACTGATTGTAAACGCAATAGTTCCTGTTCGACAATAGGTTGCATAGCATATGCAACAGGTCGTTTTGCTTTAAAAATAGGTTGACTATTCTGTTTTAATGTTAAGTGGGCTTTGGCTTTAGTGCAGAGTCCCAATTTGTCATTGAAAGTGTTTGGAAATCTCCCCTTGAGCAATTGAACGTAATCATTCCGATGATTGTTTGATTCAACTGTGACATTGTTGCAAATTTGGTTAATCGGAATGTCCCAAAACTTAAACTTTTCAATGAAATCATTACCAAAAATATTTAAATTACTGATTTTTGCCACAAAACATCTCCCATAAATGATATTTGCTCTAAATGAAATGCTGCAACTAAATTGACCAATTAAATCCAACTTGTTACCTGATGCATTTTTCGCCTCCACATTAGTTGGTGCTAAATTTGAAATTCCGAGTTTGTTGAAATTGTCCTCAGAGATTATGGTAATATCAGCTGCTGAATCGAATTGTAATTTGATTGGTGTTTCATTTATATCGACAATGATGTATTTTCGACGATTTTCCGTATTAATTTGTTTTACTGTTATACTGGTTACTGTTTTATCGTGTTGATCTTTTGGCTTTGATTTTGCTGAAGCATTTTGTTTTGCTTTTGGTGTGTTGCAGTAACCCTCTTTATGTCCAATGGCATTGCATTTACTACATTTGTGATTTGCGAAAGTACAGTAACGAATGAAATGCATTTGTCCACAATTCCAGCAAGGAGTTTTTGGTTCTGCGTCCTTGTTTTGTTTGCTTTTTTTTACGAATTTCTTGTTCTGAAATTGTTTTGATTTGTGTTGATTGAAAACTTTTTGAACTGATGCCGATGAAGTGAAAGATTTTGAATTTTCTATCATGGCTGTATCCTTTTTTAAGTTAATCAATCGTTGACATTCTGTTGATATTGTTTCTAAATTAATTGTGTCTGCTTTTGATTCTATGTTTGCTAATAATCTAGTACGAATGTCTAAATCAGTCGATGATTTGAGACCAATGATGAAAATCAAACATTTAAATTGGTCAAGTGTCATGCTGCTTAATTTGAAATCTTCGCATTGTTTGTTCACTAGACCTGTATATGTTACAAAATCTGTTGATATATCTTTTGTATTTTGTAAGCATTTATAACGAATACTGAATAAGGATGATTGCACACCTAATAGCTTTTTCAGTTTTGTGATAGTTTCCAGAAATTTAAATTCACTTGTTTTTTTCGGCAAAATAAAATTTACGTACTTACTATGAGGGTCCGTATTAAGTTTTCTTAATAATAATCTCACTTTTGCATCATCTGTGAGTTGCACTGCGTCTTTCTCAAACAAATCTTCATACCGAGCATACCAGTTGTCAAAAGTTGAATTATTTTCCGGGTCGTACACAAATTCAGTAATGTTTGTAGCCAATGTTTCAATCAAAAATTCTGTTCCTTGTCGTCCTGAATTTCCAGTATGATTAGGAGTAATTTTTTCAATTAAATCACGCATTAATTTTTGATCCGATTCATGTTGAATTTGCATTTGTCGTATTAATGCGACTAATTCTGCTTGCTCCATTTTTTTTCCAATGATTTTGAATAATGAAAAAAAAAAAAATATGAAATTAGTAATGAAAATTAGAAAAAAATTATATTTAAAATGAAAATGTTATTTTTTCAATTTATTCTGTTTTCCTCGTCGCCACTGTTGTGATTGGAAGAACTGCAATTCCGAAGGAGAAGATTTAGATGAAAGAAAATACTTCTACTTATTCCAGTTCTATTATATCATCTGACATATATTTTATTTTTTTATTATATGCATTTACAATTTACATGGTTTACTTGATTAAATATTATAATTTTGTTAGTGTTTACAACAGGTTCTTTTAAAGCAGTCATGTACAAGGATGAGTAAATGTAACGCCTAAAATATTTGGCCATACGCTATATATTTTAGTAAAATATGCCATATATATAGTATAATGACGAATATGCAATTTAGATAGCATATAATGCTATTTTTATAGTATTTTAATCATTTTAACTTTCGCAATAAATTTGGCATAGAAAATAGCTAATTATACGATAATCTTTCACAATTCAGGTTATAAATATTGTATATTTAACGAAAATTATTGCGCTACCTACCATAAACACAGTGCAGTATTTTTTGGCCCATATGCCATACATATTTCCTTCCGTATACTTAGCCATAAAACAATTATAATGAATTGTAATAAGATTTTAAACCATACCGAAACTGGAAACCTTACGAAAATGTACTGTTAGTATTATTTATCTTTTGAAGGGGAACTATTAGAACTACTATTATTTTTCACAACGAAAACCACCAACATAAGGCGCTAAGGGGAAAAACCTAAAATTTCAGTCGGAATTAAAGGGTTGCCAAGTGGATTTCTTTTGTTGACACATTAAGCATTTCGTACAGAATCTTTGTTGCCATAATCATGCGACCACTTACTCGCAATTATGAAACTTTCAAAATTGCCAATGCCACTACTATTATTTTTTGAAAAAACAGGTAGGACTGGTAACCGAATATTTACACTCGCCACAACTATAATTATAGGCGTTTTCCTGACAACAATACTTAATGGATTTATTTCCAATATTAATATAGGTACAAATTTTCGGTTGCCGATCATATTAAATGGGATGAGTTCACCCCGTTCTGGCAAAGTTCCTATATCTTATAGGAAAATGACCGATAGAAATGGAATAATATATAGGTATAAATTCATCAGATATTATCCGAAATTCCTATAATAATTGTAACGTTTTCTTTATTTTATTGGTTTTTCTCCAAGATATATTTGAATCTTCCCAATATCATATTTATGCATTATGTGAGCCGTTCACTGCACAAATCGATTAACTCAAATTTTTGAAAAATCTTAAATTTAACTGTCAAATGTCTTGGTATAGTCATAAATTTTTATATTTATAATAACTTTCCTGAATAATAAAGATTAACATCATTAAACGACAAATTGATTGGCCACTGAAAAATAAATAATTTATTTCAGAGGTCATTTTGATTGGCTCCATATTCTAATGTAAACCGTTGCAATAGGCAACTCAAATGTACTAGGAAGCGCTGATCAAGTACTTGTGAAGTCAAATTAATTATTATTAAGAATAAAGTTTAATTGGGTATACTTTAACTTCTACTGTATATTTTACCAATATTACATGGACTACATATTTTCTCAGTCTTTTCAACATCACTCCCAGATCGAATTTGGGTTTGAATTATTATAAACAATTATTTCAATTTGTCAGTGGTTTTAAAGAAATAAATATTCTTTTTTTATAATCAAGATGAGTAAGACTAATAACTATATGGATGTGGAAAACATTAAATCATCTGATGGTTCTTCAATACGATTTATCAACAGAAAGTCTGGTTCAAAAAAACGTTTTTGGTTTTCTTCAGATTTTTCTCATTGCAACAAGCACATTGATTGGGAGGAAAAGAAATTGTCCTGATAATTGGACCCGAAATTTACAAAAAGCATAAAAGAACAAAAGGTTTGGCATACAGGAATAAAGTAGGAAATTTAATACCTGCAAAAACATTTCTCGATATAATATGCAGATGCCATCAGAAGTGTAATCTAAAAATTCTTTCGGGTGAGAGAGAGGTTGCCATGAAGGCTATTTGTAGTTTACATAGTCAACTTGGCCAACTTGACCTAGGTCCAAACCCCACCTCATTCAATTCAAATGTGACCATAATGAAAATTCAGAATTTGATACCATTAATATAAGGAAATCTGCGGCAGGTAGACCACAAAGATTGAAAAATGTAGATCAGCCTTTATTATATCCTAAAGGTAGAACTGTGACAAGGGAAAAGAGGAGAGACATGATGGACCTGCTAAATATGATTACTATAAAAACTTGACAACAAATCGAAATGATCAGTCCTCACATATGTACAGCTGATGAAGATTACATCATTTATATTGCTGATGAATTCATCACAAATAATATATTATAACAAAACTGTTAATATTCATTTTTATGGAAAATCTGTAATAAAAATATATAATAATTAACTTTTTCTGTAAGAAAAAACTTAACACTGAATTTAACCTAAAAAGTAATAAGGTTCGATTAACTTCACCAGTCACATAAAAATTGTAACATTACTGATGATTATTTTTTCTTATTAATTTTATATACCATTAGATGAAAGCTACATCTGTATTTATGCATTCTACAATATTTATTTGAATTTTTGTATAAAGGGAATTTTAAAAAATAATGTACATATATTATTTCATCGCATTTCTCAACTTTTTGTTTTATGGAATTAATCGATTTGTGCATTAAACTGCTCATATGAAAAGAATGGGTGTGAAAGCAAAGAATATAGGAAAAATTCCTATATAGGTCATATGGTTCACCTATATATTTCGGTATTTAGCAAATATATGTAGGAATAAAAAACAAATGTAATGACAAATAAAATGTTTATTCTAATTCAAAAATTTATACATTATACATTATATGAAATAGAAGCCTGCATTTGCTGAATTGAGGGAATGAACAAACAAGTTATTTTTATTTAGTTCTATTGTTTTATAAATGTTTGTTCTTTTAATGAAATAGGCAATTAAGTGATTTTCAAAATAAATTCTGTCAAAGAAATTAACAGGCCAATTGACAAGTCCCCGGCCTGACACATAGATGGCGGTACTAGAATTAAATCCATATGATTTTTAGTTAGCCCTAACCTTCAAAAGATGCGTGTATAAATTTGACAGCTGTCGGATCATTAGTTTGTGAATTATAGCATTTTGAGTGAAGCAAGTGTTATTGTGAAGAAAATGGATAAAAAGGAGTTTCGCGTGTTGATTAAACATTGCTTTATGGCCAAAAAAAATACTGTTGAAACGAAAACTTGGCTTGATAATTATTATCCGGACTCTTCACCTTCGAAATCCACCGTTGGAAAATGGGGTGCCTTTTTAAATCTGGTCGTACAAGCCTTGAAGACGATCCATGTCAAGAACATCCAAAAAGTGTACCAACAACAGAAAAGATACAAAAAATACAGGATATGGTTTCGGAAGACAGACGAGTGGGTGTGGATACGGTAGCTGACACCCTAGGCATGTCATATAGACCACTACATCACATCTTAGCTGAAGTTTTAGGTTTCAAAAAGCTTTGTGCAAAGTGGCTGCCGCATTTCCGAAAAATGGAACAAGAACACATGCAAATGCGACTTTCTCAAGAACATTTGGAGCAATTTGGAAAGGATAAAGTGGATTTTGTGCGCGCATTCATCACTATGGATGAGACTTGGGTCTATATGATCCTGAGTCGAAAGCAAAATAAAAAAACCGATAATTCGGCTCCAAAACGGGTTAAGGCCCAAAGATCAGTGAAGAATGTTATGGCATCAGTTTTTTGGGATGCAAAAGGAATTTTGTTGGTGGATTACCTCCAAACTGGTAAAACAATAAACTCAGATTATTATTGCAACCTTTTGGACTAATTGGATGTAAAAATTCGTGAGAAAAGACCTGGTTTAACAAAGAAAACTTCATTTTTCACCAAGACAATGCACCGTGTCACAAGTCGATAAAAAGATGGCAAAAATCCATGAATTGGGCTTCGAATTGCTTCCGCATCCACCGTATTCTCCAGATCTGGCCCCCAGCGACTATCTCCTGTTCTCAGATCTCAAAAGAATGCTTGCTAGGAAGAAATTTTCGTCGAATGAAGAGGTGATCGCCGAAACTGAGGCCTATTTTGAAGCAAAGGACAAATCGTACTACAAAAAGTTGGAGGGTCGCTATAATCAGCGTATCACCCTTGAAGGGAATTATGTTGCATAAAAAAAAAGAATTTTGCCAAAAAAATGTGTTTTACTATGGTAGGCCGGGGACTTTTCATTTGACCTGTTACATATACAAACTATGTCTTCATTTGGTAAAAATGCTATAATTTCAATTAATTCGACAAATGGTAAATTATCAATATTATCTGTAACAAGGGGTTTACATATCTGGGGTTTGTTATCGATGAAAGCAAATCCCCTGATGACCTATTTAGCATATCTTCTTCCTTGCGAGGAGAAGATATGAGATGGTGCAGCAAATGTGAGCAACTAAAAGGCTGCACGCCTTGCTGAGTCGCACGAACTAGCTCGCCGGAGGAGTGGGTCGCTGCTCACCACCATCTGTCATCGCGTTACACATAAATTTATATGCGTGCATGATGAGTGTAAACTTCGTTCAGACTTTATAGTGATAGCGCGAGCTATCAAGCAAGGAAATTCGGTTTTGCGAGAAAAAAACCGAATAAAGGGATGTTCGTTAATTTGGCGGTCACCGGAACTTGACCAGCCGTCCGCGAAAGCCTTGCGAGGCATGTCGGGGCCGATTGGCAAAAGTGTTAGTGCCAACCGGGCTTTGGGGCACTTCCCTCCCACATGGACCGACAGCAGAATGCCGATCCCCGTATGTCCATGCTCGCCCCTACAAATGAGTATGGACCCTTAATATTTCATTTATGTTCGCATTCGGCCCCCTCTCACCTCATCTCCCCCTCCCTCGCTCCTTTTGGCTTTTTATCTATCTCTCAACATTGCGCGTTTTATGGCTCTTCAGCCTTTCACAAAACCAAAAAATACTTCCTAACGGACACGAACACCTGCAATAGGAATCATAAAAGAGAAAAAAAAAAAAAACAAAAAAAATAGAAAACGTTTCTTTTTTTTTCTTAGACTTTCATAATCTTTAATTTGTTTATTTCATAAATCTTTCTTATATTTTTTTTTGTTTGGGTTTTGAATTATCGAGAAAACATGGATTATGTATTTAGGAGGAAAAAAAAATTAAACAAAAAAAAACTTGCAAGTTTTTGCTTTACAAATGATCCTTACAATAGATATTAATTTTGGTTAATTTTGTTAGATTCAATATGGTTTCATTTTATTCTTTTTGAAAGAAAATAAAATTTCTTATACTCTATCGTTAATAAACCTTTCGTTTCGAATTTCTTGCTAATTTTATTTATCGAACACCCATATTGAATCCAATCTTATTTTAAAAGTACAATTCTTAAGTTATTAGATTCTTTTCTGTCTCTACCAAATTTTCTCATTCTGCCATCTCCCGTTCGTACAAATTTTTCCTCTGTTTAAATCAAAAACCGGTATTTCTAGTTTTATATTTTTATCCTGCCAATCAGAATAGAATACGATCAACCTTTTCCCATTCTTCTTTGATCTCTTCTTTCGTTCTCTCAGCGGGGACTCTTGTTCAACTTATTTCCACCACGGATATGAGGTGAATCGAATTTTCTGGAAGGAATTTTTTTTGAAATATGTGGTTTTTTCGCAAAAGTTGAACACGCAAATGTTTACAATAGTGTTACCGTGTAGGTTTGAAAATATAAGTAAGCGTGTAGTGTTAGGGCACACGTTACAACAGGGATTGATCTATCAACCCGGACGTAGCTGAAAAGCGTGTGGGTGGTTTGAGTGGTACGTGAAATCTTGCACTGCCCAACGTGGGGCTCGACCACACCCAAAAGAGTCTCCGTTGCTCTCCGACTGAGCTAGCCGGGCACCAGAAAACGAAAGAAAAGAAAAGGAAATGATGCGCCCTAAACCGCGGCCGTGGATGTCGGTTCTTACCTCACTATTGCCTCAAGTCTTTGGCATGGTATGGTTCTACCCTGCAAATCCTCGACCTCATAGAGGGAATCGCCAATCGCACGAACAATCCGACACTTCAGAAATTTACGATTTAGCTTAGCATTGACATTTTTTGCGAAGTCACTAAGCGTGAAATTTCTTCGGTAGACTTCTTGTCCGACAATAAATCTCTTTACTCGGGTTCGACGATTATAAATCCGCTCATGATGTTGGTGAGCTTTCGACAAATTATTTTTGACGCGTTCGCGAATTAATTCAAGCTGGTCTTTTTTTGAGGACACAACCAATTCACCATCATTCAAACCATTTAACTTCCGCATCAGTTCATAGGTCGAGCCATGTGTGATCATGTGGGAACCGAACACAAGAAAATATGGATCAATCACCGAAGAAGCATGGATTGTACTCCGAAGAGCACAGCCAATGCTTCCCAAATTTTGATCCCAATCCCTATGATCGGTGCCAACATAAGAGCGGATGGCCGCCAGTAATGAACGGTTTACATGTTCCGATGCGTTAGCTTGTGGTGAGTAGATAGCTGTACGATTATGTTTCACACCATACGCTTCAACTAATTTGCGGAATTCTTTTGATATAAATTGCGGTCCATTGTCAGAAAATATAATCTCGGGTACGCCGAATAAATTCAAGACGCTTTCCTCCAAGAAATCGGTGATCTGCACGTCAGACGCCTTACGTAGTGTCTTGAACAAAACAAATTTCGAAAATTTGTCCAAAACAACTAGGAGTGTGGTGTTACCATGCTTAGACCGAGGGTAGGGTCCTAACAGGTCAACATATAAGTACTGGAATGCTCTGTCAACTTCAATTTGTTTGCCCATTGGCGGCCTCAACACACTATTTGGAGCCTTAGACTCTTTACATATGATGCAACTCGCGATATATTTACGTACTTCGCTAGCCATACCAGGCCAGAAGTATCTTTGCCGCAAATGATATAAGGTTTTGGTAATAGCGCCGTGCGCAGCTTGTGGAGGATCATGCGCCAGGCGAACCAGCTCGTCCGTAAGGCTAGATGGAACCCAAAGCTTCCACGATCGATCTTCCTGAAAGATATTGCCAGTGCTAAAGCTTGTTTTGAAATACACGTAGCCATCTGACACTTGCCTGTCAGGCAGCCTTTCCGCGTTGCTTTGCACTGTATCTATCAGGTCGAGATATTCCTTTGATTTGAAGGCTTCAGAATTCAAGTTTATGCTAGGTGCCGAAACTATTTCCGAAATCGCGTCCACGTAAACACGTGAAAGCGCATCTGGCCCCACATTTTCTGAACCTTTCTTATGTTCAATCGCGAAATCAAAGGCTTGAAGCTTTAAGCTCCATCGAGCCAAACGTCCGCTCAAGTCGCGCTGACTCATGAGCCATTTTAAACTCGCATGGTCGGTGATTATTTTGAACGGCAAACCTTCGACGTAGGCTCTGAACTTTTTAACGCTCAACACCGCAGCGAAACATTCCAGTTCCGTCACGCTGTAGTTGCGTTGTGCTGAGTTCAGTTTCTGAGAAATATAGGCGATGGGTTTCTCATTGCCCTCGTCGTCGCTTTGCAGCAAAACACCTCCGACACCGGTCTTACTTGCGTCGCACTGTATAATAAAGGGTTTAGTGTAATGAGGGTTGGCCAATACCGGGGCCGTAGTTAATGAAGACTTCAAGGCTTCAAACGCCACCTGAGCTTCCGCTGTCCAAACAAACTTGGCACTCTTCTTTAGGCAGTCAGTAATTGGCGACGACAAGGAGGCATAACTGGCAATAAACCGCCTATACCATCCTGTCATACCCAAAAATCGACGAACCTGTTTTGGTGTGGTAGGTGCAGGAAAGTCAAAAATTGCAGATACCTTATTTGAGTCGGTCTTTAAACATGCGTTACCAACGATGTAACCCAAATATCTAACTTCTCTAATGCAAAATTTGCTTTTCTCCAAATTTATTGTGAGTCCAGCAGAAGACAAGCAACGTGCAATGGTTGCCAAAAGTTCAACGTGAGAATCAAAATCCTCAGAAACTACTAACAGATCGTCCAAATAGACGAAACAGTTTTCTTTTAACTCGACTGGAATTGCTTTGTCCATCAGTCTACACATCCTTTGAGGAACATTACAGAGCCCGAATGGCATCACTGTAAACTGGTATAACGGTCTACCAGGCACTGTGAAAGCAGTTTTTCCCCTACTCTGCTTTTCCAACGGTATCTGCCAAAAGGCGTCTTTCAAATCAATACTTGAAATGAAACACGTCTTCTCAAGTCTACTGAGAAGGCCTTCTATATGTGGAAGTGGGTAAGCGTCTTTCTTCGTAAGGGTGTTTACTTTCCTGGAGTCGATGCAGAGGTGAACCTTTCCAGGTTTGCGCACCAAGACTACAGGAGAGTTCCACGCGCTGACACTATCTTCGATGACACCCAATTCCAACATGCGGTCCAACTCAGCATACATGAGGGCTTGCACCGCAGGGGAAACAGGGTAGTGGCGTTGCTTTACAGGCTCCGCGTTTTCTACCTCAATAACATGTTCTTCTAAATGTGTTTTTACTAAACCGACTTGGTTGAAGGAAGGAAATAAAGTTAAGATGCTTTCCAGACGCACGCGTTGTTCCGAATTTAGCGCGTGTGTGTTGGGATCGTCAATTGACAAACAATCTAAAGTTTCGTTTTTAGAAAATATAGTCGGAGCTATATCGAATTCTTTCCAAAAATCTACACCTAGATATAGATTTTGGGTAAGTCCTGGTACGACCTATAGAGAAAGTGTTTTTATAATGTTATTGTAGGTAATTGGAATCGCAATTTGCCCGTGTACAGGTTGAGCTTTACCATCAGCCGTTTTGACTGTGGTGGGACGACCAGTAATTAAAATTTTATGACGTTCGAGGAAATCTAAAGCGCCAGCGCCTAGACAGGACACACTTGCACCACTGTCCAAAAGGCCAAAAAGGGATTCACCGTCGATTTCCACCTGAGCATATGGTCGGTCGTCATGTTTAAGCTTCACAAAAGCAGATTCCACCGTTTTACCTAATAACTTCTTTTGTTTACACCTTTCTCTAAACCTACTAATTTTATTCGGTTTTAGTAAAGCACCGATTATTCTATTTCTAGCTTCGTCATATTCCATTTGACGTTGATGTAATGTTTTATGCGACCTATCTAGTATATTATTATTAGGTGGGATTTTAGTTGACATTTCTCGTTTCAAAATTTTAATGACAGACGGAGAATTTGGTTGTAATGATAGATTCGGACTCAAGGTTGGTTCTATTTTGATTGGTCCGGGGGCATTATTGGCAACCGGGGATTCCCGTGCGTCTCTCGGTGCCTTTGTGCATTTCCCGCATTACATTTTGAGCACATCGGTAACGACACATCTTTTCTACCACAACGATAACAAAAGAAGGACCGTTGTGGTATCGTACACTCGAAAAAACCATGACCAATATTGTCACAGTTCCAACACTTGAACCGTGATCTACCATTAGCATCTACCGCTTCTAAATGATCTTGCATTCCGTTTGACCACATATTTTCGCTCACATACCCTCGAATACTACTATCGATTTCGGCAGCTTGATATGGTAAACTACTACCGAAATGGGATGAATTAATATTATAACGATTCGATACCGGTTCGTGAGGAAAAGATTGGCCACCTCTGGTGTATTGTTGGTGGTTATACGCATAATTTCTTGGGTCACAATCATTTTTAAAATCTTGGTATGGGAGATGAGAACCATTTTCTAGTATGAAGCGAGAGTCTGACATAAAGTTCGTTCTAGCAGGTGAGTTATTTGCACCGAATTCCCGACTGTTTACATTTTGGCGAAAATCAGTGGTGCGTAACATTTCTTTTGCGAGTCTGAGTTTATCATTATCCAAATCAGTCCCATCATTTGCCGAATCTGGTCCATACGAGAGATTACGTTCGTCAAGATCATCCAATTCATGGATGGGCCGTGTTGGGTTTTGCCAAGTTCATCTTGGTTCCCTCTCAGAAAGATGGCGTTCCGCTTTGCGGCATACTTCCTGAAAGCGACTCAGACTCATGGCAGGCATTCCGAAAATAAGATTTGCGATCTTATCTTTGACGTTCTCTCTCATAATTTCCGTCATAGGAATTCTTAACCGATGGTATAAAGACATAACCGAATCGTAAAAATCATCAAAAGTCTCGCTGTTGGATTGCTTCCTTTGTAACATCCGACGCATGATTTCATGGTCAGTGTCCAGGCTTTTGAATTGATGTCGGAGGGCCGCCTTTAGGCCATGCCAATCGATGTGGGGTTCTCTTTTCAGCAGTCGCCAATACCACTGCTCAGCCTTATCGGAGAGCAGGGTATGGAATTGGGTACAAATGGCGTACCACGAATTATCCCCACGCGATTGCATGGTTTCTATGCGGAATATGAACTCTTCCACTGACATATCTTGAGCCTTTCCACTGAACCTGAATCCCCATTTGTCGATTCGGGTATCATGTCGTAAACTAGCGTGTCGAACTTCCTGACCATTACGATTCGTGCCTGAATTATGATTTGAATTCCTACTTGGGCTACGCCTTGGATTGTTGTTTGGATTAAAAGGCAGGCGTGGATTCGGATCCTGACTGGGGTCGACGTGGTGACTATCGTTTGAAGCTGAAATAGCGTTCACGTTATAATTTGGATTTTGGTTATTAGCACCATATATAGGAGGTGGTGGTCTATTTACGTTATGGTTTGTTGTTGGTTGACATAGTCTCTGAGGAACGTTCAAACTATAATTTTCGTTCAAATAATTGAAGTTAGCAGACTGGTCAACGCATTTTGGTGGAGCCACTGAACCCGGTGCTTGCGATGGTGCATTTAAAGTCATTCTCTTGATTTGATTGAGTAACTCACTCTGGATTTTGGCCCTCTGACTGCTCACAGCCGCTTCGATCATAGTGCCTATGTTTTCTGTTGAAGCACTTGGATCTGACGGAGAGAGGAAAGAGGCGCCATCACTAGAACGCCATCGTGTGATAGTTGGGTTTGCCGCACCTCTTCCTCTACCACTACGACTGCGAGTTGTCATTGTAGCAGAAGCCACTAATTTTGAAGCTGATGGAAAATCCAACGAAAGCTGTGATTGGCTTCGAGTAACTCGAGATTCATCTCGACCGGTCAATACACTCACCGCAGCACCTTGAGCATCTGTATTTGGCTCCGGTGACGCATTTGGTACAACTGTGGAGTTGATTTTAGATGTTGCACCTGTATTTGTGTCTTCCATTTCGTAAACACACCTTAAGTTTCCAAAATCGAAGTTACAATCGCACCAAATCAAATTTACTCAAAAGTAAAACCAGAAACTCAGTACAATTGAAAGTCCAATCGGGTATTTTGAGATTTATTTCTTCTCACGGAATCTTTCACGGAATCAATAAAAAAAAATCGGACAGAACAAGGACAAAAAAAAATCGATAATAATAAATGAAATATAATAAAGAAAAATTTGCAATAAAAAAAAATAGTAATAAAAGAAATTGGCAATAAAAAAAAAATTAATAATAATAGAAAAAAAAACTCCCCCACCAAATTTTAATAAATTGAAAATAATAAAATAAAAAAATGTTCAAAATATAATTTCAAAATTATAATAAAATAATGAACTTAGGAAAATAGCACAAAAACTCTTATTATTTAATTTTTGAAAATCAAAAACGATGTTTTTGATATTTTATTTTCTCGAAAGTTTTTTTACAATTACTATCGCCTACTACAATTAAAAGTTATTTTTTGAAATTTTAAAGTTACGTTACACCACATCACTCCCCCTTTAGTGAGAGCAATGAGCGATAAAAAGAAAAAATTAAAATTGAATAATTATGGAAAAATTCGATTAATTCCTTCCAAAAATATAAAAATGAATTTAATTGAATTATAATGTTATATATAGTACTTCCAAAAGTTAAGCAAAACTTAATAATTATAAAAGTCAAATTATAATTTAAAGCTAGTGAAAATTGAAGTAATGTTAATTTAGAAAGAAAATTTGAACAATTTTAAATTTTAATTACGATGTAATTAATTGTTTGTATCGATCGGGGAAACGAACTCTTCTTCCGGATCTGGTAAACTTTGAAGTCGAATCATCTTTCTTCAATATCCTCTTAGGTGATGATGCTACGGGCATATCCTCCTGTCCGAAGGGATCCGTAGTCTTCGATTCTGGAATTGATACAGGAATTGATGCAGGAACTGCCACCGGTACCTCCTCTAATGCGTTAGAAGGATCCTCGGTAGTGTGTGCCGCTTTCAAACGATCAATCGTGATGGTAACTGTTCTGCCCTTAATGATTAGGTCGAAGCACTTCTCGTTCCGACGGACAATTTCAAAGGGCCCATCAAATGGTGGAACTAAAGATAAACGTACTGAATCGTTTCTGACGAATGCATGTGAACAAGTCTTTAACTCTGGATCAATAAAAATCTTATGTTTAGCATGATTTGCTGCTGGAACTGGACGCAACAATGACATATGCTCTTTTAGTGCCTTAACAAAATCTGATTGAATGACTTGCTTGTCATTTTGGACAAAGAATTGACCAGGCAAGGAAATGGTAGTGCCATAAACCATCTCCGCTGGAGAAGACTTCAAGTCTTCTTTATAAGTCGACCTTAAGCCTAGAAGAATAGTTGGTAAAATGTTGTACCAATTTCTGGTACTATAGCTCATGATGGCAGCTTTAAAAGTACGATGCCATCTCTCAATCATTCCATTTGCTTGCGGATGGTAAGCAGTTGTTCTGAGATGTTTTATACCAAGTAATTTTGATAATTCATTGAAAACTGTCGATTCGAATTGCTTTCCTTGATCAGTCGTGATACGAAGAGGCACTCCAAACCGCGAAATCCAACCCGAGACAAGTGTTGATGCGACTTGTTCGGCCGTAATATCAGTCAATGGCAAGGCTTCAGGCCATCTTGTGTAACGATCAACACATGTAAGAACGTAACGATGACCATTTGATACTGGTAATGGACCAACTATGTCCAAATTGATGTGTTCGAATCGACGATCAGGTAAAATATAAGTTGAAACTTGCGATTTATTGTGCTTGTGGACTTTCGAACGTTGACATGGAATACAACGACGAACGACTTTGGCACAATCTTTGTTGATACAGGGCCAAATAAAACGGTGCGAAATTAATTTGGTCGAAGCTTTGATACCTGGGTGCGCAAGACTATGAAGTTTTTGAATGACAGCCTCACGAAACTTTTTTGGAATGTAAGGTCGAGCTATGCTAGTTGATATATCGCAATACACTTCTGACTTGGAATCGGAAAAAGTAATTGGTCTAAGTTCCAAAGAATTATTTGCTTCGCTTTCCATTAATTGACGAAGTTCTGGATCATTCTTTTGCTCGTTTGCGATGATTGCGTAATCAATAATAAAATTGGCATCCATCTGACAAATTCTGGATAAGAAATCTGCAACGACGTTGCTATCACCGGAAATATGCCTGATATCTGTTGTAAACTGTCAAACGAGGTCCAAATGACGCTCTTGACGAGGTGATGAAGTATTATTCTTTTTTTTCAATGCATAAATTAAAGGTTTATGGTCCGTGTTTATGTGAAATTGTCTTCCATCTAACATATGACGAAAATGCCTCACACCCCTGTACATAGCCAACAGTTCTCGGTCATAAACACTATATTTCGTCTCAGCTACCGTTAACTTTTTCGAGAAGAAACCCAAAGGTTCAGGTGAATCTTTAACAAGTTGATGAACAACAGCACCAATCGCAACATCAGAAGCATCGACACTAAGCAATAATGGTGCATCAGGTTTCGGATGAGCCAATAATGAAGCATTCACTAGATCTGCCTTGCAACGATCAAATGCAGCAATCGATTCATCATCCTAGATAATCTTCGTTGTATCATTTTTTTTGTTACCAGGAACCAGAGCTTGGAGAATCATTTGATTATCTACAGCATGTGGTATGAAACGGCGATAAAAGTTGATAGCAGCCAAAAAACGTTTAAGCTCTTTTGCAAGTATTGGTAATGGAAAGTCTTGAACAGCTTTGACTCGTTCAGGAAGTGGTTCAATGCCTCTCGATGTAACGAGATGACCAAGAAATCTTAATTCCTGTTTTCCAAATACGCATTTAGCCAAGTTAATTTTTAAGCCAAATTTACGAAGACATTGAAACACTATTTTTAAATGACATAAGTGTTCTTCTAGATTCAGTGATGCAATTATAATATCATCGACGTACACAAAAACGAAATCTAAACCAGCCAGTGCCATCTGCATGAACCTCTGAAATGTCTGTGACGCATTTCTTAGTCCAAATGTCATGAATTTAAACTCGAATAGACCAAATGGTGTAATTATAGCGGTTTTTGGTATGTCAGCTGGATTTACCGGAATCTGATGAAATGCTTTTTCAAGATCAATTTTGGAGAAAATGATTTTCCCAACAAGAACATGAGTAAAATCTTGAATAAATGGAATTGGATACCTATCCGGAACAGTTTTAGCATTTAATGCTCTGAAATCACCACAAGGTCGATACAACCCGTTAGCCTTTTTAACAAGATGTAGTGGACTAGCCCATGGTGATTTTGATGGTTGACAAATACCCATTTTAATCAAATATCTAAATTCTTCTTGAGCAGCTTTTAATCTTTCTGGTGTCAAACGACGAGCTTTGGCGTAAACCGGTGATCCATTAGTTTCAATGTGATGGAAAATATTGGAATCGTTAACTGTAGGCGGAACCTTATTCACGGATGTTAGGTCAGGAAACTCAGCAAGCAGCTTCATGAAAATATTCGTAACAGTGAAAATTTTAGGTGATTGTTGTGAAATAGAAGCAACTGCGACATTGAGCACAAATTTGGTTTTTCTGTCAATAAGTTTTTTATTTTTTACGTCCACTAGAAGATCATAATGATTCAAGAAGTCAACACCCAAAATCGGAACTTTAACATCTGCAATGATGAACGTCCATTCGAAGTCACGACGAAGACCAAAATCGAGTTTCATACGTCGTTCCCCAAAAGTCTTGATGCGCGTGCCATTTGCTGCAGATAAATATTTCTCCAATGGATTTTTAGCATTAAAAAGGTACGCTGGAAGTACAGAAATGTCTGCTCCGGTGTCAATTAAATATTTGCTGGACGATTTTATATCAGCTACACAAAGACGGTTGATGTTGGCAGTTTCATCGTCCTTATGAAACTGCAAATTTAGTTTTTTGTATTAGAGAAAGTGCACGGCGGAACGCACTTCTGAGCCTTGTCAGCATATTTGAAATGATACCAGCAGTAAGGTTTAGATTCTAGTTCACCTGCTTTTTTTGCTGGTGTTTTAGAACGGGATCTGGAACGTTTTGTGGAAATGTTGCGAATATGTTTAGATAACTCATCAATTTTTTTCTCGAGTCTACTCATCCTTTCATCTGTAGCGTTAGTTGCAGAAGATGCCGAAGAAATAGTTGCAATATTGCCACGAAAATCGCCAACTTCCATTATTTTGTCAGCCATTTTTGCTAGCCCATCCAAATCAGCGTCGCTTGTGGATAAAATCGCGCTTACATTGTTCGGAAGACATCTTGACCACAATGTCCGCATAAATTCATTATTAACTTTGTCCCCTGCCAGTTTTTTCATTTCGTTTAGCAATTCTGACGGTTTTCTATCGCCCAATTCTACCTCGGACAATAATTTATGCGATTTTTTCTGATCTGATTCTGCAAATGCTGCTAGTAGACTTGTTTTTAGTGTTTGATATTTATCAGATGTCGGTGGATTAATTACAATGTCACTAACCTTGCTTAAAAATTTTCCATCCATGTTACCGATGACGTGTGAGAACTTGGTGTAATCTGCTTCTACCTGCGCGAACCATAATTCAGGCTGTGCCTCCCAGAAAGGAGGAATTTTTGCTGAAACCCTCATAATACTTGTTTCAGGCGCCGGTTCTGTCATGTTAAATCGGAAAACTAAAGTGCACTGAATTGATTTTAAATAGTTTCAGTTTTCAATTCTTTTCGCGGAAACTTTTTGTCACCAACGCGGATCGTTTAACACTCTTTATTTTTTCAAAAGAAATATTTTTGAATTCCAATTTCAAATTAAAATTAAAATAGAACACACTAATGATGTAATGACATGAAATCGTCAGATGTACACAACACCATGAAATTTAGTTTTTTTGTTTTATTCCGGACAATTATGTTATATAACATATAAATGCGATGTTATAGGGAGAAAATGAAAAAGATCTCGAAATGAATTCGTGAATATACCGCGCGAACAAAAATTTTACCGCACGACAATCAAAAAAATTAGTGATTTTTCCTTTTTTAGGAAAGAAAATTACTTGAATTTAATTGAAATTGAATTTAATAGTGACTGCGGTTTTTTTAATAGTCTGGGGTCACCAATGTAGGAAAATAGCACAAAAACTCTTATTATTTAATTTTTGAAAATCAAAAACGATGTTTTTGATATTTTATTTTCTCGAAAGTTTTTTTACAATTACTATCGCCTACTACAAACTCAAAGAAAATTATAACCTAAAACTGCGATAAACTAAACCCAAATCAAATAATCCAAAAACTAAACCGAAAACTACTAAAAAATAAAAAATGAAAAGAAACTAAAATAAACCAAACTAAATAAACCAAACTAAAACTAATAAAGAAAACTAAAACTAAAATCAAAACTAAAACTAACCAAATCGAGAAAAAAATCGACAAAAAAATCAATTTAAATTTCTCGCGAAAGTAAGAAAACTAATTTCTCATATAAGTTCCGCACAAAATAAATTTTCAAAAAAAAATCAAACGTAATAACGTAAGAGCGAGAGAGAGAGACGAAACAAGTGGACGACACGAAGAAAACATAAACTCGACACACACTCACGAAACGAAAATTTGGATGTTGATGGGTGACTCGCGAACGGTACCAAGTCGAGTGATCGAACACCTGCAATAGCAACCAAGCCCGTAGCATGTGATCCGATCCAAACGACTGGCACAATCCCGAATCACTATGTCTGATGTGGTTGCATGACTCTCGTGTCCTCACCGCATTATCCATGGGCTTAATTAAACACGAGAATGTGCGAAAAGGCACAGTAAAGCTCATACATCCGCATCTGTATCATTTCCCGGAGTCTCAACTGCATTGAAACGTGAAGCGTTGCAATGACTACAATATTCATGTAGCACGTAATCCACATTTCAAACGCTTTTGCGGCAAGCGGAATATTCAATCAAAAAAAAACCGAAGTACTGCTACTACGCAACCGTAAATAAAATGTGACGACAGTTGGACTCAACATAAACGCGATCGCGAAAAGCACAAAAAAACGAACATCCGAAATTATGTTCACATCAAAACTTCGTTCAGAAATTTTGATGATGTGAACACACCTTCAGAAAAAAAGTTGACTAATAAAAAAACAGATGAAAATTATCTAAAGAGTACAGGATGTTTCGAAAGTTTCGAAAAAAAATTGAGTCAAATTTTCAAATTTTTATAAAAAAATTTGTTTTTTTCTGAAAATTTGGTTTACCTAAAGGTAACAACCAAAACACCATTTCCAAACATCAACTCGTTCGAAAATGTGTCAAACAATTTTGTTTGAGCTCCATTTGTAATTTCGACCGAAGTTGAAAATACAAATGGCAAACAAAATGAAACAAATTCGCTGAGCGAACAACGAATCATTGGGCGCCATTGTATTTCAACCGAAGTTAAATTACAACGCGCACAACAAAACATTGGCCGACAAGCGCCCGTTGGGCGCCATATATGTAACAAGGGGTTTACATATCTGGGGTTTGTTATCGACGAAAGCAAATCCCCCGATGACCTATTTAGCATATCTTCTTACTTGCGAGGAGAAGATATGAGATGGTACAGCAAATGTGAGCAACTAAAAGGCTGCACGCCTTGCTGAGTCGCACGAACTAGCTCGCCGGAGGGGTGGGTTGCTGCTCACCACCATCTGTCATCGCGTTACACATAAATTTTTATGCGTGCATGATGAGTGTAAACTTCGTTCAGACTTTATAGTGATAGCAAAGGCTATCAAGCAAGGAAATTCGGTTTTGCGAGAAAAAAACCGAATAAAGAGGATGTTCGTTAATTTGGCGGTCACCGGAACTTGACCAGCCGTCCGCGAAAGCCTTGCGAGGCATGTCGGGGCCGATTGGCAAAGGTGTTAATGCCAACCGGGCTTTGGGGCACTTCCCTCCCACATGGACCGACAGCAGAATGCCGATCCCCGTATGTCCATGCTCGCCCCTACAAATGAGTATGGACCCTTAATATTTCATTTATGTTCACATTCGGCCCCCTCTCACCTCATCTCCTCAACCGAAACTTGACCAACCGATCGCGAAAGCCTTGCGAGGCATGTCGGGGCCAATTGGCTGAGGTGTTATGACAATTGGTCTTACTTGGGGCACGTCCCACCCGAATGTACCAACAGCAGAATGCTGGTCCCCGTTGACGATAACCGCCCCTACAAAAATGGTTATCGTCCCTTATATTCTCAATGCTCTCCGCCCCGTATCACCTAACCCATCTCTCTCTCTCTCCCTCTAATGGTTAATTTATTTATCCATCATCATAATTCCCATTTTTCGGGATGACATTACTTTTAGAAGATCGACATTTTACCCATTAATTTCCAAATCACCGTAATAATATACCAATACGTAGAAATATTAATTATTCTGTTTTTATTACGTGGTGGTGATACACATGATTCCGCCCTCTCTTTTTTTTTGAGCCTTCCTATAAACGGGGAAAGAAAACTTAGAATTCTTTTCCCTTTTTTTTCAAAAACAACCATATATTCCAAAAATATACTTTAGAACAATTTTGGGGTTTCTATTCATTACATTTAAATTTTGCGCTTGCTTATTTTCTACAAAAAGATTTTTACGTAAATATTCATTTTAGACAAAAATTTCATTACACATCAGCTGTTATTCAAATGGCACCAATATCTAATGCCAAAACTCAGAAAAAGGAATTTTCCAAATAACTCGCATTCTCATATACTCAAACGATTTTTTTTTCTTGGTTTTGCTTAAAAATGTGGATCATTCATTAGAAATCCAATTTCAATTATTATTATAATGTTTGAGGTTTACCATTTGATTTTTTTTTTGACATTTGGAAAATTGGTTTTTCCGTCCGATCACAATTTCTTTATTTTAGTTTATTTATATGTTTTTAATACTACATTCAATTTTTAATATTTAGTTTGATAATATGATTCAAATAACTAAAATTTTCTTAAATACCTTAAGTTTCCCTTTTTTTTTGACTTTTTGTTTTGTTTTTTTTTTTTTTTTTTTTTTGAATTTCTTAAATTTCTAAAAAGAAAATGATTTTTATTTTAATTATAAATTAGTTTACAAATATAAAAAAAATATATTTTCTTTTGTTTTTGGAATTTATGAAATTTAATACCAATATACGAAATTTTACTTTCGTTTTTTTTTTTTTTGTAATTTACTTGATGCTTTTTACTTTAATTTTAAAGTATTAATAAAAGGTATATATATATATGTAAATATATATATATATGTATAGGTTTGTCCTGTTCCTTGGCGCTTTTTGTTTTTTTTCTGCTTTTCCTATCAAAATTTGAAGACATATATATAGATGGTTTTTCCCATGAAATTTTTATACAAGCTTCCAAGCCTGCATGTGTCGTAAAAGCAAAAGAAAATTTTATATAAGCCAATTTTCTTTTCCGAGCTTCATTTTGAGGCGTATGAAAATGGCTGATATATATAGATAATACCACGCGTCTTTTACTTTCTTTTCACTTCTTGTTACTTTAATTTAACTTAATTTTATGACTTCTTTTATTATTTTTTCTAATTTTTATTCTTATGTTTTTTTTATTCTAATTTGAAGAGAAAAAAAACGCAAATAGTAAACTGGTAAAATTACTGTAATCGACATTGCAAACAAAAATAATTCTTCCCTTTCCTCGTGCAATCATTGTCGCGCCATATTGAAATTCCATTTAAAAATTTTTCTTTCTCTAATTTTACCGAACTAATTCTTTTATTTTTAATTTAAAACTAATCTGCTTATTTAAAATTTGTCACAAAAAAAATAATTTTCTTCTAACGTAACCTTTTCGTTCACTTTTTTTTCAAATTTTTAAGCGACCACTACACTTATAATATATTCCTTTTCTTTTTTTGTATCAAAACTAACCAATTTAAATTTTTCTTTCTTTTATTAAATATTAAAACTTTATTTCAGATAAGCGTTTCCTCCATTAAAATTTTTCTTTTCCTTTTTCAACTCAACTTTTTTAAAATTTTTCTTTTTCACATTTTTAGACCTTGATCTGACATTATTTGAACTATTCTCCTTATGATCCAAAACCAGACTCACCTTTTTTCGGTCTGAAAACGCATCACCCAGAACGAAACTTACCATCTCTCTCTAACCTTCTGTCGACCCATGTCTTCTCAAGTTATCACCAGATTTTTTTTTTAGAATATTCTAGAAGAATATACATATTTCCCTATGGACACAGGAAACTAAACATCAATTGATAAATTCATTCTCTCTCATTCCATTGTCTTTTATCAAACAGTGCTACCATCTATTTTCCACCACTACTTATTTGTGGGTTTCCTAAGAAGATTTAAAATTCGGAAAAATATAAGGTTGTGGAAGTCGATTCTTTCGGTATGTTGCGCCGGTTAAGTCCGTGAAGGAAAATTAAGTAACATAAGCGTAAGGCACCGTTACACAATACATGTTAATATCTAATATGATAATATCTTGGACATCTTTCCTAGATAAATAGTTTTTTTCATATAAACTATTTATAAATTTTATATTCGCCTTTTCATTTAACATTTCAAAATTAATCTTAGGTAAATCCTTATTTCTTATTATATTATTAAAAACCACTTCCGAATTTAGTTTCACTTCGGCTTTTTGTTGGTTTTTACAAAGTTTTGTAGTATTGCCAATATGTTGTTCATTTAAAATTAAATTATGAAAGTGCATTTCCATATGTTTCTTAAAACTATTTAAAAAATTAAAATTTCTTTCTTCTGAACATTCATAACATTTATATATTTTTAAAAATGTATGTTTCATTTTTATATGTCTCAATTGATAAATTTTGAATGGACATATTACATACAAAGCATTTCATTTTGATTTTTAATTATTTAATTTGAAAATAAAGATATACAGTGGTGTTCAATGAAATCCGGACACTTTGAATTCCTGGAAAAAATGCATGGTGCAGGTCGAAATTTAATCCCCTCCCATTTTTTTTTTCAGTATTTAGTTACTTGATTTATGTAGTAAGTGTATATTTCAAAAAATAGTTTAGTAATAATCGATAAGTCAAGTTATAAGCATAAACATTAAATAAATGAAAAAAATGTCGAAATTAAGTGATGCTGAAAAAAGTGTTATTATCGCATTATGGCATGAAGGATTGTCAGTACGGGAAATTAGTGATAGAGTGTCACGGGAGAAGTCCTCTGTTGCTGATTTAATAAAAAAATTTAAAAATACCTGGACCACAGAACGCTCCAAAGGATCTGGAAGGAAACGCAAGACAACCATAGTAGAAGCCCAATTTCTGGTCCTTCGTTGCAAACGAGACCGCTTTAAGCCTTCCACAAAATTGAAAGCGGAGCTTGCTTTAGCCAGTGCGATAACCGTGCAGAGGAGGTTACTAGAGGCAAATCTAAGGTCACGTTGCTCGCTCTAAAAGCCATCTTTAAAGGTTTCATCAAAGATCACTCGGTTTCGGTGGGCCCAGGAACATTCCAGTTGGACCCGAGAGATGTGAAATAGAGTAGTCTTCTCTGACGAAAGCAAATTTAAGCTGCATGTCGGGGATGGGCGGCTACGAGTCCCAAGAAAGCCAGGAGAACGCCTCAGTGATAACTGCATTCAGAAAATTCCCAACAAAGCTGAAGGAGTAATGGTCTGGGGATGTTTCAGTGCAAGTGGTTTAGGTCATTTGGGGTTTATAGATGGAAGAGTAACCGCAGATGTGTATTTAAATGTCCTAGAGAGTCATTTGAAAGCGTCAGTTTTGGAGCTGTTTGCTGAAACTGAAAGGTACACCTTTCCGCAAGATGATGCGCCAGCACGCACTTCAGAAAAGACATTTATTTATTTTTTTAGAACCATTGGACAATCCTCAAGAAAATCCAGAACAGCGATTCAGGCTGCATTTGTCGACATTCGAAGTCACTTTTCCAAGACACCACATATGGTTGATAAAATGCGTCAGAATGGGTGCAAGTAAATATGTATTTAGTCATTGAGTTCGAAACATATGTTTTTATTATTCGAAGAATACATTGTCATTTTTTGTTGATTTTTTTTTTTAACTAAAAATTTTTTTTTTGGTAAAATTATTATTTTTCTAAAAGAGAAAAGTAATTTTATTTAGTTTAGTGCTAAATAGTACTAAAGTAAAAATTAATTTAATTGAGAATTAATCGTTAAACAGAAAAAAAATTTTTGATTTAAAATTGACGAAATCTTTCATACAATTTACTAACGGAAAAATACTGACTATCTCCAAAACACGTCAGAAAAATTGGTGGGAAAAAATTTCCCGACAGTATAAATAATTTCCTTTTCGAAATTAGATTTAGCGAGGTGGCAAACCCTTTTTTTCATATAAGGGAAATTTTTCAAAAAAGGTGGCAATAAACGACGACAAATGTATGCCTGAATCGATGTTCAGTTCTAACATTTTGTGAAATTTTATTCACTTCCGTTTTTTTTTCATTTTCAGCTAAAAGACTACCTAAACCAAAACGATATTCAGACATTGGAATGGCCTCCGTACAGCCCAGATCTTCATCCCATCGAAAATATCTGGGCTATTATGAAGAAGAAGTCTGTAAAGGTAGTTCCCAAACACAACAGGACTTAAAGCAGCAGATTTAAAGTGTTTGGGATGAAATTAGTGATGACGTCACTGGAAATTTGGTGAATTCCATGAAGCACAGGTACACAGCGGTTATTAAGGCAAATGGCAGTCATACTAAATATTAAATAGGAGGTACCAACTAGTGTGCACAAAATACAATTGATAAATTTTATTGAATCTATTTATAAAATGTTTTTTTTTGTATCTTAATAAACATAATATTTACAAAAAATCATCTGAATTCCTATTCAATTTTTTAATTTTCCAATAAAACCAAAAATACTGATTGAACCATATGATATTTTTAGTAAATATTACCTGAGGTAATATAAAAAATTATTTCACCGAATGAGCATCACTACTTCTTTGGAAAAAATCGCTTCAAATCGAAAAATGATAGGTGTCCGGATTTCATTGAACACCACTATATTTGAAAGTAAAATAGAAGTTCAATAGTACATTATATAGATATACATATATATGTATAAATATGTAATTATAGATAAATCTTATTTTCAATCACATTCTTATGTTAAATCACCTATTAACGAACTCACAGAAATAAAATTCTTGTCCCACTCTGTTTCCACCCCGTAAATACCTGTTTGAATAAATAACTAAACCTGCTCACAACCATCCATAGGACCTTCACATTTATACAAAATGTCATTGATTGCCAAATATGCACTTCTGATTGAGCCAATATTGTTTTCTACAAAAAGAGGTGTTGGCTGCAAAGTTTCTATTTTGGGCTTTCGATTTAGATTTTAGATTTTTATTTTGATATTTCATGTTAAAATCAAAATAGCCAGAACAAACTAACTTCTCACCTGAATATGTTGTTATACAATTTATAGATGAGGTAAGTGTTATGTTTTTGAAACGACATTCCTTTGAATGAAGTCCCGTTTTATTACAACGGTAACATTTATATTTTACTGTTGATTTTTGCTTCGCTGCTTTGTTTGATTCTTTCGTACCAATTGCATGTACATTTTGATGAATATTATTTACCTTTCCACAGATTGCGCCACGAATAACAGATGTTGAATATCCACACCAACTTTTTCTTCTGCTAAGCGTTGAAAAATCTTGTGAATTCCACCCGTAATGAATTTACTTTTTTATAAAAATTTAAATTTCAGCTCCAAATTGACATTTTGAAGCCAACTCTATTACTTGTGCATTCCATTGATTTATATTTATGTCAATGTTTTGTGATAATTTGAAGAATTCTTTCCTCTTTTTCCACAGGTTTTCTGTTGGTGCATAATGTTTGACCATTATACAACAAAGTTCATCAAGTGTCTTTTGTTCTGGTTTTAGTGGTGTGCACAGGTCTCTTAATAATTTATATGACTTTGAATCAAGTACAGTTATCAGCACACTAACCTTTTCATTTGATTTTACGTCTGTAATTTTAAAGAGATGTACTAACTTTTCTTTAAAAATGGTCCAATCTTCCTGAGAAGGGTCATATTGCTTCGTAAGCAAAATGAAATTTGTTATTACTGATCTGCTGTGCCCATATGGCTTTCCGATTCTTCGCTGCTTCCCTTCGAGTTGACATCAATAATAGTGCTTGAAGCATGCCTTTTATTGTGCCTTTTTTTCGGAGCCATGATATTTTTTTTATGAAAATACTCTTTTCTATTATTTTTTTTTTATTTTCCTCGTCGCCAATGTAATATACCGCTTACAATGTAATATTTACCGCTATTCAATAATTGTGATCTTTTCACTTCCACAGTTCAATTCAAAGTGCTTTATTTTATCATTATCAGTTAGATGTCAAAAGTCATCTATTCCATAAAATCTATTACAATTCTTAACTTAATTCTACGGTCTATTACAATGTATATTCTATAATACACTTGAAAAAATTTCATCAAGCACAAAATCTTGTATTCAAATGTATAAATTCTTATATTAAACCACAGAATACAATAAACAGAGATTCCAACTTGGATTCTGATTTAATCACGTCTGCACATGGTGTAACTGTGGGGTTTACATATTTTGCAGTGTGTAAATCACACTGCAATGGGGTTTATACGAAGAATGCAAATCCCCTGATGATCTTTACAGCATATCTTCTTCCTTGCGAGGAGAAGATATGAGATGGTGCAGCTAATGTGAACAATTAAAAGGCTGCATGCCAAGCTGAGTTGCGCTTGCTAGCTCGCCGGAGGGGTGGGTCGTTTCTCACCACCATTTATCATCGCGTATTCATATAATTTATATGCGTGTAAATGATTTTTAATGTTGTTAAGACTTTATAGCGAAGAAATTCGGTTTCGCAAGAAAAAAACCGAATAAATGGAGTGTTCGTTAGTTTGTCGGTCACCGAAACTGACCGAACTGTCCGCGAAAGCCTTGCGAGGCATGTCGAGGCCAATTGGCTGAGGTGTTATGCCAATTTGTCTTATATGGGGCACGTCCCACCCTACTTGGACCGACAGCAGAATGCTGGCCTCCTTTGACGATAGCCGCCCCTGCAAATAGTTATCGTCTCTTAATTCTTTATTTTTTTTACGTTGTCTTACGCCCCGTCCCCATTCTGTCCCTCTCCCCCTCTCCCCCTCTCCCCCTCTCCCCATCTCCCCCTCTCCCCCTCTCTTCGTATTATGTTTATCTATCGTTTTCCATCACTTCCTGAAATAGTGTATAAAAATGAAAGAAAAACCCAGACAGTATATTATTATTATATTTTTTTTCGTTGTTTTTTTCTGTTTTTTTTTTCTTGACTTTTCAAATTTTATTACTTTCTATATTTTTCTTCCCTGAACCATCATTTCATACATATTATGGCTTACATATTTCATTTTACAAAAAAAAATTTCTAAGACAATGCATAATATTCAAATATGTAATTACATTAACTTGTTGCGAAAAAAACGCAAGGTAAGTTTCTTTAGGATTGACACCTGCGGTGATTTCAAAAATAAAAAAAATTTGTTTTGTTGGTTTTTTTTCCTTTTAACGATCCTGCCATATTCCGGATACCCTTAAAATATCGAAATCTCCATCTGCGTTCGGTGCTCCTTCTTTTGGGTAAACAAAAGGTCTAAAAAAAAATCTAAAATTCCAATAATATCAGATGTATGTGATGAGAAACTTTTTCCATGCGGCCAAATAATTTCAGCATCTTGTAAATAGGTGGTTAAATCATCAAATAGATCTAAACGATAGATTTTGTCCGGTATTTTGGTATTATTCGTTGAGAATCAAATGAATCTACGATTCTTTAAAGATTGTATGACGAGAGGCTGACTCATTGAATTCTTCATTAAGGACTTTTGAAATACTCTATGATTTGCTAGAGATTGATAAAATCAGTTCTGATAATATTAATATTTGTCGAAAAACGAGGTTATTAGCACATTTTCATCGACGATCTATTTTGTTTTCGATGTCTGGAACAACTTGGAATTCCACACATTAATGGAGTCCAAATATTAAAATTATGATGTTTGACCAAAATTTCAAATTTTACGCACTATAAATCCCACCTTTTTTTAATTATTTTTTTTTCTGATAATTTTATCTTTCAAATTTTTCGTTAATAACTTTTTCGAAAAAAAACAATTTTTCTTTAAATTTTAATTTCGACATTGCAAACAATTACTTAAAATTTTTCTTTCTTTTTTAAAATTTTTCCCAATTTATATAATAAAACCCGAAAGCATTTCTTTTAATTTCTTCTTTTAAATAAAATTTTCTTTTCTAAAACTTTTCTTTCCTTCTCCATTACCGCAAAAAAAAATTCAATTCGCCTGGATCACCATTTTGCCCAGCCTTTTCAAGCTTCCCAACAAGACTCCTCGATCGTTTTTTTTTTCACCCGTTCAAAAAAAAAAAAAACGCATCCCCCAAAAAAAAATTACCATCTCTCTCTAACTTCATATCGACCCATATTTTCTCATGTTATTATCAGATTTGTCTTTGAATATTCTATAAGGAATGTGTACATTTCCTTGTGTACACCGAAATCGAAACATGACTTGCTAAATTCATATTCTCTCACTGCTACCAACTGTTTCCACCATTATATTAGTGAGTTCCTAGGAAGATTTGAAATTCGGAAAAACATAAGGTTGCGGAAGTCGATAAAACAGTCTTTGGATATTTGTGCGCTGGGTTAACTCCGTGAAGGAAAATTAAGCAACATAAGCGTGAGGCGCCGTTACAACACAGGTACGTCAGGGATTTATCCATCAACCCGGACGGAGCTGAAAGCGCGTGGGTGGTTTGAGTGGTACGTGAAAACTTATACTGCCCAACGTGGGGCTCGACAACACCCGAGAATAAGAGTCTCGTACTATGCCGACTGAGCTAGCCGGGCACCAAAAAAAATTTAAAGAAATGAGAGAATCTGAATTTGACTGCTACAGATGATGTGTGTTTCCTCCCTAGTTATTAACTCAAAACTTTTTTGCATGGTAAACCCCTATGGTTCTACCCTGCAAATCCTCGACTTCATAGAGAGAATCGCCAATCGCACGAACAATCCGACACTTTAGAAATTTACGATTTAGCTTAGCATTGACATTTTTTGCGAAGTCGCTAAGCGTGAAATTTCTTCGGTAGACTTCTTGTCCGGCAATAAATCTCTTTATTCGGGTGCGACGATTATAAAGCCGCTCATGCTGTTGGTGAGCTTTCGACAAATTATTTTTGACGCGTTCGCGAATTAGTTCAAGCTTGTTGTTTTTTCGAGGACACAACCAATTCACCATCGTTCAAACCATTTAACTTCCGCATCAGTTCGTAGGTCGAGCCATGTGTGATCATGTGGGAATCGAACACAAGAAAATATGGATCAATCCCCGTAGAAGCATGGATTGTACTCCGAAGAGCACAACCGATGCTTCCCAAGTTTCGATCCCAATCCCTATGATCGGTGCCAACATAAGAGCGGATGGCCGCCAGTAAAGAACGGTTTACACATTCTGATTAGTTAGATTGTGGTAAGTAGATGGCTGTGCGATTGTGTTTCACACCATAAGCTTCAACCAATTTGCGAAATTCTTTTGATATGAATTGCGGTCCATTGTCAGAAAATATAATCTCTGGTACGCCGAATAAATTGAAGACGTTTTCCTCCAAGAACTCGGTGATCTGCATGGCAGACGCCTTACGTAGTGTCTTGAACAAAACAAATTTCGAAAATTTGTCCAAAACAACTAGGAGAGTGGTGTTACCATGCTTAGACCGAGGGTAGGGTCCTAATAGGTATATAGGTACTGGAATGGTCTGTCAACTTCGATTTGTTTGCCCATTGGCGGCCTCAACACACTATTTGGACCCTTAGACTCTTTACAAACGATGCAACTCGCGATATATTTTCGTACTTCGCTAGCCATACCAGGCCAAAAGTATCTTTGCCGCAAACGATACAAGGTTTTGGTAATACCGCCGTGCTCAGCTTGTGGAGGATCATGCGCCAGACGAACTAGCTCATCCGTAAGGGCATTCGGAACCCAAGGCTTCCACGATCGATCTTCCTGAAAGATATTGCCAGTGCTAAAGCTTGTCTTGAAGTACACGTAGCCATCTGACACTTGCGTGTCCGGCAACCTTTCCGCGTTACTTTGCACTGTATCGATCAGGACGAGATATTCCTTTGATTTGAAGGCTTCAGAATTCAAGTTTATGCTTGGTGCCGAAACTATTTCTGAAATCGCGTCCACGTAAACACGTGAAAGCGCACCACATTTTCTGAACCTTTTCTGTGTTCGATAGCAAAATCAAAGGCTTGAAGCTTTAAGCTCCATCGAGCCAAACGCCACTCAAGTCGCGCTGACTCACGAGCCATTTTAAACTCGCATGGTTGGTGGTTATTTTGAACGGCAAACCTTCGACGTAGGCTCTGAACTTTTTAACGCTCAACACCGCAGCGAAACATTCCAATTCCGTCACACTGTAGTTGCGTTGTGCTGAGTTCTGCTTTTGAGAAATATATGCGATGGATTTCTCATTGGCTTCATCGTCGCTTTGTCAAAACTATGACTTGACTAGCATTCCAACTTGCAACCGTAAACTACGAACGACATCGGACCTGCAATCGCGAACGGAAGAAACCAACGAACATACGAAATTTGTACTTACACCAAAATTTTCGTTCAGAAACTGTTGGTATAAATCCAGCTTCAGAAAATTTGACAAAAATTTTTTTTAAATTGAAACAGGGTGATTCGATAAGTTCGAAAAAGTTTCAAGTCTAAATTTTCCAATTTTTTTAAAAAAAATTTTGTTTTCTGAAAAAACTTGGTTTACCATATGGCAACTACCAAAAGACCATTTTCAAACATCAACTCGTTCGAAAATGTGTCAAACAATTTTGTTTGGACTCCATTTGTAATTCCAACCGAAGTCGAAAATACAAATGGCAAACAAAATAAAAACAAATTCGCTGAGCGAACAACGAACCGTTGGGCGCCATATATGTAATTTAACCGAAGTTAAATTACAATGCGCACAACAAAACATTGACCGACAATCGACCGTTGGGCGCCATGTATGTAACTGCGGGGTTTGCAATTTTTGCAGTGTGTAAAACACACTGCAATGGGGTTTATACGAAGCATGTAAATCACCTGATGATGTTTACGGCATATCTTCTTCCTTGCGAGGAGAAGATATGAGATGGTGCAGCTAATGTGAACAACCAAAAGGCTGCACACCAAGCTGAGTTGCGCTTGCTAGCTCGCCGGAGGGGTGGGTCGTTGTTCACCACCATCTATTATCAAATTACACATAATTATTTATGCGTGCATAAGATTGTTAATGTCGTTCAGACTTTATAGTGATAGCGCGAGCTATCAGGCAAGGAAAATTCGGTTGTGGCGAATACAACCGAATAAATGGAGTGTTCGTTAGTTTGTCGGTCACCGAAACTGACCAACTCTTGCGCGAAAGCCTTGCGAGGCATGTCGAGGCCAATTGGCTGAGGTCTTATGCCAATTGGTCTTATATGGGGCACGTCCCACCCGAATGGACCAACAGCAGAATGCTGGCCCCCTTATGTCCACACCTGCCCCTATAAATAGGCATGGACCCTTAATTTGTTTATTTTTGAATTAGTTATGGCCTCATGCGCGTTCACTCATCCTCATCTTTCTCTATCTCTCTCTATTGATTTCCACTATCTGACTTTAGCCATTGTCCTTAATTGAAATGACAAATGCACATAAATTCTTATTTTATAACAAAATATATATTTAAAAAAAAAATTTTTGTATACATAGAAATATGAGAAATAGAAAATTTGTTACACTGCCAAACAAAATTGTCTTTACCATGAAAATGGTTTTTTTTTTTTTTTTTTTTTTACAAAATTTATATTCTAATTTGGTAGCCAAAATATAATCCTATGACAAAATTCTTCAAACCAAAAAAAACTATTAGGGAACACCAAATTTTGATAAAATTTTTGCATAATCGATTCTTTTTTTTTTTTTCTTAAAAAAATTTAAATTATGTCCAAAAGAAAACATGTGGGGGTCGTCCCATTTGATAAAAATTTACTTTTCTTTTCCTTCCCTTTTTCAGCAAAACTAAAGAAACGCGCGGGCCCAACCACTAACACCATTTAGCAGTATTTTTAAGGCAAAAGAAACCTTTTATATTTGTGTTCATACATATATAACCAAAAAATTTGAAATGTGCTCACCCGGCTATAACAAGAGGCCTCCTGTCTAATATATAAATAGTAAAGATCGTTAGAAGCACACAATTATTAATTTTTCTTTTCCCTTGATATTCCTTTCACGTATTTATGCTCAAGAAAACTATATCGTTTTGCAGTGTGAAGTCAAATGAAGTTCGTCACATTTATTGAGTGAAATATATATACGACTCCACAGGGCGTTTTCCCATCGTGATAGATCTGGGGCAGAACTAAAAAAAAAGGAACCCCCCGTCCCTCATATGCTTTCTTCCGTCTATTAATTATTATATTATCTAATTTTTATATGTAGCGTTAGATTTTTTTTTGTGCAGAGTGATGTCATTGACGCTTCTTCTGATGATTTATTGTAAATTGTTCCACAGGACGTTATCCAGGCTTGTATCTATGAAAGTTGATGGCAAAATGTGTTGAAATATATATTTCCCTTAAAGATTAAATGAATAGACAGGCATGTTTCCCGGCGGGACGATTTCTTTTGTTAATTTTTTTTTTCCTTTTTTGAATCCATGTATTTTCTTTCTTTATAATTTCCTCATGTTTTCTCCTTTTTCTGCTTTAGTTTTTTTTTTTTTCTTTTTTGCTACACATGAAATTATTAAAACTTCTTTACTTTTTTTCTGGAATACGTAATCTAAATTTATTATAACACACGTGAGATCATTTTTTTTTCTTCTTCATTTTTCTAAAATTGATTTATACTAATTTTTCTCTGTATCCATTAATTTTCACTAAATTTACTTTATACTATTTCTACAATTATTCAGAATAAAAAAAAACCATCCTGATTTGCGTGCAAAAAAATAAAAAAAACTCCGCTTGGATTTTTGACTTCATCCAGCCTCTCGATTCAACATTCAAAACCTGACTCTCTCATCACCTTTTTTTCCCATTCCTTCTATTCGGTCCCAAGCCAAAAATTTTCATCATGCCATATAACGTTTGTTTTCTTTTTTTTTTCAATTTTTCGTTTCGTTCTCACTCTCATGACTACATATTTCTCGTTTCTTTCCTTCCTTTTTTCTGCTTGGTTCCTATCCTTATATTCTTATTTATCGCACGGAGTATCGTACACTGAACTAATTTTCGAGAATTATTTGGCGAAGTAATGTCTTAAAATTTGAAAATTAGATGGCATGATGGGGAGATAAATAGAAAACGCTTTTTTGTTGATTGTTAAGACCAAAGTGTAAGTATGAGTTACACACACCGTTACAATGGCCAACCTTTACTAGTATTTGTCAAAAAACCGTGTATGATATAAAAATACAGGTATTTATAATCTTTTTCACAAAAATTCTAATAACAATGGGGCATGCGTTGCAGCGCGTAAATGTAAATGTATACACAGTGAACACCGTACGATTAAACAAAAACGGATTTCATGCTTCATAATCCATCATGTACAATCATGTCGAATTTTTTAAAACAAATTTTTCAAAAAAAAGTAAATAATTAATATAAAATTTACCGATTCAGGAGAGTTTTTAAATTCATCACAAAATTTCTTCCAAAATTTTACTCTCAATATTTGTTGGTATCATTGCCAACATTCAAAATATTTGTTCCAAAGACAATAAATTATAGGAGAAATGCCTAGCATGTTTGGATATAACGCATAAAAAATTGGTTTTTTAAGATGATGGGTAAATTTCCTTATTATGAAGTGGGATTTCCTTAAAATATTGGTCTGATCTCTGTCAATTCATAAATAAGTTCTAGAAATACTATATAGTTGACAGATCTGTATTTTATCTTCCTATAAATATAGGAAAATTTCCCATACATTGTAGTAAACTTATATTAAAATTATTTCGCGTTGGCGCATTTTTGTTTTTTTTTTTTTTTTCCACCAATGCAAGATGCCTAATAAACATGGAATTATAATTAATATCGTCGCTACACTACTGTTGATGTATGTGATAACCTCTCGTTTTCGATTTTTCCTTTGGATTTCCACTTGTAGCAATTCTGTGTTGAAGTCCGCTAGGGACTTACTTGCTTCGTGTAGATCGGTATTCAATGAGTGATGTGTTTTGAAATGTATGTCATTTGTATTCCATCTTCAGTCAGGTGCTGTTGCGCTATCAAAAAAATGGATAACTCCATATTTTCGGCACATTAAAATTTTCGTTCCTTCGAAGGGAATCTCTTGGTTACCTAGTATATAGGCACAATTTTTCTCCAAGGTGAGTTTTCCATCCGGGTCCTCTTCAATGAGGTTTTTTAGATTTATTGGTAACGGCTCTTCAATCGATTCAGTGTTTATTGATCCTATTTCCAGTCTAGTGGTTTTCTGAGATTGTTCTATTTCTTTGGTTGGCTCCTCTTGTTGGAGTTTCGTCCGAGTCCTAGTTACTACATTTATATTGCTCGAGTTGTTTAGAACCAATTTTCCGGAATTTTGGCCTGGAAACGTGTTCCGAAAGAAATTTTTTTCCTTCTAGAATAATTTTATAAGAAAATTTCAATTGCTCGATTGTTTGGTCTAATCCCATTCTATCTTGCCGTATTTGTTGTATTTGAACTTGTATCTCCTCTTTTTTAAACAGGAGTGTTAGGCAGATATCTATTAAACAATATGTTTCGGAGCGACCGATTCCAGCACTGCATTATAAGCGGTTCCTATTCAGTATTGTTGTGAAGCCAACGGGACGACCTGATCCTTTCCAGGACGACTCTGGGAAACTTTTTAGTTATTATGGTTTTTTCTTTCCGGAGGTCGGAACTCTCGAAAAAACGATGTTATTTGATAATGAAATGAATTCTAAAAAACGCTTACCCCTCTTCGGCTTTCTTGTACTACAAATAAAAAACAAATCTTTATTGTGGTTTAAATTTCAAAATTTTATTTCCACTAAACATTTTATAAACAATTTAAAGTTAACTAAAAATTATTTAAAACAGTGTAACCACTTTCTAATTCACTATTGGAAATTTGAGTTCGACGACTCTATTTTCTTTAAACTTTTCAAGAAAGTTCTTTTACTAAGAACTATTTAAAAACCATTTAAATTTAAACTCAACACTTTTTTTTTAAGAATTATTTAAAAACAATTTGAAGTTAAACACAATACTTTTTTTCTCTACGAACAATTTAAAATCAATTTAAACTTAAACGCAAAACTCCTTTTTTTCTAAGGACAACTTAAAGATAATTTGAAGTTCAACTCGAAACTTCTTTTTTCTTTTACTAAGAATTATTTGAAAACACTTTAAAGTTGCACGCAAAAACTTTTTTTTTCTAAAGACAATTTAAAAACCAATTTAGAGTCAAACTCAAAACTATTTTTTTTTTGAACTATTTAAATACAATTCGAAGTTCAACTCGAAACTTCTTTTTTCTTTTACTAAGAATTATTTAAATACACTTTAAAGTTAAACGCAAAACTTTTTTTCTAAGGACAATTTAAAAACCGAAAACCTTAACAATTTTTGTTTTCTTTTTTAATCCCGACCGTTAAAACATAAACAAAACAACATTTATTCCCGATTAATTAATAATTTAATTAAGCTTTAGTCGCGTCGAAAAATCAATAATTACTGATTGATAAATGATATCAAATCGATAACAAAATTTTATAATAAAAATTTGTCAAAGTACTTTGATCGATATTATTCGACATAAAAAATTTATGTCGAAGCAAAATAATAATTTTAATAAGATATTTCGAAATTGTTTATATTTCGAAATATGTTAATAAATTTAAATAAAAATTTACGCGTTTACAAAAGCTAAAATTTCGAAATATATTAAATATAGGGATCAACGCTCGGAATGATTTTTTGGTACAGGGTGTACCACAACACTATCGATCGTTGTTGATTTTCTTACTTCTTGAAGAAAAAGTAAAAATTCTAGTGAATGGGGTGGAATGCCATGTAGTGTATTGAAATTGAGTCGTTTTTCTGTGTTGGTTTGTTTCGGTATCCGTTACTCTAAAAATTCGTTTAATAAAATTTGGTTATTTTTCATATATTACATATTCAATTGTTAAACTAACATGTGTGAATGGCATTATGTGTGATTTTCCAATTCGTTCTGGCCAGTTTGGTGACAGTTTGTTTTATTTTCTCATATTAAATTGTTTTTGTGTTATTTTCCCAAACCATTGTTGGAAGGCTTTCTGTTGTTTCAATAAAACGACCGTTTAATTATTATAAACTTTTATTTTCTATTTGGTTATTTGGTTATTAAAATATTAGAATATTTCGGAACACAAGAATTTTGACTACAATTTCGTTTTTAGAAAAAGAGGTGATTTCAACTTCGATAGTAAAATGTGACTGGTCTTAAGAAATAATTATTATTTATTTCTTATCTAAAAATGCATAATTGCATTTTTATAGATGCGCGAGAAATACAAAAAATAACTTTTATTGAAATATGAATATTTCAATAATAGAAATATGAATATTTTTTGTCTGGGCGGATGTCGCGTAATGCAATATTATTTTATATTTAAAATAATTGAAAATACGAAATAAGCGATTTCATGAGAACTAGAAAAAATAACGGAAAATATATCGATCGCTTTACAATAATTTCGTGGGAACTGATAAAAGGTAAGAATCGCTTTACAACATTCCCGCCGTTATATTTGAAAATTGTACCTAGGATTGGTGCAATTTTCAACATTAGAAGTGGATGCATTCATTTCAGCTTCTACTTTTTTGTTTAAATTTTGCTCGAGGTCAATTTCTGTGTTCCTTCTTCTTTGTTTACAAAATTTACAATTTTTATATGTTTTATATATAGCATATATCAAAATTAACAAACTTATTATAAAACTTATAGAATATAATGAATAAAAATTAGTATAGTGATTTTTTAAAATTTTTAAATGAATTGTTTTTTGTTTTAATTTTTCTATGTTATCACTAATTTTGTTTAAATTTTCGATTTGGTTAGAAATTGTGAATGATTTAGAACTTACATTTAAATTTTTTAATTCTTCTAGATTTAATTCCAAATCGATAATTTCGTAGGTATTAATACTGTTTGTGAAATGATCCAATGTGCTGTTGCTAGAATATTCGGTTTTAGAATTTAGTATAAGAAATTTCGTATGCACCTTACAGCCTGGTTTGATTTTTAAAATTCCAATATCAGTTAATTCTAATGCTGTATTGAAATCTTTACAATTTATTATTAGATGTTCTTTAGTTGGTATTATAAATAGCCATGAATTTTCTTTTGCCATTTGTAGATAAATTGAATTGTCCAAATGAGTTAAACGCGTTACACAAGTTTTAGGAAAACTCGATACTGGAGAAAATAAGGTCATTTCACAAGCACTATTAAGATGAGAAATTGAAATTGGGAATAATTGTTCGCATACATAATTATTTTTATACAATTTTTGGCATTTATTTAATTCTTCTTCAGTATAAAGAAAGTAATACTGTTTAACAGAATCAATTACAATAAAAGGCTTTTCTGGAACTATTAATGCATAGTTCTTATTTTTAATTAATTTCGGTATGCTAGTTATTTTAAAAATATTATATAAATGAGAACTTATAAGTGGTATTATTATCAAAAGTTTTAATTGATTATTACTATAATATACATGTGTTTCAATTAATTTACAATATCCTTCGATGTTTTTTATTTTTGCTGCAAGTGGTAATCTTAGATCATTTGACAAATGTGTTTGAATTTTAATAATTTCAGTTAACATCGTCTAATACATACGATTCATGTAAGATTCCACGAGAAGCTGAAGTTATAATATCTACAATACGTGACTGAGAAATTGCAAAATTGTCAGCTAACATTATAAAAGTAGAAAAAATTTCTGTTAATGTAGCTTTTGAGTTAGTTACAAATTGGGTATAAATAGTATAATTTTGTAGTTGATTTATTTTATACACGATTTTATCTATTTTCCCTTCTAGCTCGTACACATGGTTCGCTGTAATATTAAATTGATTTAGAGTGGATTCATAAACGCTAATTTGTTCTTTTAATAAATTTTGAAAGTTATTTTCATTTTCTTCTAATGATTTAATTCGCTCGTCATAATATACGGCGTCATTATTATCTAAAGTTCCAAAAAGTTGTTTTGCTACTGTGCCTACTATATTTAAAAGACCTCGTTTTTGTATAAGATTTCGTTCTGATCCTAAGAGATTACTTATTAATTTGTTTTGTATTTGTATATTATGAATACTTTGATTCATTTGCGTGACGTAGTGTGAACATTCCTTAAGGCTAATATTTTTCTTATGTAAGTCGTTGCAAATTATTTCTATTCTTATCATATAAGAATTTATTTGCTTATATTGTAGTTTTATTTCGTCAAAATTAGTATAAATTAATAGTTTCCATTTGTCGTTATATAAATTTACTTGTCCGATATGTTCATAAAATAGTCCTGTTTCGTTGTGTAAATTTTGTATAAAATAAGGCTTGTCTGCATCTTGAGCAAGGTTTATGTCACAGAATAAAAAGATTATAAATAGTTTAGTAACAATAAACATTTTCAGAACCTGAAATTGAAATTAAACAGAAAATAATTTTAGTCGATTGTTATGAACAATGGTAGGTTTATTTTTAATTAGAATGGTAGAATTAACACCAGAAGTAGAAATGATTTCAAATGGGCCTAACCATGAAGGTAATAATTTTTTACTTTTTCCCTTATATGTTTTCTCGTCTTTTAATAGAACGGAATCGTTAACTTTAAAATTATTAGGATTAATCTTTTTATCATACCAAATTTTAGATATTTCCTTATTTTTTATAAGGTTTTCTCGAGCTATTTCATGACAATGTTGTAGTCGAGCTTTTAATTCGTTAGAAAAAATATCATAATTATAACAAATATCTGGAGGCTTTTTTACAGAAGTTGGAATATCTGCCTTACGACCAAACATTAGTTCGAAAGGAGTGAAATTAGTAGAAGAATTTGGTGTTGTATTGTGAACAAAGACTGCGTACTTTATCCACGTATCCCAATCAGTTTGTGATCGGTTTATATAGCACTTTAGATAGTCATTAAAACTTCGATGACTTCGTTCACAGGATCCATTAGATTGAGGACGATATGCTGTAGTTTGTAATTTGGAAATTTTTAAGAGTTTGCATGTCTCTGTGAGAACTTGGCTTAGAAAATTTTGACCTTGGTCTGTAAGTACGAATTTAGGAGTATCATATTTAAATATGATTTCTGTTACAAACACTTCTGCTATTGTTTTAGCTTCTTGGTTTGGTATAGGTATAGCATCTGCGTATTTAGTAAGGTCGTCTATCACACTAAGTAAATATTTATTGTCATTGTTTGTCGTTGGATATGGTCCTACAATGTCTAGTGCAATTTTTTCAAATGGAAATTTAGCAGTTGAAGTAATAACCATAGGTTCTCTTGTATATTTAGTAGTTTCATTTTTCTTGCAAGTTTCACAAGATTTAATAAATTTCTTTACGTCACGATACATGCTTCGCCATTTATGATATAATTTAATTCGTTTGAATGTTCTATTGACACCGTTGTGTCCACCTGTGGGATTCACATGAAATTCTGTAAGAATATTTGCTATTTCTTCTTTTGTTAAATTTGCATTATAATTATTATGATAGATAGAAATAGAAATATCAGTGTCTTGAAAAATATAGCGTAACATTGTACGTAGTTGTTCATATTTTAGATGCTGATAGAAGGAAATTTTAGAAGGATTGTGCAAATAAATCTCTGTAATGTTTTTGTTCAAAAGGTATAATTTCAGATTTTTGAATGTTTCGAAGAAATTTTCGTAAGTTGCTTGATTTTGTCTAGAAGAAACAATTAAATAGATTGTATGTTTGTCATCTTCTACAAAAGGAATTATAGTATGAGTTTCTGGATTTTGATTTTTCAATGGCTCTAAGTGATTTCTTTCTTGAATAAAATTGATAATTTGATCGTCTGCTTCTAATTCTTCATTTAAGAATATACAAATATTAGATTTTGAAGTTTCGGTGAATAAATTTCCATCAAGATCTCGAATGTTAGGATTTAAAATTACATTGTTATTGATATCTTCGATGAATTTGGAATAAGTTAGTTCAGAGTTTTCTTTGTTTGAATTTATTTCTGAAGAATTATGTTGAGGAATTGTGCACGAATTTGTAGAAACTGGTATCGATGATCGAAGAGTCATGTGGCATATTCTACTAAGAGAATCGGCATTAGTATTTATAGAACCTTTTTTATAAATAATTTCGAAATCAAACTCTTCTAATTTTATTTTCCATCTCATTAATCTTGAACTTGGATCTTTACAGTTATGAATATAAATCAAAGGTTTATGATCAGTAAAAATTTTGAACTTTTTACCAAACAAATAAGGTCGAAAGTGTTGAACTGACCAAATAATAGCAAGTAACTCTTTATCCGTCGTTGAATAATTTTTCTCACTTTTTCCGAGTGTTCTAGAAGCAAATGCAATGGGAAGATCATGTCCTGCTTCTCCTTGCGAAAGTATAGCGCCAATCGCTACTCCGCTCGCGTCAGTAGTTAACACGAATTCTTTAGTAAAGTCTGGATACTGAAGTAAAGGAGGATTTGTAAATTTTTCTTTCAGAACATTAAAGGATTGAGTTTGTAAAGGAGTCCATTCGAAATTGACGTCTTTTTTCAAGAGTTGCGTTAAAGGCTGAGATAATTTCGCAAAATCTTTAATAAATCTTCTATAGTATCCGGCCAAGCCTAAAAACATTTTTATTTCTTTAGGATTTTTAGGGGCTGGATAATTTTTGACACTGTCAATCTTTTTAGGATCTGGGCTTATACCGTTTTCATTTATAACATGACCTAAGTAGGTTAGTTCAGATTTTAAAAATTCACACTTAGTTGGTTGAAGCTTTAACTTGTTAGACTTTAATCGTTCAAAGATTTCCACTAGTTTTTCATTATGATCATTAAGAGTTTTTCCATAGATAACAATGTCATCCATGTAAACAAAAACTTTAACACCTTGTAACCCTGTGAGCACATTATTCATAAGGCGTTGAAATGTCGCTGGTGCTCCCTTAAGTCCATAAGGCATACGAACATACTCATAATGTCCTAATGGCGTTGAAAATGCAGTTTTTTGCATATCTTTTGGATTAAGCTTAATTTGATGAAACCCATTCGCCAAATCCAGAGTAGAAAAGAATTTTGAACTACCTAATTGATCTAGAATTTCGGTAATATTAGGTAATGGGTACGCGTCTCCGATTGAATTTTCATTCAATTTTCTAAAATCAACCACGATTCTCCATTTCTTGTTTCCCTCCTTGTCTGGTTTCTTGGGTACCACGACTAGGGGAAAATTCCAGGGGCTTTTAGACTCAACGACTATTTTATCGTGTAGCATTTGTTGAACTTGCCTGTCAACCTCAGATTTCTGGAATTCTGGTAATCTATACGGTTTTACATGAATTGGTTGTACACCAGGAGTCGGTATATGATGGTAAACAGAGTCGGTACAAGTTAGTTTGTCACCATCGAGATAAAAAAGATCTATATATTTTGTACAAATATTTAGAATAGCTTCACGTTGTTCTGAGGTCATATGCTCAGTTTTAATTTCAGTATGAAGACGTTGTATACGATCATACTCTTGATCGAATTTAATTTTTTCAGAATATATGCCAAGAATTTGAAATTGAGGAAGGTTTTGTACTTTTAATAAATCAGTATTTAGAATTGTATCTTCTTCGTTAGGATTTATAACAGAAATTGGGAAAAGATTATTGTTTGGTTTAGAAATACTGTTAGCAATGATTAATCCATTTTCTAATTGTTGTGCTTGACATAAGCAATTTTCCAATGTAGTACTTTTTACGCGGACAATAACTTCGGATCTTGCAGGAATTAGGATTTCAGAAATTGAAGGTTGAAGATTTAGTGAAAACGTTTCGTTTTCATATGACATTGAAAATAATTTTGTACCGAAGTCGAGTTTTACTTTATATTTGTCCAAAAATTCGCTTCCTAGAATACCATCGTTGATTAAAGGAAAGTCCCTTTTCACGACGTGGAAAGGATGAGTTATTTCACTATTATTTATTTTGATTTTTACATGGCAAATGCCTAACGTACTTTGAGGAATATCACTTATACCTTTAAGTTGTGATTTATGATCCGTATATATAAGTTCGTCGTCTTTTATATGATTTACTTTTAATAAACTCACTTCACTTCCACTGTCTACTAATAATTTTGCACTATTATTTATTGTAGTTTGTGTTTTGATTATAACCGAGCCGCATTTATCGAGATTTTTAAGAGTAATATTGTAAATTTTAGACGTTTTTTCAGAACTATTAGAAATTTGTACATTTGAGTTTGATTTTTTATTCTTATTCCTTTTAGATTTAGAAAATAATTTAGTAATATCAATTTTAGCAGAATTTTGTAATAATGTTGAAGAATTTTGTAGAATTTTGTGATCCATAATATTATAAGATTCTTGAGAAATTTGTTGATCAGAATTTTGAGAAGTTTGAATATTAGAATCTTGTGAGAATTTTGTAGCAGAATTTGGTAATAATTTAGCATCAGAATTTAGTAGAATATTTTCACAAGAATTTTTTATGCTTTTTGAATCAACAATTTCATTATAATTTGGTGAGAATTTCGAGGTAGAATTTAGTAAGATATTTTCGTTAAGGTGGATTACTTTGCTTCCGCCGCTCTGGTTACACCACCGCTTGTCCCAGGGCTTGAAGCGTTTCCCGAATCAAAAGATTTTTTTCTATCTTCATTATATTTTCGTTTCCTACACTCTTTAATATGATGACCTTTCTTTTTGCAGTAGCTGCAGACTATTACATTAACATTAAAAGACGAATTAAGATTTTCCTTTTTCACCGTAATTTTTTGAAAAGAAGGTAAATTATTTGATTTAGTATTGGTCCTTAAGTAGCAAGAAGAATATTCATGACCCATTTTGTGACAATAAGAACATTTTAATTGAGATTTTGGTTTTTGGCTGGGTTTGTGTTTCCACGATTTCTCTTCTTCTACCGCAGCTTCCACCGCATCCGAGAGTTTTGAAAATCTACTTGCTTTTATTATTAACCGAATGGAATTATGTAATCCATCAACGAAAGCTTTGAGTGCGGTTTTGCCGTTTACACTAACTATTATCGTACTTGCAACTTGACCTTCCGAAGCAATGCAAGCATCGTCTAGGTCAGCTTTAACTCGCTCAATTCGGTTTGCGTAAGAACGAACATCTTCATTAGGGTTTTGAGTACACATCACTAATTCCATTTGGATTTGCGCAAGCGTTCGTTTTTCCAAAAATTGCTCTTGTAATAAGCATTTTAATTCTGTCCAGTCCGTGAAAGTCTTGTATTTAATAATATTGTAAGCTGGTCCCGACAATTTACTTTTTATTATATTTAGAAATAACGCGGTTTCTATAGCCGTCAAGTTTGTCGACACTATATCACAACATGTTATAAATTTATGGAATGAATCTCGGTCTCCGTTAAACTCGGGTATGATTTTTAGTGCAAAATCCCTGTCGAAAACCATCGCGGGTGCTAATTCGAAACCCAAAAAAATATCTTCGGAAGAAGAAGAAGAATCACTCATAAAGTAAAATAAAATGAGATATACAACAGTCGTTTTCACAAGGAACACAGTAGCAAAAAAAAACCGAAACAAATTTGAATCCACTTTAAATAACTTTATATAAACTCTATTTCTATATATTTAATTTAATTTTATTTTTTTTTTGTTTTCACTTTTACTTTATTTATTAAATTTAATAAAAAAAAATATATAAATATTTATTAAAACGATCTTACTTGATTTGAAGTTCCTGGAGTTTGAAGATTATCAGAATGTTGCTACAATTTGCTGGAAGTTCAAAATGTTGGAATTTGCTGAAAGTTCTTGAAGTTTTGAAGATCAAAATGTTGTTGTTGGAAGTTCTTGAAGTTTTGATGATCACAATGTTGTTGTTGGAAATTCTTGAAGTTTTGATGATCAAAATGTTGTTGTTGGAAGTTCTTGAAGTTTTGACCCTTTTCTTTTTTTTTTTATTTCGTAAGCACTTGTTTAAAAAAAAATGTTTTTTCTTTCACTTCACTTTTTTTCGCGAAACTACCGATTAACCAATAAAGAAGAAAACTAAATCGACGTATTTATCAATCAATAAATATCAATCAATCAATTTATAACGGTGCTTTATTTTATCTGAAACAACCCCACATCTGACACCATTTGTTGGAAGGCTTTCTGTTGTTTCAATAAAACGACCGTTTAATTATTATAAACTTTTATTTTCTATTTGGTTATTTGGTTATTAAAATATTAGAATATTTCGGAACACAAGAATTTTGACTACAATTTCGTTTTTAGAAAAAGAGGTGATTTCAACTTCGATAGTAAAATGTGACTGGTCTTAAGAAATAATTATTATTTATTTCTTATCTAAAAATGCATAATTGCATTTTTATAGATGCGCGAGAAATACAAAAAATAACTTTTATTGAAATATGAATATTTCAATAATAGAAATATGAATATTTTTTGTCTGGGCGGATGTCGCGTAATGCAATATTATTTTATATTTAAAATAATTGAAAATACGAAATAAGCGATTTCATTAGAACTAGAAAAAATAACGGAAAATATATGGATCGCTTTACAATAATTTCGTGGGAACTGGTAAAAGGTAAGAATCGCTTTACAACACCATTATTCAGAAATGTTCTACAGTTTCCGATGGAGGTCCTTGAGTCAAAATATAGGTTTGTTTCGTTGTGTCAAATTTTACCAAGCTAGCGTTAACGTAATTTATTTTTCTGCGATTTAATATAATTCTTGAGTGATCATATGGAGTTATATCATTATATCTATTAAATTGTTTATTTTCATTTTTATTGCTTTCGATTTTTGTTAATCTTTTTTCCTTTGTTTTTCTGTTAGATAATTCCTCTGTTTCGGACCATAATAAGTCCCAGCCGTTAGTGCTATTTAAATTGTGGAATTCCTTTTCTAAAATATTATGATTTTCTGCAATACTTTCGGACATTTTAGTTAACTTGGAGGTTATTCTTTGTTCTTGAATTAGTTCTGAATTAATGGGGGGCCTGCGACTGAGGGCATCTGCATTGGTGTTATGTTTGCCGGTTTCGTATTCTATTTGATAATTGTATTCGGACAGTTTGTGATGAAAACGCACCAAACGACTGGTGGGGTCTTTTACATTAGATACACCTTTTAAGGATTTGTGGTCAGTATAAACGGTAAATTTTCTACCGTAAAGGTAAATACGGAAATTCTTAGTTGCCAATACAATCGCTAATAATTCTTTTTCGATCGTGGAATAGTTTCTTTCAGCTTTGTTTAGGGATCTACTTGCATATGCGATAGGTTTGTCTTTTCCAATTTCTCCTTGGGATAATACGGCACCAAATGCTTCGTTGCTGGCGTCAGTCGTCAACTTGAAGCTTGAGCAAAGTCAGGGTTTATAACCAAAGGTGGATATCAAAGAAGTTTTCAAATTATGGAATACGTTTTCGCAAATTTCAGTCCATTTAAATTTATTCTTTTTTCGTAGAATTTTGTTTAGTGGCTCTGCCACTTTAGAGAAATTTGGTATGAATTTGCCAGATCCAAAAAGGATTGAACTTGACGAATAGTCTTCGGGACTGGGAAATTTTGGACGCAAACTACTTTGGACGGGTCGGGTAGTGTACCTTCAGGCGATCATTGGTGTCCTAAATAAACTATTTCTTTTCGAAGAAAATTACACTTTTCTGGTTGCAGTTTTAAATTATGTGTTCTCAATCTTGAGAAAATTTCATCTAATTTAATGTTGTGATCGAGTAAACATTTCCCGTATATGACGATATCGTCAATATATACGAAACACAAAAAACCTTGTATGTTAAAAAGTTAGTATGTGGTTCATTAGGCGTTGAAAAGTTGCCGGGGCTCCTGCGATTCCGAAAGACCCATGTCCTCTCCGCATTATCCATTGGCTTAATTAAACACAAGGATGTGCGAAGAGGCGCACTAAACCTCATGCATCCACACCCATAGCATTTCCCGAGTCCTAATTGCATTGAAATGTGAAGCGTTTCGATGACTACACATTCATATAGCACGTAACCCACAATCAAAAGCTTTTGCGGCTAGCGGCATATTCAATATAAAAAAAATCGAATTAACTACTACAACGCAACCGTAAAATAAATATGACGACAATCGGACTATACAATCGCAATCGCGAGAAGTCGGCCCAACTCCGAAAACCAAAAAAAAACTAACGAACATCCGAAATTTGAGCTTACACCAAACTTGTCGTTCAGAAACTGTTGGCATAAATCAAGTCAAAAATATTCTGAAATTTTTGACTTAAAAAAAAAAACAGATGAAAATTTTTTTTTAAATGAAATGGTGATGTAATAAAACTGAAAAAAAAAAGTTTGAGTCAAAAATTTTTTTTTTTTTAAATTTATTTTTCTGAAGAAATATATTTATTCACATTAAAGTAAAAACCGGTGACCCCATTTCGAACATCATCTCGTTCAAAATGTGTCAAACACTTTTGTTTGAGCGCCATTTCTAATTTCAACCAAAATCAAAATTGCAAATCGTAAACAAAATTCAAAATCCTCTGGCACGCCAAGCTGAGTTGCGCTTACTAGCTCGTCGGAGGGGTGGGTCGTTGCTCACCATTATCTGTCATCATATTAGACATAAATCATTTTATGCGTGCATATAATTTTTAATGTCGTTAAGACGTTATAGTGATAGCGTAAGCTATCAAGCAAGGAATATTGGCTTGTGGCGAAAACAACCGATTTAAGGAAGCGTTCGTTAATTCATCGGTCACCGGAACTGACAAACTCTTCGCGATGCCTTCGTGAGTAAATTGGAGGCCCATTGGCTGAGATGTGATGCCAATCGACCTTATTTGGGGCTCGTTCCACGCTTTTTGGACCAGAAAATATAATTTTGATCCCCATGACCATACTCGCCCCAATGAAATGGGTATGGTCCCTTATTTTTTCTTTGGTTATGCTTCTCGCATACTCCACTCACATGTCCTCTCGCTCGATTCCCCTATCTCTTCATAATCCCTGATTTATTTGTAGTTTATCAGAAAATTTTTATTTGCCATTTCGTATTATTTTTCTTTCTTTCTTACAGTCTAACCTAATATTTAAAACAAGGACTTATTTTAAAAAAAAAAAAATACATAGAACCCTGGAATTTAATCAATCAGTCTAGTTGAAACTATATATCGATTTAAACAAGGAAATTTTAGTTAAATCATGAAAATGTACTTTACTATTTCTTCAGCGGAGAGAGAAAGTATAAGACATATAAAAATATCATGTCAAAGCCCTTGAAAATCTTTCTACAACGCTTGAAGAAATTGCGATAATTAAAAATGAATATCAAAGATATCATGTACATATAAACTATATCTCTATTTTAGAGATATGTACATCATACAATTTTGTAATGAAGCCCTTGAAAATCTTTCTACAACGAGTAGCGATAATACTCTTACAATTTAACACTAGGTTAACCGAATTGATTGATTTCAGTGTAATCACTAGTATCAAAATGATTTTTCCATTATAATTTTATTTAAAATCAATTAAAAGAAAAGAGTAATAGATGGCTTTTTTACTTTTATACAATGGAAAAATCTTAATAAACATATAATTGATTGTGAAAAACAAAACGAATGGAAAGTGGAGTCGCCTAATAAAGAAAATAAAAACATTTTAATACAAAGTTTGTTTAAGGAAAAAAATAACTAACTGTCTAAGAAGTTCAATCAATTATTTACTTATATTAAAAATATTTTTTGATTAAACACTTGCACTTTAAATGAAAAAACATTAAATAATGTTAACAATAATAGTATTAAAAAAAAATTATGATTTTTATTCACAAGTTGTACAAATCGAAATCAATAAACTATTGGAATTTACATTCTATTTATATCAAAATATGTTGATAGAGACAAACAAATGTTTAATGGTTTTTCTTAACTTCCTGCTTTTGTGGTTTAAGAATTTTCAGATATGTAAAAAAGAAATGTAATGATTATTGAATATAATATTTAAAAATAAATAATAAAAAACAAAATTTATTTCCTCAACTAGACATTTATTTCTTAATAATTTATGATACAATTAAAATTACATTTAAGATCATGTGTGTTTTTATATACCATTAAAGGAAATGTCTTCATTGATATGTAACACTTGTTCCAAATTCTTTTGACACTTTTGTCCGCGCGCCAAATTATATTTTTTTAATTATTATTATTTCTTTTTCCGTTGGATTTATTACTGGTATCCCGGCATTCTCCTCTATCAGCAACAGAAGTTATACATTTTGGTAAACAGTATTTATTATTCTCTTTCATTCTCATGTTGCTGTCTAAGTAAATATCCCCAATGGCATCATCTGTACATATTACCAAAAAGCGTACAATAATGAGAGTTTCCAATTTGGACACGTCTGCAACCGTCACCTTATTAATAGTATAACGAGGCGTGCTTTCCAGCGCTGCAAGCATCCCATCAATTTATATCAAAAACATATAGTACCTTAAAATCGGTCTATAGCCAATTTTTGATGCCCTGTGGTAGAAATGGGGCAGAAAAACGGTCAAAACTAACTTTATTTCAAGGTTTTTCTTCATAAAGATCAATTTCTTGTAATATCAGAACGTTGACGAAGTACTATTAGAGCTGAACAACAAATAAAAGCAAGCAATATAAAAAATTGTTTAAATTTTGAAAATAAAATGGGTTCTTCGGTAAAAACAACTCAGAAAGGTAGACTGAAGAAAAATGATGCAACCTCATATAATGTGTTTTCATTGGAACACTATACCACTGAATATATTTTACTTTTTTTTTTTTTTATAATTGCACTATAACACTGAAAAATAAATTGGTTACCATCACCAGAATCTTCAAATATTTAACCATTATTATCTGATTCAGATAGTGATAACATGCTTTTGAATGAGTAATCATCATCATCATCATTACCCTCATTCAACTCATTTTGATGATGGTTCAGATACAGATTTGTAAATGTAACGAAATGATTATTAAATATAATATTTAAAAATAAATAATGAAAAACAAGATATTTTTCCCAAACTAGACATTTATTAAACTGTATTAAAATTTTTGAAAATTATTTTAAACTTAAATATGATATTTTCTGAGTCAACAAGCTCTCTCTGAGATTGATGTGAAGATGTTTGTAGAACAATATGGGTTAGAGATGCCACTTTTACGTAAAATATTTAAGAGGGTAGAAAATAATACTAACTTATAGTAAGTATGATCCATACAACCAATTCGAATGAATAATATGATGAGTTGCATAATAATGTATATAATTTTGTTCAAATAATGGAACCCTTCGTACCAACATATGCTGTTAAAGCAAATGATCCCAGAATTCGTAATCGACTACAGCTTCTTAAAAAACCAGAACAAACTGCACAAGAAAATGTACTGCCAATCAAACTTCGACTGGATTTTTCGCTTCCTCCGTTATTATCAAATAGTGTAATAGATGATGTTTCTTTATCCAAATCACACGAACAAGCGACGAAAGAAATAAGTCATATTCCTAAAAAATCGCATCAGAATTTAACAAACCATTATCGATTTCTGCGGAATATTATAAACTTAAGGAAATGCCGCATTACAAAGGAATAATTTAGAAAGGAAACAAAGGGTTGCTGCAGAAAACTTGAAGTTATTAAAAGAACGAGAAACCAGACTCAGTGAAACTGTTTATGATAAAATGTATAAAACTAAAAATTACGATCATCCCGTGAAAAGCCAGTCGGATTTAAGATACATACCTAAGAAGAATAATACTATTACAAGTAATGATTGAAAAGAAAAATCAAAGGATGAAGATACCACTACTAACAATATTGATAATAACAAATCAAAGGATCAAACTAGTAAATCTGTTTCAAAAGATAACAAAATTATTCGTAAGTGACTGAAGAAAAATAATGCAACCTCACATAATGTGTTCTCATTGGAACACTATACTGCTGAGAAAAAAAAATGTCCTACATTTTTTATAATTTTATTATACCACTGAATAATGAATTTTTATTTTAACACTTCTAAAATCCTGTTCGGATTTTAATATTACAATTGATAGTTTTGAAATCTTCTTTTTATTTTAACACTTCAAAAATCTTCTTCGGATTTTATTATTACAGTTCCAACTTCAGAAACCTGTTTTTTATTTTAGTACTATTACAAACTTCAAAAATCTTCTTCGGATTTTAATATTACAATTCAAACTTCAGAAATCTGTTTTTTATTTTAATACTATTACAAACTTCAAAAATCTCTTCGGATTTAAGTATTGTATTACAATTCAAGCTTTTGAAATCTTCTTTTTTCTTTTAACACTTCAACAATCATCTTCGGATTTTAATACTAAAATACAAACTTTTGAAATCTACTTTTTGATTTTAACACTTCAAGAATCCTATTCGGATGTTCATATTGCAATTCAAACTTTTGACATCTCCTTTTTTTAAACACCACATAAATCTTCTTCGGAATTTAATATTACAGTTCCTACTTTTGAGAATTCTTTTTTATTTTAACACTTCAAAATCCTTCTTCGGATTTTAGTAATACAATTAAAGCTCCAAAAATGTGCTTTCTTATTTTAATACTATTTCAAACTTAAAAAACCGTCTTTTTTATTTTAACACTTCAAAAATCCTCTTCGGATTTTAATATTACACTTCAAACTTCAGAATTCTTTTCTATTTCGGTCTTTATATTTTCAGACGTAAAGAAAAACTAAACAAATATAAAGTTCTCATTAAATAATGTTATTTCTTCAGCAAACCGCAATCTGATTTTACATTTTTTATTAAACATAAAAGTTCTAATTAAAAACAAAAATATTATTTCTAAATAAACTGCAATCTGATTTCCTTTTTAAATTAATAATATATACTGATTGTTTTTTGACCACATTTATAAAACATTAATCTTTAAAAAAAAAAAAAAATCAATCATTGTAATCGTAACAATTTGGCATCAAAGTGTTGGCAGAGTGTTGTGGAGCAAAAAGGACGATCTGATCCTTCCCAGGATAACTCTGGGAAACTTTTGTTTTATATGTAATTTTTGTCTCCGGGGGTCGTAAATTCCGGAAACACGATGCAATATTAATGTAAAGTAAAAATTAAAACGCTTACCCCTTGTTGGTTCAAAAAAAACAAAACACTTCCCTTTTTTTTGTTGTTATTACTTCTTCACTTTTAAATAATGCACTTTTATGTTAGTTCTCGTCACTTGGAAAATATGTTAATTCCAAGGCTGTTATATGAATTGAAAACTTTATAAGAATTTGATAACAACCGAAATGCTGGTAATTATTTCGTTTGACCAGAAAACACCGGTACTCTTGCATCCAAAAAAAAGAGATTCACTTCAAAAATAAAACGACAAAAAGATTGAAAGTATTTCAACTATTTTTGACCAGTTAAAATTGATATTTTAAAACAAAAATCGCAATTCCAAAAGGAGAAATTAATTTATTCAGTATTTTACAATATTTTCACAAACAAAATTCCGATAAAATCGGTCACTAAAACCCAATTTTCTTATAAAAGAAATTAAATAGTTCGTGTATTAGGAAGCAGTTATCAAACTTTTCTTTTTTCAAAAAAAACAACAAAAATAAAACGATCTTTCTTTTGGTAAATTCAAATGAAAATACTAATTTTCTCACAAAAAACAACAAAAATAATACGATCTTTCTTTTTCTTGAAACTTTTGGTAAATTCAAATGAAAATACTAATTCTCTCACAAAAAACAACAAAAATAAAACGATCTTTCTTTTTTTTTTGAAACTTTTGGTAAATTTAAATGAAAATACTAATTTTCTCACAAAAAACAACAAAAATAAAACGATCTTTCTTTTTTTTGAATCTTTTGGTAAATTCAACTGAAAATACTAATTTTCTCACAAAAAAACAACAAAAATAAAACGATCTTTCTTTTTCTTGAAACTTTTGGTAAATTCAAATGAATTTTAATGTTTTCACTTGAATAAAAAAAAATGAAATTAATTAGTTCCGACCAAAAAACTTTCTTTTTCTTTTAACGAACTATCGCGTCGGGATATCAAATAATCAACTGATCGATAATTGATATCAAATCGATCAAGAAATTTAAAAAATTAAAAATTTGTCAAAGTACTTTAAGTTCATCGTACTTTGACCGATATTAGTTATTTTCGCGTAATTGACAAAAAAAATAATTATTCTTGGAAGAAAATTAATTACTAAAAAAAATGTTCGCGTACGCAAATTTTTTTTAATATCGCATAAGAACAACAAAAAAAAAGTGAATTCAAATGTCGTTATACTAAAATTTGTTAGTATACACTTTTTTTAGGTATTTCGACATAGGAAATTTATGTCGAAACGAAATAACAATTTTATTAACATATTTCGAAACTGTTTATATTTCGAAATATGTTTAATAAAATTGAAATGATTATTTACGCGTTTCATTAAAAATTAAGTTTCAAAATGTTGGGTTCAATAACCGCTTTTTTGGTCGGAAACGATTTCTTGGTACAGGGTGTACCATAACAAGAACAACACATTGATTAAACAAACACTTCTGTCTTGCGGCAGAAAGTGCGTTCTATGGTATAGTAAAAGGCTAACTAGAAATTGCACGCCTAGCTGCTTGCACTAGCTAGCTCGTCGGATGGGGTGGGTCGTTACCTTCTACCATATGCCGTCACGTACAAATAATTTTTATGCGTGCGGAAAACACAATTTTATTTGGGCTCGCAAGAGGGCTGGAGATGTGATAATAATAATTCACACCCTCTCAGGTCACTAGCGGAATGGGTAAAAATATTTAAAATGAAATAAAAGAGAAAATTTTGTGACTATTGTCACGAAGAAAGAAAAGAGATGGCAAGATTTTTGAATAGGTTAATTTTACATTGAAAACCCACGAAACGGAATTCAATTAAAATGACAGACGGATGGACAGAACATTCTGAAGATGGGTCCATCCGAAGCAAATTGTTCATTTGGTGTCGGTAAATGTTATTGCCAACACCGGGGCCTTTATCCCACCCAAAGGGCAAACGTCAACATAATAACCCTTTGTGGATCACATTCGGCCCTGGAAATACACGTGAAAAGTGCGATCCCTCAACCTGAAAAAATTGAAGCTGGAAAAAAAATAAAAAATCTTACGACCCCATCACACTCCGCCGTCACTGCTCACTTTTTATTTAGCACCTTATTTTCACTAAATTACAATAAAGTTTCCAGAGGTGCACAACCTAAAGGAAGGAAATTCATATAACCAACGCAAAATAATAAAAAAACAAACGCAAACGTTTTAACTTTAAGTGCACATTATTTATTAACGTAAAATTTTATTATTCAGGAAAATAAATTTTAATTTAAATTATTACTTCAGATCGTTTTTTCCATAGTTTCCGATTAAGGTTACAATAATTAGTATGATGCTTACGTCTGCAATTACTGACAATTTTTTATCTGAAAATATTGTCGGCAGTGGTTCTATATTGCTTGTATATAGGTTGTGTAAATATTTCAAGTCGAGTTTGATGTTTTTTTCGGTCAAGTTTGCTTGAAATATTGGTGGTATAACCTGCGCTGTTCTAATTTCTTTGTTCATAAATTCTTGAGTGTTAATTTTGATAGTTTCGTTATAATATTCTATCAGAAAGCTCCCTTTCAGATGTCTACTTGAATTGCCATTAGTCAGTTCTCCGATGAAATTACTCAAGAAAATCATGTTTTCGCTTATAGATTCGATAATCTCTTCTTTATTGAATTGGAAATCGCATCCGGCACCTGATCCCCTTAGCAATTGGCTAATGCAATGGTTTGATGGAAGTTCTTGTAGCTGACTTTGTTTACACCTAGTGCAATTTTTTATGGTATTGCATTTTTCCTTAATTCCATATATTTCGTCTTTTATGAGAAGCTCCTTATACTCAAGGTATACTTGTTTGTTGTTTTTGATAGTGGATCTTGTAAGAATATGTTCATATTCCTTGTCGCTAAGTTTTGGTAAGCACAAAACGTAAAGAATTGTAGATTCCTTTGATATCATTATTGGTTCCGCATATTCTATGGCTTCTATCTCGTTGGAGTATGGAAGTGTATCCACTTCTGCTATTATTTTTTTTATTTCCATCTGAATTAGTAAGTTGGTGTTGATAATGCCATTTTTGGCTAGTTGTTCTTTCATAATACTAAGCTCATTGAACATCATTTGCTCGAACTTGTCGTTTATTTTCTCGTTTAATTGGCCAAGTATTTGATTATATTCTTTCACAATTTGGTTTGTTATGCCCATTATTTCGCTTTTGATTTTGTATTGTTTGTTGTTATTTTCTATGATTTTCTCCTGTCTTTTCAAAATTTTGTCCCAATCTGACGTTTGCATAGAATTCGTCCAAACTCATATTCTTTTGTGTTAACAAATTTAGTTGATGCTCGAGAGCTCTAATATCTCTTTTATCAGTATAATGGAGCGATAAGCACTTTTTCATTGCGGCACAATCATCGTCAAAAATATTGTAAGAAACGAGCGCGGCATCCGCCGTTCCTCTGATTTTTTGTCTGATATTTTCTAATATTGCACGATAAATGGGTTTATTGCGCACTATTCCGTAATCATTTAGTATGCTTTCGACATTATATACCCAGGAAATGTATTGCACTGGGTTTCCATCAAAAGTTTGAAGTTCTTTTAGACAATCTGGTAGTTTACTAATTTCTTTCAAATCTTGCTCGGTTCTTGGAACCGGTAGTGTTGTATGGTTCAGGCTAGCTTCTAAATGTTGTCCCTCAAGTTTTAGGAGTCTGTGCTCGATTCTTTTTGTCACTTCGATTTGGGCATTTACTGCTCCTGTCAGTTGTTTAATTGCGTCTTGAAATGCTTCCATTTTCGTTTATTATTATTTTTTTTATCAAATTAATTATAGCAGTTTAAATTTTTGCAATTACGCGTAGAATTTTTCACTTTTTTATTTGTTTTAATATTTTATATTATTATGTTAAGTTAACGTTTGTGATATTACGCGCAGAATTTTTTCACTTTTTTATTTGTTTATTTGTTTTTCCTTATTATTATGTTTTTTATAATAATTTTTTCGGATTTCACTTTCATTTTTTTTGTAAATGTGTAAAGTAGATTTTACTTACATTAAAATGATGGTGACCTCCATCAGAGTGAGGCTTTGATTAGTCCGATCTAAGATTGTGTGTCTTCCGGGTGATGTCGTGAATAATTCGTAGTTTTCCTTTTTGGCCCGTGAGCGTTGATATTTGCAAACAGCCTACTAGTGGTACGATATTAATCACAGCAGTTACACCTTCAGTTTCACTACTTGCACTTGTACGTAAAAAGAATCAAATAAAGAGACTTTTTTTTCGTTCATGCCGATGCCCGGGCGTCAGTTAACAATTTTATTGCTGTATTTATTTACGAAATATAATTTTGTCAATTTCACAATTGTATTTTTTGAGTTAACAATTTTATCGCAGAACTTTAGTTCTTATAAAGAATTCCTCGCAAGCCCAAACTTGAACTTTTTTTTTCTTTTTTTGTACTTGCACAGCATAAAAAAATGTTATTATTGTTTTATTAGTTTTTATATATACATATATATGTATGAATTTATGTTGCTTTATGATGTTTTTTTATATAGATGTTTCCTTTCGTCCTACTTCTAGAAATATGTTGATGGTTGGTTTTAAATTTTTGTGTAATTATTATTCTATTTGTTTATCATTAGTATGTTACGTGTTATACAAGTGTGGTATAAATTATTTGTTGAATGTGACATTTTAATTTTTTTTAAATTTTACTTTATATTTTTGTGTTTAAATTAGTTTATATGCTTTCGTGTTATGTTAAATCCTATGTTTCGTTTCATTTTTAACTTTGTGTATGTTTTTAGGTTTAATTTTCAAGTATGTGTTTTTAAATGCTAAATTAAATTATATGGTTTTCTGTTCTAATTTAACAAACAAAATTCTATGGTTTTGTTGTATTTAAAATTATTATTTTATTTTATGTTACCTTATGTATTTTTAGGTTTTTAAGTTAAATTACTATATGTTTTTATCTGTATTTTTAACTTATGTGTTTTATGTTTTATGCTAAATTAGGTGTTCCGTTATATATTAAATGTTGTATTTAGGTTTTAAATTTTTAACCAAATCTTTATTTTCCATATTTATAACACTTGCTTTTTGTTGTTGTATGTTTCCAAATCCATACAAACGAAATATACTATATATGTATTACCAATAAAACTCCTTATATGACACTTAAAGTAAAGAAAAAAAATCGTATCGCCCAAAGAAAAAAAACTCAGAAAAAAAACTTTTTGAAAAACCAAATCAAATTTTTTTTAAATGTATTTTTCTCAAAAATGACCTTCTTTTTTCATTTTCAAATTCGACTTCTCGGTTTAATATTACTTTACCCAACTGTTCGTTTAATTTGTGACTATATTTAAGATAACTTGTTTTTCTTATTATTTTTATTTCTAATGTATTTAAAATTAGATTACTTAAATTTAACTTTGAACTTATTACTTAACTTATAAAATGAATTTTTAGATTATTAATTGTATTAGTTATAATTATTATTATTAGAAATTATACTTTCATCCTAGAAACTTAAATTATCATAATAAAATACGTAAAATCCTCTTATTTATATGACTTTTAATGTCAAACATTATGATTCACAAATTTTTTAAACCTATGTCCGCACCATGAAAAAATTCGGACTAGCTTAACAAAACTACCTGAAAAAAAAACTTTACTAAAAAAATTACATTGAAAAAACTTTAAGAAACGTAAAACAAAACTTTAAACTGTACGTTATATAATTTCGGGTTTTTCTTAAACCTTTCTAGGATCTATCTCGCCTAAAAAAAATTTTCTTGATTCATTTTTTTTTTGGTTTGGTTTTTGACACATCTGCCGCGTTCTGGTTGCTTTTTTTCCAATATATTGAGACATAACCACGCTAGAAAATACCAAACTATATAAATTGCCTTACTTGTCATGATGACGAGCTCTATTAGTAAGTTTGCGCTTCAAAGCACCTGGAAACTTCAAGAGTTGAGTCCGCGCCAATGTGAATTTTAGTAAATCTCTTTTTTTTTCCACAAAACTTTCTTTTTTTGTTTTTGTTAATTATTTTATTGAAGAAAAATCATTGAAGATTGAAAAAAAAACCTTTTTCATTTTTTCACTTTTCATTTCAATTATACAATAAAAAAGTTATCTTCTGTTTTTTTCATTTCAATTATTAAATCTTGGTCAAAAAGAATTCTAACTTTCAGTTTTGTTTACTTTAATTTTTTTTCAATAGCGTCCAACTAAATTTTTCTTTTTTTCGAAAACTGTCCAACTTTTAGTTAATTTTTGATTTTTTTCTACCATTCTTTTTTTCTTCTTCTAACAAACTTCAACAAAAAAAATGCCCTTTTACAAGATCACTGTCCTCCATTTTTTTTTTATTTACATTTTTTTCTAATTCCTTCTTTTCCATTTTTCTACCTTGCAAAAAAACCATTTCCTCAAATTTTAATTTTTTATTATTGACCTTTTCAAAAAACATTACTTCTGTTTGCAAATCCAAATTTTTTTTAAATTTCATTTAGCACAAACATTTTTTCATTTTTTTTCCCACTATCTTCGTTGGTAACCCATTCTGGACTTTTCAATCTTCCAAACAAGACTCTCACTTCGTCGAAAATTTTTTTGTATTCCTTCTCCTCCCGTTCAAAGTTTTCTTTTTCATAATAAGAAATCGGTATATTATTTTTGAAACCCGATCGGTTTGTTTTTTCGCAGTCCAACCAACACATTTTTGTTCTCCTTCTCGCCAAATCATGCCCCAAGATTTGGCGGTTTTTGGTTTTCTCTGTGTTTCCCCTTCTCATATTTCTATTTAGCTGAATTGGATACTGTGCACTGAACTAATTTTCGAAAACTATGTGCTGAATCAAGGGTTAAATGTTGAAAATTAAAGCGCACGATGGTAGATAAATAGAAAACGCACTTTTTGTGGTCGTTTAGACACAAAATGTAAGAGTACCCACCGTTACAAAACGCCTTCATTTTTACCCATTACCGGTTGAAATGCAATGCATTACAAAGAATTCGAAATATATTTTTTTACATATTCTTTCATAGATGGAAACCAATAAGTCGAAGTGATTAACTCAATTGTTTTATCTACTCCACAATGCCCCATGTCATCATGATTGTTACAAACAATATTGTATCTCAGATTTTCTGCGACGTAAAATAGGATACCATTACTGGTTTTGCGATAAACTAATCCAGATCGAAGTTCATAAAAAGGGTTCTCCCTTAATTTAATGTTGTTATGAATTTTCTTAATTGATTCATCTTGACATTGATTCACAGCTAAATTTTGTTCTGAAGTATTTTCTTCTAATACCAAAATGTAACAGAGGGGTTTACATATATTTGCAGGTCATCAGGGGATTTGCTTCTTCTTTTGAATTCCAATGCAGTGTGTTCAACACACTTCTTCTTCCTGGAGAGGAGAAGATATGAGATGGCATAGCGTATGTGAGCAACTAAAGGCTGCGCGCTTGGTTGAATTGCTCTGACCAGCTTGTCGGAGGGAGTGGGTCGTTGCTCACTACTATCTGTCATCGCGTATACATATAATTATTATATGCGTGCAAACTTTTTAATGTCGTTAAGAATTTAGCGCGAGCTATCAAGCAAGGAATATTCGGTTGTGACGAAAACAGCCGAATAAAGGGAGGGTTCGTTAGTTTATTGGTCACCGAAACTGACCAAACCTTGCGCGATGCCTTCGGGAGGCATGTCGGGGCCGATTGGCTAAAATTTTAGTGCCAATCCGGCTTATTTAAGGCACATCTCACCCTTATTGGATGAAGAGCAGAATCTTGGTCTCCATGACCATACCCGCCCCATTAAAATGGGTATGGTCCCTTTCTTGACTTATGCCTCCTCCCAAAGTCCACCAACTCTATCCCCTCTCTCTCTCTCAGGGGTTTCCCCTTTTATGTAACTTTGGACATGTTCAATGCTATATCTCATCCGCAGGAGCTGAAATGGAAATTATATTCAAAAAAAAAAGAATCGAAACGTTCCTTCATTTTCTTCCAGTGGTATTCATGATTTATTATTTTATACAAAGAAACCTTTAAAGGAATATAATAAATTGCATATGAATATAAAATTGGTTCAGAATATTGAAATATTGAGTATTTCTAATTTAAAATTGTTTTTTTTCTTTATTCGTATTTTCTATTTTTGTTTTTGTTTTTTTTCCTGATCTTCATAGATTTCCAAAAAAAATATTATGCTGTATTTCTTTCTTGAAACAAAAATTTTTTTTTCGTGTAAAGAAAATGTTAAAAGTTTTTATTATCTAAACAAAAAAATTTAATTATATAAAAATATACTAAAAGCAAATAGTATTTTTCTTTTTGCAAAATGTTTGCGTAACTTAGATGTTTGGTTTATATTTTTTTTAAAATGTAATATTCTTCCTTTTTCCCTTGCTTTTATATGTATTACTTTCTATGTTTTAATACATTTTCATGCTGTAATTATTTTTAGGATTTTTAATTAGCAAATTTTTTATATATTTATATATATTTACGATTCCAATTGTCTACCTTGGCCGGTAGTGATAGTATCTGACACACCGAATCTAGTTATATAGTGTGATTCAAACTTTACTTACTTACCTACTTTTTTCAACAGGGTTTTTTTGACAGATCACGCATGACTAGTGTCATTCTGATTTGTCATTTTTGTTCAGTATTTTATGGCAATTCATCATGTCAAGACTTACATCTGAGCAACGTTTACAATGGGCGCTTGAGCGCATCGAAGAAAATCCGGAATTTTCAAGCCAAATTTTGTTCAGTGATGAGGCTCATTTCTGGCTTAATGGCTACGTTAATAAGCAAAATTGCCGTATTTGGGATGATGAGCATCCACAAGAGTTTCAAGAGCTACCATTACATCCATTGAAAACAACAGTTTGGTGTGCTTTATGGGCCGGGGCATCATCGGTCCGTATTTCTTCAAAAATGCGGCCGGCGGCCACGTTACCGTCAATGGTGAGCGCTATCGTGCCACGATAACGGACTTTTTGATACCTGAAATTGAAGCCCGTGGTCTCGACAATATTTGGTTTCAACAAGACGGTGCTACGAGCCATACAGCTCGTGTTACAATGGATTTATTGCAAAATCATTTCGGTGAGCAATTAATTTCACGTTTTGGCCCAGTGAATTGGCCACCAAGATCGTGCGATATCACACCTTTGGACTTTTTTTTGGGGGCTATGTAAAGCCAAAAGTCTTCGCCGATAAAACAGTGACAATTGAAGCATTGGAAGCGAACATTACACGTGTCATTCATGAGATTCCGGTCGAAATGCTTGAGAGAGTGATCGAAAATTGGACCAGACTGGTCGAGCTGAAACGTAGTGCCGGCCAACATTTGAAGGAATTAATTTTCAAACATTAATTGCCATACTATGTGCTTAAAGTTGATAATAAAGATTTGATATTTGCATTCAATTCTAAGTGTTTTATTTTTATTTAAAAAAAAAAGTAAAGAATGAATCACCTTATATAATGAGTAAAGAATGTTTCTGCCACCGTTTGTTCCGTAATATCTGTAATAAAAAAGACTTCTGGCCATCTCGTAAAACGGTCTATTAATGTGAGACTATAAATACGTCCACCTGAAGATGGAAGTGGTTCTACCAGATCAAGATGGATGTGTTCAAAACGTGCTTTAGGAATACTAAAATCACTCGGATTAGATCTAGTGTGTCTGTGAATCTTTGCCTGTTGACAGTTCAAACAAGTCTTAGACCACAAATTAATTTCTGTGTTCATGCGGGTCCAATAATATTTTTGTGTAACAGAAGTTCATGTAGAGCGAATGACGGGATGTGAAACATTATGAAATTTATCGAAAATAATTTTTCTCAAAGTTTTTGGAACAAACGGTTTGTATTCCCAGGTAGAGATGTTATGTAAAAGTCGTTTGAATGATCTCAACCTTGACTCTTTCCAGAATTTGAAGTGAATATAACAAGAATTGATATCTCTGGTCAAGCTGTCGTAACTTGTAATTGTTTCTATATTCCACCACAGTGTTATGTAATATAGCCCTACAGGAGACCCTCGTGACTCTCTCCGGGAAATTGTCTTGAAAATTCTTTGTAACTCGCGTTGAGGAAGAAAGAAATCGAAGTTAAAGCTTCATTTGATCGTTGTAGAGAGTTGTGTAGATAGGTTGATTAAAGTTGTTGAGGGATGGATGCAACGTATTTGGTATAATGTATGGATAAAAACAAAAACACTTACGTAAAACCAAGTTCTGCTAAACACTTCTTTTTATTTTTGGAATATCAATATAAACTCTTCTGTTTGACACAATGTAACACAATTTCTTTTTTCTTTTTTAAATTAACTTGTTCTATTTTAAAGTAATGTAACTTTGTAACTCAAATTTTATTTCAAATTAACTTCTTTTATTTTAAAGAAATGTAACTTTGTAACTCAAATTATATTTCAAATTAACTTCTTTTATTTTAAAGAAATGTAACTTTGTAACCCAAATTCTATTTCAAATTAACTTCTTTTATTTTAAAGTAATGTAACTTTGTAACTCAAATTCTGTTTCAAATCAACTTCTTTTATTATTATCCGTACCATTCTTAGGTAAACCAACATTTAATAACTCACGTAATTTTACTTTAAACCTTTTTTAAAACTTAACGGCTTATGTCTAAGTCGTTCGCGTTTATCCGATTGTAAGAACACTGTTCACGGCTACCCGATATTTTAGAACTCTACGTGTATCCGATATTTTTTGAACTGCCTTTTGATTATTCAAAGCAGCCTTTTTATAGCTAGAAAATTACGTACTTTGAACCTAGTGTTCCAATTAAGTTTGCAGAAACGTTGCTGTGTTAAGCAACCATCCTGATTTACTTTCGATTTGGAAACTTTCCATCATCAATTTCGAAATGCACCAAATGATGTTAATGCATTTCGCAATTGGTTATTTTCCGTTAATTTTATTGCTGATAGTGCAAAGTACAATTTTCGCTGAAGAAGTAAGTAATGGTCTGAAACTTTTTGGTTTACAGAAAACATTATTGTTCTCAAAAATGTTGCGGAACATTTTTGGTTTACAACAACATTTGTGGTTTCAGAAACATATTAGTTTCCAGAAACATGTTGTTGCGAAGTGCGTTTCTCTTTGGAAGATGTACGTAATGTCTTATTATATCTTCTCTACAACAACGCAAATTACACCCCTCTATACTTACCGCAGAAACATTAACGAAATTACAATCAGAAATAGCCAACCAAACTGACGTATTACATTTAGATTTCCCATCGTTCACCCAAATTATTCGAGTAGATGCGGAACATCTCGGAAATGCAATTTTGGTACAAATTACCTTTCCCATGCCATCCCGAGATATATATACTCTTAATAAAGTATATTTATTCCCAAAACCCACTAACAAAACTAACTTTGCAATTCTAGACACTAAAACAGATTATATTCTGAATAACACCAAAAAAGGAGTGTCCATTGAATTAACAACTGATGAATTTAAATCATCGTGTCAAGAAATACTACTAAACCAGGTCATTCCTATGTACATATGTAAAATAACTCAACCTCGACAAATAAGTCCATTCAATTCCAAATGTTTACCGAATTTACTGGTAAAAAATCCTTTTCCCACTACTGATTGTATCTACAGAATTCTAAAACAAACCTCAGATACGCTAACCAAATTAGTGAGCAAAAATGCTTGGTTATTTTATTTTCAAAAAACACGCACTTTAACAATAATATGCACAGACATGTTTGACATCCAATGACAGGTTCTAACATTTATATAGCATTTACATCTTAATATAATAATTACCCTTTTGAAACAAAGAGAAAAGTAAGAGGAATTAATTTTGAAAAGACGAATATCGACTAACAAACAATGTTTGGATATTTCCATTTAATGTTCGGGTCTCAATCCAGCTTTTCTTTACTTTAATTTTTCACTGTTATTGATTCTAATTCAATTTTTTAAAAAAAACGTTCCTTTCTCTTCCATCTTTGTTCTCCTTTCTCTTTACAATTCTACGGCAAATGCAAAATTTATAAAAAAAAATAGAAATGTATCTTTTCTGATTCTAATTCAAAATTTAAAAACTTTATCAAAGAAATGAAATTTACAATACTATGGAAAACTCAATCAAAACCCATTTAATCGGAACTCATTTAAGATTCCTTGACAGAAAAAAAATGTTTTTTTTCTCTTTTCTTCCTCTCTTGCCCTTTTTTCCGCCTCTTTTCTTATATTATTAACCATATGTCCTAATACACTCTTATTTTATTTGTAATATACCAGGTGTCTCTACCATAGGTGCAAATTTAAACTTCTCACTATTTTCGTTTTATTAAGTTGACAGTACTAAAATCTTCACATCTGTTATCTACCATTGTTGCGGTTAATAGTCATGAAACTCTGTACGAAGGAACGACATTATTATTGACAGTTTGTCAAGTTTCGAGTGCCTACTGTTTTCAAAAGGACAATTTCACAAAATTGAAATTATACGTTTCTTTCAGATCATCCTTTATTTGTTTAATTATTAAATTCCCCGTCGAATGAGGTATGGATCATACCTGCAGGACCCAGAATATCTGAGATATACGTATACCTTCATACAAGAGAATTCTTGTGTTTCCTGTCCTAAAAAGGAATATTTTTGAAGACGGTGAATGGCATTTAATTCCTTATTAAATTGATCGTTGAATGAGGTATGGGTCCTCTTTATAAGATGCAGAATACCCGAGATATACACAAACTTCAAGTTAGGAAATTAAATCTTGCACTTCTTATTGGGGCACTTTTATTTAGTTCGTTTTTTATGTAATTTCCTTTTTTCCTTTTTTTTTTTACATATACTATATATATAAAAAATATATAAGTTAACATCAGCAATATGATGCACATCATATTTCAAACATTTTTTGTTAAAACATTATTTTCCCATTCCCATGGATTTGCCGACGATGCATTTTTGTCAAACATCAGACATAAAACATGCAGGTAGAATTACCTGAATTTAAATAATTCAATTTTACTAATTTTAGAATTTTAAGTTTAGGTTTAGTCTGATTGTAATATTCAATTTGAGAAGCTCAAATAAATAAAGTTAAAATTCAAAATTGAAAATTTGTTTTTTTTTTTAAGTCTGCTCTTAGAAAAATCGTTAACTTAGATATATAGAAGAAAAGTTTATTCTCTTTGTAGTCTCAGGTTAATTAATAAAATTTGGAGAAAGTACGGATATATTGTGTAAAAACCTTTATAGAAGTGAAGTATGTCGTCTCAATGGATTGTTTCGTAATTATATCTCTCCAATTTATCAAAATGGTGTTCCTTGATTACCCCATTTTAGTGATGTGATTCGTTCTTCCAATAATGAATTAGCAAAATATATATATATCACACTGCGTCAAGATACACTCCTACGCATCGTGAGCTCGATTAAAGTTGTGCTAGCTCCTTATTTTGCCCCAATACTTGTAAGGGTTGATGCCTTATGATCTCAAAAAAAAAAAAAAATTAAACTTTTGATACATTGATTCAAGCTGCGTGCTACTGCTGAGATGACCTGAGGACGCTGGTTTGCCTCCAAAACCCGTTTACAATAACAGGTTCCTTTTCCGCTTCATGTTTATTTTATTTGAATAATTAAAGAAATGTATCATTTAGTTTTAATTCAAAAAAAATTCTTGCTGCTCCATTTGCAATCCTTTTCATCTGCATCGGGTCTTTGTATGTATATGATTTGCTCCAATTTGGTTTTTGTTTTTTTTTTCTTCTTAGATTTGCTGTATTGTAGAGGACGCCATTATCGGTCTCGTTATCCAAATTAACATGTGACGCACCCAAACTATATGATACACGTTTTAATTTATTTCGTTTTTCATTATTAATTTTAACTTTTATTACAATTTTCTTTTATTTATTTTTTTTTTTTCTTAAGTTGGTTATTACTAATTTTGCTATATGGTATTACATTAAATTAAATTTTCATGAAAAAAAAAATGTATACATATCTATGTATGCTCAAAACTTTTATTTTCTAACCTTTTAACCATTTTTCATTCCTTCTTTTTTGCACTTTTTTCATTAAAAAAAACGTTTCTTTCTATTTTCCCGGACACTGGAATTTTTGTTCTCCAAAAGAAAACCAACTTTTATTAAAAAAGCAATTTTTTTTTGTTTTATCGATGTTTGAGTTATTTTCCGTTTTTAGAAGAAAATTATTAAATCTTTTTTCTTTCTTTCATTGAATTGAAGCTGCGTTAAAAATTTTATTTATTTTTAACGCAGCTCAAAATTTCGTCACACAAAATTCGTCTTTTTCCCATTTGGAGTCAACTTGTCTTCGCTGTTCTAAAACTGACTCTCCCCTTTCATGATTCAAACCAGACTTTCTGTATTCGACAATTTTTTTTCCTATTCCGCCTCTTCCCGTTCGGAGTTTTTGTAAAAATTTTCCCCATGATAAAATAAACCGGTATATTAGTTTTGAAGCATCATCGTGTTGTTTCTTTTTTTCGCAGTCTAACCAATACAATTTTTTTTTCTTTCTTTTTTTTTCTGTCTCACCAAATCACACTACATGAGTGTGGCGAACCGAACATAGAAAATATATTCTTCAATATCTATAACTGATACCTTGATGCGAACGATGTAGTTTCGTTGCAATATTTGCTCTTAATTTAGCAGGTATGACTATTCTGCAACTTTTCATTAATAAATCGTCATATAAGGTTAAATCTTCTCTCATGTTCAAATATTGTGCTGTGTTTTCGTCTTGCACTAGCTTCTTTCTATCTGACCATCCTGTTCTAATGTATTTGATAACATTTCTCAATTCTTTGTCTTGACCTGCTAACAGCTCGTCTGCGATTTCAATTTATTCCAAAGGATTGATTCCTTCTATTTCTTTCATTAATTCAGACACATTATCATCGTGCAATGTTTCATCTTTCGAGAAATTGTTATCTCCAGCAAATCTTGATAATGTGTCAGATAAATACATGTATTTTCCTGGAGTATGTACAATTTTCAAATCAAGCGGCTGTAGATTCAACATGAGGCGTTGTAATCTTTTTGGGGCGTTTACAATAGGTTTTTTCCAGATAACTTCCAACGGTTTGTGGTCTGTCTGTACTGTTACTTCTTTTCCAATGATGTATTAATGGAATCTAGTACACGCAAAAAGTATTGCTTAGGCTTCTTTTTCAATTTGCGCATATTTCTTCTCTGTGCTCGTTAACGTTTTTGAGGCGTAAATCACTGGTAAGCCTTCTTGTGTCAAAACGGCTCCAAGTCCCACTTCAGAAGCGTCAGCTTGTATTGTTATTGGCTTTCGAATATCAAAGTATGCTAATACTGGTATATTCTTGATTAATTCTTTAATCTCTTGATATGTCTTGCCATGACTCATGTTTCATTCGTAATGACTGTCTTTCAACGTTAATCTGCGCAATGGTTCACTTACTGTTGAAAATTTCGGTAGATATCTTGAAAGATAAGTTACCATACCTAAAAATGTACTTAATTCCGCTTTATTTTTCGAAATTGGCATTTTATCTATTGCATCAATCTTTCTCAAGTCCGTTTCAGTCTTTCATTTGTCAACATATGTCCATAATATTTGACTTGTGATTGACATATTGTCATTTTTTCCGTATTAAGTTTCAAATTTACTTTCCTTAATCTTTCGAATAATAACTTTAAACAATAATTATGATTGTTGATTGCATCTTCTATGCTGTCACCTTGTCCAAATACTAAAATATCGTCTGCGATAGGTTCTACGTTAGGTAAGTCGTGTATTATCTCATGAATTGCTTTCTGGAAGATCTCTGGTGCTGCTGTTATACCAAAAGGCATTCTATTCCATCTGTATGTACCAAACAGAGTCCAAAAAGTTGTCAGTAAACTGCTATCTTTGTGCAATTCTAATAGCCAAACTCCTTGTTTAGCATCAAAAGCATTGTTTAACTCAAGAAGAATTTCATTCAACGTCTACATTTGGTATTCTTCGCGTTTCAGTGCTTGATTTAATCTCACTGGATCTATACAAATTCTCACTTTGTCTTTTCTTTTTACTAGCAGTATATTGCTTACCCAGTGTGTATGCTCTTCTACTTTGGATATAATGTTATCTTTTTCTAATATCTTTAACATATCCTCTTGTAACTGCGGGGTTTACATATTTTGCAGTGCGTAAAACATACGAAGAATCCAAATCCCCTAATTATCTTTACAGCATATCTTCTTCCTTGTGAGGGCAAGATATGAGATGGTGCAGCTAATGTGAACAACTAAAAGGCTGCACGCCAAGCTGAGTTGCGCTTGCTAGCTCGCCGGAGGGGTGGGTCGTTGTTCACCACCATCTATCATCAAATTACACATAATTATTTATGCGTGCATAAGAGTGTTAATGTTGTTCAGACTTTAAAGTGATAGCATAAGCTATCAAGCAAGGAAAATTCGGTTGTGGCGAAAACAACCGAATTGATGAAGGGTTCGTTAGTTTTGGTCACCGAAAGTGACCGAACTGTCCGCGAGAGTCTTGCGAGGCATGTCGTGGCCAATTGGCTGAGGTGTTATGCCAATTGGTCTTATATGGGGCACGTCCCCCTCTACTTGGACCAACAGCAGAATGCTGGTCACCTTTGACGATAACCGCCCCTGCAAATGGTTATCGTCCCTTTCTTATATGGTCTCTTCATTCGCACTCGCTCACTTAAACCTCTCTCCTTCCCACTGCTCCATTAAGCTTATCTACCGTTCGATATAATTCCCTGAAAGGTTGATTTAATTTGGAATAATAATAAAACCAGAAAAATGTTATCGACATATATACATATATATTTGTTTTTGTTTTTTTTTTCTTTTTTTTTTTAAGACAATCTTTAATAAAAAAAAATGTTTTCACATACACATAAGAATTTCATATATTTCCGTTATCCGGACAAATATTTTTTGATTTCTTTACTATGAATAGGACCAACATAGTATAATAAAGTCGTTAATTTGATTTTAAATATCCAAAAAAATTTCTTTTACATTTTACTTTATTATTACTGAGCATTGCCCAAATGACGCTCGAATGAAAACTACATCAATATAAGAAAATAATATGTATAAAAATCCAAAAAGGAAAACATGGCTTACGCCAATTTTCGTGTTATTTCTAGTAATCGTTAATAAAAAAAACCAAACTTTAAAAGGAATTTAAATGACACTTACATGTGAACTCCCAAAAAAGCCTTTCTGCAGTCACTCCTGTCTATGAAATGATAAAAAAAATTATACAAATATAAAACCAATTGCGGAAGTAAGGTTTTCCTTTGGGATTTGACAGAATGTGAGTATTATTATTGTATATTTTCTTTTTTTTTCTTTTCCTTTTTTTTTTCTTCTTTTTCTTTTTTTTATATACACTAAATTTTAATTAATATTATTGCAAAAAAAAAAAATTTGTTTTCCAAAAATTTATTCTCGTTCCTTATATGAATCGAATTCGTATTTGAAACCCTCCACAAAATTGAAGATATAAAAGGGTTGCCCACCACTGGATTGATGACAATGTGAATGAGTGATGGAATTAAATTTCCTGAAATTTTGGTCATGAGGTTTTCGTCATGATTTAATGATTTATTCACAACTATATGATGTAACTCGCATCCGCACAGCATATGTGCATGTGAATGATACTTCTGAGCCGTGGTCTGACCGCAAAATGTATTGTAAGTTAATAATTCCTTGCCAGATATGGCGAACATTATTTTCAATTGAAGTTTCACCCAATTGGAACTCGTTGAGTCTAACAAAAGAAAATTTTGCGTTCCCGTCTCAATCTATTTAGGCCACGCGAACTTTGCTGATAATCAATATGGTGGAATTTTTCCTCACAACAAAAAAAGGAAGTTTCTTCTTTTTTTTTCAATTTCGTTATCACGATTTGGCCACAATTTCTTTAAATTTTAGGTAATTATTGTAATTAAGTTATTATTCACTTCTTTCTTCATTCAAACTATATTAAAATTTTTAATTCCCTCTTTTTTTTCATTTAGCCATCATTTTTTCTTTTCTTAAATTTCGAGCAATAATCTTTAAAAAAACACCCTTTTTTTTCTTTTTGAATTTATTTCCCGAAATCACCAAATTTTTATTACGTTTTTTTTTTATTTTTTTTCCTTTTCACATTTTTTTATTAATCTATCCATCTTAAAAGAAAAATACTTTTATTCTATTTTTCCCACAAAACTAGCTCGTTGATCACCTATTCAGTTTTTTTTTTTTTTCTCTTTTTTAAAAACCCAACCTCAACTCCTCATGATTCAGACCAGACTCTCGATCGTTCCTTTTTTTTCCCGTTCCAAAAAAACGCATCCGCCAAAAAAACTACCATCTCTCTCTAACTTCATATCGATCCATATTTTATCATATTATCATCAGATTTGCCTTTGAATATTCTATAAGGAATGTGTACATTTCCTTGTGTACACCGAAATCGAAACATGACTTGCTAAATTCATATTCTCTCATTGCTACCAACTGTTTCCACCATTATATTAGTGCGTTCCTAGGAAGATTTGAAATTCGGAAAAATATAAGGTTGTGGAAGTCGATAAAGCAATCTTTTGATATTTGTGCGCTGGGTTAAGTCCATGAAGGAAAATTAAATAACATAAGCGTGACGCGCCGTTACACTCTAGATCCTTTCTGAAGCTTAACGGTATTCATCTTTGTGTCTGTATAGTTGGTTTTAAGTCCTCTCTTATATGTAGTTTGACTGTATTTTTCAATTTTCCCAGTCCTTCAAATATGTCTTTAAAATCTTCGATCAGTCTGTGTACTTATCTTGGTCTATACTCGTAACCTCATCCCTTATTATTATCAGATCTAATCTTTGGCAAGTATTATTAGATAACATTGGCGCATGTTCAAAATTCATAACCTGAAAAACTAATTTGTGTTTAATACTGTTTTTTAAAATGTTTACATTATACTGTCCTAATGGATGGATCGTATGATTACCGAAAGTACGTATGTTTAATGACGTTTTCTGTAACTTTGGAGTATAGTCTAAAATGTTGCGAAGATTTTCATAGCCAATCACATTCACATTCATGCTCCTGTATCAATTTGACATTTCACTCGTTTTCTAATATTTCGTCTTAGAACAAATTGGATCTCAGCGTACAGTTTTCTATCATTTGGTCTTCTTATTTTATTATTTTCGTTTACTTGTATTTCTTCCAAAGCGAATAATAATTCATTTTCTTTCTTTTCACGACTGTTTACACTTTCTTCTTGCTTTTTGTTTCTGTTGTCTTTTTTCTCTGTTCTACATACTTTAGCAAAATGGTTTTCCATTCCACATTTATTGCAACTTTTTCCGTATGCAGGACAATTCTCATTTTTCTTGTGCTTGTAACCGCAATAGCGACACTGTACCTCTTTTTCTCGACCTTTGCTTCTATTCCGCTTGTGATCATATTGACGTTTTCTATCAGAGTTTTTGAAATCTCTTATTTTTAAAATGTCAGCTTCATTCTGTCTATTACCTTTCATTTCCGCCACTTGTTTTTGAGCTGCTTCAAAAGCTTTTAATTCTTTAATAACTTTATCTAATGTCAGTTGATTATCTCCCATAAATTTACTTTTCAAATTTTGGTATTTTATTGAAACTACTAATCTGTCTCTCATTAAATCATCTTCAATTGCACCATATCTGCAAGATTTTATCAGACCTCTTGTTTGATTTATGAATGCTTCGGCAGTTTCGTCACTTGTCTGATAAGCTTCGTTAAATGTTGCTCTGTTAAAAATGACATGTTGTTCCGGTATCAAATTTTCTTCTAAAGCTTTCATAATTTTTTTCACATTATTATATTTTTCCGAAGGTATTTCTAAATTAATAAGTATTTTAAGACATTCGTCTCCAATAGCTGACCTCAAAATGGCAGCTTGTTCACTTTCAGTTCTTCTCTGCAATTGTTGAGCAATATAACAATCCTCCCACGATTGTTCGAAAAAAGTTATATTGAGATCTCTAATATTAATTGGCTTCGGCAGAGGAATATTTGTGACTTGACAATTTCCAGTCATCGCATTTTTCAGTTTTTCTATTTCTTCTTTCAGTAGAGTCATTTGTTCCTCCGCCATTTTGTTTTTTCTTTTTTTTCTTTCTTTATTTTTTTTTTATATTTTTGTTTTCTTTCTATATTCGATTTATTTTCTTTTTTTCTTTTTTTCTTAATTCACATCTGACACCTTGTTTTACACTTATGTGGGTGTAGGGAGTTTATAAATAAATCAAACACAAAAATCTTATATCAATATGTTTTATTCTACTTTGAGGTTTCACGTTTTACATGTGATTCGGTATACAGTTCAAGATGGACTGCCTGTCATTGTCAGATTTCAGTTGCCTGCTGTTATTAGTAATGTCACAACAGAAACAAAGTCGTGTATAGAATGTCGAGTTTTGTTCGTATTGAAATGTTGATGGAAATTGGAGAACAGCGTCCCATGTGTGTGTTTCAAAATTTTTTCATGTTTTAATAAAATCTAAATATAATTTCATTTCCGCAGAAGGCTACACAGAATCACTTTTCGTCGGCTTGGAGACGCTTTTAATCCGATCGAATTGCCTTCTTTCAGGTTCAAAAAACTTTTCCGGATAGGTCAACAATCAGTTAGGATACTGATCGAAAAACTGTTGCCTTTTGCTAATGCAACAAGCATCCCATTTGCAATTCGTTTTTTGTGTGCTTTGCATTTTTATGGACATGGCTGCTATCAAGTATCCGTAGGTAGTTCCAGCGTTTTGACAATATCACACCCAAGTGTTTCCCGTGCAATAAGGGAAGTAACAAATTTGCTAAATGATCACTTACTGCGTGAACAAGTAAAATTTGGATGAAGATTTGTGGTATTCGGTAGGAAGAAGAGCATTTTTAAGAATCTCATTAATTGTACACAAACTATTGTATATGAAATAAAACAAAAATTGTATAGTTAATTTAATTTATTTATTATTTTAATTTGGTTTTTTTTTAATATAGTTCCGCAGTAAACTGGAAAGAATCTGGCGTTATCGCGGTTTCTTTCACTTCCGCTTTCTCGGCCTTTGTAAATGCTTGCATAAGAGTGTTAATGTCGTTTAGACTTTATGGTGATAGCGTAAGCTATCAAGCAAGGAAAATTCGGTTGTGGCGAAAACAACCGAATAAAGGGAGTTTTCGTTAGTTCTGTTGGATATACTTTATAGTGGAATTATCTGCGTGCGGAATTAGTTTTTAATTAAATATATTTTAGGGAAATAAAATACGTTGGCGTTTTTTGAATGACAGAACAAGAAGAGATCTATATATTTTTTTTTTCTTTTATAAAACATAAAACCTACAAATAGTGCCATCTATTGAGAAATAGTTTAGGTATTAATTGTTGAGATACCAACACCCCTTCTCAACGATTAATCGGTACTTAGACCTATTTTACGAACTAGCTTCTTTAGTTTCTTTGGCTCCAAAGGTTGGTTAACATGTCAGCTATCAATTCTTCGGTTGAACAATAGACAGCTTCAATCTTTTTAATTGTGATAAGATCCCTAGCATATTTATACTTTGTGTCGATATGCTTCGTACGTTGATGTCCTCTTTTATCTTGAAGCATCCGGATACAGCTTTGGTTGTCTTCCATTAGAGTTATTGGACTTTTAACTTTTAATCCAAAATCAAGCAGAACACGCTCTAACCATATTGCTTCCCTAGTTGCTTCAGAAAATGCTACAAATTCCGCCTCTGTAGATGACAATGTAACCACCTTCTGTTTCCGACTGACCCAACTTATCAATGCACCATCATACATAAAGCAAAATCCGGAATTGGATTTCCGATCTTTGTTATCGCCAGCCCAGTCTGCATCAACATAACATTTCAGTTCGTTATTTTCAATACCAGTTTCGTCCCCTAGCTTTATTTTCAAAGAAACAGTTCCGTTTAGATAACGAAATACTCTTTTTATTTCATTCCAATCAGCCTTTGTTGGATTATTAACCCTCCTGCCCAATATTGATGTGGCTATCGAAATATCTGGACGTGTATTGGTTGACAGATACAATAATGAACCAATAGCACTTCTATATACTTCATTACTGCCGAATGGTTCCTGATCGACATCTTGCTGATTGATATAACCTGGATTCATTGGAATGTTTGAATCTGCTGCATCAGTCAAATTGAATTCATATAACTTATTATTAATATATCTCCGTTGATGGATGTAAAATATTCCCTTATTATTTCGTTCAAAATAAATACCAAGATAAAAACTTAAATTGCCGAGATTCTTAATATTGAATTCCTTTTTTGTTTCTCGTTCAAATTCTTCTAGCAATTTTTCATGTGATGCGGCTGCAACAATATCGTCAACATGATTTGATATATATATTTGGTTTTCTTCAATTGTTTTCGTATACAAGCAATAATCGTTTTTGCTTTGCTTGTATCCATTTCTTTTCATGACTTCGTCAAATTTACAATTCCATTCTTTAGCCCCCTGTTTCAGAGCATATAAATTTTTCACCAATTTACATACCATACCGTCATTATCAACAACGTACCCTTTAGGTGGTTTCATATATATTTCATGAGTTAAATCTCCATTTAGAAACGCTGTTTCTACATCATAATGTTTCACATGCATATTGCTCTTACCTGCAATAGTGAGTAAGATCTTTAATGTTGCTGGATTTGCAACCGGTGCAAAAATTGCATCATAGTCACGGCCAAACTTTTGACTAAACCCTTGTGCTACTAATCTGGCTTTAAATTTGACTACATTCCCGTTTTCATCTGTTTTGGACTTGAAAATCCATTTGCTCCCAATAGCAGTATAACCAGGCGCTAATTTGGTTACTTCCCACGTACCAATGTTACTTAATGATGATATTTCTTCATCCATTGCTTGTTTCCATTTATGCGCATTTATAGAGTTCATTGCTTCTTCATAATCAACTGGGTCATTGATTTTGTCAATATGGGTTACATTATTTACTCTATAACGAACTGGAAGTACGCCCTTATTAATTCTTTCGGATCGCCTCGGTTGCTGGGAATTTTCTAGACTTTCTATCTGTGTACTTGTTTCATCATTACACACTTTAATTTCTTTATGGATATTTATAATCGGTTTATCTAATGACACATCAACCTGCTTGAAATTTTCTTAAAAAAATTTACATCACGACTTCTTTTAATTTGATGTGCATCCGTATTCAACAGTCGATACCCTTTTGTACCAAACTTGTACCCAACGAAAATGGCTTTGTCTGCAGTTTTATTGAGTTTCTTTCGTTCGTCGCTCGAAATATGCCAAAAAACTTCGGTTCCAAATTCATGAAAATAGCTCAAATCAGGTTTTCTTCCGTACCATAGTTCATATGGTGTGACCTTGATGCTTTTTCTTGGCAAACGATTCTGTATATGATTTGCCTTTGAAACCGCTTCACCCCAATACTGTTTATGTAAACCTGAACTGTTTAACATACACCGAACGATTTCAATGAGAGTTCGATTCTTTCGTTCTGCGCAACCATTTTGCTGTGGTGTCTTTGGAACTATGAATTGTGACTTAATTCCATTTCTCATAAGAAAATTTTTTAATTCCTTGTCCATATATTCACCTCCGCGATCAGAACGGATAATTTTTGGTATTTTTCCATGTTGGTTTTTCATTAACATGACAAATTCCTTTATTTTATCTTTAGCCTCTGATTTATGCTTCAATAAAAAATGTGTGTATATTTACTAAAGTCATCTATTAAAGTTAGAATATAGCGATTACCTCTTGGTATCGGCGCTTGCAATGGTCCGCATATGTCCGTATGTATTAACTCTAATATTTCAGCAGTCTTTGTTGTTGACATTTTCGGAAAAGTATCTCTAGTAGATTTATTCTGAGCACAAATTTCACATAAATCATTGTGTTGACATTTATTTACTACAATATTAGCTAAGTCAACCATTTTTCTGATATCACTCAGATTTCGATGTCCCATGATTTGAGGCCATTTATGAATACATTTGCCATTTTCCGTATGCGTAACATTTAAAGCTTTTAGTTCAATTTTATAAATGTCATCATTTCCTTTTACGCAGAATAATCTTTTCCCATCTTTACTTATTTCACATTTAGTTTCCTCAAATGTCACCTTGCACCCTTTTTTGATCAATTTGCCAACAGATAATAAATTTTACTTTAGTTGTGGCACAAACAAAACATTACTTAATTGGATATTTGTTTCTATTCCATTGTTGTTCACTTTTAATTTGACAGTTCCAACATTTTTGACTTTTAATCGCCTATCATCAGCTAATTTGACTGTACTTGTACTAGTTAATGTACCTTTCATATCGCAAAATAATTTCGGATCATTACACATATGAGCTGACGCTCCAGAATCGATACACCATCCGGATTGTGGACTAGTACCATATACCGTAAGACAAATACGCGTGTCACTTTTAAGACTACTTTCCACACTGACTGTATTAGCTTCTGGTTCCTCTGGTTTCTTTTTCCATGCTACATATTTCTTGCATTTTGACTTTATATGATCCACCTTTTTGCAAAAATAGCAAGTTAATTTTGGTTTTTCTTTTTTGACATCCACTTGAAATACATTTTCATTGTTACCATTAATTACACCGAATTCTATTCGTCTTTTGTGTTCATTCAACAATTTACTTTTGACCAAATTTCGAGTAAGATCTTCTTCTGGTCTTGTTTCTAGAGCTGTAATTAATGTACTGTATCTTTCAGGTAAGCTACTAAGGTAAAATGCCACGGCTAATGCATCCGCAAGTGGTTCTCCTAATGACGTTAGTTCATCCATCATTTCATCCAACGCTGTCAAATGGTTTTCCATGTCGCCGTCTTCTGTTAAAGATAGTCTACATATTTTCCTTAATAGACTCACTTTAGCTGACAATGTTGATTTTTCGTGATATGATCTCAAAACATCCCACATTTCTTTAGCCGAATTTTTGCGTTTTATATGAATTAATTGGTTATCATCAACCAATAAACCAATAAAAGCGCGTGCTTTACCATCTTTAGTTATCCATTCATCTGTCACTGGAACCGGAGCTGCTTTCTTTATAATCGCATCCCATAGCCCCTCCTTTATCAATAATAGTTCCAATTTATATTTCCATGTTTGGTAATTATTATTGTTGAGTTTTTCGATGCTGATTTTCATGCCTTCCGCCATTTTGGAAAAATATGACGCTGATTTTTTTTCTTCTCCAGAAGAATGACTTCTTTATTTTGATTTAAATTCCTTATGCCAACTTATTTATATTAAATTAATTAATTCGCCACTGGATCCATAACCTGTTGGATATACTTTCTAGTGGAATTATCTGCGTGCGGAATTAGTTTTTAATTAAATATATTTTAGAGAAATAAAACACGTTGGCGTCTTTTGAATGACAGAACAAGAAGAGATCTATATATTTTTTTTTCTTTTATAAAACATAAAACTTACAAATAGTAACATCTATTGAGAAATAGTTTAGGTGTTAATTGTTGAGATACCAACAAGTTCTTGGTCACCGAAACTGACCGAACCTATCGCGAAAGCCTTGCGAGGCATGTCGGGGCCGATTGGCTATAGGTGTTATTGCCAACCGGACTTTGGGGCACTTCCCACCCGAATGGACCAACAGCAGAATGTTGGCCCCCGTTGACGATAACCGCCCCTACAAATGGTTATCGTCCCTTATTTTGTTCGTTTATGCCCTACTTCGGCCCCCTCTCAATTCCTCTCTCTCTCTTTCATTAACAAAACTATCTAGAGTACATTATCAAAAGACATTTATTTATGTTCTTATTTAAATACAAATTTGATTGGGCAAAAAAAAAAAACTTTTATAGTATAATTTCGAACTTTAGCTGAAATTTTGACGTTATAATAATTTTTAGTTTTGTAAAATTCAAATATTTGAACCGAAATTTCTCTTTTTATTTATTTCTTTCTTTCTCTCGACTCAATCTTAACTTCCATAAGATAAGTTTGAAGTTGAATTGAAATTTGACTTAATTTTAACCTTTAATAGGGTAACTTGAATTTAAACTGAAAATTTGATTTGATTTTACTTTTTTTTTCTTTTTTTAATTTTGCAATATTTGATTTTGAAATGTAATTTAACTTAACTTCAACTTTTAAATTTCGTAATATTTGATTTTCAAATGCAATTTAACTTAATTTGAACAAAAAAACCAATTGTTTTCTTTTATTTGTTCCTACAGGTTTCTCCATTTTCTAAATATCTTTCCCTCCTTTCTTTTATTTTTTTTTTCTTTTTCCTTTATTAATTTTTTTTTTTTTAAAGACACTCACCCAGATCCGGAACCAGGAGGCACTCCCTTCCGTAACCATCCTGTTAGAAAAGAAATTCAAAAAAAACGATAGTTGTTCTATCGCCTTTGCATAAGTTTTATAATTATTATTAAGAAAATAAAGTAAAAGAAAACCTTGAAATTTTTATTATTTTTTTCTTTGTTTCTTGTTAGTTTTTTTTTTCTCTGTTTTAAAAATCAAAACGGTTGCTTAATTCTATTAATTTTATTCTAATTGCTTCCTCCATTGTAATTTTGGTCTTCATCTGGTTTTCTGCCATTTTGGCGTTGTACGCTTAAAATTATTTGATAAATTTTCGAATATAATTTGGTTTTTGTTCTTTTTCTTTTCGATCCTTCGCTTTTTGATTTTTGTACGGGATGAAATTAGGTTTGATGACAATTCTGATATTAATTATATGCCGAAAATGATGATGTAGTCACAATATCGACTTTGCTGACATTTATGTGTAAATATTTAATTTGATCTTAATATGGTAATGAACTAAAGTCGATTTTCACCAAGCACCCAATTGCAAGTTGTAAATTAATAGCCAAACTTCTTTTTTTTAAAACTTTATATTAATTTTAATTTCCTACCTTAAATTTCCTTCTCTTTTTTCCAGGATTTAATACAAACTTTATTTACGGTAATCAGGTTTTCATTTTCTTTTCAGTGTTAGCCTAAATTATTTATTTATGCCCCCTTTTTTCAAATTTTTATATTAAGAGTTAATTTTAGAATTCGCACATTTTTCCTTTCTCAGGAAGCCAAGCCAAATATATCGGCGCAAATTAAATTTTATTAACTTTAGCTTCACCATAAAAAAAAACGCGTTTACCGGTTTTCTTTTACTCTTTTTATTGCATTCACATTTCTTTTCTGAAGTAAAGCCAAATCTATCAACGTAAATTAAATTTCATCACTTTTTGGTTCACCATTTTCTTTTTTTTTTCTTCCTGTACCAAAAAAAAACACACGCGTTCTTTTTTTTTATGAATAAAATTTTCAAAATTCGTGTAATTTTTCTTTTTTTTCACATTCCATTATTTCCGATTGCTACCTTAAATTTTGTTTAGTTGTATTTTCTTTATTTTTCTTTTTTTTTTTCATTTTTTCCTCAAAACCCTTAAAACATTTTTTTAATTCCTGAAATTCGACCCTCGTAGTTTTTGAACTACTCTACTCTATGCTTCCAACAAGACTCTGTATCCACGGTTTTGAAACCAGCCTCTCGATCCACCCTTTTTTTTCTCCTTCTCAATCCCTCCTCCCCTTCGCAAAATTTTTCAATATTCAAGAAAAACCGGTATTTTGTTTTGTTTTGTTTTTTTTTTTTTTAATTTTGGTGATCGTTCGTTCACACTAGTGGATTTCGTGGTATACTATCTCATGAAAACATTCGATATTCGGGGCAATTTTTGTTTTTTTTCGTTTCTTCTTTCTTCTATATTCTATTTAATGTTACCGGGATATATGCGTTGGAATGATTTTCCGAGAATTATTTGTGGAACAAAGGGGAAAATGTTGAAAATCAGATCGCGCAATGGTAACTAAAATAGAAAACGCTATTCTAGTGGTCGTTAAAACCAAAGTGTAAGTATGTTGTTACACACACCGTTACACAATCATGCATTCGATTGCATCGCCTAAGGAATTAAAACATTTCAACATTTTATATTTTCATCTAAAAAAATTAATTTTCCATTATTAATTTTTCTTCGTTTCCTGGGGTTTTGGTTTTCTTTTCCCCTTCTCTCTTCATTTTGGGGTACGAATGTGTTTTCGGATGCTTCGCTCATTTCTGTCAATTCTTCTTCGCGATGGGATGTTGAGGTCATTGCATTAAAACAAATTTCCTACTTAGTTACGCCTCTCAGCACAACATTACCCTATATCTGGAGGCCCCTCAGCTCAATCTCTTTCAAAGAGCTAGGCTTTTCAGGACCTCCACCGGTTTGACTCGAATATGACAGTTCCTTTCTACGCTTGCACCTAAGCATATTGCGCCAATTTTCAAAAGTCTGCAATGAGTATTTTTTTTTCTTTAATGGAACATAAACAAAATAAATATATATATCTTACTTTCTGCCACAATCTTTTGTCCTTTAAAGACTATGGCCTGTTGCGTTTAGCAAATTTGTCAGCGCGTCCAATAGTCCTTCAATTCGCCTATCGCCGTCTTTTCTCTTTGGCATTTTCGGGTGGGACTCCATAAACGAGCAGTATATTTCATACTGTTCGTGTGTCGTCTTTGGTTGCCGGTTCACTAGAGTTGAAAAATATTTTTAAAAAAATTTGACCTCACTTTTAAAAATTAGAATTTTTTCTTTAATTTTTTTTGTATTATCACTTACCTCTATCATTTGACAAATTTTGCCTCATATTCACTTTTATTTAATTATTAATAATTTGCTTTTTATTTTTATTTAAAAATTTTGGATACTAAAAACTTATAAAAAACACACCACACCAATTAAATGAAATATTTAAACTTCAAATACTAATGTACTAGAAAAGTAAGAAAATCTAGTACATTTTCTAAACCTTAATTATCCCGTAAAAGAATTTTCGCAGAATACGAAGTTCTAAAATATTTTAGAAATTATTTCAGAAATGACGGGAAATTAACATATAACAACATGATATACAAAATCGCAGAATGGGACTAAATTTGAGAGCATTTGCCAGAAATTTGAACGAGTATTAAAAAAAGAGAAATATTTTCATTTCATACGCTCATACGGTGTTCTTCATTGCCGATTAACTCGAGTTGAAAAAAATTGTAGTTCACCATTTGTACATATTTCTTGTAATTTCATATAAAAAATATTTCATGAGGATAAAGTTTAAATAAAAAATATTCAGTCAGACATGTTAAAATAATAAACGCATTCAAAAATATTTATTTTTTCATCACTAAATATTTGAAAAAAATTTAACCTCACTTTTCAAAATTAGATAAATTTTTCGTCATATTTTCTTTTATTTAACTATTAGTTAACTAATTTTTATCTTTCTTTGAAAATTTTCTTAAAAAGGGTCTTAAAAACTTTTAAAAAGCACACAAATTTAAAAAAATATTTGAACCTCAAATACTAATGTACTAGAAAAGTAAGAAAATATTGTACGTTTTCTAAACATAAAATATCCCGTAAAAGAATTTTCGCAGAATACGAAATCTCAAAATATTTTAGAAATCTTTTCATAAATCACCACCACACAACCATCAATTAAGAAAATAAACTTTTCTAAATCAAAAGCAGGAAATTAAGAAAAACTCTATGAAAAAATTTAAATATTTTGATATAAATAGTGTGTCAGATTTCAATAATTTATTGATTTGAATTTGTTGAAAATGTGATGGATTTCAGGATTTCTAACGTTTTATTAAAAGTCTATTATTCATGTTAAAGCTTATTTTAAAAACGTTAAAAATTTCCTACAAAGGAATTACATTAATTTATTAATACAATTAAAAAAACCTACTGTTAGTGTTGAGCATTCCCCCCAGTATGACACGAACTAGGGTTACTGACTTCTTTAGCCCTGACGTCTAAAACTGCCAATTTAACTGAAGGCCTTTCGTATATACCCTTTGATGTTTGTACTGCTGCTGATCTTACTTGCCCTTTCTTGTCTGGTTTAATATGTATAACTTTACACTTTGGCCAAGAACTCTGCGGATTATTTTGATCGATTATAATAACAATATCTCCCTTTTCTATCGGTTTCGCAGGTTCAAACCATTTTGTTCGTCTCGTTAGTGTAGGAAGATATTCTTTTATCCAGCGTTTCCAAAAAGAATCCGCATATTGTTGCGAAATAAACCAGTTCTTCCTGAGAACCATTCGGTCATTAAATAAAGCGAGTGGTTTGACACCACCCGAGGAACCTAAAACAAAGTGATTAGGAGTTAGAGCTTCAGATTTTTCTTTATCCACCCCAACGTAAGTCAGAGGGCGCGAGTTTATTATATCCTCTATTTTGTTAACATAGTCCTAAGCAGCTCATCGTATGGATTTCTGGTAGGAGTGATCTGATACAGAATTTTCTTTACAGATTGTAACAATCTTTCCCAGCTTAGATGGATTACTATATAGATGACTTAGATATAGATGGATTACTGTATAGATGATATGTAAAATGATTTAAGCACATATCACGTGTTCTACAGATGGATTATTGTATAGATGGCTTAAATATAGACGGATTACTATATAGATGACTTAAATATAGATGGATTACTGTATAGATGATATGAAAAATTGCCTTTTATTCTACAAGAGAAAATATAATTTTTCCGGATTAATAAAAGCTTATAACAGCCATTATAGATATATATATATATATTTTTCGTTCTCGCCCATTTTTCAATTTTCACGATATTTTATTAATAAATTTTTTTCTTCTTTTGTTAATATATAATAAAATAATATATATAATAAAAAAATTCTTTTCACAAATTAAGAATATACAAAGGTACTTAAATTTATCGATTACACACAAAAAGGATTCCTGTTTTTTTTTTCAATACAAAATTAATCCGAATTTAAAACTTTTTCAAAAAATATAATTTGTAAGTCAAGATTTAAGACCGAACCGTTTGAGACATCGCACCAGAAAAAGTTTTTCACCCGCAAGTTTTGTTATTTCACTTCTTGTGCAATAAAATTTTTATTATTATTTGTTTAATTATATTTATTAACACTAATAATTGTTTTTACAATTATTCAAAAATGAAAGACTTAAACAATAATTCGTTTTGTGACGATCTCTTAAGAGTCGTTCTGATTGATTAGAGCTTGGTTTTTAGACTGAACTTTAATTATTGCAACTCTTTAATTTATATTCCTAATTCTATTATTTTAATGACAAAATTTATAACAGTTTGATATTGCCACGATTTGGAATTTTATGTTCCCATGATTAAAGGAATAATCTGGAATATCAAATGTCGGCATAAAATATAATTAATTCTAGTTATTTATTTTCGTTAATATAATTATTTTATGAAATATAATATTTGATTTCTGTTGTCTTTATTATTACATGGAATAGTTGTGCTTAATGAAATATTGTATTTAATACTAATTGGCTAGGTAATCGTTTTTATACTTTAATTTTCAATTTATTCATTAAGTATGAATTTTGTTTGTTATCAACATGAGTCGCATTGTTATTGCATACATCTTCTATACTTTCAAGATGACTTGTGTTGGGTAACATAACTCGCGTACCAAACACAATAAAGTATGATGTGCTATGACATTTAACAACATGCGATTAAATGCGCAACAGTCCACACCACAACACTAACATTTTCCTGGTCCAATGTCCGAGAAAGCATAAAAAAAAATCCTCAAGACTAGTTAAGACATAGTCCGATCGTAAACGCAAACGAACACACAGATAGTTGCTGTTTTGTAAAAACTATGACCTGACTAGCATTCTAACTTGCAACCGTAAACTACGAACGACATTGGACCTGCAATCGTGAACAGAAGAAACCAACGAACATCCGAAATTTGAACTTACACCAAACTTTTCGATCAGGAACTGTTGGTATAAATCCAGCTTCAGAAAATTTGACAAAAAAAAACAAGACGAAAATATTTTAAAATGGGACAGGGTGATTCAATAAAGCTGAAGAAAAAGTTTGAGTCAAAATTTTAATTTCAAAAAATTATTTTTCCGAAGAAATATCTTTGTTCACTTTAAAGTGAAAACCAGTGACCCCATTTCGAACCTCAACTCGTTCAAAATGTGTCAAACAATTTTGTTTGGACTCCATTTGTAATTTCGACCGAAGTCGAAAATACAAATAGCAAACAAAATACAAAATTCGCTGCGTACAACGAACTCCGTTGGGCGCCATATATGTACCATGGGGTTTACATATATTGTAGTGTGTAAAACACACTGCAATGGAGTTTAACGAAGAAAGCAAATCCCCAGATGATCTTTTCAGCATATCTTCTTCCTTGTTAGGAGAAGATATGAGATGATGCAGCAAATGTGAGCAACTAAAGGCTGCACGCCTAGCTGAGTTGCACTAACTAGCTCGCTGGAGGGGTGGGTCGTTGCTCACCTCCATCTATCATCGCGTATACATATAATTTTTGTGCAAATGATTTTTTAATGTCGTTAAGACTTTATTAGGATAGCGCGAGCTATCAATCAAGAAAATTCGGTTCCGCGAGAAAAAAAACCGAATCAAGGGTGTGTTCGTTAGTTCTTGGTCACCGAAACTGACCGAACCGTTCGCGAAAGCCTTGCGAGGCATGTCGGGGCCAATTGGTTGAGGTGTTGTGCCAATTGGTCTTAATTGGGGCGCGTCCCTCCCTTTTTGGACCAGCAGAATGCGGACCCCTTATGTCCATACCCGCCCCTATAAATGGGTATGGACCTTTATTTTTTTCAAATGCCCCCACGCAACAAACCCTCATTCTCCCTCTCTCTCTATCTCAAATAACGTAACAATATTTGATAAAACCACTCTTTGGAATCATATTTATTCTATTGGCGAACATAATTACAAAAAATAATTTTTCTTTCATCAAGATACACAAAAAAATTTTATTGAAGCAATTATAATAATTTCCACAAAATCTCTGGTAAAAACAAAAATGTTTTCAAATCATTTCTAAATTTAAATTGCTTAATTTTTGTTCCAAATTTTTGACATTAAACTTAAATTTAAAATTTTGTCTCAGTTTTATTGTCTTTTTAATGTCTTTAAATTTTAAGCTTTAATAAGTTGGTTTCTTTTTTTTCTATTGAATATATAATATATAAATGTAAATTAATTGACTCACTCCAGACCCGAAAGAAAAAGGCCTCCTCCCTTCGTACCTGTAGGAATGAATAAAATTTTGTTCTCTTCATTGAGAAAACATTAGAAATCATCAAAAAAAGCCTTTTTTTATTTTGCTTGATTCTTCCCTCTTTTTTAATTTAACTTCGTCCCTGACTTTATTTTAATTATAATTTTGATTTCAAATTTTTCTTTTTTTTCTTTCATTTTAAAAACTGATTTTTTTTAAAATTTTCTTTCTTTCTAAATTTAATCTAATATTTAATTTAAAAAAAACTACGGAATTTTGCCTTTCATTTGACATCTTTTTTTTTTTTCACTAACAAATTTCGATTTTCTTTTTTTTGAATTTTAAAACGAAGCCCGTAATAATTAAATTTTTCTTTTACTTTTTTTTCAGATTCCTCCATCTCTAAAAACTAATTTTTTTCACATCCCAAAAAAAAATCAACCTTTGTCTTTCGTCGTTCAAACCAGACTCTGTCGTACGTTTCTTGTTCTCCCGTTCCAAAAACGGATCAACCAAAATAACCGACCATCTCTCTCTAACTTCATATCGACCCATATCTTCTCATGTTATCATCAGATTTCGCCTTTGAATATATTCTATAAGGAATGTGTACATTTCCCTGTGAACACCGAAATCGAAACATGACTTGCTAAATTCATATTCTCTCATTCCATTGATCTGGTTTTCCACTATTATATTAGTGAGTTTGCTAGAAAGTTTGAAATTCGGAAAAATATAAGGTTGTGGAAGTCGATTTTTCAGTATGTTGCGCGGGTTTAAGTCCGTGAGGGAAAATGAAGTAACATAAACGTGAGGCGCCGTTACAAACGGAACTTCGATACCGTAATAAATGAATAAGATATATTTTTTTGATAATTCTGATAATCTGATAATATCATTTTAAATTTGTCTCCTTTGTAAATTTCACCTTTATTGCCCTTCACTAATATTGGTCTAATATCACTTTTCTTTGGCGTCTACTTCTACGGAAATATTTTTTCACGGCCGGCCTTCGTACAAAATTTGTTTTTAGAATAATTTCCACTTTTTTTCAGAATATCCCGGTTGAGCGCCCAATTGTAGGATTATTAATTGGAAAAACGATGCTAGTTCAATATAATTTATTGTGCTTTTAAAATATGACAGTGGTTAGGAATACACCTAATCCTGTTTTTACACGGTAGATACGTTCCAGACAAAACCGTGTAAAAAAAAGCCGTGTAAAAAAAGAAATGAACTACATATCTAGAAAAAAGGGGATTAGTTCCATATCTCGCATTCACCTAAAAGATTACGGTAAAAAAAATGTTTTTCTTTAAAATTTCGATCAAATAGCTTTTTTTAATCGTGCTAAATCGAATGAAATCGTGTAAAAACAGAATCAATTTTTTTTCTAGACCGTGTTAAATTAAAAAAACATGTAAAAACAGAATTGGGTGTATTCTGATATTCTAAAACAGTTGTACAAATAAATAATAAGATTGTAGAGTTCTTACCACGTCCACGGCTTGATGATTCCGAACAAAAATCGAATACAATGCAAGAGGTTTTTAAATCTAATTCAAACCGTTAATATATAAATGAATATTAAGAGGATAGTTAAGAAATTATTTTAAAGAGTATAGAACGAAATCCCACATGTATACATATATTTATTTGCGCTTTGATTCAATTACAAATTTGTTCTTCGACAATTAGTTGTTACGTTGTTTTGAAAAAAAAAAATAAAAAATACGTTAGTTTTACGTACGAATAATAAAATTTTACATAGTGCATTCAGCTTGAAAAACTCTTCTCCTTTCTCATTCAGTTTTCTCACTTTCTTATATTTGGATATTGAGCTGCATTAATTGTAACATCTGTTATAATGATTAAAAATAAATTTTTGGTTTTCTTATCTTCCTTCCCCCGTTCTTCAGCAACTAGTTCCCTTCAGAGGGCATAGTGAGAACTGAACTACCCTTAAAGGTAGTTACGGTCTCACTCATGCCATGAAAGGAATGATAACCAAAAAAAAACGAAGCTTGCACTGTTTGATGATGACTGGTTTTAGCACGACTAGTTGGCTGGCTCGTTCTAGCTCGTCGATGGGGTGGGTCATCATTCATCAAAAGTTTAGTGCGGTGAATCATCATAAAAAAAAATTTCGTGCTATTTTGTGTACTCTTACTCGTACTTTTACTCATTATCCAAATGATAATGGCTCGAAAGCCAGTATAAGTACCTGCTGGTTTATAAACACAACCAAAAAGGGAGAGGATGGTCGAAACCAAAATCCTTTCTTCTTTTTTATCAAGGGTCAAACAAAGAATTTCCTTAGTGGTCGGCACAAAGAAAGAATGACGCCAAAACTGAGATGGAAAACGTGAAGGTGGCGTTGGCAGATGTTGTGGCCAACGCTTTGAAAGGTCATTTCCCGCCCTTTAGGATAGCCATATGTCATGGCGATCCCCTTTTGATCGTACCGCGACCTAATTAATGGTACGATCCCTCTTTATTTCATTGTTTTCATTTCACGCCACCACGATCACAACCGAGACCTCCTCATTCCACTCCTCTCTCTCCTCAGTTTCTCCCTATCAGCCTCCAATAATTCTCACCAATCAAAAACGAAAATTCCCTGCGTCAGTTAGTCACTGTGACACGATAAGTTGGAAAAAAAAATAAGTTTCACCCTACGCATATAAAATACAATATTTACGTCAGGCTATTTCCTCGGGAGAAATCATACCCGTGAGATTGCTATTCCTTTAAAAAAAAGAAATTTGCTTCCTTTTCTTTCTTTTCTTTTCTAATTCTTTTTATACTTAATGATTAACATTATATATATAATAAAAAATTTTTGACAATTATTTTAAACTATCTTCTTCTTTTGAAGATTCCATGAAGTGAAATGCATCCTTCAAGCTTAGTTTCTAATAACTTAGTATTAATTATGAGGGATATTCATTTCCCAAAAAAAAAATTCAGCCTACTGAATATTATCGTATAAATTATATTTTAATTTATGAAAAAAAAAAATGATGATTATGTTGAACCGCCAGTTTGATGCCGTTGAAAAATCAAGTAGAGATGCTTATTTAGATGAATAATGATTAGGTTGAACCGCCATTTTGATGACGTTGAAAAATTAAGTAGAGATGCTTATTTAGATGAATAATGATTAGGTTGAACCGCCATTTTGATGACGTTGAAAAATTAAGTAGAGATGCTTATTTAGATGAATAATGATTTGGTTGAACCGCCATTTTGATGACGTTGAAAAATTAAGTAGAGATGCTTATTTAGATGAATAATGATTAGGTTGAACCGCCATTTTGATGACGTTGAAAAATTAAGTAGAGATGCTTATTTAGATGAATAATGATATGGTTGAACCGCCATTTTGATGACGTTGAAAAATTAAGTAGAGATGCTTATTTAGATGAATAATGATTTGGTTGAACCACCATTTTGATGACGTTGACAAGTTAAGTAGAGATGCTTATTTAGATGAATAATGATTTGGTTGAACCGCCATTTTGATGACGTTGGAAAATTAAGTAGAGATGCTTATTTAGATGAATAATGATTTGGTTGAACCGCCATTTTGATGACGTTGAAAAATTAAGTAGAGATGCTTATTTAGATGAATAATGATTTGGTTGAACCGCCATTTTGATGACGTTGACAAGTTAAGTAGAGATGATTATTTAGATGAATAATGATTTGGTTGAACCGCCATTTTGATGACGTTGAAAAATTAAGTAGGGATGCTTATTTAGATGAATAATGATTTGGTTGAACCGCCCTTTTGATGACGTTGACAAATTAAGTAGAGATGCTTATTTAGATGAATAATGATTAAGTTGAACCGCCATTTTGATGACGTTGAAAAATTAAGTAGAGATGCTTATTTAGATGAATAATGATTAGGTTGAACCGCCATTTTGATGACGTTGAAAAATTAAGTAGAGATGCTTATTTAGATGAATAATGATTTGGTTGAACCGTCATTTTGATGACGTTGAAAAATTAAGTAGAGATGCTTATTTAGATGAATAATGATTTGGTTGAACCGCCATTGTGATGACGTTGAAAAATTAAGTAGAGATGCTTATTTAGATGAATAATGATTTGGTTGAACCGCCATTTTGATGACGTTGAAAAATTAAGTAGAGATGCTTATTTAGATGAATAATGATTTGGTTGAACCGCCGTTTTGATGACGTTGAAAAATTAAGTAGAGATGCTTATTTAGATGAATAATGATTAGGTTGAACCGCCATTTTGATGACGTTGAAAAATTAAGTAGAGATGCTTATTTAGATGAATAATGATATGGTTGAACCGCCATTTTGATGACGTTGATGACGTTGCTAAAAAAATTTTATAAAATATGAGACTTTTTCTACAAAACGTATGGTGGTTATTTAGTAAATATTTATAAATTTTTTCTCCTTTTTTTTTTAAAAAAAAAAAGGTTTGACTCCTTTTCCGGTCCGATCAATTCTAGCCACACAAAAAGAATTGTTTCCTTTCTTTTCTTTTCTGGTTCATATGCACTAGTTCGGTAAAATCTTTTTTTTTTTCCCCGGTCTACTTTAATTCGATATATATAACCGACTTTTCACTTAGATTTTTTTTTTTTTTTTTTTAATTAATTTTAATTTTCACTCCATATATAAATTTTTTTTTCTTTTGAAGCAAATTCCTCTTTTTTTTTTTGAGTTAGCCTTTTTTCTCTTTTCCTAATTCTTTATTTTAATTCAATTTTATTTTTTTTTTCGTTTTAAAATTTGTTATCGAGAAAAACAAACCAACTTATTTTTTTCTTTCTAATTAATTTTTTTTTTTCACACAAGAAATCTTTTTTTTTTTCGCTCGACCGGCTTCTTTTCCGATTTATTCGAGAAAAAAACTCAAAAACGCCCTTTCTTTTTTCTTTCCTCGTGGTTTTTTCTTTTTTTCCACCAAAAAAACTTCCGCTGAACCAAAATTCAGACAACCCCAAAGCCAAAACGCAATTCTACTTGATTTTGATATACACCAAATCGAGAGAAGATGGGATGGAAATATCTTTACATTTGTTCCACTTTTCTCGTGGTGCACATTTCTTTTCTTATTTTTCGTATTTATTTTTTTGTTTTCATTCAATTTCTTTTTTTTTTTTTCGTTCATAAAAAAAAATCGCACATTACACTGTGTTCTAATTCAATGATAAATTGAGTACGATGGGTGATAATTAGTTACTATTTATTAGATTATTCTTAACAGATTTTAGAATTACTTCTATACGTTATTTGTTGTACATCTGAATGACATTTCAATGTGTCACGCTGCGTTTACAAGTTTAATTTATATTCCACTTAAGGTGGATTTACAATGTTATAGTTTATATTCCACTTAAGGTGGACCTACAATGTTGCACCCCTTCTTTAGTTAGTTTCATTATATTTTTACATTTCTGTGATTAACCGTTTAGGAGGAACCACCCGGCGACCTTAGCGAGTTTTTATAATTCTTTTAGGTGGATTTCTATCGGTATTATTTATTTGGTCAAAGTTTCTAGGAATAACATTTTCATTTGCTGCGTTGTCGATGTGTTGCGGTGATATCACGATCTCTTCCTTCAACTTTGCTTCTGTCGGATTTAGAACTCTGGTATTCCTTTCTAGAACACTTCCTCCGGACATTTTTACTGGAAATGATCTTGGCCGGTTATGTTGTGCCGCAAACGGGACGAACTAATTCTTTCCAGGACGACTCTGCGAAACTTTTTTGTTATAATAAATTTTTTTTTCCGGTAGACAGAACTCCCAGAAAAACGATGCGATTTTAATATAAAGGAAAATTGAAAACGCTTACCCCTGTTTATTTTTTACCAATTTTATAAAAAAAAATCAATCAATTTAATTTTACACTTTTCTCAGCACTTTATTTATTCAAAAAAAATATATTCTTTTTTCTGATTTCAACTAAAACAATTTAATATTTTTCTCTTTTTAAAACATTTTCGAAACTTTATTATTCTTTCTTTTTCCTTTTTACAAAAAACTTCGAAATTTAATTATTCTTTCTTTTTCCTTTTTACAAATAACTTCGAAACTTAATTATCCTTCCTTTTTCCACTTTACAAATAACTTCGAAACTTAATTACTCTTTCCTTTTCCTGTTTACAAATAACTTCCAAACTTAGTTATTCTTTCCGACCGACCAATTCGCGTAAATTGAAACAATTCATAACTTTATTTCTTTTTTGAAATCAACGGAAAAACCAAAAACTTAATAAATTTTGTGTTTACTCGCGAACGATCATAAAAAAATTCATTTAACCGCGTGAAAATGTTTTTAACCAAATTAACTCTTCGCCGAATAACCGATTGATAACTACTTTAATAACTTAATTACTTCTTTTTAAACAACCGACTCCCGAAAATCAAACATTGACCATAACTTGAGCTTCCGACCCCCTTTTTAAAAAATTAATTACTACTTTTTTTTAAGTTTTTTAAATTAAATTGCGACCGACTAAAAATGAAATCTTTACTTCGCGACCAATGGATTTTTTTCAACTGACTGATAATCGATAGCAAATCGATAACCAAAATTTAACAATAAAAATTTGTCAAAGTACTTTAAGTTCATCGTACTTTGACCGATATTAGTAAAGTTTGTTGAATAAACGAAAATTAGTTATTCTTTCAAGAAACATAATTAGTTGATAAAAATTTAAAATTATTTCGTCTAAAAAAGTGAATTTAATTATCGCCATACTAAAATTCGCTAATATACAAATTTCATTGTATTTCGACATGAACAAAAAAAAAAAATAATGTCGAGGCAAATTAATAATTTTAATAAGATTTTTCGAAATTGTTTATATTTCGAAATATGTTAATAAATTTAAATAAAAATTTACGCGTTTACAAAAATGTATTGAACAAATAACTAAATTTCGAAATACGTGAAATATAGGGATCAATAACCGCGTTTTTCGGTCGGATTGATTTTTGGTACAGGTGTACCACAACAGTTAAGCTTTCTATCACTTCCCCTTTTATCCATTTACGGTGACCTTGTTGAAGTGCCACTTTACTACCAACGATTATTGGTATGCTGGGTTTAGTACTTTTTTTGTTGATTTCTTAATTTATACAGTTCGTTTCTAACGTTTGTTATTATTTTTGGTTTTAACTTCTCGAACGTTGTTGGAATTAACGACATAGTGACTCTACTGAATAATCTTTGCACTGGTGAGCCTAAGGTGCTGTTTCTTGGAGTATTTCGTAGATTTATACGCGCCAAGTAGATGTCTGATTTATCTGCTGCACATTTGATAATTGTGTTTTTTGCTGTTGCTACGTATTTTTCCGATAGCCAGTTTGATTGTGGATACCTTGGACTTGAAGTTATGTGGTTAATCTTCCAAGTGTCACAGAATTGCGCAAATGCTGCTGAGGAGTATTGCGGCCCATTATCGGTTTCGATGATGTCTGGTATTCCGTGCACTAAAAATGATTTTTTCATAATTTCTATGACTTCTGCTGATGTAGTTTATTCCAGTTTATGAAATTCAAAATATCCTGAATAGCTGTCACAGATGATAATGTACTCATCTTTTCCAATTGTGAAAAGAGCTGATCCTAATATTTGCCATGGTAGTTCTGGAATTCTTTTTAGCATGATTGGTTCCTTTGGCTTCGTGCGTTGTGTTGATTGAAACGCAGAACATTTTTTGGTGCAGTCACTTATGTCTTGTGACATTTCCAACCAAAATACGATCCTCTTGCTCGATTTAACGATTTTTCTATGCCAGGGTGACGAGCATGTATTTGTTTGATTATTTCCGGTCTAAAATTATGAGGTATGATTAGTTTCTTTGCATTAAATAGTATACCTTCGTAATAGGATATTTGGTCCTTGAAGTTCCAATAAGCCTCCATCTTAGCTGGAAGATCATTTTTGTCTTCTGGCCAACCCTTGCGAATTATTTCGATAAGTTCCTTGCTTTCATCATCATTATTAGTATGTAACTTGTTAATTCTTTCACTGCCTTTTTTGATATAGAAATTACCAATTGAACTTCCATTTGATCTTCTTCTTCTTCACACTCTTCATTTTTTACAGCTCGACTTAATAAATCTGCTATCGGTACACAAGTTCCCTTTGTATACACCACTGTTGGTGAGTATTCAAGTACAAGATGTTTCGTTGTAGTCTTCGTGGAGCTGAGTGTAATGGCTTCTAGAATATTGCTTCTAGTGGTTTGTGGTTTGATTGCATTGTTAGTTTTTTCCCATATATGTAACTATGAAATTTTTTACAGCCAAATCTAACTGCCGTTGCTTCTTTCTCGATATCTGGATTGTTTTGTTCACTCGAGCTTAACGATTTTGATGCGTAAGCCACTGGTTTACCTTCTTGTATTAATACTGCTCCAATTAACTTGTCACTTGCATCAACTTGTAATGTCACTTCTTTATTGACATCATAGTATTTGAGTAGCGATGGACTTGATACGCCTTGTTTTGTTCTTTGTCGCATATGAAAGCTGCATCTTTTTTAAGGAGGATTCTTAATGGCGCTGTTAATTCTGACAGATTCTTGATAAATTTCCCTAAATAATTCACGATTGCTAATAATCTTTGTAGTTGACCTTTTGTATTAGGGATTTCCAAATTTTTTATTGACTTAATTTTTTCTTCATCTGGAGTAGACCTTAACTACTGAATATGTGAGCTAGGAATTTTACCCTTTTCACTCCGAAAACACATTTTTCTTTATTTAGTTTTAAGCCAGCATTGGCTATTTTTTAGACTACTTTTTGACTTGTTTTTCTTAATTCATCAGCATTCTTAGCGAACGTGAATATGTCATCCATTGACACTTCAGTATTAGGCATGTCTTTTAATAAATCAGATATGATTTGCTGGAGCATTTCTGGTGCTGATGCTAAACCGAATGGTAGTCTCATACAACTGTATCTGCCCCATGGTGTGCTGAATGTTAGTAGTTTCTGAGACTCTTCTGCGATCTTTATTTGCCAAAAGCTTTTAGCGCAATCTAGCTTTGTGAACAGTTTTGCGCCTTCCACTCTTGCTGCAATTTCGTCAATCGTTTTTAATGGATAGTTTTTTCTTAATATGAATTTATTGAGATCTGTTAGATCAATGCAAATTCTTAGTTTACCATTTTTTTTACGATTACCATTGCGCTGGAAATTGGTGTTGGTTCATTCATTCTTTTGATGACCTCAAGTTCCTTTTTAACTTGTGTCTTTATTGGGTCTGGAATTATTCTAGCTGGTCTTATTTCAAATTTAGGATTCTCTTTCAATTCGATCTTATATTCAAACATTTTTAGACATCCTAGTCCGCGAAACACATCATGTTTTGCATTGATCTGTAGTTCATTTACTCTTTGTACCAGTCTTCCTTGTTCACAAGTGTCTTTACCAAGTATTGGCATTACATTTTCTTCTGCTACTTTAAATAATATTGATGTTGGCTTTCCTTTGATTTTACATTCAAGTGCAACTTCTCCAATTATTTTGCTATTGTCGAATGCCAGTAAATATTTTGTTTTAGATACTTTTAATTTTTCCTTTAAGTTTGCTATAATCTGCCAAGGCAACACATTGCATTGTGCTCCTGTATCTAACTTAAAGTCTATTTCTTGACCTTTTTGATATTATAGTGTTAATAAATAGTTCTATATTTTCTTTTACACTATTACTTTCGACTGCATTGACACTTTTTGCTTTTATGCTTTTATTTTCTGCTTTTTTCTGTCTGCATTGTTTTTCAGACTGATCGCTATTTTTGCAGTAGTTACCTTTTTTTGTATGCGGAACAATTTTTTTGACCATGCGTTGTTCCGCATATTTTGCATTTGAATTTTGCATCTACATTTCTTGTTTTGTCTGACCTTATTACGCTCACACCTCTTTCCGTATTCATTGATTCAAGTTGCAGTGATGCTATCTCACTACTACGGCATATTTGAATTGCATTTTCCAATGTTATTTCCTTATGTGATATAAGCTTTTCTCTAATTATGTTACTTTTAACACCGACTATTATTTTATCACGCAGTAATCTGTTTTGCATTGTACCATTCATAGTGCTGTAGCCATAGCTTCCAATTTTTTGTCGGTCCTTCCACTACATGAAGTGGTTTTAGTGGTAATACTTGTTACGTTGTCGTTGGGCGCCATTTTTATGTTACATATGGTTATAGGTCTGAGACTTGACACGAGCATTGTTCATCGCCGAACATGTTCTATCACACATTTTATTCGTTACCAGACCGCAGGTAACAGGCGTGGTTCTATGGAGGACGCAAGGCTGTTCAGCGCTGGCTGCACGAAAACAAAAATCAGTGAAGAGCAACAAAACAAAAATATGTAATTGTGGTAGCAATAATCAAACAGCTGGGTCTCAGATAAAAGTAAGACCTCACACCACCCTCGATGACGCAGGATCCTTCGCCATATTCACGAATGCCCGCACGCATCTACCACCCTTTAAAAATACACGCTTCTCTCTCTCTCTCTACCCTAGCCAACCATGTTGCCGATTAGGTAGTGATACTTGATAGACCACAAACAAAAAAACAAATTTAAACAAAATTTGATTCTCTCTGACTATGTTGTTCCTTTATTGTGCCAACCAAAAAAAATAAAAATACTGATGCATAATGCCAATGCTAAGTTCCCTAATATTCTGTTGCAATCGCAGTTCCTTTAACTAGTAAAAAAAAAATTTGGTTCTTGTTTCGCGAATTGTGTAATTATATTTAATAGAGCTATAGCTTCACGATTTTTGTAGATTTCTTAATTAATCAAGATTTTTAAGATTTGAACTTCTTGTTATCCATTTTAAAAAAATTTATCCCTTATGATTATCAGAATCTAAATTATCAGAAGTCGTGTCATCAAGCATGCTTTGGTAATAAATGTTAGAGGATGCCTGCTACTTGTAGTATACAGAATTCGGATAATAGTCTGGTGATCATATATGAGATGACGATGACATCACCATAAAATTTAGTTTATATTTTTTTTTCTTTTTAATATTGATAAGTCTTTATTGGGGTCCATGTATTCGCACACGAGTTAATCCATCACTTCGTTTGTTTCCTACGGCAAGCAGAATTCTAACTCCTTAATCTCCTTTTTTCCTTTTTTTCTTTCTAATTTTTGATTAAGGCGCGCGCGCGAATTTAAACACAACAAAAAAATTTTGATCCAAGAGGAAAACGCATGGTTTTGGGAAAACCCAAAATATAATGAAATTTCAATTTTTTTACTCCCCCGCCAATTCCAGCTGAGGCCTCTGCTGTGTTGGGGGTTTGATATTGTCCGCCAACTGGACAATTCAAACAAATCTATATTTTAACAAAAGAAAGGTTATGTGTGTTCCTCTTTTCTGATTTTCTTTTTTTTTCGTTGTGGTTTTCGACTGCGGTACAAAACGAAAGAAATATTCGATGCAACTTTAATAACGTGACTTCGTGTTATAGTATACTGTTGTAGGGTTAATACCCGAGGTTGATGTTTTATGCTGGTGTGAATAAGGAAATTCAGTTTTTTTCTCAATGTTCTTGATGCGTGTTCTGCATATTTACTTGGATACTTGCCAATTTTATTTTGATGATCTGATTGCGAAGGAGAAAAAAAAAATAGATTCCTACCCGTTTCTCCTATCAATACTTCACCACTTTATTTTATTTTTATTTTTTAATTATTTCTGATGTTAGATATTCATTTTTTTTCGTTATTGCCTCGCTGTGGGACGTGTGATAACGATGGTTCTTTCAATCCAAGTGAATCAAACAGCGATGGCCGGCTCCAATCGGAAACATATCGTTGCTTGACGTATATTTGGCCATGTTCGCGCTTAGTTGTAGAATCAATGTTCGACACCAGAGGCGGATAAATATTTGTGTGGGCAATTCTTAGTGTGGTGTATTCAAATTCAAATTGTTGTAGGGAATATAAAAGAAAAATAAAAAGGGATTTTACATAGTACTCGTAACATACTATACTACGCCTTTGAGATGACGTTCCGTCGGGCAATTTATAAAATTTTAATTTTTCCAAAACTTCTTTAAGTTGTCTTTCCAGTTCCAGAATATTTTCATCTTGTAATATCGTCATTTTTAAAGTATTTTCTGGATTCTTACAACAAAATTATTGGACACGTGTTTTTTTTCCTTCGTAAGAATTTTAATAGTTAATAACCATTTATACTCAAAATATTACCCCATCTGACACCATGTAACAGCTGGGTTCTAATTCAATGATAAATTGAGTACAATGGTTGATAATTAGTTACTATTTATTAGATTATTCTTAACTGGTTTTACAATTACTTCTATACGTTATTTGTTGTACATCTGAATAACATTTCAATATGTCAAGCTGCGTTTGCTAGTATAATTTATATTCCACTTAAGGTGGACATACAATGTTACATTAATCATATATATATTTTGAATGAAGCTTGTCATATACTAAAAGGAAGAAATAATAATGAATTTATTGGGATCATTTCATTAGAAAAAATATTCATTTAATTCTTGTCAACCGTAATGCATTTCATATCTGTATAATATTTTTTGAATAAATTCCTCGGAATAAGAAAAAGTATTGTAACGACGGCCCTATATTAACAATAAATGCAGTTCTTATCCTGTGTGATGATATATTCAATGAAGGTCCTTCCATATCATTTCTTTTTATATCATCTTTTAGTTAAGAGCCAATTGAAAATCATTATTAGAAGATCGTTGGTTATACACTTTAAACACGAAAGAGATTTAGGACTTAACATGTTGTCTTTATGAAACTTTATGAAACAAAAAAGTATTGCAAAATGAAGTCTATTGTCTCATCTACTCCTAAATGTCCCATTTATTCATGCTTTTTGCGAATGATATTACTACACATATTTTGTAGGACATAAAATAAAATTCTACTTCTAGTATTCTTAGAAATCGGAAAGTATAGGCGACTGTCAATATTTTTTGGATTGAGTTGTATCCCCTCCGATGTTATCCAATCTAAGTTCCGACCCACTATAATGTGAGTGATGTTAGAGGTTTTTGAGTAATTCGTATTGTGGCGAAGAAACAATAATTGCTCTATCAAACAATTTTCTGGGCACTGTTGAATACAGCAACAAATTGCATGTATGGGTGAAAAATAAACATGAAATCAATAAATTTTTTAAAAAATCTCACTATTTTGTAACTGCGGGGTTTACATATGGGGTTTTTACGAAGAATGTAAGTCCCCTGATGATCTTTATAGCATATCTTCTTCCTTGCGAGGGGAAGATATGAGATGGTGCAGCTAATGTGAACAACTAAAAGGCTGCACGCCAAGCTGAGTTGCACTAGCTAGCTCGCCGGAGGGGTGGGTCGGTGTTCACCACCATCTACCATCAAATTACACATAATTATTTATGCGTGCATAAGATTGTTAATGTCGTTCAGACTTTATAGTGATAGCGCGAGCTATCAGGCAAGGAAAATTCGGTTGTGGCGAAAACAACCGAATAAATGGAGTGTTCGTTAGTTTGTCGGTCACCGAAACTGACCGAACTCATCGCGAAAGCCTTGCGAGGCATGTCGGGGCCGATTGGCTATAGATGTTATTGCCAACCGGACCTTGGGGCACTTCCCACCCGAATGGACCGACAGCAGAATGCCGGTCCCCGTTGACGATAACCGCCCCTACAATTGGTTATCGTCCCTTATTTTTAGGCTTTCCCGTGCCTCACCACCTCATCTCACTCTCTACCTATGCATTACCCTTTTAAGTCAAAGCTGATATCATTGCTAGTCCTTTTTTCCTTTTCAATTCTTACGACTCTGCTAGCATGATCACTTCCACTCAAGAAAACCAAATATAAGCAGGTAGAAAAACGTTTGTTTTTTTTCTTTTATCGTTTAATTAATTTCAAAAGCCTCACTTTAATTATTTAATAGAATAACAATGAATTTTAGTTTTTATAAACGCTAATGTTATGTGTGAATTTTCTTTCCCATCCATTTATTTTATTTTAGATTTGTTTTTTTTTCTTTTTTTTTGTTTGTTGTTGTTTCAATAGAGGAGAGAGGGAAAAAAAGAATCCTTTTCCATGAAATATTACTTAAAAAAAATGCGGTCCGATAATTCTAGCGTTTTCCTTTACGAAAAAAAGACAAATTTATTATTTCCTAAAACACCGTATTCTTCAAAAGGATTTTTTTTTCTTCTTTTCTCTTAGCTTGTATTAGTCTTAAATCTTAAATATATATATAAAAAAATTGACATTATTTATTTATTTATTTTTTTTTTTTAAATTTTGGTTTTCTCTTGTCCTCATTGCTTCTTTTGTGTTTTCTTTTTTTTCCTTTTTGTTGATTGTTGTGGAGTAGCAGGAAAATGTAGAGATGCAATTTAAAAAAAAAGTTCCGTATGACAATTCCTTATGTCAATTTATAGGTAAAAGTGTGCCATATTTTATATATACCGCCTGGGTTACAATCACTGGCATAGTGAGCCCGACTCCATTTTGGTGTGACGGATGACAAAATACCAATTGCAAGTAAAAAAAAATAGAAAATTGGTGTTACCTTTGTAGTTGCTTTTATCGTTCTTTATTTATTGCTGAAATATATTTATATGAAAATGTACATATTTCTCCCCTTTTTTTTATTGAGAGTATTCACTAGCACTTCATTATTAAATAGAGAATTTATTGTATTTGGTTAAGTTTTCACAAAGTTAATATTTTTATAATAATTATAGGTTTTTTTGTTTGTTTGTTTTTTTCTTTATTTTCTTAAAATATAATTTCAATATTTTTCCAAATTGAGAAGAAAAAAAAATTCACAAAAAACATTGTCGCAAAACCCAGGAGGGTAGGGGAGTTTATATCGGACGCCTTCGATATTCGTATTGCGGTGAAATTAAGTTCCGTTTTCCTGATAAAATTCCCGTATTCTTTAGGCAAATTATTCCTTTTTCTTATTTCCTTTTTTTTTTCTTTTTATGGAATGCAATATCGGGTATTAGCTTCAAATTCTGCTCATATTATTGTTCCTTGTTACCACCAGATAAATATCCATTTTAATTAAATAAAAATAGAAAAATAAAGATGGCGAATTTATTCCCATTATGATGGTTATTAGGCCTGATGATAACCAATTACTTTCAAAATCAAAAATCCCCCAAAAAAAACTAATTTTTATTCTTTATTTGTCACCCCGTTTATATATTATTTTTATTTTTATTTCTAAAAAAAAACTCTGATTTTTAAAACACTTTTATTTTCCGTTTTCTTATCCGTCTGCACATTTTGATTCTGACTTAAAATTCTCCCCAAAAAAATGAGTCCCAACATTTCCGTTTGGCTATTCTTCCCAGACTCTCCGATTCAACAAAAAAACTTTCATCTAAAACCAACATAACAAAAAAAATATATCCGTCTCCTTCTTCCTACTTGTTCGTCAACAGTTTCAATAAATCGGACCATATTTGGCTAACGGATTGGAAGCATTTTTCATATCAAAATTCTGCCGCGTGTTTTGTAAACCGGTTTATTTTTTTCTCTTTTTGTCCCTTTCTTTAAAGAGAATCTTTGAAATTTTTCCCTCGTTTGTAAACCAACGGAAATAGATGGCTCCAATTATCACTAAGATCACTTGAAATGGTTTCAAAATTTGGTTGCGATAGATGGGGGAGAAGAAAACGCTTTTGAAATTTAAATTTCGCCGTGTAGGCTGTAAGGAGGTTTCACGTAGAAACTCCAAACTGTTGACTGTCAAAAAAAAATCTGATCCATCACCAGTTTTTTCTTCCCACGCGTTACAATTTAGTTATTTTTCTGTTCGAAGAATTAATCCTATTTGTCAAACATGATGGTGTTGCCATTAATGTGTTTTTTTGAGCGGAGTGGGTATTTTTTTTTTATAAATTATAAAAATCAGTAGTAAACGAATGGCTATTTAAACAAATCCATACTCCAATAAATAAATTTAACACAAAAAACAAGTCGAAATTATTACAATTATATTTATATATTATATATTTAGATGTTTTGAAGTTAATAAGGAATTAAATGTGCTCTGAAATTGATTATTTAATTGTTTTATATATTCCACAAAATTTTGTGGCGCAATTACCAATCTAAAATTTTCGAATTGTTTTAATTAAGTAAATGTGAGCGAAGAAGGATCGAAAAATTCTGAAACAGTTGCCTGTATTTAAGCCGTACTTGACTGTTTTTAGCAAGCCCTTAAATGTTTGAAGTTTCAAAAGTTTAAAATTTTACATATTTTAAAAGCACATTTCACTCAAACGATTTTTTTTAAGTTTAATATTTTGTAATATGGGCAACTCCAAAAATATCAAATGGACAATCTTAAAATGTAAGCAAAGAAAAAAATTCATTATTTCCCACAAAAATAAAGATTTTAAAACAAGAAAAAAAAACACGAGAGCAAACTTTGAAGCAAAAATATCCTGTTTCCACCAAGCAAATACGCGTTCAGCTCGCGGATATCCTTTTGCTTTTACGCGCAACTTTTTTCGGCGGGGACTGATCAGCAAACATTTTCACGCTCGCGCTGAAAATACGCGCTGTTTCTTTCGCGGGGACGAACGGCGTGTTCAGAACACGCCTCTGCCACAGGCTGCGCGTTTGGTGGAAACGCACCTTAAAAGATTGCCGAGCAGTCCTCACTGAAAAAGATGTGTGCGTGATAACAAAACGAAAAGCACCTTAAAATATACTTTATTTGCACATCTAAAAAATTTTAATATTGTATCAATTTCTTTTATGTTAAGACGCGTCCAAACCAAGCGAATGAGTAGGCGCTAAATGAGCGTATGCTTAGTTGGTGTGAACGGCTTGTTGAATGGAAGCAACCATACTTTTACTCGTTCTCGCTCAATTTGTTGGACCTGTCTAGTTTTGATGCACCTTTAGTTATGAAATTATTTTTTGTTTTGAGTATTATTTTAGTTTATAGAAAGTTAACATATTATTTTGTATTAAAAACCACCTTAAAAGGTTTTTTGTAGATAAAATTATTTGAGAGTTTCATAATTGTTAAAGAAGCACACTGAAAATCAATGAGAAAAAAGAAAAAAAAAACAAATAACATATTCTTAAGATATTTTAAGATAAGATCCTTCCTTCCTAGTACCTAAAAGTTTCCAAACATACTGGACAATTCAACATTCAACAAACACACGAGGAGGAATCATGAACAGAATCAAAATTCTTTCACCAATAGTTCAAAAAATAATTTTTAATAAATAATAACAAAAAAATATTATAAATCTATATCGTCTTAATTAAATCAAATTAAATATAAGTACAGTATAAAAGTTGTTTCAAGATTTTACAGAAATTGGAAATAAACATTTCTTTCGATTAAAAATGTCTTTTCTTTAATTTTTATTTGATTTTCGGTGAGATCAAACTAAATTTTTTTTTCAGGATCAGTGCTTTTTTTTAAACTTTATATGTACTATATTACTATATTTACTAATTATATTTGGCTACCACTCTTAAATTGGCATATTTAGAAAATAATAATGTCTTTAAAAGACCCGAAGCTATTAGCCACTAACCGCCACCTGAAGGAAAAGAAACCAAGCCCTCAACATATAATATTTACCATTATCAACCTGCAAGAAATGTGAAAACCAGGACAACGAAGAAATGGTGCAAGGTGACACATGAGACCTGTGGTTTCATTTAATTTGTGATGGTATAACAGCTCCAAGCAACCCTAATAAAAACATGCTCGGAGGGAAAAATACAAATACCTTACATTCATCCAAAAGATCAACAGCATCATCAGCCAGTGAATGGACGAAGAAAGAAAACTGCAGGAACTCCGGGATGAAAAAGAATGAAAACTACAGGAACTCCGGGATGGAAAAGAAAAAAAGGTGAAGGAACCTTCGGGATGAAAATTATCTTAACAAAAATTGGAACAGTCTTGTGAAACCACAGATGAAAATTCTGAAATCTAACCTGGTAAGAAGTTAGATCAGATACGACAATGGGTTGATATTAACTTTGAATCATGTGAAAAGGAACAATTTTAAATTCTAATCCAGTTTGCTTTATCGGTACAAAATATTTGCGCCACAATGGAAGTGCATATCTTAACAGCCCATCTCTGTAATCCATATTTGCTTCAAGAATTAACTGACAAATTACCAGCGTACATAAGGCTAATGTCGGCGATTCGCAAATAAACAACTCCAGTGGCCACTATATCAACATTCAGCTCATGATTATATCAAATTGCTACAGCTGCAAGTGATGTTACCTTGATGACCATAACTTCGGTTTCAGACATTTATTCGAAGATGGAAAAACGGAGTGAGACGGTCAAATCGTATTTGAATACTCATGTTGAACATCAGGATAATATGGCTTCAGCTACCGACGCGAAACCTGAACTCAATTCTACTAATAAAACTCGTAAGTATTGTATTTGTGATAAACATTGTTCCTCAGTACGCCATTGTGAAAAATTTCGAAACTTCATTCTTAGTCAGAACGGGAAAGCTGTGAAATAACATAAGCTTTGCCAAACATGGAAGAACCCGATGCAAGGTGAATAGCCCTTGTGGCAAAGACAATTGCGTCATTTTGAGTAAGAATGACGTAACGATAAAGACGTATGCTTTACTTGATGAAGGTTCATCTCAAACCTTAGTAGACGAACAAATTGCAGAGGATTTGGGAGTAGACGGGGATTTAGAACCTCTTTGTTTGAAATGGATGGCAAATATAATAAATGGATTATAAAATATATTGGTTGTATTTCATTTGGACAATTACTAATAAAACATGGGGCAGTCGAAAGTGGATTAGAAAAAAGAAAAGAAAAAAAAATAAAAGTTGGAATTTGCAAGAAAACTGTTGAAAACGAAAGTGAATGGGGGAAATTAACTTGTCAACCAAGAAAACTGAAGTGGTAAGAGGGATGTATAACAAAGGGAGAATTAACTGTTAAGAGACAAAGGGGTCGACCTCCGGAAGTGCAGTTCGTTGAAGTCACAACAATGGAAATTCTAAAAAAAAAGTGGAAAACTTAAGTTTGCAAGGAAATATGGCGGAAAATTGGAATATTTTAAAAGGAGATTTTGAAATCTACGGTAAAGCAATCCAATTGAGTAAAAAACCAGAAGAAGTTAAAGTGGCGATATTATTACACATTATTTGGTCAGAAGCACTGGATGTATTCGAAACGTTTAATTTATCAACAGAACATAAAGACAATTATGAAAGGGTTATAGCAGAATTTGAAAGTTTCTGTAAACCTAAGAAGAATGAGGTGTATGAAACATATAAATTTCAAAGCCGAGTTCAACGAGAAAATGAACCGTTTCATAATTGTCTTCTGGATCTGAAAATATTAGTGGTTTTGGAACAATGGATGACAGGATGATACGAGGTCGAATAGTAATGGGAGTACAAAATATATATTTACAGAAGAAGCTGCTTGAAATAGAAAATTTAACATTGTAGGGAACCCACAGTTTTACTTAGTTTTTAATATTTTTCTTAGTTTTAATTTTTAATCTAGTATTTATAATACTTGTTAATAAATTTTGTAATTAAATATTTTTCATCACAAGTTACTTTTTTTTATTATAATAATTTTTCGTGATGAAAAATATTTTTCAGTTTTCAATGAAGCCTAGAATGATTCAAATCACATAATCGCCTTCAGTCCTTATATAAAAGGAATTTTTATTGTAAAGATAATTTAAATATAAAGAAAATTGTTAAAAAACTAACATTAAATAAATAATTTCCATAAATTTGTGTACTGAATATTTTCTAATTGAACAATATTCACCCCTCATAATTGGTGACCCCGACGTGATTACTGCTATACTGTGGTCGAAAGTGTGAAATAACATCACGAAGAGAAATCGTGAAAAATATCAATCTTCTACAAGAAAAGTACATCCGGATTCAAAATTAGAAGATGGGATTTGTATATGATTTGAATTTCGCTTGGGTGCTGATCCCATAAAATCTGTACCAGGTATTTGGTAGTCTTTGTAAATTCTCGAGAAGAGGATTTTACGTAATTAACAAAATCAAAATAAATGAAAATTAAATAAAAATCCAATTATTCATGTATCTATGTAATTTATTTACTTTAAGTTTTTTTTTTTGTTTTTGTTGTTAAACAGTTCTTCCCTTCCAGTTGAATTCATATCGTTTGTTCGGTTTCATTTTTGTGAGTGTGATTTGGAAAAAGTTAAGTGAAGTTTCAGTGTACACCGGGTATCTGAAGTGTGCTCCTGATGGCGACAGGACAAGAAATTCCCCACAGGGATGGCGTAGCACTTGTTGTAGCGGCTGCAGCCATAAAGGTTCCGCCGTTTTGGGCAAACCGCCCCGAAATGTGGTTTACCCAATTAGAAATGCAGTTCTCTTTAAACAACATAAGCCAAGATTCCACAAAATATTTTTATGCGGCTGGAGCGTTAACGGAGGAAATATTTTATTCCGTGTGCGATATTATAATGAACCCTCTAGCTAGCGAAAAATACGAAAACCTGAAGAGAACCCTCATTTCTAGGTTTTCACTAAGTAGCGAAAAAAAATTGGAAGAACTCTTTTCGGGTGTGGAGTTAGGTGATCGAAAACCAACAGACCTCCTTAGGGAAATGATCCTGCGAGCCGGAGATTCTGTCAGTCAGGAATTGATTGTGTCACTCTGAAAGCGGCGTCTTCCTAAAATCGTTTCGGTGGCTTTGTCTTCTAATTCAGAAAACAATCCCACCGAACTTGAAAAAGTCGCAGACAGAGTGTGGGAGGTTTCGAACTTTCACGAAACACAATACAGAAACGCGTACCACATACAATTCACCAACAATATTCCAGGGAATCAGTTCGAACTTTTACAAGCAGCTGTTACGAAGCTTACTCAAACAATTTCAGACTTTCAAACGCAACGAAATAATAAATTAGAAATGATGCAGAAACAAATTAATGCTTTTCAAGCAGGGCAAAAGTCTGTCAGGTACAGAAGCAAATCGCGAGCTCGATCTCGTGATTATACTGATAAACCCACATGTTTTTATCACTACAAATTCGGTGATAAAGCGCGTAGATGCATGGGAGCATGGTGCTTTTTCTGGAATGAAAGTAAATTTGTAGGAGGTTCTAACAAGGAAAACTAAAGAAAATCATCGCGAACGCGACTAACGATGGTTCATTCATAATCCGTCGCCTTTTTGTGCAAGATTTTAAAACAAAATTACATTTTTTAGTTGATACAGGAGCCGATATCTCTATTATTCCACACAACATATTTCCAAATAGCAAAAAAGACCATCACGTTCTTCTTTCTGCAGTGAACGGATCAAATATTAGCACTTACGGCAAAAAACTTTAAACCTTAATCTGGGATTAAGACGCGAATTTCATTTTATATCTACAAGATAAACCAATCTTAGGTGCCGATTTTTTAACGAAATTTTGTTTAATGGTAGATCTCAAAAATAAAAGATTAATTGACTCCAACACTTCTTGTTTTATTAACGCCTTCTCATGTAAAGCGAATGCCATTTCACCTAAAGTTTTCCAAATTTCTAATCCATACTCAAAACTTTTATCAAAATTTCCGGCACTTACTTCAGAACCAAATTATGCTGCTTCACTTAAACATAGCATTCGCCATCACATTATTACTAAAGGTCATCTCCCTTTCACTCGACCCCGTAAGCTAGGCAATACCAAATTTAAAGTGACAAAAATGGAATTCGAACACATGTGCAAGTTAGGTATCTGTCGTCCTTCCTCCTCGCAGGTTCCTTCACCTTTACGCATGGTACCCAAACGAGATTCTAATGATTGGAGACCTTGCGGCGACTGCAGACAATTGAATGCAGTTACAGTTCCAGACAGGTATCCTCATCCACTAATTCAAAATTTAAATATGAATCTTAGGGGATGTCGAATATTTTCTAAAATCGATTTAATCCGCGCTTACCATCAGATTCCCGTCGCAGAAGAAGACATTCATAAAACTGCTATAAATACACCGTTTGGACTATTTGAGTTTCCACGAATGCCTTTTGGGTTGAGAAATGCAGCTCAAACTTTCCAACGATTTATGAATATAGTTATTAGCGATTTGGACTTTATTTTTGTCTATTTAGATGACATTCTAGTAGCAAGTAAAGATGAAAATGAGCATTTTAAACATTTAGAAATGATTTTCATTTGGCGATTATGGTATCAATATTAAACTCTCAAAATGCGAATTTGGAGTATCTCAACTGCGATTCCTAAGTCATAACGTGTCTGCCGAAGGAATTAAGCCCGCTGAAGGTCGCATACAAGTTATTAAAGATTTTCCTCGTCCTTCTTCACTTAAGCAACTACAACGATTTATTGGCATGGTAACATTAAAACTAAACTAGCGGATGTCACTTTATTAGCTCACCCTAAACACGAAGGTTACCTAATTCTCACTGTAGATGCTTCATTCTCGGCCCTGGGAGCGACGCTAGAAGAACATGAACAGAAAACTTGGGAGCCTATAGCACATTTCTCCCAAAAAATGTCTGCAACTGAGTCTCGATATTCTGCTTTTGACAGGGAGCTGTTAGCCATGTATGCAGCAGTTAAACATTTCAGACACTTCATTGAAGGTCGTAGCTGCATAATATACACTGACCACAAATCGTTGATTACCGCTTTATTGGCTAAAACGGATAGGAGTCCCCGGCAAACGCGGCACATGGAATTCATCGCACAATTTACAACAGATGTACGACATATTTCCGGTGAAATGAATGTTGTTGCAGATACCCCATCTAGATTAGACGACATATCATTTTTATCTACAAAGGAATTGGATATCGAAACGTTCTGTAATGCACAACAACACGATTCTGAACTGAAATCAATTATCTCAAATAATTCAACTAATCACAAAAACACGCTTCGAGAAATTAATATTCCTTTCTCTAATTACAATTTGTGGTGTGACGTCTCCACTTTGGAACACAGACCTTTTGTTCCCAAAGTATTTAAAATTATATTCGATAAATTTCATAACGTTACACACCCAGGTATTCGTTCAACATGGGCCTCAACTGGCCTCACATGAACACACAAATTAACATGTGGTCCAAGACTTGCTTAAATTGTCAACAATCAAAGACACATCAGCACAACAAAGTTAATCCGAATTTTTTCCGTATAACGAAAGGACGATTTGAACACATCCATTTAGACCTGGTAGGGCCTCTTCCGGTTTCAGGTGGGTGCAACTATATCCTTACTTTAATAGATCGTTTTATTCGATGGCCTGAAGCATACCCAATCAAAGATAGTACGGCACAAACTGTTGCCGAAACATTCTTTACTTAATTTATATCTAGATTCGGAGTTCCACACACAATTACTACGGATCAAGGGAGACAATTTGAATCCAAATTATTTACAGAACTAATTATTTTCGAGGGGCGCATAAAATTCATACATCCACTTATCATCCTCAAAGTAATGGGATGGTAGAAAGGTTTCATAGGACGTTAAAAGCAGCACTAATGGCACGTCTTAATTGTTCGAACTGGAAAATGGAAGTGCCTTTCATTCTAATGGGCATACGTACAGCTTTCAAGAAAGACTTTCGTTGTTCTCCAGCAGAGTTAGTTTATGGACAGAATCTTCGACTCCCAGGAGAGTTTTTTACAACATCGGAATCCACTCTGGACACTCCACAAATAATATTGGAACTTAAAAAAGTGTTTAAAGATATTAAAGGGACTGAAACACGTTCTAATGATACGGGCAAAACGTTTTTACATACCTGTACTCACATTTTCATTAAAATTGACCGTTCTCGTCCAGATTTAACTCCTCCTTATGAAGGGCCTTTTGAAATTATTCGACGTACAAGGGACCATGTTTACATCAGGAGAGAAGAAAAAATCATTCCAATTCACGTAGAACTAAACCCGCACACATCTTAAACTCTCCGTCCGAAGAAATCAAACGTAAGAAAAAGGTAACTTTTATAATAAATTAACTGGAAGGGGAGTATTGTAGGGAACCTACAGTTTTACTTGATTTTTAATATTTTTCTACTTTTCTAATTGAACAATATTCACTCCACAACATTATACAGAGCAATTGAGGCAGCCAGAAACTGGGAAATCTCCAAAGGGCATGTAGAGGACATGCAAAAAACGGGATTGTTGTATGCGGTAGAAGATGGAAGCACCACAAACAACAGTAGTTGCAGAAGTATAGGTAATGTTTCAAAAAAGGTAAGTAATAAAATAAATTACAAAAATAAAACTGGAAAAGATAAAAATATAACAAATTTTAGGAGAAATATGTACAAATTTTGTAATCTGTCCAGCATGTAACATTGTAAAAACTGTGGGAAATTAAATCATTATGCAGTAGTGTGCAGACTAAATAAATTTAGACAAGTATTGGCATGTAATGAAGAGGAAGACGATTTTAAAATTGAAACAGTAAGTACAACAAGTGCTATTCAGGCATTGTCCTGGTATGAAAACATTAAAATACTAGATAAAGAATTTAGTTTCAAATTGGATACTGGAGCAGAAGTAAATATATTACCCATGCGTTTAGCAAAAAACTTACAAAATTTAGAAATGGAAGAGTGTACCAAAAGGATTGAAGCTTATGGTGGAACCAAGTTACATGTGGTAGGAGTTTTCAAATGTATGGCCAAAGCCAGAAATGAACTGCCAATGCAGAATTTTATAGTAGTTGATAGTTTGTCGGCACTAATTTTAGGACTGCAAGGTTGCTAGAGTTGAAACTGCTGAGTCGAGTACAAAACATTGAGTTAGAATCTAAAGAAAAATTGATTAGGAATCATTCTGAGATTTTCGATGGTCATAGGTGTTTCATTGAAAATATTAAAATTTAACTGAAGGAGAATGTTACGCCGAGTGTAAAACCACCGAGAAGAATTCCGTTGGCTTTACGTGAACCGTTAAGAAAACATTTACAGATGTTAGAAGACGAAAAATTATTGCAAAAACAAATAAACCTTGTGAGTGGATTTCAAATATGGTAATTGTAGAGAAGCCAGATAAGTTGGTAAGAATTTGTTTAGATCCGAAGGACATAAACGAAGCGATTAAAAATGAAAATCATTTGATACCAACGTTGCAAGAATTGTCAGTAAAATTGATAAATAAAAATTTTTTCAAGGTATTTGATTTAAAGGATGGCTAAAACCATTAAGAGAATTATTGAAAAAGGATGTATTATTCCATGGTCCCCAACACATGACACCTGCCTTGATAAAATCAAAAATGAAATAATGGAGGCACCAACGTTAAAAACGTTCGACACAAACAAAGAATTAACAATTCAGACTGATGCATCGAAGTTTGGTATTGGTGCATGCCTAATGCAAGAAAAGAAACCTGTATCATTTGCATCGCGGAGTTTGACAAGCACAGAAATGAACTACGCACAAATCGAGAAAGAATTTCTTTCAATTGTGTTTGCATGCATAAAATTTCACAATTTTATGTATGGCAGAAAAGTTAAGGTAATAACTGACCACAAGCCATTGGTTAGTATAATGTTGAAAGATTTTAGAAAAATCCCGTCCGCTAGGTTGCAACGATTAAAATTAAAATTAACAAAATACAATTTGCAGGTATCATATTTAACCGGAAAATATTTATATGTAGCTGATTTCCTGTCCAGGTTTTATAACAAAAATGAGCAAACTGAAGCATTAAAGGATTTAGATGAAGTGGTCCATTCGTTGCATATACTGCCGATATTGCCAAAATGTATCATCAGATTCTTATTAATCGAAATGACACGCCATATCAACGAATTCTTTAGCGGAATTTTGTTTCGGATCCTATTGAAGAGTTCGAATTAACCACTGTTACTTATGATACTTCAAGTGCACCATATTTAGCGATCCGAACATTAAAACAACTCTCCATTGATGAAGGTGAACGTTTCAAGGTAAGTGCCAGGAATTTATTAGAAAATTTTTATGTTGCTGACTTTTTGGGTGGAAGTCATACCTTAGAAGAAGCGTTGATAGTCAAAGAAGAATTAAATACACTACTTTCAACGGGTGGATTTGATCTACGCAAATGGTCTTCAAATTCAGAAGAGTTTATTGCAACCGTAGAAGACGATCATCGTGAAGTTTCATATCCTGTTTCACTTAAACCAGGTGCCACAATCAAGACGTTAGGATTAAAATGGCATCCAGCTTTCGACTCCTATACATACGAAGTCAATATTGAATACGAACTGGAGAAGTATACGAAACGTTCTATTCTTTCAGAAATTTCAAAATGATATGATCCGTTAGGGCTATTATTACCTTGCATAGTAGTCGGTAAAATTATCTTACAACAGATATGGGTTACTGATAAAGATTCGGACGACAATCTATCACTACCTATTGTCACGATGCATCGATGCATTCCAACTACTCGATAAAACGTAGATAAAATGCGTAATCTAGAGCGGAGTTCAGCAACAATAAATAGCAAATGAATTGAACATAAGCGATAGAAGTGGTGAAACATGAAAAATAAGCTAAAGGTAAAGCCTTTGAAAAAACAAAAGTGTCAGGAACTAATTGATGCTCAGAAAATGTTCGATTCGAAAGATCAAAAGAATTACTTCTTACGCTCGCTCGTGGTGATTTACCAAATGTGGTATTTTCGGATTAGAAAACCTTCTGCATTGAACAATTTGTCAACAAACAACACGATCGCATTTGGTTGAAGAGACGTGCCGATGATAATTTTGAGTATTTAAGTCACCAGAAAACAAGGTGAAAAAGATTTGACTCGTGAATCCCTTTAAGCCAAGACGTCATGCGAAGATCGTGCGCATCCTTTAAAAAGAGATTGAAGCTGGTGGTTAAGGTTAAAGGCGCTTACATATCATCACAGAGTATATAAACAGAGGAACTTTTATATATAAAATTTGAGTAGTATACCTAAGCGGGTTCTGGCATATTGGGGTCAGGGGTTCCGGGGGAAGTAGCTGGCCAGGGGGGGACTTGGTGCATGTATGTGCTAGAGGTGGGGGTGTGTATGTGCTAGAGATGGGTGTGTGTATGTGCTAGGTGGGTGTATGTGCTAGGTGGGTGTATGTGCTGGGTGGGTGTATGTGCTGGGTGGGTGTATGTGCTAGTGGTGGTGTGTGCATTCGCTAGAGGTGTGTATGTGCTAGAGATGGATGTACTTTCTCGCACTTAAATACTAAAATCGGACTGTACCAAAATGATCCAGAATCGGTATAGCTTTTGTAACAAATAAAACAGACCTTTTTTAATATACTTATTTTGTATGTATGTTATGTCCGGGGGTGTAACTCAATTAGTATTGGTTTGGTTGTTGATTGATATCTAGCAACAGTTCTCAAATTTTTCTCAAAATTTAAAAAAGCTGTTGAAAAATATGGTATCACCTAGCATTATAGTTGATATGCAAGGTTTTCGAGATGCAAAAAAACGATTTATAGTAAAAGAATTAGCAGTTTTGCATACTAAAAATGAGTATCAAAATTTTCTTATTAGATCACCGTTTAAAATAACTAATCTATCAACAAAGTTGCAATCAGAAGCGAGATGGGTATATAATAATTATCATGGGTTATGTTGGGAAGACGGATCTATTTCAATGAATAGTGTAAAACAATTTCTATTGATGAATTTAAAAAATAAATCAATATTCGTAAAAGGTGATGAAAAAATGAAATGGCTTCATAATGTGTTGGAACATAGTGCAAGTATATATAATTTAGATAATTACAATTGTCCAAATTTAAAAATATTAAAGAGACAATATAAAAATATTGAACATTGTTTAATGCACAGTGGTAATCAATGCTCTTGTGCTTTGCAAAACGTTCTTTTACTAAGAGAACACATTGATTTGCATGCTGAGTGTTATACAAATATTTAAAAAACATATAACAAGTTTTGATCAATTGATAAAAAATATGGAGCAACAGCAAGAACAACAACAGTTAAAAAATGGGAACATGATTTACTTTTTAGATATCGATGATGATGATGATTTCATATTAGATGAACATAAGCCTTTAATTTTAAAATATAAAAATTATTTGATAAAATATAAAACAATGATGAAGAAATTATCCATATTTGGATTACACTATATAGATTGTGTTTGGTCAAATGATAATGTAGAATTAGCAGATAAAAGAAGCTGAAAAAATAATAAATTTATATAAAAGGTTTTTTAAAAAATTGATATAATAAAATATTCTTTTTAATTGAAATTATTGTTTTTTTCATGTTCAAAAATGTTAGTGATGAAAAAACGTCTATAAAAGAAGCAATAAAAAAAGTTCATATTAACCATCAACCGATGATTCATAATGATGAAAAAAGCTCTATAAAAGAAACAACAAAAAAAGTTCATATAAAAAAAGTTCATTTCAATCCTCAACCTATGATTCATGTGATGCATACATGGCAATTTGCATATTGTAGTGCTCGTAAACGTTTTTGGGAAAATTTCGCTTGTGATCGTTTAAGATTTAAAAATCGAATACAAAATATAGCAAATATATTAAATGCTATATTAGATAACCAACATCGTGAAAAAATATATAGAACAAGATTTTTGTAAATATTTGCGAAATTTTGAATATTTCCCCTTCTTTTAATAAAAAAGTTTTTTATTATTATTATTAAGTTAAATTTACCTATAAAAGAGGATTTTTGAATTAACATTGATTACAGTATAAGTGAAGCAGTGACGAGTTTAACAAGTGAAAAAGCAAAAAAGAGTGAATTTTAAAAAATGAACAAACAACAACAACAACCTTTACAACATCAACCTGTACAACAAAAACCTCTACAACAACAACAAGAACAACAGTCTCAAATGTCAGTTGAGGAGGAATTTAATTCGCGTGAATTTAAAGAATTACTGTATGTAAAAGATATGAAATTGAATTATCCATATCTAATCATTAATGCGCAACGTATGTTAACAAAATATGGAGAACGAATTTTTTTAACAGTGGAAAATGATGAAGATGAAGAAGAAAACATATTTCTACCAATGAGATACAACACTTTATCAGATGATGCGATTGGTAAAATATGTGAAATGAAATATACACTACAAAATACAGGTCCATGTGGAAATTCATTTAATTTAAAACTTGATAAATTAAGATCACAAAATAAATTTTTTTATTAATAAAAACCTAAAAATGTATTATAATTTTTTATTGAAAAAATAAAAAACTTATACATTGTATTTTTATATACATATATATTATTTGTTTTCTTTCTTATTGAATAACTGCCGCAAATATTCTTGCAACTTTGATTCGATTTTGTCATATTTCTCTGCTTCACTCTTCAAACGTTTATTTTCAGCTGATAATCGCTTTTCTTCTTCCTTATATTTTTGTTCCATTTCCTTTCTCTTTAAACGATATTTTTTATTTGCATTAATTTTTCGATTTCGTATTTCCATTTCATTGGATTTATTTTGTTGTTTTAATGAACGATTACGTAGTTTTCTTAAATTATTAGTCATTTTTTATGCGAAATGTAAAAACACAACTAATCAGAAAGATTGCTTGAAAGATACTAATTTTATATACATTTTTTGATTTTGAAATAATGAATGTTTTATAAATTTATAAGGAAAGTGTCTGTTAAACTGAATAGTCATTCAAATTAGTTCTTTTCACAAGTAAAGTGTATTCAAAAATGTCTAATAATAATAATAATAAGTGTTATAGTGAAGTTGTGAAAAATATTAGATACCAATTGAAACTGAAACAATTCATTTTTTCTCCAGATTTAATTGAGGAATGTAATGCAGCTATTAGGAAAATAAAAAATGAACTTAAGACAAGCAAAATATTTCCTTGTGCAAAACGTCACTTAGAAAATTGTTTGGCACAATTAATAAGTTTAAAAAGGAAATGTTATCATCATCATCAAGGAGGAACTTTGGAAACTGAAGATAATCAAAATTATCTTATATGGGAAGATTTAGAGTCGGCGTTTTCTAAAAGAATACAAAGTGGTGTTATAACAAATTTTAATTATATTGATCCAAAATTATTTTTAAAAGATGCATCAGAAGTAATCATTAAAAAAATAATAAAAACTTTAAGGATTCATCATACAATTAAAGTGAATGCAATTTTTTATGGCGAATTTTATGTTATGCAAAAGGATGAAATCAAAGAAGAATTGAAACATTTCAATACAAAATATAATAGTATTGATGCAACTACCAATTTAAAAGAATGGTATGAGATAAACATTAAACAGCCTATATTAAAAGATTTGGAAGAATTTCAAGAACGTGATAGTGGTTGGGGATTAAGCTCAATAATTCATTTAGTAGTTAATATTAATAAGTTTGAAGAATTTAGTGGATCTTCATATATTGAGCTTCCAAAAGAAATTCAGTTGAAACATGCTTGTATAAACGTAAAAAATTCTGATAATGCTTGTTTTGCATGGGCGGTGGTTTCTGCTCTTTATCCATCATCGAGTAACTGTAACCTTGTATCATCATATCCAAATTATTTAAATCTATTCAATTTAACAGATATTGATTTTCCTATGAATTTAAGTCAAATAAATAAATTTGAAGAACAGAATGATATTTCAATAAATGTGTTTATTTTAGAGAAACATACGAAGTTTATAACTCTTCCAGTACGTTTAACAAAGCATAAGAGAAATACGCATGTTAATCTTTTGATGATACAAAATAATTATAAAGAGAATCAAAATGAAGAAGATGATGATGATGATAATAATGATAACGGCGATATTATCTATCACTTTTGTTGGATAAAAAATTTATCACGACTTTGCTCTACTCAATTATCTAAATCTAATAGAGCAAAATATATATGTGATAGATGCCTTTGCTACTTTGTTTCGCAAGAAAAACTTAATATTCATGTTTCAGATTGTGAAAAACAAAATAAATGTAAAGTTGTGCTTCCTAATTGTGAAAATAAGTGGTTGTCATTTAAAAATTATAAATATGCGGAGTATGTACCATTCTGTGTTTATGCTGACTTAGAATCAATATTAAAACCCTGTATACCAAGTGATACAAACAATTCAAAAAAAATTCAACAACATGAAGTATATAGCATAGGGTATTATTTACATTGTTCATATAATAAGAGTTTATCATATTATACATCATATCGCAATACAGATTGTTGTCTTTGGTTTGCAAAAGAATTACAACAAATTGTTGAACGCACTAAAAACATACTTAGAACGATAATTCCAATGAATAATCTTACAGAATTTGAAATGGAGCAACAAAGAATTGGAAACTGTCACATATGCGCTAAACCTTTTATTTTAAATGAGAAACGTGTACGAGATCATTGCCATTTAACTGGAAAATATAGAGGTCCAGCTCATACATCATGCAACTTAAACTACAAACATACATATAAAATTCCAGTAATATTTCATAATTTATCAGGATATGATGCCCATTTTATTATTAAAGAAGTCGCAACAACATTTGAGGGACAAGTAAAACTTTTGCCGATTAATAAAGAGAAATATATATCATTTTCAAAATATTTTTTTGATTTTGAAAAGAAGATAGAATTAAGATTTATTGACTCTTTTCGTTTCATGAGTACATCATTAGATAAATTATCTTCATATTTAAATAATGATGATTTCATAATTAGCAAAGAACAATGGGGCAATTTAAATGAAACACAATTTCATTTGTTAACAAAGAAAGGTGTATTCCCATATGATTTTATTGATTCATGGGAAAAATTAGACTATACTGAATTACCATCAAAAAATTTGTTTTACAATCAATTAACTGATTTAAATATATCAGATAATGATTATGAACATGCGCAAAAAATATGGCAACTCTTTCATATTAATACATTAGGAGAATATTCGGATTTATATTTGAAAACGGATATTCTTCTTTTAACAGACGTTTTTGAAAATTTTCGAAATGGATGCATCAGAACATATGGTTTAGATCCAGCACATTATTATACAACACCTGGTTATACTTGGGATGCTATGCTTAAATATACTGGTGTAAAGTTGGAGTTGTTAACAAATGTTGATATGTTATTATTTATAGAGCGTGGAATTCGTGGAGGTTTAAGTCAATGTTCCAATCGCTATAGTAACGCAAATAATGAATACATGATAAATTACAATCCTAATCTGGAAACAAAATTTTTAATATATTATGATGTAAATAATTTGTATGGATGGGCTATGTCACAGCATTTACCAACTGGCGGATTTAAATGGACAAATACTAATATAAATATTTATGAAATTCAAGATGATTCACCTGTAGGTTATATATTAGAAGTGGATTTAGAATATTCAAAACAATTACATGATAAACATAAAGATTTACCATTCTGTCCTTTACATTGTACACCACCAGGATCTAAACAAAAAAAATTGTTAGCAACATTACATTCACTAAATAAATATGTAATACATTATCGGAATCTTAAACAATGTTTATCACACGGACTTATTTTAAAAAAAATACATAGAGTTCTTAAATTTAATCAATCAGCATGGTTGAAACCATATATTGATTTTAACACTAATATGCGTAAAAATGCAAAAAATGATTTTGAAAAAAATTATTATAAACTGATAAACAATGCTGTGTATGGAAAAACTATGGAAAATGTTCGAAATTATAGTAACATTAAATTAGTTACAAAATGGTTTGGTCGGTATGGTGCAAAAGTTTTAATAGCTAAACCAAATTTTAAAAATTTATCAATATTTGATGAAAATCTTGTTGCTGTTGAATTAAATAAAACTGAAGTAGTATTCAATAAACCGTTATACATAGGGCTGGCGATATTACATATATCAAAAATTTGTCTATACGACTTTCACTATAATTTCATGCATAATCAATTAAATACGAATTGTAAATTGTTATATACTGATACAGATTCATTAATTTACGAGATCAAGGATCAAAACATCTATGAAATAATAAAAAATAATATTAAATATTTTGATACAAGCGATTACAGCGAAAACAATCAATTTGGTTTACCACGTGTTAATAAGAAAGTGATTGGTTTAATGAAAGATGAAATGAATGGTAGAATAATGACTGATTTTGTAGGATTACGATCAAAAATGTATAGTATTAAAATTGATGGACATTCAGATATTAAAAAAATAAAAGGCATAAAAAATTATGTAGTAAATCGAAAAATAACTTTTAATGATTATATTAATTGCTTGGAAAATAATGAAATTATTATAACCAATCAAAAATGTATAAAAAGTAATAAACATAAAGTTTATACAATAAATCAAACTAAAATAGCTTTAAGTCCACATGATGATAAAAGATGTATGATAAATCATTCAACAGATACTTTACCATGGGGTCATTATAATATTAGAGAATAAAAAAATCAGTTTATATATATTGCTTAAAAAAAAACATTGTTTTATTTATTTTATTTTTTTAAAAAAAATCGTATACAATTTTCTATGTTATAATCATTTGATATGATTGCTTCATATTTTTTAAATTTACATACTCAACATCAGATTTATAATTTGGATCATGTTTTTTAATAATTTCAACATCACCATTACTTAAAATTCGTTCCGTTTCAAATTCATGATATTCAAAACATGCTATGCTTAGTGTACGTTTTTTATAATTGCTATCATATTCACATCGAATAGTTAAAGTTTTATCTTCATCAAAGTCCAATTTAAAATGCCTATAAAAAATATTTTGGCTTTCAATAATTCCAGCTATTTCAATTTCTTTTTTTATTAAATCTTGCCTAAAACCTTCTATAGCTTCTTTGACTGACACTAGTTTGGGTTTTGGTTTTGGATAATCAGTTGACGTTATTGGTGTTGTTGTTGTTGTTGATGTTATATTTCCTTCTTCTTCATTCTTAGTAATATTTTGAGTAATGTTTAACAATTTAAAAGATTATCCAATTTGAATAATATCTTTATTTGGTAACTGCAAATCAAATTTAAGATTTCCCGTTTTTCCATCATCAGAATTTAAGTTTATAGGTATTGGATCACTATTAATATGTACTGCACACACAGCTAATAATAAAATGATATATAAAAGTTTTATCATTATGAAGATAATAATAACGATGTTGTTGTTTCTTTGACTGTTCAATATCAACTATTTAAAAAAGAATAAATAATTTGCTATAAGTCCTTAGATTTATATAATATATATTGAATAACATTAATAAAAGAATGTAGTTGTATTGAGTATTTTGCATAGTTACCATGTTTTGGGTTGACACAATAAAAGAAGATGATCACTATTGCATTTGTCAAGGTGCATGGGTTAGTTTCAGAATTCTAAACGTAACTGTTGATACAAATTTATTAGAAATATATATGACAGCAGAGAATGGCGGGAAAAATCTTGTATTCAGTTTAAGAAGGGGACGTAATATTTCACATTTTAACGAATTTAACTTTGAACCATGGGATCATGTTCAAATAGATGTATATGGTGGTGAAATAACACTCGTAGGAATTTCTGAAGAAGGTGTACGTAGAAATAGATCCGGTAATCATTTTACAGCTAAATGTCCATTTGGAGATATTGAGGATTGGGAACGAGAAAAAAGAAGTATAGAGTTATTACCAACTGATGAAAAAGAATATATTTTAAATACAATAAATACAATGGGACTTGAACAAGGAAAAAAAGAATTACGAAAAAAATGTGAAGAAGAAAGGATGGAGAAATATAATCAAATTAGAATAAAGTTAACAGATTTGCAAACTGCTCTACAAAATGTTCAAGAAAAAATGCTAAATCGTTTTATGGATTTACAAAAAAAAGTAAATGAAATATCAAATTAAAAAACCAACATTTATTGTATATATATATATGATATTTTATTATAAAAAAAAATGCTTTAATTTTTGTTTTTTAATTACATTAAACAATTTTTTATTTCTTAAATTATTTTCTTAACTTCAGTAGTAATGGATTATATTCAATTATACGATCATGTATTAGTAAGCAATATGCTGCTGTTGTATTTGGCATATCGTTTTCAGTTTTGAATTCAAGTTTTACATCGACTGGTCCAGATTTTATTGATTCATTTTGATGTGAACAATCTATTACTACAATTGGTGCAAGAGTTTTAAAATCTTCTCTGGATAATAAAGGTTGACTTTCTCGATTATAATATGATTTTTGAAACTTGCTATACATATCATAAAGCAAAGCAAATCGATCAGTACTAAATTTAATATTTAAGTCATCATATGGAAATATTTCTGAATTCAAATGCACTTTCAGGTCAGTAATATTACAATCATCAAATACACTTGCATTTGCACCTTTTTTATTTTGACGATCTGTTTGGAATGCAACAATAACATAGCGTGGTTTTTCTAGTTGAGTTGATGTTTTTATAGTCCAAATATGTTGTGCTGATTTTGGTAATACAGGATATTCATGCATTTCCCAACTACGGAAACAAACTTGAATTGGTTGTGCATTATTTTGTATTTGTAGTAATTTAAGTTTTTCTGTATCAGAAACAGTTATATGAGGAAGCCTCCATTGCAATTTAAAAATTCTAAGCATTGATTCATCAACTGTTGCGGAAATTATAGAATTATAATCAGTTCTACTACGAGTTAAAATTAACTCATGCTTAGCATTTATAACAATTTTCTTGTAATCTTCTGCGAATCCTAGTAGTAATTTTAGTGGACTACAAAAATTAAGCACACCTTTAACAAGTGCTTCTTTAGGTGACCAGCATGCATTATATAATGCATTACTTTCATCTGGATTCAAAGATATATAATTTTTTAATGTTGACGTCAAACCTACATTTCTATTTCGATCAATTTCCACACCATTTAACTCATAACGAATTTCATTAAACATAAAAGCTATAGCATTGTTAACTAAGTTAGTCGTACTTTCTACAGTTGTTAAATCTGGTTTCGTTAAAGCTGCTTCAATATAAATAAAACTTTCACTCGGTAGAACATACAAATCCTGATGTTGTACACAAATTCTTATTTCATCATTATTTTCAAATGAATTTAAAAAAGGTGAATATGTATGATAATCATATTTTGATATTTTATTATCATAATTTACACCCTGTGTAATATTCAATATATCGCTCATTTTGATTTTTTTAATTGAAAACCTAATGCTTCTAAATATTTTTTATTTGTAGATGTTAAAGCTTTTATTTTTTTTAGTGTTGATGTTGATGATGATGATGGTGATGGTGTTGGTGTTGATACTAATAAAGAAGTATTAGCACTGGTAAAATTATTGTTTTCTTGTTTGTATTTATCATTAAATATCAACATGCTAAAGGTTTCAAATGTAATCTTATAGTAATTGTTTCTCCTCTAAAATTAATTAAATCTTTGTCCTGATCAATAAGTTTAATTGTAATAGAACTTATTTGTTTAACATTCACCGGCAAATAGATAAGATTTCGTGGAACTTCAATTATTTTATAGCCAGGCCCAACATCAACTGAAAATTCGTGTAATGTATGAACTGGTATATTGTTAATATATGAACCAGCAATTATATCGCATTCAACATGTATTGAATTCACTTTGATTATATTTACAGCTGTGTCTGATTCATGCTTAATATTAGCAGCTAACACACGTTTACTAAATCCTAAAAGTTTTCCAACGGAATTAGGTTTATTAAATCTTATTTCTTCAGAAGCTAAAATTTCACTTTTTAAAGTATTATTGTTTGCTACCAAAGAAATTTCAATATTTTTTTTTTTCAGTTTTTCCTTTAAATATCTACTTATATCATCAATTTCATAAGACCCTTCAGGAATTTTAATTATTATTTCTTTTTTCTTTTTTCCAATATGAAATAAGTTATTTCTATTATCAATATTGGGTATAGAATTGTATGTATGAAAATCAACTAACCCGCATACATATTCAGTATGTAAATCTATTGGCAGGAAATATGTTGCTGTAAGTACAGATGTATTTCCAGTAAGAGATAATGTTAATGACATGATGATAGATAAATAAATGAAAGAATTTGTGTATAAAATTAATATTTATTCATTTTTTGCTCAAAAAACGGCTGTACAAGAAATCTAAACATAAATGTCCACAAATCACTGAATTACTATTTTGAAAGCACTTATAGTTATATTTTATATTATTTCCTAAATAATTGATAATTTCTAATGGCGGATTTAAATTTCCAAAACTATCAAAATATTCAATATCTGTATTATTTTTATTATATGCTACCCAATGTGTACCTAAACCTGATGAAATATCTAAATTCACAATACCGCATTCATATTTTCTTGGTTTCTTGGGTAAATTATCACGCATAAATACTCCTCTAAAATGCGATAAATGTTTTCCATATTTCTTTAAATCCAATTCATTTAAAGCTCTCTTGGGTAGCATTTTTAATAGTTTTTTGTTTGCGGCTTTAAATATAAACCAAAACCTTTTTTATATGGTTTTAAATATAAACCCTGACCTTTACTTAATAAAATCGATTCCATTGTTTTGTTATGACGCTCACTTTCACTTAATTGTTTCTTTGCACTATTAACTTCGTTGATAGTTTTCGCTATTTTGGCTGCACCTCCTGTTAAAGCACCTACTGCTGAAAGTCCTGCAAAAAGTGGAACGAGAAATGGTAAAATTCCACCAACTTTTGGTATTGGAATTATACGAGGAGTATTGACATTCTTTTTCCTTTTGATTACTTTTTTAGATGCAGCAAGCGCAAGTTTAATTGCATCTTTTACATTTTCTGGTTTTTTCAACTTTAAAATCTTTTGTGCATTTCGAACAGCTTTTTTAAACAAGCCTTTGGTGTTTTTTTGCACCTTCCCCTTTTTTGTTTTTTTAAAACCCATTCCTAATTTGACTTTAGCATTCATTAAATTTGTTACAAGTAATGCATTGGAACGTTCACCTAAACTAGCATCTTTTGATTTAAATCTGTCCCAAGATTTAGATGCCAATATACGATCTGCTATGTGCCGATTTTCAGAATTTTTATATTTAGAATATGCTATATCATGTTCTTTACACGCTTTATCAAGTAAATTTATACCAACATCACCTCTTGCTAATCTTTCTTGTAACTTCGTTCCAGGTCCACAAAATTGATATCCAGGTAAATGTAATTCAAATGGCAATTTATTAATTATCTTATTAACCAAACCTTTCCCTTGGTGTGTTTTATGATTTCTGACAAGTTTATTATTATAATCAAGCATTTTATACATGCAACTGTTTCTAATAAAATATGTGAAAAACTATATAAACGCAGGTATTTATAATAAAAAAAATCATTTTTAATTTTTATATCACATTATGCGATTAATTAAGCAACAAGAATCACTCCCAATCAGGAATGCAGACATAATTCCTGTTAATAAGCAAAGAAAACATGGATCATTATTACCTAATAATATTCGTGGTATTATTATTGGTCCATCAAATTGTGGTAAGACTAATGTTATGATAAGTTTATTGGAACAACCTAATGGTCTTAAATTTGAAAATATTTACATATATTCAAAATCTTTACAACAACCAAAGTATGAATATTTGAAGCGTGTAATATCCCCAATAATTGGTTTAGGATATTATACGTTTTCAAATAATAGTGATGTTATTTCACCAGAGGAGGCTAAGTCCAATTCTATCTTTATTTTTGATGATATTGCATGTGATAAGCAAAATAATGTGAGGTCATACTTTTGTATGGGACGTCATAATAATATTGATAGTTTCTATTTATGCCAGACATATACACGTATACCAAAACATTTAATTCGTGATAACGCAAATCTTTTGGCAATATTTAAACAAGATAATCTAAACTTAAAACATATTTATGATGATCATGTGAATACTGATATATCATTTAATGATTTTCGCAACGCATGCATAGAATGTTGGAAAGATAAATATCAATTTTTAGTTATTGATAAAGATAGTCCATTACATTTAGGACGTTATCGAAAAGGTTTCGATACTTTCATAACATTATAAAAAGCATTTGAATTGTTAGAAAGCAGTTCATAAGTTATAGATCACTGTTGAGAAACGATACAGCTCTGTTCTAAAATTCATACAGGTCTGTTAAAGTAAATCTACAAATCTGTTTAAAACTATTTGATACATCATGAATAAACAGCTGATGAAAGATATAATAAAAACACGCAATAATATACGAAAAAAATATAAAATCTTAAAATCTGATCGAATTGAAACTGAAAGTCAATTAAAAAATGTATTCAAACCAATTACAGATCCATTAAAAGAACTTGTTAAAAAAGATGAAAAAAAAACGTTTGAATTAAAAAAAGAATCAATAAAAAAAAAATGGTAAACAGGAAATAAAAAGTGAAAAAATAGATAAAAATACACTAATAGATTTTAAAGAAGAAGAAGAAGAAGAAGAAGAAGAAGAAGAAGAAGAAGAAGAAGAAGAAGAATTGACAACACCAAAGCACAAATTATATAGTTCTACATCTAAACCTAAAAAATTAACATTTTCAACATCATCTGATTCAACACCACTAACACCTAAGGAATTGAAAAAATATCATATGCAAAATCGGTTAATGTCTGAATATTTAAATAAATATTTTAAAGATTTAAGAGCAATTGATAAAACATATGGCGTTTATTTTGATAAGGAAAAGGAAAATTTTAAAATTGGTAATTCTTTTATCCAATTTGGTGAAAACAATATAGTTATAAACAAGAAAAATTATAATAGTACAAAAGGATTATATGAATTACTTTTTGTTACACATCCCAGATCATATACAAAACATGATCTACAAAATTATAAAAGCATTTTAACTGATACCAGTGCACACAAACGAGATTATGATGAAAACGAACAAATTAAAGGAAATCGAAGTTACAAATATAAAAATATTATCAGTAAAATTATGGTTGGCAAAGGAATGGGATTATCTATGTTATTAGCTAACAACCCTAAAGAATATATTTATTGGGATGATCCAAATGAATTGGTGAATCGATTACGTTTATTAATAGCATCACAGAATGCCGGACATAACAATCATAATAATGAAATTATATCAATAATTGAAGAATTGAAAGAAGCTAATATTATACATAAATAAAACATTTTTATACAATATTATAATATTCATAGAATGTCCATTGATAAGTTCGGTCGATTTTCTAATAAAGGTATAGCTGGTCCGCATGGTGAACGAGGATCACCTGGTGAACGTGGTCCACAGGGTGAAGGTTTTTTTTTAACAGAAGATGGACATTATGATTTAAAATGAAAGCTAATTAAGAATTTAGGTGCACCTGTAGATGAGGGGGATGCTACAAGAAAAAATTATGTAGATGATCAAATAATGATAATTCAAAATCAAATAGTGTTGGATGTGCAAAACAAAATAGAAAATGAATTCAAAAGTTTAGCTGAACATGCATTATCAAATACGAAAAGTTATGTTGATGGAGAAATGAAAACAGTTTTGAACAAAATAGATAATGAATTCAAAAATTTAGCTGACAATGCATTGTCAAATATGAAAAAAAATATTGATAAAGAAATGAAAAATTTTTTGAAAGACATAACAATTGTAACTGAGAATGCTGCTTTACCGGATATGAAAAAAGCAAATGATGTTGATAAAGAAAAAAAAAATTAAAATATAACATTATACAACCTTCACAAATAAGTAAAAATTAATAGTCTATAAAAGTATCTACAACTTAATATTTTATTTCATTCAATCACATCTATAATGAATAAAAGATCAAACATGAACAAACAACATATGACTGCAAAAACAAAGAACATCAAAAGACAATTAGTTGAAGAACTTCATAAATCTGCTCGAAGGAATTTTAAAAGACGTCATGTTATTATTAAAGGATTAGATGATTTATGGCAAGCTGATTTAGTTGAAATGGGTACTTATGCATCTGAAAATAATGGTTATCGTTTTCTACTCACAGTTATTGATACTTTTTCAAAATATGCTTGGACAATTCCCATTAAAAACAAATCTGGCAAACGAGTAATGGAAGCAATCAATTCTATTTTCAAAGAAGGTCGCATTCCTAAAAATTTACAAACTGATGATGGAAAAGAATTCTTCAATAAAGATTTTAAAAATTTAATGAATAAACACAAAACTAATCATTACTCCACCTATAGCATACTTAAAGCATCAATAGTAGAACGATTCAATAGAACTTTGAAGAGCATGATGTGGAAAGAATTTAGTATGAATGGTGTTTACCGCTGGATTAATATAATAAAACAATTAGTTAATAAATATAATAACACAAAACATCGCACAATAAAAATGCGTCCTAGTGATGTTAATAATAAAAATGAGAAACAAATACTTTCAACAATTTATAATCATATTAAAATAATACCAAAATCAAAGTTTAAAATAGGTGATCTCGTTCGAATTAGTAAATATAAACATATTTTTGAAAAGGGTTATACACCAAATTGGACAACAGAAATTTTTAAAATTATTAAAATTCAAAATACAAATCCAATAACATATCTGTTAGAAGATTATAAAACGCAGCGCATTAAAGGAGCATTTTACGAAATGGAATTACATAAAGCAAAATATTCTGATATTTTTTTAATTGAAAAAATCTTAAAGAAACAACGCAATAAAGTATATGTTAAATGGTTGGGATTTAATTCGGAACACAATTCTTGGATTGATAAGGCTGAAATAGTATAATAATAATAATAAAATATTTTCATTTTTTTATGTTTTATATATATTTTTTTTATTACAAAACAATATTTATATTTTTAAAAAATAAAAAATTTTTTGTTTTTGTTATAAAAATTCTTAACATAAAAAAATGTATTTTAGAATTAGTTTTATTTAAAAAATATAAAAATAAAAACTACGCTATTCTAATTTTGATTATTTCCGCTTCTGCCAATTGTTTCCGTACGGCTGCTCCTCCATCATAATTATACTCCTCTTCACTGCTGGAGTAGAAGACATCGTCATCTTCATCATCATCATCATCATCATCATCACTATCTAAAAGTTCATAAACTTTTAGTTTATCATATTTAAACGCAACATACATATTCGTTTTTTCGTTGAACTGCGTAATATATTTTTGATAAATATCATAATATTTATCTTTGAGAAACAATATATTGTTAGATAATTCTAACAATAAATGTTTGCTGCATTCACATTTTTTTGCTGCTAATATTTGATGCATCCCGTTTTTATTCAATAAATTAAATGGTATTAATTCTTTTTGATTCATTTCGCTAGTCGTCATCTTTTTTTCGTTTTTTTAAAGATTTTTTAAAAAATATATATTATATATAAAACTTCAAAATTTTTCAACATTTTTAAAACACTGTTTTTAAATAAAACTTCAGGTTGCTAATACAAAAATAAAATTATTTTTTAGGTTTATATAGCATAATATTATACCTTCAAACAATTTATTTCTAATGTTTTTATAAAAACTGCAAAAATAAACAATAAAAATTCGAAAAACTAGTTTAGAAATCATTAATATATTTTTAGTAAAAATGATAAAATACTTTTTCCTAATTAACTGAATAAAATTTTTTTAATGGTTCATAAAAAACATTTTTTTACTTATCTGATAAGAGCGAAGATAAACAAATAGTCTAATGTTTTATAAAACAATAAAAATAAACAATAAAATTAAGAAAACTAGTTTAAAAAGTCTTTAATATATTTTTTTGGTAAATGTTGAAATATTTTTTTCCTAATTAAGTGAACAAGATTTTTTTTCTTGGTCAATGGCCTACATAGAAAATTTATGAAAAAACCCTCGAAAATTACCTTGAAAGGATTGTCTATACATAAAACAAAATATTCAGATATTTTTTTTAATTGAAAAAATCATAAAGAAACAACGCAATAAAGTATATGTTAAATGGTTGGGATTTAATTCGGAACACAATTCTTGGATTGATAAGGCTGAAATAGTATAATAATAATAAACATTTCATTTTTTATGTTTATATATATTTTTTTATTACAAAACAATTGAATAATACATTTGTCTACATATTGAGCAAACATTTTCTATAGATGATAAAAATGTATTATAAGCATTAACATTATTAAAAGTTATTCTTTCATTTATATAATTATAAAAAGTAATATTGTTATCTATGCAATAAAGACAATAATTTTGATTATTAAGCATGTAATAGCTTAAATCAATCACAACAGGTCTATTGGGTATTGTATAATACTCAGGGAATTCATTATCACCTAAGTTTACTGGTTGCATTTCCTCAATGTTATTATGTTCTGCTTCAATATTTGGAGATGGAGGTGGTGGTGAAGATGTAAACGATTCTTCTTCTTCCTCTTCTTCAGATATTGTTGGTAGTGTTTCATTACATAAAAACTGGGTCCTCATTGTATGGTCCTATGCATTCTTTCTAATTCATTAGAGACCCTGACAGCTCGATCTTCTTCATCTTCTTCTTCTTCTTCACGTAATATTAAAATGTTTGGATCTCTTGGTGCCATTTTTTTTCTCCACTGTAATAAATATTTCAGTTAAGTAATATTTTTTATTTTTTAAAAATTCAAAAACAACTTACATGTATGAAAGTATCAATACTATTTTGTTAAATTTAAAAGCAAATGACTTCTTAAATACAATTTTTTTTATGATTCAACACACCATAAAAAATTCGATAATAAAATTTAACTGTCTAATTTAAATAAATGATGCTGCAATTTTTTCATTTAAAAAAATTAAAAAACAAAAACTTTATATAGCATAAAATAATTCATTAGAAAAACATAAACTTTTTGTGAACTTTCCGTCCCAAAAAAAATATTTTATAAAAACCGCAATCATAAAAAACATAAAAAACAATAAAATTAAGAAAAATAGTTTTAGTACTTTTATATAGCATAAAATACTTCTTTAGAAAAACATAAACTTTGGTGAACTTTTTCACCCCAAAAAAAATTTTGATAAAAATGCTAAAATATTTTTTCCTAATTAACTGAATAAAATTTTTTTAATGGTTCATAAAAAACATTTTTTTACTTATCTGATAAGAGCGAAGATAAACAAATAGTCTAATGTTTTATAAAACCATAAAAATAAAATATTTTTTCCTAGTTAACTGAATAAAAATTTTTTAATGGGTCCACATTAATGGTCCACATTGATCAATGGTCTACATAAAAAATTTATGAAAAAACCATCGAAAATTATCTCGAAAGGATTGACTACTGCAGAAGGCCTAGAGGTAGTCATTTAATTGATATTATTTTTCCATAATTAATGAATACATAGCATTTATGATTAACAAAATAAAATAAGTATATTTCATTAAATTTGTGTGTTTTAATTCGCTTTAATGTTCGGAAATTGAAGTTGGATCAACTTGTATACTGATAAGGGGTGAAGAAGAATTTTTTTTTCTTTCTACTTACCTGATAAGGGGGCAAAGAAATTTTTTTCTTTCATGTCCTGGACCAAGATTCAAACTTGCGATTTAAATGCCAAGACACCGTATATCAATCCGATACTAATTGAGCTACGACCCCCTGACATAACATACATACAAAATAAGTATATTTAAAACATATGAAGCCATTTCATTTTTTCATCACCTTTTACGAATATTGATTTATTTTTTAAATTCATCAATAGAAATTGTTTTACACTATTCATTGAAATAGATCCGTCTTCCCAACATAACCCATGATAATTATTATATACCCATCTCGCTTCTGATTGCAACTTTGTTGGTAGATTAGTTATTTTAAACGGTGATCTAATAAGAAAATTTTGATACTCATTTTTAGTATGCAAAACTGCTAATTCTTTTACTATAAATCGTTTTTTTGCATCTCGAAAACCTTGCATATAAACTATAATGCTAGGTGATACCATATTTTTCAACAGCTTTTTTAAATTTTGAAAAAAATTTGAGAACTGTTGCTAGATATCAATCAACAACCAAACCAATACTGATTGAGTTACACCCCCGGACATAACATACATACAAAATAAGTATATTAAAAAAGGTCTGTTTTATTTGTTACAAAAGCTATACCGATTCTGGATCATTTTGGTACAGTCCGATTTTAGTATTTAAGTGCGAGAAAGTACATCCATCTCTAGCACATACACACCTCTAGCGAATGCACACACCACCACTAGCACATACACCCACCCAGCACATACACCCACCCAGCACATACACCTACCTAGCACATACACACACCCACCTCTAGCACATACACCCACCTAGCACATACACACTCCACCTCTAGCACATACATGCACCAAGTCCCCCCCCCTGGCCAGGTACTTCCCCCGGAACCCCTGACCCCAATATGCCAGAACCCGCTTAGGTATACTAGTAATTTGTGTACGCTGTGTTTTCCTATCCGTGTGTAAAAAAATCCCTAAAGTTAACATAGTAGAACGCGTGATTTTTATTGGAGGAATGGGACGCGATCTTCATTGTGATTTATTCCCCCAAAAAATTTCTGAAACATTTTGAAGCACCAATTAACTACAAAAGAGCATGGCTGGTTTTCAAAAGCAAAAAAAATATGGTCTTATACAGGGTGACACAAAATGAACGTTTTGTATTATTTAGGAGCCATTAAGTCCCTTGCAGTATGCGCTGTTGTTTCATCTTGTTGGAACCAAATCGTGGTTTTCCACAGCTGGCCTAAAAATTTCCCAACATCTTCCGATATTGAGCACTATTAATGGAAACTGCAACACCGTCTTTATTTTCGAAGGAATTTGGACCAGTGATCCTCTCAGACGATACACCGCACCAAACAGTACACATAAGTGGGTGTAACTGTCGTTGATGAAATGCTCTTGGATTCTCTGTAGCCCATATCCTGCAGTTCTGCTGGTTTATGAAACCGTTTAATTGGAAATGGGCTTCAATGCTCATTATCAAATTGTTAAAACAATGGACCGTTCATGTTCAAAATAAAGTTGGATGATTTTGGTTCGTTGCTCGATTATGTATTGTTCCATTTCACATTCCCCATTACAAAATCCTGTAATAACATTTTTAAAAAAATTGAACAAAAAATTATCACTAATTCACTCTACAACATTTTGCGCCACCCTGTCTTTCCTCTAATATGTACATATAATTATCGAGAAAAAAATATAAGTTCTATGATTGATTCTAAGCTACATAGTTTCTACGAAAAGACGCGGGGAAAGGTTCAAACACAAATGATTTTTTTCCTTTTATTTGATCTATATTTCTATTAAATCCAATCTCAAAGACGAGGGGGACAACGTCTGGGGAAACAAAGGGATTTGATTTTTTGGCAATATGAAAATTTTTCTTCTAAAGGCACTCACTTTCAATTTTTTGTGATTTGATTCCATAAAAAATATATTTCAATATAATTTCTGGTAGTTTTTGGACAAGCGATATCTTAAGGCAGAGGGGTTAGGAAGAATACATTTTTGGCAAAATTTTTTGAAATGTTTTGAAATTAATTATTTTTCTAAAACCTTTTAAACTATTTTAACTTCTATACGAAGTGTATGATTATTATTTAGAAATTTTTTTTTGCAAATCTTATTGTAAAGAGTTCTAGTTTGGTATGAGGACTTTTTCAACACAAGAATGGTTTCATCAGAATTATAACATTCGACGCCCTTCAAATTCATATGTTGCCAAATTTATCAAATAATCTTGAAAATATTTTAAATCAGTCAAACCACTTGTTTATCTGAACAACTGGATTTCATAAACATGACCGATCAAAAAAAACTCCTCATACCAAAAAAAAAAAAAATTTCTAAATAATAATCATACACTTCGTATAGAAGTTAAAATAGTTTAAAAGGTTTTAGAAAAATAATTAATTTCAAAACATTTCAAAAAATTTTGCCAAAAATGTATTCTTCCTAACCCCTCTGCCTTAAGATATCGCTTGTCCAAAAACTACCAGAAATTATATTGAAATATATTTTTTATGGAATCAAATCACAAAAAATTGAAAGTGAGTGCCTTTAGAAGAAAAATTTTCATATTGCCAAAAAATCAAATCCCTTTGTTTCCCCAGACGTTGTCCCCCTCGTCTTTGAGATTGGATTTAATAGAAATATAGATCAAATAAAAGGAAAAAAATCATTTGGGTTTGAACCTTTCCCCGCGTCTTTTCGTAGAAACTATGTAGCTTAGAATCAATCATAGAACTTATATTTTTTTCTCGATAATTATATGTACATATTAGAGGAAAGACAGGGTGGCGCAAAATGTTGTAGAGTGTATTATTGATAATTTTTTGTTCAATTTTTTTAAAAATGTTATTACAGGATTTTGTAATGGGGAATGTGAAATGGAACAATACATAATCGAGCAACGAACCAAAATCATCCAACTTTATTTTGAACATGAACGGTCCATTGTTTTAACAATTTGATAATGAGCATTGAAGCCCATTTCCAATTAAACGGTTTCATAAACAAGCAGAACTGCAGGATATGGGCTACAGAGAATCCAAGAGCAATTCATCAACGACAGTTACACCCACTTATGTGTAATGTTTGGAGCGGTGTATCGTCTGGGAGGATCACTGGTTCAAATTTCTTCGAAAATGAAGACGGTGTTGCAATTTCCATTAATAGTGCTCAATATCGGAAGATGTTGGAAAATTTTTAGGCCAGCTGTGGAAAACCACCTTTTGGTTCCAACAAGATGGAGCCACAGCGCATACTGCAATGGACTTAATGGCTCCTAAATAATACACCACGTTCATTTTGTGTCACCCTGTATAAGAGCATATTTTATAAATAAATTTTTTTTTCCTTTTGAAAACCAGCCATGCCCTTTTCTGAATAAGTAAAATATTTTTTTTTTAATCTCTGTTTTGATTCGTCCTTCATAATTATTTAGAAATTTTTTGGGAGAATATCAGAATAAAAATGGCGTCCCATTTAATCATTTTATTCAAATTATTTTGAAGAGGTGGTAATGCGATAAATCACACACACACTCTCAATTTTGACCGTTCAATACTAATGAAACTAATGGGGCAAACTGTTCCCATACTGATATCGGATTTGGATCTTCTATGAATTCCATCTTTTTTGATATCATTCGAATAATTGTAAAATTGGCTACTCCATAAATATTAATAAAACCGACCAATAAGCAAAAAAATTACAGCGTTTTTAAATCCACACTTCAATTGCCGGACCCGGTATAAAATCCACATTGAAACTAGTAATTCTTCTTGTGATAAACTCGCCACAATATAATTATACTTTGTAATATCACAGAGTAACTAAACAGAGAAACCAATTTATATAAAATTTGTGTACTCAGTCTTTTCCTATCCGTGTGTAAGATGAATGCGTGATTTGTATTGGAGGAAGTGATTAAATGGGACGCGATCTTCATCGTGATTTATTCCCCAAAAAATTTCTGAAACATTTTGAAGGACCAATCAACTACAAAAGAGCATGGCTGGTTTTCAAAATCAAAAAAAAAATATTTATTTAAAAAATATCCTCTTATACAGGGTGAAACAAATGCACGTTGTGATATTCTTTAAGAGCGATCAAGTCCCTTTCAGTATGCACTCCATCTTGTTGGAACCAAATGATGCTTTTCCACAGGTGGCCTTAAAAATTTTTGGAGAAAAACAAAATAGTTAGGCTGATAACACACCGAATCAGACAAAACAGCCAAAAATAAATACGTCAAATTTATCGAAACGATTTGTCTTAACCTAACACATACATTAGTAACACAAAACTAAATGTTTTGGTTATTTTGCCTAATCAGTGTGGCATTGACAAAACAGAATTAGTTGGAATCATAATGTCAGATTCAGACGAAGATGTCATTCCCATTATGTGGGATTTTTTAACAAATTCTAAAATTCAAAGAAGATTTTGGATTCATCCAATTGTTCAAAAGCGAGTAGAGGATAATTTTATCTTAAGATTTATCGGAGAATTGCGACAGGACAAAGAAAAGTTTAAAAATTATACAAGAATGAGCATTCAAACATTTGACAATCTTTTGGTACTTATTGGAGACAAAATAAAAAGAAATGATACGAATTTTCGAAAAAGTATTACCCCCGAAGAGAAGCTACTCGTCACTTTAAGGTAAAAAATGATGTGATTGTTTGATTATTGCAATTAAAAGTTGAATATTATAGTAATACGTCAAATTTAGTTTTCAATTAACTTTTATTCATCATTGAACATCAGTTGATAAACTTGAGACGGTTTTTTTTCTTCTTCATCAACAAGTTTATTTAAAGCTGATAAAACATTTTCCTTGAATTTGCGTTTTCCTGGAGATATTTGCTTTAACTCGGGCATTAAACTTTTGAAGAAGCTTAAATCTGGATCTTCTTGTGCCGATTTGCTGGTTTTAGTCCGAAGGAAATCGATCATAGGGCCAGCTACTTTATTCGCAGCAGTCATTTTTCCGGGTTTTTTAAAACTTGAATTGCTCGTTGGTGATTCAAATATGTCACTATCGTCTAGAGAAGACTGCGAGTGTTCTTCACCATGAATTTCTCCTACATTTTCTTTGCCTTTACTCAATTCAGGAATGCTTTCAGTCATCCGATGCTGACTTATGCAGTCCTTCATAAAAGACATGGCGTCTGCAAGATACCATTTTCTTTTTTTTGTGGCCTTAGAACCTGATGGTGTTGATCTTTCCTCTCGCAAGAATCTGGCATACGAATTTCGCAAGGAGGTCCATTTATTCTTGCATTCAGTAACTAAAAGTATGAAACTTAATTAGTAAAACAGTTTTTAATGGAAATGTAAATGTTTTATATTTTATGTTTTCTACTATTACTCAATGACATTTTTTAATTATATTCAAATAAATCTGCAGATATTTAGCAACTGGACACTATTTTACATCATTGCATTATCAGTTCCGCTTGGGATCTTCTACTATTGGGTGCATAGATCCTCAGACGTGTCAAGCTATTTGGGAAGCTCTTTGTCCGAAGTACATGGCAACACCAGATACTGAAAAATGGATAAGTATTGCAGAAAAGTTCCACAAATTATGGAACTTTCCAAATTGCATCGGCGCAATTGACGGAAAGCACGTGCGTATTCAGTGTCCTCCTAATGCAGGCTCACAATATTACAATTATAAAAATTACCACTCTATTGTTCTCCAAGCTGTAGTGGATGCAGATGGAAATTTTATTGCAATCGATGTAGGTGATTATGGCAGAAATGGAGACAGGGGTGTATTTAGTGAATCAGTTTTTGGAAAATCTTTTAAAAACGGTGATTTGAATATTCCAATTCCACGACAAATATGTAATAATATTAATTATCAATTCCCATTTGTTCTTGTGGGTGACGAAGCCTACCCGCTTATGCAAAATTTAATGCGACCATTCCCTCGAAAATCTTTAACAAGTGAAAAACGAGTATTTAATTATCGTCTCTCAAGAGCTCGACGACTAGTAGAATGTGCCTTCGGAATGATTACCAAGAAATTTCGAGTGTTAGAAAATGCAATTTTATTATCTCCAGATAAAGCTGGAATTATTGTTATGGCTGTTTGCGCTCTTCACAATTTTATAAGAATTACAGATGGAAAACAAATTGATGTGCATAAAGAGCTCGAAACTTTATTTGAAGACGTTACTTTGGAAACACAGGGAATACGAAGGCTAACAAGTATTGCGGTGAATGGTCGTAGAGAATATATGAAATATTTTAATTCCGAAAAGGGTTCAGTTCCATGGCAACATAAATATGCCTTTTAAATTTTGTAAAAAATTAAAACTGTTTTTAATTTTAATAAATAATAAACAAAATAGTTGATTTTAATTAAAATTCTTTAACAGGCCGTGTAGAAGTAGAAAATTTTATCACCATTCAACTGCATAAAACTAGGAATTCTTCTACGAAATTCAAAATCACACTTATGTACCATATTTTACAAAAACTGAACTGTACACTTCATCTCTACAGCTATTTCCTCCCACAATTTGTCTACTATGTTGCGATTTGAATGTTCCTTTAAGTTTATATTAAATTTTGGAGGCCGGTCTTCCACCAACAAAAGCAATTTTTCTGCATCCAACTCCATTGCATTTGATTTTTAGATCTAAAAAACTTAAATTGTATAAATAAAAATATATTTTCAAATTTCATTGTCCTACCTTCAAGTATTTTTAATATTTCTCCCTTTTTAAACACTTTTTTTTTAAATTTAAATTGTAAAACGCGTATATTGATAATTGACATTTGACTAAAAAAACATGATACCATCGAACAGTACCAGGCATGATTTTTCGCGTTTCGAAACACTCATAACATCTGTTTTGTTTTGTTTTCTCAGTGTGCGTCGACTGCTTTAAATTAACAAAAATTATGGAGGGGAAATATTGGTAAGTTTGACTGCGGTTGTTTTGTTCGATTTAGTGAGGGTTGACCGATTTGATTGTGTATATTTATATGTCGAAACATTCAAGAAAACATTTTTTTGTTTTTTCGTAGATGTTTTTGCCGGATTTAATGTGGGTTTGCGCATATACTTCTGTGTATTTATTGGTAACAAAACTGATTTAGTGCTAAAAACTGTGTTGGCCTGTTTTGTCTGCTTCAGTGTGTTATCAGCCTTATCAGCGGAATATTTCTAGGTAGACAGTTTCTAGGCAAGGAGAAAACGGGGAGAGGTTCGCAAAGAACTATTTTTAAACCTTTTTTTCCTTATGATTTGAGCCATACATTTTTTGTTAAATATAATTGCATAGATGTGGGCGAATATTTCTGGGGTGAAGGGATTTGTTTAATTCCATGAAAAACATATTTCAATATAATTTCTGGTATAGTTTCTGGACAAGCGATATCTAAGGGCAGAGGGGTTTGAGTACACTCATTTTTGGCAAAATTTTTATTTCTTTTTTGAAATGAATTATTCTTCTAAAACCCTTTAAACTAATTTAACTTCTTTACGTAGTGTATGGTTATTAATTAGAAAATTTTATTTTACACATCTCCTTATTGCAAAGAACGGTTTTTTCAGAATTATTACATTCGACGACCTTCAAATTCATATGTTGCCGAATTTATCAAAGAATCTTGAAAATATTTTAAATCAGCCAAACTACTCTGAATTTCTATACCTATGAATCGAATTTTTTATACGAACAACTGGATTTCATAAACATGACCGATCGAACCGATCGAACCCATCTTCTGAAAAAACCGTTCTTGGGTGAAAAACTCCTCTTACCGGATTAAAGGAACGACAGAATGGTGGAATTTTAATTGAAGCTGGAGCAACAATTCAAGAAGAATCATCAATATTTTCTGCAGAAATGTTACAGAAATAATTGAAATAATCAAGTATTTTAACTCAAAATTTGTTAATGAAATTTTGATTAGAAAAAAGCTATAAATTTTTGTGCATATCTAGCAAAAACAAATGTCCAGTACTTATCTTATTATTATGTTGAGGGCTTTGAGTTTCTAGAATGAAACAACCGTTTTCTTTTAACTTATCGTTTATTTAACTGGGTTTGTAAAAATAATGCGTATTCCGCAACACAAAATTTGGACTATTGTTATGTAAAAGTCCTATGAAGGATCTCAACCTTCGTGGTTCTCTCTCTTATTGTAAATATTTAGATATCGCACTTGTTGAAAGCATTGACTGGTTGCTGGTCATGGATCTTCGGTGGTCTGAAGGTGTTTGTTGTTATGAATAATAAATAAAACAAATGGCTTACATAGTCTGCTGAAAGTTTCCTCTTTTTTTCACGATATTTTTTCCCGTTTTATTGTTCTTTGATACAACTCTTTATAACCTTAATTTAATTAATTAACACAAACTTTAAAAATCTTCTTTATTCAAACTTAAAAACAAAATCTTCTTTTGATTTCAATATTTTAACCACCTCTATTTTTTGAAAACGAACTTTACTTCTTGAATCGTTTTCTTTACTCGGGAATAATTGTTATGTAAAAGAAAACTTGAATGTACTCACCTTGGCTCTTTCCTGAATTTGAAACGAATATAACAAGAATTTAATGACAAAAGAAATTGTCAGGCTGTCGAAAGGTGATCAACGTGATTGTATTATCGACTTTAGGTATTATTTTTAATATAGACAGCTTTTGTTTGTACTTGCGACGTATTTAGGGGATGTGACAATATTAATAAAAAAGCACTTACGTAAGTTTGCTGATACTCGAATGATGATTTTTATTTTCTTTTCTCTTTACTTTGGGTTACAACTTTATTTTTACTTAACTATTTTTCAGATCTCACTCTGGTTAACAATTTTTATGTTGACTTAGTATTCTTTAAAATCTTATTTCGGTTAATAACTTTATTTAAATATTTTCGAAATTAACAATTTAATTTTAACATTTTAATTTAATTTAAATATTTTGAAGATTAAGAATTTAATTTCCATTTAATATTTTTTTTTTTCACTTAACTACCGATATTATACAACTACTGACTTAGAACTAGACTCCAAACAAAGTCTAGTTCTAAGTTAACTTAATGATTTTTAGTTTATAAAAAATTTAACAACTTTAATTTAAGTAACTTAGCGACTTTTATTTTAAGTAACTTAACGACTTTTACTTAAAAAAGTTAGCGACTTTTATTTTATAAAAACTTAATGACTTTAATTTAAAAAACTTATCGACTTTTATTTTAAGTCGTCCGCGTTTATCCGATAATTTGGAACTAACTTTTGGTAATCTTACCATTGTCTTTTATAAACGGAAAATTCCAACCTTTGCACCCATTGTTCTAAATAATTTTCGCGAACTATTGCATTATTGGGCAATATACCAATATTATTAATTTCAATATTTGAATTTCACAATTTCTTAATTAACTGCTATTTCGAAACTCAAATATTTCTTTTGTTGATGGTTGTTGGATTTTTTTAATCAGAACTTTCGCCCATAAAAATAAAGTGTCTGAAATTATTTTGGGTTTGGATTTGTACTTGAAATAAGTTCGCAATATGTTGAAACGGTTCTGAGGTTTTGGATTTATTTCGTGTATCCAAAACCTTCAATTCACATTGATCACTTTATTGGAGGAGAATCTGTTAAGTTTTATTACTTAACATAATAATAACTACTTTATTTTTTGGCTTCTAAAACTTAACGACTTTAATATAAACCGTTCCCGCGTATCTGATATGTTAGAGAACTCAACTCAACGTCTATCTGTTAACCGAACTTTGACGTCTATCTGATAATTTTTGAACTAAGAAATAACTATATCGCGTTTAAATCAAAAAGCAGAACTTTAATCTTCATTATTGTTTTTGGTAAGATTCTTGTCTCTTAAGCTTACATTTTGGAAGGACGTGTATTATAATACATTACACTGCCTTTCTCTTGTAAGGAGGAGAATTTTTTATGATCGCTAGTAAAATGTGACTGACTTTTTGTCAAGAAATAATTAAGGTAAGGATCGCCTTACAACATTCCCCCCTATATTTGAAAATTGTACCTAGGATTGGTGCAATTTTCAACGTTAGAAATAGATGTATTCATTTCGGCTTCTATATTTTCATTTCAATTTGAGGCAAGTTCAATTTTTGTGTTCCTTCTCCTTTGTTTACAAAATTTGCAATTTTTATAAGTTTTATAAATGGTGATTTTTTTAGAGCTTTGTTTTTCGAATTGGCCCGACTTTTCCAGCGGTAGCCAATTTGAGAGCTGATAGATAATTTGTACTTAGTTCGGTTTGCCGTTTCACCATGAATAAACTCACGGTTGAAGAACGATCAAGAATTATCCAAATTTGCTTTGAAAATCGGTCCCGTTATTTTATCGCAAAATGTGTGTTTGTTTTGTCATATTTTATCTGGATTTTCTCCTTCTAGTAGCTGTCGAAGGAACTTGTGGCTGAACAATCAAGTATAGATGACATTTTCCTTGGGACACTAATGTTTCGATATTTGGTTCGATGGAAGTAGCTGCAATTCTCAGTGAGTTCTCAGGGTGCTCATCAGAATTTTGATTCCTATTCTTCTAAATATAATTATCGCAGAATTATTTCATAAATATCTCATTTTTAAAGAACTCTTCAAATTCAAAAATTCATTAACTATATATTAATAGCATATTAAAATTGTATTTGGAGTATTATTCGTATTATTTTAAGCCGCAATCTCGTCGTTTGTAAGTTTTTTAATTTTTTGTTGAGCCGCATTCATAGCCGTCCTGGGCCGCGGGTTGGGCGGGTCTGATATGCATACCTATATTGGTCCATTTTACACTAATCTAAATATGCCAATTTAAGAGTGATAGCCAAAGAAAATTAAATCTAAATTTTCAGATAAAAATAGAACTAATCCTGGCCTAAAAAAATTTTTCTTTTAATCTTACTTAAAAAAATAAAACATATTTTTTATCGAAAGATATATTTATTTCCAATTTTTATAAAAGGTTCAAACAACGTTTATACTATTTTCATATTTAATTTAATTTTATTCAGACAACATAAATTTTTAATATTTTTTTTGTGTTATTATTTATTAAAAATTATTCTTTAAACTATTTATTAAAGAAGTTTCATTCTGCTCATCATTCCTCCTCGTGTGTTTATTGAATGTTGAATCGTCCAGTATGTTTGGAAGCTTTTAGGTACTAGGAAGGAAGGATCTTAGCTTATAATATCTTAAGAATATTTAGTGTTTTTTTCTTTTTTTTTCCATTAATTTTAAGAGTGTTTCTTTAACAATTATGAAACTCTAAAATTATTTTCCTCTACAAAACTATTTTTAGTTATATTTCTTATAAACTAAAATACTAGTGAAAACGAAGAATAATTTCATAACTAAAGGTGCATCAAAACCAAACAAGTGAGCATTTGTTGAGCGGGAACGTCTAAGAGCATGGTTGCTTCCACTCAACAAGGGGTCCGCACCAACTGAGCATTCGTAGCTCCTACTAGTTCGCTTGGTTTGGACACGTCTTAATATGAAAGCATTACAAAATTTTTATTTTTATTTTAATTGATATCGATATTTAGATGGACACGCACAAAACTAAAAGTTTGTCCTCCTAAATTCTACAAGCTGTGAAGTGAAGTAGGATTATGAATGAGAATGTAGGTGGGACGACTTCCTCTCCATTTTGTAAAATGATTCGATGTATACTCATCTAAATAAAGATAACTTTTTAGTTTCCAAATCTTAGCATCTAGAAATTTACACTTGTCACACTAATATATGTGTGGAATATAATCCATTCTTTTCTTATACTATAGGTTAGTATATGAGATTTTGGCCCACTAGAATTTCGTCATTTTTATCATTACATGACAGTGTTTGTTCGGGAAGTGAAGCATGTAATTAAACTATTTTTTTATATTCAACTAATTTTTACATTCTTAAACCTTAATGAAGTATGAAAGAGTCCTGCAATCGTGCAAAAATCCAAATAAATATCTAATTAAATTGACGAAAAGCTCAAATTTAAAATGCTTTTTTAATTTGTTCTAATAATAAATTAGCGATTTTGCCTTTTATATAAATCACGAACGTTAGTAACAAGTTCCTGCTTTTTTTTGTTAAGCAAATCTATTATTGCCTGTGTTTTATTCATCGGGCTCAGCGTCAATTTTGAATAAAACGATCTGGGTCTCGAGAAGTGAAAAAAAAAATTTTCCTTTAAAAAAATTCAACGTTTTCGATCATTTTTTAAATAAATTATGCGTAAATCAAATAAATACTAGCAAATACTCAAAAATCTTTATTGAATGATATTAAAAAATCATTTTTTCACTAATTTATGAAAGTGATTATGACATTTAAATCTCACAATATAAGGGAAACGATGGCTGCGCCATCTCTTGCAATTTTAGGTAACTTAGGTAAATACAATCCATCGGGGTCTCAGGTGCTGAACCCAATAAATATTTGGGTTATGTTGTTGTTTCTTTTACATGTTATGAAGCAGACCTTGACGCTGACCCGGATGAATAAAACGCAGCTATTGTTTTCAATACGATTTCACATACAAATAGATATTTTATGATCTTAATTATTTTTTAAGATTTTAACTATATAGTGGGATACAGTTAACATTATATTTGTTTTGAATATTATTAGCTTAATTTGCATTCACCGTACATTTGTTCGAAAATTTCAGAAGGAGAATATTCAGAGAAATCACTTTACACCATCTTCATCTTCAAGAATTGTAAAAGTTTAAAAAAGAATTTAATTCTGTGGTTAGATTCTTTTTTATAATAACAACCAACTTAATAAATAAATGTAGGTAATTTGAATTAATTTCTAATGATCAAGGCCTCCCAAATTTCAAGTCTGGATTACTAAATAACATCACAATGCTTAGAAGCAATAAACGTTTAAAAATGCTGTAAAATCTCTTTTAAGGTTGGTTTAAATCTTCTTTTAGATGTTTTCGCTAGCTATTTATTGGGTAAAATTGGCTACGGAAGCGCTTTTACAGCAGGGTATAAGCAATTTTTGACCAGTACTGTAATTAGTTTTAATTTAAGCAATAATAGTATAACAAAATGAAAAATTTTTAGAAATTTTAGCTGCCAGCTTTACATTTTGTCGCATATTGATGCATGAACATGTTGAACGAATTCACTACACCAACCTTTTAAAACTAACTTTCTCATAAAGTCACGACAAATCCATATTTTTGAATACTAACGTATAAACTGGCCCCAAATGAGCTTCTAAAATGTTCTGCCAACCTATTACGAGAATTCGTCACAGATTTATTTGATGAAATTTGTCTGACAAATAATTCTTCATTTTTTCAAATAAATGTAAGAACTAATAATACAAGATCGATAAGAATGTTGAGATATGGTAATGATGGTATCATTCTTACTGTAAGCAGTTAGCAAGCAACGTGCCGCTTCTTTTATAACCAAAAATTTATTGTCAAGTTCAGTTCCTTTTTATACTTTAATGAATAACGTTTTAATTTGTGCCAATAATTAATAAAAAAATATTTTTTTAATGTGGAAATATATATATATGTGGAATATTATTCTGGTTTTTAATGCGTGGAAACCTGGGTTTTGTTCGTAATTTAAAATAGAAGATGAAAAATTTGTCAAAATCTGGGTCCAATTACAGAAATTTAAAATTTAAGTTAATGTCATTATTAGACGAATATGACTTAACAAGGTTCATTCAAGAAGATCTCGAAAGCATTTTTTCAAAAATTAATAATAATGATCAGAAGGCTAAAAGACTATAGAAGAAATTGTTGGAAATATAGATTTTAAAAATTGAATTTGACGGTTTAGCCTAGACACATCCCACTATAGAATCAGATATATGTTTTGTTATATTAACTTTGTTATATTAACTTGGCAACACTTTTTTGTTCAGCTGTCTTTCCGATAGAATTAAAACCACGATCTCTGTAAAACTTATAAAAATAAATCTCAATAAATATTAGTAATCCGATCACTTAAATCGTTTATTAAAGTTATTACCAACAGAAATGTACTATATTTATTTATAGTATATTGTATCGCTGACTCACATTTAGAGCTTTTAAATGACCAAACCACTGCACAAGAAATTCTCAAAACCTCCGATTCTATGCAAAATAATTTATTGGAATTTGGAAAATTGGTGTGCGAACCAAAATATACTAATCTACTGGTGCAAAGGTCGAAGACGTTGACTTAATTTGTAACTTGTAGTATACGTTACCTGTTTCGTATGAGCCCTTAATAACTGCACTCGAGACTTTGGAATAAGATAATTTAACTATGGATTTTGTGAAAGAAAGATTGCTTGAGGAAGCAAAAAAAAAGCAAACTAGGACTGGAACCAATAATAAAAGTGTTTCCATGTGTACTGAATATATGTTCTGAAAAATGCTTTTAAAATCAAAGCGCCTTTGCTAATAATGAACTTTTTCAGTATAACGTGCAAGAATTTGTGCCTTACTATAATACCTGAACGGCGTAAGTCCGCGTTTGACTTAGCGTGTTTCACCAATCATATAAGCTGGAAATCAATCCATTTTTACTTTTCAAGGGATTTCTATCACAGATTTATATGATCTCGAATGGTGAAGAGAAAAAAAAATTTATTTTTCTAAAGAGAATGAAAGAGGCGGGGTTTATTATTTTTATGAGTAAATGAAATAAACTGAAAACCTGTTATTGCCAAAAGCAACGTGCTAAAATTTTTTCGAAAGGTTCTAGAAGGAAATACAGTTAGATCGCCTGATCGATGGTGAGATTTTTTTTTATGGGGACGCGAAGTTTTTTTCAATACGAAAAGTAGTCTTGTTTGAAGCTTAAAGGAGGGTCGATGAAAAAAAAATCTTGGTAGAGTCGAATGGGCGCAGGTTGAATGAAAAAATTAACAAAATAATTTCGACTTGTAAAAACCAAAAATAAGATTGTTTTTTTTTGCCAACATGCAGTAGCTAAGAAATTTTTTTTACGCGGTTTGGAAATGAAATTATTTTACAAAAACAAAATATGTGTTAAATAGAGAAGAAAAGAAATGAAACGTGCGTTTTTTGAATTGAAAAGAAAAAAAAAATAATAAAATGTCTTTTAAAATTACATAAAGTTAAGCTCAGTTTCAAAAAGTAACATAAAATTTATAAATCTAAACCAAAATTCCTAAATTCAAACTAAATTACACACAAATTAAATTAAATAACCCTCAGTTGCACGAAATCATAAATAGAAAAAAAAAACAGATTTTTTAATCAATCAAAACCGAAAATTTGAATCTAAATTTCGAAAAGTTAATCTAAATTTTAAATAAATTACAACAAAAATTGCTTAAAGGTAATGTGATTTTCATAGGGTGAACCAAAATGCTGTTTCTAAGGTGTAAGGAAGAAAATGTGCTTTTTTTTGTTTTCAACCAATTGAAAGAAAATGTACCGAAATATGAACTAATAAGGTAATTTATGGAAAAGAAATTTTTTTATTTGCAAACCAAAATTTTAAAAGCTTACCGCCACAACATTGTCATAATTAAAATTGAAATCGAAAGGAGATTCCGAAATTAAAACAAAACACCAAACCCATAACGAGATTTCAATTCAACAAATTGCTTGGAATACAAGGCAGGCACAACATAAAATGTATTCATGGAATCCAGGCAGTTTATGGATAAAAAAATGAAATAATGCAATTAAAAATTGGAACAACAGCGGTTAATTTAAGAAAAAGTAATCAAATCACAATACAGGAATTTGGAAAAAATAACAAATTATAAATTTAATAAAATTTTCATAATTTTCGAAATAATAATTCTATATATATCAATATTTATGTTAATACAAATTAATTTAAATAATTAAGGCAAATGTATAAGAAAAGACAAAAGAGAAAAAAATTAAGCTGAAATCAATTCTTTACTGGCAAATGGAATCAACTGAAATTCAGTCCAAATAATTAAGAGAGAAGCTACTACAAACTGGTGTTTTTTTTTGGTTTTCTTTTAATTTTCCTTATCATTAGTAGTATTATCCTTATGTTTGAAAAAAGAAAAAATTTCAAAATGGTGAGATTATTTCTATATATGTATGTAAAACTATCAAATTCGGTATGTCACTATGAAATATGATATAAGAAACGAGAAAAAAAAAGTACGTGAAGTAAAATTAATTGAAGAAATGTTAATAAATATTGTACACTATCAAAAAAAAATTTACGTTTTATATCTTTTCGTTTGGGTTCCGAAATATTGTCGTGATTGTACTCGGTGGGTTTTCTAACGAGTTGATTTTGAAAACAAGAAATTAGTTATATAGGTCATGTTGGTCGTTAAATAGAAATAATATAGCGAGCGAGAGGGAATGAGGTGAGAGGAGGCCGAAGAAAGGCATAAAAAAAACATATAAGGGACGATAACCAATTTTGTAGGGGCCGTTATTCGTCAACGGGGACCAGCATTCTGCTGTTGGTACATTCGGGTGGGAAGTGCCCCAAAGTCCGGTTGGCAATACCACTTATAGCCAATCGGCCCCGACATGCCTTGCAAGGCTTTCGCGATCGGTTGGTCAAGTTTCGGTGACCACCAAACTAACGAACTTCCATTTATTCGGTTTTTTTTCTGGCGAAACCGAATTTCCTTGCCTGACAGCCTTTGCTATCCCCATAAAGTCTAAACGACATTAATATTCTCACGCACGCATAAAAATGTATGTGTAACGCGATGATAGATGGTGGTGAGCAACGACCCACCCCTCCGGCGAGCTAGTTTGCGCGACTCAGCAAGGCGTGCAGCCTTTCAGTTGCTCACATTTGCTGCACCATCTCATATCTTCTCCTCGCAAGGAAGAAGATATGCTGAAAAGGTCATCTGGGGATTTGCTTTCTTCGTTAATACCCCATTGCAGTGTGTTCTTACACACTGCAAAATATGTAAACCCCGTAGTTACATCAGTTTATGTGTTACGGGTTATTGGTTCTGGCGTATACTTTGGATTGATCTAATTAATTATATGGAAAGTTTAATTCAGGGAATTGGACTTGAACCAAAATTATGAAATATAGATTTTTAATACTTTACAATTTTGAGCAATAAGAATTAAATCCATATTTCGCAATTCAAATAATTAAAGGAAATTGTTAACGGCACCCGAAGCTATTTCCTATTCTCGCGTTCAACACCAACGTCATCAACCAAAGATGATTTTCCAGAGAAAACAAGCCGTAGGTAACAATTACTAAAAAACAATTACATAATTTACTAGCTGTACCCGGCCACGCGTTGCTGTGTCTGGTTAAATGGAAAAGAAAAGACAAAGCGCACGTTTCTCGTGTATTTAATTTCACAATTCTTGTGGTTGTACAAAATTTTTTGTTGTTCTATTTTCTGTGCAGATATAGAGATTTTCTGGTTTGCCGACTCTAGAACACGCAACATTTAATTGTCCATGTGAGAAGCAATCCGTGTCTAGATCGAAACCGCACAATTTTAAAGATTGGCCCTGAGCCTTGTTGCTGGTGATTGCAAACCCCAATCGAATCGGGAATTGCAATCTCTCAAATTGAAATGGCATATCCGTTGGAATTATAGGAATGCGAGGAATGAAAACATCTTCACCTTTAAAAGGTCCTGTCAAGATTGTTGCTTCTACGATGTCGCTCATTAATTTTTTTATTGCAAGCCGCGTGCCGTTGCAAAGCTTTGGCTGGTTGATATTTCGCAACATGATAATTGGCACACCGACTGTCAATTACAGTACGTGGCATCCCCGACAGATTGAGTGAATTCAAAAATTCTGTTGGATAATTAACCGGTTCATCTGCTTCTACAACAGTGTCGACGGACTTGTATGTGACCACCTCGCTTTGAATGTTAGACTGAATAATATTGTTAAGTTCGTAGACGTCTTTGTTCTTGGCCGCAAGAATAGCTCGTTCACTTAGCCAATCGTGATTGTTATAATTGGTTTGAATATTGGGAAATACTTTTTCAACCAATTCTTCTTTTGACGTCACTAAATTGCAGTAGTTATGAGGTAATAAAATTCGTCCTGACGTCAGATCAACCGCCACCTTTCAATTGATGCAATTGATGTGAGAATATCTCTGCTGACCGATCGTTTTGCAGCTGGACTCGCATATTTGTAGTTAATTTTAACGTCTTTACACGTCGCCACAAAGCAGAGTATTTCAGGTAAGCATTTATTTCGTCCCCTGCTGTCGATCGAGGAATTACAGGTAATGTTTGCCTGAAATATCGTGCAAGAAATATTAATGCGTTCCCAAATGGTCTGATATTTGCACGTAAGTCTTGCAATGATCGATCAAGGGCCTCGAGCGATTTTTTGCGTGCCATTGTGCATTCATCCCAAACAATACGTTTGCATTGCTTTTCCCATGCCGGATGCTTTGGAAATGTTGCATGTGGGATTTTCAATGAATTGAATGTTTAATTGCAATTTCAAAGCGGAATGAGCCGTTCTTCCATCTGATAGCAATGTCGCAGCTATTCTGAATGTCGTAAGAGCTTGGGCTATGTCATTTTTGGATCGAATTGTGGCCAGAATTAATCTAATTAGGAACGTTTTACCAGTTCCTCTTGGCGCATCTAAAAAGAATATTTCTCCAACTCCGTTATTGACAGTTTGCATTATTCGATCGTAAATGCCCTTTTGCTCAAACGTTAGCTTAGGAATATTTGATTGCACATAGGACAAAAGATCACCCGTGTTGTAATTTTCACGAACCAATTCTATATCAAACAAAGTAGCAGCAGATTGATTCGGTGATGGCATTCCCAATTGATTGAGAACTTTGTTTGCGATTTCTAAGCACAAATCTTTAATCATTATCAACACTTCGTTGAAGATTTCTGCAGTGAAATCCATGTTCATATTTGAATTTTCCTTGCATATTCGACGGAAAATATCTTCAGCCATGTGGGTTTTAAATTTCTCCTATAACTCTGTTGCAGATGAAGGAAAGCAGGCGGTCAATATAATTGCAAATAATGCACAAATTTGATGTGGATGTGACGCGTTGCACGCCTCATTAATGCATACATCCCAGTGTCGGTTGTTCTGCAATAAATTCAGAGCTTGACATGCGCTCCGGAAAGCGACATGTGTAACACCGTTCACAATTCTCAATTGGTGGAAAGACGTTGGACCGGCCACATTTATCAACAGCGTGCGAAGAAAGAAGTATTCATCTCGATTGGGATGCACGGTGTAGAGTTTGCCTATCGTAGTTTCATTGAATATGCTGGCTGCTAATTTACCGCCATCTTCTGCTGTGTTGTATACTATCATGCATGGTGAATTTGGATTCAGTGTACCGCAAGGTCCATGTATCTTATTTTTCGTCACAGTTTCATGCAAATCCTTATCGCCATCGGCATCGGGTACTTCAGCGCATATTTTATCGTCGATTTCATTTGAAGTGATTTTCTTATAGAGCCAGATTAGTATATCTACGTTTGGGAATCCTCTCTTTTGCGATTCCACTGAGTATATCCAGCAGCGCACAGACCCAAATACTTAATGTTTTATCATGCAATCCATTAGCGATTTCAGCTTCTGTCTGAAAACAGGTGCTGTGATGTCATACACATCTATGGGCGATTGCCCAGGAAGTAAGAGCTTTTGTATTGTAAATCGTCCCAAGTTGGAAATTTCATCTAAGATTTTGTTAAATTCAGCATTTTCAATTTTAAATGCCTTTTTTGGTTTTAGGGTTTCAAAAAAATGAGACTGTGTATTAAATATCTTTCGGCTTTGGGTTTTCAAAATTTTGCGCCAATTAGTAGAGAGTAGATTATAATTTTATAATTTCATTTTATATGCCTTAAACAAACTTGATTTTTGAAATAAAAAACGCAAACATCTTTTGAATTCGAATGTTACCCAATACATGAGAATACAGCCCATTTAGAGTATTGCGCCTCCGAATTCATATTTTCAATACCTGCAACAGAAATTCAAGCAAGCGGTGGCATAAACTCTTTCTTTACGATATCTTTTTAGCTCGTATTATAAATTCCAGAGGGGAAAAAATTTATGGAATTGCCTTTGTTTGTTTCTTAAGTTTGACATATTTTGCATTAAAATAGGCGAATTTTCATTACTGCTGTACAAAAAATATGTTTTTATAGGCTTTATTTAATTATAATTAATCAAACAGAAATGATGTTAATTCATAATTTAGTAAAAAATTTGTTTTTTTGAACCAACTTTCAATCTAGATCGTAGCCCAGTAACCCTCGTTTTTTTTTTTTAATTATAACGAAAACTACCAGTGACAGTAATTTTTTTTGTGAAAATGGGGGCAATTCTTAAAATTCGTCGAAGATTTTGAAAATTCAGCCTTGTCAATTCTAAATACCTTTTTTTGGCTTTTAGCTTTCCAAAAAATGAGAAATGAAATGATTAATTTAATTTTGTACGCTTAAGAGAAACTTGTTTTTTGGAATAAATAACGCAAACATTTTTCGTAATTCTGATGTTCCAGAATACATAAGCATTAAGCCCATATAAAGTGTTGCCCCTCCGAATTAATATTTTTAACGCCGCCACTACGCTCATCTTTATGTTTATAATAAAAGCTTACTGATGCATGCGTGTGTGAGTAAGAAAAATCACGTTTTCTCGCTTGAAGATTTTGATTTGAAAAATGCTTGTGGCTATGTGTTAGTGATTGGTTTTTTAAAATCAGGTATAACCTAAATTAGGTATAACCTAGGTAAATAAAAAGTACATATAAACATGGTCATAATCACATAGGACATTCTGTGAAAGTTTCAAAGCAATTGGTCAAGAAGTTTCGGAGATTACCGGTTAGGAACAAACGAACATTTACGATTTTATTTATATAGATTAAATACCGAAACGTATCAAACCAAAATGTCGGTAGATTGTAAAAAAAGTTTTTCAATCTGTGTTTCACTCTTTGGATTCACGAGTCGCTCGGACTAAATTTAGTATCGAAACTAAGAGTGTTTGGTAGTTGTTACCAAACGATGTCCTTAGTAAGGATTAACAACAAATACTCGTATCTTTCCTTTCCATACAATTTCGAGGGCGAGCCGCTTCTCCTTTTGACAATAGATCAATTTCTCATTTAACATATAGTATTTGTTAGACACAATAATGACCAATTTAGTTACCACCCTGATACACGAACTCGAAAACTCAAAACAATTGCCAGGTAAAAACCCATTCAGAGATATCTAAATCATTATGTTGTCGTAACAAATTATTTTCTACAAAATTAATTTATCACAGTTTATTTACAATCCAGCCATCACTCTTTCCAATAATCATCATAATTTTTACTTTTGGAAGCAAAGCTACTTTTCTCTACTATGCTTTATATTAGAAGTTCACTTCATATTTTAAAGGAAATTGACTGATTACTCGAATTCTCGTCTCGTATTTATACCTCAGACAATACTTCGAGAATCGTCTCGAAAGGTGTGATGGTTTTTGACAGAATCAAATCCAACTCCTGGAATGTTGAAGCTATTCTTCTGTTGTATTACAGTTTGTGTAGTGCTTTCTAGAAGTATTTGTAATGTGTGTCTTATGCTCATGTTATGCTCCTTTCCACTACAGAATTTTAATTAGCGTAAACTAAAAAAAATTGTATACCAGTCTCCAACCGCCTATTATTTCGAGTTTAAAGTATACTTAGAATTCACAAATAGATGGCCGGGGAAGCTTCAAAGGGCTGGAAATTTTAAATAGTAAGGATTTAGAATGAGAAGGAAACGAGAGAATCCGATTTTTTCGATCATATGCTTGATTTTTGTATGAAAATTCGAAGAACTTTCGAGAATATTGGAATACAAAACTGATGATTTTTTGCAAAGGAATCGTAGCCCGTGGGAAAAAGGGAAATAGATATGCAAATTCTTGTTTGTATTCGAAACAAAAAACCGAGAGGTGACGCGTTTTGAGTTTCTGGAAAAGACGAGTTGGATTTGGATCTTCAAAGTAGTTGGTTGTAGAAATTAAAACAGGATGGAAAAAAACATTTTTTGCATGATACAAAGTAAAACCGAAAAATGGCGAAAAATTTTAAAATTAAAGTTAATTATAAAGTCAAGTAAAAGAATTACTTATTTAGTTAAATATTAATTTAGTTAGAGGGAAGGAAAAAAGATTTTTTTTTAAACAAAGAAAACTTGGTTCAAAACATCATATGACGCCAAATGTTTCTTAATTTTTTTGACAAATTTCGCTACTTCACACTATATGAAAAGGTCGGAAAGCCTTCGGATTTATTTTCTTTTTTTGGTATTTGGCTGCTTTGGTCACGAGGAAAAAGATTTCAACGTACTGGAAAACACATGTTCATTAGAATGATCAAAATATCTACATTCATTTTATATCACCAATTTTGTATTTTATTACTTGTACTAATTGTACTGCCGTGTAGCAAAAGAAATGGGGAAAATGGCTACCTCCCAACAATATTCATCATACAATTTAGAGTAAGTTTCAAATAGAAAAAAAAAAGAAATCCAATTTTGGAATTTCTGCGTTTTCTTTGAAAAAAACAATGTACATATTTTAATAGTTTTTATATTTAAATTAAATTTAATTTTCGGATTTTGGTATTAGTGTATTTTATTATTACAGTTGATTCACTTGCAAAAAATAGAAAAATATTTTTTTGTCTTCCACATTGCCCAATAGGTACAAAAAAGGAGGGCCTGGTGATTGATTCTTTTTATATATACATGGTGGTCTCTCGACTGCGGTGGATGGATCAACGAGTAAATCACTTGGTTTACTGGAATTTGGTGGGCGAAATCTACTTTTGATAAATTATAAATATTTATTATTTTATAATTTACAGAGCAAACTTCGATGGCAAAACCATCTTCCGCCAATCGGCCCCGACATGACATCTAATATCTTTTCCTCGTAAGGAAGAAGATATGCTTTTTAGATCAACATTTTTTTTGGATTTTCGGATTTTTTTGTGTTTTGTTTCAAAGAAAATTCGATGTATGGGTATGTGTGTAGAATTTGAAGAGAATCACATTTCGCAGTTGACTCAACCATTCCATCGGCTCAACTCTGCAGAGAACTTTATATAAAGATATAACAAGAAGAAGACACTTCACTGACAGAAGAAAAGAAGACATCATCGTTTCATCAATTTCTTTCCAAATATAATTAATATAATCTAATACTGTAATTGTTTTAAATAAACAAAACTAAATTCTAAACAATCCTACAAATTGGGGGCTCAACGCGGAATCAAAACGAAGTTAAGTTGTAAAGAAGGATTCCAAGAAAAGACGCTCAACGAGGAATCACGAAGTTAAGTTGTACTAAGAAGGATTCGCGGAATCAAACCGAAGTTAAGCTGTACTAAGTAGGATTCCAAGGAAAAACTCTCAACGTGGAAAAATTAAGAATTTTACGAAGTGAAGTTAAACGAATGAAAAGAAAGAAGTTTCAACGCGGTTTTTTTTTAAATTCAACAAAAAAAAAAGAAATATAGGTGAAGTTAAATGTGGTCAAGCATAACCTCAAAAATTCAAAAAAAAAACACCACGAGGCATAAAAAAAAAAGAAGAATTAAGAGTGTTACAATGAATTGTTTGGGTGATATAAGAAGAATTGAAAAATCAATTACCACAGCATCAACGAAAGTGATATTGGCTTTTCATCAATTCGTTTTCGAAGAAGATGGCGATCGTTTTAAAAGGAAACGATTACGAGGTTTCAGTGGCTTTAATTTTGAAAAAAAATTCAGATGAGTATAACTTTAAAATACAAAATGCAAAAAATTTCAAAGAATGTGACTTATCAGCAATATGTAGCATCTTATTTTTAGATTATTCTGGTACAAAAGACGAAATTATTGAAAGACTATGTACATATCTGAATGATATTAGCTTATTGGAAATTGTTCTTCAAAGCTCCGGTGATGATGAAGGAGATGCAAAAAACAAAGACGAAGATGATGTTGGAACCAATGTATCGGTAAACAATATTGAATCTGAAGCTAATGTTGTGATTCCTAAATTTGCAATGACGTACGTCGATATCGAGAATTCAATTAGAACGTATGATGGAACAGATAAATATCCTATTGAAAAGGGGATTAGAGATTTCGAAGAAACATCTACACTCATGTCGTGGAATAATTTACAGAAACTAATTTTTGCAAAAAAATTCTTACGTGGATTAGCTAACTTTTTCGTACAAGATAAAAATGGGTTAACAACCTGGTCAAAATTGAAAAAGGCATTCCAGCAAGAATTTAAAACAGAAACGAACAGTGCCAAATTACACAAGTTATTAGCTTCTAGGATTATTACAAAAGATGAAACTGTCCAAGAATACTTATTGATTATGAAAGAATTAGCAAGTCGTGGAAATATTTAATACAGTATGTTATTGACGGTATTTCCGACAATTCTTCAAATAAAATTATTTTATATGGTTGAAGAGATTTAAAAGATTTCAAAAACAAAATAAAAACGTACGAAGTAATAAGAAAGAAAAGAATACCGACAGGAATGAATAAAGATACATTGGATAGAAATGAAAAGTTGAAAAAAAAACAGTTTTAATAAAAATGAAAAGACCGACATGAATAATAAACCGAATATGCGATGTCATAATTGTGGAGAATTTAATCATAAACAAAATGATTGTCCACATAAATCCAAAGGCGCTAAATGTTTCAGATGCACAATATGTTCGGGCATAAATCTAACGAATGTTATAATAATGTCAATAAAAAAGAAAATGAACTAAAAGTTAATAGTTGTAGGACAAATTTTATTAACAAAATGATGAAAAAAATTTGTATAGGAAATATCGAAGTCGAAGTACTAATTGATAAAGGAAGTCAGCTCAATTTAATTAATAATAAAATTTACAAAAATATTGGTTTACCGAAGCTAGTTACAACTAATTTATTGTTGTCTGGGTTTGGTAGAAATCAGGTAGGACCAGTGGGATATTTCAATGGTGTGATTAATTTTGACAATGACGAATTCCTAGTAAACATTTATGTTGTGAGCGAAGGTACGATGACTATTTCAGCTATAATTGATAATGATCTGCTACAAGAAGCTGAACTAATTATTAATCCAGCCGGTATATCAATAAAGAAGCTTAACTCAAATGTTGCATTTTTAATAAACATCGATATAGATAACGAAGAAATAAATATCAATGAAAACGTCTCTGGAGAACACAATTGCCACATCAAAGAGCTCATCAAAAATTATCAACCGTTGAAAACAAAGACAGCAAACTTCGAAATGAATACTATAGTTTCAAATGACATTCCGATTTATAACCAACCAAGAAGACTTCCATTTATCGAAGGTGAAATTGTTAATAAACAAGTAGAAAATTGGATCGAAGAAGGTGTAGTTGAACCATGTTCGTCCGACTATGCTAGTTGTTGTTAAAAAGAAAGATGGTTCATCACGTATATGCATAGACTACAGAAAAATTAATAAAGTCATTATCAGAGATCGATTTCCGTTACCACTGATCGAAGATCTACTTGATCAATTGCAGGAAGCACGATTTTTCAGGACCATTGATTTGAAAAATGGATTTTTCCATGTAGAAGTAAATGAGAGCAGTAGAAAATATACATCTTTCGTAACGCATCATGGGCGATATTGGTTTTTGAAAGTACCGTTTGGTCTCTGCAAGTCACCAGCGGTGTTTCAACGATTAATTAATTATATTTTTAGAGACTTCATGTTAAACGGTATAAACTTACCTTATATGGAGAAACTTAATAATTCCAGCTAAATATAAAAAATAAGCAATTGAACGATTGGAGATGGTATTAAAGCAAGCTAAAGATTACGGGTTATAAATTAACATAAAGAAATGTCACTTTTTGAAAGAACGAATAGAATTTCTAGATCATGTGATAGAAAAAGGCCAAATATATCCATCACCCCATAAAGCAGCAGCTGTATTTCGATTTCCAGAGCCAACAATGATAAAACAAATACACAGTTTCCTAGGACTGACCGTATACTTTAGGACATTTATTTCTGATTATTCACGAATTGCAAAACTGCTTAGCGAAATTCTCAAAAAAGATCAGAAGTTTCAATTTCGCGATAATGAAACATATGCCTTCCATGCACTAAAAAGATCTTTATCAGAAAAGCCCGTCTTATCAATTTTTAATCAAAGAAGTGAGACTGAAGTACATACAGATGCCTCCAAAGAAGGTTATGGCGCTGTACTCTTGCAGAAATCCTTTGAAGACAATTGTTGGCATCCAGTTTACTATATGAGTAGAAAACCACACCTGCAGAAAAAAACTACTCTAGTTATGAACTAGAGTGTTGAACTAGTGTTGGCGATTGTAGAAGCTCTAAAGAAGTTCAGAATATACTTGTTGGGCTTAAAGTTTAAACGAGTCACCGATTGTTCAGCATTTTAAAAGACTATGGATAAAAAAGATTTATTAACAAAAGTCGCACGATGGGCGTTATTGCTAGAAGACTTCGATTACACAATTGAACATCGTTCTGAAACAAGAATGAAGCACGTCGATGCTTTAAGTCGTTCTCCGGTCATGATAATATCAGCCGCTGACAACTTAACATAAAAAGTAAAACTATTGCAAGACGATGATGATGAGATAAAACTTATCAAAGATATAATACAGCAAAAGCCATATGATGATTATTTCATGAAAAACGAAATATTGTACAAATTTATGAATGGTACTGAATTGCTTGTCGTTCCCAAGTCCATCCAAAATGAAGTTATCAAACAAGCACATGACCGAGGACACTTCGCCGTAAAACGAACAGAAGAAATGTTGAATCAGCAATATTTTATTCCTAAGTTGAATAAAAAGATTGAGCGTTGCATGGCTAATTGTATTGCTTGTATCATGGTAAATAAGAAAAGTGGAAAACAAGAAGGTTATTTGCATCCTTTATTTAAAGAAAATATACTATTACACACCTATCACATTGATCATCTGGATCCTTTAGAATCAACTAATAATAATATAATAATATCGGACCGTGGAAGTGCGTTCACTGGAAAAGAGTTTTCGGAATATTGTCAGGAAGAAAAAATTAATAATTTCCAAATCACGACTGGCTTACCACGTGCAAATGGGCAAATAGAAGGAATTAACAGAATAATCATACCTGTATTGTAAGAACTCTCCATCCATAATCACACGAAATGGTATAAAAATGTTCATCGAGTTCAACAAGTCAACGAAGCATCAATAAAACTCCATTCGAATTATTAACCGGTGTGAAGATAAGAACACGTTTTGATCTACAGATCAAATCGCTCATAGAAGAAGAAATGAGATCCGATTTTGAAGAGGTGAGAAACGATTTTAGAGAAGATGCGAAAAAACAAATTGCGAAAGTTAGAAATGAAAATAAGAAGACGTACAATTTAAGACGACGTCCAGCGAAGCAGTATCAAGTTGGTGAATTAGTAGCAATAAAGAGTACCTAATTTGGCCCACATATGAAATTAAAATCAAAATTTTTGGGTCCATAGCGAATAATGAAAGTCAAACCTAAAGATACTTATGATGTCGTCAGAGATAATGCCTTTGAAGGTCCAATCAATACATCAACTTGCGCCGAGTTCATGAAATCATGGGAACCTGACATCGATGAAGACGTGTTATCCACATCCGAGCCGGATGTGCTGCAGGTATGATCGAATGTAGGATTTGAAGAGAATCATATTTCGCAGTCGGCTCAACTCTACAGAGAACTTTATATAAAGATATAACAAGAAGAACACATTTCACTGAGAGAAGAAAAGAAGACATCGTCGTTTCATCAATTTCTTTCCAAATATAATTAATGTAATCTAATACTGTAATTACAAGTATTTTAAATAAATAAAACTAAATTCTAAACAATCCTACATGTTTATTACGAAATATTGGATTTTTAAGACAATTTGTGTGTGCATGTGAACAACTATTGTGGTACACTCTGTACTAAAAGTCATTCCGACCAAAACGCGTTTATTGATCCCAATAACTTAACTTATTTCGAAATCGTCAAATAATTAAAATTTTGTAAACGCGTAAATTTTTATTTAATTTATAAAGTATTTCGAAATATCAAACTATTTCGAAATATTTTATTAAAATTATTAATTTGCTTCGGCAGTATTTTTTGCATGTCGAAATAACGTAAAATCTGTATGCACGCGAATTTTAGTATCGCGAAAACATTTTAATGTAAATTCAATTTTTTTTTTAATAAAATCACATACGCGTAAAATTTATGAATTAACTATTTTTCTTCAAAGAATAATTAATTTTCGTTTATTCAACAAAATTTACTAATATCGGTCAAAGTACAATGAATTTAAAGTACTTTCACAAATTTTTATTTGCTAAATTCTTTTCTTTATCGATTTGCTATCAATTAACGATCAGTTAAATAGAATCATTTGTCGCGAATAAAAGGATTTTCATGTTTTGACGGTCGCGATTAAAAAACAAAAATTGTTAAATTTTTGGTTTTTCCATTTTCTTTGGAGGATTTATCAATCACTAAACGAAAAAAAAAGTTTTTCATATTTTGAAATTAAAACGAAACAAATAAACGTGGTAACTAGAAAACAGGTTAGACTACAACCAGAAGAAACAGAATAGAAATTAGCAAAAGCTAATGAGTCAGAACCAAATAAAATCTTTGTCCAAACCCACGTAAAACCAACAGACGTTAATGTAAATACCGAGCCTAATATAATAAATTTAAACAAATCAACTCCAGCTGAATTATCAGAAACAGAATCTAACGCATCATACGAAACATCGGATTCCGAAACAGAAGAACAAATCGAAGTTTTAACGGACCCGCGTGATATCCAAACATTGCTAAAACCACATCATGACTCCCCTTTAGGAGGGCATACCGGTATGCAAAAGACGTTTATTCAAATCAGAAAAAACTATGTTGGAAAAATATGTTACTGGATATAACTAAATATATAGATAAGTGCATAAAGTGCCAACGCTATAAAAAGGGGAAAGGTTTGAAAATCCCAATGAAAATTACGGACAAGGCAAATCAACCTTTCGAAAAAATTTATTTGGATATTGTTCGACCACTTCCGACATCACCACATGGCAATAAGTATATTTTAACTTTTCAGGACGATTTGACAAAAATCCTGGATTGTTTTGCTATACCCAATGCCGAGACGACCATAGTAGCCGAATGCTTCTACCAGAATATTATTTTAAAATATTTAGTCATACCAGATAAATTAATAACCGATCAAGGTCCGAATTTCACCAGCGATTTGTTTAAACGTATATGCAAATTATTACATATTAAAAAGGTGCAAACTACTGCTTACCACCCACAATCGAATGGATCACTAGAACGCACTAACGGACCACTTATCGAGTATTTACGAACAAAGGTCGACGACAATATTGACACATGGGACCAATGACTATTGGAGCTGTCCTAGTACACAATCACACACCACATACGGGTAGTAAATTTACACCAATCCACGCATTATACGGATATAACTGAGTTCTCCCTACCAATCTTACGAAAAAAACCATATCCAATATATAATTTTGACGATTATTGTAATACCATCAAATATAAACTACAAAAAATCCATACAAGTATAAGAGAAAACCTCGTGAAAGCGAAAATCAATTCTAAAGAATATTATGACAAAAATTCAATGGCAACAGAATGTTGTGTAATTTAGCCCTTGAGACGACTCTCGCAGCTCTCTCCGGGAAATTGGTTAAAGATCTAGATTCCGTACTTATCGAAGAAAGGGAGACACGTTTCTCAGTTCGATGTCAGCTTAATTTAACTCGTATGTCAGATACTGGGTCTCTCAAGTGAAGTTTTGATATAAGATAATGAAAATTGGAGTTACGTGATCTGCTTATTGTTGAATGTATTAATTATATTACTTAACACTAAAAAGAAATGTTTGGCTTAACTGAAAATAAAGTACTTATTTTTAGTTGGGTTTTTTTTTTTGTGAAAACATAATTCTGTACATTGTTATAGATATTATTAACTAATAATTGGTTTAGTTAATTTTTTTTTTTTGTGTTGATATTGCCATTTTTAATTCAATTTTTACCGGTTATTGACCTTGTCTGAGCCCATATGTGGATGTTGGTTAAATAATTTAGGATGGTGTCGAATTTCAATGCAAAGAACTAAATTGGAATATTGAAAATTGAATATTGGGAAAGAGAGGAAAAACAAAAAAATGTCAACTATGCGTTTTTAATCATTTAATTTTTATATAAAAAATGGTATGCTTGTCATTTAAAGTTAATAAGTAAAGGTATTTAACGAGGAGAACAAGTATTATGGCAGCGCTTTTCTTAGTAAATTTTTGGTCTGTAGTTGCTCATCCCCTTCAGCCTGGCATCTTAATTGGTAGCGATGAGCGAAACACCATCGTTCTTGAAGATGCGGGTGTTGCTGACATACACCTGCATCTGTGGAGTGCACCTAACAATGTAAGTGCATTTATAATTAGGTGATATTATATATAATTGTTATTTTTTTTTATTCATCTATTTTTTCTTCTTATTTATTTTTATTTTAGAAAATTGTGGTGACAACTCACAGTAATGACAGGGTTTTCATTATCGACCAATGGGTTCAGGAGGCTGGACGCCGTTTTGAAATGCAGGCCGGCATGATGTTGTCTTTCGGGCGCAATCAGCATTCCAGCATATATGTATTGGCTACCCAGAGTTTTGGGCAAAACATTTTTTAATTCTTCTATATATTTTTTTGTTGGTCTGTTTTTTTTTTTTTTTTAAAGAAAAGCAAATAAATTATCCATTGAAATCGTAACGTTTTGTTTTTTTTTTCATTTAGTTAGTATAAACCAAGACTTGTTGTGAAAAATGCATATTTTGTTGTTGGGTTTTTTTTGTTTGATTGGCACTATTCTGCACGTTGCAAAAATGGTATTATGTTTTGTTATTGGGAGTTTCTTATATTCGCATGCGTCATCGTCTTGCCTTTTTTCTTCTTTTGTTTTTGAGATCATTACCTAATATTTGTTTATTTTTTATGCTGTTGTGTTTTTTTTTTTGAACAATTTTTAAATATTGTTGTTTTAAAAGAAATTTATAGTAAGGGTGAAAAAGGAGATTTATGATTAACATATTTGCGCATTACGTTAATTTTACAATACCTGTTCTATTTCAAACTTTCTAACGATTCTCTGATTCTCTGTTTTTCATTCAGACTTTCACAAATCTGCTTAACTCTACCAATTTGCAAAGTCTCGTGGGACTCTTTGCTTCAATTTTATGCTGATTGTAAAAATAATCGAATAAAAGGAGGTAATGGGAATAGCTATTTTTCATAAACTCCTATTGCAGTGATTTATTTGGTTGATAACTAAATTTGTGTCAAAAAATTATAAGAATCAAAAAAATAAAAATGTTCATTATGAGTTGTCCGACTCTGAGATGCTGGGACTTGGACACAGCGATGGCTTTTGTATGTAACATCATTGTAGAGGCCGACAATGTTTGTCAGTCCAGTGTGTAGTTGCACTAAATTACAGGGTATGTATTTACTTTATTATTTCTTATATTTCTGTCTTATAATTTTTTATTTTTTAATTTTTTTTTTATATTTTTTTTTTTAGGTTGTCTGGATCACGGTGATGTCCAACAGTGGCATGATGGTTGGTGACGAATGGGTCACCAGGATGGCCATTAGAAAATGGACGCCCGGGATGATTTAAAGTTTTGGAGTGGGGCAGCAAGAAGAAAGTTTTGTTCTATGTAATTTTTGAAAAATAAAACAAAATTTTACTTTGAGAACAAAAAATTAAATTTGTTTTTATTTTGTCATTATTTTGCTCTTTGGTCTTGTGGCAGACTTTAATATTTTGGTGGTTTTATCTCTTCTTCCTCGCTTGCCTTTAAAATGTTGTCTTTTTTTAATTCAAAATTTTGTGTTTTGGGTTTTTTTTTATTTTGAAAATTTTGTCTTCTTCCGGATTTTTACAAAAAGTTTGGTTTGAATTCAAATTTTTTGCGTTTTGATGTATATTATTAGGTTTTTGTTAACGCAGTAGGCTGATATTTTCGCCAGGATTTTTTCTACTTTGAATTTTTCGTCGAAAATAATTTATTAATCAAATTTTTAATCTAGAAACCTTAGAAAATTTTCCTTGTTTTTCAATTTGTATAATTTTTCTGTCTTGTTTAAGAATCTCGATTGTGAACACTTTAAATTAAATAAAATAAAACTAAATTTTATAACGATTAATTTTTTGGTTTTATTGTTTTCAAACTTTTTGTCGTTCCCCACATCGCGAAAAGGCTCGCGATTAAACATTGGTGACTCCGACGTGATTCTCGTTGTTGGAATTTGAAATTCTTCGGGAAATTTCTACATGAAAATTTTGGACATAAATACTTTTGTAGAAAATAATTTTGTTGGTTTCGCGAAAGTTCCTTGAGTGAAATTTATGGTAATTTCTAATCGCCATCAGTAAATATTTCGCGAAAATTCGATTCGATTCGCGATATTTCGAGAAATTTCTATAAGAAATTTTGGACAATAATTCCGTTCATTCGCGAAAGTTCTACGAGTGAAATTTATCGTAATTTCTATTCGTAATTCGGTGTTTATATTTCGAGAAATTTCTATAGGAAATTTTGGACAATAATTTCGCTGATTCGCGAAAGTTCCACGATTGAAATTTATTGTAATTTCTAATCGTAAGTGTGAATATTTCGAGACATTTTTATAAAAAGTTTGTTTTTTAAAAAATTTATAATTTGTTGGTTTGTGAAATTTCTACGAGTGAAATTTAAGGAATTTCCAATCGGCAGTACAATCGTTGTTTCGTGAGAATTCCTTTAACTAAACCTTGTGTCTACTGAAGACCAATTTGAAAGTTTCGTTAATGTAAAACTATAAAAAGTGAATTTCGGGAACTTGTGTCTTGAGTTTAGAAAGTACAATCGCTTGAAACTTTTGTCGCGATTTAGTTGTGCAAATTGCAATTTGACATTTGTTGAATTTTGGTAACTTTAATTGAACAAATTTTCGCAAGCAGTTCGCTGAAAATTGTGAAGTGAACTTTGACTTTTTATGCCAATTACATATCTTGTTTGCTGTAAGATATTTGGTAACTGTTTCTGAAAATTGAACTCCCGCATGAGTTCTTCATACGGTAAGTGACACTTAATATTTGTAAGTACAAGTTGTTTGAAATCAGGCCTGGTGAACTGTTTTGGAAACTATTAGCCTAATATCGCTACATAATGCCTACTGTCGATAGTTTGAAGGCACAAAGAGCATCCGTAAGAGGTTGCATCACCAGAATCACCAATTACATCAGTAAAATAAAGAACCCTTTATTGGAGAATTTAGAATGTCGACTTGCTTTACTAGAAGCATATTTTAAACAAATTTCAAATATTCAAGACAATATTGATGATTTGGAACCAGGTGACGAGGCCAATCTGAAGATTCGCGGTGATATTGAAGACCAATATTGCGCTGTAAAATCCACGATTTTGCAATTAATGAGTAAGTTAAGAAGAGACTCAAATTATGAAATCAATAAGGAGCATAATGCTACGGGCAGCATGCCTCCAGTAATTCAAGCTAACCTTCCAAAAATCAAATTACCACAATTCTCAGGTAATTACACTGAATACACCAATTTCATAAACTCTTTCAACAATTTAGTGCATTCTGCTCAAAATTTGAGCAATGTTGAGAAATTTCAACATCTTCGGTCCTGTCTATCACATGAAGCAATTCGCACAATACAATCATTAGAGGTAACTGATATTAATTACGCTGAAGCTTTGAATTTGTTAAAGGCAAGATATGACAATAAATGTATTATATTTCAAACTCATATTCGGCAACTGTTTGAAACTATTGCAGTTCCAAAGGCTTCGGTAGAAGCAATAAGATGTTTAGTTGACAACATAAATGTTAATTTACAGTCACTTAAATCATTAGGTTCATTAGAAGACATTATAAACGGTATGGTTCTACATCTAGTTCAGAAAAAGTTAGATACGGAGACGTATGCCAAATGGGAAGATTCTCTAGATTTTGATAAATTACCAACTTGGACAGAATGTTCGGTCTTTCTGAACAAAAGATGCCATCACCTCGAAACAAGAGAAGGAAACAGCAAGCGAAATTCGCCGGCGGTTAATAAGCAATCTCAAAGATTACCTCACCGTAACTCTGGGTTAACATCTTTAAATGTAACCAAACAAAGTTGTATTATTTGTAATTCTGTTGATCACAAAATATATAAGTGTTCGCAGTTTTTGAATCTTTTTATTTTGAACCGATTTCAGAAGGTAAAGAATTTAAATCTTTGCTTAAATTGTCTTGGTAAAGGTCATTCAATGAAGAACTGTTCATCGTCTGGATGCAGAGTGTGTACTCAATCCCATCACACGTTACTTCATCGTTACAAACCATCTGATTCTTCAGAAAGTTCTAATGTTCCAAGTACGCCTCTGATGTCAATAAATACATTCGATCAAGCTATCAACCAAACATCATTGCACTCATCTTCGTTTGCTTCCAAATCGGATCAAGTGATTTTAGCTACAGCTATGGTAGATATTCAATGTGGTCCAAATAAGTTTATGCCAATAAGGGTTTTATTAGATTCAGCCTCCCAGCTAAATTTTATAACTGAAAATTTATCTCAAGTCATTCAATTAAAACGAGAAAGAGTCGAAGTGGAAATTAGTGGGATTGGAGATATTAGTTCGAGTGTTAAATATTCCACTACTGCAACGATTAAATCTCGAATTAACAATTTTGTAACACACAGAGAAGCATGTATTTTACCTAGTATTACTGGCATTCAGCCTGAAAGTCGATTAGATATTGACGGTTGGAACATTCCAGACAACATTCAGCTTGCTGATCCCAACTTTAACATTCCAAAGAAAATCGATTTGTTACTCGGAGCAGACTCATTTTTTCAGTTATTATCGGTGGGTCAAATCAAATTAGGAAAAGAATTGCCCACGCTTCAAAAAACCGTTTTTGGCTGGATAGTTTCCGGCAGATGCAAATCGTCACCCACTTACAAAAGTCTCTCCAATGTCGTTGCTGTTTCACCGTTAGTTTCCAGTGATAGTTATTTATCTGAGCAAGTGGAAAAATTCTGGAAATTAGAAAATATTGAGAAACCTTTACACTCCTGGACAGAAGAACAAATTGGTTGTGAAACTCATTTTTTGAAGAGTGTTTCACGTGAATTAGATGGTAGATTTGTGGTGAGTTTGCCGTTCAAAGAGAATCCAAACTCTCTAGGAAGTTCATTGCAAATTAGTCGCAAAAGATTCTTGAATTTAGAACGCAAATTAAACAAAGACTCGGAGTTAAAGGCGTAGTATATTAACTTCATGAAAGAGTATGAAGTCCTTGGACATATGCAATTAGTCCATCCAAATGATTTTTCTTCAATCAAATATTTTATTCCGCATCATTGTGTTCTCCGCCCGGAAAGCTCTACGACAAAGCTTAGAGTTGTTTTTGACGCTTCTTGTCGAACCAGTTCAAACTTATCGTTGAATGATATCCTCATGGTTGGGCCCACCGTTCAAAGTGATTTGTATTCTATATTAATTCGATTTAGATGTCACAAATATGCAGCAATTGCCGACATTTCTAAAATGTACCGACAGATTTGGGTATCATCAGAGGATAGAGAATTCCTAGCCATATTTTGGAGAGAAGATTCATCAGCTGAACTTAAAACATATCTGCTAAATACAATAACTTATGGTACATCTTCTGCTCCTTATCAGGCAACTCGCTGTCTAAAATTTTTAGCAGAAGAAAATGTTCAGGAATACCCTATTGGATCACGTGTCATTCAATCCGATTTTTACGTAGATGATTTAGTTACCGGCGCTGAGACTATTGAGGAATTACAAATAATGAAAAAACAGGTTCAATCCGTTTTGTTAAAAGCAAATTTTGAATTGAGGAAATGGTTTTCAAATCACTCTAAATTCTTAGAAACAATAGATGAGGCAGATCGAGAAAAACCGTTACAACTCAATGGCGTCAACATCATCAAAACATTAGGTGTAATTTGGGAACCGGTAAATGACGAATTTCAATTTAGGTGTCCACTAAAAACTTCTCGCAAGCACATTACCAAACGTACTGTTTTATCAGATGTCGCCAGTTTGTTTGATCCATTGGGATTAATCAATCCCGTCATTGTGCTGGTCAAAATATTTATGCAAGAACTTTGGGCGTTGAAATTAAACTGGGATGAATCACGATCGCTAAATCTTTATAATCAATGGCAACGTCTTCGTCTTCAACTGGAAGATCTAACCCAAATTAGAATTCCTCGTCACATTTTTTCACAAAATAATTTTAAAACTTGTGAGTTGCATGGATTCGCAGATGCTTCCGCAAGAGCTTATGGCTGTTGTATTTATATTCGTTGTGTCGATTGCTTTGGATATACGTCTGTATAACTCGTCAGTGGAAAATCAAGAGTTGCTCCACTAAAAACTTTGTCCATACCTAGATTGGAATTATGTGCAGCTCTCCTATTATCAAATTTGTTAGATAACATTCGTGCATTATTCGCTACAGTTTCTGGAATTACTCTTTGGATAGATTCAGAGATAGTTTTACATTGGATTTCGGCACAACCTTCAAACTGGCAAACATTTGTAGCCAATCGTGTTTCTCAAATACAAGAGATGACACCCGATGCTGTTTGGAGATATGTCAATTCAGAATTTAATCCGGCAGATATTTGTTCCAGAGGCGCTCTCGTACAAGAATTAATACATTCGATTTGGTTTTCCGGTCCTGAATTTTTAAAAAAACCATGCGAATTTTGGCCTAAGAACCAGTATTTTAGTCTAGACGCGGATAATGTACCAGATCGTCGGAAAATGAAGACCATATTGTTAGCGGCACACGATGAAATCATTGTCGATATTATTGAGGACCACAAATATATTAATAATTTTTCAAAACTTTGTCGAATCTTTGCTTTTGTTCTTAGATGGAAATTAAACACATCTTCAAGTGGAACTGCAGTCGAACTTTCTGCTGAAGAATTAGACAAAGCACTCACCAGCATCGTTTACAATATTCAAAGGCAAGCATTTGCATCTGAAATCAAAAGTCTAAAAAGAAAAGAAGAGCTTTCATCAAAATGTAATATCAAAAATCTATGTCCGTTTTTGGATGATAATTCGCCTCAGTTATTACGAGTGGGTGGTCGGCTACAGAACGCTGATTTACCCTATCAAGCTAAGTTTCCTGCTCTCTTGCCAAAAGGGCACACATTTGTTCTAACTTATTTGAATTACTTACATGTAAAATTTCTTCATGCAGGGAGCCAGGCATTAGTCGCTACATTACGTCAACGCTTTTGGGTTATTAATGCAAAGGGAGCAGCTAACTATGTTGTCCGAAGATGTGTTTATTGCTACCATTATCGCCCAAAGATGTTAAAACAAATAATGGGAAATCTTCCGGCGCAACGACTTCAACGGACACGTCCGTTTTCAAATGCAGGTGTAGATTTCTGTGGACCTATTTGGACATCGTATAAACTTCCAGGAAAACGGCCACATAAATCATACATTGCAGTCTTCGTTTGTTTTTCAACAAAGGCCGTACATCTGGAAGTCGTTTCAGATTTGACTTCAGAAGCCTTTATAGCTGCCTTGAAACGTTTCATCAGTCGCCGTGGTATCTGTAATACCTTATTTTGTGATAATGCCACAAATTTTGTTGGAGCGAAATCTAAACTGGAGGAATTTCGTAGACATTTTTATACTCAGCAGTGTCAAAATGAAATTTTGAAAATGTGTTCAGCAAATGGTATCACGTTTCGTTTTATTCCACCGCATGCTCCTTACTTCGGTGGGCTCTGGGAGGCCGCCGTGAAATCTGCTAAATACCATTTATGTCGCATTTTAGAGAACGCCTACTTAACGTTTGAAGAGCTCAGCACAACTGTCGCACAGATAGAAGCCATACTTAACTCACGTCCTATTGCTGCTATGTCTTCAGATCCAAATGATGAAGAAGTTTTAACACCTGGTCATTTTCTCGTTGGCGATGCTCTAAATGCGGTACCAGAATCTAATTTTAGTGATTCGAAGCTGTCATCATTATCCCGTTGGCAAAGAACTTGTGCCCTTCAGCAACATTTCTGGAAGCGATGGACAAAGGAATACATCCCTAGTTACAGCAGCGCGTCAAGTGGATTGCTAAATCTTCCAACATCAAGATAAATACGCTGGTCTTAGTTGCAAATGACCAACTACCTCCACAACAATGGCTTATGGGACGGACTACACGTACATTTGAGGGTCAAGATGGCAATGTCCGAGTTGCTGAAGTTCGTACCCAAAATGGGATCATTCGTCGAGCAATTCACAAATTGGCACCTCTACCATTAGCAGTTGAAGATACGCAGATATCTTCAAGGGGCCCGGCATGTTAACGCAGTAGGCTGATATTTTCGCCAGGATTTTTTCTACCTTGAATTTTTCGTCGAAAATAATTTATTAATTAAATTTTTAATCTAGAAACCTTAGAAAATTTTCCTTGTTTTTCAATTTGTATAATTTTTCTGTCTTGTTTAAGAATCTCGATTGTGAACACTTTAAATTCAATAAAATAAAACTAAATTTTATAACGATTAATTTTTTGGTTTTATTGTTTTCAAACTTTTTGTCGTTCCCCACATCGCGAAAAGGCTCGCGATTAAACAGTTTTAATATGAACAAAATTTTTGAATTTTTCACACGTCAAAACTCAATAGAAGAGAATCATTAAAGTAAATAATCTATAAGAACAATTCGTATTGAACGCTTTTGAGTTTCTTACTTCCTTAAGAAATAGTAAGAATTCTTCTGCGTTTGGGGGAATACCATAATCTAGCCATGCAGTAAATTGAAATTGTGTTACTTCTTGCTGTTGACTTGTTTCATTTTCTGTCAATCTAAAAATTCGTTTAATCAAGTTTCGTTGTTTGTCATATATTAAGTATTCAACTTGTAATGCGCGATTTTTTTTTATGAAGAAAAAAAATATATAATAAAGAAATTGAATGAAAATACAAAAAGAAATACGAAAAAAAAGAAAAAAAATATGCACCACGAGAAAAGTGGACAAATGGAAAGATATTTCCATCCCATCTTCTCTCGATTTGGTGTATATCGAAATCAAGTAAAATTGTGTTTTGGCTTTGAGGTGGTCTGAAAATTTGAGTTCAGGGGAACAAGTTTTTTTGGGAGGAAGTCTTGTCGAGGAGATCGTTGAATATGGGTGTGCGCGGGATGTGTTAGAAAAAAAAAGATTTTTTTAAAAACCGAGATAGAGTGAAAAAAAAAAAAATTAAACCAAAAGAATAGAAGTTTTAAATAAGTTTTTTTTTAGAAAAAAAAAGTATATAAAGAAACGATAAGTCAAAAAAAAGGGGAGTAAAGGGAGAAAAAAAAAAACCAAATTATAGAATTTTTTTTTGTTCATTAATGTTTAAAAAAAAAAGAATTTTTTTTATTTTTTATTGTAGAATTAAACAAAATTAAACAAGATATATAATAATAATAATAATAACATAATCAAAAAAGGAAGAAGCACAGAAAAAGAGGTATTCCCACGTGCGCAGAAATCTGCCACCTCATGGCCCACACCGAAGCAACAAATTTATTGGTGAATATGAATCGAGTTTTTTTGTGACCATCATGGTGGGAAATGCCATCTTCGTTATTTAATAATGAAATTATCCCGTTCATCGTATTATTCAACATAGAAGTTTTATTTTAACTCATCATATTAGTCGTAAAATTCAACATACAAATTGTATTTGTAGATCATCATATTCATAGTAAAATTCAACATACAAATTGTATTTGTAAATCATCATGTTCATCATTCAACATACAAATTTTTTTATTTTGAAATCATCCTGTTCATCGTAAAATTCAACATACTTGTACAAATTTAAATTTTAAATCATCATACATAAACGTGAAGCAACAACAAAAAAAAAAAAAGACCGATGAAAATTGGGATTTACGAAATCCCAACCTTAAAAATTTAAGGAATCTCCTATACCAAGAATATAAAAATCTTAAAAATCTTTAAAAGAACTATTTAGCTACCTATATACAAAATTTAAAATAAAAACCAAGAAAAAAAAAAATGAAAGTTCAAATTCTATAAAATTAAGTCAATTCAAAAAGGGGAAAATTTTTGAAATAATAGGAAAATAGTATGGAGGATGTATAAACAAGCTCCACACTAGTTTCTTCATTTAAATAGAAAAAAAAAATAATATAAGAGAATTAAAACAAAGATGGAATTTTCAAATAGTAGAAATGTAAGAAAATCCAAACATAAAAAGGATAGAAAAATAATAGGAAAATAGTATGGAGGATGTATAAATAGGTTCCACGCTAGTTTCTTCATTTAAATAGAAAAAAGAAGAAAAAAATAAGAAAATTAAAACGAAGATTGAATTTTCAAATATTAGAAATGTAAGAAAATCCAAACATAAAAAGGATAGAACAATAATAGGAAAACAGTATGGAGGGTGTATAAACAAGCTCCACACTAGTTTCTTCATTTAAATAGAAAAAAAAATAATATAAGAGAATTAAAACAAAGATTGAATTTTCAAATAGTAGAAATGTAAGAAAATCCAAACATAAAAAGGATAGAAAAATAATAGGAAAATAGTATGGAGGGTGTATAAACAGGCTCCACACTAGTTTCTTCATTTAAATAGAAAAAAGAAAAAAAAAATAAGAAAATTAAAACGAAGATTGAATTTTCAAATAGTAGAAATGTAAGAAAATCCAAACATAAAAAGGATAGAAAAATAATAGGAAAATAGTATGGAGGATGTTTAAACAGGCTCCACGCTAGTTTCGAAATAAGAATAAGAATATGTATTAAGCGAAGAAATGAAAAAGAAAAAAAGAACAAAATGCAAGAGAAAATAAAAGGGATACATAAATTATAACTATATATTCCGATATTAAGCCTTAAAATTTGGATTCTTACCTTTTTTTGGTAGTAAGGATGTTTGCTCACTGAGAGTTTAGTGTTTGAGAGAGGGGAGTGAAATGAGGAGATCTCAGTTGTGATCGTGGTGGAGTGAGATGGAGACAATGTACATATCGAGGGATCGTACCATTAGTTAGGTCGCGGTACGATCAAAGGGGATTGCCATGGCATATGGTGATCCTAAAAGGGCGGGAAAAGACCTTTCAAAGCGTTGGCCACAACATCAGCCAACGCCACCTTCACGATTTCCATCTCAGTTTGGCGTCATGCTTTCTTTGTACCGACCACTAAAGAAATTCTTTGTTTGACCCTTGATAAAAAAAAGGAAGAAAGGACTTTGGTTTCGACCATCCTCTCCCCTTTTCGTTGTGTTTGTAAACCACGAACCAGCAGGTACTTATGCTGGCTTTCATCATTTGGATAATGAAAGTCTACTCTTCACGAGTAAAAGTACACTAAATAGCACGAAATTATTTTTTTATGATGATTCACAGCACTAAACTTTTGATGAATGATGACCCACCCCATCGACGAGCTAGAACGAGCCAGCCAACTAGTCGTGCTAAAACCAGTCATCATCAAACAGTGCGAGCTTCGTTTTTTTTTTGGTTATCATTCCTTTCATGGCATGAGTGAGACCGTAACTACCTTTAAGGGTAGATCAGTTCTCACTATGCCCTCTGAAGGGAACGAGTTGCTGAAGAAAGGAAGGAAGATAAGAAAACCAAAAATTTCTTAATCATTCATTATAAAACAAACTGTAAAATCAACATGTGTTAAGGGTATTTTGTGCGATTTTCCAATTTGTTTTGGCCAATACCTATGACCCTTTATATTATTTTCTTCGATTAAATTGGTTAGCATGATTATTGTGTATGTGTTATTTTCTCAAATTATTAACCAAAAATGTTCAATAGTTTCCGCTAGGGGTCCTTGAGTTAATATTGTAGTAACATTTGTAATGTTATGAAAAATGTAGAAAGTTAGTTCAATGGTTATAAAAAGATGATCACTTATTAGATGGACGCTTGTAAGAATAGAATTAAAGATGTTTAAGAATTATTGAAGTATTTTTATGTGATTAAGGCTATTACTATAGGTCAGAAGTGGGATATATACAAAATAAATCCGAATTATTAGTTTATGTGAAATAATAAAGTGGAAACTGTGGAAACAAATTTTCGTGATGTTGTAATGAACCTCTTAAATCTCATATCATATGAGATTTAAAAAGATAACATCATATGATATGAGCTCGTTTAAAAATACTTGTTCATTACTTTCTTCTACATTCGGAAAAAACGCGAAACATGAACATATCATAATGGTTTCATAGAAATTATAGAAATGCATCGTAAACACATGTCTGATTTGTATGAAAGACTCATGATAATCGGTTTCCATGAACATGAAAAAACCAATCTAAGATTTGTTTTTTTTTGGTCAAAGCCGAAAATGCTTATGTTGATTTTTTTAAATCAAAATCGCGCGGAAAAATTAAGTCTGAATACACTTGAAAAAAAGCAATAATTTAAAATTTCGATAACGAATTTTAAATTATGCTGCGTATTAGAAATCATGTCTTTTTTCCAAAGTTAATAAGAGGACAATTTCAATAATATAATTTACGCTGACGCTAGAGAAATTGACCACTTATTGACTAATAAAATATATTGAGTTATTTCGAAATAAGACAGGAAATTATAGTCTAGCCACTTTGGGATAAATAAATCCAAATGCTGACTATAATAGTCTGTCTTTCGAAATAGCTAAGATCAGAGAAAAATTTCCTATAAAAGCAGCGATCCGTTTTAAGGAAAGTCAGTCAATAATAAAAGTTACAGAGTGGATAATAAATACTAAACGTTGGACCAAGCCAAAATTTTTCTAGTGTGAGGCTGCACTAGGCGTTCAAAAAAAGAATACAATTTAATAAAGCATAAAAGATTTAAAAAGTATAAAATAAAGAACAAATTAAAATTATCAGACGGAGTTTTATTTAAAAGTTAAAAACGCGAGTGCGAATGACGGAAAATTATATTACGACGATAAATATAGCCGGTTTGGGTGCAAAAAGCACCGCGTTATAACAACTTTGGTCGCAGCGGATGCGTATATATGGTGTTTGGTTGATAAGACCAGACACGAAGAACTCAACAGAAGAGAAGAAAACTATATTCCAGCCAGGCGCTTGGGAGTATAGCTACAACAAACAATATATCAAAAAAAAAGCAGACAAAATACTAAAATTACATGGACTTCCTGGAAGAGGACCAAGAAACTGTACCATTCAACACGAAGGCCTTTGACTTCATCAAAGAAATCGAAAAACCAGGATCAACGGAAATCAGCACCAACTTAACATACATCAAATCAATTAGAGTCAACTTTTTAGGCGTGCATTTTAATGTACGTATTAATTTAAAAAAAGTAAGATTACAAAATTTGCAATTGTGCAATATCATTAGAAAAGGATATGCACAATATTTAGAAATAAAGAACGAAAAATATCCCGAATATTTTACTAAAAAAATTAAAAATAAAATTTAGTAAAAAAAAAGTAAAATCTAATAAAAAGGCCTAAAAAATTGTAAAGAAAAAACAATGGGTCAAAACAATTATAAATAAACAAATTTTTTTTTATTATAATGTTAAAGATTTTTGGAGTGTAAACAATCAAATAATTTCTTTTTGAATGTTCAATTATTTTAAATAAAAAAAAAATGTTCTTATAAACAAAAATCATAAAAATATTGTTTTGAAGTCTAAATGTACAATTTCAAAAAAGTTTTTTATCGACTAAATTTTCTTTGCTACGATCGAAAGAAATCGCGTATATAAATATATCTCAGAGTATGGTGAAAAATTTGTGAGTTTAAGGTCTTTACTTGTTTCTCGTTTCAAAATAGTGTTAACGCGCTCAAAAACTGCCAAGCAGGTAACCATGGCTACGGAAAATCCTCTTCCTGCGTCCTTAAGAATATCGATTAATGAAGCGCGAAGTCTAATACCTGAAATTGATGGAAATCCATGTGATTTGCACAAATTCATTGCGTGTAACGATATTCTTTTCTCACAAGCGCCAAATGTACCGGATAAGAATCTATTCCTAACTTTGACAAAAATGAAACCGCTTATGACATATTCAAATATATGGAAATTACCTCTTGGGAATAATTAAAATTAAAATTAACGGAATTATTTGAAGAGAAGAAAGCGCGAATGGTTAGTCAAAATGAATTAATGAGAGCCAAACAACAAATTAGGGAAACCGTTGAAGAATATGGGCAGCGTGTAATTTATTTATTAAGTGAATTAAATAGTGCCACATATTTAGAAACAGGCTACCGGCTGCGCCAAATGTTGTGTAATTTAGCCCTACAGGAGACCCTTGTGGCTCTCTCCGGGAAATTGATTAAGAAATAGTACTAGCGTTTTACCTGTCGAATGGCAAGAACCGATTCGGTGATTCAAGCCAAAGTTAATTTGATCCCAAAGATTGAATTACGGGTCTCTTTGATGTAAATATAACGTAAAGAGATAATGAAAATCAAACTTACTCGACCGACTGATCTTATTATCCCACACTCCTCCTAGTTTAATAAAATATATTTCTTTGTTGTTTAACACTTTATTTGCTGTCAAATGCGATTTATCGAACTTTTAAGAACACTGTAAGGATTTCAAATAAGAGCTGTTTAGCTTTACAGATTTTTAGATACTTTAACTTTTTTTTTGAAGTGACTTATTTAAATACACAATTCTTTTTTGAATATTCTAACTTTCTAATGTAGTTTGTATTTACGAGGGGTATGTGTAAAGTTTTATTACATTACACCCCTTCATATTTTCCCCAAAAAAATTATTTTTACCTTTAAACAAAGAAAGGAGTAGACTTTGTTGAAAGGAAAACATAATTCTTTTTTTGTGTGTTTTAATAAATTGCGAACGATTACGAAAATGCCAGAAATTGATTCATGTATGTATAACCATATTACTTAATACTAAAGAGAAATGTTTGGCTTAACTGAAAATAAAGTACTTATTTTTATAAAGATTAGTTTTTCTTAATTACTAATATAGTCGGAGTTTTTTTTTGTGAAAACATAATTTTGTACATTGTTAAAGATATTATTAACTAATACTTGTTTCAGTTAAATTTTGTTTTTTTTTTGTGTTGATATTGCCATTTTTAATTCAATTTTTACCGGTTATTGCCCTTGTTTGAGCCCATATGTGGATGTTGGTTAAATAATTTAGGATGCAAAGAACTAAATTGGAATATTGTGCAAGCGCGCACAAATTAAAAACTTAATTTTCTCACCAAAATATGAAATTAAGAAACTATGATAAAAACTAAATATAGATATAAGAATTCTACAAAAAAAAACTGAATTCTTATAATCATATTTCGTTCATATTTTTTACAATATATTTTCCCACAAAATGCACATTAATAGACACATTTTTCCCATATGAAAATTCAATAGTAGCAAAATTGTACTTTCTCATAAATAATACTACTATTTATACTATTTTATAAAATGCAATATCTGCATTATTTTTGTATAAATGTGAAAATTTTATAGAATAAAGTTAGTTATAGTTCAAAACTCATCGTTTCATTATTGAACATGGTCCTTCGAGCAATCCTGAATTAGCGGAAAAAATCTTCAAGAGCTCAAACATAGCAGCAGTTCCAGCTACAACAACAATTGAGGAAAATCTACAGCAGCAGTCTAGGCAGCAAATATAGCAGCAATACAAGCTATCAAAAGTTTTAGGCCGCAACTCCATAGCAGCAGTTCCAGCTATTAAAAAATTGAGGAAGAATTTACAGCAGCAGTCTAGGCAGCAAATAAAATAGCAGCAGCACAAGCTATCAAAAGTTTTAGACAGCAACTTCTCAGCAGTAACAACCCCAAAAACTACTTTACTTTCTAACGATGGCCAACATAGAAGAGCTTGCAGGAATACAAAAAGAGATTGGGGAGAATATTCAGAAGATGTTAATCAATTACAAAAAAGATTCAACTGACCGAAAAACCAAAGTGTACGTAGAAAAACGAACTACGAATATAGAACTACTTTGGGAATTATTTCAAGCACAACTTTGCGAAAATTATCCAGAATAATTGCTAATTGTCTTCGATTTTGTAACAATGCAAGAAAATCAAGAAAAAAGCGAGAATTTGAACAATTAACGTGCAAAGATATTCAAGAAACAACTAGTCGATTAATACAAGCAGTGCAATATAAAGAATTTCCTGAAGACATTCGTAGTCTACAACGCAACAAGAGACTGAAATCTGACAGCAAACTGTTATCATTAAATCCATTTCTAGATACAGAAGGAATTGTACGGGTTGGAGGAAGATTACAAAATGCGGACATCAGCTAAAATGAAAGGCATCCTATAATATTACCCAGCAAAAACAGATTAACCCAGTTAATAATCGACGAAGCTCACAAGACTACCATGCATGAGGGAGTTCAGCTAACACTAGCACAAACTAGACAACAATATTGGATTATCAATGGACGAATCATATACAGATGTGTTACCTGTTTCCGGCACAAAGCACAAACAGGAAACCAGTTAATGGGAGATCTTCCAACATATGTATAGTGACAACAGTACGAACTTTGTACTAGCAAATAAGATATTTCAAATCAACACGGAAGACTTCAAGAAAAAATACATGGACAAACTGTCAATAGAAATGACAAATTTGGGAACAACTTGGCACTTCATACCACCATCAGCACCTCATTTCGGGGGGTTATGGGAGGCAGGCGTGAAATCAGTAAAACATCACCTAAAACGAATTGTCGGCGAAACTATGCTGACATTTGAGGAGATAACTACAGTCCTAGTTCAGATTGAAGCATGTCTGAACTCGCGACCACTATGCCCCATTTCCACAGATCCCAAAGAATTGGACGTATTAACACCGGGACATTTCTTAATAGGATCTCCTTTACTAGCTCCTCCAGCACGGGATAAAACCGCTAGTAATATGCACAGCTTAACAAGATGGCAGAGTTTGGATCGCTTACAACAAGACTTTTGGAAAAAAATGGTTAATGGAATATTTAACACAAATGCAACAGCGACCAAAGTGGACGCAGAAAACTGAAAACATTAAAATCGGGGACATAGTTCTCATTAAAGATGAACTACTACCGCCGACAAGATGGGCCTTGGGAAGAATTATGGAAATGCATCCAGGTCACGATGGATTGATCGGAGTGGCATCTATAAAAACGAAAAGCAACACATTGAAACGTCCAATAACTAAAATTTGCCCTCTACCTCCTACCGTGGATAATGACATCAAAAAGCCTTCAGTATCAACCACATTAGTACACACTCATCAAATTGGAGAGATACCAGAAAAGAATAAGCTCAATGCAGCAACTATATCCGTCAATAAAGGTCGACAAGCTAACGCTCAGCCACTCACCAATAAGGTTAATAATGAAAAATTAACAGATTATAACAGATTGATCAACGCAGACTTAAAAAGAGCGAGAATAGCAAGTATTCAAAGAGATCCCAAGAAAATTCGGATTCACCCTGTTTCAAGATACGATAATCTTATTCCACAAACAACACCAATTAAAGAAAGGTCAATACGCAGAGAAGAAGCTGAGCATACAAACCTCCCGAGACACCGGAATCAAGGCACCTTAACAACAATGAAAATAAGAACTTCAACGGTTCTACTGACATTAGCCTTGTTACTGTTACCTGTTCTAGCATTCGGATCAATCGAACCTATTGAGGTAACTCCTTTTGAGCACCATCCCGGTATATATTTTGAGGAACTTGGCCAAGTAAATCTTATAAATAACGAATGGAACATAATGGCATATTATAACCTTTAAGGGTATTGGCTAGAATTGCTCGGAATAAGGAAATATACAAGCGAGCTAGATCGACTCTGCAATATAACCATACTTAGGAAGGATTACTGCACTGCTATACTTGTTCAACTTCAACATCAACTTGTGCAACTGGAGGAAAATAATGTCATAATATATAGACAAGGCGGAAGCACCTAACATCTATTAACAAAGAGGTCTCCACTTGACTTAATCGGCACCATAGCTAATACACTTTTTGGGATATTAGACTCGGCATATGCCACCCATATGGATAGAGAAATGGAAATGACTCGTCTCAACGAACAACATCTCTTAGAGTTACTTAAAAACCAAACTTCAGTAATCGAAGCAACAGTAAACATTTTAAAGAGTGGTGACAAATCTATCAAATCCAAATTCAAGGTTATTGATAATCAACTAGAAGCATTAACTAATTATGTTGAAGCAACCAGTTCAGATGTCTATCATCAACAAACATTCACATCATTTCTGCTACAGACAACAATAATACTTCACGATTATCAGCGAACACAAGATGCCATTCTTAACGTATTAACAGATCTTCAACACGGAAAGATTCACCCCCTTTTGCTTACACCAACACAATTACGGAATCAACTAGCATTAATAAAAGAAAATCTACCTCCTACACTATCAATACCAGGGCAAGGAAAAGACGGAGTGCTCAGAATCTACAATCTCATGACAGCAAAGGTTAGAGTAATGAGATCACGCATTCTATTCAGCATTAGAATACCACTTCTTCATACCGAGTTCTATCACCTATTTAAATTAATACTTGTACCAATCCCCACGACAACGAATTTATATTTATTGAACCATCCACGGACTTTCTAATAGTAAGTTTGCATCGAGATCGGTTTTACCATCTGTCACAACTAGAGCTGGATAAATGTAAACACTTAGAAGAGGAAGAGTATCTTTGTAAACAAGGTCATCCTATTTACAACAGCAAGTCAAATGTCCGTCGTTGCGAAATAGAATTGCTTAACCACAGGAAACAATTATCATCAAGATGTACGCTCCGTAAAACTAACCCAACAAGAGTTTGGATTCAACTTCACAATCCAAATAGTTGGCTATATGTGCTCAATGAAGAATATACATTCAACATTGTTTGTGGCAAGAAGGTGATCGCAAAAACCCTAAAGGGGGATGGGTTACTTAGATTGAGATCTGACTGTGTCATCAAACAGACTTCAATGACGATTAGTGGACACAATTTATACCAAACTAAATTGAAAGCATCATTTATACCAACAATAAATATCAGTCAACAAATAAAAGAACAGTTCAACATACAACCACCGCAAGTTGCTAAACCAGAACTCTACCTCCGAGACAACACCAAGGAATATAATGATATCACGAAGGAAATTGATCGGTTAAAGAAGGAAAAATTACCCGAACAACTAGATCATCATGATATACATCAATATACCGTCAGCTACAGTATGCTGATACTCGTCCTGGCATTGATTGCGTTTCTAATTTATAGAAATTCTGACAGTCTGTACTTGGTGGAAGAAAGAACCACAAATAGAACTGCCCCAATACCGGCAGCACGAACGTCAAGGTTATCAGTGGAGGACTTCAGTATTCTACAATAGATACAACAGGGTAGGGGAATATGTGCAAGCGTGCACAAATTAAAAACTTAATTTTCTCACCAAAATATGAAATTAAGAAATTATGATAAGAACTTAATATAGCTATAAGAATTCTACAAAAAAAACTGAATTCTTATAATCATATTTCGTTCATATTTTTTACAATATATTTTCCCACAAAATGCACATTAATAGACACATTTTTCCCATATGAAAATGCAATAGTAGCAAAATTGTACTTTCTCATAAATATTATAAATTCAAGTAATTCAATATTAACCAAATTTACTTGTTAAATGATATTTATGAGAAGGTACAATTTTGCTACTATTATACTAATACTACTATTTATACTATTTTATAAAATGCAATATCTGCATTATTTTTGTATAAATGTGAAAATTTTATAGAATAAAGTTAGTTATAGTTCAAAACTCATCGTTTCATTATTGAACATGGTCCTTCGAGCAATCCTGAATTAGCGGAAAAAATCTTCAAGAGCTCAAACATAGCAGCAGTTCCAGCTACAACAACAATTGAGGAAAATCTACAGCAGCAGTCTAGGCAGCAAATATAGCAGCAATACAAGCTATCAAAAGTTTTAGGCCGCAACTCCATAGCAGCAGTTCCAGCTATTAAAAAATTGAGGAAGAATTTACAGCAGCAGTCTAGGCAGCAAATAAAATAGCAGCAGCACAAGCTATCAAAAGTTTTAGACAGCAACTTCTCAGCAGTAACAACCCCAAAAACTACTTTACTTTCTAACGATGGCCAACATAGAAGAGCTTGCAGGAATACAAAAAGAGATTGGGGAGAATATTCAGAAGATGTTAATCAATTACAAAAAAGATTCAACTGACCGAAAAACCAAAATGTACGTAGAAAAACGAACTACGAATATAGAACTACTTTGGGAATTATTTCAAGCACAACTTTGCGAAAATTATCCAGAATAATTGCTAATTGTCTTCGATTTTGTAACAATGCAAGAAAATCAAGAAAAAAGCGAGAATTTGAACAATTAACGTGCAAAGATATTCAAGAAACAACTAGTCGATTAATACAAGCAGTGCAATATAAAGAATTTCCTGAAGACATTCGTAGTCTACAACGCAACAAGAGACTGAAATCTGACAGCAAACTGTTATCATTAAATCCATTTCTAGATACAGAAGGAATTGTACGGGTTGGAGGAAGATTACAAAATGCGGACATCAGCTAAAATGAAAGGCATCCTATAATATTACCCAGCAAAAACAGATTAACCCAGTTAATAATCGACGAAGCTCACAAGACTACCATGCATGAGGGAGTTCAGCTAACACTAGCACAAACTAGACAACAATATTGGATTATCAATGGACGAATCATATACAGATGTGTTACCTGTTTCCGGCACAAAGCACAAACAGGAAACCAGTTAATGGGAGATCTTCCAACATATGTATAGTGACAACAGTACGAACTTTGTACTAGCAAATAAGATATTTCAAATCAACACGGAAGACTTCAAGAAAAAATACATGGACAAACTGTCAATAGAAATGACAAATTTGGGAACAACTTGGCACTTCATACCACCATCAGCACCTCATTTCGGGGGGTTATGGGAGGCAGGCGTGAAATCAGTAAAACATCACCTAAAACGAACTGTCGGCGAAACTATGCTGACATTTGAGGAGATAACCACAGTCCTAGTTCAGATTGAAGCATGTCTGAACTCGCGACCACTATGCCCCATTTCCACAGATCCCAAAGAATTGGACGTATTAACACCGGGACATTTCTTAATAGGATCTCCTTTACTAGCTCCACCAGCACGGGATAAAACCGCTAGTAATATGCACAGCTTAACAAGATGGCAGAGTTTGGATCGCTTACAACAAGACTTTTGGAAAAAAATGGTTAATGGAATATTTAACACAAATGCAACAGCGACCAAAGTGGACGCAGAAAACTGAAAACATTAAAATCGGGGACATAGTTCTCATTAAAGATGAACTACTACCGCCGACAAGATGGGCCTTGGGAAGAATTATGGAAATGCATCCAGGTCACGATGGATTGATCGGAGTGGCATCTATAAAAACGAAAAGCAACACATTGAAACGTCCAATAACTAAAATTTGCCCTCTACCTCCTACCGTGGATAATGACATCAAAAAGCCTTCAGTATCAACCACATTAGTACACACTCATCAAATTGGAGAGATACCAGAAAAGAATAAGCTCAATGCAGCAACTATATCCGTCAATAAAGGTCGACAAGCTAACGCTCAGCCACTCACCAATAAGGTTAATAATGAAAAATTAACAGATTATAACAGATTGATCAACGCAGACTTAAAAAGAGCGAGAATAGCAAGTATTCAAAGAGATCCCAAGAAAATTCGGATTCACCCTGTTTCAAGATACGATAATCTTATTCCACAAACAACACCAATTAAAGAAAGGTCAATACGCAGAGAAGAAGCTGAGCATACAAACCTCCCGAGACACCGGAATCAAGGCACCTTAACAACAATGAAAATAAGAACTTCAACGGTTCTACTGACATTAGCCTTGTTACTGTTACCTGTTCTAGCATTCGGATCAATCGAACCTATTGAGGTAACTCCTTTTGAGCACCATCCCGGTATATATTTTGAGGAACTTGGCCAAGTAAATCTTATAAATAACGAATGGAACATAATGGCATATTATAACCTTTAAGGGTATTGGCTAGAATTGCTCGGAATAAGGAAATATACAAGCGAGCTAGATCGACTCTGCAATATAACCATACTTAGGAAGGATTACTGCACTGCTATACTTGTTCAACTTCAACATCAACTTGTGCAACTGGAGGAAAATAATGTCATAATATATAGACAAGGCGGAAGCACCTAACATCTATTAACAAAGAGGTCTCCACTTGACTTAATCGGCACCATAGCTAATACACTTTTTGGGATATTAGACTCGGCATATGCCACCCATATGGATAGAGAAATGGAAATGACTCGTCTCAACGAACAACATCTCTTAGAGTTACTTAAAAACCAAACTTCAGTAATCGAAGCAACAGTAAACATTTTAAAGAGTGGTGACAAATCTATCAAATCCAAATTCAAGGTTATTGATAATCAACTAGAAGCATTAACTAATTATGTTGAAGCAACCAGTTCAGATGTCTATCATCAACAAACATTCACATCATTTCTGCTACAGACAACAATAATACTTCACGATTATCAGCGAACACAAGATGCCATTCTTAACGTATTAACAGATCTTCAACACGGAAAGATTCACCCCCTTTTGCTTACACCAACACAATTACGGAATCAACTAGCATTAATAAAAGAAAATCTACCTCCTACACTATCAATACCAGGGCAAGGAAAAGACGGAGTGCTCAGAATCTACAATCTCATGACAGCAAAGGTTAGAGTAATGAGATCACGCATTCTATTCAGCATTAGAATACCACTTCTTCATACCGAGTTCTATCACCTATTTAAATTAATACTTGTACCAATCCCCACGACAACGAATTTATATTTATTGAACCATCCACGGACTTTCTAATAGTAAGTTTGCATCGAGATCGGTTTTACCATCTGTCACAACTAGAGCTGGATAAATGTAAACACTTAGAAGAGGAAGAGTATCTTTGTAAACAAGGTCATCCTATTTACAACAGCAAGTCAAATGTCCGTCGTTGCGAAATAGAATTGCTTAACCACAGGAAACAATTATCATCAAGATGTACGCTCCGTAAAACTAACCCAACAAGAGTTTGGATTCAACTTCACAATCCAAATAGTTGGCTATATGTGCTCAATGAAGAATATACATTCAACATTGTTTGTGGCAAGAAGGTGATCGCAAAAACCCTAAAGGGGGATGGGTTACTTAGATTGAGATCTGACTGTGTCATCAAACAGACTTCAATGACGATTAGTGGACACAATTTATACCAAACTAAATTGAAAGCATCATTTATACCAACAATAAATATCAGTCAACAAATAAAAGAACAGTTCAACATACAACCACCGCAAGTTGCTAAACCAGAACTCTACCTCCGAGACAACACCAAGGAATATAATGATATCACGAAGGAAATTGAACGGTTAAAGAAGGAAAAATTACCCGAACAACTAGATCATCATGATATACATCAATATACCGTCAGCTACAGTATGCTGATACTCGTCCTGGCATTGATTGCGTTTCTAATTTATAGAAATTCTGACAGTCTGTACTTGGTGGAAGAAAGAACCACAAATAGAACTGCCCCAATACCGGCAGCACGAACGTCAAGGTTATCAGTGGAGGACTTCAGTATTCTACAATAGATACAACAGGGTAGGGGAATATGTGCAAGCGTGCACAAATTAAAAACTTAATTTTCTCACCAAAATATGAAATTAAGAAATTATGATAAGAACTTAATATAGCTATAAGAATTCTACAAAAAAAACTGAATTCTTATAATCATATTTCGTTCATATTTTTTACAATATATTTTCCCACAAAATGCACATTAATAGACACATTTTTCCCATATGAAAATGCAATAGTAGCAAAATTGTACTTTCTCATAAATATTATAAATTCAAGTAATTCAATATTAACCAAATTTACTTGTTAAATGATATTTATGAGAAGGTACAATTTTGCTACTATTATACTAATACTACTATTTATACTATTTTATAAAATGCAATATCTGCATTATTTTTGTATAAATGTGAAAATTTTATAGAATAAAGTTAATTATAGTTCAAAACTCATCGTTTCATTATTCAACAAATTTTGAGAATTGAATATTGGGAGAGAGAGGAAAAACAAAAAAAATGTCAACTATGCGTTTTTACGCATTTAATTTTTATATAAAAAAATGGTAGACTTGTCATTTAAAGTTAATAAGTAAAGGTATTTAACGAGGAAGACAAGTATTAGGGCAGCGCTTTTCTTAGTAAATTTTTGGTCCGAGGGTGCTCATCCCTTCAGCCTAGCACCTTAATTGGTAGCGATGAGCGAAACACCATCGTTCTTGAAGATGTAGGTGTTGCTGACATACACCTGCATCTGTGGAGTGCGCCTAACAATGCAAGTGCATTTATAATTAGGTGATATTATATATAATTGTTATTTTTTTTTATTCATCCATTTTTTATTCTAATTGTTCTTTTTTTTTGTTTTTAGAAAATTGTGGTGACCACCCACAGTAATGACAGTTTTCATTATCGACCAATGAGTTGAGGAGGCTGGACGCCGTTTTGAAATGCAGTCCGGCATGATGTTGTCTTTCGGGCGCAATCAGCATTCCAGCATATATGTATTGGTCTCTCACGATGGTAGACAACTTGACGTGGTGTCGGGGCTTTTGTTGCGAGGATCATCCAGGCAGGCCCATCCTGAAGGGTGCTCCGAACAGCGTACCAAGAACTACCCCCCCTAAGCCAAAGGTGTTATGCGACCCGTGCCCAGTGGACTGGTTGGTAGTCGGGGGGTATACCGACTACCGTGAACGGAGCCTCTCTGATACCTGGCGACCTCAGAGAGTATTTAGCCTTACCATGGTATGCAGGGCTCTGGCATGGTGGACCTATTTTCCCGTGCTTTCGTGGGACCAAACATGAAAAAGAACAAAAACAAAAATATTAAAAACATGCGGGATGTTACCGTTACCCAGGCTGTGAATCTAATGGAGACCATCCTCCGTGATGATGATTCAAAGCCTGGAAATAGTAGAAAGGAGCCAGTGGCTAAGAGTACTCCAAAGAGCACTCCTACGGTTACGAGCACTCCTAAACCCAGCACTTCTAAACCTGGAGAATCAAAACCTCCGGTGCAAGAGGGGACAAAGAATGCGGGAAAATCAAGAACCCGCAATTTACCAATACTCCCACCGCCTGGCCAACCAGGTGGTTGAGACGACCCACGGAGGAAGGGCCTTAGTGGGGCGGGAGTTAGGTGGTATATCCGCTTCCTCGCTCAGGGACTTTCACCTGAAGAAGCGAGGAAGAAGGCGGAGGAGAGAAAGGTTGTAAATCAACCAGTCGTTATCCAAAAGAGAGGAAGAGGAGAATCCTCCTAACCACGATTTCGGATAACAGGTTCGCCAAAAGGGCGAAACAGAATACGGCACCGGCTAAAGCCCCTGAAGGGCAGGGTAGCAGTGGAGCTAGGGCAATTCCAAGCTCCAGCTATGCCGGTGTAACGAAAGCCGTGAGGGTAGCAGTCCTCCCGGCTAATTACCCTCATGAAGGTCTCAGCACCAAGGACCTTACGGCACTTGAAGAGGCCATCATTGAGGAGGTCTCACAGGGGTGGCATACCAAACTCCGGTTTGAAGGAATACACTTCAAACCTGGTATGCTTCTCATAGACTGTGAGAACAGTGAGATAGCTGCATGGCTTAGGGAGAAGGCACCTAAGCTTACAAGCTGAGCGGTATCAGCCTCAGCACTAGAGTAGGAGATGATATCCCGAGACCATACATCGTCACGATCTACCTACCCAGAAGCTCAGGTCAAGAACCGAGCAAAGTTATAGCGCTCTTGGACGCGCAGAATTCCGGACTGGAGACCAAGGAATGGAAGGTCCTCTCCAGCAGGAATGAGGCAAGCGGACTGGTGCTTAAGATTGGGGGGGACCAAAGGGGGACACACCCTTTGCTACAGATTCGGCAAAGTTGAGGTCCACGGACTCAAGAAGAAGCGCCAAGGAGAAGATCCTCCTGTCCGTAGGGGAGTAGAAGATGCAACATCGGCTGAGGAGGGTATCACTCCACAGACTGATGATGTGGTACGGCCGGAAATGGAGCTGGAGGAGGAAGACTTTGAGCTAACTCCTCTACACCTCCTTTCATTGGCAGAGCCGATAACGCCAGAAAACGAGGATGCGCTGCTGGAGGGTGCTATTCCACCCTGCAATGCGGAGAACCCAAAATAAGGGGCAAAGACGGAAGCACTAGGGTGGCCCAAGTGAATGTCCATCATGCTAGGGCTGCATCTGCAGTCATAGCACGGACATTCACGAGACAACAACTTGGGCTAGTGCTTATCCAAGAACCCTGGGTCTATAGGGGACAGATCAAAGGACTGTCAAGCAGTAACGCAGAGGTTATTTATGATGTAAAGCAGGAGAAACCAAGAGCCTGCATTCTCATAAAGAAAAATATTAATTATTGTTTACTTACAGAATATATGACCAGAGACCTGGTCCCAATTAAGATCTCGGTGGACCTAGGCAATAACAAACAGCGAGACTTCATCGTTGCATCTGCCTACTTCGAGGGGGAAGGAAATCATTCGCCACCAGAAGAGGTTCAGAGACTGGTAAGATACTGCCGAAATAAGCAAACACCCATAGTCATAGGATGCGATGCAAATGCGCACAACCGTGCATGGGGAAGCAGAGATACCAACAAAAGAGGTGAGTGTCTATTAGAATTCCTAACAAAAGAAAACTTAGAATTATTTAATGTGGTGTAATGTAATAAAACATTACAGATACCCCTCGTAATTACAAACTGCATTACGAACTTTAATGTGATTGGTTTGGTGACACATTTTCATGTTGAAGCAACACGGAAATGTGTCGAAAAATCATATTTCATATTGTAGACATTTTTCGGCGAAAGTTCTACTTTGTGAATAAAAAATAATGAATTGCGAAATGCATTAAAATTACTTGATGCATTTCGAAACTCATCATCGGCAGAAAATTACATTGATTTTGTAATACATGTTATTGGCATGAATTACGAAATCAATGAAAACATTCTAGGGAAAAAAGTAAACCAGAACTATTACGAAAACGTTCGCCGACCTAGAAAATAACGAGCACAAAGTATGAACTTTCTGCCTATAAAAATGCTAATTTTTGATAATCACGAGTTCAGTTAGAAAAACATACGGTACGCGGTAATAACGTGGACGGTTCTTAATACGTAAAACAAGTTAAAAGTAGTATTTCGAGTACATTTCCTCGATCATCGATTGTCCAGAATTGAGCCGAAGAAAATTTAAAAGAAGTTTTTACATTATTGAAATAAGTTTGAAAAGAAAGAGAGATTTAGTGTTAAAAAACGTTTTTACATAATAAAGTTTAAAGAAAAGAAAATTTAAAGAGAGTATTATATTATTTAAATAAGTTTGAAAAGAAAAACAGATTTAGTGTTAAAAAACGTTTTTACATAATAAAGTTTAAAGAAACGAAGATTTTAAGAGAGTTTTTACATTATTGAAATAAGTTTGAAAAGAAAAAGAGATTTAGTGTTAAGAAACGTTTTTACATAATAAAGTTTAAAGAAAAGAAAATTTAAAGAGATTATTATATTATTGAAATAAGTTTGAAAAGAAAGAGAGATTTAGTGTTAAAAAACGTTTTTACATAATAAAATTTAAAGAAACGAAGATTTAAAGAGAGTATTATATTATTGAAATAAGTTTGAAAAGAAAAAGAGATTTAGTGTTAAAAAACGTTTTTACATAATAAAATTTAAAGAAACGAAGATTTTAAGAGAGTTTTTACATTATTGAAATAAGTTTGAAAAGAAAAAGAGATTTAGTGTTAAGAAACGTTTTTACATAATAAAGTTTAAAGAAAAGAAAATTTAAAGAGAGTATTATATTATTGAAATAAGTTTGAAAAGAAAGAGAGATTTAGTGTTAAAAAACGTTTTTACATAATAAAATTTAAAGAAACGGAAATTTTAAGAGAGTTTTTACATTATTGAAACAAGTTTGAAAAGAAAAAGAGATTTAGTGTTAAAAAAAGTTTTTACATAATAAAGTTTAAAGAAAAGAAAGTTTAAAGAGTTTTTATTTTACTGAATAATTGTAGTGCCCAATAAGTATCCAGTGGAGCAGAAGCAGTCAACAATAAGCCAAGTAAAACTACGTAAGTCCTATTTACATTAAATAAATTATAACACCACCCAAGCGGCAACCCTTGCAACCACCAATTCGCGATTCCTCTTCCGAAAGAAAAAACTCTATCATCTTCGCTAAACAATTTCCCGGAGAGAGCCACGAGGGTCTCCTGTAGGGCTAATTTACACAACAGTGGGGAGTACACCCACCTTTATCAATAAGATCCGAGAAGAAGTCCTGGACATTACCTTCGGAAGTCCAGAGGTTAAAAAGTTTGTGAAAAAATGGAGAGTCTCTAGTGAACCCTCATTATCAGATCACAGGATAATCATGTTTGATCTGGAGGGGCTAAGTGAAAAGAAAATCTCTATAAGAAACCCAAGGAAAACCGATTGGGTGCAATATAACCTTTATTTAAAGTGCAATTTAGAACAAGGGAGAGTGAACAAGGTGGCGAAAAATCATCTTGAACTCGAACTTGCAGTAGAAGAACTAAATGGAGCACTTATCAACGCCTTTGAAGAGAGCTGCCCTCTAAAAGAGAAACAGACAAGCGTTGATGCTCCATGGTGGAATAGGCATCTATCAGAATTAAGTAGCAGTGTAAGGAAGATATTCAATACGGCTAAAAGAAGTGGCCAGTGGGAGGTTTATAAAAGGGCACTCACCGATTATAACCTTAAAATTAGAGAAGCAAAACGGAATAGCTTTAGAGCATTCTGTGAAAGCATCTCGACTACTCCGGCCGCGGCGAGACTGCACAAAGCGTTAGCCAAAGATGACACGAATATGCAGTGTACGCTGGTAAAAGCAGACGGCAGTTAAACGCAAAGTGAAGAAGAGAGGATAGTTCTCCTTCTAGAAACTCACTTTCCGAACTGTCATCTCATCACAGAAGATAACAACAGTGAGAACATCACAAGACCAACCCCGACTGATTGGAAGCAGGCCACAGCCATCTGCTCTGAGCAGAGAATTAGCTGGGCAATTGACAGCTTCCAACCATACAAATCAGCTGGGGTTGACCAGATAGCCCCAGCCTTACTGCAAAAAGGGAAGAAGGTAATATTACCACACTTAATAAGAATATTTAGGAGCAGCCTGGCACTCGGGTACATACCGAAGCCATGGAGAAGGGCCAAGGTGGTATTTATCCCTAAGGCGGGCAAAACCGACCATACCCAAACTAAAGCCTTAAGACCTATTAGCCTAACATCATTCCTGTTAAAAACAATGGAGAAGCTAGTAGAGAATAACATAAGAAACACGGTCTTAAAGAGAAAACCTCTACACCGAGATCAGCATGCGTATAGAGTGGGCAGATCAACAGAAACCGCTCTATACGAACTAAAAAGCAGCATTGAAGAAGCACTGGACTATAAAGAAATAGCTCTATGTGCCTTCTTGGACATTGCAGGTGCATTTGATAACACCTCACATAAGGCACTCAGGGAAGCACTAGTAAGGAGAGAGGTAGATCGCACAACCTCAAAATGGATGTGCGAGATGTTGAGAACTAGGAGTGCGGAGACCTCGATGGGACATAACACCATAACGGTCAAAATAACAAGGGGATGCCCGCAGGGAGGGGTACTGTCACCTCTTATGTGGAGCCTAGTTGTAGACGAACTCCTAGAAAAACTAAATAATAATCGCATAAAATGTCAAGCCTATGCGGACGATATTGTCCTCATAGTAAGAGGTAAATTTGAGGAGACCCTATGTGACATACTACAAAGGGGCCTAAGAATCACCCATGAGTAGTGCTTGTCTGTGGGACTGAGACTGAACCTAAGTAAGACCACAGTGGTACCATTCACCAATAGGAGAGAGCTAAAACACATGCACCCTATTTGGCTAAATGGAGCTATAATAGACACAAAGCGGGAGGTAAAATACCTGGGACTTACAATTGATAGTAAGCTCCTATGGAATAAACACACAGAAAATGTGGTAAACAAAGCTCTGAGGGCTATAATGGTATGCAGGAATATATCAGGACAGAACTGGGGATGCAAACCAGACACACTGAGATGGATGTATACCATGATGATAAGACCTATCATCACATACGGAGCAATTGCTTGGGCTGGTAGAACACAGCTAACCACTGTAAAAAAGAAGTTGGCGAAAGTGCAAAGATTGGAATGCGTATGCATCACAGGTGCCATGAGAACCTGCCCTACCGCAGCGTTGGAGGTGCTTTTGGAACTCACTCCATTACACCTAAAGATACAAAAAGTTGCCAAGGCGACATTAATCAGACTTGGCAAAGAAAAATCGGAGATAGGAGCAAATATAAGAACTAAACATTATAGCTCTCTATCGAAAGAAAACCCACGGCTGACAGCCCCAAGGGATGACACCTGCAGAGAACTCAACTTCAGAAGGAATTTCACTTCAGAGTTGAGTAGCAAAGATGAATGGAGAGGGGAAACAACCCACTACCAGATTAAAAGTCATGCCATCAAGTGGTATACAGATGGCTCCAGAACTGCCGAAGGAACAGGTGCCGGAGTATATGGGCCAGAACCAAATACTGGGACTTGGACACAGCGATGTCTTTTGTGTGTAACATCATTGTGGAGGCCGACAATGTTTCCCAGTCCAGTGTGTAGTTGCACTAAATTACAGGGTATGTATTTACTTTATTATTTCTCATATTTCTCTCTTATAATTTTTTATTTCTCAAATTTTTTTTCTACATTTTTTTTTTTAGGTTGTCTGGATCACGGTGATGTCCAACAGTGGCATGATGGTCGGCGACGAATGGGTCACCAGGATGGCCATTAGGAAATGGACGCCCGGGATGATTTTAAGTTTTGGAGTGGGGCAGCAAGAAGAAAGTGTTGTGATATGTAATTTTTGCAAAATAAAAGAAAATTTTACTTTGAGAACAAAAAATTAAATTTGTTTGTATTTTGTCAGTATTTGTTTCGCTCTTTGGTCTTGTGTTCTCTTTGCCTTTAATATTTTGGTGTTATCTCTTTTTCTTCGCTTGCCTTTAAAATGTTGTCTTTTTTTAATTGAAATTTTGTGTTTTGGGTTTTTTTATTTTGAAAATTTTGTCTTCTTCCGGATTTTTACAAAAAGTTTGGTTTGAATTCAAATTTTTGTGTTTTGATGTATATTATTACGTTTTAATATGAACAAAATTTTTGAATTTTTCACACATCAAAACTCAATAGAAGAGAATCATTAAAGTAAATAATGTATAAGAATTCTTCTGCGTTTGGGGGAATACCATAATCTAGCCATGCAGTAAATTGAAATTGTGTTACTTCTCGCTGTTGATTTGTTTCATTTTCCGTCAATCTAAAAATTCGTTTAATCAAGTTTCGTTGTTTTTCATATATTAAGTATTCAACTGTAAAATCAACATGTGTTAAGGGTATTTTGTGCGATTTTCCAATTTGTTTTGGCCAATACCTATGGCACTTTATTTTATTTTCTTCGATTAATTTGGTTAGCATGATTATTGTGTATGTGTTATTTTCTCAAATTATTAACCAAAAATGTTCAATAGTTGCCTTGAGTTAATATTGTAGTAACATTTGTAATGTTATGAAAAATGTAGAAAGTTAGTTCAATGCTTATAAAAAGATGATCACTTATTAGATGGACACTTGTAAGAATAGACGTATTAAAGATATTTAAGAATTATTGAAGTATTTTTTATGTGATTAAGGCTATTACTACAGGTCAGAAGTGGGATATATACAAAATAAATCCGAATTATTAGTTTATGTGAAATAATAAAGTGGAAACTATGGAAACAAATTTTCGTGATGTTGTAATGAACCTCTTAAATCTCATATCATATGAGATTTAAAAAGATAACATCATATGATATGAGATCGTTTAAAAATACTTGTTCATTACTTTCTTCAAAACATTCGGAAAATATGATTCGTATATCATATATTAATTGTAAACAATATAATGATATACGGGAATTACTTCATGAGGAAAAAACGCGAAATATGAAGTTATCATAATTGTTTCATATAAATTATAGAAATGCATCGTAAACACATTTCCATGAACATGAAAAAACCATTCCAAGATTTGTTTTTTTTTTGGTCAAAGACGAAAATACTTATGTCGATCAAAATCGCGTGGAAAAATCAAATGCGAAGGCACTTGAAAAAAACTAATGATTTAAAATTTCGATAACGAATTTTAAATTATGCTGCGTATTAGAAATCATGTTTTCTTTCCAAAGTCAATAAGAGGACAATTTCAATAATATAATTTACGCTGACGCTAAAGAAATTGACCACTTATTGACTAATAAAATATACTGAGTTATTTCGAAATAAAATAGGAAATTATAGTCTAGCCACTTTGGGATCAATAAATCCAAATGCTGACTATAATAATCTGTCCTTCGAAATAGCTAAGATCAGGGAAAAATTCCCTATAAAAGCAGCGATCAGTTTTTAGGAAAGTCAGTCAATAATAAAAGTTACATAGTTGATAATAAATAGTAAAGAGTGAATCAATATTCTCCAACGTTGGACCAAGCCAAAATTTTTCTAGTGTGAGGCTGCACTAGGCGTTCAAAAAGAGAATACAATTTAATAAATCATAAGAGATTTAAAAAGTATATAAAGTATATAAATTAAAATTTTCAGACGTAGTTTTATTTAAAAGTTAAAAACGCGAGTGCGACTGACGGAAAATTATATTACGACGATAAATATAGCCGGTTTGGGTGCAACAAGCACCGCGTTATAACAACTTTGATAGAAGCGGATGCAGATATATGGTGTTTGGTTCATAAGACCAGCCATATTGCTTCTCACATGGACAATTATATGTTGCGTGTTCTAGAGTCGGCAAACCAGAAAATCTCTATATCTGCACAGAGAATGGAACAACAAAAAATGTTGTATAACCACAAGCATTGTAAAATTAAATAAACGAGAAACGTGCGCTTTTTCTTTTCTTTTTCATTTAACCAGACTGAGCTACAGCAACGCGTGGTCGGGTACAGCTAGTCTATTTAATAAAATTTCAACCTGTTGAAGCGTCATTTAGGAGAACAGAAAAATGCTTTATAAAACTACCTGTTTATCACAATAACAAAACGTATTACATGACTCCAACCAATCATTTACTATAAGAATTTCGAACAGAAATTCAATGCTCATCTTTGATGAGCCCTGGTTATTTTCTAAATGGCGAGTGGTATGGTTTGAACCCGCGCATCCATCGCATAAAAACACCACATTCGTTAAAACCAGCGGATAACTTGGGATGGAAATATAACGATCCTGCGGATTTAATCAAGTGAGAAATTTACTCCATGGAATCGATGGAGGATTTGCGCCGTCAAATCATGTTTTCATCAGAACGGCATGCGGTTACCAGCGTGTTAACTCAAACACGTATGTGACAGAATGTCGACTTACAACAAGTCAACATGATGCAGCTATTTCCATCAGAACATATCAATTCGTCAGCAAAATCAAAATTTGGTCGATGTTCATTGAATTAAGAACAGTGTCAGCAGAAATTATGGGGGTAATTATGCTTATCCGTACCATCAAATTTATTATAAACACTTTCATCCATTCAGCTCATAAGAACCACTAATGTTATGACCAACAATGCTACAGCCTCATCAAATGAATCAACTGCCACCAGACCTGACCCAATTTTATTTATACCGGTCACCACTTCTGATGCCACTTTGAACGCTCTGCAAAAGAGCATAAAATTATATCCATCTATAAATAATTGAACAACTTTCTCATCCCTATTATCCGCTTCCTTAATTTTTCAAAAAAAAAAAAAAAAAAATATCGATGTCAAAACTAATCGAGGGCGAGTCGAAGCGCCCCCTTTTTAAATAACTCCTAAGTTCGAGGACATGTTATTCATCAGCATGGAGGAAATACCGCAATAAAAATCATGTCCGCCATCAGTCAACTTACATTGTTCTTGGATTTTGAAATCAACTATTTCAAGGCGCGCGAGAATGTTCAACCCAAAGTTAAAATTAAAAAAAATGTAAAACCAAATTTTGATCGCACAACAGAATTAATTTCGGCAAAAACTATCTGATTTCTGAAAATATAAAATTTGTTACCGGAAAGCAAATCTACGGTTTCAAAAAACTTTTTATTAAAATTCGTGGGATATATTATCGTCGGATAATTTTATTTTTAATTTTGCATAAGCGTCAAAATCAGGTTATTTTTTTAAAAAATAGAAATTTTTGATAAAAAGTCAGCCTAAAATCGACAGCGAGTTTCGGCGGTTTTTAACTGCGTTGAATATTCAAATTTAAAGATAAAATCATTTTGTCTAATACTATTCAAATTTAAAACTAAATCATTTTATTTAATACTATTTTATCATTGGTATTTAAGTAATTTAAAAAAGTTGGAATTTTAATAAAAGATTATATTTTAATTGGATTGCGACGTTTCCTATTTCTGTGTGTGAAAAAAGAAGAAAACTGCTTTTTTGTGTTTTTATTTTGTTTTGTGTGCAACTGCTGTGCATTTACCTGTGAAAGACGAGTTACAATTAACCTCCTTAAATCTTGTGCCTAAATCATAAACAATTTAACAAAAAGAAAAAGAAAAAAATATATATATACTCGTCTTCCAGCAAAACAACGCATCCCTCCATACAGACTAATGTGTTAACACGTGGTTTTCGGACAACAATATGAATGTTTTGAACTGGCCACCTCTGTCACCGGACTTAAATTTAATAGAAAATCTTTGGGGATGGCTATGGCGTAAAATCTATGCGAAAGGAAGGCAGTATGACACCAAATTAGAACTTATTGAGGCCATTGAAGCTGCGTTTGAAGAAATTCCAGTAAATTACCTTCATTCATTGTACAACTCTTTAGGAAATAGAATTTTTGATGTAATTCGTAATAATGGTGGCAACACTAAATATTAATAAAAAATAAATGATTAAAATCTGGAAACTATAGCCTTTATTTATTCTTGGCGCTAATCAAGTGTCTCGGTGCAAGTAGCCGAAAACGACAAAAATGGGAATTTCCACTTAAGCATAAGTCATTCCCACATTTGGGTCATCAAGTAGAATAGAATAATGGGCTACAAATATTACGAACAAGTTTCTAAGAATTTAATTTTTAAAAATAAAAGTGTCGCTAATCAAGTGTCTGGGAGTGTATATGTATGTAGGAGTACACAAACACACAAACAAGAAGAACAGAAAATATACAATACGCATCATAAAAAAATGTATTCGGATTCTCGTACTGAAACCGCATGGCCGAATTTCTAGAAGAAAATCAAGAAAAGAAAAAAGTCAAGTTCTTTTGTTTTAAAAGTAAAGTCAGGCATTTTTATATAAAAAGGAAAGTAAAGCATTTTTTGTATAAAAAGTAAAGTCAAATATTTTGTTTTTAAAAGTAAAGTCAAGTATTTTGTATGAAAAGTAAAGTAAAGTTCTTTTGTTTTAAAAGTAAAGTCAAATATTTTATACGTAAAGTAAAGTCAAGTTATTTGGTTAAATGTAAAGCGTCTTTTCTAAATAATAAAACCAAATATAATCTATAGTCTTTTTTATTATTGTGTTCCTACAAATGGGGGCTCGACCGGTCGATTTTTTTTAACATTTTTTTTTACGCATAAAACAAAATTATACTCAAGTGAAAAGGACAAAAGTGAATTTTGTATAAACACGTTTTTTTTGTGCTCTATTTTCTTTCTGTTTCTCACGATAAGCGCGACGCATAAAACAATAATTATAGACAATTGTAAAAAACTAAAGTGATTCTTGTGTAACACTACATTCTAAAAAAAAAAAAAATTATTAACAGTAATAATTTTGTGAGGTTAGATATAACACGTTTTTTTTTCTTCTGGAACTCTTGATTTACACGACATTTTCTTACGCATAAAATAGCCAAGTGTGAAAAACTAAAGTGAATTTTAAGTAAAATTATTTTTTTTTTAAGTCAATATACGTACATTTTAAAGAAAAAAACGAAAAATTTAACTAACAAAATTTGTTATAATTTTGTGAGGTTAGAACATAACACGTTTTTTTTTCCTTTTGTTCTGGAATTTTTTTAATCGAGCAATTGTTTTTTAATGGATTTTAATATAAATTACCTAACAACAAGTAAATTACGAAGTTTATTAAAAGCTCACAGTTTACCAGTTCACTATAAGAAGAAAAAGGCTTTAATTAAAAGATTTACCAAGTACATGGAAGATCAAAAAGGAAGAAAAGAATTTTCAGGAGAAGACAGTGTAAAAAGTATAGAAGACGAACAATTAGAAAACGATAAAAAGAACAAGTCGGTTACAAAATTCGAATTCTCGTACTGAAACCGCATGGTCGGAATTTCTAGAAGAAAATCAAGAAAAGAAAAAAGTCAAGTTCTTTTGTTTTAAAAGTAAAGTCAAGCATTATTGTATAAAAAGTAAAGTCAAGCATTTTTGTATAAAAAGTAAAGTCAAATATTTTGTTTTTAAAAGTAAAGTCAAGTATTTTGTATGAAAAGTAAAGTCAAGTTCTTTTGTTTTAAAAGTAAAGTCAAATATTTTATACGTAAATTAAAGTCAAGTTATCTGGTTAAATGTAAAGCGTCTTTTCTAAATAATAAAACCAAATATAATCTATAGTGTTTTTTATTATTGTGTTCCTACATACATATTTATATATCAGATGTCACCACAATAGCGTCAGATTTAAATTGCTCACTATTTTCGTTTTAGTAAGTTGACAGTACTAAAATTTTGATATCTGTCTCTGCACGAACGAACGACATTATTATTGACAGTTTGTCAAGTTTCGTGCGCCTACTGTGATCAAAATGACAGTTCCACAAAATTCAAATTATGCGCTTCTTTCGAAACATTCTTTATTTAATTATTTACTAAATTCACCGTCGAATGAGATATGGATCATATCTGTAGGATCCAGAATATCTGCTATATACTTATACCTTCGTAGTAGAGAATTTTTGTATTTCCTGTCCTAAACTGGAATATTTTTGAAAACGGCGAATATCATTTAATTCCTTATTAAATTGATTGTGGAATGAGGTATGTGTCGTATCTATAAGAAGCAGAATAGCCGAGATATACATATACTTTAAGTTATGCAAATTAAACTTGCACTTCTTATTGGGACACCCTATATATATATGTAAGAGACGGGAACACCAATTTTTTAAAAAATAGAAACCGAAGAAGTTAGTTGCGCGACAGAGTTAAAGAGGTAAAGACGCGAATTCAAACTGTGGCGAATAATTGGAATAATAATCATTTAACTTAATTTTTTTTATACATTAATTCAATAAATATATTTTAATATTTTAAAACATTATTGTCTTTAAGGGCTGTTTGCTGATACTGTTCTTAAATCTATGTCATAACTAAGTTCATCTTTCGTTCTATGTGGAACTTAATTTATTTTTAGTTGTCAGAAAATATTGAAGCTGAACTTTGCTAAGACAAACTTAATTTGAAACGCAGCTAACTTCGTTTTAATGCCAAATGACACATAACCTCCAAACAAATATCTTTCCGTTTGTGAAATCGAAGTTTTATGAGTGCTTTTTATTAAATTTTAAGTTTTGTCTTTACTATGGCTGAGAAAAAAAAGAGGAAGAAATCCCAATTTTTCATTGAATGAAAAACGCACCCTTCTTCAATGTGCATTTGAAGAAAAGGCCATTATTGAAAACAAAAAAACAGATGGATCGACATGGAAGGAAAAAGAATCGGCTTGGGACCCAATAACCGCAAACTTTAATTCCCATTCGGTGTCTGCGTGCTACAGGACTGTTAAAGCATTAAAAAAATTTTACCAAGGTTACAAAAAGGATATAAGGAAGGTGGCCGCAGATGAAAAAATGTCGGTACTTCAGACTGGAGGTGGTAAGCCGCAAAATGTGAAGGATCCAAATTTTGACCTCGCGATATCCATAATGAATCCGAAGACAAATGATGGCTTCGAAAATATTCCTGATGGCGACGGTGCGGATGACTTATTTGAAGATCAACCGTGTGACAGTAAGAAAAACGTAAGATATATTATTATCTTTTTTATTTATCTATTTTTTATCTCTTCTATTACTTTTGTTTATATATTTGCAGACTCGAGAAAAACACGATGAAATTATATCAGATTGGGGACAATATAAACCGTGTCAATTAAAACAGCCGGTGCACTCAAAATTAAAAGTTTACCATGGCAGTGCATCAGACAAACAGGAAGATTCCACTGTTGAAAACGCCGACGCAAATAAAAAAGGATTGCCTCAATTCCAACATGGAAACGGAAAAGGCAAGTAAGTGGTGTGGAAAACGCAGATCAGTTGCTTCAACGTTAGCTAGCGGCTAAATTACTGAGCAATTCGCAGCTGTCAACAATTAAAATTGAACTTGCTCAGCTTCAATACGATACGCAAAAAGAGGAAGCCATTCAAAGAAAATATTCCAATTCTATTGAACGTGAGTAGTTAAGCTAGGCGGGTTTAATACCATTCTGGTACACTCCGATTTTAGTATTTAAGCCCAACATTCTATTTTTATCGCATACTAGAACCACATTCTATTCTTCTCGCATATAAAAGCAACAACAACAAAAGCCGAAACTAAGATGGGGCAAGTGTAAGTTTTCGATGGGTGCGAGGGAGATAGCATAAATAGAGTAGTGCTATTGTTGAAAAGAGATAGAGTGTTGGGTGTGTGTGATCGTGTGTATAAGCTTTCAGTGGTGTTTCGAGGGGTCGGGAGCAGAGCTGACTCTGGTGCTGGTCTCGGGTTGAAGATAGAAAGCTTTACTTAGAAAGCTTTAAAGTTTTGTTTTCGTGGTAGTCGGGGGCTGGATCGGATCTGGTGCTGGTGCTGGGTTGGGGCTAGAAGGGATTGCCTATACTATAGTGGTTTTCTATAGAAAGCTTTTTAAATTAGTTTACCGTTAAAAAACGGTTATGAGCTTGTTTCAGTTAATTAATTCAGTGTGAATGAGTGTTGGGTTGTGATTAGTATTTAATTCTTTGATAATGTGAAGGTGATAACAAAAATAAAGTAGTGCTATTGCTGAAAAGAGATACCATCTAAGCAGCTTAAAGCTCGTTCACACACATTGATATTTAATTCTTTGTCAATGAAATTTTTTAAATTGTGGTTAGGAGTCTAAGCATTTTAAAGCTCGCCCACATACATTGATATTTAATTCTTTGCCAATGAAAATTTTTGGGTGATTTTTATAAACAATCAGCATCTATTATACTATTTGATAATAACGGAGGAAGCGAAAAAATCTAGCTGAAGTTTGATTGGCAATACAGTCTCTTGTGCAGTTTGTTCTGCTTTTTTAAGAAGCTGTAGTCGATTATGAATTCTGGGAATCATTTGGTTTAACATCATATGTTGGTACGAAGGGTTTCATTATTTTAACAAAATGGAGAATCATAATTTCATGTATTATGGTTTTTGTTTACAATAGTGTAATTTTGAAATCATCGTCAAGATGGGTTCTTTCATCGTACTAAATTTGAAATTAAGCAGTTTCTACTAAACATAAAAGTTTTCATTAAAAAATGTTATTTCTTATGGAAACTGAAATCTAATTTAACGTTTTTCTATTAAACATAAAAAAGTTCTAATCAAAAACAAAATACCATTCATAGAATTAAAAAAGCCCACACATAAAAGTTTTAATTAAAAATGCTATTTATGTTTTTTGTTTACAACAGCTTAATTTTGAAATCATCAAACAAAAATGTTGTTGGTAATAATATAAATATTTCATTAAAATCCATTTAATTTAATATTCAGAATTAAAGATATATATCTCAGAATGATGGAAATAAATTTTAAATAAAACTTTATCCCTTTGTACCTTTACTTAATAGATAATTAATCAAAAAAGTAATAAAGTTTCAAAATTATTAAAATCCATTTCGTTTTCATTAATTCCATTTCATAAAATCCTCCTTTTATTAGATGTCCTTGATAATCAACCAAAATAAGGACCATGTAACCCTCGTTATATGCTATATGTTATATGCTAACCGGAAATACTGCCTACCGCAAAGACTTTTTTGTCATCATTCTTTTTTTAAATGATAAGCCATTTTTTTTTATATAAGCCTTGAAAAACGACAAATAACTGGTAACACTTTTTGTGATCATCGTCATTGTTTTTTTCTAAATTATGAGCAACATTACAGCTATACAAGGAAAGTGTTTTAAACCAAAATATTCATTTAAATTTGAAATTTTCATAAGCAAAGTTGAAGTAGAAGTATATATATATATATATTGTATATATTTAAAAAAAAATGTTAAAACAATTAATATTAGTATGTGTTATATTGAAGTTTCAAAAAATATTCAACATAAATTGAAACAATCTATTTTTTTCGTCGGATATAATTGTAGTGTAATTTGCGTTGAGGATCCAGCAAACTAACAAAGTGAAATTTTTGTTAAAGATCCAAAACTAACGCGAAAACTTAACACACATCCCTCCAAATACAAGAAATAATATACTTTTAGGCGTAACATAATAAATCGGTTTTTAAATAAAAAAAGGACACTAAGAATAAGCATACCATGCAATTTGCAACGGAAAATTTATAAGTTCAAAGTACGCAAATTGTTTAGTACGCAGAAAACGCTTACCATGTAATTTGTAACGGAAAATTTATAGGTTCAAAGTACGCAAATTGTTTAATACACAGAAAAAAGCTTACCGTGCAATTTCAATGGAAAAGACACTCAAAGAACCTTGAACATATAATTTGAAATCAAAAATATCAATTTTCAAAATTGATCGTTCAGATGATATTGCAAAATTAATTAATGGTTTCAATTGCATTTCTGCTAACGGAAATGGTGAAATACCACTTTTGCAAAATAAGAGTTTTTTTCCCATAAAAGCCGATATTAAAACCGAAAATAGATCAGATAAGAAACGGAGATCAGATTGGTTAAACAAAAAGTATTGTTGAAATTAAATCAAATTTAAAATAGTAAAAAGTGTTGTTTAAAATATACACTGAAGAAAAGATCAAAAATTAGTTGATCAGATAAAAAAGCAAGTATTATTGAAATTAAGTCAAATTTAAAGTAGTAAAAAGTGTTGTTTAAAATATACACTGAAGACAAGATCAAAAATTAGTCGATCAGATAAAAAAGCAAGTATTGTTGAAATTAAGTCAAATTTAAAGTAGTCAAAAGTGTTGTTTAAAATATACACTGAAGAAAAGATCAAAAATTAGTTGATCAGATAAAAAACAGAGATCTAAAAATAACGGTTAAAATTAAAAGTTGAATCGAAGAAATAAGTTAAAATTAAAACTATTGTTGAAATAAGTATCGGTAAATCAAAAGTGTTAAAAAGTATTCATTGAAGAAAAGGTCAAATTATTTTGTAAGATTGTGAGAAGAATTTAAAAAGGAATTTGTTTAAAATAAGAATCAATACGTTCTTTTACAATTTGAAAGGAACAGAGAAGTTTATTCAAAATAAATACAATTTATAATATTACTAAATGCAACTCTGTTTTATTTAAAAAAAAACAAACCCGAATAAAAAGTTTTCGTTGATTCTAGTCCCCGATATTAAGTCTAGACACGATCCTACATTCAAAACAGAAAAAGTATTCAAAATAAATTCGCGATCAAAAGTCTAAGGCTAGTGTAAAGTGAATAATTTGAGTTTGGAACAACTCGATAAAGTGAACAGTGAAAAGTGAAACATTTCTGAAGTTGACTGAAGGTAGATAAAGAGAAGATCATTCAGCGATCACAAAAATTACACAATATACGCGAGTAACGAAGCAATTGGTGCCGTTTTACCCCAAGGAGAAATTGGAAAAGACAAACCAATCGCATATGCAAGTAGATCCCTAAACAAAGCTGAAAGAAATTATTCAACAATCGAAAAAGAATTATTAGCAATTGTATGGGCCACAAAGAATTTCCGTTGTTACCTCTACGGTAAAAAATTTATAGTTTACACTGACCATTAAAACAATTAAAAGGTGTGTTCAATGTAAAAGATCCCACAAGTCCTTTGGTGCGTTTTCACCACAAACTTTCTGAATACAACTACCAAATAGAATACAAAGCCGGCAAATATAACACAAACGCCGATGCCCTCAGTCGAATTCCCCTCATTAATTCAGAATCAGTAATGGAACCGCCAAAAATTTTAACAATCGAGTCCAAAGACTTAGAGGAAAATTATTTAGAAAAGGAATTTCATAATTTAAATAAAACAGACGGCTGGAAATTATTAATGTCAGAAATTGAAGTATTGTCTAAAATAAAAACAAAACAAAAAGCATTTTCAACAATGGAAGCCAATAAAAATGAAAATATACCATTTTACAGATATAATGATATACTTCCATATGATCACTCACGTATAATTTTGAATCGCGGACAAATTAACTACATAAACGCGAATTTGCTAAAATTTCGCAATAGTAAACAAAACTGCATATTAACTCAAGGACCCTTAGCGGAAACTATTGAACAATTTCGGTTAATGATTTGGGAAAATAACACAAACACAATAATCATGTTAACCAAATTAATCGAAGAAAATAAAATAAAGTGTCATAGGTATTGGCCAAAACAAATTGGAAAATCACATATAATACCCTTAACATATGTTGGTTTTACAGTTGAATACTTAACATATGAAAAACAATGAAATTTTATTAAACGAATTTTTAGATTAACGGAAAACGAAACAAATCAACAGCGAGAAGTAACACAGTTTCAGTTTATTGTATAGCCAGATTATGGTATTCCCCCAATTACGGAAGAATTCTTACTATTTCTTAAACAAGTAAGAAACTCAAAAGTGTTCAAACCTGAATCTGGACCGGCAATAGTTCACTATAGTGCCGGAATCAGTCGCTCAGGAACTTTTTGTTTAATTGAGAATGCCCTAAATGTGTTAAATAAAGGCGGAGAAAATGAATTTTTCATACCACAAATACTAACGGAATTACGTGAATATAGAATGGGATTAGTACAAACAGCTGATCAGTTGAAATTTTCATACAAAAGCATATTGAAAGGAATTTAAGTATTTAAAAATGGTATTTCCAATGAAGCAGAAAATAACAAAATACAACCAATTAACGTAATAACCAGGAATCAAGCAAAGATTCAGGCACACGATCCAACAGAAACAACTGCCAAAATAAGTACACAGGATAAAATCGTTTCAGAAATTTTAAACGCGGAACCTATAATAGAACCCGACGTAATAAATTTAAACACCTTAGACGCAAAAAATCCAACAGACACGGAATCAGAGTCAGAAGACTAAGGCCAAGTCGAGGTCCTCACGGATCCTGAAGATATTAAAACAATTGTAAAGGCCCATCATGACTCACCATAAGGAGGACACGCCGGTGTTCAAAAAACGTTCAACCGCATACGAAAAACATACAGATGGAAAAATATGCTTCAAGATATTACTACACACATACGCAGATGCGTAAAATGTCAACGCAACAAGAAAGGAAAAATGTTGAAATTACCAATTAGGATCACTGACACTGCTAGTAGACCGTTCGAAAAGGTTTACTTAGACATTGTTGGTCCTCTCCCAACTTCACAACAAGGTAATAAATATATTTTAACATTCCAGGACGACTTGACAGAAACGCTGGATTGTTTTCCTATTCCGGACAGCGAAGCAATAACAGTAGCCGAAAGCTTCTATAAAAATATTAATTTAAAGTATTTGGCAATTCCTGAAAAACTAGTTACAGACCAAGGCGCGAATTTCACGAGCGATTTATTCAAAAAATTATGTAAAATGCTGCACATTAAAAAACTGTAAACAACTGCTTATCATCCTCAGTCGAACGGAGCTTTAGAACGATCACATGGACCCCTAATTGAGTATCTCTGAACTGTAGTGGACGATAATACAGACACATGGGACCAATGGCTAGAGAGGCCGCATTAGTACACAACCACACACCACACACAGGTAGCAAATTTTCCCGCATACACGCTTTGTACGGTTATCATAGAGTTTTACCTACTAACTTAACCAAAAACCCCGAGCCAATATATAATTTCGATGATTATTGCAATTTAATAAAATATAAACTACAAAAAATGCATTCTAAAATAAAAGAAAATTTGATAAACGCAAAGAAAAAATCAAAAGTTTTCTATGACAAAATTTCAAAAATTACAAGATTTCATGTAGGAGATATGGTTCTATTGAGAAATGCCTCAAAGAAACATAAACTTTCCCCCGTGTGGATGGGCCCTTTTGAAGTAAAAAAAGGATTTGACGACCTAAATACTTCCATCCAAGTAGGCAAAAAGCTAAGGCGCGTGCACAAGAACCGCTTAAAGAAATTTTAAAGGCCCGTCTCATAAGATACCTAAATTATATATATGTTATATATATAAAAAAAACACTTCATCACGCCTAGTTATAAAAAATAAATCTCCTGCACTGCACATAAAGTAACAAATTTGATTAAATTTTATTAAACAAATATTGCATTTAACTTCCCCTATAATTATAGCCTGAAAACATAACAACATACAAAATCGTACAAAACTTTTTTTTTATTTTACCCTATAAAATTCTGTTCACCGAAAATCAAACTAATCCGGTATTTATTAAAACTACAGGATTTTAGAATTAAGCAAAAAGGAAATTTTTAAAGTCATTCAAATAATAGATTATTAAGAAAAACATTCAAAATGAACATCCAACTCTACACATAGAGAAAGTGTTTCAAGATTTTTATTTGATAAATTTTTTTGCTGACGGCACAAAAAGAATTCTACATGCATTTTCATACATCAGGGAATTATTCATTCAATGAAAATTATTCTTCAATATTAAATGCGATGTGTTTTGATAAGTAAAATTTTGATGACGACAAAATTTTGAATTACGCAAAACACAAAATTTTGAATCAGAAACAATTTCTTTTTGTAAAATTCTGACGACGACAAAATTTTGAATTACCCAAAATACAAAATTTTGAATCAGAAACAATTTCTTTTTGTAAAATTCCGACGATGACAAAATTTTAAATTACCCAAAATACAAAATTTTGAATCAGAAATAATTTCTTTTTGTAAAATTCTGACGAAGACAAAATTTTGAATTACCCAAAACACAAAAATTTTGAATTAGAAACAAAAAGCGACAAAACCAAAAGAATAAAAAGACAAAAACGAAAGAACAAACCAAATAATTTCTAAATGAAAAAAATAATAATTTTATTTATACAACTAGCTATACCCGACCACGCGTTGCTGTGGCTCAGTCTGGTTAAATGGAAAAGAAACGAAAAAGCGCACGTTTCTCGTATATTTAATTTCACAATGCTTGTGGTTATACAACATTTTTTGTTGTTCCATTTTCTGTGCAGATATTGAGATTTTCTGGTTTGCCGACTCTAGAACACATAAATGTCCATGTGAGAAGCAATCCGTATCTAGACCTAGACCGCACAATTTTAAAGCTTGGCCCTGAGCCTTGTTGATAGCGATTGCAAACGCCAATCGAATCGGGAACTGCAATCTCTTAAATTGAAATGGCTGTTTGGCCAATCCCTAAAAATAAAATGAAAAAAAAACATGTATTAAAAAAAACGTCATTACTACAAAATGTAAACAAAAAAACACTAACAACAACACGCGAAAATTGAAATGCAATTATTAAAGAAAATATCAAACATTTTCTTTAAATATTTACATTGTGTAATTAACACATAATGTACAACAATTTTCAACTATTCATATCATATATGAACATGAATTTTACACAAAACAACACAAAATATCACACATGACAGTTCAAAAAAAAGAGAAAAATTACACGAACAAAATCACACTTAACTTTATACTTACAGTATATCCAAGCTTTTTTAAGAAAACCGCGACTATTTTTCTTGAAACGTTAGTAGTTTTCGCTAAAATATTTAATTAATTTTACTATTAATTTAATAAAAAACTAAAATGTCATACTTACCTGTAAGAAAGGCAGAGATGACAAATTAGACAGAGAGGGCTAACATTTATAAAATTAAATGGATGAACACATTCCACATTTTAAAATTAGTACTGCCCAACGCACAATTAACAAATTTCCCAAATAAAAAATGGATACATTATTCATGCATTTTATGCGACCCTACGATTTTTCAAAGAAAAATTTCGTATAAAAGGCCGAACAAAATTGGGAATTAATCACTTCTTCTGATTATCCAGCAGCCTACAGGCCAATTGGATAAGATTAAAACCGCTCAAGCAATTGTGGTAAGGTTTTAATTGTTCCAATTGGAAATATTGGGTTATGGTGCAACGGCGATTGGGTTTGGTTAAAACAAACAAATAATGTCATAATTTTCTTTCAGTTGTTATAATTTTTCATACAAAAGTCATTTTCATTTTTTCTCGTTAAATTTTAATTTTTTTATTTTCGTTTAAAAACAAAATTTTTTTTATGCCAATTTTTTTTATCTTTTTTTATTTTTTATATTTTTATTTTATAATTTTTTAAATTGCTAAATCTAATTTTTAAGAACAAGAATTGTTAAATTTAAGAAACCGAATTTTTCAATAAACAAAAAATCGAAACGTAAACCGAACAATTTTCATTTTTTCACGTTTGTTTCTCCAACAAACATGGCATATCCGTTGGAATCATAGGAATGCGAGGAATGAGCACATCTTCACCTTTAAAAGGTCCTGTCAAGATTGTTGATTCTACGATGTTGCTCATTATTTTTTTTACTGCAAGCCGCGTGCCGTTGCAAAGCTTTGGTTGATATTTCGCATCATGATAATTGGCACACCGACTTTCAATTGCAGTCCGTGCGGTGGCATCTCCGGCAGATCGAGTAAATTCAAAAATTCTGTTGGATAATTAACCGCTTCATCTGCTTCTACAACAGTGTCGACGGACTTGTATGTGACGACCTCGTTTTGAATGTTAGACAGAATAATATTGTTAAGTTCGTAGACGTCTTTGTGCTTGGCCGCAAGAATAGCTCGTTCACTTAGCCAATCGTGATTCTTGTAATTGGTTTGAATATTGGGAAATACTTTTTCAACCAATTCTTCTTTTGACGTCACTAAATTGCAGAAGTTATGAGGTAATAAAATTCATCCTGACGTCAGATCAAACAGCACCTTTCAATTGATGCAATTGATGTGAGAATATCTCTGCTGACCGATCGTTTTACAGCTGGACTCGTATATTTGCAGTTAATTGCAACGTCTTCACGCATCGCCGCAAAGTAGAGTATTTCACGCAAGCATTTATTTCGTCGGCTGGTGTCGATCGAGAAATTACAGGTAATGTTTGCCTGAAATATCCTGCAAGCAATATTAATGCGTTCCCAAATGGTCTGATATTTGCACGTAAGTCTTGCAATGATCGATCAAGGGCCTCGAGGGATTTTTTCTGTGCCATTGTGCATTCATCCCAAACAATAAGTTTGCATTTCTGCAATACTTTTCCCATGCCGGATGCTTTAGAAATGTTGCATGTGGGATTTTCAATGAATTGAATGTTTAGTGGCAACTTCAAAGCGGAATGAACCGTTCTTTCACCTGGTAGCAATGTCGCAGCTAATCCGGATGACGTAAGAGCTAAGGCTATGTCATTTTGGGATCGCTTTGTGGCCAGAATCAATCTAATTAGGAACGTTTTACCAGTTCTTCCTGGCGCACCTAAAAGGATATTTCTCCAACTCCGTTATTGACAGTTTGCATTATTTGATTGTAAATGGCCTTTTGCTCAAACGTTAGTTGGTTGGTTCACGATCCAATTCTATATCAAACAAAGCAGCAGCAGATCGATTCGGTGATGGCATTCCCAATTGATTGAGAACTTTGTTCGCCATTTCTAAGCACAAATCTTCAATCATTATCAACACCTCGTTGTAGATTTCTGTGAAATCCTAGTTCATATCTGAATTTTCCTGGCATATTTGACGGAAAATATCTTCAGCCATGTGGGTTTTAAATTTCTCCTATAACTCTGTTGCAGATGAAGGAGAGCAGGCGGTCAATATAATTGCAAACAATTCACAAATTTGATGTGGATGTGACGTGTTGCACGCATCATTAATACATACATCCCAGTGTCGGTCGTTCTGCAATAAATTCAGAGCTTGACATGCGTTCCGGAAAGTGACATGTGTAACACTATTCTCAATTCGTGGAAACACGTTGGACCGGCCACATTTATCAACAGCGTGCGAAGAAAGAAACATTTATCTTGATTGGGATGCACGGTGTAGAGTTTGCCTATCTAGCTTCATTGAATATGCTAGGGGTTCCTAATTTACCGCCATCTTCTGCTGATCTTCTTCTGTATAAAGGATATCCATCGTTTCCTGTAACTGTGTTGGATACTATCATGCATGGTGAATTTGGATTCAGTGTTCCGCAAGAGCCATGTATCATATTTTTCTTCACAACTTCATGCAAATCCTTATCGACATAGGTATTTCAGCGCATATTACATCGTCGATTTCGTTTGAAGTGATTTTGTTATAGAGCCAGATTAGTATATGTACGTTTGGGAATCCTCTCTTTTGCCATTTCACTGAGTATATCCAGCAGCGCACAGACCCAAACACTTAATGTTTTATCATGAAACCCATCAGCGATTTCAGCTTCTGTCTGCAAACAGGCGCTGTGATGACATGCCTATTCACCGGCGATTGCCGAGGAAGTAAGAGCTTTTGTATTGTAAATCGTCCCAAATTGGAAATTTCATCTAAGAATTTGTTAAATTCAGGATTTTCATTTTTAAATGCCTTTTTTGGTTTTAGGGTTTCCAAAAAATGAGACTCTACGTATTAAATGTCTTTCGGCTTTGGGTTTTCAAAATTGTAAGCCAATTAGTAGAGAGTAAATTATAATTTTAAAATTTAATTTTGAATGTTTTAAACAAACTTAATTTTTGGCATACGATATCTTTTTTAGCTCGTATTATAATTTTCGGGGGGGAAAACATTTTCCTGTCACACGTACGTTTGATATATTTTGTATTAAAATGGGCAAATTTTCATTATTGCTGTACAAAAAAAATGTTTTTTAGGCTTTATTTAATTATAATTAATCAAACAGAAATGATGTTAATCCATAATTTAGTACAAAATTTGTTTTTTTGAATCAACTTTGAATCTAGATCGTAGCCCAATACCCCTTGTTTTTTTTTTAATTAAAACTACCAGTGACAGTAATTTTTTTGTGAAAATGGGGGCAATTCTTAAAATTCGTCGAAGATTTTGAAAATTCAGCCTTTTCAATTCTAAAATCCTTTTTTTGGCTTTAAGCTTTCCAAAAAATGAGAAATGAAATGGCTTTCGGTTATGGGCTTACAAAATTTTACGCCATTTAGTAGAGATATAATTTACTCGTTACATTTCAATAAACACGATCTAAATCGAATAATTTAATTTTGTACGCTTAAGAGAAACTTGTTTTTTGGAATAAATAACGCAAACATTTTTCGCAATTGTGATGTTCCAGAATACATAAGTATTAAGCACATTTAAAGTGATGCCCCTCCGAATTAATATTTTTAACGCCGCCACTACGCCCATCTACATTTTTTATAATGTAAGCTTATGTTTTCGTATTATACTATATTGATATATGCGCGTGTGAGTAAGAGTAATCACGTTTTCTCGCTTGAAGTTTTTGACTTTAGAGATGCTTGTGTCTTTGTGTTAGTGATTGATTTTATTAAACCAATTCTTACCTGGCTCACGTGTAACATAGGTAAATAAAAAGTACATATAAACATGGTCATAAAAACATAATTTCGGATGTTCGTTTTTTTTGGTTTTCGGAATTGAGCTTGCTTTTCGCGATCGCGATTATGTAGAGTCCGGCTGTCGTCATGTTTTATTTACGGTTGCATAGCAGCAGTTACTTCGGTTTTTTTTATTGAATATGTCGCTTGCCGCAAAAGCGTTTGAAATGTGGATTACGTGCTACATGAATATTGTAGTCATTGCGACGCTTCACGTTTCAATCCAGTTTGGACCCCGGGAAATGCTATGGGTGTGGATGTGTGAGCTTTAGTGCGCCTTTTCGCACATTCTCGTGTTTAATTAAGGCTATGAATAATGCGGTGAGGACACGAGAGTCATGCAACCATATCAGACATAGTGGTCCGGGATTGTGCCAGTCGTTTGGATCGGATCACATGCTTCGGCCTTTATTGCTATTGCAGGTGTCCGATCACTCGACTTGGTACAGTTCGCGGGTCACCCATCAACATCCAATTTTCGTTCCGTCGGGTTTATGTTTTCTTCGTGTCGTCCACTTGTTTCGTCTCTCTCTCTCGCTCTTACGTTATTGCGTTTGATTTTTTTTTGAAGAATTTATATTGTGCGGAATTTAATTGAGCGAATTTCTTTCGATAAATTTTGTAGAATTTTGGGAAGTTTCATTTTGATTTTTTTTTTTGGAAATTAGTTTTCCTGGTTCTGGGAAATAATTTTTATAGCGATTTATTTTGGAAATTTCTGTGGGAAATTCCAAAAATTTTTTTTTGGGAATTTCGTCGAAAATTTCGTTTTTGGAATATTTTCGGAAATTGTATTTTGAAAGGGAATTTTGTTTTATTGAGTTTAGTTTTGATCTTAGTTTTAGTTTTCTTCATTAATTTTATTATTAATTTTATTTAGTTTGGTTTAGGTTTATTTAGTTTAGTTTATTTCAGTTTTTTTTCAATTTTGATTTTTCTTTTTTTTTTGATCAGTTTTCGGTTTAGTTTTTTTGGTTATTTGATTTGGGTTTAGTTTATTACAGTTTTAGGTTATAATTTTTTTTGAGTTTATTATTTTATTATATTTTTGAAATTATATTTTGAAGATTTTTTTTTATATTATTTTCAATTTATTAAATTTTGGTGGGGGAGTTTATTTTCTTTAATTATTACATTTCTTTCATTATTATCAACATATTTTTTTTATTATTATAATTATATTTCATTTATTATTACCGATTTTTTTTTATTATTATTTTGTCCATGAAATTTTTTTTTCCAAATATTGAGAAAGATTCCTCAAACACCAGATTTGACCTTGTATTGTACTGGATTTCTGACTGTATAGTAACTATCGAGGCAACACGTGAACGTGAGCGTTTGATTGAATTTTGATTTGGTGTGATTATAATTTCGTTATCTTTGGAAACTTAGGGTGTGTTCACACATTCCTTTTACACATTAGTGGCAATTAGATCTGGGCGTTTGATTTTATTCTGAGGTCCCATCAAAAACGTAAACTCATACACCTAAACTAATTTGATCTGTGTATTTGTAAATTTTTTGGTGTGTTTACGAAATGGCAGATACAAATACAGGTGCAACACCTAAAATCAACCCCACAATTCTACCAAATGAGTCGACAGAGACAAATACAGATGTTTCAGATGCTGAGGTGGGAGTATTGACCGGTCAAGATGAATCTCGAGTAACGCGAAGCCAATCACAGCGTTCGTTGGATCTTCCACAAGCTTCAAAATTCGTGGCTTCTGCTACAATGACAACCCGCAATCGTAGTGGTAGAGGAAGAGGTGCGGCAAACCCAACTATAACACGATGGGGTTCTAGTGATGGCGCCTCTTTCCTCTCTCCTTCGGATCCAAGTGCTTCCACGGAAAACATAGGCACTATGATCGAGGCGGCTGTGAGTAGTCAGATGGCAAAGATGCAAAGTGAGTTACTCAATCAGATCAAGCGAATGCCTTTGAATGCACCATCGCAAGCACCAGGTTCAGTGGCTCCACCAAAATCCGTTGACCAGTCTGCTAACTTCAATTATTTGAACGAAAAATATAATTTGAACGTTCCTCAGAGAATGAGTCAACCAACAACAAACCATAACGCAAATAGACCATCACCACCTCCATATGGTGCTAATAACCAAAACCCAAATTATAACGTGAACGCTATTTCAGCTTCAAACAATAATCACCACTTCGACCCCAGCCATGATCCAAATCCACGCATGCCTTTTAATTCTAATAACTGATGGTAAAGCTCAACCTGTACACGGGCAAATAGCGATTCCAATTACATACAATAACATTATAAAAACACTTTCTCTATACGTCGTACCAGGACTTACCCAAAGTCTATATCTAGGTGCAGATTTTTGGAAAGAATTCGATATAGCTCCGACTATATTTTCTAAAAACGAAACTTTAGATTGTTTGTTAATTGACGATCCCAACACACACGAGCTAAATTCGGAACAACGCGCGCGTCTTGAAAGCATCTTAACTTTATTTCCTTCTTTAAACGAAGTCGGTTTAGGAAAACACATTTAGAAGAACATATTATTGAGGTAGAAAACGCGGAGCCTGTTAAGCAACGCCACTACCCTGTTTTCCCTGCGGTACAAGCCCTCATGTATGCTGAGTTGGACCGTATGTTGGAATTGGGTGTCATCGAAGAAAGTGTCAGCGCGTGGAACTCTCCTGTAGTCTTGGAGCGCAAACCTGGAAAAGTTCGCCTCTGCCTCAACTCCAGGAAAGTGAACACCCTTACGAAAAAAGACGCTTACCCACTTCCACATATAGAAGGCCTTCTCAGTAGACTTGAGAAGACGTGTTTCATTTCAAGTATTGATTTGAAGGACGCCTTTTGGCAAATACCGTTGGAAAAGCAGAGTAGGGAAAAAACTGCTTTCACAGTGCCTGGTAGACCGTTATACCAGTTTACAGTGATGCCATTCGGGCTCTGTAATGCTCCTCAAAGAATGTATAGACTGATGGACACAGCAATTCCAGTCGAGTTAAGAGAAAACTGTTTCGTCTATTTGGACGATCTGTTAGTAGTTTCTGAGGATTTTGATTCTCACGTAAAACTTTTGGCAACCATTGCACGTTGCTTGTCTTCTGCTGGACTCACAATAAATTTGGAGAAAAGCAAATTTTGCATGAGAGAAGTTAGATATTTGGGTTACATCGTTGGTAACGGATGTTTAAAGACCGACCCAAATAAAGTATCTGCAATTTTTGACTTTCCTGCACCTACCACTCCAAAACAGGTTCGTCGATTTTTGGGTATGACGGGATGGTATAGGCGGTTTATTGCCAATTATGCCTCCTTGTGGTTTCCAATTACTGACTGCCTAAAGAAGAGTGCCAAGTTTGTTTGGACAGCGGAAGCTCAGGTAGCGTTTGAAGCCTTGAAATCTTCATTAACTACGGCCCCGGTATAGGCCAACCCTGATTACACTAAACCCTTTATTATACAGTGCGACGCGAGTAAGACCGGTGTCGGAGGTGTTTTGCTGCAAGGCGACGACGAAGGCAATGAGAAAGCCATCGCTTATATTTCTCAAAAACTGAACTCAGCACAACGCAACTATAGCGTGACGGAGTTGGAATGTTTCGCTGCGGTGTTGAGCGTTAAAAAGTTCAGAGCCTATGTCGAAGGTTTGCCGTTCAAAATAATCACCGACCATGCGAGTTTAAAATGGCTCATGAGTCAGCGCGACTTGAGCGGACGTTTGGCTCGATGGAGCTTAAACCTTCAAGCCTTTGATTTCGATATCGAACACAAAAAAGGTTCAGAAAATGTGGTGCCAGATGCGCTTTCACGTGTTTACGTGGACGCGATTTCGGAAATAGCTTCGGCACCTAGCATAAACTTGAATTCTGAAGCCTTCAAATCAAAGGAATATCTCGACCTGATTGATACAGTGCAAAGCAACGCGGAAAGGCTGCCTGACATGCAAGTGTCAGATGGCTACGTGTACTTCAAGACTAGCTTTAGCACTGGCAATATCTTTTAGGAAGATCGATCGTGGAAGCTTTGGGTTCCGTCTAGCCTTACGGACGAGCTAATTCGCCTGGCGCATGACCTTCCACAAGCTGCGCACGGCGGTATTACCAAAACCTTATATCGTTTGCGGCAAAGATACTTCTGGCCTGGAATGGCTAGCGAAGTACGTAAATATATCGCGAGTTGCATCGTTTGTAAAGAGTCTAAGGCTCCAAATAGTGTGTTGAGGCCGCCAATGGCCAAAAAAATTGAAGTTGACAGACCATTCCAGTACCTATATATCGATCTGTTAGGACCCTACCCTCGGTCTAAGCATGGTAACACCACTCTCCTAGTTGTTTTGGACAAATTTTCGAAATTTGTTTTGTTCAAGGCGCTACGTAAGGCGTTTGCCGTGCAGATCAACGATTTCTTGGAGGAAAGCGTCTTCAATTTATTCGGCGTACCCGAGATTATATTTTCTGACAATGGACCGCAATTCATATCAAAAGAATTTCGCAAATTGGTTGAAGCGTATGGTGTGAAATACAATTGTACAGCTATCTACTCACCACAGGCTAACGCATCAGAACGTGTAAATCGTTCTATACTGGCGGCCATCCGCTCTTATGTTGGTACCGATCATAGGGATTGGGATCAAAACTTGGGAAGCATCGGCTGTGCTTTTCGGAGTACAATCCATGCTTCTACGGGGATTGATCCATATTTTCTTGTGTTCGGTTCCCACATGATCACACATGGCTCGACCTACAAACTGATGCGAAAGTTAAATGGTTTGAATGATGGTGAATTGGTTGTGTCCTCGAAAAGCTCACCAACAGCATGAGCGAATTTATAATCGTCGAACCCGGGTAAAGAGATTTATTGCCGGACAAGAAGTCTACCGAAGAAATTTCACGCTTAGTGACTTCGCAAAAAACGTCAATGCTAAGCTAAATCGCAAATTTCTGAAGTGTCGGATTGTTCGTGCGATTGGCGGTTCCCTCTATGAGGTCGAGGATTTGCAGGGTAGACCCATAGGGGCTTACCATGCCAAAGACTTGAGACAATAGTTAGGTGGGAGCAAATACCTACTGTCGCGATCTAAATCGGATCATATTTTCCTTCTCTCAAAGTTTCTGGTGCTCGCCTAGCTCTGTCAGAAGAGCACCAGACTCTTATTCTCGGGTGTGGTCGAGTCCCACGTTGGGCAGTACAAGTTTTCACGTACCACTCAAACTACCCACACGCTTTTCAGTTCCGTCAGGGTTGATAGATCAATCCCTGACGCATCTGTGTTGTAACGCGTGGGAACAAAAAACTGTTGATGGATCAGTTTTTTTTTTGACAGTCAACAGTTTGGAGTTTCTACGTGAAACCTTCTTACAGCCTACACGGCGAAATTTAAATTTCAAAAGCTTTTTGCTCTCCCCACCAGGATGGCCATCTATCGCAATCAAATTTTAAATCCATTTCAAGTGATCTTAGTGATAGTTGGAGCCATCTATTTCCGTTCGGTTACAAACGAGAAAAAATTTCAGAGATTCTCTTTAAAGAAAGGGACAATAAGAGGAAAAAAATAAACCGGTTTACAAAACATGCGCCAGAATTTTGATATGAAAAATGCTTTCAATCCGTTAGCCGAAATATGGTCCGATTATTTGAAAGCTTCGACGAACAAGTAGGAAGAAAGAGATAGAGATACCTTACTTTGTTGCGTTGGGTTGAAAATGAAATTTTTTTTTTGGTCTGGTTTGAATTGTTGAAGGAAAAGGTCTGGTTTTTGGAGTCATGTTTTAGATTGTGAACAAATGTTGGGAAAAAAAAAAAGTTTTGTGACAGTCAAGTGATGGTGAACGAAAGAAAAAATAATTTAATTAATTCAATCTGAAGGAATTTTTTTTTTTTTTTCTTTAAATTAAAAGAATAAAATTCGGCAAATTTATTGTGAATTTGACTTTAATTTGAAAAAAGAAAAAAAAATAAAAAAATTTAGAAGAGGGAAGATAAAAGAAAAAGCACGTTTTACCGAAAGAAAAAATGGGCGCGCAAAAGTTTTCTGGAAAGAAGAAATAAGTCTTTTTTTTTATATATTGGGGCAGGGAGGAAGTGAATTAAAATAGATCATATGTGGGAAAAAAAAGAAAAAACCGCATTTATATAGTTGTGACAAAAGGTAGAAAAAGAAATTGAATTGTTTTGTCGCCGTGCCTTCGTAGAAAGAAAGAAAAAAAAACATCTAAGGTATTTGTCAATATTATTTTGGGTTTTGGTTTTCAACTTAGCATCAACAATACAAGTTTGTTTTGGCCTGTATGGAATAAGGTTAGAACAAACCCACGTGGGAAATTAATATCTTATCAGTAAACGATCATCATCCTTTGGAATAGAAATTTGGCTTTTGGTACCGATTTTCATTGAAATTAAGAAGACAACCTTTCGGAAATGTGAAGACAAAAACAACAACAAAAAATTAAAAAAAAAAAAGAAAAAAAAAAGAAAGAAAAAAGAAAAATATAAAAACATGTAAAATTTTGTATTAAAATTACAATTTTAAATAATTAGAGTTAAGAACACAAAAAGAAAACAAAAAAATTAAAAAGGAAACATTGTGGGGGCCACATTGGGATTAGCTTTTCCCGCGTCATCCAATAATTGCTGACAAACTATATAAGTTCGTGGCTTTGGGTTTTTTGTATCATCCTCACTGAAAGGAGTTAAAGAAAAGTTGGTTTCAATGAGTTTCAAACAATATTAATCGATTAATACACACATATCATATGATATTTTTTTTTTATTATCATTTATTGTATTAAGAGAAACATTGTAAAGGAAAAAGAAAAAAAAAGACCGGCAAAATAAAGGATTTTTTTTCTATGAACCCAAAATCGCGAGTTTTCCAAAAAATTTTTTTTACTCTTGAGATTTCAGGGAAAACAGAAAAGGATGTACAATTTCGGGGGGTAGGTAAAGGTGCCGCACTTCTAAAGCAAGAAAAGGGAAGAAAATACATATGATATGACGTCTATCGAGGAATAAATCTGTAGGGGAGAGATGGGAGAAATGAGTCGGACGAAATAGAACGAGAGCATAAATAATATAAGGGATGATAACCATTTGTAGGGGCGGTTATCGTCAACGGGGGCCGGCATTCTGCTGTCGGTCCATGCGGGTGGGAAGTGCCCCAAAGTCCGGTTGGCAATAACACCTCTGCCAATCGGCCCCGACATGCCTCGCAGGGCTTTCGCGTTAAGTTCGGTCAGTTTCGGTGACCAAGACCTAACGAACATTCCATTTATTCGGTTTTTTCTCGCAAAACCAAATTTCCTTGCCTGATAGCCTTTGCTATCACTATAAAGTCTAAACGACATTCTTATTCTCATGCACGCATAAATAACTATGTGTAACGCGATGACAGATGGTGGTGAGCAGCGACACACCCCACCGGCGAGCTAGTTTGCGCAACTCAGCAAGGCGTGCAGTCTTTCAGTTGCTCACATTTGCTGCACCATCTCATATCTTCTCCTCGCAAGGAAGAAGATATGCTGAAAAGGTTATCAGGGGATTTGCTTTCTTCGTTAACAAATCCCAATAAGTAAAACCCCTTGTTACATCTTTTTGATTTTAAAATAACTGATCACTGTATGACAACAGGCTCGCTTTTTCAGAATTTTTTAAAAAATACTGTGACTAGAAATATTGTACCATAACAACATACTATGAAGATCGATTTTGAGAATTTGAATTCTCTATTATTATATGAATGAAAGAGTTTATTCTGAAGACAATGTTTCTGTAACCTATGATAAATTTTTATTACTCTTGAAAAATAAAAATAGTCTTTGTTGTTGCCATACCATTCCTAATAATAAAAAAATAATAGAATCAAACCTTGGATTGTAATGCGCGATTTTTTTTTGTTGAATATCATAGACTGAAATTCGGAATAGTACAGCTCACCCCATGAAACATGGGTCATGAAACAAAAAATGACAACCAGCGCCGGAAAAGCGACAAAGAAAAAAAGAAACGTGACTGAGAGCAGATGTTCTTTTTCTGTTCTAGTTTCTTCTAGTCTGGTTGGCGAACAAGTGAAGATGAATTTTTCTGTGGTGAAAAAAATATATACAGTGGTGTTCAATGAAACCCGGACACCTATCATTTTTCGATTTGAAGCGACTTTTTCCAAAGAAGTAGTGATGCTCATTCGGTGAAATAATTTTTAATATTACCTTAGGTAATATTTACTAAAAATATTATATGGTTCAATCAGTATTTTTGGTTTTGTTCGAAAATTAAAAAATTCATAGGTATTCAGATGATCTTTTGTAAATATTAGGTTTATTAAGATACAAAAAAAAACATGTTATAAATAGATTCAATAAAATTCATCAATTGTATTTTGTACACACTAGTTGGGACCTCCTATTTATAATTAGGTATGACTGCCATTTGCCTTAATAACCGCTGTGCACCTGTGCTTCATGGAATTCATCAAATTTCCAGTGACGTCATCACTAATTTCATCCCAAGCACTTTAAATTTGCCGCTTTAAGTCCTGTTGTATTTGGGAATTACCTTTACAGACTTCTTCTTCATAATAACCCAGATATTTTCGATTGGATAAAGATCTGGGCTGTACGGAGGCCATTCCAATGTCTGAATATCGTTTTGTTTTAGGTAGTCTTTTAGCTGAAAATGAAAAAAAAAACGGAAGTGAATAAAATTTCACAAAATGTTAGAACTGAATTTTCTTGAGGATTGTCCAATGGTTCTAAAAAAATAAATAAATACCTTTTCTGAAGTGCGTGCTGGCGCATCATCTTGCGGAAAGATGTACCTTTCAGTTTCAGCAAACTGCTCCAAAACTGACGCTTTCAAATGACTCTCTAGGACATTTAAATACACATCTACGGTTACTCTTCCATCTATAAACCTCAGATGACCTAAACCACTTGCACTGAAACATCCCCAGACCATTACTCCTTCAGCTTTGTTGGGAATTTCCTGAATGCAGTTATCACTGAGGTGTTCTCCTGGCTTCCTTGGGACGCGTAGCCGCCCATCCCCGACATGCAGCTTAAATTTGCTTTCGTCAGAGAAGAATACTCTATTCCACATCCCTCGGGTCCAACTGGAATGTTCCTGTCTTGCGTTTCCTTCCAGATCCTTTGGAGCGTTCTGTGGTCCCGGTATTTTCAAATTTTTTGATTAAATCAGCAACAGAGGACTTCCCCCGTGATACTCTATCACTAATTTCCCGTACTGACAATCCTTCATGCCATAATGTGATAATAACACTTTTTTCAGCATCACTTAATTTCGACATTTTTTGCATTTATTTAATGTTTATGCTTATAACTTGGCTTATCGATTGTTACTAAACTATTTTTTGAAATATACACTTACTACATAAATCAAGTAACTAAATACTGAAAAAAAAATGGGAGGGGATTAAATTTTGACCTGCACCACGCATTTTTTCCAGGAATTCAAAGTGTCCGGATTTCATTGAACACCACTGTATTTGGAAAAAGAGAAAACGTTGGGAAAATCTTTTTTTTATTTCAATGAAAAATAAAAATAAAAAGGTTATACGAAATACGCGCGGAAATAGTAAATCGAAAAGAAAAAAAAAAAAAACGAAAGAAAACGTTTTCTTTAAACAAAAAAAGAAAAATTTTTAAAAGGAAAAAACCAAATATTGTAAATCAAATTTGTATAGTTTTAAATTTAATTTCTTTTTAAATTCAGTGCTCTATTTAAAAATTTAAAGATATTTATACAACTAAAAGAAAAAAAAGAACGCAGTTTTTACAAAGTGAACGCTAGAAATAAAGAATAATAATTTTTACATCGTGGATCAAATTATGCATCTCCGCTTATTAATAATGATCGTCCGACGAAACATACGGAAGATGGATCGCTCAGCGATTAATGGGGTTATTTTGATATTCGGCAGAAACAGAATATATATATTTTAAATAAAAAAAAAAACAAAAAAAACAAAAAGGCAAAGTAATGTGTGAAAATTAAGAAGATGCGGCAACACTATTAGATTAGAAATTATGACAACGACGACAAATACACGAAAAGCTGACAGTATGAAGAAAACAACACGACGATAAAGAAGTAAAAAACTAAGAAGAAGCAAAAGAAGAAAACAACGTTAAAAACATCAAATATTTTGTATTTCAATAAAATTAAAGTTAATAAATAAAATATCATCAAAATACATTTCAGCTACGTTTAAATCAAATCCCACATTTGGGGGCACAACCAAGATTTGGAGCAACACGCAGTTGATTTTGTGATTTTGGTGTGAAACAAGTGAAGAAAATGGCGTGCCTGAATAATATTGAAATTATCGCGAAAAACATTAAATGTGCACCTGTGACAATCATAAAAAAAATTCACAAACTAATATTTGAAGAAGACGACAAAATCCTGCCAGAATCAGAAAATTTAAAGGTTTTTCCTTCAATGCTGATTCAGAGTATAAAATAAAAATTGATTTTATTAATAATAATTTTACACAATCAGATTTAAGCTGCATTGCGAATTTGTTTGAATTGAGGTATGACCTCGAAAAAGATGAGTTAATTCAACTTATTTGCGAACACCTGATGGACATTAATTTATTAAACAAATCTGGGGATGACGACGAAGATGATGAAAGTAACACCAGTGACTTCGAAGAAGCAAAATCGGAACTATCAGCTGGAAGTGGCCCAAACCAAGTAACGTTTTCTTTAAATTTAAAAGATATACAGGACTCAGTAAGACTATTTGACGGCAATTCATATCCTGCTAAAAAATGGATTTCTGAGGTAGACGATTTGGCGGATTTATTTAATTGTTTCGATATACAAACGTTTATTTTTGCAAAGAAGGCTTTAACTGGTTTAGCAAGTTTATTTGTTCAAGATGAAAAGGGCATTAGATCATGGAAAGTTTTAAAGAAGAAATTAGAAAAGGAATTCAGTTCAAAAATAACTACCGCAGAACTACATAAGACGTTGTCCGAAAGAAGAAAAAATAAAAACGAATCAGTTCAAGAATATCTTTTGATTATGAAGGAAATAGCTTCTCGAGGAAACATTGAAGACCAATCTTTATTTCAATATGTTATAGACGGCGTTGGTGACGATACTGGTAATAAGTCTATTCTTTATGGGGCAAAGTCACTGAAAGACTTTAAAGAAAAAGTTAAACCTTATAATATTATAAAATCAAAAGAACATTCTTCTATAACTGCGCGTAAAGCTGATCACCGGACACTACATCGAGTAAATAATCAACATTCTAGATCTAATAACAAACAGAATTTACAGCCTGATATACGCTGTTATAATTGTGGTGTTAAAGGGCACAAATCTAATGAATGCGGAAATAAAGAAAAAGGGACCAAGTATTTTAAATGCAATCAATACGGGCACAAGTCACCGTTTTGTCCAGAAAATCGACGAACATCACAACCTACACAAAGAAGTTCAAGTAATAACAACGACGCTACACCAGTAGGTAAAATATCTTTAATGAATTCTAATATGCGAAAAACTGTTGTAATAAATGGTAATGAATATGAAGCTCTAATCGATACTGGTAGTCAAGCCAATCTTATGCGAAAAGCAGTGTATGTGTATGTTAAACTAAATAATAACAAAAGTAGTAATACTAAAACTACATGTATTAGCAGTAATACTAGCAATAACAACACTAATAACCAATCTCAAACCGATGTTATCCCTTCGCCTATTCTGCACATTGTACCCCATCCGAAATCGATTTTTGTTTACCGCTTCCTACCTTCAACTACATCGACGCATGTAATAAATTATATGACATCTTTGCTGCCTAGTAACTTTAAAAAGGCAGTTAAGATGTGTTAAAATTAATAAGGTTAATAGCCATGTCGCTTCTTTTAAACTTTTGGTCCCCGATGGTCTTTTTCTAAGGTAGTTTCACCGTCCTTTTGGCCAGAAAAATCCCTGGTCAAAGAATTTATACCGAGGGAACTAACAAATCACCGCTTTTCCTCTGCTCGTGTTTCAAAAGTTTCGAAAAACTAACTCGCTTGTCCCTTTACTATCAAAATGTAAGGGGCTTGCGTTCCAAACTGCGTGAAGTTTTCTTGAACGGGCAAGTTCTTCCCTACGACATTTTCGCACTGACGGAAACGTGGTTAAACAGTTGCTTTAATGACAATGAGATTTTTACCTCTAGTACACTAGTGCAGATCAATTCTGTCCCTTCGGTGGCGGAGCTCTTATTGCAGTCCGATCTGTGTTTGACTGTTCGCACTTTGTCATCCCAAATAGTGAACTGTTAGAACTGGTTTGTGTTAAAATTTCTCTAAAGCATGATATAATTTACATTTTAAATTGCTACATGCCTCCAACTTGTAATAATGAACACTATCAACTTCTGGTCGCTGCTGTTGATTTCGTCAACGATTTCAGGCGCCCCAATGATAACCTAATTATTTTAGGTGATTTCAATCTACCTCATTTGACCTGGGTGCGATCGGAGGAAGATATTCATTATATTGCTACCAATATTTCATCGTCGCAAGAAAAGGTAATTGTTGATAGCTTTACAGCATGCGATCTTCAACAGATAAACAGCGTTAAGAATTGTCGGAATAGGTTATTGGACTTGGTTAGGTTATTGGACTTTACTAGAATACGCTAGCCAAATTTGGTCTCCATACCATAAGGTACACATTGAGAGTGATGCATCTAGAACGGATAATGGGAGATATATATGAAGAAGACAGAGAAATGACTATAAAACCTTTATCATCAATTATCATATTATTAAAAGCTTTCCGTATCCCATTCCGTGGACGACGGGGTGGTGGTGGTAGACGCCGTCGACACAATTAATAATTATCTCCAAACTATCTCAAAGTATTCACCAATGTCCATCTAATTTATGTCCTATAAGCGGGGAAGATTTTTTTATTTTTTTTCTTTTATTTTTTTATTGTTTAAAAAAAATTACTACTGAAGTTGTTTAATTTATTGTATTAAAAACTAAATTTAATGGACAAATAAATATTTTTTATATTTTTATTGAAAATAAAACATTCGTAAATGAGAATTGAGGCTGTACAGCGTAGATTTGTTCGGTTTGCTCTTAGAGACCTTGGAGCAATGCCATAAATCTCCCTCCTTACTGCAATCGTCTTAAACTAATTGATCTTCAGTCATTGCAGAAACGGCGTGAGGTAGCTGATATAGTCTTCATTCATCAAATTTTAGTTGGTGCCACTGAGTCTCCGAGCCTCCTTAATCGCCTGAAACTAAGAGTTAGTGCACACTCTCTAAGAAGAGTTGACTTATTTATGATCGACAGTCATCGCACCGATTATGGTAAGTTCGAACCGATCGCAAGAATGCTACGGAGTGTTAACATTAACTCTGAACATTTTGACTTTTCGCTGAGCAAGCAAAAACTGAAAGGTCTTTTATTCGCAGAATCTGCTGCATCGTCGGTCGCTTAATTGGGCTGGTTTCAGTTGTTGACCATTCGTATTATATCGTTTTCCCCGGAGTAACTCGGTTTTTTACTTATTTAACGACGTGAGGTTGTATCATCGCGCATGTCACCTTTATGGACAACGTTTTCCATGTTCTACCGGTTGTTGTACTATATGTATATTTCATCTTAATTCTAATAGATACTAAACGATATATTTTAACTTATCTTATTTTGTGTTGGTGAATGGGTGGTGGATTGATGGTGGTGGTGGCGGTTAGGTGATGGATTTTTTTTTCTCCTTCCGACTAATTTTACCACTGCCGCACTAACATTTCTCTTCCCCCTCCTTCCTTCCCGGCACTAATGATGAGATATAGCATATACATTCGATTTATAGTTTATTCGATATGATTGTGAATGATATCTTGCTGTGCTTGAATTAAGCATATCTGAAGTATTTCTACCATAGGGCCTACAGCCTATATGTTTTTCCTATGTTTCAGTAGTCAAAGTCAATAAAAGTAAGAAAATTATAGGGAATTATAGGGAATTTTTAATTTTTGGAAATGTAGTAGATTTTGAACAAAGTTTTTTTTTCTAGTTGTACAAACATAGGAACCAGAAAATTTTAATTTGACATTTTATCGTTATTATAATTTGCAATTTGTCTTCTATATCCTGGTGAAAAAGTTTCGATTTAATTAATTAAAATAATTTTAATAGAAAATTTCTCAAAAGTTTTTTGAACTTATTTAAAAATAAAAAAGGACATATTAATTAATAATGATTAATGAATATATAACCGTAATAGTTGTGGGAATGGGCAAAATTATGGAGTTCAAAATGAAGAAAAATGCAAAATTCCAAAAATTTTGGAGGGCATGTTGCGATCATTTGAATTTATCAATGCAGCTAATACGATTCCGTTTTGAAAGTGTACCAGTCAATGAAGATGACACACCAGCTTCATTGGAAATGGAACATGGCGATATAATTGAAATTTATCAACAAATTTACTGAAATAATAAAACATTTATTTTTATAATTATTTAAATTTCGTTTATTCTCTTCGTTTTGAAATAAAATTTTATATCAAAATAAATCAACCTCAACTTCAAAAGTCAAATACAACTTTCCTCGAATTTGGGAACAGTCAAACAAAATCTGATGGTCTGTTTGAATGACAATTTATAATCGATGGTGAAAACTATCAATCTATCTATCACGTTATACCAGATTATCTGATGGACTTAGATATTATATTGGGTAACACGTTCTTAGAAACTATAGAAGTCGTGATTAACAAAGGAATCACAATAAAACGAATTCACTAGAAGATACTTCAACAGACAATTCAATTTCACATGTGATGACGATAGATACTAAAGAAGACTTGGAGTTAAACATCAATCCATAAATAGATATTACAATGAGGAATGAAATTGAAGAAATAACGAACTTATACCAACCAAATAAAATAAAAACCACTGATATCGAGATGAAGATTACATTGACTGAAGATCAACCTATTTCTTGCAGTTCCAGAAGACTTCCATTTAAAGAAAAAGATGTAGTGGACCAACAAGTGGCTGAATGGTTAGACGATGGAATAATAGAACCTTGCTCTTCAGACTATGCAAGCCCAGTTGTAGTTACCAAAAGAAAAAATGGCGAATACAGAATCTGCATTGACTATAGAAGGGTAAACAGAATTGTTGTGAAAGATCGATACCCTCTCCCAGTTATAGAGGATCAGCTAGATAAACTACAGAATGCTCTGGTATTTTCAACATTAGATTTAAGAAATGGTTTCTTTCTTTGTGGAAAAAAATAGCAAACGATTTACTTCTTTCGGTATTAATATGGGTCAATTCCAGTTTTTACGTATGCCATTCGGATTTTGCAATTCTCCAGCCATCTTCCAAAGGTTTATTAATACAGTATATCGTTCATTAATAATAGAAGGAATTGTGCCTCCATACATGGATGACTTGATTATTCCAGCATCGGATGAGATAGAAAATATAGAACATCTGAAGATAGTAATAAAAACAGCAAGTGAATTTTGTCTGGTAATTAATAAAAGAAAATGTAATTTCCTACGAAGACGTATAAAATTTTTGGGCCATATAGTAGAAAATGGAAAGCTGTATCCTTCCTAAAATAAAACCAAAGCTGTCATGCAATTTCCTGAGCCCAACACAATCAAGCAATTATAAAGTTTCTGAGGACTGGTTGGTTATTTTCCGAATTACTCATTGATTTCCAAACCACTTACCGACCTGTTAAAAATGGATACCAAATTTAAAATTGATGAAGAACAAAGAAACGCCCTGCGTAATTTGAAGCAAATGTTATCAAATAAGCCAGTTTCAAAGACATTTCAAACCAATATCGAAACAGAACTTCACACGGATGCCAGTTTGGATGGTTTTGGTACAATCCTGCTTCAAAGATCTCAGGAAGATAATCTACTATATCCAGTTTATTTCTTTAGTCGAAAAACAACTGACGCACAACGAAAATATACCAGTTACGAACTTGAAGTATTGGCCATAATAGAAGCATTAAAGAAATTCCGTATTTACCTGCTAGGAATAACCTTTAAAATAATCACAGACTGCTCAGCATTTGAAAAAACTATGAAAAAACGAGAATTACCAGCAAGAGTGGCTCGATGGGCTTTGTTACTTGAAGATTTTGTCTACACCATAGAACACAGATCAGGAACCCGAATGCGACATGTCGACGCACTGACATAATTATAAATACAGACGAAGTAGACGACGAAATTAAATTGATCAAAGAAGTGTTTAAAGAACAACCGTACGAAGATTACTTTATGAAGAGTGGTGTATTGTATAAATATTCTGAAGGGCTGGAATTTCTAGTTATACCTAAATCGATGCAGTTACAAATAATTCGACATTTTCATGAAAATGGTCACTTTGCTGTAAATAAAGCAGAACATACAATAAAACAACAATCTTACATCAAGGGATTGAAGAGTAAAATTGAAAAATACATTGCGACATGTATCACCTGTAACAATCGTAAAAAGGGAAAGCAGGAAAGATTTTTGCATCCCTTACATAAAGAAGATTTGTAACGTGTGAGTCAAAACTCATACGTACACATTGTGTCTATATGACAATTAAAATCTTGTGTTTTTTTTTCAATCTTCATGCAACCTAATTCTGAATTCAATTTTAAATTTCAATGAATCCCCGAAAAATTCCCTACATGATATCCCGGTTGACATAAAATGAAATAGAGAATAGAGAAAAACTGCAAAAATATAAAAGTATATAAAATCAAGAAAGAACAAAAAGAAGGAATCCTAAATTCAAGTCGTACGAGAACGAAAATAGAATAAAGTTAGCGAGATTGAAACAAACAAAACATATCGCATGATCTCTAGAACAAAGAAATACCATTTTTTTTAATATAGCGTGATTTTTTTAAAAATTTGCATCGAATGGGAAGAAAAATTCTTGTTTCGACAGTGAGTTTTAGAATGTGGGAGATACAAGTTGATCCTTTTGATCGTTGATAAGAAAACTCGTAAAATTGAGTGACAATGAAAAAAAAGAAAAAGGAGGAATTTATAAAAATTAAATAGTTTTAGTGACTGAAATGAAAGAAAATTTTCAAAAATTAAAATTTAGTTCAGTTAGTTGAAGGAAGAAAAAAAGGAAAAAAAATTAAATAAATGAATGATGGAAAAATTCATGTTTTATCAAGTGCTCGACTTGAATCGAAATAATATATTTACAAAGAATTTGACGGTTCAATGACAAAATTAAATTTAGTGTTTGCGTAGTTTGTACAAAAAAATGCTTTTTACAAATACGAAAAAAAAGGAAGAAAAAAGTTTACCGTTGCACAAATCACGCGATAGATTTCCATGCGTTTTACATGGAGACGCCCTGAATCTTGTTTTTTTTGTGTTCGATTCGAACAATAATTTTCTTGGTTTTGTTTAAAACATCACTATGAAAAAAAAAACCTCGTATTTTTGGAAAAAAAAATGTGTGTCCACATATTGAACAGCCATAAGTCATAAATATGGCATGAAAATGTAACGTGCGGCTAACGCAACACGCTTACTTATAATTTTAAGCCTACACGGCAACACTATTTAAACATCAGCGTGGTCAGCTTTTGCGAAAACCGCATGGTCTTCAAAAAATTCTTTCCAGAAAATTCTTTTCACCTCATATCCGTGGTGGAAATAAGCTGGAAGAGTTCCCCTCCCCCCGCGAGAGAACGAAAGAATGGACCGAAAGAAAATGGAAAAAAAATGAACGTGGCGCATTCTGATAGGCAGGATAAAGACATGAAACTAGAAATACCGGTTTTTTTTTATCCCAACAGAAAAATTTTGCGAACAGGAGATGGGGAATGAAAAATATGGGAGGGACAGTCAGTTTCGAAATGTGGAGTAATGAAGGCTGGTTCAAATATTGTCGAGGAAAAAAAATTTAAAAAAAAAAATGAGTTATCGCGTGGTATCAGTAATGTTAAGAAAAGGCGTTATTTTCCGTGGTGTTTGATCCAAATGAAATGATTCTAAAAAGGTGATCCGGCCATTTTTGATTTTTTTTTCTCCTTGTTTTTTTTGTGTGATTCTAGTGAGATAAATTTGAAGTGAAGCCCAAGAAAGAGGGCAAGGAAGCGACAGCCTGCAAAATTAAAAAAATAAAAAGAAAAAAAAAAACCCAAAAAAAAAAAGATTTCCAGTGTATATTGGAACATTTTTTTGTGTGTGAGTTATTCCAATTGTAACAGAGGAATTTATATATATATATATATAAATTCATAAAAATTATGCGGTCGTTCTCCGCTCAAATACCATATTGAAAGTGTTTATAGACGCCCGATCAAAAAAGGTAACCATATTTTATATAAATTTCATTATTTGTAACGCACACGTCATCAAAAAAAAAAAAGAAAAAAAACACCGAGAACCAACATATTGTCAACTACCGGCAATCATCGATCAGCACAAATTATAAATTATATTCTAAAACAAAAAAAAAAAAATATATCATCATTGGCGTACTTCATTTTATGGCGGCTTTCTATTTACATATGACACAGGGTGCACCATGACCTAATGGTTTAGAGTGTGCAAATCTCATCTTTCGAATATAAAACGTCATCCCACATGGGAATAAAAAGGAAAAAAAAGAAAAATAAATAATAATATAATATATAAATATATAAAATAATAATAAATAATAAATTTTATTACAATTACATTATTACATTATTAATTAAGCATAAGAAAAAAAAAAAAAGGACAAACAAGAAAATAAAGAAAATCTACATAAAGATTGTAAACTTAGTTCACTCCATTTTTTTTTGGACGCAGACTACAAACTTCAAAATGAATATGGATTTAGGCATAATAATATGAATTTAACGTAAAGTCACGCGGTAGGGTGTATGAATGGATACTTATCTAGCTTTTCATTTGTTTTCTTGTTTGTTGAATAAATACTTATATATATACAGGGGCGTCCCGGAATTTTTTTTTATTCAGGTTTAAGGCATATGTTAGTTATTTTATTATACGCAGGCTGAACACACAAATAAAAAAAAATTGTAAAGAAAGAAAAAAAAAGAAAAAATAAACGAATAAGAAAGTAAATTTTATTTTGGTATTGGAAATTGTAATGGAATCTACTGAAAACAACAACAAGGAGAAAAGAAATTACAAAATTTTTTTTTGTTTTGCCTTGCCAGTCAAGACAATGAGCGGACCTTTTTCTTGATGGTGATGATTTGGTGGCGATACAGTTTACTTTTAAAGAGTAAAATCGGCTTCCAGGTATGTTTAGTCTGCTTGAGAGGATGAAGAAGGAGTAAATAGGAAGGGAGAGAGAGAGGGATGGATTGAGGACGGGGCGCAAGGGAACATAAAATTGTAAGGGTCCATGCTCATTTGTAGGGGCGAGCATGGACATACGGGGATCGGCATTCTGCTGTCGATCCATGTGGGAGGGTAGTGCCCCAAAGTCCGGTTGGCATTAACACCTTTGCCAATCGGCCCCGACATGCCTCGCAAGGCTTTCGCGAATGGCTGGTCAAGTTTCGGTGACCAGCAAATTAACGAACACTCCCCTTATTCGGTTTTTTCTCGCAAAAACCGAATTTCCTTGCTTGATAGCTCGCGCTATCACTATAAAGTCTTAACGACGTTTTCACACATCATGCACGCATATAATTTATGTGTAACGCGATGACAGATGGTGGTGAGCAGCGACCCACCCTCCGGCGAGCTAGCTAGTGCGATCAGCTAGGCGTGCAGCCTTTTAGCTGCTCACATTGCTGCACCATCTCATATCTTCTCCTCGCAAGGAAGAAGATATGCTGAAAAGGTCATCAGGAGATTTGCTCTTCGATAACAAACCCCAAATATGTAAACCCCCCTTGTTACATATATGGCGCCCAACGATTCGTTGGTTCAGCCAGCGGATTTTTAATTTTGTTTGCCATTTGTATTTTCGACTTCGGTTGAAATTACACATGGAGCTCAAACAAAATTGTTTGACACATTTTCGAACGAGTTGATGTTTGGAAATGGTGTTTTGGTTGTTACCTTGAGGTAAACCAAGGTTTTCAGAAAACCAAAATTTTTTTTTTATAAAAATTTGGAAATTTGACTCAAACTTTTTTTCGAAACTTTCGAAACACCCTGTACTCTTTAAATATTTTTCAATCATTTTTTTTATTAGTCAGTTTTTTTTTCTGAAGGTGTGTTCACATCATCAAAATTTCTAAACGAAGTTTTGGTGTGAACATAATTTCGGATGTTCGTTTTTTTGTGCTATTCGTGATCGCGTTTATATTGAGTCCAACTGTCGTCATATTTTATTTACGGTTGCGTAGTAGCAGTACTTCGGTTTTTTTTATTGAATATTCCGCTTGCCGCAAAAGCGTTTGAAATGTGGATTACGTGCTACATGAATATTGTAGTCATTGCAACGCTTCACGTTTCAATGCAGTTGAGACTCCGGGAAATGAAACAGATGCGGATGTATGAGCTTTAGTGTGCCTTTTCGCACATTCTCGTGCTTAATTAAGCCCATGAATAATGCGGTGAGGACACGAGAGTCATGCAACCACATCAGACATAGTGATTCGGGATTGTGCCAGTTGTTTGGATCGGATCACATGCTACAGGCTTGGTTGCCTTTGCAGGTGTCCGATCACTCGACTTGGTACCGTTCGCGGGTCACCCATCAACATCCAATTTTCGTTTCGTGAGTGCATGTCGGGTTTATGTTTTCTTCGTGTCGTTCACTTGTTTCGTCTCTCTCTCTCGCTCTTACGTACATATACGTTTGATATTTAGATTTTTTTTTTTGAATTCCTTTGGGAGTTTATCTTGGAACTATTTCGTAAGTTTCTTTTCTTGATTTTCTTCGAGGCTATTTTGTCTTCGAATTGTTTTAGGGAAGGATTTCGATACGTTTCATAAAAGGATTTTCTTTCTTGAGGGAAATTTATTTTCGGAAGGAGTTTTTTTTTCGCTTTTCGATTTAGTTAAATTTTTTTTAATTTTTTTATTTTTAGATTAGTTTAGTTAAGCCTAGTTTATTCTTTTTAAGTTCGGTTTAAATTTTTTTTTGGTTCAGATTGTTTAAGTTTGGTTAGTATATTCAGTTTAGTTTATTTCATTTTTTTTTCTCATCGCTTAGTTGAGTTTATTGGATTTTCTTTTATTGAATTTAATTATTATTTGAACATATTTTTTTTTTCTCCTCTATTATTTCCATTTCTTCATAAAATATATTTTGGTGGGGGAGTTTTTTTTATTATTACTTTTATTATAAAAATTTTTTTTTTTATATTTTATTATTACAATTTTTTTATTATTACGATTTTTTTTTGTCCTTGTTCGGTCCGTTATTTTTTTTGTCCCTGAAAGATTCCGTGAGAAGAAATAAATCTCCAAATACCCGATTTGACTTTCAATTGTACTGAGTTTCTGGCTTTGTTTTGAGTGAATTTGATTTTGTGCGATTGTCACTTTGATTTTGGGAACTTGAGGTGTTTACAAAATGGAGGACACAAATACAGGTGCAACGCCTAAAATCAACTCCACAGTTGTACCAAATGCGTCGCCGGAGCCAACTACAAATGCTCAAGGTGCTGCAGTGGATGTATTGACAGGTCGAGAAGAATCTCGAGTTACTCGAGGGCAATCACAGCTTTCGTTGGATTTTCCATCAGCGTCAAAATCAGTGGCTTCTGCTACAATGACGACTCGCAGTCGTAGTGGTAGAGGAAGAGGTGCGGCAAACCCAACTATCACACGATGGGGTTCTAGTGATGGCGCCTCCTTCCTCTCTCCGTCAGATCCAAGTGCCTCAACTGAAAATATAGGCACTATGATCGAAGCGGCTGTGAGCAGTCAGATGGCTAAAATCCAGAGCGAGTTGCTCAATCAAATTAAAAGAATGACCTTAAATGCACCACCGCAAACACAATGTTCAGTGGCTCCGCCAAAATCCGTTGACCAGTCTGCTAACTTCAATCTTTTGAACGAAAATTATAGTTTGAACGTTCCTCAGAGACGAAGTCAACCAGTATTAAACCAGAATGTAAACAGACCACCTCCTTTATATAGTGCTAATAACCAGAATCCTAATTACAACGTGAATGCTATCTCAGCTACAAACGATAGTCACCACGTCGACCCCAGTCAGGATCCGAATCCACGCCTGCCTTTTAACCCAAACAACAATCAAAGGCGTAGCCCAAGTAGGAATTCAAATCTTAACTCAGGCACGAATCGTAATGGTCAGGAAGTTCGACACGCTAGTTTACGACATGATACCCGAATCGACAAATGGGGATTCAGGTTCAGTGGAAAGGCTCAAGATATGTCAGTGGAAGAGTTCATATTCCGCATAGAAACCATGCAATCGCGTGGGGATAATTCGTGGTACGCCATTTGTACCCAATTCCATACCCTGCTCTCCGATAAGGCTGAGCAGTAGTATTGGCGACTACTGAAAAGAGAACCCCACATCGATTGGCATGGCCTAAAGGCGGCCCTCCGACATCAATTCAAGATCCTGGACACTGACCATGAAATCATGCGTCGGATGTTACAAAGAAAGCAATCCAACAGCGAAACTTTTGATGATTTTTACGATTCGGTTATGTCTTTATACCATCGGTTAAGAATTCCTATGACGGAAATAGAATTGGCGGACATTATGAGAGAGAACGTCGAAGATAAGATCGCAAATCTTATTTTCGGAATGCCTGCAATGAGTCTGAGTCGCTTTCAGGAAGTATGCCGCAAAGCGGAACGCGATCTTTCTGAGAGAGAACCAAGACGAACTTAGCAAAACCCAACACGGCCCATCCATGAATTGGATGATCTTGACGAACGTAATCTCTCATATGGACCAGATTCGGCAAATGATGGGACTGATTTGGATTATGATAAACTTAGACCCGCAAAAGAAATGTTACGCACCACTGATTTTTGCCAGAATGTAAACAGTAAGGAATTCAGTACAAACAACTCACCTGCTAGAACGAATTTTGTGCCAGACTTCCGCTTCAGACAAGAAAATGATTCTCATCTCCCATATCAAGAGTTTAAAAATGATTGTGACCCAAGAAATTATGCGTATAATCACCAACAATATACCAGAGGTGGCCAATCTTTTCCTCACGAACCGGTATCGAATCGCTATAATATTAATTCATCCCATTTCGGAGGTAGTTTACCATATCAACCTGCCGAAATCGATAGTAGTATTCGAGGGTATGTGAGCGAAAATACGTGGTCAAACGAAATACAAGATCATTTAGAAGCTGTAGATGCTAATGGTAGATCACGGTTCAAGTGTTGGAACTGTGACAATATTGGTCATGGTTTTTTCGAGTGTACGATACCACAACGGTCCTTCTTTTGTTATCGTTGTGGTAGAAAAGATGTGTCGTTACCGATGTACCCAAAATGTAATCCGGGAAACGCACAAAGGCACCGAGAGACGCACGGAAATCCCCGGTTGCCAATAATGCCCCCGGACCAATCAAAATAGAACCAACCTTGAGTCCGAATCTATCATAACAACCCAATTCTCCGTCTGTCATTAAAATTTTGAAACGAGAAACGTCAACTAAAATCTCATCGAATAATAATATACTGGAAAGGTCGAATAAATCATTCCATTAACGTCAAATGGAATATGACGAAGCTAGGAATAGAATAATCGGTGCTTTACTAAACCCGAGTAGAATTAGTAGGTTTAGAGAAAGGTGTAAGCAAAAGAAGTTGTTAGGTAAAACGGTGGAATCTGCTTTTGTGAAGCGTAAACATGATGATCGACCATATGCTAAGGTGGAAATCGACGGTGAATCCCTTTTTGGCCTTTTGGACAGTGGTGCAAGTGTGTCCTGTCTAGGCGCTGGCGCTTTAGATTTCCTCGAACGTCATAAAATTTTAATTACTGGTCGTCCCACCACAGTCAAAACGGCTGATGGTAAAGCTCAACGTGTACACGGGCAAATTGCGATTCCAATTACAGACAACAACATTACAAAAACACTTTCTCTATACATCGTACCAGGACTTACCCAAAATCTATATCTAGGTGTAGATTTTTGGAAAGAATTCGATATAGCTAAGACTATATTTTCTAAAAACGAAACTTTAGATTGTTTGTCAGTTGACGATCCCAACACACACGCGCTAAATTCGGAACAACGCGCACGTCTTGAAAGCATCTTAACTTTATTTCCTTCCTTCAACCAAGTCGGTTTAGGAAAAACACATTTAGAAGAACATGTTATTGAGGTAGAAAACGCGGAGCCTGTAAAGCAACGCCACTACCCTGTTTCCCCTGCGGTGCAAGCCCTCATGTTTGCTGAGTTGGACCGTATGTTGGAGTTGGGTGTTATCGAAGAAAGTGTCAGCGCGTGGAACTCTCCTGTAGTCTTGGTGCGCAAACCTGGAAAAGTTCGCCTCTGCCTCGACTCCAGGAAAGTGAACACCCTTACGAAGAAAGACGCTTACCCACTTCCACATATAGAAGGCCTTCTCAGTAGACTTGAGAAGACGTGTTTCATTTCAAGTATTGATTTGAAGGACGCCTTTTGGCAGATACCGTTGGAGAGGCAGAGTAGGGAAAAAACTGCTTTCACAGTGCCTGGTAGACCGTTATACCAGTTTACAGTAATGCTATTCGGGCTCTGTAATGCTCCTCAAAGAATGTGTAGACTGATGGACAAAACAATTCCAGTCGAGTTAAGAGAAAACTGTTTCGTCTATTTGGACGATCTGTTAGTAGTTTCTGAGGATTTCGATTCTCACGTTAAACTTTTGGCAACCATTGCACGTTGCTTGTCCACTGCTGGACTTACGATAAATTTGGAGAAAAGCAAATTTTGCATGAGAGAGGTTAGATATTTGGGTTACATCGTTGTAAACGGATGTTTAAAGACCGACTCAAATAAAGTATCTGCAATTTTTGACTTTCCTGCACCTACCACTCCAAAACAGGTTCGTCGATTTTTGGGCATGACAGGATGGTATAGGCGGTTTATTGCCAATTATGCCTCCTTGTCGTCTCCAATTACTGACTGCCTAAAGAAGAACGCCAAGTTTGTTTGGACAGCGGAGACTCAAGTAGCGTTTGAAGCCTTGAAATCTTCATTAACTACGGTCCCGGTATTGGCCAACCCTGATTACACTAAACCCTTTATTATACAGTGCGACGCGAGTAAGACCGGTGTCGGAGGTGTTTTGCTGCAGAGCGACGACGAAGGCAATGAGAAACCCATCGCTTATATTTCTCAAAAGCTGAACTCAGCACAACGCAACTACAGCGTGACGGAACTGGAATGTTTCGCTGCGGTGTTGAGCGTTAAAAAGTTCAGAGCCTACGTCGAAGGTTTGCCGTTCAAAATAATCACCCACCATGCGAGTTTAAAATGGCTCATGAGTCAGCGCGACTTGAGCGGACGTTTGGCTCGATGGAGCTTAAAGCTTCAAGCCTTTGATTTCGCGATTGAACATAGGAAAGGTTCAGAAAATGTGGTGCCAGATGCGCTTTCACGTGTTTACGTGGACGCGATTTCGGAAATAGTTTCGGCACCTAGCATAAACTTGAATTCTGAAGCCTTTAAATCAAAGAAATATCTCGACCTGATCGATACAGTGCAAAGCAACGCGGAAAGGCTGCCTGACACGCAAGTGTCAGATGGCTACGTGTATTTCAGAACAAGCTTTAGCACTGGCAATATCTTTCAGGAAGATCGATCGTGGAAGCTTTGGGTTCCATCTAGCCTTACGGACGAGCTAGTTCGCCTGGCGCATGATCCTCCACAAGCTGCGCACGGCGGTATCACCAAAACCTTATATCGTTTGCGGCAAAGATACTTCTGGCCTGGTATGGCTAGCGAAGTGCGTAAATATATCGCTAGTTGCATCGTATGTAAAGAGTCTAAGGCTCCAAATAGTGTGTTGAGGCCGCCCATGGGCAAACAAATTTAAGTTGACAGACCATTCCAGTACTTATATGTTGACCTGTTAGGACCCTACCCTCGGTCTAAGCATCGTGACACCACTCTCCTAGTTGTTTTGGACAAATTTTCGAAATTTGTTTTGTTCAAGACACTACGTAAGGCGTCTGCCGTGCAGATCACTGATTTCTTGGAGGAAAGCGTCTTCAATTTATTCGGCGTACCCGAGATTATATTTTCAGACAATGGACCGCAATTTATATCAAAAGAATTTCGCAAATTGGTTGAAGCGTATGGTGTGAAACACAATCGTACAGCTATCTACTCACCACAAGCTAACGCATCGGAACGTGTAAACCGTTCATTACTGGCGGCCATCCGCTCTTATGTTGGCACCGATCATAGGCATTGGGATCAAAATTTGGGAAGCATTGGCTGTGCTCTTCGGAGTACAATCCATGCTTCTACGGGGATTGATCCATATTTTCTTGTGTTCAGTTCCCACATGATCACACATGGCTCGACCTATGAACTGATGCGGAAGTTAAATGGTTTGAATGATGGTGAATTGGTTGTGTCCTCAAAAAAAGACCAGCTTGAACTTATTCGCGAACGCGTCAAAAATAATTTGTCGAAAGCTCACCAACATCATGAGCGGATTTATAATCGTCGAACCCGAGTAAAGAGATTTATTGTCGGACAAGAAGTCTACCGAAGAAATTTCACGCTTAGTGACTTCGCAAAAAATGTCAATGCTAAGCTAAATCGTAAATTTCTGAAGTGTCGGATTGTTCGTGCGATTGGCGATTCCCTCTATGAGGTCGAGGATTTGCAGGGTAGAACCATAGGGGTTTACCATGCCAAAGACTTGAGGCAATAGTGAGGTAAGAACCGACATCCACTGCCGCGGTTTAGGACGGATCATTTCCTTGTCTTTTCTTTCGTTTTCTGGTGCCCGGCTAGCTCAGTCGGAGAGCAACGGAGACTCTTTTGGGTGTGGTCGAGCCCCACGTTGGGCAGTACAAGATTTCACGTACCACTCAAAACAACCCACACGCTTTTCAGTTACGTCCGGGTTGATAGATCAATCCCTGACGTATCTGTGTTTTAACGTGCGGCTAACGCAACACGCTTACTTATAATTTTAAGCCTACACGGCAACACTATTTAAACATCAGCGTGGTCAGCTTTTGCGAAAACCGCATGGTCTTCAAAAAATTCTTTCCAGAAAATTCTTTTCACCTCATATCCGTGGTGGAAATAAGCTGAAAGAGTTCCCCCCCCCCGCGAGAGAACGAAAGAATGGACCGAAAGAAAATGGAAAAAAAATGAACGTGGCGCATTCTGATAGGCAGGATAAAGACATGAAACTAGAAATACCGGTTTTTTTTTATCCCAACACAAAAATTTTGCGAACAGGAGATGGGGAATGAAAAATATGAGAGGGACAGTCAGTTTCGAAATGTGGAGTAATGAAGGCTGGTTCAAATATTGTCGAGGAAAAAAAATTTAAAAAAAAAATGAGTTATCGCGTGGTATCAGTAATGTTAAGAAAAGGCGGTATTTTCCGTGGTGTTTGATCCAAATGAAATGATTCTAAAAAGGTGATCCGGCCATTTTTGATTTTTTTTTCTCCTTGTTTTTTTTGTGTGATTCTAATGAGATAAATTTGAAGTGAAGCCCAAGAAAGAGGGCAAGGAAGCGACAGCCTGCAAAATTAAAAAAATAAAAAGAAAAAAAAAAACCCAAAAAAAAAAAGATTTCCAGTGTATATGGGAACATTTTTTTTGTGTGTGAGTTATTCCAATTGTAACAGAGGAATTTTTATATATATATATAAATTCATAAAAATTATGCGGTCGTTCTCCGCTCAAATACCATATTGAAAGTGTTTATAGACGCCCGATCAAAAAAGGTAACCATATTTTATATAAATTTTTAAAAAAAAGAAAAATAAATAATAATATAATATATAAATGTATAAAATAATAATAAATAATAAATTTTATTACAATTACATTATTACATTATTAATTAAGCATAAGAAAAAAAAAAAAGGACAAACAAGAAAATAAAGAAAATCTACATAAAGATTGTAAACTTAGTTCACTCCATTTTTTTTTGGACGCAGACTACAAACTTCAAAATGAATATGGATTTAGGCATAATAATATGAATTTAACGTAAAGTCACGCGATAGGGTGTATGAATGGATACTTATCTAGCTTTTCATTTGTTTTCTTGTTTGTTGAATAAATACTTATATATATACAGGGGCGTCCCGGAATTTTTTTTTATTCAGGTTTAAGGCATATGTTAGTTATTTTATTATACGCAGGCTGAACACACAAATAAAAAAAAATTGTAAAGAAAGAAAAAAAAAGAAAAAATAAACGAATAAGAAAGTAAATTTTATTTTGGTATTGGAAATTGTAATGGAATCTACTGAAAACAACAACAAGGAGAAAAGAAATTACAAAATTTTTTTTTGTTTTGCCTTGCCAGTCAAGACAATGAGCGGACCTTTTTCTTGATGGTGATGATTTGGTGGCGATACAGTTTACTTTTAAAGAGTAAAATCGGCTTCCAGGTATGTTTAGTCTGCTTGAGAGGATGAAGAAGGAGTAAATAGGAAGGGAGAGAGAGAGGGATGGATTGAGGACGGGGCGCAAGGGAACATAAAATTGTAAGGGTCCATGCTCATTTGTAGGGGCGAGCATGGACATACGGGGATCGGCATTCTGCTGTCGATCCATGTGGGAGGGTAGTGCCCCAAAGTCCGGTTGGCATTAACACCTTTGCCAATCGGCCCCGACATGCCTCGCAAGGCTTTCGCGAATGGCTGGTCAAGTTTCGGTGACCAGCAAATTAACGAACACTCCCCTTATTCGGTTTTTTTCTCGCAAAAACCGAATTTCCTTGCTTGATAGCTCGCGCTATCACTATAAAGTCTTAACGACGTTTTCACACATCATGCACGCATATAATTTATGTGTAACGCGATGACAGATGGTGGTGAGCAGCGACCCACCCCTCCGGCGAGCTAGCTAGTGCGATCAGCTAGGCGTGCAGCCTTTTAGCTGCTCACATTGCTGCACCATCTCATATCTTCTCCTCGCAAGGAAGAAGATATGCTAAATAGGTCATCAGGGGATTTGCTTCTTTCGAACAAACCCCAAGTATGTGCAACCCCCTTGTTACAAAAATTAAATTCATTTATAAAAAAAAGAAAAACCAAATTTATTAACAAATAAAATTTATATACATATATTAGTTTATTTTAATCTTTTTTTTTATGATCACAGAATTGTTATGAAAAAAAAAGGAAGAAAGAAAAAAACTAATAATCAATCTATTGAAGGGAGCTCGTACCAGAAAAGGCTGAAAAAGGGAATTACACTCAGGTTTCCTGACAGTTTTTATGAATTTCTCATCAAACTACAATGCAACAACCTGCAAACGCTGCTAAAACAAAAAAACAAACAAATTTTGGTTCAGGAGTCATCATAATAACGCTAAAAATATACCACGAGGAAATTCTGGAATTCAGCATTTTTTTTTTTTTTAAAGAATATATTTTCTTACCATCATTTGCTTATTATTAAAACATAATCAAAATTTAGAGTTAAGGCTTTACAAATTAAAAATTTGAAAAGAAATGAGAAATTTAATTTGAAATTAAAATTTAGAAATTAAGAATTGAAAACAAATGAGAAAAAAATTTAAAATTAAAATTTGAAAATTAATGATTGAAGAAATTAAATTTAAAAAAAGAAACCCAAGTTTAAAAATAAAACCAGAAAAAAAACAAGAATTAAGCAAGTCAAAACAATTTTCTTCCTTTTTTTTATTTTAACGAAGATATAAAAGGAAAAGAATAAAAATTAACGATAGAAGAAAACTTTGAGAAAGATGAGAATACATTAAGATTAAGTATAGGTAAAAAGATAGGGAAAAGAAAATAAGATAAAACCGTAAGTAAATAATAGATTAGAAAAACAGGACAACGAAAGTAAATTTTGATGAAAATTGTTTTTTTTTTTAATTTAAAGAAAGTAATGGAAACAAAATAATTTTTGCATTACAAAATGCCAAATAAAACCATACGGATTATAAGTAAAATTTACAAAAAAAGAGAAATTGTTTGCATCTTTATCGAAAATTTATTTGGTGTTAAAGTGGGGAGAAAAAGGGGAAGCCAAAGGTTTTCTCTTACTGGCAAAATGGCTAGAGCGCGAGTTTGAAGTATACGGGAGAGTGAGAGGGAGATGATGGGCTGGCCTTCGTAAGGGCATAAATAAAAGAAAAAAAAAAAACAAAATTAGTTAGGGATCATATCTCATCGTTCGGGGTTGATATGGTCGAATGGGGGTGAAAATTCGGATTTGACCCATAGGGCGGGACAAATAGCTCCAAATAAAGACCGGTTGGCATCAGATCTCAGCCAATCGGCCCCGACATGCCTCGCAAGGCTTTCGCGATAGGTGACCACCAAACTAACGAACACTCCCTTTATTCGGTTGTTTTCGCCACAACCGAATTTTCCTTGCTTGATAGCTTATGCTATCCCCATAAAGTCTAAACGACATTAATATTCATATGCACGCATAAAAGTTTATGTGTAATTTGATGGTAGGTGGTGGTGAACAACGACCCACCCCTCCGGCGAGCTAGCAAGCGCAACTCAGCTTGGCGTGCAGCCTTTTAGTTGTTCACATTAGCTGCACCATCTCATATCTTCTCACAAGGAAGAAGAAATGCTGTAAAGATCATCAGGGGACTTACATTCTTCGTAAAAACCCCATATGTAAACCCCGCAGTTACAGATTTACCTCTCCATACTTACCATGTAGATCATCATGCCCCTTTAGAAAGTACAAACAAGAATTATAAACACATATTTGTCATAATAGATGCCTTCACTAAGTTTGTTTGGATTTACCCCACCAAGACGACCTCTACTAAAGAAGTAATCAATAAAATGGAACACCAAAAGAAAATAGATAGTCAGATAGAGGATCGGCATTTACCTCAAACGATTTTTCAGAATATTGCAACAAGGAAAATATTAAGCATTGTTCAACTACAACCGGTTTAGCTAGGGCCAATGGGCAAGTGGAACGGATTAACACAATAATTATATCCGTACTTTCCAAACTCTCTATAGATGATCCATCATAATGGTATAAATATGTCGACAAATTGCAAACCGCTATTAATTCAACGTATCAACGAAGTATGGGCTGTACACCTTTTGAACTATTAACCGGTGTTAAAATAAAGACAAGCTTTGATAAAGAAATAAAAGAGTTAATAAATCAAGAAAATCAAAGATTATTCGAAGAAAACCGAGACTCATTGAGGGAAGAAGCTAAGAAGAGGATACAGAAAGTTCAAGAAGAGAATAAAAGAAGCTATAATCGGAAAACACGAAAGCCAAGACGATATAATATCGGAGAAATGATAGCCATAAAACGTACCCAGTATGGTCCAGGTTTAAAATTGAAACCTAAGTTTTTCGGTCCATACATCATAAAAAAGGTAAAGCCAAATGACACATATGACGTTGAAAAGTTAGGAAATCACGATGGACCATATCACACAACATCCTGTGCTGAATTTATGAAACCTTGGATTCCAATGGAAGAACTAGATTTGGACACAAAGACGTCGCCATCCGAGACGTATGACACTAGAATGGCCGAGTTGTGAGAAAATTAAAAAGATGCGGCAACACTATTCGGATAGAAATTATGACAACGATGACAAATACATGAAAAGCAGACAGTATGAAGAAAACAACACGACGATAAAGACCGAGTTCCACCATGGCCGCCCTAATTCACTATGCGGTCAGCACCTGAAAAAAAAAATATAACAAAACCCAGAAAATCACCTTCTAAATGGATGCTGACCATAATCGGCTTCATCATTTCATCCCTACAAATCAAAATTCCTGCAAGAAATATATTCATGTAATGTTCCGGCTATCACATCATGTCACCAATAACAAAAAAAAGGAAAAACAGAACATTTTTTTTCATCGATAAATGCATCCTGAGTAATCATCGGAATCAACAGTTACCAAATAAAATAACCAGAACAACTAGAAACTCCGATCAAAATTACCAACAATAAAGCAGAAAAATAATAAAATAATTAAATTTTTAAGACGAAACGTGAAATTTAGTCAATAAGAATTGTTAGCTATTAAGAAAAAAAAAGACCAACCTAAAAAAATTTTGAAAAATCGAACAAAATAAATGAACGAAAAGTAATATTCAAGTAAATTTAAATAATATTAAGCAAAAAGAAAAAAAACAAATCCAAACGTGAAATGAAATAAAGAAAAAAAAACAAGAAGAAAAACTCAGCAATTTGAGAAATTTAAATTATTTTGTCATGAAGTTTTTTTGTATTAAAGTATTCATAAATTTAAATTAAAATATGATTTGATTGACAGTAAATATAAAATGAATTTAACGTAAATTTAAAAATATTTAACAAAATTTTTAATTGAATTTGAAGTAAATTTAATAAAAGTTTTTTTTTAGTCGCTAATGAAAAGAAAAATGATTTTCGTTCATGATGGTTGCGTGTAATTAAAAAAGGAACGACCATTCTGAAGGAAAACCAAAAGCAAACTTTTATATATATTGTACTGGAAATAAAAGAAACTAAAAACAAATGTACTTACGCTTATCTTGTCGGTAGTTATAAGCAATATAGTAAATTAAATTACAGAATTTCTATTACGGTAAGGGAAGTTTTGCTTTGGGTTTTTTTTTGAAAGATTTAGATTCCTTATGAATCAATCCTTACGCTGAGTTTTTTTTATTACCAAAAGATTTGGACACTAGAAATAAGAAAAGAAATGAACTTAAATAATAATAAAGAAAAGGAAAAATTAAAAGAAAGGTTTCCTTTTGTTTGAAAAATGATAATGAGGAAACGATAAATAAAAGGGAATGAGAGCGGTGAAAGTGGTCCTGATGGATGGCAAAATGAAGTACGGTTGAGCAGCGTTGGCCGCCCAAACTCATCATGCGTTGAGAAAAAAAGAAAAAGAAAAAAATATTGAAAGGCAAAGAAAAGCAGAGAAAAAGTGAAGAACCGAGATTTGGTTTCGAACTCGGCTCTCGTCAGTCTTATGAGGCGAGATCTTAACCGACTGGATTGTTGAACACTATTTCTCTATTAGCCTTTTCATTTGCCTTTTCCTACTATTTTTCATTCCATTACAATTGTTTTCTCTTAAACCTTTCAATTCTTATTAAACCAAATTTACTTTCATTTTTGTCCTACAATATATAATTTTTTTTCAACGAGATCATGTCCTCGTGTCGTAGTGATAATGCAGTAAATTAATACCAACTAAAGTCGGCGTCACCAATACAGCAAATTCATTAATAAAAAAAATTGAGAAAATAACTTTTTTGCTGTAAATTTTTTTTTGTTACATATCAGCAGAGAATGAAATTATCTTCTGATACATCTCAAAAGAGAAAAAATCTTGTGATTGTCAACCTGGCAATGCCATCTAAAAATATTTGAGAACAACAAGGAAAAAGATTCATTCGATTCATGTATTTCAACCGCGACACACGTATTTTTGTATTAAATTTACAGTATTAAATTTGCACTAATTATTAAATCTTTGTTTTTATTCGTTTAAAAAACTTGTCCACGGCTACCCTGATACGATAATTATCTCCCTTTCATGACATCATCGTAATACCATATTTTTCGCACGCTCGCAAATATCATGCAGATCAATTTGTCATGGTGATATTTATCAACACGATTTAATATCGAACGATAATTCAATCAATCATTTGTCACAAAAAAAAATAATAACCTTTCATAAATATCTTTTGAAAAGAGTTATCGTTTCAGAAATATCTCTTGAGAAGATAATCGGGTATATAAATATTTGTTCAATTGTTCAAGTGCAGTACAATTACTTCATTTTCCTCAATTGCAGTGAATCAATTTTTATTTCGAAAATAAATAATGCCGAGAACAAAAAATTTTATTGTGCAAAAATGTTTTGAAGTGCCTGCAAACAGGAGTGGTGCTGTATGCAAATTCGAAGGATGTAATAAATCATTCAAGGGTATTGTGGCATGAAATTTAAAAAGACATATGTACAGTATTGTGCGAATTAATGTGAACACAGTCAAATTTTTAGTATTTTTATATTGGTAGCGCTGTTTTATGTCGGAATGTTCAAATTTTCCGTTATTTTTATTCGTTTATTTTTGGTCTGAGTTAGGTACATAAATACAAGCAAGTTTAGTAGGAACTTCAACAAAATTAGACAAATAGTTTGATTAATTGCAAATATCGGAGTTTCTGTAGTTTTCGTTGTTATCATTTTATATTTCATTTTACAAGGGAAATCAGCCCTAGCAAGCGCGAAAAAATAAGGACACTTAGTGAATATACACCCATGTCACAAAGGAAGATAACAGAAGTTTTTTGGAGCTAGTCTTGGTACTGTAGAAAAAATCATAAAACAGAAAAGAATGACAGGCTCCGTTGAAGTGAGTAGAGTGGGTAAGTTTGGGAGAAAACAGAAAACAAGCGATAGAGATCTAAGCTTTTTGCTCAGATCGAGTAAATGAGACCCACGAAAGGCAAGTTTCAAACTTTAAAGAGACCTAGAAGAGCTGGTGTTAAAATATGCGATTCTACAGTACGCCAGCGATTGCTGGAAAATGGAAGACGAGCCATTAGAACTCAAAAGAAGCAGTTACTCACTGAGGCTATGATGAAAAAAAGATAATTTTGGGCAATAATATATACGGACTAGACAGCAGAGGACTGGAAAAAGTATTCTTCTCGGGCGAGATCCAATTTTTGGTTCAGGAAAGCCGATCGGAAAAGCCATACAGGAAAACTCACTCCATCTCATATTAATCAAACAGTAAAACATTCTATACAAAATATCTTTTGGGGCTGATTTTCATATATTGGACCTGGTACACTTGTGCCGGTAGAGGGTATGATGATTAGTATTAAATATAAAGAGGTTTTAGACCGAAAATTGGCGTCAGAGCAAGAAAAAGTGGATCCGAACGGCAGTGCTATTTTTCAGCAAGATTCAGCGCCATGCCATAAATCAAAGTTTTTGCGAAATTCTTCCCGAAAACCAGGTTACATGTTTGGATTGGCCAAGAAACTCACCAGATTTAAACCCAATAGAGAATTTGTGGCCAATTTGCAAAGGACGAATTAGGAAAATGGGCTGTACGACTAAGAAACTGATGATACGAAGAGTAATTTACATACGGTTTCACGAAGAGGAAATTAAATATATTTCCCAAAATCTTATCGATTCTATGCCACAGCGAGTGCAAGACATTATTAATTCCAAAGACGGACATATCTTGTACTAAAACTAAAAAAAAAATTATTTTTATAGCCATTTTTTGTTTTTAAGCTTAATGAATGATTTTAAAAAAAATAAATGCTGTGTTCACATTAATTCGCACAATACTGTATATGGTGCAAAAAGTTAATGACAGTATTGATAAAACCAGTTGAACTTCCTCTGCGAGCACCAGGTGTGTTTCTAATCGGAAACGAAATAAATCTATAAAAATCATAATGGATAGTGCAAAATTAAATCGTGCTTGTGTTTGAATGGTTATGGTGGATCCGCTACCTTTTCACTTGATGGACTTCATCGGATTTAGTGAGATTATCGGGCCTATTTCAAGTGCATTGGGAATAACTATTAATGCACACAACATTACCACTAAAGTTAAATCAACAGCTTCTTTTGTAAGGGATATTATTACGGATGAATTGAAGCATACACTATTTAGTCTAAAAATGGATGCGACCACTCGTCATGGCCGTAGTGTTTTAGGAGAAAATGTTCAGTTTGTTTCCTTTGACAAAATACAACCAACGCTGGGCATGATAGAGATGACATAAAGGCACACCGTGGACTACTTGAAGGTAGAAGTAGAGAAAATCCTGTCTAAATGCAGGTTAAAGCAGGTTTACTCTTGCACAACAGACAACGGTGCAAATATGATCAAATGCGTTGGACTACTCGAAGGTAACCAAGAATCGGAGTATAATGCTATAACCGATGCTGCAGATAGTCCCGAACTAATGACTAACTTAGATTTCATTCTGCACGGAACATTGATTGAGATGTATTGGATCCGCATCGCATACTCCGATGATATGTAACGGTGGGTTACATTTTGTGTCTTAACGACCGAAAAAATTGAGATTCTATTTAGCTACCATCGTGAATTCTAATTTGCAACATTTGAACCTTTATTCTGCTAATAATTCTCGCAAATTAGTTCAATGCACGTAATCCATATTGCTAAATAGAAGTAAGAAAAGAGAAAACATATAGTATACTCTTTTTTTTCATGATGAAAAAAACAAAAAATTGGAGCGGAAGGAGGAGAATACGAAAAATTGTCGATGGAGCGAGAGTCTTTTTTTTTAAGCTTCACACAGTCTGGTCCAGATATTCAAATGGGAGAGTCGTGTATAGATGAGAAAAAAAACGTCGAAAAATATGGTGTGCGCATTTTTTTGGGAAAAGTGAATTAAAAAAAAAAACAAAAAGAAAGGAAAATATAAAATAATATAAAGATCAGGAAAGATATAAAATGATGTCGATTGGGACGATCGGAAGGAAAATTAATGATAGTCAGTTTGAATATAATATAATCTAGTTCATATCGTTCTTTTATATTCGCGGTTTTCTTGGGAAAAATTTTTAAATTAAATGCAAAGGAAAATCTTGCGATTTTTTTTTTTTGTTCGTTGGCTCGTTTTTTTGGATTAACTAGAAAAAGAATGTACCGCTATATCTTTTGTGTAAATTTTTTTGCGAAAAATAAGAAAAAAATTAAGTTAGAAACGAATTTTTTTCCGTGTAAAGAAAAGAAAAAAACCAAATCTTGCTTAATTTTAAAGTCACAAAAAAGGAGGAAGAAAGGAATTTGTTTTGCGAATTGGGGTCTCCAGTTTGATCAGTTTTATAGGTTGGATGCCGCTGCAAATTATGCGAAATCGGCAAATAGTGCGAGTTCTGCAATGTGGAAATTATCAAGTGATAAAACGGCAAATCTAAATAATTATACTGTAGGCAGGAGTTGGAAAATATTCCGGCATGCCAATGATGACAGTCGTAAAAGGTTATTGGGAATGCCAAAAATATATGAAAATTTGGAACGAGTTCTTCAAATTTGTGAAACTGCAGAAATAACAATAGGTAATTTAAAAGATATGTCAAACACTGAAAACAAAAAAACTGGGGAATAAAAGAAGAAAAGAACCTACTGAAAAGGAAAAACAGAAATATAAATTTTGTGGTAGATGGCACATATTTGAAAAGGGTGTATGTAAAGCGTTTGGCAAAATTTGTTCAAGTTGTTATGGAAAAAATCACTTTTCAAAAGTTTGCAGAAAGAAATCTAAAGTCAATGAGATAGATGTAACGCGTGGGAACAAAAAACTGTTGATGGATCATTTTTTTTTGACAGTCAACAGTTTGGAGTTTCTACGTGAAACCTTTTTGCAGCCTGCACGGCGAAATTTAAAAATTTCAAAAGCTTTTCTTCTCCCCGACAGGATGGCCATCTATCACAATCAAATTTTAAAACCATTTCAAGTGATCTTAGTGATAGTTAGAGCCATCTATTTCCGCTGGGTTATAAACGAGAAAAAATAAGAAAGAGACAAAAAGAGAAAAATAAACCGGTTATCAAAGCACGAGGTAGGATTTTGTATGAAAATGCTTGAATTCGTTAGCCCAAAAATATGATCCGATAATTTGAAAGATTTGACGAACAGGCAGAAAGAAGGAGACGGAGATATTTTTTTATATACATGGTTTTTTTTGATGAGGGTTTTTTTTGGTTGAAGAATGGGCAGTCTGGTCTGAAGCATTGAGGAGGTTAGATGGGATGATGAAAGAAAAAAAAAAGAACTTTTGGGACGATCATCATGGAAGCACATGTAGGAACAGGTTTTTTTCTCTCTTAAACCACGAATTGGGAATTAGAAGTGTAAAGTAAAAGTTAATATTTTGGTTTTTTTGGAAAAGAAAGTGATTTTTTTTCTTTTAAAATTTAAAGTAAACAACCAGTGAGCTCGTATCGAAAAAAAAGAATAGGAATAAAAGAAAAGAAAAGATAATTGGTTAATTGAATAAAAGCAGTTATGAAGTTTTTGAGAAAAATGTGCAAAATATAGTTATTTAACAAAAAAAAAAAAAAAAGGTTAAAACAAACAAAAAATAGAAACAAAGAATCGGAAACTTTGTACCGGTTCTGTAAAATACAAACGTGGTTCCATTTTTTTTTGTGTGAAGAAAATTTCAAAAATTAAAAAAAAAAAAAAATAGAAAATGGCGGATCGGGAAATTAGTTAAGAAGAGAAAAAAAAAACAACAAAATCAAGTGTGAAAGTATTATAGAAAAAAAAAAAACCTTTGAGCGCGTTTCATTATTCCTTTTCGCTTTGCCTCAGGCGCGGCGAACGCAGGTAATTTTTTTATTATATAATGGCGAAATTTTGGCAACTTACGGAGCTTTGAATTTTGGGATTAATACAAATTGGGTTTTTTCTTGCTCCGAGGAGAAATTTGACATAAAAAAAAAAAGAGGAAAAAAAAAAGAAATGATAAAAAAAATTCGACATGGAAAGTCCATAATACCAGAGGGGAAAACATCAACAAATACAAAAGAAACAAAAAATATATAGGATGAATCAACTTGCGTTGAATACACCGACAAATCTTATGGAGAAATATTGTCCCATGGGGAACAATCGACATTAATATCAATCACTCCCAGAGTGGGAAATCTGGAAATTAAAATTATAATAAAAAGGAAAACCAACAGAAATATACAAAAAGAAAAAAAAATATAAGAAAAAAAAAGAAATATATGTTTATATAAATTAGCTGTAAGAAAGGAAATTAAAAACATATTGTGCATTAAACTTAAATCATAAAGGCCAAAAAAAAAAAAAAATTTAATAATAATAATAAATATTGGAAACAGATTAGATTAGTTTAGAAGTTTGGATTTTGACAGTCTTGTCAAAATTTGGTATTTTTGAAAAAAAAAAAAAAAAAATTGGTAAAAAAAGGAAATATTTAATTTTTGTCCTCTACAAAAATATATATGTTCCCCATGAATTACATAATTTGAATTTGGAATATCTAGAGAGAAAATTTTACCTTTACGCTAAAACAAAAAGACCAAGGTTTCATAGAATTGTTAGAATTATAAGAAAGATAAATTTGTATACATTGTTCAAACCAACAAATACAAAAAAAAAAAGATGAAATAAAAAGAAAAATTAATTTATTTATAGCCTATATAATCAAATTTACCCCAATTCTTTAACTCTCGAAATTTTCAGCTTAACAAAGGTTTTTTTTTGCATCTTTCACTCATGGTACAATTTAGACTTGGTATCGTAATTGCGTCTATAAGAAGGATGAAAAAGGAAAAAAAAAAAACTAACACAGAGATAATGTCGGTAAACAATTAGAAAAAGGATTAAAGAGGGAGAGAGAGATTCGAGTGAGGTGAGGGTTTGAAGGGAACGTAAAACAAATTAAGGGTCCATGCTCATTTGTAGGGGCGAGCATGGACATACGGGGATCGGCATTCTGCTGTTGGTCCATGTGGGTGGGTAGTGCCCCAAAGTCCGGTTGGCATTAACGCCTTTGCCAATCGGCCCCGACATGCCTCGCAAGGCTTTCGCGGATGGCTGGTCAAGTTCCGGTGACCACCAAATTAACGAACACTCCCCTTATTCGGTTTTTTTCTCGCAAAAACCGAATTTCCTTGCTTGATAGCTCGCGCTATCACTAAAAAGTTTGAACGACGTTTTCACTCATCATGCACGCATATAAATTTATGTGTAACGCGATGACAGATGGTGGTGAGCAGCGACCCACCCCTCCGGCGAGCTAGCTCGTGCGACTCAGCAAGGCGTGCAGCCTTTTAGCTGCTCACATTTGCTGCACCATCTCATATCTTCTCCTCGCAAGGAAGAAGATATGCTAAATAGGTCATCAGGGGATCTTCTCTTCGATAACAAACCCCAAATATGTAAACCCCCCTTGTTACATATATGGCGCCCAACGATTCGTTGGTTCAGCCAGCGGATTTTTAATTTTGTTTGCCATTTGTATTTTCGACTTCGGTTGAAATTACAAATGGAGCTCAAACAAAATTGTTTGACACATTTTCGAACGAGTTGATGTTTGAAAATGGTGCTTTGGTTGTTACCTTATGGTAAACCAAGTTTTTTCAGAAAAACAAATTTTTTTTATAAAAATTTGAAAATTTGACTCAAACTTTTTTCGAAACTTTGGAAACACCCTGTACTCTTTAAATTTTTTTCATCTGGTTTTTTTTTATTAGTCAATTTTTTTTTCTGAAGGTGTGTTCACATCATCGAAATTTCTGAACGAAGTTTTGATGTGAACATAATTTCGGATGTTCGTTTTTTTGTGCTATTCGCGATCGCGTTTATGTTGAGTCCAACTGTCGTCACATTTTATTTACGGTTGCGTAGTAGCAGTACTTCGGTTTTTTTTTATTGAATATTCCGCTTGCCGCAAAAGCGTTTGAAATGTGGATTACGTGCTACATGAATATTGTAGTCATTGCAACGCTTCACGGTTCAATGCAGTTGAGACTCCGGGAAATGCTACAGATGCGGATGTATGAGCTTTAGTGTGCCTTTTCGCACATTCTCGTGCTTAGTTAAGCCCATGAATAATGCGGTGAGGACACGAGAGTCATGCAACCACATCAGACATAGTGATTCGGGATTGTGCCAGTCGTTTGGATCGGATCACATGCTACGGGCTTGGTTGCTATTGCAGGTATCCGATCACTCGACTTGGTACCGTTCGCGGGTCACCCATCAACATCCAATTTTCGTTTCGTGAGTGTGCGTCGGGTTTATGTTTTCTTCGTGTCGTCCACTTGTTTCGTCTCTCTCTCTCGCTCTTACGTACATATACGTTTGATATTCAGAATTTTTTTTTAATTCCTTTTGGGAGTTTATCTTGGAACTATTTCGTAAGTTTCTTTTCTTGATTTTCTTCGAGGCTATTTTGTCTTCGAATTGTTTTCGGGGAAATATTTTGATAAGTTTCATGAGGAATTTTTATTTTTGAGGGAAATTTTTTTTTCGGAAGGAAGTTTTTTTCGTTTTTTCGATTTAGTTAGTTTTTTTTATTTTTTTTTATTTAGATTAGTTTAGTTAAGCCTAGTTTAATTTTTATTAAGTTCAGTTTAATTTTTTTTTAAGTTCAGATTAGTTAAGTTTGGTTTAGTATATTTAGTTTAGTTTATTTAAATTTTTTTTTTATCGATTAGTTTAGTTTATTGGGTTTAGGTTTGTGGCGGCCGGCTTTTAATTACTTTCAATTTGGTGGAAAACTACTTGTTTATATTTTCAGAAAAAATACTTGTTGAGATTCCTTTTTTTCTTTTTATACTCAGTAGCCATAATTGAAATGATTTTCCTTACTAATTAGGTAGGCTGTTTGAATTTTCTTCAAATGAAAAATCAGTTAGGAAAATCAGTTTTTGAGATTTACCTAAACGAGTCGGATCTAATTTTTGCAAATAATTTTAATAATTTAAACAATTTAAAATAACTTTTGTGAAGTTAAATTAATTTAATTTTTTAATAAATTGTGTTTTTATTTTTTAAAGAATAACCTTTTTTGGGAATTTAATAAATTGTGTTTTTAAAATTTTCAAATAAATAAGTTTCTTTTTTTTTAATACAAAATAAAAATGAATTGAAAAATAAATTTTTAACCAATCCAACGCCAATAGGGAGCGATTGGATTGAATAAATTCTGCTGGAATCTTATTAGTATTTCCTTATAAATGGTGACCCCGACAACACTTTTGCACCCGTCGAAAGTTCGACCAGAAAAATAATTTTTCGTTCCAGAAATTTCTTCTCAAAACTCGAACAATAGTTCTCCAAAGAAATATACAAATTCAAACAGAAATTTCTGCAAAAAAGCGAATCTTGTTAAACTGAAAATTTTGAAAAAATTTTCTCATTCAGAATGAAAATGTTTCGTTAAATTTAAAATGTGAATGCAGCCGAACAAATTTAGCAAATTATTGAATATCAAGTAAATTAATTGAAGATTTTGAATTGCAACACCTAATAAATTGCAAATAGTGGGACCAAGCCTTTAATTCTGGCGTGAGGCTGCGCCAGACACTATTTTGCGATTTAGCACCCAGAAAGAAAAGTTTAAATTAATAATCATCAAATACTCGTGAAGAGAGCCCAAAGAAAAGGCTTCACATCATTCAATACACAAGAGCCCAAAGAAAAGGCTTCACATCATTCAATACTCAAGAGCCCAAAGAAAAGGCTACACATTATTCATTACACAAGAGCCCAAGAAAAGATTACCAAGGTTCACTGGAAACTCATCAACGGACGGCAAGTCAAACTCTATTCAACCATCAAAATTTTTTTTTTTACGTCAAGAACATATTAAGGTTGTACCTAATTTTTCATTAATTCAAATTTATATAATAACTATTTATTATTTTTGGTATTTTGTACAAAACAAATTTATTCACTTAATTTAATTCAAAAAACAATATAATTTTTCTTTTTATTGTTGTCTTTACTGCTAATACTTTAAGAAACTTGTGTACAATCATTTCAATTTATGTTACTGAGTGTGTTTGCCTCAAAGCAAGTGAGAATTTTCTGTCTTTGACAAAATTTGCGTTTTCTTCAGTTTTTTTTTTGTGTTTGTTTATATTTCATTCTTCCGTGTTAGTTTTCTTACCATGTCAGTAGCCGATTTGAATACAGCCGATGTTTTTCCTCCAGCCCAATCAGAAGACGTTACTCTTATGTACCGAGTCGCAATTAAACCCCCAACTTTCAATCGGGAAGACCCTGAGGTCTGGTTTACCCAATTGGAAGCACAGTTCCGCATCGGGAGAATATCTCAAGACGGTACCAAGTACGGGTATCTTCTTGCAGCACTCGATGCGGAAACCATAAAATGTGTCCGCGAAAAAGTTATCAACCCTCCGGCCTCAAATTCTTACGAGGATTTGAAAATAGCTATTATTGAAAGACTTGGTGAGTCAGCAAGTACCAAGATTGATAGGCTTTTAAGGGGTTTGCAATTAGGTGATAAGAAACCATCTCAACTTTTGCGCGAGATGCAAACTTTAGGCGGCGGTAAAGTGCAAGACGCCTTATTACAGAACTTGTGGATGCAACGTTTGCCCACACATGCCCAAGAAATATTATCAAGTATTGACGACACCTCATTAGACAAATTAGCCAACACTGCGGATAAAATAGCTGAAATAAATCAAACAGCTAATTTATATGCAATTTCGAATAATCCATCTTCATCCTCGTCAACACGATCTGATCAAATTTCCGCGGAAATAAAATCATTACGCGATCAAGTTGTCTCTTTAACCCGACGAATCGATCTTTTAAGCAAGCCCACTACGCAACGAAACCGTTCACGTTCGCGGTCAAGTTCCGTTCCAAAGAAGTATGATTTATGTTGGTATCATTATAAATTTAAAACTGACGCTCGTAAATGCATTCAACCATGCAATTTAGAACAGTCCCAAACATCAAACGTTTCGAAAAACTAAGTTCAGCTACGCTGCCGATGGCCAGCGATTCTGGCTTTAATAGTCATCGCCTTATTTTAATTGATCCAACTACCAAATTACAATTTTTAGTAGACTCTGGCGCAGATGTGTCTGTCGTACCTCCTACCTACAAAGACACCTCCAATAGAAGCGACTTTAACCTGTTCGCAGCTAATTCAACAATCATAGAGACTTTCGGCCATAGAGTATTAACTTTGGATTTAGGTTTACGCAGAAATTTTCAATGGCGCTTTACTATCGCAAATGTCGGCAAGCCAATCATTGGGGCGGATTTTATTAATCATTTCGGACTTTTAATAGACCTTAAAAAGAAAAAACTTATAGATCCTCTTACCAAGTTGGAAGTCATTACCAAATTGATAAAAGGACCTTCCTACTCACTCACCACAATTTCCGCTGGTTCTTGTCCCCCCGAAGTTTATAAATTGTTACACAAATTTAAATCCATCACCGTCGAAGCGCCTACGTTAAATCAATTGAAACACCACGTTACTCATTCCATAGTCACCTCAGGCCCTCCATGTGTCGCTCGCTGTAGACGTTTGAACCCTAAAAGAGCCAACATTGCGAAGCAAGAATTTGCAATAATGTTGGAACAAGGCATTTGTCGACCATCTAGTAGCGATTGGTCGAGCCCATTACATCTTGTTATGAAAAAAAATGGCGACTGGAGACCTTGCGGCGACTATCGTGCTCTTAATTTCATCACCAAGCCCGATCGTTATCCAATTCCGTATATAACGGACTTTTCGCAACAACTCGATGGTTGTACTATATTTTCATCACTGGATTTGGTTAAAGCATACCACCAGATTCCGATTAGTGATGAGGATATCCCAAAGACGGCAATAAGCACACCGTTCGGATTATTTGAATTCACGCGCATGACTTTCGGTTTGCGTAACGCTGCTCAAACTTTCCAGCGGTTCATGCATTCTGTTTTACGCGGTTTAAATTTTTGTTTTCCCTATATCGACGATATACTCATTGCCTCCAGTGATATGGCAGAGCACGTTAAACATTTGGAAACCGTTTTTCAACGGCTTAAGGATGCAGGCCTCGTCATTAACTCAAGTAAGTGCATTTTCGCTGTCCCAGTCATCACTTTCCTCGGACCCGATATTTTGGCTTTCGGAATTAAACCCGCTAAAGGCAAAATCGAAGCTATCGCTAATTTCAAGCTACCAGAAACCGTTAAGGAATTGCGTCGATATTTGGGGATGATAAATTTCTATAGAATTTACATTCCCCAAGCTGCAACCGAGCAAGCATTGCTTAATGATTTCCTCAAGGGTAGTAAAAAAAATGACCAACGAAAAATCACCTGGACAGATGTCAAAAGCGTGGCAACCCCTTAGCTTTTTCTCAAGAAAATTAACTAACACACAAAAACGCTATAGCACTTACGACCGTGAACTATTGGCAGCTTATGCAGCCATCAAGCATTTTAAACATTGGATAGAGGGACGTGCTTTCACTCTTTTCACTGACCACAAACCCCTCATTTACGCCTTACAACAAAATCTAGACAAGGCATCTCCGCGACAATGTAGGCATCTCGATCTGATTGCGCAATATACCACAGATATCAAACATATATCTGGACGTGACAACATTGTGGCCGACACACTCTCTAGAGTTTCCGAGTTTTCCGTGTGCGAAAGCATTAACTATGCACTGATGGCGGAAGCCCAAATTGGGGACTCTGAACTGCAAACACTAATGGAAAACGAACATAATCTCAAGTTCAAACCATTTCCTGTTTTCGGTTCCGATATCAAAATCCTTTGTGATACTTCCACAGGAAACGTTAGACCATACGTCCCACCCAAATTTCGTCGAATTGTGTTCAATAGTATCCATAATCTGGCCCACCCAAGCATCCGATCAACCGTAAAAGCAGTTGTTAAAAACTTTATCTGGACTTCAATCAAAAAGGAAGTCAGTTCCTGGGCCAAATCCTGTTTAGCTTGCCAAAAAGTAAAGATATCTAGGCACGTCAAAAGTCCAATTGGCAATTTTCCTCTGGTTGAAAATCGATTCGACAAAATTCATCTGGACATAATAGGTCCACTGCCTCCATCAGAAAATAACAAATACTGTGTGACTTTAATCGACCGTTTCACTCGCTGGCCTGAGGCCATACCAACCCCAGATATCAAAACCGAAACAGTGGCCAATGCCATCTATAACCATTGGATATGTCGTTATGGTGTACCATCAACCATCACCACAGATCGCGGCTCACAGTTCGAATCCGAACTTTTCTCTGAACTGTCGAACCTTCTGGGATTCACACGCAGTCGTACTACGGCTTACAATCCAGCGTGTAACGGCATGATTGAGAGGTGGCACCGAACACTAAAAGCAGCCATTATGTGTGTGGGGGATCGACAATGGACCAAGTCTCTACCTTCGGTATTACTTGGTTTGAGGACAGTTTACCGAGAGGATTTCAACGCTACGTCAGCTGAATTAGTTTACGGTCAAAATATACGTTTACCTGGAGATTTTCTACAAACTACACAAAGACACATATCCCAGTCCGAATTCGTTCGACAAATTAGAAATCATTTCGACACCATTCGACCAACACCACCGTCACGACACGGACACAGCCAAATTTTTGTTTTTAAAGATTTAACTAACTGTTCTCATGTTTTTGTAAGAGCAGACGCGGTGCGAGCCTCGCTACAACCACCCTACGAAGGACCTTTTAAGGTTGTTAATCGAAATGACAAATATTTTACACTTCAAATCAAGAATTTGCAAAAAACTGTTTCGATTAATAGATTAAAACCTTTCTTTAGCGAAAGTTTTGAAGCAGTTATTAAGCCTACCTTCGAGAGCCCTACGGAACCAACTGATAGGGTTAACAAAAAAGTTACGTTCCTAGATGAAAAAACTGACCCGACCCAAACACGATTCGGACGCATTTCCAAGCCTCCAACTCGGTGGAATGGTTAATGTTCATTAGCGATTCACTGGAGGGGGAGTACTGTGGCGGCCGGCTTTTAATTACTTTCAATTTGGTGGAAAACTACTTGTTTATATTTTCAGAAAAAATACTTGTTGAGATTCCTTTTTTTCTTTTTATACTCAGTAGCCATAATTGAAATGATTTTCCTTACTAATTAGGTAGGCTGTTTGAATTTTCTTCAAATGAAAAATCTGTTAGGAAAATCAGTTTTTGAGATTTACCTAAACGAGTCGGATCTAATTTTTGCAAATAATTTTAATAATTTAAACAATTTAAAATAACTTTTGTGAAGTTAAATTAATTTAATTTTTTAATAAATTGTGTTTTTATTTTTTAAAGAATAACCTTTTTTTGGGAATTTAATAAATTGTGTTTTTAAAATTTTCAAATAAATAAGTTTCTTTTTTTTTAATACAAAATAAAAATGAATTGAAAAATAAATTTTTAACCAATCCAACGCCAATAGGGAGCGATTGGATTGAATAAATTCTGCTGGAATCTTATTAGTATTTCCCTATAGGTTTATTAAATTTAATTATTATTTGAAAATTTTTTTTTTCTATTATTTTCATTTTATTATAAAATATATTTTGGTGGGGGAGTTTTTGTTTATTATTATTACTTTTATTATAAATTTTTTTTTATTACTATATTTTTTTTATTGCAAATTTTCTTTATTATATTTCATTTATTATTATCGATTTTTTTTGTCATTGTTCGGTCCGTTATTTGTTTATTCCCTGAAAGAGAAATATTGAGAAGCAAAATTCCTCAATTACCCGATTTGACCTTCAATTGTACTGGGTTTCTGGCTTTACTTTTGAGAAAGTTTGATTTACTGCGATTGTAATTTCGATTTTGGAAACTTAAGGTGTGTTTACGACATGGCAGACACGAATACAGGTGCAACACCTAAAATCAACTCCACAGTTGTACCAAATGCGTCACCGGAGCCAAATACAGATGCTCAGGGTGCTGCGGTGAGTGTATTGACCGGTCAAGATAATTCACGAGTTACTCGAAGCCAATCACAGCTTTCGTTGGATTTTCCACCAGCTTCAAAATTAGTGGCTCCTGCTACAATGACGACTCGCAGTTGTAGTGGTAGAGGAAGAGGTGCGGCAAACCCAACTATCACACGATGGCGTTCTAGTGATGGCGCCTCTTTCCTCTCTCCGTCAGATCCAAGTGCTTCAACAGAAAACATAGGCACTATGATCGTAGCGGCTGTGAGCAGTCAGATGGCCAAAATCCAGAGTGAGTTACTCAATCAAATCAAGAGAATGACTTTAAATGCACCATCGCGAGCACCGGGTTCAGTGGCTCCGCTAAAATCCGTTGACCAGTCTGCTAACTTCAATTATTTGAACGAAAATTATAATTTGATCGTTCCTCAGAGACTAAGTCAACCAACAACAAACCATAACGTAAATAGACCACCACCTCTATATGGTGCTAATAACCAAAATCCTAATTATAACGTGAATGCTATTTCAGCTTCAAACGATAGTTACCACGTCGACCCCAGTCAGAATCCGAATCCACGCCCGCCTTTTAACCCAAACAACAATCAAAGGCGTAGCCCAAGTAGGAATTCAAATCTTAACTCAGGCACGAATCGTAATGGTCAGGAAGTTCGACCCGCTATTCTCCGACATGATACCCGAATCGACAAATGGGGATTCAGGTTCAGTGGAAAGGTTCACGATATGTCTGAAGAGTTCATATTCCGCATAGAAACCATGCAATCGCGTGGGGATAATTCGTGGTACGCCATTTGTACCCAATTCCATACCCTGCTCTCCGATAAGGCTGAGCAGTGGTATTGGCGACTGCTGAAAAGAGAACCCCACATCGATTGGCATGGCCTAAAGGCGGCCCTCCGACATCAATTTAAAAGCCTGACCACTGACCATGAAATCATGCGTCGGATGTTACAAAGGAAGCAATCCAACAGCGAGACTTTTGATGATTTTTACGATTCGGTTATGTCTTTATACCATCGGTTAAGAATTCCTATGACGGAAATAGAATTGGCGGACATTATGAGAGAGAACGTCAAAGATAAGATCGCAAATCTTATTTTCGGAATGCCTGCAATGAGTCTGAGTCTCTTTCAGGAAGTATGCCGCAAAGCGGAACGCCATCTTTCTGAGAGAGAACCAAGACGAATTTGGCAAAACCCAACACGGCCCATCCATGAATTGGATGATCTTGACGAACGTAATCTCTCATATGGACCCGATTCGGCAAATGATGGGATTGACTTGGGTAATGATAAACTCAGACCCGCAAAAGAAATGTTACGCACCACTGATTTTCGCCAGAATGTAAACAGTCAGGAATTCGGTGCATATAACTCACCTGCTAGAGCGAACTTTATGCCAGACTCTCGCTTCAGACAGGCAAATGATTCTCATCACCATACCAAGAGTTTAAAAATGATTTTGACCCAAGAAGTTATTCGTATAACCACCTACAATATACCAGAGGTGGCCAATCTTTTCCTCACGAACCGGTATCGAATCGCTATAATATTAATTCATCCCATTTCGGTAGTAGTTTACCATATCAACCTGCCGAGATTGATAGTAGTATTCGAGGGTATGTGAGCGAAAATATGTGGTCAAACGGAATACAAGATCATTTAGAAGCTGTAGATGCTAATGGTAGATCACGGTTCAAGTGTTGGAACTGTGACAATATTGGTCATGGTTTTTTCGAGTGTACGATGCCACAACGGTCCTTCTTCTGCTATCGTGGTAGAAAAGATGTGTCGTTACCGATGTGCCCAAAATGTAATCCGGGAAACGCACAAAGGCACCGAGAGACGCACGGGAACCACCGGTTACCAATAATGCCCCCGGACCAATCAAAATAGAACCAACCTTGAGTCCGAATCTATCATTACAACCAAATTCTCCGTCTGTCATTAAAATTTCGAAACGCGAAACGTCAACTAAAATCTCATCTAATAATAATATACTGGAAAGGTCGAATAAAACATTACATCAACGTCAAATGGAATATGACGAAGCTAGAAATAGAATAATCGGTGCCTTACTAAAACCGAGTAAAATTAGTAGATTTAGAGAAAAGTGTAAACAAAAGAAGTTATTGGGTAAAACGGTGGAATCTGCTTTTGTGAAGCTTAAACATGACGATCGACCATATGCTAAGGTGGAAATCGACGGTGAATCCCTTTTTGGCCTTTTGGACAGTGGTGCAAGTGTGTCCTGTCTAGGCGCTGGCGCTTTAGATTTCCTCGAACGTCATAAAATTTTAATTACTGGTCGTCCCACCTCAGTCAAAACGGCTGATGGTAAAGCTCAACCGGTACACGGGCAAATAGCGATTCCAATTACATACAATAACATTATAAAAGCACTTTCTCTATACGTCGTACCAGGACTTACCCAAAATCTATATCTAGGTGTAGATTTTTGGAAAGAATTCGATATAGCTCCGACTATATATTCTAAAAACGAAACTTTAGATTGTTCGTCAATTGACGATCCCAACACACACGCGCTAAATTCGGAACAACGCGCGCGTCTTGAAAGCATCTTAACTTTATTTCCTTCCTTCAACCAAGTCGGTTTAGGAAAAACACATTTAGAAGAACATGTTATTGAGGTAGAAAATGCGGAGCCTGTAAAGCAACGCCACTACCCTGTTTCCCCTGCGGTGCAAGCCCTCATGTATGCTGAGTTGGACCGTATGTTGGAATTGGGTGTCATCGAAGAAAGTGTCAGCGCGTGGAACTCTCCTGTAGTCTTGGTGCGCAAACCTGGAAAGGTTCGCCTCTGCCTCAACTCCAGGAAAGTGAACACTCTTACGAAGAAAGACGCTTACCTACTACCTAGAAGGCCTTCTCAGTAGACTTGAGAAGACGTGTTTCATTTCAAGTATTGATTTGAAGGACGCCTTTTGGCAGATACCGTTGGAAAAGCAGAGTAGGGAAAAAACTGCTTTCACAGTGCCTGGTAGACCGTTATACCAGTTTACAGTGATGCCATGCGGGCTCTGTAATGCTCCTCAAAGAATGTGTAGACTGACGGACAAAACAATTCCAGTCGAGTTAAGAGAAAACTGTTTCGTCTATTTGGACGATCTGTTAGTAGTTTCTGAGGATTTTGATTCTCACGTTAAACTTTTGGCAACCATTGCACGTTGCTTGTCCACTGCTGGACTTACGATAAATTTGGAGAAAAGCAAATTTTGCATGAGAGAAGTTAGATATTTGGGTTACATCGTTGGAAACGGATGTTTAAAGACCGACTCAAATAAGGTATCTGCAATTTTTGACTTTCCTGCACCTACCACTCCAAAACAGGTTCGTCGATTTTTGGGTATGACGGGATGGTATAAGCGGTTTATTGCCAATTATGCCTCCTTGTCGTCGCCAATTACTGACTGCCTAAAGAAGAGTGCCAAGTTTGTTTGGACAGCGGAACCTCAGGTAGCGTTTGAAGCCTTGAAATCTTCATTAACTACGGCCCCGGTATTGGCCAACCCTGATTACACTAAACCCTTTATTGTACAGTGCGACGCGAGTAAGACCGGTGTCGGAGGTGTTTTGCTGCAAAGCGACGACGAGGGCAATGAGAAACCCATCGCCTATATTTCTCAAAAACTGAACTCAGCACAACGTAACTACAGCGTGACGGAACTGGAATGTTTCGCTGCGGTGTTGAGCGTTAAAAAGTTCAGAGCCTACGTCGAAGGTTTGCCGTTCAAAATAATCACCGACCATGCGAGTTTAAAATGGCTCATGAATCAGCGCGACTTGAGCGGACGTTTGGCTCGATGGAGCTTAAAGCTTCAAGCCTTTGATTTCGCGATTGAACATAGGAAAGGTTCAGAAAATGTGGTGCCAGATGCGCTTTCACGTGTTTACGTGGACGCGATTTCAGAAATAGTTTCGGCACCTAGCATAAACTTGAATTCTGAAGCCTTCAAATCAAAGGAATATCTCGACCTGATAGATAGTCCAAAGCAACGCGGAAAGGCTGCCTGACACGCAAGTGTCAGATGGCTACGTGTACTTCAAGACAAGCTTTAGTACTGGCAATATCTTTCAGGAAGATCGATCGTGGAAGCTTTGGGTTCCATCTAGCCTTACGGACGAGCTAGTTCGCCTGGCGCATGATCCTCCACAAGCTGCGCACGGCGGTATTACCAAAACCTTATATCGTTTGCGGCAAAGATACTTCTGGCCTGGTATGGCTAGCGGAGTACGTAAATATATCGCGAGTTGCATCGTATGTAAAGAGTCTAAGGCTCCAAATAATGTGTTGAGGCCGCCAATGGGCAAACAAATTGAAGTTGACAGACCATTCCAGTACTTATATGTTGACCTGTTAGGACCCTACCCTCGATCTAAGCATGGTAACACTACTCTCCTAGTTGTTTTGGACAAATTTTCGAAATTTGTTTTGTTCAAGACACTACGTAAGGCGTCTGCCGTGCAGGTCACCGATTTCTTGGAGGAAAACGTCTTCAATTTATTCAGCGTACCCGAGATTATATTTTCAGACAATGGACCGCAATTTATATCTAAAGAATTTCGCAAATTAGTTGAAGCGTATGGTGTGAAACACAATCGTACAGCTATCTACTCACCACAAGCTAACGCATCAGAACGTGTAAACCGTTCATTGCTGGCGGCCATCCACTCTTATGTTGGCACCGATCATAGGGATTGAGATCAAAATTTGGGAAGCATCGGCTGTGCTCTTCGGAGTACAATCCATGCTTCTACGGGGATTGATCCATATTTTCTTGTGTTCGGTTCCCACATGATCACACATGGCTCGACCTACGAACTGATGCGGAAGTTAAATGGTTTGAATGATGGTGAATTGGTTGTGTCCTCGAAAAAAGACCAGCTTGAACTAATTCGCGAACGCGTCAAAAATAATTTGTCGAAAGCTCACCAACAGCATGAGCGGATTTATAATCGTCGAACCCGGGTAAAGAGATTTATTGCCGGACAAGAAGTCTACCGAAGAAATTTCACGCTTAGTGACTTCGCAAAAAATGTCAATGCTAAGCTAAATCGTAAATTTCTGAAGTGTCGGATTGTACGTGCGATTGGCGATTCTCTCTATGAGGTCATGGATTTGCAGGGTAGAACCATAGGGGTTTACCATGCCAAAGACTTGAGGCAATAGCTAGTTGGGAGGAAATACCTACTGTCGCAATTTGATTCGGATCACATTTTTCTTTCTCTCAAAGTTTTGGTGCCCGGTTAGCTCAGTCAGAAGAGCACGAGACTCTTATTCTCGAGTGTGGTCGAGTCCCACGTTAGACAGTACAAGTTTTCACGTACCACTCAAACCACCCACACGCTTTTCAGTTACGTCAGGGTTGATAGATCAATCCCTGGCGCATCTGTGTTGTAACGCGTGGGAACAAAAACTGTTGCTGGATCATTTTTTTTTGACAGTCAACAGTTTGGAGTTTCTACGTGAAACCTTTTTGCAGCCTGCACGGCGAAATTAAAAATTTCAAAACCTTTTCTTCTCCCCGACAGGATGGCCATCTATCACAATCAAATTTTAAAACCATTTCAAGTGATCTTAGTGATAGTTAGAGCCATCTATTTCCGCTGGGTTATAAACGAGAAAAAACAAGAAAGAGACAAAAAGAGAAAAATAAACCGGTTATCAAAGCACGAGGTAGGATTTTGTATGAAAATGCTTGAATCCGTTAGCCCACAAATATGATCCGATAATTTGAAAGATTTGACGAACAGGCAGAAAGAAGGAGACGGAGATATTTTTTTATATACATGGTTTTTTTTGATGAGGGTTTTTTTTGGTTGAAGAATGGGCAGTCTGGTCTGAAGCATTTAGGAGGTTAGATGGGATAATGAAAGAAAAAAAAAAGAACTTTTGGGACGATCATCATGGAGCACATGTAGGAACAGGTTTTTTTCTTTCTTAAACCACGAATTGGGAATTAGAAGTGTAAAGTAAAAGTTAATATTTCGGTTTTTTTGGAAAAGAAAGTGATTTTTTTTCTTTTAAAATTTAACGTAAACAACCAGTGAGTTCGTATCGAAAAAAAAGAATAGGAATAAAAGAAAAGAAAAGATAATTGGTTAATTGAATAAAAGCAGTTATGAAGTTTTTGAGAAAAATGTACAAAATATAGTTATTTAAAAAAAAAAAAAAAAAGGTTAAAACAAAAAAAAATAGAAACAAAGAATCGGAAACTTTGTACCGGTTCTGTAAAATACAAACGTGGTTCCATTTTTTTTTGGGTGAAGAAAATTTCAAAAATTAAAAAAAAAAAAAAAAATAGAAAATGGCGGATCGGGAAATTAGTTAAGAAGAGAAAAAAAAAACAAAATCAAGTGTGAAAGTATTATAGAAAAAAAAAACCTCAGACGCGGCGAACGCAGGTAATTTTTTTATTATATAATGGCGAAATTTTGGCAACTTACGGAGCTTTGAATTTTGGGATTAATACAAATTGGGTTTTTTCTTGCTCCGAGGAGAAATTTGACATAAAAAAAAAGAGGAAAAAAAAAGAAATGATAAAAAAATTCGACATGGAAAGTCCATAATACCAGAGGGGAAAACATCAACAAATACAAAAGAAACAAAAAATATATAGGATGAATCAACTTGCGTTGAATACACCGACAAATCTTATGGAGAAATATTGTCCCATGGGGAACAATGGACATTAATATCAATCACTCTCAGAGTGGGAAATCTGGAAATTAAAATTATAATAAAAAGGAAAACCAACAGAAATATACAAAAAAAAAAAATATAAGAAAAAAAAAAGAAATATATGTTTATATAAATTAGCTGTAAGAAAAGAAATTAAAAACATATTGTGCATTAAACTTAAATCATAAAGGCCAAAAAAAAAAAAAAAATTTAATAATAATAATAAATATTGGAAACAGATTAGATTAGTTTAGAAGTTTGGATTTTGACAGTCTTGTCAAAATTTAGTATTTTTGAAAAAAAAAAAAAAAAAATTGGTAAAAAAAGGAAATATTTAATTTTTGTCCTCTACAAAAATATATATGTTCCCCATGAATTACATAATTTGAATTTGGAATATCTAGAGAGAAAATTTTACCTTTACGCTAAAACAAAAAGACCAAGGTTTCATAGAATTGTTAGAATTATAAGAAAGATAAATTTGTATACATTGTTCAAACCAACAAATACAAAAAAAAAAAGATGAAATAAAAAGAAAAATTAATTTATTTATAGCCTATATAATCAAATTTACCCCAATTCTTTAACTCTCGAAATTTTCAGCTTAACAAAGGTTTTTTTTTGCATCTTTCACTCATGGTACAATTTAGACTTGGTATCGTAATTGTGTCTATAAGGATGAAAAAGGCAAAAAAAAAACTAACACAGAGATAATGTCGGTAAACAAATAGAAAAAGGATTTAAGAGGGAGAGAGAGAGATTCGAGTGAGGTGAGGGTTTGAAGGGAACGTAAAACAAATTAAGGGTCCATGCTCATTTGTAGGGGCGAGCATGGACATACGGGGATCGGCATTCTGCTGTCGGTCCATGTGGGTGGGTAGTGTCCCAAAGTCCGGTTGGCATTAACGCCTTTGCCAATCGGCCCCGACATGCCTCGCAAGGCTTTCGCGGATGGCTGGTCAAGTTCCGGTGACCACCAAATTAACGAACTTTCCCTTATTCGGTTTTTTTCTCGCAAAAACCGAATTTCCTTGCTTGATAGCTCGCGCTATCACTATAAAGTCTGAACGACGTTTTCACTCATCATGCACGCATATAAATTTATGTGTAACGCGATGACAGATGGTGGTGAGCAGCGACCCACCCCTCCGGCGAGCTAGCTCGTGCGACTCAGCAAGGCGTGCAGCCTTTTAGCTGCTCACATTTGCTGCACCATCTCATATCTTCTCCTCGCAAGGAAGAAGATATGCTAAATAGGTCATCAGGGGATTTGCTCTTCGATAACAAACCCCAAATATGTAAACCCCCCTTGTTACATAGAACGCGAAAAATCGGAATCTAAGAATGAAATGGTAATTGCTAAAATCAAGGAGCAAAATAATTCAAACTATGTTTTCGCAGAATTGAATTTAAAAGTTGGTAATAAATATTCAATGACTAAATGTATGTTAGATACAGGGTCAAATACATCCCTTATTGGTTATAACCAATACAAAATGCTGAACAAAGGTCAAGTACTAAAAGTCATGCCTTCACAGCAAATATGGACAGGTTTTAACGGCAACCCTATACGATCAGTCGGCGAAATCAGAGTTCCCTGTAAATTGCGAGACAAGAATTATATTCTCGTGTTTCAAGTGATAAATAAGAATCACGGCCCATTAATTTCGGCAAATGCATGCAAAGCATTAGGTCTAATAAGTTATAGTGAAGAAGTGATTCATTCTCCATCAGTAGGAAAGTTTCCACAAGTAATCGAGAAAGTTACTAAGATTAATTCGATAGAAAAATTGCGTGAGGAAGCATTAAACATAACTGAAGAGTTTAATGATGTGTTCAACGGATATGGTGAATTATCAGGAGAAGTCGAACTAGAAATTGATGAAGTAGATGTGCTATGCGGGTTCTGGCTCACTTTTTGCATGGGGAAATTTATGCGGATTCTAGCTCACTTTTTGTTCGAAAAAAAAATGTATTTTTTATGATATTAGGAAACAATGTAGTTTTTGGAATTTAAAAATGGAAATTTTGTATGAAAAGAGTTCACATTGTGGTTTTTTAATTTTAATTTAAAAGTAACAAACAATCGGTCGCAAGGCCAAAAGAAAAACATAAACATTTATAAAGACATTTAAACAAAAACAAAATAATAATTTTTAGTAAAAACATTGTAGTACACATACAAAACAAAAACGTCAACAACAAATTGTTTTATCAAAACTTTAGGATAAATTTTTTTTTATAAACAAAAAAATAATAATAATAATAAATAAAAATATTAAGATGATAAGACTATAAATTTTTTGAATATATATAAGAAAACATTAAGGCAAAATGGGAAAACAAACAATGTAAAGGTTACGGCATATCACCAATATTACATTCCGCGGGTTACGTCAGAGATCCATGCGATTTCTTTTTATAAGGGGATAGGGATGTAATGATCCGCGTTCTAGCATCATTACCACACAGACTGTACCATTTCTTAGCGCGTCTCCAGGAAACATAAATATCTCTTCTTAATAGGACAACTAAATGATATATTAATATTCCTTTTTAAAAAAGAAATACTAATATCATATTTCCTAATAAAAGGAGGCATATTTATCTCATGTTTCTCTTTAAAATATCAATATCGCTTCCTATTTAAGCAATATAGATATTTCAAAATAGACAGTTTTAAATTATTTTAAAACTATTTCAAGTTGTCAGCGAATTTTTAGAATAAATCAATCTAACCCACTTAACATATTTTTTATGAAAATATTGAATATGAAAAAAATGCACACGACCGAGGATCAGTTGATAAGCAGTTAAGAAGACAACAAGTTAAGAAGACATAAGCAGTTAAGAAGACATAATCAGTTAAGAAGAGAGTATCAGTTAGAAGACTAAAACTTACATGCCCTAATGTAACAGTCAAAAGAATTCAAAGTCAGAAGAAATTAGAAGTTATATTAGTGTAAAAAGGAAACTAGCTAAAAAGTACGAGTAGGCCCCCGACCAGCGCTAAGGCCGAAAGGAAATCAGTTTTCCCTTTGTAACCAAATATAAAAAATAATAAAGTGATTAAAACAAATAAAATAATGTTTATAGAAAAACGCGTAAAAACTAATAACATACCATTTTTTTTATATTTTAATTATCTGGAATCAAAACTTAAAAAAAAAAATATGGCGCATTGGCAGTGGGCCAAATATTTTAAACTCGGTGACATTGACAACCCAGAAGTGTACAAATACTGGGACGAATTTTTCCTGTCTATGAATTACATGTACGAAGTAATCATAGCCAGAGACCACGAGTGAAGTTAAAAAATAATAAAAGTGAATAAAATCACCTCAGCCAGGCGCTCAGGGGTGATCAAAAAAATATACATATACAGAAATTTAAAATCGGAGGTAATATTCCCGATCAACTCCAAGTGGGAGAAGCGAGCCCACACGTCAAAAGAAAGGGATAAGGAAACACAAGGAATCATCAAAAGCAACAGCAGCAAAAGAAAAAATCTATATATATATACAAAAACAATCAACGCAAAGACAACAAAATAAAAAATTTTGACTCCAAGTAAGGTATTTTTTTTTTGAAAAAAAAGCGAAGAAAAATGATTAGATAATAAAAAATAAAAATAAGAAAAAAAAATATAAATACATTAAATGCAAATAAATATACATTACATATACAATTATTATACTATATAGTTCGCATGTTTTTAAATATGAATTGATTTTCACGCGTCGTTCAAAAGTTCCACTCTATTGTTTAGTAACCAATTAAGTAAAATTTTTTTTCCTCCTCGAATTTATACTGATTGTTTCCTCAAATTGTTCGTCTCCAATAAATAAATCAAATTTTCTTGAATTTATCAAATTCAATTTACAATTTAAAATAATTCTCAAAATTGTGCAAACGCGAAAACAAAAGGCAGCCGAAATGCCAAACGGTGGTTAGATGACGGGACAGGACCCATAGGGGGACAGAGTACCGCAATTACAATCTCAGACGCACTAAACATGATACCGAGTTATGACGGTAATACCGATGAACTCCACAGATTCATATCTTGTGGTAGTGTACTCTTTAATACGGTAAAAACTGCTACCGACCAGAATCTTTATTAAAATTTAGTAAAAACCAAATTATCTGGAAAGGCATACGACGTATTTAAATATGGGAATATAACTAATTGGTCAGAATTGAAGACTGCACTCGAAGAAGAATGTCAGGAAATGAGACCCAGGTCCCGTTATTATTAACGAACTAACTAGGGCAAAACAATACCCCAGAGAAAATACGAAAGAATATCGGTGAGCGAATTTCCAAATTACTCGTTGATTTAAATAATGCAAAGGCAATGGAAATTCGAAGCGCAGAAGTGATTTCGTTTTTAACCACTGAAAACGAATAGAATGCCATTAAGACACTCGAAGATGGTTTGCGTATCTAACAATTACAAACGATAGCAAAATCCGCTCGAGAAAGAAGTTTAAAACAACTTCTAAAAATAATTAATGAGCACGCTCCTTGTATTGAAGTTAAAAGCGAAAATTGTCTGCGAACACCAAGACAAACCCCGACTTGCGAAATTTGCAATAGAAAAGGGCATAGCAAAGACACTTGCTTTAGAAACAAAGTGCTACCATCTTTTCCTGCAGTAAGAGGGGAACCAAATAGGATTTTTTGCAGCTTTTGCAACAAGCCGAATCACTCATACAACGAGTGTAGGACTAGAAAATTGGAGCAACAAGCTCAAGAAAACAGGCGAATTCGATTCGAAAATACACGCGATAACCAAAAAAACGAATACGGGCAGAACACGCAACGAAATGAATTCGAACGTAAAGAATTCAATCAAAGAAATAATTATAGTCCGGGAAATAATTTAAGGGCCATGAGGAAAGTTCGTTGGGCCACACAAACTGATTACACTGAAAAAAGAAACGAATCGGAAAACGATATCAGGCGGAGGGTTACTACCAGCGAACCACCTCGCATAATACAGACGCAAGCCGAAGTTCACTGGCAAAACTAAGTTTAAGGCTTCCCATACAAGTAACTAGAGATTCTGTAACCGTGAAATTACCTTTTAATATTTCTAATAAAAGCCAGACTAAGTTTTTAATAAACGCTGGAGCCGAGATTAGCTTATGTAGGTTCGAGATATTAGCCGATGAAAGTCAAAGGTGTCCAATCACCATCCTATCGGGAGACTTTATCACCTCTGTGGGCACATCAACCGGTATTCTATCAATCGAACATCAATACGGGTTAACACAATTCGAGCATCCATTCTACTTAATAGAAAACGACTTAGCAATTTATGACGGAATATTAGGTAATGATTTTCTCAGAAAATACGGTTGTAGTATTAATTATAGTGAACAAGTTATGGAAATCCATTTAAACGAAGTAAAAATGATAAAAAAAAATTTCAGAATGCCTTATATCCAATACACTCCAAAAGTACAAGGACAAGTATATTGTTTAAAAAGAAAAGAAGAAAGTTGTTTAAAAAATAAACAAGAAAATGGTGTAAAAAACACAATAACTAAAAATATCCTTTCAAATAAAGAAAGAAATGAAAAATAAAAACGAAGAATATAAAGAAATTCTCGTAGACCTCGAAAATTTAGATGGAATATACAAATATGCAGAATACGAAAAAACCCTCAAAGAAAGGGAAAGTAAAAATAAAATACGAAAAATTGCAAGTAGAAGCAATAAAAGTAATCCTGAAACTAAGGAAGAACCAAAAGAAACCGAAGCTTTGGGTTCCATCGAGTCTGACGGCCGAGCTCGGTCGTCTAGCGCATGATCCTCCACAAGCAGCGCATGGCGGTATATCTAAAACCCTATATCGGTTACGCCAAAGATACTTCTGATCCGGTATGGCTAGCGAGGTTCGTAAGTACGTCGCGAGTTGTACTGTATGTAAGGAGACGAAAGCTCCAAACAGCGCGTTGCGATCGCCAATGGGCAAACAAATCGAGGTAGACAGAGCTTTCCAGTACCTTTACATCGATCTTTTAGGACCCTATCCTAGGTCTAAGCATGGTAGTACCACTCTCCTGGTTGTTTTGGACAAGTTTTCGAAATTTGTACTGTTCAAGACGCTACGAAAGGCATCTGCCATGCAGATTGTCGATTTCCTAGAGGAAAGCGTTTTTCATTTGTTCGGAGTACCCGAGGTTATATTCTCAGACAACGGACCGCAATTTTTGTCAAAAGAATTTCGCAAATTGGTTGAAGTATATGGTGTGAAACACAATCGCACAGCTGTATACTCTCCACAGGCTAACGCAGCAGAACGCGTAAACCGATCGTTACTGGCGGCCATCCACTCTTATGTTGGCACCGATCACAGGGATTGGGATCGAGACTTGGGAGGCATTGGTTGTGCTCTTAGGAGTACAATCCATGCTTCCATTAGAATTGATCCCTATTTTCTTGTGTTTGGTTCCCACATGATCACACTTGGCTCGACCTACGAACTGTTGCGGAAGTTAGGTAGATTGAGTGATGGTGAACTGGTTGTGTCCTCAAAACCGGACCAACTTCAACTAATTCGCGAACGCGCGAAAAGTAATTTGTCGAAAGCTCATCAACAACACGAGCGAGCATATAATCGTCGGACCCGAACCAAGAAATACGTTGTCAGACAAGAAGTCTACCGAAGAAATTTCACGCTTAGCGACTTCGCAAAAAACATCAACGCTAAGCTAAATCGTAAATTTCTGAAGTGTCGGATTGTCCGTACGATAGGTGATTCCCTCTACAAGGTCGGCGATTTGCAGGGTAGATCCATAGGGGTTTACCATGCAAAAGACCTGAGACAATAGTGTATCAGGAGGTAGTTGTCTCATCTCTCCTTATCTTTTTTTTTATTATTATTTTTTTTTTGCCCGGCTAACTCAGGTAGAGAACGAGACTCTTCTCGGGAGTGGTGAACCCCACATTGGACGCGAAAATGGATGCCATCTACGTACCTGTCCGCTTTTCAGCTACGTCCTGGTTGAGTGATCAACTATAGACGTACATGTTGTGTAACGGCCAGTTGACCTGTATTTTTTCAAACAAATTTTTTTTTTGCACGTCTATTGCGACCTTAACCGATCTCTTTCATTTACTCTTTTGTCTTCTACCAATATGCGTAAGAGAATTAAGCCATTGCGAGATTTTAAGAGAAAATCTTCCAATGCACATGCGCGAAAAAATTTTCTTATATAGTAAACAAGTTTATACTTAATATACTAGAATTGCAAATCGTCTGATTTTGAAAAAATAAGAAGGCAGGAGTTGAAACCGATCACGTTAGAGAGGGACGAGAAAAGCACTACGGTTAGATAATGAAACATAATAACGAAAAAAGGGAGTCTTGTTTGGAAGCCGAACGGATTGAGTCCTACGACAGGGGATCGAAATGGCTTTTCGTTAAGTGTAGTAAATAAAATCCTGAATTTTGAAAAAAAAAAAGTAGAAAAAATAAAATAAAAAAACCGACAGATTAGAAAACGCGTAACGAAATTAAGTTTATATATTTAGTATGAAAAAAGAAAACTAAACAAATGTAAAAGGATGAAAGGAAAACAAGAATCGGATTTTTTTTTGTTTCAAAAAAATTGTTTTTGTGATCTGATAGGAATTTGAAAAAAAAAATTTTGAAACTTATTGAAACGAAAATTTGGTTTTTTTTTTCTTTTTGGAAAAAAAAAGAAAAAGCAAGAAAAATGTACGGTAAATAATTTTTATAAACTTTTGAAAACGGGAAATAATAACACAAATTTTAAAAAAAATGGTGTCCATTCTTATATGAAAAACAAAAGAAAGAAAAGAACACAAAAAAAAAATAAATCTAAAAAGGAAACCCAAAGGGAGACCAAAATAAAAGAAAAAAGGTAATTTACGAAAAACGAATCAAACAAAAATTATTCTTATGTATAGTGGCCCTATATAAGTTAACATCTGCAATATGATGCAGATCATATTTAAACATTTTTTGTTAAAACATTATTTTCCCATTCCCATGGATTTGCCGACGATGCATTTTTGTCAAACATCAGACAAAAAACATGCAGGTAGAATTACCTGAATTTAAATAATTTCATTGTACTTATTTTAGAATTTTAAGTTTAGCTTTAGTCTAATTGTAACATTCAATTTGAAAAGTCAAATAAAAGAAAAGTTAAAATTCAAAAATTGAAAATTTGTTTTTTTAAGGTCTCCTATTAGAAAAAACATTAACTTATATATAAAAGAAAAATTAAACTGCCACATGAATTTTCACCGCATGAAGAAAAAAAAAATGGAGGAAAGTCATCGTGTTTGGTCATCATGTTGACCGTTTCTAAATATAGTCAAAAATCATGTAAATAAATTTGGATCATCTATAAATTTGGAAAAGCTGAGAAATACGTGAGACAAAACCGAAAGAATTAGACAGAATTACAACAAATTCGACGCGAATTTCTTTATTAAAGCATATAAAAAGGAGAAAGGAAAACGCTCAACATTTTATTTCAATTATTGCATTTCAGAATTATATATAGTAAATTATAAACAAAAGAACAAAATTAATAAAATTTCTTATACAAATTTTTAAATAACCAAGTATTTCATAAAATCAGCTGTCTTCATTTATAGTGAACCCAGAAAAATTTTTCTAATTTCATAATAAATTTGATCATTTCGAATACAGCCTATTATAGAATACTGTTACTATAAACAAAAAAATTAAAAATTAAATTTTTTTATTATATAAACCAAATTTTTAAATAGAATAGATTAAGAGAAAAAATATATAGATATATATATACATGTAGGATATACAGACTTTCCCACATACAGAGAGTCTTCAATTATTAGTTGCGGGACTTTTCCCAAAAATTTAAATATTGATTTGCGGGACTTTTTTTCAACAAATCAATCAGCTGATATTAATGAAAAACTAAATCATTATCAGCCAAGACTATCAGCAGAAAGCAGTAATTTTTTTTAACTAATAAAATCAGTAGAATTTTTATATTGTATTGAGATTTTTTTTTTAAAACTTTTTTCTATGAAATAATTTTAACGCTTTTAAAGACTTTACTGAATTTTCATTTTCTTTTAATAAATATTGTGAATTAATTGAAGTCTTGCGTTTTAAAAAAGTCGATCCCACATTCTGGGGGCTCAACCTTAAAAAACTATAAACTGTGTCCTTTTATTAAATTTGAAAAAAAAGTCGTGTTACGAACATAAAAAGAAAATTTAACATTTTTGTCGGACAAATTATGTTAAATAAGTTAACGGTGGAACAATTAAAAGGAAAATTGTTAAAGTTGAACCTAGATACAACAGGTTTAAAATCTGTGCCTGTTGCTAGGCTAGAAGGCGCTTTAGGTACCGGCAGAAATATTGGAATTGAAGATAGTTCTGAAGAAAGTGATACCCAGGAAAATATGGCAAACGAAAAAAAAAACAGGTAACTTGATCATTGGGGAAAATGGTGAGAATTCGAATGGGTGTGGCCCATCAAGATCAACTTCAAATTTTTCAGTAAAAGACGTCGAAAATCTTTTACCGCAATTCAGTGGTGATGACAGTGAAAATGTCAGATCGTGGTTCGTAGAGTTCGAACAAATCGCGAAACTTTTAAATTGGAACAATTTAGAAAAATTTATTTTTGTAAGAAGATTTTTAACGGCATAGGCAAAAATGTTTGCTAGAACGTGTACGTGCACATCCTATACGGAAACGAAAGATAATCTAATCAAGGAATTTGCAAAGCGGACATTTATAACCGTTTACAAAATAAGAAACAAGGTAGGAATGAGAAATTTCGCGAATACGTGTATAAAATGAAAGAAATTTCGCTACTCGCGGACGTGGACGAAGTATCTCTTATTAAATATATTATTAACGGGGTTAGTGATAAAGAAGAACATAAGGTAATATTATATGGGGCAAAGAACTTAGATGAACTGAAAGAAAAATGGGAATATTATAAACAATTCAAAATTAAAATAAATCAAAATAACACGGTAAGAAATGCTAATAATCATATAAAAATAGATAAAATTTTCCATTGTTTCAATTGTGGATCAACTGATCATAAAAGAAAAGACTGTAAAGCACAAACAAAGTGCTTTAAATGCAATGGACTAGGACATATGGCGAACACATGTAAAGGAACAGCTGAAAGAAGATTTAAAGAAACCAATATTATTACAACATTAAATTTAAAAACTATATTAATCGAGAAAATTCCTTTTCAGGCGTTAGTAGATACAGGTGCTGAGGTTACACTAATTAAGGAAGCAATTTTCAAGCAATTAAAAGGTATTAAATTAAAAAATTATAATGTTCGTCTCGTAGGTCTAGCCAAAGGACAATGTTTGGCTACCTTCCGCATGTCCTAAAAAAGAAAATAACATTTTTCTCATTAAAGATTTTTTCAAAACACAAAAAAAAAAATCATGTCAAAAATTACACAAACAACAACATGCAAATTTTAAAAACATAAAATTTTAAAGAAAAATTTACAACTTTTCTTTAAAAACGTATATAAAACACTAAATACGTAACAAAGAAACGAAACTAAATTATACAATACACATGAACATATCAATTATTTACCCACCAAAAAGAAAACACCACATATGACAGCAGATATCAACAATTATGGTTTTGTTTTTTCTTTTTAATGAGGAATACAAAAAAATTCACGTCACCGAAAATTTATACACATATTTATTACAATTGATTGAATTAATTTTAAAATTGATTAAAATTATTCAATCAATCATAAAAAAAAGGAAGAAAAAACACAAACATTTAACATTTAAATATGGTGACATTTGAACGAGTTCCACAAATGGAGTTTGTGGAACATAGAGGATCAGCTGTGATCGGCCATATTCATTTGGCCCGGTTCACCATCCACCATATTGGAAATTTTTGTATAAAAGGGCATGCCGAACGAGGAAAATAGCACTTGTTCCAGAGCTCTCAAGTTTACACTTCTAGTGGTAAAAACTTGCAACATCATCAATACCAGCGGTTTTTGTCTTTAAAAGTAGATACGATCTAAGCCTTCACAGTAATTGTGGTTAAGGTTAGATTTTTCCTTTTAAAAAAAAACCATACGGTGAAAGGGGTATTGTCGAGGCAATACATTTATGGGCATAAATTTTAAATAAAAGGATTTTTGTTTTCAGATGACAATTTGTTGTTAAAATATATTTTTTTTTTTAATTTTAATTTTAATTGCCAAATTTCAATTGTTGTTTTAATTTTTTTTTTTTTAATTTTTAATTTTTGATTTTTTATTAATATTTTTTTTTAATTTTAATTATTTTTAATTTTCTAATTTTCAATTTTATAAGGAATTTACGTTGAATAAATTGACTAAACGTGAATCACGCATTTCATTTCTTTTTTATTGTTCCCTGAACAAACATTTTGGTCCTTCGAGCCGGATTTGCGTGAAGCGTTTAGTTAAATTACTTAAAGAATAGGAATTTGGCAATCTAAAATTTATCTGTGGTTTCGGGGAAATAACAAAATGGAAAATCTGTGTACTGCGTTATCGATTAGGGTTGACAAAATTGAAAAATCAATTGTCAACGGCAAAAAGACAGCCTTAGCAAAAAGGACAGTCGGTTTTTTCGAAAATAAAATTCAAGAATTGAAGAAAGCCTGGGCCGAATTCGATCAACTCGACTCACAATTAAGAGAGTTGATTGTAACCTCCAAATTAATTTGTGCACACGATTACATGACAAAAGAAAAATATTCGGAGTTAGAAACGAAATATATTGAGTACTTAGCTGATTTAACAGATCAATTAACGGAGAAAAATGACTCAGGTGATCGTATTACAAGTGTCACAGAACACACTTTTATACATTCAGCAGAAAATCGCATTCCATTACCACGCATAAATCTTCCCAAATTTAGCGGAGATTATGCGTCATGGCGATCGTTTCATGATCTTTTCGTATCGATGGTACACAGCAATAAACATTTGCTAGGTGTACAAAAACTACATTATCTAAAAGGATGTTTGTCTGGCGAAGCAGAACAATTATTAAAACATATTCCCATCACAGATCAGGATTACCTTCCAGCTTGGGAGAAATTACAAGAACGATACGAAAACAAAAGATTAGTGATCAACACGCAATTGAATATATTGACAAACCAACCGAAACAAACAACAGAAAATAGCAAAAGCATAAAATCCATTTTAGATACAACAACAGAATGCATACACCAATTAAGGGCATTACAAGTCAACGTGGAACATTGGGACACAATATTAATATTCTTAATAGTACAAAAACTTCCGTTTGTAACGTTAAAACTTTGGGAAGAAGAGTTGGGTGACACGTAGTCATTACAAACTTTTGATCAATTCCAAAGGTTTTTACAAACGAGATTTAGAGTCCTGGAATCCATGGCATATGCGGTAACGACAAAAACGTCAATACCACCCACAAAGGTACATCTGGCATCCAGTAATCCTTCAAAATGTCCTGCATGCGACAGCGCACATTTTGTTGGACGGTGCCAGAAGTTTATTGGTATGCAAATCTCTAATAGAAGAGATTGCATACAAAAGGCTGGAAGATGCTTCAATTGCTTTTCCAGTAAGCACAGGGCAACGAGTTGTCCATGCAATTATAGGTGTAGATAATGCAAAGGATTGCACCGTACATTTTTGCACGTGAAAGAACACGATGCAAACAGTCAGACTAGGCTGACAGAACCAAAAGCAAGTTCATCCAATATACTAGATGGAGTGAAAACTTTTTTGGCAACACAAATGCATAACGCATTATTAGCCACAGCGCTAGTAATAGCAAACGATCGCAACGGGCGATTAACAACATGGCGATGTCTGATGGATCCAGGATCCCAAACATCATTCATCACAGAAGCCGCGTATAAACGCTGTAACGCGTGGGAACAAAAAACTGTTGATGGATCATTTTTTTTTGACAGTCAACAGTTTGGAGTTTCTACGTGAAACCTTTTTGCAGCCTGCACGGCGAAATTTACAATTTCAAAAGCTTTTCTTCTCCCCGACGGGATGGCCATCTATCACAATCAAATTTTTAAAACATTTCAAGTGATCTTAGTGGTAGTTAGAGCCATCTATTTCCACTGGGTTAAAAACGAGAAAAAATAAGAAAGAGACAAAAAGAGAAAAATAAACCGGTTATCAAGCACGAGGTAGGATTTTGTATGAAAAAGCTTGAATCCGTTAGTCCAAAAATATGATCCGATAATTTGAAAGATTCGACGAATAGGCAGAAAGAAGGAGACGAAGATAATTTTTTTTATTGATGTTCTTTTTTGATGAGGATTTTTTTTGGTTGAAGAATGGACAGTCTGGATCGAGATGTTGAAATGGAGAGGCTGGCAAAGTTTTAATAGGATGTGGTAGATAAAAAAAGAAATAAAGAAAAAGAAAAATTAAATTTAAACCGAGTAGTTTTTTTTTTAAAATGAAAAAAAAAAAAAAAAAAATCGGGTATTGAAAAATTTTGATCAAAGGGGGTTTTTTTTTTTGAATGAAGAAAACAAAAAGAATAAAAAAAAAAGAAATGTGTAATTCGGAATGATTAAATTTTGAGGTAGGAAGAATAAGAAAAAACGCGTTGGTAGAGAGAGTGAAATTTTAATGGCGGCCCAGTTTGAATTTATTTTTTTTTGGTAAAGAATGGAATAAAACATTTAAAAAAAAAAAAAGTAAAAGAAAAATAGAGGAAGAAGAATTGTGGATTTCTAGTGATTTTTAAGAAAAATTATAAAATTTATAAATTTTTTTTTGAAAGAAAAGAAAAAAAAAATTCAATTTGAAACAAAGTAAAGTGGTCATAAATTCGAAATGGAAATGGTTATATAAAAAAAAAAAAAAAATTATTCATAAATATATTAATATATAGAAATTTGTATGGCTTGAATGTGGGAAAGTGTTTCATTAAAATCTAATAGATATCTAATGTGGTTATAATAAAATCCCGGAATACTACCTGTTATGGGTTTACATATCTTCAAAAAATATACACAGTACCTAATTTCTATGTCAAAATAGGTGGCATCGAAAAGCATCAGCATCAGTGGGAATACGGAACATATAGGTTTCCAGATCATGGAAATCGCTTGCCGTACCGTTATATTGCGAAGTCATCCCATACCGACCATGAGGACGCCCAAAAATTCCGTTTCAAAATTTTCTTTTATGACATCAAAGCTGATCAACAGTTATGAACTCGTAACCTTAGTATGGTGAAACAATTTTTTTATTAATAATGGAAAATAACTTCAATTAGAGGAAGAACAAAATATATACTAAATTACAAAATTTTTTTTTATTACTTATATTGAATATATTAAAATTAAGAAATAAATTTTTTTTTTAGTGTCTAAGAAAAGCAATTAGAAAAGAAAAGAAGAAAAGAAGACAGAACAAGGAGCAGGAGGAAAGAAATTAGGAAGGCTCCTACATATATCTATATATATACAGGTATTTTATACAAAAACAAAAAACAAAAAGAAAAAAAAAAAAAGGGATCTAATCCAAATTTATAAAAAGCCTTTGCTGCAATAATTTCGTCCAGCTTTCGAGAAAAAAAGGAAAATATATATATATATGTCTATATGTGTGTGCACTAATAATTTCTTGACTTTTGGTTCCTTTTGGGAAACGCAAAAAGAATGATGAAATTTTTCAAAATCTTGGTTTCTTTGACTACGGCATATAAGAAAACAAAAAAGTAAAAATTTCAAAAGAAAAATCAAGGAATTTTAAGAAATACCATCAAGGATAAAATGCAAGAAATCTGAATTTTGAGAAGTGTCATTTTTAGTTTTGTAAAACCCAAAAAAAGGAAAGAATTCTTTCATTAAGCATTTATTATAAGATATGGTCGATTTCAAATTAAATTATAAGAAAAGTAAATGAAAATATGAATAAATAAATTTAACCATAAATAAGACGGAAATTGTAAAAGAAGAATGAAGGAAACGAGTGAAATGTGATTAGCTTGTGGCAAGAAGGAAATTTTGAATTGGTCTATACAAAAAAAAAAAAAAAAACAAACACAAAAAAAAAAATTTTAAAATAAAGAAATAGAATACAAAGAAAAGAAAAATCCATTGCTTTTTGTATTGAACACTTGGATTTGGAATTGTCAGTAATTTTCCCCGTTAATCTAGGGAGACTTTAAACGTAACCCGGGTTGTCCATCAACCAATTACTTTTGTCCCCGTGGGTTTTCTTCCCAGGTGAATAAATCTGTATGTGTATATATATGCAACTATACACGTGTATATCATATTATTAGAATCAAGAAGACCCTTTATTCTGGGTGACTTCAGAAAGGATGATCAAAACCCGAACAGAAAGTCCATGGTGATATGTAGGTAAATACTCTGGGAGAAGGAGAGAGAGATGGAATAGGGGAGGATAGAAGAGGACATAAATTATAAAGGGTCCATGCTCATTTGTAGGGGCGAGCATGGACATACGGGGATCGGCATTCTGCTGTCCATGTGGGAGGGTAGTGCCCCAAAGTCCGGTTGGCATTAACACCTTTGCCAATCGGCCCCGACATGCCTCGCAAGGCTTTCGCGGATGGCTGGTCAGGTTCCGGTGACCACCAAATTAACGAACACTCCCCTTATTCGGTTTTTTTCTCGCAAAAACCGAATTTCCTTGCTTGATAGCTCGCGCTATCACTATAAAGTCTGAACGACGTTTTCACACATCATGCACGCATATAATTTATGTGTAACGCGATGACAGATGGTGGTGAGCAGCAACCCACCCCTCCGGCGAGCTAGCTAGTGCGACTCAGCTAGGCGTGCATCTCATATCTTCTCCTCGCAAGGAAGAAGATATGCTAAATAGGTCATCAGGGGATTTGCTCTTCGATAACAAACCCCAAATATGTAAACCCCCCTTGTTACATATATGGCGCCCAACGCTTCGTTGTTCGCTCAGCGAATTCGTTTCATTTTGTTTGCCATTTGTATTTTCAACTTCGGTCGAAATTACAAATGGAGCTCAAACAAAATTGTTTGGCACATTTTCGAACGAGTTGATGTTTGGAAATGGTGATTTGGTTGTTACCTTATGGTAAACCAATATTTTCAGAAAAACAAATTTTTTGAGAAAATTTGAAAGCTTGACTCTAACTTTTTTCGAAACTTTCGAAACACCCTGTACTCTTTAAATATTTTCGTCTGTTTTTTTTATTAGTCAATTTTTTTTTTCTGAAGGTGTGTTCACATCATCGAAATTTCTAAATGAAGTTTTGATGTGAACATAATTTCAGATGTTCGTTTTTTTGTTGGTTGTTGGAGTTGAGCTTGCTTTCCACGATTGCAGGTCCAATGTCGTTCGTAGTTTACGGTTGTAAGTTAGAATGCTAGTCAGGTAATAGTTTTGACAAAGTGGCAACTATCTGCATTTTCGGTTGTGTTTACGATCGGACTATTTTTTTTCTAGTCTTGATTTTTTTTATATTTTCTCGGACATTGGACCAGGAAAATGTGAGTGATGTTGTGGTATGGACTGTCGCGCATTTAATCGCATATTGTTAAATTTCATAGTACATCATACTTTATTGTGTTTGGTACGCGCGGTGTATACTTCGACATCCATTATAACGTTTTGGGATCGAATCATGTATGAAGCCCTTTGGCATTGTTCAGTGTTAGATTCCTGCGATGAGTAACATCTAGTTTTCATTTCGTGAGTGCATGTCGGGTTTGTGTTCTCTTCGTGTCGTCCACTTATTCATTCTCTCCCTCTCACTCTCATTATAAGGTTAGATATAAATAATTCTAGGTATGAAGGTAGATGTAGGGAAATAAATAAGTTTTTTTTTCATATAAGGGAAATAACTTTCTTTTGTGGAAATTTATTTAGATTTATTTGAGGAATTTATTTTGGAAATTATTTCGAAAAGGTTTTGGGAAATTGATTTTCCTAGAAAGATTTTTGGAATTTTGGGGAATACAACTTTTTTCAAATTATTTTTTTCGTTGGAGTTGAGTTTAGTTTTAGTTTCTTTATTAAGTTTGGTTTAGTTAAGTTAGCTTAGTTTATTTAGTTTAGTTTATTTCAGTTTTTTTCATTTTATTAGTTTTCGGTTTAGTTCTTTTATTTTTAGGTTATATTATATTTTTTTGTTTTGAAATTATAAATAGAATATTTTTTTATTATTTTATTTACATATAATTTTGGTGAGGGATTTTCTTTATTATTATATTTCTTTTATTATCAAGATTTATTTACATTTGGTTTCTTTAAAAAATTTTTTATTATCAATTTTTTTTTTTTGTTGTTGTTTGGATTTCGTTGCTCCGTGAAAGTTAATTTTTTTTTAAAAAGAAACATTCTTTGAAAAACTTAAGGGCTGTTCACGCCTGTTTCCGATTTTGATTCTGACCAATAAATTCTCCTTAAAGGAAAACCAATGACGACTATGGATTCAAATTCTGCTGCAAATGACTGTTATGATGCTCGCATCGAGAAATGGGATTTTTCATTCAGTGGTGAGATCACTAGTATGCCTGTGGAAGACTTTATATTTCGGATTGAGCTATTGCAATCGAAATGTCGTATAAGTTGGAATGCCATTTGCAACCAAATATTTACCCTGTTCACTGGTAAAGCAGAGCAGTGGTACTGGCACCTTCTTAAACGAGAACCATCTATTGATTGGACCGGAATAAAGTCAGCTCTTCTACAACATTATGGCAGTCTCGACACTGACAATGACATTTTGCTACTCATGCTGCAAAGAAAACAAAATACCAATGAATGTTTTAATGATTTCTACGATTCGATCATGTCTATGAACCTTCGTTTAACAGTTCCAATGACGGATACTGAATCATGCGCAGCAACCTTAAAGATAGTGTAGCAAATCTCATTTTCACAATGACGACTCCCACTTTAAGTTGTCTTCAACAAGTTTGTCGCAAAGCAGAACGTCATCTCTCTGTTAGGGAAACACAAAAACCTGTCAGTCAAAATCAACCAAGTATAACGAACGCGTCATCTAAAATTGCTAAGGCTAGAGTTATACCACCGGTTAAGGAATTTAATGCTGCTATTGTTCATTTGCCTAGTAACAACTTCGAACCGAATAAGTCTTTTAACATTAATATTCCGCGTCAACAGCTAGTCAGAACAGAGTTCCCAATAGTAAATGTTAATCTTGCTTACCAACGCGATTTGTTAAGTAAAGGATATAATGTCAATGTGGTTGGAAATGGATGTTCAATGGTTGTATGTTGGAACTGTGACAATGTTGGTCATGAATTCTTTGAATGTGTAATGCCACAAAGGTCCTTATTTTGCTATCAATGTGGTAAGAAGAATGTTTCGTTTCCATTCTGTCCTAAATGCCATCCTGAAAGTATTCAACAACAAGGTATCGGCAATGACACTTTTGCACAAACCATAACGAAACCAGCATTCAACTTTGAACGGTCATCTCCACCAACACATTCGCCAGATGATAAAATCTTAAAACCGGAAACGTCAAATAACATCTTGTCCGATAAAAACAAACTGGAACAGATAAATAAAACTTTACATCAACATCAAATTGAACAAGACATAGTCAGGAAGAGCTATTGGTACAATCTACCCTAAGAAAACTTCACGTTATATATTAACTCTCAGGGAAAAGCTTAGAAAACGAAAACAATTATTTAAAGCAGTGGAATCTGCATTCGTAACATTAAAACATGACGTAAGACCATATGCGACGGTAGAAATCGACGGCGAATCCCTTTTAGGCCTTTTAGATAGTGGAGCACGTGTATCTTGCTTAGGCGCTGGCGCATTAGATTTCCTACAACGTCATAAAATTTTGATTACTGGTCGTCCCACCTCAGTCAAAACGGCTGACGGTAAATCACAATCGGTACATGGTCAGGTTGCGATTCAAATTACCTATAATAATGTAACGAAAAGTATTTCTCTATACGTTGTACCAGGACTTACTCAAACTCTATACCTTGGTGTAGATTTTTGGAAAGAGTTCGAAATAGCTCCGTCTTTGTTCAACACGAACGAAACTTTGGATTGCTTGTCAATTGACGATCCCAACACACACGCGCTAAATTCGGAACAACGCGCGCGTCTTGAAAGCATCTTAACTTTATTTCCTTCCTTCAACCAAGTCGGTTTAGGAAAAACACATTTAGAAGAACATGTTATTGAGGTAGAAAACGCGGAGCCTGTAAAGCAACGCCACTACCCTGTTTCCCCTGCGGTGCAAGCCCTCATGTATGCTGAGTTGGACCGTATGTTGGAATTGGGTGTCATCGAAGAAAGTGTCACCGCGTGGAACTCTCCTGTAGTCTTGGTGCGCAAACCTGGAACACCCTTACGAAAAAAGACGCTTACCCACTTCCACATATAGAAGGCCTTCTCAGTAGACTTGAGAAGACGTGTTTCATTTCAAGTATTGATTTGAAGGACGCCTTTTGGCAGATGCCGTTGGAAAAGCAGAGTAAGGAAAAAACTCCTTTCACAGTGCCTGGTAGACCGTTATACCAGTTTACAGTGATGCCATTCGGGCTCTGTAATGCTCCTCAAAGAATGTGTAGACTGATGGACAAAACAATTCCAGTCGAGTTAAGAGAAAACTGTTTCGTCTATTTGGACGATTTGTTAGTAGTTTCTGAGGATTTTGATTCTCACGTTAAACTTTTGGCAACCATTGCGCGTTGCTTGTCCACTGCTGGACTTACGATAAATTTGGAGAAAAGCAAATTTTGCATGAGAGAAGTTAGATATTTGGGTTACATCGTTGGTAACGGATGTTTAAAGACCGACTCAAATAAAGTATCTGCAATTTTTCACTTTCCTGCTCCTACCACTCCAAAAAAGGTTCGTCGATTTTTGGGTATGACAGGATGGTATAGGCGGTTTATTGCCAATTATGCCTCCTTGTCGTCTCCAATTACTGACTGCCTAAAGAAGAGCGCCAAGTTTGTTTGGACAGCGGAAGCTCAGGTGGCGTTTGAAGCCTTGAAGTCTTCATTAACTACGGCCCCGGTATTGGCCAACCCTGATTACACTAAACCCTTTATTATACAGTGCGACGCGAGTAAGATCGGTGTCGGAGGTGTTTTGCTGCAAAGCGACGACGAAGGCAATGAGAAACCCATCGCCTATATTTCTCAAAAACTGAACTCAGCACAACGCAACTACAGCGTGACGGAACTGGAATGTTTCGCTGCGGTGTTGAGCGTTAAAAAGTTCAGAGCCTACGTCGAAGGTTTGCCGTTTAAAATAATCACCGACCATGCGAGTTTAAAATGGCTCATGAGTCAGCGCGACTTGAGCGGACGTTTGGCTCGATGGAGCTTAAAGCTTCAAGCCTTTGATTTCGCGATTGAACATAGGAAAGGTTCAGAAAATGTGGTGCCAGATGCGCTTTCACGTGTTTACGTGGACGCGATTTCGGAAATAGTTTCGGCACCTAGCATAAACTTGAATTCTGAAGCCTTCAAATCAAAGGAATATCTCGACCTGATAGATACAGTCCAAAGCAACGCGGAAAGGCTGCCTGACACGCAAGTGTCAGATGGCTACGTGTACTTCAAGACAAGCTTTAGTACTGGCAATATCTTTCAGGAAGATCGATCGTGGAAGCTTTGGGTTCCATCTAGCCTTGCGGACGAGCTAGTTCGCCTGGCGCATGATCCTCCACAACCTGCGCACGGCGGTATTACCAAAACCTTATATCGTTTGCGGCAAAGATACTTCTGGCCTGGTATGGCTAGCGAAGTACGTAAATATATCGCGAGTTGCATCGTATGTAAAGAGTCTAAGGCTCCAAATAGTGTGTTGAGGCCGCCAATGGGCAAACAAATTGAAGTTGACAGACCATTCCAGTACTTATATGTTGACCTGTTAGGACCCTACCCTCGGTCTAAGCATGGTAACACCACTCTCCTGGTTGTTTTGGACAAATTTTCGAAATTTGTTTTGTTCAAGACACTACGTAAGGCGTCTGCCGTGCAGATCACCGATTTCTTGGAGGAAGGCGTCTTCAATTTATTCGGCGTACCCGAGATTATATTTTCTGACACTGGACCGCAATTTATATCTAAAGAATTTCGCAAATTAGTTGAAGCATATGGTGTGAAACACAATCGTACAGCTATCTACTCACCGCAAGCTAACGCATCGGAACGTGTAAACCGTTCATTACTGGCGGCCATCCGCTCTTATGTTGCCACCGATCATAGGGACTGGGATCAGAATTTGGGAAGCATCGGCTGTGCTCTTCGGAGTACAATCCATGCTTCCACGGGGATTGATCCATATTTTCTTGTGTTCGGATCCCACATGATCACACATGGCTCGACCTACGAACTGATGCGGAAGTTAAATGGTTTGAATGATGGTGAATTGGTTGTGTCCTCGAAAAAAGACCAGCTTGAACTAATTCGCAAACGCGTCAAAAATAATTTGTCGAAAGCTCACCAACAGCATGAGCGAATTTATAATCGTCGAACCCGGGTAAAGAGATTTATTGCCGGACAAGAAGTCTACCGAAGAAATTTCACGCTTAGTGACTTCGCAAAAAATGTCAATGCTAAGCTAAATCGTAAATTTCTGAAGTGTCGGATTGTTCGTTCGATTGGCGATTCTCTCTATGAGGTCGAGGATTTGCAGGGTAGAACCATAGGGGTTTACCATGCCAAAGACTTGAGGCAATAGCTAGTTGGGAGGAAATACCTACTGTCGCAATTCGAATCGGATCACATTTTCTTTCTCTCAAAGTTTTGGTGCCCGGTTAGCTCAGTCAGAAGAGCACGAGACTCTTATTCTCGGGTGTGGTCGAGTCCCACGTTGGGCAGTACAAATTTTCACGTACCACTCAAACCACCCACACGCTTTTCAGTTACGTCAGGGTTGATAGATCAATCCCTGGCGCATCTGTGTTGTAACGCGTGGGAACAAAAAACTGTTGATGGATCATTTTTTTTTGACAGTCAACAGTTTGGAGTTTCTACGTGAAACCTTTTTGCAGCCTGCACGGCGAAATTTACAATTTCAAAAGCTTTTCTTCTCCCCGACGGGATGGCCATCTATCACAATCAAATTTTTAAAACATTTCAAGTGATCTTAGTGGTAGTTAGAGCCATCTATTTCCACTGGGTTAAAAACGAGAAAAAATAAGAAAGAGACAAAAAGAGAAAAATAAACCGGTTATCAAGCACGAGGTAGGATTTTGTATGAAAAAGCTTGAATCCGTTAGTCCAAAAATATGATCCGATAATTTGAAAGATTCGACGAATAGGCAGAAAGAAGGAGACGAAGATAATTTTTTTTATTGATGTTCTTTTTTGATGAGGATTTTTTTTGGTTGAAGAATGGACAGTCTGGATCGAGATGTTGAAATGGAGAGGCTGGCAAAGTTTTAATAGGATGTGGTAGATAAAAAAAGAAATAAAGAAAAAGAAAAATTAAATTTAAACCGAGTAGTTTTTTTTTAAAAATGAAAAAAGAAAAAAAAATCGAGTATTGAAAAATTTTGATCAAAGGGGGGTTTTTTTTTTGAATGAAAGAAAACAAAAAGAATAAAAAAAAGAAATGTGTTATTCGGAATGATTAAATTTTGAGGTAGGAAGAATAAGAAAAAACGCGTTGGTAGAGAGAGTGAAATTTTAATGGCGGCCCAGTTTGAATTTATTTTTTTTTTGGTAAATAATGGAATAAAACAGATAAAAAAAAAAAAAAGTAAAAGAAAAAATAGAGGAAGAAGAATTGTGGATTTCTAGTGATTTTTAAGAAAAATTATAAAATTTATAAATTTTTTTTTTGAAAGAAAAGAAAAAAAAAATTCAATTTTAAACAAAGTAAAGTGGTCATAAATTCGAAATGGAAATGGTTATATAAAAAAAAAAAAATTATTCATAAATATATTAATATATAGAAATTTGTATGGCTTGAATGTGGGAAAGTGTTTCATTAAAATCCAATAGATATCTAATGTGGTTATAATAAAATCCCGGAATACTACCTGTTATGGGTTTACATATCTTCAAAAAATATACACAGTACCTAATTTCTATGTCAAAATAAGTGGCATCGAAAAGCATCAGCATCAGTGGGAATACGGAACATATAGGTTTCCAGATCATGGAAATCGCTTGCCGTACCGTTATATTGCGAAGTCATCCCATACCGACCGTTTCAAAATTTTCTTTTATGACATCAAAGCTGATCAACAGTTATGAACTCGTAACCTTAGTATGGTGAAACAATTTTTTTATTAATAATGGAAACTAACTTCAATTACAGGAAGAACAAAATATATACTAAATTACAAAATTTTTTTTTATTACTTATATTGAATATATTAAAATTAAGAAATAAATTTTTTTTTTGGTGTCTAAGAAAAGCAATTAGAAAAGAAAAGAAGAAAAGAAGACAGAACAAGGAGCAGGGGGAAAGAAATTAGGAAGGCTCCTACATATATCTATATATATACAGGTATTTTATACAAAAACAAAAAAAAAAAGAAAAAAAAAAAAGGGATCTAATCCAAATTTATAAAAAGCCTTTGCTGCAATAATTTCGTCCAGCTTTCGAGAAAAAAAGAAAAATATATATATATATGTCTATGTGTGTGTGCACTAATAATTTCTTGACTTTTGGTTCCTTTTGGGAAGCGCAAAAAGAATGATGAAATTTTTCAAAATTTTGGTTTCTTTGACTACGGCATATAAGAAAACAAAAAAGTAAAAATTTCAAAAGAAAAATCAAGGAATTTTAAGAAATACCATCAAGCATAAAATGCAAGAAATCTGAATTTTGAGAAGTGTCATTTTTAGTTTTGTAAAACCCAAAAAAAGGAAAGAATTCTTTCATTAAGCATTTATTATAAGATATGGTCGATTTCAAATTAAATTATAAGAAAAGTAAATGAAAATATGACTACATAAATTTAACCTTAAATAAGACGGAAATTGTAAAAGAAGAATGAAGGAAACGAGTGAAATGTGATTAGCTTGTGGCAAGAAGGAAATTTTGAATTGGTCTATACAAAAAAAAAAAAAAAAAAACGAACACAAAAAAAAAAATTTTTAAAATAAAGAAATAGAATACAAAGAAAAGAAAAATCCATTGCTTTTTGTATTGAACACTTGGATTTGGAATTGTCAGTAATTTTCCCCGTTAATCTAGGGAGACTTTAAACGTAACCCGGGTTGTCCATCAACCAATTACTTTTGTCCCCGTGGGTTTTCTTCCCAGGTGAATAAATCTGTATGTGTATATATATATGCAACTATACTCGTGTATATCATATTATTAGAATCAAGAAGACCTTTTATTCTGGGTGACTTCAGAAAGGATGATCAAAACCCGAACAGAAAGTCCATGGTGATATGTAGGTAAATACTCTGGGAGAAGGAGAGAGAGATGGAATAGGGGAGGATAGAAGAGGACATAAATTATAAAGGGTCCATGCTCATTTGTAGGGGCGAGCATGGACATACGGGGATCGGCATTCTGCTGTCGGTCCATGTGGGAGGGTAGTGCCCCAAAGTCCGGTTGGCATTAACACCTTTGTCAATCGGCCCCGACATGCCTCGCAAGGCTTTCGCGGATGGCTGGTCAGGTTCCGGTGACCACCAAATTAACGAACACTCCCCTTATTCGGTTTTTTGCTCGCAAAAACCGAATTTCCTTGCTTGATAGCTCGCGCTATCACTATAAAGTCTGAACGACGTTTTCACTTATCATGCACGCATATAATTTATGTGTAACGCGATGACAGATGGTGGTGAGCAGCGACCCACCCCTCCGGCGAGCTAGCTAGTGCGACTCAGCTAGGCGTGCAACCTTTTAGCTGCTCACATTTGCTGCACCATCTCATATCTTCTCCTCGCAAGGAAGAAGATATGCTAAATAGGTCATCAGGGGATTTGCTCTTCGATAACAAACCCCAAATATGTAAACCCCCCTAGTTACAACGCATGGGTTTACGAGGACAACCTACAAAAATTCAAATTACAAGCTTGAATAAGAAACAAGCTGCATGGTCCTATTTACAAGTGAATGTCGAACTAGGATCATGTCAAGATAGCAGCAAATCAATTAAAACGCAGATGTTAGTTATCAATGCTATAACTAACAGTCTGCCAACAGTTCCAGTACGTTTAAATCAATGGAGTCATATAAAAGGATTGCATTTGGCCGATTCAACGTATTGGAAACCCGGACCAATTGATATGCTGCTAGGAGCAAAAGTATATGCTGACATCTTACAAGATGGTGTAAAAAGGGGTACAAGGAATGAACCCATAGCAATTAACACTATGTTTGGGTGGATTTTATTAGGAAACACTAATGGAATTCCACAGCAGCGAGTTGAATCGTTTGCAGCTATCACCCAAAACCAAGAAAATTTAGAACAACAATTAAGACAATTTTGGGAAACTGAAGAGGTAGCAACTACACCTCGTCTTAAACCACAAGACGAAGAGTGTGAAGAAAAGTTCAAAATACGCACAAAAGATGTCCAAATGGGCAATACGAAGTAGAACTCCCATTCATAAATGGACATACACCAACTTTTGGACCATCGCGAGCACTAGCAATGAAGAGATATCAATATTTAAGACAAAAATTGAAACAAAACCCAAAATTAGAAAAGGAATACGCAACCTGTTTAAATGAATATATTACAATGGGTTATATGGAAAGAATTGACAAAACAGAAACCAGAAACGAGTATTATATTCCACACCATGCAGTCCTTAAAGAGTCTTCGACTACCAAATTAAGAGTGGTATTCGATGCTTCTGCCAAGAGCGTTGATGGCAAATCGCTGAACGAACAATTGCTAATCGGACCAACGTTTCAACCAAAGCTTTTCTCAACACTATTGAAATGGAGAAAGCACAAAATAGCATTGACAGCTGATGTTGAGAAAATGTATCGGATGATTTTGCTCAAACCAGAACACAGAATCTACCAAAAAATCATATGGGAAGATCCAGAAACAAACCAATTACAAGATTTCCAATTAAAGACGGTAACATTTGGCACATCATCAGCACCTTTTTTGGCAATCAGAACGTTACAACAACTAGCTCGGGATGAAGAAGTACGATTTCCAATTGCATCAAAAATCACAAAAACGGATTTTTATGTTGATGACGTTTTAACAGGTGCCGATACAGTGGCAGAAGCAACCGAAATTCAAACACAACTCATCAATATGTTGAATGCTGGCGGCTTTAAATTGCGAAAGTGGGTTAGCAATAATCAAGAAATACTTTCAAATACTCCAATCGAATTCCGCGGATCAAATGAAGCGCAAACATTTAACGAACACGAAGCAGTTAAAACGCTTGGAATTCAATGGTATCCAAGTTCAGATTATTTCACGTTTATTGTAACACAAAAAGCTAACGCTGTTATTGCAACTAAAAGAACAATTTTGTCTGAAGTCGCATCGTTATACGATCCCTTAGGCTGGCTCGGTCCAGTGATCGTACTTGCAAAGATATTGATTCAAAATTTATGGATCACTGGTCATTCGTGGGATACAAAAGTTGATGACAATATCAACAATCAATGGCAGAAATTTAAAGATTCCTTACATGCAGTTCAGTTGATCAAAATTCCCAGGTGGATAGGATTATCCAAACAATCAACGAACATTCAGATTCATGGATTCTGCGATGCATCGATAAAAGCTTACGCAGCAGTAATCTATATGCGGATAGAAGATTCAAATGGTAACGTCATATCTAATTTACTCACGTCAAAAACCAAAGTGGCTCCGATAAAACCAACTACAGTTCCAAGATTGGAATTAAATGCGGCAGTTTTACTTGCAAGACTGCTCAAGTCTACCATAGTTGATATGCAGATAATGGATGTTCCTATATTCGCATGGGCTGACTCCATGATCGCCTTACAATGGATTCGAAGTCATCCTACAAGGTGGAAAACATATGTGGCCAATCGTGTAACACAAATACAGGATCTTACAAATCCTGAAAATTGGAAATATGTTCCTACTAAAGATAATCCTGCAGATATCGCATCAAGGGGAATACTAGCGAACAATCTATTGCAACATAAACTATGGTGGCTGGGACCGGACTGGCTTGTGAACAACTGCGGGCAATGGCCAAAATGCGAAATAAAAACAGGGAAATTAGAATTAGAAGCAAAAAAATTAACTCCATTAACATTCTTTGCTAAATTAAATACGGATATTTTAGAAAAATATTCATCATTTATGTCACTTATAAAAACATTGGCATATATAAACAGATTCATTCATAATTGCTCAAATAAAGACAAGAGAAAAACAGGGCAATTATCAGTATCAGAACTTCAAACTACACGAAATCTAATTTATAAATTAGTACAAAAAGCAACATTCGGATTGGAATACGAATTATTAAAGATAAACAAATTATTACCAAAAGGAAGTAAACTTACTTCATTAAATCCATTTTTGGACAACGATGAAGTCATGAGGGTTGGTGGTAGATTGGAAAACGCAGCCATTCCATATAATATAAAGCATCCCATTATTCTACCAAGCGACCACCACATTACACGCATTATTATAGATCAACTACATAAAGATACATTGCATGGCGGATTAAGTTTAATGATCAATACCAGTCGACATCTCTATTGGATATTGAATGCTAAGAGAACCATTGCAAGAAAGATAAACAACTGCAGAAAATGCATTGCCTTTCGCAAAGAGAAACGCTGCCAACTAATGGGCAACTTACCTGCCGCTAGGGTAAATATGTCAAAACCATTCACGCATGTGGGAATTGATTATGCTGGGCCAATTAGCCTAAAAACTTCACCACACAGGGCAGCAAGAACATATAAAGGATATTTTTGCATTTTTGTATGTATGGCAACTAAAGCTATCCATCTGGAATTAACTTCAGATTTAACATCTGGAGCATTTATTGCGACATTGAAAAGATTCGTGGCACGCAGAGGATTGTGCCAACACATCTATTCAGATTGCGGCACAAATTTCAAAGGGGGTAATACAACACTGCAGAGGGATATACGACTAGCAATAAAAGAGTCAATGTCACCAGCTGCTGAGTATTTTACTGACAAAGGTATCACATGGCACTTTAACCCACCAGCTTCACCTCATTGCGGAGAACTATGGGAAGCTGGCGTTAAATCGGTGAAGTACCATTTACGTCGAGTAGTTGGAAGAACGCTACTCACCTTTGAAGAACATATGACTTTATTGACACAAATCGAGGCTTGTGTCAACTCGCGCCCACTATGTCGCATGAATAATAATGTCAACGACTTGGAAGTATTGACTCCAGGACACTTTTTAATTGGGCAACCGTTAAATTTGGTTCCAGAACCCGAATTAAAAAAAGCAAGAGCAACATTCAATAACAGGTGGAAACACATTCAATACATGAGGCAACAATTCTGGAGCAAATGGTCTACAGACTATTTGCATTCGTTGCAGCAGAGACCAAAATGGCAGAACCTTCAACCTACATTAAAAATCGGAGACATCGTTTTGGTCAAAGAAGACAACCTTCCACCGACGTTATGGGCTTTAGGAAGGATTACAGAAGTATTTCCTAGAGCAGATAATATAATTCGAGTAGTACAAGTAAAGACGCAGAACAACAATCTGCGACGACACATACGAAAGATATGTTTGTTGCCAGTAGAAAGTGAACAAACCAACTAACGTTATGTACAGTCACAACAGTGGTGTCTTATGTGGCGTCATGTCCAACCTCTATGTATCCTTTCCATGCTAACTCTGTTTTTTATTCGTAGATAATAATAAGAAAAAATGCAGCACGAAGAAATCATTGATTTAGACATCCTAGATATCGATGATTACATCATGTCACCTATGGAAGAAGAGGATATCCGTCTGTTCAAACAACCAGGTGTCAACATCCTCACTGGTCAACCGAGTAAACCACCAGTATCAGAAAATGAAAGGAAGGAGGCTCCGAATTACGACTTCTTCGGTGATTTTCAGTTGGCACCAATGACACCAGAGGATATCAAAGATTTCGTGCAACCCGGATACGACATTTTGACTGGATTGCCACGGAAGAAACCACAACAATCAACAATAATTCAAACAGCACCACAACAACAACAACCTCAGCAATCAACTCAGTTGTCATGCAAACCAGTTGCGAACCAAACAGTAGAGATCAACGGTTCACATGTGACCAACTGGAATGTCTTGCGTCTGTCTACATCCGTAGCAGACGTCCAAATGCGGATTAAGAATGACGTTAAACGCTTCACTACCAATGAAGGCGAAACCATTTTTATTCCCAGACGCATTTTGGAAAGAATTAATTTTGACAAATTAAAACTTACAAAACATCGGGAACTCCGTGTAAACTTGCCAGACAGATACGAGGTAAAAATGAAGCTCTACGTAAATGGCCAAATCCAGTTTCACCATCATCAAAAACGAAAACGAAATTAAATATAACGATTAGGCATGAACATAAGTCCTACATCAATTATTATTTTATTGAACGTGACCGTTCAAGGGGCCGGAATATGTTTGGCTACCTTCCGCATGTCCTAAAAAAGAAAATAACATTTTTCTCATTAAAGATTTTTTCAAAACACAAAAAAAAAAATCATGTCAAAAATTACACAAACAACAACATGCAAATTTTAAAAACATAAAATTTTAAAGAAAAATTTACAACTTTTCTTTAAAAACGTATATAAAACACTAAATACGTAACAAAGAAACGAAACTAAATTATAAAACACACATGAACATATCAATTATTTACCCACCAAAAAGAAAACACCACATATGACAGCAGATATCAACAACTATGGTTTTGTTTTTTCTTTATAATGAGGAATACAAAAAAATTCACGTCACCGAAAATTTATACACATATTTATTACAATTGATTGAATTAATTTTAAAATTGATTAAAATTATTCAATCAATCATAAAAAAAAAAGAAGAAAAAACACAAACATTTAACATTTAAATATGGTGACATTTGAACGAGTTCCACAAATGGAGTTTGTGGAACATAGAGGATCAGCTGTGATCGGCCATATTCATTTGGCCCGGTTCACCATCCACCATATTGGAAATTTTTGTATAAAAGGGCATGCCGAACGAGGAAAATAGCACTTGTTCCAGAGCTCTCAAGTTTACACTTTTAGTGGTAAAAACTTGCAACATCATCAATACCAGCGGTTTTTGTCTTTAAAAGTGGATATGATCTAAGCCTTCACAGTAATTGTGGTTAAGGTTAGATTTTTCCTTTTAAAAAAAAACCATACGGTGAAAGGGGTATTGCCGAGGCAATACATTTATGGGCATACATTTTAAATAAAAGGATTTTTGTTTTCAGATGACAATTTGTTGTTAAAATATATATTTTTTTTTAATTTTAATTTTAATTGCCAAATTTCAATTGTTGTTTTAATTTTTTTTTTTTTTAATTTTTAATTTTTGATTTTTTATTAATATTTTTTTTTTAATTTTAATTATTTTTAATTTTCTAATTTTGAATTTTATAAGGAATTTACGTTGAATAAATTGACTAAACGTGAATCACGCATTTCATTTCTTTTTTATTGTTCCCTGAACAAACAGACAATCAAAGACAATTGGGTCTTTCGAAACGATTGTACATATTGATGATCTTAACCTGAAAAGCAACATCTTTGTAGTGCCATATAATGCTATCAGATTCGAGATAGTTATTGGAAATGACTTAATTTCTAAAGCGAAAGTTATTTTTGATAAAAAAGGAGCAACTTTTCACAGTCTGGATGAGGAAAACGTTGTAATGCAAATTCAAGTCGATGAAAATAACGAAGTTGATGTACCTAACAAATATGCCAAACAGATTACACAGATGATTGAAAACTATAAGCCACATTGTAGGAAAGAATGTCCAGTCGAAATGAACATCGTCTTCACTGAAGAAACTTCAATTTATTTAGGGCCAAGACGTCTACCTTTCAAAGAAAAAGAAATTGTAAAACAACAAATACATGACTGGTTGGAGGAAGGAATTATTACACAATCTGCATCACCGTTTGCTAGTCCACTTGTAGTGGTTAAAAAGAAAGATGGCACTTCCAGAGTATGCGTCGATTATCGAAAGCTGAACCATAAAACTATAAAAGATCGTTTTCCCGCACCTCTTATCGAAAATATTTTGGACAATTTACAAGGTTCAAAAATATATACAACTTTGGACTTAAAGAATGGATATTTTCACGTACCAATGCATCACGAGAGTAAGAAGTATACAGCGTTCGTTTCAACAGAAGGGCACTTTGAATTTAATAAAGTACCATTCGGCCTTTCCAATGCACCAGCTGTATTTCTAAGATTTATCAATATCATCTTCAGAGACCTTATTTATCGTTGAATTTTAGATACCTACATGGATGATATAATAATTGGATCGCAAAATGAAGAAGAAAATTTGGAAAAATTAAAAGCAGTTTTGAACGTTGCAGCAGATAATGGTTTAAACATCAATTGGAAAAAATGTAAATTTTTAAAACACAAAATTGAATTCTTGGGACACGTTGTAACAAATGGCACAATTAGTCCTTCGGAAGAGAAAATAAATGCAGTGAAGAATTTTCCTGAATCGAAAAATATTAAGGAAATTCAATCTTTTCTTGGTCTAACTGGATTTTTCAGGCGTTTTATTTCTTCTTATTCCATCATAGCAAAACCTCTTACGGATCTATTGAGAAAAAATAGTATATTCAAAATTAAAAAATCAGAAAGAGAAACATTTACATTACTTAAAGCAGCATTAATTAAAAAACCTATTTTACAAATTTTTAGACAAGGTGCAGATTTACAAGTCCATACAGATGCTTCGCAGGAGGGTATAGCAGCCATTTTAATGCAAAAAGAAGAAGATAAGTTCCATCCTGTGTATTACTACAGTAGAAAAACAGTAACTCGGAAGAAAAACAACACAGCTATGTTTTAGAAGTTTTCGCTGTGTATAAAGCGTTGGAAAAATTCCGAATTTATCTTCTAGGTAACCACTTTAAGATTATTACAGACTGTATAGCATTTCGTCAAACAATGGCCAAAAAAGAACTACCAAACTCGGTAAAAAGATGGATTATGGTCATACAAGAATATGATTTGCAAGTCGAGCATAGGCCAGGTACCAGAATGAAGCATGTGGACACACCAAGTCGATTTCCGGATGTATACATCATTCAGCAGGAAGTTCTAGTTAGACTGGAAAAAGCTCAAGAGAAGGACGAATACATCAAAAGCATAAAGGAAATATTGAGGGAAAAGCCATACGATTTTCAAATAAAAGGTACTTTGTTATTTAAAAATATTTCTGGAAAAGAACTTCTAGTAGTACCTAAAAATATGGAGAAGGAAATCATCAAAATGAAACATGAGGAAGGTCATTTCGGAATACAAAAGACGATATGCAAGGAGGTCTCCAAAGTAATCAGGACTTTAAAAAAAAAAACAGAACAAATGGTTTTTTCGGCAAAATCAATTGATTTTATTCAAAATAGTCTCCTTCTGCTTCAATACAGCTTTTTGCACGGTCCAAAAGCATGTCGAACGAGTGTTTAAGCAAGTTGGCCTGTATGGCCGCCAGTATGCCGGTGCAAGCCTTTTGAATGGCCTCTACGTCTGCATAACGCTTCCTTTCATCGGCAAATGCATTTTTCCGAAAAGGTAGAAGTCGCACGGTGCCATATCCGGTGAGTACGGGGAGTGGTTGATGGATTTTTGGTGAGATAATCGGTCACAAGCGTCGATCGATGAGACGGCGCATTATCGTGCAACAAACGCCAACTTCCATCTTCGCGATATTCGGGCCGAACACGTCGAATACGGCGCACCAAACGCTTCAAAACTCCTAGGTAGAATACCGCATTAACGTTTTGACCGGGTGGAACAAATTCTTTGTGGACAATACCCTTGGAATCATAAAAACAAATCAGCATTGTCTTCACTTTTGACTTCTCCAGGCGCGATTTTTTGGGTTTCGGCTCGTCCGGCGCCTTCCATTCAGCACTCTGGCGTTTCGTTTCGGGATCATATTGAAAACACCACGTTTCGTCACCAGTCACAATGTTATAAAGGAAGTTTTTGTCCTTTTTGACCTCTTTAATGATGTCCTTCGAATGTTGAATTCTGAGCAATTTTTGGTCGTCGAAGCTCATTTTCGCACCGATGACACAAACATACTGCACTTAAAACGCAATAACTTCACTTTCAATAGATGAAATGTCATGAAATTCTCACAGGAAGTCGATAAAGGATAGCAGATTCTAACGCACCAGTCGACATATAGATGGCGCCACTAGGGGCGCTAGATTCAAAAAGTCCTGATTACTTTGGACTGCACCTTGTATTTAATAAATGAAGAATTTAATATACAACGCTTAAGGGATAAAGTGCAAAATTGTATTCTCAATTGCGTCAGTTGCATTCTAGCAAATCGAAAAACAGGAAAGCAGGAAGGTTGGTTACATCCCATTGAGAAGGAAGAAAGACCACCATCAACTCTTCACATGGATCACATCGGACGCATGGACTTAACCAGCAAGCAATATAAATACATTCTTACAGTTGTGGATGCTTTTTCCAAGTATGTATGGATTTATCCAACTAAAACGCTTACCGCAGATGAAGTGATTCGAAAATTAAGAGATCATCAACAACATTTTGGAAACCCAAAAAGAGTAATAACTGATAGGGGAACAGCTTTTACAGCAACGATTTTCGAAGACTATTGTAAGGAAGAAAATATGGAGCATATTCTTATAACAACAGGAGTTCCTCGAGGGAATGGCCAAGCAGAAAGACTTAATCGAATAATTATCGAAGTCTTAAAAAGATTATCAGTAAATTCACCGGAAAAAATGGTTTAAATTCACTTCAAGAGTCCAGATGGCAATTAATAGTACTTTCCAAAGATCCATTCAGCGAACACCTTATGAAGTATTGTTCGGTTTTCCTATGCATAGAAAAGAAAATCTTCAGATTATGGAACTCATAAAAGAAGAAAATATGCGGAATTATGAAGAATCATTATCAGCCGAGACTATCAGCAGAAAGCAGTAATTTTTTTTAACTAATAAAATCAGTAGAATTTTTATATTGTATTGAGATTTTTTTTTTAAAACTTTTTTCTATGAAATAATTTTAACGCTTTTAAAGACTTTATTGAATTTTCATTTTCTTTTAATAAATATTGTGAACTAATTGAAGTCTTGCATTTTAAAAAAGTCGATCCCACATACATATAAGATAAGGCAAAAGAAGGACAAAATTTAAAATTTCCATATAATCCATATCGACAGCGTGAAAGAAGACAAAAAGTCAAATATCTCAGCGATTCGAACAAAAAAAAAATTTTTTTTTCGGAAGTTCTTTTGCTTTAACTTATTCATAATATCATGATATTGTAATTTTAAGAAAACATTATATGGTAAGAATTAATGTACGCTTAAAAGAAAGGGCACCATTACTTAATATCAATACTACACCTAAATAAATGTCATTTTACATTGAAAAGAAAAAAAAACAAAGTTTTTAACGTTTTTATGTCGTTCCTTACTTCCTGAATTTTTCGTTATTTCGCTCATCGATGGGGTTTTGACAGACAAGGTGTTATGAAAGGAAAAAGAACGGAAAGAATTTTAATTTTTTTTAGAAACGGATTTTTATTATATTTGGATTTTTTAACTTTTTTTGTGGTGCTTAGGTGCACAATACGAAACTTTGAGTCTGGCTTCCCGAGCCGAAACTCAAAACCGTCCCCGGCAACCATTTTCGAACAGCTCGGCAGGTGACCCATTCCTCACCCACTAACATGCCACCGCGGGAGAATACTGTGACCCACACCACCTAAAAATAAAAATAAAAAATTTTTTTTAAATAAACCATTGTAAAATTCACTAAACAAAACTCTTCTATTAAAATTAAAAGAACAAATTACTTACCCCAAAGTTTTGTGCCACTACACAATGGATAGGCCTTACTTGGTCAGCCTCGACGATGAGATCACATCGGTGATCTCTTCCGAACGCCATCAACGGTTTTAATGGCCAACACCGCAATGTGGAGAGACTCATGAAATACATGTGATCTTTTTAAACAAAAAAAAACAGAGAAAAAGAAAAATGCACTAGATTTCAGAACGGAACTTCAAATGCAACTGACTATTTAGAAAAACTCACCGGCAAATTTCCCATCCCAAATAATTAAAAAATTTCAAATTTTTGTTTTGTTTTTTATTTTAAAGATCTTTTTTCTAGTAAAGGAATAAATTCAGTATACTACAACTTTGTTGCAAAAAGGTATTACAGTAATACCTAGTTAAAACCCTAAGTTTAATCGTGATAATTAATTTCCATTTTTGATTGCAAATTTTTTTTTATTATGACCTTCTCTAAATTTTTTTAAGGAAAAATGAAGCTGTAATATTATTGTCAATGTGCGTAAACACGGCAATTTTATTTGAACCAGTAAGAAATGCGGTAACATATCAAACAACGTGGAATATTTACACAAAAATGGGTCTGTACCAGGAGGATGAAACTTTAAATTTCCTCACACTCTGCGACGATAAAATTAAAAGTCTTTGTAATGTATCTGGAACAATGTCCAACGCTTCTTGCTCATATTGGCATGATGAATTTTAGAAAATATCACACAAAATAAAAATACATATAGAGGCAGTTAAATTTTTCAACATCAACAAACGAACTAAACGAGCATGATTCAACATAATTGGTACAGGAATGAAACATCTATTCGGAACAATGACCGAAGACGATGCAGAAGATATTAACAATAGAATCAAAACACTGGAAGAACATGATTCTGAAAATTTACATATAATTAAGAAACAAGTAACAATAGTACAATCTGCTTTTGACGCTTTAAATAGTGCAATTACTAATATAACTCTCCAACAAGAATATCTAGAACAACGGTTTGAAATATTCTCTAATAAATTACACACGGAAATTCGGAATTTGAAGCAAGAGTTCCAAATACTACATATCCGAACAGAAATAAACGAAATCCTAATATTCATTTTACATTTACTCCAAGAATTATACACCCATCTGAACGAACAATTTTCTATTCTATCATCTCTACAACAACGTACTATAAACTCCACCCTTCAATATTATCGGCAGAAACATTAACGAAACTCCAAGCGGAAATCGCGAACTACACTAATGCGTTACATTTAGATTTCCTTTCTCTGAACCAAATGATAAGAGTAGATGCGGAACATTTACGAAACGGAATTCTAATACGCATATCTTTTCCCCTACCTGCCAAAGAAATATACTCACCGAACAAAGTCTACTTATTCCCAACTGCCCTAAATAAATCAAATTTTGCAATTTTAAAAACAAAAACCGAATATATCCTGAATAATACTACAAAGGGTTATTCTGTCGAACGAATTAACAACAACCGAATTTAGGCATACCTGCCAAGAAATACTTATAAATCATTTCATCCCCCTGTACATTTGTAAAATTACTCAACCACGCCAGGTGGGCCCACTAAACACTAAATGCCTACCAAATTTATTACTCAAACAGCAATCTCAAATAGCAGATTGCATCTATCAAGTGATGAATAATATACCAGATATTGTAACCAAACTGGTAAGAAAAAAAACAAGAACTTTTTCAATGGAATGTCCCGAGGAAAATTCTCACCACATACTAAACGGAAGTGGAATTATCTCATTAGAACTCAATTGTATTTACACCCTGGATAATCAAGAAATTCCCTTTGAAGGATGCAAAGATTTCTATTTACCAATACATCAACCCGAAAACGTGCAACTGCCGAAATTCATACTTACCCAAAAACGAGTAACCGAAAGAACGTCTACGGCTGAAATTCATTTCAAATCACATCATTCGCACTACAAGAACTACAAGAAGCGAGTAAATCCTTAGGAGATTTTAATAAGGAATTGCTGAATGTTGAAAATGAACGAAAAACCCAAAAACACCAGGTTATAACGTATGTAAACAGGAGTGCCGTGGGAATATCAACTTTAATTCTAATCCTGATAATTTTCTTATACGTTCGAAAGAGTAAGAGGTCAAAATTGACCAAGAAAAAGGCAATTACGAACATTCCTCTAAACGTTATTCAAATACCTAGTAATACAAGAAGAAATTTTAACTCCCAAACTGAAATAAATAACCCTAATCAAAATTTATTAATTCCTCAGCCAGCAGAAACCAATTTTAACGACAAACAAGCCCCTCAACTTAAAACCATGGGTATTCCCCCTCTATCAAACAAATTCACTTAAAAACAGTCACTTGACAAATTCCAAAAATTTTTTTTACATCGTATTTCAACATTGAAAAGTTTTCAAGAAGTAAAATGAAATCGGATATATAAAAAAATTTCCGAATAAGCTAAAAACAAATTGAGATTCTGTTGGAAGAATAAATATAAAAAAAAAACAAGAGAAAAATGTAAAATTTTTAAAATTTTTAGGTTTTTTAAGAAAAATTAACTAAGATTTATAAATTTTTTTTATATATATAGATAAGAAATTAATTTTTAAGAAGAAAAATTTTTCATCGATTTTTGAAGAAACATATTTATTTGTTTGTTAAAATATCGAAAAATTTTTTTTTGTCAATACAGGGTATGTTGTGGTACACCCTGTACCAAAAAATCATTCCGACCGTTGATCCCTATATTTAACATATTTCAAAATTTTAGCTTTTGTAAACGCGTAAATTTTTATTTAAGTTTATTAACATATTTCGAAATATAAATAATTTCGAAATATCTTATTAAAATCATTATTTTGCTTCGACATAAATTTTTTTATGTCGAAATACAATAAAATTTGTATATTCACGAATTTTAGTATTGCAAAATATAAATTCATTTTTTAATACGAATTAATAAAAAAATTGCATACGCGTAATTTTTTTTCAATTAATTATTTTTCTTCAAAGAATAATTAATTTTCGTCTAGTCAACAAAAGTTACTAATATCAAAGTACGATGAACTTAAAGTACTTTGACAAATTTTTATGTAAAATTTTGTTATCGATTTGATATCATTGATCAATCAGTAATTCTTGATTTTTCGACGCGACTAAAGCTTAATTAAATTAAAAATTAATCGGGAATAAAAGTTGTTTTGTTTATGTTTTAACGGCCGGGATTAAAAAAGAAAACAAAAATTGTTAAGTTTTTCGGTTTTTAAATTGTCCTTAGAAAAAAGTTTTGCGTTTAACTTTAAAGTGTATTTAAATAATTCTTAGTAAAAGAAAAAAGAAGTTTCGAATTGAACTTCGAATTGTATTTAAGAAGTTAAAAAAAAAATAGTTTTGAGTTTGACTCTAAATTGGTTTTTAAATTGTCCTTAGACAAAAAGTTTTGCGTTTAACTTTAAAGTGTATTTAAATAATTCTTAGTAAAATTAAAAAGAAGTTTCGAGTTGCACTTCGAATTGTATTTAAAAAGTAAAAAAAAAAAATAGTTTTGAGTTTGACTCTAAATTGGTTTTTAAATTGTCCTTAGACAAAAAGTTTTGCGTTTAACTTTAAAGTGTATTTAAATAATTCTTAGTAAAATTAAAAAGAAGTTTCGAGTTGCACTTCGAATTGTATTTAAAAAGTTAAAAAAAAAAATAGTTTTGAGTTTGACTCTAAATTGGTTTTTAAATTGTCCTTAGACAAAAAGTTTTGCGTTTAACTTGAAAGCGTATTTAAATAATTCTTAGTAAAAGAAAAAAGAAGTTTCGAGTTGAACTTCGAATTGTATTTAAATAGTTCAAAAAAAAAATAGTTTTGAGTTTGACTCTGAATTGGTTTTTAAATTGTCTTTAGACAAAAAGTTTTGCGTTTAACTTTAAAGTGTATTTAAATAATTTTTAGTAAAAGAAAAAAGAAGTTTCGAGTTGAACTTCGAATTGTATTTAAATAGTTCAAAAAAAAAAAAAAGTAATAGTTTTGAGTTTGACTCTAAATTGGGTTTTAAATTGTCCTCAAACAAAAAGTTTTGCGTTTAACTTTAAAATGCATTTAAATAATTCTTAGTAAAAGAAAAAAGAAGTTTCGAGTTGAACTTCGAATTGTATTTAAATAGTTAAAAAAAAAAAAAATAGTTTTGAGTTTGACTCTAAAATGGTTTTAAAATTGTCTTTAAAAAAAAAAAAAAAGTTTTTGCGTGTAAAAGAAAAAAGAAGTTTGAACTTCAAATTATTTTTAAGTTGTCCTTACAAAAAAAGAGTTTTGCGTTTAAGTTTAAATTGATTTTAAATTGTTCTTAGAGAAAAGAAGTATTGTGTTTAAGTTCAAATTGTTTTTAAATTGTCCTAAGAAAAAAGGAGTTTTGCGTTTGAGTTTAAATTGATTTTAAATTGTTCATAAAGAAAAGAAAGTGGTTACACTGTTTTAAATAATTTGTAACGGCGCCTAACGCTTATGTTACTTAATCTTCCTTTACGGACTTAACCCAGCGCACATACTGAAAGATCGATTTCCACAACCTTATATTTTTCCGAATTTCAAAACTTTCTAGGAAACTCACTAATATAATATTGGAAAACCAGATGGTAGCACTATGTGGTAAAGATCGATCAATGACAGAATACAAATTTGGCAAGTCATGTTTCGATTTCGGTGTACACAGGAAAATGTACACATTCCTTATGAAATATATTCAAAGGCGAAATCTGATGATAACATGAGAAGATATGGGTGCATATAAGGTTGGAAAGAGAGATGGCGAGTTTCGTTTTTGGTTGATGCGTTTTTTTTTTAAATGAAAAAAAAGAACGGAGTCTTGTTCGAATGTTGGTAAGGTGAGGAACCCAAAAATCAAGTGTTGAACATCTGGGCTCGAAAAAAGGGTCAATTGTCATTTTGTTATTTTACGGTTTTCTTTAAAAATAATTCAAAAATTTAAATCAAAATTAAGTCATTTTTTTTGTGAAAAAAAAAGAATATTCACGTTATATTAAATTATTAAGTGGTTGAGTTTTTTTTTATTGATTGCCGAAAAGAAAGAAAATAAAAAGAGTGAAAAGAAAGGGAGCAACGGTTAATTGAAAGAAAGGAAAAAAAAACGAAACAACAGAAAAGCTTAGCCAACGCTGATTCTTTTTTGTACTGTGTTCAGAGGGAAATGCTGAAAAATCCACAAAATTGGAGTCACGTAACACCTTAGTAAAATGGCATCAAATAAAACATAGTTCCTCCAACATGATACACTTTAATTGAAGCAGATATAAAACAACTTTTTTTTTGAGTTTACGTCACTTCAGAAGACCACATGTATCATAACCATACTTTTTTTTGGAGTGAGTGGCGAAGACCTCCAAGAATGCGTGACACGTCCACCACGCGGGTTCGCTCTGGACAATGCGTTTACGTAGCCGACAGTCGCCTACCTTCTTATACCCATAATCCTTTTCCTAGCCCACATTGCCAGTAGTCCCACCAACACTAAAGCCAAGGTGCGTAAGTGACCGTGCTGAGGGCTGAATGATATCAGGTGTTAAAAATTGATATCGCTAACGGTCTCCTTGGGGCACCAGGCGCCACCCCATTGTATCTAGCCTTGCGTCCGTAAAGGAGCTCTGCGGATGTGGACCTTTATTTCTCGCCATACTCCTGGGATCCAAAATGAACACCGAACAAATACAAAAAACAAATAAAAAACGAACTGAAGCTGAGACAGTAGAATCAGCTAACGTATTGAGCATGGATGAACTGGTAACTTCAGATGTCGAAAATGACCTGTTGCTAACACCACCAGAAATTGCCCAACTGGAGGAGCTGCTCACCTCCTCACCCCAAAAAGGTGATAAAGCCAATGAAGTATTTCTGGGTGACGACAGGAACAAGGAGCCGGAAGGACCAGTTCTTGACGAAGCAGAAGCACTTGGTAAACTAGCGCTCAAACACAAATTTGAGTACTTCTCGGGTGCATCTAAAAGACGCATCAAGGCCATGATTACACAAGGCATGGCGCCTGAAGAAGCGAGGAAAGCGGAACGAGAGAGACTCTCGACACTTTCCAGACCTGATAAGGAACAAAAAAGTTCCAATCAAGCTTCAAAAACAAACTCAAGTCGAGAAGACCTGAGGAAAAGAGGCAGATCAGATGGTAGCACACCAGAACAAGCGCCATCAAAGCAGAGCAAGTTCTCTAATGATAACGGAAGGCAGGTAGAGGGTAAGAGTAAGCATATGTTATCAACCCAAAGCCTAGCACGTCCAGCATCAAAAGAGATGAGCCGCAAATTACAAAGAGACAGATTGAGAGTAAGAGTAAACATGACAACTCAAAATCTTTCACTTTCAAGTTGCCCTTTAATCAGGTTGTTGCCGGTGAAAAGGTAGCAATTATTTATGCGCTACATCCAGAACAGACACTGTCAACGAATGAGCTAGAAAAGATAAAAGTAGCTTTGTTGGATGAGATCGATAAGCTAGATGAAGGAAGTGGGCTACACCCACAATTCTCAGCTGCATCGCAAAAAACAGCAGGATGCCTGTCGATCCATTGTAATGATAAAGCTACTAGGGACTGGCTTCTCAAACTGGAACAGTCTCTTAAGCCGTGGGAAGGTGCGATGTTGACGGTGGTTCAAGGTGACAAAATGCCCAGAGCCACTCTCTGTAAAACATTCGTACCATTAACTCCAGCTGGAACGTTACCTAGCGATAAATTCCTGCTGAGGCTCAAAAATCAAAATGCAGGCCTGAACACAACACCGTCGCGGATCCTAAAAGCGGTGCCAGAAAGTAATGGTGGACAGACGTTTATTTTCAGCATAGACAGTGCCTCTGAGGCAATACTGGACAGGCTGAAATATCGTCCACACCTGAACTTCTCACCCATCCAAATTAGGAAGGTCACTGGTAGAAACACCAGTAATCAAGGGAGCAAATTAAGCACCAAGGTTCAAGCGTCAAGGGTTAGGAGACATAACGCCCTACCGGAGACAACCATAACTTCAGCAGTTCAACCTAAACAACCAACAGAACAGGTTATGCTGGAGGAAGGTTCTGTAAAAAGTAAGTAATCATGGGCATTTTCAAGTGTATCCAGATAAACCTACAACACGCGAAAGCAGCCTCGGCAGTTTTGGCCAGTAGGTTTAGCAAGGATCACTTGGAGGTAGCTCTTATCCAGGAGCCTTACTTACAAAAGGACCAGATAAGAGGACTAACTGCAGGTGAGTTACTATATAATTCTGTTGGCCTTGGCAAGCCCAGAGCATGCATTATGTTTAAAAAGGGTATTAAATATCTTCCCATTTCAAGGTACTGCACGAAAGATCTGGTAGCAGCACTGGTGAATATACCATCCCAGGACAAGACAGCTTTTCAATAAAGCCAAAATAAATGGTGGCTGGGAACTGTATAAACACTCCCTAACTGAGTACAACCTTGAAATTAGAAGGACCAAAAGAGCATCTTGGAGGAGGTACTGTGAAGAGATTGATGATCTCTCCACTGGTGCAAAAATTCACAAGGTGTTATCAAAACGGCACACTAATAGGATAGGACTGTTAGAAAAACCTGACGGCTCAGTTACTAAGAGCTGTAAAGAAACGCTAGAACTCTTAGCTAAAACCCACTTTCCAGACTCTATAATAGTTGAACAAGGTAACGTTAACTCTCAACTTGTATCAACTTCTACCAAACCAAATATGGTAGACTGGAAGAATGCTTCCAGGATATTTACAGCAAATAAGGTCAGATGGGCAATAAACTCATTTAAGCCTTTTAAATGCCCCGGAGAAGACGGCATTTTCCCTGCCTTACTCCAGAGGGGAATTGAAACTGTAATACCCCTGATTCTAAAAATCTTTAGAGCCAGCCATGCATGGGGTTACATACCTAATGCATGGAGAATAGTGAAGGTGACGTATATACCGAAGGCTGAGAAAACATCTCATACCCAACCTAAGTCATTTCGTCCAATCAGCCTTACATCTTTTCTACAAAAAATCATGGAAAAGATTCTTGATAGGCATATAAAAGACAATGTGCTGAAAAGCAATAAAACATCAATATGCCTATCTGCCGGGTAGATCAACTACACTTGCGTTACAGAACCTTGTTTCTAAAATTGAGGACTCACTCAAAAACAAGGAGCTGGCAATGTGCAGTTTTCTGGACATTGAAGGAGCTTTTGACAATACCAGTTTGACTGTATTACGCAAGCTTCCTTACGAAAAGGGGTAGACCCTAAAACCTGTAAATGGATTGATTCTACATCGAAAAACAGGCTTATAAAATCCACAATGGCACAGGAAACACTAAAGGTTTCGGTAGCTAAGGGTTGTCCACAAGGAGGGGTACTGTCTCCCATACTGTGGTCGATTGTAGTAGGTGAACTATTGCTTAAGCTAGCGAAGGCTGGCATACAAGCCCAAGGCTATGCAGATGACATAGTCATTATAGTCAGGGGAAAGTTTGAGGACACTATCTAAAGCATCATGCACCACGCACTAAATTTAGTTGCGGCATGGTGTTTAGAAGTGGGACTCAACATCAACCCTAAGAAAAGCGTTGTGGTTAACTTCACAAGAAGAAGGAAAAGGGAAAATCCTACTAAACCTACTCTTTTTGGCCAAACCATAAGCTTTAGTAATGAAGTTAAATTCTTAGGGGTAACTCTAGATGACAAATTAACATGGAATAGCCATCTTAATAATGTCATCAATAAAGCGAAAATAGCTTTATGGACCTGCAGAAGTCTGGTGGGTGGTACTTGGGGTCTTCAGCCCAAAATTACACACTGGATTTACACTTATATTGTCAGGCCCATTATAACCTATGCCGCACAGGCAGAGCAGAAATCTGCTCAGTTAAAACTACAAAAACTGCAAAGGTTGGCATGCCTAGGTATCTCTGGGGCTATGGGCACCACCCCTACAGCTGCTTTGGAAGTTCTTTTGAATCTTCCACCATTATATTTACAAATACAAAAAGAGGCCAGAATAGCGACCTACAAACTCCTTACAGATGAAGATCTGGAGAAGCGTAGAGCTGCACATGCTGACCTCTGTAATGAACTAGGGAAGGACCCTATCCTTAGCATACCCATTACGGATAGTATGCTAGTTAGATACAATTTTGAAAAGCCATTCAAGGTAATTATACCAGAACGGCATGAATGGCAGACCAACCCTCCAAAATTTGACTCTAACTCCTTAGTCTGGTACACCGATGGATCTAAAACTAGCACAGGGGTTGGTGCTGGGGTCTATGGTGTTCAAGCCAGAATAAGCTTATCAATCAGACTAGATGAATTCTCAACTGTCTTTATAGCGGAATCACATGCTATAGAGCTGTGTATACGTAAGAATCTCAGGCTGAAGTATAAGCATAGGAAAATCTACATCCTATCGGACAGTAGAGCTGCCATACTAGCTCTGCACTCATACCAGATAAAATCAAAACTGGTATGGGACTGCCTTAACATCCTTAAGGAATTAGCGTGCACAAATAGTGTCACTCTAATGTGGATCCCGGGACACACTGGCTTAGAGGGTAACGAAAAGGCTGATCAACTGGCCAGAGAGGGCTCAGATAAACCCTTTCTACGACCAATCCCTTTTTGTGGTATCCCATTAAGCACAGCAAAAGCAGCCATAAATAAATGGCTAGATAGAGAAAGAATGAACCATTGGAGGACTACGCCCGGTTGTCTAAAAGCCAAAAAATTCATTCCTTCTCTGTCAAAAAAGAGAACTCTTGAGCTTCTGAACTTCAGAATTAATCAAGTCAGGCTCTTGACAGGGTTCCTCACAGGCCACTGTCGTCTTAATTACCACCTAAATAAGATGGACAGATCAATATCTCCGATGTGTAGAATCTGCGGTAAACACGGGGAAACGGCCGAGAACATTCTTTGTGAATGTGATGGGCTATCTACATGTAGATCCAAAATCCTCGGGAAAATTTTTCTAATACCCGTCCATATTACATCTAGCCCTCTCAAGGACGTTTCTGGGTTTATTGGCAACCTAGCGTTCGTGGGAGAGCTCTAGGAGTCTTAGGGTACCACAATAGGTCATTTCTGGCCGCGGTGGTTTTTGGGTTGTGACCCCAGCCCTAGCACCAATCTAATCTAATCTAATCTAACCATACTTTTGGACATCTCAAAGAACCAATAATAGCGCATGGCTCAATCAAGGCGGACCAAAATGGCGTCGCTAATAATTTTTTTTAAAATTAAATAATTAAAGTCATATTAAATATTTCGAATCCTATCACGATTTAAAAGTAAAATGAATTAATTAAAAAAAGAAAAAAAAAGAAAGGAAAAAGTAAATTTTAGGTTTTTTTCTGATTTCTTTAGAAAAAAAAATATATCTTTAAATAGTGATACTAAAAATTCATAAGGAAATGAGAATATAAGAGAAAAGAAAATTTAAATAAAATATGTCAAGCTTAATTTTTTTTAAAATCAACGATAACATATATATATGTAAATGAAGTGATTGGTTACCGAACTTTCTTTTGGAAGAACTTCTTTCTTCCAAAAATTGATCTATCAAAAAAAAAAAAAATTGTAGTTTTCAGATATGAAAGAGGGAGGCCTCCTGTTTTATTATCACGGGTGAGTTTTGACCTTAGATTATTTTCACTTTGATTATGAATATATTTTATAGACATATATATGTGTATTCACGAGATAAAAGCACGCGAAAGCAACTTCAGTTTTGTGTTCTTAAACAATTAGTTTCTTGTATTTTGACTTTACCTAGTAATTATAAAAGAAATCAGAATTTTTTTTGAATATATAACCATGTATATATGTATATAAACACAGAATTTGGTTTTGTCTAGCTCAAAATATGGATTTAGAATCACAGTTTTTTTATTAAGATCCTTTCTTTAAAGAGGAGAAAAAAAGGAGAAGAAAATCTAAGAAAAAAAATAAAATGAAGCGTAGGGATAATAAAAAGGAATTTATATATATGTGGGAACACCAGTCTATAATTTAAGAAGAAGAAGAATCAAAACACTGGAAGTATAAAATTAAGTAGTAGGCAGGGCATAATTACTAAAATGTATAAAAGTAGTAGGCAGGGAATTCAATATATAAAATGTATAAAAGGAGCTAGATTGTTCTCTTTTTTCAAATCTCTCTCTCAAGCTGTTCACATCAAATAATAAACGAAAAAACTTATACTATTGTTTTATTTTGCGAACAAACCACATTTGGGGGCTCAACCAGGATCGCATTAAAACAATAAGAAGCTAGACCTTTTCAAGAAAATAGAAATCCGAAAATTTCAAGAAAAATCAAATTAAAGGAATGCCGTAATTTTGTGGAATGCAGTGAAAAATTTTTCAGTTGTCGTCAAACAACAGGAAAATTTAATAGGATAAAATTTGATATTTTATTGATTTTGAAGAAATGATGAATAAAATTTCTTATTTGTTTTAGATAGAAGAAAACAAAAAAAATTAATTTAACAGAAGCAAAAGAAATTTTGAAGTTAATTTTCAGAAAGAACTATAATTTTGTGAAGAAAATTGGACAAAGATGAACGAAGAAAAGATAATGAAAATGACCGTCAAAGATTTGAGAAAAGAATTGAAGAATCGTGGCTGTCTCACTAGTGGCAAGAAACAGGAATTGCAACAACGATTCCTGCGGAACTTAAATGCTCTATCAGCAGAGCCAACAGTTAAAAGACAGGACAGTAGTACACTAGTTTCACCAACTACGCCAATAGTTGATATACCAAGTGTTAGTGACATATTAGAACAACGTCAAGCGGCTCCAGAAAGAAGGTCCGTAATTTTATTTCAAGATGTGCAAGATAGTTTACAGTTATTTTCTGGTGACAAAGGAATATCTGTTAGTCAATGGATACAGGAATTAGAAGATACAAGTTCTTTAATTGGTTGGGGTGATTTGCAGAAATTTATATATGGAAAGAGATCAATAAATGGTTCGGCAAAACTATTTGTAAATGGAGCAAGGAATATATCGAATTGGTCCACTTTTAAAAAAGAATTAATACGAGAATTTGACGTTCAAATTTGCAGTGCGGAAGTTCATAAAATGTTACGGAATCGAAAAAACCAATCGAATGAAAGCTTAAGGGAATATCTATACAAAATTATAGAAATAGGGAACCAAATCGATTTGGACGAAGAGTCACTGATATCATATGTAATCGATGGTATTAAAGATGAGAAAGTTAACAAGATAGTTCTGTTCGAAGCCACTACAATTAACGAATTGAAAAATCGTATAAAAATTTACGAAAAAATTAAAAGTGAGACGTGCGAAAATCAAATTAAAGAAAGAAAAGATAAAATTCGAATTCAAATGCTTCAAGTGTAACTTGTTTGGACACCGATCTTTCGAATGTGTGAACAAACCCGAAAAAAGTTTATTTAAACCAAGACCTGAAGTGAATTTGGTAGTCAAGCCGAATAGAAGAACTAAAGAAGTATTGGTTTGTAACACATCAGTAAGCGCTTTAATTGATACGGGGTATGACATTACGATTTGTGGAATGGAATTTTTTAGGAAATTAAAACATCCTAATTTTATAGTGGAGAACATGATATTGAATGGTATTGGAAATTCAAAAATCGTCACAGTAGGATTCTTCAAAGCAGAAGTTGTCATTGATGGTAATTATTTTATAGTGAATTGATATGTTGTACCATCAGGAGCAGTGCCATTCCAAATGATAATCGGCAATGATTTATTAGGTCAAGCAACAGTAACAATTAATAAAGATGGTATCCATGTCCACAGTGAAAACCAACTGAAGCCACTTCCAGAAGATTTTACCGACTTTCCTAATTGCACGCTCGTTGAGAATAGGACCGAAAATTCAGAACTTATAGATATGAATTACATTCCAATAAAACTAAAATACGAACTAGATAAGCTAATTAACAACTACAAACCAGCAGAAAGTATTAAGTCTTCAGTGGAAATGAAAATAAAATCTGAAAATGACAAAAAGATTCATAAAGATGAAAATGAAACGTTCAAACCAGATGATAAAGAGCAGATTAAGGACGATAGTGGCATAAAAGAAAAAGAACCTCAAGAAACTGAAGAGAATGATAAAGAAAACTGTAAAGAAGAAGCGGATAATATAAAATCGATAACAAATTCAGAAAAAATAACTAAGATAGAAAAAAGAGAAAAGGAAAAAGTAGAATTTACAGATGAACAAGCTGATGACTCAAAAAAAGAAAAGGACAAAGAGGAGGATTCCGAAGTTAAACAAAATGATAATGATGATGAAGTTAAGCAAAATGATAATGATGATGTAGATAAACAAAAAGATGATGAATTAGAAGATGGAATAGAAAAAAATCAAATGAAAAAAGAAAAAACGAAAACAATTTTAAGAAATTTCTTGATGTAGTTATTGCAGAAAAAGAAGAAGCAAATGAAGATCAACAAGAAAACGAAGAGGAATTAAAAGAAAACACAAGTAATAATGCAACATCAAAAGAAAAGACTAAGAAAGAAAACTATAAGAAGTTCAACCGTAAGCGCAAGAAAGCAAATAAATACGTTTTAAATGATTTAGTGGAAATGAAAAGAAACCAGTTGGGCCTTGGAATTAAATTCAAACACAAATATCTAGGACCATACAAAGTCATTAAACTACGGAAGCGTAATAGATACCGCCTAGAAAAAATTGGAGATCATGAGGGACCAGGTTTTACCACTTCTTCAGCAGATAACATGAAAAATTGAAGTCAATCATTCGGGCCGAATGATATGTCAGGAGGGTCGAATGTGGGAACACCAGTCTATAATTTAAGAAGAACAAGAATCAAAACACTGGAAGTATAAAATTAAGTAGTAGGCAGGGCATAATTATTAAAATGTATAAAAGTAGTAGGCAGGGCATTCAATACATTAAATGTATAAAAGGAGCTAGATTGTTTTCTTTTTTCAAATATATCTCTCAAGCTGTTCACATCAAATAATAAACGAAAAAACTTATACTATTGTTTTATTTTGCGAACAAACCACATATATATATGTATACCAAATTTTAAATGAAAACTGAAATGTAAAGTTGTGATCAAGTCAAAAGTTTTTATTTTTTTTTTCAATAAACTATATGTATACCTGCATACGGTAAAGGAACCATATACGTCGTCTCGTTTTCTTTATAACCTTTTTCAAAAAAAAAAAAAAAAATTAAATACACAAACCAAGAATTTGTTTCAAAATAAGCCGTCAATAGGCGAAAACATGGGAGAGGGATGAGATGAGGGGCGGCCGAGGGAAGACATAAAGAAATATAAGGGACGATAACCAATTGAAGGGGCGGTTATCGTCAACGGGGACCGGCATTCTGATGTCGGTCCATGCGGGTGGGTGCCCCAAAGTCCGGTTGGCAATCACACCTATAGCCAATCGGCCCCGACATGCCTCGCAAGGCTTTCGCGATGAGTTCGGTCAGTTTCGGTAACCAGGAACTAACAAACACTCCCTTTATTCGGTTGTTTTCGCGACAACCGAATACTCCTTGCTTGATAGCTTATGCTAACCCCATAAAGTCTAAACGACATTAATATTCATATGCACGCATAAAAATTTATGTGTAATTTGATGGTAGATGGTGGTGAACAACGACCCACCCCTCCGGCGAGCTAGCAAGCGCAACTCAGCTTGGCGTGCAGCCGTAAGGATCATCAGGGGACTTACATTCTTCGTAAAAACCCCATATGTAAACCCCGCAGTTACATATATGGCGCCCAACGCTTCGTTGGTTCAGCCAGCGAATCTTTAATTTTGTTTGCCATTTGTATTTTCGACTTCGGTTGAAATTACAAATGGAGCTCAAACAAAATTGTTTGACACATTTTCGAACGAGTTGATGTTTGAAAATGGTGTTTTGGTTGTTACCTTATGGTAAACCAATATTTTCAGAAAAACAAATTTTTTTAGAAATTTGAAAATTTGACTCAAACTTTTTCGAAACTTTCGAAACACCCTGTTTCAAATTAAAAATTTTCGTCTCTGTTTTTTTTTAGTCGAATTTTTTTTTCTAAAGGGGTGTTCACATCATCAAAATTTCTGACCGAAGTTTTGATGTGAACATAATTTCGGATGTTCGTTTTTTTGGTTTTCTGAATTGGGCTTGCTTTTCGCGATTGCAATTTTGTAGAGTCCGGCTGTCGTCATGTTTTATTTACGGTTGCGTAGTAGCAGTTACCTCGGTTTTTTTATTGAATATGCCGCTTGCCGCAAAAGCGTTTGAAATGTGGATTACGTGCTACATGAATATTGTAGTCATTGCGACGCTTCACGTTTCAATGCAGCTTGGACTCAGGGAAATGCTATGAATGTGGATGCCTGAGCTTTAGTGCGCCTCTTCGCACGTTTTCGTGCCTAATTAAGCCCATGAATAATACGGTGAGGACACGGGAGTCATGCAACCACATCAGATCAGTGGTCCGGGATTGTGCCAGTCGTTTGGATCGGATCACATGCTTCGGCCTTGGTTGCTATTGCAGGTGTCCGATCACTCGACTTGGTACAGTTCGCGGGTCACCCATCAACATCCAATTTTCGTTTCGTGAGTGTATGTCGGGTTTGTGTTTTCTTCGTGTAGTCCACTTGTTTCGTCTGTCTCTCTCGCTCTTACGTTACATATACGTTTCATAAATTTAGAAAAGTTTTTTTTTGGAATTTTATTTAAGTTCTTGGGAAATTTGATTTTGAAATTCAATTTTCTTGGAATTGACTTCGGGAAATTGCGTTTGATATTTTCAATGAAAATAAACTCAGGGTACATTTAGAAATTTACTTTGGGGAAGTTTCTTTGAGGAATTTTTTTTTTGAAGGGAATTTTTTTTTCTCGGTAGGGAATTTTTTTTTTTTCTTTCTTTCAATTTAGTTTTTTATTTTAGTTTCTTTATTAAGTTTAGTTTTAATTTCAGTTTAGTTAAGCTAAGTTTAGTTTAATTCAGTTTTTTTCATTTTGATTTAGTTTTTCGATTACGTTTTCTTTAGTTTTAGTTTGATTAAGTTTTTTTTTTTCAGTTTGATTTTGATTAGTTTTTCTTATTTCTTTTTATTATTATTTCGATTTCTTGGATTTGGGTTTAGTTTTATTAAATTTTTGAGTTATATTAATATTTTTTTTTTGAATTTGTTTTCTATTATTATTTTAATTATATTTTGAACATTTTTTATTATCTTCATAATTTTTTTTTTCATATATATAGTTTTGGTGGGGGAGTTTTTTTCTATTATTAAAAATTTTATTTTATTATCAAGATATTTTTTTTTTTCATTATTATATTTCATTTATTATTATCAAGTTTTGTTGTTTTGTCAAATATTATTGTTTTCCCTTGAGATAAGAAAAGATTTGAGGAGAAAAATATCAAAATACCAAATTTGACCTTGATTATATATACTGATTTTTGACTGTACCTGAGGGGCGCTTGTATATATAGAGGCAACACGTGAACGTGGGCGTTTTTGATTTGGTGTGATTATAACTTCGTTATCTTTGGAAACTTAAGGTGTGTTCACACATTCCTTTTAAACGTTAGTGGCAATTAGATCTGGGCGTTTGATTTTATTCTAAGGTCCCATCAAAAACGTAAACTCATACACTTAAACTAATTTGATCTGTGTTTTTGTAAATTTTTTTGGTGTTTACGGAATGGCAGATACAAATACAGGTGCAACACCTAAAATCAACCCCACAATTGTACCAAATGCGTCGACAGAGCCAAATACAGATGCTCCAGGTGCTGCGGTGGGAGTATTGACCGGTCAAGATGAATCTCGAGTTACGCGAAGCCAATCACAGCTTTCGTTGGATCTTCCACAATCTTCAAAATTCGTGGCTTCTGCTACAATGACAACTCGCAGTCGTAGTGGTAGAGGAAGAGGTGCGGCAAACCCAACTATCACACGATGGGGTTCTAGTGATGGCACCTCTTTCCTCTCTCCCTCGGATCCAAGTGCTTCAACGGAAAACATAGGCACTGTAGTAGTAGTAATATAGTAGTATACATAGAATGTAATAGTGATCAACTATCGAGTAAATCATGGATTGGGATTAACCGGTAGTTGAGAACAGAAGCTTGAATTTAGTGGATATAAATAAATTGGTTGCATTTTCATTTGGAACAATTACTAATAAATGGCGCAGTCGAAAGTGGATTAAAAAAAAAAAAAAGAAAAAAAAAAGGGGGAAAAGTTGGAATTTGCAAGAAAACTGTTGAAACCTAATGTGAATGGGGAAAATTAACTGGTCTACCAAGAAAACTGAAGTGGTAAGAGGCTGTATAACAAAGGGAGAAATAACTGTTAGGAGACAAAGGGGTCGACCTCCGAAAGTGCAGTTCGTTGAAGTTACCACAATGGAAATTCTAAAAAAAGTGGAAAACTTAAGTTTGCAAGGAAATATGGCGGAAAATTGGAGGATTTTCAAAAGAGATTTTGAAATCTACGGGAAAGCAATCCAATTGAGTAAAAAACCGGAAGAAGTTAAAGTGGCGACATTGTTAAACATTATTGGGTCAGAAGCACTGGATGTATTCGAAACGTTTAATTTATCAACAGAAGATAAAGACAATTATGAAAGGGTTATGGCAGAATTTGAAAGTTTCTGTAAACCTAAGAAGAATGAGTTCTATGAAACATATAAATTTCAAAGTCGAGTTCAACGAGAAAATGAACCGTTTGATAATTTTCTCATGGATCTGAAAAAATTAGTTAGATCATGTGGTTTTGAAACAATGGATGACAGAATGATACGTGATCGAATAGTAATGGGAGTACAAAATATAAATTTACAAAAGAAGCTGCTTGAAATAGAAAATTTAACATTAAATAGAGCAATTGAGACAGCCAGAAACTGGGAAATCACCAAAGGGCATGTAGAGGACATGCAAAAATCGGGATTGTTGTATGCGGTAGAAGAAGAAAGCACCACAAACAACAGTAGTTGCAGAAGTGTAGGTTATGTTTCACAAAAGGGTAATTATAAAAACGGTAGTGTAAGTAATAAAAAAAATTATAAAAATGAAATTGGAAAAGATAAAAATATAACAAATTTTAGGAGAAATATGTGCAAATTTTGTAATCTAATTCATGTATATGGGAACTGTCCAGCATTTGGAAAAAATTGTAAAAACTGTGGGAAATTGAATCATTATGCAGTAGTGTGCAGACTAAATAAATTTAGACAAGTATTGGCATGTAATGAAGAGGAAGACGATTTTAAAATTGAAACAGTAAGTACAACACCGGCTATTCAAGCATTGTCCTGGTATGAAAACATTAAAATACTAGATAAAGAAATTAGTTTCAAATTGGATACTGGAGCAGAAGTAAATATATTACCAATGCGTTTAGCAAAAAGCTTACAAGATAAGATCGCAAATCTTATTTTCGGAATGCCTGCCATGAGTCTGAGTCGCTTTCAGGAAGTATGCCGCAAAGCGGATCGCCATATTTCTGAAAGAGAACCAAGACGAACTTGGCAAAACCCAACACGGGCCATTAATGAATTGGATGATCTTGACGAACGTAATTTCTCATATGGACCAGATTCGGGAAATGATAGGACTGATTTGGATAATGATAGACTTAGACCCGCAAACGAAATTTTTCGCACCACTGATTTTCGCCAAAATAGGAACAGTCAGGAATTCAGTGTAAATAACTCACCTGGTGGAACAAACTTTATGCCAGACTCTCTCTTCAGACGGGAAAATGATTCTCATCTCCCATACAAAGATTTTAAAAATAATTGTGACCCAAAAAGTTATTCGTATAACCACCAACAATATACCAGAGGTGGCCAATCTTTTCGTCACGAACCGGTATCGAATCAATATAATATTAATTGACTAAAACCAAAAAGCATGCAATACTAGTAGAGAATCTAACCCTGTATTATTATTTTGCTCCATGAGTTTTCCTATCCGTGTGTAAAAGAAACCGCCAGGATTATCACAGTGAAATGCCTGAGTTTTATTGGAGGAGATGATTAAATAGGACGCCATTTTTATTCTAGTATATTCCCTCAAAAAAAACTAATAATTATTAAAACTCACCAATCAACACAAACCTTGAATAATAAAATATGTTACGATAAGTGTAAAAAAGACGGCCAGTTGTTTTCAAAGTAGAATGTAACAGGAAGAAAGAGAATGAAATATTTTAAAAACCTTCATCCAACAAATTCCTGGATAATAAATATTTATGCCCTATAGTAGATACTACCGGAGGGAATATTAATTTTATCACTACATTTGTAACACATCATAGAAAGGTTTCAAGGATACGGTTGTGTAGAGAATGAAAAGTTATATCAATTTCTGCATGTCCGTCCGTCCGTATACAAGACAACTTAAAAACGCGTTATCTATCAGGGAGTTATAAAGTTATAAAGACCATAAAGTTTATCGTTTTTTTATAGTTCTTCGGATGTCATTTCATAATTTGTGGAACAATTTTGTTTAAATTATTTACATGGATAGACTGCATAAATACCCGATTCTATGTTAAGCTTCAGTAAATTGGTCCAAAGATATTGGAGGAAGAAATAGTTGTAGGAAAAAATAAGCCTGTTTATAAAGTTTTTCCTATGTATTTTAAAAAACTAATATACCGATTTGAATAAAATTTGTATAAGATGTCGATGCTATTAAACCCGCTTCCCATGAATTCGAGAGAATTTGAAGAAGACAAAACAAAGTTATGGACAAAAGCTTTGAAAAATTATTAGTTTGGTAGGTTTTTCTCAGAGTTAATTTATTGAAATATAGATTTGTTGATTACGATCTCTTGTTTAACATTTAAAAAATCGGCTATAGACCGATTTGCATTTACTTTGTTTCGTAGTTTATTTACGTAAATGTATATGCGTAGCTATCTTCCATAAGGAATATTTCTTGGATTTTAACAAAAAATTTCTAAATAGTTATGAAGCACAAACCATAGATACAAAAAAAAAATTCTTAGAATCGCGGCTAGTTTTCAAGGGCGTAATGTCTCACGTTTAAAAGAAAAACTTTATACAGGGTGGCGCAAAATGAAGGTTGTGATATTTATTAAAAGAGCCATTGAGTCGCTTGCAGGATCTTCTTGGAACCAAAGGGTTAGATGGTTTTTCACGGCTGGCCTTAAAAAATTCTCCAACATCGTCCGATATTGAGCACTATTGATGGAAACTGCAACACCGTCCAATGATCCTCCCAAATGATACACTGCACCAAACAATACATTTAAATGCGTGTAATTGTCGTTGATGAACTGCTCTTAGATTCTCCGTAGCCCAAATCCTGCAGTTCTGCTTGTTTACGAAATCATTTAGTTTGAAAAGGGCTTCAACGCTCATTATCAAATTTTCAAAACAATGGACCGTTGATGTTCAAAATAAAGTTCAATGATTTTGGTTCATGGGAAAATATAAAAATAAAATTAATGAAGAAAAATTATTTGCCGTAAAATTTTATCAAAAATACATTTTTTTTTTTGTATTGGGCATTACGCCAAAAGTTGCGTGGGTAGTTTAGAAAAATGTGGTTGGCGTCGGTTTTCATGTGCTGAAGTGTAAAGTAAAGGCTGGATTAGATTGAAGCAGCAACAGCAACAGCAACAGCAAAAGCAACAGCAAAAATGTTAGAAACCATGCATTTAAATGGGTTGAATTAGATTACCGACAGCAACAGCAAAAGCAACAGCAACTTCATTTCTATTTCTAATTTTGCTGTTGCTGTTGCAAGTTGACAACATGATCATGCTTATAATACAGTGCATGAACTTTGAAAATATGAATTATCGTTTTTTGAATTTTTTTCGATTTTTGGTTTTTTGGTTTTGTTTGATGAATAAAATATAATTTCTTTGTTAAATTATAATTTTTTATTGCATTTGTTTTATTTTAATTAAAAATTATTAAAATAGAAGGCAATTTACCTAAGAACGATAAATTCGTGTATTTTAATGACATTATTTTAGTTTATTTTCAAATGTAGAACCAATCCCTTACGCTATTTTTTACGCGAGTTTTCGAGGAACGTATCTAGCGCGTGAAAATAAAATTAGGTCTATTTATTATTTTGCATTTTTCAATTATTTACATATTGTTGTAGTTTCTCCTTCTCATAAAATAAATGTGCAAAATTTTTAAAATGTGAATTCTTCCCGGAATTGTAATTAGTAGAAACCAACGCGATTTAAAAAATTTCTTAGAAATGTGTAATTTGGTAATGCAATAAAGACTTTTTCTAAAAACTACCTCAATAAAAATATATCATTAACATTTCTAAAATTTTTTGTCCTAAAACAATATAAATTTTAAACCAAATTTAATTTTAAATGAAATATACTAATTGTATACATTTTATTGCTGTTGAAAGGCCCCAAATTTATTCTTTTCCAAAAAAAATATTTAGGAAATAAAAATATTTGAAATGGAAATAATATTGCAAAAAATTTTACATTTCGTTTCAATATGGCAAAAATAAGTCTGAAAAAAAGTCTTCCTCAAAAATTTTGCTGTTGCTGTTGCTGTCGTTTCATATGTTTCAAAAAGCAGCATTCACGACTTTTGCTGTTGCTGTTGCTGTTGCTGATTCAATCTGATTCAGGGGTAACGTTCTACCATTTCTTTTTTGTGTGGAAATGGGAAACTATGTCTGAAACGTGACCAAAAGGAAAAAAAAAAAAGAAAAGAAAAATATGTCCAGAAAGGACATGTTATTTTGTGTTTTTTTTTTAAATGAAAAATCTCTTTTTCCTTTAGTACTAGTAATAAAGAAAAAAAAAATAAATTATATATATATTAATCCCGCTAAACCTTGTGCCTAAATTATAAACCATATAACGAAAATTTAATTAATAACAAAAGATAAATAAAAGAAAAAAAGGAAGGAAGAAAATATATAATAGAATTCTGACTAAAAAGGGCAAATTGCCTATATGAGGTGATCCAGATTCCCGTTAACGTGAAAGAACCTGTCATCACAACATTGTGAAGCTGTAACAATGAAATTAAAAGATAATCGAAAACAACAAGAAATACCATCAAATGCTACATCAACTACAACATTGCTATAAGATTTTAGGAACTAAGGAGGCCAAATGATCGGCTTTATTAATTTTGCATAAAAATCAGATTATTAATTTTTTTAATTCTTTTGAAACATAATTCTTATCAATTTTTATTCCTTTTTTTTAGCTTTGGGTAATTTAAATTTTTTTAGAAAAAAAAAGGAAAAGAAAAACAAAAGGAATGAAAAAAAAAATGTAATGTCGGAATTATGCCTGTTCAATCGAACATATTTAAAAACTTAAATTCAGCATATTTTTTTTTGTTAATTAATTTGCAAATGATTGAAAAATTTATTAAATGATAAAATTGCTGATTTAAATTTTACAGGTGAACTTAGGTTCAACGTAATATTCAAGGTTTAGCTTGAATTTCCAAGCGCATCCGCAAATAATTAACAAAAGGAAAAATGCTGAATTCACATTTTTTTTATTTTATAATAAGTAATGTTTGTAAATTATTTAAAATTAAGGTTAAGTTTTTCTTAAGATCGTGAAATGGGCAGATCGCGAACTGTAAAATAAATTAAAATAAATTAAAAATTTCAAGTTTAAATTTGTGTTTTATTTTACACTTTTCTACGGGTCGAGTGCTTCTGATTAATTGGTAAGTCCTTTCCCATTTTTAAGTGATTTAACTATAGTGCATTTGAACCGTAACATTTTGTGGTTTTTTGTGTGTTTAAATTGATATCATGGAGGGTTTAGTGAAAGCACAAAGTGCTTTAATAGAACAAATGAATAAATTTGCTTCCAACACTGTTTCTAAACGAACTCATGGTTTTTATCTCGCTCGTATTAACGGTTGGCATGAATTGTGGCATCAATTTCTGGCGAATGAGGATAAAATTGCACAAATAAAAACTCTGCCTGATTTGGAAAGATCTTATTTTAAGGAAAATTTTTCTCCGATACCGAAGAACTATTTTATGAAGTGAAAGGTGATTTAGTTGACCGTATGGAAGAGCTTGAAAAAGTGGAAAACGAAAAGAACCCTGCAAACTCATCAGATTCAAAGGGTTTTTTCTCACCAACCACACCTTTACCAATAATATCGATACTTAAATTTGGAGGAAATTATAACGATTGGGTGAGTTTTCGAGACCTATTTTTGGCAGTGATCGATTCGAATTCCAAATTGGCAGAGGTGCAGAAATTGCATTATCTAAAAATGAATTTAGTGGGCGATGCAACACATGTTATTAGACAATGTAGTATTACAAACGCGAATTATACCACGGCGTGGGCTACTTTATCCAAGCGTTACGAAAACAAACGGGTATTAATTAATTCCCAGTTAAAAGCACTAATTTCACAACCTAAAATCGATAGCGAATATGCGGGACAGATTAAAAGTTTACTAGATACATCATGTGAATGTATAGCAGCTTTAGAAAATCTAAAGGTTAACACTATAAATTGTGATCCTCTATTAATTCATTTATTAGTGCAAAAGTTACCAGCAGATACGCATAGATATTGGGAAGAATCTTTGAGTGACAATACTGACTTTCCGTCTTGGGACTCATTTAAAAGGTTTCTAGAACTGAGGTTCCGAACATTAGAGGCTATTTCAGATATGTCACAGATAGAAAAGCAACATAAATTAAAACGAGCTGTGAATGAAAAACAGACAAGATCAGATGCAAGGGTCCAAACGTTTCATGCAACGCAGACAACTTGTAAATTTTGCAATGAAAATCATTCTGTGCGGAAGTGTCCTAAATTTTTAAAAATGGATGTGAAAACACGAATTTGTAATATAGCGTGATTCATTCTTTACTTTTTTTTTAAATAAGAATAAAACACTTAGAATTGAATGCAAATATCAAATCTTTATTATCAACTTTAAGCACATAGTATGGCAATTAATGTTTGAAAATAATTTCCTTCAAATGTTGGCCGGCACTACGTTTCAGCTCTGCCAGTCTGGCGGTCCAATCGATCACTCTCAAGAATTTCGACCGGAATCTCATGAATGACACGTGTAATGTTCGCTTCCAATGCTTCAATTGTCACTGGTTTATCGGCAAAGACTTTTGACTTTACATAGCCCCAAAGAACAAAGTCCAAAGGTGTGATATCGCACGATCTTGATGGCCAATTCACTGGGCCAAAACGTGAAATTAATTGCTCACCGAAATGATTTTGCAATAAATCCATTGTAACACGGGCTGTATGGCTCGTAGCACCGTCTTGTTGAAACCAAATATTGTCGAGACCACGGGCTTCAATTTCAGGTACCAAAAAGTCCGTTATCGTGGCACGATAGCGCTCACCATTGACGGTAACGTGGCCGCCGGCCGCATTTTTGAAGAAATACGGACCGATGATGCCTCCAATAAACCACACCAAACTGTTGTTTTCAATGGATGTAATGGTAGCTCTTGAAACTCTTGTGGATGCTTATCATCCCAAATACGGCAATTTTGCTTATTAACGTAGCCATTAAGCCAGAAATGAGCCTCATCACTGAACAAAATTTGGCACGAAAAACATTTTGCACAGAACGCCCATTTTCGTAATACAATTGAACGATTTGTAAACGTTGCTCAGATGTAAGTCTTGACATGATGAATTGCCATACAATACTGAACAAAAATGACAAATCAGAATGACACTAGTCACGCGTGATCTGTCAAAAAAACCCTATTGAAAAAAAAGTAAGGTTTGAATCACACGTTATATCGATGGAAAGATATTGTTGAGGAGAAGTGTTTAAACACAAAAAGTATGTTGATATATGGTCGTTGAACCAGGTTGAACAGGTGAAAGTTTCCGATATATATTTATATGGGAACAACAACAAAATATATCGCACACAGAGCTTTTGTGTGCTATACGAATTTGTGTAAAGAGGGAATCGAAAGAACTGAAATGTTTTAGAAGTTTTTGATTCTGAATTATATAGAAAATAGCTGTTTATTTTTCTGGACCAAATTCAAGAAAACAATTGAAAAAAGCATTGATGTTTGGATTTGTAAATAAATAAGTGGGAGAATAAGAATGTCATATTGAAATTCACAAGTTTAACATTTAATTATTGCAATCGATATTTTAATTTTCATTTTATTAGGTCGAATTTCGAACAATGGGCGGTACTAGTACATATAATTATGTAAACTATACAAGCTACCAAAAATCAGACAGCCATAACAAATTTTTTAGGACCACCACTGGCTACAATAAAAGCAAAGAAGAAACATTAATTTAATGGTTGGAGGATAAGGTGAAAAGCTTTTATCGTCATTTCTCGAATACACAAACCTGTGTCGTATGAATTCGCTTTGTTTGAAAGTTTTTGTCCTAAAATAATGAATTTCTTTTGATCCATGTCGAACGATTTGATAATTTCGAATTAGAGTGGATTCGTGTAACTCGATTTGATTCAAATCGTATCGAAAAAGCATAGGAATGGCAATGCTTTTTCGATACGATCTAGTTTCAATTGAATTATGACAAATTTTTGAAAAAAACTTTTGATAAAAATTTCTATAAGAATTTTCAGAATTTTTTAAATACAAGAATATTTACTAAATAATTTGTTAAAAAACGCAATTCTAAAAATTAGATATTGTTTTGAATAATTGAATATTTCATTAAGCTACTTTTATTTGCATGCATCTTTTGAAGTCAAGTAGCCTACTGGTGCGAAGTGGTGGGAGAATGGTGGGAGTCAAAAATGAAATTTTTAAGAAATTCGTAGTGGCACCTACCACAGTTTTTCCCCCACCCATATTACGAGCGGACTTTCAATAAAATTTTTGAGGATTAGCGAAATATTGTTAATATTTTTGACCTAAGAAAAAAAATTTTGAGGAATGCAAATTGAAATTTCAACGTTCATTTGAAAAAGTTTTGTTTTTGTAAATCTAAGGTTAGAATGAAAAATTTTAATTAAAATCATTTACTATCTAAAAAAAGCGTTTTTTAAAAAGAAATATTTCTTGATCAATAATAAAATCCCTATAAAAACGAAATATAGTTTGTATAAATATCAAAATATTAATTTTCTGTATTCTTCGAAATTGTAAAAAGTAAGTAGAATGAAATCTAAAACGTGCTTTCTATTTATATTTTCTATTTTGTAGGGAAAGATTTTTAGACATCATCGTGATCGAAATTGCAGGCGTCATCCTGAAGCAGATTTAGCCACCCCGCCCGGCCGGTGTGGTTAGACATTACATCCAGTCATCCTGAAAAACATACACTATAAGGTAAGTGATAAGTAATTTTATTTCAATACGAACGGATTCTGTGGAAGTCATCATTCTTATTAAAAATTATCCGGATCCGGACAGTTAGAAATGATTTTTGCATATACTTACATTGCAGTTGGGAACTGGAAAAGAATTTGAATAACACTAAGATGATACCATATCTGCATATCTGTAAATTCAAATGAATATAAACTAAAATCTCACAGAGATAGTTTAGAAAAATTACGTATCTGTTGAAAGTAGAGGCTGTTTCTGAGATATATTATATGTTGTATTATAAATACATTATTTGCCGATTATAAATATAATATATCATATATATATATATATATAATATCACTCATATACTTAAATTGAGTTAAAATGAAACAAATAATTCATATTTATTTTTAAGTTTAAATTTAATATAACATTTATAAGATTACAAAATCATATTTTAAAACATATGTTCCAAAGTAACAACGTATGCTACTGGACTTTCAAAATCTACCAAGTAAATTCTTGGCTGGAGTAAATGTTGTCCTTCTTTGTTCCGCTTTTCTACTTCCGTATTAAATTTAACGTCTTTCAACTGTGTCTAAAATAAAGACAATAATGTAATTAAACAATATCTTTCGACTTAAGAATCATACACTCGGAAATGCGGTAAACGGTGATTGGAAACTTGCTCGATAACTCCTAATTCCGAGCTGTGCGTTTATATTCGGGTTGTGCATTAGTTATGGAAGAATCTTGATGGAGTTGATTTGTGGTAAAATTTCAATATATCACCGTCACTTGTCACATATCAGATATATATATATTAAATCTGCCAGAGGTTCATTATCTGAGAAGTATAGCTCTAGTCTAAAAAGTTATATATTTCGAATGGTCACCTCAATTTTTACTTATATTTTAAAACTATTTGATCTAAATCAAACAAACTGGAGTGGAATTGTGGTATTCGATCAAGACTAAATCATATTGGAAAAAAATTCCACTCCCTATGCTTTTTCGATACTATTTGGGTTAAATCGGGTTACAGGATTCCACTGAAAACAAATCAAATCGATTTCGATTGCATATTAGAACTATTTACAAATCCCTTTGGTATACATTTTTTAAAAAAATCTGGTAAAAACATACAAGTAATTTTGTTTGTAAATTAACATAATATAACTGATAAAATTTATTTGTGTTGTATTTCTAAAAAGAAAGCAACTAACTGCTAATCAGCGTAATGATCTATTACAAAATTGTTTCCAACTGAAGAAAGGTGAAACTATGTTGACTAAAGAAGAAAATTCCTATAAGATTTTCCCAAAAGGATTTTGTCTTCAGGCGCCTATAACTACACACTTGCACAAGATGAAATTTGTTTGAAATAATTTCTGTTGTTTTTTGAATATTTTTCCTATTTTTAATAAATTATTACAGTTTAAATGGATTCATTAACTTATTGTCCTACATATTTTTTTGTGTGTTCTCAGGAATTTCTTTAATTTTTGTTACTGATTATTAAACTCCATATGGTTTCTTAATTGAAGATTAATTAAGTAACTTCATCTCTTTTTGTTTTGGCAGGTATAAAATTTTTTAGAGGGGTGGGTTCTATTTTTAATGCACCATCAATTGATAGCATTGAAGTATCTGAATGTGATATTTCTACGTGATCATTAGTTACATGTTGAGATTTATTAACTTCAATATCACTGGACATTGGACATTTTGTCTAACGCTAAAACATTGTGTTTGTTAAATACCAGAAACACATTGTTCCATGGTTGTTTAAAGTATTCAAGTTTCTCCCAAATGTGAAAAACTGTTGCTGTATTTTCTCTTTTATTATGACTTAGTTCTTTCTTTACATAAGTCTTATAGTCGAACTAAACCAAAAAAAAAACAAACAATTATTTGTATATATATTTTTTTTGAAATCATCAATTATTGGTCCTTTTTTCAACCAGTGCAGACTTTTTTAAAGGACTCATTGTATTTAGCTCGTTAGTAACTATCGCCCAGAAATTAACTACTTTTTCCTTTTCTATTTTACATACCCTTGTGCAATACTTGGATATTCGCTAAGCAATTCAATTAATCTTTTGTATTGCTTTTTATTTGTTGAATTTAACGACCTACATTTTAATAACATTAAAAAAATTAAAATTTATTTAAATTAAAATAAATTAATAGCAAACCTTTTAATTTTATGTCCACAATTCAAAAATTCCTACAAAATATTTCTGTCGGAGAAAAAAACCTCAATTTTTCGATTCCTACGGAGTTTGAAATAACAAACTTCCTACGGAATGAATAGAAGTTTTCATTCCGTAGGAAAACTTCTAATTACGACGGAGTTAAACAAATTTAATCTTACAAAATTGCTACTTATTAATATAAGGATCAAATTGAATTCTTTTTACGTTGATGAAGATGGAAAATTGTTTTAAATTCATTTAAATTGATATTTGATATTTTTTACTGAAAATGATATGTAATCAAATGGAATGAATATGATTTTATTCTATGATAATATATAATAATAATATCTACTATACATGTTACTGCTTTGGGATTGGGGTTGACTTGATAACTGCTAACATTAACAAAATCTATCTATCTATCTACCTATTATCAAAGTCATGATCCACTTTCCTAATAGGAAATGTGACTTTGATGCTAGTTGAGTCTTATTATTATTTTACTTACTTCCTTATTTACTTTATTTATCCCTTTATCGGAAACGTAAATTAAGCATTTACAAAAAATTTCGGTGCGTAATCTTCTAAATATCGTTGAAGATAAATCAAAAAGAAATAAATATAGATTTCACTTAAAAGTCTTTTTAATACAAATAACATTTTGTTGTTGATATTATTTAAACAGTCGACTTTAGTTGCATTTGAAAAATGGAAGGGCATATCTTTTCGTATATGCTCTTGTATTGCATTAATGCAGATATCAACTATTGTTTTACACTGTATTGTTTTCTGTTTTTATATTAATCCAAAAACTAAAATGGAAATAGAATATAAAAGCAACCAGCTTAAAAAGGGATTTGTGGGAAATTAGTTTGAAATGGGAAGAATTCCATTCGCAACTTAAATTCTAACCAACTTTTTGTTTGGTCTTTTTTCAGTCACTATGAAACGGTTGCACCAGCCTGAAAATAAACAATATCAGGCGTTTGCGGTGAAATGTGGCTTGGCCACAATATGTAAAAACGAGTTGCTTTTTGCAAAAATAAATCTGGATGTTGAAGTACTATCCTGTTGGATGGTTGAAGCATCCCTGTACATATTTCACGATTACAGTAACCGTTTGAGTTCAAATCCAGACTTGGTTATAGAAGAGAAACCAAGATTCTTGGATTATTTCTACGGCTTGAAAGCCAATAGCCTAAGGAAATACGCAATGAAACCGGCTTATGAGCAAATACGTCGGAATAACACAGATTTAGAGCAATATGACGGGTCATATCGGTCAAATTTGTTTATATCAGCGGCCGATACATATGAAACCAGCCTAAAAAATAATATTAGGCTTCATATGTATCGGAGGGTTAGGAAATTTTTCCGGACAATAGAACCGGATATAGACCCATTTTTGACATTGGACCATCTGTTCAATGATGGGTCTGAAGAAAACGCTGATCAGGTATTGCTAGATCGGCTTATGTCTATTTTAAACCACTCGGGTGGTTTTCCAAATCTTCAAACTGAATGGTACAAATATATACCATTTTTATATCGCTTGCAACGATATTTCGAAAGGGAGGAGATAAAAAATTTCCGTATTTTCCCTATTTTCAAGAAAGGGAGGAAACATATACAATATGATTCCAAAGCTTTCTTCCACGTACTCCGTTCAGTGGGATTACAGGGCGATAAAAAAAAATGGGAGTTATTCCGGCCAGTTAGAGAACAAATGTGGGATAAGTTCTTTAACTACAAAAAATTGGAAACGAGCGGACATAAGTTCGATTTCTCGATTCGTACAGATGGAGTAGCTATTTCGTTGCTATTCCGTCGGAAGAAACTAGAGTTAGATCCTAGTTTGGAAGATGCTAGAATGGGAACAATTCGGCAAAAATTTTCCTCGGGAGGTTACGACAAAGTCATGGGTTGTGACCCCGGCTTGAAATTAATGTATGCTACTGCAGAACATAACCCTGTGGGTGGATTTGTAAACTTAAAATACAAATCGGCCCAATACAGGTATGATTCTGGAGAATTCTCGCGGAAAAGGAAATTGTTGAAATGGACTGGTGAAGTTCAATCTAGGGTAACGAGGTTTCGCGAAGATCGGGAAACGGCGACAGGGAGAACAATTTCGTGTATGTCGAGCAATTTTAACGAATACGTTGAATTTCAGCTCCAACATTTAATAACTTTACAAACCGAGTATTGCAAACGAAAAGTTGCACGGTTAAAATTTCAAAAATATATGATGTCGCATAAAACGGCGCATGAGTTAGCCAAGAAGTTCGTTGGGAATGAAAGTGTACTTTTTTTTATGGGGGGAGCGACAACTGCGGCAAATTCTCCCATGAAAGGTTATGTTCGAACTCCGCACCGTCTAGTTTTGAGTTATCTCAAAAAACTGTGCGACGTTGTTTTGGTCGATGAATTTAGATCGACAAAACTCTGCTCGAAATGTTTTGAAAATCTTAATATTTCTCGATCACCACACCGTTTTGCAGTTTGCATAAACCCAAACTGCAAAACTGTGTGGAATCGGGACATAAATGCGGCCAGTAACATGCATTATAAAGGCAGATGCAAGTTACTTGGTTTGGAATTGCATCAGAATTTCAATAGAGCACCAATGTGATAACACGTTCCACTCCCGTGATTTGTGTATTTTTAATGGATTATAAATCAACGTTCTTTTGCCTTTAAAGTACGTTGCTTTATGAAACATTCTAAATACAATATCATCGCGAGAGTGGGATGTGTTTCTTCATATTGAAACTCTATTGTAATTCAGATGCAATGAACGCATGGATAGTCAAAATATTTTGAACTTGTTTTGTTGATCTGGTTCATCTTCTGAATAACGTTGGAGTTCGGACATACCATACCTTTCATTGGGTGAATTGTTAGCAGTAGCTCTTCTCATGAAAAAATTGCACTTTTTTTCCCAACTAATTTCTTGGCAATAAACTTGTCGTTTTCTGCAATATCATATATTTTTCCCCGTCAACTTTTTCTTTGGCAATACAACGGTTTTTAGTTTTTAAATGTGAAAGTTCAAATTTAACGTGTTCGTTGGAATTAGTTGACATACATTTGATTGTTCAACCTGAAACCTTGTTATCTCTGGATTGAATTTTATCCTAACCCTTTCTCAATTTCTGCTCTGTGAGAAATTCTTCAGAATTTGTTATATTCTACAGTGGCATATGTTTGCTGGGGTCAGCTGCCATGGTTTTGTGTAATGTCGTGAGTAAAATTTGCGAAGGGTTGTTTCCAAGTCTTCAAACTAGGTTATTTCTCCAGTTTTTTTCGGCACTGTACGAATTGAAAAATCTAACTTATGACTGTGCTCTGTTTTGTAGTTAAAGAAATTAGAACACTTTGTTCTGAAGACTGCGCGAATAATTTTCTTTTATCATTCTGTTATTCCTGCTGAACTTTGGTACTGATAGAAAGCCAAAGAATCATATCGTATTTGTTTTCTCGGTGAAAATAGGCTTAAAATATGGATATGGTCTCCTTCAATTCGAAATATCTTTGTAGTATATATTTATACCATTCAGTTTGGATGGCATGACATAAGTCGGTTTAGCAATCGCTGATTAGCGTTTTCGCCGGTATTCCTAATTTCCGGAAAAGTTTTCTATTCCCGTGCTGAAACAAACAAATTTGATTCGATGTCATATTGTAATACTTCTGGGTATTCGGTATTTGTTTGTATCGTTGGTTTCTTTCGTATTCGCCTTTGGTGTTCCCTTTCAAGTCGAGAAATGATCTAAGAATGGTTTCTCTTCAACCCCATTTCTGGATTTGAATTTAATGACTTGCTGAATCGAGATTGTGCGTGGATGTTTTGACTGTCTTCCGGGAATGTCTTCAACATCTAGATTTATTTTTTCAAAAGCAAATTCTTCGTAACATCACTGCAAGTAAGTCATAATGGTATTGTACAAAAACAAAATATTAATATTGTTTTCAATTTTAGACAAATCGTGGCGCAGCTAGAAAGACTTCATGTGACTTTTTCGATGTTATATCCTTTAAGAAAGTAAGTAGTTATTACAATAACTTGATATGTATTATTCAACATTTATTATTTTTTGAATTTCAGTGTTTGCCTAAACACGAAGACTATTTTGCAACTCTCGGTCTGCGCAGGGTTGCCAGTTTGCCCAAACTGGAACAAGGCAAAGACCGGGAAGGCTCAAATTAGTGCTTGAAAGAGTAAGTTTAATGAATTTTGAAGCGCTTATACAAATACTCATTAATTTCTATTTTTTAGGTGTTTTAAAACAACAACTACTACAACAGTTAGTCCATCAACAACTCCAGCTGCAGAACCGCCTAAACCATGTCGGCGGTTCAACGGCCCGTCCTTTATTAAGAGAATTGTGTTAACTCTATTGATTCAAGTAGGTATAATGAAATTTAACATCTTCATATAAAATACTCATTACTCTGCATTTTCAGGCTTATTTTGATCAATACCGGTTCTGCGGTCAAGTCTCGTGACAGGCCCAAATGAAATCATCTTTTCAGTAAGTATAGTAGAATGAAGTTTAAAATGTTCATACAACTAATTGCTTTTATTTTCCAGACTAGTTTGGTAACCTAATCGGCGCAGGGCTGCCAATTTGACAAAATTGGGGCAAGGTGTCGATCAGGAAGTTAAATCTGTTCGTGAAAGAGTAAGTACAATTCAGAATGTTCATACAATATACTAATTGGATTCTATTTTCCAGGTGAATTTCAACATAAAATTATTTCAACATACAACAAATTTCAGTTCTACCAAATCACAGTAAGTAGAATTAAGTTTAAAATGTTCGCACAACTAATTGCTTTTATTTTCCAGACTTATTTGATAAATCCCAGATCGGCGCAGGGCGACCAGTTTGACAAAACTGGAGCAAGGCAAAGACTGGGAAGGGTAAAATCTGTTCGTGAAAGAGTAAGTACAATGAAGTCTAAAATGTACATACAATATACTAATTCTTTTCTTTTTTCTAGCTGAAATTCAAATATACAAGGGTGGGTAAACTGCGTGACATCCATGTATGTGCTACCCACCCAAGATTTGTGGAAGCGTTTGAACGCCTGACTTGCAGGCGTCATCCTGAAGCAGATTTAGCCACCCCGCCCGGCCGGGGTGTGCTATAAGAATAAAAGATTCGAAGCATTTTTTTCAGAATTTTTAAAAAAAAAAAAGAATATTTACTAAACAATTTGTTAAAAAACGTAATTCTAAAAATTAGATATTGTTTTATATATTTATATATTTCCAACGCTTAATTAATTAATAATTTACCAGTAAATTCATAGATTTAAGTTTCGACAAGAATCTATGAGAAAGTAGATAAGGAAACCATGTTAATCGAGGTTTCTTTTTTTTTTTTTAAAGAAAAACATGTAAATTAGATTCGTTTAATTAAATTTTTGACTAATATTTCCAGTTTCACAGTGCCTTCAATAATATTCGATAGTTTCATTATCTTTTATCCATTTGATTATTCCGAAATCCAAAAGAATCAAAATAAATACCAGACGATAATTGAAGGAATTTATCAAAACGAATACTTCATAGTAATAAAACCCAAGAAATAGTAGAGTTCTAATTATAAATGTATTTTTTTTTTATATATATGAGGACAAACCATATAACCCAAGTTGGATAAAAAAAAAAAGAAAAGAAACAATTCCTTGTCGGGAGAATATTTCTGATACAAAAAAAGAAATATATAAACTTATAAAATGAAATCGAACGCAACAAAATCAACCACCACTGCACGGCTATAACCAAAACTGGTTCTTATATAAAGTGCAAATTCCAGTTCTTTATATTTATACCTGCCCCCAAAGGTTTTTGAATCATATATTATTGCAGTTTGATGGTTGTTTTTCTTCCGAAAGTCTTAATTTAAAACTCTCGGATCCTTGGGAAAAACTTCTTCTTCCAGAATCATCTCATATATGTAAAAATTAAATCAAATGAAAAAAAAAAAACAAAAAACAGCTATAAACAAGATTTAAATCTTATACAAAAGAATGTATACACCTTCCATTTTAGTTGATACACTGCCACCACAAACATATATACATAATGGCAACCACACCATTAACTAAATCGGTGGTCAAGACAGGATTTTTTTTTTATTAAAAGAAAAAAAAAACTCGCCAATTTTTTTGTTTTTGTTCTATTTTTATAATACATTCTTTTCGTATGAGTCAAAATCATAAATTTTTATGAATATTATTTTCAACCATCATAAATTTTAGTTTCCTTTTTTTCGTGTGTTCAAAGGCCTCTCAAAAGATAAAACATTAAATAATTTAAAAAAAAAAAGAAAAAAATCCCATGTAAACATTTTCTCAGAGTGGAAAAACTCCTTCGAAACGGATCAAAAAACTAATAAAAATAATTTTTTAAATAATGTAGAAACCTAAAATCGGCTTATATCCGATTTTGTAATACCACAAAGAATACTAAACCGAGGTCTTAATGTGTAATCAATTTTGATCACGTGAGGGGGACAAGAACCAGCGGAAATTGTGGTGAGTGAGTAGGAAGGTCCTTTTATCAATTTGGTAATGACTTCCAACTTGGTAAGAGGATCTATAAGTTTTTTCTTTTTAAGGTCTATTAAAAGTCCGAAATGATTAATAAAATCCGCCCCAATGATTGGCTTGCCGACATTTGCGATAGTAAAGCGCCATTGAAAATTTCTGCGTAAACCTAAATCCAAAGTTAATACTCTATGGCCGAAAGTCTCTATGATTGTTGAATTAGCTGCGAACAGGTTAAAGTCGCTTCTATTGGAGGTGTCTTTGTAGGTAGGAGGTACGACAGACACATCTGCGCCAGAGTCTACTAAAAATTGTAATTTGGTAGTTGGATCAATTAAAATAAGGCGATGACTATTAAAGCCAGAATCGCTGGCCATCGGCAGCGTAGCTGAACTTAGTTTTTCGAAACGTTTGATGTTTGGGACTGTTCGAAATTGCATGGTTGAATGCATTTACGAGCGTCAGTTTTAAATTTATAATGATGCCAACATAAATCATACTTCTTTGGAACGGAACTTGACCGCGAACGTGAACGGTTTCGTTGCGTAATGGGCTTGCTTAAAAGATCGATTCGTCGGGTTAAAGAGACAACTTGATCGCGTAATGATTTTATTTCCGCGGAAATTTGATCAGATGGTGTTGACGAGGATGAAGATGGATTATTTGAAATTGCGTATAAATTAGCTGTTTGATTTATTTCAGCTATTTTATCCGCAGTATTGGCTAATTTGTCTAATGAGGTGTCGTCAATACTTGATAATATTTCTTGGGCATGTGCGGGCAAACGTTGCATCCACAAGTTCTGTAATAAGGCGTCTTGCACTTTACCGCCGCCTAAAGTTTGCATCTCGCGCAAAAGTTGAGATGGTTTCTTATCACCTAATTGCAATCCCCTTAAAAGCCTATCAATCTTGGTACGTGCTGACTCACCAAGTCTTTCAATAATAGCTATTTTCAAATCCTCGTAAGAATTTGAGGCCGGAGGGTTGATAACTTTCTCGCGGACACATTTTATGGTTTCCGCATCGAGTGCTGCAAGAAGATACCCGTACTTGGTACCGTCTTGAGATATTCTCCCGATGCGGAACTGTGCTTCCAATTGGGTAAACCAGACCTCAGGGTCTTCCCGATTGAAAGTTGAGGGTTTAATTGCGACTCGGTACATAAGAGTAACGTCTTCTGATTGGGCTGGAGGAGAAACATCGGCTGTATTCAAATCGGCTACTGACATGGTAAGAAAACTAACACGGAAGAATGAAATATAAACAAACACAAAAAAAAAAACTGAAGAAAACGCAAATTTTGTCAAAGACAGAAAATTCTCACTTGCTTTGAGGCAAACACACTCAGTAACGTAAATTGAAATGATTGTACACAAGTTTCTTAAAGTATTAGCAGTAAAGACAACAATAAAAAGACAAATTATATTGTTTTTTGAATTAAATTAAGTGAATAAATTTGTTTTGTACAAAATACCAAAAATAATAAATAGTTATTATATATAAATTTGAATTAATGAAAAATTAGGTACAACCTTAATATGTTCTTGACGTAAAAAAAAAAAAATTTTGATGGTTGAATAGAGTTTGACTTGCCGTCCGTTGATGAGTTTCCAGTGAACCTTGGTAGCCTTTTCTTGGGCTCTTGTGTAATGAATGATGTGTAGCCTTTTCTTTGGGCTTTTGAGTATTGAATGATGTGAAGCCTTTTCTTTGGGCTCTTGTGTATTGAATGATGTGAAGCCTTTTCTTTGGGCTCTCTTCACGAGTATTTGATGGTTATTAATTTAAACTTTTCTTTTCAATATTTGCCTTCACCTGCCATTCACTTCAGAATTATATTTTCATTTATATTATATTTATTTTTTGTCGTACTTTAAATGAAAAGATTGGAAAATGGAGAAATGGTGACCCCGACAACACTTTTGCACCCGTCGAAAGTTCGACCAGAAAAATAATTTTTCGTTCCAGAAATTTCTTCTCAAAACTCGAACAATAGTTCTCCAAAGAAATATACAAATTCAAACAGAAATTTCTGCAAAAAAGCGAATCCTGTTAAACTGAAAATTTTGAAAAAATTTTCCCATTCAGAATGAAAATGTTTCGTTAAATTTAAAATGTTTTAGAAAAACTCTTTAAAAACATGAAAAATTTATTCAATCCAATCGCTCCCTATTGGCGTTGGATTGGTTAAAAGTTTATTTTTCAATTCATTTTTATTTTGTATTAAAAAAAAGAAACTTATTTATTTGAAAATTTTAAAAACACAATTTATTAAATTCCCAAAAAAAGGTTATTCTTTAAAAAAATAAAAACACAATGCATTAAAAAATTAAATTAATTTAACTTCACAAAAGTTATTTTAAATTGTTTAAATTATTAAAATTATTTGCAAAAATTAGATCCGACTCGTTTAGGTAAATCTCAAAAACTGATTTTCCTAACAGATTTTTCATTTGAAGAAAATTCAAACAGCCTACCTAATTAGTAAGGAAAATCATTTCAATTATGGCTACTGAGTATAAAAAGAAAAAAAAGGAATCGCAACAAGCATTTTTTCTGAAAATATAAACAAGTAGTTTTCCACCAAATTGAAAGTAATTAAAAGCCGCCACAGTACCAACGTTTCCTGCGGAAGTATCACAAATGATTTTGATATCGGAACCGAAAACAGGAAATGGTTTGAACTTGAGATTATGTTCGTTTTCCATTAGTGTTTGCAGTTCAGAGTCCCCAATTTGGGCTTCCGCCATCAGTGCATAGTTAATGCTTTCGCACACGGAAAACTCGGAAACTCTAGAGAGTGTGTCGGCCACAATGTTGTCACGTCCAGATATATGTTTGATATCTGTGGTATATTGCGCAATCAGATCGAGATGCCTACATTGTCGCGGAGATGCCTTGTCTAGATTTTGTTGTAAGGCGTAAATGAGGGGTTTGTGGTCAGTGAAAAGAGTGAAAGCACGTCCCTCTATCCAATGTTTAAAATGCTTGATGGCTGCATAAGCTGCCAATAGTTCACGGTCGTAAGTGCTATAGCGTTTTTGTGTGTTAGTTAATTTTCTTGAGAAAAAGCTAAGGGGTTGCCACGCTTTTGACACCTGTTGCTGTAAAACAGCACCAATCGCAGTATCAGAAGCGTCGACCATAATCGCTAGCGTTGCACTTGATGATTGATGTGCAAGATGTGTTACCTCGCACAACCGTGTTTTGGTTAATTCGAATTGTTGTCTGGATGAATCTGTCCAGGTGATTTTTCGTTGGTCATTTTTTTTACTACCCTTGAGGAAATCATTAAGCAATGCTTGCTCGGTTGCAGCTTGGGGAATGTAAATTCTATAGAAATTTATCATCCCCAAATATCGACGCAATTCCTTAACGGTTTCTGGTAGCTTGAAATTAGCGATAGCTTCAATTTTGCCTTTAGCGGGTTTAATTCCGAAAGCCGAAATATCGTGTCCGAGGAAAGTGATGACTGGGACAGCGAAAATGCACTTACTTGAGTTAATGACGAGGCCTGCATCCTTAAAACGGTTTCCAAATGTTTAACGTGCTCTGCCATATCACTGGAGGCAATGAGTATATCGTCGATATAGGGAAAACAAAAATTTAAACCGCGTAAAACAGAATGCATGAACCGCTGGAAAGTTTGAGCAGCGTTACGCAAACCGAAAGTCATGCGCGTGAATTCAAATAATCCGAACGGTGTGCTTATTGCCGTCTTTGGGATATCCTCATCACTAATCGGAATCTGGTGGTATGCTTTAACCAAATCCAGTGATGAAAATATAGTACAACCATCGAGTTGTTGCGAAAAGTCCGTTATATACGGAATTGGATAACGATCGGGCTTGGTGATGAAATTAAGAGCACGATAGTCGCCGCAAGGTCTCCAGTCGCCATTTTTTTTCATAACAAGATGTAATGGGCTCGACCAATCGCTACTAGATGGTCGACAAATGCCTTGTTCCAACATTATTGCAAATTCTTGCTTCGCAATGTTGGCTCTTTTAGGGTTCAAACGTCTACAGCGAGCGACACATGGAGGGCCTGAGGTGACTATGGAATGAGTAACGTGGTGTTTCAATTGATTTAACGTAGGCGCTTCGACGGTGATGGATTTAAATTTGTGTAACAATTTATAAACTTCGGGGGGACAAGAACCAGCGGAAATTGTGGTGAGTGAGTAGGAAGGTCCTTTTATCAATTTGGTAATGACTTCCAACTTGGTAAGAGGATCTATAAGTTTTTTCTTTTTAAGGTCTATTAAAAGTCCGAAATGATTAATAAAATCCGCCCCAATGATTGGCTTGCCGACATTTGCGATAGTAAAGCGCCATTGAAAATTTCTGCGTAAACCTAAATCCAAAGTTAATACTCTATGGCCGAAAGTCTCTATGATTGTTGAATTAGCTGCGAACAGGTTAAAGTCGCTTCTATTGGAGGTGTCTTTGTAGGTAGGAGGTACGACAGACACATCTGCGCCAGAGTCTACTAAAAATTGTAATTTGGTAGTTGGATCAATTAAAATAAGGCGATGACTATTAAAGCCAGAATCGCTGGCCATCGGCAGCGTAGCTGAACTTAGTTTTTCGAAACGTTTGATGTTTGGGACTGTTCTAAATTGCATGGTTGAATGCATTTACGAGCGTCAGTTTTAAATTTATAATGATACCAACATAAATCATACTTCTTTGGAACGGAACTTGACCGCGAACGTGAACGGTTTCGTTGCGTAATGGGCTTGCTTAAAAGATCGATTCGTCGGGTTAAAGAGACAACTTGATCGCGTAATGATTTTATTTCCGCGGAAATTTGATCAGATGGTGTTGACGAGGATGAAGATGGATTATTTGAAATTGCGTATAAATTAGCTGTTTGATTTATTTCAGCTATTTTATCCGCAGTATTGGCTAATTTGTCTAATGAGGTGTCGTCAATACTTGATAATATTTCTTGGGCATGTGCGGGCAAACGTTGCATCCACAAGTTCTGTAATAAGGCGTCTTGCACTTTATCGCCGCCTAAAGTTTGCATCTCGCGCAAAAGTTGAGATGGTTTCTTATCACCTAATTGCAATCCCCTTAAAAGCCTATCAATCTTGGTACGTGCTGACTCACCAAGTCTTTCAATAATAGCTATTTTCAAATCCTCGTAAGAATTTGAGGCCGGAGGGTTGATAACTTTCTCGCGGACACATTTTATGGTTTCCGCATCGAGTGCTGCAAGAAGATACCCGTACTTGGTACCGTCTTGAGATATTCTCCCGATGCGGAACTGTGCTTCCAATTGGGTAAACCAGACCTCAGGGTCTTCCCGATTGAAAGTTGGGGGTTTAATTGCGACTCGGTACATAAGAGTAACGTCTTCTGATTGGGCTGGAGGAGAAACATCGGCTGTATTCAAATCGGCTACTGACATGGTAAGAAAACTAACACGGAAGAATGAAATATAAACAAACACAAAAAAAAAAACTGAAGAAAACGCAAATTTTGTCAAAGACAGAAAATTCTCACTTGCTTTGAGGCAAACACACTCAGTAACGTAAATTGAAATGATTGTACACAAGTTTCTTAAAGTATTAGCAGTAAAGACAACAATAAAAAGAAAAATTATATTGTTTTTTGAATTAAATTAAGTGAATAAATTTGTTTTGTACAAAATACCAAAAATAATAAATAGTTATTATATATAAATTTGAATTAATGAAAAATTAGGTACAACCTTAATATGTTCTTGACGTAAAAAAAAAAAAATTTTGATGGTTGAATAGAGTTTGACTTGCCGTCCGTTGATGAGTTTCCAGTGAACCTTGGTAGCCTTTTCTTGGGCTCTTGTGTAATGAATGATGTGTAGCCTTTTCTTTGGGCTTTTGAGTATTGAATGATGTGAAGCCTTTTCTTTGGGCTCTTGTGTATTGAATGATGTGAAGCCTTTTCTTTGGGCTCTCTTCACGAGTATTTGATGGTTATTAATTTAAACTTTTCTTTTCAATATTTGCCTTCACCTGCCATTCACTTCAGAATTATATTTTCATTTATATTATATTTATTTTTTGTCGTACTTTAAATGAAAAGATTTGAAAATGGAGAAATGGTGACCCCGACAACACTTTTGCACCCGTCGAAAGTTCGACCAGAAAAATAATTTTTCGTTCCAGAAATTTCTTCTCAAAACTCGAACAATAGTTCTCCAAAGAAATATACAAATTCAAACAGAAATTTCTGCAAAAAAGCGAATCCTGTTAAACTGAAAATTTTGAAAAAATTTTCCCATTCAGAATGAAAATGTTTCGTTAAATTTAAAATGTTTTAGAAAAACTCTTTAAAAACATGAAAAATTTATTCAATCCAATCGCTCCCTATTGGCGTTGGATTGGTTAAAAGTTTATTTTTCAATTCATTTTTATTTTGTATTAAAAAAAAGAAACTTATTTATTTGAAAATTTTAAAAACACAATTTATTAAATTACGTGTTATAATAAAAATTGTTTTGTTTAATATTAATTTTATAATGAATTTTGAATTTCAGGAATCTAGAGAATCGACGGAACAAAATCAGCCTAGTTCCAGCTCTGCGACGAATAATAGAAATCGGCCAAACCCAGAAATAGAGTCAGAAAGCGATGATACAGTAATAATAGTTTTTTTAATAAAAATTATTTTACCAATATAATTAATTTTATAATGATTTTTAAATTTCAGGAATCTAGAGAATCGACGGAACAAAATCAGGCTAGTTCCAGCTCTGCGACGAATAATAGAAATCGGCCAAACCCAGAAATAGAGTCAGAAAGCGATGATACAGTAATAATAGTTTTTTTAATAAAAATTGTTTTACCAATATAATTAATTTTATAATGATTTTTAAATTTCAGGAATCTAGAGAATCGACGGAACAAAATCAGGCTAGTTCCAGCTCTGCGACGAATAATAGAAATCGGCCAAACCCAGAAGTAGAGTCAGAAAGCGATGATACAGTAATAATAGTTTTTTTAATAAAAATTGTTTTACCAATATAATTAATTTTATAATGATTTTTAAATTTCAGGAATCTAGAGAATCGACGGAACAAAATCAGGCTAGTTCCAGCTCTGCGACGAATAATAGAAATCGGCCAAACCCAGAAATAGAGTCAGAAAGCGATGATACAGTAATAATAGTTTTTTTAATAAAAATTGTTTTACCAATATGATTAATTTTATAATGATTTTTAAATTTCAGGAATCTAGAGAATCGACGGAACAAAATCAGGTTAGTTCCAGCTCTGCGACGAATAATAGAAAACGGCCAAACCCAGAAATTGAGTCAGAAAGCGATGATACAGTAATAATAGTTTTTTTAATAAAAATTGTTTTACCAATATGATTAATTTTATAATGATTTTTAAATTTCAGGAATCTAGAGAATCGACGGAACAAAATCAGGTTAGTTCCAACTCTGCGACGAATAATAGAAAACGGCCAAACCCAGAAATTGAGTCAGAAAGCGATGATACAGTAATAATAGTTTTTTTAATAAAAATTGTTTTACCAATATAATTAATTTTATAATGATTTTTAAATTTCAGATATCTACAGAATCAGCTGATCGAAATCAGCCTGGACCAAGTAAAATACGTAAAATTGAAATTGAGGCAGGCGAAAACATTGTAGAGGTATATATTTTTTTTGCTTGAAATACATTTTTTGTGTTTATTTCTAATTATGTTGTTAATAATATAAAATATAGGCCGATTCTGATGATGAGGATTCAATGGACGAGTTTGATTTAAACGCAAATGTATTCGAAGAGGAATCCGTTGATTTTCAAACTGGAGATGATGAACAAATATCCATCGAACTCAATGCACCTGAATTATTGGCAGTCAATAATGAAAATGTAAATTTGTTTTTTCTTTTAAATTTTATTAGAATAATTTTTTCTTTTAAATTTATAGGAAATTCAAAATAATTTGACGGCCGCTTCTTCAACCGATGATAATGACCCAGAAATAAATATAGTATATGAATTTTTCCAAAATCTTTTAAGTTACTTTTGGTAATTTTATTTTTAAAAATTAATTTTTGTATTTATATACTTTAATATTGTAACAATTCCCATTTGTTTACCAGTTTTTTTGTAATAAAATTCAATATAATTTTCAATTGAAAATTAACGCTTTTATTGTAGATGATTTGAAATTAGAAATTAGTTTAACCCGTGTAAGCCCGATAAAATTCAGTTCAAATCCAATATAAATTAAATGTCAAAAAATATTCGAATTTAAATAGATTGAAATTAAGATTTTAAAAACATGGGTTCTTAGTATTTATTTATTATTTAGAACGTATTTCTTTTCAAATACAACATTCAATAAATTCGGAATAAAATTTAATATTTTATAATGAACGTGAAACTAGCAACCTCTTGAACAAAACGCATGAACGGTAAAAGTTAAAAATAATAAAAATATATGCCATATATTTGTGACCGGGGCGAGTATAAGTTCTTAAGTGGGGCTAGCGCTCGGAGCGTAGCGCAGCGAACATGCATCAAGTCGATATAGTCCCTCTTTCGATCGCATAATCATATTATAATAGGAACGAAAGTTAATTTATGTACGTCAAATCCATTCAATCGATCATAATTTGCATAAGCAGGCATAACCATTTGACAGGACATCGTCAAAGAATTCGTAATTTAAAATTGATTTTAAAAAATTTGAAAATAATTTAAAAAAATATTAATTTTCATTTCAAAAAAAACCAATTCAACGTAAAAGAATGGACGCATCCAGCAGTCCGCAGAGCTTAAGTCTAGCAATACGTCTGTAATAAAAAACAAATTTATATAATTAATTCGAATTAATACAAAAAAAGAAATGGAAAACAGTTTGGTTACCCCTGTTTTCGATGTGAATCAATTATAATTTTCCTACATTTTACCAGTAGCTAATCCATTGAAGTCATCTTAAAATAGGCTGGAAAAAAAATCACGAATAACAAAGCACTAAACGGTGTTTGTTTGTTTGTTCGTTTGTCCACCAAGTGACAAAATTGTTCAAATCTTCCTCAAGGCAACTGGAATCTCGTTATTTGAAACATTTTTATATAATTTTTTCCATAATACCTAATGTAAATTATTTATGTTAGAAAAAGCTTTTTCGAACTTTCCACATCTTCTCTTTATTAATTTCTTTGAAAAAACTATGGAGTGCCGGGTGCTAGACTATTTTCAATTTAGCTTCGATTTCAATCCAGAAAGAAGTTGAAGATGAATTTGATCTGTAAGATTTCGTACTGCGAGAGTTTGCAGCCAGTCGAGTGCATTTTTAAATGCCAATTTATATTTTCGATTGTTTATTTAGTTTTTGTATGACGTTTTAATAACAAATAAAAACTACATTAAAGTCAAAGAACTTGTGATTTTTCCACCTTGAAAATCAAAATCCCTTTATTTTTACAGTGCCGCACGGACTGGCACTGTTGCCATACTAAATGAAAATTGTAACAGAAGAAAAAAGCAGATAAAGTGCAAAAAAAGTAAAAATTTTCATAAGAAATTTTTAATAAACGTTAATACAATCTTGCAAAAGCTCAGAAACTATTAACACAACTATTCACATCAATTCGCGTATTTATCTATATATAGGGTGATTCATTCTTTACTTTTTTTTATGCCCTATGGTAGGTACTACCAGAGGGTATATTAGTTTTGTCACTAAGTGTGTAACACATAGAAATAATAATCGGAGAAAAATTTCAAGGGTATGATTGTGTAGGGAATCAAAAGTTATATCGATTTATGCATGTCCGTCCGTCCGTAGACAAGATAACTCAAAAACGCGTTATCCGATTTTGATGAAATTTATAATTTGAGTTGCTTATTCCTTAACTTGATTTGGTATTGCATTTGAGCCAAATCGATCCACGGGGAGCAAAGTTATAAAGGAAAAACCAGGGTGACCAGAAAGTTTTGTCGTTTTTTTGGTTATGGTTTTTCGGATGTAATTGGAAAATTTGTGACCCGATTTTGTTTAAATTAATTATGTAGGTTAACTGCATAAATAGACGATACCGAATTAATTTTCAGTCAAATCGGTCTAAGGATAGTGGAGAAAGGATTAGTCGTAGGAAGAAATAACCCTGTTCAGAAAGCTTTTTTGATGTATTTTCAGAACTAATGTACCCATTTGAATGAAATTTGCAAATTAGACTTATGTTACCAGGGTCTGAGTTACTTGCAAATTAGAGAAAATTTTGAAAAGGGCAAACAAAGTTATGAAGAAAAACCTTGATATATTGTTAGTTTTCACAATTTTTCTCTCCCATTTCTACCATAGGGCATCAAAAAATCGGCTATAGGCCGATTTTAAATTACTTTATGTTTTTTAAATAAAAATAAAACACTTAGAATTGAATGCAAATATCAAATCTTTATTATCAACTTTAAGCACATAGTATGGCAATTAATGTTTGAAAATAATTTCCTTCAAATGTTGGCCGGCACTACGTTTCAGCTCGGCCAGTCTGGCGGTCCAATTTTCGATCACTCTCTCAAGCATTTCAACCGGAATCTCATGAATGACACGTGTAATGTTCGCTTCCAATGCTTCAATTGTCACTGGTTTATTGGCAAAGACTTTTGACTTTACATAGCCCCAAAGAAAAAAGTCCAAAGGTGTGATATCGCACGATCTTGGTGGCCAATTCACTGGGCCAAAACGTGAAATTAATTGCTCACCGAAATGATTTTGCAATAAATCCATTGTAACACGGGCTGTATGGCTCGTAGCACCGTCTTGATGAAACCAAATATTGTCGAGACCACAGGCTTCAATTTCAGGTACCAAAAAGTCCGTTATCGTGGCACGATAGCGCTCACCATTGACGGTAACGTGGCCGCCGGCCGCATTTTTGAAGAAATACGGACCGATGATGCCTCCAATAAACCACACCAAACTGTTGTTTTCAATGGATGTAATGGTAGCTCTTGAAACTCTTGTGGATGCTCATCATCCCAAATACGGCAATTTTGCTTATTAACGTAGCCATTAAGCCAGAAATGAGCCTCATGACTGAAGAAAATTTGGCTTGAAAATTCCGGATTTTCTTCGATGCGTTCAAGCGCCCATTCAGCAAACAAACGACGATGTAAGTCTTGACATGATGAATTGCCATACAATACTGAACAAAAATTACAAATCAGAATGACACTAGTCAAGCGTGACCTGTCAAAAAAACCCTATTGAAAAAAAAGTAAGGTTTGAATCACACGTTATTAAATCTAAAGGATATTGCTTCAACTGTCTGATAATAGGGGCGGACATATATCCTTCAATTTTATTAGATGGTGTGAAAAAGGGAGCACAGGAAGCACCGCTTGCTCAAAATACTATTTTTGGTTGGATCTTATCAGGTAAAACAACAACTGATAATTTTGTAAAGGGGAAATCAAATATAGTATCCCTTTTGAACGTATGTGATATCAGCGAACAATTGAAAGATTTTTGGGAAATAAAAGAAATCAACAAACCTATTAAACCTACCCCAGAAGATGAAACCTGTGAATATATTTACCGAAGTACTTATTCAAGAAAATCTGACGGCAAATACATTGTTCGACTTCCATTTTGCAGTCGTGATTGTAACGTGTGCCCTAACACTACACGCTTACTTATATTTTCAAACCTACACGGTAACACTATTGTAAACATTTGCGTGTTCAACTTTTGCGAAAAAACCGCATGTTTCAAAAAAATTCCTTCCAGAAAATTCGATTCACCTCATATCCGTGGTGGAAATAAGTTGAACAAGAGTCCCCCTGAGAGAACGAAAGAGGAGATCAAAGAAGAATGGGAAAGGGTTGATCGTGTTCTATTCTGATTGGCAGGATAAAAATACAAAACTAGAAATACCGGTTTTTGATTTAAACAGAGGAAAAATTTGTACGAACGGGAGATGGAAGAACGAAAAATTTGGTAGAGACAGTCTGGTTAGAGATTTCAGAGGGTCTGGTAGGCAAAGGGAGTAGGATTCAAAAACAAAAGAAAAAAAAACAAAAGGAAAGGTTCTAACTATAAGTTTATGTGATCGTTGTTTTTTTTTGTTTTTAAAAGTTTCAAAAAAAAAGAAAAGAAAAAAAAATGAAAGTGAATAAAAAAAAGAATAAAAAAATGCATAGTTCTTTTAAATGATAACACAAATCCAAAACAGTTAATTTTATTTCTTTCAATATTGGTTCCTTTTGGTTATCATGAAATGCAATTTTTAAAATAGTTAAAGACAAAAAAAGAAAAAAAAAAAAGTCTGGTTTTATGTCTGGGATTGAAAGTTGTTCGCAGAGCAGAAAAATTAATATCAAAAGGATTAGAGGTGGATTAGTTTGTTTGAGAATAATAAAATGTGTCTACCGGCGTCAGCTGGAAAATGCTAGAAATAAATTCAATTGAAAAGTTTTTAAAAGTTTTTTTTTGCTATTAATTTGCAAGCATGCATTTATGTGCTTTAGACCCGTATTATTATGAGGTCATAATAAATGATATTGCGTAAAAGGAATTTTGGGCGGAAATTCTTATTAGAGGCATTACCACCTTTGCCAATCGGCACCGACATGCCTCGCAAGGCTTTCGCGGACGGCTGGTCAAGTTCCGGTGACCACCTAATTAACGAACACCCCCTTTATTCGGTTTTTTTTTCTCGCAAAAACCGAATTTCCTTGCTTGATAGCTCGCGCTATCTCTCTAAAGTCTGAACGACGTTTACACTCATCATGCACGCATAAATAACTATGTGTAACGCGATGACAGATGGTGGTGAGCAGCGACCCACCCCTCCGGCGAGTTAGTCTGTGCAACTCAGCAAGGCGTGCAGCCTTTCAGTTGCTCACATTTGCTGCACCATCTATATCTTCTCCTCGCAAGGAAGAAGATATGCTAAAAAGGTCATCAGGGGGTTTGCTTCATCAATAATACCCCAAAATATGTAAACCCCTTGTTACATATATGGCGCCCAACGTGGGCTTGTCGGCCAATGTTTTGTTGTGCGCGGTGTAATTTAACTTCGGTTAAATTACATATACGGCGCCCAACGGTTCGTTGGTTCTGCCAGCGGATTTTTAATTTTGTTTGCCATTTGTATTTTCGACTTCGGTTGAAATTACAAATGGAGCTCAAACAAAATTGTTTGACACATTTTCGAACGAGTTGATGTTTGGAAATGGTGTCTTGGTTGTTACCATATGGTAAACCAAATTTTCAGAAAAAAACAAATTTTTTTATAAAAATTTGAAAACTTGACTCTAACTTTTTTCGAAACTTTCGAAACACCCTGTTTCAATTTAAAAAATTTCAATCTTTTTTTTATTAGTCAACTTTTCTGAAGGTGTATTCACATCATCAAAATTTCTGAACGAAGTTTTGATGTGAACATAATTTCGGATGTTCGTTTTTTTTTTGCTTTTCGCGATCGCGTTTATGTTGAGTCCAACTGTCGTCACATTTTATTTACGGTTGCGTAGTAGCAGTACTTCGGTTTTTTTTATTGAATATTCCGCTTGCCGCAAAAGCGTTTGAAATGTGGATTACGTGCTACATGAATATTGTAGTCATTGCAACGCTTCACGTTTCAATGCAGTTGAGACTCCGGGAAATGATATAGATGCGGATGTATGAGCTTTAGTGCGCCTTTTCGCACATTCTCGTGCTTAATTAAGCCCATGAATAATGCGGTGAGGACACGAGAGTCATGCAACCACATCAGACATAGTGATTCGGGATTGTGCCAGTCGTTTGGATCGGATCACATGCTACGGGCTTGGTTGCTATTGCAGGTGTTTGATCAGTAGACTTGGTACCGTTCGCGGGTCACCCATCAACATCCAATTTTCGTTTCGTGAGTGTATGTCGGGTTTATGTTTTCTTCGTGTCGTCCACCCGTTTCGTCTCTCTCTCTCCCGCTCTTACGTGATATATACGTTTGATTTTCGAATATTTCCATTTGGGAAATAATATAATAATTTTGTCTTCGCAAATATTTTGGGAAATTGAATTGAGTTTGATTTTGAGAAGTAGTTTCGGAAATTCCTTTTGGAATTAGCTTTGAAAAATTTTGTTTTTGGAAGTTTCCTCGAATATTTTCATGAGGGATTTCAAAAGGGGTAATTTTGAAAGGAATTTTTTTTTGTTTCAATAAAGTTTGGTTAAGCCTAGTTTAGTTTATTTAGATAGGTTTATTTCAGTTTTTTTTCATTATCTTGATTTAGTTTTTTTATTTTCGGTTTGAGGTTTTTTTTATTATTTCCGGGATTTTTTTTTATTTTTGGGTTAGGTTATTTCCGTTTTAGGTTATTTTTTTTTGGTTTATTATCTTATTATATTTATGAAATTATATTTTGAACATTTTTTATTATATTATTTTAATTTTTTTTATATAAATATATTTTGGTGGGGGAGTTTTTTTTTATCTATTATTATTAATTTTTTTTTATTGCCAATTTCTTTTATTACTATATTTTTTTATTGCAAATTTTTCTTTGTTATATTTCATTTATTATTATCGATTTTTTTTGTCATTGTTCGGTCCGTTTTTTTTTTGATTCCCTGAAAGAGAAAATATTGAGAAGCAAAATTCCTCAATTATCCATTTTGACCTTCAACTGTACCGAATTTCTGACTGTATAGTAACTGTCGATGCCATACGTGAACGTGAGCATTTTGATTGAGTTTTGATTTAGTGAGATTTTTTTCTTTGAGGCTTAAGGTGTTTCACACATTCCTTGGTATACATTAGTGGCAATTAGATTTGGGCTTACGTAAACTCATACACCTAAATTGATTCGATCTGTGTTTTTGTAAATTTTTGGTGTGTTTATGAAATGGCAGATGCAAATACAGGTGCAACGCCTAAAATCAACCCCACAATTGTACCAAATGCGTCACCGGAGCCAAATACAGATGCTCAAGGTGCTGCGGTGAGTGTATTGACGGGTCAAGATGATTCTCGAGCAACGCGAAGCCAATCACAGCTTTCGTTAGATCTGCCATCAGCTTCAAAATTAGTGGCTTCTGCTACAATGACAACACGCAGCCGTAGTGGTAGAGGAAGAGGTGCGACAAACCCAACTATCACACGATGGGGTTCTAGTGATGGCGCCTCTTTCCTCTCTCCGTCAGATCCAAGCGCTTCAACAGAAAACATAGGCACTATGATCGAGGCGGCTGTGAGCAGTCAGATGGCCAAAATCCAGAGTGAGTTACCCAATCAAATCAAGAGAATGACTTTGAATGCACCATCGCAAGCACCATGTTCAGTGGCTCCGCCAAAATCCGTTGACCAGTCTGCTAACTTCGACTATTCGAACGAAAATTATAGTTTGAACGTTCCTCAGAGACTAAGTCAATCAATAACAAACCCTAACGTAAATAGACCACCACCACCTATATATGGCGCTGGTAACCAAAACCCAAATTACAACGTGAACGCTATTTCGGCTTCAAACAATGATCACCACGTCGACCCCAGTCATGACACGAATCCACGCATGCCTCTTAATCCAAATAACGCCCAAAGGTGTAGCCCAAGTAGGAATTCAAATCTTAACTCAGGCACGAATCGTAATGGTCAGGAAGTTCGACACGCTATTTTACGACATGATACCCGAATCGACAAATGGGGATTCAGGTTCAGTGGAAAGGCTCAAGATATGTCTGTGGAAGAGTTCATATTCCGCATAGAAACCATGCAATCGCGTGGGGATAATTCGTGGTGCGCCATTTGTACCCAATTCCACACCCTGCTCTCCGATAAGGCTGAGCAGTGGTATTGGCGACTGCTAATTGCGATTGGCATGGCCTAAAGGCGGCCCTCCGACATCAATTCAAGAGCCTGGACACTGACCATGAAATCATGCGTCGGATGTTACAAAGGAAGCAATCCAACAGCGAAACTTTTGATGATTTTTACGATTCGGTTATGTCTTTATACCATCGGTTAAGAATTTCTACGACGGAAATAGAATTGGCGGACATTATGAGAGAGAACGTCAAAGATAAGATCGCAAATCTTATTTTCGGAATGCCTGCAATGAGTCTGAGTCGCTTTCAGGAAGTATGCCGCAAAGCGGAACGCCATCTTTCTGAGAGGGAACCAAGATGAACATGGCAAAACCCAACACGGCCCGTCCATGAATTGGATGATCTTGACGAACGTAATCTCTCATAAGGACCGGATTCGGCAAATGATGGGATTGACTTGGATAATGATAAACTTAGACCCGCAATAGAAATGTTACGCACCACTGATTTTCGCCAAAATGTAAACAGTCAGGAATTCGGTGCAAATAACTCACCTGCTAGAACGAACTTTATGCCAAACTCTCGCTTCAACCAAGAAAATGATTCTCATCACCCGTACCAAGATTTTAAAAATGATTTTGACCCAAGAAGTTATTCGTATAACCACCAACAATACACCAGAGGTGGCCAATCTTTTCCTCACGAACCGGTATCGAATCGTTATAATATTAATTCATCCCATTTCGGTAGTAGTTTTCCATATCAACCTGCCGAAATCGATAGTAGTATTCGAGGGTATGTGAGCGAAAATATGTGGTCAAACGGAATGCAAGATCATTTAGAAGCGGTAGATGCTAATGGTAGATCACGGTTCAAGTGTTGGAACTGTGACAATATTGGTCATGATTTTTTCGAGTGTACGATACCACAACTGTCCTTCTTCTGCTATCATTGTGGTAGAAAAGATGTGTCGTTACCGATGTGCCCAAAATGTAATCCGGGAAATGCACAAAGGCACCGAGAGACGCACGGGAATCCCCGGTTGCCAATAATGCCCCCGGACCAATCCAAATAGAACCAACCTTGAGTCCGAATCTATCACTACAACCAAATTCTCCGTCTGTCATTAAAATTTTAAAACGAGAAACGTCAACTAAAATCCCATCTAATAATAAAATACTGGAAAGTTCGAATAAAACATTACATCAACGTCAAATGGAATATGACGAAGCTAGAAATAGAATAATCGGTGCTTTACTAAAACCGAGTAAAATTAGTAGGTTTAGAGAAAGGTGTAAACAAAAGAAGTTATTGGATAAAACGGTGGAATCTGCTTTTGTGAAGCTTAAACATGACGATCGACCATATGCTAAGGTGGAAATCGACGGTGAATCCCTTTTTGGGCTTTTGGACAGTGGTGCAAGTGTGTCCTGTCTAGGCGCTGGCGCTTTAGATTTCCTCGAACGTCATAAAATTTTAATTACTGGTCACCTGTACACGGGCAAATTGCGATTCCAATTACATACAATAACATTATAAAAACTCTTTCTCTATACGTCGTACCAGGACTTACCCAAAGTCTATATCTAGGTGTAGATTTTTGGAAAGAATTCGATATAGCTCCGACTATATTTTCTAAAAACGAAACTTTAAATTGTTTGTCAATTGACGATCCCAACACACACGCGCTAAATTCGGAACAACACGCGCGTCTTGAAAGCATCTTAACTTTATTTCCTTCCTTCAACCAAGTCGGTTTAGGAAAAACACATTTAGAAGAACATGTTATTGAGGTAGAAAGAGCGGAGCCTGTAAAGCAACGCCACGCAGAGTAGGGAGAAAACTGCTTTCACAGTGCCTGGTAGACCGTTATACCAGTTTACAGTGATGCCATTCGGGCTCTGTAATGCTCCTCAAAGAATGTGTAGACTGATGGATAAAACAATTCCAGTCGAGTTAAGAGAAAACTGTTTCGTCTATTTGGACGATCTGTTAGTAGTTTCTGAGGATTTTGATTCTCACGTTAAACTTTTGGCAACCATTGCACGTCGCTTGTCCTCTGCTGTACTCACAATAAATTTGGAGAAAATCAAATTTTGCATGAGAGAAGTAAGATATTTGGGTTACATCGTTGGTAACGGATGTTTAAAGACCGACTCAAATAAAGTATCTGCAATTTTTGACTTTCCTGCACCTACCACTCCAAAACAGGTTCGTCGATTTTTGGGTATGACGGAATGGTATAGGCGGTTTATTGCCAATTATGCCTCCTTGTCGTCTCCAATTACTGACTGCCTAAAGAAGAGTACCAAGTTTGTTTGGACAGCGGAAGCTCAGGTGGCGTTTGAAGCCTTGAAGTCTTCATTAACTACGGCCCCGGTATTGGCCAACCCTGATTACACTAAACCCTTTATTATACAGTGCGACGCGAGTAAGACTGGTGTCGGAGGTGTTTTGCTGCAAAGCGACGACGAGGGCAATGAGAAACCCATCGCATATATTTCTCAAAAGCTGAACTCAGCACAACGCAACTACAGCGTGACGGAACTGGAATGTATTGCTGCGGTGTTGAGCGTTAAAAAGTTCAGAGCCTACGTCGAAGGTTTGCCGTTCAAAATAATCACCGACCATGCGAGTTTAAAATGGCTCGTGAGTCAGCGCGACTTGAGCGGACGTTTGGCTCGATGGAGCTTAAAGCTTCAAGCCTTTGATTTCGCGATTGAACATAGGAAAGGTTCAGAAAATGTGGTGCCAGATGCGCTTTCACGTGTTTACGTGGACGCGATTTCGGAAATAGTTTCGGCACCTAGCATAAACTTGAATTCTGAAGCCTTCAAATCAAAGGAATATCTCGACCTGATAGACACAGTGCAAAGCAACGCGGAAAGGCTGCCTGACACGCAAGTGTCAGATGGCTACGTGTATTTCAGAATAAGCTTTAGCACTGGCAATACCTTTCAGGAAGATCGATCGTGGAAGCTTTGGGTTCCATCTAGCCTTACGGACGAGCTAGTTCGCCTGGCGCATGATCCTCCACAAGCTGCGCACGGCGGTATTACCAAAACCTTATATCGTTTGCGGCAAAGATACTTCTGGCCTGGTATGGCTGGCGAAGTACGCAAATATATCGCGAGTTGCATCGTATGTAAAGAGTCTAAGGCTCCAAATAGTGGTTTGAGGCCGCCAATGGGCAAACAAATCGAAGTTGACAGACCATTCCAGTACTTATATGTTGACCTGTTAGGACCCTATCCTCGATCTAAGCATGGTAACACCACTCTCCTAGTTGTTTTGGACAAATTTTCGAAATTTGTTTTGTTCAAGACACTACGTAAGGCATCTGCCGTGCAGGTCACCGATTTCTTGGAGGAAAACGTCTTCAATTTATTCGGCGTACCCGAGATTATATTTTCAGACAATGGACCGCAATTTATATCTAAAGAATTTCGCAAATTAGTTGAAGCGTATGGTGTGAAACACAATCGTACAGCTATCTACTCACCACAAGCTAACGCATCGGAACGTGTAAACCGTTCATTACTGGCGGCCATCCGCTCTTATGTTGGCACCGATCATAGGGATTGGGATCAAAATTTGGGAAGCATCGGCTGTGCTCTTCGGAGTACAATCCATGCTTCTTCGGTGATTGATCCATATTTTCTTGTGTTCGGTTCCCACATGATCACACATGGCTCGACCTATGAACTGATGCGGAAGTTAAATGGTTTGAATGATGGTGAATTGGTTGTGTCCTCAAAAAAAGACCAGCTTGAATTAATTCGCGAACGCGTCAAAAATAATTTGTCGAAAGCTCACCAACATCATGAGCGGATTTATAATCGTCGAACCCGAGTAAAGAGATTTATTGTCGGACAAGAAGTCTACCGAAGAAATTTCACGCTTAGTGACTTCGCAAAAAATGTCAATGCTAAGCTAAATCGTAAATTTCTAAAGTGTCGGATTGTTCGTGCGATTGGCGATTCCCTCTATGAGGTCGAGGATTTGCAGGGTAGAACCATAGGGGTTTACCATGCCAAAGACTTGAGGCAATAGTGAGGTAAGAACCGACATCCACGGCCGCGGTTTAGGGCGGATCATTTCCTTTTCTTTTCTTTCGTATTCTGGTGCGCGGCTAGCTCAGTCGGAGAGCAACGGAGACTCTTTTGGGTGTGGTCGAGCCCCACGTTGGGCAGTGCAAGATTTCACGTACCACTCAAACCACCCACACGCTTTTGAGTTACGTCCGGGTTGATAGATAATCCCTGACGCATCTATGTTGTAACGTGTGCCCTAACACTACACGCTTACCTATATTTTCAAGCCTACACGGTAACACTATTGTAAACATTTGCGTGTTCTACTTTTGCGAAAAAACCGCATGTTTCAAAAAAAATTCCTTCCAGAAAATTCGATTCACCTCATATCCGTGGTGGAAATAAGTTGAACAAGAGTCCCCCTGAGAGTACGAAAGGGGAGATCAAAGAAGAATGGGAAAGGGTTCATCTATACTGATTGGCAGGATAAAAATATAGAACTAGAAATACCGGTTTTTGATTTAATCAGAGGAAAAATTTGTACGAACGGGAGATGGAAGAACGAAAAATTTGGTAGAGACAGTCTGGTTAGAGATTTCAGAGGGTCTGGTATGCAAAGGGAGTAGGATTCAAAAACAAAAGAAAAAAAAACAAAAGGAAAGGTTCTAACTATAAGTTTATGTGATTGTTGTTTTTTTTTGTTTTTAAAAGTTTCAAAAAAAAAGAAAAGAAAAAAAAATGAAAGTGAATAAAAAAAAGAATAAAAAAATGCATAGTTCTTTTAAATGATAACACAAATCCAAAACAGTTAATTTTATTTCTTTCAATATTGGTTCCTTTTGGTTATCATGAAATGCAATTTTTAAAATAGTTAAAGAAAAAAAAAGAAAAAAAAAAAAAGTCTGGTTTTGTGTCTGGGATTGAAAGTTGTTCGCAGAGCAGAAAAATTAATATCAAAAGGATTAGAGGTGGATTAGTTTGTTTGAGAATAATAAAATGTGTCTACCGGCGTCAGCTGGAAAATGCTAGAAATAAAATTCAATTGAAAAGTTTTTAAAAGTTTTTTTTTGCTATTAATTTGCAAGCATGCATCAATGTGCTTTAGACCCGTATTATTCTGAGGTCATAATAAATGATATTGCGTAAAGGGAATTTTGGGCGGAAATTCTTATTTGGAAATTTTTGGAATATAGGAGGGAATATGGAAAAAAATAAAAATCGAAGATAACAATTCAATCACGATATTTTCTTCATCATCATCATCATCTTTGGAAACCTAATTTCATCGGAAAAACCTAAATTCAGCCACTTAGAAAAAGGAAAAGAAAGGAAAAAACCCGAAAATGGAAGAATCTCGAACCCATCAAATTATAACTAAAACATCCATCACTTAACCTAAACGGAAAACACCCAAAATGGTGGAAGACCACATGGATATCAGAACTACAAAATAGAAACCAATAAAATTATTATTATTAAGTATTAGTTTTTGAATTTTTAAAGAAAAAAGAACAAAAGAAAGGAAAAATTTTAAGCTTTCTTTTTCTTTTATTTTAATAATAACAATTGTAACAATTAAAGAACGGCGATAGAACAAATATCGTTTTTTTTTTTTATATGAAATTTTCTTCTCTCACACGATATAGGCACGGAGGGGGAGGGCCTCCTGTTTCCGGATCTGGGTGAGTTTGTTTTTTTTTTGTTTTTGTAAATGAAAGGAAAAGAGGAGATAGAGGAAAGAAAAGGAAAGATATTTTGAAAACGGGGAAACCTGTAGAAATAAAGAAAAGAAAAGATTTTTTTTTTTTGTCAAAATAAAAAGGTAAAATCAAGTTATGTTGCATTTCAAGATCAAGTATTACAAAATTTAAAAAAGTTAAACTTAAATCAAATTTCAATTCAAAGTCTAAATTGCAAAATTAAAAGTTAAAATTAAGTGAAATGACATTTCAAATTCTGATATTGCAAAAAGAAAAAGAAAGGTTAACATAACGTCAAAATTTCAGCTCAAATTACAAATTATAACATAAAAGTTTTTTTTTTGTTTGCCCGATTAAATTTGTATTTGAATATAAATATTAATAAATGTCTTTTGAATAATGTACTGTAGATAGTTTTGATAATTCGAGAGAGAGGGAGAGAGAGAATGGGGTGAGAGGAGGCCGAAGAAAGACATAAACAAACAATGTCCATGCTCATTTGTAGGGGCGAGTGTGGACATACGGGGATCGGCATTCTTCTGTCGGTCCATGTGGGAGGAAAGTGCCCCCAAAGTCCGGTTGGCATTAACACCTTTGCCAATCGGCCCCGACATGCCTCGCAAGGCTTTCGCGGACGGCTGGTCAAGTTCCGGTGACCACCTAATTAACGAACACCCCATTTATTCGGTTTTTTCTCGCAAAAACCGAATTTCCTTGCTTGATAGCTCGCGCTATCACTCTAAAGTCTGAACGACGTTTACACTCATCATGCACGCATAAATAACTATGTGTAACGCGATGACAGATGGTGGTGAGCAGCGACCCACCACTCCGGCGAGTTAGTCTGTGCAACTCAGCAAGGCGTGCAGCCTTTCAGTTGCGCACATTTGCTGCACCATCTCATATCTTCTCCTCGCAAGGAAGAAGATATGCTAAAAAGGTCATTAGGGGATTTGCTTCATCAATAATACCCCAAAATATGTAAACCCCTTGTTACATGATCATACAAACGACTGTCTCGGTTCCTCCAGAAATATAGCGTTACAATGTCTAAGTTCTGCAGAAAAATCTTCAAAGCGAAAATGATATCTCAAAGAATATAATGATGTTTTGAACGATTATCTTATACAAGGTCATATGGAGCAAATAACTCCAGATGAAAAACATAATACTTTATCTATCGATGGGAGTACTTACCTCAACTACAGCAGTAACTATTTCCCACATCATGCAGTTATAAACGAGTCTAGTGACACGACTAAATTGCATGTTGTTTTTGACGCATCTTGTAAGACAACGAGTGGAAACTCTTTAAATGATATATTGTTAGTTGGACCAACATTACAATCTGATATCACTTTAATTCTATTGCGATGGCGTTTCCACAAATTCGTTTTCAATGCGGACATCGAAAAAATGTACCGACAAATTTTGATTCATCCTGATGATGCTGATTTCCAACGAATACTTTGGAGGACACATGACGACGAACCGGTTAAAGATTTTCGATTACTAACCGTTACGTTCAGTGTCGCATGTGCTCCTTATCTTGCGATTAGAACGTTACATCAGTTAGCCGAGGACGAAGCATCCACCTTTCCTGAAGCAGCACAATGTCTTATCAATAATTTTTACGTTGACGACGTCCTGACTGGTAGTGATAAAACGTTTGAGTTGAATCGTCTAAAAACCGATTTGACAAATCTTTTAAAGAGTGGCGGTTTTCATCTTCGAAAATTTGCGGCAAATAGTGAAAGCATTTTAAACAATATACCAATGGAAGATAGATCTCCAGAAACTGCAGTGTCCTTTGATGACAAAACATTTATCAAAACGCTTGGCATATACTGGAAACCAGGTTCCGGTATGTTTAAGTCAAACTGAATTTCGAAGTGGAGAAAGTTCTATCTAAACGAAAAGTTTTGTCATATATTGCCAGACTTTTTGATCCTTTAGGATGGATTAGTCCTATAATAGGTACTGCAAAACTGTTTATGCAGAAATTGTGGATCGTCGGGGTAGATTGGGACGACAATCTTCCTGATCATCTCATTCAAGAATGGTCATACTTTGCCAAGGATTTCCCATCAATCGAAACCATAGAAATTAACCGATGGCTGGGATCCACTACTAAATCAAAATTTAAACTCCACGGTTCTTGCGATAGCTCTGAAAGGGCTTATGCTGCAGCAACATACGGTCGTGTTACGAATGAAGATGGTACTGCCTGATTACTTCTAAAACCAGAGTTGCACCAGTGAAAAGCATCTCGCTGCCACGTTTAGAGTTATGTGGAGCAGTATTATTGTCTGGACTTATACGTCATTTTAATAAGGGATTACCTGAAGGTGCAAATATCACCTTATGGACCGATTCGACAATCGTTTCATCATGGTTAAGAAATCTTCCAAACCGTTGGAAATCATTTGTTGCCAACAGAGTAACCGAAATACTTGACAACTGTTGAGAAAATTGTAAAATTCCTCTGTATTTGTCAAACTTGGCAACACTGTTTTATTTTCAATTAGTTAGTTAGTCTTAAATTGATTGTCAAGAAGACGAGAACAATTATCATCATTATTATTTATTGTGCTCTAAATAAACTATATTAAACTTATTTTCTGTTGCTTTCATTCAAAAACTCGCATCATAATAGGTTATGGGCCCAGGCCATAAGTTTAAAGAGAGTTTTTTTTAAAATAAACAATAATCAAAGAAAATTATTCGGGCGTAATTTGTGTAACAATAGTGAATTCATGTTTAATCGTGTTTCATGGATAAAAACATTTCACACATAAAAAATATTACGTAATTAATGTAACAATTGTGAAATATATTTTCACGGTATTTGTTTGGACATTAATAATCAAATAATTTTTGTGCTGAAAAATTGTTCTTTTTGTTGATTTTCTTTGTGAAACTAAAATGGACAAAGAAATTGTGACAATTGAAAAGCTTCAAGGAGCGACTCAATGGTTGACATGGCGTTTTCATGTTAGAGTTATCTTGCTTGCGGAAGATATTTTTGATGTGGTTACGGTTGATCCAATGCCAAGAGATCCAAAAATGGAAAATTATGCGACAATTTTATCTAAATGGAAACGAAAAGATGCTAAGGCTCAAAGGGTAATCACAACATCTGTAGGTCAAAAGGTCATGGCACACATTTTAGATTGTACAATTTCAAAAGAAATGTGGAATAAATTGCATTCATTATACGATCAAAAGAATGAAGCAAGTAAGCAATTATTGCAACAACAATTTTTCTCTTATGAAAAGGAAAATGGTGATGATATTGCAACGCACATTTCAAAGTTGGAAGGTATTGTACACAGATTAAAAGGTGTAGGTGTAAATATCGATGACAGCATGTTGATTACAAAAATAATCATGACATTGCCAGTGGAGTACAAGTATTTTGTGAGTGCATGGGAATCAACAATAAAAGAAGAACAGACTATAGAAAATGTAACGAATAGATTGATGATTGAAGATATTAGTTCCAATATGCAAAATCAGAATGAAAATGACGAGGCATTTGTGGCAAAACAAAATGGCGGTGCAACTAATCAAAAGCTGAAAAAACATCGTAAACCAGGAAAATGTTTCAAGTGTGGTCGTTCTGGTCATTTGAAAAATGAATGCAAATCACAATCAATGTCAAAAAATGATTCTGACGAATCCAATAAACAGGATAGGAAAGCTTTTTTTGGCAATGTCGTTAAAACGTTAGTTAAAAGTGACGCATTTTATGTTGATTCAGGTGCAACAAATCACATGAGTAAATCTCGTAATTGGTTCACGAATTACGTACAATTAGATTCACCAAGAAAAGTTACTTTGGGAAATGGTGATAGTATGAGTGCAATTGGTCATGGTGATATTGATATCTTGTCATATAAAGGCAAACGTTGGATCGAGAAAACATTCAAAAATGTTTTGTTCATTCCTAATTTATATACAAACTTGTTTTCGTCGACAAATGCATTAGATAATGGACACACACTGCAATCAGATAAATATAAGTTTGAATTAATGGATGATGGAAATGTGGTTGCAATGGGAGTTCGACAAGGGTGGACTATTTCAAATGTTATTTAAGGTGATTGAACCAGTTCAAAAGAACGCAATGGCAAATATAGCAATTAAGAACAACACTTTGAAACTATGGCACGAGCGATTAGGTCATCAAAATGTTGCACATGTTCAAAATTTACTAAAAACAAAAAAATCGATTTTAGTGATGGTAATTTTGTATGTGAAGGCATTTGGTAAGCAACATCGTCTAAAGTTTGACTCACGTGAAGAAAAATCGGCTAATTATGGTGACATTATTCATGCAGATGTTTGTGGACCGATGGAAACAAATTCGTTGGGTGGTTCCAGGTATTTCGTTTTGTTTAAAGATGATTACTCACATTTTCGATTTGTTTATTTCTTAAAGCACAAATCAGAGGTTTTTCAAAAATTCAAAGGCTTAGTTAAAGTTATTGAAAAGAAATGTGGTCATTTAATAAAGATTTTAGAAACAGATAATGGTACCGAATTCGTTAATAAGGAAATGAAAAATTTTATGGAAAGCAATGGTATTCGTCATCGTTGTTCTGTTCCCTATACACCTGAATAGAATGGAAGTGCTGAAAGGGAGATGCGTACAATAATGGAATCTGCAAGATCAATGATTTACGCAAAAGGTGTTGATCTAAAACTCTGGGCTGAAGCTGTAAATTCAGCAGTTTACATTTTAAATCAAACAGGTACAAGCACGGTTAAAGACAAAACTCCATATGAATTATGGTATGGTAAATCGGCAAAAGTTGAACAATTTCGAGTATTTGGTTCTGAGGTATATGTTCACATACCAAAACAAAACTGTCAAAAGTTGAATGCAAAGGCTAAGAAATGCATTTTTATTGGTTATGACGAAAATAAAAAGGGGTATCGTGTTTTGAATGAATCAAATAAAGTGGAGATAGCACGAGATGTTCGATTTATATCAGAGGAATCGCCAACTGTAACATTCATAGATGACGATACCAACAATCAAGAAAAAGATGAAGACGTTCAACAACCAGAGCTAAGTCAAAGCGAAAATGATGATGACATGCAGGAACGAGAAGTTGAACCGATGAAAAGAACTAAACACAGAACAATCTTAGGTGGTATGGATGTGGATAATATACTTCAAAAGCGATTGAGAGATCATGTTACTCCAGAAGAAAATTTGGTAAATCTCATGGCACTCGTTGTGGTTAATGATGATGAACCAAGGAATTATGAGGATGCAATCAATTCAGATGATTGTAAAAATTGGAAAGCTGCAATGAAAGAAGAGTATGATTCACTTTTGAAAAATAAAACATGGAGCTTGGTAAAAATGCCAGTTGATAAAAAGGTTATTGACAACAAGTGGGTTTTTAAGGTTAAGAAAAACCCAGATGATTCAGTTGAAAGATATAAGGCAAGACTTGTTGTTCGTGGTTTTAATCAGCAGTATGGAATTGACTATGAGGAGTCATTCAGTCCAGTCGTCCGTTTTACTTCAATACGTGCAATTTTGTCTATGCAGCGAAATATAAAATGAAAATTAAACAATTTGATGTGAGAACTGCGTTTTTATATGGGGAACTCGAAGAAGACGTGTATATGCAACAGCCAATTGGTTTCAATGATAACACAAACAGGGTGTGCAAATTGCAGAAAAGTCTTTATAGACTAAAACAAGCATCACGTTGCTGGAATCAAAAATTCAAAATGTTCATTAAGAAATTTGGATTTGTTGTATGTGTAGCTGATACTTGTGTGCTTGTGAGTGTCCGGAACAAGAGTACAACAATTCTTGCGATTCACGTTGACGATGGTATTATCTTGGGAAATAGTGAAGAATCCATCAATCTAGTAATAAGTCATTTGCAAAAGGAATTTGAAATCAAGGTGATGGAAGTTGGGTGTTTTCTTGTACTGCAAATTGATCAACAAAGCGATGGGTCAATTTTTGTGCATCAGGCGGCTTATGCGAAAAGAATTTTACGTAAATTCAATATGGAGAAATGCAATCCAGTAGGAGTTCCAAGTGATCCGAATCAAATTATAAGTAATTTTGAAGATTCTGATCTATCTAACTATCCGTATCGAGAATTGGTGGGCAGTTTAATGTATCTAGCGGTTGCAACACGTCCAGATATATGTTATGCAATCGGAATTGTTAGTCGCAATTTAGAAAAGCCGACAGTTATACATGAAAAAGCAGTTAAACGTATATTAAAATACATTAGTGGTTCAATCAATTATGGTATTCTATACCACAGTGATGGCGAACATCGCTGTTATGGTTACAGCGATGCCGATTATACTGGAGAAGTTGACACTCGTAGATCAACATCTGGTTTCGTTTTTATGATTGGCAATGGTAAAATCAGTTGGAGTTCTGAGCGGCAAAAGTCAGTATCAGTATCAACTACTGAATCAGAATACGTAGCAGCATCAAGTGCTGTGAGGGAATTGATTTGGCTTAAACGATTGTTAAATGAATTGGACCCACAACAATCGAAAGATGCAACATTTTATATGGACAATCAAAGTGCCATTCGTTTGGTGAAAAATCCTGTGTTTCATAAGCGGACTAAACACATTGCTGTACATTATCATTTTATTAGAGAGATGTTTTTCATTGCAATATGTTTCGACTCATCAAATGATAGCGGATATACTTACGAAAGCATTACCGAGGGAGCGTTTTCAGTATTTGCGATCACTAATGGGAATTGTAGATTAAATTTTTAATTTTGTAAAATGATTGAGTCAATATGAAGTTTAAAGGCAAGTTATGACAAAAAGTGGGAGTGTTGAGATAATTGTAAAATTCCTCTGTTTTTGTCAAACTTGGCAACACTGTTTTATTTTCAATTAGTTAGTTAGTCTTAAATCGATTGTCAAGAAGACGAGAACAATTATAATCATTTTTATTTATTGTGCTCTAAATAAACTATATTAAACTTATTTTCTGTTGCTTTTATTCAAAAACTCAAATCATAATAACAACGTAGGCAATGTTCAATGGCGACATGTCCCTTTTGTATTTCTTTTAATATTTTTTTGTTTACTTTTTTATAAAAAATAAAAAAAAGTGATTGGGAGATTTACTGTTAATCTCTTGAAGGAATCCCTGACTTTTTTCAAGGAAAAATAGAGAAATACATTCACTGTTTCCTGACATCGGTGTGCTTGGGATATCAAGGCATATTCCTCAAAGGATAAAATAACGCTAAAAGAAAAGTTAGTAGCAGCATAGGATGTCAAGAGGGGACATTTAGGCCCCCAATAACGGAAAAGGCCTCCATAGCATCTCAAGCTTTCCAATTTCCATCAGACCACACAATTTTAAATTTGGACTTTTTGAGAAAATCTCATAACACCGATTTGGGGCATTCAGAGATGGATTCTGATCCTAATACGAACACTAATTCTGATGCTAATCCAATTTCACTTAGTATGGATGCGGGAATGGTGAGCTCTTTGGTTGAACAATACCTTTAAAGTTGTGACCAAAAAGAGGAAGAGATTGAGCGATCCGCTTTCGCAGTAATCTAAGCAGATTTCGTTCAACAGATTTCATCCCTTAAGTGGATGTGATAACATGGACTCCGATAGGATAAATTTAAGTAACCCATTGGATTTAAAATTTAGATCATTTGTTTCTAATAATAATAATTATAATAATATTGATAATACCAAATCAACTTTTTTTTTAGGGAAAACCGGAAAAACTGATTGGTGTCCTCCTATTTTTATACATGGTGCGAGCGTCAAACTCATAATTGACTTTATTAAGAAATCTTCCAATACGATAAAAATGGATATTGAGAATTTAAGTTATGGAAGTTTCAAACTTTCTTTGAACTGCCAAGTGATGCATAAAAAAATTATTTCTATACGTACGGAGGCCACTATTTCGGGTCATTCATTTACGCCCAAGAACCAAAAAAGGGAAGTCCTATTCTTAAAGGGATTATCTGGAGTATACTCTCCCGATGACATTCTTACCGAACTAAAAGTTATTAATTCCAAGCTAAAGCTGTCTAAAATTTCCAATTACTCGACCATCCACTCTAGAAGTTCGGGTCAAATTCGAAATATGTTTCTGGTCCATCTAGAACCCAACCAAAGTGTTAGTGAGCTATTAGATATCGACAGATTACTTTACCAAAGGGTTTACTGGGAAAAAATGCGAAAAACAGGTCCAATTCAGTTGTTTCCAATGCCAAAGTTTTGGTCATATTAGTGAGTTTTGCACATATGTAAGGAGATGCGTTAAATACGGTCTAGCACATGGTAAAGATTGGTGTGATAAAAATATCGTAAATATTATTCCCCCAAAATGCGTTAATTGCGGTATTGAAGGTTACCCTGCGAGCTACGGAGGGTGCCCGAAATATAAAGAATTTATCTCCAAGAGAGATGAAATAGGATCTCGTTCTAAGATAGTGACTGATAACAGGAGGCTGATGTTTTCCAATGTGGTTAGCAGTCAAATTCAGCCTGGTATTTAATTGCCCAATGTTGTTGATCCCCAAAGAAAGCAAGCTGTAACTCATTTAGAGGATAGGAATAATTTGGCCTTCTTTAGAGATGAATCAGTCAACCTACGTAATTGGCATTTCTTTATTCGGCTTGATTACTAAACTTGAAACTTTGTACCAATGTACAAAAAGATTAACAATACTGAAGAGAGGGCAAGTACCTTCCTTAATTTTATGATTGATGTGTTAGCCAAAAAAATGTTTGACATTTTACAAATAATCGCATATAATGCGAATTCGATAGTCTCCCACGAAAAGAGTGTAAATTCTCTAATTAACGAATCTGAACCTTTAGCTTCCCTGGCAGGAAGCGCCGAGGTTGACAACGGGGCAAATCTTGGTTCAGTCATGGGATACCAAAGTTTGGTGATCCCCATTGGTCCAAGTTTCAACCCGTTCTATTTTCCAAGCATTAGCCAAATCTTGGTGCACCAATCTTGACACAGGTATGGCCCAGACTTACTTCGCCCAGATATAATATTCTAGTTTGGGCCAAGTCTTTTGCAAAGATAATCTGACAGAGTTTACCCAAATCACTCTACACCCTAGATTCAGCCAGTTATATATGTATGTCAAGCTCTCTCCAAGCATTAACATATTATATAAAATATTGACCCACGCTGTTTTATAAGTTTGTGTGTTCTACCTGACTTTTGGTATTCTAATTCTAGGCTTTCTCAATCATAATAGAAATATTGTATGTACATAATGATAAAACGCTAAATTAGATTGTACATTGTATGTATTTGAATTGCCTCATTGATTGCATAAATTATTAATTGTATATATTGTCATTTTCAATAATCAGAAATTTATTTATCAATCGATTTTTGTATAATAATTCGCAGAACAGTTCAATATATGTTAATGAATTCCTTCACAAGCTTATATTCTATTTAAATACAATAAACTTCAAAGTGTAACGCGTGGGAACAAAAAAACTGTTGATGGATCAGAATTTTTTTTTTTTGACAGTCAACAGTTTGGAGTTTCTACGTGAAACCTTCTTGCAGCCTGCACGGCGAAATTTAAAATTTCAATAGCTTTTCTTCTCCCCGACAGGATGGCCATCTATCACAATCAAATTTTAAAACCATTTCAAGTGATCTTAGTGATAGTTAGAGCCATCTATTTCCGTTGGGTTACAAACGAGAAAAATTCAAAAGAGACAAAAGAGAAAAATAAACCGGTTATCAAAGCACGAGGAAGGATTTTGTATGAAAAATGCTTCGAATCCGTTAGAGAATATGGTCTGATTTTCTGAAACAAGTAGAAAGAAGGAGACGGATGCATATACAATTTTTGTGTTATGCTGTTTTCAGATGAAAGTTTTTTGGTTGAAGAACGAGAGTCTGGTTTTGAACATCAATGGAAAAAGTCTTGTCCAGATAGTCAAATGAAGACGTCAATTTTGGGCGTTGGGTGTTTTTTTTTGGAATATCAAAATATGGAAGCGGGTTTTGTGAAAAATTTTTTTTGGATCGTATAAAAATATTTTTACGATAAATTTAAATTAGAAAAAAAAATATATCTTAAATAAATAGAGCTAGTGACAAAGTTTTAAAAGGAAATTAGTCCACACAAAAAAAAAAAAGAACGCGATATACAAAGTTTAATTTGAGTAAAAATTGTTTGTGTGTGCCAAATCGATAATTCTAGTTTTCAAATTATTTAAAAATTCATCCCGGAAAACACTTAGTTCATTTCCATTAGTATAATCAAAAAAAAAAAGAAAAAAAAGAGAAAAAAAAATATAGGTTCGCGGAAAATTATTATTGTTATATTAGTGGCTAATTGGAGAGTGTAAAAAAAAAGAAAGAAAAAAACAACAACGATTTTATTTTCCACCGCTTGGGCTTATCGGAGAGAAGGGGCCACATTTCTTTTGGTTTAAGTTTTGGCGCGTCCTTAACAGTCGACATCTTTTTTGGCCAACACTAACGGTTATCCGTCAAGTAAACGGCATTATCATCCAACAGAGTCTGGAAAAGCTGGCCTAAATCGTAGCATCAAAAAACACACAAAAAAAAAAGGATTTCAGGTTTTTTCGTTTTTTTTATTAAATTTACAAAACACAAAAAAAAGGGGGGAAATGGAGCGAAGACACTTTTGGATTTAAAACCTGAACAATTTAAGCGGAATAAATACACATATAGATTAAAAAAAAAAGAAAAAAGAAAAAAAAAATGTTTGTACAGCAACGTCAGAAAATAACTAATCGTTCTAGAAATTGAATAACTTTTCTGAATGGAACATGAGTTTTTTTTTTGTTTGAAATACAAAATTAAATTAATTTTATAAAATTTGGTTTTGGTATGTCTCTCTTCCTCTTATAGCAATGTACGAGCATCGTTAATAGTATATATATATATTCTTAATCGGGCTCAGATTTCGAAGGAAGGGAAGGTAATTACTTGCATTTCTTATATATAAAATTAGACAGAAAAAGTATATGTATAAAAATTTTTAATTGTCATGGTTCTTTTTTTTGTTACTACATAGGAATTTTATTATTACAAAAAAAAAAAAGTTTTAATTAAGAAAAAAAAAGAACCTAATTTTCAACTATACAAATGAAATGAAACGAAAATGAAGACGAACAAAACCAAAAAGTAGAAAAAAAAAAATTTGTTTTTGAGATCGATGTAAACATAATATTGCATTTTTTTTTTATGTTCCGTTCTTACTAGGATAAGTTTTTTGAATTTATTTTACTGTCAAATTTGTGGGACAAGAATATCTATTAATTTTATGATCATTATTAATAAAGAGAATGTCTTTAATCAAGAAAAAAATTAAAACAAAAAGAAACTAGTTTTTTTTGTAATTTTGGTAAACATTTTATTTTCAGATTAGTTAATCAAGTTACGGATGAAAACCTCAGATTTTTTTTTTGAGACATGAGGAAACCTAAATAAGTGCGTCATCGAGAGAGAGAGGGAGAGGGGTATGAGCGGGTGATGCTTTAGATGGCATAAAGAAAACTAAGGGTCCATGCTCATTTGTAGGGGCGAGCATTGGACATACGGGGATCGGCATTCTGCTGTCGGTCCATGTGGGAGGGAAGTGGCCCAAAGTCCGGTTGGCAATACCATCTCTGCCAATCGGCCCCGACATGCTTCGCAAGGCTTTCGCGGACGGCTGGTCAAGTTCCGGTGACCACCTAATTAACGAACACCCCCTTTATTCGGTTTTTTCTCGGAAAACCGAATTTCCTTGCTTAATAGCTCGCGCTATCACTCTAAAGTCTGAACGACGTTTACATTCATCATGCACGCATAAATAACTATGTGTAACGCGATGACAGATGGTGGTGAGCAGCGACCCACCACTCCGGCGAGTTAGTCTGTGCAACTCAGCAAGGCGTGCAGCCTTTCAGTTGCGCACATTTGCTGCACCATCTCATATCTTCTCCTCGCAAGGAAGAAGATATGCTAAAAAGGTCATTAGGGGATTTGCTTCATCAATAATACCCTAAAATATGTAAACCCCTTGTTACATGATCATACAAACGACTGTCTCGGTTCCTCCAGAAATATAGCGTTACAATGTCTAAGTTCTGCAGAAAAATCTTCAAAGCGAAAATGATATCTCAAAGAATATAATGATGTTTTGAACGATTATCTTATACAAGGTCATATGGAGCAAATAACTCCAGATGAAAAACATAATACTTTATCTATCGATGGGAGTACTTACCTCAACTACAGCAGTAACTATTTCCCACATCATGCAGTTATAAACGAGTCTAGTGACACGACTAAATTGCATGTTGTTTTTGACGCATCTTGTAAGACAACGAGTGGAAACTCTTTAAATGATATATTGTTAGTTGGACCAACATTACAATCTGATATCACTTTAATTCTATTGCGATGGCGTTTCCACAAATTCGTTTTCAATGCGGACATCGAAAAAATGTACCGACAAATTTTGATTCATCCTGATGATGCTGATTTCCAACGAATACTTTGGAGGACACATGACGACGAACCGGTTAAAGATTTTCGATTACTAACCGTTACGTTCAGTGTCGCATGTGCTCCTTATCTTGCGATTAGAACGTTACATCAGTTAGCCGAGGACGAAGCATCCACCTTTCCTGAAGCAGCACAATGTCTTATGAATAATTTTTACGTTGACGACGTCCTGACTGGTAGTGATAAAACGTTTGAGTTGAATCGTCTAAAAACCGATTTGACAAATCTTTTAAAGAGTGGCGGTTTTCATCTTCGAAAATTTGCGGCAAATAGTGAAAGCATTTTAAACAATATACCAATGGAAGATAGATCTCCAGAAACTGCAGTGTCCTTTGATGACAAAACATTTATCAAAACGCTTGGCATATACTGGAAACCAGGTTCCGGTATGTTTAAGTCAAACTGAATTTCGAAGTGGAGAAAGTTCTATCTAAACGAAAAGTTTTGTCATATATTGCCAGACTTTTTGATCCTTTAGGATGGATTAGTCCTATAATAGTAACTGCAAAACTGTTTATGCAGAAATTGTGGATCGTCGGGGTAGATTGGGACGACAATCTTCCTGATCATCTCATTCAAGAATGGTCATACTTTGCCAAGGATTTCCCATCAATCGAAACCATAGAAATTAACCGATGGCTGGGATCCACTACTAAATCAAAATTTAAACTCCACGGTTCTTGCGATAGCTCTGAAAGGGCTTATGCTGCAGCAACATACGGTCGTGTTACGAATGAAGATGGTACTGCCTGATTACTTCTAAAACCAGAGTTGCACCAGTGAAAAGCATCTCGCTGCCACGTTTAGAGTTATGTGGAGCAGTATTATTGTCTGGACTTATACGTCATTTTAATAAGGGATTACCTGAAGGTGCAAATATCACCTTATGGACCGATTCGACAATCGTTTCATCATGGTTAAGAAATCTTCCAAACCGTTGGAAATCATTTGTTGCCAACAGAGTAACCGAAATACTTGACAACTGTTGAGAAAATTGTAAAATTCCTCTGTATTTGTCAAACTTGGCAACACTGTTTTATTTTCAATTAGTTAGTTAGTCTTAAATTGATTGTCAAGAAGACGAGAACAATTATCATCATTATTATTTATTGTGCTCTAAATAAACTATATTAAACTTATTTTCTGTTGCTTTCATTCAAAAACTCGCATCATAATAGGTTATGGGCCCAGGCCATAAGTTTAAAGAGAGTTTTTTTTAAAATAAACAATAATCAAAGAAAATTATTCGGGCGTAATTTGTGTAACAATAGTGAATTCATGTTTAATCGTGTTTCATGGATAAAAACATTTCACACATAAAAAATATTACGTAATTAATGTAACAATTGTGAAATATATTTTCACGGTATTTGTTTGGACATTAATAATCAAATAATTTTTGTGCTGAAAAATTGTTCTTTTTGTAGATTTTCTTTGTGAAACTAAAATGGACAAAGAAATTGTGACAATTGAAAAGCTTCAAGGAGCGACTCAATGGTTGACATGGCGTTTTCATGTTAGAGTTATCTTGCTTGCGGAAGATATTTTTGATGTGGTTACGGTTGATCCAATGCCAAGAGATCCAAAAATGGAAAATTATGCGACAATTTTATCTAAATGGAAACGAAAAGATGCTAAGGCTCAAAGGGTAATCACAACATCTGTAGGTCAAAAGGTCATGGCACACATTTTAGATTGTACAATTTCAAAAGAAATGTGGAATAAATTGCACTCATTATACGATCAAAAGAATGAAGCAAGTAAGCAATTATTGCAACAACAATTTTTCTCTTATGAAAAGGAAAATGGTGATGATATTGCAACGCACATTTCAAAGTTGGAAGGTATTGTACACAGATTAAAAGGTGTAGGTGTAAATATCGATGACAGCATGTTGATTACAAAAATAATCATGACATTGCCAGTGGAGTACAAGTATTTTGTGAGTGCATGGGAATCAACAATAAAAGAAGAACAGACTATAGAAAATGTAACGAATAGATTGATGATTGAAGATATTAGTTCCAATATGCAAAATCAGAATGAAAATGACGAGGCATTTGTGGCAAAACAAAATGGCGGTGCAACTAATCAAAAGCTGAAAAAACATCGTAAACCAGGAAAATGTTTCAAGTGTGGTCGTTCTGGTCATTTGAAAAATGAATGCAAATCACAATCAATGTCAAAAAATGATTCTGACGAATCCAATAAACAGGATAGGAAAGCTTTTTTTGGCAATGTCGTTAAAACGTTAGTTAAAAGTGACGCATTTTATGTTGATTCAGGTGCAACAAATCACATGAGTAAATCTCGTAATTGGTTCACGAATTACGTACAATTAGATTCACCAAGAAAAGTTACTTTGGGAAATGGTGATAGTATGAGTGCAATTGGTCATGGTGATATTGATATCTTGTCATATAAAGGCAAACGTTGGATCGAGAAAACATTCAAAAATGTTTTGTTCATTCCTAATTTATATACAAACTTGTTTTCGTCGACAAATGCATTAGATAATGGACACACACTGCAATCAGATAAATATAAGTTTGAATTAATGGATGATGGAAATGTGGTTGCAATGGGAGTTCGACAGGGTGGACTATTTCAAATGTTATTTAAGGTGATTGAACCAGTTCAAAAGAACGCAATGGCAAATATAGCAATTAAGAACAACACTTTGAAACTATGGCACGAGCGATTAGGTCATCAAAATGTTGCACATGTTCAAAATTTACTAAAAACAAAAAAATCGATTTTAGTGATGGTAATTTTGTATGTGAAGGCATTTGGTAAGCAACATCGTCTAAAGTTTGACTCACGTGAAGAAAAATCGGCTAATTATGGTGACATTATTCATGCAGATGTTTGTGGACCGATGGAAACAAATTCGTTGGGTGGTTCCAGGTATTTCGTTTTGTTTAAAGATGATTACTCACATTTTCGATTTGTTTATTTCTTAAAGCACAAATCAGAGGTTTTTCAAAAATTCAAAGGCTTAGTTAAAGTTATTGAAAAGAAATGTGGTCATTTAATAAAGATTTTAGAAACAGATAATGGTACCGAATTCGTTAATAAGGAAATGAAAAATTTTATGGAAAGCAATGGTATTCGTCATCGTTGTTCTGTTCCCTATACACCTGAATAGAATGGAAGTGCTGAAAGGGAGATGCGTACAATAATGGAATCTGCAAGATCAATGATTTACGCAAAAGGTGTTGATCTAAAACTCTGGGCTGAAGCTGTAAATTCAGCAGTTTACATTTTAAATCAAACTGGTACAAGCACGGTTAAAGACAAAACTCCATATGAATTATGGTATGGTAAATCGGCAAAAGTTGAACAATTTCGAGTATTTGGTTCTGAGGTATATGTTCACATACCAAAACAAAACTGTCAAAAGTTGAATGCAAAGGCTAAGAAATGCATTTTTATTGGTTATGACGAAAATAAAAAGGGGTATCGTGTTTTGAATGAATCAAATAAAGTGGAGATAGCACGAGATGTTCGATTTATATCAGAGGAATCGCCAACTGTAACATTCATAGATGACGATACCAACAATCAAGAAAAAGATGAAGACGTTCAACAACCAGAGCTAAGTCAAAGCGAAAATGATGATGACATGCAGGAACGAGAAGTTGAACCGATGAAAAGAACTAAACACAGAACAATCTTAGGTGGTATGGATGTGGATAATATACTTCAAAAGCGATTGAGAGATCATGTTACTCCAGAAGAAAATTTGGTAAATCTCATGGCACTCGTTGTGGTTAATGATGATGAACCAAGGAATTATGAGGATGCAATCAATTCAGATGATTGTAAAAATTGGAAAGCTGCAATGAAAGAAGAGTATGATTCACTTTTGAAAAATAAAACATGGAGCTTGGTAAAAATGCCAGTTGATAAAAAGGTTATTGACAACAAGTGGGTTTTTAAGGTTAAGAAAAACCCAGATGATTCAGTTGAAAGATATAAGGCAAGACTTGTTGTTCGTGGTTTTAATCAGCAGTATGGAATTGACTATGAGGAGTCATTCAGTCCAGTCGTCCGTTTTACTTCAATACGTGCAATTTTGTCTATGCAGCGAAATATAAAATGAAAATTAAACAATTTGATGTGAGAACTGCGTTTTTATATGGGGAACTCGAAGAAGACGTGTATATGCAACAGCCAATTGGTTTCAATGATAACACAAACAGGGTGTGCAAATTGCAGAAAAGTCTTTATAGACTAAAACAAGCATCACGTTGCTGGAATCAAAAATTCAAAATGTTCATTAAGAAATTTGGATTTGTTGTATGTGTAGCTGATACTTGTGTGCTTGTGAGTGTCCGGAACAAGAGTACAACAATTCTTGCGATTCATGTTGACGATGGTATTATCTTGGGAAATAGTGAAGAATCCATCAATCTAGTAATAAGTCATTTGCAAAAGGAATTTGAAATCAAGGTGATGGAAGTTGGGTGTTTTCTTGTACTGCAAATTGATCAACAAAGCGATGGGTCAATTTTTGTGCATCAGGCGGCTTATGCGAAAAGAATTTTACGTAAATTCAATATGGAGAAATGCAATCCAGTAGGAGTTCCAAGTGATCCGAATCAAATTATAAGTAATTTTGAAGATTCTGATCTATCTAACTATCCGTATCGAGAATTGGTGGGCAGTTTAATGTATCTAGCGGTTGCAACACGTCCAGATATATGTTATGCAATCGGAATTGTTAGTCGCAATTTAGAAAAGCCGACAGTTATACATGAAAAAGCAGTTAAACGTATATTAAAATACATTAGTGGTTCAATCAATTATGGTATTCTATACCACAGTGATGGCGAACATCGCTGTTATGGTTACAGCGATGCCGATTATACTGGAGAAGTTGACACTCGTAGATCAACATCTGGTTTCGTTTTTATGATTGGCAATGGTAAAATCAGTTGGAGTTCTGAGCGGCAAAAGTCAGTATCAGTATCAACTACTGAATCAGAATACGTAGCAGCATCAAGTGCTGTGAGGGAATTGATTTGGCTTAAACGATTGTTAAATGAATTGGACCCACAACAATCGAAAGATGCAACATTTTATATGGACAATCAAAGTGCCATTCGTTTGGTGAAAAATCCTGTGTTTCATAAGCGGACTAAACACATTGCTGTACATTATCATTTTATTAGAGAGATGTTTTTCATTGCAATATGTTTCGACTCATCAAATGATAGCGGATATACTTACGAAAGCATTACCGAGGGAGCGTTTTCAGTATTTGCGATCACTAATGGGAATTGTAGATTAAATTTTTAATTTTGTAAAATGATTGAGTCAATATGAAGTTTAAAGGCAAGTTTTCAATTAGTTAGTTAGTCTTAAATCGATTGTCAAGAAGACGAGAACAATTATAATCATTTTTATTTATTGTGCTCTAAATAAACTATATTAAACTTATTTTCTGTTGCTTTTATTCAAAAACTCAAATCATAATAACAACGTAGGCAATGTTCAATGGCGACATGTCCCTTTTGTATTTCTTTTAATATTTTTTTGTTTACTTTTTTATAAAAAATAAAAAAAAGTGATTGGGAGATTTACTGTTAATCTCTTGAAGGAATCCCTGACTTTTTTCAAGGAAAAATAGAGAAATACATTCACTGTTTCCTGACATCGGTGTGCTTGGGATATCAAGGCATATTCCTCAAAGGATAAAATAACGCTAAAAGAAAAGTTAGTAGCAGCATAGGATGTCAAGAGGGGACATTTAGGCCCCCAATAACGGAAAAGGCCTCCATAGCATCTCAAGCTTTCCAATTTCCATCAGACCACACAATTTTAAATTTGGACTTTTTGAGAAAATCTCATAACAGCGATTTGGGGCATTCAGAGATGGATTCTGATCCTAATACGAACACTAATTCTGATGCTAATCCAATTTCACTTAGTATGGATGCGGGAATGGTGAGCTCTTTGGTTGAACAATACCTTTAAAGTTGTGACCAAAAAGAGGAAGAGATTGAGCGATCCGCTTTCGCAGTAATCTAAGCAGATTTCGTTCAACAGATTTCATGCCTTAAGTGGATGTGATAACATGGACTCCGATAGGATAAATTTAAGTAACCCGTTGGATTTAAAATTTAGATCATTTGTTTCTAATAATAATAATTATAATAATATTGATAATACCAAATCAACTTTTTTTTTAGGGAAAACCGGAAAAACTGATTGGTGTCCTCCTATTTTTATACATGGTGCGAGCGTCAAACTCATAATTGACTTTATTAAGAAATCTTCCAATACGATAAAAATGGATATTGAGAATTTAAGTTATGGAAGTTTCAAACTTTCTTTGAACTGCCAAGTGATGCATAAAAAAATTATTTCTATACGTACGGAGGCCACTATTTCGGGTCATTCATTTACGCCCAAGAACCAAAAAAGGGAAGTCCTATTCTTAAAGGGATTATCTGGAGTATACTCTCCCGATGACATTCTTACCGAACTAAAAGTTATTAATTCCAAGCTAAAGCTGTCTAAAATTTCCAATTACTCGACCATCCACTCTAGAAGTTCGGGTCAAATTCGAAATATGTTTCTGGTCCATCTAGAACCCAACCAAAGTGTTAGTGAGCTATTAGATATCGACAGATTACTTTACCAAAGGGTTTACTGGGAAAAAATGCGAAAAACAGGTCCAATTCAGTTGTTTCCAATGCCAAAGTTTTGGTCATATTAGTGAGTTTTGCACATATGTAAGGAGATGCGTTAAATACGGTCTAGCACATGGTAAAGATTGGTGTGATAAAAATATCGTAAATATTATTCCCCCAAAATGCGTTAATTGCGGTATTGAAGGTTACCCTGCGAGCTACAGAGGGTGCCCGAAATATAAAGAATTTATCTCCAAGAGAGATGAAATAGGATCTCGTTCTAAGATAGTGACTGATAACAGGAGGCTGATGTTTTCCAATGTGGTTAGCAGTCAAATTCAGCCTGGTATTTAATTGCCCAATGTTGTTGATCCCCAAAGAAAGCAAGCTGTAACTCATTTAGAGGATAGGAATAATTTGGCCTTCTTTAGAGATGAATCAGTCAACCTACGTAATTGGCATTTCTTTATTCGGCTTGATTACTAAACTTGAAACTTTGTACCAATGTACAAAAAGATTAACAATACTGAAGAGAGGGCAAGTACCTTCCTTAATTTTATGATTGATGTGTTAGCCAAAAAAATGTTTGACATTTTACAAATAATCGCATATAATGCGAATTCGATAGTCTCCCACGAAAAGAGTGTAAATTCTCTAATTAACGAATCTGAACCTTTAGCTTCCCTGGCAGGAAGCGCCGAGGTTGACAACGGGGCAAATCTTGGTTCAGTCATGGGATACCAAAGTTTGGTGATCCCCATTGGTCCAAGTTTCAACCCGTTCTATTTTCCAAGCATTAGCCAAATCTTGGTGCACCAATCTTGACACAGGTATGGCCCAGACTTACTTCGCCCAGATATAATATTCTAGTTTGGGCCAAGTCTTTTGCAAAGATAATCTGACAGAGTTTACCCAAATCACTCTACACCCTAGATTCAGCCAGTTATATATGTATGTCAAGCTCTCTCCAAGCATTAACATATTATATAAAATATTGACCCACGCTGTTTTATAAGTTTGTGTGTTCTACCTGACTTTTGGTATTCTAATTCTAGGCTTTCTCAATCATAATAGAAATATTGTATGTACATAATGATAAAACGCTAAATTAGATTGTACATTGTATGTATTTGAATTGCCTCATTGATTGCATAAATTATTAATTGTATATATTGTCATTTTCAATAATCAGAAATTTATTTATCAATCGATTTTTGTATAATAATTCGCAGAACAGTTCAATATATGTTAATGAATTCCTTCACAAGCTTATATTCTATTTAAATACAATAAACTTCAAAGTGTAACGCGTGGGAACAAAAAAACTGTTGATGGATCAGAATTTTTTTTTTTTGACAGTCAACAGTTTGGAGTTTCTACGTGAAACCTTCTTGCAGCCTGCACGGCGAAATTTAAAATTTCAATAGCTTTTCTTCTCCCCGACAGGATGGCCATCTATCACAATCAAATTTTAAAACCATTTCAAGTGATCTTAGTGATAGTTAGAGCCATCTATTTCCGTTGGGTTACAAACGAGAAAAATTCAAAAGAGACAAAAGAGAAAAATAAACCGGTTATCAAAGCACGAGGAAGGATTTTGTATGAAAAATGCTTCGAATCCGTTAGAGAATATGGTCTGATTTTCTGAAACAAGTAGAAAGAAGGAGACGGATGCATATACAATTTTTGTGTTATGCTGTTTTCAGATGAAAGTTTTTTGGTTGAAGAACGAGAGTCTGGTTTTGAACATCAATGGAAAAAGTCTTGTCCAGATAGTCAAATGAAGACGTCAATTTTGGGCGTTGGGTGTTTTTTTTTGGAATATCAAAATATGGAAGCGGGTTTTGTGAAAAATTTTTTTTGGATCGTATAAAAATATTTTTACGATAAATTTAAATTAGAAAAAAAAATATATCTTAAATAAATAGAGCTAGTGACAAAGTTTTAAAAGGAAATTAGTCCACACAAAAAAAAAAAGAACGCGATATACAAAGTTTAATTTGAGTAAAAATTGTTTGTGTGTGCCAAATCGATAATTCTAGTTTTCAAATTATTTAAAAATTCATCCCGGAAAACACTTAGTTCATTTCCATTAGTAAAATCAAAAAAAAAAAGAAAAAAAAGAGAAAAAAAAATATAGGTTCGCGGAAAATTATTATTGTTATATTAGTGGCTAATTGGAGAGTGTAAAAAAAAAGAAAGAAAAAAACAACAACGATTTTATTTTCCACCGCTTGGGCTTATCGGAGAGAAGGGGCCACATTTCTTTTGGTTTAAGTTTTGGCGCGTCCTTAACAGTCGACATCTTTTTTGGCCAACACTAACGGTTATCCGTCAAGTAAACGGCATTATCATCCAACAGAGTCTGGAAAAGCTGGCCTAAATCGTAGCATCAAAAAACACACAAAAAAAAAAGGATTTCAGGTTTTTTCGTTTTTTTTATTAAATTTACAAAACACAAAAAAAAGGGGGGAAATGGAGCGAAGACACTTTTGGATTTAAAACCTGAACAATTTAAGCGGAATAAATACACATATAGATTAAAAAAAAAAGAAAAAAGAAAAAAAAAAATGTTTGTACAGCAACGTCAGAAAATAACTAATCGTTCTAGAAATTGAATAACTTTTCTGAATGGAACATGAGTTTTTTTTTTGTTTGAAATACAAAATTAAATTAATTTTATAAAATTTGGTTTTGGTATGTCTCTCTTCCTCTTATAGCAATGTACGAGCATCGTTAATAGTATATATATATATTCTTAATCGGGCTCAGATTTCGAAGGAAGGGAAGGTAATTACTTGCATTTCTTATATATAAAATTAGACAGAAAAAGTATATGTATAAAAATTTTTAATTGTCATGGTTCTTTTTTTTGTTACTACATAGGAATTTTATTATTACAAAAAAAAAAAAGTTTTAATTAAGAAAAAAAAAGAACCTAATTTTCAACTATACAAATGAAATGAAACGAAAATGAAGACGAACAAAACCAAAAAGTAGAAAAAAAAAAATTTGTTTTTGAGATCGATGTAAACATAATATTGCATTTTTTTTTTATGTTCCGTTCTTACTAGGATAAGTTTTTTGAATTTATTTTACTGTCAAATTTGTGGGACAAGAATATCTATTAATTTTATGATCATTATTAATAAAGAGAATGTCTTTAATCAAGAAAAAAATTAAAACAAAAAGAAACTAGTTTTTTTTGTAATTTTGGTAAACATTTTATTTTCAGATTAGTTAATCAAGTTACGGATGAAAACCTCAGATTTTTTTTTTGAGACATGAGGAAACCTAAATAAGTGCGTCATCGAGAGAGAGAGGGAGAGGGGTATGAGCGGGTGATGCTTTAGATGGCATAAAGAAAACTAAGGGTCCATGCTCATTTGTAGGGGCGAGCATTGGACATACGGGGATCGGCATTCTGCTGTCGGTCCATGTGGGAGGGAAGTGGCCCAAAGTCCGGTTGGCAATACCATCTCTGCCAATCGGCCCCGACATGCTTCGCAAGGCTTTCGCGGACGGCTGGTCAAGTTCCGGTGACCACCTAATTAACGAACACCCCCTTTATTCGGTTTTTTCTCGGAAAACCGAATTTCCTTGCTTAATAGCTCGCGCTATCACTCTGAACGACGTTTACATTCATCATGCACGCATAAATAACTATGTGTAACGCGATGACAGATGGTGGTGAGCAGCGACCCAGTCTGTGCAACTCAGCAGGGCGTGCAGCCTTTCAGTTGCTCACATTTGCTGCACCATCTCATATCTTCTCTTCGCAAGGAAGAAGATATGCTGAAAAGGTCATCTGGGGATTTGCTTCTTCGATAATACCCCAAAATATGTAAACCCCTTGTTACATATATGGCGCCCAACGGTTCGTTGGTTCTGCCAGCGGATTTTTAATTTTGTTTGCCATTTGTATTTTCGACTTCGGTTGAAATTACAAATGGAGCTCAAACAAAATTGTTTGACACATTTTCGAACGAGTTGATGTTTGGAAATGGTGTTTTGGTTGTTACCATATGGTAAACCAAATTTTCAGAAAAAAACAAATTTTTTTATAAAAATTTGAAAACTTGACTCTAACTTTTTCGAAACTTTCGAAACACCCTGTTTCAATTTAAAAATTTTCAATCTTTTTTTTATTAGTCAACTTTTCTGAAGGTGTATTCACATCATCAAAATTTCTGAACGAAGTTTTGATGTGAACATAATTTCGGATATTCGTTTTTTTTTGTTTTCGGAATTGGACTTGCGTTTCGTGATCGCGTTTATTTTGAGTCCCGCTGTTGTCACGTTTTATTTACGGTTGCGTAGTAGCAGTTACTTCGGTTTTTTTATTGAATATTCCGCTTGCCGCAAAAGCTTTTGAAATGTGGATTACGGGCTACATGAATATTGTAGTCATTGCAACGCTTCACGTTTCAATGCAGTTTGGACTCCGGGAAATGCTACAGATGCGGACTTATGAGCTTTAGTGTGCCTTTTCGCACATTCTCGTGCTTAATTAAGCCCATGAATAATGCAGTGAGGACACGAGAGTCATGCAACCACATCAGACATAGTGGTCCGGGATTGTGCCAGTCGTTTGGATCGGATCACATGCTACGGGCTTGGTTGCTATTGCAGGTGTTCGATCACTCGACTTGGTACCGTTCGCGGTTCACCCATCAATATCCAATTTTCGTTTCGTGAGTGTGTGTCGGGTTTGTGTTTTCTTCGTGTCGTCCACTTGTCTCGTCTCTCTCTCTCGCTCTTACGTAATACAAATACGTTTGATTGTTTAGTTTTCGGAATATATTTTGGGAATATATTAGGAAATCAGTTTAGGAAATTGAATTTCCCTTTTGATTATTTGAGAAATTAAATTAAATTTCCTTCTGGGAGTTTTCCGGGGAAATACAGGTTTTTTTTTCAAGTTTCCTTTGGAATTTATTTGAGAAGTTTTAATTTTGGGAACTCCTTCGGAAATTTTTTATAAAGGATTTTTTTTTGGGAAGGAACTTTTGCAAAAGGAATTTTTTTTGAAAGAGATATATTTCTTTCCTTTTTCGATTTAGTTAAGTTTAGTTTTAGATTTAGTTTTCCTTATTAACTTCAGTTTTCTTTATTTAGTTTAGTTCATTTTAGTTTTTTCATTTTTTTGCTTTAGCTTTTGATTAGTTTTGGTTTAGTTTTATTATTTTTGGTTTTTTTTTTAGGTTTAGTTATTTACATTTTTAGGTTATAATTTTTTTGGAATTTATTATTTTATTGTTTTTTTGAATTATATTTTGAACAATTTTTTTTATTATTTTCATTTTATTAAATTTTGGTGGGGGAGTTTTTTTTTATTATTATTAATTTTTTTTATATAAAATTTTTTTTTTATACTATATTTTTTTTCCATTGCAAATTCTTCCTTATTATATTTATTATTATCGATTCTTTTTATCATTGTTCGGTCCATTTTTTTTTTGATTCCCTGAAAGAGAAAATATTGAGAAGCAGAATTCCTCAATTACCCGATTTGACCTTCAATTGTACTGAATTTCTGGCTTTACTTTTGAATAAATTTGATTTGGTGCGATTGTTATTTCGATTTTTGGAAACTAAGGTGTGTTTACGAAATGGCAGACACAAATACAGGTGCAACACCTAAAATCAACTCCACAGTTGTACCAAATGCGTCACCGGAGCCAAATACAGATGCTCAAGGTGCTGCGGTGAGTGTATTGACCGGTCGAGATAAATCTCGAGTTACTCGAAGCCAATCACAGCTTTCGTTGGATTTTCCACCAACTTCAAAATTAGTGGCTTCTGCTACAATGACAACTCGCAGTCGTAGTGGTAGAGGAAGAGGTGCGGCAAACCCAACTATCACAGAATGGGGTTCTAGTGATGGCGCCTCTTTCCTCTCTCCGGTGGTGGTGGCCTATTTACGTTAGGGTTTGTTATTGGTTGACTTAGTCTTTGAGGAACGTTCAAACTATAATTTTCGTTCAAATAATTGAAGTTAGCAGACTGGTCAACGGATTTTGGTGGAGCCACTGAACCTGGTGCTTGCGATGGTGCATTCAAAGTCATTCTCTTGATTTGATTGAGTAACTCACTCTGGATTTTGTCCATCTGACTGCTCACAGCCGCCTCGATCATAGTGCCTATGTTTTCCGTGGAAGCACTTGGAACCGACGGAGAGAGGGTGATGGTAACCAAAAGCGAAATTATAACGTGAACGCTATTTCAGCTTCAAACGATAGTCACCACGTCGACCCCAGTCAGGATCCGAATCCATGCCTGCCTTTTAACCCAAACAACAATCAAAGGCGTAGCCCAAGTAGGAATTCAAATCATAATTCAGGCACGAATCGTAATGGTCAGGAAGTTCGACACGCTAGTTTACGACATGATACCCGAATCGACAAATGGGGATTCAGGTTCAGTGGAAAGGCTCAAGATATGTCTGTGGAGGAGTTCATATTCCGCATAGAAACCATGCAATCGCGTGGGGATAATTCGTGGTACGCCATTTGTACCCAATTCCATACCCTGCTCTCCGATAAGGCTGAGCAGTGGTATTGGCGACTGCTGAAAAGAGAACCCCACATCGATTGGCATGGCCTAAAGGCGGCCCTCCGACATCAATTCAAGAGCCTGGATACTGACCATGAAATCATGCGTCGGATGTTACAAAGAAAGCAATCCAACAGCGAAACTTTTGATGATTTTTACGATTCGGTTATGTCTTTATACCATCGGTTAAGAATTTCTACGACGGAAATAGAATTGGCGGACATTATGAGAGAGAACGTCAAAGATAAGATCGCAAATCTTATTTTCGGAATGCCTGCCATGAGTCTGAGTCGCTTTCAGGAAGTATGCCGCAAAGCGGAACGCCTTCTTTCTGAGAGAGAACCAAGACGAACTTGGCAAAACCCAACACGGCCCATCCATGAATTGGATGATATTGACGAACGTAATCTCTCACATGGACCGGATTCGACAAATGACGGGACTGATTTGGATAATGATAAATTTAAACCCGCAAAAGAAATGTTACGCACCACTGAATTTCGCCAAAATGTAAACATTCGGGAATTCAGTGCAAATAACTCACCTGCTAGAACGAACTTTATGCCAGACTCTCGCTTCAGACAAGAAAGTGATTATCATCTCCCATACCAAGATTTTAAAAATGATTGTGACCCAAGAAGTTATTCGTATAACCACCAACAATATACCAGAGGTGGCCAATCTTTTCCTCATGAACCGGTATCGAATCGTTATAATATTAATTCATCCCACTTCGGTAGTAGTTTACCATATCAACCTGCCGAAATCGATAGTAGTATTCGAGGGTATGTGAGCGAAAATATGTGGTCAAACGGAATACAAGATCATTTAGAAGCTGTAGATGCTAATGGTAGATCACGGTTCAAGTGTTGGAACTGTGACAATATTGGTCATGGTTTTTTCGAGTGTACGATCCCACAACGGTCCTTCGTCTGCTATCGTTGTGGTAGAAAAGATGTGTCGTTACCGATGTGCCCAAAATGTAATCCGGGAAACGCACAAAGGCACCGAGAGATGCACGGGAATCCCCGGTTGCCAATAATGCCCCCGGACCAATCAAAATAGAACCAACCTTGAGTCCGAATCTATCATTACAACCAAATTCTCCGTCTGTCATTAAAATTTTGAAACGCGAAACGTCAACTAAAATCTCATCTAATAATAATATACTGGAAAGGTCGAATAAAACATTACATCAACGTCAATTGGAATATAACGAAGCTAGAAATAGAATAATCGGTGCTTTACTAAAACCGAGTAAAATTAGTAGATTTAGAGAAAAGTGTAAACAAAAGAAGTTATTGGGTAAAACGGTGGAATCTACTTTTGTGAAGCTTGAACATGACGATCGACCATATGCTAAGGTGGAAATCGACGGTGAATCCCTTTTTGGCCTTTTGGACAGTGGTGCAAGTGTGTCCTGTCTAGGCGCTGGCGCTTTAGATTTCCTCGAACGTCATAAAATTTTTATTACTGGTCGTCCCACCTCAGTCAAAACGACTGATGGTAAAGCTCAACCTGTACACGGGCAAATTGCGATTCCAATCACATACAATAACATTATAAAAACACTTTCTCTATACGTCGTACCAGGACTTACCCAAAATCTATAACTAGGTGTAGATTTTTGGAAAGAATTCGATATAGCTCCGACTATATTTTCTAAAAACGAAACTTTAGATTGTTTGTCAATTGACGATCCCAACACACACGCGCTAAATTCGGAACAACGCGCGCGTCTTGAAAGCATCTTAACCTTATTTCCTTCCTTCAACCAAGTCGAATTAGGAAAAACACATTTAGAAGAAAATGTTATTGAGGTAGAAAACGCGGAGCCTGTAAAGCAACGCCACTACCCGGTTTCCCCTGCGGTGCAAGCCCTCATGGATGCTGAGTTGGACCGTATGTTGGAATTGGGTGTCATCGAAGAAAGTGTCAGCGCGTGGAACTCTCCTGTAGTCTTGGTGCGCAAACCTGGAAAGGCTCGCCTCTGCCTCGACTCCAGGAAAGTGAACACCCTTACGAAAAAAGACGCTTACCCACTTCCGCATATAGAAGGCCTTCTCAGTAGGCTTGAGAAGACGTGTTTCATTTCAAGTATTGATTTGAAAGACGCCTTTTGGCAGATACCGTTGGAAAAGCAGAGTAGGGAGAAAACTGCTTTCACAGTGCCTGGTAGACCGTTATACCAGTTTACAGTGATGCTATTCGGGCTCTGTAATGCTCCTCAAAGAATGTGTAGACTGATGGACAAAGCAATTCCAGTCGAGTTAAGAGAAAACTGTTTCGTCTATTTGGACGATCTGTTAGTAGTTTCTGAGGATTTTGATTCTCACGTTAAACTTTTGGCAACCATCGCACGTGGCTTGTCCACTGCTGGACTTACGATAAATTTGGAGAAAAGCAAATTTTGCATGAGAGAAGTTAGATATTTGGGTTACATAGTTGGTAACGGATGTTTAAAGACCGACTCAAATAAGGTATCTGCAATTTTTGACTTTCCTGCACCTACCACTCCAAAACAGGTTCGTCGATTTTTGGGTATGACAGGATAGTATAGGCGGTTTATTGCCAATTATACCTCCTTGTCGTCGCCAATTACTGACTGCCTAAAGAAGAGTGCCAGGTTTGTTTGGACAGCGGAAGCTCAGGTAGCGTTTGAAGCCTTGAAATCTTCATTAACTACGGCCCTGGTATTGGCCAACCCTGATTACACTAAACCCTTTATTATACAGTGCGACGCGAGTAAGACCGGTGTCGGAGGTGTTTTGCTGCAAAGCGACGACGAGGGCAATGAGAAACCCATCGCATACATTTCTCAAAAGCTGAACTCAGCACAACGCAACTACAGCGTGACGGAACTGGAGTGTTTCGCCGCGGTGTTGACCGTTAAAAAGTTCAGAGCCTACGTCGAAGGTTTGCCGTTCAAAATAATCACCGACCATGCGAGTTTAAAATGGCTCATGAGTCAGCGCGACTTGGGTGGACGTTTGGCTCGATGGAGCCTAGAGCTTCAAGCCTTTGATTTCGCGATTGAACACAGAAAAGGTTCAGAAAATGTGGTGCCAGATGCGCTTTCACGTGTTTACGTGGACGCGATTTCGGAAATAGTTTCGGCACCTAGCATAAACTTGAATTCTGAGGCCTTCAAATCAAAGGAATATCTCGACCTGATCGATACAGTGCAAAGCAACGCAGAAAGGCTGCCTGACACGCAAGTGTCAGATGGCTACGTGTATTTCAGGACAAGCTTTAGCACTGGCAATATCTTTCAGGAAGATCGATCGTGGAAGCTATGGGTTCCGTCTAGCCTTACGGACGAGCTAGTTCGCCTAGCGCGTGATCCTCCACAAGCTGCGCACGGCGGTATTACCAAAACCTTATATCGTTTGCGGCAAAGATACTTCTGGCCTGGTATGGCTAGCGAAGTACGTAAATATATCGCGAGTTGCATCGTATGTAAAGAGTCTAAGGCTCCAAATAGTGTGTTGAGGCCGCTAATGGGCAAACAAACCGAAGTTGACAGACCATTCCAGTACTTATATGTTGACCTGTTAGGACCCTACCCTCAATCTAAGCATGGTAACACCACTCTCCCAGTTGTTTTGGACAAATTTTCGAAATTTGTTTTGTTCCAGACACTACGTAAGGCGTCTGCCGTGCAGGTCACCGATTTCTTGGAGGAAAGCGTCTTCAATTTATTCGGCGTACCCGAGATTATATTTTCTGACAATGGACCGCAATTTATATCAAAAGAATTTCGCAAATTGGTTGAAGCGTATGGTGTGAAACACAATCGTACAGCTATCTACTCGCCACAAGCTAACGCATCGGAACGTGTAAACCGTTCTTTACTGGCGGCCATCCGCTATTATGTTGGCACCGATCATAGGGTTTGGGATCAAAACTTGGGAAGCATCGGCTGTGCTCTTCGGAGTACAATCCATGCTTCTACGGGAATTGATCCATATTTTCTTGTGTTCGGATCCCACATGATCACACATGGCTCGACCTACGAACTGATGCGAAAGTTAAATGGTTTGAATGATGGTGAATTGGTTGTATCCTCGAAAAAAGACCGGCTTGAACTAATTCACGAACGCGTCAAAAATAATTTGTCGAAAGCTCACCAACATCATGAGCGGATTTATAATCGTCGAACCCGGGCAAAGAGATTTATTGCCGGACAAGAAGTCTACCGAAGAAATTTCACGCTTAGTGACTTCGCAAAAAATGTCAATGCTAAGCTAAATCGTAAATTTCTGAAGTGTCGGATTGTTCGTGCGATTGGCGATTCCCTCTATGAGGTCGAGGATTTGCAAGGTAGAACCATAGGGGTTTACCATGCCAAAGACTTGAGGCAATAGTTAGTTGGGAGGAAATACCTACTGTCGCAATTTGAATCGGATCATATTTTTCTTTCTCTCAAAGTTTTGGTGCCCGGCTAGCTCAGTCAGAAGAGCACGAGACTCTTATTCTCGGGTGTGGTCGAGCCCCACGTTGGGCAGTACAAGTTTTCACGTACCACTCAAACCACCCACACGCTTTTCAGTTACGTCAGGGTTGATAGATCAATCCCTGTCGCATCTGTGTTGTAACGCGTGGGAACAAAAAAACTGTTGATGGATCAGATTTTTTTTTTTTTGACAGTCAACAGTTTGGAGTTTCTACGTGAAACCTTCTTGCAGCCTGCACGGCGAAATTTAAAATTTCAAAAGCTTTTCTTCTCCCCGACAGGATGGCCATCTATCACAATCAAATTTTAAAACCATTTCAAGTGATCTTAGTGATAGTTAGAGCCATCTATTTCCGTTGGGTTACAAACGAGAAAAATTCAAAAGAGACAAAAGAGAAAAATAAACCGGTTATCAAAGCACGAGGAAGGATTTTGTATGAAAAATGCTTCGAATCCGTTAGAGAATATGGTCTGATTTTCTGAAACAAGTAGAAAGAAGGAGACGGATGCATATATAATTTTTGTGTTATGCTGTTTTCAGATGAAAGTTTTTTGGTTGAAGAACGAGAGTCTGGTTTTGAACATCAATGGAAAAAGTCTTGTCCAGATAGTCAAATGAAGACGTCAATTTTGGGCGTTGGGTGTTTTTTTTTGGAATATCAAAATATGGAAGCGGGTTTTGTGAAAAATTTTTTTTGGATCGTATAAAAATATTCTTACGATAAATTTAAATTAGAAAAAAAAAATATATCTTAAATAAATAGAGCTAGTGACAAAGTTTTAAAAGGAAATTAGACCACACAAAAAAAAAAAAGAACGCGATATACAAAGTTTAATTTGAGTAAAAATTGTTTGTGTGTGCCAAATCGATAATTCTAGTTTTCAAATTATTTAAAAATTCATCCCGGAAAACACTTAGTTCATTTTCATTAGTAAAATCAAAAAAAAAAAAAGAAAAAAAAGAGAAAAAAAAATATAGGTTCGCGGAAAATTATTATTATTATATATTAGTGGAAAATTGGAGAGTGTAAAAAAAAGAAAGAAAAAACAACAACGATTTTTTTTCCACCGCTTGGGCTTATCGGAGAGAAGGGGCCACATTTCTTTTGGTTTAAGTTTGGCGCGTCCTTAACAGTCGACATCTTTTTTGGCCAACACTAACGGTTATCCGTCAAGTAAACGGCATTATCATCCAACAGAGTCTGGAAAAGCTGGCCTAAATCGTAGCATCAAAAAACACACAAAAAAAAAAAGGATTTCAGGTTTTTCGTTTTTTTTATTAAATTTACAAAACACAAAAAAAAAAGGGGGGAAATGGAGCGAAGACACTTTTGGATTTAAAACCCGAACAATTTAAGCGGAATAAATACACATATAGATTAAAAAAAAAAAGAAAAAAGAAAAAAAAAAATGTTTGTACAGCAACGTCAGAAAATAACTAATCGTTCTAGAAATTGAATAACTTTTCTGAATGGAACATGAGTTTTTTTTTTGTTTGAAATACAAAATTAAATTAATTTTATAAAATTTGGTTTTGGTATGTCTCTCTTCCTCTTATAGCAATGCACGAGCATCGTTAATAGTATATATATATATTCTTAATCGGGCTCAGATTTCGAAGGAAGGGAAGGTAATTACTTGCATTTCTTATATATAAAATTAGACAGAAAAAGTATATGTATAAAAATTTTTAATTGTCATGGTTCTTTTTTTTGTTACTACATAGGAATTTTATTATTACAAAAAAAAAAAAGTTTTAATTAAGAAAAAAAAAGAACCTAATTTTCAACTGCAAATGAAATGAAACGAAAATGAAGACGAACAAAACCAAAAAGTAGAAAAAAAAAATTTTATGATCATTATTAATAAACAGAATGTCTTTAATCAAGAAAAAAAATTAAAACAAAAAGAAACTAGTTTTTTTTGTAATTTTGGCGAACATTTTATTTTCAGATTAGTTAATCAAGTTACGGATGAAAACCTCAGATTTTTTTTTTGAGACATGAGGAAACCTAAATAAGTGCGTCATCGAGAGAGAGAGGGAGAGGGGTATGAGCGGGTGATGCTTTAGATGGCATAAAGAAAACTAAGGGTCCATGCTCATTTGTAGGGGCGAGCATTGGACATACGGGGATCGGCATTCTGCTGTCGGTTCATGTGGGAGGGAAGTGGCCCAAAGTCCGGTTGGCAATGCCATCTCTGCCAATCGGCCCCGACATGCTTCGCAAGGCTTTCGCGGACGGCTGGTCAAGTTCCGGTGACCACCTAATTAACGAACACCCCCTTTATTCGGTTTTTTTCTCGGAAAACCGAATTTCCTTGCTTGATAGCTCGCGCTATCACTCTAAAGTCTGAACGACGTTTACATTCATCATGCACGCATAAATAACTATGTGTAACGCGATGACAGATGGTGGTGAGCAGCGACCAACCCCTCCGGCGAGTTAGCCTGTGCAACTCAGCAGGGCGTGCAGCCTTTCAGTTGCTCACATTTGCTGCACCATCTCATATCTTCTCCTCGCAAGGAAGAAGATATGCTGAAAACGTCATCTGGGGATTTGCTTCTTCGATAATACCCCAAAATATGTAAACCCCTTGTTACAAAAGCGAGGGCTATACAAATTTACCATCAACTGCTAATGCATTATTAGGCTATAGCCATGCAATTAAGACAACACCTATCATTACAAGACGCAATACAATAGGAGAATATGCTTATCTCGGAGTAAAGAATGGCTTAACATCTCGAATCACACCTGAAATTTATGATAAAGATCGTATTAAAGTTTGGATTTTTACTGATGGTATGAGCGTCTATCGACATTCAAAAAGTCAAGTTTGGCCTATTTTGATTAAATTAGATGATAATGAATATGATTGTGAACCATTTGTAGCAGCGATTTTTCATGGTGATTCAAAACCGAAGGACGTAGGCGATTTATTTAATGATTTCGTTAATGAAGCAATAACATTAATGCGTGATGGGGTTGATCTGTATGGCAAGAGATATTCGTTTCGTATAACAGGTATAATTGCCGATGGTCAAGCACGCGCATATATAAAATGTATTAAACCTGCAACTGCATATTTTGCTTGTGAGCGGTGTAACATTGAGGGTGCCACTGTAAATCGCAGACGAGTCTACTCCAAAATTACCTGTCAGAAACGGACTAAAACTAGTTTTATTAACCAAAGTCAGCCAGAGCATCATCAACCATGCTGTAAATCGCCACTTATAAATATACCAAATTTTGATCCTGTAAGAAGTGTTGTATTGTATAGTACGCATCTTTTGAATCTAGGTATCATGAAAAATTTACTCGACAAGATTACTTCAAGAAGCAGTGCTTACAGAATATCCCTGACACAACTAGGAATTTTTAAAAAAATAATGAAATCTATCTTGGTATATATACCGATTGAATTCCAGAGACGCTACTTTGATGTTGATAAAATATCTCATTGGAAAGCATCACAATATCGATCTATGCTTCTTTATCTTGGTCCGGTTGTCTTAAAGTTTGTGTTGCCTCGGGATATGTATCAGCATTTTCTTTTACTTCATGTAGCTTGTCGTTTTCTTTATAGTTCTACGAATGCAAAGAAATATGTTGATTACGCAGATTCTTTATTAAGAAAATTCGTGACTTTAATGCCTTGGTTGTATGGTAAAGATTTTCCAATTATGAATATTCATAATTTGATACATCTAGCAGATGATGTGAGACATTTCAAGAAGCCATTAGATAAATATTCAGCATTTTGGGGAGAAAGCTACATTGGTAAATTTAAAAAGTACGTTCATTCACAAGCAAAACCATTGGCTCAAATTCTCAATCGATTAAATGCACTTGAGCGATCAGATGATGTAAAAATTAGCAAATATAAGAAAGACAAGGTACAGTTCAATTTTGACGATGGAACGTATAAAGTAAACTCATTAAATATTTATGATATGACCGTTAATACAAATTTTCCTAACAATATAGTGCAGCTAAATAGTGGAAAAGTAGTGATTGTGGAAGAAATAGGCATAGAAGTGAAGAATGCTTCGAATAATATTATAAACGTTGAAGATCTTTAATTAGAGGTTGTATAGAGATTGAGAGGGATCTTGTTTTTAAGACACCATGTTCTTCAGAATTGGTTGATTTAATCAAAATTAAAAATTACTCAAGTGTGGCCGAACATTTTTCAGTAAAAGAGATAAAGTGCAAGTGTCTATTAATGAACATCATAGGGGACAATGATGATTATGTAATATCAATGATTTATTGATTGTTAAAATTCCAATAATAATTAAAAATTTGTTTGGTGCTAGAAAATTAGCCAAAATCAGTTGAAATAATAAAGAATTGGATTAATGACATAAGTTGATATAAGTTGACATTAAGTGCAAGTGTATTAAGTTGGTGCGAGAGAGGTAGAACCACTAATATATATTAAGTGGACTCATAGCGAAATATATTCCTGAAATTGGAAATTAATTTAAGTAATACTGTATAAGAATTTTTAATAAAAAATAAATATGTGCTAATAAAACCGAAAATTTGCTAATTATTTTTGTTTAAAATATTACAATTGTTTTATTGTTTTCGTATCATTCACGTGGACTAAGTTTCATTGCTCCAAATTTACATATTTTGTAGTAGAAATTGCAAGTTTGTATAAAAGTTTTATTCTATGAAAGAATGGATGCTGTTTGCTTCTTAAGCTTGAAGTAATCCTCTTCAAATTAAGTCTTGAAGAAATTTCTATCACAAACACAATCATAACCTCTGTAGATGTTTTCGTGAACTTGAATTTTTTTTCATCTATTTTTTTAAATGTGCGTATGAATAAGATAGAAAGAAATGTAATAACTAAATAAGATTTTCTGTGGGAAAGCCTGCGCAAATTTTGTGTCCACACGATACCGTCTTTTCCATATTTTTACACAGTTTTCTTTGGAACTTCTTAATGTCAAGATATTGTGCTTAGAACTTTTAATAATGAATAGTTTAAGCTTAACTCCTCTAAAAAGTCTCTCGAAGACATTTTCGTGCCTTTGGCTTTTCGCAATTGCATGAAAACTGTGTAAAATAATGAGTTTTCGTCCACACGCTACGATTTGCATGCACCTACCACAGTTATTTTTCAGACACGATCTGAAATCGCACAAGCCGCACTTTTGCCTGCGCAAACGAACTGTGACTTGTCCAGACGCTCAGTTTTGCATGCGCAAATCAGATTTGCGTAGGCAAAACTGAGTAAAAAACTGTGCGTTTGGACGCCTCTTTAAACATTTATGAATATCAAAATCGCGCGGTACATTCCAAGAAAGTGGCCATTTTGTGTATCAAGCAAAAAAAAGCGCCCTTGGGTTAAATCGAATTTTTTCGGTGAAATATTTGTTTTTTGTTGCATAAGTTGCAGGAAATTAATTGTTGAGCTTTTATTCAGGTAATTATCTATCTTTTTCTGAATTTTCAAATTGATTTTCGCTATAAATATGTGTTAAATATGTGTTAAATATGCGTTAAATTTGTGATATCGCACTTTTTGGTTGATTATTTTGCAGAATGTCTAGAAAAATGAAAAAAAGTGATATAGAGTATATGGTGGTAGAGTTCATGGAAGAATTGGACAAGTGCGGGAAGAAAATGGTTGACATTGTTCCTAGTTTTTGGACCTTCCAATATGGAGATGAAATTTTATGTCGCTATCCACCAAAAAAGGATCATCAGTATGTCGTTACATGGGCTGAACAAAATATAGAGCCTAAGAGAGGATGGCAGACTGTTCCTGTAATAGTTTTGTCGAGAAGTGGTATGTGATTTGTTCTATTAGAATCAGCAAATTAATTTTTTTTTATATTCAGATTAGATAATTTTCAACAAGCATCACGGAGGCTGCGACGATCATACACGGCCAGTCAACTTTCGAGCACTGATGACGATAGTAGAGAAAAGGAAGTTCCAACTCTAGGGGACATGCAAGCAAAAAATTTACTGTGCGAAAATCAATCACTTGCTTCTTTCCAGAGAAGCCATCATTACAGTAATTCTTGTCAATTGACTGCATTGGATGATGAATATAACTTTAACAAGAGTAGATCATCTTCTCGAGAAAATGGTAAGAGTAAATTTAATAATAATATTAATTGTTAACTTTTTGGTATGCTTACACGAAAATTCATTCGCACTTTGCATCACATTATTATACTATATAATAATTACGACTTTTTACTACTATTACTTTTCATTTATGAATTATTTTCATATTTACGCAATAAAGCCATAAGATCAACAGCAAGTGATTTATCATCACAGGTCTCGGCAGCTGAAAGCAACTCTTCGAGTAAAAATAATAAATTATGATAACTAACTTATTTTTACTAGGTTTACGTATTTTATTGATTTTTGTAGATGATGCACTGATAACGTTTCTTAACGAAGAATTTGCTCAATTAGAAAAGACTGTGGAGCAAAAAGTGGAGAGTGCTAGGCGTAGCATATTGTATGACGTAGATAAAAGGTAGAACAGGTCAAAATATTGTTTTTAAAAACGAAATCAACGGTAAACGAAGAATCTCCATGGGAAGTAATAAAGACACCGTTGCCCTGCAAAACATTTGAGGATTTCTTGGCATTTGAATTAGACATAAAAGATAATGTACAGAAAAAAAATGCCCTGGTAAATTTTTCAAGATCTTGAAATACAGGCTGTTTTGAATCTAATTTATAATTAATTTCAGAAATCAATATGTGGTTTAGTAACGGCAGGCTCTGATCAATACTCTAGTGATGTTCGCGAATTTTTATTAAAAATTATAAGCAAAGACGTCCAATTGAAATACAGTGCAGCTGGGCGACAAATAAAAGGTGTAGGGAAGGAAAATTTTAGTAATACAACAACTTACAACTGCATGAAAGGTAAGACATTTTTCATGTTCGTTTGATTGTCGTAAAAGTCAACTATTATTTTTCACTAAATCTTTTTTCATATTTTTTTGCTACAAGTTAAATACAAGGACAGTGGCAAGCCTTTAAACATTTTGGCTGCCACTAGTACATTTTTATCGAATGCACCTGATAGGGAGGGTGGTAGAGCAAAGCGTGAAGGGTCTACAAAAACAAGTTAAGAGGAGTAAAATATTGATACAACAATATAATATAATATATTAAAATATGTATATGTAAAAAGAAATAAATAAATGATTTATTTACATATAAAATTGTACATTAATTCTGGCTAGGGTCAGCATGGGTAATTTTGTATTGATCGGAACTTGGTTTGGGGTTGTTGAGCCAAGGTAGGCAGTAGGCTTGGTTTTAATTTAGGCCAATTGGCAATACTCGCTTGGGCCAAGATAGATAGCGGGCTTGTTTTAAGATTGGGCCAATTGGTAATTGGTAATTGGTATTGAATTGTTGTCTTGGGCCAATACTGAACGCCAGTCTTGGTACGAAGTTATCATCCCAAACTTGCTGCGTATTTGCGCCAATGGTAAATGCTGGTCTTGCGCCAGATTTAGCTATTCTTGGTGCGAGCTTGGCACAAGAGTGAACCATTTGTTTATTCCTACCAGGGTTGTTTCCTTTCGGACACTTGCCTTAAAGATAGACATATTCCAGTGTTTGACAAGTATTCGATCTTAAGAAATGATGAAAGAAGAGGCACGGCAATCCTGATCAAAAAGAATGTTAAATACGAAAAATTGTCTTACTAATTTCAAAAAATCTCGACTACCCTCATTTCGATAAATTTTTGTTGAAATTGTAATCCCATTAAATTTTGTTTGGGCAGGAATGCTACTATATTATAATTAGAGCTGTCAATAAAATTGGAACAACTCGTTCACTTGTATTCTAATTCTATATGTGAACGGGCGTGTTTTTTGGTTGTCTACAAAGCTAAAATTTTTTTCTTTAATAACATAATTTTAACAATTTTATTGATCACAATGAACAAAATAAAAAATTACTCTTATGCGCTTTATATATTCCTTCTAACATCGGTTCCAATTTATCTGGGGATCTTGATAGTCTCCCTAACTTAACTTCTCAGTTCGACCTCTATATTGTTGGTGGAGACTTTAATGCAAGGCATGAATACTGGGGGGACTCGAAGAGAAATACAAATGGTAACCAAGTGCATTTGTGGTTTTTGAATCGTCCGCTGCTAGAATTAAATATTATTAATCCTTCTGGCACAACATTTCCACAGTCTTCTTCTTTTATTGATTTATTTTTAGTATCAGCTTCTTTATTAAATACTTTGCCGAAGTTAATTTCAGTTGTATTACTCTTCCATCTGCTAGCGATCATTTTCCCATTTTACTTTGAATGAAATTAAATAGTATTGGTCCATTTCTATCTATTCCTAGATCATTTGTTTCTTTTAAAAACACGAACTGGCCTAATTTCCGCAAAGACTTGCATCTAAACGTGCACTCGTTGGACTTACCATCTGATAGAAACTTATGAAACGAAGAAATTGATGATGGCTTTTAAAGTTAATCTGTAGCTTTCTTAAGAATAGACAACTTTACATCCAGTTAAATGAGGAAAAATCCAACTCAGTTTCTGTTAGATCGAGTGTACCTTAAGGATCGATACTAGGCCCAAAACTATTCAATATTTTCTTAAGCGATTTCCCAGTTTCCTCAAATAATAGCAAAGTAATCCTGTAGTAGTTCCTGAAAGCAAGCTATTAAAGCTGTCAATAAATGGCAATAACATACCCCTTATAAATACTTTAAAATATTTGGGCGTCCACATTCGTCTCTAAAATAATCCACATGCAAGATATGTTTTGGACAAAGCCAGAAAGGCGACTGCTATTTTAAAACCACTACTGAGCTTAAAATCTATGGAGGTTAAAACCAAACTATTGATGTATAAAACATTAATCCGACCTATTTCATGTCATGCCTTTGGTTATTGGTTTTACATAACTCCCAACTTAGCAAAGAGGCTTCAAATTTTTGAACGGAAAATTCTTCGTCATTGCCTCTCGAAATACAGAAAGCCAAATAGAAAATATTTCTCTAATAACACGATTTATAATGAATCGAGAGTGATTCCTTTAATTACCTATATGGTGGGATTAGTGATGAAACGACTTACAAATCTTCCAAATCATTGCAATCCCTTGGTTAAGTCAATTTATGATTGAAATATTGGAGATTATTTATCGCCAGTTAATATTCTTAACGTGAATTCCTCTGATTTGCTGGTAGCTTCGGAAGACACGCATAAATTGGAATTTTTCGATAAAAAATCGCCAGGAACTTACAGAGGATAAATAGTTCGGCTTTCTTTCTGGACGCTCGCAAAATTAATAAATGAGTTTCATTATGTTTTTGAAAACAAACTGAGAAATTTTATAAAATATACTTATTATTATTGTTATTATCATTTTTATTTAGTTTAAAGTTTTATCTAGTTTTAAGTTTCATTTAGTTTTTAAGTTTTATTTCTTTATTGGTATTTGGCTTAGTGCCGGGAGCAAGCACTATAAATTTGATTGATTCTACCTTAATTTTTATTATTTAGACCTTGGCAATAAGTCCGCAGTTAGAATTATATTATAGTTTTAAGTAACATACTTACTCATGTAAATATAAAAAAAAATTGTATCGAATTCATTAAGCCTCAGTAAATGAAATGAAATGAAATGTTCAGTTTCTTGGGTTAATGAATTTTTCTGTCTCATCAAAGTAACCAATTTTACTTTTAGTCCGGAATCTAAACGTCTTACCCTCATTTCAACAGCATTACGAATTTCACGAACTTTCTCATCTTTTGCTATACGTATTGTTTCTATATTTCGTTCGACTTCTTGAATTAACATCTGTAATTCCAAGAGACGAGTTTTCAATTGTGAAACTTCTTCATCAACTTGAGATATATGCGTTTCGTACACCAATTCAAGTTGCTTAAAAGTATGACCCGAATGTGTACCTCCCCACAAGGCACATTGGTGACAAATACAACATTTACATGCCCAGCAATAAACGCTTCATTTTTCTTGATGATGGCTACATTGCTCTTGATCTTGTGCATGTGAAAGACCATTTGCTTTAATATTTAAGCAAATATGTTGTAAAGTTTCCACTTGCATAGAAACATCCTGTAACCAACGGCAATTTACACGTTCGTTAACATGTAATGATGCTCTGCAATGTGGACATTAACGTCGTTGTTCAGTTAGCCGCCGTGATATACTTGTACATAAAAAACAACATAATTTTAAACAATGTCGACAGAAAGTGCGCGTCTTGCAATTTGTGAATACAAATGAAACATCGAAAAACATCTTTCAATGACTTCACTAGATATTGGAGTGGCCGAAGCTAATGTTTTAATCCGCTTCGCTAAAGGATTTGTTGTGTTTGGCATATTTACTGTTTTTGTACAAATGAAGTATTTTGCATTACGTTTTATTAAATGTTTGCACTAAAATTTTCAAACTTTTTATCTCGATTAAATTTGACAAAAAAACCATGTAATATGATTTTAATCAGAATCAATTTTTCATAGTGCAGTGCAAAAGTCAGAGCACGATCCCTAAAATGGCACAAGCAACCAATCGTACTCGACAAAATTGTTCTCCGTTCTGTACGCTCAGTCGGACACAGCTATCAGGAGATATTCTGTCCTAACGCGCGCACTATACACTCGGGAAGCAAACGAGGAGTAGGAAGAAAAAAGCATTTTCCTATTACCGAACAAATAGTGGAGGTTTCGTATTCCCTTCGCCAAGTGAAAAATGTATGTATGTACGAGATATAAAAAATAGTCAGTGTATCTATGTTTTAATAGCAAATAAGACCGTACACTTCCCAAACACTTCACCACATTATTATAAAATAATGAAGTAATTGTGACTTATATAAGTCCATACCGTTAAATCTAGCGTCCGTTTTCGTAATGACAAGCCACTGCTAATATATGATTTAATCGTGTGTATAGAAAACTTAACGGAATACTTTACGAAAGTGATGATATGATGGAAATACGAAATTGAGTAGTATGTAGTATGTAGTATGTAGTATGTAGTATGTAGTATGTAGTATGTAGTATGTAGTATGTAGTATGTAGTATGTAGTGTGTAGTATGTATTGAGTAGTATACGGATCGTCTGTATGCAAAAATGCCATCAATTCCGTCTTTTACCTACAGCCATTGAAATTTCAATAAAAACATACAAGGAGGTGTCCAAAGTAATCAGGACTTTTTGAATCTAGCGCCCCTAGTGGCGCCATCTATATGTCGACTGGTGCGTTAGAATCTGCTATCCTTTATCGACTTCCTGTGAGAATTTCATGGAATTTCATCTATTGAAAGTGAAGTTATTGCGTTTTAAGTGCAGTATGTTTGTGTCATCGGTGCGAAAATGTGCTTCGACGACCAAAAATTGCTCAGAATTCAACATTCGAAGGACATCATTAAAGAGGTCAAAAAGGACAAAAACTTCCTTTATAATATTGTGACTGGTGACGAAACGTGGTGTTTTCAATATGATCCCGAAACGAAACGCCAGAGTGCTGAATGGAAGGCGCCGGACGAGCCGAAACCCAAAAAATCGCGCCTGGAGAAGTCGAAAGTGAAGACAATGCTGATTTGTTTTTATGATTCCAAGGGTATTGTCCACAAAGAATTTGTTCCACCCGGTCAAAACGTTAATGCGGTATTCTACCTAGGAGTTTTGAAGCGTTTGGTGCGCCGTATTCGACGTGTTCGGCCCGAATATCGCGAAGATGGAAGTTGGCTTTTGTTGCACGATAATGCGCCGTCTCATCGATCGACGCTTGTGACCGATTATCTCACCAAAAATCACATTTTAACCATCAACCACTCCCCGTATTCACCGGATATGGCACCGTGCGACTTCTACCTTTTCGGAAAAATGCATTTGCCGATGAAAGGAAAGCGTTATGCAGACGTAGAGGCCATTCAAAAGGCTTGCACCGGCATACTGGCGGCCATACAGGCCAACGAGCTAAAACACTCGTTCGACATGCTTTTGGACCGTGCAAAAAGCTGTATTGAAGCAGAAGGAGACTATTTTGAATAAAATCAATTGATTTTGCCGAAAAAACCATTTGTTCTGTTTTTTTTTTAAAGTCCTGATTACTTTGGACTCCTCCTTGTAGTTATTGGAATTTCTTTAGTACTCTTTATGTAGTTTCTTTGAATAATAATTTTTGTGATGCATTTTTTTCATATAAAGAATTTGCATATACACAGAGAATACTGATGGTTGAAAAGTTTGATCGTGTGTACGCAGAAACTGTAACAAATGAAGATTCAAATGATAAAAGCATGTTTTGCATGTAATTTACATGAAAAACATTTTGCATGTTTGGTGGATACTTAGCTTTAAAACATAAACTAAATAGTTCTTAGATTGTTTTACACTACTTAAAATATATAAAAAAAAATACAATTAATGTTTGAAAATGAAAAACAACAAATTTAAATAGTATTAAAAGTATTATGTAAACCCTAATCAGTCCTTAATTCAATTATAACTTAAATATATTATTACAATAGTTAAATATTTAGTTGATAAAATATTTTGTGATATAAATTTAAAATTAATTATTTATATTTTCTTAATTAAATTGGTAAAAATTAAGTGGAAAGGATTTAAAAGGATTCCAATTGTTATGACTGCCTGTAAAATATACATACATTTATAAATATATAGTGTTATAGAATTTTTCGAGGAAAAGATAAATAAACTCATAGTACTTACCGCTCATGATGATATTGATGGGATGGGCATTTACTTCCATATCGTACTGAAGATATTAGTGAGCACAACATAAAAAGTAAAGTTGATCCAATTCATGCAAGGATTACTGAAATAAGAAATACAAAAAATTATTTAAGAAACATATAGTAACTGAAAATTGGCCTATGGCCGATTTTTTGATGTCCTATGACAGAAATGGGACATGAAAACTGTCAGAATTAACAATATTTCATAAATTTTCAGAATTTGCTTCAATTTACAGGTAAAATATTGTTACGTTATCTATGAATCGATTTTAATAAAATTCAGAAATTTTCCAAAAAAAAAACCACAGCAGATGTAATTGATTTGGCGTGGAATCGTGTATTTCGATTGGATTGAATTTTTGAGTCGATTTTCTATACGATTTGAATTTTTCTTGGTATCGCCTTACATAATCGTATTGTGATTTGTATGGTATAAATTCTCAAATTTCCCCATCGAATTTTTATGAAATTTTGACAGTTGATGTTTTGTTATTTTAATAAATTTAAAATGTTTGTGTTGTCATATTACGTAATATGAAAGTTGACCAATTTTTAGTTTATTAATTTTAATTAAAGACAAATTTTAAAGTTATTGACCTCAGGAAGGAAACAAAATATTTGATGTAGGAAAAAATTCTGTCGTTGTTTTCTTCAGAAAACAAAAAAAAAAATTTTCGCTTTTCATTTAAAATTTAATTCAAAATATAATTTCCTTCGTTAGTTAAAACTGTTCATAAGTGTTCCTAAGTCCATATATCATCTAGCATAGGATAATGTCAAACTGGGATGGTAACACCTAACTTGTTTCAGACCATGTGTTTCGACTTTTCACAAAAACAACAGCAAGTAACTATTTTTTCGACTTCATTTAAATTAGTACGTGTCAGTGTGTTAGTTATGTGTTCTCGCATTTCGACTAAACTCAAAGCCGTTTCAAGCTCAGTATAATAAACAGTATACAATCTGGCAACTGTAGATAAATTAGACGCGATTTTCCCAAAACCGGCAAATTACAAACAAAATTAGCGTGATTTCAGTCTGTAATCTATCATGACATCTGTGGACTAATCTAATTTTACAATTTCAAGGGATTTTCGTCACAGATTGATACATGATATCCGGCGATGACAGAGATGAATAGAAAAGAGAGAAAGAGAGAACGACAATAACGTAAATCGTTATTGCATAAACCAAAATGTGGCGTGATTTTTTTTTGTAAAATTGCATGATTTTGGGAGAATAAGATGAGATATGATAAAATGATCGAGAATCAGAAAGGGAAAGAAACAGACCGATTCAATTTTTTTTTTTTTGGATAGACTACGAGGGAAAGTGGACGCAAAAAAAAAAAAAGAAAGTCAAATTTTTATAAAATAATATATATCGCGAAGAAAAAGGATCGATAAAGTCACAGTAGAAATAATCTCCCAAATTAGAAAAAAAAAATAGTATTAATTATCGGTAAATAAAAATTTTGTGCCGCGTAAATATTTCGAGATGAATGCTATATTCATGTGAGAATTGGAAACGTTTTATTTTGAAAACAAAAAAACAAAAATAAAAAAAAAAACCTTTTTTTAATAGAAATTCTTTAAATAGTGGATATATAATCCATAAATAAAATAGCTCTGTTCCTACTGTTGGGAATTTTGTGTTAATTTCATAAAGTAAGAATTAAAACTGTACTCTATAAACTTTTTAGTAAGAATTGAAGAAAAAAAAAAGAAGCTGTACGGGAACTTTGATTTATGGAAGGCCATAAATGCCACTAAAATGGAGTCAAAAAAAAGAAGCGTCATTCAAATACAACAAAATGGTGATATTCTGTATGATTTTCTTCGCAGCAAAGGTAAATGTTAAAATAAATATTCATAACTAGCGATTTTGTTATTGGGCACTAAAGCCATTCGAGGAAAATTAAACAAGAAAATTTGAATAGAGCCATCTTTATGAATTATTCGGCGCTATAGGATTAATGCTAATACCAAATAGGACAACAATATATCCAATGTGAAAAAAAAAATATATTGCAGTGGCGTAGTCTTCAAACTTATTGCGCAAAAATTTTGAAAAACATTAGGGCTGGCATTCCCATCTAACGAAATTTTCATAAAATCAAGGAGGAGAATTTAAAAAAAAAAAGAAAATAAATAAATAAAATATCGACAACACCAAATCCATCCAACTAAATTGTGGTCGGTCAAATAAGAATGCACAAATAAACTTTCGCAAAAATTTTGTTGTAATTAAATTTTTTTTTATTAATAAATTTTGTACAAAAAAAAAGGAAAGATTAATAATAATAATAATAAACCCAAAAAGGGAAAACAACAAAATATATATATATATATATAAATGCACCTAATTTTTGATAAAGAATTGAAAAGAAACTAGAATAGTATTTTATAATATATTTATTATATAATCAAAAATAGTTTTCTTTTAACAAATATTAAAACGCGTGTCGTATAGATATAGGTTTTTTCAAGAAGAAGGAATAATAAATTGACATTGGTTGCTTTGATTAATATTGTAATTGTTGCCAGTTCAACACTCTCCCTCAATGATAATATTAAATTGCCTCTAAAATCGAAATTCCCAACATGCGAACAAATTTCTTCATCTTAGTCTCTCCTAGCGGTTTTGTTAGCACATCTGCCACCATATCTTCAGTCGGACAATAAACCAAGTTCACAGTGTTCTTTTCTTGTAGTTCTTTAATAAAATCACCTTTTGTATCAATGTGTTTAGAACGCCTACTAGATCTCGGATTTTGGACGAACTTTAAACAGCTTTGGTTGTCTTCATAAATAACAGTAGCGTCCGACTGTGTGACGTTAAGATCCACAAATAACCTTCTAATCCAAATAGCTTCTTGACAAGCTTCAGCGAGTGAAACATATTCAGCTTCCATTGATGATAATGTAACGTTTTGTTGTTTGCGACTAGCCCAAGATATGGCTCCCTGACCATATAGAAAAACATGGCCAGAATTAGATTTTCTATCAGATTGATCACCAGCCCAATCAGCATCAGCGTATGCAAATAAATTTCCTTTCTCATAATTTTTGAAACCCAATTTCAAACAATAATTCTTGGTTGATTTCAAGTAACGAACAATTCGTTTTGCTGCATTCCAATCTGCGCAAGTAGGACAGCTAACTTTTCTACTCAATAATGATGTACTGATTGCTATATCTGGTCTCGTATTCACAGAAATGTACAACAATGCACCAATTAAACTATGATATTCATCTTTATCATTTAACTGCTGACTTTTATCTATACTTTTCAAATAACCAGGATCCATAGGAATTTTCGACAGTTTAGCATCTTCAAGTCCAAATTTCTTAACTATTTTATCGATGTAATTTTTCAAACTTAAATTGTAGACACCGTCTACTTTTTCGATTTCCATACCCAAAAAATGTTTCACTTCACCCAATGAAGTAATTTGAAAATGATTTTTCAAACCATCATGAACTTTTTGAATTTCAGTTTCATCTTTACATCCAATTAAAATATCATCGACATACACCAAGAGGTATATCCAATTACCATTAACTGTTTTAGTATATAAACATAAGTCAGCACTGCTTTGTTTAAAACAAAGCTGTAGAAGAGTATCATTAAGGCGTTGGTTCCAGCATCGTGCTGATTGTTTCAAACCATAAATACTTCTTTTTAAACGACAAACTAAATTCTCCATTTTCTCATAACCTGGTGGCTGCTTCATATAAATTTCTTCATTGAGCTTACCATACAAATAAGCAGTTTTAACATCCAAATGTCGCAAATGTAAATTATTTTTGCTAGCAATGGCCAACAATGCTCGCAGTGTTGTTTGTTTTACAACGGGCGCAAATACTTCGTCATAATCGATGCCAAACTTCTGGTTGTAGCCTTGAGCAACAATTCTAGCTTTATATTTGACAAGTTTTCCGGACGCATCTTTCTTAACTTTGTACACCCATTTACACCCAACAGCTTTATAACCTTTTGGTAATGGTACCAATTCCCAGGTTTCATTTTCGATTTGAGATTGAATTTCATCATCCATCGACATTTTCCACTTTTCTTTATCTTTATTTAGTTGAACTTCAGCAAAATTTCTTGGCTCATCTTCACAAACCATATTTGCAGCTATGTTATCATCGCCCAATCTATTAGGGGGCACACCTTTTGTTTTTCGTTCAGATCTTCTAGGCTCTATCAATTTTTTCGGAACCAAAACTTCAGAGTTGTATTCATATTCGATTGTTTGGCCTCCATCTGCTATATTGTCAGTATCAAAATAATCGTCTTCTTCTCCGGTATCTGAATTCATCAATCTTTATCATCGCAAGTGTGTTCTTCGAATTCAATTTTGATGTCATCTTTTGATTCTTCATTTTCGGCCCCACCATGAGCTGAATTTTCCAAGAACTTTGCATTTCGACTAATAGTGATGTGGTTATTAGTTAAATCTAGAAAACGATATGCTTTTCGATCCTCTGCATACCCCACGAAAATTAATTTTTCGGATTTCTTATCAAGTTTACGACGTCTTTCCTTTGGAATGTGTACGAATGCTGTACACCCAAAAACTTTGATATGTTCATAATTCGGCCTTCTATTGAACCATAATGCATACGGTGTAGACTTTATTGATGAGGATGGTAGACGATTTTGCAAATAATTTGCCGTATTTAAGGCCTCTGCCCAATATTTTTTTTCAATAGTTGATTCATTTATTAAGCATCTGGTCATTTCAACAAGTGAACGGTTTTTACGTTCTGCGACGCCATTTTGCTGCGGACTATATGGTGCTGTCTGTTGCAAAATAATCCCGTTGTTGCGAAAATAATTTTTTAATGAGGCACAAGAATATTCTCCACCACCATCAGATCGAATTATTTTTGGTTTCCGACCAAATTGATTGTTGACTAAATTCACATAATCTTTAATTTTATCAATTGCTTCAGATTTCTGGTTCAAAAAGTAAACCATTGTATAACGGCTGTAATCATCAATCATTGTCATTACATAACGAGCTCCACGAGGAGTTTGAATTTCCATGGGACCACATAAATCAGTATGTACAAGATCGAGCACACATTCAGTGTTCGTATTTGACACTTTTGGATAACGTAAACGACTCATCTTTCCCATACAGCAAATATCACAAGTAGATCTAATTTGACAGTCAAATAAATTTAGATTTTGGCCTAAGTTTTCTCGAACAATTCTCTGAACTGCATCAGGATCTCGATGACCTAATCTTCGATGCCATAAATGTTGACAATTTTTATTGTGAATACCTCTCGCTAATAGTGAATGATGCGATTGCTTTAAACGATATAAATTCTTAGCTTTTTCCCCAACGACTAACACTTTACTATCCTTCATAATTTTGCATCCATTTTTCTCAAAATAAACAGAAAAACCTTGTTCAGTAATTTTATTAATGGACAATAAATTACCTGCCAACGAAGGAACATAAAGAACATCTTGTAATGTAACTTTAGTGTGTTGACCTTTTCCATCTGTCACAGAAAGTTTCCCATTTCCAATACCGTTTGTAGCTACTTTCTTTCCATCAGCTAAATAAATGTCTTCATGTTCAGTTGAATTTAAAAAATGAAAGAAACCTGCATCGTTTGTCATATGAGCCGTTGCACCTGAATCAAAGTACCACACACCAGTTGACAACTTTTCAATATTTGCATCATAACACATTTCACCACCATTAATAGCAAAACATACTTTTTTTTCTTTTGACGCTTGATTTGCCACTTGTGGTTGGTCATTCTCTTTTTTCTTTCGATCACTTAATAATTTCCGGCAATCTTTTCTCAAATGACCCTCCTTTTTGCAATAATGACACTTTTTCTTTGTAAACATTTTCAATGCTTTTTCTTCTTGATTTGTTTCACCTTCATTTTCAATTCGGCGTCTCCATTCGTCCATCAACTTTCCTTTGACAAATTCTAGTTTAAGATCTGCTTCCGGTCTACTTTCAAGTGCTGTAATAAGTCCACTGTAGGAATCCGGCAAGCTACTCAAGATCATAGCTACCACTAGATGTTCAGCCAAATTTTCACCCATATCACAGAGTCGATCGACGAGAGAAGTTATTTCACTCAAATGGTTACCCATGTTCCCATTTTCACAAAGTTTTGATGAACAAATCCTTTTTAACAAATGGATTTTATTTGATAATGAACCTTTTTCGTGATAATTATGTAACGCTACCCATGTTTCCTTTGCTGTCTTAGCTTTACGTACATGAACCAATTGATTATTATCGATACTTAACCCAATAGTTGCGCGTGCTTTTCCGTCTTTTATTTTCCAGGCATCTGTTGGTTCTTTTGGTTTATCGTCCATTACAGCATTGTATAATTCTTCCTTAATAAGAACCAGTTCCATGCGATATTTCCAATTTTGATAATTCCTGTCATTTAATTTTTCAATGACAAATTTTGATTCCGACATGGCGATGAAAATAAAATTTTGAAAAAAGTTATAATAATAATATTTGAATGTCTTTAAATTATGGAACTGGGCCCATAACCTGATAAATAATTGAAAAGAAACTAGAATAGTATTTTATAATATATTTATTATATAATCAAAAATAGTTTTCTTTTAACAAATATTAAAACGCGTGTCGTATCGATATAGGTTTTTTCAAGAAGAAGGAATAATAAATTGACATTGGTTGCTTTGATTAATATTGTAATTGTTGCCAGTTCAACAATTTTAATAGAAAAAAAAGAGGCTAAAATTCACAATAGAATATGAAATTTTCCTAATATTAGTTAAATTTTTTTTGGTGGAAAAGATTTTCTTGGAGTGTTCATTATAATTTATACAAGGAAAGGTTCGTACAAAAAAAAAAAAAAAAACCAGGAAGAAATGCCTTCACAAGATTTTCGACTTTAATAAAATAGAATAGAAATATATTGGAATCAAAAAAGGGAAATTTCAAATTCTCAATTTTTTTTATTTTAAAGTAAAATATAAATATATATAAAAATTTAGATTTCTTCTTATAATCATTTAAGCTAAGAGAAATAGAAAAAAAACAATCGTTTTATAAACTTTACAAGATAGTATCTAAGAAAAGAAAAAGAAAATATATGTAATATATATATAACATACATATGATACAAGTATAATATATAATTTTGAATTTAGGAAATAATGTGAAAAGAATTTCTATTATACCATAAAATGGTTTTTGCACGATCGAATGTATCTTCGAAACAATTTGAAGGTTTTTTTTTAATAAAGAATTTTGAATTTTTTTTGAAAGTTAAAAGAACGTTGATGGTTTTTTTTTAGAAAAAAAAATATGGTATAGACAGAGAGAGGGGAATCAGGTGTACTGCCGATGAGGGCATAAAAAGAGAAAAAAAATAAACAATGGAAGGGATCATATCTCATCGATCGGAGCTGATATGGCTGAATGGGGGTCAAAATTCGGATTTTACCCATAGGGCGGGACAAAGAGATCCAAAATAAAGACCGGTTGGCAATAACACCTCCGCCGATCGGCCCCGACATGCCTCGCAAGGCTTTCGCGATGGGTTCGGTCAGTTTCGGTGACCAAAACTAACGAAACATCCATTTATTCGGTTTTTTTCTCGCGAAACCGAATTTCCTTGCCTGATAGCCTTGCCACAGTATAATAAACAGTAAGAAAACTGGCGAACAAAATGTGAAAAATTACGAATGACCTCGCCAATTTTGCGTTTATTTTTAGAATTTTACACCCGCTTTTGCCACCCATTCTTGTTATTTTCCATGCATGTGTGCTTTTTCTCAATAAAAAATGTATATAAAAAAAAACCGATATCTTTTTATGTTCTATCATTTTTTTTAGATTACGCTATGTTGGTGGAACAGAGATGAATATGCATTCAGCTTTAATAAACAGTTCTAACATTTATGTAAATAATAATTCATACAGGCACTAACACCAAAAATATTTGAAAAATACATAACAAAAAATTTCTTCTACTTAAAAAAACCCACGTGCTTATCAAAACTGCTGTTAAATAGGCACTAACACTTGAAAAAAACGTTAGTACAATTTGAAAAAAGTGTCAGGACATGGATTAGGCGCTTAAGAAGCACGCGGGGCTTTTTGCTTTCTTCGTTTCATCCATTCTTTTGCCGAAAACGCATAAGACCATAATAAAACTATTATTTGTCTCCCTTGCTACAATTATCTTATAGGGAGCACGTGTTAAAATTTAATATATTTGATTTATAGGTTACTTCTTTCTTTCTAATGAAAAATTTTAATTTTCTTTCCTTATTTTGTGCGGAATTTTTTCTTTCTGTCATTCTCAGAGGAAGTATTGGGAAGATCGCGTCTAATTTCTCTGCATTTCCTAGTCAAATTACTGTCTGTTTATTATACTGAGGCCTTGCTATCACTATAAAGTCTAAACGACGTTAATATTCTCATGCACGCATAAAAATTTATGTGTAACGCGATGATAGATGGTGGTCAGCAACGACCCACCAAACCGGCGGGCTAGTTTGCGCGACTCAGCAAGGCGTGCAGCCTTTCAGTTGCTCACATTTGCTGCACCATCTCATATCTTCTCCTCGCAAGGAAGAAGATATGCTGAAAAGGTCATCTGGGGATTTGCTTTCTTCGTTAAAAACACCAATATGTAAACCCCTTGTTACACTTTGAAAATGACAGAAACAAAAAATTCAGCACAAAAGAAGGTAGGAAAATTAATATTTTTCATTAGAAGGAATGAAGTAACCTATAAACCAAATATGTTCTATTTTACAATGTGCTCCCTATAAGATATTTGTAGCAAAAAATAGTCTTAGTGTTAAGACATACTGAATCAGAATTTTCTTCAGAAAAAAACAATCAGGGGAGCAGTTGAAAATTTATTGCTTTTTTCGGTTTTCGAGTTATACTAAGCTGTCGGATTTATAGAAAATTTCAGCCCTTTTTTCGAACTTTACAATTTCTTTTTGATTTTCGGTTTTCTTTTTCCTCCTCCATTTTAACGGAAATATTAAATAATAATTATAAAAACTATCTACAGTGAAACCTGTCTATTACACATATTACTGATAAATAATACTTTATACATATTACATAGTTTGTCATTACTGTTTGTTTAGTTTTTTTTGAACAAAATGCTATTAACATTTCAGATTCGATAGTTGTTGTAGTTTCAACCATCTTCTCATCTCCTCTTTGAATGAAAAACTTTTTAAGTGTTACAGCGGCATCCATAGCTTGTTTATTAGTGATATCCTCATTTTGAAACTCGTAGTAATCTTCTAGATCAACATTTGTTTCTTCAGTTTCATATACTTCACCGTTTAAAATTTGATGTAACTGTACGTCGTCCTCAATCATTGCTTCACTATCTATATTCAAATAATCTGAAGTCGAAATATTTTCTATATTCGTCTCTAAAAGCAAAGGTAAAAGCTCGCTAGAATTAGAATTATCTTCCGAAACAACATCTATTGGAAAACCAGATTTTCTAAAACAATTAGCGACGCATGAAATTGAAGAAACAGCACTTTTGATCCAATATAAGGCATCAAGAATAGTGATAGCTTTAGTTATTTCTGTGACGTTATTGCACTCCCTAATTGCAGCAAAGAGTTTAGTTAACAAGAGTTTGCTATATTTCACTTAAAAATTTTGAATGATTCCTTGGTCCATTGGATGTAAACTTCTGGTTGTGTTAGGGGGGAAAAAACAATTTTCCAAATGCGGATGAGATGTTGCATTATCTAAGAATAAAATAACATTTCTTTTTTGATTTACCATTCTTGAATTGAAATCATTGAGCCAACTTTCCATTACGCTGCCAGTCATCCAAGCCTTTTTATTTGCATGCCATTTAACAGATAAATCATTTATATTCAGTTGTTTAAAGCACCTGGGTTTCAATGATTTGCGAATAACCAAAGGTTTCTCGAATTTCTGATCAGCAAAAGCACAAAGAAATAATGTGACTCGCTCTTTCGAATGCTTACCACCGACACATTTATCATTTCTTAATGCTAAAGTTTTATTTGGTAAAGCATGGAAAAAAAGCGCCGTTTCATCTCCGTTTGCTATGTCTTTAGCATCATATCCCTCAATTTCTATTGCGATCCTTTTTTTTTAATCCTCATCCGCCGCTTCATCACAAACTTGACCAAATCTAATGTCATGCTTTTTCCTAAAACTTTCAAGCCAACCGTTGGATGCTTGGAATTCTGAAATATTCAAACTTTCCGCCATCGTTTTAGCTTGCGCCTTAAGAACTGGTCCTGAAATTGCACCTAACTAAACGAAACCAATCAAACAATCGTAGATTAATTTCACTGAATTCAGTTTTTCTTTGCTTGCGCTTAGAAGAAGGAACTCTCTCATAAGTTAAAAATGCATTTTTTAATGATTCTGCTGCCTTAAAAATCTCATAAATTTGGGTTTTTCCACAATGATATTTTTGTTGCAATGCTTTAACAGATGTAGAACTTTTCCCTTTTAGTTGGGCAATGTCATATTTTTCCTTCAGTGATAATGTCTTTTTTATTTTACCCATATTGCTGCACACATTTTAAAAATTTTCTTAAACGTTTTTATAATTTCTAAAATTTTTCTCTGAAAGAAATTCTGCCAGGGAACGAAATTTAATTCTAGTTCTGGAAAATATATTTTCATAATTTTTGAACAAGATATTAAATAAAATCAAACCGTGTTAACAAAAATATCAACATTCTATAATTGCTGATTTTTTGAAATCATTTTTGAAACAAGTTATTGCTATGATGAACAAAAAAAGCAAATGAAAAAAAATTTTTTTTTTTCTGAAGAAAATTCAGATTTAGTACGTCTTAAGGCCAATCTCCACACAGTCGAAATCCTATTCTGATAAAAGTATGGAATGCACTTATGCAAAATTTAGTTAGACAAAAAGGGAGAAACAATCATCCTACGAATTTTGTCGTCTTCTGCAGTTCTCATTTCCCCATCTGATTCTTCATCTGCCAGATGATTCCCCTCAAACACAGATAAACTTGTTCATCTGATTTATGGCTCTTCATCTGCGTTTGCATACTCTCACAATAACCACACACGATATCGTTGTACACTACCAAATTTTCTTATAGGAAGTTTTCTATGACGAATTGATTTTAATGGTTTAGTGATGAAATACGCAAGTTAAATTTTTAACTTCTATACGAAGTATATAAAAAATAAAAAAATTTGTTTTGCAAATCTTCACGTTTTATAAGATTCTAAATGGTTTGCAATCATTTTTATCCAATGTCTGTCTGTCTGTATATCACAACAAATGTTGTGATTAACTAGGGACTACGTACACTCTGAATTCCCATATTCATATAGCTTTCTTTTAGAAAGGCTTTCGGAAAGTAACGTGATTTGAACATACGTATAGAAGTTTCGTCGTTTTGCACTATAGCTTGTTTTTAGATGTGATATGAATTTAAGCCTTATGATAAAGTCTGAAAACACAATTTGGTACTACATTTTCCTATAAAATGGAAGGGAATGTTCTTAATTTTCCCATAATATTATAAAATGTGTGGGGAGACCCTGATGTCTTTATTCGGTCAATCCTAGCGAAAATTGCAAAAGTCCATCTCTTTCCACTTTTCTGATTTTTCTCGTCAGAATAGGATGTCGACTGTGTGGAAATTGGCCTTTATGGGTTTTGGGTAAAGAAGGAATGAAACGAAGAAAGAAATCGAAATTTTTTCAAGTTAATTTTTGTCTACAAAAATCTCGCGTTTCCTTATATTTTTAAGCTCCAATATGATAATCCCAACATTTTCTCAACTCTCAAGCATTAGTGCCTCTATGAATTAGTCCTCACCACCATTTTTGATAAGCAAGTGACTTTTCTGTAACTGCTAGAATTTGTTTATAAACGCTAAATTTATATTTATATCTGTTGCACTAAACTAAATGAAATCGAAAAAAAAATGATAGATAACTAAAGTGAATTGGATTTGAATCATATGTATTTTTACTGAGAAAAACCACAATCCATTGCAGAGGAATCAGAATTGGGCATAATTCTAAAAAAAAAGACATGCTTCAACGAACCGATTTGGACTCTACATTCATGAAACACATCATAACGGGTGACGAGACGTGGATTTATGAGTTTGACGTGCAAACTAGCCAAAAAGCTTAGAAATGGCGATAACGAGCGGAAACCAAAATAACACACAACGTTACTCGAAAATCATCATGTTGATTGTTTTCTTTGACTGACGTAGTGTTGTCCACACGAAATTTCTCCAGAGGGGCAAGCAATTTATAAACAATATTATCTGGGTGTTATGAAGCCTTTGACAGAGAACCTTTGCCGATAAAGGCCAGATTCGTGAAGAACAATTCTTGGATTTTGCACCGATAATGCGTTGTCCCACACATCGATGATTGTATGCAAACTTTTGACTCAAAACTCAACGAATTTCATCTTTCAAGCACTGTTTCCACGGGATATGGCTCCCAGCGACTTTTTCTGTTGTCCCACTTAAAATAACCACTTCGTGGAACACGTTTTGACTCCATTGAAGCCATAAAACAAAATTCACATGTGGTGGAATCTACACCGAAAAATGCCTATAAGAAGTGTTTCGACATTTGGATTAATCCCTTGCATATGTGTAACGCATCAAAATTCGATTCGCTACTTTCCGCCCCAATAAAAAGTAGCGGTAATAAACGTTCCCTCAAAGCTGGGTCCACCCAAAAACCACTATCATATTTTAATATTATTGTGCAAACATTTGAAGAATAAGCGTCCAGAAGAAGGCGTAATCAATTGATAAGCATTTGAAGATTGTGTCATGAAAATGATAAAAATATATGGAAATATTATTCCCAGATATGACCTTTTGATGCGAAATGACGTGGAAATCTTAAAGTTAAATGGCATTTATGAACTAGTAAAATACTCGGTCCAAAAATTGATGAGAGGACGAAAATCTCGAAAAACTGTGATTATTGAAATCACTGCAAAACAATTGCACTTCTTTTTAATAATCTTGACAAAAAAATTATAAAATTTTCTAGAAAGACGAGGGCAGACCAAAAAGTCTCAGAAATTGTTATTTTTCCATAAATTTCAATCAGGAAATTAAAGAATTGTATACTTTTAGACGCGTATTAAAATATTTTAGATGACAGATATGCATTGGGAAATTATTTACATAATTATTTCATTATTATTTATGCCACGTAAGGCGTTGCTTATAGCTTCAACATTATAATAAAGGAAATAATTCTGCAAAGGAAAATTCACCTATTTCCAAGATTATTTGTCTAAAAAAAAAATGATACAAAACATCGGAAATAGTTTAATAAATAGTTTTCAGATAAAAAATCTTACTTATTTTGCTTTTTATAATTGCAATGATGAAAAATATTCTCCTTGATCAGCTGTTTTTCTAAGAGTGTTTCAATTTCCATCCGTTCTAATGAAGAGCTGTCTATTTGCTGCTTTCATTGAAAATTTTTCGCTCATTTTTAACCTCAAATTGAGAATTAGTATTAAATTTCACTGACATTCGTATGTGCCAGATTACACGCAATAGAAATCTACCGTCAAGTTTTGTGTAGAAAACTACCAAACCGATTAGACGCGGAATGTTTATACCACAGCCTTTTATACAAGCTACACAAGGAGCGTATTAGAGTGTGTGTGAGCACAGCATCACTCGGACTTAAACCGTCAAACTGTTAGGATCTACTATTTTACTATTTCCTATGTACTTTTAGATTGTGATTACCTGTTGACGGTCAGTAAGCGAATGGCGCGCTTGAATTTTCAATTTTTTTCGAAACCGACACAAACAGTGACTTTTGTTTGTGTGCGTAAAAAACTCCGTTGCGCCAACATTTCGAGAGGTAGATCTTCTCCCTCACCCCAACCAACCGTAACCTACGTCTGCGGTAGAATTCTACCCAAAAAACATAGCGTGTAATCCTGCACTATAACCGCCTTTCATGTAAAATCAATGAAAATGGTCAGTTTTCACTTATTCAACAATTTTCTTTATTATAATGATGAAGCTGTAACCGACGCCTAAAGAAGGCATATTTGGGTTCGGTTTTATCAAAGTGTAATTAATAATAAAGTCCGGAAAGCTAGCGAAGTAGCCAGAAAAAGCACGTGGCAAACGGGGGAAAGAATACGCAAGAGTACATATATTCTTCATAGGCAAAATCCATCAGCAAGAGAGAGAATGAAATGTTCTTAAAAATCAGATGGAATCTTATAAATTGATCCCAGAATCTTAAGTTTGGGCACAAATTTTACATACATACCAGAAAAAAAAATATGCGCCAAATTTTTTTTCTGGTATGTGTGCATTTGTATACAAATTTCTGCCTGTGTTTCATTGTTTACATTTAAAAATTACCGAAAAGCGAGAAATGGGATGTTTTTTAAAGTAATGTGTCTCTTTCACCCATACGTAAAATTCTTAGTTCTATCTATGTCAGCAGTGGATAGAAAATTGTTTGAGAAAGAACAGGCAAAATTTTAAAAACGGCGGTACGGTAAGGATAGGAAGTTTCCAGACTTTATTATAGTTACACTTTGGTTTTATGCATTTCAAAATAAGTTGATATAATCAGATAGTAAAACAGAGGCACTGTATTCTCCATAGAGTTATATTAACTAGAGATATTAATTTTCTGTTTCATGTGGGCCGATAGAGGGGAATATGAAACTTGGGTTTATTTGTATGGAAAATAAAAACAACGCAAAATTTAAATACTAATTGAGGGGAAACCAAGTTAAGTTATTATATCGTATTGGTTGAGCAGCGAGTCGTTATCTCCGAAACTTGGAAAACTTGGGCTTCTATCGTTTGGAGTAAGCGAGCGAGAAGATAAGATAGTGATCATATCTCCTCCATAATTTTGTATGAAAACGAGAGAAATGAAATCTCCAGTTAATGTAACTCTATGATATTCCCTATGAGTTCGCGCTATCTGAGTGGACATTTTGGACAAAACTTTTAGGAAGATATACGACAAAATAGTCTGAACTCTGAAGGCAGCTTTAAAAATATAGCGTTTAAACTTCTCTTGTTAAATTTTGCCCAAGTTTTTTAATTTAAGAATTTTGCTCAAACTGTATTTATGGGTGCAGGTGTTTCGAAAATATCAGAGAGAACGTTGGCGACAATCAGTAAAGAATATATTGCAGGGGCAAAAAAAATTAATAAGTAAAATAAACGTAAAACACATACATTTAGGAATTTCAAAACTACATTTATTTTATGTAATAAAAAAAATCATACCTTTTTTTACATACTCGAATTCCCGTTTAACACAGATGTTCTTGCTGATAATCGTTGTCGAAACGAAAATAACCGTTTTTTCTTGCTGAGTTTTGCATAGATTAATCTGCCCACACAATTTCAGAAACTTGTTCTCAGGGGAATAGTCATCCGTTTTGATGCATACTGGCTTATCACTTTTAGATGGAACCAAATTTATGCTGACTGTAAATGAACACAAAATATGTATTGTTATCAACATTTGTGTGATCCATTACGAACATCTAATATTAATCAAATGGTATGCCGCTTTTCAATAATCTTTGAAAATAAGATCTCCATAATAAATAGAGATATTTAGGCAATAATCATTTTGCCTTACTATTTTGCCTTTTCCAAACTATCCCATTGCTTTTTTAACTAATTTAGAGCTCAAATGATTAGGCAATTTCCGTTTTTTCACATTTCTAATGCTATTTCGTCTAAAAATTCATTTTTCCAATGACTTTCTGATATTTTATGAATTAAGTTTATTTTATCGTGAAATTTAGATATGCTAGTGATCGGCGAGATACTAATTGATGAAGAACAGCTTGTTTGTATTTCCGTTGATATTTTGAAAAGTTTTGTTGTTTCACATATTTACAAATATTTAATTGTTTGTAGTCTGTTTTTGGCATTTACTGAATCGCGTCAGCACCAAATTTCACTACGAACAACTTAATTAAAATTGAGAACAATTACTTTTGTAGATTTGAATAATATTAAAATAGATTTAATGATGGAATCGACAAATTAGAATTAGACAAATATTTTGAACACTTCAAGAAAAATTAATGTTTACGTAAATCAAAAGCAAATTCAAGCATCCATTTTCAAGTTCCGAGTTAACAACTAAACATAAATATTTCTTTTTTTGAATTCAAACATTAACCGAAACCGCAAATTTATTTTAAATTTGGTCAAGGAAATTTCAACTCGTTTACATTGCACGACACGCCATGTAAACATGTTAACCATATGCCGTCTGGTAACAGAAAACTCACCACAATTGGATTTCCACTTTTTAAATAATCACACAAAAAAAATTGTTTCGAAAGGCCAGAAAACAGGCGATCATCTGTTTACCTTTTATTTTTCAGTTAAATAGTGAAATAATTATTTTACTTATGTAAAACAAAAAACGAAATTAAAATCTAAAATTAAAATCTCTGTGAAATATTCTTATTTTAGGTGCCAATAGATTTGTTTCAGACAATATTTCGGTTCTTTATTATGAATTACCACAAAAATTGCAAATTAAGCGAAATTTACCCGGAAAACTAGAAATTAAAATAAACGTACAAAAAGGAACACAATTAATAAATATTGGACTCATTTCATTCTTTGATCACTATTTTCTGATAGTTTCGATAGTTTTGAAAGAGTTTGAAAAGCACAACAGTATTTATTTCGACAGAAAAAACAAAATATTTTAAAAAATTATTGCCGGCTTTATTTGTTATTAACATCCGCTGTCTTTTGACAGTTCATTGTAATCAATCTTTTTGACTACACATGCTACCACGTTTTTATGCCGTATTTCAAATCAAAACAACCTGTTAGCTAAGATTGAAGATTGTGGTGAAGGCACAATGGAAGCAATAGCACAGTATAATAAACAGTAAGAAAACTGGCGAAGAAAATGTGAAAACTGTTGAGTGACTTGGCTTTTTTTGTATTATAATGCCCAATTTTGTTTCCGCGCCTATTTTTAAATACAATGGATGTGTGGTAAAAGTAAAAGTAAAAGACATATGGATTCAAACCGCCCTTTATTATATATCTTTTTTTTATATTTGATTAGGTTAGTGTAACAGAGATAAATATATATTTAGCTTTAATAAACAGTTCAAACATTTATGTAAATAGTAATTCATACAGGCACTAAACCTTAAAATATTTGAAAAATACACAACAAAAAATTTCTTCTACTTAAAAGAAAGCTACGTGGTTATCAAAAATAGTGTCGAGCCTTATTCTTACGGGCACCAATATTTGGCTTCACTTATTCGTATAGGTAAAAACTTTGGCCAAATCATTTCGCACTTAAAAAGCACGTGTTGATGTGGACAAAAAACGACTTAAAAAAAATTTGGATCACTTTCTTTGTTTCATTCCTTCTTTAGTCCAAAATCCATAAGACTATTAAAAGACCATTTATGCTCTCCCTTGCTCCAAGTGTCATAAAGGAAGCACGCTAGAATTTATTTGATTTACAGGTTACTCCGTTCTTTCTAACGAAAAATTTTCATTTTATTTCCTTATTTTGTGTGGAATTTGTTGTTTCTGTCATTTTCAAAAGAGTATTGGGATCATCACGTCTAATTTTTCTTCAGTTTTTATCGCTCAACATTTTCACTGAATGTGGTTATATGGATGTCAAAAGTAAAGCGCGGTCTGAAAACCAAGCATGAACAAACGAAATTCCGGTAAATCATTGGTTAAATAGCGTTAACCAACCAAAATCGGCTGGTTATCGAAATCTTTGGTTAACTAACCAAACCATGGATTCTCTGGTTAAAATTTTGTTGAACAGTCGATGGTTAACAACTGGAATAACCATTGATCAAAGTTAACCAAGAGTGCACAAACCGGCCCTTAATATGCTAATTTAATCGTGACATTCTAAGGTAAATATTAAATACAAAGTTTCAGATAAAAACAAATAAAACTGATGCTGGCCTAAAGGAATAAATATTTTGAATCTTACTGAAAAAAATAAAACATATGTTTGATCAAAAAGAATATTTATTTACAATTTTTATGAAATGTTAAAACTACGTTTATACTGTTTCCATATTTAATACAATATTTAACATTAATTGCTAATATTTTTTTGTGTTAATTTAATAATAATTATTTTCTTAACTATTTATTGGCAAATTCAGTTTCTGCTCATCATTCCGCCTTCTGCGTTCATTGAATGGTCCAACATGTTTGAAAAAAGCTCGGATTTGGAAATTTTTAGGTACCAGGAAGAAAGGATCTTATCTTAAAATATCTGAAGAGTATTGGTTGTTTCTTATTTTTTTTTTTTTTACATCGGCTTTAACAATTAAAACTAAAAAATTATTTTCCTCTACACAACAATTTTTAATATGATTTTCGTACAAAATATGTAATATCTTTATTATTAGAAACAAGCTATAGTGCAAAACCACTATTGAAACTTCTATACGTATGTTCAAATCACGTTACCTTCTAAAAATCTGGTAATACGTATGTGAGTTATCCGAACTGCACATTATGAGAAAAATATGTAAGCAAAGTTTGAAAATCGTATCATTTGATACAAAATATCTGAATTTTGTTCGGCAGCTACCCGAAGTTTTCGTCCAATCAAACCCAACTTCTGATAGAATGGTGCTCACGAGGAAAAAACTGCTCTTACCAATTTGCATGGAAATTGCTTCAAAAATACGGCCGCAATCTTGTACACGCCAGACGGACGGACTGACAGACGACAGACAGACATTCGATGAAAATGATTGCAAACGATTTAGAATCTTATAAAACGTGGAGATTTGCGATTATCATGATTCCAGTAACTTATATACTTCGTATAGAAGTTAAAAATATATATATAAAATATATATATATATATAATAACCAGATTCGAAGATGGAAAAAAGGGAAGAATAAAAAAATTTGTATAACACGTCATCCGAACAAGTTGAAAATTTTTCAGGAGCGGAATCTTGTATTTCGATTTGAACCAATTACATCGTATATACGATTCGGCCAACCAATTTGGTATCGGCTAAGACGGGAACGAAAACATTTGACATTGTGATCGTATAAAATTCATATTTCATTTTTTATGTTTATCGTCATATTTTCAATTTTTTGAATGCAAAAAACCCAAGTACAAGTAATTTGACAATTATTTCCTTAAAATACTAAATTATTCTAGCTTTCACAAAAAAAAGAAAATAAAATACTTTTAAAAATTTTTTTTTTTCACTTGAGTTCATGCAGGAAAATCCCAAGCTTGCAAAAGTTATCTTGAAAGTATTGAATTTAAAAAAATTATCAAGATTTTGATGAAATAACAACCAAAAAAAATGCTCTAAGAGCGGAGTGAAAATTATCATTATAACAAAATATAGTAATAAAAAGATGGCACCTTATAAATTTAGGACCGAAAATACTTGAAGATATTTTGTTTCATTGAGATCAAGAATTTTAATACTTATTATTGAATAATAATTTAAAAATATTTCAAAACTAAAACACAAAATTTGAAATGAATTTCTTCAAAAAAAAACTATGAGCTGTCAAAATTTCGGAAAATTTCATCTAGCAATTTGAAAATTTATATCATTTGTGTGGAATTCTCAACGGCCACACTAATAACCATACGATCACGTTACGCGACGCCAGAATTCTAGTCGAATATTAAATCAAATCGAAAATTCAGTCGGATCGAATACACGATTCCATCCCAGATTTTGGAGATATTTCATTCTGAGTCGTCAATACCATTTTTTGGAAATATTTAATTTATACGCCATTCGAAAATTTTGGAGATTACATTCAACTTCATCAAACGTAATTTTTTGAAAAAAAAAATTATATTTTCTTTGTCATCAGTACCAGATTTTGAGATATTTGATTCTACGTCATCCATACCAGATTTTGAAATATTTTACTCTACATCATCAATATCATGTACGATAAATTTTAATATATATCTTTGGAGAAATTATATTCAACTTCATCACATGTAATTTATGGAAACTGCAGCACTAAAACAAAGTAAACGAATTCTATGTGTCCAGAATGTGAAACCCTAGAGCGAACCGCAGAGTGAGAGAGAGCCATGTGGGTGTGACGGAGCGAAGAGCATAAAAAAATATTTGATTATCGGGGCCAAAATTTAGCTTTTGGTCTATGAGGTGGGACAAGTCCCAAATAAACCCGATTGGCATTCCACTTAGCCAATCGGCCCCGACATGCCTCACGAAGGTAATTCACGAGAAGTTGGTCGAGTTTTCGGTGGTCTCAAGAACTAACGAACCCTCCATTTATCCGATTTTTCTTTTCTTTTAAAAAATCGAAATTTCCTTGCTTGGGTAATGAAGTTGTCTTAACGACGTATAAAATACTTTTCAGCACGCATATAATTTTATATGTATACGCATGATGATAGATGGTGGTGAGCAACGGCCCATTTCCCGCGGCGAGCTAGTCAGAGCAACTCGGCTAGGCGTGCTGTTGCTGCAGTTGCTCGCATAAGCTGCAGCATCTCATAGCTTCTCCGCGCAAGGAAGAAGATATGCATTTGATCATCAGGGGATTTGCTTTTTCGTTCATACTCACTTGCGATGTGACTTTTGGCTCACACTGTATTTATATATAAACCGATCTGATACAACGCAACTTAAAGATTGTCGTCCTATAAAATACAAGTCGTGAAATATGATTCTGAATAAGTATGTGGCTAGGTCTGTTACCTCTCTATTTTGTAAAAGGATTTTATTTATAGCAATGTAAATAGAGATAACTTTTTAGGTTCCAAATGTTAGCTTCTAGACATTTTTGTTCAATGTAATATAACTTTTGTTATAAAAAAGAACCTTTTATGACTCTTCAATCATCAGAGAAATCAGTATAGTTCTTCTTTTTATCCTAAATGTACAATAAAGGAATTTACTAAATTTATATTACTATAAAAAAGGAGGTTATTAGTTATAGATATATGGTATCGAACAGTGGAAGTGAATAGACATACAAATTTGATTAAACCTAACTTTAATTTCAATTTAAATAAAAACTCAATAAAAAACAATAATATGGGAGATGATAATTGCGCCAAAGGTGTAGAAAATTTGTAAGTAATAATGACCTGGCATTTTAATGCCATAACTGCGATAAGTGGTATCACATTGAATGTGTCAATACAAAAAAAAGGAGTATCCTAAATTGGCAAAAAAAGCATTGTGGTTTTGTTCGAAAAGTGCGAAAATTCAACATTGTATTTATTAATCTGTTCGATTTGCCTTTTCTAAACGTTATTCAAACATTAGAACTGTTATTCGAAATAAAATAATTATTTTATAACCTTTCAATTTTCTATGCCAATTATTTGTATTAACTATTTATTCAAAACCAAAACTAAACCAAACCCCTACACTCCTACAATAAATTGGAACTTTAAAGAATAATGCAGCAGCTGGTTATGATAATATAACCACTAAAATAGTAAAAACGTCGGATTCTAAGTTAGCGGAACCACTTACAAAAATTATTAATAACATATTTGAAACTTCGGTACTTTCAGAGTCTGTAAAAACTGCTAGAGCAATACCGAAATGATGTTAGTAACTATCGAGGTATTAGCATCTTGCCAAAATTTTCCAAAATAGATGAGAAGGCCCTTCAAGATCAAATAATGAATTTTTTATAGAAAATGGAACTATTGCTGTAAATCAGTTTTGGGTTTATGTCTCAGTCAAGTACCGCATCAGCTGCAGTGAAGGTTATAGAAATAATTCAGAAATCAGTCGACAAAAGAATGATTACTGGTAGCATTTTCATTGATTTGAGAAAAGCTCTCGACTCTGCAAATCATAGAAACTTATTAACGACACTAAGGAATTGGATTTAACAAGACAATAATAGCTTTAATGCATACCTCCCTTTCGCAAAGAAAACAATATGTACAGGTGGACGCAATAAGAAGGCAGACCCAAATAATAACGAGAGGTGTTCCTCAGAGATCAATATTGGGACCAGTCCTTTTTAATATATCATATACATATATGGAAATGTGACAACAGCGCAAAGTTTTTCAATTTAAATAGAGTCGAATAAAAGCTACCGTGAAGTTAAGTTAAGTTCTTAAGCTAATTAATGTCAGTTTGCTTGTAAATTTAATTGTAATAATAAATACTTTTCATATTATCAAAAAATTATAATTATAAAAAATTTTACAAATTTGGGGGTTCAACCAAAATCGTAATTTGCATCGTATTTAAAAATAAAGTTTAATTTTAGAAAAGCTGGTATAACAAGAAGTAAAGCTGTGTTGTGTGTTGTAAACGTATTTTGTTGTGTTGAGTACACTTTAAAATACAAAACGAAGTAAAACTTTCGAGAAATTACTATACGTGTCGAATTTGATTATTGTATGAATCGTCAAGCAAAGCTTTTGAAAAATTTGCTGTACGTGTTGAATTTGATTACTGTATTTGTGCGTTGCGAAATTCCATCGAATTTTCAGTTAAAAAGACTATTCTTGTTTAAACGCGTGTTATTGAGAAAACGCGATTGGACTAAAAACACAGTCTTGAAGTGTTGCAAATTAGCGAAGTACCTAATCAATAAGAAAGTCTAACTTTAGACAAAATAGACAAAATGACCGTCGAAAAATTAACAGAGAAATTGATTAAAAATTTGAAAAAATTTCAGGCAGTACAGCCGTTTTAAAGCATCAACTAATGTCTTGGACAGGGGCGGAGGAAAATTATGACGTAAGTGAAGGAAATGCAAACGATGAAGACGAAGGTGAAGAAAATGCGACTAGTTAATATGAAAACGAAGGAAATGAACACAGAGACGAAGCTGTAAGTATAGTTCCAAGTCAAGAACTTTCGGAAAGTGAACATGATGATGGTGAAATTTCGGAGAAAAGCTCTAATTCGTCAGTTAAAAAAAGATATGAAAATGTGTCGCGGTTTTCGCGACTCAACTGTAGATGCATCAATAACGAAGAAGCAAGTCAGTCGATTGTTATTCGCCGAACGATTAAGCCGATTGCCGTCCGCCGTGTATTTTTTTGAATTAGCAAAGTTTTAAAAATAAAGTATATTTCCTTTTAATAATAATATTAACGCCGTCTTTTATTTCCTTATAAATCCCCATCATTCCTACCCCTCGTCCTGACAAATGTGTGTTACGACTCCGCGTACGATGGTTTTTGATTATCGAACACATATTAATTCTCAAACTCATTTTTGTTTTTTTTTTTGTATATGTTCTCAATTTACTTTGTATGTGTCATTTTTTGGCTTACAGTATAAATTAATTCAGCATTGTTTCTGTGTGAATTTTTTAGAACGACACAGTCCACTAATTGAAGTTTAATAAGTCAGTCGTAAAAATAAAAGTGTTGTAAAATTTAAGAAATTTATGAGTTTTATTTTATGCAAATCATTTTTGGTCCAATTCGAGCCGGATTAAAGTGCTACAAAGCAAATTTTCATTACGAACTAAAATTTTAATTTTTTATCATAAAAATCTAAAATTTTAGTAAAAGCATTTATCATCAATCGATCCATAAGTTCATATTTTAAAGAAAATACAGGAAATTTTGGATTAATAGAACAATACAATTTAGGAAAGTTCGGAAAATTGTGATCGAAAACATTCGGAACATTTTTTCAATTAGAATTTCACAAGAAAATACGGAAACCAGAACACGCGGTATTTTAACTTAAAAACCGAAACACGCGGTTTTTTAACCTAAAAAGATAAAAAAAAAACAATAGCAAACGTCATCTAATATTTTATTCTTCGCAGACATGACATAATAAAATAAATTTAACAAAAATCCATTTTAACTACTAATTAAGAATATCGGTATAAGTTGTGCAAGTTTTGACACGAATAATATTTTTTCATTTTGTTTGTTTTGTTTGGCAGATTTCGATTTAAAATTACAAAATGGAAAAGTTAATAAAACAGCGTACGATATTAAAAGGTCAAATTACAAGGTGTCAAAATTATTTTGCGGATTTGCTAGTTAATCAAACAGATAAGGAAGCAATTACAGAGAAAATTCAAAAATTAGATGACAATTTCAAGCAGTTTGAATCGGTTCAATTAGAGATTGAGCTGCTTAAAACTAACGATGAAATAGAATCAGAAGAGCTAGAACGAGCAACGATAGAAAATAAATATTTCAGTACAAAGGCTGCAGCCAATCGACTCATAAATGAAGTATTGCTAGAAAGTCCTGCAAAGGAGAATGATGAGAACGTTGAAGATCTTAATTGCGCAGTACAATCGTTGATGAAACATAAAGTATCTTTAGCCGAATTGATTTCAAAATATTAATCAACGTCAGATAATAAGCAAGAAACAGCAAATATCAGTTCACAAAACAATCAAAATAAATCTCAATTTAAGCTACAACCAATGGAAATTCCGTCCTTCAATGGAAATTATAAGGAATGGCCTGAATTTCACGACCTATTCAAAAATTTGATTCATGACAATCCACGATTATCATCATGCGAAAAACTACACTATCTAAAGAAAAGTTTAATAGGAAGTGCACAAAATATATTAAAAAACTTACCAATCACCGACGTAAATTATAGCCATGCGTATGAAGAATTACTAAGTACATTTAATAAAAGGCAAGTAATTATCGACGCATATTTACAAAAAATTATGGAGCAGCCAAAGGTAGACAATCCATCAGCAGACGCGTTAAGAGCAATTTGTAGTAATGTTAATGAGTCAGTTAGAGCACTCAAGGCTCTGAATCTACCCACAAATCACTGGGATTCATGGCTTATTTATGTGCTATCCACCAAGATGGACCCTGTATCAATTCAATTATGGCGGCGCGAATGCTCGAAGAAAGGTGAAGACATTAAATTTGATCAACTTATTGAATTTATTAACAACCGAATTTACGAACTGTCAGCTCTACATCAAGAAAATTACGAAATTAAGCCTCAAAAGGTTCACCCAAAACAACACGCCAAATTAAGTCACCATACTAAATCAGTAGCAGTAAATAGCTGTTATAACTGTGAAGGTAATCATGGAATTTTCTCATGTCAAAGGTTTTTATCTCTTTCAGTTAAGGATCGAAGAGATTTTATCAAGAAAAGGGGTTTATGTTTCAACTGTCTTAAGGACAAACACTTGGTTAAAAATTGCAAATCAGAATCATCATGTAAATTATATGGTGCAAAACATAATTCATTGTTGCATGAAAATAAAGGTTCAGCACAAAACAGTAAACCAGATTCAAGTTCAACTTTAGCGAAACAAAATGAAGAGCGACATAGTTCACCAAACCAAGCCACTTCACTCTCATCACATACAATTGATCCAGCAGATCATATTCATACGGTAATTTTACCAACAGCAGTAGTCTTAATACAGGATAGTTATGGGCAATTTTGCGAATGTGGAGTTCTACTGGATTCAGGCTCGCAAGTGAATCTGATTTCAGAGGAATGCGTTCACAAACTTCATTTAAGAAGAACAAATTCAAGAATGTTAATCAACGGGGTTGGCGCAGCAAATGCTGGCCGTACCAGAGGCAAAGTGGAGTTCAACATGCAATCAAGATTTAACAAATTTAGTGTATCAATTCAAGCATTTATCATTAGCAAGGTTTCGGCAAATTTACCAAGTACTACAATTCCCAGAAATTCAAGGCATTTCTTTAATAACATCGAATTAGCGGATCCATCGTATTTTAATCCAAATAGCATAGACATCAACATTGGCTGTGATATATTCTTTGATGTATTACAAAGCGGAAAAATAGTCAATGGGCCCAATGTTCCAATAGCCCAAGAAACCAAACTGGGCTGGGTCATTTGCGGCAAAGGAATTATCAATCAGCAAAAGGAGTCATTAAATTTTCATGTGTGTATTGACATCGACAACCGTTTAAGGAGCTTTTGGGAATTGGAAGAATTGAAGGTAACCTTCAACAGAAGAAGAATTGGAGGCAGAAAATCATTATATAAAAAATTATACAAGAAACGACCGGGGTCGTTACGTTGTGCGTCTACCGTTCTGTAATGATCCGCGTCGCGTCCTAGCATCATTACGACATGTGGTATCAATAAAAGATATCGAACCACTCATAATAAGTATGAAGATGAAACCATACAATTATGTCGCGTCCTCAGGAAACATAAATATCTTTTTCTAATAGGACATTTAAAAGAAAATAACACATTAATATTCCTTTGTCAAAAGGAAAATAAATGTGTATCATGTTTACTAAATAGAAGAAGAAATATGTCATATTTCTCTGTGAAATATTGATATTGTTTCTTGGTAAATATTTAGTAAGACAATTTTTAACCATTTCAAGTGGTCAGCAAATTATTACAAATCAAGTGTAACCAAATTTGACCCACAAAAATGTTCTTATTAAATACGGAAAAAGTCGGTTTTAATTTATTACCAAACTATTTCAAGTGGTCAGCAAATTCCTCCAACAAATCAATCGTAACACTTTTGAAATATGAAAATATTGAAAAAATGTTCGTGACACATTTTTTCAAGTTAAAACCATTACGTAGAATTTTGTAAATAGGAAATACAAAGAATACACATTATGTAAACGGTTTTTACATAATGAATATTCTTATGATTATTACGTCAACCAATAAGAACAAAACCCGGCCCACTCTCACGATTATTGGAAAAGTTATTGGAAAATTGGTAATGTCTCGTTTCCTATAAAATAAGAAACGAAAGCCTTTAGAGGGAGAGTCAGTGAATAGGCAGAGTCAGTGAACAGGCAGAGTCAGAGTAACAGTTATAGTTCGAGTTATAATTAAGAAGATATAGTTCGATTTACATTAAGAACAGTTAGTTAAGAACATCAAGTGAAGATGTTCTAAATAAAGATATATACAAAAAAAAATGAGTTTTTTAATTAAGTGTGAATAAACTTCCTAAAATGGCAAGTACGAAGGGCTGGTGAACTTCTCTACGGAAAGCACTCCCACGTCCTTGTGTGGTATCCAAACGGGGATACGACAGTTCAAAGAAGATGCAAGCATTCTTGGAATATCACGTCATGCGGCCTTACAAACTCTCCAATACATGGAGCGCAGATTTGAAAGGAATACGCACTTAAAGGCTGAGTATTCTAAATTCATAGACGAGTATCTTAGTCTCAATCATATGATTCCAGTGTCACCTGGAAATAATTCAATTCAAAATGCATACTACTTACCACATCATGCGGTATTCAAGGATAGTTCAACAACGAAGCTAAGAGTTGTATTTGATGCTTCTAGAAAAACAACAAGCGGCATTTCCTTAAATAACATTTTAATGGTTGGACCAACAATTCAACACAACATTTGGGAATTGTTATTAAATTTTCGGAAGTACAAGGTTGCGTATACAGCGGACATTGCAAAATGTACCGTCAAATATTAATAGACAAAAAGGACACATCATATCAAAGGATTTTGTGGCGGAACTCACCAAATGAAGACATTCAAGAATACGAGTTACAAACAGTAACATACGGCACTGCCAGTGCGCCATTTTTAGCTGTGCGGACATTAAAACAACTAGCAATGGATGAAGGGCAAAATTTCAGTACAGCAGCAGAAAACCTTATTGAACATTTTTATGTTGACGATTTTATAGGTGGTACTTATTCAGTAGAAAAGGCTATTATGATAAAAGATGAATTAACACAACTATTTGAAAAAGGTGGATTCGACTACTTTCGTAGGTCGTCTAATTCTCAAGAGTTTTTGTCTACAATCACCAAGGATCATAGTAAAGGTTCACCATCTTTAACATTGGAAGAAAGTGCGTCAATCATTAGCTTTACGGTGGAACACCACTAATGATTGTTTTATGTTTGAAGTAAATTTAAACGAAACAGAAAACTTGACAAAGCGAATTATCTTATCAGAAATCTCCAAGATATAAGATCTATTGGGATTGTTAGCACCTTGCACTGTGGTAGCAAAAATCTTAATGCAACAAATTTGGATATCAGGTATTGACTGGGATGATCAACTCCCAGAGCATTTAGCCAAACAATATAAACAATTTCGAACTTCATTACAAGAGATATCATCATTAAAAATATCAAGGTGGCTAAATATCACAGAATGCTCAACAATTCAATTAATAGGATTTAGTGATTCATCAGAATCTGCGTATGCCGCAGCAGTATACATTCGGGTTATCAATGGCGATAACATATCAGTACGTCTTTTGGCGGCAAAAACAAAGGTTGCACCGATTCAGCAAATTTCATTACCAAGATTAGAATTGTGTGCAGCTTATTTGCTGTCAAAATTAATACATAAAGTCAAAACAACAATGAAATTCGAAACAATACAAACATATGTGCTCACAGATTCAACAGTAGTTTTAGCATGGTTAAAGGCAATTCCACGGACATGGAAAACATTTATTGCTAATAGAACATCGTCAATTTTAAATATTATACCGTATCGTGAATGGAGACATGTAAAATCAGCAAACAATGCAGCTGATCCGGTTTCAAGGGGTTTGTTGGCAAATGAACTCATCAATTTAGAACTATGGTGGAATGGTTCGGCATTTTTGTATTCCCATGAATTTGAAAGGTCAGCAGATCCAATTCCATTAGACGCTAGCACACAATTAGAAAAACGTTCATGTTTAATCACATCGGTATTAAGGCCAGAAGCAATTTCATTTTCTCAAGAATTATTCTCTAGATATTCATCATTAAGAAAGTTAGTAGCAGTCATAGCCAGATGTTTTCGCTTTGCAAATAACACCAAAAAATCCAAGAAAAACAGCGATTTCAACTTAACTCAAGAACTTATATTACACAATTCCGAAATTCAATTCGCAATGGCAACATTAATAAGAATGTCACAACAAGACAGCTTCTGCAATGAACTTCAATTGTTAAAAACAGAAAAACGGCTATCAAGGAGTAGTAAACTTTTATCATTGGCACCATTCATAGACAGTGACGTGATTCTTCGCGTGGGTGGGCGAATTCAAGAATCAGCAGTTCCATACAACAAAAGGCATCCCATAATTTTATCTAAGGATGATCCTTTCACAACTTTAATTATTCAAGACGTACACAATAGGTATTTTCATGCCAACAAGCAACTGATGTTAAACATTTTGCATCTTAAATATTGGATTCTTGGTTGCAAGAATGTAGTGAAAAGGATAATACGTCAATGTTCTACGTGTATGCGCTACCGAGAAGAAGGCTATACACTCAACAAATGGGCAATTTACCAATTTATCGCGTTCAACCTGGCCGCCCATTTAGCAATACAGGCACAGACTATGCAGGCCCTTTTACAATCAGCTCATGGAAGGGAAGAGGAGCAAAAAGGCTAAAATGTTACGTCATCATTTTCGTATGTATGTCAACCAAGGCATTACATTTAGAGCTAACGTCAGATCTTTCAGCTGACAAATTCATTGAAGCATTACATCGTTTTAGTAGTCGACGGGGCATTTGTAACAACATATATAGCGACAACGGGCGTAATTACATCGGAGCTGCTAGAAAATTAAACGAATTCCAATCATTTTTAACACAAAATAAGGAAGTCATTTCAAACGAACTATCAAGGAATGAAATAACTTGGCATTTCATTCCAGCATATTCCCCAAATTTTGGAGGCTTATGGGAGTCTTCTGTGAAATCCATGAAGTATCATTTGAAAAGGTCAATAGGTGAAACAATTATCACAATCGAAGAAATGACTACACTGTTATGCCAGATCGAGGCATGCCTAAATTCTAGGCCTATAGCGAGAGGCACATTCGACATGGATGAATTGGATCCATTAATCCCAGGTCATTTTTTGACTCAAGGGTCAATATTATTACCAGCACAATTACCAAAGGACGAAACCACCATGACAATACATGATCGTTGGGAACGGGTTCAACAAATTCAAACTTCATTTTGGAAGCGCTGGAGTTCTGAATACCTATCAACACTACAAACAAGAAACAAATGGAAGGAAAAAACTCGTAACATCCAAACTGATGATATTGTTCTGATCAAGGAGGATGCCTTACCTCCATGTAGATGGTTGCTGGGACATGTAATTGCAGGTAAACCAGGCAAGGATGGACTAACTTGTGTGGTATCATTGAAAACACGGAATGGACTAATAGATCGTTCGATCAGAAAATTGGTGGTGTTAATACCACATTCACAAAATTAATTTCATTTAATAATTATAATATTGACTTTGAGAAATAATATTGACATTCGGGTTTAGTTTCCAAGTACATATTTTGAAAATATTCTATATGTTTCAAGGTAGGCGGGATGTTACGACTCCGTGTAGGATGGTTTTTGATTATCGAACACATATTAATTCTCAAACTCATTTTTGTTTTTTTTTTTATATGTTCTCAATTTACTTTGTATGTGTCATTTTTTGGCTTACAGTATAAATTAATTCCGCATTGTTTCTGTGTGAATTTTTTAGAACGACACAGTCCACTAATTGAAGTTTAATAAGTCAGTCGTAAAAATAAAATTGTTGTAAAGTTTAAGAAATTTATTAGTTTCATTTTATGCAAATCAATGTGGATGATTTTAATAAATTAACATTTAAAGATATGGAAGGTGCTGTTGAAACTGTTGATGGAAATGGTAAAAGGACTGTTGAGAAATGCATAAAAAAGATTCAAGACGTGAGAATAATTACAAAATGGCCAAACGATGAATTGCTAATCTATGCAAAAAAATTGGTAATTGGTCCTGAAAGAAAATATATAAAAAGTAATAATAATATCACTAGTTTGAATTGATTCAAGAAAATATTAAGTGCAGAATTCCATGAACGACTCAATAGTCGAGATATTCATAGTCAACTCAGAAATCGAAAGAAACGAGCAAGTGAAGGATGGCGACACTACTTTTACGAAATGATAGAGATAGGAAAACTGACTTCTTTAGAGGAAGAAGCTTTGATCGAGAATTAAACGTTGTTATAACTGTGAGCAGAAGGGTCATGAATCTAACAATTGCCCCGATTCCAGACGAGGTCCAAAATGTTTCCAATGTCGTGAATTTGGACATCTTTCGAGAAATTGTTCGGAACAAAAAGTGATGAACCAAAATATCAATCATGTTGAATCGTGTAGAAAATTGTTGGTTGACGCAACCATTCGAGACGAAACAGTCAAAGCACTGACTGACAACGGAAGCGAAGTAAACTTAATCAGGGATGAGATCTACAAACAGATAGGTCAACCAGTATGTGAAAAAACAATGAAATGGTTTACTGGAGTAGGACGTGGAATTGTGTCACCATTCGTAGGTTTCAAAGAAGCAGTTAAATTGCAGAACGAAAATTATTTAGCTAAGTTTTATGTAACTCCTAATAATTTCATTAATGTACCTGTCATTGTAGGAAACAATGTAATTAAACAAGCCAAAGTATTGTTACAACCAACCAAAGTGACCTTTCGAAAGATTACCATAATTTGGAATCTGTGCGTTGGGAAGACTAAATTGAATTTCCGCTAAAAATAAATTTAATTCAGCACGAAATAGAGATCGATGTTGAACAACCATTTAAAAACGAAATCTTGAGCTTGATACAAAATTATTAAATTAGTGATGTCAAAGCAGCTACTAAAGAGACAAAGATCATACTTACAGATGAAAGCCCTGTTTATGAGAAAGCGCGTCGTTTGGCACCAGTTGAGAAAAATATATTACAGAATCAAATTAACCAATGGTTAGACGAGGGTATTGTAGTTCCAAGTACATCCAATTTTTCACGTCCAGTTGTTATTGTACGAAAGAAAAATGGCGACTATCGTGTGTGTATCGAATACAGACGTCTTAATAAAAAAATCATTAAAGGTTGGTACCCTATGCCTCAAATTGATGATCAATTAGAAAAACTCTCGGGAGCAAAAATATTTTCAATAATTGATCTTAAAAACGCATTTTTTCACGTGCCTGTAGCGCAGGAAACATACTGCATTTTCACACCAGATAATCAATCTGAGTTTTTAAAGACACCATTCGGATTATGTAACAGCCCAGCTAGTTTGGACGTTTTATTTCTGAAGTATTTAAGGAACTAATTAAAGATGGCACAATTATTCAATATGTAGACGACTTCATTATATAATCGGTCGACAAGCACGAAGGTATTCAGAAGCTTGAAGGAGTATTGAAGGTTGCATCAGAGTATAGTTTACGCTTTCAATGGGAAAAAATGTAATTTTCTAAAAGAATCAGTAGAATATCTTGGGCACATTGTGAGTGAAGCGGCGATCAAACCATCGCCGAATAAACTTAGAGCAGTGAGAATGTTTCCAGTTCCGGAAAATATCCGCCAAATCCAAAGTTTTCTGAAATTAACGGGATATTTTAGAAAATTTATTAATGGTTATATATACTACATATGAATATAGCTGTAACGGCGCCTCACGCTTATGTTACTTAATTTTCCTTTACGGACCTAATCCAGCGCACAACTACCGAAAGATTTTTTTTGTTATCGACTTCCACAACCTCATATTTTTCCGAATTTCAAATCTTCTTAGGAACTCACTAATATAATGGTGGAAACAGTTGGTATCAATGAGAGAATATAAATTTAGCAAGTCATGTTTCGATTTCGGTGTACACAGGGAAATGTACAAATTCCTTATAAAATATATTCAAAGGCGAAATCTGATGATAACATGAGAAGATATGGGTCTATATAAAGTTGGAAAGAGATGGTAGGTTTTTTTTTTTTTTTTGGTTGATGCGTTTTGAAAACGAAGTAACGAGAGTCTGGTCTGAAGGCTGTAAGAAGCAAGCTGTATTCAGAGATTCGAATTTGACGAATCAAATTCTACTTAGTTAGGAAGTGAAAGTCCAAAATTTAATAAATTCATTTGTTTTAAAGAAAAGTTTAGAGTTTTTATGATATTAAAAGAAACCTATCAGAAAACGGCAAATAAATTTTTTTTTAAGTAAAATACGAACATTTTTTTTTTATATACTTACGAATAGAGAAATACATAAGAAGTGATAACGGATCCTTTTTTTTTGTATGGAAATAATTAATAGAAGTTTATTTTTCTTTGAATGGAGAAAACCGCTAAATAGAAAATATAGAAATATAGAAAAAGTGATCATACATATTTCGTTAAAGAAAAAACGAATAGTAACAGCATGGAAATCATTTACCACATTCTATACGAAGTCGAGTTTTTATATGTTTTTTTTTTGTAAAGCAATACAACATAATATTGTGCAGAAAAGAATATCAACACACATCACCATCTTGATGAAATTGGCTCAATACGCATATACCTGTATCGGCCTCGTGGGAAAATACTGTAACTGTTTCAGTTGCGGTATAACCTCTTCGTAATAAACCGCCGAGATTGGGTTTTCTTGTGGTTTTGTCTTCTTCTAATTTTCATCGTAAAAACAAAAATATACTCATCATTCCAGTGGTGGGCAACTTCTTTTATCTACATATGGTGGCGACAAAATAATTTTCCGTTTTACGGAAAACTTTCATCAATTTTCAACCTCACTAAAATCATGTCATAGGCGACAGCTTTAAGAGTTCCTGCCCAAGAAGCATTTGCAACAGTTCAACAATAATCCTAATTCAATTACGAAAAGAAAAAAAAAGAAAATCAAAAGAAACCCGGCTCCTTTTTTTTTTAATATACGATTAATTACGTTTCATTTGACAGATTCAAATGTAAGTTTTTTAATTTTATTATTTGGTTATAAATTTGGTGACCTGTCAATGAGGTAACCGCGTGACAAGTTTTCTTTTGAATTTCGTTTAAATGCTTTGAAATTTTTGATTCAGCACACCCTATTAATAAACTTAAATTTATACCATTGTGATATTACAATTGGATATTTTATAATTTTTAAAAAGTTAAAGATTTCCGATAAATTTTATAGTACAACATTTTTTTGTTGTTGACCGGAAAAGAGTTTGAAATGAAAGATAATATAAATTTTTTTGTTTGGTTTGATCCAATATGTCACACACGATAATCAATAAATGATACATATATGCATAAATAAATAAGTTTGTAAAGTGAAATCGGAATTTTCTTTGGGTAATATTTTAGAAAAAAAAAGTTGAAAATTAATGGAAGTGACGTTTTCCCTAGTTATTCAATGAAGATTTCATCGGGATCATGCTGAAGAAAAGATAAAGAATATGTAGAGAGAGAGAGAGAAAGATGATAGAGTGACGGGGCGAACGAGAGCATAAATAATTAAGGGACGATAACCAATTTTTTAGGGGCAGTTATTCGTCAACGGGGACCAGCATTCTGCTGTTGGTCCATGCGGGTGGGAAGTGCCCCAAATAAGTCCGGTTGGCAATACCATCCTTAGCCAATCGGCCCCGACATGCCTCGCAAGGCTTTCGCGGAAGTTCGGTCAGTTTCAATGACCGACCAAAACTAACGAAACCTCCATTTATTCGTTGTTTTCTCGCGAAACCGAATTTCCTTGCCTGATAGCTTTGCTATCACCCTAAAGTCTAAACGACAATAATATTCATATACACGCATAAAAATTTATGTGTAACGCGATGATAGATGGTGGTGAGCAACGACCCATCCCACCGGCGAGCTAGTTTGCGCGACTTAGCAAGGCAGCCTTTCAGTTGCTCACATTTGCTGCACCATCTCATATCTTCTCCTCGCAAGGAAGAAGATAGGCTGAAAAGGTCATCTGGGGATTTGCTTTTTTCGTTAAAACCCCATTGCAGTGTGTTTTCACACACTGCAATATATGTAAACCCCGTAGTTACATATATGGCGCCCAACGGTTCGTTGTGCGCTCAGCGAATTTGTTTTATTTTGTTTGCCATTTGTATTTTCTACTTCGGTCGAAATTACAAATGGAGTCCAAACAAAATTGGTTTGACACATTTTGAACGAGTTGATGTTCGAAATGGGGTCACTGGTTTTCACTTTAAAATTGAACAAAAATAGTTCTTCAGAAAAACAAATTTTTTTGAAAATTTGAAAAATTTTGACTCAAACTTTTTTTTAGTTTTCTGAAACACCCTGTATCAATTTAAAAATTTTCGTCTTTGTTTTTTTTAGTCGATTTTTTTTCTGAAGGTGTGTTCACATCATCAAAATTTCTGAACGAAGTTTTGATGTGAACATAATTTCGAATGTTCGTTTTTGTTTTGGTTTTCGGAATTGGACTTGCCTTTCGCGATCGCGATTATGTAGAGTCCGACTGTCGTCACGTTTTATTTACGGTTGCGTAGTAGCAATTACTTCGGTTTTTTTTATTGAATATGTCGCTTGCCGCAAAAGCGTTTGAAAAGTGAATTACGTGCTATATGTAAATGGTAGTCATTGAAACGCGTCTCGTTTCACACATTCTCGTGCTTTATTAAGCCTATGAATAATGCGGTGAGGACACGAGGGTCATGCAACCACACCAGACATAGTGGTCCGGGATTGTGCCAGTCGTTTGGATCGGACCACATGCTTCGGCCTTTGTTGCTACTGCAGGTGTCCGATCACTCCACTTGGTACAGTTCGCGGGCCACACAACAACTTCCAATTTTCGTTTCGTGATGATATGTCGGGTATGTTCCCTTCGTGTCGTCCACTTGTTTCGTCTCTCTCTCTCGCTCCTACGTTACATATACGTTTGATAAATTTAGAAAAGTTTTTTTTGGAATTTTATTTAAATTCTTGTGAAATTTGATTTTGAAATTCAATTTTCTTGGAATTGACTCCGGGAAATTGCGTTTGATATTTTCAATGAAGGTAAACTCAGGGTACATTTAGAAATTTACTTTGGGGAAGTTTCTTTGAGGAAATTTTTTTTGAAGGGAAATTTTTTTTCTCGGTAGGGAATTTATTTTTTTCCTTTCAATTTAGTTTGGTTATTTTAGTTTCTTCATTGATTTTAGTTTATTAATTTCGGTATAGTTAAGCTTAGTTTAGTTTCATTTAGTTTAGTTTAATTCAGTTTTTCATTTTGATTTAGTTTTTTTTTTTGATTACGTTTTCAGTTTAGTTTTATTACTTTTGGTTTTTTTTTTAGGTTTAGTTTATTTCAGTTTTAGGTCATAATTATTTTTTGAATTTATTATTTTATTATTTTTTTCGAAATTATATTTTGAACATTTTTTATTATTTTCATTTTTTTTTTTCATATAAATATATTTTAGTGGGGGAGTTTTTTTTTTATTATTAAATTTTTTTTTCTATCTTTCACAAGCTTCAAAATTCGTGGCTTCTGCTACAATGACTGCTCGCAGTCGTAGTGGTCGAGGAAGAGGTGCGGCAAACCCAACTATCACACGATGGGTTCTAGTGATGGCGCCTCTTTCCTCTTTCCTTCAGATCCAAGTGCTTCCACGGAAAACATAGGCACTATGATCGAGGCGGCTATGAGTAGTCAAATGGCAAAGATCCAAAGTGAGTTACTTAATCAGATCAAGCGAATGACTTTGAATGCACCACCGCAAGCACCAGGTTCAGTGGCTCCACCAAAATCCGTTGACCAGTCTGCTAACTTCAATTATTTGAACGAAAAATATAGTTTGAACGTTCCTCAGAGAATAAGTCAACCAACAACAAACCATAACATTCATCAACCACCACCACCTCCATATGGTGCTAATAATCAAAACCCAAATTATAACGTGAACGCTATTTCAGCGTCAAACAATAATCACCATGTCGACCCCAATCATGATCCGAATCCGAACAGGCCTTTTAACCCAAATAACACCCAAAGGCGTAGCCCAAGTAGGAATTAAAATCTTAACCCAGGCACGAATCGTAATGGTCAGGAAGTTCGACACGCTATTTTACGACATGATACCCGAATCGACAAATGGGGTTTCAGGTTCAGTGGGAAGGCTCAAGATATGTCGGTGGAAGAGTTTATATTCCGCATAGAAACCATGCAATCGCGTGGGGACAATTCGTGGTACGCCATTTGTACCCAATTCCATACCCTGCTCTCCGATAAGGCTGAGCAGTGGTATTGGCGACTGTTGAAAAGAGAACCCCACATCGATTGGCATGGCCTAAAGTCGGCCCTTCGACATCAATTCAAGAGCCTTGACACTGACCACGAAATCTTGCATCGGATGCTACAAAGAAAGCAATCAAATAGAGAAACTTTTGATGGTTTTTACGATTCAGTTTTGTCACTATACCATCGGTTAAGAATTCCTATGACGGAAATAGAATTGGCCGACATTATGAGAGGTAATGTCAAAGATAAGATCGCAAATTTAATTTTCGGAATGCCTGCCATGAGTTTGAGTCGCTTTCAGGAAGTATGCCGCAAAGCGGAACGCCATCTTTCTGAGAGAGAACCAAGACGAACTTGGCAAAACCCAACACGGTCAATCCATGAATTGGATGATTTTAATGAACATAACTTCTCATATGGACCGGATTCGATAAATGATAGGATTGATTCGGGTAATGATACACTTAGACCCGCAAACGAAATGTTTCGCACCACTGATTTTCGCCAAAATAGAAACAGTCGGGAATTCAGTGTAAATAACTCACCTGCTAGAACAAACTTTATACCAGACTTTCGCTTCAGACAAGATTCTCATCTCCCACACCAAGACTTTAGAAATGATTTTGACCAAAATAGTTATTCGTATAACCACCAACAATACACCAGAGGTGGCCAAACTTTTCCTCGCGAACCGGTATCGAATCAATATAATATTAATTTATCTCATTTCTGTAGCAGTTTACCATATCAACCTACCAAAATAAATCGTGATAGTAATATTCGAGGGTTTGCAAGTGAAAACATGCGGGTAAACGGAATCCAAGATCATTTAGAAGCTATGGATGCTAATGGTAGATCACGGTTCAAGTGTTGGAACTGTGACAATGTTGGTCATGGTTTTTTCGAGTGTACGATACCACAACGGTCCTTCTTTTGGTATCGTTGTGGTAGAAAGGATGTGTCGTTACTGATGTCCCCAAAATGTAATCTGGAAAACGCACAGAGGCACCGAGAGACGCACGGGAACCCCCGGTTGCCAATAATGCCCCCGGACCAATCAAAATAGAACCAACTTTGAGTCCTGATCTATCATTGCAACCAAATTCTCCGTCTGATATCAAAATTTTTAAACGCGAAACGTCAACTAAAATCTCGTCTCATAATAAAAATATACTGGAAAGGTCGAATAAAACATTACATCAACGTCAAATGGAATATGACGAAGCTAGAATTAGAATAATCGGTACTGTACTAAAACCGAGTAAAATTAGTTGGTTTAGAGAAAGGTGTAAACAAAAGAAGTTATTGGGTAAAACGGTGGAATCTGCTTTTGTGAAGCTTAAATATGAAGTTCGACCATATGCTAAGGTGGAAATCGACGGCGAATCCCTTTTTGGCCTTTTAGACAGTGGCGCAAGTGTGTCCTGTCTAGGCGCTGGCTCTTTAGATTTCCTCGAACGTCATAGAATTTTAATTACTGGTCGTCCCACCTCAGTCAAAACGGCTGATGGTAAAGCTCAACCAGTACACGGGCAAATAGCGATTCCGATTACATACAATAACATTACGAAAACACTTTCTCTATACGTCGTACCAGGACTTACCCAAAATCTATATCTAGGTGTAGATTTTTGGAAGAAATTCTATATAGCTCCGACTATATTTTCTAAACACGAGACTTTAGATTGTTTGTCAATTGACGATCCCAACACACACGCGCTAAATTCGGAACAACGCGCGCGTCTTGAAAGCATCTTAACTTTATTTCCTTCGTTTAACCAAGTCGGTTTAGGAAAAACTCATTTAGAAGAACATATTATTGAGGTAGAAAACGCGGAGCCAGTAAAGCAACGCCACTACCCTGTTTCCCTTGCGGTGCAAGCCCTCATGTATGCTGAGTTGGACCGTATGTTGGAATTGGGTGTCATTGAAGAAAGTGTCAGCGCGTGGAACTCTCCTGTAGTCTTGGTGCGCAAACCTGGAAAGGTTCGCCTCTGCCTCGACTCCAGGAAAGTGAACACCCTTACGAAAAAAGACGCTTACTCACTTCCATATATAGAAGGCCTGCTCAGTAGACTTGAGAAGACGTGTTTCATTTCAAGTATTGATTTGAAAGACGCCTTTTGGCACATACCGTTGGAAAAGCAGAGTAGGGAAAAAACTGCTTTCACAGTGCCTGCTAGACCGTTATACCAGCTTACAGTGATGCCATTCGGGCTCTGTAATGCTCCTCAAAGAATGTGTAGACTGATGGACAAAGCAGTTTCAGTCGAGTTAAGAGAAAACTGTTTCGTCTATTTGGACGATCTGTTAGTAGTTTCTGAGGATTTTGATTCTCACGTTAAATTTTTGGCAACCATTACACGTTGCTTGTCCTTTGCTGGACTTACGACAAATTTGGAGAAAAGCAAATTTTGCATGAGAGAAGTTACATATTTGGGTTACATCGTTGGTAACGGATGTTTAAAGACCGACTCAAATAAAGTATCTGCAATTTTTGACTTTCCTGCTCCTACCACTCCAAAACAGGCTCGTCGATTTTTGGGTATGACAGGATGGTATAGGCGGTTTATTGCCAATTATGCCTCCTTGTCGTCTCCAATTACTGACTGCCTAAAGAAGAGCGCCAAGTTTGTTTGGACAACGGAAGCTCAGGTAGCGTTTGAAGCCTTGACATCTTCATTAACTACGGCCCCGGTATTGGCCAATCCTGATTACACCAAACCCTTTATTATACAGTGCGACGCGAGTAAGACCGGTGTCGGAGGTGTTTTGCTGCAAAGCGACGACGAAGGCAATGCGAAACCCATCGCCTATATTTCTCAAAAGCTGAACTCTGCACAACGCAACTACAGCGTGACGGAATTGGAATGTTTCGCTGCGGTGTTGAGCGTTAAGAAGTTCAGAGCCTACGTCGAAGGTTTGCCGTTCAAAATAATCACCGACCATGCGAGTTTAAAATGGCTCATGAGTCAGCGCGACTTGAGCGGACGTTTGGCTCGATGGAGCTTAAAGCTTCAAGCCTTTGATTTCGCGATTGAACATAGGAAAGGTTCAGAAAATGTGGTGCCAGATGCGCTTTCACGTGTTTACGTGGACGCGATTTCGGAAATAGTTTCGGCACCTAGCATAAACTTGAATTCTGAAGCCTTCAAATCAAAGGAATATCTCGACCTGGTCGATACAGTGCAAAGCAACGCGGAAAGGCTGCCTGACACGCAAGTGTCAGATGGCTACGTGTACTTCAAGACAAGCTTTAGCACTGACAATATCTTTCAGGAAAATAGGTCGTGGAAGCTTTGGGTTCCGTCCAGCCTTACGGACGAGCTAGTTCGTCTGGCGCATGATCCTCCACAAGCTGCGCACGGCGGTATTACCAAAACCTTATATCGTTTGCGGCAAAGATACTTCTGGCCTGGTATGGCTAACGAAGTACGTAAATATATCGCGAGTTGCATCGTTTGTAAAGAGTCTAAGGCTCCAAATAGTGTATTGAGGCCGCCAATGGGCAAACAAATTGAAGTTGACAAAGCTTTCCAGTACCTATATATCGATCTGTCGGGACCCTACCCTCGGTCTAAGCATGGTAACACCACCCTCCTGGTTGTTTTGGACAAATTTTCGAAATTTGTTGTGTTCAAGACACTACGTAAGGCGTCTGCCGTGCAGATCACCGATTTCTTGGAGGAAAACGTCTTCAATTTATTCGGCGTACCCGAGATTATATTTTCAGACAACGGACCGCAATTTATATCTAAAGAATTTCGCAAATTGGTTGAAGCGTTTGGTGTGAAACATAATCGTACAGCTATCTACTCACCACAAGCTAACGCATCGGAACGTGTAAACCGTTCTTTACTGGCGGCCATCCGCTCTTATGTTGGCACCGATCATAGTGATTGGGATCAAAACTTGGGAAGCATCGGCTGTGCTCTTAGGAGTACAATCCATGCTTCTACAGGGATTGATCCATATTTTCTTGTGTTCGGTTCCCACATGATCACACATGGCTCGACCTACGAACTGATGCGGAAGTTAAATGGTTTGAATGATGGTGAATTGGTTGTGTCCTCGAAAAACGACCAGCTTGAACTAATTCGCGAACGCGTGAAAAATAATTTGTCGAAAGCTTACCAACAGCATGAGCGAATTTATAATCGTCGAACCCGGGTAAAGAGATTTATTGCCGGACAAGAAGTCTACCGAAGAAATTTCACGCTTAGTGACTTCGCAAAAAACGTCAATGCTAAGCTAAATTGTAAATTTCTGAAGTGTCAGAATGTTCGTGCGATTGGCGGTTCCCTCTATGAGGTCGAGGATTTGCAGGGTAAACCCATAGGGGTTTACCATGCCAAAGACTTGAGGCAATAACTGGGTAGGCAAAGGGTAGTAAGCTCGATTCTTCACTAGTAGGTTTTCTCGTTCTTCATTTTGGTTTTGTTGCGCGGCTAGCGCAGTCGGAGGAATACGAAACTCTTATTCTCGGGTGTAGTCGAGTCCCACGTTGGGCAGTACAAGTTTCCACGTACCACTCCTACCACCCATGCGCTTTCAGCTACGTCCGGGTTAATAGATGAATCCCTGACGCATCTGTGTTGTAACGGCGCCTTATACAATGACCCACAACAATTTTTTTTTAATACGATTTCCGAAGATCTTCATTCCAGACTTCAACCATCTGCATTTCAAATTTTATGCCTTCAATGAAAAATTCCTAACAGATGTCGTTGAAATAAAGAAAAAATTTTAAATTCAATGGAGCGAGAGAACAAATTAAGAAGAAGAGGTTAGATATATATGGATATTACCGTTTTAGTTACCGCGTGGTCAATTTTATATGAAAAATTATTCATATATTCTTCTAGAAGGTTATGACATGTTTTTTTGAAAAGGGAACATAAAAGCATGTGAAGGAAAAGAACAGATAGGGAGAGTCATTTTTTTTTCTTCTGGGGGAACGTATGTCTCTTCTCTTTTTTTTTTAGCGTCGAGAGACTTGTTTGAAGCTTGAGGGGAGTCAGTTTCTGGATGTTGAAGAATATGGTGGAATATGGGATAATCAACTTGATGATTTTTTTTTTGAAAGTTAGGAGAGATAAGGTTTGTGAGAATTAGCGGGAAATTAAGAAAAAAAAATATATATAAGATAAAAAAAAAGGAAAAAATCTTAATTTTGAATTTAGTGTAACGAAAAAAAAAAAAAGGAAAAAGTATTAATAATCAAAAAAAGGAAAGAATATATAAAACTTTTTTTTTCGTTTGTTCTTTTATATATACAAGTATATAACTCAAGAAAAGAGGTATGGTGGTTGGAAAAAAAATATAAAAAAAAAAAAAAATGGCCGAAAGAAGGCAAGCGAAAATGCCGCTCCTTTTGAGTTTGTGGTCAAAATTAATTATAATTCATAAAGAAAATGAATGTGTTAATATTTACTACTAATAATAATAATAAATTAGATTATGACTTAATAATAATAATAATGAAATAAAGAAAAGGAAAAAAGAAAAAAAATGTGATAAATGCGTTTAAAACTAAGAAAGAGCATCGATAAGGTAATTAAATAATATATATATATATATATCTAGCTTGTATATGATACAATGCAACTAATATATACGTATATATATCTGATAAAATATATTACTTATATAATACGAGGAATGTTTGCACAACGATCTGGAAAACCCGTCTAACGATTTTCACAAAACTTGGGAGTCAAGGGTTTTTGGGCACTAGAAATTGACATAGATAGGTCTCGCCTCTGGGAAAATTCGTTTTCCCCTCCCCTCGATACCTCTCGCTTGGTATTTTCGAATTGGGTACTCCGATCTGCATGAAACTTTACAATATTGCTAAGGGAGCTAAGAGGTTTCGATTTACCCACTACAAACCTCACTTTTGCCCTCCCCTTGATACCCCTGGCCTGGTATATTCGAATTGGGTGGTCCGATCTTAATGAAACTTTACAGTATTACTAAGGGAGCTAAGGGCTTTCGATTTTACGACTGCAAACCTACCTTTTCTCCTCCCCTTGATCCCCTCGCTTGGTATTTTCGAATTGGGTGTTCCGATCTTAATAAAACTTTACAGTATTACTAAGGGAGCTAAGAGCTTTCGATATGCATTCTAAAAATTACACTTTTTAGATATCTATCGGCAGCGATAAATTGTAATTGCAAAACAATTAAGTGCCCTAAACCTCATTATACGAATCATGTTGCAATTATAATGGGATTCAATTACTCTGAGACAGACTGCATTAAGAATTGCAATTCATGCCCAATTGTAATTACTATTTCAAACTGTCTCCAGATAACTTGCCAGATTTGTCGCGACCGGGCCTTTCGCACTCTGATGTATTCCTCGACCCATTTTTTGGCGCAAAATTTTGTTGCGCAATACCAAAATGTATTTAAAATTATAGGTGTCAATTTTAATGCGCAGTGCATACTGACGCACAAATGAATTTGCGCAAATTTTATTACACAATTATAACCAACCTGTTTGGCTGAATTCAAGCATCTCAAAAACCGACCAATAAATTCCCAAAAGGTTGCCGAAAATTTGTTGAAAAATTGCCGCAAATTGAAAAATATGGAAATGTAAGAACTTTCACATTTCTAAACTTTTCGCAATTTTTCAGGCATACTTTAACTTTGCCTTATCGAGCAAAGCTCGGTCTCCCGGTACTATATCATTATTCATCTATTATTACAAAAAAAAAAAAAAAACAAAAACAAAAAAAACCAAAAATTTACGAAATACCGGAGCACGCGATTTTTTGGCACGAGTTCCTATTTCAACTTTAATTGAAGAATTCACAAAAACTTCGAAATTTCTCAAATGGGGAAGATGAAGTCCAATTAACAAAATTGGAGGTCAAATGGAACCGAATTTTTATTTTCTTCTCAAATTTAAACGGAACTTCAATTTGGAAACATGTAATTAGCAAGCATCGCCAAAAAGAAGGGGGGAAAATTATATATTCATACATGAAAAGCGAGAGAATCAACATAAAGTCAATCTTAAATAGAACATCAGAAAAAAAAAATTTTTAAAAATAAATTAATACATAATGTTTTTTTTTATTGAATATATTGATATAAATTATAAAATTACATGATAAGTCAAAACCATAATCTGGGTTAGTCATAAGGCCACGAGGAACAAAAGAACAACAAAACGAAAAAGGAAGGAAACGGCATTCTTTACATACGTCAAATAAATTGATTAACTAAGAAAATTTTTTTTTCTATCAAGTAGCCAACGTCACTTGCCAAAATATTGTGTTTTTTGTTTGTTTTTCTTTTGGATCTCGATATTATTACGATAAGATCTAATTATGGTAGCGGCAATTGTATCAAGTACTTGACGAGCTGAGGGTACCATTTTTTTGTTATTCACAAAGAAAATTTTTTTTAAATAAATCATTGTTCTATAAAAGAAAGAGAAACAGCGTTTTATATATATACCATCTTATTCTAAATTTCATTGACGGTTTCAGAGTACTCAGATTCAAAATTTAGATATGCAGAAAAAAAAAACAAAAAATGACAACGGCGGGGATTAACTGAGTATTGTGTGAGGGAGAGGGGAGGGATATGCGAGTGTGACGTGACGAGCAAAGGCATAAACATCAAGGGACGATAACCAATTGTAGGGGCGGTTATCGTCAACGGGGACCAGCATTCTGCTGTTGGTCCATTCGGGTGGGAAGTGCCCCATATAAGTCCGGTTGGCAATAACACTTCTGCCAATCGGCCCGACATGTCTCGCAAGGCTTTCGCGGAAGTTTGGTCAAGTTCTGGTGACCACCCAACTAACGAACTTCCATTTATTCGGTTTTTTTTTCTCGCGAAACCGAATTTCCTTGCCTGATAGCCTTGCTATCACCATAAAGTCTAAACGACAATAATATTCATATGCACGAATAACAATTTATGTGTAACGCGATGATAGATGGTGGTGAGCAACGACCCACCCCTCCGGCGAGCTAATTTGCGTGACTCAGCAAGGCGTGCAGCCTTTCAGTTGCTCACATTTGCTGCACCATCTCATATCTTCTCCTCGCAAGGAAGAAGATAGGCTGAAAAGGTCATCTGGGGATTTGTTTTCTTGGTTAAAACCCCATTGCAGTGTGTTTTTACACACTGCAATATATGTAAACCCCGTAGTTACACTTTGGTTATACTAAACAAACCCAATCATGGGTTCAAGCCAAACATTTCCATTTCGGAAATGAGAATGAACCATCAATATAAGATATGTAGACATACATATAAATATATTTCATTAAATATTCCAAATAACAATAGCAATAATAATAACATTATTTTTTATTAGAGGTTTATAGCGCGAGAAGACAGCCAACGAAATACGGAGACAAAATTATTTTTCTGCGGAAAGATTACCAAATGTTCCTGCCATCCAGTTATAATACTATGACGGATGACGTGATTGAAAGTCTCTGTACTGCGACTTTGGCTATCTGCAAAGCTAGAGAATATAATTCACCAAAGTACCAGCTTAAATTCTTTGATGATGATGATGAAGAAGAAGAGGATTGAGATAAAGACGACCAAAATATAAAAAATAAGTTAAATAAATAAATAAAAAATAAAATTTATTTCATAATTTCATATATTTAAAATAAATGAATACAAATAAAAAGTATAATATGAATTTTATTTCAATTTTAAAAATATTTCAGAGTCCATATCAATTTTATCATCATGGGTCTAAATTATGTTATTTTTAAATCCGCTTATATAAATGTAGGAGTAGTAGTAATAGTAATAATAGAATATTACAGCTAGCTTTATTTTTGATCAAGAAAATAGAATAAAATAAAGCCGTAATAGTAGTCAGTCGAGTCAAGTTTTTTAAAGAGTAAAGTAAAGCCGAAAAGATTATTAAATAGAAAAGTTGCCAAGTTTTTGTAAAGTAAAGTAAAGTAAAGTAAAGAAAAGTCTTAATAAAGCTGTACTAGCAAATTTAAAGTAATTTGTGTGATTAAGAATAATAACGTAAAGTCAAGTCTCTGAAAAGACAACTTTTTTGAATATAATAAAGTCATTATATTACTTTTAAACATTAAAATATTGAATTGAATATCAAAAAGTTTTGTATAATCCTTTTAAACATTAAACATTAAACTATTGCATTTTATATAACACGGACGATCGTTTTTATTATCCTAAAATGCCAATGATTCCCCAAATATGGGGGCTAAACAATAAAAAATGTGTTGGAAGCAGACGTATTTTAGTGATATCAAAAATTAACATAAAATAAATAAATTAATTAAAAATTTTTCGAAATTCGAAAATTTAACAATTTAATTTTATCTAGAATAGTAAGTACGGTGTATTTTTTTTTTACATGATTTTTTTTTCCAAAAAATAAAAATTATACTAACGGGACAATAAATAAACAGTAGCTAAAAGTAGCCTGATTAACAAATACTTTAAAAATCAAAAAAAATAAAACAAAAATTAAAAACAAAGAACAAAAGAACAGCTTTTACCACTTTTTTGTGATTAATAAAACTAAAAAAAAAACAAAAACCCTAATAAATTTCGTATGGAAGACGAATTAAATAATTTAAAAACTTTTGAATTGCAAGAGCTGTTGAAAGATCGCGGACTTTCTTACAGCTATCAACTTAAGACAGATTTAGTATCTAGCCCATCAGCCGCTTTGATTGAAGAAAACGAAAAACCACAAAACGACGATATTGACGAAATCAATAATTATGACAGTGCAGAATCGGGAGAATAGGAGGGGTCACTCGAAGATATTTCAAATTCTAATCCAATAGTTGAAAATACAAATTTACATAAATCGTTGGTACCTTTTTCAAATAGATACATAAAATTCTTTGCAGTAATAACGTCAGGTGAGGGAACAGGATCCGAAGCCAAAACAGGTGTTGTAAATAATTCCGTCTTCAAGGACATCGAAGAATAACTAGACAAGTTTAGCGAAGAATTAGGCAAAGATGTTATTGTTTGGTTAAAGGAATTTGAGGACATTTCCAATGTTTGTCAATGGAATCAAATTCAAAAATATTTATATGGAAGGCGGTTATTGAATGGTGCAGCTAAACTTGCGGTAGAAGCCGAAGAAAATATCAATAATTGGGAAAAACTAAAGGAGCTGTTATTACAAGAATTTCGCGACGAAACGACAAGTTTGAGCATACAACGAGCATTAGAAAAACGTAAGAAATTAAATAATGAAACGTTATTGGAATACTTATATAACAAGAAAAAAATCGTGAGTGGAGGTAATGTCGATAATGACTCTCTTATTTCTTATGTCGAAAATACCATACCCGATAGTATATCAAATAAAGTACTATTATATAACTCTAAAACATTAGAAGACTTGAAGCAAGAATTTAAAATATATGAAACTTTGAAGATCCATAATAATAATTCCCATAAGTATCACCCAACAAATGATAAACCACGACAGCGTTCGAACCAAAATAGATGCAAAAGTCGTGGAGCAATTTCTCACCTTTCAAATGATTGTCCTAATAAAAGTAAAGGTCCACGGTGTTTCCAATATAACGAATTTGGATACATATCGAGAAATTGTCCGAAATTGAAAGGTAATGAATTGTAATAAATGATGAAAATTATAATCTGGAATTTCTTGTAGTTCCCGATGGTTGGCTCAATGTAGATATTTTACTTGGAATAGATCTTTTGCGAGATGCGTCTTTATTGGTGGAAAATGGAAAAGTTACACTGAAAAGAAAATTTCCAATAGGGTTTGAAAACCATATGGATAAGTTGAACGTACTGTAGCTTGTGGCGGAAATGAAAAGTGACAAAAATTTGGACATCGGAAACGATAACTTTAAAGACAAAATTAATAGAATAGTGGAAGGTTACAAACCGGAAAAGCCAATGAAGTCTTATAATGAGATGAAAATTTTGTTGGATAACGAAGACCCAGTTTAACAAATATCACGCAGATTGGCACCAGAAGAAAGGAGTTTTACAGTTCAACAAGTTGAAGAATGGTTACAAGAAGATATTATTCAACCAAGTAATTCAGACTTTGCTAGTCCTATTGTTCTAGCAAAGAAAAAAGACGGCAGTTACAGGTTATGCGTTGATTACAGGAAGCTAAACAATAAAATAGTTAAGGATCGATATCCTCTACCTGTTATGGAAGAAATATTAGAAAAATTGTATGAAGCCCAGGTATTTTCTACACTGGACTTGCGAAATGGCTTTTTTCATGTTGACATTGAAGAATCTAGTAGGAAATATACCTCGTTTATAACACCAGATGGACAATACGAATTTAAAAAAGTGCCATTCGGATTATGTAATTCTCCGGCAGTTTTTCAACGTTTTATTAATACAATTTTTCAACAACTGATTCTGGACGACGTATTACTTGTATATATGGATGATGTTATAATACCTGCAAAAAATGAAGAAGAAAATATCGTAAAGAAGAATCGTCTTAGAAGTAGCACAAAAATATGGACTCGTGATCAAATGGGAGAAATGCAGTTTTTTGCAGAGACGTATTGAGTTTCTAGGACATGTAATCGAAAATGGAAACATCAGACCTTCAAGCCAAAAAATAAATGCAGTAAAAAATTTTCCAAGTCCAAAAAATATTAAAGACATCCAAAAATTCTTAGGTTTGACAGCATTTTTTAGAAAATTTATAAAAAATTATTCATTAATCGCCAAATCACTGTCAGATTTGCTGAAAAGTGATGTAATTTTTGTATTTGATACTATACAAATTAATGCTTTTGAACACTTTAAAGAAATATTATGCACGGCTCCAATTTTAAAAGTTTTTAGTCCTACCTTGGAAACTGAACTTCACACAGATGCGAGCAAAGAAGGTTATGGGGCAATCTTATTGCAAAAACACACAGAAGACATGCGGTTTCATCTAGTTTTTTATATTAGTTTTAAAACTTCTTCAGCAGAAAGAAATTACTCCAGCTATGAACTTGAAGTTCTTTCTATTATCAAATCATTAAAGAAACTTAGAATTTATCTACTTGGATTAAAATTTAAAATCTTTACAGATTGCAAAGCATTTCAGTTGACGATGAAGAAGAAGGAGTTATGTAGTCGTCTTGCTAGATGGGCATTATTCCTTGAAGAGTTTGACTGTGTTGTTCATCATAGATCTGGTACTGCTATGCGCCATGTTGACGCTTTAAATAGGTACCCAACCGTTTTACATATCGAAGACGGAATGCTGCAACATATTCACAATGCTCAGAAAAATGATGAAATTTGTGGCTTAATATCAAATATTAGTAAGTAAGCTATGCTGGTTCTGTGACAATTTAGCATATTATTTTAAAGGGAGTTAAAAAAAATTTTTTTAGGATGCAAATTTTGGCCACCAGATGTCGCGTCGGTCGTTGATAAGAGTTCCAGGGGGCACAGGCGCCGGGTAGGGGGTACCATATACATGGTGGGGTGGTGACGTCACGTAGATAAGCGTGTTTGAACATGTTTCGAAAGATTTTGTAGATAAGCGTGTACATTTGTATGTATATATTCTTCTAGTTTTTCCCTATATAAAGCCTGCAATCGATACTTGCAGATAGTAGTCATAATCATCAGTTATTAGTGAAAAATATTATTATAATAATAATAATATAATAATAATATATTATTATTATTATTATGGATATTATTTGAAAAAACTCAATAACCTTTTAAAATGTGCTAAAAATGTTGGTGAAAAAATTCAATTAACATCAGCTATTGGACAAATAAAAGGATATCGTGAGGTAATGAAAGCGCGACAAATTATTGGTAGTTCTTATAAGAAAGCAAACCCAAGAGATAAGATAAGTAACCGCATAAAGTGGATGAATATTGGGTCAGCTTTTAGTGGACGTATACAGACTGGTGTAATTATAAATTTAGTACATGTTGACCCAAAAGTGTTTTTAGAACAATGCTTGAAAATTTTCAGAAGGATGATCTCAAAGGTTTTAAAGACAGAATTATCAATAAAAGTGAATGCTGTTTTTTGTGGTGAATTCAAAATTTTTAAAGGAGAAGAAAAACAAGAAATATGTGAATTTAAATATATGAACACTAAAACTAGTAAAATATTTCGTGACATTAATTTAAATAAGTGGTATTTGGATAAGATTCAATCACCAGTTTTAGTAAAACTCGAAGAATTCCAAGAAAAGGAAAGTAACTGAACCTTATCAGCAATAATAAATTTGACGGTAAATATTAATTCACACCCCAATTAGGAACATCATATATTGAACTTCCGAAACAAATTTAAGTGAAAAGAGCTTGTATAAATGTAAGAAATAATGATAATGCATACTTTGCATGGGCTATAGTGTCATCTCAGGTATTACCTAATGGGAATCGAAACAGAATATCATCCTATCCAAATTATTCTAAAGTTTTAAATTTATCCAAACTTAAATTTCCAGTAACTATTAGACAAGTCCCACGTTTTGAAAGCTATATTGATATTTGAATAAATGTATATGGTTTTAGAGAAAAGATTAAAAGGAAAATTTTTTACGCTTCCTTTATATTTAACTAAAGAAAAAAAAGAATAAGCATGTAAATTTATTACTAATACAGAATAGATATGATGATAAAAATAGACTAAATAATAATCATGATTATGGTGATGATGAAGAAGAAATTTGTTATAATTTTGTGTGGATTAAAAATTTATCGCGTCTAGTTTCTTCACAATTAAGTAAAAAAACAAATAAGAAATTTTTCTGTGATCGCTCTCTTCACTATTTCTACTCTTAAGAAAGATTACATAAGCATGAGGAAGATTGTGTTAAGATGAATAAAACATCAATTCGTTTACCTACAGTGGATACAAAATTTTTAAAGTTTAAGAATTATAAACATAAAATTGTAAACCCTTTTGTAATTTATGCAGATTTAGAATGTTTATTAGAGCAGTGTAATGAAATTAATAAATATCAGAAAGATATACCATGTAGCGTAGCTTATTATGTTAAGTGTTCATATGACCCCGCGCTATCATATTTTAAATCATATCGCGGTGAAGATTGTATGCTATGGTTTTCATGTGAGTTAAGTCAATTTGCTGAAAATGTTGAAACTGTATTTCTTTGCCCTTTACCTATGGATACATTAACAGAAAGCGACATAATAAGTTTTATGGAGACAAATATTTGTCATATATGTGAAAAACCGTTCTGTAATGAAAATAATAAAAAAGTAAAAGATCATTGCCATCTTACAGGTAAGTGTCGAGGTCCAGCTCACGAAAGTTGCAATATTAATTTTCAAGATAGTCACACAATACCAGTCATATTTCACAATTTAAGTGGTTATGATGCCCATTTTATAATAAAAAAATTATCATCTAGTTTAATGGGGCGTATTGATTTATTACCCATAAATAAAGAACGATTTATTTCGTTCACTAAACATACAGATGAGAGTATTATAAAATTTAGATTTATAGATTCATTTAAATTTATGAGTAGTAGCCTAGATACTTTAGCATCACATTTAACCGAATTTCCTTTTCTGAAATCAGAATTTCCAAATATCAGTTCTTCTAAATTTAGTCTTTTATCGCGGAAAGGTGTATATCCTTACGATTATTTTACTAGTTTTGATAAATTCTCCAAAACAAATTTACCTGAAAAAACTGAATTTTACAACAAATTAAATGACACAAATATAAGCGATGATGATTATGCACATGCACATAAAGTTTGGTCTGAATTTGAAATTCAAAACTTAGGTGAATATTCAGATTTATATTTAAAGACTGATGTACTTCTTTTAGTGGTTATTTTTGAACAATTTCGGAGTATGTGCAACGAAACCTATAAATTAGATCCTACATATTATTATACATTACCAGGTTATACTTGGAATGCGATGCTCAAATTTACTGATGTTACCCTCGAGTTATTTACTGATATTGATATGGTATTGTTTGTTGGACGTGGGATACGAGGCGGTTTAAGTCAATGTAGTAAACGTTATTCTAAAGCAAACAATCAGTATACACCTTTTTATGATCCATCACAAGAAACAAAATTTTTAATGTATATGGATATTAATAATCAATATGGATGGGGAATGTCTCAATATTTACCTTATGGTGAATTTGAATGGCTTGATGACATTAGCAATTTTGATATCAATAGCAAATCTGATCAGTCAGATGTTGGATTCATTTTAGAGGTAGATTTAGATTACCCATCTGAAGTTCATGACATGCATAAAGATCTACCGTTTTGCCCTGAACATAAATGTTCTTCAAATTCAGGTAAAGAACAGAAATTGCTAGCTACTCTTTACAATAAAGAGAGATATGTTCTGCATTATCGTAGTCTTAAGCAAGCTCTAAAACATGGATTGAAATTGAAAACAATTCATAGAATTTTAAAATTTAGTCAATCTGCATGGCTTAAACCATATATTGGTTTTAATACTATGTTGAGAACATTAGCTAAAACTCAGTTTGAAAAAGATTTATTTAAATTGATTATCAATGCCATTTTTGGAAAAACAATGGAGAACGTTCGCAAGCATTGCAATGTGAAATTGATAACTAAATGGGATGGTCGATATGGAGCTGAAGCTCTAATTTCATCACCATATTTCAAATCATCTTGCATCTTTAATGAAAATTTAGTAGCTATAGAGCTAAATAAGTCAGTGTGTATATTAGATTTATCGAAAACAACAATTTATGATTGTCACTACACATATATGTTGCCCAAATTTGCACATAATTGTAAAATTTTATATACGGATACAGAAATTATTACTGATAATTTCTATGAAATCATTAAACGTGACTCTTATAAACATTTTGATACTAGCGATTATCCTGAAAATAATCTTTATAATATACCTCGCGTTAATAAAAAAGTTTTAGGAATAATGAAAGATGAAAATAATGGAAAAATTATGTTAGAATTTGTAGGTTTACGCTCAAAAATGTATGCTATAAAATTAAAGGGCAAAGATGAAATAAAGAAATCGAAGGGTGTTAAACATAGAGTCGTTGCCAATCAGATTACATTTGATGATTTTGTGCAATGTTTGAATAATGATGATAATAAAGTAATTTATCAGAATTTAATTAAGTCTGAGAAACATTCGGTGTACAGCATTGTTCAGAAAAAAATTGCGCTTAATCCTCATGATGATAAACGATATTTAATTAATGAAAGTGTTGAGACTTTACCGTGGGGTCATTACTCAATTATAGATATAGATTAAAAATAAGATTGTTTAAAATCATTATTATATGTAAAATTTTATTTGAATATCAATAAAAAATTAATAATATCAATGAAATATTTAAGAGTTTTATTTTTCCCGCATGCCAATTATAAAAAGAAAAGCATTTTTAAAATATAGTTCCCTTAATATCAAATAAAATATTACAATTATCGCTTTGATCAATTGTATAAAAAGTTTTCTGATAATATTTTCGTGCACTAATTAGTGAGAAAATATTGTTTATATAAAAAGTGAGTATATCGTTTGTTACTTAATATTAATAAACGCTTTAAACGAATTTATCAAAATCATTTCCGGTTATATTTGCAAGTTCTAATTAATTCCTAAATATTACTAAAAAGTTTTAATTGGTGTTATCAAAAATTGTATCCGGTTAACCGGATTAATGGAAAATTTTGCGTGATAACAAAGAAAACTAAAACTGATAATATTTACGTGAACTAATTAGTGGGAAAATGATTTTTATATAAAAAAATAAGAGTAAATCTCTAAATATTAATAAACCCTTTTATAGATTTTTATCAAAGTTGTTTCCGCTTATATTTGCAAGCCGTATTTAATAAAATATAATATCAATATATAAAAAAATTTTAAACAATGTATAAATAGGAAAAAATCTTTAATTAATAGTCAGTTTGAAAAGAGTTTTATAGCAAGCATGGCGAATAAATATAACGAAGACAAGTCCTTAAGTGAATTAAATAGCAAAGTGCCGGAAAACCCGCAATATAAAGAACTAATGAAAACCAGCGAAATGGCAATCGATCTGCCATATAAAATTCTCCACGCTAGGAGATGCGTTACAAAATTTGGAAGACGAGTTGTAGTTGAACTCAAATCTTACCAAATGTTTTTACCCAGTCGATACGATAGTATCTCTGATGAAACATTAGAAGACTTGGCAAGAGGAGCAACATACATCATCAACAGAGAGAAGGATGAGGAAACAACATCTTACGATTTGGAATTTTTTAAAAAAAAAAAAAAAGTAAAAAATAAAAGTAAAAAATTAAAAAATTTTTAACAAAAAACAAGAATTAATGATTAACTTTTTTATTATTTTTAAAATTTTACATTTTTCTTCTATTTTGAATTTTAATACTTATATTAGAATTTTATTTTCAATTTTTTTAAATATATTTGTTGTTCTATTGATCTTCTTCAAATCTATTAAAATAAAAAAATAAAACTTTAATAATTTCTTTTTTAATATTTTAAAAATAAAATACCCTGAATCTACGCCTTTTTCTTCTTCTTCTTCTTCTTCTTCTTCTGCTTCGTAAACTTCCCATCGGACATCATATTGTACCAGATCGTTGTTAAAGTCTTGACACTTATCACAGCCAATGTGATCACTATTATAAAATGTGATATTCTCTAGAGGATTGCGACACCTATCACATTTTTCACGTAGCTCAATCCAATTTATATCATGAAATTCGGAGAATAAACATGAATTTGATTGATGTTTCTGCACTTCGTGTATTATACATGGCTCATTTAGAGCTAAATGTCGCGCACACGAATTACACGTTTTTATTATGTTGTTAATAACATAGGCAACCATTTCCGCACATATCACAACTCGTACGTTTTCTGCATTATTATCCATTTTTTAATTATATTAATCGAAGAATAAAAGCTGAACCGTACTAAAGGGATTACCTAAATTTCTAAACTTTTTGCTGTACAACATACTATATAAAAATATGAAACCCTTTTCGATAAGAAAATTTTCTAAAATTCCAAGTAGTTATTGATACCATTATAGTTTTGATTAACTATTATTTTTACATTTAGAAATTTGATTAAATCAATTAAAAATTTTAATTTGCGGTTTCCTAAAAATATATTGTATGAATTAATATTATATGGTATATTTCGGTATATAACATAAACATTAAAGTTTTAAAAACTTTAGTTTAAATTTAAAAGTGAGTTAAAAATGACGCCAAAGCAAAATGTTCCTGTTTTTTTTAATAATTATAATACTGATGACGATAATGAAAGCAACACAGAAGGGGGAGGAAACATAAGACGTGAACTGAAGAGGATTCACGAAATTACAACTTTTGCAGAGATAATTGCAGTGTAATGAGGTGACAATGGAATCTGATGAAGATGATAATGATGATGATTATAATACAGAATATAACATCACATATAAATATTTTATCTTCAATGATCAGGCATATTGCGAATCATGTGCATCAATATCATTAATACCTCATTTAAGAGTAAGCCATCTAAATGAAGATTCAGTCATTTGCTACTATTGAAGATCTTGTAGCGTTTGTTGAAAACTTACCGGAGTGTGTCATCTGTCAGGCGCGAATCTTATATAAGTATATATAAGCATGTAAAAGATTTGTAATACTAGAAAAGAAAAATATAAAAGATTTAAAACTATTTCAAAATTGTTTTTATTTAATTGCATTCATATTATCTACAAATTTTCGCAATAAAAAAACTTTTTGTAGTGCACAGCATCCTTTATGTTGGATAAGACATTGTTGAATATTCATATATGGAGTTTTTAGATACAACAAATTAGGACAACCGAGTTCATCCAGACTATCGCTTCATTAATATTTTGAATTATCCAGAAAGAAAAAAGACGGCAGTTACAGGTTATGCGTTGATTACAGGAAGCTAAACAATAAAATAGTTAAGGATCGATATCCTCTACCTGTTATGGAAGAAATATTAGAAAAATTGTATGAAGCCCAGGTATTTTCTACACTGGACTTGCGAAATGGCTTTTTTCATGTTGACATTGAAGAATCTAGTAGGAAATATACTGTAATGAGCTGAACTCATTACCATTCTTTATGTACACCCTGTAAAGATTAAAGAAAAACCAAAGTTTCACAGAAAGATCGAAATTTAATTCCTTTTAATTTCTAAAACAATAAATCATACGATTTATTGAATTTCACAAAAAACCACACCGGAAACTTAATTTCCTTTGTATTATGACTCGCGATAAAAAAAAAAGAAGCATAGTCAATTGTTTTCAAAAGGTAATGCAAAATATGATGCGTTAGCATAATTTTAAGTGCATTACCTTTTACCTTGAAAACGAAAAATATAAATTATAATTCGATTTTTCTGTGGGAAAGTGCGAATTCGGCAATTTTGAAAATTAACAAAGCCAAAAGAAGAAAACAGAAATTGGTAAAAAAAGCTCAGTCGATGAGAAGCTTCAATTAAAACAAGTGATCACCCAAAACTTAACAAAAATAAAAGAACAATATTTTAGGCATTAAAAATGCACGAATTTATAGAATTTATAATACAATATGTAGTCATAAATTCAAAAAAATTAATAATATAAAACATTTTCTATGAAATTCATTGTTATTGCATAAAAATTAAAACAAAAAAAGTGCTATGAAGTGCTATATTATTAATTGTTTCGATACCAAAATAAAGGCGGCGGTTGTTCTTTTAAGACATCTTTATGTATTTTACAAAAATAATAAAGTGAATTCAAACAACTGTTAAAAAAGGACTATACTATTTTATTTTCCTATTAATCATTAAAAGGACAATACTATTTGTTTTAGGGCTGGTGAACTTCTGTTCAAAAGCACTCCCAGTCCTTGTAGCAAAATTCGCTACAATACCTCGTTTATAACACCAGATGGACAATACGAATTTAAAAAAGTGCCATTCGGATTATGTAATTCTCCGGCAGTTTTTCAACGTTTTATTAATACAATTTTTCAACAACTGATTCTGGACGACGTATTACTTGTATATATGGATGATGTTATAATACCTGCAAAAAATGAAGAAGAAAATATCGTAAAGAAGAATCGTCTTAGAAGTAGCACAAAAATATGGACTCGTGATCAAATGGGAGAAATGCAGTTTTTTGCAGAGACGTATTGAGTTTCTAGGACATGTAATCGAAAATGGAAACATCGGACCTTCAAGCCAAAAAATAAATGCAGTAAAAAATTTTCCAAGTCCAAAAAATATTAAAGACATCCAAAAATTCTTAGGTTTGACAGCATTTTTTAGAAAATTTATAAAAAATTATTCATTAATCGCCAAATCACTGTCAGATTTGCTGAAAAGTGATGTAATTTTTGTATTTGATACTATACAAATTAATGCTTTTGAACACTTTAAAGAAATATTATGCACGGCTCCAATTTTAAAAGTTTTTAGTCCTACCTTGGAAACTGAACTTCACACAGATGCGAGCAAAGAAGGTTATGGGGCAATCTTATTGCAAAAACACACAGAAGACATGCGGTTTCATCTAGTTTTTTATATTAGTTTTAAAACTTCTTCAGCAGAAAGAAATTACTCCAGCTATGAACTTGAAGTTCTTTCTATTATCAAATCATTAAAGAAACTTAGAATTTATCTACTTGGATTAAAATTTAAAATCTTTACAGATTGCAAAGCATTTCAGTTGACGATGAAGAAGAAGGAGTTATGTAGTCGTCTTGCTAGATGGGCATTATTCCTTGAAGAGTTTGACTGTGTTGTTCATCATAGATCTGGTACTGCTATGCGCCATGTTGACGCTTTAAATAGGTACCCAACCGTTTTACATATCGAAGACGGAATGCTGCAACATATTCACAATGCTCAGAAAAATGATGAAATTTGTGGCTTAATATCAAATATTAGTAAGTAAGCTATGCTGGTTCTGTGACAATTTAGCATATTATTTTAAAGGGAGTTAAAAAAAATTTTTTTAGGATGCAAATTTTGGCCACCAGATGTCGCGTCGGTCGTTGATAAGAGTTCCAGGGGGCACAGGCGCCGGGTAGGGGGTACCATATACATGGTGGGGTGGTGACGTCACGTAGATAAGCGTGTTTGAACATGTTTCGAAAGATTTTGTAGATAAGCGTGTACATTTTTATGTATATATTCTTCTAGTTTTTCCCTATATAAAGCCTGCAATCGATACTTGCAGATAGTAGTCATAATCATCAGTTATTAGTGAAAAATATTATTATAATAATAATAATATAATAATAATATATTATTATTATTATTATGGATATTATTTGAAAAAACTCAATAACCTTTTAAAATGTGCTAAAAATGTTGGTGAAAAAATTCAATTAACATCAGCTATTGGACAAATAAAAGGATATCGTGAGGTAATGAAAGCGCGACAAATTATTGGTAGTTCTTATAAGAAAGCAAACCCAAGAGATAAGATAAGTAACCGCATAAAGTGGATGAATATTGGGTCAGCTTTTAGTGGACGTATACAGACTGGTGTAATTATAAATTTAGTACATGTTGACCCAAAAGTGTTTTTAGAACAATGCTTGAAAATTTTCAGAAGGATGATCTCAAAGGTTTTAAAGACAGAATTATCAATAAAAGTGAATGCTGTTTTTTGTGGTGAATTCAAAATTTTTAAAGGAGAAGAAAAACAAGAAATATGTGAATTTAAATATATGAACACTAAAACTAGTAAAATATTTCGTGACATTAATTTAAATAAGTGGTATTTGGATAAGATTCAATCACCAGTTTTAGTAAAACTCGAAGAATTCCAAGAAAAGGAAAGTAACTGAACCTTATCAGCAATAATAAATTTGACGGTAAATATTAATTCACACCCCAATTAGGAACATCTTATATTGAACTTCCGAAACAAATTTAAGTGAAAAGGGCTTGTATAAATGTAAGAAATAATGATAATGCATACTTTGCATGGGCTATAGTGTCATCTCAGGTATTACCTAATGGGAATCGAAACAGAATATCATCCTATCCAAATTATTCTAAAGTTTTAAATTTATCCAAACTTAAATTTCCAGTAACTATTAGACAAGTCCCACGTTTTGAAAGCTATATTGATATTTGAATAAATGTATATGGTTTTAGAGAAAAGATTAAAAGGAAAATTTTTTACGCTTCCTTTATATTTAACTAAAGAAAAAAAAGAATAAGCATGTAAATTTATTACTAATACAGAATAAATATGATGATAAAAATAGACTAAATAATAATCATGATTATGGTGATGATGAAGAAGAAATTTGTTATAATTTTGTGTGGATTAAAAATTTATCGCGTCTAGTTTCTTCACAATTAAGTAAAAAAACAAATAAGAAATTTTTCTGTGATCGCTCTCTTCACTATTTCTACTCTTAAGAAAGATTACATAAGCATGAGGAAGATTGTGTTAAGATGAATAAAACATCAATTCGTTTACCTACAGTGGATACAAAATTTTTAAAGTTTAAGAATTATAAACATAAAATTGTAAACCCTTTTGTAATTTATGCAGATTTAGAATGTTTATTAGAGCAGTGTAATGAAATTAATAAATATCAGAAAGATATACCATGTAGCGCACCTTATTATGTCAAGTGTTCATATGACCCCACGCTATCATATTTTAAATCATATCGCGGTGAAGATGCTATGGTTTTCATGTGAGTTAAGTCAATTTGCTGAAAATGTTGAAACTGTATTTCTTTGCCCTTTACCTATGGATACATTAACAGAAAGCGACATAATAAGTTTTATGGAGACAAATATTTGTCATATATGTGAAAAACCATTCTGTAATGAAAATAATAAAAAAGTAAAAGATCATTGCCATCTTACAGGTAAGTATCGAGGTCCAGCTCACGAAAGTTGCAATATTAATTTTCAAGATAGTCACACAATACCAGTCATATTTCACAATTTAAGTGGTTATGATGCCCATTTTATAATAAAAAAATTATCATCTAGTTTAATGGGGCATATTGATTTATTACCCATAAATAAAGAACAATATATTTCGTTCACTAAACATATAGATGAGAGTATTTTAAAATTTAGATTTATAGATTCATTTAAATTTATGAGTAGTAGTCTAAATACTTTAGCATCACATTTAACCAAATTTCCTTTTCTGAAATCAGAATTTCCAAATATCAGTTCTTCTAAATTTAGTCTTTTATCGCGGAAAGGTGTATATCCTTAAATTATTTTACTAGTTTTGATAAATTCTCCAAAACAAATTTACCTGAAAAAACTGAATTTTACAACAAATTAAATGACACAAATATAAGCGATGATGATTATGCACATGCACATAAAGTTTGGTCTGAATTTGAAATTCAAAACTTAGGTGAATATTCAGATTTATATTTAAAGACTGATGTACTTCTTTTAGTGGATATTTTTGAACAATTTCGGAGTATGTGCAACGAAACCTATAAATTAGATCCTACATATTATTATACATTACCAGGTTATACTTGGAATGCGATGCTCAAATTTACTGATGTTACCCTCGAGTTATTTACTGATATTGATATGGTATTGTTTGTTGGACGTGGGATACGAGGCGGTTTAAGTCAATGTAGTAAACGTTATTCCAAAGCAAACAATCAGTATACACCTTTTTATGATCCATCACAAGAAACAAAATTTTTAATGTATATGGATATTAATAATCAATATGGATGGGGAATGTCTCAATATTTACCTTATGGTGAATTTGAATGGCTTGATGACATTAGCAATTTTGATATCAATAGCAAATCTGATCAGTCAGATGTTGGATTCATTTTAGAGGTAGATTTAGATTACCCATCTGAAGTTCATGACATGCATAAAGATCTACCGTTTTGCCCTGAACATAAATGTTCTTCAAATTCAGGTAAAGAACAGAAATTGCTAGCTACTCTTTACAATAAAGAGAGATATGTTCTGCATTATCGTAGTCTTAAGCAAGCTCTAAAACATGGATTGAAATTGAAAACAATTCATAGAATTTTAAAATTTAGTCAATCTGCATGGCTTAAACCATATATTGGTTTTAATACTATGTTGAGAACATTAGCTAAAACTCAGTTTGAAAAAGATTTATTTAAATTGATTATCAATGCCATTTTTGGAAAAACAATGGAGAACGTTCGCAAGCATTGCAATGTGAAATTGATAACTAAATGGGATGGTCGATATGGAGCTGAAGCTCTAATTTCATCACCATATTTCAAATCATCTTGCATCTTTAATGAAAATTTAGTAGCTATAGAGCTAAATAAGTCAGTGTGTATATTAGATTTATCGAAAACAACAATTTATGATTGTCACTACACATATATGTTGCCCAAATTTGCACATAATTGTAAAATTTTATATACGGATACAGAAATTATTACTGATAATTTCTATGAGATCATTAAACGTGACTCTTATAAACATTTTGATACTAGCGATTATCCTGAAAATAATCTTTATAATATACCTCGCGTTAATAAAAAAGTTTTAGGAATAATGAAAGATGAAAATAATGGAAAAATTATGTTAGAATTTGTAGGTTTACGCTCAAAAATGTATGCTATAAAATTAAAGGGCAAAGATGAAATAAAGAAATCGAAGGGTGTTAAACATAGAGTCGTTGCCAATCAGATTACATTTGATGATTTTGTGCAATGTTTGAATAATGATGATAATAAAGTAATTTATCAGAATTTAATTAAGTCTGAGAAACATTCGGTGTACAGCATTGTTCAGAAAAAAATTGCGCTTAATCCTCATGATGATAAACGATATTTAATTAATGAAAGTGTTGAGACTTTACCGTGGGGTCATTACTCAATTATAGATATAGATTAAAAATAAGATTGTTTAAAATCATTATTATATGTAAAATTTTATTTGAATATCAATAAAAAATTAATAATATCAATGAAATATTTAAGAGTTTTATTTTTCCCGCATGCCAATTATAAAAAGAAAAGCATTTTTAAAATATAGTTCCCTTAATATCAAATAAAATATTACAATTATCGCTTTGATCAATTGTATAAAAAGTTTTCTGATAATATTTTCGTGCACTAATTAGTGAGAAAATATTGTTTATATAAAAAGTGAGTATATCGTTTGTTACTTAATATTAATAAACGCTTTAAACGAATTTATCAAAATCATTTCCGGTTATATTTGCAAGTTCTAATTAATTCCTAAATATTACTAAAAAGTTTTAATTGGTGTTATCAAAAATTGTATCCGGTTAACCGGATTAATGGAAAATTTTGCGTGATAACAAAGAAAACTAAAACTGATAATATTTACGTGAACTAATTAGTGGGAAAATGATTTTTATATAAAAAAATAAGAGTAAATCTCTAAATATTAATAAACCGTTTTATAGATTTTTATCAAAGTTGTTTCCGCTTATATTTGCAAGCCGTATTTAATAAAATATAATATCAATATATAAAAAAATTTTAAACAATGTATAAATAGGAAAAAATCTTTAATTAATAGTCAGTTTGAAAAGAGTTTTATAGCAAGCATGGCGAATAAATATAACGAAGACAAGTCCTTAAGTGAATTAAATAGCAAAGTGCCGGAAAACCCGCAATATAAAGAACTAATGAAAACCAGCGAAATGGCAATCGATCTGCCATATAAAATTCTCCACGCTAGGAGATGCGTTACAAAATTTGGAAGACGAGTTGTAGTTGAACTCAAATCTTACCAAATGTTTTTACCCAGTCGATACGATAGTATCTCTGATGAAACATTAGAAGACTTGGCAAGAGGAGCAACATACATCATCAACAGAGAGAAGGATGAGGAAACAACATCTTACGATTTGGAATTTTTAAAAAAAAAAAAAAAAGTAAAAAATAAAAGTAAAAAATTAAAAAATTTTTAACAAAAAACAAGAATTAATGATTAACTTTTTTATTATTTTTAAAATTTTACATTTTTCTTCTATTTTGAATTTTAATACTTATATTAGAATTTTATTTTCAATTTTTTTAAATATATTTGTTGTTCTATTGATCTTCTTCAAATCTATTAAAATAAAAAAATAAAACTTTAATAATTTCTTTTTTAATATTTTAAAAATAAAATACCCTGAATCTACGCCTTTTTCTTCTTCTTCTTCTTCTTCTTCTTCTTCTTCTGCTTCGTAAACTTCCCATCGGACATCATATTGTACCAGATCGTTGTTAAAGTCTTGACACTTATCACAGCCAATGTGATCACTATTATATATATATGTGATATTCTCTAGAGGATTGCGACACCTATCACATTTTTCACGTAGCTCAATCCAATTTATATCATGAAATTCGGAGAATAAACATGAATTTGATTGATGTTTCTGCACTTCGTGTATTATACATGGCTCATTTAGAGCTAAATGTCGCGCACACGAATTACACGTTTTTATTATGTTGTTAATAACATAGGCAACCATTTCCGCACATATCACAACTCGTACGTTTTCTGCATTATTATCCATTTTTTAATTATATTAATCGAAGAATAAAAGCTGAACCGTACTAAAGGGATTACCTAAATTTCTAAACTTTTTGCTGTACAACATACTATATAAAAATATGAAACCCTTTTCGATAAGAAAATTTTCTAAAATTCCAAGTAGTTATTGATACCATTATAGTTTTGATTAACTATTATTTTTACATTTAGAAATTTGATTAAATCAATTAAAAATTTTAATTTGCGGTTTCCTAAAAATATATTGTATGAATTAATATTATATGGTATATTTCGGTATATAACATAAACATTAAAGTTTTAAAAACTTTAGTTTAAATTTAAAAGTGAGTTAAAAATGACGCCAAAGCAAAATGTTCCTGTTTTTTTTAATAATTATAATACTGATGACGATAATGAAAGCAACACAGAAGGGGGAGGAAACATAAGACGTGAACTGAAGAGGATTCACGAAATTACAACTTTTGCAGAGATAATTGCAGTGTAATGAGGTGACAATGGAATCTGATGAAGATGATAATGATGATGATTATAATACAGAATATAACATCACATATAAATATTTTATCTTCAATGATCAGGCATATTGCGAATCATGTGCATCAATATCATTAATACCTCATTTAAGAGTAAGCCATCTAAATGAAGATTCAGTCATTTGCTACTATTGAAGATCTTGTAGCGTTTGTTGAAAACTTACCGGAGTGTGTCATCTGTCAGGCGCGAATCTTATATAAGTATATATAAGCATGTAAAAGATTTGTAATACTAGAAAAGAAAAATATAAAAGATTTAAAACTATTTCAAAATTGTTTTTATTTAATTGCATTCATATTATCTACAAATTTTCGCAATAAAAAAACTTTTTGTAGTGCACAGCATCCTTTATGTTGGATAAGACATTGTTGAATATTCATATATGGAGTTTTTAGATACAACAAATTAGGACAACCGAGTTCATCCAGACTATCGCTTCATTAATATTTTGAATTATCCAGAAAGAAAAAAGACGGCAGTTACAGGTTATGCGTTGATTACAGGAAGCTAAACAATAAAATAGTTAAGGATCGATATCCTCTACCTGTTATGGAAGAAATATTAGAAAAATTGTATGAAGCCCAGGTATTTTCTACACTGGACTTGCGAAATGGCTTTTTTCATGTTGACATTGAAGAATCTAGTAGGAAATATACTGTAATGAGCTGAACTCATTACCATTCTTTATGTACACCCTGTAAAGATTAAAGAAAAACCAAAGTTTCACAGAAAGATCGAAATTTAATTCCTTTTAATTTCTAAAACAATAAATCATACGATTTATTGAATTTCACAAAAAACCACACCGGAAACTTAATTTCCTTTGTATTATGACTCGCGATAAAAAAAAAAGAAGCATAGTCAATTGTTTTCAAAAGGTAATGCAAAATATGATGCGTTAGCATAATTTTAAGTGCATTACCTTTTACCTTGAAAACGAAAAATATAAATTATAATTCGATTTTTCTGTGGGAAAGTGCGAATTCGGCAATTTTGAAAATTAACAAAGCCAAAAGAAGAAAACAGAAATTGGTAAAAAAAGCTCAGTCGATGAGAAGCTTCAATTAAAACAAGTGATCACCCAAAACTTAACAAAAATAAAAGAACAATATTTTAGGCATTAAAAATGCACGAATTTATAGAATTTTTAATACAATATGTAGTCATAAATTCAAAAAAATTAATAATATAAAACATTTTCTATGAAATTCATTGTTATTGCATAAAAATTAAAACAAAAAAAGTGCTATGAAGTGCTATATTATTAATTGTTTCGATACCAAAATAAAGGCGGCGGTTGTTCTTTTAAGACATCTTTATGTATTTTACAAAAATAATAAAGTGAATTCAAACAACTGTTAAAAAAGGACTATACTATTTTATTTTCCTATTAATCATTAAAAGGACAATACTATTTGTTTTAGGGCTGGTGAACTTCTGTTCAAAAGCACTCCCAGTCCTTGTAGCAAAATTCGCTACAATACCTCGTTTATAACACCAGATGGACAATACGAATTTAAAAAAGTGCCATTCGGATTATGTAATTCTCCGGCAGTTTTTCAACGTTTTATTAATACAATTTTTCAACAACTGATTCTGGACGACGTATTACTTGTATATATGGATGATGTTATAATACCTGCAAAAAATGAAGAAGAAAATATCGTAAAGAAGAATCGTCTTAGAAGTAGCACAAAAATATGGACTCGTGATCAAATGGGAGAAATGCAGTTTTTTGCAGAGACGTATTGAGTTTCTAGGACATGTAATCGAAAATGGAAACATCGGACCTTCAAGCCAAAAAATAAATGCAGTAAAAAATTTTCCAAGTCCAAAAAATATTAAAGACATCCAAAAATTCTTAGGTTTGACAGCATTTTTTAGAAAATTTATAAAAAATTATTCATTAATCGCCAAATCACTGTCAGATTTGCTGAAAAGTGATGTAATTTTTGTATTTGATACTATACAAATTAATGCTTTTGAACACTTTAAAGAAATATTATGCACGGCTCCAATTTTAAAAGTTTTTAGTCCTACCTTGGAAACTGAACTTCACACAGATGCGAGCAAAGAAGGTTATGGGGCAATCTTATTGCAAAAACACACAGAAGACATGCGGTTTCATCTAGTTTTTTATATTAGTTTTAAAACTTCTTCAGCAGAAAGAAATTACTCCAGCTATGAACTTGAAGTTCTTTCTATTATCAAATCATTAAAGAAACTTAGAATTTATCTACTTGGATTAAAATTTAAAATCTTTACAGATTGCAAAGCATTTCAGTTGACGATGAAGAAGAAGGAGTTATGTAGTCGTCTTGCTAGATGGGCATTATTCCTTGAAGAGTTTGACTGTGTTGTTCATCATAGATCTGGTACTGCTATGCGCCATGTTGACGCTTTAAATAGGTACCCAACCGTTTTACATATCGAAGACGGAATGCTGCAACATATTCACAATGCTCAGAAAAATGATGAAATTTGTGGCTTAATATCAAATATTAGTAAGTAAGCTATGCTGGTTCTGTGACAATTTAGCATATTATTTTAAAGGGAGTTAAAAAAAATTTTTTTAGGATGCAAATTTTGGCCACCAGATGTCGCGTCGGTCGTTGATAAGAGTTCCAGGGGGCACAGGCGCCGGGTAGGGGGTACCATATACATGGTGGGGTGGTGACGTCACGTAGATAAGCGTGTTTGAACATGTTTCGAAAGATTTTGTAGATAAGCGTGTACATTTGTATGTATATATTCTTCTAGTTTTTCCCTATATAAAGCCTGCAATCGATACTTGCAGATAGTAGTCATAATCATCAGTTATTAGTGAAAAATATTATTATAATAATAATAATATAATAATAATATATTATTATTATTATTATGGATATTATTTGAAAAAACTCAATAACCTTTTAAAATGTGCTAAAAATGTTGGTGAAAAAATTCAATTAACATCAGCTATTGGACAAATAAAAGGATATCGTGAGGTAATGAAAGCGCGACAAATTATTGGTAGTTCTTATAAGAAAGCAAACCCAAGAGATAAGATAAGTAACCGCATAAAGTGGATGAATATTGGGTCAGCTTTTAGTGGACGTATACAGACTGGTGTAATTATAAATTTAGTACATGTTGACCCAAAAGTGTTTTTAGAACAATGCTTGAAAATTTTCAGAAGGATGATCTCAAAGGTTTTAAAGACAGAATTATCAATAAAAGTGAATGCTGTTTTTTGTGGTGAATTCAAAATTTTTAAAGGAGAAGAAAAACAAGAAATATGTGAATTTAAATATATGAACACTAAAACTAGTAAAATATTTCGTGACATTAATTTAAATAAGTGGTATTTGGATAAGATTCAATCACCAGTTTTAGTAAAACTCGAAGAATTCCAAGAAAAGGAAAGTAACTGAACCTTATCAGCAATAATAAATTTGACGGTAAATATTAATTCACACCCCAATTAGGAACATCATATATTGAACTTCCGAAACAAATTTAAGTGAAAAGAGCTTGTATAAATGTAAGAAATAATGATAATGCATACTTTGCATGGGCTATAGTGTCATCTCAGGTATTACCTAATGGGAATCGAAACAGAATATCATCCTATCCAAATTATTCTAAAGTTTTAAATTTATCCAAACTTAAATTTCCAGTAACTATTAGACAAGTCCCACGTTTTGAAAGCTATATTGATATTTGAATAAATGTATATGGTTTTAGAGAAAAGATTAAAAGGAAAATTTTTTACGCTTCCTTTATATTTAACTAAAGAAAAAAAAGAATAAGCATGTAAATTTATTACTAATACAGAATAAATATGATGATAAAAATAGACTAAATAATAATCATGATTATGGTGATGATGAAGAAGAAATTTGTTATAATTTTGTGTGGATTAAAAATTTATCGCGTCTAGTTTCTTCACAATTAAGTAAAAAAACAAATAAGAAATTTTTCTGTGATCGCTCTCTTCACTATTTCTACTCTTAAGAAAGATTACATAAGCATGAGGAAGATTGTGTTAAGATGAATAAAACATCAATTCGTTTACCTACAGTGGATACAAAATTTTTAAAGTTTAAGAATTATAAACATAAAATTGTAAACCCTTTTGTAATTTATGCAGATTTAGAATGTTTATTAGAGCAGTGTAATGAAATTAATAAATATCAGAAAGATATACCATGTAGCGCACCTTATTATGTCAAGTGTTCATATGACCCCACGCTATCATATTTTAAATCATATCGCGGTGAAGATGCTATGGTTTTCATGTGAGTTAAGTCAATTTGCTGAAAATGTTGAAACTGTATTTCTTTGCCCTTTACCTATGGATACATTAACAGAAAGCGACATAATAAGTTTTATGGAGACAAATATTTGTCATATATGTGAAAAACCATTCTGTAATGAAAATAATAAAAAAGTAAAAGATCATTGCCATCTTACAGGTAAGTATCGAGGTCCAGCTCACGAAAGTTGCAATATTAATTTTCAAGATAGTCACACAATACCAGTCATATTTCACAATTTAAGTGGTTATGATGCCCATTTTATAATAAAAAAATTATCATCTAGTTTAATGGGGCATATTGATTTATTACCCATAAATAAAGAACAATATATTTCGTTCACTAAACATATAGATGAGAGTATTTTAAAATTTAGATTTATAGATTCATTTAAATTTATGAGTAGTAGTCTAAATACTTTAGCATCACATTTAACCAAATTTCCTTTTCTGAAATCAGAATTTCCAAATATCAGTTCTTCTAAATTTAGTCTTTTATCGCGGAAAGGTGTATATCCTTAAATTATTTTACTAGTTTTGATAAATTCTCCAAAACAAATTTACCTGAAAAAACTGAATTTTACAACAAATTAAATGACACAAATATAAGCGATGATGATTATGCACATGCACATAAAGTTTGGTCTGAATTTGAAATTCAAAACTTAGGTGAATATTCAGATTTATATTTAAAGACTGATGTACTTCTTTTAGTGGATATTTTTGAACAATTTCGGAGTATGTGCAACGAAACCTATAAATTAGATCCTACATATTATTATACATTACCAGGTTATACTTGGAATGCGATGCTCAAATTTACTGATGTTACCCTCGAGTTATTTACTGATATTGATATGGTATTGTTTGTTGGACGTGGGATACGAGGCGGTTTAAGTCAATGTAGTAAACGTTATTCCAAAGCAAACAATCAGTATACACCTTTTTATGATCCATCACAAGAAACAAAATTTTTAATGTATATGGATATTAATAATCAATATGGATGGGGAATGTCTCAATATTTACCTTATGGTGAATTTGAATGGCTTGATGACATTAGCAATTTTGATATCAATAGCAAATCTGATCAGTCAGATGTTGGATTCATTTTAGAGGTAGATTTAGATTACCCATCTGAAGTTCATGACATGCATAAAGATCTACCGTTTTGCCCTGAACATAAATGTTCTTCAAATTCAGGTAAAGAACAGAAATTGCTAGCTACTCTTTACAATAAAGAGAGATATGTTCTGCATTATCGTAGTCTTAAGCAAGCTCTAAAACATGGATTGAAATTGAAAACAATTCATAGAATTTTAAAATTTAGTCAATCTGCATGGCTTAAACCATATATTGATTTTAATACTATGTTGAGAACATTAGCTAAAACTCAGTTTGAAAAAGATTTATTTAAATTGATTATCAATGCCATTTTTGGATAAACAATGGAGAACGTTCGCAAGCATTGCAATATGAAATTGATAACTAAATGGGATGGTCGATATGGAGCTGAAGCTCTAATTTCATCACCATATTTCAAATCATCTTGCATCTTTAATGAAAATTTAGTCGCTATAGAGCTAAATAAGTCAGAAATTTATTTCAATAAACCTATTTATATTGGTATGTGTATATTAGATTTATCGAAAACAACAATTTATGATTGTCACTACACATATATGTTGCCCAAATTTGCACATAATTGTAAAATTTTATATACGGATACAGAAATTATTACTGATAATTTCTATGAGATCATTAAACGTGACTCTTATAAATATTTTGATACTAGCGATTATCCTGAAAATAATCTTTATAATATACCTCGCGTTAATAAAAAAGTTTTAGGAATAATGAAAGATGAAAATAATGGAAAAATTATGTTAGAATTTGTAGGTTTACGCTCAAAAATGTGTGCTATAAAAGTAAAGGGCAAAGATGAAATAAAGAAATCGAAGGGTGTTAAACATAGAGTCGTTGCCAATCAGATTACATTTGATGATTTTGTGCAATGTTTGAATAATGATGATAATAAAGTAATTTATCAGAATTTAATTAAGTCTGAGAAACACTCGGTGTACAGCATTGTTCAGAAAAAAATTGCGCTTAATCCTCATGATGATAAACGATATTTAATTAATGAAAGTGTTGAGACTTTACCGTGGGGTCATTACTCAATTATAGATATAGATTAAAGATAAGATTGTAAAGAAAGCACTATTATATGTCAAATTCAATTATAGATATAGATTAAAAATAAGATTGTTTAAAATCACTATTATATGTAAAATTTTATTTGAATATCAATAAAAAATTAATAATATCAATGAAATATTTAAGAGTTTTATTTTTCCCGCATGCCAATTATAAAAAGAAAAGCATTTTTAAAATATAGTTCCCTTAATATCAAATAAAATATTACAATTATCGCTTTGATCAATTGTATAAAAAGTTTTCTGATAATATTTTCGTGCACTAATTAGTGAGAAAATATTGTTTATATAAAAAGTGAGTATATCGTTTGTTACTTAATATTAATAAACGCTTTAAACGAATTTATCAAAATCATTTCCGGTTATATTTGCAAGTTCTAATTAATTCCTAAATATTACTAAAAAGTTTTAATTGGTGTTATCAAAAATTGTATCCGGTTAACCGGATTAATGGAAAATTTTGCGTGATAACAAAGAAAACTAAAACTGATAATATTTACGTGAACTAATTAGTGGGAAAATGATTTTTATATAAAAAAATAAGAGTAAATCTCTAAAGTTGTTTCCGCTTATATTTGCAAGCCGTATTTAATAAAATATAATATCAATATATAAAAAAATTTTAAACAATGTATAAATAGGAAAAAATCTTTAATTAATAGTCAATTTGAAAAGAGTTTTACAGCAAGCATGGCGAATAAATATAACGAAGACAAGTCCTTAAGTGAATTAAATAGCAAAGTGCCGGAAAACCCGCAATATAAAGAACTAATGAAAACCAGCGAAATGGCAATCGATCTGCCGTATAAAATTCTCCACGCTAGGAGATGCGTTACAAAATTTGGAAGACGAGTTGTAGTTGAACTCAAATCTTACCAAATGTTTTTACCCAGTCGATACGATAGTATCTCTGATGAAACATTAGAAGACTTGGCAAGAGGAGCAACATACATCATCAACAGAGGGAAGGATGAGGAAACAACATCTTACGATTTGGAATTTTTTAAAAAAAAAAAGTAAAAAATAAAAGTAAAAAATTAAAAAATTTTTAACAAAAAACAAGAATTAATGATTAACTTTTTTATTATTTTTAAAATTTTACATTTTTTTTCTATTTTGAATTTTAATACTTATATTAGAATTTTATTTTAAATTTTTTTAAATATATTTGTTGTTCTATTGATCTTCTTCTTCAAATCTATTAAAATAAAAAAATAAAACTTTAATAATTTCTTTTTTAATATTTTAAAAATAAAATACCCTGAATCTACGTCTTTTTCTTCTTCTTCTTCTTCTTCTTCTTCTTCTGCTTCGTAAACTTCCCATCGGACATCATATTGTACCAGATCGTTGTTAAAGTCTTGACACTTATCACAGCCAATGTGATCACTATTATAAAATGTGATATTCTCTAGAGGATTGCGACACCTATCACATTTTTCACGTAGCTCAATCCAATTTATATCATGAAATTCGGAGAATAAACATGAATTTGATTGATGTTTCTGCACTTCGTGTATTATAGATGGCTCATTTAGAGCTAAATGTCGCGCACACGAATTACACGTTTTTATTATGTTGTTAATAACATAGGCAACCATTTCCGCACATATCACAACTCGTACGTTTTCTGCATTATTATCCATTTTTTAATTTTATTAATCGGAGAATAAAAGCTGAACCGTACTAAAGGCATTACCTAAATTTCTAAACTTTTTGCTGTACAACATACTATATAAAAATATGAAACCCTTTTCGATAAGAAAATTTTCTAAAATTCCAAGTAGTTATTGATACCATTATAGTTTTGATTAACTATTATTTTTACATTTAGAAATTTGATTAAATCAATTAAAAATTTTAATTTGCGGTTTCCCAAAAATATATTGTATGAATTAATATTATATGGTATATTTCGGTATATAACATAAACATTAAAGTTTTAAAAACTTTAGTTTAAATTTAAAAGTGAGTTAAAAATGACGCCAAAGCAAAATGTTCCTGTTTTTTTAAATAATTATAATACTGATGACGATAATGAAAGCAACACAGGAGGAGGAGGAAACATAAGACGTGAACTGAAGAGGATTCACGAAATTACAACTTTTGCAGAGATAATTGCAGTGTAATGAGGTGACAATGGAATCTGATGAAGATGATAATGATGATGATTATAATACAGAATATAACATCACATATAAATATTTTATCTTCAATGATCAGGCATATTGCGAATCATGTGCATCAATATCATTAATACCTCATTTAAGAGTAAGCCATCTAAATGAAGATTCAGTCATTTGCTACTATTGAAGATCTTGTAGCGTTTGTTGAAAACTTACCGGAGTGTGTCATCTGTCAGGCGCGAATCTTATATAAGTATATATAAGCATGTAAAAGATTTGTAATACTAGAAAAGAAAAAAAATAAAAGATTTAAAACTATTTCAAAATTGTTTTTATTTAATTGCATTCATATTATCTACAAATTTTCGCAATAAAAAAACATTTTGTAGTGCACAGCATCCTTTATGTTGGATAAGACATTGTTGAATATTCATATATGGAGTTTTTAGATACAACAAATTAGGACAACCGAGTTCATCCAGATCATAGACTATCGCTTCATTAATATTTTGAATTATCCATGCATTTTTCTGCACCCTTCACATAGACGTTCTTGTTAGTTTGTAAATTTGATGAGATAAATTGAATGACACTATTCAATGAAACTGATCCTCCTGACCACAATAGTCCATGATAATGTTGATGGAGCCATTTAACTAGAGTTTTTTGTGATCCTGATAAGTTATTAAAGTTATATGGTGGCCTTATAATAAAATGTTGATATTCGCTACTATTATGGGAAACAGCAATCTCTTTTGGTATGAGTTTATTATTTGGACCTCTAAATCCTTGCATATCAATTATTATTGACATATTTTCAATTTTACACCAGTTTTCGAACTTCACTATTCAATGGATTATATTCAACAATTGTATCATGTAAAAATAAACAATATGCTGTTGTTTCTGCTGGTAGGGCTGCTAATGTTTTAAATTCCACTTTAATATCAACCGGCCCAGATTTTATCGTTTCATTTTGATAAGAAAAATCTATAACTAGAATTGGTGCACCAGATTTGAACTGCTCTCTAGATGGTAGCGGTTGACTATTGCGACCATAATAAGATTCTTGGGGAAAGGCGAAGGCTCTAAACTGACCAGTTCCTCTGCAGATTATATGAAACCGTGGAGCATGTAGCAGTTCTCAGGCACTGAGAAACCACAGGATGGCCGTCTAAGAGAGGGGAACACCAATTTTTTAAAACAACGAGAAGCCAAAGGAGAAATCAGTTGCAGGATAGACTTGAAAGAGTAAAGACGTAATAACTAAACTGTGGCGAATAACTGTGGTATGTTCAATAAAAGTACCTCAATAAATATATTTTTATTTTTTGATTATTTTCAACTTTATATTTAGATCAATTGTGGTGTGACGAAGTATTAGCGAGTTCAAACAGCGAGGAGAGTTCATGCAGTGAAAGAGATGATGATGAAGTGGTATTTCTTCACGCTAAAGATTTAGAAATGCCGTGCAGTGTTGACCACTGCATAAATTCGAAATACGAACTTATAAAATATGATTCGTATAAACTCATTGATTGTGGACTTTCTCTACGAAGCAGAGAATCTCACACTATGACAGGAGTAAAGGAAAATTAAATCCATTTTCTTTAGCGCATTTGCCAATGAATGAGATTATTAAAAATGGCACACTGGAAGGGAACTATCAAGTCCTTCGGGCGTTACGGAATAGAAATGGAAATGGAAAATTGTTATTTCGGTGTGGGCAGCGATTTAATAGGGCACAAAGAGAAGGTACATCATACTTGGAAAGTGCTCTCATAAGATGTAAAGGATGGCTCACATCTGATACAATTCGATGGTCAATCTCATCGCCAGGTGTTAAGCCGTGGTGCAGATGTCAAATTTGCTGGTCCAAAAAATGCAGTTGTACAGTGTGCAAATTTTATAATTCCATAGAAATCAGTAGTTTAATAGAATTAAATGGTCATTTATCAAGTTGTAAATATTAATATTAATAATAAAAAGAATTAAAAAAATAAACGAAAAATGGTTTAATTATTTGTATACTATTTCTTGTGGAAATAAAAAAGAATTGGTTTATTTTATTTTTTTTTGTTTTAATATGTCTTGCGGTTAAAATATTCAAATATAAAAGTATGATAAGTTGTATTTTCAATTCAGTCTATTGTAAATAAAGCCAAAAAAATTAATTAATTAATTAATTAAAGTAAAAAAGAAAAAAATTGCATCAATAACGGCAAATGCTATAAATATGGTACAGGAAGTTAAAGATTTGTGGAATAGCAGTAGTGGAGATGTGACCCATATAATCGAAGTGTGTAATAAATATATTAAGCGGTGTAGTGTAGTGTTACGTGTAACTAAGAACATGTCGACCAAAAGATGTTTAGAAGCATGTGTTGGTCGATTAAAAACATATCAAACTTTGGTACTTGCTAAGTTACATCAACAAAATAAAGAAGAAAATGAAAATGAAAATGAAGATATTAGATGGGAAGTAGTGAAATCTGCATTTAAAAGGAGGATTCTTACTGGTGTTTTAATTAACATAAATTTTAAAGATCCCAAGTTGTTTCTTGAAAATTCAATAAGCTTATTTGGGGAAAAAATAAAAACTATTTTGAAGGATTATCCACATATTAAAGTCAACATCACATTTTGTGGAGAATTTCACATAATGAAATCTGAAGAGATCAAATGTGAATTTAAACATTTTAACACAAAAAATAAAATAATCGATATAACTACTGATTTGAAGCAGTGGTTTATTTTAAATGTGCAAGATCCCATTTTGAAGAAACTTGAGGAATTTCAAGAACGAGATAGCGGTTGGGCGCTTTCAGCCATTGTGAATTTAGCAGTCAATATCAATAAATATGAACCATTTCGAGGATCATCATATATTGAACTGCCGTGTGAAATTAAATCAAAGGAAGCATGTATCAATGCACAAAATCAAGATCATGCATGCTTTGCATGGGCAGTGGTATCTGCACTATATCCTGTAGAAAAGAATGCTTCAAGAGTTAGAAAGTATCCACACTATAGCCAAGTTTTAAATTTAACTGGTATTGATTTTCCAATGAAAATCCAACAAATCGATAAATTAGAAAAACTGAATAACTTATCCATAAATGTGTTCTTTCCTGAAAAGAAAGGGAAAAAGTTAACAACTATACCATTACGACTAACGAAAAAGAAGCAAGAAATTCATGTAAATCTCCTTATGCTAAAAACAATTTATGATGACGATTATAATGATTTCGATGCTGACGCTTATATTGATGATTGTGATCATAAAGCCAAGCATGATGATGACGATGATGATTCGGAGATGAACTACCATTTTTGTTGGATAAAGGATTTATCACGGCTTGTAGCTGCTCAGAATTCAAAAAAAAAGGGTAAACAATATATATGTGACAGATGTCTCCATTATTGTTATGGTATTGAAAAATTGAAAGCACATGAAAAAGATTGTGAAATCCAAAACGATTGCAAAATTATTTTACCAGACAGTAATAACAAGTGGCTAAAATTTAAAAATTACTCTTTCAAAGAATATGTACCTTTTTGTATATACGCTGATTTTGAGTGTTTACTAAAGTCGTATCCAATTGATGATATGAAAAATTATACAAGATATCAAAAGCATGAACCTTATAGTGTTGGATATTATTTCAATTGCTCATATAATAGCGATTCAAATTATTTTCGTTCTTACAGAGCTGAAGATTGTCAAATATGGTTTATGAATGAACTAAAGGAAATTGTAAAAAAAGTTGAATCTTTAATTGTTAATATTATACCTATTAATCAATTAACTGAAAAGGAAGAAGAAGAATTTAATCAAATTAATCAAAAGTGTTACATATGCGAAAAACCATTTACAACTACAGAAATACGTGTTCGAGTTCACTGTCATTTTACTGGACGATATCGAGGACCAGCTCATCAAGATTGTAATCTCAACTTTAAAGCATCATGTACTATTCCTGTAATATTTCGCAATTTAAGCGGTTACGACGCGCATTTCATTATAAAGGATTTGACTACAGCATTCGATGGGCATGTGTATCTGCTACCAATCAACAAGGAGCGATATATATCTTTTACTAAAAATGTTAAATACAGTGCTATCAAATTTCGGTTTATTGATTCATTTCGGTTTATGGCATTATCCCTAGAACAATTAGCATCATACTTACTTAGTTAAAAATAACAAAAGGAGAATGGGGACAATTGAATTGTGCACAGTTTGAATTGATTACACGAAAGGGGGTATTTCCATATGATTATGTTAATACGTTTAACAAATTAAAAGAAACATCACTACCGCAAAAAGAACTTTTCTACAGTAATTTATATGAATCACATATATCAGAAGAAGATTATAAGCATGCGCAAGCTGTATGGCAAGCTTTCAATATACAAACTCTGGGTGAATATTCAGACTTATATCTAAAAACTGATATTTTACTCTTAGCAGATGTATTTGAAAATTTTAGAAGCGAGTGCTTTCAAATTTATGGCTTAGACCCAGCTAACTATTATACAACACCTGGATATACATGGGACGCTATGATGAAATATACAAAAATAGAATTGGAACTTTTAACTGATATCGATATGGTTTTGTTTGTTGAACGTGCTAATAACAAATATATGCATGATTTTAATCCAATGGAAGAGTTAAAATATCTAATGTATTTCGATGTTAACAACTTGTATGGGTGGGCAATGTCCCAATATTTACCAACTGATGGTTTCAAATGGGGAAACAATCATGTGGATGTCAATAATATATCAGATGACTCCCCAATAGGATATTTCTTAGAAGTAGATATTGAATATCCTGAAGTACTTCACGATAAACACAAAAATCTTCCTTTTAATCCTATTCATCAAGCAGCACCCAACGCCAAATCTAAAAAACTCTTAACTACGCTGTACAATAAAGAAAAATATGTTATTCACTACAGGAGCTTGAAAAACTGTTTAGCGAATGGTGTTATTTTAAAGAAAGTACACAGGGTTCTTCAATTCAATCAATCATATTGGTTAAAGAAGTATATTGATTTGAATACAAATTTGAGAAAAATTGCTAAAAATGACTTTGAAAAGAATTTATATAAATTGATGAATAATGCGGTATTTGGGAAAACTATGGAAAATGTGCGAAAACATTGTATAATAAAACTATGTACAACGTGTAAAGGTCGATATGGAGCTAATGTATTAATGGCAAAACCAAATTTCCACAGTCACTATTTTTATTTCTTTAGCAATGAATGTATTGTTTTCACTTTTGAAACCTTGTACGTCAACGATTACAACCATATTTTCGTTCTTAGACTATTAAATGTTTACTCCACAAAATAATGATCCAAACTGATATTTGTTACCTGCAGATCCGTCCTTTTATATCACCTTTCTAACTTCACCAGTTAAAGGACTGTACTCAATTATTCGATCATGAATAAGTAGGCAATATGCTGATGTTTCCGCTGGTAATTTATTATCATGTTCTGTTTTGAACTCAATTTTGATATCAACAGTTCCCGATTTTATTAACTCATTCTGATGAGAACAGTCTATGACTATGATGGGCGCTTCATCTCGGAATTTATCACGAGAAAGTAAAGGTTGACATTCGCGACCATAGTATGAGCATTGAAATTTGCTATACATATCATACAATAGAGCGTATCGATCTCTACTAAATTGAATGTTTAAGTCATCATAAGGAAACGTTTCAGAGTTGAGACGTACTTTTACATCAATAATTTTACAATGATCAAAGCGGCTTTTGTTTGCCTCTTTCTTATTTTGTCGTGTTGTTTGTAACGCTGGTATCACATATCTGGGTTTTTCAAGTTGAGTAGATGTTTTCACTGTCCAATAGTGTTCAGTTGATTGTGGTAATGCCGGGTATTCATGTTATTGGTTGCCCAGTTTTAATAATTTGTAGTAATTTGAGTTTTTCCTCATCAGCTACATTTACATGAGGTAGTTTCCATTGAATTTTAAAAATTTGAAATTTAACATCTTCGGCTGAATCGGCTGAAGTGTGTATAACTGCATTGTCATCATTTCCAGAACGAACCAATATTAGATCATGTTTAGCATTTGCTATAATTTTCTTATAATCCTCAGCAAAACCCAATAGCATTTTTAGTGGTATACAAAACAAAAGTTAAGAAAACCTTTGACGTCGTGTGGTTTCAAAGTCTCGCTGGGGAACCAGCCTGCATTAAATAACGCCTTGCTCTCATTTTCATTCAAAGATATATAATTTTTGAGACATGATATTATTCCAACATTTCTACATTTATCAAAGCTGTGATAATCATATTTAGTAATACTATTATCATAGCTGACACCCTGTTGAATATTTAAAATTTCACTCATGGTTTCAATTTGAAGCCGATTGATTGCAAATACGCTTGATTACTATCTATTAATGTTGTTGTTGTTGTTGTTGCTGTTGTTATATCTACCACCGGCAAATGCTTTACAATACTTTTTACCAATGGTTTTGATGCAGGTGTTATTTGCACTGAAGCCAAGGGCTTACTGACAAAAGGGTCGTCTTTTCGTAGATATTTATCCCTGTGGTAGATCAACATGTTGAGGTTTTAAAAACAGTCTTATAGTTATTGTTTCTCCTCTAAAATTTATTAAATCCCCGTCTTGGTCAACAAGCTTAATTAAGCCTATGAATAATGCGGTGAGGACACGAGGGTCATGCAACCGCACCAGACATAGTGGTCCGGGATTGTGCCAGTCATTTGGATCGGATCACATACTTCGGCCGTTGTTGCTATTGAAGGTGTCTGATCACTCCACTTGGTACAGTTCGCGGGCCACACATCAATATTTAATTTCCGTTTCGTGAAGGTATGTCGGATTTATGTTTTCTTCGTGTCGTCCACTTGTTTTGTTTCTCTCTCTCGCTCTTACGTGATATATACGTCTGATTTTCGAATACTTCCATCTGGGAAATAATATAGTAATTTTATTTTCGCAAATATTTTGGGGAAATTAAATTAAATTTGATTTTGAGAAATAGTTTTGGAAATTCCTTCTTGGAATTTATTTGGGAAATTTTACTTTTGAGAAATTTCTTCGGATTATTTTTTTTTATAGGAAACATTTATTTTTTTAGGAATTTTTTTTTGAGAAAGTTTTGTTTTCTTTTGAGATTTTTTCTTCGATTTAGTCTTTTGATTTTTAATTTTAGTTTCTTTATTAAGTTTAGTTTTAATTTCAGTTTAGTTAAGCCTAGTTTAGTTTTATTTAGTTTAGTTTATTTCAGTTTTTTTTCATTTTTGATTTAGTTTTTTTGATTAGTTTTCGTTTTAGTTTTTTATTTTGGGTTATTTGATTTGGGTTTAGTCTCTTTAGTTTTAGGTTATAAGTTTTTTTTGAGTTTATTATTTTATTATATTTTTTGAAATTATATTTTGAATATTTCCTTTTGATTTTTTTTATTATTACTTTCATTTTAATATATTTTGGTGGGGGAGTTTTTTTTAATATTATTAAATTTTTTTCTATTATCAATTTTTTTTATTACTATATTTGTTTTTATATTACCAAATTTTTTGTTATTATTATCAAATTTTTTTCTATTGTTCTGTCCATTTTTTTTTTGATTTCCTGAGAGAGTAAATATTGAGACCATGTTATATGCTGAATTTCTGACTGTACCTACGGAGCGTTTGTATTTATCGAGGCAGCACGTGAACGTTAGCGTTTTGATTGGACTTTTATCTGAGTGATTACAATTTGGTTTTCTTTTGAAGCTTAAGGTGTGTTCACACATTCCTTTTAGACAGTATTGCCAATTAGATATGGGCGTTTGATTTTATTCTGAGGTTCCATCAAAACTTATACCCATACACCTAAACTAATTTGATCTGTTTTTTTGTAAATTTTTTGGTGTGTTTACGGAATGGCAGAAACAAATACAGGTACAACACATAAAATCAACACCACAATTGTACCAAGTGCGTCGACAGAGTCAAATACAGATGCTCAAGGAGCTGCGGTGGGTGTATTGACCGGTCAAGATGAATCTCGAGTTACGCGAAGCCAAACACAGCTTTGGTTGGATCTTCCACAAGCTTCAAAATTCGTGGCTTCTGCTACAATTACAACTCGCAGTCGTAGTGGTCGAGGAAGAGGTGCGGCAAACCCAACTATCACACGATGGAGTTCTAGTGATGGCGCCTCTTTCCTCTCTCCTTCAGATCCAAGTGCTTCCACGGAAAACATAGGCACTATGATCGAGGTGTCTGTGAGTAGTCAAATGGCAAAGATCCAAAGTGAGTTACTTAATCAGATCAAGCGAATGACTTTGAATGCACTACCGCAAGCACCAGGTTCAGTGGCTCCACCAAAATCCGTTGACCAGTCTGCTAACTTCAATTATTTGAACGAAAAATATAGTTTAAACGTTCCTCAGAGAATAAGTCAACCAACAACAAACCATAACTTTCATCAACCACCACCACCACAAGACTTTAGATTGTTTGTCAGTTGACGATCCCAACACACACGCGCTAAATTCGGAACAACGCGCGCGTCTTGAAAGCATCTTAACTTTATTTCCTTCTTCTTTAGGAAAAACACATTTAGAAGAACATATTACTGAGATGGAAAACGCGGAGCCTGTTAAGCAACGCCACTACCCTGTTTCCCCTGCGGTGCAAGCCCTCATGCATGCTGAGTTGGACCGTATGTTGGAATTGGGTGTCATCGAAGAAAGTGTCAGCACGTGGAACTCTCCTGCAGTCTTGATGCGCAAACCTGGAAAGGTTCGCCCCTGCCTCGACTCCAGGAAAGTGAACACCCTAACGAAAAAGGACGCTTACTCACTTCCACATATAGAAGGCCTTCTCAGCAGGCTTGAGAAGACGTGTTTCATATCAAGTATTGATTTGAAAGACGCCTTTTGGCAAATACCGTTGGAAAAGCAGAGTAGGGAAAAAACTGCTTTCACAGTGCCTGCTAGACCGTTATACCAGCTTACAGTAATGCCATTCGGGCTCTGTAATGCTCCTCAAAGAATGTGTAGACTGATGGACAAAACAATTCCAGTCGAGTTAAGAGAAAACTGTTTCGTCTATTTGGACGATCTGTTAGTAGTTTCTGAGGATTTTGATTCTCACGTTAAACTTTTGGCAACCATTGCACGTTGCTTGTCTTCTGCTGGAATCACAATAAATTTGGAGAAAAGCAAATTTTGCATGAGAGAAGTTAGATATTTGGGTTACATCGTTGGTAACGGATGTTTAAAGACCGACTCAAATAAAGTATCTGTATTCTTTGACTTTCCTGCACCTACCACTCCAAAACAGTTTCGTCGATTTTTGGGTATGACGGGATGGTATATGCGATTTATTGCCAATTATGCCTCCTTGTCGTCTCCAATTACGGACTGCTTAAAGAAGAATGCCAAATTTGTTTGGACAGCGGAAGCTCAGGTAGCGTTTGAAGCCTTGAAATATTCATTAACTACGGCCCCGGTATTAGCCAACCCTGATTACACTAAACCCTTTATTATACAGTGCGACGCGAGTAAGACCGGTGTCGGGGGTGTTTTGCTGCAAAGCGACGACGAAGGCAATGAGAAACCCATCGCCTATATTTCTCAAAAGCTGAACTCTGCACAACGCAACTACAGCGTGACGGAACTGGAATGTTTCGCCGCGGTGTTGATCGTTAAGAAGTTCAGGGCCTATGTCGAAGGTTTGCCGTTCAAAATAATCACTGACCATGCGAGTTTAAAATGGCTCATGAGTCAGCGCGACTTGAGTAGACGTTTGGCTCGATGGGGCTTAAAGCTTCAAGCCTTTGATTTTGCCATCGAATATAGAAAAGGTTCAGAAAATGTGGTGCCAGATGCGCTTTCACGTGTTTACGTCCACGCGATTTCGGAAATAGTTTCGGCACCTAGCATAAACTTGAATTCTGAAATCTTCAAATCAAAGGAATATCTCGACCTGATCGATACAGTGCAAAGCAACGCGGAAAGGCTGCCTGACACGCAAGTGTCAGATGGCTACGTGTACTTCAAGACTAGCTTTAGCACTGGTAATATCTTTCAGGAAGGTCGATCGTGGAAGCTTTGGGTTCCGTCTAGCCTTACGGACGAGCTAGTTCGCCTGGCGCATGATCCACCACAAGCTGCGCACGGCGGTATTACTAAAACCTTGTATCGTTTGCGGCAAAGATACTTCTGGCCTAGTATGGCTAGCGAAGTACGTAAATATATCGCGAGTTGCATCGTTTGTAAAGAGTCTAAGGCTCCAAATAGTGTGTTGAGGCCGCCAATGGGCAAACAAATTGAAGTTTACAGACCATTCCAGTACTTGTATGTTGACCTGTTAGGACCGTACCCTCGGTCTAGGCATGGTAACACCACTCTCCTAGTTGTTTTGGACAAATTTCCGAAATTTGTTTTGTTCAAGACAATACGTAAGGCGTCTGCCGTGCAGATCACCGATTTCTTGGAGGAAAACGTCTTCAATTTATACGGCGTACCCGAGATAATATTTTCAGACAATGGACCGCAATTTATATTTAAAGAATTTTGTAAATTAGTTGAAGCGTATGGTGTCAAACACAATCGTACAGCTATCTACTCACCACAGGCGTGTAAACCGTTCATTATTGGCGGCCATCCGCTCTTATGTTAGCACCGATCATAGGGATTGGGATCAAAACTTGGGAAGCATCGGTTGTGCTCTTCGGAGTACAGTCTATGCTTCTACGGGGACTGATCCATATTTTCTTGTGTTCGATTCCCACATGATCACACATGGCTCGACCTACGAACTGATGCGGAAGTTAAATTGTTTGAATGATGGTGAATTGGTTGTGTCCTCGAAAAACGACCAGCTTGAACTAATTCGCGAACGCGTGAAAAATAATTTGTCGAAAGCTTACCAACAGCATGAGCGAATTTATAATCGTCGAACTCGGGTAAAGAGATTTATTGCCGGACAAGAAGTTTACCGAAGAAATTTCACGCTTAGTGACTTCGCAAAAAATGTCAATGCTAAGCTAAATCGCAAATTTCTGAAGTGTCGGATTGTTCGTGCGATTGGCGGTTCCCTCTATGAGGTCGAGAATTTGCAGGGTAGACCCATAGGGGTTTACCATGCTAAAGACTTCAGGCAATAGCTGAGTAGGAAACACACATCATCGTGCCAGTCCAAGTCGGATTCTCTCATTTTTTTTATTTCGGGTGCCCGGCTAGCTCAGTCGGCAGAGCACGAGACTCTTATTCTCGGGTGTGGTCGAGTCCCACGGTGGGCAGTACAAGTTTTCACGTACCACTCAAACCACCCATGCGCTTTCAGCTACGTCCGGGTTGATGGATCAATCCCTGACGTATCTTTGTTGTAACGGCGCCTCACGCTTATGTTACTTAATTTTCCTTTACGGACTTAACCCAGCGCAACATACCGAAAGAATCGACTTCCACAACCTTATATTTTTCCGAATTTTAAATCTTCTTAGGAAACTCACAAATAAGTAGTGGCGGAAGATAGATGGTAGCACTGTTTGATAAAAAAGACAATGGAATGAGAGAGAATGAATTTATCAATTGATGTTTAGTTTTGGTGTCCATAGGGAAATATGTAAATTCTTCTAGAATATTCTAAAAATAAAATCTGGTGATACCTTGAGAAGACATGGGTCGACAGAAGGTTAGAGAGAGATGGTAAGTTTCGTTCTGGGTGATGCGTTTTTTTAGAACGGAAAAATAGAGTCTGGTCTGAAGCTAGGAGAGTCTAAGTTGAACGATGGAAAAGACTGGTCAAATCATGGCGAAAAGTCGAGATTATTTTTATTTTTCAAAATGTCTAGTTGGTTTTTTGATTGAAAGTTAGATTTTTGTTTTTTTGTGGAAAGAAAAAGTGTAGGCAGTATTTTGAAAGTTTGTTTAAGAAATAAAGTAAATAAAAACGGAAAAGGAAAAAAAATGATGAAACGGGGAAAAATGGAAAAACTTGGATTTTAAAAGAAAAAAAAAGTGTGGGAATTGCAAGAAAACGTTTTGTGGAAAAGTTTTAAAATGGTGAAAATGCTGTAAAAAAAATGTTTCAAAAAAAAAAAATTAAAATTATTTGAATTTGAGAAAGAAGAGTTATAAAATTAAAATTTGAAAAAAAGCAAATGGTTTTATTGAAAAAAAAAATACTAAGAAAAAATGTAGAATGTAAAATTACTTTAATAAGTGTAAAACAAAAAATAAAAAGAAACTCGAACATTTTAATCCTGAAAACAAATAAAAATTGTGTAAAAGAAAAAAGGGAAAAAAAACATACGTTCCCTCAAATAGAAAGCCACATAAGGAGGACGATGAACATCCGAATTACGAAACACGCATATATTCCAGGTTTTTTTATTAGAATGTATAATTATTAATTCATTCGTTACTTGAAGTTTTATTGGGATTTTTATTGAATATCGTCAAACAATAACCGGAAAGGGGGCAAAATTAGTTCAATACAACTATAAATAAATGATACAACAATTTTGGTCAACCTGGAACCGCCTTTTGGAACAAAATGGACTGATGCTAATTGTTAGGAATGTAAATTAAAAATTAAACTGTTGTCTTACTGTCACATTTTTTGTATATCGCTTATCGGATATGAGATCAAATTTGGGATCTCATTCCAATTCAAAACTTTGTACAAGTCTCATCTATTTTTAAATACATACGATTGCTATTCAGAATTACCTATAATTATTGTCTTAATTATTCAACTTTGCTCAATAGGTTATGGGCCCAGGACATTTAGTTTTTGTGATATTAAAATACTTATAAGCATTTGTTTTTAGTTAAAACTAGATAATGCAAGTTTTTTTTTAATAAATTAAAAAAAAGGTACAGTTTTAATATCGTGTGTTTTTCCTTTATTATTAAAGTGCGTCTAATTTTTTCTTTTCGCTGGACTTTAATGTTTGATAAAAAAAAAAAAAAAAAACGGGGCTAAAATAGTGGTTTTTTCTTTATTATTAAAGCGCGTTTTTTTTTTATTTCGCTGGACTTTAATGTTTAAGATAAAAAAAAAAAAAACGGGAGACGCTTTTGTTCTATATAACAAAAGAAAAACAGTAACAAAAATAAAAAACGTTTTTGTGTGAAACGCATAAAAAAAAACAGAGACAATTATATACAGTGCATATTTTTTTTGCAGAACTGAATAAAGTTTGTTTCAAGGTTATTTTTTGTAAAGACTTGAAATGGAATCAGAATTATTGCGTGTGACTAGATTGCAGGACCGCAGTCAGTGGATGCTATGGAAATTTCAAGTGAAGATATTACTTACTGATGGTAATTTACTTGAAGTTGTGACAGGGCGAAGTGCAAAACCCCTGATCACAGAAGCTGACAAGTATTCATTATGGAATACAAAAGATAAAAAAGCGCAAAAGGTAATTGTTACAACAATTGGAACACAGCCGACATTGTATATTATGCAATGTACATCAGCCAAAGAAATGTGGGACAAATTGCACAGCATTTATGAACATAAATCTAACACCGGCGTTCATTATTTGCAACAACAATTTTACAGTTTCTCTAAAAATCCAGATGACGATATGGCTACACATGTGGCAAAATTACAAAATATTGTTCAACAGTTAAAAGATATGAATGAAAATATTTCCGATTCAATGCTCATTACCAAGATTTTAATGACATTACCGGAACAATTTGCTCATTTTCAACTTCGGCAACAATCATTAGATAATTTAATATCAAGGTTGTAGCGTACTAATTAACTTAGTTTTTAATACTTTCTTTGTATATTTTTGCACTCAGTTTCATAATTATTATTTTTTAGTTTTTTGTTATCTTACATAGCCATGAAATGTTTTTCTAGTAACTTCTTGAAATGTCAAAGTAGATTGAAAAAACTTATCCTTAAAAAGAATGTTAATTAAATAAAGAAATTAAATATTTGTTAAATAGTGTCTTTTTTATTAAATAAATAAGAGAGAAGCTATACTGGTGACCCCGAGAACAACGCAACAATTATTTTCAACGATTTTTTTCATCAGTTCATCAGTTCATCATTTTTGTTTTTTTTTCTTTTTTTCAACAAATCGCTCAATTTTGACAAACTTTTATACATATTAATTTAATCAAAATGGTTGAGTTAGAGAAAAAAAAAGAATTTACGGAGAAGACAACTTTATTTGGGAAAACTAGTTTTCCGGTGTTACATTCAACGGAAAATGTGGAATATTGGTTTCTGCAAATAGAAGCGTGGTTTCATTTACAAACTGTAGACGACGAACTCACCAAATTCCATGCTGTAGTTTCGTCTTTAACGCCGTCATTATTCGATCAAGTAGTTGAGTTAGTATCGAAACCACCTGCAGAGAAACCATATTCAAAATTAAAATCCACAATCATCGCCAAATTCGCCGACTCGGAGCATACTCGTGTGAACAAACTCTTATCAGCAGTGCCATTGGGTGATCAAAAACCCAGCCATTTATTAGCCGAGATGAAACGAGTTGGTGCGACAACCGATGAGAATTTCTTACGAATTTGTTGGATTAATAGATTACCAACGCAAGTCCGAGCAATTGTCTCAGCTTCACGTGCCGGGCTGGCAGAACAAGCAGAGATAGCTGATGCCGCGATAGAATCTTTCAGCACAATTAGCATCAATCAAGTCAGTGCAGCTCAGCAAACTCGAACAAACAATAATGGGGCAATTCAACTTGAAACTACAAACGAATTATTTAAGCAAATCGAAACGCTTTCAAAACAAGTAGCCGAATTAGCCATCAATCATTCACGTTCTCGTTTCAACTCGCGTGAACCGACGGCCCAGCAAAGTTTACCTACATGTTGGTACCATCGTAACTTTGGTACTCAAGCAAAAAAATGTATCGAACCTTGTGATTTTCCCAAGTTGCCTCAAAAACACAGCAATATGTAATACACGTGGAAAGGCTCATAATTCCACCATCTTCAGCCCACGTCAAAATCAAAACAAATTTTTAACGTTAGCAACACATTCAACAACCACTGAAAATAATGCACCACCAGACATCAATCAAAATTGCTCAGATGAGTTGTTTCAACCACATTCAGCTACCAAAGCACAACAAACACCTCAAATAAATCATTTTTTTATTTCAGATCGGAAGACAGGACAGCAGTTTTTGGTCGACACAGGAGCTGAAGTATCAGTTTTACCATTTAATCATGCACATGCCAAAATTCACAATAATAAAAGATTTAAAGAAAAAACTCCAAAACTATTCGCAGCAAATGGAACAGAAATCAGCACATATGGCTATGAACGAAAGAAGCTAGATCTAGGCTTCAGAATACCATATGAGCATAAATTTATCTACGCAGATGTAAATTCACCAATCATAGGTTCGGATTTTCTGCTTAAAAATAAATTATTAGTGGATGTAGAAAGTTCACGCCTTATTGACAAAACTACACTTCTTAACATCAATGCAGTCAAATCAACTTCCACAGAGGAAGCACTGTGTATTAAAACATTCGACCAAAATGCTCCCTTCTCCGATCTGCTAAAGCAATTTAGTAAAATTACTGAATTATCAACAAGCACTATTCCATCGATCGAAAACACAAGTACGATGCATCATATTGAAACCAAAGGACCTCCAGTTTACGCAAAACCACGGCGTTTAACACCCGATAAATTCCAAGCGGCACTAGAAGAGTTTGAATACTTAATGCGAATTGGGGTTTGTAGGCCATCAAAAAGCAATTATGCTTCACCACTTCACATGGTACTTAAACCAAACGGAACATATCGACCATGCGGAGATTATAGAGCTCTCAATAAACAAACAGTACCCGATAGGTACCCATTACCACATCTACAAGACTTCACGTATGTTTTACATGGCAAATCAATATTTAGCTCGATAGATTTAAACAGAGCCTACCATCAAATACCCGTCGCACCATCTGACATTCACAAGACCGCGATTATCACACCATTTGGTCTTTTCGAATTTAATTTTATGACGTTTGGGTTGTGCAATGCGGCACAGACATTCCAACGTCATATCCACGAAGTTTTGCGCGGGCTGAACTTTGTTTTCGTTTATTTGGACGATATCATCATCGCTTCATCTTCTGTAATAGAACATCGTTCACATCTTTCTCAAGTTTTTCAACGATTACAACAATATCATTTAACCATTAATCCTTCAAAATGTAAATTTGGGCAAACGTCTATTAAATTTTTGGGTCATATAGTCGATAAAGATGGAATACGGCCAACTCAGGAAAAAGTTGAAATCATCGCAGCATATAAGCAACCAATGATAGCTAACGAGCTTCGGAGATTTTTGGCAACATGTAATTTCTATCGCCGATTTATGGCACATTCAGCAGCACATCAAGCACCACTCCAAGCACTTATTAGCGGTAACAAAAAGGATGACAAAACACCAATCATTTGGACAGCAGACGGTATTATAGCGTTTCAGCAATGTAAGCAAGACATCACCAATGCAACAATGTTAGCCCATCCATCGCCAACCGCCAAATTAATTTTGACAACTGATGCAAGTGATACAGCAGTTGGCGCTGTTTTAGAACAAGAAAAGAATAATCAGTTGCAACCACTTGGTTTTTTTAGCAAAAAATTATCAGACACACAAAAACAATACAGTACATATGATCGTGAACTTCTTGCAATATATATGGCTGTAGAACATTTTCGGTATATGTTGGAAGGAAGAGAATTCGACATTCATACTGATCATAAACCACTAATTTACGCATTTTCAAAGAAAATGGAAAAAGCATCACCACGTCGAATTCGACAACTTGATTATATTAGTCAATTCACCACAAATATTTTTCACATTTCTGGCAACAATAATATAACAGCTGACTGGCTCTCACGCATCAATAACATCAATCAACATTTCATTGACTATGAAGAGCTAGCAAAGGTTCAATGTGATTGCCTAGAGTTAAAAAAATTCATTGAATCACACGATACATCTCTTAAACTGGAAAAACGAAGAGTTCTCCACACAAATCTTTCAATTTATTGTGACGTTTCCGGTCATCGAATTCGTCCATTTGTGCCCACACAATTTCGCAAGCAAATTATCGAAAAAATTCATTGCATATCACATCCTGGCATTAACGCAACAGCGAAAATGGTAAAAGAACGTTTCGTATGGTCATTTATGAAAAAAGATATCAAACAGATAGTTATAAAATGTATCAGTTGTCAAAGATCAAAAATACATCGACATACAAGAGCCCAAATAGCACAGGTCGCACCTCCATCTGAACGCTTTGAACATGTACATATCGATATAGTGGGCCCATTACCATCATCAGAAGAAAAACGATACCTTGTTACTATGATCGACCGTTTTACTAGATGGGTTGAAGTAGTACCAACAAATGATATAACAGCTTCAACAATCGCTAGAGCAATTATCGAAACATGGATTTGTCGATTTGGTGTTCCAAAAAGAATCACAACTGATTTGGGACGTCAATTCGAATCAGGTATTTTCAATGAACTGACCAAAATGTTAGGTATAAATCATATTAAAACAACTAGCTATCACCCACAATCAAATGGAATGGTAGAGCGCTTTCATCGAACGTTAAAAGCAGCAATTATGTGCTACGAAAATACGCAATGGACTAAATCTCTACCTTTGATCTTGCTTGGTTTACGCACATCGTTCAAACAAGATATTAATGCAACAGCTGCAGAATTAGTTTACGGTCAAACACTTCGACTTCCGGGTGAATTCATCGAAGAATTTAATACCAAAACATCAACAATTACACACACAGAATTTGTTCATCAATTTGCTCAAGCCATGCAGAAAATTAAACCAACACACGTCAAACATCATTCTATCATTAAGCCATTCATACCTCAGGAATTAGAAACAGCAACGCATGATTTTATAAGAAACGATACCGTCAAACCAGCATTAAAACAACCTTTTGATGGCCCATTCCAAGTTAAATTCAAAAAGAAAAAATATTTCATCATCATCCGTAAAGGAAAATCTGTCAAAATTTCTATCGATCGTCTTAAACCAGCATTTATTGAAATGGAAAAAATTCTTCCAGCTTCAATGAATAATCAACAGTCACAAAGATATAATTCGCCATTATTCTCTTCAACGGAAAACAATTCGGCACCAATTCAACAAAGTGCAAGTGCGGATGGCCCGAATAACAACCAATCAACTTTCGAAACTCTTTCAAATCTACCTTCTGCAGAAACTAGTCAACCTCCTCAAAGTGCAAGTGCGGATGGCCCGAATAACAACCAATCAACTTTCGAAACTCTTTCAAATCTACCTTCTGCAGAAACTAGTCAACCTCCTCAAAGAAGCAGATATGGTCGAATCATTCGACCACCAACAAGATACGTACCTTCATAATCGCTCAAACCTGCACAAGTTTGAGCTAAGGCGGGAATATTGTAGCGTACTAATTAACTTAGTTTTTAATACTTTCTTTGTATATTTTTGCACTCAGTTTCATAATTATTATTTTTTAGTTTTTTGTTATCTTACATAGCCATGAAATGTTTTTCTAGTAACTTCTTGAAATGTCAAAGTAGATTGAAAAAACTTATCCTTAAAAAGAATGTTAATTAAATAAAGAAATTAAATATTTGTTAAATAGTGTCTTTTTTATTAAATAAATAAGAGAGAAGCTATAAGGTTAATGGTGGAAGAATCACGTTTTTAAAAAAGGATTCTAGTGATGCTGGTAAAGCTTTGGTGGCTAAAAAGGGGGTGCACAAAAAGGCACAAAAATCGAAGTTTAAAAAACGGAAATCTGGAAAGTGTTTCAAATGTGGTGAGGAAGGACATTGGAAAAACGAATGTCCATCAGGTAAAAAACAAAGCAATTCAAAGGAGAAAAAAGATAATAAGGGTAACGCGCTTATATGTCACATGAATGAATCAGTTGATGATAAAACAGAATGGTATCTTGATTCTGGGGCAAGTGACCACATGACGAATGATGAAAAATATTTTTCAAGTTATGAATCATATCAGTTTCCAAAGAATATCAAAATTGGTAATGGCGATTCAATTTTCGCATATGGTTTCGGTGATATAAATATTTTGGCGTTTAATACTAATAGTTGGGAACCAAAACATTTATCAAAAGTACTATATGTTCCGGAATTAAAATTAAATTTGTTTTCACAGGGACAAGTTTTGGACAAGGGTTGCACATTACGCTCGAATAAGGAGAAATGTGAATTAATAAAAGATGACAATGTTGTTGCAGTTGGGGTAAGAGATCGAAAGTTATTTAAAATGCTTTTTAAAATTTTGATAGTTAACCCAAGTCTTTGTGGTCTTGCAAATGCTGCTGTCAAGCAAGAAATTTGGCATCAACGTTTGGCACATCAAAATGTCAAACATGTTAAAAGTTTTCTAAATACCATGGACATTACTTATTCACAAGATGAAAATTTTTCGTGCGATGACTGTTTAATTGGGAAACAGCATAGATCCTCATTTGCAGCTAGTGAGAAAAGGGCAGCTCGTTGTGGTGAAATCATCCATAGTGATGTGTGTGGTCCAATGCAAGAAGTATCATATGGTGGTTCAACATTTTTTGTATTGTTCAAGGATGATTATTCTCATTTTCGGAAAATTTATTTTATGGCAAATAAGTCAGAAGTTGTTCAGCACTTAATTCATTTTTGTAAATTGTTAAAAAATGACACTGGCAATGACTTGAAAATTCTAAGATCAGATAATGGGGGAGAATATGTCAACAAGGATCTCCAAAAGTTTTTATCTGATCATGGTGTTCGTCATCAAAAAACAGTTGTATATACACCGGAACAAAATGGTAGAGCTGAACGTGAAATGAGAACAATAATGGAAGCGGCAAGGACAATGATTCATTCGAAAGAAATGTCGTTAAAGTTTTGGGCTGTAGGTGTGAACACAGCGGTTTATATACTAAATCGCACTGGTCCTAGTCCAATTGAAAGGAAAACACCTTATGAACTATGGTTTGGTAAAAAACCTAGAATTGATCATTTACGTGTTTTTGGGTCTAATGTTTTTATACATGTTCCGAAAGAACAAAGACGCAAGTTGGATAGAAAATCAAATGAAGGTTTTCTTGTAGGATATCCAGAAGATACGAAAGGATATCGTGTTTGGAATAGTTCTTCAAAACGAGTTCAAGTATCATGTGATATCAAATTTAAAGAGACAATTGAAGAAATTTGTGTCACTATGAATGACAATGAAAACGTTCCAGAGTATGAATCTGAAAAGGAGAAGTTCATTCAAGGGAATGAATCTGATGATGATGAATTTGAAGAAACATTCGAGGATGTCGTATCAAAAAACCGGCAAGTTTTTGATGACAATCAGGATTCAATCAAAAACAGATTGAGAAGCAAGAAAAACATTACGAATGTTGCTTCAGTGGGAGAAAATTTTGCATTCATAGCTGATTATCATGAACCAAGAAATTACGAAGAAGCAATTAATGCTCCAGATCGTAATAAATGGTTGAATGCTATGGAAGAAGAAATAAATGCATTAACAAAAAACAATACTTGGGAATTAGTAGATTTACCAAATGGTAAAAAGGTAATTGATAATCGCTGGATTTATAAAATAAAGTATAAAAAGGATGGTACAATCGAACGATACAAGGCCAGATTTGTAATTCGTGGTTTTGCTCAGGAGTGTGGTGTTGATTATCTGGAAACTTTTAGTCCAGTTGTTCGATTCACTTCAGTAAGGGCATTATTATGCATCGCAGCACAATATCGACTAATTTTGAAGCAATTCGATATAAAAACTGCTTTTTTACATGGCAATCTTGATGAAGACATATACATGGAACAACCAGAAGGTTACAACAATGGTACTGGGAAAGTGTGTAAGCTTTTGAAAAGTTTATACGGTTTGAAGCAAGCTTCAAGGTGTTGGAATCAAAAGTTTTCAAATTTTTTGAAGGATTTTGGTTTGGTTCCATCAAAAGCGGATCCTTGTATTTTTCTTCAGCAAAATGGTCGTGACAAAATCATGCTTGCAATTTATATTGATGATGGTTTAATTGCAGCATGTAGCGAGAAGTCAATAGATGATAGAAGTAAAAGTTGGAGATGCTGATTGTTATCTGGGAATTGTGATTGAACGTCAAAAAGATGGATCAATATTTGTAAATCAACAAAATTATGCTTTTATGGTTTTACAAAGGTTTAATATGGAAAGTTGTCATACTGTCTCCATACCCGCTGATTCAAGTCAAGCTCCAGAAGAAGATGGAAAAACAACAAATTTTCCATATCGAGAAGCTGTTGGAAGCTTAATGTATTTGGCTGTAGCAACTAGGCCAGATATATCATTTGCTGTTGGCTATCTTAGTCCTTTTATGGAGAAACCAAATCAACAGCATGTAAAAACAGTCAAAAAGATCCTGAAATATATAAAGGGAACAACTGGTTATGGTATCCTTTATAAATCTAATCAAACTAGATTTGCTTTATCCTCTTTCAGTGATGCTGATTATGGGGGTGATCAAATTACACGTAAATCAACCACAGGCTACATTTTTATGTTGGGTTCAGGCGCAATCAGTTGGTGTTCAGAAAGGCAAAAATGTATTGCTTTATCAACAACCGAATCAGAGTATGTAGCAGCATCACAGGCAGTTAAAGAACTAATTTGGATCAGACAATTGCTTTTGAATCTTCAGTTGAATGAATGAATGAAAAGAAAAAACAAAAGCCAATATATATATCTTGTTTTATTAATTATAAAAATATTAATTTGATTCAAAATTTAGTAGCAGTAACAGAAAAGAAAAATATATACTTTTTTTCTCTCTATTTCCTTAGTAAATATACATATATATTTTGATGTTCCAAAACAGAAAAAAAAAATAAAGTAAAATTGTACACGTAATATAATGATGTGCATTCTCTGACAGATAAAGATAAATTTAAATTTAAATAAACATGTAATTGAAAAGAAAAACCAAAGAAACGTTTTCTATCAATTGTCCTTAATATCTTTTGCTGTGTTTTTGCTCTCACGATTTCCGCTGGGAGAGAATCCAAAATCGAAGACTAAATAATGAGGGCTAATAGATAATTGAGTCTTCGTGGAGAGAGAGAGAGAGAGGAATCGAGAGGAGGCCGAAGTAGGGCATAAACACACACGATAAGGGTCCATATGCCCATTTATAGGGGCGGGTATGGACATAAGGGGACCAGCATTCTGCTGTTGGTCCATTCGGGTGGGAAGTGCCCCAAATAAGAAAAATTGGCATAACACCTCAGTCAATTGGCCCCGACATGCCTCGCAAGGCTTTCGCGAACGGTTGGTCAAGTTTCGGTGACCACCAAATTAACGAACCTCCATTTATTCGGTTTTTTTTCTCGCGAAACCGAATTTCCTTGGCTGATAGCCTTGCTATCACCATAAAGTCTAAACGACGTTAATATTCATATGCACGCATAAAAATTTATGTGTAACGCGATGATAGATGGTGGTGAGCAACGACCCACCCCTCCGGCGAGCTAGCTAGTGCAACTCAGTTAGGCGTGCAGCCTTTCAGTTGCTCACATTTGCTGCACCATCTCATATCTTCTCCTCGCAAGGAAGAAGATATGCTGAAAAGATCATCTGGAGATTTGGTTTCTTCGTATAAACCCCATTGCAGTGTTTTTACACACTGCAAAATATGTAAACCCCTTGTTCCAAGTTTAGGCCTAAACATAATTTCAAATTTCTACTTAGATTTTAAATATTTTTTACATAACTTAGTAACCACTTTTTTTGTATCAACTTTTGTTATTTGTTCTAACAAAATTTCATTTTTTCGCTAATATCCATAGTCGCAAGTTCTCATTTTAATTCAAATTTCAATAAAAATTAAGTTTTTATCAATTTCTTTCCGTGAATCCATTCGTTTAATTTTATCAAACATATTTCATTCATTTTGCATAAGTAACGATCTTAGAAAAGCCTAAGATCGCAACAGGTATTAAAAAACCTCAAATATATTTTCATTTTTTTATTATCAAAATTGAAAAAAATTTATGTTCATATAGCGTAATGCAATGTTTTTAAAAAAAACAAGAACTTCCTGCCCCAAAAAATATTTTGCTAATATTTTACAAAAAAGAAAAATAGTTTTTCTCAAAAAACATCCTTATCGCATTTTAAAAATGCTATATATATAATTATTTGAAATGAAAATTTATTAATTGATTTCTAAAACTTGATATAGTTTGACTAAAAAAATTTTTCATTTTTAATAAAATCTTATGTTTTTATAAAAATTTTTTTTTCAATAAACACTTAAAAAAGTGGAAGTTTGAAAAAATTTTAATAAAAATCTTGTGTGCATAAAAATTAAAAAAAGTGGAAGTTCAAAAAACAACTAAAAAGTGGAAGTATATATATATATGTGGTAGTAGAGGACTTTAGAACAAAGAGAAAAATCTTTTGTATGCGATGAACGCAGTTATTTTGTATTAGTTGTGTGTTGACCATCAAGCTAAGAACACGTCTAACTTTTCCTTTTTAATTTAAATTTTTTTATTTGTACATTTGTCTTGAATTACATTTCTTTTAATAAATTGTTAAATCTAATCCAAACAATAAATTTATTTATTACATGGGGGTTCAATCGAAATAAAAAAAAAATAAGTGAAGGATTGTTAAAAAGGAAAAATAAAATAAGTATACAGCAAGATGGCGGAAGAATTATCGATAGAGAAAATCGAAAAATTCACGGTAGCACAAATAAAAGACGAATTGGAAAAAAGAGGGGTAAAAGCGAATGAATTAAGAGAAAAAAAAGAGGAACTTAAAAGTCGCCTTCTCTCTCTTTTACCAATAAAAGACGAAAAAGAGAAAAACAATAACGACGACATGCATAATGCTAGGGGTAGTAATGCAAGAGTAATAACTGGAACGAATAGTGAAAGCACAATTGAAGATGAGAGTTTTGAATCTGCAGATGTGACTATGCTCGGCAGAAATTCTCTTCGCGCACACAAAGGCAAACATCTAAAAAACCAATTGAGCATGAAAAACGCAATCACGTTGAGTATAAAACTTCAAAACATAATGATAACGTTACAAGCGATGACGAAGAACCAAATTTTGTGAAAAAATATGGTAATGATTTGAAAAAGAATTTTAATAACAGAAACATTTTTGTTTTAGACGATGATGATGACCACAGAAGTGGAAATAAAAGGATTTTTAGCAAAAAAGCTAGCAAAATGTCAAAAGCAGAATTTTTGCAAAGAAAATAAAAAATATGACGATGACGATGAATTTTCTCCTGATGATTTTGTAAAAAGTGTATCAGCAAGAAATAGAAGAATTGAAAACAAAGCCGAAAATATGATAGAATTTCGCGATTTAGAAAATTCAATTGATATTTTCGCCGGTGATGACAAAATTAGAATCGAAACTTGGGTAGACGAATTTGAAGATTTCGCTGTAGATCTAGCCAATTGGAGTGACATTCAGATTCTTCTTTGTGCAAAACGATTATTGAAAGGTGTTGCATTAAAATTTGTGCGTTCTCATCGAAATATACGAAGTTGGAAAAAATTAAAGCAGATACTGCCGGAAGAATTTTCAAATGATGTTAATAGTGCTCAAGTTCATCAACAGTTACGTAACCGAATCAAAAAGTCGACTGAAAACTGTAAAGAATATTTGTGTGAAATGCAAACCATTGCTTTGCAAATCGATTTAGAAATGTCATCGCTCATTTATTACGTGATTAATGGAATAATTGATGACTCGCCGGACAAAATTATTTTAGAAGGTGCAAGAACGATTAAGGAGTTAAAAGAAAAGTTTGTGATTTACGAGCGTGTGAAACAAAAACGTCAAAATGCTAATAGAAGAAATAAAAAGAACGATGAATATAAGAAAAATGATTCCAGAAAAGATTTAACGAATTCAAACGACAAAAGCCAGAAGACAAACCTGGATAAATGTTTTCGATGCAATATGTTTGGCCATAAAAGTGTAGCATGTACAAAAGCTGAAAACAATTCCAAGATGCCACCTGTGAGAATTGCCAAGAAAAATGAAATGGACAAGGTAATTCTTATTAATAATCATAGTTTTATTGGTTTAATAGACACTGGTGCCGATTTGACGCTAATCAAACAAAAGTTTATGCAAGAATTGAAACCCAGAGGTTTCGAAACGAAATGTTCAATTTCAATTTCTGGTCTTGGAACTAATCTAGAGACAGTTGGAAGATGGAGAATGCTTAAAATTGATGAATCTCAATTTAAAAGTACTGAATTCCATGTTGTAGCAAATCATGTTATGTTACCAGATGTAATTATTGGTATGAATGTTCTTAACCAAGCTGATGTCATCATAAATCGAAAGGGTGTTCAAATTAAGAAGCGATTAGAAGATGTTCCCGAAGATGAAGAGATGATATTTTACAAAGTCTTACAATTGATGATGAAAAGATCTGCAATGAAATTAAACATGAAATCCGAAATTACAGTCCAATGAAAGTCGAGGATACTGAAATTAAAATGAATATTATAGTTAATGATGACGAGCCGATACAGTTGCCAGCTAGACGTTTGCCATTAAATGAGCATACGATTGTATAGAATCAAGTGGTTGAATGACTTCAAAGTGGAATAATCCAACCAAGTTCAGCTAATTATTCAAGTCCAGTGGTACTAGTAGATAAAAAAGATGGATCCAAAAGACTTTGTGTTGATTACCAAAAAGTAAACAGAAAGATATACAAAGGCCGATATCCTTTACCAAGGATTGAAGACCAAATTGACAAATTGCAAGATGCTGTTTATTTAACAACAAAAGGTCTGTTTTATTTGCCATACCCTACCCCGGAGCAGAGTAAGTGGCAAATAAAACGAGCAGGAATAGGAGAAACCATTAATTCAAATGTCGGTCTTGAATTTTTTTATTGAAAAAAAAAATAATAATAAATAAAGAAATAAATTTCTGGTAACTTCGTTTTTAAATAAAGTGATAGTTTTTTTTATTAATTATAATAAGTCCAAAAGTTGCTATAATTTTCATAATGATAATAATGTCCGAAAAATTGAAATATAGGAAAGAATAATTAAACTTTTAGAATGTGCTCAAAGTGTGGTAATTAATTTCAAGAAAAAGAAAAATTACATGTGCTCCAGTAGTACAGCAATGAGAGTTCTAGCGCAAAATCCCATGTATTTTCTTATGGAGGTTCATTTTGCATTTGTTTCCGGTTGATGTGTATATTTTGTTGTTATTTTTAGTATGAGATAAGAATTTGATATAAAATCGGCGTGTAGCAGATTTTGTAAAATCGGTTGATATACATTATAGGTTGCTTTTGAAAATTGGGGTTGCCATGTTAAGTGGTTTTGGGGTTGCCATGTTAAATGGTTATTTGTTGTGACGTCATTGGAGTTTCCCGAAAAGTAAAATCGATGCATAGTTGATTTTTGATACCCTATGTAAAATCAACCTATAGCCGATGTGCTATATAGAGAAGCTTCGAGATTGTCGTAAAATCGGAGTATTAGTATGAGATAAGATATTATTTTGAAGTTTTTGATGATGGTTTTAGTATGAGATAATAGAGAAGCTTTTAGATTGTTCTAGAAGTTTCTAAAATGTTCTCGAAAATTTAAATACTGTTACGTTGTATATATATTATTCTAGTATGATGGATTTGGAAGGTTTCAGAAAATCCAAATATTTAGGTTTGTGGTTTTCATATCATATACGTATGAATAGAAATAGAAATATTTTGGGCATTTCAATTTAGTTCTAACATATTTTCAATCGTGCAAGTAATTATTTAATTAGTGTTATTTGTTAATATGGTGTCATCATCCCAAGTTTCATCTCTTGTTAATGAGATAAAATCATTGCTAATGAGTGTGAATCTAGAAGAAGATAAGGATAAAATAATTGATGGAATAAATCAATGCACCAAAGTATTACGAATTTTAAATACCGAAATCCATAATGGTAACTTATCCCTGGGTGGGCAACAGCATATAATTACCAGTATTGGTCATGTTAAAGGGTTTAAAAACATGTTCAAAGCTCTTCATGTTGTTGGAGGTTAATACAAACCGAGAAATCAGACTGCCTCCAATCGCGTTAAATGGGAAAATGTAGAATCAGCTTTTCGGAAACGGTATGTAAAGATTTTACATTGAAGAAAAATGAAAATGATAAGCTCTAATTTCATGCCGTGTATACGTAGTATACAAACTGGTGTTATAATCAATCTAATTCATAAAGAACCAAAAACATTTCTGGAGGACTGCAGTATAATTTTTAACCGCCATTTACGTCGTATTATTAAAAAAGAAGGTAATATAAAGGTGAATGCAGTCTTTTGCGGAGAATTTAAAATATTAAAGGGTGATGAAGAAATTTATGAATATAAGTATATGAACACGAAAAACGCTGCAATTTACCAGGATACAAATTTACCTGAGTGGTTTAAAACGAATATTCAAGATCAAATCGTTGTTGAACTTGAGGAATTTCAGGAGCGTGGTAGTGGGTGGTCTTTGTCTAAAGTAGTTAACGTGCAAATAAACATTAACAAATTCGTTCCACTTCAAGCATCTTCCTACATTGAACTGCCAGATGAAATCAAGCAAAAGAAAGCCTGTATTAATGTTAAAAATATTGATGATAATGCATGTTTTGCGTGGGTAGTTGTATCAGCCTTATATCGTGCTACTAGGGATCCACAACGCAGATCAAAATATCCAAAATATTCAAAAGTTTTAAATCTCACTGGAATTCAATTCCCGATGACGATAAAGCAGGTGTTTCGTTTTGAAAATCTGAATACAATTTCAATCAATGTTTATTCTTTAGAAAAGAAAGAAAAGAAATTTGTAACGATCCCCATATACTTAACAAAAACGAAGCAACCAAATCACGTAAATTTATTACTAATACCACAGAGTATATAAACAGAGGAATTTTTATATATAAAATTTATGTACGCTGTGTTTTCCTATCCGTGTGTAAAAAAAATCCCTAAAGTTAACATAGTAGAACGCGTGATTTTTATTGGAGGAATGGGACGCGATCTTCATTGTGATTTATTCCCCCAAAAAATTTCTGAAACATTTTGAAGCACCAATTAACTACAAAAGAGCATGGCTGGTTTTCAAAAGCAAAAAAAATATGGTCTTATACAGGGTGACACAAAATGAACGTTTTGTATTATTTAGGAGCCATTAAGTCCCTTGCAGTATGCGCTGTTGTTTCATCTTGTTGGAACCAAATCGTGGTTTTCCACAGCTGGCCTAAAAATTTTCCAACATCTTCCGATATTGAGCACTCACTATTAATGGAAATTGCAACACCGTCTTTATTTTGGAAGGAATTTGGACCAGTGATCCTCTCAGACGATACACTGCACCAAACAGTACACATAAGTGGGTGTAACTGTCGTTGATGAATTGCTCTTGGATTCTCTGTAGCCCATATCCTGCAGTTCTGCTTGTTTATGAAACCGTTTAATTGGAAATGGGCTTCAATGCTCATTATCAAATTGTAAAAAAAAGGACCGTTCATGTTCAAAATAAAGTTGGATGATTTTGGTTCGTTGCTCGATTATGTATTGTTAAAAACATTGAAATGTAGATTAAAAATCTCGGCACACATATCAGTCGGATTAATTAATTTGCCAAAATCAGAATTTTGGCTAAAATTTTTGAAAAAAATTAAGGCTTCGGAAGCTTTTGTCATTGAAGATTCAGACTTAATCATGCATGCGCAACAGTCTAGACATTGAAATTAAATTCAAATAAGGATGGGTGTGTATTATTGCCTCCATGCGCCATTCTTTATACGGGCATTGGTTCTGTGAAGAAAACCCGTGTTTTGATCATAGAAAAAAAGTGCTTAGTTACATGATCTTAGTTCTCCTCAGAAAGCACTGTTCCTTTAAAATGAATAATTCAAAAAAGTCTTCAAGTAAATCTTCTCAAAACAAATTAAAAAAACTGAAAACATAATCAATCCATTTTTGAGAGAGATTTTCCTCATAAGCCCTAAGAAAAATATTTACTATATATTTCCCGATATTGCAATTTATATGCATTCCCTAAAAAAATTTTTAGCTAGCAAAAAAAACAAAAATCATAAAATCGCTTAAAAAACTGACCTTTCATAATTTTGTTTTATAGAAAATGTATTCACAGATCGGCACATTGATTTTAAAATTTCTTTAAAAAAAACCACACAATCTGTGATAATACAACACAAAAAGAGTATTTCTAAAAAATGTGTTCCCCCCTGCCTTAAAACATTTGTCCAGAAACTCGACCAGAAATTATATTGAAATATATTTTTCATTGAATCAAATCACCAAAAATATTTTCATATTGCCAAAAAATCAAACACCTGCCTCCGCCAACGTTGTGCCCCTCGTCTTTGAGATTGGATTTAATAGAAATATAGATCAAATAAAAGGAAAAAAATCATTTGTGTCTGAACCTTTTCCCGTGGTCTCTTTTCGTAGAAACTATGTAGCTTAGAATCAATCATAGAACTTATATTCTTTTCTCGATAATTATATGTACATATAGACAGGGTGGCGCAAAATGTTGTAGAGTGAATTATTGATAATTTTTTGTTCAATTTTTTTAAAAATGTTATTACAGGATTTTGTAATGGGGAATGTGAAATGGAACAATACATAATCGAGCAACGAACCAAAATCATCCAACTTTATTTTGAACATGAACGGTCCTTTTTTTTTACAATTTGATAATGAGCATTGAAGCCCATTTCCAATTAAACGGTTTCATAAACAAGCAGAACTGCAGGATATGGGCTACAGAGAATCCAAGAGCAATTCATCAACGACAGTTACACCCACTTATGTGTACTGTTTGGTGCGGTGTATCGTCGGAGAGGATCACTGGTCCAAATTCCTTCGAAAATAAAGACGGTGTTGCAATTTCCATTAATAGTGAGTGCTCAATATCGGAAGATGTTGGAAAATTTTTAGGCCAGCTGTGGAAAAGCACGATTTGGTTCCAACAAGATGAAACAACAGCGCATACTGCAAGGGACTTAATGGCTCCTAAATAATACAAAACATTCATTTTGTGTCACCCTGTATAAGACCATATTTTATAAATAAATTTTTTTTTCCTTTTGAAAACCAGCCATGCCCTTTTCTGAATAAGTAAAATATTTTTTTTTTAATCTCTGTTTTGATTCGTCCTTCATAATTATTTAGAAATTTTTTGGGAGAATATCAGAATAAAAATGGCGTCCCATTTAATCATTTTATTCAAATTATTTTGAAGAGGTGGTAATGCGATAAATCACACACACACTCTCAATTTTGACCGTTCAATACTAATGAAACTCCCGGGGCAAACTGTTCCAATACTGATATCGGATTTGGATCTTCTATGAATTCCATCTTTTTTGCTAATACAAGATCGTTATGAAGATGATTTAGATGATCAACCAATAAAATATCATTTTGTTTGGATTAAGAATTTATATCGTCGCAATTGAATGCTCATTATGGCAAGAAATATTTTTGCGACCGCTGTCTGCATTATTTTTATACTGAAAGAGCATTAAATGCGCATACATTAGATTGTGTTAATATGAATGACTGTAAAATTCGTTTACCTAGTCATGATCAAAAATATTTAAAATTTAAGAATTATCATTATAAAATTGAAAATCCATTTGTAATTTATGCTGATTTAGAATGTGTTTTGAAGCTGCAAAACGAGAAAAACAAATATCAAGAACATTTACCTTGTAGTGTGGGTTATTGTATCAAGTGTGCGTATGATAATACATTACCATTTTTCAAGTCCTATCGTGGTAAAGATTGTATGGAATGGTTTACATGCGAGTTACAACAATTTGTAGAAAAGTTAGAAACTATATTTCAATCACAACTACCAATGGAAGAATTAACTTCAGAAATGAAATCACAATTTGAAAATGCAACATTATGTCATATTTGTGAGAAACCATTGGCTGAACATGACAAAAAAGTAAAAGATCATTGTCATCTCACTGGTAAATATCGCGGACCAGCACATGATAACTGTAACTTGAATTTTAATGATAGCCATATTGTACCAATTATCTTTCATAACCTAAGCGGGTATGATTCTCATTTTATAATAAAAAATCTAGCTGCAGATTTTGAGGGCCGTATTGATTTGCTGCCTATAAATAAAGAACGATATATTTCTTTCACTAAGCATATAGTTGATAGCAAAATAAAATTTCGATTTATTAACTCATTTAGATTTATGAGTAGTAGTTTGGATACTTTATTAATAGAATTTCCCTTACTGAAATCACAATTGCATAGTTTGGAAGAATCAAAATTTCAACTTTTGGTGAGAAAAGGTGTTTATCCCTACGACTATTTTGATTGTTTTAATAAATTTTCTGAAACATGTTTACCTCCCAAGATGAATTTCTACAATAAATTACATGATTCAGATATCAGCCAAGAAGATTATGAACATGCTCTGAAAGTTTGGAAGGAATTTAACATTCAGAATTTAGGTGAATATTCCGATTTATATTTAAAAACAGATATACTGTTATTAGCTGATATTTTTGAACAATTTAGATCCAATTGTCTCAAAACATATTTACTAGATCCAGCCCATTATTATACATTGCCGAGCTATACGTGGGATGCAATGCTTAAATATACTGGCATTAGTTTGGAATTGATGACTGATATCGATATGTTAATGTTTGTTGAACGTGGAATTAGGGGAGGCTTAAGTCAATGCTCAAAACGGTACTCGAAAGCAAACAACAAATATACTACTGATTATGATGTATCTCAACCATCAAAATTTTTAATTTATGAGGATATTAATAATCAGTATGGTTGGGCAATGATACAATATTTACCATACGGGCCATTTGAATGGATTGAAAATGTTCATACTTTTGATTGCAATGAAGTGCTTGATGAATCACCAGTTGGTTATATTTAAGAAGTTGATATTGAATATCCAAAAGAATTGCATAATTTACATAATGATCTACCATTTTGCCCCGAGCATCGTTGTGCATTAGGATCAAAACATCAAAAATTAATGGCGACTCTATATGATAAAATAAGATATGTGATTCATTACCGCAATTTAAAGCAGGCGCTAAAACATGGCTTAAAAATAACAAAAGTACATCGTATTCTAAAATTTCATCAGTCACCATGGTTAAAATCATACGTGGAATTTAATACAAGACTAAGAACAGCAGCTAAAAATGAATTCGAAAAAGAGCAGTTTAAATTAATTGTTAATGCAATTTTCGGCAAAACCATGGAGAATGTTCGAAAGCATTGCATAGTGAAATTGATTACAAAATGGCCGGGACTATACGGTGCCGAAGCTTTAATTGCAAAACCACAATTCAAATCTTCCACTATTTTTAATGAAAATTTAGTTCCAATTGAAGTAAATAAAACAGAAATTTATTTTAACAAACCAATTTATATTGGTATGGCTATTTTAGATATTTCTAAAACTACTATTTATGAATTTAATTATGAATATATGAAGCCACAATTTAATGATAAATGTAATATCTTATATACGGATACTGACAGCTTAATATATGAAGTAACATGCCCAGATTTATATGAAGTAATCTTACGCGATTGTCATTCGCGTTTTGATACAAGTGATTATGCTCCTGATAATGTTTGGAATATTCCTCTAGTAAATAAAAAAGTCTTAGGTGTTATGAAAGATGAGATGAAAGGCAAAGTTATGACTGAATTTGTTGGTCTAAGGTCAAAGATGTATGCAGTACGAGTAGAGGGTAAAGATAAAGTAAAAAAATCAAAGGGAGTTAAAAAACATATTGTTGCAAATCGAATAACATTTGATCATTATTTGGAGTGTTTGAATGACAATATTAATAAGATCGTTTCACAAAATTTAATTCAATCAAAAAAACATAAAGTTAGTAGCATCACACAGTCAAAAATCGCTTTAAACCCATGCGATGATAAGAGATATTTAATAAAAGATAGTCATAACACATTGGCTTGGGGTCATTACTCTATTATAGAATAAATATTTGATTCAAATTTTTATTGTTACAATTAGAAAACACATTATGTCAATTAATCTTGAAAATAAATTTTATTTCTTATCACATTTTATTATTTTTAATTTAATATAAACAAAATGAACCCCACTTTTTCCATACCACTTATTATTTTTGGCTAACAATTTCTCTGCTTCAATAATTTCTGTAATATTGAGCGAATGACGATGCAAAACCAATTCAGTATTTATTGCCCAAAAGGGAGGCTTTTCTATGCAATATCGAAAGTTATCCCAACTTGACACTCGTTTAAAATGATTGTATATATTTATATCAAAACATTCGCTGCTTCTCCAGACGGCTAATGCTTGAACTTGTAGTCGAGGTACTTGTTTTGAGCAGAAGTTATAATGATTTTCCATAATTGATGTGATGATAATGATGCTGATACTAATTAGAAATTTAAATTTATTAATTTAAATCAATGCTTTGCAACTTAAATGTGATATGATAAATACCAGGTAAAATTTGATTGAACGTTTTTTATTATTATTATTACGTATGTTACAAATAGTAAAAATTGATAAATTTATTTTATGAATTTATCGAAATTGTAGCATGAGAATATTTTTCTTCAATTATATGAACATTTAACTGCAAAATTCTAAGCGATAAAAAATTCAATATATTTTCAAAACTAGAATATGATACCAAAATTGAACTATGAGATAATTTTAGAAAATATGATTTTTATTATTTGAAAACAGGAAAACTGAGGTTAAAATTAGATAAACGATTTTTAAATTTTAAAATAAATTTGGAGGCAATATGTTCATTTAACCACAAATTTAAGTGTTATGAAATTTTAACATGTTTTCAAATCTAGAATATAATATTTCATCAGGAGTTTTATGAAATTATCAAAATTGAAGTATGGGATAATTTTCAGAAAATAAAATTTATTGTTTGAAAACAGGAAAACTGAGGTTAAAATTAGATAAACAACACCTAAATTTTAGTATAAATTCGGGAACAATTTTGAATATAATTCATTACAATTTAAAAAGTGAACGTCTAAATATAAAACAAATAATATATCAAAATGGAAAAATCAAGAGATATTCAGGAAGGAGAATCATCATCAACTCCGACAAAAAAATCAAAGCTGTCTATCGACCAAGCTTTGATTCTACTGAACAAGTCCGAGCATGGGTTTAAACCGAGGATTTCCATTTCGGAGATGATAATGAATTACCAATATAAGGTATTATATAAATATATAAATAATAATAATAATAATAAAATTTTTATGCTAGATTTATAAGGCGAGAAGGCAGTCAACTAAATACGGGGATAAAATTATTTTGGAGCTAAGGGACTACTAAATGTTTCTGCCTTCCAGTTACAATACGATGTCAGATGAGGTAATAAACATCTTATGCAGTGAAAGTATGGCGATATGCAAAGCAGGAGAGGAAAATTCTCCGAAATACCAACTAATATTCATGGACGATATGGATAATGACATCGTCGACGACGACGATAACGATGATGACGATGATGAGGAAGAGGAGGATTGGGATAAGGATGAAGAAAACATCCTTCACAACAACAACAAAAACAAAAATCCAAATAATTGACTTTATAATTTTATTGGAATAAATAAAAAAAATTATTAAAAATAAACTTAAATATGATTTTTATTTAAATTTTACAAATATTTCAGAACACATTAAAACTTTCTCAACGTGGGTTTAAATTTCATAATTTTATACATAAAAAATTTATTAAAATATAAACTTAAATGTGATATGTACATTATCATCGTTGGTTTGAATTTTGTTAGGTAATTGAAGATTCACATAACAGGTGAGTTTTATTTTGTTTAATATAATTTATTAACAAATGCACATTCTCTAAAGCACAGCAGCCTTTGTGGTTTTGGCATCGCGAGATGTAAATTTATTTTGTTTTTAACATTTGAAGATTTGGACAACCAAGCTCATCCATGTTATGAATGATGATAGAATTCCCAACAATATCATTTAACCATTTAACTTTTTCTAACCCTTTTACGAAGACTGTTTTATTTTGTAAATCTGTTATCAAATATTCTTTTAAGCGTGAAAATAAAATGGAACCATCTTTCCATTTCAATCCATGATGGTTATTATACAACCATATTGCCTGATATTGTAGTGATGGCGATAATTTACAAAAATCAAATGGGGGTTTTAGAAGAAAATGTTGTGATTGATTATCATTGTGCAGTATAGCAACCTTTTTAGCGATAAATCGATTATTCAGCCCTCTAAATCCTTGCACATCCACGACTGCAAACATTTTTAATTTTCACTATACAGCTAACGGCGCGCAACTAATATGTTATGTTAAATAAAAGTTAGATTTATACAATCTTTCTAACTTCTGTAGTTAATGGATTGTATTCAATTATTCTATCATGAAGAAGTAAGCAGTATGCAGATGTATCATCTGGTACAATATCCTCTGTTCTAAATTGAAGACGTATGTCAACTGGGCCTGACTTTATCGACTCATTTTGATATGAACAATCTATGACTGCGATTGGCGCAATATTCTTAAAATCTTCTCTAGATAATATTGGTTCTGATTGGCGACCATAATAAGATCTTTGGAATTTAATATACATATCATATAGCAAAGCATATTGTTCAAAAGAAAATTTAATATTTAAGTCATCATATGGAAATATGTCGGAATTTAAATGAACTTTTATGTCTGCAATTTTACAATGATCAAAATGACTAGCATCTTTATCTATTTTATTTCTTCGATTTGTTTGCAGTGCAAAAATGACATATCGAGGTTTTTCCAGTTGGCTAGATGTTTTTATAGTCCAAATATGTTGATTTGCTTTCGGTAATACAGGATACTCATGCATTTCCCAGCTGCGGAAGCTTATTTCTACTGGTCTGCCATTATTAAGAAGTTGTAATAATTTAAGTTTTTCTTCATCTGAAACAACCACGTGTGGGAGTTTCCATTGAAGTTTGAAGATTTGAATATTCGCACTAGAGCATTCACATTAGTAGCACTCTGCATTAGAATTAATTCATGCTTAGCATTTACAATAATTTTTTTATAATCCTCAGCAAATCCGAGTAAGATCTTTAATGGGATACAAAAATTAATACGTCCTCTAACTGGAGTAATGGGAGCGATTGGAGACCAGCATGCATTGTATAATGCATTACTTTCACTTATATTCATAGATATGTAATTCTTTAATGTGGAGGTCAATCCAACATTTCTGTTTTGATCTATTTCGACACCATTTAACTCGTATCGAATTTCATTAAACAGAAAGGCCATTCCATTGTTAACCAAGTTGGTCACCACAGATGGAGTTCCATCATCTTTTGTTATCGCCGCTTCAATATAAATAAAACTTTCGCTGGGTAGAACATATAAGTCCTGATGTTGCACTGGAATTCTTATTTCATCACTGTTTTGATATGAATTAATAAAGGGCGAATATGTGTGGTATTTATATTTTATTATACTATTATTATAATGCACACCCTGCTCAATATTTAATATAGTACTCATTGTATTAATTGAAAACCTAACGATTGTAAATATTTTTTATTAGCACTCGTTAAGGTAGCTCTTAATTGTTTTGATTGAGATCGTTTGCCCTCATACGATATTGGCTCTATTAAAGACGTCTGATGACTGACTGGAGTACTTTTTTGTCTAAGGTATTTATCGTTGCTGTTGTATATCAACATGTTGAGGTTTTAAATGAAGCCTAATTGTAATTGTTTCTCCTCGAAAATTTATTAAGTCACCATCCTGATCAATAAGCTTAAGCGTGAGCGAACCTATTCGTTTAACATTCACTGGTAAATAGATGAGATTCCTAGGAACTTCTATGATTTTATATCCAGGTCCTACTTCAGGTGAAAATTCATGTAAAGTATGTACGGGTAAATTATTAATATATGATCCGCTAATGATATTACATTCTACACGTATGGAATTCACTTTGCTTCCGTTTGCTGCCTCTGATTCATGCTTAATATTAGGAAGTAAAACTTTTTTGTTGAATCCTAATAGATTACCTATCGATTGCTTTTGTCTAAAGTCAACTTTTGCTGTAGCTAATATTTCACTTTTCAAAGTATTATTGTTCGCTCGTAATGAAATTTCAATTTTTTTATCCACTTTGCGCTGCAAATATTGAGCTATATCATCTATTTCATATGATCCTTCTGGAATTTCAATAGCTTGATCACCAATATGAAATAAATTATTTCTAGCATCAATATTTGGTATAGAATTATATGTTTGAAAATCAGCAAGACCACAAACATAATCACTATGCAATTCGATTGGTGGGAAAAATTCCGCCGTAAGCACAGATGTATTTCCGTTGATGATTAGTGTTAAAGACATCACGTCAAATAGTAAAATGCCTTAATTATAATATTCATACAATCTTTTATTTATTTTTAGAACTTTTTCTATGCCAAGGATTTAGATAAAATATCGTAAATAAATATATATATATATATGTCATATGTGATAATGAATGGAAGTTCAGTGACACGAATTTTTTTATAAAAACAAAATTTAAAAATGAGCAATACATTATTTTTTTATTATTTATATTATATAATTTTTGTTATTTTTGATAACAACTATACAAAAAACTTAAACATAAATGGCCGCAATTTACTGAATCATATTTTTGATAACAACTGTAGTTATATTTTATGTTATCGCCTAAATAATTCAATATTTCAGCTGGTGGTTTCAAATTACCAAAACTATCGAAATATTCAATATTTGAAATATTTTTATTGTATGCCACCCAGTGAGTACCAGTCCCAGACAAAATATCTAAGTTTACAATACCACATTCGAATTTATGTGGTTTCTTTGGCAGATTATTGCGCATAAAAACTCCTCGAAAATGGGGCAAATGCTGTGCATATTTACTTAGATCAAGCTCATTTAACGCTCTTTTGGGTAGCATCTTCAAAAGCTTTTTGATGGAGGATTTAAATAAAGTCCCATCCCCTTTTTGTATGGTTTCAAATATAAGCCATTTCCTTTACTTAGCAAAATTGACTCCATAGTTTTATTATGTCGTTCACTTTCATTTAGTTGTTTCTTCGCGCTAGAAACAGCGTTGATAGATTTAGCTATTCCTGATGCACCTGATGATAAAGCTCCTACTGCTGAAAGTCCAGCATTCATTTTTGTTTTGCTGTTCTTTCAACCCCATGCCGAATTTGACTTTTGCATTCATTATATTTGTTACAAGCAATGCATTTAACCGCTCATTTATCCCACTATTTTTAGATTTTGCTCTCTCCCACGCCTTTTCCGCTAATATCTTGTCTGCTATGTTGCGATTACCAGTATCTTTATATTTAGAATATGCAATGTCGTGGTCTTTACAAGCCTTATCAAGTAAATTTATTCCAGGATCACCTCTTGCTAATCTTTCTTGTAGTTTCGTTCCAGGCCCACAATATTGATATCCAGGTAAATGTAGTTCTATGGGTAGCTTATTTATTAAAGAATTTATTAAACCTTCACCTTCGTATGGTTTCCGTTGACTGAGGTTTATGCTATTATATTTAATCATTTTAATTGCTTCAGATGGATCAAATTTTTAAACTGACATATAAAATAATATAAACATAGGTATTTATAAGAATTTTATAGTTGTGATTATGCGCTTCATTAGACAACAAGAGTCCCTGCTAGTTAAGAATGCTGATATAACGGATGTCAATAAGGTTAAAAAGCATGGACCGCTATTACCTAATAGTCTTAGGTGTATTATTGTAGGACCTTCTAATTGTGGAAAGACAAATGTTATGATTAGTTTACTTGAACAACCTAATGGACTCAAATTTGAAAACATTTACATATACTCAAAATCATTACATCAACCAAAGTATAAATATTTAGAATACGTAATATCACTAATATCTGGACTAGGGTACTATACATTCTCAAATAATAGTGAAATTTTACCTCCAGAGGACGCTAAGCCTAACTCTGTGTTTATTTTCGATGACGTTGCATGTGAAAAACAAAATAATGTACGATCATATTTTTGTATGGGCCGTCATAATGGTATTGATTGTTTTTATCTTTGTCAGACATATACACATATTCCAAAGCACTTAATACGCGATAATGCTAATTGTTTGCTAATATTCAAACAGGATGATTTAAACTTGAAGCATATATATAATGATCATCTAAATGCAGACTTTAAATTTCATGAATTTCGACAAGCATGTGTGGAATGTAGGAAAGATGAATATGGGTTCTTAGTGATTGATAAAGACAGCCTTTTGCATAAAGGGCGATATAGAAAGGGATTTGATACTTTCATAATACTATAAATATAAATGTTTTCTTTAAGAGTAGTTCTTATACAGTAATCATATACAGTAAGCATAAACGGAATATAATCTATTTAGTTTTGAATGGTGTGAGATCAGTTCAAATCAGTACAGATCCTGTTTAAATCAGTACAGATCCTGTTTAAATCAGTACAGATCCTGTTTAAATCAGTACAGATCCTGTTTAAATCAGTACAGATCCTGTTTAAACTTGTTAAAGAAGAATTATGGGGCGGTTTAAAAGCAGTAAATCAACCGGAAATGAGGCGTTGACAAAAAACATTAGAAGGACATGTAATACCATTAGAAAAAAATATAGGGCCTTAAAATCAGGGCAGATCGAAAATGATTTGCAATTGGAGAATGTTTTCAAGCCAATTACAGAACCTTTGAAAGAGCTTGTACAAAAAGTAGAGCCAATACATCAAATTGTACCTGATTCGAATGAGGTAAAAACTGAATTGAAGAAAAAATTGAAGAAAGAATTGAAGAAAGAAGCATTTGAAGTAGATGATTTTTTACCAGCGACTGAAGAAGCTGCGCACAGAGTTATTGATTCGCCACAAGGTGCTAGAATTTTTCAACATTATACTGATGAAAAAAATATTAGTGGTTTACTTGCTAAGTATTTGAAAAAGTACACAACTGAAAAATCTCAAATTGACCAGACATATGGAATTTATTATGATAATGAAAGTTATAATTGGAAAATTGGTAACTCGGATATAACAATTGACGATGATAATTTATTTACTAAAGGGAAAAGCTATAAAGGAACTGAAGGCTTATATGACCTCATTTTTATGAAGGAACCAAATTCATCTTTATATACAGAAGATGATTTGAACAACTACAAATCCATTTTGCATGATACCAGTGCACACAAACGACAATATGATCCTAATAACCAAATAAATATAAAATAAATATAAAGAATATAAAGAAATAATTAGTAAGCTTTCACATTATGAAGGTATGGGTTTATTAATGCAATTACCTAAAGATAAAAATGAGTATGTATACTGGGATGATCCTAATGAGTTGGTGAATCGTCTTCGATTGCTTATAGCATCACAGCAGGCTGGAAATAACAACCACAATAATGAAATTATATCAATCATTGAAGAATTAAGGGAAGCTAAAATTATTGCATAAGGTGTCGTCAACATTATATTTGTGATTATTCGAGAAATGAGTGTTGATAAGTTTGGACGATTTTCTAAAAGAGGGTTACATGGCCCTTCTGGCGAACGAGGTCCTCGAGGTGATACTGGCCCTAAAGGACCTCCAGGTGAAGGATTTAAATTAACACAAAGCGGTGACTATGATTTAGCATTGAAGCAAATTAAAAACATTGCTGATCCAACTCAAGAAAATGATGCTGTAACAAAAAACCATGTTGATATAAAATCACAGAGTATAATACGGAAGTCATCAGAAATAGTTAAATTTATTGAGGATAATGCTCTTAAATCAAGTAATTTCACTGAGAATGAAATAAAAAAAATTGAAAATCAATTGATTAGTACACAAACTCATATGGATGATGTATATAATACACTTAAACAACAATTTGAAATTAGAGAAAATTGAAGAGCTTTTAGAACAGAAAATAGATGCTATGGTTGTTTTAACACCCAAGAAAAGTACTGCTAAGATGTAATAAATTTATTAATAAAAGAAGTTAATTTTAAAATATATCTCATTCGATCATAAAATGAGTAAAAGACAACTAGTTAATGAGTTACATAAACCTGCACGAAAGAATTTCAAGCGACGCCGTGTTATTACAAAAGGAATTGATGATTTCTGGCAAGCAGATTTAGTAGAAATGGGTGCTTATGTAGCTGAAAATAAAGGATACAATTTTCTACTTACAATTATTGATACTTTTTCAAAATATGCTTGGGCAATTCCCGTTTAAAACAAAACCGGTTTGAAAGTAACTGAGGCGATGGAAAGTGTGCTCAATAGTGGTCGTGTACCAAAAAATCTGCAAACTGATGATGGAAAAGAATTCTTTAACAAGCATTTCAAAACTTTAGTATACAAATATAAAGTTAACCACTATTCTACGTACAGTGTACTTAAAGCATCAATAGTTGAGCGATTCAATAGAACTTTGAAGGGTATGGTGTGGAAAGAATTTAGCATGAATGGAACTTATCGCTGGCTTAATATGATAAAGAAATTAATTGCCAAATACAATAAGACTCCTCATAGAACAATAAAAATGCGCCCACATGATGTTACTATTTCTAATGAAAAAAAAACTTCTTTCAACTGTTTACAATCATATAAACATAGCAGCAATTCCAAAACTCCAAATTGGAGAAACTGTTCGTATTAGCCGTTATAAACATGTGTTCGAAAAAGGATATACGCCGAATTGGACTACGGAGACTTTTAAAATTAAGAAAACTCAGAACACAAATCAAGTTACATACATTTTGGAAGATTATCAAGGTCATCTAATAAAAGGAGGATTTTATGAAATGGAATTGATTAAAGCGAAATATCCAAATCTTTATCTAGTGGAAAAAATATTGAAAACAAGTGGAGATAAGGTGCTCGTTAAATGGCTAGGATTTTCATCTCAGCATAATTCATGGATTAATAAAAAAGACATATTGTAATAATATTTATAATAATAAAATTTATTGTTTCTTATCATTTACATGACTTATTAATCGAGCATACAAATTTATCATTTTATTTATTGAATTGACATATTTATCAACATGATAACATTCACATGTATCGGGGCCTGATGTTGCTTTATCGTTTGACCATATACAGCTTATATAATGATCTCCGTGTATTGATGTAATTTTTCCCATTCCAACATATGGTTTTAAATAATTCCAGTACATTATAATCTCTTCTCTGTGTTCATCAAATAATATTTCTGCAAACTCTTGTAAAAATTGCTCGATACCAATCATAAATGACAACGATAATTTGTTTACCATTATATTGATGATTTGATATTATAGTTGGTTTTAAATATACTATAGTTGCTTAATAATATATCCTTACAGATTGGTATTTATTAATTAACTAATTTTTATTTTTATGATATAGTCATATTATATAACTGCCTCATTCCCCTCAAATTAACATATTCCAAATCTGATTTATAGTTTGAATCATATTGTTTAATGAGTTCTACCTCTCCATTGCTTAAAATTCGTTCACTTTCATATTCATGATATTCATAGCAAAATATTTTTAATGTACGTTTTTCATAATTACTATCGTACGTACATCGAATAGCTAGCTCTTTATTCTCATCAAAATCAAGTCTAAAATGTCTAAAAAAAGGCTCTTTACTCTGAATTATTCCAGCTATTTGGATTTCTTTTTTTTATTAAGTCTCGCCTAACTCCTTCTATAGCTTCTTCTACAGTAACAATATTTTTTCCCAATCCAAGTGTAGTTATTTCATTCCGTATTGTACTGCTTTCATCTGAAACAGTTTGATTCGCATCAGTTGCGCTAACAGTTGGCTTATCCTCACTGATTGTTAGTAACCGAAATGATAAACCTATCTGCACAGTGTCATTATTAGGTAATTTCAACTCGAAATCTAGATTTCCATTATTTTGTTCACCTAACATTAGAGGAATTGGTATTGCTCTACAATGTATATTAAATGTACATAGAGCTACAATAAATATGATATAATTCATATTTCAATATTTTATTCCAGTTTCACTTCTGTCACAAATCACAATCATCGAATGACAATACCTTTATTTTTATATTTCTTATAGGTATTAAACTATCACATTAAATTATGAAATTCATATCTCTTATCTATTTCATAATATCAAAACCGCAAAATGTGGTATTATTTCATAATATTATGTAATTTATTTTTCTTATCTATTTCATAATATTAAAAGCATAACATAGGCCATTAAACTATTTTATAATATTAGGAAATTTATATTTCTTATATTCAATTCATAGATGTACTATGCGGGTTCTGGCTCACTTTTTGCATGGAGAAATCTAATATCATTCTTCTTATATTTTGAAATTAGTTTTTGTTTTTATTATATTTTTCTCTATGCCAATTGTAACGCGTGGGAACAAAAAACTGTTGCTGGATCATTTTTTTTTGACAGTCAACAGTTTGGAGTTTCTACGTGAAACCTCTTTGCAGCCTGCACGGCGAAATTTAAAAATTTCAAAAGCTTTTCTTCTCCCCAACAGGATGGCCATCTATCACAATCAAATTTTAAAACCATTTCAAGTGATCTTAGTGATAGTTAGAGCCATCTATTTCCGCTGGGTTATAAACGAGAAAAAATAAGAAAGAGACAAAAAGAGAAAAATAAACCGGTTATCAAAGCACGAGGTAGGATTTTGTATGAAAATGCTTGAATCCGTTAGCCCAAAAATATGATCCGATAATTTGAAAGATTTGACGAACAGGCAGAAAGAAGGAGACGGAGATATTTTTTTATATACATGGTTTTTTTTTTGATGAGAATTTTTTTGGTTGAAGAATGGGAAGTCTGGTTTGAAGCAGAGGTTAGATGGAATGATGGAAGGAAAAAGAAAAGAACTTTTTGACGATCATCATGGAAGCACATGTAGGAACAGGTTTTTTCTTTCTTAAACCACGAATTGGGAATTAGAAGTGTAAATTAAACGTTAATATTTTGTTTTTTTGGAAAAGAAAGTAATTTTTTTTCTTCTTTTAAAATTTAAAGTAAACAACCAGTGAGTTCGTATCAAAAAAAAGAAAAGAATAGGAATAAAAGAAAAAAAAAAGATAATTGGTTAATTGAATAAAAGCAGTTATGAAGTTTTTGAGAAAAATGTACAAAATATAGTTATTTTAAAAAAAAAAAAAAAAGTTAAAACACAAAAAAATAGAAACAAAGAATCGGAAACTTTGTACCGGTTCTGTAAAATACAAACGTGGTTCCATTTTTTTTTATGTGAAGAAAATTTCAAAAATTAAAGAAAAAAAAAATAGAAAATGGCGAATCGGGAAATTAGTTAAAAAAAAAAAGAAAAAAAAAAGAAAATCAAGTGTGAAAGTATTATAGAAAAAAAAAAAAAAAACCTTTGAGCGCGTTTCATTATTCCTTTTCGCTTTGCCTCAGGCGCGGCGAACGCAGGTAATTTTTTTTATTATATAATGGCGAAATTTTGGCAACTTACGGAGCTTTGAATTTTGGGATTAATACAAATTGTGTTTTTTCTTGCTCCGAGGAGAAATTTGACATAAAAAAAAAAAGAGGAAAAACAAAAAAGAAATGATAAAAAAAATTCGACATGGAAAGTCCATAATACCAGAGGGGAAAACATCAACAAATACAAAAGAAACAAAAAATATATAGGATGAATCAACTTGCGTTGAATACACCGACAAATCTTATGGAGAAATATTGTCCCATGGGGAACAATCGACATTAATATCAATCACTCCCAGAGTGGGAAATCTGGAAATTAAAATTATAATAAAAAGGAAAACCAACAGAAATATACAAAAAAAAAAAAATAAGAAAAAAAAAGAAATATATGTTTATATAAATTAGCTGTAAGAAAAGAAATTAAAAACATATTGTGCATTAAACTTAAATCATAAAGGCCAAAAAAAAAGAAAAAAAAAAATTTAATAACAATAATAAATATTGGAAACAGATTAGATTAGTTTAGAAGTTTGGATTTTGACAGTCTTGTCAAACTTTGGTATTTTTGAAGAAAAAAAAAAAAATGGTAAAAAAAAAGGAAATATTTAATTTTTGTCCTCTACAAAAATATATATGTTCCCCACATAATTTGAATTTGGAATATCTAGAGAGAAAATTTTACTTTTACGCCAAAACAGAAAGACCAAGGTTTCATAGAATTGTTAGAATTATAAGAAAGATAAATTTTTATACATTGTTCAAACCAACAAATCCAAAAAAAAAAAAAAAAGATGAAATAAAAAGAAAAATTAATTCATTTATAGCCTATATAATCTGTAACAATTAGTAAACTACAACATTTAAACAATTAAAAAAAAAATTCCTTCTTCACTATTTCCAACCAAAAAAAACTCTTTTACATCAAATGATTGTAAACTTCAAAAAACTAACTAAATATTTTTCTTTCACTTAAACAGATCTTCTTCACTCAGTAGCTCTTTAAAAACTGCCTTCTTTTCTGCCCTTATCCCCACTCCAACTTAATTGTTGTTAGTAGTTGTCACAGCTTCGTCCATCCTGACCTGAATATCGTCCTCGATTTCGCTATCGGGTAATTCGTCCAGTTTCCGACGACATTGAACCAAAGTGTAATCAATGACAAAGTATGGGAACTTCCCATCCTTACCGTACCGCCGTGTTCCAAATTCGACTGTTCTTTTCAAAAAAAATTCTCTGCACTGTTGACATAAATAGCACTAAAAACTTTACGAATGGGAGAAAGAGAGACATCATTCCAAAAAACATCCCATTTTTGCTTTCAGGTAATTTTAAAATGTAAACAAAGAAACATAGGCAGTAACCCACACACAAACGCACACACGCCAGAAGAGAAAAAACAATTGACGCCAATCTCTTCCCCCGGCGTGGGAGATCCTACAAAATTTCGGCCCCTATTTGGGATTCCACGGCAACCCGATAAGACTCGGCCAGATCCTTAAGAACATTTTTCTCTTTCTGATGGACCCTGCCTATGAAAACTGTATGTACTCTTGCGTATTCTTTCGCACCTATTGCCACATGTTTCTTTCTGGTTACTTCGCTATTCTCCCCTACTCTATCTACCTACACCCTGTTCCCAATTATGATTCTTCATAAGTGCATCTACTCGTTTTGCCCACTGGGTTGCCGAAGGCCTGATAAATTTGAAGGACCCAATTACGGCCAAACCTCGGGGATATTTCTTATGCTACATATTCTGTTTTTCCTTTTTGCCCTTGTGTGATTCAACCATTGTTTGTACTCCTTCAATCAATTGCTATTTCCTCCCTTTTAAAATCGTGCTGTTCAATTTGACAAGTTCTTCTCCAAGTTGTTTATTTGTAACTTTAAATTAAAAAAAAAAAAAATCATTCAAAGACAGCTGTACCTGCAAATGTATATACTTGTATAAAGTCGTTTTTCTGTAAATAAAATAAATTGTGATTACGTTATTTCATTTGATTCTCTTTTTTTTTTCTTTTTCTTTGTTCAAGGAAGTATAATTTTGACACTTATGTATAAAGGCATCCTATACATGATTTAAAAATTTCCTACTACATTGCATTTATCTTCTTATCGTCAATTCATTTTAAACATTCCACCATAATTCTAGTCCATTGCGTAAGAAATATTTTGTTAAACACAAAATCTTTCTCCAATAGACTTTTCATGTAGACTACTTTTGCATTTCATTTCAAACATCTGTGCCATAATTCCAGTCCATTCCATAAGAAATATTTTGTTAAACACAAAATCTTTCTCCAAGAGACTTTCATGTATGCACACAAATAAATTCAGCAATCATTCCATAGTTTCATTCTTCTGTTCCCAGAAAAAGAAATTTTGTTAAACACAAAATTTCCACCAAACAAACAGAATCAAAACGAAACGATATCTTCAATACAAATCTTACATACCTTTTCATGTTCCTATGAACCAACGCCTTTAAAAAATACATACGGCTAAGTTTCCCCTCTTGATACTCATTACTGCGAGAAGAAAACATAAACTATACTAATACTCATAATCTGTAACATGCAAAATATTGTGACGTGCTATTCTTTCGGTTCGATGTTATTAGAATGATAACACTTTTTATTTATGTGAATTTAGCGTATAAAGTTTATTTATAATTATTTCTGCTTAACAATTAGTCTTAAAAATATTTGTCTTTCAATAATTTAATTATTACAATTATTTATCACAGTTTTAGAGCTTCACTATTTTAATTACTTTCAAAGTTTCTGTTTTACTCCGAATATTTCAAGTACACAGTTTGAGCTTCTGATCTGAATTGATTCTAGCCTCGACTCTAGGTCTGTTTTTATATAAAATTGGTGTGTTTCGGAATATTCTCGAAAAGCCTGGTCGTTTGGCTTTCTAAAAACTAGGTGGCAACGTTTACACAAAGAAGATCTCTAGAAAATTCTTATTCAATACACAAAGAATAGTTTCCCGAAAATTCTTATTCAATACACAAAGAATAGTTCCAGAAAGTTCTTCTATTGTGAATCATTGCATTGGTTCGTGACAATGATTTATTATTTATTTCGGAGCTTTCTGGAACAGATCTTTTGTATGTGCTTTTTCCTCTATGACATGAGTCACCGCTATTGTTCACATTATTGAGAAGTGTATTGTATGTGCTTTTTTTTTTATGACATGAGTCATTGCTATTTGTATTGTCTCGGTCGTGTGAACAATTTAATTCTGGAGCTTTCTGGAAATACCTTTGATTTACCTATTAAATCAAAATATTTCCAGCAATTTCTAGTGATGTGCAGTGCACTACCCCCCCTCCTTAAATCTGTTCGCCCCGAACAGAATCTTCTGAAGTCGTCCCGTGATATTTTGCTAGCCGATTTAAATGAACAACTTTCATTTTGGCCCTTGGAGATCTTCGTATGCGATATACGACGTCATTTATCCTTTTTATGACGGTATATGGACCCTCCCATTTTGGCATAAACTTGGGTGACATTCCCTTTTTCCGTTGTGGATTGTAAAGCCATACCAAGTCACCATCCTGGAATCCACAGCTGTTTGTAGCAATGTCGTACCTTATTTTCATTCGGTCGCTAGCAATTTTTATCCGATCCCTTGTTATGTGATGTATCTCGTCTAGACGATCTCTCAGTTTATCGGTGTAGTCACTAACTTCCATTTTGTCACATTCTGGTCTACCAAACATTAAATCCACAGGAAGCCGTATATTGCGTCCAAACAATATTTCCGATGGAGTATGTTTTGTACTGTCGTGGTCTGCAGTCCTATATGCCATTAGGAACAATGGAATGTGTTTGTCCCATTCACTTTGGTCTGATGTTACCACCTTTGATAAATGTTCCTCCAGGGTTCGGTTGAAACGTTCTACCATACCGTCAGATTGCGGGTGCAGGGGTGTTGTTCTGGTTTTATGTATTCCCAGCAATTGGCATACTTCCTGGAATACCGCCGACTCGAAGTTCCGTCCTTGGTCCGAGTGTAGTTCTAGTGGAACCCCGTATCGACTTATCCAGTTTTCAATTATCACTCCTGCCACTGTGGTAGCTTCTTGATTCGGAATGGCGTACACTTCCGGCCATTTGCTGAAATAGTCGATGACAACCAACACGTATCGGTTCCCTTGTTTAGACTGAGGAAATGGTCCAGCTACATCAATTACGATTCGTTCAAATGGAGCGCCAACGTTATATTGCTTCATTGCTGCCCTAGTTCGTCTCTGTGGTCCTTTGCTTGCTGCACATGTGTCACATTTTCGACACCAACTTTCAACATCAGCTCGGCAATTTATCCAATAGAATCATTCTCGTACTTTTTCTAAGGTTTTGTTGACTCCCAGATGTCCCCCTGAAGTCCCACCATGTACTTCACCAAGTACCTCATGTACTTTGGACTTGGGCACAATCAACTGCATTAGTGTATCTCTACCATCAGAAGATTCCCATCTTCTACTGAGGACGCCATTTTCTATTTCCAGCGAGTCCCGCTGAGCCCAATAACTCTTTGTCGAACTACTATAAGCTGCAATATCGGTCCGTCCCGGACGCTGACCCTGTTCTTTCCATTCCAGGATTGGTCCAATATCTTTGTCCTTTAGCTGTTAATTTCTGATACTAGTCTCGTCATCATTACCTATTCTTGTTGTCTTGACCATGACTATTTCCTTCTCATCTAGCCTACCACAGTGCTTACAATTCTCGCCGCATGGTCTTCTAGATAAAGCGTCAGCATTACCATGCGATGTCCCCTTTCTATGTTCTATCTTGAAGTGATACCCTTGTAGTCGCTCAATCCATCTTGCCACTTGACCTTCTGGATTCTTAAATTGTAGCAACCATTTAAGTGCCGCATGGTCGGTTCGAAGTAGGAACTCCTGCCCGTAGAGATATTTGTTGAAATGCCTGACAGTTTCAACTACTGCCAAGAGTTCTTTCCGGGTGACGCAGTAGTTTACCTCTTGTTTGGAAAGTTTCCTACTGAAGTATGCGATCACTTTTTCTTCACCTTCGATCTGTTGAGAGAGTACCCCTCCAATTCCAATATTGCTGGCACCCGTATCCACTATAAATCTTTCTCCAAATTTTGGATACGCCAATATCGGAGCAGAACATAGTCTATGTTTCAACTCCTCGAAAGCTGACTGACATTCTTCGGTCCACTCGTATGGTTTTCCCTTATCCGTTAGCTTGTGTAAACAACCGGCTATATTAGCAAAATTCTTTATGAAACGTCGGTAGTAAGTACACAAGCCTAAGTATGACCGGATTTCATGCTTATCTTTTGGTACCGGCCATTGTTGAACTGCTTTTATCTTGTCTTCATCGGTGGCAATTCCTTCTGCAGACACAACATGTCCTAAGTATTTCACCTCATGTTGAAATAGTTCGCACTTCTTCGGACTTAACTTCAAATTAGCTGCACGAAGACGTCCAAATACTTCTCGTAATCGCTGGAGATGTTCATCAAAAGTTTTCCCGATTACGATGATATCGTCCAAGTATACAAGGCACGTCTTCCATGTTAAGCCCCGTAGGACATGTTCCATTAGTCGTTCGAATGTTGCCGGTGCATTACATAATCCAAATGGCATCCTTGTGAATTGCCATAAGCCTGTTCCTACTGTGAACGCTGTCTTTTCTCTGTCTTCCGGTTCAATTCCAACTTGCCAATAGCCACTTTTTAGATCAAATGTTGAAAACCAAATTGCTCCTGAGAGTGTATCTAATGTGTCGTCTATGCGGGGAAGAGGGTAACTGTCCTTCTTAGTTACGTCATTCAGTCTTCGGTAATCTACGCAAAATCTTGTAGTCCCATCCCTTTTCCGTACTAGGACTACCGGAGATGCCCATGGACTGTTTGATGGTTCAATTACTTCCTCTTGATGCATTTCCTCGATCATGTCAGCAACCTCTGTTTGTTTGGCTAATGGTAGTCTCCTTGGTGGTTGACGAATAGGATCTGCATTGCCGGTATTAATTCTATGTTTCACTTGGTCCGTTAGTCCAAAGTCCCCCTTACTGCATACAAAGACATCTTCAAACTCCTTCAATAAACCTGTAGCCTTAACTGCTTCCGACTCTGATACTCTTTTAGTGATATCAGAGACAAGTGGTTTCAAGGCTTCCGGAAGAACCCGTTCCTCCCGTTGAGTTTCTTTGTCTCTGCAGTCCTCGTTTGTTATTGACGAAACCCCTTCAGCACTGCCGACAATGGTTCCCTTTTTCAATTTCTTGTTAATTTTTGAAAAGTTCGCCACTCTGACTGGAATTGTCCCTTTTTCGTTCATTTTCACTATTGTTCGCGTTATCATTAGTCCATCATTTAAGTTTTGACTGTCCGGTTCTATTATTTGTATTGCTGGCCTCCCAGTACCATCGACCAGTCTCGTCTCTACAACGGCTTCAGTATTTGCTGCAATTGTTTGGTCTTGTAGAATTTCTACTTTGGCACTGGAACCTGCTTCCTCCAACGTTAGCGAGAAATCAATATTTCCACATCGCAGAACTTCCTCTTCAACATTTACACTCACTCCATTCTTTTTCATGAAGTCCAGGCCCATGATACAATCGTCCATTATATCAGCCACCAAAAATGTATGCCGGAACACATACCCATCTAGCTCCAATGCTAGATCGACTTCCCCAAGAATCGGAGACGATTCACCCGTAACGGTTTGAAGCACCCTGTTACTGCTTTCACTGATGTGTTTATGATTGATGAGTTTCTTGTTAATGATGGATTTACTTGCGCCTGTATCTATGATAATTCTGCACTGATGACCAGCAATTACACCCTGTACCGTTAGACTGTTGTTGTTGTGTTGCATAAGCGAGACAGATACAACGATGCTGGAGGCATTATTCTTTTGAGCTAACTTGTCCCCCTTTAAGTTAGCTCCGTTTCGTTTCCCGAACCTTTTTGTCTTGTTGTTTGGTTCGGGCACTTATGTTGTACATGCCCCTCTTTTCCGCAGCCCCAGCATGTGATTTTCCTGCGCGTATTTCTGTTTTAGTTCCCGTGGAAACTGACTTCCACACACGCAGAACTGTGGATAGTTCTGATGTACTCAAGCTGTCTAATAGTTTACTTTCCATTGTTCAAATATTTTTAATTGTTCACGAAATTCTATTGTTCTATCGAAACTTCTCGCACAGTATCTAAATACTACGAAATTTCCTAGTATAATCTTAATTTCTACGAAATTTCTCGTACAATCGAAATTTTCACACGATACACGACGTATAACCTCAAATTTCGCACAATCGAAATTTTTATACAACTCACACAAAATTTCTTGTACGCCCTTGAAATTTCTCACACCGTGAAATTATTATACTCTCAAATTTCTTAATAACGAATTTCTTCGATATTTTTCCCACAGAAGTTCCTAGTTTAATTTCGAATTTTCTTGCAGAAAATTTTAGCACAATTGTCTTTTCCGCACTGATTCACAATAAATAATTTCACTTCTGACACCAAGAAGAATGATAACACTTTTTATTTATGTGAATTTAGCGTATAAAGTTTATTTATAATTATTTCTGCTTAACAATTAGTCTTAAAAATATTTGTCTTTCAATAATTTAATTATTACAATTATTTATCACAGTTTTAGAGCTTCACTATTTTAATTACTTTCAAAGTTTCTGTTTTACTCCGAATATTTCAAGTACACAGTTTAAGCTTCTGATCTGAATTGATTCTAGCCTCGACTCTAGGTCTGTTTTTATATAAAATTGGTGTGTTTCGGAATATTCGAAAAGCCTGGTCGTTTGGCTTTCTAAAAACTAGGTGGCAACGTTTACACAAAGAAGATCTCTAGAAAATTCTTATTCAATACACAAAGAATAGTTTCCCGAAAATTCTTATTCAATACACAAAGAATAGTTCCAGAAAGTTCTTCTATTGTGAATCATTGCATTGGTTCGTAACAATGATTTATTATTTATTTCGGAGCTTTCTGGAACAGATCTTTTGTATGTGCTTTTTCCTCTATGACATGAGTCACCGCTATTGTTCACATTATTGAGAAGTGTATTGTATGTGCTTTTTTTTTATGACATGAGTCATTGCTATTTGTATTGTCTCGGTCGTGTGAACAATTTAATTCTGGAGCTTTCTGGAAATACCTTTGATTTACCTATTAAATCAAAATATTTCCAGCAATTTCTAGTGATGTGCAGTGCAATATTTTGCTGTTGTATTGTGCATATATTTGTATTCTACGAATAAAAAGTTTTGTATGCAAATAGCAACAAAACACGACACCACAAAACTCGTTAAAATTTAATGTAGCAACTAATAATTAATGCTAACTCAATACAAAAAAAATATCACCAGCCGCAACCATATAAATCAAAATCTTAATAAATACCTGATAATAACGTATTTTAAATTACACTCCACTTAATAATTTGATATGTAGTACTTCTACTAATTATTGTTTATTGATATAGATTTTCTTTCCTTTTATTGTCATAAAAAAAAAAAAACATATACACAGGTTCCTGATCCCACTTCTGAATTGTAACAATTAGTAAACTACAACATTTAAACAATTAAAAAAAAATTCCTTCTTCCCTATTTCCAACCAAAAAAAAACCTTTTACATCAAATGATTGTAAACTTCAAAAAACTAACTAAATATTTTTCTTTCACTTAAACAGATCATCTTCACTCAGTAGTTCTTTAAAAACTGCCTTCTTTTCTGCCCTTATCCCCACTCCAACTTAATTGTTGTTAGTAGTTGTCACAAATCAAATTTACCCCAATTCTTTAACTCTCGAAATTTTCAGCTTAACAAAGGTTTTTTTTTGCATCTTTCACTCATGGTACAATTTAGACTTGGTATCTTAATTGCGTCTTTAAGAAGGATGATAAAAAGAAAAAAAAACTAACACAGAGATAATGTCGGTAAACAAATAGAAAAAGGATTAAAGAGGGAGAGAGAGAGATTCGAGTTAGGTGAGGGTTTGAAGGGAACGTAAAACAAATTAAGGGTCCATGCTCATTTGTAGGGGAGAGCATGGACATACGGGGATCGGCATTCTGCTGTCGGTCCATGTGGGTGGGTAGTGCCCCAAAGTCCGGTTGGCATTAACACCTTTGCCAATCGGCCCCGACATGCCTCGCAAGGCTTTCGCGGATGGCTGGTCAAGTTCCGGTGACCACCAAATTAACGAACACTCCCCCTATTCGGTTTTTTTCTCGCAAAAACCGAATTTCCTTGCTTGATAGCTCGCGCTATCACTATAAAGTCTGAACGACGTTTTCACTCATCATGCACGCATATAAATTATGTGTAACGCGATGACAGATGGTGGTGAGCAACGACCCACCCCTCCGGCGAGCTAGGTCGTGCGACTCAGCAAGGCGTGCAGCCTTTTAGTTGCTCACATTTGCTACACCATCTCATATCTTCTCCTCGCAAGGAACAAGATATGCTAAATAGGTCATCAGGGGATTTGCTTACTTCGACAACAAACCCCAAATATGTAAACCCCCTTGTTACATATATGGCGCCCAACGGTTCGTTGTTCGCCCAGCGATTTTGTTTCATTTTGTTTGCCATTTGTATTTTCGACTTCGGTTGAAATTACAAATGGAGCTCAAACAAAATTGTTTGACACATTTTCGAACGAGTTGATGTTGGAAATGGTGTTTTGGTTGTTACCTTATGGTAAACCAAGTTTTTTCAGAAAAACAAATTTTTTATAAAAATTTGAAAATTTGACTCAAACTTTTTCCGAAACTTTCGAAACACCCTGTACTCTTTAAATTTTTTTCATCTGGTTTTTTTTTATTAGTCAATTTTTTTTTTTCTGAAGGTGTGTTCACATCATCGAAATTTCTGAACGAAGTTTTGATGTGAACATAATTTCGGATGTTCGTTTTTTTGTGCTATTCGCGATCGCGTTTATGTTGAGTCCAACTGTCGTCACATTTTATTTACGGTTGCGTAGTAGCAGTACTTCGGTTTTTTTTATTGAATATTCCGCTTGCCGCAAAAGCGTTTGAAATGTGGATTACGTGCTACATGAATATTGTAGTCATTGCAACGCTTCAAGTTTCAATGCAGTTGAGACTCCGGGAAATGCTACAGATGCGGATGTATGAGCTTTAGTGTGCCTTTTCGCACATTCTCGTGCTTAATTAAGCCCATGAATAATGCGGTGAGGACACGAGAGTCATGCAACCACATCAGACATAGTGATTCGGGATTGTGCCAGTCGTTTGGATCGGATCACATGCTACGGGCTTGGTTGCTATTGCAGGTGTCCGATCACTCGACTTGGTACCGTTCGCGGGTCACCCATCAAAATCCAATTTTCGTTTCGTGAGTGTGTGTCGGGTTTATGTTTTCTTGGTGTCGTCCACTTGTTTCGTCTCTCTCTCTCGCTCTTACGTACATATACGTTTGATATTTAGAATTTTTTTTTTGAATTCCTTTTGGGAGTTTATCTTGGAACTATTTCGTAAGTTTTTTTTTTCTCTTGATTTTCTTCGAGGCTATTTTGTCTTCGAATTGTTTTCGGGGAAAGATTTTGATACGTTTCATGAGGAAATTTTTTTTTGAAGGAAATTTTTTTTTCGGAAGGAAGTTTTTTTCGTTTTTTCGATTTAGTTAGTTTTTTTGATTTTTTTTTATTTAGATTAGTTTAGTTAAGCCTAGTTTAATTTTTATTAAGTTCAGTTTAATTTTTTTTTAAGTTCAGATTAGTTAAGTTTGGTTTAGTATATTTAATTTAGTTTATTTCAATTTTTTTATCGATTAGTTTAGTTTATTGGGTTTAGGTTTATTAAATTTAATTATTATTTGAACATTTTTTTTTTCTATTATTTTCATTTTATTATAAAATATATTTTGGTGGGGGAGTTTTTTTTTATTATTATTACTTTTATTATAAAATTTTTTTTTATTACTATATTTTCTTTTATTGCAAATTTTTCTTTATTATATTTCATTTATTATTATCGAATTTTTTTTGTCATTGTTCGGTCCGTTATTTGTTTATTCCCTGAACGAGAAATATTGAGAAGCAAAATTCCTCAATTACCCGATTTGACCTTCAATTGTACTGGGTTTCTGGCTTTACTTTTGAGTAAATTTGATTTGGTGCGATTGTAACTTCGATTTTGGAAACTTAAGGTGTGTATACGAAATGGAGGACACAAATACAGGTGCAACACCAAAAATCAACTCCACAGTTGTACCAAATGCGTCACCGGAGCCAACTACCGATGCTCAAGGTGCTGCGGTGAGTGTATTGACCGGTCAAGATGATTCTCGAGTAACGCGAAGCCAATCACTGCTTTCGCTAGATCTGCCATCAGCTTCAAATTAGTGACTTCTGCTACAATGACAACTCGCAGTCGTAGTAGTAGAGGAAGAGGTGCAGCAAACCCAACTATCACACGATGGGGTTTTAGTGATGGCGTCTCTTTCCTCTCTCCGTCAGATCCAAGTGCTTCAACAGAAAACATAGGCACTATGATCGAAGCGGCTGTGAGCAGTCAAATGGCCAAAATCCAGAGTGAGTTACTCAATCAAATCAAGAGAATGACTTTAAATGCACCATCGCAAGCACCGGGTTCAGTGGCTCCGCCAAAATCCGTTGACCAGTCTGCTAACTTCAATTATTTGAACGAAAATTATAATTTGAACGTTCCTCAGACACTAAGTCAACCAACAACAAACCATAACGTGAATAGACCACCACCTCCTATATATGGTGCCAATAACCAAAATCCTAATTATAACGTGAATGCTATTTCAGCTTCAAACGATAGTCACCACGTCGACCCCAGTCAGGATCCGAATCCACGATCGCCTTTTAACCCAAACAACAATCAAAAGCGTAGCCCAAGTAGGAATTCAAATCTTAACTCAAGCACGAATCGTAATGGTGAGGAAGTTCGACCCGCTATTCTACATGATACCCGAATCGACAAATAGGGATTCAGGTTCAGTGGAAAGGCTCAAGATATGTCTGTGGAAGAGTTCATATTCCGCATAGAAACCATCGCAATCGCGAGGGGATAATTCGTGGTACGCCATTTGTACCCAATTCCATACCCTGCTCTCCGATAAGGCTGAGCAGTGGTATTGGCGACTGCTGAAAAGAGTACCCCACATCGATTGGCATGGCCTAAAGGCGGCCCTCCGACATCAATTCAAGAGCCTGGACACTGACCATGAAATTATGCGTCGGATGTTACAAATAAAGCAATCCAACAGCGAATCTTTTGATGATTTTTACGATTCGGTTATGTCTTTATACCATCGGTTAAGAATTCCTATGACGGAAAAAGAATTGGCGGACATTATGAGAGAGAACGTCAAAGCTAAGATCGCAAATCTTATTTTCGGAATGCCTGCAATGAGTCTGAGTCGCTTTCAGGAAGTATGCCGCAAAGCGGAACGCCATCTTTCTGAGAGAGAACCAAGACGAACATGGCAAAACCCAACACGGCCCATCCATGAATTGGATGAACTTAACGAACGTAATTTCTCAAATGAACCAGATTCGGCAAATGATGGGATTGACTTGGATAATGACAAACTTAGACCCGCAAACGAAATGTTGCGCACCTCTGATTTTGGCAAAAATGTAAACAGTCAGGAATTCGGTACAAATAACTCACCTGCTAGAACGAACTTTTTGCAAACTCTCGCTTCAGGCAAGAAAATGATTCTCATCACCCGTACCAAGATTTTAAAAATGATTTTGACCCAAGAAGTTATTCGTATAACCACCAACAATACACCAGAGGTGGCCAATCTTTTCCTCACGAACCGGTATCGAATCGTTATAATATTAATTCATCCCATTTCGGTAGTAGTTTACCATATCAACCTGCCGAGATCGATAGTAGTATTCGAGGGTATGTGAGCGAAAATATGTGGTCAAACGGAATGCAAGATCATTTAGAAGCTGTGGATGCTAATGGTAGATCACGGTTCAAGTGTTGGAACTGTGACAATATTGGTCATGGGTTTTTCGAGTGTACGATACCACAACGGTCCTTCTTCTGCTATCGTTGTGGTAGAAAAGATGTGTCGTTACCTATGTACCCAAAATGTAATCCGGGAAACGCACAAAGGCACCGCGAGACGCACGGGAATCCCCGGTTGCCAATAATGCCCCCGGACCAATCAAAATACTTGTAGAACCAACTTTGAGTCCTGATCTATCATTGCAACCAAATTCTCCGTCTGATATCAAAATTTTGAAACGCGAAACGTCAACTAAAATCTCGTCTAATAATAAAAATATACTGGAAAGGTCGAATAAAACATTACATCAACGTCAAATGGAATATGACGAAGCTAGAATTAGAATAATCGGTACTGTACTAAAACCGAGTAAAATTAGTATGTTTAGAGAAAGGTGTAAACAAAAGAAGTTATTGGGTAAAACGGTGGAATCTGCTTTTGTGAAGCTTAAACATGACGTTCGACCATATGCTAAGGTGGAAATCGACGGTGAATCCCTTTTTGGCCTTTTGGACAGTGGTGCAAGTGTGTCCTCTCTAGGCGCTGGCGCTTTAGATTTCCTCGAACGTCATAAAATTTTAATCACTGGTCGTCCCACCACAGTCAAAACGGCTGATGGTACAGCTCAACCTGTACACGGGCAAATTGCGATTCCAATTACATACAATAACATTATAAAAACACTTTCTCTATACGTCGTACCAGGACTTACCCAAAATCTATATCTAGGTGTAGATTTTTAGAAAGAATTCGATATAGCTCCGACTATATTTTCTAAAAACGAAACTTTAGATTGTGTTATGGTACTCCCGGTACCAACAAAACGTTTCCGACCAAAAAAGCGGTTATCGAACCCAACATTTCGAAACCCATAAAAACGCGTAAATAACCATTTCAATTTTATTAAACATATTTCGAAATATAAACAATTTCAAAATATGTTAATAAAATTATTATTTCGTTTCGACATAAAATTCCTATGTCGAAATACAAAAAAAAAGTGTATACTAACGAATTTTAGTATAACGCTAATTGAACTCATTTTTTTCGTTCTTACCATATAAAAAATTTGATTACGCGAACTTTTTTTTCAATAATTATTCTTCTTCCAAGAATAATTATTTTTTGTCAATTATGCGAAAAAACTAATATCGGTCAAAGTACGATGAACTCAAAGTACTTTGACAAATTTTTTATACCCTTTTAAAAAATTTTTCTTGATCGATTTGAAATCAATTATCGATCAGTTATAATTTGATTCCCAAAACGCGATATACTTTTAATTTTTTCATTTTTGACCGTTCGTTGTTTTGTTTTTAGGAACGTTTTTCGGTTGTTCGTTGTTTTTCTCGTTTTTAAAAAAAACGTTTTTTCGGTCGTTGTTTGTTTTTAAAAAGAAAACGTTAAAATTTGATAAAAGAAGAATTGTGAGAATTCGTTGCTTGTTTTTAAAGGAAAACGTTAAAATTTGATAAAAGAAGATTTGTGAGAATTCGTTGCTTGTTTTTAAAAGAAAACGTTAAAATTTGATAAAAGAAGATTTGTGAGAATTCGTTGCTTGTTTTTAAAAGAAAACGTTAAAATTTGATAAAAGAAGAATTGTGAGAATTCGTTGCTTGTTTTTAAAAGAAAACGTTAAAATTTGATAAAAGAAGATTTGTGAGAATTCGTTGCTTGTTTTTAAAAGAAAACGTTAAAATTTGATAAAAGAAGAATTGTGAGAATTCGTTGCTTGTTTTTAAAGGAAAACGTTAAAATTTGATAAAAGAAGATTTGTGAGAATTCGTTGCTTGTTTTTAAAGGAAAACGTTAAATTTTGATAAAAGAAGATTTGTGAGAATTCGTTGCTTGTTTTTAAAAGAAAACGCTAAAATTTGATAAAAGAAGAATTGTGAGAATTCGTTGCTTGTTTTTAAAAGAAAACGTTAAAATTTGATAAAAGAAGATTTGTGAGAATTCGTTGCTTGTTTTTAAAAGAAAACGTTAAAATTTGATAAAAGAAGAATTGTGAGAATTCGTTGCTTGTTTTTAAAGGAAAACGTTAAAATTTGATAAAAGAAGATTTGTGAGAATTCGTTGCTTGTTTTTAAAAGAAAACGTTAAAATTTGATAAAAGAAGAATTGTGAGAATTCGTTGCTTGTTTTTAAAAGAAAACGTTAAAATTTGATAAAAGAAGATTTGTGAGAATTCGTTGCTTGTTTTTAAAAGAAAACGTTAAAATTTGATAAAAGAAGAATTGTGAGAATTCGTTGCTTGTTTTTAAAGGAAAACGTTAAAATTTGATAAAAGAAGATTTGTGAGAATTCGTTGCTTGTTTTTAAAGGAAAACGTTAAAATTTGATAAAAGAAGATTTGTGAGAATTCGTTGTTTGTTTTTAAAAAGAAAACGTTAAAATTTGATAAAAGAAGAATTGTGAGAATTCGTTGCTTGTTTTTAAAGGAAAACGTTAAAATTTGATAAAAGAAGAATTGTGAGAATTCGTTGCTTGTTTTTAAAAAGAAAACGTTAAAATTTGATAAAAGAAGATTTGTGAGAATTCGTTGCTTGTTTTTTTTAAAGAAACGTTAAAGTTAGACATAGGAAAAATTTGAAAAAAGTTTTAACGGAAATTTTAAATAATTCAAATCGTTTAGTTAAACTTATGGGAAATTCTGAAAAGTGTAAAACGTTTAACGTACGTAAAATTTGAAAAGTTTTAAAAAAAAAAGGAAAGATCGTTTCAATTTTGTTGATTATTTTTATTGAATAAATTTATTTACTTTAAAAAAAAAAAAAAAAAACAAGGAAGTGTTTTCTTATTGAACCAACAAGGGGTAAGCGTTTAAATTTTCATTATATATTAAAATTGCATCGTGTTTCCGGGTTTTCCGACCCCCGGAGACAAAAATTCAGTATAAACAAAAAGTTTCCCAGAGTCATCCTGGGTAGGATCTCATCGTCCTTTTCGCTACACAACATCTGGCGCAGCCGGTAGGATCTGAGTTGCTAAGCATTAAAAATCTCAGATCCCCGAATCTAAAAATAAGACAGTTGTGGCAAATTGACGAATGATTCAACCAGATTTGACTTCGGAAACACATAACGAGGTGCACGAACTGACTTTCGAGGAGCAAATAAACGAGTTCTCCTTCGATAACACCAGTCCAGTTTTTGGATCACCAAATTTACCCCACCATTTCGCACGATCAACACCAAAATCTCCAACTACCAACGATTTACCAGAGAATATAAGCCCGAGGAAACACTTGTTAAAAAAACAACTAGATTTTAAGGCCGATATAATTTTACATAGTGAATTAAAAGAAACCAAAATGTCAATAGATTGCAACAAAGTGTCTCAATTCGTTTTTAATTCAATCCCTTTACTTCACGCGGAACTCGGACCAAATTTAGCGTCGGAAGTAAAAGTTTTTGCTAAGTGCTGTCAAACAATCCATGACATACTTAGTAAGGATGAACAACCCATACTTGTCTCTTTACTACCCACACGATTTCGTAGACGAGCCGCATCACTTTTAGATAACATATCTGTAACCGATTTGACAACCTTTTTAGACACTTTAATTTCAAAATTAGTTTCCCGAAGACCTTACGCCACCTTGATGCATGAATTACAAAATTCAAAACAATTGCCTGGTGAAACTCTTACAGGTTTCGCGGGGCGCATGAAATCACTTTTAAAAGAATGCATCAATCAGGCTATTCAGAGGCATCCAAACCATTATGCTTCTGTAGTAAAAGATCTAGAAGAAACCGCAATGTTCACTTTCCAAGCAGGAATATTAAATTCTAACCACCGGCTTTTCTTTCTGCATGAGAAACACGAAAATTTTGAGGCTTTAACGAATAAAGCAGAATTTCTTGAATCAGCGGAAAGACAATTTACTCTAAATGCTCCAAATCTGTTTAATCCTATCACACCACCCATGTCGCAAATGTTCTACCCCCAAACAGAGGAACGAAACGTAACCAACTCAAATGACAATTACAATAGCAACCACGACTACAACAATAACGTCAACAGGAATCAAAACGGACTCAACAACGACAATTATAACAGAAATACTAACTTCAACAACAACGACAATTGCAGAAACAACAATTTTAACAACCACAACAACAACAGTCACAACAACTTCAACCACAACAACAGAAACAAAAATTTCAACAACAATAGCAGCAGAAACAACTCCTACAACAATAACAACAGCAACAACAACTTCAACAACAACAACAACAGAAACACTAACTTCAACAACAACAACACCAACAGAAATAACAATTTCAATAACAGCGGTACTACCCGAAACAACAACTTCAACAACAACAACAACAGAAACGTCAATTTCAACAACAGCAACAACAACAGACCCAACAACAGCTACAATTTCAACGACAATGCGAGGAGGAACAACAACTACCAGAATAACGCGTTTAACAACAACAATCGTCACAATGACAATAGGTTCGTCGGTGGGATTAACAATTACAGGTGACATAATTTTGAAGAAGGAAACAATAATAATAATACCAATAACTCACCGAGAATCAATGACTCCTACAATAATCCCAACAACCAAAACCCATCGAACCCCCGACCACCATGCGGTTTTTGCAATCGTTTTGGGCATACGTATAATGAATGCCGTACGCGTATGAATACACCATATTGTAGTCGATGCCGAATACATGGGCATACGAACAACAATTGTAATTCTCAAACGTTACCGACCCCAACAAAACGGATTAACATGATATCTAACGAACCAAATGATAATAGGGAACTCGACGACCCTGTAGACAACATGCACAAATGTATTTTCTGCCAACAACCTGGACACACGATAGAAAACTGCATAGCAAAAAAATTATGGGATGAAAATAATTCCCCATCAATTAAACAGACGGAAAACTAAAACAGGGCTGTCACCTTAGCCCCCAAGAAAACGAGACAAGGTGTCAGCCCGCCCAAAAATTACCTACCCTTGCTAAATGCGTAATAAAAGTACCTTTACCAATTATAATAAACAATCCGGCCGAATTACTAGTAGACACGGGAGCAGATATAAGTATAATAAAAAAATCGTCAATAAAAGATAATATAAAAATAAATAAAGAAGAAAAAACAAATATTGAAACTGTTTTCGGCACCGGAAAAACAATAGGTACATGTCTTACAAATTTCCCACCCCCCATATCGCAATCATGTAAATTTCATGTGGTGGAAAAAACTACTCCAATTCCAGGAGATGGAATTTTAGGGTTCGATTTCCTTTCTCGTAATTGCAATATTGAAGGCCCAAATAAACGTTTAACTTTTCCCGAAATTAGGATTGGTGAAGATAACTTCGGAATTCCATTTTTAAAAAGTACGACCATAGATTCCATGGATAAGGTCCATATAGATGTCACCAACGGACAGGTGGAAACACCTGAATCAGAGGTTAAAATTGTAAGTGGCTCATGGAACGGACAAACTTTAACGAATCAAGCACGGGACGAAACGGAGTATGAAGTGGAGACTCAGAGAGCAATTCATATTCCGCCCCGCTCCCGAAGACTGATTCAAATAAAAGTGGATTTCAAACAAGATAGACTCTGCTTGTCAAAAGAACTAAGCGAAGGAGTATACCTTGGAAGTTGTTTAGTTAGGCCTGATAACGGAAAAATAACGCTTTGTGTACTCAATACCAAAATGAAACGAACGAAAGTCGCCCCTTTTAATTTCAGCACACGTCCCCTTAACTATTACGAAATATACCATTTAGAACAAGAAATAGAAGAACCATCGCCTGAAGAGAATGTACAATATTTATTCAACCTAAATCAAAACTCTATACAAAATGATAGAATAGAAGAACTTATGAAAAATATACGATTAGATGAAAACGCGACTATTGAAGAGAAAAACTCTATATTACAAATATGTAAAGAATACAACGACATTTTTTATTTACCAAATGACAAATTGACTCACACACTTTCTTACGAACACACAATCCCCGTAAAACAAGACCATGCACCCATAAACCAAAAGATGTATCGCCTCCCCGAAAAACAACGCGAAATTATCCAAGAACAGGTAAAAGAAATGCTTGACAATGAAATAATTACTCCAAGCAAAAGTCCATGGAATTCCCCGTTACTAGTGGTACCCAAAAAGAATGGCCCCGACGGAGAAAAGCGATGGAGAGTAGTAGTAGATTTTAGAAAATTGAACGAAATTACAATCGGTGATGCTTTTCCCCTGCCTCGAATTGAAGATATTTTAGACCAACTTGGTCATTCCAGATATTTCACCACACTAGATCTCGCTAGTGGGTATCATCAAGTGTTAGTAAACCAAGAAGATAGAGCTAAAACTGCTTTTAGCACACCTTTCGGACATTATGACTTTTTAAGGATGCCGTTCGGACTAACTGGAGCCCCAGCTACTTTTCAACGTCTTATGAACCACGTATTGTCAGGTTTACAAGGTTTTTTATGTTTTGTGTACATTGACGATATCGTCATATACGGAAAAAATTTACTCGATCATAACCTAAAATTGGACGCAATTTTTTCAAGATTGAGAACACATAACCTAAAATTACAACCTGAAAAATGCAATTTTCTTAGGAAAGAAATTGTCTATTTAGGTCACCAGTGCACGCCCGATGGTGCTCTACCTGACCCCTCAAAAATAATTTGTGTGCAAAATTTCCCAGTTCCCAAAACCATTCGTCAAGTCCAATCATTTTTGGGTTTGGCAAATTATTATCGCAAATTCATACCAAATTTTTCAAAGGTTGCGGAACCTCTAAACAAACTTTTACGCAAAAATAATAAATTTAAATGGACCGAAATTTGCGAATCGGCATTCCAAAACTTAAAAAACACTCTAATATCACCTCCATTACTTATATACCCCGATTTCGCTCAAGCTTTCAACTTAACAACTGATGCCAGTAATGAAGCTATTGGAGCAGTTCTTTCTCAAGGCGAAGTAGGAAAAGATAAACCAATTGCATACGCTAGCCGCTCATTAAATAAAGCAGAACGAAATTATTCCACAATTGAAAAGGAATTACTAGCTATTGTATGGGCAACCAAAAATTTCCGTTGCTATCTTTATGGTAGAAAATTTACTGTTTATACTGATCATAAACCCTTGAAAGGAGTTTTTAACGTGAAAGATCCGACAAGCCGTTTGGTGCGTTTCCACCATAAACTTTCGGAATACGATTATCAAATCGAGTACAAAGCAGGAAAATATAACACGAATGCTGATGCTCTTAGTCGCATTCCACCCCTTGAATCCGGATCTATATTAGAAGAAATGACCCCGACACAAACAATTACTGCAGAACTTGAAAATTTAGATACCATTAATTTAGAACAACAAATAAAAAATTTAGAAAATACAAACGGATGGAATTCACTACTACGCGAAATTGAAACGACTTCAAAAACTAAAATCAAAGAGGACGGATTTACGACAAAAGAGGCCCTCAAACTTTCTAACAAACCACTAAACAGATACGAAGACGTATTACCATACGATCATTCACGCATAAAATTACTTAACGGAAAAAATGACTATATAAACGCAAACTTAGTGAAAATAAGCAAACTTGACACAACGTACATTTTAACGCAAGGACCTTTATTGGAAACAATAGACGATTTCTGGCTAATGATTTGGCAAAACAATTGCAAAACAATAGTAATGTTAACGAGATTAACAGAACAAAATAAAATTAAGTGTCATAAGTATTGGCCAAAACAGACGGGAGACAAACATATAATACCCCTAACAAAAATCGGTTTCACCATCGTATATTTGACACTAACAGAACAAACACATTTTACTAAACGAATTTTCCGACTTACAGAAATTTCAACAAAAAAATATCGCGACGTAACCCAATTTCAATTTAATACATGGCCCGATACAGGAACCCCCTCTACTGCAAAAGAATTTTTGAAATTTTACCAAGAAGTTAAACATTATCAAATGCATGAATGCGAAAATGAACCTTTATTAATACATTGCAGTGCTGGAATCGGACGATCAGGCACATTTTGTCTAATCGATATTTGCCTCGCTTTAATTGCTACCAAAAATGGAAACGAAATGACGATACCCCAAATATTATTAGAAATGCGCGAGAAAAGAAAGGGTTTAGTTCAAACTGCCGAACAATTAAAATTTGCATACTTAACCATTTTAGAAGGACAAAAATTTCTCTCAAAAATCACCCCAAATTCTACAAGTAATAATATAGCATCGGTAGAACTCAACCCAAGTCAAATTAATGTTGTAACCAGAAGTCACACTAAAACCCAACAAAACGAGCAAAATAATGAGGTGGAACTTCCCCAAAAACCCACAAATATACTGGAAATAGCACCTACAAACATCGACCCGATTGACGAACCCATAAGAATAAATTTCAAGGATCCCACTAAAGTCGTACCATCAGACACAGAGTCAAATGCCTCATATGAAACATCGGAATCCGACGAAGAAGAAGAAGTTGAAATTTTAACCAATCCAAACGATATTCAAACTCTTTTAAAAGCCCATCACGACTCACCTTTAGGAGGGCATGCCGGTATTCAAAAAACGTATAATCGTATCCGAAAAAACTACCGTTGGAAAAATATGTTGCAAGATATAACCAAGTACATAAATAAGTGCATAAAGTGCCAACGCCATAAAAAGGGAAGAGGTTTGAAAATGCCAATGAAGATTACGGATACGGCAACTCGACCTTTCGAAAAGATTTACTTGGATATTGTTGGACCTCTTCCGACGTCACAACATGGAAATAAGTATATTTTGACTTTTCAAGACGATTTGACAAAAATCCTGGATTGTTTTGCTATACCTAATGCCGAGACGACAACAGTGGCCGATTGCTTCTACAGAAATATCGTGTTAAAATACTTAGTCATACCGGATAAGCTAATAACCGACCAAGGTTCGAATTTCACCAGCGATTTATTTAAACGTATATGTAAATTATTACACATCAAAAAGGTACAAACTACTGCTTACCACCCACAATCGAATGGATCACTAGAGCGCACTCACGGACCCCTTATCGAATATTTGCGTACAATGGTCGACGACAATATTGACACATGGGATCAGTACCTTTCGGAAGCCGCGCTTGTAGACAATCACACACCACATAGCGGAAGTAAATTTACACCAATTCATGCTTTGTATGGTTACCATCGCGCTCTACCCACAAACCTCACGAAAAAACCAGATCCCATATACAATTTTGATGATTATTGTAATACTATCAAATATAAATTACAAAAAATTCACACCAGTATGAAGGAAAATCTCATGAAAGCTAAGGAAAAATCAAAAGAGTATTATGACAAAAACTCAAAGACCGTAAAATTCCACGTAGGAGATACAGTACTTTTGAGGAACGCAGCAACGAAACACAAATTATCAGCAGTATGGAATGGCCCTTTTCTAGTGCGAAAAGTTCATGATGACCTAAATACTTCCATACAAATCGGAAAGAAAATACGAAGAGTCCATAACAACCGATTAAAAAAATTTTAACTACACCCTGTCTAAAAAACTTCAAAAAAAAAACTTTACCACCCCTATTTTATTAAACGCAAAAATCTTTTATTCTCTGAACGACAATTCCAAAAAAAAAATGTTTCACACCCAACCATATGCATAGAGAAAGCATATTCTTTACATATGAAATTTCAAAATTAGGTCAAGTTCAAGTTCACCCATTTGTTCTTTGCCAAATGGTAAACATTGAACATGTTTTATACCTACGTCCACGAATAAAACCTAAGGAGATTTCAATGTAAATAAAATATATTTATATATATAAATTAATATATATATATATAATATATAACTATTGCAGTACCACTTGCCGTAAGATAAGCACAAGAAATATGATACCACCACAAAATTTTTTTTACATATCTCAGGTACAGTCAACCAAAGACGAAGGGAAAATGTCTTTTAACATTTTGGATACAAAATCTTAATAAGAACAATTTTCCAAACTTAATCTTTGTAGAAATCCTAAGGAGTTCAAGAGGACAATAACGGACAAACAAACAACAAAAAGTAAAGGCCCACAACTAAAAAGAAGAACAAATAAAAAAAAAAAAAACACCGAAAGATATAAATTATTAACAATTTTTTTTATTTTCAAAAAAAAATATAATAATATAAATACATCCACTCCTAACAATACTTGATCCGGAGGGTGAGATCCCGACCCCCGCCCAGAGCGATGAACGACACCTCCATCCCGGACGGGAGAAACCACTCCCCGGGCCCCACACACTCGGCTCCCCCGATGGTCACCTCCGCACCAGTAGCCAAGGTCATTTTAATCCACTAAGAAAAAAAAAAAAAAGGGGGGAGAGAAAAATTTAGTAATAATAAAAAAAAAAAAGGGAGGAAGAAAATAAACTTACGCTTCCTCGGATAACGAATACACAATGATGGGGCAGGACGCCCACATCAAGTGTAATGTCACAATTGGGTGAAGACCCAATTGTGACCGGGCTGGCCAAAAGCCAACGGTCCCCGTTCCACTCGCCGTCGACAGAAATTTTTTTCGAAGCCATCTTTGTGAAGGTCTGAATTAAACTGCATAAAAATAAAATCCATAGAATCACCAAACCGCGAGTACCACCCACAACATGCAACAAAGTATCCACTAAAAATACAGTAGCACCTCGCCAAACACGAAAATTTTTTTTTTTGCAACATACTCCAATATTGTCTAAATTTTTAATTTTGTTTTTTTTTATTAATTAATAGAAAGAAAGAAGAAAGGGAGTATACAAACATGAAGTTGTTAGTATTATTGTCAATATGCGTGAACTACACGTACACTCAAATCCAAATACAACCCCTAAACAACACGGGAATTTTATTTGAACCGGTAGGAAATGCCGTAATCTACCAAACAACGTGGAATATTTATACAAGAATGGGACTGTATCAGGAGGACGAAACTTTAAACTTCCTTACACTCTGCGACACCAAAATTAGGGACCTCTGTACTATATCTGGAGCAATGTCTAACGCAACTTGTTCATATTGGCATGCAGAATTTCATAAACTATCACATAAAATAAAAATTCAAATAGAAGCGGTTAACTATTTCAACATCAACCGGCGAACAAAACGAGCATGGTTCAACATCGTCGGAACGGGAATGAAACATTTATTTGGTACAATAACCGAGGACGACGCGGAAGAAATTAACAATAGAATTAAGACTTTAGAGGAACATGATTCCGAAAATATACATCTTATCCAAAAGCAAACAACAATAGTACAATCTTCCTTTGATAAGTTACACAAAGTAATTACTAACATAACGCTCCAACAAGAATCTTTAGAACAACGTTTCGAACTTTTTACTAATAAATTACAAACAGAAATTCGTAATTTAAAACAGGAATTTCAAATACTGCACATACGAACGGAAATAAATGAAATCCTAATATTCACACTACATTTGATACAACAAGTATATAATCATTTAAACGAACAGTTTTCAATCCTATCCTCCCTTCAACAACGCAAACTTCACCCCTCAATAATTTCGGCGGAAACATTAATAAAAATCCAAACGGAAATAGCGAATGATACGAATGCCTTACATTTGGATTTTCCCACTTTGAACCAAATGATAAGAGTCGACGCGGAACATTTGCGAAACGGTATTCTAGTACGCATATCTTTTCCTCTACCTGCCAAAGAAATATATTCATTGAACAAAATATACTTGTTCCCAACTGCAATAAACCACTCAAATTTTGCAATTTTGAAAACAAAAACTGAATATATCCTAAATAACACCAAAAAGGGTTACTCTGTCGAATTAACCACAAACGAATTTAGGCATACATGCCAAGAAATACTGGTAAACCATTTCATCCCTTTGTATATTTGTAAAATCACTCAACCACGCCAGGTGGGCCCACTAAACACTAAATGCCTACCAAATTTATTACTCAAACAGCAATCTCAAATAGCAGATTGCATCTATCAAGTGATGAATAACATACCAGATATTGTAACCAAACTGGTAAGAAAAAACGCATGGTTATACTCTTTTCAAAAACCAAGAACTTTTTCAGTGGAATGTCCCGAGGAAAATTCTCACCACATACTGAACGGAAGTGGAATTATCTCTTTAGAACTCAATTGTATTTACACCCTAGATAATCTGGAAATTCCTTTTGAAGGAAACAAAGATTTCTATTTACCAATACATCAACCCGAAATCATGCAACTGCCGAAATTCATACTTACCCAAAACCGAGTAACCGAAAGAACATCTATGGGTGAAATTCATTTCAAATCACATCATTCGCTTAATACTGAATTACAAGAAGCGAGTAAATCCTTGGAAGATTTTAATAAGGAATTGCTGAATGTTGAAAATGAACGAAAAACCCAAAAACACAAGGTTATAACGTATGTAAACAGTAGTGCCGTGGGAATATCAATTCTAATTCTAATCCTGATAACTTTCCTTTACTTTCGAAGGAGTAAGAGGTCAAAATTGACCAAGAAAAAGGCAATTACGAACATTCCCCTAAACGTTATTCAAATACCCAGTGATACACGAAGAAACTTTAACTCCCAAACTGAAATAAAAAACCCCAATCAAAATTTAATAATTCCTCAACCAGTAGAAACTAATTTTAACGACAAACAAGCCCCTCAATTTAAAACCATGAGTATTCCCCCTCCACCACCTCCTAAATCTCCGCAAATACAGTTACAGATAGGAAAAGTAAAACAAATCTGTGACACCCTTAACAAAAAACAGAGGGTACGAAAATCTATGGAAAGCCTCGGTTAGACACTAGGTTCAATAGTAGAATGCATTTTTTTTCATTTCTTTCCAAAAATTTTTTTTTTTTTTCTTCTTCTCATATATATCCATGCACGTAAAGTATTCCTGAAACAAAAAATTTTTTCAAAAAAGTAATGCGAGATATTACCAAACAAATTCTGAAAGTAAAAAATTCTTAAAGGTAATCCGACCCATGCAAAATAAAATGCAGATAACAATCCCATATGAATTAAAAACAAATAGAAATACTTTGTTGTTTACTAAATATAAGTACAGTATTTAGAATAGTAAGAAACCAAAATGTAAAAATGGTAAAACATACCATTCCTTTTTTATCAACATTATAATAGTATAAAAATTTTTTGTGACTTTTGAACAAACAATTTTTGTAAGTTTGTTTAAAAGCCGACAAAAAATTTTTTTTCAGTAACGGGAAGGTATGTTATGGTACACCCGGTACCAACAAAACGTTTCCGACCAAAAAAGCGGTTATCGAACCCAACATTTCGAAACCCATAAAAACGCGTAAATAACCATTTCAATTTTATTAAACATATTTCGAAATATAAACAATTTCAAAATATGTTAATAAAATTATTATTTCGTTTCGACATAAAATTCCTATGTCGAAATACAAAAAAAAAGTGTATACTAACGAATTTTAGTATAACGCTAATTGAACTCATTTTTTTCGTTCTTACCATATAAAAAATTTGATTACGCGAACTTTTTTTTCAATAATTATTCTTCTTCCAAGAATAATTATTTTTTGTCAATTATGCGAAAAAACTAATATCGGTCAAAGTACGATGAACTCAAAGTACTTTGACAAATTTTTTATACCTTTTTAAAAAATTTTTCTTGATCGATTTGAAATCAATTATCGATCAGTTATAATTTGATTCCCAAAACGCGATATACTTTTAATTTTTTCATTTTTGACCGTTCGTTGTTTTGTTTTTAGGAACGTTTTTCGGTTGTTCGTTGTTTTTCTCGTTTTTAAAAAAAACGTTTTTTCGGTCGTTGTTTGTTTTTAAAAAGAAAACGTTAAAATTTGATAAAAGAAGAATTGTGAGAATTCGTTGCTTGTTTTTAAAGGAAAACGTTAAAATTTGATAAAAGAAGATTTGTGAGAATTCGTTGCTTGTTTTTAAAAGAAAACGTTAAAATTTGATAAAAGAAGATTTGTGAGAATTCGTTGCTTGTTTTTAAAAGAAAACGTTAAAATTTGATAAAAGAAGAATTGTGAGAATTCGTTGCTTGTTTTTAAAAGAAAACGTTAAAATTTGATAAAAGAAGATTTGTGAGAATTCGTTGCTTGTTTTTAAAAGAAAACGTTAAAATTTGATAAAAGAAGAATTGTGAGAATTCGTTGCTTGTTTTTAAAGGAAAACGTTAAAATTTGATAAAAGAAGATTTGTGAGAATTCGTTGCTTGTTTTTAAAAGAAAACGTTAAAATTTGATAAAAGAAGAATTGTGAGAATTCGTTGCTTGTTTTTAAAAGAAAACGTTAAAATTTGATAAAAGAAGATTTGTGAGAATTCGTTGCTTGTTTTTAAAAGAAAACGTTAAAATTTGATAAAAGAAGAATTGTGAGAATTCGTTGCTTGTTTTTAAAGGAAAACGTTAAAATTTGATAAAAGAAGATTTGTGAGAATTCGTTGCTTGTTTTTAAAAGAAAACGTTAAAATTTGATAAAAGAAGAATTGTGAGAATTCGTTGCTTGTTTTTAAAAGAAAACGTTAAAATTTGATAAAAGAAGATTTGTGAGAATTCGTTGCTTGTTTTTAAAAGAAAACGTTAAAATTTGATAAAAGAAGAATTGTGAGAATTCGTTGCTTGTTTTTAAAGGAAAACGTTAAAATTTGATAAAAGAAGATTTGTGAGAATTCGTTGCTTGTTTTTAAAGGAAAACGTTAAAATTTGATAAAAGAAGATTTGTGAGAATTCGTTGTTTGTTTTTAAAAAGAAAACGTTAAAATTTGATAAAAGAAGAATTGTGAGAATTCGTTGCTTGTTTTTAAAGGAAAACGTTAAAATTTGATAAAAGAAGAATTGTGAGAATTCGTTGCTTGTTTTTAAAAAGAAAACGTTAAAATTTGATAAAAGAAGATTTGTGAGAATTCGTTGCTTGTTTTTTTTAAAGAAACGTTAAAGTTAGACATAGGAAAAATTTGAAAAAAGTTTTAACGGAAATTTTAAATAATTCAAATCGTTTAGTTAAACTTATGGGAAATTCTGAAAAGTGTAAAACGTTTAACGTACGTAAAATTTGAAAAATTTTAAAAAAAAAAAGGAAAGATCGTTTCAATTTTGTTGATTATTTTTATTGAATAAATTTATTTACTTTAAAAAAAAAAAAAAAAAAACAAGGAAGTGTTTTTCTTATTGAACCAACAAGGGGTAAGCGTTTAAATTTTCATTATATATTAAAATTGCATCGTGTTTCCGGGTTTTCCGACCCCCGGAGACAAAAATTCAGTATAAACAAAAAGTTTCCCAGAGTCATCCTGGGTAGGATCTCATCGTCCTTTTCGCTACACAACAATTGTTTATCAATTGACGATCCCAACACACACGCGCTAAATTCGGAACAACGCGCGCGTCTTGAAAGCATCTTAACTTTATTTCCTTCCTTCAACCAAGTCGGTTTAGGAAAAACACATTTAGAAGAACATGTTATTGAGGTAGAAAACGCGGAGCCTGTAAAGCAACGCCACTACCCTGTTTCCCCTGCGGTGCAAGCCCTCATGTATGCTGAGTTGGACCGTATGTTGGAATTGGGTGTCATCGAAGAAAGTGTCAGCGCGTGGAACTCTCCTGTAGTCTTGGTGCGCAAACCTGGAAAGGTTCGCCTCTGCCTCGACTCCAGGAAAGTGAACACCCTTACGAAAAAAGACGCTTACCCACTTCCGCATATAGAAGGCCTTCTCAGTAGACTTGAGAAGACGTGTTTCATTTCAAGTATTGATTTGAAAGACGCCTTTTGGCAGATACCGTTGGAAAAGCAGAGTAGGTCGAAAACTACTTTCACAGTGCATGGTAGACCGTTATACCAGTTTACAGTGATTCCATTCGGGCTCTGTAATGCTCCTCAAAGAATGTGTAGACTGATGGACAAAACAATTCCAGTCGAGTTAAGAGAAAACTGTTTCGTCTATTTGGACGATCTGTTAGTAGTTTCTGAGGATTTTGATTCTCACGTTAAACTTTTGGCAACTATCGCACGTTGCTTGTCCACTGCTGGACTTACGATAAATTTGGAGAAAAGCAAATTTTGCATGAGAGAAGTTAGATATTTGGGTTACATCGTTGGTAACGGATGGTTAAAGACCGACTCAAATAAAGTATCTGCAATTTTTGACTTTCCTACACCTACCACTCCAAAACAGGTTCGTCGATTTTTGGGTATGACAAGATGGTATAGGCGGTTTATTGCCAATTATGCCTCCTTGTCGTCTCCAATTGCTGACTGCCTAAAGAAGAGCGCCAAGTTTGTTTGGACAGCGGAGGCTCAGGTAACGTTTGAAGCCTTGAAATCTTCATTAACTACGGCCCCGGTATTGGCCAACCCTGATTACACTAAACCCTTTATTATACAGTGCGACGCGAGTAAGACCGGTGTCGGAGGTGTTTTGCTGCAATGCGACGACGAAGGCAATGAGAAACCCATCGCCTATATTTCTCAAAAGCTGAACTCTGCACAACGCAACTACAGCGTGACGGAATTGGAATGTTTCGCTGCGGTGTTGAGCGTTAAGAAGTTCAGAGCCTACGTCGAAGGTTTGCCGTTCAAAATAATCACCGACCATGCGAGTTTAAAATGGCTCATGAGTCAGCGCGACTTGAGCGGACGTTTGGCTCGATGGAGCTTAAAGCTTCAAGCCTTTGATTTCGCGATTGAACATAGAAAAGGTTCAGAAAATGTGGTGCCAGATGCGCTTTCACGTGTTTACGTGGACGCGATTTCGGAAATAGTTTCGGCACCTAGCATAAACTTGAATTCTGAAGCCTTCAAATCAAAGGAATATCTCGACCTGATAGATACAGTGCAAAGCAACGCGGAAAGGCTGCCTGACACGCAAGTGTCAGATGGCTACGTGTATTTCAGAACAAGCTTTAGCACTGGCAATATCTTTCAGGAAGATCGATCGTGGAAGCTTTGGTTTCCGACTAGCCTTACGGACGAGCTGGTTCGCCTGGCGCATGATCCCCCACAAGCTGCGCACGGCGGTATTATCAAAACCTTATATCGTTTGCGGCAAAGATACTTCTGGCCTGGTATGGCTAGCGAAGTACGTAAATATATCGCGAGTTGCATAGTATGTAAAGAATCTAAGGCTCCAAATAGTGTGTTGAGGCCGCCAATGGGCAAACAAATCGAAGTTGACAGACCATTCCAGTACTTATATGTTGACCTGTTAGGACCCTACCCTCGATCTAAGCATGGTAACACCACTCTCCTGGTTGTTTTGGACAAATTTTCGAAATTTGTTTTGTTCAAGACACTACGTAAGGCGTCTGCCGCGCAGATCACCGATTTCTTGGAGGGAAGCGTCTTCAATTTATTCGGCGTACCCGAGATTATATTTTCAGACAATGGACCGCAATTTATATCTAAAGAATTTCGCAAATTAGTTGAAGCGTATGGTGTGAAACACAATCGTACAGCTATCTACTCACCACAAGCTAACGCATCGGAACGTGTAAACCGTTCATTACTGGCGGCCATCCGCTCTTATGTTGGCACCGATCATAGGGATTGGGATCAGAATTTGGGAAGCATCGGCTGTGCTCTTCGGAGTACGATCCATGCTTCTACGGGGATTGATCCATATTTTCTTGTGTTCGGTTCCCACATGATCACACATGGCTCGAGCTATGAACTGATGCGAAAGTTAAATGGTTTGAATGATGGTGAATTGGTTGTGTCCTCGAAAAAGGACCAGCTTGAACTAATTCGCGAACGCGTCAAAAATAATTTGTCGAAAGCTCACCAACAGCATGAGCGAATTTATAATCGTCGAACCCGGGTAAAGAGATTTATTGCCGGACAAGAAGTCTACCGAAGAAATTTCACGCTTAGTGACTTCGCAAAAAATGTCAATACTAAGCTAAATCGTAAATTTCTGAAGTGTCGGATTGTCCGTGCGATTGGCGATTCTCTCTATGAGGTCGAGGATTTGCAGGGTAGAACCATAGGGGTTTACCATGCCAAAGACTTGAGGCAATAGCTAGTTGGGAGGAAATACCTACTGTCACAATTTGAATCGGATCACATTTTTCTTTCTCTCAAAGTTTTGGTGCCCGGTTAGCTCAGTCAGAAGAGCACGAGACTCTTATTCTCGGGTGTGGTCGAGTCCCACGTTGGGCAGTACAAGTTTTCACGTACCACTCAAACCACCCACACGCTTTTCAGTTACGTCAGGGTTGATAGATTAATCCCTGGCGCATCTGTGTTGTAACGCGTGGGAACAAAAAACTGTTGATGGATCATTTTTTTTGACAGTCAACAGTTTGGAGTTTCTACGTGAAACCTTTTTGCAGCCTGCACGGCGAAATTTAAAAATTTCAAAAGCTTTTCTTCTCCCCGACAGGATGGCCACCTATCACAATCAAAATTTTAAAACCAATTCATGTGATCTTAGTGATAGTTAGAGCCATCTATTTCCGCTGGGTTATAAACGAGAGAAAATAAGAAAGAGACAAAAAGAGAAAAATAAACCGGTTATCAAAGCACGAGGTAGGATTTTGTATGAAAATGCTTGAATCCGTTAGCCAAAAAAATATGATCCGATAATTTGAAAGATTTGACGAACACGCAGAAAGAAAGAGACGAAGATAATTTTTTATTTATGGTTTTTTTTTGATGAAAAATTTTGGGTGAAAAATAGGAGAGTCTGCTTTGAAATGTGAGGAAGAAAGGTTTGGTCTGGAAAGTCGAATTGTTTTTTTTTATTATCGAGACGGAAAAAATTAGAATCAGAAGAAAAAGGAAAACAGTTTTATTAAATTACGATCGTAAAGAAAAAAAAAAAAGATCAAACGTAATAACGAAAATTAAAATCAGTTTAGAACAGTTTTTTTTTGTTTAATTGAAAAATTTCTTTTGTAAGCACGGAAAACGGGTGGAAAAGGCGGAAAATCGAAAACCTGCCTTTTATCTGAAAGTAAAGAAGATAAGAAAAAAAAAAAAAAGAACGTGTTCCATTTGAAAAAAAAGAAAAAAAAAACCCTGAAAAAAAAGAATCTGCAACCGTGAATTTAAAAGTACAGTTTTTTTGGTGATATCCAAGCCTTTCCGCAATATAAAATGGCGCCGAATCGCGAGGTTTTTTTTTGATAAAGAAAAGTGACAGAAAACGCTTTTTTTCTGGTTTTGCGATTAAGTAAAAACAATTTTTTTTGTTTATACGATAAAATGAATAGCAATTAATGTGAAAAAAAAAGAAACATTTTGTTTTAATAATCCTCAAAATCGACCATAAGAGCAACAAAATATAAGTGAACTACCTCAACTACTTGAAATTAATTATTATTATTAATAAAATAACACCCTACAAATTGGGAACTCAGGTAATTTGCAAGAGAACCTAATAAACTTTTTTTTTGGAAACCCGTTTGGTTATTTAATGATATTACCAATGACGGAATGTCAAAACCGAAAACCAACATATACCATCAAGAGACCATGATTTGGAAGCGATACGTGTATGAAATTATGCAGCACACCAGTTCATTACTAGAAAAGGGAAAAGTGAAAATCCTTTTTTTTACATAAGTACATCAACACTACCCAACGGATTTATACAAAGGAACAAACCAGACAATAAAGAAAAAAAAGAATAAAAAAAAACCAAAGGAGGAAAAAACCAAGAATTTTTTATTATTAACTTTAATTATATTAATATATAAATCTTTATTTAAGTATCTATCTTGCAAGATCAGAAATTTTAGAACAGCGGCCCAAGTAGAGAAAAAAGAAAAAAGAAATTCATGTAATTAAAGCAAAAAAAAAAAAAAAAGGAAATGAAATGAAAATAAAAATGTATAATTTTGTTAAAAAACCGTAAACCAAAAGGCGTTTTCTATCATTTTCTATCTTTTGTTTGTTTGTGTGCGAAGATTTCTATCAGGTGAATGCCTATCGCAAGTGTCATACGAAAAGGACCATGTTTTTTTTTATTTTTTTCCTTGAAGTGATGGCGTGCAGTAAATAAATTACATTTTTTTGAGAGAGATGAACTAGGGGGACATGTCAGGGAAGCATAAAAATATTAAGGGTCCATGCTCATTTGTAGGGGCGAGCATGGACATACGGGGATCGGCATTCTGCTGTCGGTCCATGTGGGAGGGTAGTGCCCCATAGTCCGGTTGGCATTAACACCTCTGCCAATCGGCCCCGACATGCCTCGCAAGGCTTTAGCGGATGGCTGGTCAAGTTCCGGTGACCACGAAATTAACGAACACTCCCCTTGTTCGGTTTTTTTCTCGCAAAAACCGAATTTCCTTGCTTGATAGCTCGCGCTATCACTATAAAGTTTGAACGACGTTTTCACTCATCATGCACGCATATAAATTTATGTGTAACGCGATGACAGATGGTGGTGAGCAGCGACCCACCTCTCCGGCGAGCTAGCTCGTGCGACTCAGCAAGGCGTGCAGCCTTTTAGCTGCTCACATTTGCTGCACCATCTCATATCTTCTCCTAGCAAGGAAGAAGATATGCTAAATAGGTCATCAGGAGATTTGCTTACTTCGACAACAAACCCCAAATATGTAAACCCCCTTGTTACACAATCTTCTTCATCACCGAACGGACACCCTTCAGGAAAACGATTAGTTGATTTCAATCTCCTTATTCCATCTACAGCGCTTCCAATTAGGGTAATGTCACCACCCACGACTTCCAATTTTACATGCTGCCAAGGCTTGAACACATATTCATTGAAACCTAAGTCTAAAGAGATTGGATCATCATTCTTCAAGTAAAGTATAAGACATCTATTTCCATCCTCCGCAGTCACGTATACTTCAAAAATATTGGTACTGGCACATAAGTTGACATGAGCAATTTTAAACCGTTCCCACGGTGCCTCACATACGCAGTACTTATATCCATCTCTTACAGTTTCAACAAAAAACATTGTATGTCTACCAATCATTTATTATAATAATAATAATAAATTACTACTTCGATAGAGAAAATATATTGGAAATAAACTCGAATTCCAAAAATATCTTCCAATTTATATCATTTAGTGGTAGAATATACTCCCAATGACGCCACGCCAAAACTACCACATTCAATTCTTATCTCATACTAAAAGACAGCAACAAAACCCAAATGATGACGCAACAAAGCGGCAATACAATCTAGAAGCTTCTAGAACAATGACGTCACACCATCAGGGAATCTCCAACGACGTCACAGTATTTAAATTTTCTAGAGCCTTCTAGAAGCTTCTCTATAATATACATCGTCTATAACCCGATTTTACCTTTTCGGGAAACTCCAATGACGTCACAATAAATAACCATTTAACATGGCAACCCTAAAACCACCACTTTTATATCAAATTCTTATCTCATACTAAAAACAACAACAAAATATACACATCAACCGGAAACAAATGCAAAATGAACCTCCATAAGAAAATACATGGGATTTTGCGCTAGAACTCTCATTGCTATACTACTAACTTTTCTTTTTTAATTTAAATTTTCTTATTTGTACATTTGTCTTGAATTACATTTCTTTTAATAAATTGCTAAATCTAATCCAAACAATAAATTTATTTATTACATGGGGGTTCAATCGAAATAAAAAAAAATAAGTGAAGGATTGTTAAAAAGGAAAAATAAAATAAGTATACAGCAAGATGGCGGAAGAAATATCGATAGAGAAAATCGAACAATTCACGGTAGCACAAATAAAAGACGAATTGGAAAAAAGAGGGGTAAAAGCGAATGAATTAAGAGAAAAAAAAGAGGAATTTAAAAATCGCCTTCTCTCTCTTTTACCAATAAAAGACGAAAATGAGAAAAACAATAACGACGACATGCATAATGCTAGTGGTAGTGATGCAAGAGTAATAACTGGAACTAGGGGCTGCATTACCGGTAAACGATTTACCGGTTTACCGGTTTTAACGGCCAATTTTGTTACCGGTAAATTAATAAAAAAAACCGGTAATTTCGGTAATTTTTTTCCTAAATATTTTAATACAATATACATACAGAGGAAAAAAAACCATATTTTGATTTCAAATTGTATGGTAATTGAAAGTAATAATATCTCATATATGGTACCATATATCTTTTTTTGCAAAACCAAAGAACATTTCTTAAAATTTCATATTAAAAAAACATTTCCAGAAATATTTCAAATGAACTTCTTTGGTGTCTGTTTCAACTTTATAATATATATTCGAAAGTTTTGAGTGTGTGTTAAGAATTTTTACAAAATATACTATTACCCCACGATTCCATTAGACTTATTTCAAGACATATTTTCAGTCGGACTGAAAAAAAATCTCGTGGAGACTCGAAAAATTGAACATATTTTCAGTCGGACTGAGAGTCTTGTGTAGACTTTAAAAATTTGATTTTTTTTTTCAGTCTGGCTGAAAATAAGTATTGAAATAAGTCCAATGTAGTCGTGGGGTAAAAGTTCTCGATAGAACATATTTTTATAGGATCATTCACAAATGTTGAAATATATTGTGGTAATGGTCTTTTAAATATTGTTGCTGATAGAATTTCATAATAATTTTATTAATTAGACTGTGGTAAGTATTTATTCTATTTTATTTATAAAACAATAATTTACATAATGTTTACATTTAAATTTGAAACCATGGAGACTGAAAAACAAAGAAGACTGTATGGGACTATTATACTCGGAATGGAAAAGATCATGCCAAATGCAATAATTGCAAAAAAATATTAAAAGCTGCTGGAAGTTCAACAAGCGGATTGCATGCTCATCTAAGAAGTCAGCATCAAGTAAATCTATTAAAGCGGGCGGAATCAGATGCATCCACATCCACATCAATGTTAGTTCGTCAAGAAGAAAAATCTTCAAACAGAGATTCGTCTCCAAATACCTTGGTACATTATTTTAAAAGGAATGTTGACGATTCGCTTTCTGCAGTAATTTCCAGAATGGTGGCAAGAGATGGCTTGTCGTTCCAAAAATTTTGCACCTCGTATGATTTAAGAAAACTTCTTACAGAAAAAGGTTATGTGGTGCCGAAATCTGCAAATTCCATAAAAAACCTTGTCATGCAGTATGGTGATAAAATTCGCAATGAAATTCGTAGAAATATTTCAGAGCAGATAAAAAAAGGTTCCCGGTTTAGTCTTACTTTCGATGAGTGGACTTCGCATGAAAATCGAAGATATATGAACATTAATGTTCACATGACTGAAAATAAATTTTGGGATCTAGGTCTTGCCTGTGCGCATGGAACTATGAACGCTAACAAATGTAGAGAATTAGTTTCAACTAAATTAGAAGAGTTTGGGTTTAATTTTAATGGCATCGCTTCCATAACAACTGATGGTGCGGCGGTTATGAAGAAATTAGGTTTAAGCTTGCCATTGCAAACACATCATCAATTATGTCAAGCACATGGCATACAGCTTGCAAATATTAAAGTGTTATATAAAAAGAATGCAGTACAATCAGAATCTGAAGAATCGAGTGATGAGAAAGGCGGAGAAGAACTAGACAAAGAAGAGGAAGAGGAGGACGAAGAGGAAGATGGCGTGACCGAAGGATTTAGTTTAGAATTTGATTCAGTGATTGAAAGTGATGCTTCAAATGAAAATATATTACCAATACCAATTATAACAAAAATTCGAAGTGTTGTAAAACTATTTCGCCGTTCTCCTACAAAAAATGAAGTTCTTCAAAAGCATGTGTTTGGCTACCTTCCGCATGTCCTAAAAAAGAAAATAACATTTTTTCTCATTAAAGATTTTTCAAAACACAAAAAAAAATCATGTCAAAAATTACACAAACAACAACATGCAAATTTTAAAAACATAAAATTTTAAAGAAATATTTACAACTTTTCTTTAAAAACATATATAAAACACTAAATACGTAACAAAGAAACGAAACTAAATTATACAACACACATGAACATATCAAATATTTACCCACCAAAAAGAAAACACCACACATGACAGCCGATATCAACAATTATGGTTTTGTTTTTTCTTTTGATGAGGAATACAAAAAAATTCACGTCACCGAACATTTCTACACATATTTATTACAATTGATTGAATTAATTTTAAAATTGATTAAAATTATTCAATCAATCATAAGAAAAAAAAATGAGGAAGAAAAAACACAAACATTTAACATTTAAATATGGTGACATTTGAACGAGTTCCACAAATGGAGTTTGTGGAACATAGAGGATCAGCGGTGATCGGCCATGTTCATTTGGCCCGGTTCACCATCCACCATATTGGAAATTTCGGTATAAAAGGGCATGCCGAACGAGGAAAAGACCACTTGTTCCAGAGCTCTCAAGTTTACACTTTTAGTGGTAAAAACTTGCAGCATCATCAATACCAGCGTTTTTGTATTTAAAAGTCGATACGATCTAAGCCTTCACAGAATTGTGGTTAAGGTTAGATTTTTCCTTTTAAAATAAAAACCATACGGTGAAAGGGGTATTGTCGAGGCAATACATTTATGGGCAAAAATTTTAAATAAAAGGATTTTTTTCAGATGACAATTTGTTGTTAATATTTTTTTTTTAATTTTAATTTTAAATTGCCAAATTTCAATTGTTGTTTTAATTTTTAATTTTTTATTAATATTTTCTTTTTTTTTAATTTTAATTTTCTTTTTTTTTAATTTTAATTTTATTTTTTTGGAATTTATAAAGGAAAAAATATTTACGTTAAATAAATTTGATTAAACGTGAATCACGCATTTCATTTCTTTTTTATTGTTCCCTGAACAAACATTTTGTGAGTCGAGTTGATCGAATTCGGCCCAGGCTTTCTTCAATTATAAATGAACTTGGAAAAAAAATCTGTTTTTTTTTTAATAATAGAACGAGATGGAATAGCCTACTAGATATGCTTGAACGATTTTATCAATTAAAATCATGTGCCAGAAAGAGTCTTATTGATTTAAATATTGATATTTCTTTTTCAGAAAATGAAATTAGTTCTATTAATTCGGTTATATCTACATTGCTGCCTGTAAAATTAGCTGTAGAAGCTTTAAGTGCAGCTGATTGCACATTATTGAATGCTGATATCGCCATAAAATTTATGCTTGATGAATTGTCTACACAGAATAGTACTCTAAGCAGAGAATTAAAATATGAATTACTTTTACGAATACAAGAGCGTCGCACGAGCTATTCCGATGTTATGCAGTTTCTACATATGTTAATCCTCTTGAATTTAAGAATATCCATCGAGAAAACAGTTATAATTTATTCAAATTCAATAAATCTGAGATAACAAAAATTATTGTGTCTCTTATTGAACGCTTAAATATTATAAATAAGCGTGAATGCGGAGATGAGTCTTCCGATGATGTAACTGAAGTAGTTGAACCAACGCCTTTATCAATGAAAGAGAGGTTGCAATTGCCAATTAAAAAACAAAATGTACTAAGATTAAATGAAGTTTCCAACAAAGTAATAACAAGAAGCACCACATTTTTATCTAAACTGAACAAAAAAGAAATCACTGCCTTGAAGAAGAACGAAGACGTGGAAAGTATTTAACGTTGGCGTTCAACTACAAGCCGAATCTGAGCGAGCTTTTTCAGCTGCGGGTGCAATATGCACTAAAATAGAGCAAGTCTGAACGATTCCAGTTTAGATACAATCTGTATGTTAAGAGCATATTTCAATGCGCAAAAGATTTATTGAATGTCCAAAAAAGTGTTTTCTTTTTATTTTATTAAGTTAATGTATTTCTGTTTTATTATTGAATTGTTATGATTTCTTGATAAATCAATTAAAATTTTATGATTTACCATAAATAAAATATTATAAAATTGTTGTTAGCTATTTTTTCTTAGCTCCTTTTCCTCCCGCCATCACTAAAATGCTATATATGATTTTTTTTATTTAAAAAGCGATTTACCGGTAATTTACCGGTAAACCGGTTTTTACTCAAATTATTTACCGTTTACCGGTAAAGCAGAAATTCGGTAATTTTGCAGGCCCTAACTGGAACAAATAGTGAAAGCACAATTGAAGATGAGAGTTTTGAATCTGCAGATGTGACTATGCTCGGCAGAAATTCTCTTCGCGCACACAAAGGCAAACATGTAGAAAAACCAATTGAGCATGAAAACGCAATCACGTTGAGTATAAAACTTCAAAACATAATGATAACGTTACAAGCGATGACGAAGAACCAAATTTTGTGAAAAAATATGGTAATGATTTGAAAAAGAATTTTAATAACAGAAACATTTTTGTTTTAGACGATGATGATGACGATGATGATGACCACAGAAGTGGAAATAAAAGGATTTTTAGCAAAAAAACTAGTAAAATGTCAAAAGCAGAATTTTTGCAAAGAAAATAAAAAATATGACGATGACGATGAATTTTCTCCTGATGATTTTGTAAAAAGTGTATCAGCAAGAAATAGAAGAATTGAAAACAAAGCCGAAAATATGATAGAATTTCGCGATTTAGAAAATTCAATTGATATTTTCGCCGGTGATGACAAAATTAGAATCGAAACTTGGGTAGACGAATTTGAAGATTTCGCTGTAGATCTAGCCAATTGGAGTGACATTCAGATGCTTCTTTATGCAAAACGATTATTGAAAGGTGTTGCATTAAAATTTGTGCGTTCTCATCGAAATATACGAAGGTGTAAAAAATTAAAGCAGATACTGCCGGAAGAATTTTCAAATGATGTTAATAGTGCTCAAGTTCATCAACAGTTACGTAACCGAATCAAAAAGTCGACTGAAAACTGTAAAGAAGATTTGTATGAAATGCAAACCATTGCTTTGCAAATCGATTTAGAAATGTCATCGCTCATTTATTACGTGATTGATGGAATAATTGATGACTCGCCGGACAAAATTATTTTAGAAGGTGCAAGAACGATTAAGGAGTTAAAAGAAAAGTTTGTGATTTATGAGCGTGTGAAACAAAAACGTCAAAATGCTAATAGAAGAAATAAAAAGAACGATGAATATAAGAAAAATGATTCCAGAAAAGATTTAACGAATTCAAACGACAAAAGCCAGAAGACAAACCTGGATAAATGTTTTCGATGCAATATGTTTGGCCATAAAAGTGTAGCATGTACAAAAGCTGAAAACAATTCCAAGATGCCACCTGTGAGAATTGCCAAGAAAAATGAAATGGACAAGGTAATTCTTATTAATAATCATAGTTTTATTGGTTTAATAGACACTGGTGCCGATTTGACGCTAATCAAACAAAAGTTTATGCAAGAATTGAAACCCAGAGGTTTCGAAACGAAATGTTCAATTTCAATTTCTGGTCTTGGAACTAATCTAGAGACAGTTGGAAGATGGAGAATGCTTAAAATTGATGAATCTCAATTTAAAAGTACTGAATTCCATGTTGTAGCAAATCATGTTATGTTACCAGATGTAATTATTGGTATGAATGTTCTTAACCAAGCTGATGTCATCATAAATCGAAAGGGTGTTCAAATTAAGAAGCGATTAGAAGATGTTCCCGAAGATGAAGAGGTGATTGAACGTAAAGCATGTTTCATGTCTATGGTGAAACCATCAAATATTGATAAAGATGATATTTTACAAAGTCTTACAATTGATGATGAAAAGATCTGCAATGAAATTAAACATGAAATCCGAAATTACAGTCCAATGAAAGTCGAGAATACTGAAATTAAAATGAAGATTATAGTTAATGATGACGAGCCGATACACTTGCCAGCTAGACGTTTGCCATTAAAGAGAATCAAGTGGTTGAATGGCTTCAAAGTGGAATAATCCAACCAAGTTCATCTAATTATTCAAGTCCAGTGGTACTAGTAGATAAAAAAGATGGATCCAAAAGACTTTGTGTTGATTACCGAAAAGTAAACAGAAAGATATACAAAGGCCGATATCCTTTACCAAGGATTGAAGACCAAATTGACAAATTGCAAGATGCTGTTTATTTAACAACAAAAGGTCTGTTTTATTTGCCATACCCTACCCCGGAGCAGAGTAAGTGGCAAATAAAACGAGCAGGAATAGGAGAAAGCTTTAATTCAAATGTCGGTCTTGAATTTTTTTATTGAAAAAAAAAAAAAAAATAATAATAAATAAAGAAATAAATTCCTGGTAACTTCGTTTTTAAATAAAGTGATAGTTTTTTTTATTAATTATAATAAAGTCCAAAAGTTGCTATAATTTTGATAATGTTAATAATGTCCGAAAAATTGAAATATAGGAAAGAATATTTAAACTTTTAAAATGTGCCCAAAATGTGGTAATTAATTTCAAGAAAAAGAAAAATTACATGTGCTGTTAATCAAAAAATATTTTCTTTAATATATATAAATAAATTATTGATTGAACTTGTTAGTTAGTTATTTTTCCTTAAACTAATTTTGTATTAAAATGTATAAAAATATGAATGTAATTATTGATGAATCATGAATTGTTGATTGTGTGATATCAAAAGTTTATTTAGTAGAATCTGTACAAAACAAACTGCATCATATTCTGTGCTATCAATGTGCAGATTATATAACGAATACAGAAAACAGTTGCATTCAGCATTGGTTTCTATAAGATATATAATATATTAAGTCAAATGATATAAATACATTTAACCTATCAACAGTGATTTGCAATAGATGTTCTAAAAAATTTACAAAATATTACTACTACAATGGCAATAATATACTTGTAGAATGTAGCAAATGCAAAGAAATGCACAACGGGACAACAATAGACAATGGAAAACGAGATTATCGATGTAATATTTGGAAATAAGCGGCATATTTTCTTGATATGTTTGTAAATTGTTTTTACAATTCTTAACTCTAATTAATTTTTTCTTTTCAGTGCATTGAATGAGGAGGAGGAGGAGGAGGAGGAGGAGGAAGAATTATTAGCATCAGCATCAGCATATACTTCTGAAGAAGAAAAAACAACTACATCTACAACTTCTAAAACAGCAAAACAACTTAAAAACATATAGAAAACAAATGAAAAATTCCAATAAAAATTGTGTTATTTTTTCTTATATATAAACTATAAACTATATATAAACTTTATGTAGATTTACTTCAGTTATTTGAAGAAAGCGTAGAATATAAAGCTTACAGACTAGCTATTCAATTAGCCAGAATACATAACATATTTGAAAATCAAAATTGTGATATTTTTAGTGTTGAAACAATAGCATTATCAGAATCTCCAAATATTGAACTATTATCATCTTATTCGGATAGTGATAACAACATGTTTTTGAATGAATCATCATCATCATCCTCTTCAGATATTGATTATAGGCAAGTTTCTCAATTAAAAAATTAAAAAATTCATATACGGCGTTCGTCTGAACATAAACAGATCAGTTTAAATCAGTATAGATCCTGTTTAAGATCTGTTAAAGAGAAATATGAGTTGGTTTAAAAGCAGAAAATCAACCAGAAATGAGGTGTTGATAAAAACATTGATAGATAGCCTTTTGCATGAAGGGTGATATGGAAAGAAATTTGATACTTTCATAATACTATAAATATAAATGTTTTCTTTAAAAACAGTTCTTATATAACGTTCACCTCATATACAACGTTCACACAGATCAGTTTAAATAAGTACAGATCCTGTTTAAGACCTGCTAAAGGGAAATGTGGAGCCGTTTAAAAGCAGTAGATCAACCGGAAATGAGACGTTGATAAAAAGCATTATAAAGACATGTAATACCATTAGAAAAAAATATAGGGCTTTAAAATCAGGACAGATTGAAAATGAATCGGAATTAGAGAATGTTTTCAAACCAATTACTGAGCCTCTGAAAGAGCTTATAAAAAAAGTAGAACCAATACATCAAATTGCACCTGACTTGAATGAAGTAAAAACTGAATTGAAGTGTTGAGTCCTCCTCAACAAATCTATAATAATAATAAATATTAAATTTTTACAAGAAAAACATATGTGTTTGATTTATTTGTTGACATCGTTAATGCTGGCATCAGCGTTTAGCACTGGAATACAACTATAGAAACACCAGTATTCTAATTGACAGTACTTGTTTGTGTCATCTGCACACTAATAATCATCATTCGTTAATAAAAAATAAACTAAATAAACATAAATACAGAGTTTTTATTTAATCATAAAAGTTCTACAGGTTATGTGCCCCGACGTGGACAATTAAAGAAATAAATAAGAAAAAGGTGACAATTAAATATAAGCTTTGGTTATTTGTGATTTAGAAAAGAAAAAAAAAAAGAAATACGAAAATGGCGGACTGCAATTTAAAGATAATAAAGTTGAATGATGTTAAGTATTCCACATGGAAATTTAAGATGGAGTTAATTTTATTAAAGCAAAATTTATGGAAAAGGGTAATAATTGGTAATAGACCAACAGAAGCAGTAAGTAACACCGGTGCTATTACAAATTTAAAAGAAATAAATGCACGGGATGAAGCCGATGATAAAGCACGTGCATCAATTGGTCTTACAGTTGAAGACGATCAATTAATTCACATCAGGAACGCGACAACGGTTATAGCAGTATGGGGTGCATTAAAGAATTACATGAAAAAATACGTTAAGCAACAAAGTTTATTTAATGCGCACAATTTGTTCATTAAAGTGTAACGGGTGCTTAGTCTGGGGGCAAAAATTTTTTTTTGTTTGAATGTCAAACCAACCTCAATAATACTCTACCTTGAACGAATATACTATCTAATACCCACACTGCCATCTGTAAGTTGGAAAAGAAATAACAAAAGAAAAACTGCAATAATGTAGTCTAGGCATATAGTTCAGTGCTCCACTAAGCATACAGGAAAAAGAACCCATTTTGGATTTGATTGTTCTTTTTCTTTCGATCCCCGCCCAGCGAACAACCTCGTTTTTTTTTGGAAAAAAGCTTATAATTTTTTTGAGGAAACAATAAAACAAAAACTGGTTAAAACAAAAAAAAAATAATAAAACCAAAAATTAAACAAAAATCGGCTAGGAAGAAATATAAGGAGAAAGAAAAAAACAAAAAAAAAAAAAAAACAAAGCAGGGAAAATCTTTTGGAAAGGAACGGAATAAACGATAGGAATCTACAATTTACGTGAAAAAAAAAAAATTAAGGAGTTATTTCGATATTTTATTTTCCGGTCCTAACCTACTTGTACAATAAGGTTGGGTAAAGTGGCACATGTTTACAAATTCAGAAAAAAAAGAGGACAAAACTAAAGACAAATTAATCGACTCATCCGTCTTGGACACATCCTCCACTACCAAATCGACAGGCTGAGAGCAATCATCCAACCAGGATTTTCCAGGCTAATTAAATTTAAGAAAAAAAAAAATGTTAACCTAAAATTAGGAAACGACACGAAATTGTGGTAACACCCATATACCGACCCATATTACGACATATTTTTTTTTCTCTTTGGGTCTCTACATTGGCGAATTGACGTCTTATTGTCTGTTGGCAGATTTTTTTGGTTTTTTTTAGACCTCATCGTGTATAACTTATATCCGAATCCCGAAATTTCCAGGTGAGTACAACATTTTCATAATTCCATCTTATTTTTTTTTTATGCATAAAAATAAGATATAGTGAATAAAATAAAGTAAAAACATATAAAAAAAAAAAAGGGGGAAAAAGAATCTCGAAACGGTGATTCGTGGAGTTATAAAAGTTGAGCCCACGGAAATATAGCAGCTGTCATTAAAGCCCAAAGAGGGAAAAAATTGTCGTATGATACTTCGTCTTCCGTCCGTTAAACGAATTTAAAAAAAAAAAAAAAAAAATTATATATATATTCGTTCAATATAAAATAAAAATAAGACCAAATTTAAAAACAAAAAAAAAAAAAAACAAAAAGAAATTAAAAAAGAACTAAATTAGTTATTATCCTTAAAACAAGAAAAAAAAATGCTCTAAAGTAGTGTATATTTTAATTTGACCGTTCAAAAAAAAAAAAAAAAATTTATTTAAAATAAAATGTATATGATTTTCACGTTGATTTGAAGTCTTATAATTTCTGCAGTGTATAAAGAAAAAAAAAGGGGAAGAAAATAAATTAATTCTGAGAGATATTAGTATGGTGGGCTAGGTGATATTCAAGGATGTGAGGGAGGAGATACGGATGGAACCTTGTTATTCAGAGGTGTAGGGGGGGGAGGGGGAAATTAATCCGCTGACCGGATCTTTAAGGGATCATGAAAATTTTTTTTTTGGGCGAAATGATCTAAGGTGATCGGAAACGACCATTGTGGGAGGGCGATGCCCAAGGTCAAAATCCATTCAATGACCAGCCATCTTTCCATTTGTGTGTGTGTCGGCAGTATTAAATCCTATCATATAAATCTATTTCATCACTCCCCAAATTCTTAACCTGGATCAATTTTTAAACCTTCGGGCCAACGTGATTTCTCAAATTTTCCTTTTGTGATTACAATTTTAAAAACCCGTTGACTATGTTTATGGTTATGCTCGGCACGCAATAATTTTTCTCTGTTGCTACCAAGTGACAGGTGGATAAAGAAAGGGACCCACCCCAACGACGAACTAGTCAGAACAAACAGCTAGGCGTGCCAATTTTTTTTTCTTTCTTGGCTGAATCCACCACATGCCAACATAATCCAGTTTTTTGGTATGGTCACTCAACGATTGGATGGTGTTTGTGGTAATAAAAGTTAGAAAATGGCGGCGATATTAAATCACATATAAATCACATGCAAGAATTATTTGTGAGCTTACGTGACTTAAGTGATGACACATGTAACGTGAGCAATTTGGTTTTGCCATCACTGCATTTTGGTTATTATTAAAAGAATAATAGCGAATGGCAAAATCGAATTGCTTTACAATTATCCATTTTTTTTTAATTTGTTGAAATTAAAAATAGCGTTAGTTGCAATTGGGAAAAATACGAAGCATTGTTTTTGTGTTTTTTTTTACAATTGCAACTGAGAAGTTTTTTTTTTTTGTTTGAGGAAAAAAAAAATAGGTCGAGAAACCAACGGGTGCGTTTTTTTTTTAGAAAGAAAATTGTGGGTGGATGAAAAAATAACAGAGACTTGGATTTCTGCTTGAGATAAGAACGGACCTAAAAATTTGGTGTTTTTGGGGATATTTGCATTTTTAGTTTTAAAAAAAACTCGAATTGAGATTGAAAAATGGTAGGACAGTTTTGGTTTTCATGGCTTTTTTTTTGATGATAAGTATTTTTTTGTTGAAAATATGGTTTTTTTCTTGAGTGCAAGAAGTTCTTCGAGTAAATTAAATAGAAAAGAATGAAAGAATTTACGAGAAAATTCGAATGTGAATAGCCCCAAAGAATTGGACGGGTTTTTTTTTTTGAATTTTCTTAAGTGCAGAATTTAATAAAGTTTTCAAAAAGTTTCGATAAAATTTTCAATCAAATCAGTTTTTTTACATATCAATTACTAGTTATTAGTTTCTTGTGTTTGCTATCAAGAAAAAAATATTAATGAAAATTAAATGTTAAAATATGAATGTGAATTAATAACGATACATAAGTTAAATTAAAACAAAACATAAATTTAACATAAAACCTAAAAACACAAAAGTTAAAGTAAAGCAATCATTGAAATTAAAAAGAAAATACAATAATTTAATTTAAAAACCAAAAAAAAAACTAATACCAAACATATCAGTTAGTTTAAAAACATAAGATGAAACATAGATGTTGTGTTCGTACAATAAAGAGAGCCGTTATTCTAAATTCTGAAGAATCAATATACATTCATAGAATACGGTTATGACTGTATTGTGTGTTCATGTTCAAAAGATGAACAACGGCAGTCGATAGTTAGAACCAAACGACGCAACATCATTTATCGATTCAATAAATATTATAGAAAACTTAATCAACTCACTTTCATTTAAATAAAACATATCATACATAAAAAAAACTAATAAAAAAAAATAAACCACATAATTTTTTTTAATTTTAAAATATTAAATTCAAATTTGTGTTTAAATCGGGTTACTTATGCTATATTTTCCGATTTTTAATTTTGTTTCCATTTATACAGGGTGTTTCGTTAATGCCTTGGCGTAACATTCGGTAAGCGAAATTTTTTTATTAAAGTTTATTATATTATATATTCACTTAATCAGTTTTTCTATTTTTTTCATTATTTAATTTCCATTTCACTTTTGTTGGATTTTGTAATTAAGGGTAAATTTTCTTTGAATAACAAAGTTCATTTAGTTTTTTTATATATAGTATATATTAGTTTTTTCTCAAGATTTTATTTTTTTATACACATATATCAAAATTAGGTTGATTTAAAATAAAACAAGAAAATGTGGATTAATATTTAAAACGTTGACTTTTGGTTTTTTTTATTTATGTTCACTATCTTGGTATCGCATTTCTCTCTTTTGGGGTTGTGCACCGCTGGAATTTTGGGTTCAATTTTGGCTGAAATGAGGTGCTAAAATTAAAAATTGAGCAGTGACGGCCGAGGATGATGGGGGCGTAAGATTTTCTCTATTTTTTTCAGTTTCCATTTTTTTCTAGGTTGTGGGGATCGCACTTTTCAGGCGTAATTCCAGGGCCGGATGAGATCCACAAAGGGATATTTCGTTGTGATTTACCCTTTGGGTGGGATAAAGGTTCCGGTGTTGGCAAAAACATCTGCCGACACCAATTGAACAATTTGCTTCGTATGGACCCATCTTCAGAATCTTCTGTCGATCCGTTTGTCATTTTAATTGAATTCCGTTTCGCGGGTTTTCAATGTAAAATTATCCTATTCAAAAATCTTGCCATCTCTTTTCTTTCTTCGTGACAATAGTCACAACTTTTTCTTTTTTATTTTTATTTTTAACATTTTTACCCATTCCCATCCGGCGAGCTAGCTAGTGCAAGCAGCTAGGCGTGCAATTTCTAGTTACCTTTTTGCTATACCATAAAACGCACTTTCTGCCGCAAGACAGAAGTGTTTGTTTAATCAAAGTGTTGCTCTGCTAACACTTTGATGCCGAAATATTCACGGTTACACACATTATCAGAAAAATGGAGTGTAGCCATTTTATTGAGCAGCTTAACAAAAGATTATGATGCATTAATTACTGCGTTAGAAACTCGATCAGAAAGTGAATTAACGTTTGGTTTGGTACAACAAAAATTAATTGCGGAATATGAACGGCATGTACGTGTGAATGACAATTCAAGTGCTACAATTTTAAGAACTGTAGCGAATACAGTTGTTTGTTATTTCTGTAAAAAGGCCGGTCATATAGAGAAACTGTGAAAAATACCAAAGGTGGCTTACTAATAAGGAACATAAAGTTAATTCAGATAAAGTCAATACAGTTCAACAAAATAATTTTCTATTCACAATTGGAAAAATGACCAACAACGCATGGGTTTTAGATTCAGGTGCATTTTGTCATACATGAATTAGATGAATCATACGTAAGTTCGATTGAAGTGGCAAGCGGTGAATTTGTGAAAGTATTGGGCATACATTTTTTAAATGTGAATGGCAATGTTTACACAGCAAAAGTTACTGAAGTTTTATATGCATCATAGTTAGTTGGAAACATGCTTTCAGTGAACAGATTAACAAAAAGGGGTTTCAATATTGAATTCCCAGAAAATGCTTGTAAGATCAAATATAACGGAAATTAAATAGGTATTTGTGATATAATAAATGAAATGTATTATTTGAGGCGGCCAGATGCGGTAAATGTAGCACTTGAACATAACGAAAAATTTATACATCAATGGCATCGAAAAGTGGGACATCGTGATCCAGCAGCAATATGGAAAATGTGTTCTAAAGTAATGATTAAGAATTTAGTTACTGTAGATTGAGGTATTCAAGAAACATGTGAAACATGTATGAAAGGCAAAACAACCAGCTTACAGTTTCCAAAAAAATCATCAAGCAAATCAACAGCAAATTTAGATTTAATACATACTGACGTTTGTGGACCAATACAGACAATGACGCCAAGTAGAAAAAATACATGGTTACGTTTATTGATGATTTTTCACGTTTCACAGTAATTTGTTTAATGAGATGTGAATCAGAAGTTGAAGAAAATTTAAAACAATTCGTCGAGTTTGTTAAAACCAAATTTAACCGAAAACCCAAAATTATTCGATCTGATCGTGGGGGAGAATATATTGGAAAAAATGTTCGACAATATTTAAAGTATTTCTATACAGGTGACACGTGGTGATCATGGAAATTTTGAATTACGTCAATCAAATTATATTTTAAAAACAGCATCTATTTTTGATTTGCAGAATACTAAGCCAGCTAATATACCAATGGATGTTAACTATGGAAAAAATTAAACTATTAAATTGAATAACAATAAAAATTATCATAAATTAATTGGTCGCCTATTATATGTATCATCAAATACGCGACCAGACATTACAGCAAGTATTAGCAAGTATTAGCAAGTATTAGCAAGTATCTAATCCGTCACAAGAAGATTGGAATCAGTTGAAACGCGTTGTAAAGTACCTTAAGTCAACCGCGCATTTGAAATTAAAATTAAGCAATGTGCAAGACGGCGAACAGAAACTTATTGGATATGCTGATGCAGATTGGGCTGAGGATAAAGTAACCCGAAAGTCTAATAGTGGTCAAATATTCTTTTTAAATGGTGGTACAATTAGTTGGTCATTTCGAAAGCAAGATTTGATAACCTTATCATCAACAGAAGCTGAGTTTATATCATTGTCAGAAGCATGTAAAGAAGCACTTTGGTTACGTAAACTATTAATAGACATGGATCAAGAAATAAAGACACCTACAGTTATTTTCGAAGACAATCAAAGTTGTTTGGAAATGATAAAAGAAGAAGAACTATTGTTGAGTCCTCTCAACATTTTTTCTAAAAAAGAAAATAAAAATAAAATAATAAATAATAAAAACAAAATGAACATGTTGTTTACCTTTCTGATCTGTCAAATGACAGCCATATTATTTCCACTATGAGATGAGATAATGTTTGTTCAGCGGTTTTTCGTTTACATCCACTGAACAGAATTTTTGAAAATATTTATATTTTTCGGTCGATTAATTCGTAATTTTATTAATTTACGGCAGTATAATTAATTATATGAATTATCATGTAATTGGTTTTTGATAAGAATGAATATTTGATGAAATATTTCAAGAAAACTAAAACATAAGTTATGAATTTGATTCAACACAAATTTAACGACATCCGCTCATTTGTACACCCCTGCATTTGGAACTTTCAATTAAGTTTTTTGATTGGATTTAATCGGAAAGTCCAAAAGGATTACAAAGGAACTTTAAGAAATTATTTACAAACTTAATGACATCAGAATTAAATGGCATCCGATAAAATAAGATTTTAATATTCTAAAACTGTATCTTATGGTTTACACACCCCTGAAATGATGAATAAGTTTTTATCATTTTTGTACAAAAAATTATCAAGAGGACACAGATACGTTATAGAAAATTTGTAGGGCATATATTCGAATAAAAAGATAAAAGAATTAAATCATCAGCGATAAAGATGATCAAAATTTCGAATTTTAATTGTCTTAAGGACTATATTTTGACTCAGAAGTCAATTGGTCCATTGTTCGTTAGGACTCCGTTAGGACTCGAGTATAAAAGGGAAGCCGATTTGGTATTAAATCACTTGGTTTTTTTCATCCCAAGGAGAAAGGAGCCTAAGAAACAAACCAATGGTGAGTAAAATTAGTAGAAACAAGTATCTATGATTGAACATAGATCAAATTTATTGAAATTTACGACGGATATTTTGCCTTGCCAATTTCAATCGGGCATATTAACAACGGATATTCGTTGCCTTGTTAATATAGAAATATTGAAAATGATGACGGATATTTTGCCTTGTTATTTTTAATCGGGTTTAATTCAGGATATTCGTTGCCGAATTAAAATATTGTAAAGTTACGTGCATTTGCACTGAAAGAAAATTCAATCATAGAAAAATAGTTTAACGTCAAATCATGGATATTGTTGCCTGATTGACTCTTCATAAGTCACGGATATTTGTTGCCTGATTTATTCTTCATAAGTCACGGATAATTCTTGCCTGATTTACTCATCATAAAGTCACGGATAATTCTTGCCTGATTTACTCATCATAAAGTCACTACTATTAGAAGTAACGGACATTTGTTGCCTGATTTATTCCTCGTAAATTCAATTACTCTTCATCAAATCACGGATATTTGTTGCCTTATGTACTCTTCACAAATCACGGACATTATAGCCTGCTTTTTCGTTATGTAAAAACCACGGACTCTTTTCACACAATTATTAAAAAATCGTTTGATTTTTTTACAAAATCACGAACGATTTCATTCTCGGACTTCACATCACAAAATTGAAGAAATAGCATCACGAAAATTGCTAAAGGGAATCAACAGACCACAAATACTAGACTACCTAATTTATTATATGTATTTTAAAGAACTTCCAATGAATTTTTATGAATTGTTAAAACAAAAACTCAAATGAATTGTATATATTTTAAATTAAATAAAACTACTTTTATATTTCTTTTTACTAACAAAACAATCTTGTTATTTTACCAACTACCTATCCGTTTAATTTCAGTGATTAGATTGTGTTGAGGTTACGCAAGTTTACGTCAACACAATTTCATTACTATAAATGTTTAAGTCGCGGACTTAACATTTTGGTCCTTCGAGCCGGATAGATTGATTGTTTGTAAGTGGAGATCGCGTTTCTTTAAAATTCATACAGAATCCACGAGTCGTAACGTATTTGTGTCCTCTTGTATAGGTAGAATACCATATTTGTGGTCATAGTATAAGTTACTTTCACTCAATATCGTTTTATTTAAGTAAAAAATTGCAGAGGGTTACAATGGGTGAGCCAAAAATTATATTGTCTCAAATAGGGTTGATCGACCAAATACGCAGGGCGATCACAAATCACCGGAAAACTGGGGAAGCCAGGAAAACGGGAGGGTATCTAATTACGAAAAACCAAGTTCGCATTTCTATGGAAGAGCAAACATTAAAAGACACCGCTGCCACACTTCTCAAATGGAGAACGTATAAATTTGCTTTAACAGCCGACATCGAAAAGATGTACCGAATGATTAAAATCGAACCATCAGACCAACAATTTCAAAGGATTCTCTGGAGAGACGACCCCAATAAACCATTGATTAAATACCCGTTAAACACAGTAACCTTCGGCACAACGTCAGCACCATATTCCGCCATTAAAACATTACAGACATTGGCAAAAGATGATGGGACAAAATTTCCAGCAGCAGCTCGATCAGTATGGACGATTTTTATGTTGACGACTTATTAACAGGAGCTGATACAAAAGAAGAAGCATTGACCATACAAACACAGTTGATATTGTTACTGAAAGGCGGAGGGTTTAAATTACGCAAATGGGCCAGTAATAATCATGAGTTACTTGCATCAATTCCAAAGGAACATAAAGAAGTGGCCTTCCTTTAATATTTGATAACAAAGATCAAATAAAAACTTTAGGTATTCGTTGGCACCCAGCCTTAGACTATTTCGATTTCGACATTAACTTCTCAGAAAGTACATTGGAGACATACTCAAAAAGAAGAATTTTATCAGAATTGTCGCAACTTTTTGACCCCCTAGGGTGGATCGCCCCTTGCATCGTGAAAATAAAAATGTTGATGCAACAGTTATGGCTAACCGGCTGTTCATGGGACGAAGCTGTCCCATCCACTATCGAAAATGATTGCAAAACATGAAAAGCCAACTAATTACAACTTTAAAAGAGATTAAAATTCCTAGGTGGGTTCAGGCAATGGGTAATCGAAAACAAGAAATTCATGGCTTCGCTGACGCTTCAACCAATGCTTTCGCAGCTGTTGTATTCCTTCGAACGAAAGACGAATTTGGAATCACGCATGTAAACTTACTAACATCAAAAACACGAGTAGCTCAACTTAAACCAGTGACACTCCCAAGACTAGAATTGTGCGCTGCAGTACTACTAAGTCAATTAATAAGACAGATTCGGATCGACATGCACATGAAAGACATAGCCACGACGTTATGGAGTGATTCAAAAATTACATTATCTTGGATTAAAGGAAATCCAGTTAAATACAAAACTTTTGTAGCCAATCGGCTGGTTGACGACATACAAGAAAATAATACTTTCAATCAATGGCGGTACATTCCTACAAAGGACAATCCTGCAGATTGTGCATCACGAGGAATCGACCCAGTATTATTGAAAGTTCAAGACTCATGGTGGCATGGACCGATATGGCTAGCGAAATCCAAGGAACACTGGCTATCGGAAAATGTAGAGGTGATAGAAACCATACACGAATTAAAACCTATTCAAAGTTTAATATCTCAAGAAATTAGTGACGAAGATTTGTTTAACAAATACTCCTCATTTTCGAAGTTAAAGAAGGTTATAGCATGGTGTATGCGGTGGAAAAATTATAAGTATCGAAAGCAACCACATTTAATCACAAACGAACTACACCAAGCAAGAATCATAATTTGTAAACATATACAGAGAACAGAATTTAAACAAGAAATAAAATGTTTACAAAATAATATAAAACTACCAAAGGAAAGCAAGTTGTTGAACTTAAATCCCTTTATTGCAAATGACGGTATAAGCAGAATCCATGGGAGATTAGCCAATTCAAATTTACCTTATGACCAACAGCATCCTATTATTTTACCGAAAGGATACCATGTAACCAATACACTGATTGACGAAAATCATATCCAAACGTTTCATGGAGGTACACAACTGGTCCTTAATAGCTTACGCTCCAAATATTGGATTTTGGATGGACGAAATACCGTTCGCCTACGTATTTTCAAGTGCAATCGATGTGCCAGATTTCGTGTCCAAGTCCCATCGCAATTGATGGGAGATTTGCCAACACCCAGAGTAACTATTTCTCGACCCTTCACGCATTGCGGAGTTGATTATGCTGCTCCAATTGATCTACGAATGTCGAAATATCGTAAAGCTAAATCATATAAAGGTTACTTTAGTATATTCATCTGCTTAGCAACTAAAGCTACTCATATCGAAGTAGTATCTGACATAACAACTGAAGCATTTCTAGCCGCCTTTAAACGGTTCATCAACAGAAGAGGAAAACCTTCCGTTGTGTATTCAGACTGTGGTACAAACTTTGTAGGAGCAAACAGAACGTTGCTACGAGAATATACTGAAAGTATAAGAACGGCAAATAAATCAATGATCCCACACGCTGCAGATATGAACATAAAATGGCATTTTAATCCACCAGCTTCACCTCATTTTGGAAGATTGTGGGAAGCAGGTGTAAAGTCAATTAAATATCACTTAAAAAGAACGCTCGGAGATTCATGTCTGACGTACGAAGAATTAAGCACAGTATTAACCCAAATTGAAGCTTGTCTCAATTCAAGACCATTATGCCCAATGACGGCAGATATTGACGACTTAGAAACTCTAACACCTGGGCATTTCCTCATAGGATCTACAATCATCGCGCTGCCAGAACAAGATATAACCACAGAAAACGTACATTTTCTTTCAAGGTGGCAATACATCAAGCAGCAACAACAAATCTTCTGGAAAAAATGGTCAACCGACTATCTAAATCGATTACAACAACGACCTAAATGGTTGACGGTAACACCCAATTTAGAGATAGGAGAATTAGTACTTCTCAAAAGCAATACCCTACCACCCGCCAAATGGCCTTTAGCAAGAATAATCGATATTCATCCAGGCAAGGATACTATAGTTAGGGTAGTCACATTTAAAACCAAAGAAGGAGTATTCAAACGTCCAACTGTGAAAATTATTAGATTTCCAACCAATAAATAAGGCAACCCCAAATCCGTGTACGTTAATGATATAGTAACAATATCACTTAATCACACAAGCTTAACAAAACAATATTTCAGATGGATGTACTAATCATCAATAATGATATTCGCAATTTTGACAACGAACTACCGCCAACGCCAGGGAGAGGCATCAACTTAAAATAGCTTGAAAAAGTCAACTGAAGTAAAAAAGACTACCAAGAGAAAGGTAAAAATTCGTCCAGTTACCTGGGGTAAGGAGGAACTGTCACTAATTCAAAAGGAAAAGAGGCCAGATATCGTACCAACTGCCAGCCAACCTAAAAGACTCAAGGAACCAACCAAGGAAAAATTAAAGACTCGACTAATCATCCAGGGCAAGGAGGAACTAACTGCAAAGGAAAAAAGGCCAGATATCAAACCAACTGCAAGCCTACCTAAACAGCCAATAGAGGAAACAAAAAAAATCAAGAACACAAAAGCTCAACGGGACCGATTGAGAGAATTATTTGGAACCGATTCTGACACCGAGGAACCAGAGATAGAGCAAGGAACCACTATTCGGACAGTAGAAGGAGTTACCTTAACGCTTTCTAAAACCGAATTCGATAGCGTACCCTGGGACATGCTGAGATTAAACAAGAGGAACAAAAGAGTCATCAACCTCAGCAATGGAAGGATAGTGAAGGTAAAACTATTGAGCAAAACAAACAAACAGGGAATAGAAAGCCGGGAAGTCATTTGGTTCGGATACCGGGGTCATCCAGCACCATCCGAAACCAAAGTTAGATGGCAAATAAAAAGGGGGAGGGGAGTATGTTGAGTCCTCTCAACATTTTGTCTAAAAAAGAAAATAAAAATAAAATAATAAATAATAAAAACAAAATGAACATGTTGTTTAGCTTTCTGATCTGTCAAATGACAGCCATATTATTTCCACTATGAAATGAGATAATGTTTGTTCAGCGATTTTTCTTTTACATCCACTGAACAGAATTTTTGATAATATCTATATTTTTTGGTCGATTAATTCGTAATTTTATTAATTTAATTATGTGAGTTATCATGTAATTGGTTTTTGATAAGAATGAATATTTGATGAAATATTTCAAGAAAACTAAAACATAAGTTATGAATTGGCTTCAACACAAGTTTAACGACATGCGCTCATTTGCACACCCCTGCATTTGGAACTTTCAATTAAGTTTTTTGATTGGATTTAATCGGCAAGTCCAAAAGGATTACAAAGGAACTTTAAGAAATCATTTACAAACTTAATGACATCAAAATTAAATGGCATCCGATAAAATAAGATTTTAATATTCTCAAACTGTATCTTATGGTTTACACACCCCTGAAATGATGAATAAGTTTTTATCAGTTATGTACAAAAAATTATCAAGAGGACACAGATACGTTATAGAAAACTTGTGGGGAATATATTCGAATAAAAAGATAAAAGAATTAAATCATCAGCGATAAAGATGATCAAAATTTTGACTCAGAAGTCAATTGGTCCATTGTTCGTTTAAAAGATCCGTTAGGACTCGAGTATAAAAGGGGGAGCCGATTTGGTATTAAATCACTTAGTCTTTTTCATCCCAAGGAGAAAGGAGCCTAACAAACAAACCAATGGTGAGTAAAATTAGTAGAAACAATTGTCTATGATTGAACATAGATCAAATTTATTGAAATTTACGACGGATATTTTGCCTTGCAAATTTCAATCGGGCATATTAACAACGGATATTCGTTGCCTTGTTAATATAGAAATATTAGAAATGATGACGGATATTTTGCCTTGTTATTTTTAATCGGGTTTAATTCAGGATATTCGTTGCCGAATTAACATATTGTAAAGTTACGTGCATTTGCACAGAAAGAAAGTTCAATCATAGAAAAATAGTTTACCGTCAAATCATGGATATTGTTGCCCAATTGACTCTTCATAAGTCATGGATATTTGTTGCCTGATTTGTTCTTCATAAGTCATGGATAATTCTTGCCTGATTTATTTATCATAAAGCCACTCTTATTAGTCAAAACACGGACATTTGTTGCCTGATTTATTCTTCGCAAGTCACGGATAATTGTTGCGTGATTTACTCATCATAAAGTCAGTCCTATTAGTCAAATCACGGATATTTGTTGCCTGATTTATTCTTCATAAGTCACGGATAATTCTTGCCTGATTTACTCATCGTAAAGTCACTACTATTAGAAGTAACGGAAAATTGTTGCCTGATTTACTCATCATAAAGTCACTCCTATTAGTCAAATCACGGACATTTGTTGCCTGATTTATTCTTCGTAAGTCACGGATAATTGTTGCCTGATTTACTCATCATAAAGTCACGGATAATTCTCATCATAAAGTAACTCCTATTAGTCAAATCACGGATATTTGTTGCCTGATTTATTCTTCATAAGTCACGGAGAATTCTTGCCTGATTTACTCATCATAAAGTCACTTCTATTAGTCAAATCACGGATATTTGTTGCCTGATTTATTCTTCGTAAGTCACGGATAATTGTTGCCTGATTTACTCATCATAAAGTCACGGATAATTGTTGCCTGATTTACTCATCATAAAGTAACTCCTATTAGTCAAATCACGGATATTTGTTGCCTGATTTATTCTTCATAAGTCACGGAGAGTTCTTGCCTGATTTATTTATCATAAAGCCACTCTTATTAGTCAAATCACGGACATTTGTTGGCTGATTTATTCTTCGTCAATCACGGATAATAGTTGCGTGATATACTCATCATAAAGTCACTCCTATTAGTCAAATCACGGATATTTGTTGCCTGATGTACTCTTCATAAATCACGGACATTATAGCCTGATTTTTCGTTATGTAAACTCCACGGACTATTTTCACACAATTATTGAAAAATCGAACGATTTCTGTTGGAATTCAACAAAAATATTTTTTGTTGAAATATGTTTTTTTTATTTTTTTTTAAAAAACTAATATTTGTAAAATTGAAAAATTCATTAACCTGATCATAAATAGAAATAAAATATTTGCATCCGGTGTATGAATTTTTCCATTAATTTTGATTAATAAACAAATTTAATTTTAATAATTTCAATACGATATTTTCCATCCGGGAAATATAAAAAAAAAAATAAAAGTTGATTAAGGGCAATGCACGCACCTGTAAATTTTTGTACAGTTTGCAATTCGGCATAATTATAATTATTAATTTTGTAAAATGTTTTTTCAGTCAGTTAGTTTTTCTCGCGATAACCGTGCATTGCTCACCAAAATTCATTAATAAATGTCGCGTTACATTTTTGTGTAAAAACCAATTTTGTAATAATTTAACATAAAAAAGTTGTGATAATAAAGGAAATTAATTTTATAAAACATTTGTGTTTTTTTCCGTTGTGTGTTTTTTTTTGTTTTTCATTAAATCCTTTCGGGATTTAACAATTTCATTCTCGGACTTCACATCACAACATTGAAGAAATAGCATCACGAAAATTGCTAAAGGGAATCAACAGACCACAAATACTAGACTACCTAATTTATTATATGTATTTTAAAGAACTTCCAATGAATTTTTATGAATTGTTAAAACAAAAACTCAAATGAATTGTATATATTTTAAATTAAATAAAACTACTTTTATATTTCTTTTTACTAACAAAACAATTTTGTTATTTTACCAACTACCTATCCGTTTAATTTTAGTGATTAGATTGTGTTGAGGTTACGCAAGTTTACGTCAACACAATTTCATTACTATAAATGTTTAAGTCGCGGACTTAACAACTATCTCTTCGAACTAAGCACATCGATACAAATGGTCATTTTGTTAAAGATTATGTGGAAAAAGGCTTCATTAAATGTATATATTGTCCAACTGAGGAGATGATCGCGGATATTTTGACAAAGCCATTGCCAATAGCTAAACACAGCAAATTAAAGGAAAGATGCAATCTAGTGTAAACGAGGAGGAGTGTTGGCATCGTTAGCGTTTAGCACTAGAATGCAACTATAGAAACACCGGTATTCTAATTGACAGTACTTGTTTGTGTCATCTACACAAACACTAATAATCATCATTCGTTAGAAATCATAAGGAACATAAAGTTAAATCATTTTCTAAATAAATTAAATAAACATAAATACAGGGTTTTTATTTAATCATAAAAGTTCTACATTATTCGGATGTCAACAAAATTGACATCTCGATCTCTATTGTATTCCTTTCCCATAGTCGTTCCTTTATATGTTGATAGAGGTCATGAGTGTAACCAACATGAAAAATTATTTTATTTTAATTCATAAGATAGAAAGAAAATATAAGAAAGGCCAATTTGAAAATTTAAGCTGAAAAATTTGATAAGGCCAATTTAAAAACCTAGTCTAAAAAATTTAATTAATTGAGAGATTAACTAAGTTTTTTCATTTAAGCATTATTAAGGTGATCAAGTCATAATTTACCGCGAAAATAAGATGTCCGAAAGGGCTTGAGTCTTCGAAAGGTGAATTCGTACACAGCCTTTTGACACCTTATTGAAATATATGTTTTTTGAAGAAAAAAAAAGGTTGGAATGCATAAGTGTATTACATATTCCTGTAGGAAATTAAAAATGCAGGATTTTGATATTAATTGCTGTATTTTATTGAGAATTCTATCGGGCGCTAATTTATTATCTCAAAAGAACGATTTTTTTTAATCAATGTTCTTATAACATTTAATTTCGGATGTTGGTACTACTGATATTATTTGACAGCAGTTGAATTTAAACAAATAAAAATTTTTTTTTTGTAAACGACAAGTATACTCCGGGTCAAACTCACATTCAATTTAATAAAATTAAAAAAAAAAATCTGTTATATTTTTTGTGGAAATAAATTTGACATTTATTTTGTTTTTATTAAAAAACATGCAAGGCCGCCAATTTATAAAAAACAAAGTTTTGATTTGCGTCATCTACAATCTGGCAGATGTCGCTTAGTACATATTTTCTATCGATCGCCAATTTAGCGCCCAATTTTATACGGCGCTAATTAAGAACATATAAATGTATGGTAAGCACCGATAGAATTCCCAATAAAATACAGCAAATATATCTTTTTAGAAATGTAGGGTTCCCAAAATATTCAGTTCGAACTAATACAATTATACGAAAAAAAACTGTACATCCTATTGCTGGTTTTAAGGAAACCAAGTTCGAACTAATACAATTATATGAAAAACCGTACATGCTATTGCTGGTTTTAAGGATCCGTTACAAGCTGTAGTGTAACGCGTGGGAACAAAAAACTGTTGATGGATCAGATTTTTTTTTTTGACAATCAACAGTTTGGAGTTTCTACGTGAAACCTTCTTACAGCCTACACGGCGAAATTTAAATTTCAAAAGCTTTTTCTTCTCCCCACCAGGATGGCCATCTATCGCAATCAAATTTTAAAACCATTTCAAGTGATCTTAGTGATAGTTGGAGCCATCTATTTCCGTTGGGTTACAAACAAGAAAAATTTCAAAGACTCTCTTTAAAGAAAGGGACAATAAGAGGAAAAAAGTAAACCGGTTTACAAAACATGCGCCAGAATTTTTATATGAAAAATGCTTCCAATCCGTTAGCCCAAATATGGTCCGATTATTTGAAAGCTTCGACGAACAAGTAGTAAGAAAGAGATAGAAATACCTTACTTTGTTGCGTTGGGTTGAAAATGAAATTTTTTTTTTTGGTTTGAAGGGGAGTCTGGTTTGAAATGTGAAGAAGAAAAGTCTGGTCTGAAGCCTCAACGAAGTCAGTTTTTGGAAATGTGGTGAACTCAAGATAAAATTTTTTTTTAGAGATTAAAACGGGAAAAAATGAAAAAGTATATTTGTAATGAAAAAAAAAAAAGAAAAGATAATTAAATGCGAATGCAGTGTTTAGAATAATATTAATTTAGTGAAGAGGAATAGTTTTTTTTTTAAATAAACGCGTGCTATTAGATACAAAAAAAAAAAAAAAGAGTTTTGTCGATGAAATTGGAATTAATAAATTCAAGTTTTGAGTGGAATTTCATAAAAATATAGGGAATCGTTCGGAAATAATTTTCTTTGAAATATCAAGAAAGTGGAAAAGGAAAAAGCGTGATTTTCTTCAGCATAATATGCGAAAGTAGACACTTTTGTTTTTTTTCTTTTGCCAGAAAACTGCATTTTGAGCGGAATTTTGTATTGAAAAAAAAAGGAAACTAAATTCATTTTCAGTTTTTTTCTTCTTTGTAAGCTACATAATTATGTTAAAAAAAAAAATAAATAAATAAATAAAAATAGAAAAAATACAAAAATTTAGAAAAAAAAAAAACCGCGTGTAAAATTTAAGGTTATGGAAATAACTATAGAAGGAGTTTTTTTTTCTCTTTTAGAAAGGTTAATTTAGCCAAATTTTAAGTGAACAAATGCTAGAGGAGCTTCTGAGAAAAGGGGAGGAAATTGCTTTACTCAAAATTTTTTTGGAAAATTTTCATAAAGAGTCAGTCGGAGATAAATGATAACAGGAAAAGTGAAAAATTATTCTTCATTTCAATTTATCCAGCGAAAGTATATACTAACAATTTCTGTTGTATGGGAATTTTCCAGTGGAAATCCTCCATACTTGCAATTTGCTGATCTACAATTAATACCAGAACATCATTTAATTAACCGCTTAAGTTCCAGTTTATTCATAAAAATGGTGGATCCTTCACAACTCTACTGCCATCATTAACACCAACACAACTCATTTTGGGGTAAAACAACAACAGTAAAGAATTCATCATAAACAAAATAAAGGAAATCCTTACGCTGTATGCAGGACAATTTTCTTTCGCTCGGCTCTATTTTTTTTTTTTTTTTGAAATTATCATTAAGGTACTGTAATTTAAATTAAAAATTCCAACAAATTAAAAACATAAATTTTAAATTATAAACTGGAAAAAACGTAAATAACAGGTCAATTGAAAAGTCCCCGGCCTACCATAGTAAAACACATTTTTTTGGCAAAATTCGTTTTTTTTATTCAACATAATTCCCTTCAAGGGTGATACACTGATTATAGCGACCCTCCAACTTTTCGATACCATTTTTGTCCTTTGCTTCAAAATCGGCCTCAGTTTCGGCGATCACCTCTTCATTCGACGAAAATTTCTTCCCAGCAAGCATTCTTTTGAGATCTGAGAACAGGAAATATTCGCTGGGGGCCAGATCTGGAGAATACGGTGGATGCGGAAGCAATTCGAAGCCCAATTCATGGATTTTTGCCATCGTTTTTATCGACTTGTGACACGGTGCATTGTCTTGGTGAAAAATTACTTTTTCTTCTTTAAACCAGGGGTTTTCTCACGAATTTTTACATCCAATTGGTCCAAAAGGTTGCAATAATAATCTGAGTTTATTATTTTACCAGTGTGGAGGTAATCCACAAACAAAATTCCTTTTGCATCCCAAAAAACTGATGCCATAACCTTCTTCACTAATCTTTGGGCCTTAACCCGTTTTGGAGCTGAATTATCGGTTTTCTGATTCTGCTTTCGACTCAGGATCATGGTGATAGACCCAAGTGTCATCCGTAGTGATGAATCGGCGCACAAAATCCACTTTATCCTTTCGAAAATGCTCCAAATGTTCTTGAGAAAGTCGCAGTTGCATGTGTTTTTGTTCCATTTTTCGGAAATGCGGCAGCCACTTTGCACAGAGCTTTTTGAAACCTAAAACTTCAGATAAGATGTGATGTAGTGGTCTATATGAGATGCCTAGGGTGTCAGCTACCTTATCCACACCCACTCGTCTGTCTTCCGAAACCATATCCTGTATTTTTTGTATCTTTTCTGTTGTTGGTACACTTTTTGGATGTTCTTGACATGGATCGTCTTCAAGGCTTGTACGACCAGATTTAAAAAGGCACCCCATTTTCCAACGGTGGATTTCGAAGGTGAAGAGTCCGGGTAATAATTATCAAGCCAAGTTTTCGATTCAACGGTATTTTTTTTGGCCATAAAGCAATGTTTAATCAAAACGCGAAATTCCTTTTTATCCATTTTCTTCACAATAACAAAAGTTGCTTCACTCAAAATGCTATAATTCACAAACTAATGATCCGACAGCTGACAAGTTTATACACGTGTCTTTTAAAGGTTAGGGCTAACTAAAAATCATATAGACTTAATTCTAGTACCGCCATCTATGTGTCAGGCCGGGGACTTGTCAATTGGCCTGTTATAAGCTTTAAGAGAAAAAAAAAAGGCAAATGTATGAAGATTAACGAAAAAGCGAGAGAACGAAAGAAAGGATGACAGGAAAACGCTCGACAAAAATTTGTTCTCGTATGGTTTTTTAAACCGGAAATAATTCATTTGATTTGTAAGTAAGAAAAAGAAAAACTTAAATTAAAATTCAGTAATTTCTTTATTTTGGTTCAACTTATCTTATTACGCGGAAACTAGTGCGTTCTCCTTAGCATCATTTCTTTTCTCCCTTCGTCCATTTTATTTTGGTAGTTTGGCAATAAGATAATACATATAAGACTAAATTTTTGTAACAATGATTTGTAATTTAGATTAAAACGAACAAAAACAAAAAAAAAATACAATTTTTTTTTAAAACAGAAAATACAAGAAAGATGTTAATTCACAAGGAACAAGAAAATTGAATTTATATTAAAATAAAATTATGTTTGAATTTCAAGGAAAGGAAAGCTTTTTATTAGTTTTAACATAAAATCAGCATAGACTTTCATTCTAGGTGTGGGCGTCCGACGGGTTTTAATATCGTTATCTTAGAATATGACGATTATTTGTTAGGGAACGCCTGAGAGAGAGAGGGACATGTGAGTGACGTGTGCGAGAAGCATAACAAACAAGGGACGATAACCAATTGAAAGGGCGGTTATCGTCAACGGGGGCCGGCATTCTGCTGTCGGTCCATTCGGGTGGGAAGTGCCCCAAGTCCGGTTGGCAATAACACCTCTGCCAATCGGCCCCGACATGCCTCGCAAGGCTTTCGCGTTAAGTTCGGTCAGTTTCGGTGACCAAGACCTAACGAACATTCCATTTATTCGGTTTTTTTCTCGCAAAACCGAATTTCCTTGCTTGATAGCCTTTGCTATCACCATAAAATCTAAACGACATTCTTATTCTCATGCACGCATAAATAACTATGTGTAACGCGATGACAGATGATGGTGAGCAGCGACCCACCCCACCGGCGAGCTAGTTTGCGCAACTCAGCAAGGCGTGCAGCCTTTCAGTTGCTCACATTTGCTGCACCATCTCATATCTTCTCCTCGCAAGGAAGAAGATATGCTGAAAAGGTCATCAGGGGACTTGCTTTCTTCGATAACAAACCTCAATATCTAAAACCCCTTGTTACAATAGTATGAAAGGGGATCCGATCGCTATATAAATCATCAGCTTTTCAGAATTTGTAAACCAGAGAACATCGACCCAATACAATTCGAATAGAAGGATGAATCAACCGTCAAACAGTTTAGTAAGTATCATTTTTCTATATTTTCAAATTATCAATTAAGGACTTAGAAAAATTTCCTATACAAAGTGTTCGAGTACATCGAATCAAAATCAGCATTTTGTATTTGGAAATTTTACAAATTGATTTTCTGGTTTGAAGACCGAATTAATTTTGCATTTGCAAGTTTTTTTGAGAGATTTCATGTGTAAGATACTTGGATACATCGAACAAATAACAGTATTTTGCATTTGAGGGCATTCATTGCAATTTTGCGAGTGTATGGTTGTTTTCGGGTTTCACACCAAATCAATTTTATTTTTAGAGTTTGTTTCAAATTTCATATTACGATCTCAGGTGTAGGGCACTTGGATACATTGAATAATTGCCAGTACTTGCAGTTGTGATCATTTGGTAGATTCAGGGAATTCCAAACACGGATCGTTCGAGCACATCGAATAAAAATTAACCTTTTGTATTCGGAATTCTCATTAGTTTGGACCTGATTTTCGGGTATACATACTATGTCAAGTCCATGCTAAATTCTTGTGTCATCTATATACTAACAGGGTTTCAGGTATATAGGGTTTAGGTACACCGAATAAAAACCGACTCTGTGCCCGTGAAATCTTGCGAAAAGAAAAGTTCAAATTCGTTTTCGGGTTTTATACCAGAACCAAATAGGAATTTCCGGTTTTTACACCATTTTCATTTAGATAATCTAGGATAAGAACAGGAGAGCATATTAGATTGCACATGGAGTTCATCACGAACCATCAACTCAGAGGAGAGGAACAGCAATCTCTTGCGACTACAACAATTTGTTTCTTTTTTATTATATTTTTCTTTTTTTATTAATTTTGAAGTAATCGTGTATTTTGTGGCGGCTTTTAATTACTTTCAATTTGGTGGAAAACTACTTGTTTATATTTTCAGAAAAAATACTTGTTGCGATTCCTTTTTTTTCTTTTTATACTCAGTAGCCATAATTGAAATGATTTTCCTTACTAATTAGGTAGGCTGTTTGAATTTTCTTAAAATGAAAAATCAGTTAGGAAAATCAGTTTTTGAGATTTACCTAAACGAGTCGGATCTAATTTTTGCAAATAATTTTAATAATTTAAACAAATTAAAATAACTTTTGTGAAGTTAAATTAATTTAATTTTTTAATAAATTGTGTTTTTATTTTTAAAGAATAACCTTTTTTTGGGAATTTAATAAATTGTGTTTTTAAAATTTTCAAATAAATAAGTTTCTTTTTTTTAATACAAAATAAAAATGAATTGAAAAATAAATTTTTAACCAATCCAACGCCAATAGGGAGCGATTGGATTGAATAAATTCTGCTGGAATCTTATTAGTATTTCCCTATAAATGGTGACCCCGACAACACTTTTGCACCCGTCGAAAGTTCGACCAGAAAAATAATTTTTCGTTCCAGAAATTTCTTCTCAAAACTCGAACAATAGTTCTCCAAAGAAATATACAAATTCAAACAGAAATTTCTGCCAAAAAGCGAATCCTGTTAAACTGAAAATTTTGAAAAAATTTTTCCATTCAGAATGAAAATGTTTCGTTAAATTTAAAATGTGAATGCAGCCGAACAAATTTAGCAAATTAATGAATCTCAAGTAAATTAATCGAAGATTTTGAATTCCAACACCTAATAAATTGCAAATAGTGGGACCAAGCCTTTAATTCTGGCGTGAGGCTGCGCCAGACACTATTTTGCGATTTAGCACCCAGAAAGAAAAGTTTAAATTAATAACCATCAAATACTCGTGAAGAGAGCCCAAAGAAAAGGCTGCACATCATTCAATACACAAGAGCCCAAAGAAAAGGCTTCACATCATTCAATACACAAGAGCCCAAAGAAAAGGCTACACATCATTCAATACACAAGAGCCCAAGAAAAGGCTACCAAGGTTCACTGGAAACTCATCAACGGACGGCAAGTCAAACTCTATTCAACCATCAAAATTTTTTTTTTACGTCAAGAACATATTAAGGTTGTACCTAATTTTTCATTAATTCAAATTTATATATAATAACTATTTATTATTTTTGGTATTTTGTACAAAACAAATTTATTCACTTAATTTAATTCAAAAAACAATATAATTTTTCTTTTTATTGTTGTCTTTACTGCTAATACTTTAAGAAACTTGTGTACAATCATTTCAATTTACGTTACTGAGTGTGTTTGCCTCAAAGCAAGTGAGAATTTTCTGTCTTTGACAAAATTTGCGTTTTCTTCAGTTTTTTTTTTGTGTTTGTTTATATTTCATTCTTCCGTGTTAGTTTTCTTACCATGTCAGTAGCCGATTTGAATACAGCCGATGTTTCTCCTCCAGCCCAATCAGAAGACGTTACTCTTATGTACCGAGTCGCAATTAAACCCCCAACTTTCAATCGGGAAGACCCTGAGGTCTGGTTTACCCAATTGGAAGCACAGTTCCGCATCGGGAGAATATCTCAAGACGGTACCAAGTACGGGTATCTTCTTGCAGCACTCGATGCGGAAACCATAAAATGTGTCCGCGAGAAAGTTATCAACCCTCCGGCCTCAAATTCTTACGAGGATTTGAAAATAGCTATTATTGAAAGACTTAGTGAGTCAGCACGTACCAAGATTGATAGGCTTTTAAGGGGTTTGCAATTAGGTGATAAGAAACCATCTCAACTTTTGCGCGAGATGCAAACTTTAGGCGGCGGTAAAGTGCAAGACGCCTTATTACAGAACTTGTGGATGCAACGTTTGCCCGCACATGCCCAAGAAATATTATCAAGTATTGACGACACCTCATTAGACAAATTAGCCAATACTGCGGATAAAATAGCTGAAATAAATCAAACAGCTAATTTATACGCAATTTCAAATAATCCATCTTCATCCTCGTCAACACCATCTGATCAAATTTCCGCGGAAATAAAATCATTACGCGATCAAGTTGTCTCTTTAACCCGACGAATCGATCTTTTAAGCAAGCCCATTACGCAACGAAACCGTTCACGTTCGCGGTCAAGTTCCGTTCCAAAGAAGTATGATTTATGTTGGTATCATTATAAATTTAAAACTGACGCTCGTAAATGCATTCAACCATGCAATTTCGAACAGTCCCAAACATCAAACGTTTCGAAAAACTAAGTTCAGCTACGCTGCCGATGGCCAGCGATTCTGGCTTTAATAGTCATCGCCTTATTTTAATTGATCCAACTACCAAATTACAATTTTTAGTAGACTCTGGCGCAGATGTGTCTGTCGTACCTCCTACCTATAAAGACACCTCCAATAGAAGCGAGTTTAACCTGTTCGCAGCTAATTCAACAATCATAGAGACTTTCGGCCATAGAGTATTAACTTTGGATTTAGGTTTACGCAGAAATTTTCAATGGCGCTTTACTATCGCAAATGTCGGCAAGCCAATCATTGGGGCGGATTTTATTAATCATTTCGGACTTTTGATAGACCTTAAAAAGAAAAAACTTATAGATCCTCTTACCAAGTTGGAAGTCATTACCAAATTGATTAAAGGACCTTCCTACTCACTCACCACAATTTCCGCTGGTTCTTGTCCCCCCGAAGTTTATAAATTGTTACACAAATTTAAATCCATCACCGTCGAAGCGCCTACGTTAAATCAATTGAAACACCACGTTACTCATTTCATAGTCACCTCAGGCCCTCCATGTCGCTCGTTGTAGACGTTTGAACCCTGAAAGAGCCAACATTGCGAAGCAAGAATTTGCAATAATGTTGGAACAAGGCATTTGTCGACCATCTAGTAGCGATTGGTCGAACCCATTACATCTTGTTATGAAAAAAAATGGCGACTGGAGACCTTGCGGCGACTATCGTGCTCTTAATTTCATCACCAAGCCCGATCGTTATCCAATTCCGTATATAACGGACTTTTCGCAACAACTCGATGGTTGTACTATATTTTCATCACTGGATTTGGTTAAAGCATACCACCAGATTCCGATTAGTGATGAGGATATCCCAAAGACGGCAATAAGCACACCGTTCGGATTATTTGAATTCACGCGCATGACTTTCGGTTTGCGTAACGCTGCTCAAACTTTCCAGCGGTTCATGCATTCTGTTTTACGCGGTTTAAATTTTTGTTTTCCCTATATCGACGATATACTCATTGCCTCCAGTGATATGGCAGAGCACGTTAAACATTTGAAAACCGTTTTTCAACGGCTTAAGGATGCAGGCCTCGTCATTAACTCAAGTAAGTGCATTTTCGCTGTCCCAGTCATCACTTTCCTCGGACACGATATTTCGGCTTTCGGAATTAAACCCGCTAAAGGCAAAATTGAAGCTATCGCTAATTTCAAGCTACCAGAAACCGTTAAGGAATTGCGTCGATATTTGGGGATGATAAATTTCTATAGAATTTACATTACCCAAGCTGCAACCGAGCAAGCATTGCTTAACGATTTCCTCAAGGGTAGTAAAAAAAATGACCAACGAAAAATCACCTGGACAGATTCATCCAGACAACAATTCGAATTAACCAAAACACGGTTGTGCGAGGTAACACATCTTGCACATCCATCATCAAGTGCAACGCTAGCGATTATGGTCGACGCTTCTAATACTGCGATTGGTGCTGTTTTACAGCAACAGGTGTCAAAAGCGTGGCAACCCCTTAGCTTTTTCTCAAGAAAATTTACTAACACACAAAAACGCTATAGCACTTACGACCGTGAACTATTGGCAGCTTATGCAGCCATCAAGCATTTCAAACATTGGATAGAGGGACGTGCTTTCACTCTTTTCACTGACCACAAACCCCTCATTTACGCCTTACAACAAAATCTAGACAAGGCATCTCCGCGACAATGTAGGCATCTCGATCTGATTGCGCAATATACCACAGATATCAAACATATATCTGGACGTGACAACATTGTGGCCGACACACTCTCTAGTTTCCGAGTTTTCCGTGTGCGAAAGCATTAACTATGCACTGATGGCGGAAGCCCAAATTGGGGACTCTGAACTGCAAACACTAATGGAAAACGAACATAATCTCAAGTTCAAACCATTTCCTGTTTTCGGTTCCGATATCAAAATCCTTTGTGATACTTCCACAGGAAACGTTAGACCATACGTCCCACCCAAATTTCGTCGAATTGTGTTCAATAGTATCCATAATCTGGCCCACCCAAGCATCCGATCAACCGTAAAAGCAGTTGTTAAAAACTTTATCTGGACTTCAATCAAAAAAGAAGTCAGTTCCTGGGCCAAATCCTGTTTAGCTTGCCAAAAAGTAAAGATATCTAGGCACGTCAAAAGTCCAATTGGCAATTTTCCTCTGGTTGAAAATCGATTCGACAAAATTTATCTGGACATAATAGGTCCACTGCCTCCATCAGAAAATAACAAATACTGTGTGACTTTAATCGACCGTTTCACTCGCTGGCCTGAGGCCATACCAACCCCAGATATCAAAACCGAAACAGTGGCCAATGCCATCTATAACCATTGGATATGTCGTTATGGTGTACCATCAACCATCACCACAGATCGCGGCTCACAGTTCGAATCCGAACTTTTCTCTGAAGTGTCGAACCTTCTGGGATTCACACGCAGTCGTACTACGGCTTACAATCCAGCGTGTAACGGCATGATTGAGAGGTGGCACCGAACACTAAAAGCAGCCATTATGTGTGTGGGGGATCGACAATGGACCAAGTCTCTACCTTCGGTATTACTTGGTTTGAGGACAGTTTATCGAGAGGATTTCAACGCTACGTCAGCTGAATTAGTTTACGGTCAAAATATACGTTTACCTGGAGATTTTCTACAAACTACACAAAGACACATATCCCAGTCCGAATTCGTTCGACAAATTAGAAATCATTTCGACACCATTCGACCAACACCACCGTCACGACACGGACACAGCCAAATTTTTGTTTTTAAAGATTTAACTAACTGTTCTCATGTTTTTGTAAGAGCAGACGCGGTGCAAGCCTCGCTACAACCACCCTACGAAGGACCTTTTAAGGTTGTTAATCGAAATGACAAATATTTTACACTTCAAATCAAGAATGTCCAAAAAACTGTTTCGATTAATAGATTAAAACCTTTCTTTAGCGAAAGTTTTGAAGCAGTTATTAAGCCTACCTTCGAGAGCCCTACGGAACCAACTGAAAGGGTTAACAAAAAAGTTACGTTCCTAGATGAAAAAACTGACCCGACCCAAACACGATTCGGACGCATTTCCAAGCCTCCAACTCGGTGGAATGGTTCACGTTCATTAGCGATTCACTGGAGGGGGAGTACTGTGGCGGCTTTTAATTACTTTCAATTTGGTGGAAAACTACTTGTTTATATTTTCAGAAAAAATACTTGTTGCGATTCCTTTTTTTTCTTTTTATACTCAGTAGCCATAATTGAAATGATTTTCCTTACTAATTAGGTAGGCTGTTTGAATTTTCTTAAAATGAAAAATCAGTTAGGAAAATCAGTTTTTGAGATTTACCTAAACGAGTCGGATCTAATTTTTGCAAATAATTTTAATAATTTAAACAAATTAAAATAACTTTTGTGAAGTTAAATTAATTTAATTTTTTAATAAATTGTGTTTTTATTTTTAAAGAATAACCTTTTTTTTGGGAATTTAATAAATTGTGTTTTTAAAATTTTCAAATAAATAAGTTTCTTTTTTTTTAATACAAAATAAAAATGAATTGAAAAATAAATTTTTAACCAATCCAACGCCAATAGGGAGCGATTGGATTGAATAAATTCTGCTGGAATTTTATTAGTATTTCCCTATAATTTAATACCATTGTATTTAGAAATTTAAGTAACGCCAAAACAGTTGTCTAGATTTAAGTATTGAATAAAGAATTATTTTTATTTTACCGAATAACCAATATCTTGTTATTGACCCAGCAACCAATCCTTCATTACTATATTTTTGTGAGTTAAGCATAGGGCTTAACATGAAGAAAGAAGCCATTGAAGCAGATGATTTTTTACCAGTGACTGAAGAAGCTGTACACGGAGTTATTGATTCTCCACAAGGTGTTAAAATTGTTCAACATTATATTGATAAAGAAAATATTAGTGCTTTACTTTCAAAGTATTTGAAAAAGTACACAACTGAAAAATCTCAAATTGACCAGACATATGAAATTTATTATGATAATGAAAGTTATAACTGGAAAATTGGTAACTCTGATATAACAATTGACGATGATAATTTATTTACTAAAGGGAAAAGCTATAAAGGAACTGAAGGCTTATATGAGCTCATTTTTATGAAGGAACCAAATTCATCTTTATATACAAAAGATGATTTGAACAACTACAAATCCATTTTGCTGGATACCAGTGCACACAAACAATCGTGCGATCCCGTCCAGCCATCAGAATCGGCTGCAAAACCAACTATTCATGGGAAGAAGATATTACTCTACATTTGGTGGGACCAGATGGATGTTGTCTACTATGAACTTTTGAAGACGGATGAAACAGACATGGCTGATCGTTACAGACAATAACTGATCAAATTGAATCAGGCTTTGAAAGAAAAGCGACCAAAATGGACGGGTAGACACGGTTAAGTGATTTTGCAACATTATAACACTAGGTGTTGCCAGCCCACCCGCTGTACTCACCAGACTTGGCTCCTTCTGATTACCATTTGTTTTCATCGAAGGGACACGCACTGAAAGAGCAGCACTTCAAAACATCTGAAGAACTGGAAAATTGGAAAATTGGGTCTCTGAATGGTTTTCATCAAAAAGACAAGAGCTTTTTTGGAGTGGTATCCACAAACTACCTGGAAGGTGCTCAAAATGTGGAGAAAGCGATGGATAGTACTTTGAATAAAATATTTTTGATTTTTCTATATAAAAACTACTGGTATTTTTCATTTTAAAAGCCGGATACTAAAGCATAGACCTGGTATACTATATATACTATATTTTAAGTTTTGTTAGTGCCAAAACATTTTTTTTTTTGGTATTACACCTTGACGACAACTAAACTGATATAAAGTTAAGGAAACCATTGATTATTAAAGATTTTATTTTGTAATCCAGAGTGAAAACAAAAAAAAAAAGAATTTTCTGTGCACCACAAGAAAAATCAGGGGGAAATATGTTGCTTTAAATGTAATTTTAAAACAAAAAAAAAAACAAGAAAAGAAAATAAGAAAACCAAATTAAACAAACAGAATTTATACATAAAGATAAGATTTCTATTCCTTTTGAGATTTGATATGAGGTGAACGGATTGTAAATGATTTATTTTTGTAACGGACTGTACTAAAGAAGAAAAAAAATTATTATTTTTCAAATGAAATTTCATATCATTCGATTCAATATAACAATTTAACAATTTTTTGTAGAGAAAGGGCGAGGGATGAATTGAGGGGCGGCCGAAATAAGGCATAAATCAAATAAGGGATCATACTTAATTTACAGGGGCAGGTATGATCATAGGCACCAAATTTTGCTTTGGTCCAAAAAGGGTGGAACGAGTCCCAAATAAGCCCTATTGGCATTACGTCTAGCCAATCCGCCCCGACTGACCTCACGCAGGCAAACGCGAGGAGTTGGTCAGTTTCAGGGACCAATACACAAACGAACCCACCACTTATTCGGTTTTTTTCTCGCGAAACTGAATTTCCTTGCTTGATAGCTCGCGCTATCACTTTAAAGTCTTTACGACATTAAAAAATATCATATGCACGTATAAAATAAATTATGTGTAATATTGATGGCAGATGGTATTGAGCAACGACCCACCCCTTCAGCGAGCTAGCAAGCGCAACTCAGCTTGGCGTGCAGCCTTTCAGTTGTTGACAATTGCTGCACTATCTCATATCTTCTCCTCGCAAGGAAGAAGATATGCTTTCAGATCATCAGGGGATTTACTACTTCGTTTATACCCCGACAACAAAAGGAAACCCACTGTTACAAAGTAATACCAATTTTTCTGGGATAAACACATATGGACTTGGAAAGTAAATAGATATCAACATGAATAAACAGATAAATATATCCACCAATCTTTTTAATGCTGTAATTAACGCTTTTGTTTTTCTTCTTTTAGGATTCTACAAAAACCATAAAAGCCGGTCGTTACAACTTATTCCAACGTATCCATCAGAAATACTTCACATCGACCATCGTCGAAAGTCAAAGAGAAAATTTTATTACATGAGTAGATGAACTTTATAAATTTACTAAATTCTTTCGTATATGTAGTATAGTAGTTTGTGTGTACCGCAATACCAAATAGTATTGGTGGCCTGTTCTAATTCGCTCATCATGCAGTAAAGTCGTAATTATAAAGAAAGGAAATAAAATAAAAGAATTAAATAAAATGTGATTTATAATAATAATTTGTATTTAATATATCACAATTGGCGACGAGGAAGTAAAAAAAAAAAAAAAAAAAAACAAAACCACGCGAAAAAAAAAAACAAATTCAGAATCAAAATAAAAAAAAAAAAAATGTCGACATTTGGTGAATTACCGAAATTTCATCACGAAATAAATGAGTGGTCCATTTATAAAAGTAAATTGGAGCAGTTTTTTATTGCAAATGGTGTAAGTGATAATGGTCGACAAAAGGCCTTATTGTTGATTTCTTTAAGTGATGAGACATCTAAATTATTGGTGGCTTTAATGCATCCTACAAATCCGGCAGCCGAAACCGTAACTTTTGAAAAAATAATTAAAAAATTGGAAGACCATTTCAAACCGGCAAAATCTATATTTGCTGAAAGAAATAAATTTTACGCAGCTCAAATAGAACAGCATGAAACGCTTCAGCAGTGGGCAGCAAGATTAAGATCACTGGCATCAAACTGTAATTTCGAATCAATTTTGAGCATTGCCTTACGTGATAAATTTATAATGGGTTTGGATAAAAGTCCAGAGAAAGATAAATTATTCCTAGAAGATGCAAAAACATTAACTTTCGATAAAGCAGTCGAAATAGCGTTAGCTGTTGAATGTGTGCGTCAACAATATTCGGTCGAATCCGTTAAAATTGAACCAGTATACAAAATACATCAAAATCAAAAAACAATATTGCCATCTAGCAACAGAAGTAAACCGTTAGAGACAGATCCAAATACAAATGCAGTATGCAAGGTTTGCGGATATAAAAATCACTCTACAGACCAATGCAAGTTTAAGAATTATACATGTAAAAAGTGCAACAAGAAGGGTCACCTTAAAAAAATGTGCAACAACAAAAGCAGTTTTTTAGTAATTAATAATTCAGATCTAAATAATGATTATAATTGTAATTATATAAATAACGAAAGTGAATTATCTCTTTTTTATTTTAGAACCACCTCTAATTTAAAGCCAATAACAACAATTGTCACTGTGAATGGAGTTCCAGTAAAAATGGAAATAGATAGTGGAGCTTCAATTTCTGCTATTTCCAAAGAATTATATTGCAGGCATTTTTCAAGTTGTGCTGTGGATAATACAAAGTTAGTTTTTAAAAATTATAACGGAAGTTTAATCAGACCAGTTGGGAAGTGTAAGTTGAATATCAAATTCAAAAAATTATGCCGAGATATAGATTTTTATATCGTAGAAAACGGGGGCCCACCATTATTAGGACGTAATTGGATGCATGCTTTTAATGTAGGCATTAAAGAAATAAATTTTGTGAGCTGCCAGGATACACAATTGGCCGAATTATTAAGAAAGCATAGTGATATTTTCGATGAGGGGTTAGGAACTTTCAAAAATCATAAAGTTCATTTAAACTTAAAAGAAAATGCAACGCCGAAATTTTTTCGCCCAAGAAAATTGCCATTTTCCATAAAAGACCAGGTTGAAAAGGAACTTTCAAAATTAGTAGATTTAGGAATATTGGAACCAGTTACATATACTAAGTGGGGAACACCCATCGTTCCTATCTTAAAAAAAGATGGTTCTGTTAGGATTTGCGGTGATTTTAAAGTAACAATTAATCCAGAATTGTTATTCGACCAATATCCTTTGCCAAAAATTGAAGAGTTATTTGCTAAACTACATGGTGGCCAAGAATTTACAAAACTTGATTTGTCAATGGCATATCAACAATTAGTCTTAGATGAAAATTCAAAGGATCTAACCACGATTTCAACAACCAAAGGACTTTTTAGATATACAAGAATGGTTTATGGTATCGCATCCGCGCCAGCAATTTTTCAAAAAATAATTGATTCTCTCTTATTGGGTATAGAAGGAGTTACGGTTTTCATGGATGATGTCTTGATAACAGCAAAAAATAGAAAACAACATATTCATACATTAAATATAGTATTATCAAAACTGAAACAAGCCGGGTTCAAGGTATCAAAATCTAAATGCGAATTTTTAAAAACATCAATTAATTATCTGGGTCACACCATTGATGCACAAGGGCTTCACAAAGATCCAAATAAAGTGGAATCAATCCTAAAATTATCTTCTCCATCAAATATTGGAGAGCTGCAATCATTTCTGGGAGTAGTAAATTTCTATAGACAATTTATGCCAGATATGGCAACAAAAGCAGCACCCTTATACGAGCTGTTACCAAATAAATTTAAATGGGACGAATTCGAAGAAAAGGCATTTTTGGAAATTAAGAATATGTTGGCTTCAGAAACGTGCTTAGCTCATTTTGATCCTTCATTACCAGTTAAATTGATAGTGGATGCAAGCCCTGTTGGTTTGGGAGCTGTGTTAGCTCATGCATATGGTAACGGAGTCGAAAGACCGATATCATTCGCATCAAAAAGACTTTCAGCTACCGAAATGAAATATTCACAAATTGAAAAAGAAGCTTTGGCCATAGTTTTCGGTGTCAATAAATATCACCAATATTTGTTTGGAAAAAAATTCACTCTGGTGTCAGACAATAAACCATTGATTTCAATTTTTGGCGAAAGAAGGGGAGTTCCGACCTTATCAGCAAATAGACTCCAACGCTACGCATTATTCCTCTCAGGGTATCAATATGAGACGCAATATATAAATACAAAAAAAAATTTAGCCGATTATTTTTCTCGCGCTGTTAACAATTTTCCGGCTGAGACTACGTCAATTCCAGGATTATTATCCACCGATGTGTTCATAAATTACATAAAAAATAGTGAATTGAGTCCAATAAAATTCGAACAAATAATTGAAGAAACTTTAAAAGATGAAGTTTTACGAACCGTACTGAACTATGTCCGAAATGGGTGGCCACACAAAATTATTGACTCAAATTTAATTCCATTTTTTAATAGACGAAGCGAACTTTCGGAAGAGTGTGGATCCATATTCTGGGGATATAGAATAGTCATACCTAAAATATTACAAGATTCAATCTTACAGGAAGTCCATAAAACACATTTAGGGATTGTTAAAATGAAAGGATTGGCGCGAAGTTATTTCTGGTGGCCTGGATTAGATTTGGATTTAGAAAATACAGCTAAATCCTGTGACATGTGCTTGCCTTACAAAGGTAACCCACCTAAAAATACTCTGATAACCTGGGATTGGCCACAAGAACCTTGGCAACGACTTCACTTAGATTTTATGGGTCCTATATTCAACAAATATTTCTTGATAATAGTAGATGCCCATAGTAAGTGGATAGAATGTATTGACATGGGAAGTAGCATAACAAGTAGTCGTACAATAGAACAATTGAGATCCATTTTTGCTCGTTTTGGTTTACCTAAGTTAGTGGTTACAGATAATGGGACGTCATTTGTGTCGCAAGAATTTGAGACATTTTTAAAAAACAATAGTATTCAACATATAACTTCTCCAGTAGGTCATCCAGCAACAAACGGCCAAGCTGAGAAAGGAGTGAAAATAGTTAAAACGGCACTTAAAAAGGCTTTACATCTAAATAATCCGCAGCGGAATTTGAACCAATGTTTGCAGACTTTTCTTCTCGATTATAGGAACTCCATTCACAGTACTACAGGTGTTTCTCCAGCACAATTCATATTTAATAGACATATAAGAACTAGATTAGATTTAATTAACCCTTTTAGAAAAAATGAATTAAAGAATGTTTGCAATAAAATTCAAACAAAAGTTGAAACTATGCAAAGCAAACAAAGAAAATATTTTATTGGAAATAAAAATAGAAATTTTATTAAGGGAGATTTCGTTATGGTAAAGGACTACAGTATACCAGGTAAAATTTTTTGGATTAAAGGAAAAATTCATAAAATATTAGGCAAACAATATTATTTAATTGAAGTAATAGAAAAAAATAATCAGCCTTGTTCTGTTTTACGGCGTTAGGTGAGTAAACGTAACGCGTTCGATTCGATTCGTAACGCGATCAGTGTTCTGGAAAACGGCGTTTCCCATTAAAAAAAACGGCAATCATCGCATGTCAAAAATCAGCTGGTTGTGCTTGTTTTTTGATTGTCAAAGGTTTCAGTGAAAATAGAAAAAAATAAAATGGATTTTATGCTTCCAATATACTTGGAATTAATGAGACAGAAGGAGATAAATTTATTACGAAGGGAAAAATGTATTTTGAGGGATTCATCTAACATAATGGACCTTAGTGACGAAGCGTAAGTATATAGAAAAAGTGCGAATTTTCAATACATTTATTTATTATTTTCTGCTTAGTTTTAGAAAGGATTTTCGGCTAAACAAAACAGCCTTTCAATATGTTTTAAACATATTAGAGGAGGGTCTGAATCCAACATCGCGCTCCTCAGTTCTTTCTCGACAAATAAAATTAGCTGCCTGTCTAAGATTTTTGGCAGAAGGAAGCTACCAGGAAGGTGTAGTAAACGATTTGCATGTTGCTATCGGACGGTCAACATTTAGTAAAGTGCTTACAGAAGTTTTAAATGTTTTGGAGGAAAAATTATGTCCACGTTGGATTGTGCTTGAAATGACTCCAGACGAAAAAAACAGTGCCAAACTAGTTTTCTTCCAAAGGGGTGGAATTCCGGGCGTAATTGGGTGCATCGACGGTACTCATATAAGAGTACAGACGCCTTCACTTGGAATTAGACACCTGTACCATAATAGAAAAGGATTTTACAGCCTGAATGCTATGATCGTAAGTTTTTTTAAAATACATTTCTTTTATAATGACAGCACAAATCACTAGTAAACGTACAATATTTTTGTATATATAGATTTGCGACAACAAAATGAAGATAAGAGCTGTAAATGCAAAATTCCCTGGAGCGCAACATGATTCACATGTGTGGAATGCAAGTTTTGCTCGATCTTACTTCGATTTGAATTTCAGAAATGGTGACAAGAATAGCCATCTCTTAGGTAATCAACTTCATTGTAAACATAACGATGTTACCAATCGTTTATTTTGTTAGGTGATGCTGGGTATCCTTTAGAGCCGTGGTTGCTCACTCCGTATCGAACTCCCCAATCTTCAAGTCCTCAAAGCAGATTTAATAAACAACACAGTAAATGCCGCAATATCATCGAAAGGACGATTGGGGTATTAAAAAACCGTTTCCGGTGCCTTTTGGGAGTCAGAGGTTTGCACTACACTGCAGAAAAGTCCGCAAAAATACTCAACGTTTGTTGTGCATTACACAACATTTGCCTGCATTATCAAATATCTAATGAGGAATTCCAAGAATATTCAGACTTTTCGGAAACTAACGAAGATGCCGAAGATGACAACGATGGCGACAATAATCATCGAAATTATTTACAAGAAGCTCGCACAATTCGAGATAGAATCATGCATTCTTTGTAATTAAAAAAAAAATCTAAATTTTATAAATACATGTAATAAATATTTAATTCATAATATAACTTTTCTTATTGCATATAAAAGATCACATAAAATAGGAATACAAGCCTCCTTGGCAGTACAAAATCACAAACTTAAGAAATTCAATAATTTAACATAAAAAATTAAAAATGCCTCCGTGGCTGGGCAGTAAAGAATAAATTTATCTGGCTAATTGTAATTCTAAAATACGTTGTTTGAGCTCCAATTTTTCTTTCATCATCTTTTCCATTTCCAGATTATGACGTTTTTTTTCATGTAGCTCTAATTCTTTTACATCTCTAAGAGCACCTATTTCTCTACATATTTCTTTAAAATTACTTTGGCTCTCCTCGTTTTGTGCAGTGATTTTTTTAAAATATGTAACTATATCACTGTGGAATTTATCTTGGTTTTCGACAAGATCGTTCAGTGGTTGTCGGACACACTTTCGTTTTTGTGGAATTGGTTCATACTCTGGAGATATATTCTCGTTCTGTTTTAAGTGATTGTCGTACTCATCCGATGTCGTAATATCTAGAGACACGGGTGTGTGGCATGCCGGCGCTCCAAATTCTGACACTTTTTTCAAGCCTTCCACGGCATCATGTAGTTGGACTAACTCAATAACCTCCTGTTCCGCTACTGAAATAAATTTTTCTCTCGCTGGACCACCACCGGTTCCCAGCATATATTTTTTATTAGCCACCAATTTCTTTTTGATGTTGGCTTTATAATCAGTCCAGACCTGAAATAAATACTTGTATGTTAATCACACTTGACCTAAGCTAAATTTACCAACCTTTCTCCAAGCCGTAGTGTCCTTTTGAGGTGGACCTAAGCTATTTAATTTTGTCGTCAGCGACTCCCAAATTGCTTGAAATTCTTCGATTGGCCTTCGTGAGTAGCCCTTTGCCAAATCCGGGTGTTCCTTCATTGTGTCGATTAGAAGATTGAATTGAAGATTGTTTGTACATTTATTTCCACTCCTATTTAAATAACATATATTTAGTTTTTTCTATTTAGATATACATTTACCTTATTTTTTACTAACATTTTGCACACTAACTATCACCAAACGCGCGAAAACTGAAGTGAGTAATTTAACCTGAAAATCGAGTTCCCGGCGGGTATCAGAACATCAAAAACGAATGCGTTGCTACGCGTTGAACTGAAATGAAACGTTGCGTATTCCAGAACACCAAAATTGAAATATCGAGTATACAGTGAGTAATATCGAATAAAACGAACGTAACGTCGGATATCAGAACAAGGCTGAATATTCTATGGAAAAGACATGTAAACCAGTTAAGGCTTTGTTCAAGTTCTCGTAATAGTCACGTGTATTTTCCAGAAATATTAAAAAAAAATAATAGCGAAAAAATGAACTGTTCTACACTATTTTCTGATGAAGAAATAACAGAAAATCCGGAGCCAACTGTTGAAATTGAACAGAGTCAAAACCGGTATAATCTTAGAAAAAGAAACAAAGTAAATTAAGTAAAGTAAAGAATTAAATTGCAAATAAGCGAATTAAGGGGGATAATGTAGTATAGTAGTTTGTGTGTACCGCAATACCAAAATGTAGTATAGTAGTTTGTGTGTACCGCAATACCAAATAGTATTGGTGGCCTGTTCTAATTCGCTCATCATGCAGTAAAGTCGTAATTATAAAGAAAGGAAAGAAAATAAAAGAATTAAATAAAATGTGATTTATAATAATAATTTGTATTTAATATATCACAGTATAAAAGATCAATCCGCTCCACATCTGAGAGATAAAATAATCAAAGTACTACATTACTTCACAGAACCAAAAATGTTAGTAATGGACAATGAAAGAAGTTTCGTCAGTCAAATCGTATCAAATTACATCAAAACACTGGGATTTCAAATTTAACTAACACCACTATAAAAAAATTAACTAAATGGGACAATCGAGAGAATTCATTCAAGAATTGTGGAAATTGTGAGATACTTCGGAGCAGAATATAAAGATCTAACCATGAGGGAAATAATACACATAGCAGTGGATCGATACAAGAATACCATTCATTCAGTGACGTTAAGAAAACCATGTGATGTGTTTTATGGGAGATCACAACGACGCGACTACCAGAATTTAATTGATTTGAGAACAAAGGCAAACGAAGATTTAACTGGGCTAATCAAAAAAATCGGAAAATCAAATTAAAATACGAAAGTTCACAGAGAAATAAGGCCAAAGCTTATAATCCTCGACAAGCAATATATGTAGCAAAAAAGCAAATAAAACCTAAACAAGAGCCAATATTTTAAAACAGTGGCATAATAGACAACAGTTACTGTCAGCACAACCACTGAAAAACGAATTCATAAATCACTTATAAAAAAATGTTTAATAAACCTTTTCTATTTTTTGAGATCATTGTTGTGCGGAATCACCACATCCCTCAACATTTTCGAGTACACTACCTCTATCGCCTCCATCAAACAAGGTAATGGATGTATCATCCGTCAAATCTCAACATAATTCATGTCATTGATCTAACAAATTACAATCAAATACTCCTAAAATTGATACATATAGTTCATCAGGAAAATTCGACAAGAAGTCTCAAGCCTCAATTAATGTATCAGGTAGATCATATTATGGTATTCTTGACGCAATTAAGAGAGGGGTCAACAAGAACTAAACGATCAATTGGTTGGATTGGCTTAGTATGCGAGAAAACCAGATGCTACAAACTGTGAGAAAATTTTGAAAAGCCAGGATAAAATCATAGACAACAACAACAAACAATACGAAATCAACAACGAAATAATGGGCGTAACAAATCAAATTGTGTAGTAATAAAATCAAATACTTCGCCAATTAAACGAAAAATAAACAACAAATTCGAACAAATGATGTTCCATAAGCTTAGCATTATGAAAGAAGCAATAAATGAATTTGTACTTGCAGCATAAATAGCCAAAAATGGTATTATCAACACCAACTTATTAACTCAAACGGATAGAAGCCATAGAATATGCAGAACTAATAATGATATCGAAGGAATCTACAATTTTTTAGATTTTGTGGTTACCAAAACTTAGCGACAAGGAATATGAGCATATTCTTACACGATCTACTATCCAGAACAACAAACTAGTATACCTTGAGCATAAGGAGCTTTTCATCAAAGATGAAATATATGGAATTAGGGAAAAATGCAATGCCATGAAAAATTTCACTAGGTGTAAACAAAGTCAGCTATAAAAACTTCCACCAAACCATTGCATTAGCTAATCGATAAGGGGATCAGGTGCCGGATGCGATTTCCAATTCTATAAAGAAGAGATAATCGAAGCTATGAGCGAAAACATCATCTTCTTGAGCAATTTCAACGGATAACTGACTAATGGCAATTCAAGTAGATATCTCAAAGGGAGCTTCCTGATAGAATATTATAACGAAACAATGAAAAATAACGCTCAAGAATTTATAAACAAGGAAATTAGAACAGTGCAGGTTATAAAACTAATATTTCGAGCAAACTTGACAAAAAAAACATCAAACTCGACTTGAAATATTTACACAACCTACAAACAAGCAATACAGAACAACTACAGACACTACTTTCAGATAATAAATTATCAACAATGGCAGAAGTAAGCATCATACTAATTATTGCAACCTTAATCGGAATAGTACTAATATTTAAACTGTAGGCACTTTTAGAAATGACAATGCTTAACAATAAGTTTATGAAAGACAACTGTATTAAAAACAGTGACTAATAAAGAAGGTGTGATAGAGTAAAATCAAGTTGCTGTCTCGTGTATTTTATTTTCACATTTTGCTTTTTGGATTTTGAGATCTATAGGTAGGCTCATCATTGTAATATATCCTAAAATCTCAGATGTGGAGTTGGATTCTTTGTGACCAAGGTACATTATAGTAGATTTCATTTAATTTAAAAGGTTAAATTGCGGAAATGGAACATGTTGAAAATTTCTTGGAGAGTCCTACGTTGGCAATGTTAAAAGGAAAATGCGAAATCTTAAATATTTCTTCAACTGGGAACAAGGCAACGTTGAATATAAGAATAAGAAATGATATCGTAAATTTAAACCCGGACGAAATAAATAGAATTTTTCCGGAAAATTTGTCAAGTAATGGTGAAGACGAAAATGATACCGATGAGGAAGATTCTGGAAGTGATCATAATGACTTAAATGAAGAATTAGAAAATCTTCAAAATATTTTAAGAAAATTGTTGAATTCAAACGTCAAATTTTTTCGTTGGGTAATTCGGAAAATCATCGATCATATTCACAGTTTTATTTTAAAGTTATTGAGGGATCTATTCCAGCATTTAATGGAAACCATAACTTTTCAATTGAAAGATGGATCGAACAATTTGAAGAATGTATTGAGACCTCTTTACCAGACGATAACACTCGATTCATTTATGCAGATTATTGTACCGCTAAACAGTATATTCGCACAATAACAGTAAAATCCTATAATGAACTGAAAACCGTTTTATTGAAAGAGTTTAATAAAATGATTACTAAATCTGTATATATATGAGCAACTGCGAAATCGCAGGGAAAATCGTGATGAAGTATATGAACAATATGTTCTAGCAATTCAAGAAATCGCCTCATTCACCGATATAGAAGAATGTGTGAATTGTACAATACGTAATTCACAGTATCCAGAATTTTGAAATAAATAAAACTATTCTATATAATGCTGAGAATATCGATCAACTTAAAACTTGTCTATACAAATATGATAAAATCAAAAGAAAAGCGAGCACAAGTACTTCTACAAATAAAAGTAATAGAAAACGTAATAATTATGTAAAGAGAAATTATCATTAAAATCTCAAATGTTTTAAATGTAACCAGTGGGGACATATCAGTAAAGATTGCACCGATCGAAATACAACAACTCGTCCAAATATTTTTTGTTTTAACTGCAATAAATAAGATCATAAAGCTCCCGATTGTCGTTACAAACCGAAACCAGTCTCATCAATACACAACATGAACAGAAATACAATCAATACAACAAACAATAGAGACAACAATAAAAACAACGGTTGATTTTACATTAAATGATTACCAATTTGAACTTCTAATTGCTTATAATTTCTTCAGCAATGAAAATAATAAGATAAAATGTTACACCTCTTTGTGGACACTTTTGGATTCAGGAAGCCCAGTGAGCTTCGTACAAGAACAATTTGTACCATCCAATTTGGTATACTTGGATTATGACGAACACCAATTTTGCTGTATTAACAACATTCCTCCTTTAGGTATAATAGGTAGTACAAATATTAAAGTAAGTTTTAATAATAATGATGTATGTTTAATATAATAAAACATAACAATATTTAAGGTAGAAACTGTATAAATGTGTACTTGAGCGAGTGAAAATTAAAATTCAGTTAACAAAAGATACACCTTTTATTTCGCACCTAGGTTACCATATTCACAAAAGATTGAATTCCAAAAAATTCTTGACAAAGATCTTGTGGATAAACTATACAAAAAGGAATACTATATTTCACGGTGTTGGATTTAAAAAGTGCTTTCCATCACGTTGATCTTACTGAAGATTCCATAAAATATACTTCTTTCTAAACGCCACTAGGGCAGTATGAGTATCTAAAAATGTCTTTCGGTCTAAAATATTCACCATCAGTTTTTCAAATGTATGTGATTCGAATATTTAACAGACTAATTAAGAATACCGAAATCCTCACACACATGGATGATCTTTTAATAGCTACTGAAACAGTTGAAGAACACCTAACAATTTTGAAAGAAATTGTAGAATTGATAAGACTAGACTTGATAAACGCAAATTTCTCTTTGAGGAAATTCTTTATTTGGGATACCTACCGAATGTTCATGACATACGTCAAACTCTGAAAGTTTACATACAGTCAGTGATTTCCCTATTCCCAAAATACAAAACATGTCCATAGTTTCATTGGATTGTGTACATATTTCAGGAAATTCAGAAAAAAACTTCGCCTTTATCTGGAAACGAATGCATATATCGCAGAATCCTTATACAGGGATATGAAAACGTACACGTCGGATCATCATCGGAATATCTCCTAAAAAACTAAGGAAAAAACGATCTGAAGTAATAATTCCAACAGCCATAGTGCATGAAGTGAACTACAACATACCAGACTTTTAAGTTAAAAAAATGAGCAAAGCAAACTATAGTAGCGAATTTACATTTTCTCTATATCGGCCGGACCACTATGGAACTTTCCCGATAATGTCATCAAATATTCATTTCAGTTCTCCTATTCTAAATGTACATTGCAAGTTTCATGAAAATGTGACTAGTATTGGCCGAATTATTAAGGTTTTTTTAACCCCCACAGAGGGGAGTCGCATTCTATCTTTTCACTTGCCCTATCCAGAATGTACACACCAAGTTTAAAGAAAATCTGCCTATTATTGAGTGAATTATGGAAGTTTTTCTTTTTTAGTCCCCCACCGTGGGGAGACATACTTTATTTTTTCACTTGGTCCATCCCAAACGTACATTCGAAGTTTCATTAAAATCCGACTATTATTAACCGAATTAGGGAAGTTTCTATATTTCCACCACAACATTTTTTTAAAAAAGTTTTGCCTATTAGTATTGCCAGATGTAAATTCCGTTGAAAAGTTAATATATCCTGATTTCGATGTTAGTGCACAAACTGTGCAAATCTCATCAAAATTGGACATGCAGTTTCGGTTTTACAACAAGTGCAAAAATAGACTATATTTGGGCAAAATGTATTTTTAGACAGTGTTGCCATAGTTGAATATGGCCCAAAAATTAATCAGATCTAAGTTAGGATCAAATACATGAACTGTGTAAACTTTATCGAAATTGGCCCAACAGTTTAGTCTGAACCGTGCGAACAAAATTTTGTCGTTTTTAGACAAAAAAGCGTTACCAAATAGTGTTGCCACATATTAATTTCGCCCAAAATCTAACACCATCTGGCATTTGATGCAACACCAAAATGATGAAAGTTTCATGGAAATCGGACCATTCAGATTTTATTAACGATTTAAAAAAGCGGACGGACGGACGGACGGACATGGGGCTAATTATTTTTGACGAAACGGATTTTGCACTTTTATCTTTCTAGCCCTTCTAGATCAAAAGTTAGGTTTTCGCACGATTATAGTACTTTCCTATAAACATTCGTTAATCGGGAAAGTAAAAAAAACGAAAAAGTTGTACGGGGTTAATATTTGTTTTAGAAGTCGGCAACGAAGAAAATAAATAAATACATAAAAGTGTTGGAAATATTGAACTTTTTTAAATACAACATAAAATTGCAGAAATTATTGCCGTATATAAAAATAGCGTTACAGCTGGGAGATACCAATCGAAGAATTGCTGGTTCGACTCTCTATGATTACAGTTTTTTTCTTTAATTTAGGAAATTTTGCAGAAATCCATTTCTTCTTAAAATATTTTGATTTGCACTACAGACGTGTTTCTCTCGTTTAGAAAAAACCTAAATATCCATCAAACGCGGAAATTGTTTTATGCATGTGCGTGTAAAAATAAGTAATCATTAATGCTAAAGATTCAAAAGATAAACATGCAAAATGTTTTTCATGTAAATTACATGAAAAACATTTTGCATATTTAGTGGATACTCAGCTTTAAAACATAAAATAAATAGTTCTTAAGGGCCCCGTAAACGATCAAATTTGTTTGACAAACGTGTTTGTCAAACTTCACTTTTTCAGCGCAAACGATCAAATTGTTTGAGAAACGAATTTATCAAATTTGCTTGTAATTTCGATTTTCGGCGACGTTCGTGTCATACGATTTATCATGCACAATGAGTAATACAAGCGACGACCGAAATCGTGTTTCACAAACACCGCCGCACACGATCAAATTGTTTGTCAAACATTCCGTCGATCAAAATTTTCATTAAACACGTCAAACACAAAAATTGTTTGTCAAACACGTCAAACAAGCCCGCAAACGATCAAATTGCTTGACAAACGCGCTTGTTTGACAAACAAATTTGATCGTTTACGGGGTTCTTTAGATTGTTTTACACTACTTAAAATATATAAAAAAAAAAATACAATTAATGTTTGAAAAGGAAAAACAACAAATTTAAATAGTATTAAAAGTATTATGTAAACCCTAATGAGTCCTTAATTCAATTATAACTTAAATATGTTCGATAACTTAAATATATTATTGCAATAGTTAAATATTTAGTTGATAAAATAATTTGTGATATAAATTTAAAATTAATTCTTTATATTTTCTTAATTAAATTGTTAAAAATTAAGTGGAAAGGAATTAAAAGGATTCCAATTGTTATGACTTCCTGTAAAATATACATATATTTATAAATATATAGTGTTATAGAATTTTTCGAGAAAAAGTTAAATAAAATAATAGTACTTACCGCTCATGATGATATTGATGGGATGGGCATTTATTTACATATAATTCTGAAGATATTAGTGAGTACAACATACAAAATAAACATTTAAAGTTGATCCAATTCGTCCAAAGATTACTGAAATGAGAATTACAAAAATTAATTCAAGAAAATTGTTATATAAAGAAATTCTCGCAAGGAGACTTCTCAAGTTGTCTTGTCATAGTGAGCATTAGTATGAATGCCCCATTGTAACGGGTGTTTTCTTAGGTTTGTTTTTTTAATTGGCAATACTTTTCCCAGCGGTAGCCAATTTGACAGCTGATAGCTAATTTATCCTCAGTTTGGCTTGCCATTTCACCATGAATAGACTTACGTCAGAACAACACTTGCAAATTGTGCAATTCTACAATATTTCGAAAATCGTCGTTCAGTTCGCGAAACTTTTCGTCCGTTACGTCCATTTTATGGACAACAATGCACCCGTTAATTTAGATTTAGATAATGTTTTATTCGGCCTATATGCCCGAAGTCATATTTAAACACTAACGACATAAAATTATCTTTCCAATAAAAGCAATACAATAGCCATTACCCACGATTTTGTGTTTTCATTTTAAAATTCTATACCCTTAAAAAAAACACCCTATACAAATAACAAGCATGAATGAAAAAAAGAAAGTTTAAGCTTTCCCATGCTTCAGTAAAAAGATCGGCAGGAAATATCGGCTAGCTATTAAGCAAAAGCTCAATTTTTATTTTATTTAATTATGCGTTATGGTAGGTACTACGAGAGGTTATATTAGTTTTGTGACTAAGTGTGTAACGCATAGAAATAATCATCGCAGAAAAATTTCAAGGGTATGGTTGTGCAGGGAATTAAAAGTTAAATCGATTTATGCATGTCCGTCCGTCTGTCCGCCCGTCTGTGGACAGGATAATTCAAAAATGCGTCATCCGATTTTGTTGAAATTTAGAATGTGAGTTGGATATTCTTAACTGCATTTGGTATTGCATTTCAGCAAAATCGACCGAAGGGGAGGGAAATTACTAAGTAAAAACCAAGGTGACCAGAAAGTTTTGTCGTTTTTTTTAATATAGTTTTTGGCATTTAACTGGGAAATTTGAAGAAAAAACTTTGAAATACTGTTAGATTTGACTGTTTTTCTGTCCTATTTCTACCATAGGGAATCAAAAAATCGGCTATAAGCCGATTTTAAGTTACTATATGTTTTTTTTTTGTTTTTGAGAAAATACTATAACGTTAACCATGCATAGATTTTAATAAAATTTGCTATTAGAAATTTTTCAACTAACACCACAACGCGTGGAATTGATCTGGAGGCCTATTCTCGAGCTTAGTCGAGTTTATGAGTATACGAGCCAATTCGAATCTTCCCTATTTGTACCGGTACCGGTACGGGTAAGTCGAATCCTGGTACTAATAGTTTGATATACGAAAGAAGTAAGTACAAAATCATAAAACTGAGCTGTGGTGAATATTTTAGTGTAAGTGTTTGCATTGTTGTTAGATCCTTGAAGTTTTAAGTTTTTTTGGGAGTATATACGTAAACAGTAAAGGTTATCAATCCTAATATCCAACTTGTAGGTAAAAAAAAATTTCACTATATTTTTCTCATTTAAATTACAGATTTCTGCATTAAATTAACATTTTTTTTTGAATAAATAATTGATTTAAAATGTTTGAGGATACTACGCTTTAAATTTTTCCCGATTAGGTCGTGTGCCACATAAATAAAAAATTTTGACAAACAACCAGGCCTAGATTTGGTTTATGTGGGATTTGTCTTCAACATACTGTGCAGCAGTTCAGCAGCAGTTCTTGTTTATCACAATATTTTTTAAATTCGAACGATCCGAAAGAAGGACCATTGTCCGAGACAATTTCACCTGGGAACCCAAAAATTACAAATAGTTTTTCTAGACAGTGTATAAGACTTGACGCTGTATTATGACGAATAATAACAACATCACAGTGTTTCGAATAAGAATCGACTGTTATTAAAAACTAAAATTTAGAAAAATGAAAAAAATACAAAAAATCTATATCTGTTCTTTGAAACGGGTCATGAGTTTCTGGCCATGACGAAGTAACTATTTCCTTTGGAATATTAGGCATTTGTTGACAGATTAGACATTTCTTAACAAAGTTTTCTATTGACTTATCAATTCTATTCCACCAGACATATGACCTTGTCAAAATTTTCATTTTAACTATTCCAGCATGGTTCATAGAATGAAGTAATTCTAAAATTTTGTCATGTAATACATGTGGGTTCACTAGGTTCTAGGTAAACAACACTCCTTTTAATTCGAAAGACTGAAAAAAATTTATTATTTTTAATGTTAATTGTAAAAATTATGTTAAAAAAAACAAACAAAAGAAATTATTCAAATACAAAACTTTAAATTTCTTTACTTATCTTTTAAATTATAAACTTTTCTTATTTTTTCAAATACGACTTTACTGGTTAAAAAGCTTAGCGAGAGTCAAATCTTTTTCGTTAACAATTTAGATAACCGATTGTATACACTTAACTGATGTATAGTGTTGCCAATCCTACATACATTTGGTATGACAATTCGATCTCCGAATTTTATAATATGGTTGAAATTCAACTTGAATTTGTTTTGGCCAATAATTCTGTGAAATGGCCTGATATACCTGACATAAACTATTATCTGCACTAGTTTCCTTTGCAATTAATTTGAAAAGAATATCTATATCAAGACAGTTTAAAGAAAAAATTGAATTTATTAAACAAAGTTGTCCTACATTTGTAAGTTCTTCTAAAGGAAGTCCTGATAAGGCATCTGCGTTTACCATTTGAGCACTTCTTCTATACTCTGTTTTGTAATTATACATTGAGAGAAATACTGCCCATCTCTGCAATCGAGCGGCAGCTACACCCGATGTTCCCTTTCTAGGATTAAAAATTTCTTTTAAGACTTGAGCATCGGTATAAATAATAAATTGTTTACCAAATATGTACTTATGAAATTTTTTACAGCAAATACAATTGCAAGTGCTTCCCTGTGAAGTTGTGAATAATTTTTTTCGGCATTTGACAAAGTACTTGATGCGAAAAGCACCGGCTTTTCTAAACCATTCACTATGTGTGACATCACAGCCCCCACTCCATAAGGACTAGCAGCCGTTGCAATTATAATTTGTTTTGTTGAAAAATTTATTATAATTATAATTTTTTTAATGACGGCATAATAAAGAATATTTCAAAGTGGGTGAAAAAATTAAATAACAAACATAAACCGCGTACATTTACGAATTTCAAAACTATATTTATGTTATACTAGAGGCACACATAGGGTATTCATACCATAGTTTAAGGATACCATGTCGTATACCATATGTGTGTCGTCGAATACTAGCCGAATACCATTTCAACTACGTAGCATAAATCTGGTATTTAAATTCGAAAAAGTACGTGGGATTCCCTTTTTTACTTAATTTTTTCAGCCACTGTAATCTATTCTTTAGTGATTGTCGCGCCTTTTTATTGAAGCGGAAAATAGCGAATGGAATTTTGTAGGTAAGCTGAGCAATTGACACATGTTTACACTTTTTTTTCAAAATTTTATTTCAAATAAATGGAAAAAATAAAGAAAAATTGCAAAATTTTATCGGTGGATGAAACCTCAAAATTTATAGATATTTGGAGGAATCATATAGAGAATTTGAAAGGGGCGATAAAATTCCCATATTCTCGCCGAAATGGCAGAATTTCTAATGTCAGACAGATACTATGTTTTATGTGTGCCAACCCCTTTTTATACCATGGTACAAGGCTATACTGTAGTATCGATACTAAGGTATGAATACCCTATGTCTGCCTCTACTATTATGTACTTCAAATGGTGTCAAACTAGTATTCGGTGACACTCAAGGACACACATGGCCTGATTATCCCATATGTGCCACACATAGGCCTCAAGTTAATAGCAGCTAAGCATTTTTCAAATTAAAAAAAAAAAAACGTTTTTTTATATAATCGAATACCCGCATAATACAGATGTTCTCGCTGATAATCGTTGTCAAACGAAAATAACCGTTTCCTCTTGAATTAATCTGCCCACACTATTTCAAAAACTTGCTCTCAGTGGAATATTCGTCCGCTTTGACGGTTAGTATCTTATACATGAACACAAAATATTGTTATCAACATTTGTGTGACTTCTAACGAACATCTAATTTTCATGAAATGGTGGGACGCATTTTAGCAATCTTTGAAAATTAAAACTTCACAATAAATAGAGATCTTTAAGAAACAACGTTATTTTGCTTCTTTTTTTTGCTTACTATTTTGTTTTAAATACTTTTTGTATTTGTCTGTATTTTCCAAACTATGCATCTCAACTACATAATTTCATTACTGCAATTCACAAGATTTTTCAGCGCTTAGCAGAAGAAAAAGTTGATGTGGGCATTCAACACCTGTTATTCGTGGCACAATCTGTGGAAACTAAGGTAAAAAATATTCATCGAGATGCGCATATAATTGGTACGAAAAAATCAAACAAAGCAGCGAAGCTAAAGTTAACAGTAAAATATAAATTTTACCGTTGTAACTAAACGAGACATCATGCAAAACAATGCCGTTACATAAAATATAACTGCAACATGTTTGGTAAAGAAGGTCACCAAAATAACCTACAAAAAAGACAGCAACAGAATCTCAAAACCAACTTTTTGCATATTCATCATATGGACTTTCATGAAAATACAAATGGTTATAATATGAGTATCAATAGGATAAGTAAAGAAACAATTTTAATATAAAATGTAAATCAGCGTTTGTATATTTCTGTAGAAATTAATAACACAGATATTGAAATTTGAACTGGACAGTGGAGCTGCAATTTCTGCTATTCCTATAAGATGTTATCAACAATATTTTAAAAGCGTAAAACTATTTTCATCTATAAATTGTATATCAACAAATTCAGGTGAGAAGGTAATTTGTTGTGGCTATTTTAATTCTGACATGAAACATTAAAATAACATTGAGGTTATACAAATATATGTCATCGAAAACGCAACCACGAGAATATTACTTAGAGATATCTTTCAAAAGTCTAGAATAAGATTTTCTATGTTAAAATTGAGCAATCAAATTGTAAGAAAACATACAGCACCTTAAAATCGGCCTATAGCCTATTTTTTGATACCCTATGGTAGAAATGGAACAGAAAAACTAACAATATTTCAAAGTTTTTTCTTCATAACTTTGTTTCTTCTTTTCAAAATTTCCTCTAATTTGCAGGTAACTGAGACCCTACTAGCATAAATCTAATCTGCAAATCGGTGAATTAGTTTTTCAAGTACATCAAAAAAACTTTATGGACAGACTTATTTTCTCCTAGGATTATTTCTTTCTTCACTATCCTTTGAACGATTTTGCTCAAATTTAACATGGTATCGTCTGTTTACGTATTTAAACAAAATTGATTGACAAATTTTCGAATTAAATCCGAAAAACCATATAAAAAAACGACAAAACTTTCTGATTACCCTGGTTTTTGCTTAATAATTTCCCTCCCTCGCGGTCGATTTTGCTGAAATCCAATACCAAATCCAGTTAAGAAATAAGTAAATTATATTCTAAATTTCATCAAAATCGGATAACGCGTTTTTGAGTTATCTTGTCCACAGACGGACGGACGGACGGACGGATGGACATGCATAAATCGATATAACTTTTGATTCCCTACACAACCATACCATTGAAATTTTTCTACAATGATAATTTCTATGCGTTACACACTTAGTGACAAAACTAATATACCCTTTGATAGTACCTCCCCCATAGGGCATAAAGATAATGAAAGGTTAGATAAATTAATTAAGCTGGAACATTCCAAATGGGCACTCCAACAGTAATTGTAACTAAGGGTAATGAAATTAGAATTTGTGGAAGTACCCAGGATAGAAGATATATGTATTTGCCACATTATCAGGTGGAAAACTAGATATTAGACAAGCTTTTATGCAATTTAAAGTAGATGCTAAATTTCAAATGGTTTGTGCGTCAAGTACACACTTGGGTATTTTTAAAAAGAATAGAATGTCGTATGGCATAAAAGTAGCAACTAATAAATACCAATTAGGAAAGGAAAAAGTTATTATGGGTCTACCAGGAATTGTTGCGTACGTAGATGTTATTCTTGTGTCAGGTAAAACTAAACAAGAATTACTTGAAAGACTAGAACCACTTTTTGAAAAATCAAAAACAGCTGGCATAATACCAAATAAAAACAAATCTGCTTTCATGGTTAGCTCAATTTATTATTTATGTCATACTATAAACAAGTAGGGCCTGACAAAGAAGATGGACAGAAGAAAAACCTTCCTAGATATGTCAGAACCTAGAAACATATATTAAATATGTGCATCATGTGGGAAAGTTCATTATTATTCAAAATTTATATATAATTTAGCTGAAATGATGGCACCTATCTATGAATTATTAAAGAGACATAAAAGGTTCAATTTTATAAATTTTATTTGTCAAAAATAACATTGCTGAAGATATAACACTAGCGTACTATAAACTGGAAGCTCCTCTTATCTTAACAACTGATGCATCTAAGCATTGTGTAGCAGCGGTTTAAGCAACTGTTGAAAACAACAAGGAAATACCAATTGCGTTTATAACATACAAATTGAACCAAGCCGAGTTAAATTATTCAGTTGTAGATAAAGAAGCACTAGCAATATTTTAAAAAGTTAAAACAATATTTAATTGGACGGATCAAAAATCATTATTAAAAATGCTTACCCAAGAAAAAGAAACACCAGTATTAGCTTCAGAAAGGTTGAAAAGATGATCAACTTTTTTAGCGGTTATAATTATAACATAAAGCACATAATAGGTAAAAGAAATATAGCTGACTCTCTATCAAGATTAAATAATTTAAAAGATACAAAATATGAAGAACCAGAAGAAATACAATTACATTTCTGAACTGAAGATGAATCAATGTTATTATTTCTAAATGACATAAAAAATTTTATTTTATGCAGTTCTATTAGACAAAGTAAAGGGAATAGAATATAAACCTTTTATTATTGAAGTGAAAACTTCTTTAGCCGCGGGAGTGATTTGAAACTCGATGAAACGCTAAAAAAAAGCGACACTTTTTTACCAAGATGAAATACCAGTCGATCAGAATTCATAGCAACAAAAATTTTGCATACAAAAAATTTTCAAATAAATATGTTAGGCAAAATTTCAGACAAAATTATTTTTTTTATTTTCTTTATTTTGGTTTGATTTCTGAACTCCGGATACCCAGAATACAGAATACAGTGTTTCCTATTATCTTCGTCTCTTCTTTGTGCGCTGTTTCGTAGGCATATGGATGGCGATGGATAGTTTGATATTATACACGGTATGCGACAACAAAATATCAATCATTTCTAACATTTATGTAAATAACAATTCACTGCACTTAAAATATTAGAAAAAATACACCTAGGCCTCGGTTTACGTCGTAGATAACGTTCCAAAATTTAACGACGCATTCTGAAACAATGCAAAGTGTATTAACATTTTGTATGAAGAAAAACACTAATAAAATTAATAATTTGAGAAACATAAATAAAAGAAACTTTAATAATTTTTTTAAAACAAAATTAATATTATTATATTTTTTAATTGTAAAATAATTATTTATAACAAAAAAATTGAAGTTATTAGCTTAAAAAATAAAATCAAAAAAATTAACGACGAAAAATCTACGACGCGTAGTGAAAATTGGTTTATTTGTAGGAACGACACAATGTCGAAAAAACGCAACATGAAACGACGCAACGCCAGGCCTAGGTGTATATAACAAAAAAATTTCTTCATTCTTCCTAATGAGAAGTTTTAATTTTCTTTTCTTATTTTGTGCGGATTTTTTTGTTTCTGTCATTTTCAAAAGAGGTATTGGGACGGTCGCGTCTAATTTCTCTTGCAGACATTCCAAATTTTGATATTGTTGTTCAATAGAAAAGAAAATATGCGAGGACAGTCGGAGTTGCAATATACCATAATAATATAAATGACAACCCGTGTTGTTACTCCACAAATAGGTCTCAATGTACAATACCTAGAATCATTGTCTGTTCAGCTTTCTAAAGTGCGAGAAATATTTGCTTGTGAAAGCAGATTGGACCATAATAAATCAATTATAATTGTGGCAATTTATATTTCTCCCAACCAATCAATAAATACAATTATTGAATTTATCCACGAGAATTTGCTAAACTACACACCAGAAATTTCGCGTATTCTTAAAAAAGATTACGATAAAATTCCGATGATTTTAAGTGGGGATTTTAATGTTAATTTTGCATTGGATACAGCGCTCCGTTTGATTGAGTTCCTCAACACCAAATTAAAATTAAAAAAGTGCAGTAGTCGCACTGAATCGACAACTAGATCGAAAACAGTAATTGACGCTGTATTTCAAAGATATATTGACCAAATCCAAACCAAAGCATTCATTTCATACTTCAGTTATCATAAGCCACTCGTGTCACTTATTGAAATTCAAAGCAAAGAGTGTGAATAATAAAATGTAAAATAATTTTTAAACTTGGTACCAATATTTTAATAAATAAACCCTATAGCACAGGGTCTACATTAGCCAATATTTCTGGTATACCAGCAAAATTGGTTGCTAAAAAGCTAGTGTAGACCCTGCTGGTATACCAATTTTTCTGGTATGCCAATTCTGGTATACCAATTTTTGACATTTGCATTTAATAAAATGGCGGAAACTAAATTTTTGCGAAGTGAAATTATCAAATTGATAAATATGTTCGAGAAAAACAAGAAAAATATAGAAGGATTGATTTAAAAAAAGGGGACATGGGAAGATCTGGCCACTGAATTGAATTCGACACTTTAAAGCCAATATTTTGGCTATTTTTATTTCCTGTTCTCGGTTCAACGGCATGTCAGATACTGAATTGGTATACCAGTATTGGCTCACGTAAAAAAAAACTGGTAGTATTTTATTTCTGGTAAGCCAATTGGTATACCAGAAATATTGGCTAATGTAGACCCTGTGTAACTATCCCACCTCCGATACTGTATTCATCTCATTCTCTGACTGTTTAGTTTTCCGAAGGTTTCACTTCTACCGCGTGTGCACAGCACACATGATTTTTTTTTTTTTTTTTTTTTTAAACAATTCAGATATGCTTAATACAAGCAATGCAAGATATCATTCAAAATCACATCGAATAAATGATGAATTAAATGTATATGCTATCAATATCATTAGTGTCGGGAGGGGGAGTAGGTTAGGGGAATATTAGTGCGGAAGAGGTAAATTAGTGGAAAGGATAAAAGAATACCATCACTGACCGCCACCATCAACCTCCACCAAACCCAATCACCGACAAAAAATAATAAAATACAATATATACCAATAAATAAATAAACTACTGTGTTAATCGCAGGGGAACAATACATATGGTCAAAAACTGATGGAATACCAGCCCAATTACGTGACCGATGATGCAGCAGATTAAGTGAATAACAGAACTTTAAGTTTCCCCTTGCTCAGCGAAAAGTGAAAATGTTAAGAATTAACGTTAACACTCCGTAGAATTCTTACGATCGGCTTAAACTTTCCATAATCGGTGCAATGCTTGTCAATCATGAATAAGTCAACTTTTTTTTAGAGAGTGTTCATTAACTCTTAGTTCTAGACTATTAAGGAGGATCGGAGACTCAATAGCACCAACTAAAATTTGATGAATGAAGACTATATAAGCTACCTCACGGCGTTTCTGCAATGTCTGAAGGTCAATTAATTTAAAACGTTTGCAGTAAGCAGGGAGATTTTTAGCATTGCTCCAAGCTAGATCTCTAAGAGCAAAGCGAACGATTCTATGCTGTCCAGCCTCAATTGTACCTTATGGTATGAAGGCCAAACATGACTGGCATATTCTAGTACCGGTCAAATATTGGGAGATTTGGTGATATAGGGATCAGAAAATTCTATTGACTAACGTTTTATAAACCCCAACATCGATGAAGCATTATTAAGCATTATGTCAATATGTAGTCGAAAATTAAGCTCACCATCGAAAATAACTCCTAAATCCTTTATAAAATCAGCTCTCGAAATAGAATTTTCTAACAAGGAATAATCGACTATGATCTGACTATATCCTCGAAAATGTTAATAATTGACAATTTTTAATATTAAGTGCCAAGTCATTAGTTACACATCAGGAAGATCAGGGTGTAGCAAGGCCTGCAAGGACTCAGGACTCAGAATAAATTGTAATATCAGAGTTCTTAATAATGGACGTAACACCATTAATAGCGACAATAAATAAAATAGGACCTAGGTGACTCCCTTGGGGGACTCCAGAGTTGGAATTAAAAGGATCAGGCTCAATAGCACGGAAAAGGACCCGATAATGTCTACGAGAAAGTGAGGAATTAATCCACTTTATAAAAAGTGTAGGAAAGATATCGTAACTACAATTTGTAAGTACATAAGATAATATGTTAAAGTGGCGAAATAAAGTTGTGGTTCCGAAGAGATTGAGACCATCTTGAGAGAACTGGGTATGGGTATGGCTAAAACTAAATCAATAGCAAGGAACTATTTTTGGTGGAAAAGGATAAATGAAAACCTTATAGAACTTTCGAAAAGTTGTGAGATATGTCTGATAAATAGTGACAACCCAGCCAAGGCAATATTATCTAGCTAAAGTTCATATAGATTATGCTGCACCAAAGTGGAATCACTGATGTTTGATAATAAAAAATGCAAAATCTAAATGGCTTGAAGTTTCTGTAACTAAAAGTGGCACTGCAGAATATACCAAGGACAAAATAAAAGAAACTGTAGCAAGATATGGTCTTTGTGATATAATATTCTCTGATAACGGTACGGTTCTCACTTTTAAAATATCCAAGGATTTTCTTCGGTTAAATCGAATTTTACATAAAACAACACATATATATGTATTTTCCGCGAAATAATGGACTAGCAGAAAATTCTGTGAAAACTGTGAAAAGTAGCTTCATGAAAGCATTAAAAAATAAAGCGGAAACTAGATAAGAAATGGAGAAAATTTTTCAAAATTGTTTGTTAAATTAACGAATTATTCCGTATTGCTCAACAGGCATTTCTACCGCAGAAGCTCGTTTTGGTAGGAAATTTAAAACACGATTTGATCTCTTATCTCCTGTGAATTTGTAAATATTAATCCTGATGATAACAGGAATGAAGAGAAAGTGGTTAAAAGTCAAAATAGGCAAACTGAAAATCATAAAGGTGTTAAACCAAGCAAATTAGATGTGAGGCAAATTGTACAAATAAAAATGTACAAAAGTAACAAACAATATCGGGAGATTACTAAAATTAAGGAAGTAATAGGAAATGGATTACATTTTTGTAAGTTAGCATATGCAGTGAGCGTCATTTTAAACTTAACATCTAAACCACCTAATTTATAAAAATAATGAAAACAAGACTTACGTACTTCGTCAAACTTTCATTTCACATTTCTGTGTTCAATTTATTTATTAATTTTTTCTCAACTTTTTATTTCGCAAACCAAAAGCCTTCTCTTGATTTTTAACTATTTCATTTTTCGATAATTTTTAACTTTCTTATTTCACAAAACAAAATTCTTCTTTTGATTTCCAACTATTTATTTTTATAGCAATTGCTTTTACCATAACTTTACAAATTCTTTTAAGTATTTCACTATTTATTTATAATAATTTATTTTAATTATTGGGAAACGTTTCATCAACCGTTCTGTATGTTGTAAAACTGAACTTTTCTTTTAATTATTTTCACGTTGGTTTTTTAAGGAGAAAATTTGTTTGCACTTTTAGTGTTCCAACTTATTTTTTGAAAATAAATTGCGGTATTTTCCTAATTTACAGATTTTAATATTTGATATCGCATATCATTAAATAAATCCCATATTTCATAAAATATTTTGTGTTGAATTTTTGTTGAGTAAGCTTTTGGGCATGAGATAAAAGGAGGCTTTCGCCCCAAAAGTGTCTTTGATAATGTGTATCCGAAAATTAACTTTGGTAAGGTTTGTCCGAAAAGTGACTTTGATAATTTTTAGGCGTTAAAATGCGTTTGAGAAGAACAGCGTGTTTGCATTTCCGTTGATATTTTGAAAAAAATTTTTTGTTTCACATGTTTGGCAAATATATAATTGTTTGTAGTCTGTTCTTAGAATTTTCTGAATGACACCAAATTACTATGAACAACTTAATTAAAATTGAGTATAATTTTTTTTTTTGATTTTACTAACTTTAAAATACATTTAATAGAGGAATCGACAAATTCGTATTAGAATATTTTGCACACACGAGAAAAAAAAATTAATATTTACGTAAATCAAAAGCAAAGTTAAAAATCCGTTTTCAAGTTCCGAGTTAAGAGCATACTGAACATAAATATTTTAGCTTTTGTTTGCAAACAGGAAACAAAATAGAAACCACAAAATTATTTTAAATTTGGATAAGCAGTTTCAACTCGTTTACATTAAACACGACACGACATGTAAACATGTTAACCACATGCCTTCTGATAAGAGAAAACTCACCACAACTGGATTTCCACTTTTTAAATAATCACAAAACCATTTTTCAAAAGGCCAAAAAAAACGATGGCGTTACCAGTTTCCCCTTTTGTGGAATAAACTTATTTCAAGCTGAATTATTTCCTTTTCAGAGAATATTCCGATGAATTTTATGAATTTATTATGAATTACCAAAAACAAATTATAAGTTAAGCCAAATTTACCCGGAAAACTAGAAATTAAAATAAACGTACGAGAAGGAACAGAATTGATTATATTTGACTCATTTCATTCTTTGATTAGTATTTTCTGATAGTTTCGATAGTTTTGAAAGAGTTTGAAAAGCACAACAGTATTTATTTCGACAAAAAAACAAAATATTTAAAAAAATTGTCCGCGGCTTTATTTGTTATTAACATCCGCTGTTTTTTGACAGTTCATTGTTATCGATCTTTTTGACAACACTTGCTACCACGTTTATATGCCATATTTAAAATCAAAAGAACCTGTTATCTAAAATTGAAGATTGTGGTATGGGCACAATGGAAGCAAAAGACAGTACAATAAACAGTAAGAAAACTGGCGAAGAAAATGTGAAAGCTGGCTTTTTTTGTATAATTATGCCCAATTTTTTTTCCGCCCCTATTTTTAAATACAATGGATGTGTGGTTATTCACAGTAAAAGTCATATGGATTTAAACCGCCCTTTTTTAGCTATATATTATTTTTTTTACATTTGATTAAGTTAGTGTAACAGTGATGAATATATATTTAATAAGCAGTTCTAACATTTATGAAAAATATAATTCATACAGGAACTAATACTTAAAATATTTGAAAAATACATATCAAAAAATTTCTTCTACTTAAAAGAAACCTACGTGGTTATCAAAAATAGTGTCGAGGCTTATTCTTACAGGCACCAACACTTGAAAAAACTTTGGCCTAGCTAATTCGTATAGGTAAAAACTTTGGCCGAATCATTTCGCGGTTAAAAAGCATGTGGTGGTTGTTGACAAAAAACCACTTAAAAAAAATTTTGATCGCTTTCTTTGTTTCATTCCTTCTTTAGTTCAAAATCCATAAGACTATTGTAAGACTATTTATGCTCTCCCTTGCTCCAATTATCATATAGGAAGCACATTAGGATTTATTTGATTTATAGGTTACTCCATTCTTTCTAATGAAAAATTTTAATTTTCTTTCCTTATTTTGTGCGGAATTTTTTGTTTCTGTCATTTTCAAAAGAGTATTGGGAGCATCGCTTCTAATTTGTCTTCAGTTTTTATTGCTCAACATTTTCACTGAATATGGTTATATGTATGTCAAAAGTAAAACGCAGTCTGAAAACTAAGAATGAACAAACGAAATTCCGGTAAATCATTGGTTAAATGGCGTTAACCATTTAAAATGGCTGATTAACGAAATCTTTGGTTAGTTAACCAAACCATGAATTCTCCGGTTAAAATTTTGGTGAACAAACGCAATCGGTGGTTAACAACTGGAATAACCATTGATCAAAGTTAACCAAGAGTGCACAAACCGGCCCTGCTAGTTTAAGCGTGACATTCTAAGGTAAATATTAAATACAAAGTTTCAGATAAAAACAAATAAAACTGATGCTGGCCTAAATGAATAATTTTTTCGAATCTTACTCAAAAAAATAAAACATATGTTTGATCAAAAAGAATATTTATTTCCAATTTTTATGAAATGTTAAAACTACGTTTATACTGTTTCCATATTTAATACAATATTTAACATTAATTGCTAATATTTTTTTGTGTTAATTTAATATTAATTATTTTCTTAACTATTTATTGGCAAATTCAGTTTCTGTTCATCACTTCCCCTTCTGTGTTCATTGAATGGTCCAACATGTTTGAAAAAAGCTCGGATTTGGAAATTTTCAGGTACTAGGAAGAAAGGAACTTATGCAATTATGCATTTTTAGATAAGAAATAAATAATAAATATTTCTTCAAGCGGCAGTCACATTTTTCTAGCGAAGAAAACCTCACCTAAATTCTCTCGTCGAAATCGTCGAATATTTTAAACAAGCTAAATTTCCAACATAAAAAAATAGAAATAACCGAATAGAGTAATAAATATCAATAATAGTCAAACGGTCGTTTTATTTAAAAAACCGAAAAGCCTTCCAACAAAGGTGTCAGATGTAGGGTTGTTTTAGATAAAATAAAGCGCCGGTACAAACTGATTGATTGATAAATACGTCTATTTGGTTTTTCTTCTTTTTTTGGTTAATCGGTAGTTTCGTGAAAAAAGAAGAAAAAAAAAGTGAAGTGAAGGAAAAAACGTTTCTTTTAAAAAAAAACAAGTGAAATAAAGACGAAATAAAAAAAAGGGGGTCAAAACTTCAAGAACTTCCCGCAAATTCTAACAAAATTTTGATAAATCTCCAAAACTCAAAGAACTTCAAATCTAGGAAATCCTAACATATTCATAAATCTTCAAAACTTCAAGGACTTCAAATCAAGTAAGATCGTTTTAATAAATATATATATATATTTTTTATTAAATTTAATAAATAAAGTAAAAGTGAAAATGTTGTGATTGGAAGAACTGCAATTCCGAAGGAGAAGATTTAGATGAAAGAAAATACTTCTACTTATTCCAGTTCTATCATATCATCTGACATATATTTTATTTTTTTATTATATACATTTACAATTTACATGGTTTACTTGATTAAATATTATAATTTTGTTAGTGTTTACAACATCTCCCTTTTTATGGATGGTAATAATCCGGAGAATGACGATTTCTAATTGGGTATCTTCTTTCTTGTATGGGTTGAGATAGTACAGGTGGTATTTGCGTGCTTGCTTGACTTATATCCGAAGGTATAGGTTGCATTGACTCAAGTGTATTTTGACTCAACTGTTCAGGTGGATCTTGGTTCTCTAACGACTTGAATTCGTCTAATAATATGCTGGACGGTAATTGTATATTGTCTTCAGTGTCAACATATCGCTTACGCAATTGGTCAGCATGAGATCTGATAAGACGATCTTTGATAAGAACGTTGTACATTACGTTCCCAATTCTTTCGATGATTTCACCATCTTTCCAATATGTTTTGCCATTGCGATAAATCTTTGCATAGACTTTGTCATCAACTTGGAAATTTTTCTGTTTAGCACCATGCTTTTTATTGTATTGTTTCTCTTGTTGAATATTTCGATCATCATCATGTTCTTGATTTGGAATTTCTCTCATCATACTAAGTGCAGTACGCATTGGACGTCCCAACATTAGCTCTGCTGGTGATTTTTGATTTGGCGCTGCAAGGTTTGGTGTAGATCTGTAAGTTTTCAAAAATACTTGAATGTTTTCCTTTACCGATCCCTCTCCTTGTAGTTTTTTTAACGCTCTTTTGAATGTATCGACAAACCTTTCTGCCTGCCCATTTGATTTTGGTTGATATGGAGCAGTTTGCTTGTGTTAAATACCATTGAGTTCACAAAAATTTTGAAAGTGATTTGATGTAAACTGGGTACCATTGTCTGATACAAGTAGGTTTGGCGATCCGAAACGTGAAAATATGTCCTCTAAAATGTTGACTGTTGATTGTGTTGTAATTGATTTTGTTTGAATTACTTCAATCCATTTTGAATAAGAATCAACTAGTATTAGATAGTAATATTCATTTAATGGACCGGCATAATCCAAATGAACTCTTTCCCAAGGTTTTCATGATGTTGGCCATGAGCGAAGTGTAGTTCTAATTGGATATTTTGCTGCCAATGCACATTTTGAACATTCTTTTACATAAATTTGAATTTGGTTATCAATGTTCGGCCAATAGACGTGGCTTCTAGCTAATTGTTTCATTTTTTCTATACCTGGATGACCTTTATGGAGTTGCTTCATTATGCGCTTGCGTAGTATCTTTGGGATAACTAATCGATCTCCATACATTAAACAATCATTAAGTATATTTAATGCTTCACGTCGGCGATAGAATTGTAAAATTTCTGAAATGTCCTTTGGGTTGAAATTTGACCATTCGCTTTTGATGTTATTGATAACTTGATTCAGTATTACGTCTTTTTGAGTTTCGTATGTTAACATTTTATGCGTAACTGGTAATGCATCAATTGTTTCGTGAATGACTTGATTAACTTCCGTTTCCAACAATATTGATGAGATTACAAAGTCTTGATCCTCTGGAATATTTTGGCCAATGAGTCTGGATAAAACATCCGCGTATCCAAATGAATTTGTGTTGATGTATTCAATATCGAAGTCATAAGCAAGTAATGTAATTGCCCATCTTTGTAATCTATTTGCTGAATGTACAGGAATACCGCTTTTCTTTCCGAAGATTGCTAAAAGAGGTTTATGATCTGTGTGGATTTTTATTTTGCGTCCAAAAATCATTTTATGAAATTTTGTGACGGCAAAAATAAGTGCTAGTGCCTCTTTTTCAATTTGACTATACGACTTTTCTGCTGGTTGTAGAGATCTTGATGCGTGGCATACAGCCTTGATACTGTTATCTGGCATTTTATGTAAAATGCATGCACCTAATCCATAATTTGAAGCATCACCTGCTACGATGATTTCGAGATTTGGATTGTAATGTGTCAAAAGAAGGTCTGATGACAGTAAATTCTTGAGTTTGATAAATGATGTTTGACATTGTTGACTCCAATTCCATTTCACGTCTGATCTCAATAATACATCTAGAGGACCTCGCATTGAACGCATTTCCTTGATGAATTTCCCATAGAAATTAACAGCTCCAAGAAATGACCGAAGCTCTGTAATATTTGTTGGTACCGGCATATTGATAATAGCTTCAACGCGTTTTGGGTCGGGTTGAAGTCCATCTTTATTGATAACATAGCCGAGATAATTTATTTGTGTTAGTGCAAATTGACTTTTTTCGATTTTGATATGAAATCCAAAATCTTCAATTCGTTGGAATAACTTGAATAAATTCTCATCATGCTCCTTTTTGTCTTTACCGGAAACAAAAATATCGTCGATAAATCCGGCTACGCCAGATAAACCTGCTATAAGTTGGTCAATAATTTGTTGAAATGTTCCTGGTGCCGTTTTCACTCCAAATGGTAATCGGTTGAATTTGAAAAGACCCAAATGTGTATTGATAACGAGCAAATATTTTGAATTTTCATCGACTTCAATTTGAAAAAATGCTTCTGAAAAATCAATATGACTATAAATTGTAGCGCCCGCTAATTTAGCAAAAATATCTTCGGGTAATGGTAATGGATATTGGTGTAATTCCAATGCCTCGTTCAATCCAGTTGAGAAATCAGCACAGGTACGAACGGTGCCATTAGGTTTCTTTACCACGACAATTGGTGCAGCCCAATCAGAATGAGTTATGTGTGTAATTACACCAACTGATTGTAAACGCAATAGTTCCTGTTCGACAATAGGTTGCATAGCATATGCAACAGGTCGTTTTGCTTTAAAAATGGGTTAACTATTCTGTTTTAATGTTAAGTGCGCTTTGGCTTTAGTGCAGAGTCCCAATTTGTCATTGAAAGTGTTTGGAAATCTCCCCTTGAACAATTGAACGTAATCATTCCGATGATTGTTTGATTCAACTGTGACATTGTTGCAAATTTGGTTAATCGGAATGTCCCAAAACTTAAACTTTTCAATGAAATCATTACCAAAAATATTTAAATTACTGATTTTTGCCACAAAACATCTCCCATAAATGATATTTCCTCTAAATGAAATGCTGCAACTAAATTGTCCAATTAAATCCAACTTGTTACCTGATGCATTTTTCGCCTCCACATTAGTTGGTGCTAAATTTGAAATTCCGAGTTTGTTGAAATTGTCCTCAGAGATTATGGTAATATCAGCTGCTGAATCGAATTGTAATTTGATTGGTGTTTCATTTATATCGACAATGATGTATTTTCGACGATTTTCCGTATTAATTTGTTTTACTGTTATACTGGTTATTGTTTTATCGTGTTGATCTTTTGGCTTTGATTTTGCTGAAGCATTTTGTTTTACTTTTGGTGTGTTGCAGTAACCCTCTTTATGTCCAATGGCATTGCATTTACTACATTTGTGATTTGCGAAAGTACAGTAACGAATGAAATGCATTTGTCCACAATTCCAGCAAGGAGTTTTTGGTTCTGCGTCCTTGTTTTGTTTGCTTTTTTTCACGAATTTCTTGTTCTGAAATTGTTTTGATTTGTGTTGATTGAAAACTTTTTGAACTGATGCCGATGAAGTGAAAGATTTTGAATTTTCTATCATGGCTGTATCCTTTTTTAAGTTAATCAATCGTTGACATTCTGTTGATATTGTTTCTAAATTAATTGTGTCTGCTTTTGATTCTATGTTTGCTAATAATCTAGTACGAATGTCTAAATCAGTCGATGATTTGAGACCAATGATGAAAATCAAACATTTAAATTGGTCAAGTGTCATGCTGCTTAACTTGAAATCTTCGCATTGTTTGTTCACTAGACCTGTATATGTTACAAAATCTGTTGATATATCTTTTGTATTTTGTAAGCATTTATAACGAATACTGAATAAGGATGATTGCACACCTAATAGCTTTTTCAGTTTTGTGATAGTTTCCAGAAATTTAAATTCACTTGTTTTTTTCGGCAAAATAAAATTTACGTACTTACTATGAGCGTCCGTATTAAGTTTTCTTAATAATAATCTCACTTTTGCATCATCTGTGAGTTGCACTGCGTCTTTCTCAAACAAATCTTCATACCGAGCATACCAGTTGTCAAAAGTTGAATTATTTTCCGGGTCGTACACAAATTCAGTAATGTTTGTAGCCAATATTTCAATCAAAAATTCTGTTCCTTGTCGTCCTAAATTTCCAGTATGATTAGGAGTAATTTTTTCAATTAAATCACGCATTAATTTTTGATCCGATTCATGTTGAATTTGCATTTGTCGTATTAATGCGACTAATTCTGCTTGCTCCATTTTTTTTCCAATGATTTTGAATAATGAAAAAAAAATATGAAATTAGTAATGAAAATTAGAAAAAATTATATTTAAAATGAAAATGTTATTTTTTCAATTTCTTCTGTTTTCCTCGTCGCCACTGTTGTGATTGGAAGAACTGCATTTCCGAAGGAGAAGATTTAGATGAAAGAAAATACTTCTACTTATTCCAGTTCTATCATATCATCTGACATATATTTTATTTTTTTATTATATACATTTACAATTTACATGGTTTACTTGATTAAATATTATAATTTTGTTAGTGTTTGCAACAGAAAACAAAAATAAAATTAAATTAAATATATAGAAATAGAGTTTATATAGAGTTTAAAACTACACTCCCAGACACTTGATTAGCAACACTTTTATTTTTAACGGCATTAATGACATAATGGTGCAAATTCTTAGAAACTTTTCCGTAATATTCATTGCCCATTATTCTGTTCTACCTGATGACCCAGATGTGGGAATAACCCATGCTTGAGTAGAAATTCCCATTTTTGTCATTTTGGTTACTTGCACCGAGACACTTGATTAGCGCCATCAGTTTTCTTTGAGCTTTCAATGGGAACGGTGATCTTCTAAAAGCAATTTATCGTTAAAAACAAATGTGTTACATATCTGCTTTACCTCAGGGAAGTTTTTGTTCCACCTGGCCAGAAATGGGGCGTGGAAAATCACTAACCGAAGCGGAAGTTGGAAAAATCACTTCATTGAAAAAAAAAAATTATTCCAATCGCCATATTGCCACGCGAATTAGTGGAAATCCTTTGACTATAAATAATCTTATCAAAAACAAAGAAAATTACGGAAAAAATCGAAAAGGGCGCACATCCAAAGCAACTATAGAACGAGAAGGTAGGGTCATTGTACGAGAAGCGTCGAATTCTGCGGCAACTGCTCGTAAAATTAAGGAGAAAGTGGGAACAACAGCGAGTGTCCATACAGTTCTCAGGATGATCAAGCAGTATCCACACCTCCGACATCAACAAATACAAGAAAAAACACGTTTACTTCAACCTCATAAGAATGCTAGATTCGAGTTTTGCGGGAACATTTACTGTGGAAGACAGAATGGCAGCAAGTAATTTTTTCGGACGAGAAAACATTTAATTTGGATGGCCCTAATGGTTTCCAACATTATTTCCACGATTTGAGAGAATCCAAGTTGTTTTTCTCCCGTCGTCACACATCTGTTGATTCCGTCAATTCATGGAGCAATCAATTTGGTCATTTTGCAAGGAAGATACACGTCGGCGGATTACATCCGACTTCTGGAAATGGAGAAGATCTTTTTTGACGAAATGTTCGAGCATCAAACACTCGTCTTCCAGCAAAACAACGCATCCGTCTATACAGCGAAATGTGTTAACACGTGGTTTTTGGACAACAATATGAATGTTTTGAACTGGCCACCTCTGTAACCGGACTTAAATTTAATATAAAATCTTTGGGGATGGCTATGGCGTAAAATCTATGGGAAAGGAAGGCAGTATGACACCAAATTAGAACTTATTATAAGCTGGGTTTGAAGAAATTCCAGAAAATTACCTTTATTCATTGTCCAACTCTTTAGAAAATAGAATTTTTGATGGAATTCGTAGTAATGGTGGCAACACTAAATATTAATAAAAAATAAATGATTAAAATCTGGAAACTATAGCCTTTATTTATTCATGGCGCTAATCAAGTGTCTCGGTGCAAGTAGCCAAAATGACAAAAATGGGAATTTCCACTCAAGCATGGGTTATTCCCACATCAGGGTCATCAGGTATAACAGAATAATGGGCAATGAATATTACGGAAAAGTTTCTAAGAATTTGCACCATTATGTCATTAATGCCGTTAAAAATAAAAGTGTTGCTAATCAAGTGTCTGGGAGTGTATATTGAGTGATTCAAATTTGTTTCGCTTTTTTTACTATGTTACTTGTGAAAACGACTTTCGTATATCTCATTTTATTTTACTTTATGAGTGATTCTTCTTCTTCTTCCGAAGATATTTTTTTGGGTTTCGAATTAGCACCCGCGATGGTTTTCGATAGGGATTTTGCACTAAAAATCATACCCGAGTTTAACGGAGACCGATATTCGTTCCACAAATTCATAACATGTTGTGATATAGTGTCGACAAACTTGACGGCTATAGAAACCGCGTTATTTCTTAATATAATAAAAAGTAAATTGTCGGGATCAGCTTACAATACTTGTATCATTAAATACAAAACTTTCACGGACTGGACAGAATTAAAATGCTTATTACAAGAGCAATTTTAGGAAAAACGAACGCTTGCGCAAATTCAAATGGAATTAGTGATGTGTACTCAAAACCCTAATGAAGATGTTCGCTCTCACGCCAACCGAATTGAGCGAGTTAAAACTGACCTAGACGATGCTTGCATTGCTTCGAAAGGTCAAATTGCAAGTTCAGTAATAGTTAGTCTAAATGGCAAAACCGCACTCAAAGCTTTCGTTGATGGATTACATAATTCCATTCGGTTAATAATTAAAGCAAGTAGATTTTCAAAACTCTCGGATGCGGTGGAAGCTGCGCAGTGGCGGCGCAAGACCTAAATTTTATGTGGGCAAGATAAATTTTGCGAGGCCCCTTGATGGCGCAAGAGGATGGATTTTATATAGACAAAACAATTTTTTGAAACTGTCAAATTTTTATTCATAAATTAAGTAGTAACTAGCCGTACAGAATTAAAGAAATTGAAATTTCCTGCTTTTAGTCTTACTGAACTCCTTAATAACTGTATCGTAATCCAGCTTAGATGCCGTATCTGCTTCTATAGGTAAAACTGCCAAAGCTGAAAGTCTTTGTTGACACATTGTACTTCTTAAATAATTTGGTATTAGTTTTAGTTTTGAAAAGCTCCTTTCAGCGCAGGCTATACTTTCTGGTACTGTTAACAAAATTCGAATGACAATATAAGTATTTAGGTAAATTTCTTTTAAGTTATTTTCTGTTATGTATTGGAGCAGCTGTTTCACATCTTTAATAAAGTCGGGTAAATTTGGAATCATTGTTTGTAATTCTTCATGTAATTCGTAAGGTTGGAAGTCACTGATCTCACCCTCTTGCAGGACTGTGTGTAAGTCTTGTCATTTTTTTAATATATGCTATTTTAGAATATTTTTTAACTTATTTAGTTCATAGAGAAAGCCAAAATTATCAAAATGTTGATTTAAAGATATAAATCTTGAATCCATATTGCTCACTATGGAATCAATCATGGTGTTAAAAAAATCGGTTTCGTACCGGCTTTCGGGAGACTGTATAGGTTCATCCCTGCTTTCGTAATCGAACATCCTTTTCTTTTGCCTACCTTTTTATTTTTAAAGTCTTTTCGCAGATCATAACTGCTTTTCTCAATAAATTGACGAGCGTCAAACAAGCATTGTTTCAATCCAGTTTGTCGATATTCTTTGATCCAGTTGCAAAATGTACGCAAATGTTCAAGAGCAACGCTTAAATGGACTTATACAGATTGCCATAATTTGCTTATGAGATTAACAGGCGATAATATCTCATACCATAAATGTAATGATATAATAAATTCTAAGCTGAGCATTTCATTCAAAACAGAATCACAATCACTGAGTGTGTCTGATTCTTCTGTGTAATTTTTTAAGCTTTCAATACATTCAAGAATATCATCAAATTGTAATAATACGGCCTTCACTGCTTCGATTTTACTTTCCCACCTTGTGTCTGATAAAGGCTTTATAGTAAGCTTTAATTTGCCTTTGATTAATTCCCACAGGTTTTCTTGGAAAACATGTGCGATCCCAGGACATATGTCCAGATTCTCCCGAGGGTACAATGAGCCGAAAGGCCTAAGTACCCACCTCCTTATAAAAAAAAAAAAAAAAAAAAATTCCCAGTGGTTGCTGGATCTTGAAAATAGCAAATAAATTTTCTGAATAAAACCAAAAAATGTTTTTGCTGCAGCAGAAGAATTAGCTGCATCTACCAACAGAAGATTCCAACTATGACACCCGCAAGGTGTAAAAAATGCCCTTGGCTTAATATTTAATATTCGAGTTTTTACTCCACGACAGTTTTGAATATCTAATTCATTTCTTTCTAGCTCTTTCAGTATTGCATTCGTTAGATATTCTCCAGTCGTCTCAGCGACAGCAAGAAATCCGATAAAGTTTTCTTCTATTGTGCCGGTTGATGTATTACAAAATCTTAAGATAACTGATATTTAAACTCGACTATAGTCTCTAATGCAGTCGAGGAAAAAGAAGAATAATATTTGGCCTCTTTTACCCTACGAATCACTTCATCGGTAACTGTTTTTGACATCAATATGATCAATTCATTTTGAATATCGTGGCTTAGATAATGGTGTGCAAGTTGTTTGTCATTACTGCGTTTCATGTGTTCCCGCAATGTAGGATCATATTCAGATATCAATTTAAACAAGTCTATGAAGTTACCAGAATTGGCACTGTCGTCGCCTATCTTGAGAGATTCTCTGTGACCTCTAAATGCCAGATTATGAGAGGCTAAGAAATTAATGATATGAATTAATCTCTCAAACAAATTTTGCCAGTGTTTTTGAGATTCACGAATTAGCATTTCGTTTTCTCTGTCTATTGTTTTTCCATGCTTTATTCCATTCTCTAATAACATCCATTGGAACATAAATGCCATATGTTCTTTGGTATTCTCATGCCTTTGTCAAATAGTACTTAAGTGTTTCCAGTTACAGCATCCTCCCTGTACCATCTTAGTTTGGGAATTGCCAAAGAGTCTGATATGGAAAACAGAAAACTTTATTTTTGGAATTTGAATAAACCAGCTAGCGACGATGTTGAGTTTCACCATTATTTAGTTTTCTTGAGAAATGAAATTTAGAAAAGTGCCTGTGCCTGTGCCATCGTCTTTGGGACAATCTTCATCACTGTCATTTCACTGCTGTGTAGGGCTGCTTTGAACTATATCATGACGCTGAAAATCCTTCATGGGAAATTTCCACATTTCAGGATCCGAACTAACAAGTATATTATAGGCATCGCTGCTAACTGGCGGAGGACCTATCTGTTCTTTGTGAATTCTACTGCTCAACACAGAAGTTTCTGTTTGTTCTTAATTCTATGTATTCCTAATCGATGGGCTGCCATCAGAAAAAACCACATGCCACAAAATATTAAGTATTAAATACAATGTGTAGGCACTATTCTCCATATTAAGTATGTTTATATTTGTTTGTTTAGTTTTTACCTATTGTTTCGAACAGCAATTTTTTAATTAATTAATTAATGTGTAATATTTTATGTTATTATCCAATGAATTATAAAATTGGGATATCGTTCAATAAAAATTTTTAAAAAAACCCTTCACATCGTTTAAATCAGCATTAAAAAAAACATTCATATTTCACCGAACGTGACTGTATATGTATGTAATTATTTCTTACCTTATTCTTAATAAATTAGTAGGCACACCGTTCTTTTTTTCACAAACAAGACTTTTAAACATAAAACAATTTTTTAGTTATTTTAGTTCAATGTAGTGAACCGATCAACAATAACTTCCTATTTTTATTTATTTAATATTTACCTTTTTCAAACAATAAACATCAAAATCTGTCAGAAATACAATACAAAATAAGATTACATACGGCATGGCAAGAAGCAAATGTAATGGGAAATCCTCGATCAAAAAATTTGATCTGCTTTCAGTCTGATTTTTCTGTATTTTAACTTGGTGTAAATAAATTTTTGGGCAGACTTATTTTCTCTTGGGATTATTTCTTTCTTCACTATCCTTTAACCGATTTTGCTCAAATTTAACACGGTATCGTCTATTTACGTATTTATCCAACATAATTAATTTAAACAAAATTCATTGACAAATTTTCGAATTAATTCCGAAAAACCATATAAAAAAACCGAGAAAACTTTCTGGTCACCCTGGTTTTTGCTTAATAACTTCCCTCCCCCCGGTCGATTTTGTTGAAATAGCATACCAAACCCAGTTAAGGAATAAGTAACTTATATTCTAAATTTCATCAAAATCGGAGAACGCGTTTTTGAGTTATCTTGTCTACGGACGGACGGACATGCATAAATCGATATAACTTTTGATTCCCTACACAACCATACCCTTGAAATTTTTCTAGGATGATTATTTCCATGTGTTACACACTTAGTGACAAAACTAATATACCCGCTGGTAGTACCTACCATAGTGCATAATTATAACTTTTCTATAAATTTACCGAACAATAAAAAAAAAAATAATGGATTCAGAAAATTCCGTTTTGAATTCAAAATCTAACTGACGAAATAAAAATGACAATAATCGACTACACCCCATGATATTGATCGAAAAAAGATACTTAAATCGACACCGGTAGCAACCAGTGAACGATAGAGTGTCGGTGTAAAGACGTCATCGTAGTTAAATGTTATTATATTATTATTATATTATATACGCAGTAAACGCTAAAGTGTAACTTTTATTCGCTTTTAGTTATATTTAGTTGGTAAGTGAACGCAACACTGTTTTTAATCTTCGAAAGAAATTCTATACTGTTTCTGATTTACCCTTATAAGAAATAATTTCTTTACAGAAGAACAAAATAAAATTAATTCTAGAACTTAGAAAAATTTTAACTCTAAATATCAATAAGGACAAAACCAGTCTAAAACTTCGACTCGTAATTTAAGTATTGGCAATATTATAAAAAACATTCTAAGTTGCATTTATTTAAATGAATACTATATATGATTGTACATACAAGTATAGTTGAATAAGCAAGAGATTGCGATTCGATTTTCCGTAAATATACGGGTTTTATTTTTTGTTGAAAAAAACCGACGGTCGATCTTAACCTGACATTTGTAATATTTAGTTGTTGTTAATATTTATAAATAATAATACTTTTTTTTCTACGAATATTAGTAATAATAATAGTAAAAATTTTGGAAAACGTATAAAAAGAATTTGGGTTATATTCCAAAATATTAAAAATTTGTATTTATTTTAACAGATCAAATTTTTTGACCCGGGTAAATTTTTAGAAAACGAATGTGGTAGTACTGCCGGATGCCTGCTAGCCGGTGGGATTTATCATTTTATGATGAGTAAAATCTTTACTCGTGGTCAAGCCCTCAATTAAAATGTTCGTATTGTCACAATATGGGTCATGGATATTCTTCTTGCTACTTAAGAACCAATACTGAATCCAATAATTTACCTACTTTTCAAAAAATTACCGTAAAAAAGGAAAATCTTAATTCATCTTTTAATGTTAATGCAATAGTTTGCAGCTACTGCAAAAAGAAAGGTCATCATATTAAAGAGTGTAGGAAACGGAAATATAATGAAGACAGAAAAAAATCTTTTGATTCGGGAAACGCTTCAAGCCCTCGGACAAGCGGTGGTGTAACCAGAGCGGCGGAAGCGAAGTAATCCACCTTAACGCAAATATTTTACTAAATTCTATCTCCAAATTCTCACCAAATTATAATGAAATTGTTGATTCAAAAAGCATAAAAAATTCTTGTGAAAATATTCTACTAAATTCTGATGCCAAATTATTACCAAATTCTGCTACAAAATTCTCACAAGATTCTAATATTCAAACTTCTCAAAATTCTGATCAACAAATTTCTCAAGAATCTTATAATATTATGGATCACGAAATTTTACAAAATTCTTCAACATTATTACAAAATTCTGCTAAAATTGATGGTAGTAAATTATCTTCTAAATCTAAGGCCTAAGTTATACGACGATCATTGTAATGAAGGAAATAATTTTAGAATGGAAAATTAACCTATTACAAAGGTTATTTCTTTAAAAACAAATAATGCAAAACATGGGAAATAGTAATCTTATGATTATCACGTAATTTGTTTTTTATAATTATTTTTATAATTTGAATGACGAATCATGTTTTAATCGATCAGCTGTTTTGTGGATTGCGTTTCAATTTCATTTGATTCCACTTGAGAACTGCCAAGTTGATTCCTTCGTTAGGAATTTTTCGTCGATATTCTAACCTCAAACTTCAGCGTTCCAATAAGAAAATAATAATATTTGAATAAAATTTGTGACTCATCGGTAAAAAAAGGAAAGGGAAGAAATAATCTAATTGGATTCGATGAAAAAAATCATTACACGACTTAGCTGTGAACGAAAATCTGACTGTAAGTTTCTCTGACATTCGTAAAAGAGGTATAACCACCTTTTATTGAAAATCAAACGAAAACGTTCGGTTTTCACTAGTTCCACAATTTCCGTCATTACAATGATCGTCGTATAACTTAGGCCTAAAAGGAATAAGAATAAAAAATCAAACTCAAATGTACAAATTTCTAAGAGTTCTGAAAAACGTCTAAAATTTACAATATTACTCTTAAAAATCTCGATAAACGCGACTCAGTAATAATCGAAACACATACTACAATAAATAATAGCGCAAAATTATTAGTAGACAGTGGAAGTGAAGTGAGTTTATTGAAAGTAAATCATCTAAAAGACGACGAACTTATATATATATACAGATCATAAATCACAAATTAAAGATATAAGTGATATTCCTCAAAGTACGTTAGGCATTTGCCATGTAAAAATCAAAATAAATAATAGTGAAATAACTCATCCTTTCCACGTCGTGAAAAGTGAGCTTCCTTTAATCAACGATGGTATTCTGGGAAGCGAATTTTTGGGCAAATATAAAGTAAAACTCGACTTCGGTACAAAATTATTTTCAATGTCATATGAAAACGAAACGTTTTCACTAAATCTTCAACCTTCAATTTTAGCCCAGTCAATGGGTAGTTTTATCTTGCAAAAGGTATAGGAAACTTTATATGTGGTACGATTATTCAATTAGGTAAGCTCTTGAAACTCCCACGATGGTAGACACCTTGACGTTGTGTGGGGGCTTTTGTTGCGAGGATCATCCAGGCAGGCCCATCCTGCAGGGTGGCCCGAGCAGCGTACCAAGAACTACCCCCTAAGCCAAAGGTGTTTTGCGGCCCGTGCCCAGTGGACTGGTTGGTAGTCGGGGGGTATACCGACTACCGTGAATGGAGCCTCTCTGATACCTGGCGACCTCAGAGAGTATTTAGCCTTACCATGGTATGCAGGGTTCTGGCATGGTGGACCTATTTTCCCGTGCTTTTCGTGGGACCAAACATGAAAAAGAATCAAAACAAAAATATAAAAAACATGCGGGATGTTACCGCTACCCAGGCGGCGAATCTAATGGAGACCATCCTCCGTGATGATGATTCAAAGCCTGGAAATAGTAGAAAGGAGCCAGTGGCTAAGAGTACTCGAAAGAGTACTCCTACGGTTACGAGCACTCCTAAAGCCAGCACCTCTAAACCTGGAGAATCAAAACCTCCGGTGCAAGAGAGGACAAAGAATGCGGGCACAAAATCAAGAACCCGCAATTTACCAATACTCCCACCGCCTGGCCAACCAGGTGGTAAGAAAGGGCCTTAGTGTGGCGGGAGTTAGGTGGTATATCCACTTCCTCGCTCAGGAACTTTCACCTGAAGAAGCGAGGAAGAAGGCGGAGGAGAGAAAGGTTGTAAATCAACCAGTCGTTATCCAAAAAAGAGGAAGAGGAGAATCCTCCTCAACCACGATTTCGGATAGCAGGTTCGCCAAAAGGGCGAAACAGAATACGTCACCGGCTAAAGCCCATGAAGGGCAGGGTAGCAGTGGAGCTAGGGCAATTCCAAGCTCCAGCTATGCCGGTGTAACGAAAGCCGTGAGGGTAGCAGTCCTCCCGGCTAATTACCCTCATGAAGGTCTCAGCACCGAGGACCTTACGGCACTTGAAGAGGCCATCATTAAGGAGGTCTCACAGGGGTGGCATACCAAACTTCGGTTTGAAGGAATACACTTCAAACCTGGTAAGCTTCTCATAGACTGTGAGAACAGTGAGACAGCTGCATGGCTTGGGGAGAAGACACCTAAGCTTGCAAGCTGGGCAGGGATCAGCCTCAGCACTAGGGTAGGAGATGATATCCCGAGACCATACATCGTGACGATCTACCTACCCAGAAGGTCAGGTCAAGAGCCGAGCAAAGCTATAGCGCTTCTGGACGCGCAGAATTCCGGACTGGAGACTAAGGAATGGAAGGTCTTCTCCAGCAGGAATGAGGCAAGCGGACTGGTGCTTAAGATTGGGGTGGACCAAACATCTGTTGACTCGATCATCAAAGGGAGACACACCCTTTGCTACAGATTCAGCAAAGTTGAGGTCCACGGACTCAAGAAGAAGTACCAAGGAGAAGATCCTCCTCTCCGTAGGGGAGCAGAAGATGCAACATCGGCTGAGGAGGGTGTCACTCCACAGACCGATGATATGGTACGGCCGGAAATGGAGCTGGAGGAGGAAGACTTTGAGCTAACTCCTCTACATCTCCTTTCATTGGCAGAGCCGATGATGCCAGAAAATGAGGATGCATTGCTGGAGGGTGCTATTCTACCCTGCAATGCGGAGAACAAAAAATAAGGGGCAAAGAGGGTGGCCCAAGTGAATGTCCATCATGCTAGGGCTGCATCTGCAGTCATAGCACGGACATTCACGAGACAACAACTTGGGTTAGTGCTTATCCAAGAACCCTGGGTCTATAGGGGACAGATCAAAGGACTGTCAAGCAGTAACGCAGAGGTAATTTATGATGTAAAGCAGGAGAAACCAAGAGCCTGCATTCTCATAAAGAAAAATATTAATTATTGTTTACTCACAGAATATATGACCAGAGACCTGGTCCCAATTAAGATCTCGGTGGACCTAGGCAATAACAAACAGCGAGACTTCATCGTTGCATCTGCCTACTTCAAAGGGGGAAGGAAATCATCCGCCACCAGAAGAGGTTCAGAGACTGGTAAAATACTGCCGAAATAAGCAAACACCCATAGTCATCGGATGCGATGCGAATGCGCACAACCGTGCATGGGGAAGCAGAGATACCAACAAAAGAGGTGAGTGTCTATTAGAATTCCTAATAAAAGAAAACTTAGAATTATTTAATGTGGGGAGTACACCCAGTGGGAGGTTTATAAAAGGGCACTCACCGATTATAACCTTAAAATTAGAGAAGCAAAACGGAATAGCTTTAGAGCATTCTGTGAAAGCATCTCGACCACTCCGGCCGCGGCGAGACTGCATAAAGCGTCAGCCAAAGATGGCACGAATATGCAGTGTACGCTGGTAAAAGCAGACGGCAGTTACACGCAAAGTGAAGAAGAGAGGATACTTCTCCTTCTAGAAACTCACTTTCCGAACTGCCATCTAATCACAGAAGATGCCAACAGTGAGAACATCACGAGACCAACTCCGACTGATTGGAAGCAGGCCACAGCCATCTGCTCTGAGCAGAGAATTAGCTGGGCAATTGACAGCTTCCAACCATACAAATCAGCTGGGGTTGACCTGATAGTCCCAGCCTTACTGCAAAAAGGGAAGAAGGTAATATTACCACACTTAATAAGAATATTTAGGAGCAGCCTGGCACTCGGGTATATACCGAAGCTATGGAGAAGGGCCAAGGTGGTATTTATCCCTAAGGTGGGCAAAACCGACCATACCCAACCTAAAGCCTTAAGACCTATTAGCCTAACATCATTCCTGTTAAAAACAATAGAGAGGCTAGTAGAGAATAACATAAGAAACACGGTCTTAAAGAGAAAACCTCTACACCGGGATCAGCATGCGTATAGAGTGGGAAGATCAACAGAAACCGCTCTAAAAAGCAGCATTGAAGAAGCACTGGACTATAAAGAAATAGCTCTATGTGCCTTCTTAGGTGCAGGTGCATTTGATAACACCTCACATGAGGCGGTCAGGGAAGCACTAGTAAGGAGAGAGGTAGATCGCACAACCTCAAAATGGATGTGCGAGATATTGAGAACTAGGAATGCGGAGACCTTGATGGAACATAACACCATAACGGTCAAAACAACAAGGGGATGCCCGCAGGGAGGGGTACTCTCACCTCTTTTGTGGAGCCTAGTTGTAGACGAACTCCTTGAAAAACTAAATAGTAATGGCATAAAATGTCAAGGCTATGCGGACGATATTGTCCTCATAGTAAGAGGCAAATTTGAGGAAACCCTCTGTGACATACTACAAAGGGGCCTAAGAATCACCCATGAGTGGTGCTTGTCTGTGGGACTGAGACTCAACCCAAGTAAGACCACAGTGGTACCATTCACCAATAGGAGAGAGCTAAAACACATGCATCCTATTTGGCTAAATGGGGCTATAATAGATATAAAGCGGGAAGTAAAATACCTGGGACATACAATTGATGGTAAGCTCCTATGGAATAAACATACAGAAAACCTGGTAAACAAAGCTCTGAGGGCTATAATGGTATGCAGGACGTTAATCAGGCTTGAAAAAGAAACATCGGAGATAGGAGCAAATATATGAACTAAACATTATAGCTCTCTATCGAAAGAAAACCCATGGCTGACAGCCCCAAGGGATGACACCTGCAGAGAACTCAACTTCAGAAGGAATTTCACTTCAGAGTTGAGTAGCAAAGATGAATGGAGAGGGGAAACAACCCACTACCAGATAAAAAGTCATGCCATCAAGTGGTATACAGATGGCTCCAGAACTGCCGAAGGAACAGGTGCCGGAGTATATGGGCCAGAACCAAATACTCCGAACCTATGGGAGTTTACAGCAGTATCTTCCAAGCAGAGGTACATGCTATCAAAAGATATACGGAATTCAACCTCGATAGGAACTATCGCAATCAAAATATAGTGATAATGGTTGATAGTCAAGCGGCCATCAGAGCATTAAGCTCATGTTCAATAAGATGGTAGAAGAATGCGTGACCAAACTAAATAAGTTAGGCACAGCAAACAAAGTTACCCTGTGCTGGATACCGGGTCATATGGGTCTCGAGGGTAATGAAGAAGCCGACAAACTGGCCAAACAAGGGGCGGGAACACCCTTCATTGGAGCAGAACCCTTCTGTGGAATCGGACCACACATAATCCGAGAAATTTTATTAAAAGAAGGGGTGGCAGAAAGAACCAAACACTGGGAACAACAACCAGGGCAAAGACAGGCCAAAGATCTCCTAGGGGAATACAACCCAAAGAGATTTAAAGCCTTAATCAGCACAAACAGGAAGAATATGAGAGTTCTGACAGGAATACTAACAGGTCACTGCAGACTCAAAGCACACCTAAAAAGCTAGGACTTGCACTAGACAGCAGCTGCAGATTCTGCGAGGGTGAGGAAGAAAATCCAATGCACATCCTCTCTGAATGCGAAGCACTATTCCGCAGAAGAAAGAAATACTTGGGGCATACTACCTCCCCCCAAATGAGATACAATCTCTTGATCCACTCCGGATTATAAAATTCCTAAGAGAAATAGGTCTGGAGGAGGTGCTTTAGAATGGGAGCTAACCAAACGACTGCACCAAAGATAAGGGGGTACAATAGATCTTAAGGTCGCAGTACAAGAACACCCTTTAATCTAATCTAATCTAATCTAAGCTCTTGAAAATTCCAAATTTTCGACCTTGGGGGGGTGCCGCTCGCAGCCCTATAGTAAGTTACTTATTGTTCTGAAGCAGGTTGATAAATATAACTATTAACCTTTATTAGCTACAACGTCACTGTATTTCAAGCTACGAGAAGGGTAAATACAGTGACGTTGTAGCTAATAATATTCTATTTTTGCGCGCATTCAGTGGTTGCGATACCAAGTCTTATCTCTATGATAAAAGTGAAGTTATATTTATCAACCTGCTTCAGAGCAATAAGTCACGTAGTGAATTAATACAAGTTTTCAAAGATGAGAATTCTTACAGTCAAGATATCATTTGTGCTGGGGAAAAATGTTTAGTTGCACCTTACAGAATAAATATCGATGACGTTGCCTTAAATGCTTGGCGCTACCAACATTTTATTAAATCTATAACAATAAATAAATTTACATAGGTCTCTTTCCCTCCTGAAAGCGATGCTGCACGATATCATTCTTTACGGACCTACCATCAAGTTCAATTATGGTACAACAAATATAAGAATGCAGCTGATTGAGGATGGAAAAGTAGTAAATTTGGGCTTACACCAATACTTACGATGAACGATCCTGCACCCGAAGTTCTATTAAAAGGTAATTCATGTACAAGGGGTATTCCAAAGTAAACAGGACTTTTTGAATCTAGCGCCCCTAGTGGCGCCATCTATATGTCGACTGGTGCGTTAGAATCTGCTATCCTTTATCGACTTCCTGTGAGAATTTCATGACATTTCATCTATTGAAAGTGAAGTTATTGCGTTTTAAGTGTCAGTATGTTTGTGTCATCGGTGCGAAAATGAGCAAAAATTGCTCAGAATTCAACATTCGAAGGACATCATTAAAGAGGTCAAAAAGGACAAAAACTTCCTTTATAACATTGTGACTGGTGACGAAACGTGGTGTTTTCAATATGATCCCGAAGCGAAACGCCAGAGTGCTGAATGGAAGGCGCCGGACGAGCCGAAACCCAAAAAATCGCGCATGGAGAAGTCAAAAGTGAAGACAATGCTGATTTGTTTTTATGATTCCAAGGGTATTGTCCACAAAGAATTTGTTCCACCCGGTCAAAACGTTAATGCGGTATTCTACCTAGGAGTTTTGAAGCGTTTGGTGCGCCGTATTCGACGTGTTCGGCCCGAATATCGCGAAGATGGAAGTTGGCGTATGTTGCACGATAATGCGCCGTCTCATCGATCGACGCTTGTGACCGATTATCTCACCAAAAATCACATTTTAACCATCAACCACTCCCCGTATTCACCGGATATGGCACCGTGCGACTTCTACCTTTTCGGAAAAATGCATTTGCCGATGAAAGGAAAGCGTTATGCAGACGTAGAGGCCATTCAAAAGGCTTGCACCGGCATACTGGCGGCCATACAGACCAACGAGCTAAAACACTCGTTCGACATGCTTTTGGACCGTGCAAAAAGCTGTATTGAAGCAGAAGGAGACTATTTTGAATAAAATCAATTGATTTTGCCGAAAAAACTATTTGTTCTGTTTTTTTTTTTTAAGTCCTGTTTACTTTGGAAACCTCCTTGTATAAGGGTAAAAAATTGGGAAATTTCGTTCAGAAATAAAATTTTCCAAAAAATTGATGAAAACGCTCACTCTCCACGCACTGTAGCTTCAAAACTATAAATTTTAGAAAAAAATGTGTTAAGCAAAAAATGTGGAGAATCATACGCCCTACATTTTTTATATAGACCCCAATGAACGTATCTCGCACCAGTAACAAGATAATCGCAAAAAAGCGATTTTCCACCCCTTTAAACCACTATAGGGGTGCGAGTGGCACCCCCCAAAGTTGAAAATTTGTAATTTTCAAGAGCTTACCTAATTGAACAATCGTACCAAATATAAAGTTTCCTTATACCTTTTGCAAGCTGGAGACATTTTTTACGCCCCATTGACTGGACTATTTCTGCATTCCTATTTCTTGCAAGATCCGAAGTTATGGTCCGCGTAAAAAGTACTACATTGGAAAATGGAAATGGATTAATCATTGCTAACAGTATCTCTAAACCAAACAATATTCTTTTCCCAATTTCTGTTATAAATCCTAACGAAGAAGATATGTAATAAGGGGGTTTACATATTGGGGTTTTTTTTTAACGAAGAAAGCAAATCCCCATAGGACCTTTTCAGCATATCTTCTTCCTTGCGAGGAGAAGATATGAGATGGTGCAGCAAATGTGAGCAACTGAAAGGCTGCACGCCTTGCTGAGTCACGCAAACTAGCTCGCCGGTGGGGTGGATCGCTGCTCACCACCATCTATCATCGCGTTACACATAAATTTTTATGCGTGCATGAGAATATTAATGTCGTTTAGACTTTATGGTGATAGCAAGGCTATCAGGCAAGCAAATTCGGTTTCGCGAGGAAAAAAACCGAATAAATGGAGTATTCGTTAGTTCTTGGTCACCGAAACTGACCGAACCTATCGCGGAAGCCTTGCGAGGCATGTCGGGGCCGATTGGCTATAGATGTTATTGCCAACCGGACTTTGGGGCACTTCCCACCCGAATGGACCGACAGCAGAATGCCGGTCCCCGTAGACGATAACCGCCCCTACAATTGGTTATCGTCCCTTACATAATTTATGTCCTTTTCAATCCTCCCCTATTCCACCTCTTTCTCTCCCTCCTTATTATGATTACTTAACGCTTGCCATCACTCCCTGAAATTTGGATTGGATTGGAAAAAAATAGAAAAACTCGACCATATGAAAGGTAAAAATTTTTCTTTTTTTTTCAAAATTTAACACTTGTTTACATATTGATTGATCCTTACATATCTCATTTGTTTTCCTTCCTTTTCCTTTTTAAAGTTTTTCCATTACATTTATATAAACAAAAGCCAAAACTAAAATTATCATAATTAATATTCGACAAGGTTTTATTCCCCCTTTTTTTTTGTAATATTCGCAAGCAACCAAAATTTTCTGTTGTTATTTTTAATTTAAATATGTTAAATGGTCCTTTTTTTTATTTTACTTTTAAATTTACATTCATTTTAGAAATAGAAAAATTTTAGGAGTCAATCTTGTTTTTTTTTCTTTCTCTTTTTCCTTTTTTATAACCAATAATTTGTTTATTTAAATATTTAAGTAAATTTTGTGATAGACAATATAAAAAAAGTATTCTTTTCCTTTTTGTATTTAAAAAGTTAAAAAAAAAAATATAGTATAAAGAAGAAAAAAAAAACGACTTACGTGCGGCTTCCAAAAAGGCCTTTCTGTAACGCGCCCGTGTCCTGAAATAATGAATTCCTCGGAATTCTCACCTGAGGTGATTATAATATGATATAAAAAAATTACAAAACAAAATTTTAGCTTTATTTTCTTGTTCCTTTTTCCTGTTCGATTCTTCTAGAGAGATCATAAATTAACTATCCTCCATTTGCGTTTTGATGATTCTATGTGAGCCAAATAATTTGGAATTTAAAAAAAAACAAAATGTTGACGAGTCCTCAAATATGATATGTTCACCATAACCTTTTTCGGTATGTTGAAGTAATTCCGTGAAATGAAATATTCGTTGTTTTCCTGGATTTGCGTATGACGAAATTCCTTACTTTTTTAAAAAGAAAAATTTTTGGTATCGCTAATAATCTACAGTGAAGACCATAAAACTATGCGAACTGCAGTTTTCCACGTGGATACAAAAAAACCAAAAATGGCGGGAAGAAGCTTTTCCCCAAATCCAATTCAATTGGCAATAATTATTATTTCTTTTGACCTGTTGAATTTCTGGGTGAATTTCTTCGTTTATATGATGATGTTTCTTTTATATATTTATTTTTATTATTATTTTATTTATTTTTTCTTGATAATTTAAATCATGTAGATTATTTAATTAAATGGACTTCATCGATTCATTTAGGCATCACACAATATCTACACAATATATACATATATATGTGTGCCTTATTTTACTGCAAACCACACAAAAGAATTCTTGGAATATCTGCACTTTTTACTAAAAAAAATTTTTTTTTTTTTTGTAACCCCATTTTTAATTGCATTTAGTTTTCTTTTTTTCTTATTTATTCCTTATAAATTTTTTTCTTCTTTTTTTTGTTAACCTACACTACCGGTTATTTAAAAACAAAAAAATACCATCGACTTCATTCCTCCGAGCTTCAAGCAAGACTCCCCTTCGACAAAAAAAAAAACATTCCCATCCAAAACCAACATAACAGAATAAGGTATATCCGTCACCTTCTTCCTACTTGTTCGTCAACAGTTTCAAAAAATCGGACCATATTTGGCTAACAGATTGGAAGCATTTTTCATATCAAAATTCTGGCGCGTGTTTTAAGAAGAACCGGTTACGCTCTTTTGTCCCTTTCTTTAAAAAGAATCTTTGAAATTTTTCACTCGTTTGTATACCAACGGAAATAGAGGTGTGGGCTGTAAGGAGGTTTCACGTAGAAACTCCAAACTGTTGACTGTCAAAAAAAAAAATCTGATCCATCACCAGTTTTTTTGTTCCCACGCGTTACAGATACAATTCTAAATACTGATTCATTAAAAGTACAAAACCTTTCTCAATTTCAAATTCTTGGCATATATTCTGAAAAAATTAAATTCGATCAAGAATATGATCGTATACAACGTCTTCATACTGAAATTAAAAGTGAACATATGACCTCAGAACAACGTGAAGCTATTCTAAATATTTGTATAAAATATATAGATTTTTTTTATCTCGATGATGACAAACTAACTTGTACTGACTCTGCTTACCATCATATACTGACTCTTGGTGTACAACCAATTCATGTAAAACCGTATAGATTACCAGAACTCCAGAAATCTGACAAAATTTTGAAAATAAGAAACAAAATTATGAAGAAAAAACCTTGAAATAATGTTAGTTTTGACAGTTTTTCTGTCCAATTTTTACCATAGCGCATAAAAAAATCGGCTGTAGGCCGATTTTCAGTTACTATTTGTTTTTTAGTTCCACTTCGTTCGTAGGACATAAATTTACTATAAGCCGATTTTACGTTACTATATGTTGGTTATTGCTTCAATGACGTTAGGTCGGCTCTATATTTTCGTTGAAAAATATTTGTTAAACATTTCGTTTTGTTAGACAAATTTTTCCATTTTCGCTCTAGAAAGCGTAGTAATTGATTGCAAACATTCGTCAACGTATGTATTTTTGTACTTCTACCTTAAACTATCATTATATACTTTTGGGAAACCAATCAGATAAAACTCGGTGACCACTTGGATTGCAATACCTCTAGGATGAAGTACAAACTTGCATAAATTTGTTTCCAACATTGTAATATTAAATGATCTTTTTGGGCAAATATTGAATTAACCCCACCTCCGCAGATAGTCACGAGCAGCCACTGCCTTAGATAATAATGACGCCGTATATTATGACGAGCGAATGAAATCATTAGAAGAAAATGAAAATAACTTTCGAAATTTATTAAAAGAACAAATTAGTGTTTATGAATCCACTCTAAATCAATTTAATATTACAGCAAACCATGTGTACGAGCTAGAAGGGAAAATAGATAAAATCGTGTATAAAATAAATCAACTACAAAATTATACTATTTATACCCAATTTGTAACTAGCTACATTAACAGAAATTTTTTCTACCTTTATAATGTTAGCTGACAATTTTGCAATTTCTCAATCACGTATTGTAGATATTATAACTTCAGCTTCTCGTGGAATCTTACATGAATCGTATGTATTAGGCGATGTTAACTGAAATTATTAAAATTCAAACACATTTGTCAAATGATCTAAGATTACCACTTGCAGCAAAAATAAAAAACATCGAAGGATATTGTAAATTAATTAAAACACATGTATATTATAGTAATAATCAATTAAAACTTTTGATAATAATACCACTTATAAGTTCTCATTTATATAATATTTTCAAGATAACTAGCATACCCAAATAAATTAAAAATAAAAACTATGCATTAATAGTTCCAGAAAAGCCTTTTATTGTAATTGATTCTGTTAAACAGTATTACTTTCTATATACTGAAGAAGAATTAAATAAATGTCAAAAATTGTTAAAAATAATTATGTAGGCGAAGAATTAATCCCAATTTCAATTTCTCATCTTAATAGTGCTTGTGAAATGACCTTATTTTCTCCAGTATCGAGTTTTCCTAAAACTTGTATAACGCGTTTAACTCATTTGGACAATTCAATTTATCTACATTTATTTATTTATCTACAAATGGCAAAAGAATTCATGGCTATTTATAATACCAACTAAAGAACACCTAGTAATAAATTGTAAAGATTTCAATACAGCATTAGAATTAACTGATATTGGAATTTTAAAAATCAAACCAGGCTGTAAGGTGCATACAAAATTTATTATTCTAAATTCTAAAACCGAATATTCTAGCAACAGCACATCGGATCATTTCACAAACAGTATTAATACGTATGAAACTATCGATTTGGAATTAAATCTAGAAGAATTAAAAAATTTAAATGTAAGTTCTAAATCATTCACAATTTCTAACCAAATCGATAATTTAAATAAAATTAGTGATAACATAGGAAAATTAAAACAAAAAACCATTCATTTAAAAATTTTAAAAAATCACTATACTAATTTTTATTCATTATATTCTATAAGTTTTATAATAAGTTTGTTAATTTTGATATATGCTATATATAAAACATATAAAAATTGTAAATTTTGTAAACAAAGAAGAAGGAACACAGAAATTGAACTCAAGCAAAATTTAAATAAAAAAAGTAGAAGCTGAAATGAATGCATCCAATTCTAATGTTGAAAATTGCACCAATCCTAGGTACAATTTTAAAATATAACGGCGGGAATGTTGTAAAGCGATTCTTACCTTTTACCAGTTCTCACGAAATTGTTGTAAAGCGATCCATTCCGTTATTTTTCCCAGTTCTCATGAAATCGCTTATTTCGTATTTTCAGTTATTTTAAATATAAAATAATATTGCATTACGCGACATCCGCCCAGACAAATAAAATATTCATAATTCTATTATTGAAATATTCATATTTCAATAAAAGTTTTTTTTTGTATTCTCGCGCATCTTTATAAAAATGCAATTATGCATTTTTAGATAAGAAATAAATAATAATTATTTCTTCAAATAGCAGTCACATTTTACTAGCGAATAAAACCTCACCTAAATTCTCGCGTCGAAATCGTCGAATATTTTAAATTTAAACAAGCTAAATTTTTGTGTTCCGAAACCTTCTAATATATTAAACAACGAAATAATTAAATAGTGTAATAAATATCAATATTAATCAAACGGTCGTTTTATTTAAAATTAAAACAAAAAGCTTTCCAACACGTCAGCTGTTATTGATTTACGATCCGCAATAATTGCGAAAGAAATTTTCGGGAAAGAATTTGCGTCGGCAGATGAGGTTATGAATTTTTCAAAGTTTGCTGTTCTTGCCCCAAAAAATGATCATTGCGATGATATAAATTCTAAAGTTATAGACCTTATACCTGGAACGTAAAGCACATATACAAGTATTAGCGTAAATAATTTAATAACGGAGGAAGAAAATGAAATTCTTCACTTTCCAATAGAATTTCTAAATAGCTTAGAATTAAGCGGTTTGCGTCCACATACTCTCACGATAAAAACTGGTGCTATTGTAATGCTGTTAAGAAACCTAAACGTTTCACAAGGTCTTTTAAATGGAACAAGATTAATTGTACGAAATATGTATGACAATTGTTTAGATTTGGAAATTATTACTGGCGAAAGAATGGGTCAAAGAGTTTTGATTCCGAGAATCGACCTATCACCATCAGACACAACTTTCCCTTTCTCTTTTAGAAGACGTTAATTTCCTATTCGCCTTGCGTTTTGTATGACTATTAACAAATCACCAGGACAAACTTTAGATCGTGTCGGTATTTCTTTACCTCAGCCTGTTTTCAGCCATGGTCAATTATATGTAGTCATGTCACGAATGCGATCGTTCGACAATTTAAAAGCCCAAAAAGTGCCAAAAGTTGCACAACACCAGTACAGCTTCAGTTCAATTGAAAGTAAATAGTCCAAATTCCCTGAATTCTATATTTCTAAAGAAATAACATGTCGAAAAATTTTATAGAGAATATTTGATGAAATAATAATATATCTTTTGTATAATTCGGCATAAAAAATCCGATATTTCCTGACCCTCGAGTTCCGACGGGATCCCACTAGAAAAAATGAATTGTTTTATAAGTATGTAATATGGATTTCACTATTACTTTTTTTAGTACGGTGTTTTGGGAAAATATTTAGTTTTTCCATCTTAGGCCTAAGTTAGGCCTAAGTTATACGACGATCATTGTAATGACGGAAATAATTTTAGAATGGAAAATTAACGTATTACAAAGGTTATTTCTTTAAAAAAAATAATGCAAAACATGGGAAAAAGTTTAGTAAATAGATTTTAAATAAAAAATCTTAGGATTATCACGTAATTTGTTTTTTATAATGATTTTTATAATTTGAATGACGGTAACATGTTTTAATCGATCAGCTGTTTTGTGGATTGCGTTTCTATTTAATTTAATTTCACTGGAGAACTGCCTTCATTAGGAATTTTTCGTCGACATTCTAACCTCAAACTTTAGCGTCCCAATAAGAAAATAATAATATATAAAAAAAATGGAGAAAATTTGTGTCTCATCGGTAAAAAAGGAAAGGGAAGAAATAATCTAATTGGATTTGATGAAAAAAACCATTATACGACTTAGCTATGAACGAAAATCTGACTGAAAGTTTCTCTGACATTCGTAAAAGAGGTATAACCAACTTTCATTGAAAATCAAAGAAAAACACTCGGTTTCCACTAGTTCCACAATTTCCTTCATTACAATGATCGTCGTATAACTTAGGCCTTACACAATTTTTGATGTGGAAGTTGAAGTTGTGAAACATATCCCTAAATTTACCATATGTGGCATGCAGTTTTTTACACGATTTTTTTTTCACGCATTTCTAAGGAACGTATCTACCGTGTAAAAAAGAGTTAGGTGTACATTTATTTCAAAATCACAAACTGCAAAAAATGAAAAAGTAACAGCTGCTCAAATTTGCGCAAATAATCAGGTCCAGCAAACCGTTTTAACTATAGAAGGTGATATACTCAAGTCCACTTCAATGAAATAATGCGTTGATGACATCACTTTAACTCATCTTTTAGATCCCTTTTAAAACATTCCCTTTCAAAATGAATTGAACATATTACCATGCTGGGGCAATAATCCTTTGAAATCTAACAAAATTTCAAACATTTTTCCTGGTTGTTTCGTCTTCGGGAAATCGATGATAATGTGATGTTATTGTCCAATTCTTTCACTTTTTTTCTCACATTCGAGAAATTCGGAACACTACAATTTCTGTTAACCATTTTTTCTTTAATTGAATCATAAAACTCACAATTTTCGTTTAAAAAGAAGCACAAATCAAACAAAACAATTTTGGTTTATTTGACAGCTGGAATGCAGTGCGCCAATGACGCCAGCATAATACTCACTTCTAAATAATGTGTACGAATATAAATGCGAATATATCAGCTTCTACAGAAATCTACGATTTTCTTAAAACCTTTAAATTTTTTTCTGTATTTTATTTTTTTCATTTTTAAATAACTTTTATTACAAAAAAAATATATATTTTTCCTTTATTTTATTTAAAAACTAATTCCAAATATTATTAACAAAATTGATTTGAACATTTGTTTTTGTAGATTATTTGAAAATTGCAATGTTGTACTTTTTCTTTCTTGAACAATAAATTTAAAAATTGTTAAAAATATAATATACAATATAATTCAATTTGTTAATAATTTTAAAATTACTTTAAAACCATTATTGAACGTATTTAAACAAATGAAATTACAATACTTAACAAAACCTTTCTTTTTATTATTATTAAAAATGTATAATGAATTTATTTTTAAGTTTAATTCATTCTTAAGAAGGTGATTCTAAGAACCAAGATTAAAATTTGTTTTTAATTTAGTACTTGTTCCTTTAGTAAAAAAAAAGTTTTTAATTTAACGTTTTATGGATTATTTTATGTTTAATTAATTCCTTTTCAAGCCTGTTTTATTCTCTTGATGATGTCTGAAAAAAAGATTACGAAAATAAATATTATTAGGGAACAGTTAATTTTTATTTATTAAATAAATGTATGAATAAATAAAATATTTTTTTTGTTTAATATTACTATATATGTACTTAGTCTGATTCACAATAATAACCACGACCAATTTAAGTCGCAAATATTGTGGCATTTGCACAGGTTGCCACTAGGGCATGGCTTGAACAAGCAGTTATTTGAGTAAACAGAATTAATCCAATATTTTGAGTATTCAAGGCCAAAGTAATTAATTCTTTCATTTAAAAGAAACAAAGCAGAATAAAATAACAGAAACAAAAAATTCCGCACAAAATAAGGAAAGAAAATTACAATTTTTCATTAAAAAGAATGAAGTAACCTATAAACCAAATATATTCTATTTTACATCGTACTTCCTTTAAATTAATTGTAGCAAGGGGGAGATAAATAGTCTTATGGATTTTGGACTAAAGAAAAAATGAAACAAAAAAAGCAATCGAAAATTTTTTTAACTCAATTTTTGTAAACAAAAACCATGTGTTTCTTTATTCCTTTAGGTGCCAAAATGAGTAGAAGATATTTTTTGTTATGCGTATTAGAAATATTTTAAGTGTTAGTTCCTGTGATTCTTATTGTTTTACATAAGTGTTCGAATTGTTTATTAAAGCTAGATTAATTTTTATCTCTGTTGCACTAACACAATGTAATCTGAAAAAATGATAGATAGCTAATCATATATGTACTTTTAAGAGAATATTTCGTATTTTGTATTTTTATTACGATTTTTCTTTTCCTTCCACATAATAATTTACTTCTCTTCGTAATCAGTCATTTTCTCTTCAAAATTTTGATTTCTGCCTTTTAACATAGGAAGAAATTAATTACTTTAAGGCCTCAATTACTCGATTGTTTACTAAGCTCGAAAAGTAATTAATCAAACCATGCCCTAGTCGCCACGATCAAGGGGCACCAAATTGAAGAAAAAAAGTTGTTTTATTTAACGTATTTTTATGAAAATTTTTAAAGAAATTTAGTGAATCACGTTAGTGCTTTCTTTTAAAACAATTTAATAATCTATTATCAAAATCATTTACAGTGTAGAATGGTCTAGTTGGTTGACCTCGACCTCTCCTCATGAGACTTATCCTGGTTTGAATCCAGGTCTCGGTTCCTTCAATATCAATTATCAAAATCATCGAAAAAACGAAAAATATTTGAACTGTCTAGTACAATCATCTTGCAAAATTTCTCATGTAACTCAAAATCAGAACTTGCCCCACTTGCTTCCCATGAACACTTGAAATATATGAAGTGCGCAAAACTTTTAAAGTGCAGTGGTTGCCGAATCTGATAATAAATGAACCATTTAATAAATTACTCTAGTCGCACTGGTTTTACTTAAAACTTCAGAAGTTAATTCAATATAGATCAGTGGATTGGTTTAATGAATTTAGAGAAGGTAGGAAATATAGGTGGTTTATGCTAGCGCAAATTGAGATGATTACTGAAGTAATGATTCGGAAAATCCCTGACATTACTTCAAATTATCGTAAATATCGACTGAAAAGGTTTGGTTATTGTTTTTTGAGATGCAAAACGAATAATTCTGATTATCTTGAAAACCGAAAAACAATTACTAATGCAATACCCTAGCGCCTACTGACAAACACAGAAGTCAGATTTTATGTTGTATCGTATAATCATAAAGTTTATCACGTTGTAGTCAATCAAATTGAATTTAGCTTCTAATATGGCCGAGACAACATATATGAAGCAATATTTTAGAAAACTCTAAGCACATAGTATGAAATAACTTAGGTATTGACACCGCTGGTTGATTGGATAATGAATTACAAAACAAGGTATTTTTCATGCGAGCTGTTAAAAATGATCTAGATGAAAATAAACGTCAGAATTCATTTACCAATAATGTAAAGACGGCATTTTTACGGCATCAGAAACCTGCGATATTTAATTATTACACGGCTGCAAGTCTAAACTATTAACTCGCATTAAATTTACTTTTTTGAAAAAATTCCCGCTTTTAAACAATAGCTGTCAATCTTGTACTGTGAAAATAATAAAAATTGAAACCGTTACTAGAAGTGGTACCAGTTCTCAATTTTTAAATTTTTTTATAACCATAAATAAAAAAATCTAGATTTTTAAATCAAAAATACATTGCCCGATGCCACCATGTATTTAATGTGGTACAGAAACTTAAACTCGTTTTAACATACCTGCTGCTAAGAAATCGAAGATGATAAGATTTATGGTTTGTTCGAAACACGAAGTGTGAAATAAATTGCGTGCTGACATCCCAGTATTGTCTTCAAAATTTAATTTCGGTTTGTTTTTTTTTTTTCCTTTATGCGCTTTTTGTTTTTTCTTTTATAAATTAATATTAATAATTAATAATTTAAAAATTTTGATTAAATTCCATTTGGTATGACTCATTTCGATCCTCTGAATATATTCAGAAATTCTAGAAATTCAAACCAGTACTTTCTCGCCTGCTTTTTGAGTGACATTAACTATTGCTGTCAGCAAAATCATATGTATTAATAGTGTCTGTCATATATGCAAAAAGGGGTCTACTCCATTTAAAAAAAAAAAATTAATTTGCTATTAAATTTTCTTTTCTCAGAGACTTCTCAAAGGATGAAAAAATAACTCGAAACAACCTTAAATATGAATATTTAATTGAAAACAGTTATTCCAAATATGAGAACCAAAGAATGCAAAAGTTGTATTTCCACTAAAAATAATAATAATATAATTCGTTTCTGCTGTTAGGAATACTTGACAACTTTCTTGAGAGCTCTCTTTTTATTAATCTTGAAGTTTACTATTCTCCTTTTGAAGTTTACTATTCTCATATTGAAGTTTACTATTCTCATTTTGAAGTTTACTATTTCACTTTGAAGTTTACTATTCTCATTTTGAAACTAAAAAGGTATAGTTATATTAAAAAAAAAACAAACCTTCACGAGTCAATTAAACTGATTCTCCTAGTTCTCGGCCATTCGTACAATACTCCAGATAGTTTTCGCTCAAATAGAGAAGGTAAAGGCAAATGGTCAAGGTTGTTCTATTCCTACTTCATTTTTCAAATGGAGTTTACTTCAAGAGATGAATGCCAAAGCGAGTCTACTCAAAATTAAAAAACTATATTAAACGCTTAATATTTACTTATAAAGCTTATAAAATATTAATTTCGAGAGCGTAATCTACGATATCATGATGCAAAGTGGCCGCTTATTCTCATTTTGAAGTTTACTATTCCACTTTGAAGTTTACTATTCCACTTTGAAGTTTACTAGTCTCATTTTGAAGTTTACTATTCTCATTTTGAAGTTTACTATTCTCATTTTGAAGTTTACTATTCCACTTTGAAGTTTACTAGTCTCATTTTGAAGTTTACTATTCTCATTTTGAAGTTTACTATTCCACTTTGAAGTTTACTAGTCTCATTTTGAAGTTTACTATTCTCATTTTGAAACTAAAAAGGTATATAATCAATAGTGTACAAATCAACGTATAATTAGATCAACAAATTTAACTAATTTTTTCTTGAGAATCTCCTGGAAGGTCAGTCAGCACGTCAAGTGTTTAATATACTTATAATATTATCAAACAGTAAGACCTTTCAACTTTTGATCGACTTTTTATAGGACTGAAACAACTTTCGTGCTGTCATATTTTCGAGAAATCGAAACACATAGTGTGAAACAACTTACGTGCTGATATTTCTCTGTTTTTCTTTTCTTTTTTTAATAAAGAAATGATACCAGTTAGAAGAATGAAATGTGGGTAAAGTTATGGGTTATACGTCAGTGAAATTTAATATCAATTCCCAATTTGGAGCGTAAAAATGTTCAATGAAAGCAACATAGAGTTTTTCATTAGAATGAATTGAAATTGAAACACTGGCTGCATCCAGCTGTCCTAGCGCTTAGTCAAAAATCTCACCCCTATTCTGAGCACAGTCATAACAAGTTCTGACTGTCACAAAATGACGTCATTGTCATAACTTTTTTTTAATACTATTTGGTATTCTCATAACTCATTACTGTTATAAAAAAATATCATAAGTTCTGACCGAAAATATTTTACATCATAACAGAATTTTATGTGTTCTCTGAGTGATTCAATTGATAAATATGGAATAACTTACACCAGTTTTTTAAACACACAATTAATTTTACACCTATAGAAAAATTTCAAACCTAAACAAACACTTTCGAGAATATTTCTCAAATAATCATGACAACTCACTCGAATTATAACAGTTTAAAATGTTATATTTTGGATATAATTATAACCCGTTCGCTAGAATACGAATTTTCGCAGCAGTCATAACTACAGTCAGAATATTATTCTCAAAAATATTTATGACAATAAAACTGTCACAGTGCCAGTATAGAAAGATTAATATAAGGGGGTAGAATTTTTGGATTCTGTATGCGTTTGCTTGAAATCCAGCGAATGGTAGTTAAACGTTAAATTAGTTTTATTTCAATAACTATTAGAAATATATTTTTTATTAAACAAAATAAGTGTCGAGAGTATATAAAAATTGAAAATAAAATGAAATAAAAATTTAATCGGAAAATGGAAAAGTTTTATCAGACTAATTTTTTTTTAATTGCAATTAAGATTCGATAAGCCAGAAACGATTTTCAAAAATACCTCTCAGTTTATCCTTTACACAAATCATTTTTTAGCACGCAAAAAATGTTTATGTTAGAATTTTTTACAACTAGAATTACATCTAGTTGTATTGCTAGATTTAGGCGCTGTAAAGTCCTTTAAGCGCTTAGGAACGCTGGATTGCCTCCAATGTTAGAAAAATAACTGATTAAGGAAAATATTTTCTATTATTGCAATTATAAAAAAGAAAATACGTGATATGCTCTAAGATTTTTTTATATCTGAAATCTATTTATTAAACTAGTTCCCATGTTTTTTGTTTATAAAAAAATAATTTTTGAAATAGGTTAATTTTCGTTTGTAAAATTATTTCCTTCATTCTAATGATTGTTCTATAACTTAGGCCTAAGTACAATTTTTTCCTCCCTTCAAAATGGAAAAGTTAAATGTTGATCTGTGCCTAATATACATTCATTGATAAATTTTCGCCACAAAAATGTTTTTTCGTTTGGTTTTATTTGTTTCTATAGTAAAAATTATACAAAAAAATTCAAACATAAATCAATATATAAGATTGCTTCTTTTAAATAAAATAAAAAAAATAAAAAACAATTTTGTTTTAATCGTTAAATATTATAATTAAAAATAATAATACGTTAAAGAAATGAAATAATATTAAAAAAAAAAAAATTAAAATAAAAAAAATAATAATAATAAATCTTATTAAACATATAAATGCTTATAATATTAATAATACATAAATTTATATAACAATATTAAAATATTTTATTAAAAAAATTAAAATCATATAAAATTCTTTTCTTTTGTTTCATATTTTTCATTTTTCTATTTATACAAAATAATTTTTTTAAATTTTTATTTACTTTTTTTTTTTTTATCTAAATGTTAATATTTTTTGAAAAGAGATTTAATTAGTATGTTAATTATTATTATTTTTCCAGTACCATATAGTAGCACTTCATTTGTACCCTTCAAGTACATGTTCGTACCGGAATATAAAATATTCAAGCACTTGCACGTACTTGAAGTGGGACCCAATATTAGCGGTTTTCTATTTGCACATTGTAAGTACTTGAATATTAATCATTGGAGCACTTACACATTCTCTTGAAGTGTACAAATGGAAAGCACCCTATTATATTTATGTATTGTGCATAAATTAGAAAAAAGTAATAGAAAAATATTTTTAATTTGTTATTCAGTCCATTTTTTTTTGTTTTTTATTTTTTATAAAACTGTTTTCTTTTTTAAAACATAAAAATTTAAATTTTTACAAAATTTTGGTTTTTCTTTATTTAGACATCTCCTTTTCAAAAAGTATTTTTCTTTGTTTCGTATTCTATTAAAAAATATTTGAATTTTTTTGTATTTTTTTTATTATATATAATTTACATATGTATATAGTATATATATAGAATGTTTACTTAAATCAATAAATGATAAACAAATCAATACAAAAACAGAAGGATAAAGTTTATCGACAGAGTTTATTAGTAAATTGTACTTTCATTATTTTTCATTGGGCGCATCCAGCAGTTCTAAGCGCTTAAAGCGCTTTACAGCGCTTAAATTTAACAAGAGGACTGGATGCAATTCTAATTTTAAGCACTTAGTAAAATTCCAGCATACAAATTTTTTGCTAACTCGAACAGCGCATTTAAGGTTGTTGTTCACGCTGAAACATGATTTGTGCGAAGGATAAATTGAGAGGAATTTTTGAAAATTGTTTCTGGATTATTCAATTTTAATTGGAATAAGTTTGTTAAAACTTTTCCACTTTCCTATAAAATTTTTATTTCACTTTATTCTCAATTTTTATTTACTTTCGATACTTACTTCGTTAAAGAAAATATATTTTTAAAATTTACTCAAATGAAACTAATTTGACGTTTAGCACAGACAATACAATTATTTTGCGCTTAATTCAAGCAAAAAAACGCATCCAGGAGTTCAAAAAATTCTAACTGCTTAGATTAAGAATTTCGACTAAGCGCTTAGTAATGCTGGAGCCATTGATTTTTTAGTCTATATACTTATTAATTTTTATTCCGGATATTGTCGCTATTTTCAAAATAGCAGCATATTTCAGTAGTGTAATTCTGTATTTGTGACAGTAATTATCGTTTTGATCATTTTCATATTTCGAAAATTACGTTAAGACTATTGGAAATTGAAAACCCAATAATTCTCTGCTGAAATTTATCCTGTTCGAGCGGCAAATTATGTTAGAAAATATATGAAAATAACCAAAAAATCTTGGTGTTAGAAACGCCCGAAATCAAGAAAAATTCAAAAATCAAACAAGCTTCCTGTTGTTCATTTCAAATACTGCAATAACGTTAAATAAAAAGAAAATTGTTTCAATTCGTGCCATCTTTATCTTCAATACAGCATTGAAAAACTCTATTCAAAATAAACAACTATAAATAACATTGCTTAAATAAACTGATATATTACTTTATTCTTCTCAATAAAGCTCATTTTACATCAAAGATGGACTAAAATTTGGAAAGATCACTCCGTTAATCGCCAATAAATGTAAATGCTCATTACCAAAATATCTTAATACACTGGTGGGCAGCTAATAATCATTTGAACTGTCAAAATACATAGATTTTTTTTTTATAAAAGAAGTCTTTGGAAAAAGTTAGAATTGAATAAAAACTGTATGTTTCAACTGATATTTGCCAGAAAAATAATGCAGGAAGCCTTGGAAATTAGAAGAAAGCTAAAAAGGGGGAATTATTTTGATTCGATTATTGAATGCATTTCTATTAATTTTCTTTCTGTACTCATATCTTCCTTTTCCCATTTTCCACAACACTAATGATGATATCAGTTTATACTACATTCAATGCTTCATTAGTCATTATATTATGAACGATAATATATGATGTTTGTATTAAGCATATATCGGAAGTGTTAATAGAGTATATGATCCAATGTTCATTCATTTTCAAATGATCAAATGAGAATTTCATTTGCGGTAACAAAATCATGAATGATCATTACAGAAATTCTAAGCAGACATATCATGAGGAACAGAATTTTTCGCAGATTTTTCCAAACAAGAAAGCATTAAAATATATGCAAGTGGCTGGCAGAAAAGGCAACATTATATTGTTCCATTTTTTCGTTATTTCAAAAAGAGGTCCAAATGAAAAACTTAAATTTGTGTGCTAATAAATTACTTTCGCGATAGTGTAATCCTTTTTATTCTTGATAGATTTTGCCCACCATGAATTGTACTCTTTCGTAGATGAAACTTTGTACATCTTTTAAAATTAACTTGATTTCCATTAAATAAAAATTAAATAAACATTCTAATTTTTAAATATATGGTTATAAAAAAAAATGTGTAACCAAATTTCTAATATACATAATTCTTATTTTGTACATTCATTACTATTTTTTTTTTTTTACTTTCTAATATTTCAGCATATTCAAATCACTTTTGAATAATGCTGGTATTTTTTAATTATAATTTTTATCTATATTTGTTCTGAATTTATTTTTTGTTTCTTTTCTAAATTATTTCACTATATTCTAACTGGCTTAATGGAACATGATTTGAAAGTTTATAAAAAAAAAAAAAAAAAACTATTTCTATTTGTATTGTTTTTTACATAATATTAATAAAATATATATATTTATATATACATATATATTTATTTAGCTTTCTGTTAACTTGTAATTACATCTTTAGTTATTAATATACAGCATTTTTTTTTTATTTCTTTGAATTTTCTAACATTTCTGTAATTTTCCGGAACAAATTTACTTAAATCATACTTGTGTCCAATTTCACAGTAAAAACTTGAGCGGAAAAATATTTCCGTTTAAGCTCTACTTAAGTTTTTGTTTTTATTTTTATTTTTTCACATTAGGAGAAAAATTAAGTTTAAGTAAATGATATTGTGAATTATTATTTGTAAATTGACAATTGTAAATATTTTATAAGAATTTTTGTAATTATTTCACTTTTAGAATGATTGAAATGAAATATAGAGAAGACTTTCCAAGTTCAGATAAATACAAAAATTAATACAAACATATCATAATACTTTGGTCGTCTATTTGACTTAAAACAAAGTTAAGAAGTTTAGTCTTTAGCCTTCATTTTATAACTTAAGCGCAACTTAAACTTTAAACTAAGCTGAAGCTTTAATTGTATGAAATTGGGCATTAGTCATTTTTAAATATAGTCCACCTAACATATCTTTTACTTTTCATATAATAATATTGAGTATGGATACACTGTACACAGCGAAACCCAAAACCGCACGTCACATGATATAAATAAAACAAATTTTTATCAAAAATATTTTAAAACAAATTTATAATATGAAACTTTTGCAAATGTATTTTTCATATGCTCAAAAAAAAAAAAAGAAAAGAAAAAATCTATTATTTTTAACCTAAATTCTACAAACTATAATTTAAATAACTTCTTTTTCTTTCCTCCCCGTTTCTTCAATTGAAATGTATTAATATTGTAACAAATATGCATATTTCAAGAAAACTAAAAATGGAATGATTTGTATATTATTTCAATAAAAAAAAAAGAAAGCAATTTCAATTAAAAACATTTTCGTTATAAAATATTAATGATTTTGTCAATTAAAAAAAAAAAAATAAAAATGTTGGTGCAAATTATTGTTGTTGAAATTTAAATTTGCAGACAATTATAATTGGCAATGTATAAAATAAAATGCGCATGTATTGTAAACATTAAAAAAAATAAATGTGTAATAAATTAAACGGGAGTGGAATCGTGTAATTCGATTGAGACCAAAATCGAATCGAAACTTCATTCCCGATTGCTATACTTTTTCGATAAGATTTGGATCAAGTCGAATTACATGATTCCACTCCTGTTAAATGTTAAGTGGCGCTAGCGAACGGAGCTAGCATGAATGACGTCACTAATAATAGTATAAATTGACTTTTTCTAGTAATTTAATACTTTAATGCACAATTTACTCATTTGCATACACAAATCATTTATTTTAATGCACAAAAATCTTTCGAAATATTTCTAGCTTAAATCGTAACCATTAAATATTTCTTATAAAGTGTTTTTCTTTTTTGTAATTTAAAATTAGATAGAAAATCTTACATTTAAAAAATAAAGAATTTTCCTATTTTTATGTATTTGAAATATGATGCAAAACGATTTTTATATACTGTTTCTTATATATTAATAAAAGAATGTTCTTAATTTATATAAATAAAAGAAGATTTGATAGAAAATTTAAAAGATAGGTCAATTATTAACATGCGTTTTCTTTTTTCGTATCGTAAAGTTTAAATATATTTAACAATACAATAATTAAACCTGTCATGGGTTTACTATGAAACATTACTGACAGGGCTCCTAATAGGTCACGGCAGAAAGATTTTCAAAATAGCCAGCAAGCATAATTTTGTATTCTCACTAATTTACGACTTTCCGTTTTTCGTATTTTACAACTTGATAGGTAGGTCTAATAGTTTGGTACTAAAAGAATCTGTAAGATAGGCCTAATAGTTTGTTATTAAAAAAAAATTTGTAAAGATTAAAATTCAATATGTAGTCATTTGACACATTATGCAAATTAAAGAATGATTTGTTCGAATGTTGTTCGTAAGTTTTATTACTTTTCGTTAAATTATTAATAATACAATAGTTCTTATTAATTTTTCTGTGTTGGTTTTGATTAGACTTTTTTTGTAAATATTTTATTAAAAAAAATAACTATTTTTTAATGTATTTTGTCAAGTTTTCAATTTTAACACAATTTTTTTGGCACATCCTTAGTTTGTATCCAAATAGTCTAAAATCTCCAAAAGTACATCTTGGTTAGTAGAACAGGAATGAAATCATGTGATTGGATTGATAGCAAATCGTATCGAAAATACATTGCAATTCTTATGCTTTTTCAATACGATTTGATCGAAATCAAGTTACATGATTCCACCCCTGATAAAAACATGATCCATATATTTATATAGTAGGAATAGGAACGGTTGAACGTTGAAAATATCGAGAAAAAAATGTAATATAAAATATTTTTATGTACGACTGTAATTGTTGATATCAATAACAAAAACATTAATGATAAAATTAAAATCGTTGACTCTTCTTTACCCCCAAAGATTATGGTTTTAGTTGTTTTAGAATTTTATTCGAATTAGTGTAGAGCATTTTGTTCAAATACTAGACGACGATTTTTTTAAAGCTAATATTAGGCATTTTCCATTCGTATCCTTCAAGAAAGTGTAAGTATTTCAATACTTAATATTCAAGGATTTCAAGTACTATACCAAAATGCAGAAAAAACATCGTCTACCTAAAGTAATGACGAAAAATTTATAGAAATAAGAATAAAAATTATGTGTTAAAAGCGAGAAACACGTTGTTTATACAGGGTGGGCCAAAATTCACCATTTACTGTTATTCCCATATAAGGTGCAATTGGTGCAAGAATTAAAACCCGCAGATCATCGGCAACGTCTAAATTTGGTGAATTTTGGCCCACCCTGTATAAAAGAACATTAGAAACGTGTTGCTTTCTATCATCTTTTATTATTATTCCTCTATCAATCTTGTTTTCAATCGATAACAGTGTACTTAAAATGGTGGCTTATATTAAGGATCTTATTTATAGTACGCGTTGACTAACCACAGTAAACTATGTAACGTATCTTCTTACCAGTGTAAATCGGGGTGTAAAAATTTGGTTTAAAATTCAAATCGTTTTATGGCAAAAATCATAGAAATATTCATGAATTTTATTGTGGTAGTTTTTAGAAAAAAAATTTATTAGATTACCGTAATGCATTTTTCTAAGAAATTCTTTTCTCCAATCTGATTTCTACTAATTAAAATTCCAGGAAGAATTGATATTTTAAAAATTTTGAACATTTATTTTAAAATAATTTTTTCATGAGAAAATGTTAGAAATACATATTAATGATTTTAGTGGGATTCATGTTTGTGTTTTAATAAAGAAAGATTTAACTCAATAATATATTTTCATCAAATTCTTTTTATTTCTTTAATTTGGAAAAATTTTAAACCTCCTACGATACATTTTAAATCAATTGCTTGTTTTTGGCTTTCGCTCAACGAAATATTTTCAAATGAAATGTTAGAACATAATACACCCAGCAAAGATGAAGTATCTTATTACTAAAGGATCTTCGCCTCTAATCTTTGAAGATATCGAATAAAAGTTTCCGGTGTACACAATCAAGAGAACTATTTCGAAGTGCAAGAAACTTTCCTCATCAGACAACCAAAAAATGAGTCTCCCGACTAAAAAATTATATTTTGGTGTATTTCAGTTAGGTGCCTTCTTTTCGCCTTTTTGAGAATTTTGAAAGACTAAAATCTCTGTTCATGTATTCGCCTACCATGAAAGTTCCGACAGATTAGTTAAAATGTAGTAAAAAAAGAAAAGAAAAAAGAAACTAGTTTGAAGCAACTGAATATTTGAAATCAAGTGAAAGCAAGTTTCGTTGATAAAGTAGAATTCTTTAAGCTGGTGATTTAAACCAAATTTCATATTTTTTGTACTTTTGCATGTTACAATAAAACTAGTGTTTTGTATTTAAATAAATTAAAAAGTTTAAAATATTATAAATATAAAGAACAAATAATCGGTTTAAGTTTTGTTCATTTAAATAATTTTATTTTCATTTTTTTACTTTCATTTTCTACCGATAGCTTCGTGCATGCCGCTAATTTACTTTTATTATAGAAACTGTGATGTAGAACCAGCGATATGAAAACCACATAAATTGGTTGTGAAATTGAGTTAAATTTAACTGGTTCATGTCAGCCTATAAAATTAAGTTAGTTTGTTGTTTTATACTAGTTACATAAAGCCTGATCTGTTGTTAGTTCAATTTAATTACCTGCTTTTTATACTATTAAATAATTTCGTTTTTTATTCGTTTTATGAATTGAAAGAGTAAATGAAATGTTTTTAAAATAAAATTAAAAATATTTAATATTAAAAAATAGAATTAATGTAATTATAATTTGTGGAAATCTGTCCGCCAGAAAATATGGTATACATTTTTTAAAAAAATATCAAGCCACAAGTAAAAAAAATTGTAATCAAGTAACCTTGTTTGTAACTTAACATAATATAACTAGTAAAAATTGATTGATGTTTGAATCTACTTTCACAAGGATTCCAGGAAAAAGCCAGTGGGCCGATTATGGAATATACAGCGAATCGCTTTAGCTTGCGCATTGCGAAAGCGGAAGCGCATTTCCTTTGAATTCGAAATTTTGCATACGACTGCTATTTGTCTGACGGATTCGGGAGGAGTAGCTGTGTTAGCGTGTTTTAAAGATAATTCCAAATGTAAGATAATTATATTTAATAAATTAAGTTTGAAGAATTAATAAGTTTTTTTTAAAAAAATTATATAAAAGAAAAATCATTCTAAATTCATTAATTTTATAGGGCTACCACCAAAAATCATACAAATCAACTCCAATTTGGAGAGTTAGTAGATTTTATAAAGATAAACGAAGGAATAGCTTTTAATAAACAAAATAAATAAACCACAATTGTTTTCTATTTATTTTTATAAAGAATTCTTTATTTGATCTCTGATTCTTTTCGACGCAGTAATTAAATTACTTTTGATGGTAACGTTTCTTCTTCACGTTCAGTACACAAAAAGAATCTCACAGAGCTCATTATTAGTTATTTATATTTCTGAAAAAACTTAATTAAATTGAAAATTATCACGAAAAGTAAAATTAATTTTGTTTTATTTACAAACAAACAAATAATTGTATCAATTTTACTCCAAAGTTCTGTCATTTGCACTAGAAATAAGTGAATAAAAAATTTCGCCTCCTTCGCAATTCAGGATAGCACAAAGCGAAGCGAATTTGAAGATACGGATTGAATACGAAGCGTGGTGTATTCCATAACCAGCCTACTGAGCTCATATCAATTGAAATATATAAATACGAATAAAATTATTAACTGACGTAAATGTATACCATAAATTCTAGTATTTCTTTTTCTGTTTGTTTAGTCAATCTTGCACGTTAATTTAATTTTTTTAATCTATTGAGGAAGAACAAAAAATTTGTTGTCTGCATTTAATTTGTAAACTTAAAAATCTTGCTAAACTAAACGATGTTTAGTGTTTGCCGGCAGTAAAAATCTAGTTTTTACTCCTCCAACATGTTAAGAAATGTTTTATTTAGCAATGGACAGGATATTTATGGTTTCATCAATCTAATATCCAACTTTGAAATTTTCAAAGTTTACGTTTTAGTCCTACGGCTACTCTTGTTTTAAATTATATTTATATTTATCTGTTGTTTTTATTAATATAATATACTAATACAAAAAAAATCGATTCCTGCCAACATTTGTACTTATTAAAATTCCCGAAATTTGCAATTATAAAATATTTGTAATATTTATTTTACTACAAGAATAAATAAATTTCAAAGCCAATATGATAAAAAGAGAATGGAAGCATTACAGGTTTACAGATGAAGTAAACTCTTTTACAAATGATATTTATTTCCAAAAGGGTTAACTTAATATGAAGAACCTGTACAACCAAATGTGCAAAAGTGCTGCACAATACTATCGCTGAAATAACACAATGTACGCAACATGTCCCGCCATCAAATTAATAATATTGTCAAAACATGAAAAATGGTTTTAACCTAAACCCAAATTGCTATTATAAATTGTAAAAATTTGACAATTGTACCTCAAAAGAACCTCCATTTTTTGTGTGGTTAATTCAGTTTCATAGTTTCAAAATTCGAAAAAGTTGTCATAATGAAAAAAAAATGCATTAGAAAGTACTCGTAACAAATTTAGAAAATTAGGCAAACTACGAGTATAGCAACACAATAGGTCTGTTTTATTTGCCATACCCTACCCTGGAGTAGGGTAAGTGGCAAATAAAACGAGCAGGAGTAGGAGAAAGCTTTAATTCAAATATTTGTAGCGCTGCTTAGCAACCATATTGTAATGAAATGAGAAACTTTTAGCTAATACACTTTTTATGGTTGATAACTGAACTAATTCGGGTGTAATAGTTACGCCTGCTCTGAAAGTAGTGCAGAATTTTCTCTTTTGTTGTTTTTGTTTTCAATGTAAAAATTTGCTCTACCCCAGAGCCAGAGCAAGTGGCAAATAAAACAGACCTAGCATGTTGGTTTGTTCACATTGCGTTACACTTCCACACTACTCCATATATTTGAGAATTGCATTTGTTACCACGTTTATTGTATTGTGTTTACATTGTTTTCACCATTATTCATCCATGTTCTGCAATTCACAGGAAAATGAAATCGATATGAATTTCAAATTCACTCGAAATGTAAATTGGTGTTCTCAATTTCACTCGATTTCATTCAATTTCATTTTCTTCGAAATCACTTCAAATCCATTTTCGAAACGTCAAAAGTATCAGCTGATTGTCTTATTATTCAATTTACATCAAAAAATATTGTGAAAATTTTGTAATTGCAATAGAAAATGAAAAAAGAGAACAAAATAGAAAAGAAAGAATTAGAAAAAAAATTTTAAGAGACAAATCGAATGTGTTAGATCTTCCAATATTTTTATTTCCTAGGCATTTTTTTAGAAAAGAATAATTTGGCGCCTTTATAACGACACCAATAAAATGTATTCAATTGAGTATTTTATTTAAAAATAAATTCGTTTTATGACAAAAATATTAGAAATATTTTTAATGGCATTTTATTGAGGCCATTTTTCTAAGAAATTTTTGATATCTCGACTCCGGTTGCTACTAATTACAATTCCGAGAACAATTGATATTTTAAAAATTTTGAACATTTCAAAATAATTTTTTTTATGATAAAATTATAGAAATTTTATAAAAAAATATTCAAAAAGTCTAATGGAGTCATTGGGGAAAGAAAACTTAAATTTATTTTAAATGTTTTCCTTCGTTTTGTAGCAGTTCACATCAATTTCACAGCGCCAACTAACAGTGAATTCATTTCGATTACATTTCGAGTAAAACGAATTTGAGAACACTCAAATTTCAATTCACAAAATTTTCGTTTTTCATTCCGATCGAATTCCAGAACACCGATTTTCGTTTTCACCAATCCATTTCACAAAAAGTGAAATGCAGAACATGGGTGATTGGTTTGTTTTTTTCTAAATGAACGAATTCGTTAAGCAATAAATCCATTGAATTAATTGCGACATAAAAAAAAAACTTATTCCAAACAAAATTACAATTTTATTTTACTTCAAAAGTATTGAATTATTTGTTTGTTTAATTTTTATCAAGTAAAACATCTTAAGTTATAGCGAAAAAAGAAAACAAAAAAAATTCAAATTTCCGTCGTTATAGACTTATTTTTTATCTAAGACCTGCAGCGAAATTCTGTAAGACGACAGGAGGCATTCGAATTTCGGCTTCATACATTTTCTAAGGCAATTTGTCGATTGAAAGCAAAGTGTCAAACCGGAACGGAACCGAAAATAACCACTATTTTGAATGATCCGGAACGAATTAATAGAATATAAGTGAACCCATAGGCTTTGAATTTTTTAAGAGTGGTTTTTAACTTCTTTTTTAAACGAAACGGAACGATAATAAAAATAAAAACTGCACTTGAACCGGAACGAGAAATAAAAATACGAACATAACCGTAAACCGGAAACAAAAACATCTCGGTTCGACTCTTTCAGTTTTCACTTTGAACTAATATTTTGTTACTTTACTTTATAATTGTACTTGATATAGTTTTGGATAATTTAGGCCAAATTTTTTGTTTAAACGGAATGCTTAAAACCTGAATTTATTCGGAAAATCCAAAGATGTAATGGTGCAAAATCGTGAATTTTACGGTTATTAGATGTTTCCGAATAAAAAATTTACAGATAAAAGAGGCTCGATTGTATTTAAATTTAAAATCCATAAATTTTTCGCAATGAATTTAACCGATAATTTATTTTAGGTGATAATTTCATTTCACTCGAACATGCGATACTAGGTTTTAGTTTTAGGAAATAAAATATAAAAGTGGTATTTTGTTTTCCCGTTTAAATCATAGTGTATCATTGTATAATTTGATATTTTTCTACACAAAATTATACAATAATAAATATGTTAAATATAATCCAGTTTAAATATGAACTGCCAGTGCGTAATATACAATTTTTTTCATTTCGGAGATTGTCTTTTTTATTTCGTTATATTTTTAAATCTGTAATTTTTTTTTTTTTTTGGTTTGTAAATTCAGTTAATGAATGAGTTCTTGGTAACATTTTTAACACAGTTTAAGTATGTACTGATTCTGTGTGATATACAATAGCATTCTTGATGAAAAATAAAACATACAATATATTACCGCTAAAATTGTTTTTTTTAAAGAAAAAGTATTGCATATCATACAGGCATCCAGATTTGTATGATATCTGGATGGCTGTAAAAAAAAATGTAAAAAAAAAGTATTTTTGATTATTTTTGTTTAAAAACAAAACCCCAAAACTTTTATTGAAATTGTTAAATAGATTTATCACAACGATCGGAGAAAATAAGGCCGTAAATTCTGAAGAACTAATTTAAAATAAGTTTTTCAAAAAAAGTAAAAGAATCCAAAAAAAAAAAAAAAAAAAAAAATAGGGAAAAACCGATTTCGACCTACGTATATGTATATATATAATTTAAATATATTAGTATTAAAATATGTTCTAGTACCTTTTTTTGGCATCGTATTCTTTTCTCTAAATAATAATAAGTTTCTAAACTTTAATTCTGAAATTATACATTTTTCTTCTTTTTTCTTCTTGTATATTTATCGACACTATTTAAATGACAGATAGTATATGAGTCAAAACCTTCCATATATATTTCTATATATATATATATATATATTGCACAAGCAGTGAACAAACATATTTTACTAACTCATTGACACCGAGATAACTAAGCCCCATAAAGCGTATAATATAAATGCAGTAATTATTTTCTTGTATTTATTTTACATCGATTATTTTTTTCCTTTTCTGCAAAAGATTCCAACTCTTTAACTTGAACAGTATTTATAAGAAATACATATTTATAAAAAATACATATATTTATAGTTTTTTTAACACACACTAATAACGAGTTAAATTTGTTTGGAGAACTAAAATATGACCAAAAAAAGAATACAAATTGAGAAGTCTATATATTTTATTCTTTTTGGTAGAACTATATATGTTGCCATTTACAATATTTATGAGATTCATGATTTTTTTTTTATTAAAATTTTAATAACTTGGTTCCTTTGTTTTCATTATAAATTGAAAATAACTGGGCAAAGCCAATAGTGCACACCGTTTGATGTAAAAATCAGAAGTGGAATCGTGTAACTCGATTTAACCCAAATCGTTTCGAAAAAGCATAGGAATGACAATACTTTTTCGATTCGATTTAGTCTCAATCGAATTAAGGGGTTAGGGGTAGTCAGAATTTTCAAAAAATCAATTTTTGGTTTTTTGCATTTTCGTTAAGTATAAAATCTTAAAATTATTCTCTGAAAATTTCAAGTTGATCCGATCATTAGTTTTTGAGTTATTCGACAAATAACAAAGAGAGCTCTGGCACTTCAAAGCGCTCGGTTGTAAGTAATTTAATAATTCGTATTTCTGTACGTAAATCTAGTGTGAAACTTTAAACGCGTTTTTCTCAAAACTATGTTTTTTAAACTGGTGACAACTGTAACTCGAAAACCGCTCAGTAGATTTTAATGAAATTTATACAGCTTTTAGAATACATAATAAACTCGGGCCTGGATCGAAGGATTTTTTTTTTTTCAAAAATTTCGATTTTTTTAGACCAATTTACTGTTGATTTTTTCCTAAAAATCTAGACAAAAATTTCCTGAGGCCGCCATTTTGTTAATTTTTGAAAAAAACAAAAATCCTTCGATCCAGGCCCAGGATTATCTATTTATAAAACTAATTTCTTTTATCCGGTTGATTTTAGATGAATCTCCAAGGACTTATGATTGTCACCGCAAAGACCTTTTTTTGAAACTGGGTCAACACAGACAGCTATAACTTTGGAAATAAAATTTTTTTTTTTTTGAATTTTTCGTGACTTCAAGTCAAAACATTGTATAATAATGCCATATTACTACTTTTGTAAAATAACACGATTTAATAGCAAAAAAAAGTACTGAAAATTCTCATTTTTTCGTGCCTCTGACTACCCCTAACCCCTTAAACTATTCCACTCCAGAATTAGAATCATAGAGATGAAGAAGTAATAAAACAACTAAATTGAAGTTGCAAACATTTTATACAAGTAATACGTAATCGTTACCAAAGAAATTAAAAAAGATTTTAATTAAAATGAATTAATTCTACAATTTTCTATGTTATTTTATGTTACTTTAACGTTATTTATAAAATTGTTCATAACATTTTACCAAATTTCGTATTCTACTAAAATCCTTTTATGGGTTATTTCAGGTTTAGAAAACGTAATACAATATCTTAAATTTCTGGTACATTAGGAATTAAAATTTGAAATTGTTATCAAGTGATCTTTGCTTAATAAGTTTTTATTAATTGAGTTTGTTTATAAACGTAATCATCTTTTCGTTCAAATAAAGATTTAAAACAAATTTAAATGACAGAAAATTCTAAATGTGTCTCATTTTTAAGTTAATGCTCACTCAAATTTCTGAAAAATGTTCTCAAATTGTTGCTAAAATATTGTAAAAACACCTATTTAGGTCCTTTAAAATTTAATGAAAAATAATATTTTATATGTAATTTAACATAACATAAAATGTGAATGGAGAATAGACTCCATTAATAAACTAGATCGTTTTGTATTTTATTTAAGTATTTTGTTTCTAAATCTAATTTTGAATACTATTCATAATTTCGGGAATGATCACTTTTTAAAATGGACACTCAATTTTCTTATATAGACCGAATTTTAGCAAATAAATGTTTTCCTTAACTTGAAGATGAAATCCAATCGGTATTAAATTTAATATAGATATAGATTATAGTTTACTCTTTGTTAAGTCAAAAAATTATATGAGTGATCAAATGAACTTGAAAAGTAGACCCACTTTTTTTTATTTCAAAAATCTATTGACTTATAAAAATGTACCGAGAGAACAAAACAAAACTTACACGTCGTAGCTAGGGTGGTGTGCTATTAATTATCTTTGTAAGTAAAACGTTTAGAAAAAATTATGGAAAATGAAACAAAATCATCAATCTTATATAAAAATTATAAAATATAAATCTACATAGTTACCGATAACAGAATATTTGTTCGCGGCTTGAGTTAAGATACATCTTTTAGATTATATGTTTTATTATACATCTTCTCATAAATTTTTGTTAAAAATGGAACATTAGAAATGTCTCTTCAAAATTTCTAATATCTAAAAAAAAAAATAATAATAATAATAATAAGAAAAGGATAAGCTTTGTCAAATATCGTTGTGCCAATGTGTTCACTATAAGTTCACGAATGGAAATTTTTGAACAAAAAATTTATAGGAAAGATATAGGACAAAACAGATAGTCCGAAGAAAGCTTTAATAGAAAGTTTTGAATGAGTTTATATACACACAATTTATATATACATATATACATATATATATATATATATATATAAATATTTGCAAGCATTTTATATTGTTTATGTTTATATGCATACACGGCATGGTATATAAAATTACTTTAATCAGTCTATATTGTGACAAATTTTCACTTCATTTATTGGCTATTTTGTTATTTCTATCAACAAAATATATATATATATTCATATATATTCGTATGTTCATATAATATATATGCATTTTATATAAACTATATGAAATTCTAGCATATTTTTTAATCGCATGTTATATATTATATATTTTGTTTTGTTTTTTTAAAAAAAAAAAAAATTATTTTGTCAATATAAATAACGGCCGACTAGCCAAATTTTGAATAGGTGTATACACAAAGAACACCCACAATAACACCAGCCGCTATAAACATTATTAGAGACCTGCGTTTTTTTGGTGAATTTTTCCTATCCTCTTCAACTTCTCGTTGTTTTCGTTTAATTTCCTTCACTTTCTTCTCAATGACTGCTTGCCGTTCTATTCTTTTTCGTCTTCTTAATTCTATATTTTCAGATCTAAAAACAAATTAATAAATTACAAAATAATTATTTTAAAGATTTATTTATGTTATCTACCCTTCACTCGTAGAAGTATTTAATTTATCAAATCCATTTTGTGTTGGTTTCATTTGTTCTCCCGTATTATTCAATACATTGCATTTATCTAGTATATTACTATTTTTCATATCATCATCAACATCATCATTATTATCTTGAATTGATGTGGCTAAATTCTCAGTATTATCGTTATTCTCATCATCATCATCATCATCATCATCGACGCCATCACCAATAATATTATCATTATCATCATCATCATCATCAATTAAATCGTCTTCTTCACTTCCTGATTCAGCAACTTTTTCCAATGAATTTTGTATTGGTAACGGTGGCAATGGACGGTTTATCGCATTATTTTCATAATCAACAATCATTTCATTATTAATGAAATTATTTGTAGTATCATTTATATTTCTTATAAAATCTTCGTGCACACTTTCGCTGTATGGAATCGTTGGTAATGGTTTATTAACTGTTGATATCGTTTGAAGTGAACCTATTCGCCTCGGCAGCGGTGGTGGAGCATCATCCATTTCTTTCGTTGTAATTATCTCTTCTTTTGAATTATTAAAACTCTTTAAACACAAAAAATATATACATATATAGAAAAATTAATTTAAAAAAAATATAATTAATTACATACTGGATCTTTTAATAATTTAATTCCTTCTATGATTGCTTGATATGAGAAATATAATTGATCAGCTGTCTGAATCAGTCCCATTCTATAGCGGCGCAATTCATACAACACATCTTGTACAGAAATTTTATTTTCTCCTTCTTTATCAATCTATAAAAGCAACAAAAAAAACTATAAATTTTATATAATTTTATTTTGAAATTATATATTTACGAGAACAAGACAACAATCGACTAAACAGAATGTCCCTGATCTTCCGATACCAGCACTACAATGAACTACGGCAGGTCCAACTTCAGGTTCAAGTGCCCCTGAATCTCGAACTTCTTTCAGAAATTGTAAAAACGCCACTGGAGAACTGGGAATACCAAAATCAGGCCAAGTTGTATAATGAAATTGTATAACTTCACGACTTTTTTTCGATTCTACATCTGTTAGCCTGTTTTTCAAAGAAAATTATTATTATTGCGGACAATTTAAATGCGCAATATATAAAATAAAATGCGTATTTACTAAAAAAAAAAAAAAAAAAAAAAAAAAATGTGCATTAAAAAAAAATGTGGCATAAATTTGTCACCTTAAAATTGTTCTAAGAGGGGCTAGCGAGTATAAATGAAGTCAATAGTAATAACATAAGAAGTGTGTATATATTCTGCTTAATTTTGTTAATTTCTTTCTACCAGGGCTGTGAAATAGTTATTAAAAAAAAAAAAAAAAAAAAAAAATGTCCGACTGCAACTCCTTATCCGACTATCGAAATTTTGAAAGTCCGACTACAATTAATATTATTATATATATGTATATATATAAATTAATTATTACGACTTTCCAAAAACAAAACAAAAAAATTAAAATGTTCCAAATTCAAATTTGCCAAAAACAAGTGATTCTGCGAGTCTGATTACCCAGGTCTGATTTCAATGATCACATATTGAATTTCAATTTACCGTTACATCTCGCTCTGACATTTTTATAATTACATGACTACAAAAAGTTCCAAGTGCAAAAAAAACATCTTACATTATGCAGTAGTTGCATTGTTAACTCCAGCGTAATATACAAGTTGAAGGGATTAGTAACGGACGATAAATCGTAATTTTAATATAATTTTTACCGGATCCAAAGTTGTATAATACGGATAACAAGGAGAATATACTAGAAGCGGAAAAATGAATTGGAAATGAAAAAAAATTTTAGCCGAAGGGCTAGTAGTATGCGAGAGGCACTTTAAAATGGTATGACGAACGATATCATCTTTATTGAAAAAATATTAATCGAGCTGTCCCATAAATGTGGCCCAATAAAAGATATTAGACTTTAATCAGAAATATTTCTAAGGAAGAAATGATAAAAAGCGAAACCATACAAATTTTCTACATTATAAACTTTGGGTGTTACAAAAGTAATCAACCGAAATGAAGCAAAATATTTTGAGACCTGTACAGAAAAAAGTCAGAATATTTATTCGGGTGAATAATTAAAAAGGAAATTTAATCTATGTTTATGCCCTATGGTAAATACTCCGATTGATGAAATTTACATTTTTTCATTAACTCGATTTGTCGCATTTCAGAAAAATCGGCCGAAGTGAGCAATATTATTAAGCAATCAGAAGCGATCAGAAAGTTTTGTCGTTTTTTTCTTATAGCTTTTCATATTTAATCGGAAAATTTATAAAGCAATTTTGTTTCAATTATTTACAATACGTTGACGATCAAATAAATGATTTAAGACAAAAAATAACGTTCGATCGATTGAGGCCGTCATTAATTACTTATAAACTCAACTTTTAACAATGATGGCCTCAATCGAACGTTATTTTTTGTCTTAAATCACTAATTTGATCGGACTAAATCGAATGCTGATTTCTGTGCATGCAAAATAATTTTCGCTATAAATTATTATGTTTTTCTCTTTAGTGACAATTCTATTAAGTTGGTACTGTTAGTGTAATTAATTTTCCACTGAAAATATGAAATATCTGAAATTTTAATTCGTATTACTTATGATTTGATTAATTTTTTATTTTCATACGTTTTCCATTTTTTCATGCAGTTGAAGGTAACGACTACTAAAAAGCTATGGAAAAGACAGATTGAGGGAAATATTTTTGGGGGGAAATAAAGAATTAGCCATCTTCATACATTTTCTTTAGCAAAGTTTTTTGCGGGGATTTCATTTCTTTTTTCAATAATTGTGTTTGCAATAGTAATGTCTTTAATTGTAATATTAATACATTGTAATCGCGTGTGACCTCTATATACGAAGTTCAAAAGTTTGTATTGACTCCAACGCCAAAGCGGTGAGAGATAGAACCATAAGGTTTTCGATCGAAATAATCCCCATGAAAACCTACACCATCTTGTCCAACATTGTAACCATGTGTGACCCCTATATAAAAAGTTCATAAATTTGTATTGCTTCCAGCGCCAAAGCGGTGATGGTTTATTTGCCATAACAATAACATTGCTTAGATAGATATTTATTTCAGTTTTTGTACTTAGTAGTTTTCCGAAAATAACTAATTATATATATACCCTATTTTGTATATATTGCGCTGATTCCTGGAAAGGCTCTTTGTTTACTGGCGGCGTCTTAAAAATTTATAATTCAATTCATTTTTAGACAATTCTTTCAATTTGGTATTAACATTTTAAGAAACCTGGAATTGATATATATGTTAATATGTCGGTTTTTTTTATCTTCTTGTACGAAATATGTTGATTTTTTTATGCCCTATGGTAGGTACTACATTAGGCAGATTTTCAGTTACTATATGTTTTTTTTTCTTATGTATCCCTGGGTGCAAGCCAAGTAAATTAAAATGTTTTTTTCAGTTTTTCCAAAAGATAATCAAAATCAGATGCTGATATTTACAAAAAAAATGTTAAAAAAATAACACATAATTCATGTAATAAATTATGAACAAATCCGTACTGTTCACGTTGTTTTATCCATTTTCTTTTAATTTTTTACGCCGTCATCTTTCTCTTCTCAATAAAATAAGTGTTAAACATGCAACAGGTTGTTCTTTCCCGCCATAAAACATATTTTATTACATTAATTGAATGTTAAAATTAAAACAAAATTTTAAATTTTTAAACACAAACATACACGAAAAAACTGCCAGGAAGTTGCAAGCAATAAAAGATGCACGCTATGTGTGAACACATCTGCAACTTTTTTTTTAAGGTTGCAGCAGCATAAAAACTTCAGATTACGCGCCACTTTTACATACATGTGTGAACAAGACTCGCAACTTTTACAGCTGCAACCAAAAAAACCCTCATGCAAAAGTTGCTGTGTGTGATCTTAGCTTTATCAACCGAAAATATATTTTATTTTCGAACATATGCATATTCTTTCGTTTAAAATATAAAATACTACAATGACAATTCTATCTTGTAAGTGTGGAAAATGCTGAAAGCTCTTTTTGAAAGAGCGTTTGAAAAGTGGTCACAAAAATTTCTTCTAGGGTACATATCTATGAATTACTTACTATACTTTATCTATGCTTTAGGTTAATATTATAAAAGTTGGAACAAATATTTTATTGGGTTAATACATTTTTTATAATCATTTGAAAAAGAGTACAGAATATAGTAAGACACTCCTTAAACTGACTTTTCCACTTTTCCACTTAAATTTTAATACATAACTTATTCGTTTTAATGCACAAAAGCTTTATTTTAATGCACAAATAATTTAAAATAATTCCCATTTAAATCGTATATCCATAATTTTGTTCGCTAAAAATTTACCTAAATATTCTTTTTGCAAAATTTGTATACTCTTCACATTTCAGATATTCAACAGTAAGACCAACGTCTGTTAAGTTTAAGGTATGTTCATCTCCAATCTTCTCCGGCCAATACATATGACATTTAATTTGTTTTTTTTCAAGTAATTTATTTAACATTAGTATTGCTTTTGTATTATGTTCCCATATCATCAGCCAGAAATGACCAATAGTTTCACGAAGTGGACCTTGAGTTAGAATGTATTTTCTATCAGCCTTTTCCATCTACCAAAAAAATAAATTACAGACATGTAATTTGGTCTATATATTATGAATCATTTTCTTTTATTATTATTATTATTATTATTTTACTTTAACCAAATTTGCATTAATGTAATCCGTTTTTCCTCGATGAATTATTATTCGCGAGTGATCGTATGGATTCACATCACGATATCGGTTAAGAGATCGATTTTGATTTTTTCCCGATTCGCTCATTGAGAATGATTTATCTTTAGCTTCCCTTTCACATTTTTCTCGTATATCCTGAAATGAAAAATGAGAATAATTTTTGTAAATCTTTCGAAATAACGAATAAATATTATTTTTAAACAATACATTTTTATTGTCGCTTAATAAAAATTTTTGTTGGAAGATATTAAAAAACCATTTACAACTAGTATTTTGAGATATATTTAAAAATAGCTTTACTACCCGGCTTCACTCGGGATTTTTATTCTTATATATAAAACCACTTAAAATTTTGTTTATATTATGCAGAAGTATTTGAATAAACTAAACGTCGAAATAAATCAGATTTCTTAGCTTGCAGCACTCTTTGACGTTTAGCTCTTGTATCAGATCAAGTAGATCGAAAACAACTCTCTTCTTTTTGCGTATTTCCTTTTATAATTACTATTTTAATAATTGTTATTAGAATTTTTGAAAATAGAATAATCTCTTTCCAGCTGAGTTAACTACACAACTAAGCGTACTTCTATAATTTTGGTTCTCAAAACTGATTTCCCTTCACCTTTTACATAATCATTGTTTCCCCATAAAGCTAAGATCACACACAGCAACTTTTGTTGCAATGCAGCATAAAAAGATGCGAAACTAGAGTTCTGCATAGCGTGAACAGTATTGCAACACAAAAAGTTGCGATTCTTTTTTGCTGCATGACCAGATTTTTATATTGCGCGCAACCTGGAAAGTTTCAACATGTGAATAGCAAAAAACCAAGTTGCATATGCAACAAAAAATATTAAAATGGTTGAAACTTTTGCTGCATGCTGCATGCAAGTTTTTTGACAGTTCAGTGTTATTGTTTCTGATAAGTTTTTAAAATGTAATGAAATTCACATGAGAATATCATTTTTTTTATTATGGCTTTCAGTTTTTCCAATATATAATCAAAATCAGATGCTGATATTTGCAAAAAATGTTTAAAAAATAACACGTAATTCGCGTAATAAATTATGAACAAATCCGTACTGTTCACGTTCTTTAATCCATTTTTTTAACCAGCATTTTCTTTTACTTTTTTGACGCCGTCGTCTTTCTTTTCTCAACAAAATAAGTGCTAAACGAGCAACAGCTTGTTCTTCTTCATCATAAAACATATTTTATTGCATTTGCTAAAATCAAAACAAGACGTCAAATTTTGAACACATACGCGAAAAAACTCCAAGGAAGTTGCAACTTTTTTTTTATGGTTGCAGCATATTTTGTTGCAGCAGCATAAAAACTTCAGATTGCGCCCCACTTTTGCTTACATGTGTGAACAAGATTCGCAACTTTTGCAGCTGCAACCAAAAAAACCCTGATGCAAGTGTTGCTGTGTGTGATCTTAGCTTTAGAAATGCTAGCGTAGTAGTTAGTAAAATTTTGAGTTAGAGTTTTTTATGTAAAGGAACACCAGTTCGGCTAGAACACGAAATAAAGATAGACGTTTCCATTTTATGATAACGCAAGCGTTTAAATCAAACCAAAACCAAACAATTCATCGTTACTCACAAACTCATAAAAATAATGCGGCAAAGGGATGATTTTGTATTTGCTCAAGCCTTTAATAATATGGCCAATGGTAATATGTCCAATGAAGATATTAGGTTGTTTAAGATTATATATCACGTGAGGCAATCCTTTTCAGATCTAATAATAAAGTTAACCATTACAATTCCTCAAAAATGAGCTTAATTATCTCTGACGAGATTACTTCTAATGCAGATAACAAAGTCAAAAGATCAATTAACATTGAGACACCCAATAAGATTTTATGGGCAGTAAAAGATTTTAAAAGTTCTGAAATTTTGTCTTCTAACAATTGTAACATTAAAAACTACTTCAAAGTTCACCTAATTCTGTTTTTTACGAACCGTTTTTACACGAATCTGATTTAACACGAATTCAAAATAATATTTCATTCTCTTTTTACGCGAGTCATTTTGATTGTTAAATCAAAACGACTCGCGCCCGTGTTAACGGGCGGTCCAATCCAATTTCTAAACACAGAGATAGATGTACTCTTGGCTACGTAACTTTTGCAAATGTCAAGCTATGACGCTAAGATTTAGAGGGAATATCAATAACAGATGTACCAATTTAATAAAAAAAACAGAACTCAAATCGGAACGATGGGAGCGCCACACGGTGGTTATTCCGATTTGTTTTTGATGAAGGTAGTAGATGAGAAATAAAAATTACTTTTACAAAACGCTATAAAATTTATAGTAATAATGGATTACTTGTTTCAGATCATGGAAAAGCTATTTGTATTATACCCCTCAAGGTCGAAAACTTGGAATTTTCAATAACTTACCTAATTGAACAATCGTACCAAATATAAAGTTTCCTATACCTTTTGCAAGGTAAAAGTACCCATTGACTGGACTTTAAGTAAACCGTATACGAATTAAAGAGAAAATACAAATTTTAGCAAGAATTTTGTGTAAAATTTGGCAGACTTGACTTGGAATACGAATAATTTAAAGCAGGTTTTTCAGGTGTATGTCTGATAAAATTTATAAAAATTTGCTAGTCGCAATTTAAATTCCTTTGGAACAACTTTGTTTTTCGAATTATTGTTCTTTAAAATACAGATAAGTAATGATACAGATTTTCAGTAAGTTAAATCCGAAGAATGTAATAATGTTGTACAAAATGAATGAAATTTTTAAAATAATAATATATGGACTTTTACACTGTTTTAAATAATTTTAAGTGATACAATTTTCTAAGACTATTAGGAAACTTCTATTGCGGGCAGGCTGGAATACGCCTATAATATATTGTTGGATGGAAAAGTAGTAAATTTGACCTTACTCCAATACTTATGAAGAAAGATCCTGCACCCGAAGTTCATTTACATGAAATGCCTTTCATGTAAATGTAAAAAAGGATGTGGGACATGCTGTTGTAGAAAGGCAAGCTTAAAATGTTCGATTATGTGCGCCACTTGCACAGGAATTTTGTGTAATAATATCTCGCAAATACTATATTACCCGATCGTTACGGTGAAGACGATGAACCACCTGAAATCAATCAATTTTTGACTTTTCAAATGCCAGATGATGATGCTGATGGTCCTGAAGAACAAGAGGAAAATTCTCAAGGAGAGGCTATAATCTCTGATGGACAAAATTCTTCAACATTATCTGATCCAGAACATTAATGAATACAAGAAACTTGAAGAAGTCAAATCAACAACTTGATGAATGCTTCGTGGATTATGTCTATTGGCGATACCGCATTAAAAACACGCGCCCTATCAATCTACTTCTACGGTGGTGTGGAAAGGAGTAAAATATAAGGGTAAAAAATTAATAAACAGCGGGAAATTTCGTTGGAAAATAAAATTTTCCAAGAAATTGATGAAAACGCTTACTCTATTTACGCGCTTTAGCTTCAAAACTAAAACCTTTAAAAAATTTACAAATAAAAAACGTAGAGAATCGCACGGTCTACATTTTTTATACTGACCTCAATCACTATCAATCGCACTGGTAACGAGATAATCGCGAAAAAGCGATTTTGCACCCCTTTAAACCAGTATGAGGGTGCGAGCGGCACCCCCCCCCCCTAAATATAGTTTCCTATACTTCTTACAAGCTGGAGCCATTTTTTACGCTTCCTTGACTGGGCTATTGGTAGTTCTTCAAGATTCCCACAGAAATCTACCTCTACAGTTCGTATTTTTCTTTTTAAACCTGTCCTCTCTGTCAAAATTCATTCTCTTTCGTTTAATATTAGTTTTTCATAAATCATGGTTGCCTCACTAGTATTTTTAAATAAACTCATTATGGGTATTCCTCTATCGGTATAAATCGTGGTGTATCGTTATGTCGTTGCAAAATTGTGTAGTTTTCTATTACCAAGTATACAACGATAGGGGAATACTCATTATATGTGACTATTAGATGCGAAACGAGTCTATTCCGTCCTGGATGATTCAGAGATAATGCAAAAAATAACGTTTCAGTAGCAAATTCCGTAAAACTATAATTGTCATTTTTATAAGTCTCGTAAGGCAATTTGCCACATGAAAGTGATGAATACGTGGTGAGAACTCGTGGGTTGTAACTTTCAAATAAAGTTTAGGCAATTTTCTAATTAATGGCTTTAATTTCAAAATGAGCTTGTTTTGATACAATCAATTCATTTTTACTTTCTACTTCCTGAAGATTTTTTTAATAATTTGAATGGTGTAACTCGATTTAAAGCAAATCGTATCGAAAAAGCGTAGGAATGGCAATGCTTCCACTCCAATACAAACACATTTCAATCATTATGGAACTCTTGCTTTGCCATTAGGGCCCTTCCTTGGGTTTTAAATACTTTTGGCGGGAATGCAAATGTATTGCAAAAACGGTGGAATAGATTTTATGCACTTCTAAAGATCAGAAGAGTTTTTAAATTTAATACATATTCATGCCATATTGGAATTTGATCTAAACCAGCTAGATGTGACTTAAATCCGAATACATAAACACTGTATAAATTTCATTGGAATCGGACTACAAATTTTAAATGCACATAAATACAAACACGTCTATCAAATGAGACAAAAACATCGATTGGAGAGAATATGGCTACTGTCAACCGTCAATAATCGTTATTGACTATCTTGTAACCACATCAAAGTAACAAAATCTTACTATGCATCATAATTAGACCAATTAGATGCTGCGGTTAAAGAAAGGGGAAATGAATAACGAGCTCTTGATGTTCCATCAAAACAATGCAACTGCACAAAAATCAAGAATTACTGTAGAGAAATTGCATGAATTACACTAAGAATTAGTCAAACATCACAACGTAAATTGTTTGAAAGTTATTAATTAAAAACATATGCAAAGCATAAATAAAAATATAAATTTACCTACGTATTTTTACTAAACCTCTACTCAAAACCTGCAATTATTTTGCAGTTGCGCTAAATTACGTTACTGCTGAATCGGTGGGCGATATGAAAATGTTAGTGTCAACAAAAATTTAAAAATGGAAGGTGGGTAGAAAACTTGATAAATGTGAGTTCAACTTACATTTACCAACCATTCCCGTATATAAACAAATATAAAACTGATTATATGAAGCCCTCCGCCACTTAATTAGAATAATATTGCATTTATTATTATTACTGAAGTGAAATACTTCTATGGGGACGTTTTGCAAAAATTATGTGACGATTTTGTGTGACGAAACGTTACATTACAAAATATCTCATTATATGGACGTCCTAGATGATTACAATGTTCAACAATATTGTGGAGGTTGTGATTAGAATTATTTTCGTTGAAGACCAAATAGTTCTATCTATCACCGTATTAGCGCTGTAGTCGATACAAATTTTTGAAATTTTTTAAAACTTTTTATGTAGAGGTCGTACACGATTGAAATGTTCAACAAAGTTGTGGAGGTTTTTATGGGGATTATTTCCGTCGAAGACACAATAGTTCTATATCCAACCACTTCGGCGCTGTATTCAATAACAATTTGACGAAACGTTACATTACAAAATATCTTATTATATGGACGTCCTAGACGATTACAACCTTCGGCATTATTGTGGAGGTTATAATGAGTAATATTTCCTTCTCAAACCAAATAGTTCTATCTGCCACCATATTGGCGCTGTAGTCGATATAAATTTATGAAATTTTTTTCGAATTTTTTATATAGAGGTCGTACATGATTGAAATGTTCAGCAAAGTTGTAGAGGTTTATATGGCGACTATTTCCGTCGAAGACCCAATAGTTCTATCTCCCACCATTTCGGCGCTGTATTCAATAACAATTTTTGAACTTAGATGAAACGTCACATTACAAAATATCTTATTATATGGACGTCCTAGACGATTACAATGTTCGGCAATATTGTGGAAATTATAATGAGTAATATTTCCGTCGAAGACCAAATAGTCCTATCTGCCACCGTATTGGCGCTGTAGTCCATACAAATTTTTTAACTTTTTATATGGAAAAAATCATGGAACGCTAACTCTGTAAAGCAGCGTGTCACATCAGTGTAAGCTGACTAACAATTGCGTCGTTTTTGTGCATAAGGCTGGCGCATACGAATATTGCATAGCGGAAAGTGGTCAACGCATCTTACATACATTAACGGGCATTGCTTCTTACTACGGCTGCAATGACTCTGGTAAGAAACGTTTGCGAGCCGACAATTCTGCTCAATCACAACACGCTGACAATGCTTCCACGAGAACGCCTATGACTATTGCAGAACGGACGCGGGCACGTAGGGCTAGGCAACAAGAAGCGGAACAAAAGCAACTCGCTGACAAGGCTTCGACGAGTACGACTATGACTGGTGCAGAACGGACGCGGGCATGTAGGGCTAGGCAACTTGCTCGACAAGCGGAACAAAAGCAACTCGCTGACAAGGCTTCGAGGAGTACGGATATGATTGGCACAGAGGGGACGGTGGTATATAGAGCTAGGCAACTTGCACAACAAGCGGAACAAAGCCAACTCGCTGACAAGGCTCCGACGGGTACGGCTATGACTGGTGCAGAACGGACGCGGGCATGTAGAGCTAGGCAATTTGCTCAACAAGCCAAACAAAAGCAACTCGTTGACAAGGCTTCGACAAGTACGGCTATGACTGGTGCAGAACCGACGCGGGCATGTAGAGCTAGGCAACTTGCACAACAAGCGGAATAAAACCAACTCGCTGACAAGGCTCCGACGGGTACGGCTATGACGTGCAGAATGGACGAGGGCATGTAGAGCTAGGCAATTTGATCAACAAGCGAAAAAAAAGCAACTCGTTGACAAGGCTTCGACGAGTAGGTCTTCGACAGGTACGGCCATAACTGGTACAAAGCGGACGCGGGCATTTAGGGCTAGGCAACTTGCTCAACAAACGGAACAAATGCAACTCGCTGACAAACCATAAAGAAAAGCTTCTATTTCACTTCTACAGTGTGGTCAAAAGCACACTTCCTTTTTTATTATTACTAGTGACTTAATGCATGATCGTTGCGCTACGCTCGGCTCGCTAAACCCACTTAAAGACTTATACTGGCTTGTCACAAAAATTTCGCATATATTTAATTACTTATATAATACGAGGAATGTTTGCACAACGATTTCGAAAACCCGTCTAACGATTTTCATGAAACTTGGGAGTTAAGGGTTTTCGGGGACAAGAAATTGATCTAGATAGGTCTCACCTCTGAGAAAATTCGTTTTCCGCTCCCCCCTGTCTAAGGGCTTTCGATTTTCCCACTACAAACCTCACTTTTCTCCTCCCCTCGATACCCCTCGCTTGGTATTTTCGAATTGGGTGGTCCGATCTATATGAAACTTTACAGTATTACTAAGGGGGCTAAGGGCTTTCGATTTTCCTACTACAAAACTCACTTTCCCTCTCCGCCGATACCCCTCGCCTGGTGGCTTCGAATTGGGTGATCCGATTTTAATGAAACTTTACAGTATTACTAAGGGGCCTAAGAGCTTTCGACTTTTCCACTACAACACTCACTTCCCCTCCCCGTCGACACCCCTAGCCTGGTGGCTTCGAATCGCGTGAAGGGATCTTATTAAAAATTCGCAATATTGCTGGGGAGTAACGTTTTTCGATATGCATAAAAATATCACCTTTTAGATATCTATCGGCAGCGATAAATAGTAACTACAAAATCATCAAGTTCCCTGAACCTCATTATACGAATCAGGTTGCAATTACAATCGGATTCAATTACTCAGAGATAGACTGCATTAGGAATTACAATTCATGGCCAATTGTAATTACTATTTCAAACTGTCTCCAGTATAACTTGCCAGTTTCATCGCGACCGGGGCCTTTGCACTCTGACGTATTGCTCGACCCATTACATTTTGATGAGCAGTCGACTACTTCAACTCAACCTACCCGTGCTGCTAAGACCAGAAGTAAAGAAAGAATATCCGAAATCAAGGTTACCGAAAATTTGTTGAAAAATTGCCGAAAATTGAAACATATGGATATGTAGGAACTTTCACATTTCTATATTTTAAATTTTTCGGCATACTTTAACTTTGCCTTACCGAGCAAAGCTCGGTCCCCCGGTACTTTTGACTTATATACATACATTGGAAAATGTGTACATTTACCAGTAAAAGTAGATATATGAAGAGTTAAACTCACATTTACCGATTATGTGCTTTTATCGTCAGCAACTTACCAAATTGAACTATTCTTTACAGCAGAAATGCCCAGCATTGATAAATCACAGAGGTGTTGTATTCTATCAAGAACACGAAAGGCCTCATACTTTTTTCGTTAGTTGTAATGCATAGAAATAATCAAACAAAACAAAACCAATGATAAAACTAATATGGTAATACCCACCATAAGGCATTCAAATGAATTTTTTAAAAAGATAAATACGGCATGAATTATATTGTATATAAATGCCAAGGTAAACGTCAGGGCTATATGAATTTGAATTCGTTCCGATAACTTTTACTAAAATATCATCTTTTACCCCCAAGAAACAATGAAATAAAATGCAATGGTTGCAAAAAATTTCAGAAAAAGGGCCAGGACATTATGTTTGAGAAGGAGACAATGTTCAAAGGAAGACTGGCCTCCCAAAAACAGGACGTCTGGCAGCAACTCTTACGTGTGAAACACACCTACATACACAATATAGTGTTCCAAAGAGTAACTATAGTAGAATAAATAAAACGGTAACCACAATTTCTAGAGAACAAAATTTTGTCATTAAAAATGAATTTCCAATAAAAACAAATATTTCTTGAATTTCAAAATAAATCGCATGTAATTTTACTATTTCTCTTTTTTTATGTAGAAATATTACAAAAACATATAGGGTGAAACATCAATAGTTGGTCACGGGTAAGTTATTAGCCAATTGCCCCCGGGAATAACATTCTTGTTAAACATAGAAATGTCCATTTTAAACATTTGGTAATTTATTATATGATTTTCTGTGTTATTTTATGTTATGTTACTTTAACGTTATTCATAAAATTTTTTCAAATTTCGTATTCTAGAAAAATCCTACTAAGAAATATTTTACGTTTTCTTAATTTTCTACTGCGATGGAATTAAAAGTGTAAAATTGTTATCGAGTGAGCTTTGCTTAAAAAGTATTTTATTAATTGAGTTTGTTTATAAACAAAAATATTATTAATCACAGCAACAAACAAAATGTATGTCTGGATAAAGTTTTCATTAGGAAACTTTTTGCAGAAATTTAAATTGTATATTTATTAAACTTACAAAATAACATATTCCAAAGGCCCCGCAACCCCCCACTGAGTGGAGATATATTCTATCTTTTCAGTTTGCCTATCCAGAATATACATTCCAAGTTTCTAGAAATTCCGACTATTAAAGGCCGAATTAGGCAAGTTTTCCCCTCCCTTTCGCAGCCCCCATCGAAAATCAAAATACTTTATACCAGTGATACGCAACCCCCGACCCGCGAGTAATACACTTACCAGTGACCATATTTTCAGTTACCCAATCCTTTTTTTTGTCTTTTTACATATTCTTTTAAAATTTTTATGATTTTTTACGAATTAGCAAAAATTGTATGGCGGGTAATCAAGTGTCGGGGAGGATCCCAAATTGTTTATAACATATTGTAACAGTACTTATTTACTTCCTTTTAAGTTTACTCATTCACATTTCCTGTCATTGCTTATAAATATGCGAATTTGTCTCAATCTTTTGTATTTTCCCTGAAGTTCAAGATTAAGTTTATTCAAGCGGTTTGTAAAATCTGTTAAAAAAGCTAAATTTTGAAGCCTTTTTGTTACCAATAATTGGTCATATTGGTCTCCTTTTCGCTGCGAAAATTGAATTATTTCTGGTAATAATTCTTGAAATTTTGAAATTGTGTAATAACATATCGGATTGTTCTGATTTTTTTCTAACTAAATTTTTTTTCTTGAACGTATTGAATTAACTATAGTAAAAGCAATATCCATTGCCTCTTTAATATTTAGTACCCATTTTTCCACACAATGCGTGCTGATGTATAACACAATGAAAGGAAACGAAGTCTAGATAGTCATCATTTTTTCGACAGAGCCAAGAAACCGTTTACCATGGCGAGTGTACCGTCTGTTGTTATATATACAAGCGCATATGTATAATGATCATGGTAATTTTTCCACAAATTTGATGTTTAAAAATTAATGAAAAATCAGTTGTTTTCTCCAAAAAAGTTATCAAATGCATAAAACTTATTTTTGTTCATATACAGATGATGATTGACCGAAAAGCATCTATAGATATCGACCAAACGATTGCGCTCGACCGTTTGGTCAGGCCTAATTAAGAGTCTACTTTAGTTGTCATTATTAAGGTGTTAAATGTAGCAAATATTTGTATTTGATATTTAAAAATGCTTTAAATCAGTGATTCCCAAAGTGGTCTATATCGACCCCCAAGGGTCGATTACGACCTGCAAGGGGTCCATGTCAGCGAGAAAAAAATTTGGGGGTCCATAAAACGAAAATGGGGGTCAACATTAGTGGATCGCATATAGAGGCGTCCAAACGCACAGTTTTTTACTCAGTTTTGCCTGCGCAAATCAGATTTGCGCATGCAAAACTGAGCGTCTGGACAAGTCACAGTTCGTTTGCGCAGGCAAAAGTGCGGCTTGTGCGATTTCAGATCGTGTCTGAAAAATAACTGTGGTACGTGCATGCAAATCGTAGCGTGTGGACGAAAACTCATTATTTTACACAGTTTTCATGCAATTGCGAAAGGCGAAAGGCACGAAATTTAGAGGAGTTAAGCTTAAACTATTCATTATTAAAAGTACTAAGCAAAATATCTTGACATTAAGAAGTTCCAAAGAAAACTGTGTAAAAATATGGAAAAGACGGTATCGTGTGGACACAAAATTTGCGCAGGCTTTCCCACAGAAAAACTGCGAAAACTACGACTGTGCAAAAAGACTGAGCGTTTGGACCGTACTTATAAGCAGGTCGTGACATTAATTTTGGCATTCCATGAATGGAATAATCCCCATACACAGATAGTACCTATTTATTATATATATTCCAATATACAATTTACAACGTTGCATAGTTTCTTACATAATATTTATGATCTTGGGGTGGTATACTCACTTTTACCTCTTTCAAAGTGAGTGGCACTATACCAGCCGTCAAAAATACATTTGAATCAACAATTTCGATAAGGGCTCATATCGGTTTTTTCAAATTGTTCAGGAGACAGAAAAAACTGAATTCCTGCCAAACTATATAGAGTTTAAGACCGCAAATTTTTTTGAAAGTTCTAACCATTGGACTGCTTCATAACATACTGAAATGGTTTTCCGAGTTGAGACCTTTTCGAATTGAACCACGCAGGTGGTTTTAGTAAAGAAATGGCAAATAAAGAATGTTTATCATAAGATAGTTAGTTTATTAAGCAGAAACCATCATTATCACGATCATTATACGAACCTCTGCGGAAAATAAAAAAAACTTTGAACTCTCGACTGACTAATTATTTTTGTTTTGTCCCGAAAATTCGTGGCAGAATAAGTGGAACTCCGTTATTTCTTCAGGGACGTTTTTAGGAATGTAATCATTTAAACATGATACGACTTCGTCGGGTCATTTGAGGGCTTGAACCTCGTGGTAGGAGTAGAAAGTTGTTTTCGCCGCTGTCATAGTTGGCAGTGGGAGATTCTGCATATAATCAAACTCCAAACCTATGATAGTGGTACCAACCACTTGAGAGTTTTCAGTGATTTCTTTGATTTCAGAGTAAAATTTGGACGCCCTTATCAACTGGTAGTTACTTTCTTAACTATTAATTGATTTCTTTGCATTTTGAGCATACTTCAGGTTGTGGTCTCCAAAATGACAAATTAAAATTGACCTTGAAATAGTTCGCATAGGCTAGATGTCTTGAATTAGTTCTGAAAAAGTCTCATCTCCAGAAGGACATGCATTTTTTTCCACTTTGGAAAACACAATGTGAGTCCTTGTTTCTCATGGAACATGCGTCTATACGTGAAGATAAAAAAACGGCAAAAAAGTACATTTTGAAAAAAAACAGACATGAGCCCTTTTCGAAATTGGTGATTCATTTGATGTTGATGAATTTGCAAAAAATTAATATACGTAAGCAGGGGGTCTACCCAAAACCGAAAAACATGGCAAGTGGTCCACGAGACAAAAAAGTTTGGGAACCTCTGCTTTAAATTGATTAAATTAATGTTCAAAATGATATTTTAACCAAAAATATAATATTGGATTGTCCGGAAACTTTATGCTGAAAATGGAATACAACAAAGTGCATTTTAGATACTGATGCTTTTCTATTACCGGAAAGGGTAAAAATGCCTGACAAGCAACAAAAAATATAAGCTCTGTTTCGCCTGACATTGCAATTTCAGATTATCACTCATTCAGTGCTTTACACAGTTCTATTAACAGCGAGAATTTAAATTTTTTGAACGACATTAAAAACCAGCTTGAGCAGTTTTGTGCTGTGAAACCTAAAAAATTCTGGGAGAATGGAATCCACAAGTTGCGTGAGAGATGGTGAAAAGTTGCGAAATAAATAAAACGACGAAACACATAATTACATAAATAAATAAATTCAATTTAAAAATAGATACGAAATTTCCAGACACCCCAATATATGACATGCACCAAATTTTGCTACAAAATTGGTCATGGCTAAATGTTGATCTGTTTTTGAACTGATTTTCTTGCGGTTTTAAGGCTATGCTTATCTAACGAAAGAACAAGAGTTATTTTTGTTTATACATAGTTGACGAATTAGAGCATTTTATTTTATTTTATTTGTAATCAACAAATTTGACAGCTCTAGTTCAAATGCAGAACAATTGAAGATATAGGAAAATTATGCTGGAAATAGAATGAACTTCATTTGGAACTTTAACTTGTTTTTAACTTTGACAATCCATGTAAAATACATTGCGTACAGATCGAAACAATTGGAAATTATTTGATGGTGAAGTAGAAGTTGTAATAGTCTAATTCCTAATTCGAAATGTCCTCGAAGAGATCCAATTTCATCTTTTAAAACGTTTACTTTTCTATGAAAATAATGACAAATTTTGTTAAAAAATTAATCTTCCAAAGTTAATTTTACTATTCACCGTTTGATATAAAAAATCTACTTCAAAGTTCGAAATCAAATCATTGTTTCCAGAATTACAATAAATATGATTTTTGTAGACTGCAGTCTGATCCCAAATTTAATAAAGAGTAGTTAACCAGGCTACCATGTATTATTGAAAACTACCTTAATTTATACTTTCCAAGTGTATTAATGATAACTGTAAGTCAATTATTGATGTTTAGAGCGAATTTTAGACGTGCCAATAATTGATATTACACTATATTTCTGGGAAAGATTCCACGAGTTTTCTTGATAAAAGAAATGTCGGGAACTTTTCTTAAAAACACTACACAAAACACACATAATTCTTGTAAAATAAATTGTAATGTTTCATGATTTTTCTAGAAACATGAAAAATTACAAAAGGAATCCCGTTTCTTGACGATTATAGAACGTTTGTTCACCACAATTTTAAGCAGAGAATCCATGGTTAGGTTAGTTAACCAACGATTTCGTTAACTAGCCGATTTTCCTTGGTTAAGGCCATTTACCCAATGATTTACTGGAATTTCGTTTGTTCATGCTTGGTTTTCAGACTGCGTTTTACTTTTGACATACATATAACAACATTCAGTGAAAATATTAATGGATACGAAATTAATAATAATAAAATAACACCAAATTGAGAGATTTGTTTTAATTCTTTTTTCTTGTAAAGGGTGATTTTTTAGCGTAATGAACTTTAAATTCAAAAAAATAACATAAAAACTTAACTTTTAATCTTTTTTTATTCCAAAGACCTATTCATGCCATTAATATTTAAAAATGACTTTGAGCATATGGCCACTGTGACTATTCTGGACTAAGCGCATATTGTTAATCCAATTTTGGTTTGTATTTTTGATCAATAGCGGCCGTAGGTCACGAATAACACGAACAATGTTAGCCAATTATTGCAATTATCAGCCCAAAAAAGGGACTACACGTAAGCCCATAGAAAATGTTGGAAAGATGTCAGATCTCACCATTTTGGAGGCCAATTTAAAGGTGTATTTCTCAAAATCACATTATCGCTAAATCGTGATTTCAATAAATCGATGGTTTCTGTCACTGTATGGCACGTAACGTATTCCTGTTTAAACCACATCCGAGCAGGATCAATGTCATTCATATTTTCAAAAAAATATTCATTGATCATGATCCGGTAACGCTCTGATTGACCATAACACGAGTTAACGCCTCATTTTTAAAGAAATAAGGACCAACGATGCCACCAGCATGTAAACTTCATTTTTCTGGATGCAATGAGATCTCTCCAGAAGCGACAATTTTGCTTATTATTGGAGTCAAAAATGAGCCTCGACACTGAACACAAATTTGCTATAAAATAACGGGACCGATTTTTAAAGCAAATTTGGAAAATTCTTTACTGTTTCTCAACCGTGAATTTATTCATGATGAAATGGCAGTGCTAACTGAACATGTTCGACTTTGACACATGTCACGAACCACGGGCGAAATGTCAATAAGGCAACACTGAAAAACCAAACGCCTAAAAATCACCTGTTATTTATACAAATATCTGTATTGTTTTATTTACAAATTCAGTTCTTTCGGGAATTGCATTTGGGATTCTTGAAGTAGTCACGATAGTATAGACTAGTACACTTAGATGTCCAAAGGCTTAAGTCAAACTTATTCTTCTGTTTTTAAAATTGTACCGTGATTCATGTGTTCTCTCATTTCAGAGACATCTTAACTTTCTGTGAGAGAGCTTATAGATATTCGTCGTAAGCTTTCAAATGTGATCTGTTTACGTTACTCGAATTATGAATGAATTCATATGCTTTATTTTCCACTGTTGTGGATATTATGTTGTGTTTTTCACTGTTGCAATTTAATAATGAAATAGGTAAGAATAGTATTTTTCGTTTCCTAATATTTTGTTGTTCAATTTATTTTCAGCGATTTGAAGGAATTCCTTTTAATTTTTTTAATTCATTTACTGTAAAATATTTTTAAACATTTAAGGTTTGTCGATATAAGTCCTGCACTTACTCCGACTTTTCTGGCTTTACTCCAGAAAATGGCGTATTTTCTTACTCCAAACTGGTTTATATCGAACAGCTTGGAGTAAGTCCGTAGTAAAAGTCATATGTGTACTGTCAAAGTTGAGATTGAGTGTGATTTTTGCTTATGTAAGTTTTGGTAAAATTTAAAAAACTTTAGATACATATTTAAATTTATTGTTTGAATTTTTTTCAAAACGCAAAACCATGGAACTTGAACACAACTCAAAAGTGAGGTTATATTACGCAATTACCAGCTGTCAAATGTTTACTCTACCTAAAAGCAAGAGTAAGTCCAGGACTGAAATCACAAATTCTGAACTTACTCTTTGCTGTTCGATATGTGTTCAGAGTAAGTTCAGAGTGCACATCGAACAGAATAGATTAAACTTTTTTACTTTGAGTAAGTCCAGGACTTAATCGAACAGACCTTTAATATATTCCGAAATCTTTTCTTCATTGTATGTATAATTATTTGTTCATTCTTTTTGGAATCCATTATTTATTTGCAATTTTTTGGCAATAATACAAGGATTATTAATTCCATTATTTGGAGGCATATATTGAACCAAGGCCTTATTTTGGATCTGTAGGGCCTCGGCTGAACATCTTGTGCGAGCCCTATCCCAAGGAAGCGAATTTTTAAACAGTATTTTTTGTGGTGTGGGTCCATAGGCGGCCACCTATGTTACCTATGCGTAAATAGGGCCCTCTGTAGAACAAACATTTGATCATTAAAACGTTCCGGGTAATAAATGTTAGACTCTTGAACACTTTTATACAATGCCTGTTTCTATATTTTGAATATGACTTTTCTTTAAAATTTGAGTGAAAATATATGCATGTCTTCCGCAGATTTCAGAAAAGGTGTCTGATGGCTCAATTAATCCCCTTTCGTCGGGATAGTTATCACATTGATATCAATAACCGAGCTTCTGGCGGTTAAGACCTTCTAATAAAAAATCTTCAACTAGGCTTTGTGAAGGCAAATTTACATTTTCTTCACTATCTACAAAAAGTGTACGGAAAGCACCAGATGTTATTTTTTTTGTCAAAATATATTTTTTTCAAATTGAATATCGCAAATAAAAGGAGATTTTTTGACTCTTCCGAATCAAAAAGTATCCTGTACAAAATTTCATTGAAATCGGTCTACGAATAACGTTATAATACCCTGTAATTTAAAAATACAGCACAAACATTTTTTTATCCGTTCAAGATTGCGGTAACTTATATAGTTTTCATTGAAGTTAAAAATTCAAATCTATATATCTAATCACTAAAAATTTGTAAATTCCTATCGGAGCTACGCATTGAAATTCTAAAAAAAGAAAAAACAAACATTTTTTACAAGCATCAATGAAATAGAGAAAGAAGAATGAAATGAGCGCTTTTCAAAGCTGGAATTAATAGAGAAAAGCTCTTGTAGCTTCTTCTTCGATTTTACAAAGGCAACAACGTACATCACACCGTCCATAAGGCTTGGACATCTAGGTATACTAATCTATGACGATAGTGATGAAGATTACAATAAATTATTTAAGAATTCAAAAATTTAAATTAACCATAGATAAAAATTTGACAGATGCATTGGAAGACCATTGCAAAAATGGAAAGATCTATGGTTTTCACCATTGCGATTGAACTATCAAAAATGTCCGTACGGAATGTACTAATTGACTTGTATTCCTTTAATATAACGAAATGGAAAACAAATTTAACGAAAAAGGTTATAACTATTACGTGTAAGGGAAAGTTATGAATAAGTGTTGTTGGTTAGTAATAAGTATTCTGACCTGTCTGAAACCAGTTTGAGTAGGTAGATTAGCATATTATAGCGGATTTACGGACATTTTTTCGTATGCTGGTCAGTTTCTTTAAATGTTTGGAAACGTCAAAATAACTGGAAAAAGTACATTTAAATATTGTGTACTCTATCAGCAGGTTTATGCGCACACCGAACCGGTGCGTTCAGACGAAAAAAAATCACGCATAAACTTGGATCATAAAAATTTGGCTAATATGGTGTTGCCGTATAACCTATTTTGGACCAAAACAAAGCCGACACATAACCTAAATTTTTATTATAAATGAAGATCAATAAATGGAAAAATCTTACTAACGCAATTTTCTAAAAGTTCCTTAATTTATTCAAAAAGGTTAATGTAAAAGGGCGCATAAACTCAACAGCTGAAAGGACCTGCAGGTCCACCCGTATCGGTACAAGCAGGACATTAAAAAACTGTTTTGGGTTAAAACTCCCTGTTTGCGAAAAAAATTTAGTCGATAAAATTTCCATTTTTGCTTTTAAAAGAAAAGAAGCCGTTTTTGGATGGAAAGGAAAAATAGACAGGATACAAAGAAATAAGAAAAATAGCCTATGTTTTCAATGGAGAACTTTGCCAAAAGCAGGCGTGCATCAGAAGAAAGTTATACTGTGTTTTTGGTTAAATCGCAATGGTGTAGTGTGGCTGAAAGAAAATAAAACGTTATTATATACAAATGATACCTTGAATACAGAAATTCGGTCTGGTGTAATATCACGGACACAACAACAACAAAGTTATTGTTATAAATTTGGAACTAGTCAGTAGATTCTTAATTGGGGTAGCGAGCGGAGCGAGCATGCATTAAGTCGCTGCTAATAACATAAAAATAAGAAAAAATTTTAAAAAGACAATAAATAAATAAATAACAAGTGTTGATAGCTGTTGTTGGGTCCGGGAAATTACACCAGATCCCAAAAATTCATTGTGAACGTCCATCTTTGGCCAACAGAATAAGTGCAATGTTTTATCACAAACGCTAAGCCTCATGTGGCAAAAAAAGTATAAAAACTTGCAGAATTGAGTTGAGAAATTTTACCTTAGTTTTTAGTTCTCTTGATATTTCACCATCAGACCAAACACCTATTCAGATCGTTGCAAAACCTTCTTGATGAAAATGAATACAAATTTTGAGTGTAAAAACAGCATTGGAAGATTTTTTTGCCTCTAGAAGTGAAGACTTCTTCTCCAGAGGATTTCAAAAAGCTGCCAGAACGCTGGCACAAACTGTTTGAACTGACAAAGTAAATTATATTTTGGAAGTGAAAAAATAATTTCGCTTTCTTAAGAAAAAAACCAAAACACATTTAATATATTTCCATAAATTAGGTCTGTACATGGCTCTTTTTATTATAATTTAGTTTTAAAGCCTAAAGAATTCAATAAACTATCAAATCGAACTAATAATAGTTATATAGCCTTTAAATATATGTCCCAAAAAGGTATTCAAAATAATTGATTGTCTAAAAAGGGCCAATAATTGATGCCTCATACCCTATTATACAAACGAGGAAGTTTTTACATCGACAAATTGTTACGACAAAACTATATATATATATATATATTTTTCTTTGAAAACAATTATTAAAATAGTAACCAGTGCTGACAACTGTTCACAGTTATATCATTTATCTTTTTCCAGAAAACTAGACTTTTTTCTTTTTATTCATTCCGTTGTTTCTTTTGTTTTTAGAATAAAAATTAGAAAATTCTTGTTTAAAAAATGGGGGAAAAAAACCCCCTCCAAAATGAAGATTTTAATACATAAATCGGAAACAGATAAAGAATTATTGTTGCTGTTTTCTTGGAACTAAAAAAAAAAAAAAAAAAAAAAAAAAAAAAAAGAGTATAAATGTTATATAAATACTAAAAAGTCAGAAAAAAATGTTTTCCACATTATAGATTCCGGAAGTTTTTTGTTTTTTTTATTATTTCTAACAGAAAATATGAAATCATTTTGACGATTTTTTGTGCCTTTTCATGTTTACCAGCGAGCGCCTCACACACGAATACAATAATAACACAGTTTTTTTTTTTATCCACCATTTTTTTTGGGTTCCCTTTTGTTCCCAATTATATTTCTAATTTTTTTTTATTGTAATTAAATTTACCATGAACAGCGAATTCCATCCATTTTTGGATTCTATTTCGTTGTATTCTCTTTCAATGCTGTTGATGCTGTTGTTTGAAGTCATTTCCGGCAAAAAAAATAAACACTCACTATAAGAATTCGATATTATAAATCTTATTGGAAATTCCTTTTGTTTTCTTTTTATTTTAATAGAATTATTAATTCATAAACTGCGTCAAAATAAAATATTTTATTCAATCTCAAACACACATTATTTCCTTTTTTTTACACAGAATTTGCCCTTTCGATATTTTCAATTTATAACAAAATATTCGACGTTCACCTTCCGCGTATACGCGTACATTTCGCAATTACTTTTGTATAAAGAAAAATGGCTGACCAATTAACATGTGTATGTGTGTCCAATTTCTGGTTGAAATGTTTTTTTTCTTCGTCGAAAAGTTGGTATAAGATTTAATGCCATCTATTAGGGAAAAAATTCTACCTTAGGCCTAAGTTATACGACGATCATTGTAATGAAGGAAATTGTTGAACTAGTGAAAACTGAACGTTTTTCTTTGATTTTCAATGAAAGGTGGTTATACCTCTTTTACGAATGTCAGAGAAGGTTTCAGTCAGATTTTCGTTCATACCTAAGTTGTGTAATGGTTTTTTTCATCAAATCCAATTAGATTATTTCTTCCCTTTTCTTTTTTTTACCGATGAGTCACAAATTTTCTCCATTTTTTTTATATATTATTATTTTCTTATTGGGACGCTGAAGTTTGAGATTAGAATATCGACGAAAAATTCCTAATGAAGGAATCAACTTGGCAGTTCTCCAGTGGAATCAAATGAAATTGAAACGGAATCCACAAAACAGCTGATCGATTAAAACATGTTTTGTCATTCAAATTATAAAAATAATTATAAAAAACAAATTACGTGATAATCCTAAGATTTTTTATTTAAAATCTATTTACTAAACTTTTTCCCATGTTTTGCATTATTTTTTTAAAGAAATAACCTTTGTAATAGGTTAATTTTCCATTCTAAAATTATTTCCTTCATTACAATGATCGTCGTATAACTTAGGCCTTAATGCTTAGAGCAGAATGCCGTGAAAACCATCGCGAAAACCAACATATTCGAATGTCAAAAATCGTATTCAACTTTTATGTGAACACAATAGCCTAACGAAGTATAGTGTAAATTGATTTTATTTTCGTAAATAAATTCACTCTTTTTCAATAAGTTTGTGAAATTAATTATATCAAATGAAATAACCATTTAAACATATAACTTTTACCCTCAATATGAATTTGATTATCACAAAAAAATGTAAGCAAAAACAAAGTGATGTTAGAATATTTTGGTTTTCGCGTTGGTTTTCGGATTTTAAGGGGTTAGGGGTAGTCAGAGGCACGAAAAAATGAGAATTTTCAGTACTTTTTTTTTGCTATTAAATCGTGTTATTTTACAAAAGTAGTAATATGGCATTATTATACAATGTTTTGACTTGAAGTCACGAAAAATTCAAAAAAAAAAAAATTTTATTTCCAAAGTTATAGCTGTCTGTGTTGACCCAGTTTCAAAAAAAGGTCTTTGCGGTGACAATCATAAGTCCTTGGAGATTCATCTAAAATCAATCGGATAAAAGAAATTAGTTTTATAAATAGATAATCCTGGGCCTGGATCGAAGGATTTTTGTTTTTTTCAAAAATTAACAAAATGGCGGCCTCAGGAAATTTTTGTCTAGATTTTTAGGAAAAAATCAACAGTAAATTGGTCTAAAAAAATCGAAATTTTTGAAAAAAAAAAAATCCTTCGATCCAGGCCCGAGTTTATTATGTATTCTAAAAGCTGTATAAATTTCATTAAAATCTACTGAGCGGTTTTCGAGTTACAGTTGTCACCAGTTTAAAAAACATAGTTTTGAGAAAAACGCGTTTAAAGTTTCACCGAGCGCTTTGAAGTGCCAGAGCTCTCTTTGTTATTTGTCGAATAACTCAAAAACTAATGATCGGATCAACTTGAAATTTTCAGAGAATAATTTTAAGATATTATACTTAACGAAAATGCAAAAAACCAAAAATTGATTTTTTGAAAATTCTGACTACCCCTAACCCCTTAACAAACAAAATTGATTTGATATTCCAATACGTTGGTTTTCGCGATGGTTTTCACGGCATTCTGCTCCACACTTTAAGCTGATACCATGTTTCCATCTCCCTGAAATCTGGAGATTTCGACAAAGAGATTTCAAAGTGTTGCTATCTCCCTACGAGATTTCATTTGACGTTTACAATTTTGAAAACTAGAAAAAAAAAATGAATTTTTAATGGAAATATTCCAAAAAATAATTCTTTTAGAGCATATTGAAAAAATTTATATATATTTTTGTGTCAAAGGAGACAAAATTCATGTTTGTTAAAATATTACAAATTCAAACACAGGAAAAAGGCGCGCAATTCAAATTATTGCAAAGGGTCGCCCATTTGCCAATTTTTATACAGGCTGAATAGCGCGGAATAAGTTTGCAGGGTTGAAACAAAAATTTTAAGAGATTTTAAAGGAGATTTCAACAAAATCTCATTGATATCTCGAGATTTTGAAATCCTCTATTTGTATGGGAAATCTAGTAGATTTGGATATAGATTTGGCGAAATCAAGCAAAATCTCGAGATTTCAGGGAGATGGAAACATGGTATAAGGTCTTTCTTGAGCGACGCGACGCTAACGTGTACAGATTTAGGGTGTTATTCTCAAATCGTAAATTCGCCCGGTAGCCACAAAGATCCGATTAATGTCGAAATTCCTATTCTGGAATCATATGTATGTGTAACTGTACTGTAAGTTGCTGTCAAATCCGCTGTAACTTTACCAGTGAGTTAAAAATATTGAAACTCATTAAAAAGTGACATAAAATTTGAAATTGTGTGTTAATAAAAGGAAAATTGAAGTGAAAATTATTTAAATTGTGTGTAATTGTGTGAACAGGTAAAAATGAAAGTAAATTAATAATTCCAAGAAAATTTGAATTTTTTACTAATTCTTTTTATAGTGAAATTTTTAAAATCTTTGGACGTAATTCATCGTTGAAAAGAAAAGAGAGAAAAAAAGAATAGTTTTGATGTAAACCAAGGCTGTCCAACCCGCGGCCCAACATAAGTATCAATGCGGCCCGAAAGTATTCAAAGTTACTGAAGCATGTCTATTTTTCTGAGGAATGATTTGTGTGTTGTGTGCGCTGACAAGTGACAAACAGGAGAAACAGGAACAGAGCAGATTAAATTCTCTTTCTGTTTGCTTTGCTCGCTCAGCTAAACTGTTATGTTGTTTGTCACCTGACGGCTTAAGTAATATTAAGTGAATTTCATGTTCTGTTTTTATAATGAAAAAATTCATAAACTAATAAATTTTAAATTACTTAAACATGAAAACTGTATTTTACGTTTTTTTTCGCTCTTCAGCTATAGTAATATACTTGTGGCCCAAAACACCAGGTTTTCTTCCAAGGAAACAAAAAGGTTGGACACCCTTGATGTAAACAAATAAAAAAAAGTTTTAAAACAAAATAACGCGCGGAATTATCCCGACACTACTACAGGGGAACTGATTACAGCTGATGTTGGTATTGTCACAAATATATTTTCCAACTCTTCCGTGACATTTTTTGGCTATTTTTCTCTTTAAAACCCATTATTATTATATAGATTATTAATTTTTAATAAATAAAAACAAAAATTAAAAAAAAAACACAAATTTTCAAACTTTTTTTTCCCTTTTTGACATTTTACAAAACACGGCGAATTGATTTTATAGCAGCGAAATGGAAACAAATTCAGAATAGAAATGTGGGCATTTATGTAATTTAGCTACTATAATTCTTCGTATGGAAAGTTACGGTTATATAGACATAGTGCCGGATTACACACGGTAGAAATCTATCGTCAAGTTTTGGGTAGAAAACTACCAAATCGATTAGACGAGTAATGTTTATACCACAGTCTTTTATACAAGCTATATACAAGGAGTGTATTAGTGTGTGTGAGCACCGACAAAGCAACAAAGAGTGACATTTGTTTGTGTGCGTAAAAAACTCCGTTGCGCCAGTTTTTTGGGAAGTAGATCTTCTGCCTCACCCCCAATCCACCGATACCTACGTCTGCAGTAGAATTCTACCCAAAAAACACCGCGTGTAATCCGGCACATGCGATCTGAGAATTACCCACTTAACAAAATGTCACAAAAAAATGCTTGAAACAGATATTGTAAAAACCAATTTTAGCCTATCCATATATTCCCTTCACTAAACTTTGTCATTCCAAAAACTGTCAAGTGTTGAAATTGTATGGGAGAATTATGTCTGTTTATAAATCATTTTCAAGAATATTAAATTATAAGAATTTTACAAGTGTCACACTTCTAAGAAATTTTCATAGTGATTTTTCATCAAAAAATCCTTCTAAGACTGATGAGACATTGAAGACGAAAATCCCAAAATCTGGTCTAGTTCAAAGTAAATATGAAATATATCAAGATGAAAAGGCACCGGTAATTTTCGATGTTGAAGAAGAGAAGTACCGAATACAACAGCAGGAGGTCAATATTCAGAATGATCAATTTGTTGGAATTAATTTAAATAGTATGGAATTAAATATCGCTACAGTCATTAAATAAAAAAAAAATGTTTACACTTCAGGAGGACATCATGGAGTATTTGATATTGAAGATTTGGTAGAAGTTTTGAGGAAAGAAAGTGCGCTGGATATTTTCGTTTGTACCGTACCGAAGCATATAAAGTATGTGGATTATATGTGTATTGTAAGCGGTAGAAGTACTCGTCATATGATTGCAATTGCCGAATTTGTTAGAAGAGTTTATAAAATGAAACGTGGAAATGGTGATATATTACCGCGGATCGAAGGTGAAACTAGTCGAACGTGGATGGCTTTAGATTTAGGTATAAATCAAATATTTTGATTGAAACAAATTTAATATTCTTTTTATTCCTAAAAAAGGAAATATTGCACTTCATATATTTGATGAAGAGACACGAAAAATTTACGATTTAGAAACTTTATGGAGTTGTGGATCCGAATATGATAAAGAATTACATAAAACCAATGATCCTTTGGTGGAACTTTTTGAACGTCATTCATTACATTTAAAAAATATGAAAACTAAATAGTAAAACATACGTTATAGTAGATTTTTAAAATGATAAGGCCACGTTTAGCCAATAAATTAATATTTTTACGTACGTTTTTAGAAAAATATTTGAAGGCTATATATTTATTTACATTTCTATTTAATAGTTTATTGAATTCTTTAGGCATAAGGATTGGTGATTCCCCTTAAAATTTACAATAATGTTGGTCTGCTCAAAATACTTACGACAGTAACTCGGCCTTAAGCCGAAAACTCACGACGTATCAAATGTCAAACGAGGTATAAATATATACTGCATCTTTGAACATCGATACGCAGAAAAAGTAATTATCGTATTTACTATGAGCCGAAAAAGTGAGTGCACACCTCGAAAATTATTTTTTCGCTAAGAGTAAAACAAAAACTATGAATTAAAAAATCATGTTGATAACATAATGTCAATTTGTTATTTGTCGAAAACAAAACATGACAATTTCCGGTCAATATCTTTACAAACAAAAAACTTTGCGGAACAAAAACATAAAAAGTCACTTAAATTCGCCGAAAAAGTGAGTGCACACATGTTCATTTTTCATTGGATTGCAGCTGAAATGGTGTTTCTTCGTCGGAAAATTTAACTGTAATGAACAGTTATCAAATGCTAGCATCAGAATGGTTGAGTTTTGTTATTTTATAGTTCTTAGTTTGATTTAAACATTGGTAGATATAGGGCTGTAAAGATGAGAACAGAAACGCAGTTAGAAACGCGAAAAATTATCGTAAATTTACATAAGGATGGCAAAAGTTGGCGTGAAATCTCTAGAATAGTTAAAAGAGCGGTCAGTACGGTAAAAAAAATTATCGACAAATTCAAAAAACTCAGCACATTGGAAAATTAAATAAACAGACAGTTAAGGATATAGTTAAGGAAGTGAAGAATAAGCCGCGGTCAAGTGCAGTGAAAATAGCTGAAACATACTTAAGAACTCTAAATTTATCCGTTTCAGCTGATGCCATTCGTAATACGTTGCATGAACATGGTTTACATGGTAGGGTACAACGTAAGAAATCTTACATTTCTAAAGTCAATAAAAAAAAGCGTTTAACTTATGCCAAAAAATATAAAAATCACGATTTTTCATTTTGGAAAAATGTTTTATTCACTGACGAGAGCAAATTTGAAATATTTGGTGGCCATACTAATAAAAGAATCTGGCGGACCAAAAATACAGAATTCCAAGAAAAAAATATTGCTGCCACTGCCAAACATGGGGGAGGATCTGTGATGGTCTAAGGGTGCATGGCGGCATCGGAAGTTGGAAATCTTCAATTTATAGAGAGTACAATGAAAAAGTATGACTACCTCAACATTCTAAAGACAAATGTAGCACCCAGGGTCGAAAAATTAGGATTACCGAGGGTCTGGACATTCCAGCAAGATAATGACCCTAAGTATACCTCATATCTGGCAAAAGAATGGTTACGCTTAAGAACTCCAAAACAATTAGATCATCCACCCCAATCACCAGACCTTAACCCCATAGAAAATCTATGGAATTACTTGGACCAAAAAATTCGACGGCGGACAATTACTAGCCAGCAAACTTTAAAAGAAGCTTTAAAGGAAGAATGGGAAAAAATACCGGAAGATTATACAAAAAAGATTGTAGAATCTATGCCTAGGAGGTTAGAGCATGTTATCAAAGCAAAAGGAGGCCAAACAAAATACTAAATTATAATATAACTGATTTTGTGTCCTTTCAATAAATTTTTATAATTTTTTATTTAGTTGGAATTAGGACCTTAATGTAATAATTTAAAACACCTTTTCAATTACTGCCACAGTTTCGTCTACTTTATTTAACGAAAACTCGTTTAACTTAGGAAGAGTTTAATCCGTTTTAAATGAATTTTTGAATTGTGGACATAAAATTAAAAATTTTGCTATTATTTTAGCTTAATTTATCTAAATTTTAATTTTTTAAATGTTATTAAATTGTAAGTCGTTAAATTCAACAAATAAAAAGCAATAAAAAAGGCTGATTGAATATCCAAGTATTGCACAGGGATTTACAGAAATTGAAAAGGGAAAAGTAGTCAATTTCTGGGACATTGTTGCTAACGAGCTAAATGCAATGAGTCCTCTGAAAGAAGACTGCACTGGTTGGAAAAATGACCATTAATTGATAAATGAAAACAAAGACACTTTTTCAATGAAAGAACAATTGTGTCCAAAAATCAATTGAATCCGATTACAACTTCGGGTAGCTGCCGAACAAAATTTGGATTTTTTGTATGAAATAACTGGGTGCTCGGACAAAACTTCGAAATTTTTGTACAAAATAAATCATAAATTGTTGTATGAAATAGTTTGATCGATATGTATAGAAGTTCCCATAGTGGTTTGCGCACTATAGCTTGTTTTATCTTGCAATTGCATTATCGGATGATATTCACTTTTTGTTCTTGACTATCATTAGAATTTACCAGGCAACTCCATTAGACTTTTTTCAAGACTTATTTTCAGTGGGACTGAAAAAAAGTCTTGCGGAGACTATAAAAATTGGACATATTTTCAGTCGGATTGAAAAGAAGTCTTGTGAAGACTAAAATTTGGATTCTTTTGTCAGTCCGACTGAAAATATGTCTTGAAATAAGTCCAATGGAATCGTGCGGTTAGTTGTTGCCAATTTAACTGTATCATACATATCAGTGGCAGCTCTTGACTATCTGCGGAGGTGGGGCTAATTCAAAATTTGTACAAATCGGTGTATCAGTTTTTAAAGTACATCAAGAAAACTTTATGAACAGGCTAATTTTCTCATAAGATTATTTCTTTCGCCACTATCCTTAGATCAATTTTACTGAAATTTACCATTTATAGTCAACCAATATAATTAATTTAAAGAAAAATGCTGTAAAAATTTTCGAATTAAATCTAATATTTTGATATTCTATTTAATAATATACATAGAAGAATGAAAAAAAAAAAAATAAAGCAACATATTCAGCTTCCAAATAGTTTTACTAAATAATTGAAAATAGTTCGCCGGAAATTTTCATAAGTAACTCAAGATTTCAAAATCTTAATTTTGTATGAAAATTTGGTGCCAAGAATTTTAAATTAAATTCCGGAAATTTATTAAATAATTAACATGTTTTTATACCTATGCTTTCATTCAAAAGTAAGGCATCAAGATAAATTACGATTTTTTTTATCTGAAGTATTCAAAAATTGGAAAAAAAATCATCAATTTCATTCAAAAATGGCGAGATCTCGGCTTCTAGTTTTGATAATGGCGATTGAAATATTATCATATCATCTGTCTAAAAATTGAGAGTGTGATTCCTAAACAGAGAGAACTAGATATGAGAGATATAAAGATGAAAATATGCATTAAAATGGTCAAAATTTGAACTGCATAGTTTCTTACGCGAATAATACTTCCACTAATCATCTTTTTGGGGCTGATTTAAATTAGCCCAAACTATGAAATTTTAATAGATAAAAAAGAGAACAAGAAGAAAAAAACTCTAGTGTAGTGTTTCCCAACGTGGGGCCACGCCCCACAGGGGGCAATTTGATTGTTAAGGAGGGCAATTCGAAAATGGACATGATACTAGTTTAACCCTTTCGCTCCGGGCGATTTAAATGCAATGCTAGATTTCGGTGCCAAATTTAACGAAAAAGGCAAATTCTTAAATAATTGCGGTAAATAATTATTAGGTATAATTTCGCTTGACGAGACCAAAATATCAACTGGGTGTTTGGCGTCGTCAAGTAAACTTCCCTGCGGCAGACGGTAGGCTCCGCGGGGAACCCCGGACGTTTTAAAATCTCGCTAAACAACGCAGTTGTTTGCACCTGAATGACACATCGCAACTTCTGTAGCGTTTCGTCAATATTCGGAAGGATATTTAAAATTTGGGTTCATACCTGTTGTCCACGATGAGCGGATTCCTTTTTGTCTTTTATGCCAGCAATGAATCAATGAAACGAGGTCGTCTTGAGGCGCATTTAAAGGCGAAACATAGTGCTCATATTAATTCAGATTTGAATTACTTTAAAATTTTAAAGAAAAATTTTGAAAAGAGAACAACATTAAAGTCTCTATTTACTGCTTATACTTCAACTAATAATGGTGTTCTTGAGGCTAGTTATCAAATTTCTTTATTCATCGCTAAAACTGGAAAAAATCATACTATAGGAGAGAATTTAATAAAACCGTCAATATCAGCATTTCTTAAAACGGTTCTTGAAAAAGATGGCAAAGATGTAAAAGCTAAAAAACTACTTAGATGTCAATGATATACCAATGAAAAATATAACATCTTGTGCTGCAGATGGTGCTCCTAATATGATGGGCAAGAAAAATGGCTGCTTAAAATTGATTAAAGATGCGAATCGAGAAATGATTTTTGCGCATTATGTTATTCATAGAGAAAACTTGGTAGCTAAAAACATCTCGGCTGTTCTAAATGAAGTACTGCATTCAGTAATAAAGTGTGTTAATGCTATTAAAGCTAATGCCAAATGTGAGCGTCTCTTCAAGCTATTTTGTGAAGAACAAAATGAAGACCATGTGAGATTTTTACTTCATACTGAAGTAAGATGGCTATCTAAAGGGAACTGCTTGAAAAGAATTATGGAACTGTTTGATACTCTTAGTGATTTTTTAAGCGACAAACCTGAAATGAAGTATCTCTTAGCAATCGATGGTAAAGCATTTGTGAGTTATTTAGCCGATATCTGTGAAAAACTTAATATATTAAATAAGCAACTTCCGGACGACTCATGAGCTAAGGCTAAGTCATTTTGGGATCGAATTGCTACCAGAATCAATCTAATTAGGAACGTTTTACCAGTTCCTCTTGGCGCAACTAATAAGAAGATTTCTCCAACGCCGTTATTGACAGTTTGCATTATTTAATCGTAAATGCCTTTTTCTCAACCGTTAGCTTAGGAATATTTGATTGCGCATACGACAAAAGATCACCCGTGTTGTAATTTTGTTCACGACGTAATTCTACATCAAACGAAGCAGCAGCAGATCGATTCGATGATGGCATTCCCAATTGATTGAGAACTTTGTTCGCGATTTCTAAACAAAAAGCTTCAATCATTATCAACGCTTCGTTGTAGATTTCTGCTGTGAAATTCATTTTCTTATTTGAATTTTCCGTACGTATACGACGAAAAATATCTTCAGCCATGTGCGATTTATACTTCTCCCATAAAGACGGTCAATATGATTGCAAACAATGCACGAATTAGATTTGGATGCAATGTGTTACACGCTTCATTAATGCATGCATCCCAGTGTCGGTCGTTCTCCAATAAATTTAGAGCTTGACATGCACTGCGGAAAGTGGCATGTGTAACGTCGTTGACAATTCTCAATTGCTGCTTACACTAGCTAGCTCGTCGGATGGGGTGTGTCGTTACCTTCTACCATATGCCGTCACGTACAAATAATTTTTATGCAGGCAGAAATCAAAATTTGTTGGGCTAGCAAGAGGGCTGGAGATGTGATAATAATAATTCACACCGAAGAAAGAAAAGGGATGGCAAGACTTTATAGAATATGTTAGTTTTTCATTGAACACTCACGAAATGGAATTCAATTAAAATGACAGACTGATGGACAGAAGATTCTGAAGCATCCGAAGCAAATTGTTCAATTGATGTCGACAGATGTTTTTTTTAACACCGGGGCCTTTATCCCATCCAAAAGGCAAATCAGAACAACATATCCCTATGTAGATCGCATCAGGCCCTGAAAATGCGCCTGAAGATTGTGATTCCCACATCATAATAAAATTAAAGGAAAAACAGAAAATTTCCTACGCCCCCATCAAACACGGCCGTCACTGCTCACAACCGCGTTGAAATTTGGCACTTCATTTAGTTAAGTTTTCAACCATTCCAGTGTGCACAACCTATAAAAAGGAATCAATAACAAGTAGATCGAAAAAAATAAAAATCAATAGAAACCAAAAGCAAACGTTTTAAATTTAAGTTAACATAAAATTTTTATTCCGAAAAAAAGATTTAATTTAATATCAACTAATTTTTTCGACTTTTCAAAAAGAAAAACCGTTGGATATTTCGATTTTCTTTTTTTTTTCTTCAAACAAAAACTTCTCTAGTTGAAAAAAAAACACAAAAACAATGCTTTGTATTTTTTTCAATTGCAACTAACGCTAATTTTAAAAAATTAAAAACAATGAATTTTGGTATAGCAATTCAATTTTGCTATTATTTTTTTAATAAAAAACAAAATGGTGGCAAAACCAAACTGCTCACGTTACACAGTTAACGTAATAGCCGGTGGATTCTGGGCTATTTTTGCGCATTTGCAGCTGTGAAATAAACGCGTTGTCCATTTTCTAGATGTACTCCTAAGTGAACCATAGCTGGGCTTCGTTAATGTATGGGAAATGAAAGAATTCGCCATACAGCTTTATTGCTGTTTTTGTTGATTTGCTCTTTGTCGTTGATGTCTTTCAGCCACTCTCAGCCTGTCAAATTTCCAACGATGATAGTGAAAACGAAGGAATGAAAAGAATTTTCGAATCGACGATACCAACAAAATTAAAGAAAAAGCGGTAAACAAAGAGAAAATGTCTTTTTCGAACGATGCTACGAAAAACGAAGAAAAATCGTTGTTTTTCAACGATGCTATGAAAAACCAAGAAAAATGGTGTTTTCGAACGATACTACGAAAACACGAAGAGAAAACGTAAGTTCCCAACGATGTTACGAAAAACGAGGAAAAATTTTTATTTTCAAACGATGCTACGAAAAACGAAGAAAAAATTTTATTTTCCAACGATGCTACGAAAAACGAAGAAAAATCGTTGCTTTTCAACTACCCTATCAAAGGCAAAGAAAGGAAATGAAATGTTAGGGCCACTGAGTCTCATGATTTTTCAAGTCATAAAGGCTCACCAGCGTTGTCGCTGTCAAAGAAAATTCTTTGAGCGCCAAGTTTCCAACGATGATAAGGAGAACGAAGAAATGAAAGGAATTTTCAAATCAACGATGCCAACAAAATTGAAAAAGCGTTAAACGAAGAAAAAATGTCATCTATATAAATAAAATCGTTTTTGTACGTTTGTACAAAATCGATAATCTCCGAAAATCCTTGATGGATTGGCTTGAAATTTTTGTAGCACATTCCTTAGGAACATGAGCAGGTTCTTACATACTTTTTATTTACCTATGTTAGATAGGTAGGTAGGTAGAGTAGGGGTACTGCGTACAATACCAGGCACCTTATGGGCCCATTGTGATCCCTACGAGACCAAGAGTTATCCTATTGGGAAACCTATTCCTCTTCAAAGAATCTAATTTTCCTACAAAACTTCATTAGACTGCTCATGTCAGTTGCTTGAAGCATCCCTAGATTCCCGAAGAAATGGTTGCCCAAAAGTTGTTCCGAGCTCGAGAGAGAGCTGAGCATTCCCATAAAATGTGCTTGATGTCTACAGCCACTCCTATGTCTCCACAATATCGACAGAGATCTTTTTGCACCAATCCCAGTCTTTTAGCGTGCTTTCTTAACAGACAATGTCCCGTTAGTATCTCAATGATTGTTCGTAGATGATTCCTATTCCAGTCAATAATGAGACTCGACCTCCTTTGATTCATTTTCGGCCACAAACTTTTTGATACTTCGTGTCCACTAAGATTGCACCAGCGTGTATTTGCTTCCCTGAGAACTTTATCCTTTATACGTGCTTTAAACGCAGAGAGAGAAGGCAGTACGTCAGTCATTTAGTTTTCTGAACCGTCTGCTCCTTAATTTGCCAGTCTGTCTGCCGAACACAGCATAATCTTACATTATTCTGAACGCATAGTGTCTTCAACACATTGCGACAGCTATTAACTAGACCCGATACAGCTACCGAGCTAAGCGCGTTCATGGCTGCTTTGTTGTCTGAGTAGATGGAGATATCCCTGAACGATATCTTTTCCAGACTAGATGTCTCTGCAGTCTTTTGAATTACCAATATTTCTGCCTGGAAGACGTTGCATTCCAGTGGAAGTCTGAAAGACTTCGCTAGATCTTCCGAAAATACACCCGAGCCTACACCGTAGTCTGTTTTAGATCCGTCCGTATAAATAGCAATTTCGCCTTCGATAGGGACCTTGTTGTCATACCAGTCTGTTTTGTCCGGGTATGACATCCTGTAAGGGGTATCAAAGTCCAATATTTCCATTATGGTGTCCGTTGCCGACTTGGTACCACCACCTAGTGTCCAGTTAAGGATCTTTCCATGACGTTTATCCAGTCTCTTGAGAAATCCATGATTTCTTAGCCTCAGAGCACTGTTACCCGCCGCTTGTTTAATGTACAAGTCGATTGGCAACAAATGCAAAATCGTTTCCAGGGCTGCAGTTGGTGTTGTTCGAAGCGCCCCTGTCGCTCCAATACAAGCAGATCTCTGGACCCTAGTGAGTTTCCCTTGTATATGTTTTTTTGTTGGTGGCCTCCCACCAAACTAGCGCCGCATAGGTTAGAATTAGTCTCGCCACTGCGGTGTAGAGCCATAGCATAATGCTAGGTTTTAGCCCCCAATTTCTACCTACAGCCTTTCTGCATATATACGGAGCATTGTAAGCTTTCTTTATCCTGTTTTCTATATTGATTCCCCATGTTAGCTTTTTGCCCAGCCAAAGTCCTAGAAATCTGACTTCATCAGAGATACTTAAGGTGGCTCCATCAAGGCAGCCAGAACTGGGGTACCTTATACATTCTGGTGAAGAGTACTAATACCGTCTTACGTGGATTAACCTTAAGACCATTATAGCCGGCCCATTTACTGAGTCCGTTGAGAGCTGTTTCCAATAATTCGCTAATTGTGTTCAGATATTTCCCTCAAGCAATTAGTGCAAGACCATCAGCGTATGCTACCACTGAGATCCCACTATTACAGAGTTGCTTGAGGATCCCATCAACCACTAGAATCCAGAGGATTCGTAAGATATTCTTTGAATTCATTTAAATAATTAAATTGAGTACCATTCAAAAACTTTATTTAAACTACGAGCGAATTTACTCTTCGCTACTGCATATAATTTCATCGTTTCTGGAAAGGAGTTATTTTCTGATAATGCATCTATTGCGTCTGTCATACTATTGCTCAGGATTTGCACTGCAAGTCTGACATTCATTTTATCAAAAATCCCTGGTTCAATATGTTTTTTTTTTTTAAAATAGCGAAGAATAGCGAACAACCAACACCAAAATAAACCAATTGATGCCATTCATATTTCTCCATAAGATATATTCAAAGCCACAAATTCCTTATATGCGCGCATGAATTGAACAAAACTTTCTCTACCATCAAATATTATAATTCTAAAATTAGAAAAAAAAAACCAACCACAAAATATACTCATCCACGGCATTCATAAGATGAATGAATTCAAAGCTTAATTTCCTTATCCAGTACAAAAACCAAAGCTTAAGAACGAAATGTAAAAATAAGAAAGAATTCTCCTCGTATATTTTTTCCTTATATTTCATTTAGTTATTTAAGTCGAAATTTGTGAGCAAACCCAATTTTACACATCTTATCATTATTTGGAAAAATGTTGGCCAGTGAACGCAAAAGTGTAACTTTTAGTTGCTTTTAGTTACATTTACTTGGTGACTGAACGCAGCCCTGGGCATGTTTATTTTTGACATAAGCCTCGCAAATCTGTGGAATCTTTTAAGCATTTTGATTGGTTCAACGAATTGTCAAAAATAATCAAATAATTTCGCGAACTAACGCGTGACGAGCTCTATTAAATGAAAGGACACATTTCAGAGAATATAAACAATTTTAAAAATTTAGGTTACTATATTTATCGAGAATGGTATTTCTGTTTCTGTAGGGGCGTGTCAAATAACTTTTGGCTGGCCAACTATTATTTCTTTAACCTTATGCAAAAAAGTTAGGAGAATAATACACAAAATTTTTGGATTTTTATAAAAATTTATACATATAGAGAAATTAAAAATTAAATTACCAACGAATAAAATCATTTGATATTTTTTTATGTAAATCAAATAAACTTGAAAACACATAAAATTCGTTGATTTTTTCACCATATTTACGAATTAAATAATCTGGATCTTTGCTATGTATTAGAGCACTATTCCAGCCTGCATTTGTTGCGCCCAAATAATCTGTAATCGGTGTATTACCAATATGTAAACATTCGTTTGCTTTTAAATCTTTAATGCCTGAAGTTTTCATTGCAATATCAAAAATCTCTTTGCTCGGCTTCTCACACTTGCAATCATACGAATTCAATATAAAATCAAAAAAATGATAAATTTTCATATTTCGAAGAAGCATATTTAAACGTGGATCGAAATTTGATATTACACCCATTACAAATGGTGATTTACCATTTGATTTGGTAGCACCCATTTGTTGTTGCAGTTTCAAGTAATTTAGGAATTCTATTGAACCATACGTATGTTGCCAACAAGTACTGGTTTTATAAATATCAATTAGTTGGTCTGCAAACAAAGACATATTTTGATCTGTTAATCTTACTCCACTCTCAGTGAATGTATCTAAAAAAAAAAAATGAATGAATTTAATTTAAAAATTAAAAAAAAAAATAATTTCTATTTACTAGATATTAGTTTTCGCCACCAATTTTGCCATCCTAATTTTGAAAGACGTCCGAAGTTTGGGTGTGCTCGATTCATCATTTGCCTAAAAAAAACAGGAATGATATGGTATTCAAACAAACACGTATTCCTAGGTTCATATTTAGGCTAGGAACGAAACACTCGCTGGCTAAATGTTACGAAAGACATCAACCAGGAACAAATTTTTTTTAAAGGTTTCAAGTTATTTGCAAGTATTATCAATTATCATGCAATGTCTGCCTGCTTGTATATAAACAACATTGCATATTTATGAAGCGATTGGAATGAAAATTGGTAACAGGAGTTTTTAAATGAGAGGCTACTGTAATATTATTTATGAAGCGATTTCAATGAAATTTGGTGCAGGGTATTTTTTCAATACAAGAATGATTATGTCCCAGCTGCCGAAACAAATTTGGTTTTCCTTCTATTCTGATTATTTTGTATTCATGACAACACACAAATGCGATTACAATGAAATTTGATAAGTTCATTGATTGTATATAAGAATAGATGCCGATGACCGAATGAATAACATCATAAAAGGGACAAAAAGAATAATGGCTTTAGCAATTTTACTTTTAAAATTTTGAGAGCGTTCGAAAATTATTTTTTTTGTATATATATTTTTCTAAAGAATTCAGGTGATACCCAGACATTTCTGGGGACAATGGAATACATCATGTGAAAACGGAAAAGTCCGATTATTGAGAACGCCCACTCACACCGACTATTTAATGTATTTTTACTTGTATCGAACAATATATAAATGTTTAAAAATGCTACCACAGTATCAATAATGCAACATCAATTTTTAAACTAAAAGCTTTAATTACTCGAAACACTAATCTTCATTCTGTTGGAAGTTAGTGGACGAAAGAAAGTGATCAATTTAATAAACATTTTGAAGCAAGAATATATTTCGTGAAACGCAATTAGTAAAATAATTCAATATTTATTACTCTAAAAGCTAGTGACGATTTATGTTGTCATTTCATCAAGAATATTTTATAATTTGTATTGTTATACCAGAGATGTAAACCAGTTCCTTTGAACCGTTTTGAATCCAACCAAAACCACTGAACCATGGAAATTTTCCGAACCAAAACCAAAACCAAACCACTTTTAAAATGATTCGGTCGAACCAAACCAAGACCAAAACCATTTTAAAATTAATACTTGAACCGAACCATAAACCGAAGTTTTTCAATTGGTTTAATCACAAATGTAAGCAAGTCTGTATATTTCCAGTTTAATTTGAGTTTCATAATAATTTTTTTAGTATTTCGTAAAAGAAAATGTCAGGCACCAAAGATAGAAAACACCCGGTTTTTGAAAAATTTGTTTATGATTCAATAACAAATAGCAGTAAGTGCAATGAATGCAGTATTGTTATGACAAATAATCACCCAGAAAATTTAATGCGCCATCTTAAAAGAAAGTACTCGGAATCCTACGAAATAATTGATACGAAGCGAAGAAATAAAACAGCTCAAAAAAGTTTGTCAAGCAAATCTACATTAGATTCCTACGTTCTTGTCATAACACCCAAGCAAAATGTTAATATTAAAATGACTGCAAATGAAGTAAAAGAAGCATGCATTGAAATGGTGAACAGAAATGGCAGACCTCTAGCTTCACTTGAGGACAGTGGTTTTCGTAGGATTTTAGATCCAATTCTGAATGGATTGAGTGAAAAAGTAACGATAAACAGACAAAATATGCGAGATCACATTGTCAACAAAGCCAAAATAATAAGATAAGAAATCACAGAAATTTTAAAAAACAAAATGTTTTCACTTAAAGTCGATTGTGCGTCTCGTCTTGATAGATCTATTTTAGGTATAAATGTGCAATATATTGAAAAGAAAGAGATTCAAGTTAAAATTCTGGCAATGAGAGAAATTAAAATAAGGCATACTAGTGAAAACCTAGCTCAAATTATAATGGAGGTCTTGAAGACATATGATTTAAGTCTAAGTCAAGTGTATACAATTACAGCCGATAATGGAGCTAATATGTTGAAAGCAGGTGCACTGCTCATTGAAGAACAAAATACGCAAAACTATAATAATGGAATAGAAACACGAACAATATTCGTTATAGAAGAAAAAGAAGAGGACGACTTAGTAGAAGAAGTATTGTCTAGTGATTCATATAGTGTATGATTGATGAAGAATTCTTACTAAATCTTGAGTATTCACTGCGAGTTGGTGATCCAATAATGAACTTCCTTCAAGTCATTCGATGTGCAGCGCACACACTTCAGTTAACAATCAGTGATATTATGAGATATACTTTATTTAATGAAACTATAGAGAAAGCAAGAAAAGTGGTAAAAAAAACTTCGTACAAACACAATTTTAAATTTGCTAAAGATTGAAAATTTGCGGAAACCTGTTTTGGATTGTATTACAAGGTGGAACTCTTAGATTAGGGAAAATATGGATAGGCCTTTCGCAGGGGAAATTGAAGCACTTTTGGAATACACTTGCATTTTTTTGCTTATGTGTGCGGCGTAGTGGTGGCGTTAAAAACATGAATTCGGGGGGCAACATCGCAAATGGGCTAAAAGCTCATGCATTCTGTAACATCCGAATTGCAAAAAAATGTTTGCGTTTGATTGCTAAAAAAATCAAGTTTTTCTTAAACATACAAAATTAAATTATTAAATAATAATTATAAACACGTATGTGCCTATATATGTCCTTTCCTGCGTAAACCAATAGCCGAAAGCCATTTCATACGTAGAGCCTCATTTTTTGGAAATTTTAAAACCAAAAAAAAAAAACATTTAAAACTGAAAATGCTGAATTTTCAAAAATTTCAACGAATTTTAAGAATTGCCCCCATTTTAACCAAAAAATGACTGTTACTGGTAGATTTCGTTAAAACCAAAATAAAAAAAAAGTGGGATTTGACATTTCGGCGTGATTTCAAAAAAAACCAATTTTTTACTAATTTATGAATTAACATAATTTCTATTTGATTACCAAAAAGTAAATAAACACCATAAAAACTTTTTTTTATACGGCAAGAATGAAAATTCGCACGTTTTAATAAAAAATATGTCAAACTTAGTTGTGAAAGAAAATTCCACGAATTTTTGGATGTTGTTCGTTATTACACCCAGAAATTAAACACTTTATATAGGAAATTTATTAACTTTGATTATTTAATTCAAAAGAATTTGGTTTGGAATCCGAAACGCACTAAAAATTATAAATTAAAAAAACGCAATTTTTTTCCCCTCCAAATTTGACAGTTCGGCGTGATAATAAATGCTTCAGACACAGATATCGTAAAAACGAGTTAATGCCTACGCTTGGTGGAACTCTACTAACACAATGTGCTTCAGGCTATTAGGGTTACGGTCATTTTGTGATAAACTTTCTGATGATATTGAAGAATTACGTTTGAGTAACGATCATTGGGATCAAATTGACGAAATAGTAACTACCCTTAAGCCAGTAAATGAAGCGTTTATGTCTCTTCAAGACAAGCAATTGACATTGGGGGATTTTTATTGTGCTTGGACTACTTGCAAGCTTAAACTACAAAAACTTAGTAATAATAATTTTTCTATACATTTTATTACTGCACTAGATAAACGCAGTAAAAAAATAATGAATAGTGAGCCGATGCTAGCTTGCATGTATTTGGATCCAAGGTATCACATGCTTTTAAAAGACAGTCAAAAAATGCAAGCAAAGGAACATTTACTTAAAATTTATTTATATTGCTCAAAATATTTTCATAATAAAAATAAAACTGACGAAAATCGAATTAGTGATTCTGCAGTTATTAGTTTAAATAACTCTGGTGATTCTGTAATCCAAGGAAATGAAATGGAAGAAATGTTGTTAAAGATTGAAAAAGAGAAACAAATAGAGGTGGACTGTTTAAATATAAATATAAATATAAAGCAACCGAATGATTTTGCTAATTGCAATTCTACAAGAAAGAAGATAGCAGAATTTTGGGAAAATTATCATGACGTAGAATTAAGTGAATTGTGTTCGCTGCTACGCAGGTGTCAGTTGAAAGGACGTTTTCAACGTTAAAATTTATACTTTCAGATGAACGTGCAAACATTGAAGATAGGCTTCTTGAAGACATTCTTCTTATTAACTGGAACTGAACATTTATTGAACTATGGAACAGCCACTTTTGTTGAATAATATGTATTACATATTATATTTTTTGTTATTATTAGAGAAAAGTGCTGAAATATTTTTATTTTATTCTGTGTTTAAGTTAATTGGGGAAAATGAAATATTAATAAATATATAAGAAATATATGTGGATGTTAAATAAACATGTTTTATTTATAATATAAAATAAAATTTAGAAAAAAAACATGTTTGTTCTGAACCAAAACCAAACCGAAACCAAAACCAAACATTATGCAGTTGTCAAACCAGAACCAAACCAAAACCAAATTTTGAAATATTTAGAAACCAAAACCAAATCAAAAACCAGAAAGAAGATTTATGCTTAAACCAAAACCGAACCAACTGCAAACAAGTTTTGGTTTGCATCTCTGCGTTATACTAAAGTTGGTGAGTATAGAAATCACTGTATGGTAAAGGCCAATCTCCACACAGCCGACATCCTATTCTGACGAGAAAAATCAAAAAACTAGAAAGACAATTTTCGCTAGGATTGATCGAATAAGAACATTGAGTCTCCCCACAAAATTTAGAAAAATTGGTAGTGTGTGACGATATCGTGTGCGATTATTGTAAGAGTATGCAAACGCAAATGAAATTCCATTAAATCAGATAAACATGTTCTTCTGCTTTTGAGGGGAATCATCTGCAGATGAAGAATCAGATGGGGAAATTAGAAATGCAGAAGACGACAAAATTAGTAGGATGATTGTTTCTCCCTTTCTGTTTAACCAAACTTTGCATAAGTGTATGCCATACTTTCATCAGAATAGGATGTCGGCTGTGTGGAAATTGGCCTTAACTCGACGTAAGAACGTAGATCAAGAAACTACCCTTAAAGTTGTTAAATAAAATAGCCCAATCATACTAAAGTACCAAAGATGCAGTAATAATTGACTTAATTAACAGCCGAGAAAGCTTAGCAGGTCTTATTGCGTTCAACTTTTCAAGCCCTTTCCATTTTTGCTCCATCAGGGTAGTCACTTAAAACTACTTTTGTTTATAGATACTAACTATTAATAATATAGCTTTTATAATCAAATTCTCGAAGATATCAAAACTATGCCAATGATATGGAATTGTACGTAGAAGTGACATACTCGATTGATTCTCTTCGAAAATTTTCTCCCGCGGTGTCTTAAAAACAACTTGACTTTGAATATAGACAAATCTACAATTTCCATTTCATGTTTTCCGAATTACTATTGACTAATCTCAATTACACTTGACGCTTTTTGAATTACAATTGAGTAATCTGAACTACAATAGACACTTTCTGAATTACAATTGAATAATCTGAATTATAATTGACCCATTCTGAAAAATACTTAACGCTTTCTGAATTACAAATGAAAAAGGTGTAGTCCTCCGACTATATGTTCCTTTCTTCTTTCTTTTATTTCCATACATTTCAAGCCGGCCCAATTCTATAGAAATTGAAAGTTAACGAACAGATTTGGCAGTGGTTGGCTTCGAATGATATCTTTATAATTGAAATCGCAGACCATTAAATGGCCAGCACGAAAAATTCAGCGTGGAATGCCTGCTGTAATTAAATATTTAATGCGAAAAAAAATTGCGAGTAGGGTTCAAAGATTAAGGCGTAAACCTACTGTAAAGGATTTCCGGTTTTGTTTTTAAGGAACGAATTTTTATTTGAAGAAAAAAAATATCCCTTTAAAATTTTAAGTAGATTTTTTTAATTATTCTTGATTTCCGTCACGTTCATTTAACTCGGTTTGCTTCTGTAAATATTCTTAAGTTTATCAAAAAGGTCAAGAAATCGTTGATTCTTTTTTCAACATTCATTTTTTCTTGTCTTTTATTTTCTTATAAACACTTATATGAATTAAATACTTTGGTTATTTTTATGTTAAATTATTGAATTATTTATAGTAAATTCACTTCAATTTATAATAATGTATCGTATTTTAATTTCAATAAAATAAATAATGTTCAATTTGGCATTAAGAGCTTCAGCTCCGTTTTCAGCTTAAGTTAAGCTTAAGTTACCAAACGAATTTCACAGTCAAGGTTTAAGCTAAGCTTAAATAAAACTTAAGTTTTCTTTGATGACAACTTAACTCAATAGTCAAAATATTATGAAATGTTTGTATTAATTTACGAATAAAAATTTACAGTATCACTTGTCAAAATATTTTTAAGCCTAATTTTGAAACTGAGCTGTAAAATTCAACAAACACTTAAATAGAGCTTACGCCTAGAATCTATCTTAACTTAAATAAGGCTCAAGGTTTGATTGTGAAATTGAGCATAAGAAATATAAAAAAATAAACGTAAGTTGTACCAATTTGCTTTAAAATTTGTTGCCAACTCATTATTATTACATCGTACACCAAACATTGCACCGATTTCACCATACTGTTTACCAGGGCTTGTACGAAATTGTAATAAAGTATCCGTAACATCAAAAGTTATAAGGCGAAATCGCATTACACCCATTATTAAATTCGTTCGAAATCCGGGAATTAATAGGCAAACGTTTGTTTTAAGAAGGTTTAATAACAACTAAATAAAAATTAAAATGAATAAAACGATCGTCGATTTAAATTTTTATCAGTATTTACTTTAAATTTTTGTTTATTACTCCCATTATTATTTTTTCTTTTTCGTATGTTATTTCCAATCAAATTCAACTGGTCAAGTCCAAGAATTGTGTTAATGTTGATAAGAAAGCACTCATTTTTAATTTCTATACAAGGTTTATAGGGTTATCCAATTCGGGAATTATTAAAATGGAGTCTGACAGTACAAACCAGACTATTCTAAGATTGATTTCATAGAGTATAAAACAAAATATAGGGTGTCCCAACAAGAAGTGCAAGATTTAATTTGCGTAACTGAAGTATGTGTATATCTCGGGTATTCTGCATCCTATATATACGATCCATACCTCATTCGATGATCAATTTAATAAGCAATTAAATGCCATTCGTAGTTTTCAAAAATTATCCTTTTTAGGAAAGGAAATACAAGAATTCTCTAGTATGAAGGTATACGTATATCTCAAGTATTCTGGGTCCTACAGGTATGATCTATACCTCATTCGACGGAGAATTTAATAACTTATTAAATAAAGAATGCTCCCAAAGAAACGCACGATTTGAATTTTGTGGGATTATCTTTTTGACCACAGTAGGCGCTCGAAACTTGACAAACTGTCAATAATAATGTCGTTCCTTCGTGCAGAGTTCCATGACTATTAACCGCAACAATGGCAGGTGATAGATGTCAAGATTTTATTACTGTAAACTGAATGAAACGAAAATAGTGTGAAATTTAAATCTGACCCTATTATGAAAACACCCTTTAAATTTAAAAAAAAAAACATCTTCAGTAATGCTGCATAAGCATATGGCGACAGGAAAAACCAAAACTCATTCAAGAACAACCAATGCATCCACAACGAGTCATTGTTTGGTGTGGTTTGTAACCCGAAGGAATAATTGGACCTAAATTTTTTGAAAATAAGGCTGACCAAACGGTTAGTTTGACATTACCATTAGTTCTTTTCGCCTATTTTAGAAGATATTGATTTTGACGATATCTGGTTCCAACAGAAGAGCGCTACACCCTACAGAGGCACCGAAACAATAGAGTTTCTGCATTTGAAATTTCCTGAATGAGTTATCTCCCTAAATGGTGACATGTATTAGCGTCCTAATGAATACAATTTTTGGAAAATTCTTTAGATTGAAATACTATAAAATAGAGTTTCCATTTCCCGACAGTTTTTAATTTCCCGGGATAGAGGAAATTTTGAATTACATTTTCCGGGATCCCGGGATTTTCCGTAAAATAATAAAGGGAATTATAAACGATAACATTAAAAATAATATTTTATTATTAAAACATATAGTAATTTAAAATCGGCCTATAGTCGAGTTTTTGATGCCCTATGGTAGAAATGGGACAGAAATTTGTCAAAACTAACATTATTTCAAGGCTTTTTCTTCATAAGTTTATTTCTTCTTTTCAAAATTTCTTCTAATTTGTAGGTAACCTAGACCCTATGGTAGGTACTACCAGGGGGTATATTAGTTTTGTCACTCCACTTGTAACACATCGAAATAATCGTTGTAGAAAGATTTTAAGGGTATGGTTGTGTAGGGAATCAAAAGTTATATCGATTTTTGCATGCCCGTCCGTCCGCCCGTTCGTGAACAAGATAACTCAAAAACGCGTTATCCGATTTTGATGAAATTTACAATGTGAGTTGCTTATTCTTTAACTTGGTTTGGTATTGCATTTGAGAAAAATCTATCCAGGGAGAACAAAGTTATAAGGGAAAAGCCAGGGTGACCAGAAAGTTTTGTCGTTTTTTTGTTTATGGTTTTTTGGATTTAATTGGAAAATTTGTGAATCAATTTTGCTAAATTTATAGGTTAACTACACAAATACACGATACCATGTTAAATTTCAGTCAATTCGATCCAAGGATAGTGGAGAAATAAATAGAGTTAGGAGAAAATAACTCTTCATATAGTTTTTTTGATGTACTTTAAAAACTAATGAATAATATATATAATATAATCATAATAATAATAATAATAATGAACTAATTAATAAAATTTGGATATTTGATTTATGCTATCAGGGTCTGGATTTCCTGCAAATTGGAAAAGAAGAAACAAAGTTATGAAGAAAAAACTCTGAAATAATGTTAGTTTTGACAGTTTTTCTGTTCCACTTTTACCATAGGCCGATTTTAAGTTAATGTATGTTTTATATTTAATAAAATAACTTTTTAGGAAACATAATGCATTCAGTGAATGGTCGCTTAATAATGACCCTTTTTTTGGTTGAAAATATGGAAGCTATTGAGAAGACTTTTTCACTCTCAGTTGAAGTAGGTCTTATTGATTTTAAACAATTAAATAATTTTTTTAAATTTGCAGTCCATTCACCAGTTAATTTAAACATTTTTATTTCTTTTTGAACATTACTGCCATAATCTAAGTTAATAAGCATTTTTTTGAAACAATCTTTAACTGTAGTTTACAAGTTCTTCTTTAGTTTCAAATCAATGAAAAATATGTTGCCCAACCAAATTTGTTATCAAAAATTTTTGTAAATCATAATTTTCCTTGGAATTTTATTAAATTAAATTTCCCGGGAAATGAAAAAAAAATCCCGGGATTCGGGAATGAAAAATTGTGTAAATTTCCCGAGAAATCCATCCCGGGAAACTCTACCATAAAATAAAAGAAAAGGATAAAGCAAGGTTAAGTTAAAAACTCCGTTTTGAAGAAAATTTTGTATCAAGATTGAAGTGATAAGGAGTGAATTTTAATTTTTTATCAAATAATTTAATCAGTGGAAGTTTCAATCGCGGTCTTGCACTACATCTTGTTATTATTATAATCTTACTAGAAGCTTCTTTGACAGTACAATTGCCAACACTTGAAAATGCATTTTATTAGAAATAAAATTGAAAAAAAATTATAATATGTCACTAGCTGGACTTGAATCCAAATTTGCTTTGGGCTAACGGTCTTAACTAATGGGTATTAGATATTGGTTATGACTCTAAATCTGGCTGGTAATTATTCTTCCTTTAACAAAATTATTTTACCAAATTTTATTGAAGTTGGTTAATAAATAACGTTACAATAATTTTTCAATTAAAACCGAAACTTTAGATCAATCAAACGCATGTGCTTAAAACTAATTTTCGTTCAAATTTTTTCATAACGGCCGTAATTTTCATACACACGGGAACACGGATGTAAAACTGGACAGACATTACATGAGAGCACTTAGAAACATATTCTTCGTCTCCGCTTTGTGCAGACTTTCGTTTCCCTGTGGGATAAACACCACTGATCATTTTAAATTTTTTTGAGGGCAGGGGTGTGTGGGGGAGAATACGAATACATATCTTCTGAATTTTAAAATACACCTATACCTCGCTATACGGCCGCTCTTTATACGGCATTTCGTTATAACGGCCTTTTTAATCCTGGCACTTTTCGATTTAGTTTCAGGTTTTTCCTTTAGGCAGCATTGCTACAAAAAGTTATTGATTCGTTATACGTCTTTTCGCTTTACGGCCAACTTTTCCGGAACGTATCTAGGCCGTAAAACGAGGTGTGGGTGTATTTGATAAAATTCTATTTTAGATAAGCTTTACAATTTGAAGAGTTTTTATTACACATATTTGGAATCATATATTTTTCTAAGTAACTGTTGCTGTGACAGAAATGAACTTAAAAATTGTTATAAAAGTTTACAAAAAATGTATTATCGATTCTTTATGGAATGAAGAATCTGTAACTGTAACACAAAAAAATAACTTAAACTTTCTGGAAGATTCAAAATAAGTTTCAATAATAAACACAAAATTTCCGCGCGAAATATCAAATAGCTGTCACAAATCAATGGACGTCATTATTTCAGAGTGGCCTAGATAGGCATTGCCGAGACAAAGAAATATATATTTTTTTAAGTTAAATAACTTTTATCTACTTACTATCCCTTGACTAAAAATGTATGTAAGAGCGCCGATATTTTAAAGTAAATACCATAAATAGAAAATAATCTAGTGAGTAATTTGAAAAACTTTCTTAACTGTCGAGCTTGCAGTAGTGGTAAAGTGTGGGACTCATAACCAAGTGGTTATGGGTTCGATCTCGATCCTCGGTGTGGCCGGAGATAATGTTTTTCTAGAAAAAAGAATTTCGGATTTTGTGGAAAATTTCGGTGAATTTTTGCAAAGAATTCTAATTAAAAAAAAAATGAGGTGAAATTACGAGGAGTCGAACCAGAAACCCCTTTTTGATAGCTAACTCCTCGCTTTACCACACAGCCATCAAGCTTCTTATAAATGTTATGACGAAAAAGTATAAAATAAAATGGATCAAAAAAACTTTTAAACTAAATAACTTTTACCAATAATGTATCGTGAGCAATTTGGTTTTGCCACATTTTGTTTTTTTATTAAAAAAATTAATAGCGGATGGCAAAATCAAATTGCTATACAATTATTCATTTTTTTAATTTTTTTAAATTAAATATATCGTTAGTTGCAATTGGGAAAAATACAAAGCATTTTTTTGTGTTTTTTATTTTTACAATTGCAACTAGAGAAGTTTTTTTTGAAGGAAAGAAAAAAGAATCGAAAGATCCAACGCATTTTTTTTGAAAGGTCGAAAAAAAATCCAACGAGTTCCGTTTTTTTTAAAAATTGGGATTGGTATTTGTATCAAAAACGGACGGATATTTTTTTTGACATGCATTAAATTTAACTTTTTTGGTTTTTTTTAAGCCTCGGAAAAATCGAGTTTTTTTGTTTGGATTAGATTTCCAAGTGTATAAAATATATTAAAATATCCACCTATAAAGTTTAATTTAACAGAAAATTTAAAACATAAATTTAACATTATATTCTATGTTAAATTCATATAACATAGAACCTAGAACATATAACCTATAACGCAGAATATAACGCAAAACATATAATATACAGCGTATGAATATTTAGCTGCATACAACTAAGTTTAAATCTGAAGATTATAATACTAAGTAACTAAAGTAAATATAGTAAAAGGATATAAATACACACCGATTATGAATAATAAATAATATCAAATATAAGTTATATAAATCATTATAATCATTACTAATTAATTAAGTGAATATACGTATTAAATAATGTACTATATTAGTACCTAATTATTAACAATAGTAATAAAATATGAAAAGTTAAGTTAATAAGTTAAGTTAATAAGTTAAGTAATAAGTTAAGTTTAAGCGAGTTAATTTTAAATATATTAAAAATAAAAATAGGAAGAAGGAGAAATTATCTTTAATATAGTAATAAATTGGAACGATTTGATGAAACATGTCTCAAACTATTCTTAGTTACAGGGCGCTCATTATAGGCTACTTTGATTTTTGATGGGGAGGTTGCAAGAGAGGAAAAATATAAAAACTTCAACAATACTAGTCGAATTTTCTTGAAACTTTGGATGTACATTCGGAATAGGCAAACTGACAAAATGGAGTATGTCTCCACTGCTAGGCGTGGAATACTGACTTTTGACTGGACTTAACTTTGACATTAACGAATGTTTTTCCCAAAATTTTTAGTGTTTCACCTGGCACAGCCCTCAGACTATGGTTGCACTTGCATAGTGGTTCTTTTGGGAAGAACTTTCTAAACATACCACTTGACATTACGGTTCGGCATGCGCCGGTGTCAAATTCGGCATTTAGACTACAACCGTTTACTGCAATCTTGATTAAAAAGGGTTCTGAAGACATATTTTTATTTTCTCCCAATGTAATACCAAATATATTGGAAAGCGGATCATTTTCTTCTTGTGGTGTCGATGAATTTTCGGAGCCTTCAGAGTTTTCATCTCCGACTTGATTCACCCTTTGACGTTGCTTACAAACCCTTGAGGTATGTGACGATGGTTACATCGAAAACATGACCACGCAATGGCTGGACAGTTTGTTGGGTCATGGTATCTTCCAAAACGAAAGTAACTTTGATTTTGAATTTTACTTTGACTTGTACTTGCACTTTGCTCTTGCGCTTGACTTTGACTGACTTTTGACTGACTATGAGATTTTTCTTGACGATTTTTAATTGACCTTCTGTAATTATTGTGATTTGACTGATGCCTAGCTTTAATATTCCCTACCACTGAATTATGTAATTTCCTACTTTCCACAGTTGCTAATTCCATACTTAACGCTTTTTTACGCACTTCTGCAAACGTTAATTCATCCTCGGACAACAATCTTTTTTGTATATTTTCTTTGTACAACCCACATATAAATCTCTCTCGCAAGGCGTCCAACAAAAAATTACCAAACGAACACGTGTGTGCTAACCTTTTAAGTTCGACAATATAATCATTTATAGACTCAGATAGTTGTTGCTCACGTTTATTAAACTTAAACCGCTCAAGCACCAGCAGTCTTTTCGGATTAAAATGATTTTTTAAAATTGCAACACACTCGACATATGACTTTTCCAACGGTTTATCTGGCATGCACAAATTTTTTAATGTACCGTAAGTCTTTGGACCCATATATGCTACTACGACCTGTAATTTGGCGTTCAGGTTTACGTTAATAATCACTACAAAATTCACAAAACGATCTAAATATGTTTCAAAATTTGTACGCGTTTCATCAAATGGTTCCATCGTTCCTATTAATGCAGCAGCCGCCATTATAATTAATACAACTTTTTTTTTTTACCACCAAAATTATTTTTATTATCTTTCTCACCAAAATAATAAATTTATACAAGTTTAATAATTTTAAATATTTATTTTATTATAAAATATAAAAATAATAACTATCTTTACAATCTTGCAACTTATTTAGTGTAATATATTAGTTCACTACGCGTTTCGAGAACATTAAATTCTCATCTTCAGGTATAATTAGTTAATTTGTCATTATTAGATTTTAATATTTAATTAATAAATATAAGTCAAAACTAGTGTATGTTTGGATGGTTAAATGTCGACTGGTTAAAAGATGCAATTATTGGACGCCAAAGTTGAAAAAATTTTTTATTTATGCAGTTGGACGATGTTTAACGTTTCTTAGTGCGGTGTCGTACATACAGTTGGCTTTGAAATCCAATTGGTCATTAAGTAAAAGGTCTTTAGAGTTTATTGAAGCTTTATATATCTCAAATTGTTCGTACGCGTCTCTAAATTTAATGAACCTGCAAATGTGTAATGGCGTCAGATTGTTGTCAAAACTTGTGTAATTGTGGTTATTCACAATTAAATGTTGTGCAAAGTTTGATTTTATTTGTCTCAAATTCGCATGAGGTAAATGTTCTTTGTACCTGTCGTAAAAAGTCCTGCCGGTTTGACCTATGTAATATTTTCCACAATCATCACAGGCTATTTTGTAAACGCCAGAGAGTGTTCTTACAGGGTTATTTGTACGAATTTGTAATCGTTTTTGTAAATTATTGTTCGTTCTAAATGAGATTTTGTAATCAAATTTGTTGAAAACATTTTTTAGTGTGTAAGGTAAAATATTAGTGTAATCAGTAGATGTGTGTTTAATTAATTTCTTTTCTTCAAGAACTGTTTTTGTTTGTGATGTGCTCCTTTTAGCTAATTGTTTGTGAAGTAGTTTGTCTATGATATTTGGTAAATAACCGTTGTTGTAAGCTATGTGTTTGATTGTGTCAAATTCGTTTCGATAGTCTACTTCATCCATAGGAGTCGTTATTAACCTGTATATCATGGCATTATATGCTGCCATTTTTTGTGTGAATGGATGAAAAGAATCGTTCTGTATAGTGATATCAGTTGTTGTGGGTTTTCGATATATTTTGAACTTCAAACCGTTGTTGTGTTTCATGACGGTTAGGTCAAGAAAATTTAAGTGATTATTGAGTTCTGTTTTGACAGTGAATTTTATATTGGTACTTATGTTACTCATATAGTTTTTTAACAGCTCTACTTGCCTTAATGTGCCATTAAACAAGATGAAAGTATCGTCAACATATCAATCATTTTGAAGATAAATACTTATTTTCCGATCTAAATCCACAAAAACAAAAAATCATGTCCTATTCTAGATATGTTGGCCATGTTGTCAATACCATCTTAACGACATCTTCTTTCCCTTTGCTAAAAGCTAAAATTATACCAATTGCCAGAAAATTTAATCCAACAGATATGAGGGACTTCCGGCCGAATAGTAGCTTGCCATGTTTGTCTAAACTTGCTGAGAGTCTGATGAAACTCCAAATAATGCGGTTTATTGAGGGTGACGACAGAGTTAGTTTTTTCCCAAGCCAATCTGACTTCAGGGCCAAGCATAACACCACCACAGCTCTCCTTGGTGTAACAGAAAAGACACAGGAAAGTATGGATAAGAAATTTGTTACCTTTCTCTACCTCCTCGACTTTAGTAAAGCCTTTAACAGGACTGATCCTACCATCCTTTGCTTAAAGCTTAAGGAGCAGTTTTGCTTCTCTAATTCTGCTTGTACTCGCATCTCTTCCTGCTAATCCGATCGTTTCCAAAGCGTTGTAGCGAACGGTGTGACCACACCGCTCAGACCAATTTACAGCGGAGTTCCGCATGGCTTTATCCTAGGTCCGCTTCTTTTCATTATGTACATCAATTATCTTCCCTTGGTGGTCAATAACTCGCTGGTCCATATTTTTGCCGATGATGTGCAATTGGTCCTTCCTTGTCTTTCGAACAGAGCGTGCGATGGAGTAGATTTGATCAACCAGGATCTCAAGTCAGTGTCGCTCTGGGCAACTAGTAACAAGCTTCAGCTGAATCCAGATAAAACACAGGACATGGTGGTTTATCATAGGCCAATTAGGGAAACCCTTCCGCCCATTTTTTTAGATGGCACTTTAGTGCCATATGTCAAACACGTCAAAAGCCCCGGGGTGTTCATCGCTGAGGATCTTTCGTGGGCAAGCAGGTTGCCCATATGGCAAGCAAGTCCTTTCTGGTACTGAAGAACCTACATGCTATTCAACATTTTTTACCGTGTAACACCAAGCTTGCACTTGTGGAGTCCTTAATTCTACTCCATTTTCCCTATTGCTACGAAGTCTTCAATGCCTGTATCTCAGAATGCAAATCCAGAGTCCGGATAATTTTAAGTACCACCGTTCGCTTTATTTATTCTCTTAGTCGAAGGAATCAAATTTCGCATCTCGTTCCTAACCTTCTTGGCACGGACCTTTCCACTCTGTCCGACTATCGGACTTTTATCCTGCTATTTAAAACAATCAAGAACCAATGCCTCTTGTATTTATTTGAGGCCCTAGTATGTGGCCAATCTTTCCGAACGAGAAATTTCATTCTTCCTCGTATTTCCTCGGTATCCATGGATTGGTCTTCCATCGCTAGAGCTATTAGGCTTTATAATGATCTGCCTATTGCCGCCAAGACTTCCAACTCATTAGCTGGATTTATCCCTGAATGTGCTAAGCATCTTAATATCAATCGCTGATTTTTATTTTTATTTTTATTTTTCTATTTTTTTCTTTTTTACTTTCTCTTTTTTCGGGTAGGGCTGTTTTCATTTTGAAAGGGAGTCCTCGGAGCCGCCCTTAAACTTAAACTCAAACTTAGCTATTCTTAATTTGCTTTCTAGGGTATGTGAGTGAGCAGGGGTGAGGAGAGTAAACATGCTGTTTGGTTTTTTTGTGTCGTCTTTATTTTTTACATTTTCTATTTCTTAGTACTTCTTTTATTGTTGCTTTTAGCTTTTTTATTGTATAACTAGCTGATAAATGTTAACTTATTAACTGAATTAAATTCAGTTTTTTATTAAGATAAAAAATTAATACTCAAAATGAATTAAGTTCAATAAATGTACAAAAATCAACATGAAATGTATTTTAATTACATTGGAATGAATGTAATTCACGTGGCAGCAAGGCATTTGCCTAATTGAAGCGAATCGAAATGATTCGCGTAGCAATGTTGCACTACTTTCTTATTGCCAACTGAGCCGCTTGACGTACTGCCTCTCTTTGTTCTTATGTTTGTGAAGCACGAAGTCGGCCATACTAACGTGGCGTGGCGTTCTTTTCGTGCGATTTCTTGTTTATCTGCAGTAGATTGATTCGTTATACTTCGAAGTATAATTGAATTCCTTGTAAAAGATTAGATTTCCTGACTCGCAGCATTGTAAATAACGGTGGAAAAATAATTCCACAATTCAAAATTAGGAAACAATTATCGATGCGCGCACAACTACAAATGTGATAATCGCACAAAGTGAATATCTTCGAAGGTAACATAACGTTTAAAAATCACGATCGAACAAAGAATTCCACAGACTTATGAACGAATTCGCTTGGAAAATCAAACGCACAGCCCAAATTACCGATTGGACTGATTGTCGATGCGCGCCCAATGACAAACGACATAACGTTTCACAATATACACTCCATAAAACTAAACCCACCTCTTTAAAATCAATTTTCCTGATGAGTTTCAGAAAAAATCGTTTGAAGAGGATTAATTGAATCGAACTCAAATGTAATAACCGTCGAAAACTGAATGAAAATTGGTGAAAACTCAAAAAAATGTTGATAAAACGCGGCGCACGTCTGTATAGCTAGCTCAATGGCAATGAAAACTGATGAGTGCCTCCATTTCTTTTGTTTTTTTTGTATAAATATGCAAATTTTGCTACCACAGAGATAAATATGAATTTAGCTTTAATAAGCAATTCCAAAACTTATGTAATGTATTTGAAATACACGTAATAAAAAAATTTCTTCTACTTACGAAAACACACGTGCTCATGAAAAATGCTTGTTATACATGCACTAATACTCGAAAAGTGTTGGGAAAATCATATTGGCGCCTAAAAGTATAAGGAAACGCGTCGTTTTTGTTTACACGAATTGATTTAAAAAAACTCCGATTGTTTTCTATTCATTCTTTTTTTCATTCTTTCCTTAGTCAAAAATCCATAAGACTATTTATGCTGTCCCTTGCTACAATTATCTTATAGGAAGTGCGTTGTAAAATAAAGGATTTGTGGTTTATAGGTTACTTCATTCTTTCTAATGAAACATTTTAAATTTCTTCCCTTTCTTTGTTGTGATTTTCTTACTTTTCCAATGCGCGAAGAAACCCCTCGACGAACAGTAAAAAAAAATTCATCGAAATCAGTCAATCCGTTCTCGAGATATCATAAAAAAGCCGTTCCATACAAAATGTAAGAGAAAATGAATTTTCTTTATCAACTTTTTTGTCGTGAATTTTTCCGATGTTTTAATAGTTATTCTGCTATTCGGGACGGAGACAAATTCAACAAACCAAAGATCATAAAAATCGGTCCAGCCGTTCTTGAGTTATAAATAGTGTAACTAACACGACTTTGTTTTATATATAATACTAGAGGCACACATAGGATATTCAAACCTTAGTATCGATACTACAGTATAGCCTTGTACCATGGTATAAAAAGGGGTTGGCACACATCAAACATAGTATCTGTCTGACATTTGAAATTCTGCCATTTCAGCGAGAATATGGGAATATCTTTTCGGTCCTCTTAAATCCTCTATATGATTCCTACAAATATCTATAAATTTTGAGGTTTCATTAACGCATAAAATTTTGCGTATTTAATTACTTTTTTAAGTTTTTTAAAATAATATTTTCAAAAAAAAAAAAGTGTAAACATGCATCAATTGCTAAGCTTTCCTACAAAATTTCATTCGCTATTTTCCGCTTCAATAAAAAGGCGCGACAATCACTAAAGAATAGATTACGGTGGACGAAAAAATTAAGTAAAAAAGGGGATACCACGTACTTTTTCGAATTTAAATACCAGATTTATGCTACGTAGTTGAAATGGTATTCAGCTAGTATTCGACGACACACATATGGTATACCACATGGTATCCTTAAACTATGGTATGAATACCCTATGTCTGCCTCTAGTATAAAGATTTCATAATTTAATTGCTACTTTTTGATTTTGCTTTGGTTGGCACCACTTATCTATATGCTACTTGTACGATTAGTATAAGGATACATATGCTTTTTTGTATGATTGAATGAAAATGAATAAAGAAATAAATAACCAATCCTTGTATAGTGTATCCCATACTTGCATTAGAATTAGGAAGCCGTCTGTGTGGAGATTGGCCTTAAAAGTATTGAGCTTGCAGGAGATCATACTGAAGAATCTATATATAAATAGGCAAACACAAAACTTTGCCTCCCTTTTATTCGTATTCTAACAAAAGATGTGGCTTAACATACATATATATCAATCGAAAGCTATTGATGAGAAGAAGTGTTTAAGCACAGAAAGTATGTTGATATCTGGTCCTTGAGCCAGGTTAGACAGGTAAAAGCTTTATTAGGTTGAATTTCGACCAATAGGCGCTACTAGTAAAGATAACTTTCAAAACAAGCGTACATTATTTTATTTTTAGGCAAAAAACTTGGTGCACCTAGTACCAATTTATTTTATTTTTTTTTTATTTACAGTAAAGAAGTTAAAAATAAAACACTGAACTTGTATTCGTATTTTATTTTTAACGTAGTATGTCTAGTAAATCTATAAAAGTTTGTTTTTGGAAAAAAAAAGTATTACATTAATTAGGGCATCAACATTAACAAATTATGGATCGTTCACCAATTATTCGTCCGGGCTTATGGGCTAACCGACATCAACTGTTTGAAATTAAGAAGCTATTTCGAGAACGTGTACCAAAATTAACTCGTTATGATGTTCAAAGAGAAAGAATACCATTTCATGAAGCACTTATAATTGAGCTTTATGAGAAGGGCTATATAAAGTCGGGGAAATTTTTGGAAAAACTAATTTCTTTAGAACTAGAAATTTTACAATCTGAAAAATCTATGAAACCACGTTTAACTAATGACAGAAAATTTCTAGAGAATATATTTAGAAATCTTGAAGTTATTGAAATCAAGCAAAGAAATGCAATATCACAAACTGATTCGATAAAAATTGTTCTTGATTTAGCAATTGAAATAAGTAACGGTGATAAAACTGATTTCTGGATCGCTGAACAAATTTTTCTTTTAGCATTAACGATAAGTGAGAAATTTAAATGGAATTTTGGTTTAGAAGAAGCTCGAGTAAGATATTTTTATGCAAAATTTCTAATTGAAAAATGTAAATTATATGTCATACTAAAAAGGATGCAATAAACAGCAGCGGAATTCTGTAATACGACAAACGCAGAATTATACATTATATATTTCATACGGTGCACTTTAAAGCACCGTATGAAAGTTAAGTTAAGTTAAGTTTTAGGGGAGAACTATTGGGCTTTCAGTTTCAAATACTTACTTACTTACTTTGGACCTGTTGATAATGACCAAAGTAATAATCACTGTCGCAATTACAGAATTCCACTGATAAGTTGTCAACTTGGAATCTGATTTCATTCCATTCGCAGTGTGCCAAACATGTTACCTCATTAATAAATAGTATTTGTAAAAAAGATTAGTATGTGATATAAAAATTCATGTATTTATACAGTCTTTTTTACAAATACTACAAATGAGGCTGTTTGCTTTGCAGACTGGAGATATGACCAAAAATTAATAAAAGATGAGAACTCTGTTTAGTGTACTCGGTGCTAATATTGATTATAAATTTTGTAATTTATGCTGTTTTGTTTTAGGTAAATTTTATAAAGCAGCAGCTGATATACTTAAAATAGCACATCATCTATCATCCGGCAAAACATGGACCACAGATGATTCATCTAATTTAGTGCTATCGAAACAAATAAATTATATGATGTTCATTTGCTTAAACCATAAAAGAAAAATGAATCAAAAGACTAATTCAAACTATGCAAATGAGCTTTCTAAAAAAGGGTTGGAATATGCATTGGCATGTAAGATTGCCCGTTTTATTATTATTGCATTATTGTGGATGGCAGACACAGTATACCTAACTGGCTCATGGTTCTTTCTGCTAAATAGGTTTTAGAGGCTAGATTTCTTCTTTGGTTAGTCTTTCTAAAAAAAGACAACATTGTGATTAGGTTTAGATTAGGAAATCTCTTTTTTTTAAAATGCACGCACGCAAGTCTCGTTTTGGAAAAAACAACAGAAACTATTTAGTTCTGTTTGACTCATTTTCCACATGTGTTCGTTCAACGATCAATGTCCTGTCGCCACCTCCAGAGGAGTTTTACGCTTGATTCCCAGCAGCATTTTAGTTCTGCGGCAATCAAATCCAATCAGTAGCATTCTAACTTGCTTGAGTTTCCTACTCAAGCCTTGTTTAGGACCCGAAAAAACCACTGAACGGGACCGTAAAACAGTAACCCTGACTCTTCTCTCGTGAGTGAGTTGATCTCTTAATTACGCAAAATACCCCAGTGACCAGGTACCTGATACCCTATTCTCTTTACTCTACTTCTTCAGGTCACGGACAGTCTTCCACCAATCGCAATGAAGCGGTATATGAATTGAGTGTTCTGATAGCCGCCTGTTTACCTGCCTTAGTAGATGCAAATGGAGTTGGTTACTATATTTATAACTTTCAATTTCTTGTATATAGCTGATAATAAAGGGCTTTTACCTGAAGCATATCTTGAAAGAGGAAATGGAGAAATTGAAATGGCAAATTATACAAATGGTTTAACCTTTTTTACTCAAGCTGTTTATTATGCTCAAGTTGCATTTTTGCCGAATTTAATTTGTGAAGCTTTCTTAGGAAAAAGCAATTGCTTTCTAAAGTACTTAAATAAATAAATAAATAAAAAAACTTGTTTTAATTTCTTTTACTATAACATTTTTAGGCTTGGACATATTCAACAAAGTAAATCTTTTGCTAAACTTTGCGAGAAATTAGCTGCAGAACAAAAAATCGCGGTCTATGTTGGAAAAGCTCATATGCTTTTAGGAGAAATAGCATTGTTTGCTGGTCAACAAAATAAATCAGCTGATCATTTTATTTTAGCTGTTAAAATTTTCAATTCACTTAAAGAAGAAAAACATTCTAGGAATTCAAGATGCCTTGGTGGACTCGTATTTTCCCATAATGTTATTACTCCACTAATTGATCTTATACAAAACTGTGAAGAGATGAAAAACCATTCGGAAGGATATTGGATGCAATTAAGGCAATGGAAGGAAAAACGTAAGTCATTTTGGGAAACAGAGAATTCAAATTTTTTCGTTGATCAAGAACGAGAAAATACTTCAGCTGCTTTGGCTGCTTTTCAAAATGGAACTTTAAAATATTCGGATTGGATATCTGAACTAACAGGAAAAAAAAAACATTTATATTTTCGATCTGTTAAAATATTAAGTAGCAAGTATTATGTAAGAGAGATTGGACTATTAAAACATTACATCTAGACTGCTTTATAAATTTCTATGACAGTGCAGTTGGCAATATTTAAAAGAGGCGTTTTATTAAAAAGTATTTAAATTCGGAGAAAGCTTAGGATGCCTTTTCTAAATCTAATTATGTCAAATTCGGTTTTAAATTCACATCCAGCTTTATCACTGTTATTTAAATACGAGAAGAAGATATTTCAGTGATCTTCTAGACCAATGATTCTCAACCTTTTTTTTGTTGCGGTACACTTTTAACAATTTCGAAAAATTTGGCGGCACACTAACAATAAAATAAGTGTAAAAAGATAAATTTGGCGCCACACATCAAGAATTTGGCGGCACACAAAAGTGCCGCGGAGCATTGGTTGAGAATCACTGTTCTAGACTCTAGAAGGCTTCCATGATTATAAATACTGAAAATAAAACGGTTTTTAGTTCGGTTCAGATCGAACAACGGTTGAGATTATGTCGAAGAGAGTTTGACCAAAGATCGCATATATTGTATAGTAAGATATCCCAAGCACTATTAAGTTCTATTTTTTTAAATGACGATCAGCAAGTCATCCGGGAAAAAATTTAGAAATTTACCTTTTGCTACATATTTGTACATATTTTTCAAATAAGTTCCTTTGGTTTTTTTTGTTGGTAAGGTAAAAAAATTTGGGATAGAATTCTTTCGAGAAGATTTTGAATTTGTTTTTACATTTTATTTGAATGTAATAACATGTACCTATGTATCCATTGAAGAAAATATTGTTGCGTGCTACCCCTTTTTGGTTCGATGTTATAAAAATGATAACACTTTTATTTATGTGAATTTAGTGTATAAACTTTATTTATAATTATTTCTGCTTTAACAATTAGTCTTAAAAAAATTTGTCTTTCAGTAATTAATTATTACAATTAATTTATCACAGATTATTTAAAGATACACAATCAATATTTCCAATAATTGATCACTATTTTTACTTTGATATTCAAAATTACTGTTCTACTCTCGGTTTTAATATTTGAAACACACAGTCTGAATTTCTAATTTTAACTGATCCCGATCCTCGGCTGCTTTTTATACCAAATTAGAGTGTCTCGGGGAAATTACCAGAAAATGTTCGATTCTCGCTGGCTTTTGATACTATATGGCAACACTTCTCGAATGATCTACGTAATGCAAACATTGTCTTTGACATTTCAAATTCGGGAAATGTCTTGAAATTGTTATTCTGTGGTGTTTAGTAATAGTTTTTCTAGAATGTTCCGATTTCTTTTTCTTTATAAAGAAATAGCGCATTTCTAGAATTTTATGGTGCAATATGTAAATAAAATATTGGGCGTATAATGTACGTACTGTGGCTTCATTTATTTTACATTATTTTCTGGTAAATAAGACAATTTGTTTTTTAATTAATTAATTTTCCTTCATAATTCGAGAAATCGAACTACCTCATATATAATTAATAACTATCCATTTCGATAGTCTCAATATAGACGGAATATATACGAATGTTTGTAATTGCAAGAAGTTATGTGTACGATTTTTGGTAATAGTTTCTTCATTTGTTGCACTATTTGTTGCAATATTCTTTACATGGAATTGATCAATTTTTTGAACCATTAAGTTCAGAGCATAAGAGTTAAAATAAAGAACAGTGCCTCAGTATAATAAACAGACAGTAAATTATCTGGGAACTGAAATGAAATTAGACGAATTAGATGAATAGGCATTCTTATTATCAAAGTGTAACTTACCTATCCTTAGATTTTCATTGTTGAAATATTATTTTGTTTTTACTCATTTCTGCATTTTTTATATTTGTTTTAGTTTTTACAGGGAAAATATAAAATTAAATATATAAACATAAGCACAAATCGAATGAAAATTCAAATATATAGATTTTATATTGAGTACGAAAATAAATATAAAAGAAAATTGCAGAATTTGATTCTCAAAAATGCAATAGTTCTTCTTCTTACAACAAAACAAAAAAGTCTTCTTCCTTGCGAGGAGAAGATATGAGATGGCACAGCGTATGTGAGCAACTAAAGGCTGCACGCCTAGCTGAATTGCACCGACCAGCTCGCCGGAGGGAGTGAGTCGTTGCTCACTACCATCTGTCATCGCGTTAACATATAAGTATTACATGCGTGCAAAAGTTTTTAATGTCGTTAAGACTTTATAAGGATAGTCTATGCTATTTAGCAAGGAACATTCGGTTGAGGCGAAACAACCGCATAAATGGAAGGTTCGTTAGTGTTTTGGTCACCGAAACTGACCAACCATTCGCGAAAGCCTTCGAGGCCGATTGGCGAAAGATATTATTGCCAACCGGACTTAATTCAGGCACGTCCCACTCTATTGAAAGAAAACATGTCCTACGCAAGTTTTCGCGACAACATTCTTCATGCAAAAATATGTTTTTCTTTTATTTTTGTGTTTTATAAAAAAAGGAATTTAATAAAAAAAGTTACATGTGAGCTTCCCAAAAAGGCCTTTCTGCAGCGCACCTGTCACTGAAATATTGAAGTTTTTACATATTAACTTGTTGCGGAAAGAACGCAAGCTAGGTGTTCTTTAGGATTGACATTTGAGGAGATTTTTAAAAAATATTATTTTGCTGGTCCTTTTTTTTCTTTTTAACGATTCTGCTACATTCCGGATACCATTAATATTTCGAAATCTCAACCTTTGTTCGATGCTCCTACCTTTGGGTAAACAAAGGGTCTCATAAAAAGGTATAAAATTCCAATAATATCAGCTGTATGTGATGAGAAACTTTTCCCATGCGGCAAATTAATTTCAGCGACTTGTAAATAAGTTGGTAATTCAACAAATAGGAATAAACTGTAAATCTTGTCCGGTATTTTGGTATCATTTGTTGAGAGGCAAATAAATTGACGATTCTTTTAAAAAAATTGTATGATGAGAGGCCGAATCTTTTGAATTCTCCCTCGAAGACTTTTGAAACTTTATATAATTAATACCCTCATTAGTATCGCCATTATTAGTAAAATTAGTCAAATTTCTAGTAGATAGTGTGTTTGTGCTGATATGATGCCCTTTCGTCATTGCAGAGAGCGATGGTTTTGTTAATGGCCATAACGCCACTTAAGCGTCCTTTCTATGTCATAAAAACACGCCCTTGAAATAATAATTTTATATAATAAGAGATGTCAAAATCTTTGGAAACTCGAGAAAGTGTGAAAAAATAATAAGCAACAGCTAAATTTAACACAATTTCCGGAATCTGGTTTACTTTTTTTTCTTCCTTCTTTCTTTCTTTTTTTTCTCAATTTAATATTGGAGCCATTTTTTTCGGATGTGTGTGTAGTAAAAATATCTCGTCTAGATTCCGAGGTTGAAAAATAAAAGAAATGTGCTGTGAAAACTTCTTTTCTTGAAGTATTTAACTTTCCCGTTATTACAGGTTTCCCCTTTCCAAGCGTTACGTTAACTGCACAGTTTTATTATTATGTATTTAAATCTAACTTTTGATTATTTGTATTTTTTTTCCTTTTTCTAAATTGTTTTTCTAAAGTTATAATAAAATAAAAAAATTATCCATTTCTAAGAAAACTGATTTTATATTTACTTTTATTTTTTTTTTTTTTTTCAAACAAACACGAGACACAAAAGCTAGAATTGCGACTAAAAAATTATCGACCTCGACGTCTCAAGCTTCAGACACCACTCGCTGTATTCGACAAGTTTTTTTCCTATTCTTCTTCCTCCCGTTCGCAAATTTTTTTTATTCAATATCAAACAAAACCGGTATTTTAATATCACTCCGTTTCGTCCATACTAAAGGGTTTCCCATTTATTTCTTTCTCAACAAGTCATGCCATATTCCTAGCGGTTCTTTTTTTCTTGTTTTTTTTTCTGGGTTTTTCTCTTCTCATATTTTTATTTAGCACAGCTAATATGTATAACTGGGGCTAAGTTTCGAAAGTTATTAGTGGAAAAAAAAAATGTTGAAACTTAGAATGCATGATAGTAGCTAAATAAAAAAAACGCGATTTTAAAGGTCGTTAAAACCAAAATTGTAAGGCAAGAAAACGCACCGTTACACATTTTCTATATTTTCCTTCTGTAAATTTGTACTATTTAAAAATTATGGTTTAACGTGTTTATTGTAAAAAAAAAAAGAAAAAAAAAGACAAAATAAAATAAAAATAAAATGAAAATTTTATATATCTTATCAAAATTTTTTGGTAGAAAATTTTTATTAAAAATATTCTGGCCTATTCTAAACTCCGACGGAATTATATTCCATTCCGACGGAATTTTGGTAGCTATTCTAAACTACGACGGTATGTATACAAAGGTTTCCATATGAATTAAAATTTCGAACGAATTTCAAAACTGCCAAAAGTAGGTTATTTGAAATATTTTCTGTTGTTTTTTGAATATTTTTTCTATTTTTAATAAATTATTAGTTTACATGGATTCGTTATTTTATTGCCCTACCTACTTTTTTTCTGTTCTCATAAGTTTCTTTAATTTTTTAGTCGGTGTAGAATACTTCAGAGTGGTGGGTTCTATTTCTAATGCCCCATCAATGCATCAATTGATAACATTGAAATATCTAAATATGATAGTTCTACGTGATCATTGCTAGGTCCAGGTTGAGATTCATTAACTTGAATATAACTGGATATTGGACATTTCGTCTAACGCCAAAACATTGTTTTTGAAGTACCAGAAACGCATTGCTCCTACATTTTAATAACATTTACAAAATTCATATTTACTTAAATTAAACTAAATTAATATGAAACTTTTTAATTTTATGTTCACAATTCAAAAATTCCTACAAAATATTTCTGTCGGAGAAAACCCCACAATTTTTCGATTCCTACGGAGTTTAGAATCAGAAAATTCCTGCAAAATGAATTTCGAAATTCCGTAGGAGTCTAGAATAGAAATTTTATTTCCGTAGGAAAATTCCTATTACGACGGAGTTTAGAATAGCTACTACTAACCAATTAATTTTGAATTTCTTTTTTATTTTTAATAAAACACCATAAAAGTGAACAAACCGATATTACACCAGAAGAATTCGAACTTGACGATTGTTTACTTGAGAGTAATGATATTGTAATAACACAAAAAAAGACCCTTTTGTATTGCATGTGAAAAAATTGGGTAATATTATAACGTCAAAAATAGAGTCATCGGACTGTGATAAACCACAACATCTTCATCAAGTTCAACCAAGGCAACAAATTACAACGAATGGAAATATCGTGAAACATCTTCGGCAACGTGTCATATGACAAAACTTCCATCATCTGAGCGCGGTAAAGAAGAGAAATTTATTTGTGCTGGTAGTTAATAACCGTAGTTTTTTATACGTTTCATATTCATATTTATTATTTTTATGCACTTATTTTTTAAATCATTTATTAATTTTGCAAACTTAAAATAATCATTTATTTTTTCTTTTGCACCAATACGAGGTTTTTTTTTGTAAATATAACAGGTGTAAACCACCATTTCGCTTCCAGTTCTACTACTTTCTATTCAACATTGCTGACTTCGGCAGTTATTTTTCTTCCAATTTCTGCTCAATTTTGCTTGCTTCCGTACGAACTGTAGAGACTTCCGTAGTAATTTTGGTTTCCAGGTTGTAACGTGGAACAATTCGGCATCGAAATGTTGGCAGAGCAACATTTTGATTAAACAAACACTTCTGTCTTGCGGCAGAAAGTGCGTTCTATGGTATAGCAATAAGGTAACTAGAAATTGCATGCCTAGCTGCTTACACTAGCTAGCTCGTCGGATGGGGTGGGTCGTTACCTTCTACCATATGCCGTCACGTACAAATCATTTTTATGCGTGCAAAAAAGAAAATTGTTTGGGCTAGCAAGAGGGCTGGAGATGTGATAATACAAGTAATAATTCACACCTTCTCAGGTCACTAGCTGAATGGGTAAAAATGTTTAAAATAAAATAAAAGAGGAATATTTGTGACTAATGTAACGAAGAAAGAAAAGAGATGGCAAGATTTATAGAATAGGTTAATTTTCATTGAAAACCCACGAAACGGAATTTAATTAAAATGATGACTGACGGACAGAAGATTCTTACGAGAGGTCCATCCAAAGCAAATTGATCAATTGATGTCGGCAGATGTTTTTGCTAACACCGGGGCCTTTATCCCACCCAAAGGGCAAATTGCAACATAATATCCGTTTGTGGATCGCATCCGGCCCTGGAAATATTCGTGAAGATTGCGATTCCCGCAACCAGAAAATCAAAATTTAAAAAATCAGAAAATTCCCTACGCCCCATCAAACTCGGCCGCCACTGCTCACATTTTTGGTTTAACACCTAATTTCAAAGAAATTTAATAGAATTTCCAGAGGTGAACAACTTAAAAGGAAACTGCACAAAAAAAATTAAAAAGACCAAAAGCACACGTTTTAAAATTTTAACTTCGCATCCTTTATTGACAATAAAAAAAACCAAAAATTGGTTAAATAAAAAAATAAATTTTGGCACATGAAACTTTTCATTGGAAAAAAAAACTACTGAAAAAGTAAACAAAAAGAATGAAATGCCAACCAAAGAAATTATACAAAAAAATCAGAAAACTAATTTATATGTTTATATATTGTATATCTCTCTATCATATGTAATAGTTTTTGGACGTTTTTTTTAAGTAATATTTTATTTTAATAAGGCAAATAATAAATCAAACATAAAAAGTAAATTTGTTAAAAAATTGAATTTGTCTGAAGAGGATAGAATTTTATGTAAAACTAGGGGGCTCCGCCCCCTGCTCGCTGCACTCGCCTACCCACATCATAACTTATTCAAAAGCTAAAAATTAGTATACTTTCATATACTTTTTTCATTTGTTCTTAGAATTTTACTATTTACTAAATGTATCTAAACATATGTATTCTTTCTTGTATATTTTATTTTCAAACATTATGTATTAAGTGTTTGCATGTTATAAATTTATATTCTGTTATTTATTTGAGATTAATTTTGTAATTATGTGTTACACATTTTATTTGTGTTAGAACTTTAGTTTTTCCGTACATTTATGTATGTTTTTTTTATGGCATTTAACTTATACGTTTTATTGGTTCTACTTTCAAACAAAAAACCAAGTCCTTGTTTTGCATTTTTTTTGCCTAGCTAAATTTTTTGGGAATCCCGTTTTCCTTTTTTGACTTCACCCCGTTGTTAAATTTAAAGAAAATTATAATTTCAAATATTTTTGTCGTATGGATGCCTTGAGGACGGGTATATGGTAGTTTGGGTGAAAGAAAAACTCTTAGGTGAAAATATAAAAATACAAAATAATACTTTATTAAAATGAATAAAATCGTTCGGTACAGCTTCGCTTATAATCGGCTTGTGCCGTCAAGCAGTTTCAACAGAACTAAATATTCTTCTCGGCAATTAATGATATACAGTCGACTCTCGGATATCATGACATTTTTATTAACAATAACTTTTTCATTTAGAAAAAATTTAATGCCAATGTACCATGCAATTTTACAAACATCTGATATTTTATGATTTGAAGAAAAAAAAATCAAAATACAGTGACGGCAAGATTATATGATGCACGTTACAAAGTTATCCATTAAATTTTTTTTTATTTAGCTATAAATTTTTGATATTGATTTCCATATTTGTTAACATAATGTTGCAAAAACGGGCATTCAAGTTGCATTTTTAATCCATTCGATGCAATATGACTAAACACTTTCTGCAACAATGAAAAAATTTTTAATACATATGTATACGACTTTGTCAAATTTAAATCTAAACCTCTGCAAGACATTTGCCAAGTCCTCGTCCCTCTAGCTCTTCAGGAACTTTTGTTTCATATAATGTCATAATATTTCCATTTTTCTCATATTGTATAAATGCTTTTTTTGAATCCACTTCAACGTAGAAAAGAGAATTTTTTGCATCATGTGTTACCGACACTTCTTTACACATTATAGCAAATTGAGATCGTGTAAAAACTTGTCTCATCATTAACAAAGTATTCCCAAATGTCTTTTTAAAAATTATTGCTGCCATATTTGGCCATGTCTTTTGTATTATGAATTATGTCCTTATGTATTTTATTTACGTTTTCTCCAAATAAATCAATTAAGTAGTAAAATTAATTTAAAAATTGACTTAAAAAGCTACACCAGCACAAGGTCTTCACAAAAACCTCCAGGCTGAAGTGTCAAAAATCGGATATAGATTTTCAGAGGAATGAAGGAATATATTACATTCTGAGATTAGGGAAAATATGGATGGGCCTTTCGCAGGGGAAATTGAAGCACTTTTGGAATACACTTGCATTTCTATTGCTTATTAGTGCGGCGTAATGGTGGCGTTAAAAATATGAATTCCGTGATTACATATATTGTATATATCCATATTTAATAATTTTCTTTCATGGATTTTCAGTGAGAAGAATAGGTTCGGCTAGAATTCATTTTTACGCTATCTGTGTACGAAGCATCTATTTCTGTGAGGAGCTGTCATTTTTGGAGAGGAAAATAATTACAGTTTATTAATATCTAATCTTTAGTGCGTTTCAAATAATGCGTTTTGAATTAAATAATTAAACTTAAAAAATTTCTAAACTGAAGTGTTCAGTTTCTGAGTGTATGCTACATCGGAATTTCCTTTCACAGATAAGTTTGATACATTTTTTATTAAAATGGTCTAATTTTTATTAAATAAAAAAAGTTTATATGGTGTTTTTACTTAATTATAATTATTCAAACAGAATTTATAGGGCTTGCCATCCGTTACTTCGCAAACTTGCGAAATTATTTGATTATTTTTGACAATTCGTTGAACCAATCAAAATGGTTAAAAGATTTGCAAAGCTTATATCAAACATATAGTAACTTAAAATCGGCCTATAGCCGATTTTTTGATGCGCTATGGTAGAAATGGAACAGAAAATCAATCAAAACTAACAATATTTTAAGGTTTTTTCTTCATAACTTTGTTTCTCCTTTTCAGAATTTTCTCTAATTTGCAGGTAACTGAGACCCTTTTAGCATAAATCTAATCTGTAAATTTTATCCAAATCGGTGTATTAGTTTTTAAAGCACATCAATAAAACTTTATGGACAGACTTATTTTCTCCAAGGATTATTTCTTTCTTCACTATCCTTAGACCGATTTTGCTCAAATTTAACATGGTATCGTCTATTTACGTACTGAACCAATATAATTAATTTAAACAAAATTGAGTTACAAATTATCGAATTAAATCCGAAAAACCATATAAAAAACCGACAAAAATTTTCTGGTCACTCTGGTTTTTGCTTAATAACTTCGCTCCCCCCTGATCGATTTTGCTGAAATGCAATACGCAATCCAGTTAAGGAATAAGTAACTTATATTCTAAATTTCATCAAAATCGGATAACGCGTTTTTGAGTTATCTTGTCTACGGACGGGCAGGCGGACGGACGGACGGACATGCATAAATCGATATAACTTTTGATTCCCTACACAACCATACCCTTGAAATTTTTCTACGATGATTATTTCGATGTGTTACTCACTTAGTGGCAAAACTAATATACCCTCTGGTAGTACCTACCATAGGGCATAAAAATACATATGCCCCTGAGACAGGATTCCACAACACTGGACAGCGATTAATCTTGCCATTAGTCACCATTCGAACTGACGTTCGAAGTCACCATCCATAAAAATACCAAAATGCGTCAGTGTGGGTGCAAGTATACGTGTATTTAGTCATTGGGTTCGAAACATATGTTTTTCCTATTCGGAGATTACGCTGTCATTTTTTGTTTGTTTTTTTTTTGTGTTTTTAAGTTAAAAATTTTTGCATTTCGTCAAAATTATTATTTCTAAAAGAGAAAAATACTTTTTTTTAGTTTAGTACTTAAGAGTACTAAGGTAAAAAATAATTTAATCAGACAATAATTTTATTTAGTTTAGTGCGAAATAGTACTAAAGCAAAAAATAATTTTATTGAGAATTAATGAGAATTAATCATTGAGCAAAAAAAAAATGTTTCAAATTAACGAAATCTTTCATACAATTTACTAACGGAAAATACTGACTAGAGAGGACGTCAGAAAAATTGGTGAGAAAAAATTTACCGGCGGTAGAAATAATTTACTTTTCGAAAAAAAAGGTGAGAAATGGCAACTATAATCGCTATCCTGATTTCGCATTTGTGATATGTCAAAATGTGTACAAAAATGTTTTATTTTATTCACGATATTTAAGTTGGTGAGTTCGAAAATTCTGTTAAAAATAAATTCGAAAAAGGCAAGCGATGAAAAAATATTATTTAAATATAATATTTAAATATATAAATCATAAAATGACACGAATATTATTATTGTTTTGTAGATTTGGGGCTCACAATAAAACGGAGAAATGAGCTTCACTCGCAGTGGAGTTGAAAAGTTTAGGGAAGCAATGAAAGATTGACCTAAATGGAGGAAATATTAGAATTAAATTCAGAAGAAAGAAAAATTAAATTTAAAAGAAAAACAAATGAAATTAAATATTTTGTAATTACTCTTTTATATTATATAAATTATTATACAAGTTATTATAGAATAAGAAAAATTATACAACAATTTTTTGCAATAAATAATTATAAAGAATATTCTGAGGAACATGTCTTCCACACAATGCAACGCATTAATTTATGAGCAATTTTGAATTTTTCTTCTGTATCATTAACTGTTGCACTAATCGGTTGTAAAGGGAATCGAATATCTCCTAAAATCTAATAATTCGGGTCTTCTCTAGAGTGTCTCTCTTCTAGATTACGTTTAAATGCTGAACGACGCTAAATATAAGCATCATGAGATGTCCTGTATTTGCATAGCGAATAACATAGTTTGCATCGTACATAATTACCAAATTTATTGAATGATCAAAAACATGTTCAATATCGTTCCTTGGGCCATTAATCAATTCAATTATTCCCAGAAAGGCGTTTTTATTAGCTCGCTTTCTTGTTTGTTTGTCTGGTACAAATCTTGCAATCGATTTTTAACTAACTTCCCGCCTAGCTAGAGATTGGAAACTTTTGGAAAAGAACACGATAACAATGCATTATTGTAATACTTTTAGCCAGGCGGGGCTCTACCTTAGGGATTAATGGGGCTAAGCCCCACCTAAAAAATCTTCCGAACAACTGAAATTGTTCAGTTAAAATGTATTTTAAAAATATATTAGAAAATTCAAACATAAACGAAAAGCTATATTATTATATATATTATATTAACTTAAATACAAAAATAAATTAAATAAAAACCTTTCCTTTATTTACTTAAAAAGAAACCGAAAAAAAATATCGCTAGCGAAAACACAAACAGCAAAACACCATTGAAAGAAAACGGTTAAACACAAAAAAACCATCAGAATCGAAAATCGAATCATACTGAAAAGGGCTAGAACAAATTTAGTCCCAATCCAACAACAAAATCATTACTCACACATTTTGTTTTTCTTCTTCTTATCGTTTTTGTGTATTAAAATTTCATACATTTTGGGCTAATTTAAATCAGCCCCAAAGAGATGATTAGTGGAAGTATTGTTCGCGTAAGAAAGTATTCAGTTCAAGTTTTGACCATTTTAATGCATATCGTCATATTTATATCTCTCTTTATTCTCTCTGTTTGGAAATCTAACTCTAACCTAATTTCCGGTGAAGTATTTTAAATTATTTACTAAAATTATTTGGAAGCTCAATATTTAATAAATTTTTTTATTCCTCTGAAAATCAAAATATCAATGTGAGTTTGTTATTCCTCGATTTGCTATTGCATTGCAACAGAAAATTTCAGTAAAATCTATCTAGGATTGTGGAGAAAGATATAATCGTAGGAAAAAGTGTTCATAAAGGTTTTTGATGTACCCTTAAAACGAATCTACCGATTGGAATAAAATTTTCAAAATAAATTTATGTCTTCAGGGACCAGCCAGGCTATGAGTAAATTTGAAAAAGTTATTCATATAGAACAATTTTGAAATATTATTATAATTTTTTTGGCTATTTATCCCCTATAGTGTAACACATCGAAATAATCATCGTACAAAAGTTTCAACGGTATGGCTGTGTAGGGAATCTCAAAAGTTATATCGATTTATGAATGTCCGTCCTCCAGTCCATGTACAAGATAACTCAAAAGTGCGTTATCCGATTTCTTTGAAATTTAGAATGTTATTTGGATATTCCTTAATTGGATTTGGTATTGCATTTCAACAAAATTGACCGAGGGAGAAGGAAGTTATTAAGCAAAAACCAAGGTAATCAGAAAGTTTGTCGTTTTTTTTATATGGTTTTACGGATTTAATTGGAAAATTTGTAAAGCAACTTCGTTTATATTAATTATATTGGTTAACTACATAAATGGACGATACCATGTTAAATTTCATTTAAATCGGTCGAAGGATAGTGGAGAAAGAAATAATCTTAGGAGGAAATTAGCCTGTTCATAAAGTTATTTTGATGTAAATTCAGAACTAATACACCGATTTGAATAAAATTTGCAAATTAGACTTATGCTACCAGGGTCTGGGTTACTTACAAATTAGAGAAAATTTTGAAAAGGGCAAACAAAGTTATGAAAAAACAGCCTTGATATATTGTTAGTTTTCACAATTTTTCTCTCCCATTTCTACCATAGGGCATCAAAAAATCGGCTATAGGCCGATTTTAAATTACTTTATGTTTTTATTTAGTTTAGTGCGAAATAGTACTAAAGTAAAAAATAGTTTTATTGAGAATTAATGAGAATTAATCATTGAGGAAAAGAAAAATGTTGTTTCAAATTAACGAAATCTTTCATACAATTTATTAACGGAAAGTACTGACTATCTCGAGAGGACGTCAGAAAAATTGGTGACAAAAAATTTTCCGACTGTAAAAACAATTTCCTTTACGAAATTGAATTTTGCAAAATGGCAATACTCTTTTAAAATTTAGCGAAAATTTTCAAAAAAGATTAGAAGGAAGAGTGACGAATGGTGGTTGTAAAATTATTGTACAAAATCTTCAATAAACATTGAACGTCTCAAACAAATTACAATTATTTTGACAAATTTCATTTATCGAAATTTGAATTTTTTCATTTGCGTACACTGACAGTCGCGGAATCCGGCCCCTGTAGCTGATTATTTTCGCAAAATTGCGAAGATGAATTTTTCATTTTTGACAAATGCAATTTTGAATTTTTTTTACTGGTTTTTCTTTGGGAAGTCAATACCAAAAACTATTATATTGTATAAAATATCAGGAAAAAGGGAATTAGTACAATTTTTAATTGAAAATGTTTTGTTTTAAAATGCTAAATGGAAAAAATGAAAAATTATATTTGTTAAATGTTGTCACGGGTGCAGATTCAATAATTGAAATTAAAATACTCGATTAATTACTCTCGCGTTAAAAGATGTGCCAATTTTTGAGATGTTTTTTAATGGCTTCGTATTTTCGAAAATTTAGAGAATTTCGAAGAAAAAAGCAACAGATGTTTCGACAATTCTAACTTTATTCAATTGTTGCTGTATGATAAGTTTCTGCATTGTTTCATTAGTATCTTTCCATTCAATAAAAACATATCAAAGGAATAATAATTGGTATAAAAATGGAAAAACGAAAGAAGGAAATTGTGTAGTTGCTTGCCTTAATTCCTGCTTTTCCCGTGTTACGAACTCAGTCACTAAGTACATCTTTACCTACGCACATACTGAAATCTTTTATCAATTTTTTAGATACCATGTATGGTGAATTCGAACGTCAGTTTGAATGGTGATAAATGGTTGTCCTAATCGCTTCCCAAATGGTATTTTTAAAACTACCGAAAATATACGTCAGAATTTCTCAAAATAAATTTTTGACAAGCTTTGTTCTGCTTGATGCTTAATGTGTCTGAAAAGTTTGACTGGTGATAATCTGAAAGAAAAAAATACAATTTCTTATTTATAAAATATTTCATTCGTTAAAAGATTCCAAGATGCCTGTTTTGCCATTACCACCTATGCTACAGGTAAGAACTATCTAGTCAAATTTATAAATCATTCTTCGTGAAAGTTAAAAAGTTGTGCATTTTAGGGTTATGTAGAAAATTGTGAAAACTGAATTTTGATGGGGAAAAAGCAAAAAATTGAAATAAATATATACATATTTTTTTACAGAATGCAATTGAACCAATGCAAATTGATGCTCAACCAGAAGACAATGAAAATAATGAAGAGAGTAATTTAATTGTTGAAAACCCAACTTTAGATTTGGAAGTTTATGCGAATTCTTATACCGGTTTGGCTAAACTATATCGACTTATATTTATTGCTGATGTTTGTCCAACATTACGTTTGGAAGCTCTAAAAATGGCTATTAATTATGTTACAACAACATATAATGTTAATCTGTATCAATTGTTGCATAAAAAATTGGCCGATATGTCTGCTGTCGGTGCACAATTGCCAGATGTTGCAGCCCAATTAGTACCACAAGATTTACCGTCATATGATACAATGTGGGTGGAGACGAAAAGCAAAAAGGCTGCATTAAAATTGGAGAAATTGGATAGTGATTTGAAAAATTATAAATCAAATTCAATTAAAGAGAGTATTCGTCGAGGTCATGATGATTTGGGTGATCACTATTTAAATTGTGGAGATTTATCGAATGCATTGAAATGTTATTCGAGGGCAAGAGATTATTGTACGAGCGGAAAACATGTTGTCAATATGTGTTTAAATGTTATTAAAGTATCGATTTATCTTCAAAATTGGTCGCATGTCTTAAGTTATGTTTCCAAAGCAGAAAGTACACCGGATTTTGTCGAGGGACATAGTAAAGATGCAAATCAAACAGTTTTAACACGATTAAAATGTGCTGCTGGACTTGCTGAATTGGCATCGAAAAAATATAAATCTGCTGCAAAACATTTTTTATTGGCAAATTTTGATCATTGTGATTTTCCCGAAATGATTTCACCAAATAATGTTGCTATGTACGGTGGTTTATGTGCATTGGCAACATTCGATCGTCAGGAATTACAAAAGAACATTATATCGAGTAGTTCATTTAAATTATTCTTGGAACTCGAACCACAACTTAGAGATATTATATTTAAATTTTATGAATCGAAATATGCATCTTGTTTAAGATTATTGGATGAAATTCGTGATAATTTATTATTAGATATGTATATTGCACCACATGTTAATACATTATATACGAAAATCCGGAATCGAGCATTAATACAATATTTTAGTCCATATTTATCAGCTGATATGAGAAAAATGGCAACAGCATTTAACCGAAGCGTTATCGCTTTAGAGAATGAAGTAATGCAATTAATTTTGGATGGGCAAATTCAAGCACGTATTGATTCTCATAATAAAATCTTATATGCCAAAGATGCCGATCAAAGAAGCAGCACATTCGAGAAAGCCATTAATATTGGTAAAGAATATCAGCGTCGCACAAGAATGTTGGTACTACGTGCAGCAATGCTTAAAAGTCATATTCATGTAAAGGTAGATTGTTAAATTTGTATTGTAAAAAAAAAAAAAAAACGAAAAAAGTAAATTAACAAAATTTGGTAATTCTTTTTTTTTCTTTTCTTTGCATTTCAATAATATCAAAAAAAAAAAAAAATTTAGAATATACCAAGAGATAGTGGCAATCATGGATCTGAACTGTGTGTCGCCACTGGATCAAGCACATCTAATGGAGCAAGAAATTGAAAATCTTTTTCATATATTTGAATATATTTTTCTTTGTTATTAAAAGTTTTTAAGTAAACACAAAAAAAAAAAAATAATAATGAAGTTTTGTTTAAAATATATTTATTCATTTATTACATTATACAAATTGTAGACAATAATATAAAGTTCAGTCTGATGAGAAGCAAATTCAATATGGAATTGATTATCAAACATATAGTAACTGAAAATCGGCCTATAGCCGATCCAGTTGAGCAACAACCAACTCACATTCTAAATTTCATCAAAATCGGATAACGCGTTTTTGAGTTATCTTGTACATGGACGGACATGCATAAATCAATATAACTTTTGATTCTCTTCACAACCATGGCATTGAAACCTTTCTACGACGATTATTTATATTATTATAGGGCATAAAAGGAAAGTGTTTACCATATCTTTTTGGCACAACATAAAACAAGAAAAACAAGTTATAATGTATAATTATATAATTTTACTTTAAAAAAAATTTTTTGCTTAATCTTCTACTTACTAACCTGTATTTTCTGATAATTGCTTCAAAACAAAATTTTAAATTTGATATATTTTTTTTATCCTTTCTTATGATTCCTTTTATTCGATCCCCCTATCAAGATAACCTTAATACAATTTGTTTTGAAAATTAATTCGAAACCAAATTTTTAACTTGATGTGTTTTATTCTTTCGTATTTTTTATACTGTTGGGTTCTCATCATTAGAATCCTGATGCAAAATTCCATAAATGTTCCTTCAAAATTTCTGTCAAAAGGATTTCGTTCTCCAGGACCCTTATCCTTTCTTAAATTTTGGCGAGAAACAACAGATATGTATGTCTAAATACAACTAACGAACTAGCTGAATTTCACTAAAATCGGGTAACACGTTTTTGAATTATCCTAACTACAATTTACGAAGCAAACTTCGGAAATCGTTTCATTTCATATAAAAAATCTAAATTTTCTTTGCTCAAGTATCATGTACTAAATTTCATTGAAATCAGTCATAAATAACGTAATTTCAAATCACAAAAAAGCGAATTTTTGTAGTAGTAGTTCTGTTTTATTTGCCACTTGCTCTGGGGTAGAGCAAATTTTTACATTGAAAACAAAAACAACAAAAGTGCAAATCCTACACTACTTTCAGACCAGGGGCAGCTCTTACACCGAAATTAGTTCAGTTTTCTACCATAAAGTATATTAGCTAAAAGTTTCTCATTTCATTACAGTATGGTTGCTAAGCAACGCTACAAACATTTGAATTAAAACTTTCTCCTACTCCTGCTCGCTTTATTTGCCATTTACCCTGCTCCAGGATAGTAAATTTATTTTTGAAAAACTAGGGGGCTTGATGTTGTGTGAAATGCCAGGTGGTGTTAGATTCTGAGCGAAATTAATATATGGCAACATTATAACGCTTTTTTTATCTAAAATCGACAAAATTTTGTCCGGGCGGTTCAGTCTAAACTGTTCGGCTAATTTCGATAAAATATACACAGTTCATGTATTGGACCCTAACTTAAAACTGATTAGGGCCATATTCGACTATGGCAACACTGTCTAAGAATACGTTTTGTCCAAATATAGTCTATTTTTGCACTAGTTGTAAAACCGAAACTGCATGTCCAATTTTGATGAGATTTGCACAGTTTGTGTACTAAGGCCGAAATCAAAACATTAACTTTTCAATGGAATTCACATCTGGTAACACTAATACGCAAAACTTTTTTTAAAAAATGTTGTGGAAATATAGTAACTTCCCTAATTCGGCCAATAATAGTCGGATTTTAATGAAACATCGAACGTACGTTTGGGATGGACCAACTGAAAAGATAAAATATCTCCCCCGGCGGGGGTTGTGGAGGGCTAAAATAGAAAAACCTCAATAATTCACTCAATAATGGTCGGATTTTCTTGAAACTTGGTGTGTACATTCTGGATAGGCCAAGTGAAAAGATAGAATGTGTCGCCCCTTGGTGGGGGCTGCGGGAGGGTGAAATAAATAAAAAAATAAATAATTCGGTCAATAACAGGCGGATTTTAATGAAACTTGGAACGTACATTTGGGATGGGCCAACTGAAAAGATAAAATGTCTCCCTTCGATGGGGGATTGTGGGGGGCTAAAATAGAAAAACTTCAATTCACTCAATAATGGCGATTTCCTTAAAATTTGGTGTACATTCTGGATAGGCCAACTGAAAAGATAGAATGCGTCTCCCCTCTGTGATGGTCGCGGGAGTGCAAAATAAAAAACCTTAATAATTCGGCTAATAGCAGTCAAATTTTCATGAAACTTGGAATGTACATTTAGAATATTCGTGCTGAAATGAATATTTTATGACATTATCGGGAAAGTTCTATAGTGGTGCGGCCGATATAGAGAAAATGTAAATTCACTGCTATGGTTTGCTTTTTTTATAAATGATTTGCGAAGAAAACTTTTTTATATAATGTATAGAATAGATAGATTATTATCTAATTTTAGTTTTATTTATATTTCTCACGATTTTCCGATCTGCAGTGTTTTGACAATTATCAAAATGTCGGAACGTGTTCCGACTACTGTAAAACGACCAGAAAACAATTCGGTTTTGGCAATTTGAGATATTTAGAACGTGTCCTGGTCATTTTTTCATTAGTATTTCGGGCCATGAATGAGATAGTTGCGAAGAAAAAAACCAATTTGAAATAAAGGTTAGCGTAATGTTGTGTTCTTTCATTCATGTATATGGAGCTTTATTAATACAACTGAAAGTTATTAAACTAAATGAATAAAAGTTTCGACAGACTAGGAGGGTATTATATCCAGATTCTCACGTCATTTCTGATCGTGTTTTAGAAACTGGGTTAAATTCGCCGCCAATCTAGTTAAAGTCTTGGATTTATGATTTAGAATTTATTATATTGTTTATGACAGACTAGAATTTAAATCCAGTTTGAGCTCAGTATGACGTCAGAAGTTGAATAATATGCCCCCTACTCTGTCGCAACCTGAAATATTTATTTTCCAAATATTTACTTTTTTTTAAATAACAAAAAATGTTTAATGTCGATATTTTCTCCGATCATCTCTTCTATATCGTTTTTTTTCTCTTCTATGAGAACTTTTTTTGCGATCAATATTTTCTGATTCGGGTGATGACGAATTGTAATTCCTCTTTCTGGAAGCTTTCTTTTTGTGCTGTGGTTCCTCACTATCGTCGCTATCACTTGAACTATATGATATTGATGATTTCTTTTTCTTTTTCTTTTTAAGTTTTTCAATTTTCTCAAGTTTTTTCAATAGTTTTTTTTTCTGTTCTTTGGTTAAAGATTTTAAAAACTCAATTTCAGGTTGATTTTGATCTTGTTTCTTTGTTTCACCATTCTCATCATCACTTGCAACAAACTGATGTTGTATTGATGATGACTGTATACTTTGTAAACTCATTGCACCCTTTCGCATCGCTAAACCATCCTCTTTCATTTGTTCTTCGAGAACACCTTTTGACATAATCATATTAGCTTCAGCTTCCGAATGAATTTTTTTCGCTTCACTCATCGATATACTATACATAGTACATTCTTTATCTGTATTAATGTGTCCCCATTTATGACATTTAATACAACGGACATTACGCACTTGAATACCAAATGGTTGATCACGAATCTCCGTGTCACCTTTACAATAACTTTCACGTGGTGCGTTATACTTTCGTTGCCATTCAAATTTATATTCTGGTTCGTTGTCATCTTTTTCACGTTCTTTTCGAACTCCAGGTGGTGGTTCATACATGAAATTTATACTTAGCTTATCTTTACTCTCCCTACTGAGCATTGCTTTATTTTCATGTAAATCTTGTTCTTTTTCATATTGAGCACGCAATTCTTCCTGTTTCTTCTTGTAAGCGTCAGCTTGTTGTTCCGCCATCCATACCTAGAATTATAGCATATATAAAAAAAAAAATTAAATTCAATCGAACATTTATTTCAAAAAGTATTTTGCTGTTTTTTAACTAACCCGTTTTAAATTATCACGGGATGCTGGATGGAAAAATTTCTTACACATATAATTATTAAAACCCTTCCCCATTTTGAATAGTTTTCGCAATAGTTTTGATAAAATTTTTTTGCACTTCACAAAAACAAAGATCCTAGAAGAACTTGTCAAAATTGTAAATGAACTGTGTGAAGTTTGTGCAAGTTGATGCGAAGAAAATTAGTAGTAGCAGATGACATTGAAAAATTCAACATAAAGCCGAGTTTGAATTAGAATCGAATTCAAAATGAAATAAAACAAACATTTTACGAATATAAAAATAAATAGATTTTAAAACATTTTCTTACTAGTCCATTGAAATCATTTAACATTACTATAAATATTGTTAACCCCTTTGCACTTGAAAGTTTTTTTACTCATACAATCGAAGCAATATTTTTTTGGAAAGGTTTATTTTACAATTTTTGGAGTTGCAGTTTTCTAAGGAAAATATTTTTATTTTATTATATGTGATTTATGAAAGAAGTTCGTTGCCGACCGGCTAGGTTAAAAGGATTGAAATTTTCAATTTTCAACTACAGCGTCGTTAACAAAACTGAACAGGTTATTCTATTTTAATGCGGCGTCTATTTCTCTTTTGTTTTAACAATCAATAGCATCAACCTCTATAATATATTTTCCATATTCCTCCTCATTTGATAATACATTAAATTGAAATTGAATTAAATAATCTATCATCATTTTTTATTTTCATTTTAGCTTTTTCCCCGAAGTTTGGAAATTTTATATCATATAATGGCTTCATTAACAAATCTAGCTACGTTTTCTTCTGCATTAACATTATCAAAAATCTTTTTGTACACTAATAGGCTTATTCTGAGCTCAGCCATAATGTTCATAACATGGCGTCACTATTACTTCGTTTTCATGATCGGATTGAAGTCGACTTGTAACGGTGTGTGAAACAACATACTTTCACTGTGGTTTTAACGACCCCTAGAATAGCGTTTTCTATTTTAGTTACCATTGCGCGAAATTATTTTCAACATTTCCCCTTTGTTCCACAAGTAATTTTCGGAAAATCATTCCAACGCATATATCCCGGTAACATTAAATAGAATATACAAAAAAGAAAAAATAAAAAAATACCGGTTTTGTTGAATGTTGAAAAATTTGCAAACGGGAATAGGAAAAATGGAAAAAAAGGGTGTGGATCGGAGTCTGGTTGGTAAGGTAGAAGAGAAAAGTCTGATTTTTGATGATGACGGAAAAAAGTTATTTCTAAAAGTAAACTTTTGGTTTTAAAGGTTAATAAATAAAGTAGATTCAAAAAAAAAAGAAAAATTATAAAAGAAAAGAAAAGAAAGTTTTTCGAAATAGTTTTTTTTTTCATCAGTCTGATTTGAAATATAAAAAAAAAGGGTAGTCGAGTTTATAATATAGAAAAAAAAGAAAGAGCCCTGAAAAGTGATTTTGTGCATGATATTGAGGATTCGGTTATGGAGTACCACTTTTATGTAATGTCATCGGCGTTGCACATCCAGCTTATAATTCAATTCATGCAATAGAATCAAGTACAAAATTGGATGACACCACATAGTTAACCTATTGGGTTACATTTGCTATGCTATCGTTGATTCAACATTTTCCGGATTTTTATTGATTTAGGATTGTATTGTTCGCCCACATTTCTCGAAACATCATGAAGCAGCTGATAAAGTTCTGGACGGAAGGATTGGTCGTGTAAAAAAAAAAAGCTGTTGAAGATGTTACTGAAAAAGGGAAATTAATTTTCCACCTTTTTTTTTAAATTATATATATATAATTAGTGTAAAAACCACAAAAAAAAGTGAACACAAGTTTTTCCTTTTAATAGTGCTAGGGTTTTTCTTTTAAAAATAAAATACCGAGAAAAAAAAAAAAAACCATTTTAAATTTATCATATTTGCAAATTATGTTAAAATTTCATCCAAGTGCAAATCTATTTTAATATTTTCTATTAATAGTGAAGCACTTATAAAGATTAATTGAATTTGATAATGGATGAAAAAAAAAAAAATAAAAATAAAATAAATAAAAATAAGGAAAAGGAAAGAAAATACAATTTTGGGATCGGTTCTCGAAAAAAAAGAAAAAAGGGGGAATGAAGGAAAACAAATCACAATACGCCTTCGATGTCAAGATAAATTTTTTGGATTTCTTTACAGAGCAGTTGCCGCAGAAAAGGCCTTTTTTGTGAAGCTGTCACGTAAGTTGAACATTTATAATTTCTACTATTTTGTTTCGGTTTCGGACGTGGCATTAATTCGTTCCATTACCTAAATGGGTTTATCATTTTCTTTTTTTCGAGATTCGTCATTAAATCATATTCATAAAATATTTTATTGGTTATACATAATTTTAATTTTATAAAAAAGGAGAAAAAAAAAACAAAAATGAAATGAAAAGCTAGTAGATATGTTCAAATGTCAAATGTGGTAAAGTAGATTCATTGGTAATTAATAAAAGGCAGGAATATTGTGAAAAGAATGTAAATTTTGTTTGTTTCTTTTTGGTTCGGCTACGATCTTGCGGTTTACAAATGTTTGGCTAATTTACAACTAGTGTATGAAAGGGAGAGAGAGGTGAAATGGGTTGAGGGCCGGATGAGAGCCTAAATAAATAAATATAAAACAAAAAAAATAAGGGTCCATGCTTATTTATAGGGGCGAGTATGGACATACGGGGGCCGGCATTCTGCTGTCGGCCCATGCGGGAGGGAAGTGCCCCAAAGTCCGGTTGGCAATAACATCTCTGCCAATCGGCCCCGACATGCCTCGCAAGGCTTTCGCGATGAGTTTGGTCGGTTTCGGTGACCAGGAATTAACGAACACCCCCTTTATTCGGTTTTTTCTCGCAAAACCGAATTTCCTTGCTTGATAGCTCGCGCTATCAGTCTAAAGTCTGAACGACGTTAACCTTCATTATGCACGCATAAATAACTACGTGTAACGCGATGACAGATGGTGGTGAGCAGCGACCCACCCCACCGGCGAGCTAGTTTGTGCAACTCAGCAAGGCGTGCAGCCTTTCAGTTGCTCACATTTGCTGCACCATCTCATATCTTCTCCTCGCAAGGAAAAAGATATGCTGAAAAGGTCATCAGGAGATTTGCTTTCTCCGATAACAAACCCCAAAATATGTAAAACCCTTGTTACATATATGGCGCCCAACGACCGTTGGTTCTGCCAGCGGATTTTTAATTTTGTTTGCCATTTGTATTTTCGACTTCGGTTGAAATTACAAATGGAGCTCAAACAAAATTGTTTGACACATTTTCGAACGAGTTGATGTTTGAAAATGGTGTTTTGGTTGTTACCTTATGGTGAACCAAGTTTTTCAGAAAAAGAAATTTTTTTTTTAGAAAATTTGAAAATTTGAGTCAAACTGTTTTTTCGAAACTTTCGAAATACCCTGTACTCTTTTAAATATTTTCATCTTTTTTTTAATAGTCAATTTTTTTTCTGAAGGTGTGTTCACATCATCGAAATTTCTGAACGAAGTTTCGATGTGAACATAATTTCGGATGTTCGTTTTTTTTTGGTTTTCGAAGTCTGGCTGGCTTTTCGCGATTGCAGGTCCAATGTCGTTCGTAGTTTACGGTTGCAAGTTAGAATGCTAGTGAGGTCATAGTTTTGACAAAGCGGCAACTATCTGCATATTCGTTTGTGTTTACGATCGGACTATCTCTGAACTAGTCTGGAGGATTTTTTTTTATACTTTCTCGGACATTGGACCAAGAAAATGTTAGTGATGTTGTGGTATGGACTGTCGCGCATTTAATCGCATATCGTTAAATGTCATAGTACATCATACTTTATTGTGTTTGGTACGCGTGGTGTATACTTCGACATCCAGTATAACGTTTGAGATCGAATCATGTATAAGCCCAGTTTGGCATTGTACAGTGTTAGATTCCTGCGATAAGTAACATCTTATTTTCATTTCGTGAGTGCATGTCGGGTTTATGTTTTCTTCGTGTCGTCCACTTGTTCATTCTTTCTCTCTCACTCTCATAAGTTAGATATAATATAATTCTAGGTATGAAGGTAGATGTAGGGAAATAAATAAGTTTTTTTTTCATATAAAAGAAATAACTTCCTCTTGGGGGAATTTATTTGGATATATTTGGGAAATTTATTTTTGGAAATTTTTTTTGGATTTGAGAATTTTGTTTTTTTCTCAATTTCCAATTTATTTGGTTAGATTTAGTTTATCGTAATTTTAGTTTCTTTATTAAGTTTGGTTTAGTTAAGTTTAGCTTAGTTTATTTAGTTTAGTTTATTTCAGTTTTTTTTTCATTTTGATTGCTTTCCGGTTTAGTTTTTTTACTTTTAGGTTATATTTTTTTTGGAAATTATATTTTATAACTTTTATTATTTTTTTCATTTTATTATTTTGGTGCGGGTTATATTTTTTTTTATTATCATTTTTTTTCATAAATATTATTTTTTTTATCATTACGAGAATTTTTCTTTCCATTAAGTTCATTTTGTTTTGAAACGAGATTTTTTTTTCTTTTCATTCGTTTTTTTTTGAAAAGGACACATTTGTGAAATTACCGACTTCGACTTGCGTATCCCCCGAACTTCCCTGGTACACCCTATTTACATATAAAATATATTTTGTTGAAAACTTAAGGACTGTTCACACTTGCTATCGATTTTGATTCTGACTACTAAACTCTCCTTAAACGACAAACATAACTACTATGAATTCAAATTCTGCTGCAAATGGTTGCTATGATGCACGCATCGAAAAATGGGGTTTTTCATTAAGTGGTGAGATCACTAGTATGCCTGTGGAAGACTTTATATTTCGAATTGGGCTATTACAATCGAAATGTAATATAAGTTAGAATGCCATTTGCACCCAAATATTTACCCTGCTCACTGGTAAAGCAGAGCAGTGTTACTGGCACCTTCTTAAACGAGAACCAACTGTTGATTGGATCGGAATAAAGTCGGCTCTTCTACAACATTATGGCAGTCTCGACACTGATAATGAGATTTTGCTACTCATGCTGCAAATAAAACAAAATACCACTGAATGATTTCTACGATTCGATCATGTCCATGAACCATCGTTTAACGGTTCCAATGACGGAAACAGAATTGGCCCAAATCATGCACAGCAACCTTAAAGATAGCGTAGCAAATCTCATCTTCACAATGACGACACCCACCTTAAGTTGCCTTCAACAAGTTTGTCGCAAAGCAGAACGTCATCCCTCTGTTAGGGAAACACCAAAACCTGTCTGTCAAAATCAACCAAGTATAACGAATGCGTCATCTGAAATTGCTAAGGCTAGAGTTATACCACCGGTTAAAGAATTTAATGCTGCTGGCGTTCATTTGCCTAGTAACAATTTCGAACCGAATAAGTCTTTTAATATTAATATTCCGCATCGACAGTCAATTAGAACAGAGTTTCCAATCGTAAACGTTAATCATGCTTACCAACGCGATGTGTTAAGTAAAGGATAAAATGCCAATGTGATTGGAAATGGATGATCAATGGTTATATGTTGGAACTGTGACAATATTGGTCATGAATTCTTTGAATGTGTAACACCACGAAGGTCCTTATTTTGTTATCAATGTGGTAAGAAGAATGTTTCGTTTCCATTGTGTCCTAAATGCCATCCGGAAAGTATTCAACAGCAAGGTATCAGCAATGACACTATTGAACCAACCATAACGGAACCAACATGGAACTTTGGACGGTCATCTCCACCAAAACATTCGCCAGATGACAAAATTTTAAAACCTGAAACGTCAAATAACATCTTGTCCGATAAAAACAAACTGGAACAGACAGATAAAACTTTACATCAACGTCAAATTGAAAAGAGCTATTGGTACAATCTACACTAAGAAAACTTCACGTTATATATTAAATCTCAGGGAAAAGTTTAGAAAACGAAAACAATTATTTAAAGCAGTGGAATCTGCATTCGTATCATTAAAACATGACGTAAGACCATATGCGACGATAGAAATCGACGGCGAATCCCTTTTAGGCCTTTTAGATAGTGGAGCAAGCATATCTTGCTTAGGCGCTGGCGCCCTAGATTTTCTAAAACGTCATAAAATTTTAATTACTGGTCGTCCCACCTCAGTCAAAACGGCTGATGGTAAAGCTCAACCTGTACACGGGCAAATAGCGATTCCAATTACTTACAATAACATTATAAAAACACTTTCTCTATACGTCGTACCAGGACTTACCCAAAGTCTACATCTAGGTGTAGATTTTTGGAAAGAATTCGATATAGCTCCGACTATATTTTCTGAAAACGAAACTTTAGATTGTTTGTCAATTGACGATCCCAACACCCACGCGCTTAATTCGGAAAAACGCGCGCGTCTTCACAGCATCTTGACATTATTTCCTTTCTTTAACCAAGTCGGTTTAGGAAAAACACATTTAGAACAACATATTATTGAGGTAGAAAACGCGGAGCCTGTAAAGCAACGCCACTACCCTGTTTCCCCTGCGGTGCAAGCCCTCATGTATGCTGAGTTGGACCGTATGTTGGAATTGGGTGTCATTGAAGAAAGTGTCAGCGCGTGGAACTCTCCTGTAGTCTTGGTGCGCAAACCTGGAAAGGTTCGCCTCTGCCTCGACTCCAGGAAAGTGAACACCCTTACGAAAAAAGACGCTTACCCACTTCCACATATAGAAGGCCTTCTCAGTAGACTTGAGAAGACGTGTTTCATTTCAAGTATTGATTTGAAAGACGCCTTTTGGCGGATACCGTTGGAAAAGCAGAGTAGGGAAAAAACTGCTTTCACAGTGCCTGGTAGACCGTTATATCAGTTTACAGTGATGTCATTCGGGCTCTGTAATGCTCCTCAAAGAATGTGTAGACTGATGGACAAAACAATTCCAGTCGAGTTAAGAGGAAACTGTTTCGTCTATTTGGACGATCTTTTGGTAGTTTCTGAGGATTTTGATTCTCACGTTAAACTTTTGGCAACCATTGCACGTTGCTTGTCCACTGCTGGACTCACAATAAATTTGGAGAAAAGCAAATTTTGCATGAGAGAAGTTAGATATTTGGGTTACATCGTTGGTAACGGATGTTTAAAGACCGACTCAAATAAAGTATCTGAAATTTTTGACTTTCCTGCACCTACCACTCCAAAACAGGTTCTTCGATTCTTGGGTATGACAGGGTGATATAGGCGGTTTATTGCCAATTATGCCTCCTTGTCGTCGCCAATTACTGACTGCCTAAAGAAGAGTGCCAAGTTTGTTTGGACAGCGGAAGCTCAGGTAGCGTTTGAAGCCTTGAAATCTTCATTAACTACGGCCCCGGTATTGGCCAATCCTTATTACACTAAACCCTTTATTATACAGTGCGACGCGAGTAAGACCGGTGTCGGAGGTGTTTTGCTGCAAAGCGACGACGAAGGCAATGAGAAACCCATCGCATATATTTCTCAAAAGCTGAACTCAGCACAACGCAACTACAGCGTGACGGAACTGGAATGTTTCGCTGCGGTGTTGAGCGTTAAAAAGTTCAGAGCCTACGTCGAAGGTTTGCCGTTCAAAATAATCACCGACCATGCGAGTTTAAAATGGCTCATGAGTCAGCGCGACTTGAGCGGACGTTTGGCTCGATGGAGCTTAAAGCTTCAAACCTTTGATTTCGCGATTGAACACAGAAAAGGTTCAGAAAATGTGGTGCCAGATGCGCTTTTACGTGTTTACGTGGACGCGATTTCAGAAATAGTTTCGGCACCTAGCATAAACTTGAATTCTGAGGCTTTCAAATCAAAGGAATATCTCGACCTGGTCGATACAGTGCACGCGTAAAGGCTGCCTGACACGCAAGTGTCAGATGGCTAAGTGTACCTCAAGACTAGCTTTAGCACTGGCCATATCTTTCAGGAAGATCGATCGTGGAAGCTTTGGGTTCCGTCTAGCCTTACGGATGAGCTAGTCCGTCTGGCGCATGATCCTCCACAAGCTGCGCATGGCGGTATTACCAAAACCTTATATCGTTTGCGGCAGAGATACTTCTGGCCTGGTATAACTAGCGAAGTACGTAAATATATCGCGAGTTGCATCGTTTGTAAAGAGTCTAAGGCTCCAAATAATGTGTTGAGGCCGCCAATGGGCAAACAAGTCGAAGTTGACAGACCATTCCAGTACCTATATATCGATCTGTTAGGACTCTATTCTCGGTCTAAGCATGGTAACACCACTCTCCTAGTTGTTTTGGATAAATTTTCGAAATTTTTTTTGTTCAAGACACTACGGAAGGCGTCTGCCGTGCAGATCACCGATTTCTTGGAGGAGAACGTCTTCAATTTATTCGGCGTACCCAAGATTATATTTTCTGACAATGGACCACAATTTATATCAAAAGAATTTCGCAAATTGGTTGAAGCGTATGGTGTGAAACACAATCCTACAGCTATCTACTCACCACAAGCTAACGCATCAGAACGTGTAAACCGTTCACTACTGGCGGCCATCCGCTCTTATGTCGGCGCCGATCATAGGGATTGGGATCAAAACTTGGGAAGCATCGGCTGTGCTCTTCGGAGTACAATCCATGCTTCTACGGGGATTGATCCATATTTTCTTGTGTTCGGTTCCCACATGATCACACATGGCTCGACCTACGAACTGATGCGAAAGTTAAATGGTTTGAATGATGGTGAATTGGTTGTGTCCTCGAAAAAAGACCAGCTTGAACTAATTCGCGAACGCGTCAAAAATAATTTGTCGAAAGCTCACCAACAACATGAGCGAATTTATAATCGTCAAACCCGGGTAAAGAGATTTATTGCCGGACAAGAAGTCTACCGAAGAAATTTCACGCTTAGCGACTTCGCAAAAAATGTCAATGCTAAGCTAAATCGCAAATTTCTGAAGTGTCGGATTGTTCGTGCGACTGGCGGTTCCCTCTATGAGGTCGAGGATTTGCAGGGTAGACCCATGGGGGTTTACCATGCCAAAGATCTGAGGCAATAGTTAAGTGCGAACGTATAACCATTGTCGCGGTCTAGAACGGATCATTTTTTTCTTTTTTTCTCTCAGAATTTTGTTTTGATGCCCGGCTAGCTCAGTCGGTAGAGCACGATACTCTTTCTCGGGTGTGGTCGAGTCCCACTTTGGGCAGTGCAAGCTTTCACGCACCACTCAAACCACCCACACGCTTTTCAGTTACGTCCGGGTTGATAGGTCAATCCCTGACGCGGCTGTGTTGTAACGGTGTGTGAAACAACATACTTTCACTTTGGTTTTAACGACCCCCAGAATAGCGTTTTCTATTTTAGTTACCATTGCGCGAAATGATTTTCAACATTTCCCCTTCGTTCCACAAGTAATTCTCGGAAAATCATTCCAACGCATATATCCCGGTAACATTAAATAGAATATAGAAAAAAGAAGAAACGAAAAAAAAGAAGAAGGGGAGAAAGAAAAAACAAAAAAAAAAAATTTCCCCTTTACATCGGATGTTTTCTTGAAATGGGGTATCATGAAATCCATGAGTGCGAAAGAATGATCACCAAATTTTGAAGAAAAAAAAAAAAAAAGAAAAATAAAAAAATACCGGTTTTGTTGAATGTTGAAAAATTTGCAAACGGGAATAGGAAAAATGGAAAAAAAGGGTGTGGATCGGAGTCTGGTTTGTAAGGTAGAAGAGAAAAGTCTGATTTTTGATGACGACGGAAAAAAGTTATTTTTGAAAGTAAACTTTTGGTTTTAAAGGTTAATAAATAAAGTAGATTCAAAAAAAAAAGAAAAATTATAAAAGAAAAGAAAAGAAAGTTTTTCGAAATAGTTTTTTTTTTCATCAGTCTGGTTTATAATATAGAAAAAAAAAGAAAGAGCCCTGAAAAGTGATTTTGTGCATGATATTGAGGATTCGGTTATGGAGTACCACTTTTATGTAATGTCATCGGCGTTGCACATCCAGCTTATAATTCAATTCATGCAATAGAATCAAGTACAAAATTGGATGACACCACATAGTTAGCCTATTGGGTTACATTCGCTATGCTATCGTTGATTCAACATTTTCCGGATTTTTATTGATTTAGGATTGTATTGTTCGCCCACATTTCTCGAAACATCATGAAGCTGCTGATAAAGCTCTGGACGGAAGGATTTCTCGTGTAAAAAAAAAAAAGCTGTTGAAGATGTTACTGAAAAAGGGAAATTAATTTTCCACCTTTTTTTTAAATTATATATATATAATTAGTGTAAAAACCACAAAAAAAAGTGAACACAAGTTTTTCCTTTTAATAGTGCTAGGGTTTTTCTTTTAAAAATAAAATACCGAGAAAAAAAAAAAAACCATTTTAAATTTATCATATTTGCAAATTATGTTAAAATTTCATCCAAGTGCAAATCTATTTTAATATTTTCTATTAATAGTGAAGCACTTATAAAGATTAATTGAATTTGATAATGGATGAAAAAAAAAAAAATAAAAATAAAATAAATAAAAATAAGGAAAAAGGAAGAAAATACAATTTTGGGATCGGTTCTCGAAAAAAAAGAAAAAAGGGGGAATGAAGGAAAACAAATCACAATACGCCTTCGATGTCAAGATAAATTTTTTGGATTTCTTTACAGAGCAGTTGCCGCAGAAAAGGCCTTTTTTGTGAAGCTGTCACGTAAGTTGAACATTTATAATTTCTACTATTTTGTTTCGGTTTCGGACGTGGCATTAATTCGTTCCATTACCTAAATGGGTTTATCATTTTCTTTTTTTTCGAGATTCGTCATTAAATCATATTCATAAAATATTTTATTGGTTATACATAATTTTAATTTTATAAAAAAGGGGAAAAAAAACATAAATGAAATGAAAAGCTAGTAGATATGTTCAAATGTCAAATGTGGTAAAGTAGATTCATTGGTAATTAATAAAAGGCAGGAATATTGTGAAAAGAATGTAAATTTTTTTTGTTTTTTTTTGGTTCGGCTACGATCTTGCGTTTTACAAATGTTTGGCTAATTTACAACTAGTGTATGAGAGGCAGAGAGAGGTGAAATGGGTTGAGGGCCGGATGAGAGCCTAAATAAATAAATATAAAACAAAAAAAATAAGGGTCCATGCTCATTTATAGGGGCGAGTATGGACATACGGGGGCCGGCATTCTGCTGTCGGTCCATGCGGGAGGGAAGTGCCCCAAAGTCCGGTTGGCAATAACATCTCTGCCAATCGGCCCCGACATGCCTCGCAAGGCTTTCGCGATGAGTTTGGTCGGTTTCGGTGACCAGGAATTAACGAACACCCCCTTTATTCGGTTTTTTTCTCGCAAAACCGAATTTCCTTGCTTGATAGCTCGCGCTATCACTCTAAAGTCTGAACGACGTTAACCTTCATTATGCACGCATAAATACCTATGTGTAACGCGATGACAGATGGTGGTGAGCAGCGACCCACCCCACCGGCGAGCTAGTTTGTGCAACTCAGCAAGGCGTGCAGCTTTTCAGTTGCTCACATTTGCTGCACTATCTCATATCTTCTCCTCGCAAGGAAGAGATATGCTGAAAAGGTCATCAGGGGATTTGCTTTCTCCGATAACAAACCCCAGAATATGTAAACTCCTTGTTACAGACTTCAATCCGAATATCGTGCATGTATACGCAGATCCACTTCAAATTGAATTGAGTCAATTCGATCAGAAACATTTTTCTGATCGACTTGAAATTTGCATATAAACCCAGATCTTCTTCAAATCGAATTGAAAATTTAAAATTGAGTATGAAAAGAGGGTAAACATAACCTAAAAAATAAAAATTTGTTTGCTGAAGTCGCCATGTAAACCAACTATGTTATAAGTTTTCTTAGTGCCGGATTACAAGCGCTGTTTTTTGGGTAGAATTCTACCGCAGACATAGGTATCGCTGGTTTGGGGGTGAGGCAGAAGATCTACCTCTCGGAATGTTGGCGCAACGGAGATTTTTACGCACACAAACAAGAGTCACTGTAAATAGGAAAGAGTAAAATAGTAGATCCTAACAGTTTGACGGTTTAAGTTCGAGTGATGCTGTGCTCACACACACTAATACACTCCTTGTGTAGCTTGTATAAAAGCCTGTGGTATAAACATTCCACGTCTAATCAGTTTGGTAGATTTCTACCCAAAACTTGACGGTAGATTTCTACCGCGTGTAATCCGGCACTTAAATACTAATTCGCGCTCATAACTGACAATTGTCATAAAAAATTATCACAAGTTCTAAACGAAAATATTTTACAAAATTTCAGACGTATACAAAAGTTTTTTTTGCAAAAAAAGTATTTGATGTTTTTAGATATATAGTACAGCAGCAATAAAATGAATTTGAAATAAATTTTGAACATTTAATTAAAAATAATTTTTTTCGACAACATGACAACAGAAATATTAATGATTTTATTGGGACGTTTCTTTAGAAAAAATGTTTATTCAATTCTTGTCAGTCGTAATGCATTTTCAGTTAAAATAACATATGTATAATAAAATATTTTTTGAATAAATTCCTCGGAATAAGAAAAATTATTGTATCGGCGGCCTTATATTAACTATAAATGCCATTCTTATCCTGTGTAATGATTTATTCAATGAAGGTCCTTCGACATTATTTCTTATATCTCGTTTTAATCAAGACTCAATTGAAAATTTATTTGCACAAATTCGAGCATTGCTAGAAACAAGTCAGTTGAAGTCAAACTTCGAAGAGATTCTTTTTGGTGTGTTTACACAGTTCAATATAGAGGAGATTTGATAGAAATAAGTACATTAATTAGTAGGGCTTGTCACGCGTTAGTTCGCAAACTTGCGAAATTATTTGATTACCAGGTGGTAACCCGTTCTAAGACGGCCTCCTAAAAATTTTAGTTTACAAATCACAGTAAGTTAATAAAATTTTTTCAAGCGTAGCATGTTAATTCGCAACATAATGGATCTTTTGCTCCGTTCTCGTAGCACCTCTGGTGATATATTTCATGTCTTTAGTCGACATATTTAGAATGCACACTATTTACCCCGCAACATACCGAGCGAAGATATTAAATTGATCCCATTTCCCTGGTTGGTAAAATAGCTCCCGTCAAACATATATTACTAAAGCAAAAACCTGTATAGAGTAGGGGCCTAAGCAACCGCAGCACCAGAGTGGTGAGAGATAGAACTATTTTATCTTCGATAGAAATAATCCCCATGGAAACCTCCGAAGCTTTGCTGAACATTGTAATCGCTTGTGACCTCAATATAAAAAGTTCAAAAGTTTCTATTAAATCCAGCGCCAAAGCGGTGAGAGGTAGAACTATATTGTCTTCGGCAGAAATAGTGCCAATGAAAACTTCCACAACTTTGCCGAACACTGTAATCGTATGTGACGTCTATATACGAAGTACCAAGATTGTATTTACTCCAGCGCCAAAGCGGTAAGAGATAGAACTGTTTGGTCTTCGACGGAAATAATTCCCATGAAAACCTGCATAACTTTGCCGAACATCATAATCGTGTGTGACATCTATATACGAAGTTCCAAAATTTGTGTTGATTCCAGCGCCAAAGTGGTGAGAGATAGAACTATTAGGTCTTCGATAGAAATAATCCCCATGAAAACCTCCACAACTTTGCTGAACATTGTAATCGCGTGTGACGTCTATATCAAAAGTTCGTAAATTTGTCTTGCTTCCACTGCCAAAGCGGTGGGAGATGGAACTTTGTCGTGTACGTCAGAATGTCCGGTATAAAAATCTTCATAAGATTGCCTCAGGTCAGAATCATGTCCAAAGTATATTTAAGATTCTAAATGAGCTTTTCTACGTGGGATTTCCCAACTGTTGATGAAAAATCTGAACGGGCGGAAAATGGACAGATTTGTGATGATTGACTTCGTTCATGTTGATCAGGTGGTAGAAACTAATGATGTTGTTGCTACCGGTGGCCCTGATCCCACCCTGTGGGTTGTGATCGAAACACAACCCCAGTGACCATACCTTCGCCAACATTTGGGTATGATTCCTTATAATACCTTTCCTGCTCACTACCCTTTTCACTCACATCACGGTCACTTCATTCGTCTCACCTTGAACTCAATTAGCCCATCATGTTACCTTGATTTATTTCGTAACAGTATTCAAGAAATCATTGTTCGCGGGTTTTTCTTTCTTTTTTTTTTGTAAATCACGTTTCACGTATAGGTTTGAGCGAATTAAGGCACAAAAAAAAGGAACTGGACAAAATTGACACAAGCAATAAAAAAATTTGAATTGTATAATAACAAATTATTCTTATTCATATAAAATACACAAAAATATTCCTTCGTTTGTTTTTTTTTGACATTACTATGTCTTTAGCCTGGGGTCATGAAAAAAAACGCGTGACGAAAACGCGTTACGAAACGCATGCTACAGACCACTAACTAATGAAGTGCGAAAGGTACCTCAGTAGCCCGGCGAGAGTCAACATGGATGTACAGAAAACTTTGAACGATATTGAATGGTTTTTACAAGATTACGGCGACTTTATACTTGAAGAACATAGAGAGAAACTTAATGCACACTATACCTTCTTGAAACCGTACCTCAAAGTTCAAAAGAAAATTGGAAAGCATGGCGAGCACTATGAGAGCTGTTCATGGGCAAATGATAATACATCTTTTGGACCGGATACCTGTGGATGCGGTTATGTCTTTATGAACATCTCAGCTGTTAAAAAACTTATATTATTCTATTTAAAATTAAAAAAGAAACCATGTATATTATTTTAATAAAGTATTGTTTGAATAAATCATTTTGTTTTTTCTGATCGGCTTTAATGTCACAACTGATCCAAATGTTTTTTCCGAAAAATTAATCGAAACCAACTGGTTAAATTTTGTATTCTACTAAAAAAAATCCTGTCGAAAAATATCACACGTTCTGTCGATCATAAACATCTTCCCACCCCACGCGACGTTTTCGGATCGTTTTTTAAAGGATGATCCAAATGTTTTTTTTTTCCATAAATTAACCCCGAAATTGTAACCATATGTATTCAATTTTGTAATCTGGAAAAAATTTCGTTATCACATTTTCCCACGTTTTTCTGACCGCCATGATCCAAATGTGTTTTCCATAAATTTCGATGCACTTATCCTGAAAAATTCCTTAATTGCAGCCAAATGTTAAATTTTGTAATCTAATACAGCTATAACCGTGTCAAATAAATACTTGACCCAAATGTGTTTTCCATAAATTTAGATGTACTTATCATGAAAAATTGTAGCCAGATGTTAAATTTTGTAATCTAATACAGCTATAACTGTGTCAAAGAAATACTTGATCCAAATGTGTTTTCCATAAATTTACATGAATTCTGGTTAAATTTTGTAATTTAATACAGCTACAACCGTGACAAAGAAATACGACCTAAATACCACGCCCTGACATGTGCAGACAGCCATTTCTAAAAATAATTGGTCGACAGCTATGTTTAAAAATAATTGGTCGGCAGCCATGTTTAAAACAATTGGTCGACAGCCCTGTTTAAAAGCCCAACAGCCCATTTTAGGGGTGTGGCAACACCCATTTTTCCCCACCACCAACGGCGTCGCCATCGCCTAGAGAGACCGCCACGCCCCTCTCCCCACCCCAATTCACCCCTGCCATAGAAAGAGAAAGAAGACAGAAAGAAACAAATGCTTTGCTCCCATTGGTTGGCCACGCCCACCTGGCGTAGCGTCAGAACACACATAAAATGGCCAAGTGCCACTATACCTACTTGTCCTCATTCCTCGCATTCATATGATTCCAACGGAAATGCCATTTCGATTTAAGAGATTGCAATTCCCAATTCGATTGGCGTTTGCAATCACCATTAACAAAGCTCAGGGCCAATCTTTAGAATTGTGCGGTTTATATCTAGACACGGATTACTTATCACATGGACAATTATATGTTGAGTGTTCTAGAGTCGGCACAGTCTGCATAGAGAATGGAACAACAAAAATATTGTATACCCACAAACACTGTGAAATTAAACATATTAGAAACGTGCGCTTTCTCTTTTCCACTTAACCAGACTAAGCCACAGCAACGCGTGGCCGGGTACAGCTAGTTTAAAATAAAATTGTATTATAGTTTTTCTAAAATAAAAATAAAACTAATTAGTTTAAATAAAATTAATTAGTTTTAAAAAAAAAGAAATGTTTGTTTTAATATTTACAGAAAAATGCTATTAAAAGAAAATTTTTTTTTTGTTTTTTCTTCTTTTATTTAAGAGATTTTAATTTATCGAAATTGAAATTAATATGAAAAAAACGAATTAAGAAAACGTTGCGTTTTCTTGATGCTTTTTACACTAATATGTCTTAGCCTGGGCGTATGAAAAAAATGCATTGGGAAAACGTAACTCTTTTTTTCTTCTCTCTTGTGTGTCTTTCTATTGTGGGGCAATATTGTTCAATTAGGTAATTAATCAGTACACAAATTTATGGAAATTATTTATTTTATTTTAGTATTAAAACGATATTTATAATATTTAAATTATCGTTATGTTGGTTGTTCTTTTATATTTTAATTTAACATTAATTTTCTTTACAATAAAAATTCCTTTTATGTAAGGACTGCAGCCGATTATTTGATCTGAATTATTCTAGGCTTTTTGAAAAAAACAAAAAAATATTTTTCATCACGAAAAAATATTATAACTAAAAAAGGTTACTTGTGATGAAAAATATTTAATTACAAAATTTATTAACAAGTATCTTAAATACTAGATCAAAAATTAAAACTAAGAAAAATAATAAAAACTAAGTAAAATTGTAGGTTCTCTACAATACTCCCCTTCCAGTTAATTTATTATAAAATTTACCTTTTTCTTAGGTTTAATTTCTTCGGACGGAGAGTTTAAGATGTGTGCGGGTTTAGTTCTACTGACGTGAATTGGAATTATTTTTTCTTCTCTCCTGATATAAACATGGTCCCTTGTACGTCGAATAATTTCAAAAGGCCCTTGATAAGGAGTAGTTAAACCAGGACGAGAACGGTCAATTTTAATGAAAATGTGAGTACAGGTATACTGATTTGGATGTAAAAACGTTTTGCCGGTATCATTAGAACGTGTTTTAGTCCGTTTAATGTCTTTAAACGCTTTTTTAAGTTCCAATATTTTTTGTGGAGTGTCCAGAGTGGATTCCGATATTGTAAAAAACTCTCCTGGGAGTCGAAGACTCTGTCCATAAACTAATTCTGCTGGAGAACAATGAAGGTTCTCCTTGAAAGCTGTACGTATGCCCATTAGAATGATAGGCACTTCCATTTTCTAGTTCGAACAATTAAGACGTGCCATTAGTGCTGCTTTTAACGTCCTATGAAACCATTCTACCATCCCATTACTTTGAGGATGATAAGTGGATGTATGAATTTTATGCGCCCCCAGAAAATTAATTAGTAAATAATTTGGATTCAAATTGTCTACCTTGTCTCCGTAGTGATTGTGTGTGGAACTCCGAATCTAGATATAAATTGCGTAAAGAATGTTTCGGCAAGAGTTTGTGCCGTACTATCTTTGATTGGGTGTGCTTCAGGCCATCGAATGAAACGATCTATTAAAGTAAGGATATAGTTGAACCCACCTGAAGACGGAAGAGGTCCTACCAAGTCTAAATGGATGTGTTCAAATCGTCCTTTCGTTATACGGAAGAAATTTGGATTAACTTTGTTGTGCCGATGTGTCTTTGATTGTTGACAATTTAAGCAAGTCTTGGACCACATGTTAATTTGTGTGTTCATGTGAGGCCAGTAATACTTTTGGGCTATAAGAGCCCGTGTTGAACGAATACCTGGGTGTGTAACGTTATGAAATTTATCGAACATAATTTTCCTAAATACTTTCGGAACAAAAGGTCTGTGTACCAAAGTGGAGACGTCACACTACAAATTGTAATTAGAGAAAGGAATATTAATTTCTCGAAGCGTTTTTTTGTGATAAGTTGAATTATTGCTGATAATAGATTTTAGTTCGGAATCTTGTTGTTGTGCATTACAGAAAGTTTCGATATCCAATTCCTTTGTAGTTTAAACTGATATGTCGTCTAATCTAGATAGGGTATCTGCAACAACATTCATTTTACCTGAAATATATCGTACATCTGTTGTAAATTGTGCGATGAATTCCATCTGCCGCGTTTGTCGGGGACTCCTATCCGTTTTAGCCAATAAAGCGATAATCAATGGTCTGTGGTCAGTGTATATTATGCAGCTACGACCTTCAATGAAGTGTCTGAAATGTTTAACTGCTGCATACATGGCTAACAGCTCCCTATCAAAAGCAGAATATCGAGACTCAGTTCCAGACATTTTTTGGGAGAAATGTGCTATAGGCAAATTTTCTGTTCCTGTTGTTCTAGCGTCGCTCCCAGGGCCGAGGATAAAGCATCTACAGTAAGAGTTAGGTAACCTTCGTTTTTAGGGTGAGCTAATAAAGTGACATCCGCTAATTTAGTTTTAATGGAGCAAAAACTGTTTTCGTTTTCCTGAGTCCAATCAGCAATTTGTTTAATTCTATTTTTATTCAAATGTGCTACTAGAGCAGAGGTTCCCAAACTTTTTTGTCTCGTGGACCACTTGCCATGTTTTTCGGTTTTGGGTAGACTCCCTGCTTACCTATATTAATTTTCTGCAAATTCATCAACATCAAATGAATCACCAATTTCGAAAAGGGCTCATGTCTGTTTTTTTTTCAAAATGTACTTTTTTGCCGTTTTTTTATCTTCACGTATAGACGCATGTTCCATGAGAAACAGGGACTCATATTGTGTTTTCCAAAGTGGAAAAAATGCATGTCCTTCTGGAGATGAGACTTTTGGAAACTAATTCAAGATATCTAGCCTATACAAACTATTTCAAGGTCAATTTTAATTTGTCATTTTGGAGACCACAACTTGAAGTGTGCTCAAAATACGAAAAAAATTAATTAATAGTTAAGAAAAAATTTTAATAAATCAAATAAATCACAGAAAACACTCAAGTGGTTGGTACCACTATCATGGGTTTGGAGTTTGATTATATGCAGAATCTCCCACTGCCAGTTTTGTCCGTCCAGGAAGTATTTTATTACAGACAACTATGACAGCGGCGAAAAGAACTTTCTACTCCTACCACGAGGTTCAAGCCCTCAAATGACCCAACGAGGTCGTATCATGTTTAAATGATTATATTTGTAGAAACGTTCCTGAAGAAGTAACGGAGTTCCACTTGTTCTGCGACGAATGTTCGGGACAAAGCAAAAACAATTAGTCAGTCGAAAGTTTAGTGCACTACCCCCTCCTTAAATCTGTTCGTCCCGAACAGAATCTCCTGAAGCCGTCCCGTGAAACTTTGCCAGCCGATTTAAATGAACCGCTTTCATTTTTACCCTTGGTGATTTTTGCTTTCGGCATACCACGTCCAAAGAGCCCTTCTTGTTGGTGTTGTCACTATCTCTTAAGTTGTTGTTTGCAGGTTCCTCAAATACTTTGTCCACCGGAACCCGTATATGCTGTCCAGATGATCTTTCCGGTGGGGTCTGTCCGGTGCTATCCTGTTCGCTCGTTTCTTGCTCCAGTTCAGCGTCAACATATTGCCCCAATGCAGTTTCAGTCTCCTTTTGATGTCCTCCAATTTTTGTGCAGGTGTCACAATTCCTGCACCAACTTTTGACATCAGCTTGCCAGTCTACCCAATAGAATCGTTCTCGCACCTTCGCTAATGTTCTGTTGACTTCCAAATGTCTCCCTGAAGTGCCAACATGTACTTCACCAAGTACTTCATGTACTTTGGACTTGGGAACGATCAACTGCATTAGTTTAGCTTTTCCATCAGGAGAATCCCATTTTCTCCTCAGAACGCCATTTTCTATCTGTAACGAGTCCCACTGATCCCAATAACTTTTTGTCGTGTCACTGCGTATTACAATATCACTCCATTTTGAACGCTGACCCCTTTTCTTCCATTTAAGGATTGGTGCAACATCTTCATCCTTTGGCTGTGCGTTTCGGATGCTCGACATTTCATCGCCTCCAATTCTTAATGTACGGATAGCTACTATCTTGTTTACATTCCTGCAGTTCTCATTTGTTTCTTCAAAAGCCCCTTCAGTACTTACGACACTGGATTTGCTCCTTTTCGTTTTATTCTTACTTTTTGACAACTCCGTAACTCTAGTTGTCACTCCAATGTCGTTTGTCCGTTTTACTTCTACAACAGCATTCGCATCTGACGTAAATTGTTGGTCTCGTAGATTTGATTTGCTGCCACTGGAATCTGCTTCCTCCAACGTTAGCGGGAACTCAATATTTCCACAACGCAATAACCTATCTTCAATGTTTACGCTCACTCCATTCTACTTCATGAAGTCCAGGTCCATGATACAATCGTCCATTATATCAGCCACCAAAAACGTATGTCGAAACACATACTCATCTAGCCCCAATGCTAGAATCACTTCACCCAGAGATGATTCCCCTGTAACCGTTTGAAGAACACTGTTACTGCTTCTGCTCATGTGTTTTCTACTAATGAGCTTCCTGTTCACGATGAATCTAGTTGCGCCAGTATCTACGATGATCCTGCATCGATGACCAGTAATTACTCCTTGCGTCGTCAATCTGTCATTCTTCTGTTGTAGGAGAGAGACTGATAGCATAATCGGTGCTTTTGTCTGGTTGGGGCACTGCCGCTCTAAATGTCCTTCTTTACCGCAGCCCCAGCATTTCAGTCTTCTTTTAGTATCTGTCAATTCCAATTCCTGGATAGCTTGTTGCACATCCGCCTTTATCTTTTCGGTTAGTTGGTCTATTGTTAGTCCTGTTGAGTCCTCATCAACCATAGCAGCTCGTACCATTGGAACCGCCCTTGTTGTTCTCTTTGCAGCTTCCAATGTCAACGCTACGGCCAACACATCGTGCAACATGTGCTTTCCACTAATACGGACCTTAAACTGAATGTCTGCATCCCGAATGGCATTAGTAAATCTTTCTACAGCCAAGTCACTCTGCAGCTCCAGGGGATAATCGGGGTATGACAAGTACACCAACCGCTCAATATCTGCTGACAACTCCTGAAGTGTCTCTCCAGATTCTTGCATTCTGTTGACGAGCTCCATTCGGTATACGTCCTTCATGTGGTTATCCCCATATCGAATGTCCAATTGTGTTACAATGTAATTGTAATCTTTCTCATTTTCCGGTGAGATTGTCCGCAATAAATCGGCTGAGTTACCCCGTAGAGCCAGAATTAATGCTATCGCTTTTTCTTTATCGGACCAGTCGTTCGCACTAGCAGCCGCTTCAAACTGTCGTTTGTATACTGGCCATGAAGTTTTGCCGTCAAATATTGGTGGCTTCATCCTTCTATCCGATGACTCAATATTTGGTTTGGATTCCTTTATTTCGGCTACTTTTGCTTCTGTTTCTGCCACTTTTTGCACCAATTTCTGGTCCAATTTCTGCTCAACGTTGTTGACTTCGGTAGTTATTTTGTCTTCCAATTTCTGCTCAACCTTGCTTACTTCCGTTCGAACTGCAGAAACTTCCGTACGAACTGTAGAAATTTCCGTGGTAATTTTAGTTTCCAGGTCCGCAATACTGGATTCCACCTGAGTTTTTAATTCACACATGCTGGATTCCATCTTATTCTGCATATCCGACACACTTGCAATTTTATTTTCAAGACTTGCAGAAGTCGAATCCATTTTGTTCTCGAGTCCGGCAGCATTTGTTTTCATTTCGGCTTGCAGATTACTTTGAAGAGTCGCGATCATAGCCATAAGCTTCTCGAAGTTATCATTTGCTGTTGATTTTGCACCCTCTGCGTTGTTGATTTCCTCTTGTTTTGCCTTATTCAGAATTTCACTAAAGTCGAACTTGTCATTGTCTAGTTCTCTTGCTGCACATTCAGCGATTACTCTTTTCTTATTTTCTGTTTTACCTCCCGTGGAAGCTAAATTCCACACACACAGAACTGTGGATAGTTCTGATGTAGTCAAACTGTCCAATAATTTACTTTCCATTGTTCAAATATTTTTAATTGTTCACTTAACACGAAATTTTTATGTTCTATCGAAACTTCTCTCACAATTTCTAAATACCACGAAATTTCCTTGTATAATCTAAATTTCCACGAAATTTCTCGTACAATCCAAATTTTAACACCATACACGACGTATAACCTTAAATTTCGCACAATCCAAATTTTTATACAACACACAAAAGTACACAAAATTTCTTGTACGCCCCTGAAATTTCTCACGCCGTTAAAATTATTATACACTCACAGAAGTTTCTAGTTTAATTTCGAATTTTCTTGCAGAAATTTTTAGCACAATTGTCTTTTCCGCACTGATTCACAATAAATAATTTCACTTCTGACACCAATATGACGTGCTACCCGTTCGGTTTGAAATTGATAACACTTTTTATTTATGTGAATTTAGTGTAGCTTTACTTATAATTATTTCTGCGTTAACAATTAGTCTCAAAAATATTTGTCTTTCAATAATTTAATTATTACAAATTATTTATCACAGTCTATAAAAACATACACATTCACTATTTCAATAATTGATCACAATTTCACTTTTGTATTCAAAGACACTTTCCTAATCGCTTCCTACATATAATCACGTTGCAAATCTCGGACGAAGCTTAGACTTCAACTGTCTGATTAAGACTGATTTTCGCACTCAATCTTCGGCTGCTTTTATAGCAATTGGTGTGTGTCTGGAGAGTGCTCGAAAAGTCTAGATTTTCGCTGGCTCTTGTATACTAGATGGCGATATTTCTCGAATAATCTACAATTGTCTTTGGGAATGTTGGTAAATAATGATATGATGTCCATGGATATTAAAATATAATCGGGAGGTATCGTGATAGATTCAATGTCATCCACAAATTGTAGGGAATCTTTAACATTATATGTTATTGTCGAGCATACCTTTCTGAAAATATTGTGTACAAACTTCGCTACGTTTGTAACACGGTGAATTGATGCAACTAACTATTGGACGGAATGCTAAATTGTTCTTATGAATCTTTCTAACTTCGGGGGTAAACCATTGTGCGTAACCATTCTGTCCCTTTCACATTTTGATATGTAGGAATTGTTATGCAACGAATCAATTAGTGAGTTAGCTTTTTTCTGAAAAATGTTGATAGGATTTCTTTTTAAAATTTTGTAGGTGTCACGGTCGTTCAACATCTCGTTCATTTTACCGAAATATTCCTGTTTGTACATAACGACAGTGGTATTGTCTTTATCAGCTTTAGTTATCAATAGATCATTGTTTTCTTCTGCCTTTAAAAATTTATTAGTTATTGCGAAATCTCTTAAGATTGTACTGTATTTATCCCTCTTATCCAACGATAGCACATGGTTGGTGATTAAATTTACTGCATTGCATCTGATGTTATTCTTCTGACAGTCATCAACAGGACAACACGACATTGCATATTCGATTTTTTTGATCATAGTAGGAATAGGAAAGTCCTTTTTGCCAACTGGAATACCGAATTTTGGTCCCAAACATAGAATTTTTTGAACCTCAATTGGTAGAACTTTGTTGGTGAAATTGTATAAAAATTTAGAATTTATGCATAAATTAATCTCAGAAAACTTGCTTGACAGAGTTTGTAATTTTGTTATATTATTAGTTTTTATGGAATTGAATAAATATTTAAATCTAGTGTCTACTTTATTTTAAATTTTATTAGTACGTTTGGAGGTATGATTGACTCAGCTGCTGATATGATTGATGATAGCTGGATTTCAATTTGTTTGATTTTCCACACGGTGATTTTTATTTCTAAATTTAGAGTTTGTACTCTGAGTTTATTTAAAATTCTGTCTACTTCCTTTTTGTAAGGGTGGTCATCAAGTTGTAGTGAGTGGATTGATTTTAGGTTGTTGGTGATGTGATTTGGTACATAATTTTTCAACCTACATTGTAGCAGAAAAATTGGTCTATTGTATAATGATGACAACCATTTGATTATTTTCAACCAATTCTTTAAATTCGTCACAGCCAATGTGCCATATGTGTTCTTGATGTAATTAAAAAACCCGACTGAATGATCCATTAAAAATTTTTTTTTCTTATCACAATAGCGTCCTAATATGTTTTTAGAATTCGTTTGATTTAGTGGGTAGAGGACAATTTAAAAAAAAAAACTACACTTTAAAATTTCGCCAACGTTTCTTTTGTATTTTCAAACTTCATCAGGGCTAAAAACAGCAACCAACAAAAAAAAAAAAATTTTTTTTTAAACGTAATATACAAAGTATCTTGCAAAGAACCAGGTTGTTGTTGCTATATTGGCCAAACAAAACAATATTTGAAAGATAGAATAGCATAACACAAATACAGCTGTAACATACGAAATATTGTCAAGTTGGAAAAAACGGCCCTTGCTGAACACCATTTCAATACTCACCATAATTTCGATTTTGATAATATTGAAATATTGGATGTTGAAGAAAACTTCGTTAAACGAAGAATAGGGGAGATGGTATATATACAACTGAATGACAACACCGTGAATTTCAGAACGGATTCACAGGATCTAAGTGCCATTTATTATGGCCTTATTCATAAATACAAAACTCTTCATGGATAGTCATCAACGCTATGCAAGGTGTTGACCAGATAACATCATGGTATACTTGTGAACGATTTTTGTTGCTCTTTGACGTGGTAGTGTCAGAATATTCCATCATAACTGATTCTTTTGCTAGTGCTGCTCGCGATTCTTGTAAAAAAAAAAAATAATTTTTTAACGAATAATATTAAAATTAAATTAAGTATAAGTTCTAACATTAATTTATAAATTTGTTCGTTGTCAATAATTTATTATTGTTATGTCGACTAGTACAGATATAATCCTATAACACATAAAATGAGGTAAATGTTTTTTCAATTTGTTTTGATTTAAATTATTAAAAATTATCTGTCAAATTAGTTGCTAAGTGATTAATTGTTTCAATTTGCATATTGTATATTAAATTTAAAAAAATTTTTTTTTTTTTGTTGGTTGCTGTTTTTAGCCCTGATGAAGTTTGAAAATACAAACGAAACGTTGGCGAAATTTTAAAGTGTAGTTTTTGTTTTTTTAAATTGTTCTCTACCCACTAAATCAAACGAATTCTAAAAACATTTATATTAGGACGCTATTGTGATAAGAAATAATAATGTATTATTGACATCTAACTTAAGATGAAAAAAATAAAGAAACTATGATGTGAATATATTGTTGCGTGCTACCCCTCTGGTTCGATGTTATAAGAATGATAACACTTTTTTTTATGTGAATTTAGTGTATAAACTTTATTTATAATTATTCTGCGTTAACAATTAGTCTTAAAAATATTTGTCTTTCAATAATTAATTATTACAATTAATTTATCACATATTATCTAAAAATACACAATCACTATTTCCAATAATTGATCACAATTATTACTTTTAAATTTAAAGTTAATGTTCTCCTCTAGGCTTTAGTAAATATTTGAAACACACGACTTGACTACTTGATTTTTACTGATCCCAGACCGATCCTCGGCTGCTTTTTATACCAGTTAGTGTTCCTCGGGAAATTGCTAGAAATGTCTGATTGTTCTATTGTCGTTGGTTTTTGTTTATACTATATGGCAACACTTCCTAAATTATCTCCAAAATGTAAATATTTCTAAGAAACGTCGAAATTGTTTTGACATTCGTGGAAATGTTTTTTTTTTGACATTGATATTTTATAAAAGTAGATTGTAGTGTTTTTTTCTGGAAGTATTCTACAAGCTGTTGTCCAAAGTAATCAGGACTTTAAAAAAAAAACAGAACAAATGGTTTTTTCGGCAAAATCAATTGACTTTATTCAAAATAGTCTCCTTCTGCTTCAATACAGCTTTTTGCACGGTCCAAAAGCATGTCGAACGAGTGTTTTAGCTCGTTGGCCTGTATGGCCGCCAGTATGCCGGTGAAAGGCTTTTGAATGGCCTCTACGTCTGCATAACGCTTTCCTTTCATCGGCAAATGCATTTTTACGAAAAGGTAGAAGTCGCACGGTGAATACGGGGAGTGGTTGATGGTTAAAATGTGATTTTTGGTGAGATAATCGGTCACAAGCGTCGATCGATGAGACGGCGCATTATCGTGCAACAAACGCCAACTTCCATCTTCGCGATATTCAAGCCGAACACGTCGAATACGGCGCACCAAACGCTTCAAAACTCCTAGGTAGAATACCGCATTAACGTTTTGACCGGGTGGAACAAATTCTTTGTGGACAATACCCTTGGAATCATAAAAACAAGTCAGCATTGTCTTCACTTTTGACTTCTCCAGGCGCGATTTTTTGGGTTTCGGCTCGTCCGGCGCCTTCCATTCAGCACTCTGGCGTTTCGTTTCGGGATCATATTGAAAACACCACGTTTCGTCACCAGTCACAATGTTATAAAGGAAGTTTTTGTCCTTTTTGACCCCTTTTTGGTCGTTCGAAGCTCATTTTCGCACCGATGACACAAATATGCTGACACTTAAAACGCAATAACTTCACTTTCAATAGATGAAATGTCATGAAATTCTCACAGGAAGTTGATAAAGGATAGCAGATTCTAACGCACCGACATATAGATGGCGCCACTAGGAGTGCTAGATTCAAAAAGTCCTGATTACTTTGGACTCCACCTTGTAATTTCTTTTTCGCAAATAAAGAAAATATAATGTTTTCAGCAATTTCTGTGCTGTGAAATAAAGTCTAGTGCACTACCCCCCCCATAAATTTTCTGGAGTCATCCTGTGATATTTCGCTGAATGATTTAAATTAACTACATTCGTTTTTGCCCTTGGTGATTTTCGGATGCGAAATACGACGTCATTTATCCTTTTTATGACGGTATATGGACCTTCCCATTTCGGCATAAATTTAGGTGACATTCCCTTCTTTCGTTGTGGATTGTAAAGCTATACCAAGTCACCATGCTGAAATCCACAGCTGTTCGTAGCAATGTCGTACCTTATTTTCATCCGATCGCTGACAATCTATATCCGATCCCTTGTTACATGATGTATCTCGTCTAGACGATCCCTCAATTTATTGGTGTAGTCACTAACTTCCATTTTGTCACATTCGGGTCTAGCAAACATTATATCCACAGGAAGGCGTATATTGCGTCCAAACAATATTTCCAATGGAGTATCTTTTGTGCTGTCGTGATCTGCAGTTCTATATGCCATTAGGAACAATGGAATGTGTTTATCCCATCCACTTTGGTCTGATGTTACCACCTTCGACAAATGCTCCTCCAGGGTTCGGTTGAAACGTTCCACCATACCATCAGATTGCGGATGGGGGGGTGTTGTTCTGGTTTTATGTATTCCCAGCAATTGGCATACTTCCTGGAATACCGCTGACTCGAAGTTCCGCCCTTGGTCCGAGTATAGTTCTAGTGGAACCCCGTATCGACTTATCCAATTTTCAACTATCACTCCTGCCACTGCGGTAGCTTCTTGGTTCGGAATCGCGTACACTTCCGGCCATTTGCTGAAGTAGTCCATCACAACGAACACGTATCGGTTCCCTTGTTTAGACTGAGGAAATGGTCCAGCTATATCAATTGCAATTCGTTCAAATGGAGCGCCAACGTTATATTGCTTCATTGCTGCTCTAGTTCGTCTCTGTGGTCCTTTGCTCGCTGCACATGTGTCACGTTTTCGACACCAACTTTCAACATCAGCTCGGCAATTTACCCAATAGAATCGTTCTCGTACTTTTGCCAATGTTTTGTTGACTCCCAGATGTCCCCCTGAAGTCCCACCATGTACTTTAACAAGTACTTCATGTACTTTGGACTTAGGCACAATCAACTGCATTAGTGTATCTCTACCATCAGGAGATTCCCATTTTCTACTGAGAACGCCATTTTCTATTTCCAGCGAGCCCCATTGAGCCCAACTACTCTTTGTTGTACTACTATAAGCCGCAATATTGCTCCGTCCCTGACGCTGATCTTGTTCTTTCCATTCAAGGATTGGTCCAATATCTTTGTCCTTTAGCTGTTCATTTCTGATACTAGTCTCGTCATCATTACCTATTCTTGTAGTCTTGACCATTACTATTTCCTTCTCATCTAGCCTACCACGGTGCTTACAATTCTCACCGCATCGTCTTCTAGATAATCCGTCAACATTACCATGAGATGTCCCCTTCCTATGTTCTGTCTTGAAGTGGTACCCTTGTAGTCCCTCAATCTATCTTGCCACTTGTCCCTCTAGATTTTTAAATGGTCGGTTCGAAGTAGAAACTCCTGCCCGTAGAGGTATTTGTTGAAATGCCTGACAGTTTCAACTACTGCCAAGAGTTCTTTCCGCGTGACGCAGTAGTTAACCTCTTGTTTTGAAAGTTTCCTACTGAAGTATGCGATGACTTTTTCTTGACCTTCGATTCGCTGAGAAAGTACTCCTCCAATTCCGATATTGCTAGCATCCGTATCCACTATAGATCTTTCTCCAAATTTTGGATACGCCAAAATCGGAGCAGAACATAATCGGTGTTTTAATTCATAGAAAGCTGACTGGCATTCTTCGATCCACTCATATGGTTTTCCCTTATCCGTTAGCTTGTGTAGACAACCAAAATTCTTTATGAATCGTCTGTAATAAGTACACAAGCCTAAGTATGACCGGATTTCATGCTTATCTCTTGGTACTGGCCATTGTTGAACTGCTTTTATCTTGTCCTCATCGGTGGAAATTCCCTCTGCAGACACAACATGTCCTAAGTATTTCACCTCGTGTTGAAATAGTTCGCACTTCTTTGGACTAAACTTTAAATTAGCTGCCCGAAGACGTTCAAATATTTCTCATAATCGCTGGAAATGTTCATCAAATGTTTTTCCGATTACGGTAGGATATGTTTCATCAGTCGTTCGAATGTTGTCGGTGCATTACATGATCCAAATGGCATCACTGTGAATTGCCATAGGCCTGTTCCTACTGTGAACACTGTCTTTTCTCTGTCTTCCATTCAATTCCAACTTGCCAATAGCCACTTTTTAAATCAAGTGTTGAAAACCAAGTTGCTCGTGAGAGTGTATCTAATGTGTCATCTATGCGGGGAAGAGGGTAACTGTCCTTCTTAGTTACGTCATTCAGTCTCCGCAAAATCTTGTAGTCCCATGCTTTTTCCGTACTAGGACTACCGGAGATGCCCATGGACTGTTTGATGGTTCAATTACTCCCTCCTGATGCATTTCGTCGATCACGTCAGCTACCTCTGTTTGTTTGTTTAATGGTAATCTCCTTGGTGGTTGACAAATTGCATTGTCGGTTTAATTCTATGTTTCACTTGGTCTGCTCGTCCAAAGTCCCCTTTACTGCATACGAAGACATCTTCAAATTCTTTCAATAAATCTGTAGCTTTAACTGCTTTCGACTCTGATACTCTTGTAGTGATATCAGATGCAAGTGGTTTCAAAGCCTCCGGAAGAATTCGTTCCTCCCGTTGAATTTATTTGTGTCTGCAGTCCTCATTTGTTATTGATGAAATCCCCTCAGCACTGCCGAGAATAGTTCTCTTTTTCAATTTTTTGTTGATTTTCGAAAAGTTCACCACTCTGACCGGAATTATTCCTTTCTCATTCAATTTTACGACTGTTCGCGCTATCATTAGTTCATCCTTTAACTACTATCAGGTTCTATAATTTGTATGGCTGGCCTCTGAGTAGCATCGACCAGTCTCGCCTTAACAACAGCTTCAGTACTTGCCGAAATTGCTTGGTCTTGTAGAATTTCTACTTTGGCACTGGAACCTGCTTCCTCCAACGTTAGTGAGAAATCAATATTTCCACATCGCAGAACTTCCTCTTCAACATTCACACTCAGTCCATTCCTTGTCATGAAGTTCAGGCCCATGATACAATCGTCCATTATATCAGCCACCAAAAATGAATGCCGGAATACATACCCATCTAGCTCCAATGCTAGATCGGCTTCGCTAAGAATCGGAGATGATTCATCCGTAACGGTTTGAAGCACGCTATTACTGCTTCCACTTTTGTGTTTTTGATTGATGAGTTTCTTGTTAACGATGGATTTACTTGCGCCTGTATCTATGATAATTCTGCATTGATGACCGGCAATTACTCCCTGTACCGTTAGACTGTTGTTGTTTTGTTGCATGAGTGAGACAGATACAGCGATGCTGGGGGCATTATTTTTCGGAGCTAACTTGTCCCCTTTTACGTTAGCTCCTTTTCGTTTCCCGAACCTGTTTGTGTTGGTTTGTTCCGGCACTTATGCTGGGCATGCTCCTCTTTTCCGCAGCCCCAGCATGTGATTTTCCTGTGCGTATTTCCGTCCCTTCCTTTCTGGATCGACCGCAGTACATCTTTTCTTATTTGTTCTGTCAGGTCCTTTATGTCAAGCGGTAGTGACACCTCAGCAACTGTAGTAGCCCTGATCCGTGGGACTGACCTCGTGGATTTCTTTGCACCGTCTAATGTTAAAGCGAACGCTAATATTTCTTGTAGCGTTTGGTTTCCGCTAACCCGGACGCTATTTGGTATGTCCGTATCTGGTATGGTGCTAACAAATCTTTCTCCCGCCATCTTACACCGCATCTCCGCAGAGTAATCGGGATAGGACATGTATACCAATCGTTCGACCTCCGCTGCTAATTCCTTGAGCGTCTCTCCAGATTTCTGTGTTCCGTTGATGAGTTCGATCCTGTATACATCCTTCATGTGGTTGTCCCCAAACCGATTGTCCAACTGCTTTACAATGTAATTGTAATCATGCTTTACAATGTAATTGTAATCTTCCTCATTTTCCGGTGAGATTGTCCGCACCAAATCTGCTGAGTTTCCACGTAGAGCCAGAATTAATGCTGTGGCTTTTTCATTATTGAACCAGCCGTTCGCACCAGCAGCCGCTTCAAACTGTCGTTTGTACACCAGCCATGAAGTTTGTCCGTCAAATATCGGTGGCTTCATCCTTCTACCCAATGTCTCAACATTTAGTTTGTTCTCTTTGATTTCAGCCACTTTTGCTTCCAATTCCGCCAATTTTTGGTCTAATTTTTGTTCTACGTTAGTAACTTCCGTGCAAACTGTAGTAATTTCCGTACGAACTGTAGTAACTTCCGTAGTAATTCTAGTTTCCAGGTTCGCAACACTGGATTCCGCCTGAGTTTTTAATTCACCTATGCTGGATTCCATTTTATTCTGCATATCAGATATACTCGCAATTTTATTTTCGATACTTGCAGTATTTGATTTCATTTCGTCCTGCAGACTTTGTAGATTGGAATTAGTTGAATCCATTTTCGCTCTGTAGGCTGGAAGTATTTGTTTTCATTTCGCCTTGCAGATTACTTTGAAGAGTCGCGATCATAGCTATAAGCTTCTCGAATTTAGCATTCCCCGTTTTTTTCACTGTCTTCGTTGTTGATTTCTTCTTGTTTTGCCTTATTCAGAATCTCACTGAAATCGAACTTGTTTCTGTCTAGATCTTTCGCTGCACATTCTTATTCATTATTATTTTTTTCTTTTTATCCGGTCTATTTCCAGCGAAAGATAAATTCCACGCACGTAGAACTGCGGATAGTTCTGCTGAACTCAAATTGTCTAATAATTTATTTTCCATTACTCAAATATTTCTAATGGTTTACTTAACTCAAAATTCTTATATATCACCGAAACTTCTCGTACAGTATCTAAATTATTTTACAATACCACGAAATTTCTTTGTATAATCTTAATTTCCACGAAATTTCTCGTACAATCGAAATTTTTACACGATACACGACGTATAGTTTCAAATTTTTTTCTTTTTCATACACTTGAAGTTAAGACGTCATTCTCATCTACATGCTGGCCTGATGAAAATATCTAGAAGGCATTGCTTGACTACTTGATTTTTACTGATCCCAGACCCGATCCTCGGCTGCTTTTTATACCAGTTAGTGTGTCTCGGGAAATTGCTAGAAATGTCTGATTGCTCGATTCTCGCTGGTTTTTTTCTATACTTTGTGGCAACACTTCCGCAATTATCTCCAAAATGTAAATATTTCTAAGAAACGTCGAAATTGTTTTGATATTCGTGGAAATGTTTTTTTGGACATTGATGTTTTATAAAAGTAGAATGTAGTGTATTTTTCTGGAAGCATTCTAATTTCTTTTTCGGAAATAAAGAAAATATAATGTTTCCAGCAATTGCTAGTGCTGTGAAATAAAGTCTAGTGCAATATATATATAATTTATATATCTTATCATTATATTATTTATATATATATTGCACTATATTTTACTTAGAATACTTGGTGATTCATAAAATCATCAAACATTAACAATAAAACATTGTCACAATACAAGTATTCTAAGTAAAGCAACTAACACAAAAACACCACACGAACAAAAACAATTCTTGGAAATATTCAAAATTTGTAGAGCTTTCGAGAAAATGCCACCTAGTTTTAGACAGCCAAACGACCAGTCTTTTGGAGAAAGTTCGCGAAATACACTAATTTGATATAAAAGCAGCTGTAGGGTCGAGCCTGAAATCAATCTTAATCGATCAGTTGAAGTGAAAAGCTTCGTCAGAGATTATACAAAACAGAGATTGGAAACGTGATTATTTTTGTGGAAGCGATTACAACGGCGATTTGTGATCATTATTAAAGATAGCGATTGTGGAGTATTTTTATAAACTGTGATAAATAATTGTAATAATTAAATTATTGAAAGACAAATATTTTTAAGACTAATTGTAACGCAGAAATAATTATAAATAAACTTTATACACTAAATTCACATAAATAAAAAGTGTTATCATTCTAATAACATCGAACCGAAAGAATAGCACGTCACATTGGTGTCAGAAGTGAAATTATTTATTGTGAATCAGTGCGGGAAAGACAATTGTGCTAAAATTTTCTGCAAGAAAATTCGAAATTAAACTAGGAACTTCTGTGGGAAAAATTTCGAAGAAATTCGTTATTAAGAAATTTGAGAGTATAATAATTTCACGGTGAGAGAAATTTCAAGGGCGTACAAGAAATTTTGTGTGAGTTGTATAAAAATTTCGATTGTGCGAAATTTGAGGTTATACGTCGTGTATCGTGTGAAAATTTCGATTGTACGAGAAATTTCGTAGAAATTAAGATTATACTAGGAAATTTCGTAGTATTTAGATACTGTGCGAGAAGTTTCGATAGAACAATAGAATTTCGTGAACAATTAGAAAAGAAGAAAAGAGTAATCGCTGAATGTGCAATAAGAGAACTAGACATTAGCACATTCGACTTTAGTGAAATTCTGAAAGAGGAAAAACAAGAAGAAATCAACAACGAAGAGGGAAACCAAGAAGAAATTATCAGCGAAGACGCGGCTAAAACAACAGCAAGTGTTCAAGATAATTTAAAGACGCTTATGACGATGATGATCGGTCAGACTAGTCTGCAAGAAGAAATGAAAACAAATGCTTCTAGTCTTCAGACTAAAATGGACTTAACTGCTTCTAGTCTACAAGGCGAAATGAAAACAAATGCTTCTAGTCATCAAACCAAAATGGATTCAACTGCTTCGAGTTTACAGAGTAAAATAGATTCGACTTCTGCAAGTCTTGAAAATAAAATTACGAATGTATCTGATATGCGGAATGAAATGAAATCTAGTCTTGAAAGCAAAATTAAGTCGAGCGTTTCTGGACTAGAAACCAAAATGGAGTCTAGTATGAGTGAATTAAAATCTCAAGTTGAATCCAGTGTTGCGAACTTAGAAGACAAAATTACTAGAGAAGTCTCTACAGTTCGCACAGAAGTAAGTAAAGTTGAACAGAAATTGGAAGACAAAATAACTACAGAAGTTACAACAGTTCGCGCGGAAGTAAGCAACATAGAACAAAAATTGGACCAGAAATTGGAACAAAAAGTAGCAGAAATAGAAGCAAAAATGGCTGACATCAAAGAAAATAAACCAAATATTGAGTCATCAGGTAAAAGGATGAAGCCACCAATATTTGACGGCTAAACTTCATGGCCAGTATACAAACGACAGTTTGAAGCGGCTGCTGGTGCGAACAACTGGTCCGATAAAGAAAAAGCCACAGCATTAATTCTGGCTCTACGGGGTAACTCAGCCGATTTATTGCGGACAATCTCATCGGAAAATGAGAAAAATTACAATTACATTGTAACACAATTGGACATTCGATATGGGGTAACCACATGAAGGACGTATACCGAATGGAGCTCGTCAACAGAATGCAAGAATCTGGAGAAACACTTCAGGAGTTGTCAGCAGATATTGAGCGGTTGGTATACTTGTCATACCCCGATTATCCCCTGGAGCTGCAGAATGACTTGGCTGCAGAAAGATTCACCAATGTCATTCGGGATGCAGATATTCAGTTCAATGTCCGGATTAGTGGAAAGCGCATGTTGCACGATGTGTTGGCTGTAGCGTTGACATTGGAAGCTGCAAAGAGAGCAACAAGGGCGGTTCCAATGGTACGAGCTGCTATGATTGATGAAGACTCAACAGAGCTAACGATAGACCAACTAACCGAAAAGATAAAGGCGGATGTGCAGCAAGCTATCCAGGAATTCGAATTGAACGATACTAAAAGAAAACTGAAATGCTGGGGCTGCGGTAAAGAAGGACATTTAGAGCGGCAGTGCCCCAAGCAGACAAAAGCACCGATTATGGTATCAGTCTCTCTCCTACAACAGAGTAACGACAGATTAACGACGCAAGGAGTAATTGCTGGTCATCGATGCAGGATCATCGTAGATACGGGTGCAAGTAGATCCATCGTGAACAGGAAGCTCATTAGTAGGAAACACATGAGCAGAAGCAGTAACAGTGTTCTTCAAACGGTTACAGGGGAATCATCTCCGATTCTGGGTTAAGTGATTGCAGCATTGGGGCTAGATGAGTATGTGTTTCGACATACGTTTTTGGTGGCTGATATAATGGACGATTGTATCATGGGCCTGGACTTCATGAAGCAGAATGGAGTGAGTGTAAGCATTGAAGATAGGTTATTGCGATGTGGAAATATTGAGTTCCCGCTAACGTTGGAGGAAGCAGATTCCAGTGACACCAAATCAAATCTACGAGACCAACAAGTTACGTCAGATGCGAATACTGTTGTAAAAGTTAAACGGACGAACGACATTGGAATGACAACTAGAGTTACGGAGTTGTCAAAAAGTAAGGACAAAACGAGAAGGAGCAAATCCAGTGTCGTAGGTACTGAAGGGGCTTTTGGAGAAACGAGTAAGGACTGCAGGAATGTGAAAAAGGTAGTAGCTATCCGTACATTATGGATTGGAGGCGATGACATGTCGAGCATCCCAAACGCGCAGCTAAAGGATGAAGATGTTGGACCAATCCTTAAATGGAAGAAAAGGGGTCAGCGTCCAAAATGGAGCGATATTGTAACACGCAGTGACACGAAAAAAAGTTATTGGGCTCAGTGGGACTCGTTACAGATAGAAAATGGCGTTCTGAGGAGAAAATGGGATTCTCCTGATGGAAAAGCCAAACTAATGCAGTTGAACGTGCCCAAGTCCAAAGTACATGAAGTACTTGGTGAAGTACATGTGGGAACTTCAGGGGGACATTTGGAAGTCAACAGAACATTAGCGAAGGTGCGAAAACGATTCTATTGGGTACACTGGCGAGCTGATGTCAAAAGCTGGTGCAGGAATTGTGACACCTGCACAAAGATTGTAGGACATCAAAAGGAAACTGAAACTGCAGTGGGGCAATATGTTGACGCTGAACTGAAGCAAGACACGAGTGGACAGGATAGCACCAGACAGACTCCACCGGAAAGATCATCTGGGCAGCATATATGGGTTCCGGTGGACAAAGTATTTGAGGAACCTGCAAACAACGAATTAAAAGATAGTGACTGCACCAACGAGATGAACTCTTTGGACGTGGTATGGCGAAAGCGAAAATCATCAAAAGCAAAAATGAAGGTGATTAATTCAAATCAGTTAGCGAAGAATCGCGGCACGAGTCCAAAAGATTCTGTTCGGGACGAACAGATTTAAGAAGGGGGTAGTGCACTATATTTTACTTAGAATACTTGGTGATTCATAAAATCATCAAACATTAACAATAAAACATTGTCACAATACAAGTATTCTAAGTAAAACAACTAACACAAAAACACCACACGAACAAAAACAATTCTTGGAAATATTCAAAATTTGTAGAGCTTTCGAGAAAATGCCATCTAGTTTTAGACAGCCAAACGACCAGTCTTTTGCAGAAAGTTCGCGAAATACACTAATTTGATATAAAAGCAGCTGTAGGGTCGAGCCTGAAATCAATCTTAATCGATCAGTTGAAGTGAAAAGCTTCGTCAGAGATTATACAAAACAGAGATTGGAAACGTGATTATTTTTGTGGAAGCGATTACAACGGCGATTTGTGATCATTATTAAAGATAGCGATTGTGGAGTATTTTTATAAACTGTGATAAATAATTGTAATAATTAAATTATTGAAAGACAAATATTTTTAAGACTAATTGTAACGCAGAAATAATTATAAATAAACTTTATACACTAAATTCACATAAATAAAAAGTGTTATCATTCTAATAACATCGAACCGAAAGAATAGCACTTCACAATATATTTATAACTTAATGTGAACTTCTATGAAAATAATAAATTAACCAAATTAAACAAATAGTGTAAATAATGAAAATGTGGACTTACTCAAAGGCCTTGTAAGGCATACTACAAGGCCTTTGAGTTGCACCTGGTTCTAAAAATGTTAACTTCAAAAACCCAAAATTTATTTATAGTGATTTAATTTAAAACACCTTTACTTTATTTAACACAATTTTTAACAAAACAAAGGAAATATAAGCTTTTATGTTGTGTCGACGCCGTTTCTATTATGCTGATGTCCCACTGTAGCAAATATGTATGATTCCTGTGTGTGTTGTCGAAGCAACACTTTGATCAAACAAACACGTCTGTCTTGCGGTAGAAAGTGCGTTTTATGGTATAGCAATAAGGTAACTAGAAATTGCACGCCTAGCTGCTTGGACTAGCTAGGTCGTCGGATGGAGTGGGTCGTTACCTTCTACCATATGCCGTCACGTACAAACAATTTTTAAGCGTGCCGAAAACAAAATTGTTTGGGTTAGCAAGGTGGCTGGAGATGTGACAATAATAATTCACACCCTCTCAGGTCATTAGCGGAATGGGTAAAAATGTTTAAAATAAAATAAAAGAGGAATATTGGTGAGATGGCAAGATTTATAGAATAGGTTAATTTTTCATTGAAAACCCACAAAAACGGAATTCAATTAAAATGACAGACCAATGGACAGGAGATTCTGAAGAGGCCCATCCGACACAAATTGTTCAATTGGTGTAGGCATATGTTTTTGCCAACACTGGGGACTTTATCCTATCCAAAGGGCAAATCACCATAACATATCCCTTTGTGGATCGCATTCGGCCCTGGAAATATTCGTGAAGATTGCGATCCCCACAACCTAAAACAATGGAAGCTGAAAAAAAAGTAAAATCCTACCCCCCATTATCCTCGGCCGTCACTGCTCACGTTTTCCCTTTGCACATTTACATTTACATTTTTTACGCATTTTAGTTAAATATTCAACCATTCCAGGGGTGTGCAACCCAAAAAAAGAAACCAACATAACCGAATAAAAAAAAAAAATTAACAACACAGGTGTTTCAACTGTAACACATCATTTATTTTAGGTTTTTTTTTTTTTTTGTTATAGGAAAACAATAACTAGCTTTAATGGAAAAAAAATCTAAATAATAAAACACAATTATACATCAAAAAGGCTCGACTGAATAAAAATCTTTATCAATCTCATTTAAAAATGCTCAATACCATACATCCCTGCATAATAGATAAAGTTATTTTCGTCGTTAACGAACAAATCCACAATATCATCAAAAAGATTTTTATCAAACAAAACAAAAAACTTGAACATATATTCATGAAACAACACAACATTAGAAATATCACAACTAATCATAAATTCTATCCACGCATTATCAATCGTACTAACATCGTTCTTACAAAATCCGAAGAACAACTACTTAGCAAAGGTCTCAAATACAACACGCCTAAATTAAGTAATAACAATATTATAAATGAAGTCGTCAATGCAGAAGCAGTTATAAAAACTTTACCAACTTTTGAAATACAAAACGAAGCAAGAACACTAATTAACACCAAAATTATACAGCTTTTAAAGAACAATAACTGCAAACACAGTTTGAAACTTAAATACAATGAAAATAATATCGACAACAAAAACATTAAAACCAAGTTACAAAACAACAATGCTATAATCACAAAAGCTGACAAAGGAAATTCGGTAGTTGTTTTATGTCACACAGAATATGTTGATAAAGTTCATGAATTTATCAACCAAAATAACATCAGAATGGTGCAAAGTGATCCCACAAGAAAATATGTGAAAGACATCAACAGGGCTATTAATGCATGCAACAAGTTGTTCAATAACCACACAAAATTCAGACTGAAACAACCCAATGCAAAAGCCCCACATTTTACAGGTCTACCTAAAATTCATAAAGATAATGTACCCATTCGACCTTTAATTAATTATGCCACAGCACCAGGATATAAAGTGGCTAAACTTGTAAAAAAGATAATTTCAGACAACATTGTTTTAGAAAACAACTATAGCATTAATAATACGCTTGATTTTATAAACAACATAAAAAACTTAATTGTACCAACTCAATATAAAATGGTTTCGTTTGATGTAACCAACATGTACACCAACATACCCGTACAACAAACTGTAGAGATATTAAGGATGAATTTGGAAAAAACCCCCACTTTAGATCTTGAGAAAATAGATGATTTAATATTCATACTGCACTACACATCACTAGAAATTGCTGGAAATATTTTGATTTAATAAATAAATCAAAAATATTTCCAGAAAACTCCAAAATTAAATTGTTCACACGATCGGAACAATAGCAATGGCTCATGTCATAAAAAAAGCACTTACAAAAGATATTTTTTTAGAAGTAAATAATAATAGATCATTGGCACAAACCTAAACAATGATTAGAGCTTTCTAGAACTATTCTTTGTGTATTGAATAAGAATTTTCGGGAAACATTCTTTGTGTAAACGTTGCCATCTAACTTTTAGAAAGCCAAACGACCAGGCTTTTCGAGAATATTCCGAAACACACCAATTTTATATAAAAGCAGACCTAGAGTCGAGGCTAGGATCAATTCAGATCAGAAGCTCAAACTGTGTACTTGAAATATTCGGAGTAAAACAGAAACTTTGAAAGTAATTAAAATAGTGAAGCTCTAAAACTGTGATAAATAATTGTAATAATTAAATTATTGAAAGACAAATATTTTTAAGACTAATTGTTAAGCAGAAATAATTATAAATAAACTTTATACGCTAAATTCACATAAATAAAAAGTGTTATCATTCTAATAACATCGAACCGAAAGAATAGCACGTCACATTGGTGTCAGAAGTGAAATTATTTATTGTGAATCAGGCAGGAAAGACAATTGTGCTAAATTTTCTGCAAGAAAATTCGAAGTTAAACTAGAAACTTCTGTGGGAAAAATTTCGAAATTTGAGTGTAATAATTTCGACTGTGTGAAAAATTTCAGGGGCGTACAAGAAATTTTGTATGAGTTGTATAAAAATTTCGATTGTGCGAAATTTGAGGTTATACGTCGTGTATCGTGTGAAAATTTCGATTGTACGAGAAATTTCGTAGAAATTAAGATTATACTGGGAAATTTCCTGGTATTTAGATACTGTGCGAGAAGTTTCTATAGAACATAAGAATTTCGTGAACAATTAAAAAAATATTTGAACAATGGAAAATAAATTATTAGATAGTTTGAGTACATCAGAACTATCCACAGTTCTGAGTGTGTGGAATTTACCTTCCAAGGGAACTAAAACAGATAAAAAGAAAAGAGTAGTCGCTGAATGTGCAACAAGAGAACTAGACAGTAGCACATTCGACTTTAGTGAAATTCTGAAAGAGGGAAACGAAGAAGAAATTACCAACGAAGACGCGGCTAAAACAACAGCAAGTGTTCAGGATGATTTACAAACGCTTATGGCCATGATGATCGGTCTTCAGACTAAAATGGACTAAAATGCTTCTAGTCTACAAGAAATAAAAACAAATGCTTCTAGTCTTCAAACCAAAATGGATTCAACTGCTTCTAGTCTGCAAAGTGAGATGCAATCCAATACAGCAAGTCTTGAAAGTAAAATTACAAATGTATCTGATATGCAGAATGAAATGAAATCAACTGTTTCTAGTCTTGAAAATAAAATTAAAACAAGCGTTTCTGGACTAGAAATCAAAATGGAGTGTAGTATGGGTGAATTAAAATCTCAAGTTGAATCCAGTGTTGCGAACTTGGAAGACAAAATTACTACAGAAGTCTCTACAGTTCGCACAGAAGTAAGCAAAGTTGAGCAGAGATTGGAAGATAAAATGAAAAACAATACTACAGACCTAGAGAACAAAATTACCACGGGAGTTACAACAGTTCGTGCGGAGGTCAGCAACGTAGAACAAAAATTGGACCAGAAATTGGAAGAAAAAGTAGCAGAAATAGAAGCAAAAATGGCTGACATCAAAGAAAATAAACCAAATATTGAGTCATCAGGTAAAAGGATGAAGCCACCAATATTTGACGGCAAAACTTCATGGCCTGTATATAAACGACAGTTTGAAGCGGCTGCTGGTGCGAACGACTGGTCCGATAAAGAAAAAGCCACAGCATTAATTCTGGCTCTACGGGGTAACTCAGCCGATTTATTGCGGACGATCTCACCGGAAAATGAGAAAAATTACAATTACATTGTAACGCAATTGGACAATCGATTTGGGGACAACCACATGAAGGATGTATACCGGATCGAACTCATCAACAGAACGCAGAAATCTGCGGAAACGCTTCAAGAATTAGCGGCGGAGATCGAACGTCTAGTATACATGTCCTATCCCGATTACCCTGTGGAGATGCGGTGCGAGATGGCGGGAGAAAGATTTGTTAGCGCCATACGGGATACGGACATACAAAATAGCGTCCGGGTTAGCGGAAAGCGAACGCTTCAAGAAGTATTGGCGTTTGCTTTGACATTAGAAGGTGCGAAGAAAGCTACGAGATCAGTCCCACGGATCAGGACTGCTACAGTTGCTGAAGGGTCGCCACAACTGGATATCAAAGACCTCAGGCAGCAGATAAAGGAAGTGCTGCGGTCAATCCAGAAAGAAGGGGACAGAAACACGCGCAGAAAAATCACATGCTGGGGCTGCGGAAAAGAGGGGCATGTACAACATAAGTGCCCGAACCAAACAACAAAACAAAAAGGTTCGGGAAACGAAAAGGAGCTAACTTAAAGGGGGACAAGTTAGCTCAAAAGAATAATGCTCCCAGCATCGTTGTATCTGTCTCGCTTATGCAACACAGCAACAACAGTCTAACGGTATAGGGTGTAATTGCTGGTCATCAGTGCAGAATTATCATAGATACAGGCGCAAGTAAATCCATCATTAACAAGAGACTTATCAATCATAAACACATCAGTGAAAGCAGTAACAGGGTGCTTCAAACCGTTACGGGTGAATCATCTCCGATTCTTGGGAAAGTCGATCTAGCATTGGAGCTAGATGGGTATGTGTTCCGACATACATTTTTGGTGGCTGATATAATGGACGATTGTATCATGGGCCTGGACTTCATGAAAAATAATGGACTGAGTGTGAATGTTGAAGAGGAAGTTCTGCGATGTGGAAATATTGATTTCTCGCTAACGTTGGAGGAAGCAGGTTCCAGTGCCAAAGTAGAAATTCTACAAGACCAAACAATTGCGGCAAATACTGAAGCTGTTGTTGAGGCGAGACTGGTCGATGGTACTGGGAGGCCAGCAATACAAATTATTGAACCTGACACAGAAAACTTAAAGGATGGACTGATGATAGCGCGAACAATAGTGAAAGTGAACGAAAAAGGGACAATTCCAGTCAGAGTGGCGAACTTTTCAAAAATTAACAAGAAATTGAAAAAGGGAACCATTGTCGGCAGTGCTGAAGGGGTTTCGTCAATAACAAACGAGGACTGCAGAGACAAAGAAACTCAACGGGAGGAACGAGTTCTTCCGGAAGCCTTGAAACCACTTGTCTCTGATATCACTAAAAGAGTATCAGAGTCGGAAGCAGTTAAGGCTACAGGTTTATTGAAGGAGTTTGAAGATGTCTTTGTATGCAGTAAAGGGGACTTTGGCCGAACGGACCAAGTGAAACATAGAATTAATACCGGCAATGCAGATCCTATTCGTCAACCACCAAGGAGACTACCATTAGCCAAACAAACAGAGGTTGCTGACATGATCGAGGAAATGCATCAGGAGGGAGTAATTGAACCATCAAACAGTCCATGGGCATCTCCGGTAGTCCTAGTACGGAAAAAGGATGGGACTACAAGATTTTGCGTAGATTACCGAAGACTGAATGACGTAACTAAGAAGGACAGTTACCCTCTTCCCCGCATAGACGACACGTTAGATACACTCTCAGGAGCAACTTGGTTTTCAACACTTGATTTAAAAAGTGGCTATTGGCAAGTTGGAATTGAACCGGAAGACAGAGAAAAGACAGCGTTCACAGTAGGAACAGGCTTATGGCAATTCACAGTGATGCCATTTGGATTATGTAATGCACCGGCAACATTCGAACGACTGATGGAACATGTCCTACGGGGCTTAACATGGAAGACGTGCCTGGTATACTTGGACGATATCATCGTAATTGGGAAAACTTTTGTTGTGTCTGCAGAAGGAATTGCCACCGATGAAGACAAGATAAAAGCAGTTCAACAATGGCCAGTACCAAAAGATAAGCATGAAATCCGGTCATACTTAGGCTTGCGTACTTACTACCGACGTTTCATAAAGAATTTTGCTAATATAGCCGGTTGTTTACACAAGCTAACGGATAAGGGAAAACCATACGAGTGGACCGAAGAATGCCAGTCAGCTTTCGAGAAGTTGAAACATAGACTATGTTCTGCTCCGATATTGGCGTATCCAAAATTTGGAGAAAGATTTATAGTGGATACGGATGCCAGCAATATCGGAATTGGAGGGGTACTCTCTCAACAGATGGAAGGTGAAGAAAAACTGATCGCATACTTCAGTAGGAAACTTTCCAAACAAGAGGGAAACTACTGCGTCACCCGGAAAGAACTCTTGGCAGTAGTTGAAACTGTTAGGCATTTCAACAAATACCTCTACGGGCAGGAGTTCCTACTTCGAACCGACCATGCGGCACTTAAATGGTTGCTACAATTTAAAAATCCAGAAGGTCAAGTGGCAAGATGGATTGAGCGACTACAAGGGTACCACTTCAAAACAGAACATAGAAAGGGGACATCGCATGGTAATGCTGACGCCTTATCTAGAAGACCATGTGGTGAGAATTGTAAGCACTGTGGTAGGCTAGATGAGAAGGAAATAGTCATGGTCAAGACAACAAGAATAGGTAATGATGACGAGACTAGTATCAGAAATGAACAGCTAAAGGACAAAGATATTGGACCAATCCTTGAGTGGAAGGAACAAGATCAGCGTCCGGGACGGAGCGATATTGCAGCTTATAGTAGTACAACAAAGAGTTATTGGGCTCAGTGGGACTCGCTGGAAATAGAAAATGGCGTTCTCAATAGAAGATGGGAATCTTCTGATGGTAGAGATACAATAATGCAGTTGATTGTGCCTAAGTCCAAAGTACATGAAGTACTTGTTAAAGTACATGGTGGGACTTCAGGGGGACATCTGGGAGTCAACAAAACATTGGCAAAAGTACGAGAACGATTCTATTGGGTAAATTGCCGAGCTGATGTTGAAAGTTGGTGTCGAAAACGTGACACATGTGCAGCGAGCAAAGGACCACAGAGACGAACTAGAGCAGCAATGAAGCAATATAACGTTGGCGCTCCATTTGAACGAATTGCAATTGATATAGCTGGACCATTTCCTCAGTCTAAACGAGGGAACCGATACGTGTTCGTTGTGATGGACTACTTCAGCAAATGGTCGGAAGTGTACGCCATTCCGAATCAAGAAGCTACCACAGTGGCAGGAGTAATAATTGAAAACTGGATAAGTCGATACGGGGTTCCACTAGAACTACACTCGGACCAAGGGCGGAACTTCGAGTCAGCGGTATTCCAGGAAGTATGCCAATTGCTGGGAATACATAAAACCAGAACAACACCCCCCCATCCACAATCTGATGGTATGGTGGAACGTTTCAACCGAACCCTGGAGGAACATTTATCAAAGGTGGTAACATCAGACCAAAGTGAATGGGACAAACACATTCCATTGTTCCTAATGGCATATAGAACTGCAGACCACGACACCACATAACATACTCCATCAGAAATATTGTTTGGACGCAATATACGGCTTCCTGTGGATATAATGTTTGGTAGACCAGAATGTGACAAAGTGGAAGTTAGTGACTACACCGATAAACTGAGGGATCGTCTAGACGAGATACATCACATAACAAGGGATCGGATAAAAATTGCTAGCGACCGATTGAAAATAAGCTACGACATTGCTACAAACAGCTGTGGATTCCAGGATGGTGACTTGGTATGGCTTTACAATCCACAACGGAAAAAGGGAATGTCACCTAAGTTTATGCCAAAATGGGAGGGTCCATATACCGTCATAAAAAGGATAAATGACGTCGCATATCGTATCCGAAGATCTCCAAGGGCAAAAATGAAAGTTGTTCATTTAAATCGGCTGGCAAAATATCACGGGACGACTTCAGAAGATTCTGTTCGGGGCGAACAGATTTAAGGAGGGGGTAGTGCACTGCACATCACTAGAAATTGCTGGAAATATTTTGATTTAATAAATAAATCAAAAATATTTCCAGAAAACTCCAAAATTAAATTGTTCACACGACCGGAACAATAGCAATGACTCATGTCATAAAAAAAGCACATACAAAAGATATTTTTTTAGAAGTAAATAATAATAGATCATTGGCACAAACCTAAACAATGATTAGAGCTTTCTAGAACTATTCTTTGTGTATTGAATAAGAATTTTCGGGAAACATTCTTTGTGTAAACGTTGCCATCTAACTTTTAGAAAGCCAAACGACCAGGCTTTTCGAGAATATTCCGAAACACACCAATTTTATATAAAAGCAGACCTAGAGTCGAGGCTAGGATCAATTCAGATCAGAAGCTCAAACTGTGTACTTGAAATATTCGGAGTAAAACAGAAACTTTGAAAGTAATTAAAATAGTGAAGCTCTAAAACTGTGATAAATAATTGTAATAATTAAATTATTGAAAGACAAATATTTTTAAGACTAATTGTTAAGCAGAAATAATTATAAATAAACTTTATACGCTAAATTCACATAAATAAAAAGTGTTATCATTCTAATAACATCGAACCGAAAGAATAGCACGTCACAATACTTAAAAATATGTTGGGACAAAACTACTTCACATTTAACAATGAATTTTACACCCAAGACGAAGGCCTAGCAATGGGTTCTCCATTAAGTAGCCTATTAGCTGATATTTTTCTCAATCATTTTGAAGATAAATACTTATTTTCCGATCTAAATCCACAAAAACAAAAAATCATCTCCTATTCCAGATATGTTGACGATACTTTTATCTTGTTTAATGGCACATTAAGGCAAGTTGAGATGTTAAAAAACTATATGAATAACATCAGTACTAATATAAAATTCACTGTCGAAACAGAACTCAATAACAACTTAAATTTTCTTGACCTAATCGTTACGAAACACAACAACGGTTTAAAGTTCAAAATATATCGAAAACCCACAACAACTGATATCACTATACACAACGATTCCTTCCATCCATTCACACAAAAAATGGCAGCATATAATGCCATGATACACAGGTTAATAACGACTCCCATGGATGAAGTAGACTATCGTAACGAATTTGACACAATCAAACACATAGCTTTCAACAACGGTTATTTACCAAATATGATAGACAAACTACTTCATAAACAATTAGCTAAAAGGAGCACATCACAAACAAAAACAGTTCTTGAAGAAAACAAATTAATTAAACACACATCTACTGATTACACTAATATCTTACCTTACACACTAAAAAATGTTTTCAACAAATTTGATTATAAAATCCCATTTAGCACGAATAATAATCTACAAAAACGATTACAAATTCATACAAATAACCCTGTAAGAACACTCTCTGGTGTTTACAAAATAGCCTGTGATGATTGTGGAAAATATTACATAGGTCAAACCGACCGACTTTTTACGACAGGTACAAAGAACATTTACCTCATGCGAATTTGAGACTGTAAGGAAAAGGTTTACTGAAGTTGTTTTTTAAAATATTATCGAAATAGAAGGCTTGGGTTTTTGAAAAAAAAAAAAAATAGAACTACGCCGAGAAAAATAAATTTTGATGGTAGAAAATATTGTGAACCGAATAATACCTAATAAAGGAAAATTAAGAGAAATTAAATAAAATAAATAATTCTTTATATAAAGCCCTTACAACATCAGATGTGGGGTTACACGTGCCATAAATACATATAAAATATTAAATTCAAAAAATAGCTCGGAAAAATTATAATGTCGAAAAAAGAATTGATGACCGAATTGGATGCAGCTGAAATTCCATATTCAACGTCAGCCACTATTCCGCAATTACAGAAATTGCTGAAACAAAGAAATGTTGAAATTGCTTCGGCAAGCGGTGAAAATGGAGCTGTTCATATAGACTCTCATCAAACAAATAAAGATGAACAATCCGACGATGTTTTAATTGAAAAATTGGAGAAAAAGAAAAAAATCTTGTTGCTCCAAAAAGAATTGCTAGAATTAGAAGGCAATAATTTCAACAAGATTCAGAATGTGAGTGTCAGTGACATTGAGTGTCTTGTTCCGAAATTTTCAGGGGACAATGCGTATTCTGTGGAGAAATTTTTGGTTGATTTTGAAAGTGCTGTCAAAGTTAATGTATGTTCCGAGCATTTTAAATACATTTGTATGCGCCGATTGCTCACAGGAACCGCTGCAATTTTCCTTCGTACTTCAGAAGCTGATAATTATGAACATTTGAAATGTGACTTATTGCGACAATTTAAACAATCAATCTCCATCAGTGATGTCTATCAACAAATGAAAAAGCGTTTTAAGGAGAAAAATGAAAGTATCATGGGATATATGCTTTCCATGCAGGAAATTGCCGCACAGGCAAAATTGAGCGAACCAGAAGTCATTGATGCTGTAATTGAAGGATTACGTGATCGTTCTGCTTACGCTTCAATATTATATACTGCCAAAACTTTGGAAGAACTGAAAACTTTACTGATTAAATATGACAAAAATCGAGTGAATGGCTTGACGGCGGTTCAAGGTACGAACCTAAATAGGAAAATCACCTCCAGTTTCAAACCAAGTGCTCCGGTAAGTGACATCAGATGCTACAATTGTTCCGAATTTGGTCACATGGCCAATCAGTGTCTTAAGAAGAAACGACCAATTGGATCTTGTTTCCGTTGTGGAAGTAAGGATCATGTTATTAAGGATTGCAAGGAGAATCGAGTATATGCCATCGAAGAAAAAGACGAGACAGAAAAAGATAACAGTCAGGGTTTCGAGCCTTTTGTGCAGGTGAGTGTTGCTTTTTGTAATGGTAACTTGAGTGATATTTATTTTGACTCTTTGATTGACAGTGGTAGTCCAGTGAGTTTCGTATCCAAGGAGATTGTGCCATTCGATATAGACAATGATGTACCAATATTTTCGAATTATTGTGGAGTTACTGGTGTTAATTGAAACACTTATGGTCAAGTTGATTGTCATTTAACCTTTTCTTTAAAAACTTGTGAATTATCTTTATTTGTTGTTGATGACCAATTACTACCAAAGCCATTGCTCCTTGGACGGGATTTCATGACACTATTTAACATAAAATTAACTATTGAAAAAAACAATTGTTCAAATTTATTTAACGTTTATAATAAAAATAAAATTCTTGAAAGCGAATCAGAAAGTCATTCAATATTATTTATGAACAATATCACTCAGGTTTCAAATTGTAATACTAGTGAGGTTGTGGATAGTTGCTACGATACAAATTTAAAATTAGAACTTAATAAAGAAATTCAAATTAATGAATTGGACAGAAAACATGTTGAACCAATTAAAGATTTATTTAATGGCCGATTAAATAATGTGACGACTGGAAATATGGCTTGTGAGTGTAGCCAGGATAACGTTGATACTGTGAAATATGATTATCCATTAGTTTCCGCTTGCGAAGACTTCTGTCAACTTCCCATCAGAGTTACTTCTGAATTTAATATTGAGCAGAATTCCAAAATTGTTGAGTATGGGAAAAGTAATTTCTTAAATATTGGATCTAATTTGAGTGATGCATCCTCAGCTTTTATTGGACATGAAAATGAAATTTTTCCCTCTGAATGTTTAGATAGTGTTAATATTGGTTATAGTAATAAAACTTTCTTCGTAAATACTGTTTCTACTGATTGCAGCGAATGTAGTATCAACTATTTGTTACCTAAGGATATTCAAGCTCAAATTAATAATATTATTTCTTGTTGTTACATTAATTGCCCACAAGAATCGTTAGAAAACAAGCATCTAGAAATGACTATTAAGCTAACAAGTGATGTGCCTATATATTGTCATCCTAGAAGATTGTCATACAAAGACAAAGAAGAAGTCAATAAAATAACTAGTGACTTACTCGAAAAGGGAATAATTAGATATAGTGATTCGCCTTACGCCTCACCAATTGTGCTAGTAAAGAAAAAAAGCGGTGAAACTCGTATGTGTATTGATTATAGGGACTTGAACAAAGTTACAATTAGAGATAACTATCCCCTACCCTTAATTGAGGATTGTTTAGAGTATTTAGGTGGGAAGAAATATTTTACATTGTTAGATTTGAAAAGTGGGTTTCATCAAGTGAAAATGGACACTGATAGTATTTGGTATACTTCTTTTGTTACCCCAGGAGGCCAATTCGAATATGTGATGATGCCTTTTGGTCTCAAAAACGCTCCAGCAGTCTTTCAGCGTTTTATAGCATATATTCTAAGGGACTTTATTAGGAAAGGCTTGATTGTTGTGTATATTGACGACATATTGATCGCAACTTCCAATCTAGAAGAACATTTGAATATATTAAGAAAAGTATTGCTACATTTAGCGAGACATGGATTAGAGTTGAAAATGGGTAAGTGTAAATTCGCATACACTAACATAGACTATTTGGGTTATAACGTTAGTGAAGATGGTATAAAACCTAACAAAGGTCATATAGAATCTATTCTGAAATATCCTATTCCCCGCACATTAAAAGAATTACATTCTTTTGTTGGACTATGTTCTTATTTTCGGAAATTTGTTCCCCAGTTTTCGCATATAGCGAAACCCCTATATGATCTACTGAAGAAAAATGTCCAGTTCGACTTCGATTGTAGATGCTTAGAGTCCTATAATAATTTAAAGGAATTATTGACCAAATCACCTATTCTTGTTATCTATAACCCATCTAAAGAAACCGAACTACATTGCGATGCTAGTGCTAGTGGTTATGGTGCAGTTCTACTGCAACGACAAGCCGATAAAAAACTCCATCCTGTTTTTTATTTCTCAAAACGGACGACAGAGGTCGAAAGCAAATACCATAGTTTTGAATTAGAGACACTTGCTATTATATATGCTCTTCGTCGATTTCGAGTCTACTTGGAGGGTATACCTTTTAAAATTGTTACTGATTGTAATTCTCTTATTCTCACTTTAAATAAAAAAATTTTAAACCCACGCATTGCAAGGTGGGCTCTTGAATTGCAAAATTATAATTATTCAGTGCAACATAGGGGCGGTACTAATATGGGCCATGTGGATGCTCTCAGTCGACATCACATTGTCTGTGTTATCAGTGAAGACGATATTGAGTTTCGCTTGCAGGTTACCCAAAGTAGAGATCCAAACATATTAAGTCTTCGAAATAAATTAGAGAATCAAACCAGTAAACTTTTTGACCTCAAGGATGGTATTGTATATAAGAAGGACATGAAAGGTGACCTCTATTTTTACGTTCCCAAAGAGATGGAGGAAAATATTATTAGACAAATTCATGAAAAGATTGGTCACATGGGGGTAAACAAGTGTTACGATCAAATAAAAATTAATTATTGGTTCCCTGACATGAAGTCAAAAATTGAGAAATATATTCGAAATTGTCTGAAATGCATAATCTACTCCGCACCATTGGCCCCCAGGGAACGAAATCTTCATAGCATACCAAAGAAGCCAATACCATTGGACACCATCCATATTGATCATTTGGGTCCATTGCCGTCTGTCAAGTCTAAACGTAAGCATTTGTTAGTTATAGTTGACGCCTTCACTAAATATATTAAACTTTTCCCTGTAATTTCTACTAGCACAAAAGAAGTTATTCTGTCTCTCAAAAGATATTTCGAATATTATAGTCGGCCATCCAGAATAGTTTCAGATAGGGGTAGTTGTTTTACGTCCCGGGAGTTTGGTGACTTCTTAGAAAAAAATAACGTAATGCATGTAAAAGTGGCTGTCGGATCCCCCCAAGCCAATGGACAGGTCGAGAGGGTGAACCGTTTACTTACCCCTATGCTTAGCAAATTGAGTGAATCTATGCAGCATTCCGATTGGTCTTTAAAATTGGTAGAAATTGAATTTGCTATTAATAATTCGATCCATAGTACAACTCGAACGTCTCCATCTTTGCTATTGTTTGGTGTTAGTCAGAAAGGTCCCACTGTTGATTGGCTCACGGAATATTTAGATGAGCAAGCAGTGCAAGATCGGGATTTCGAGGTGAGTCGATTGAGGGCTTCGGAAGCAATACAGTCGTCTCAGCAGTACAATCAGCGTTATTTTGAAAACAATCATAAGCCCGCTAAAGTTTATAAGAAAGGTGACTACGTAGTCATAAAGAATGTTGATGCTTCTGTTGGCGCAAACAAAAAATTGATACCCAAATACAAGGGACCTTATGAAGTCTATAAAGAGCTATCTAACGACCGGTATGTAATTCGAGATGTTGAGAATTGTCAAATAACCCAACTACCTTATGATGGGATTGTCGAAGCATTCCACATGAGGAAATGGAGAAATTCAAAGTAAATATATTTGTATCGTGCAACTGTTAACATGATCATTAAAGCAACACTTTCTTCAGGTATATGTTAAAATAAATTCTAAGTTTTCTAAATTGACATGTAATTATATAATATTCAAGTAGTAGTAATACAGCTTTGATCAGAGTCGATCAAAATGTCAGATCGGCCGAGTTGTAAGGAAAAGGTTTACTGAAGTTGTTTTTTAAAATATTATCGAAATAGAAGGCTTGGGTTTTTGAAAAAAAAAAAAATAGAACTACGCCGAGAAAAATAAATTTTGATGGTAGAAAATATTGTGAACCGAATAATACCTAATAAAGGAAAATTAAGAGAAATTAAATAAAATAAATAATTCTTTATATAAAGCCCTTACAAGACAAATAAAATCAAACATTGCACAACATTTAATTAAGAATAACCACAATTACACAAGTTTTGACAACAATCTGACGCCATTACATATTTGCAGTTTCAGTAAATTTAGAGAAGCGTACAAAGAATTTGAAATATATAAAGCTTCAATAACTTCTAAAGACCTTTTACTTAACGACCAATTGGATTTCAAAGCCAACTGTATGTACGACACCGCATTAAGAAACGTTAAACATTGTCCAACTGTGTAAATAATAAAAATTTTTTTCAACTTTGTCGACAAATAATTGCATCTTTTAACCAGTCGACATTCAACCATCCAAACATACATTAGTTTTGACTTATATTTATTAATTAAATATTAAAATCTAATAATGACGAATTAATTAATTATACCTGAAGATGAGAATTTAATGTTCTCGAAACGCGTAGTGAATTAATATAATACACTAAATAAGTTGCAAGATGGGAAAGATAATTATCATAAATTTTTATATTTTATAATAAAATAAATATTTAAAATTATTAAATTGTATAAATAAAATAATTGTTTAAAATAAAGCAAATGAAAATATTAAATTGAAAGTTTTCAAAAAAATGAATAAAAATGAAAAAAAAAGAAAATCGAAAAAGCAAGTTTATGGAACTCAAAAAAATGCAACTAAATTGACTATTTTACACTAAAGATCAAAAGAAAATTGTATACTTATATATAATATAAAATATATATATATATAAAATTCATTTAATAAAATTACTCAATTCTATGATATGAAACCAAAAGTTAAATTAAAAAAAAAATTTAAGAAATTTACGTAACTTAATCAAAGAAACTGTATTTGAAAATTATATTTAAAAAAAAGAAAAGGAAAGAAAAGGAACTTACAGTGGTTCCGCCGAGACCTCTGCGTAACACTCTGTCCTGCAATTAAAACTAACACAACAAAGGAAAAAAATGGAAAAAAAAACTTCCCACAAAAATGTGTTATGATTGATGTTGGTTTTGGTCTTTTTGGGTAAATTGTTGTTGCTTTGTTGGTTTCGGTTTTTGTTTTTTTTGGTATGATTTGTGTGATGTGACTTTTTTTTGTTATTTAATTGGTGCAAATTGATTTCTTTCTTCTCTATGTCACGTGCAAAATTTTAGAAATTTCACCAAATCTTACTGATGTGAGAAAAGAGCATTTGTTATATTCCGGTTTTGGTGTTATATGTTAAATGTTATATATGTTATTTATTGTATATTGTATGTGATTTAATTTATGTTTGTAATTTATATATTCTATGCTAACTTTTATGTTTTAGGTTATAATTTAAATTTTACGCGTTAATATTTATATTTCTGATTATATGTTTTAGGTTATATTTATAATATGTGCTATTTTAGTATCTAAATTATATTTTATATGTTTTTATGTTTTAATTTTTTTAAAAAAAATTACTATGCTTTGTTTTACTATGAATGATGAGTTTGGTTTTATTTTAATTTATGTGTTTCTATATTTAATATATTAAATGTTGTATTTAGGTTTTAGATTTTTAACCAAATTTTATATTCCCCCCAACAAAAAAAAAGAAGTGAAATTATGTTATAAATATTTTATGGGGGGGGGAGGGACCATAAAATATTTATAACATAATTTCACTTCTTTTTCTTTGTTGGTTATTTTGATTCATATACATATTTATTAACAATAAAAGAAACAAAAAAAAAAAATCAAAAAAAAATAATTCAAACGTGATCTTATTTGTAATCATGCCAATTGGAATTAAGAAAATAAAAAAAAACGACTCGGATTAAAAAATTCACTAAATTTTCAAATTGTAATTTAAATGTTACTTAATTTTTTTAAGGAAAACTATTCAAACTCCGAAAACTGTCCTATATCAAAATTAAGGAACATTTTTGAAAAAAAAAATTCAAAAGAATATCCTGTTGGAACTTTTGATTCTGCCGCCAACTGTTATCTTTATTAAAATCAAAAAAATGCCAAAAAAATAAAATACAGGGGCGGCAAAACCAAATCTCGCGATAATTTCGCTTGTTACATATGTTTCGTGTGTTGTTATTAAGATTTGTATCATTATTATTTTATATTATTTACGATATTTATGTAATTAGTGTTGTTTATGTTATTTATGTTATTTTTCTCTTACATTTATTTCATATTTTGTTAACATATATTTGCGCAAGTTTTTAGGTTGCTATATGTATTATTTATGTTACTGTTTTTTTTTTTGGTACGTACTTGTTTTTGTTCTATTTAGTTTATATGTTTAAGTTCTTCTTCACTGTTTAGTAGAACAATAAAATCTTGATTAGTTTTTTTGTCCGAAATTTTAAGTTCTCTTTACGAAACAAAACTATTCTTAATTCATATATCAAACTAAACAAAAAGAAATATCCACTAAACTAAACTATTATTTTTTTACCACAAAAAAATTAAATCCACAAAAAAGGTCTGCCCATTTCTAATAATTATATCTGACTCCTCGATTTTTGGTTTTCGTTTTTTTATATCCAAACCAAAAATCCTATAAAGAATTTACCGGTCGACCTTTTGACCTTGTCCAAAATCATGACAATAATTGTTCTCGCAAACGGTAACTCAATTTTTTTTTGTTTCAAAAAACTAATTTTTGAATTCTAAAAAAATTGAAAAGGGACAATTTATTTCGGTATATCGATTTTTTTTTGAATTGTACTATATTTCAAAATAAATTTTACAGTTGTGGCCGAAATAAATTACATGCGTTACAACACAGATTCCCATGGGAATGTGCAAATATCCCATGAGAATCTGAAAAATGTGTAGATGTTTTAATGCTCAGTGAAAGATTGTACCAACCCAACGTGGGGCTCGACCACATCCTGGAGAAGACTTGTGCTCTAGTAGCAAAGCTAGCCGGGCTTTTTTTTCGTTATTGCCGTACATCCTTGGCGTGATACACACCTACTGGTCTACCCTGTAGGTCTTCAACTTCATATAACGCGGTTCTAATTTTTCGAATAATTCGGCACTTCAAGTACTTACGGTTGAACTTAGCATTTATATTTTTTCCGCAATCACTAAGTGTGAAGTGTAGGAGTATTAGTTTCATAATAGTTGTTAATACAAATAAATGGCATAGGCATTGAAAGGTTATAGAATATTTGTTATATTTCGAATAACAGTTGTATTGTTTGAATAATGTTTACGAAAGGCAAATTGAATAGATTGATAAACACAGTGTTGAATGGTCAAGTTGGCAAATACTTCGTTTCTAGACGCTGATGAGACCCTGGTTCAAATCCAGGGATGGGTTCTTCATGTATTTATTTTTCTTTGCCTACAGAAGTTCCTTCGGTAAACCTCTTGTCCCACGACATATTTGGTATACCTGACTCTTTTGTTGTAAGTTTTTTCGTGAGTCATATGAGCTTTCTCTAAATTATTTTTCACTCGATCCCTTAACAAGGTACGGTGTTTTGCTGAAGGCAGGGTAGCTATATCATTACTCGCCACACAATACAGTTTAGGCAGGAGCTCATACGTGGTTCCGTGCATCATCATGTGCGTTCCAAAAACCAATGAAAAGGGATCAACACCTACAGATGCATGAACAGTGCTCCTAAGAGCACTGCCAATACTTCCAAGGATCCCACTCCCGGTGATCTTCGCGCACATAGGCTCTTATTGCAGCTAATGTTGAGCGGTTGACGCGCTCCGAAGCGTTGGATTATGGAGAGTAGATAGCTGTGAAAGACTGCTTAACACCGTACGTGGAAAGCAGTGACTTTAGCTCTTTCGAAATGAATTGCGAGCCATTATCTGAGAATATGACCTCAGGTACGCCAAACATGTTGAATACGTATTCTTCGATGAAGTTGCAGATATTTGAGGCAGTGGCCTTGCGCAGTTCCTTTAGGAAGATAAATTTCGAAAATTTGTCTAGCACTACTGGATTGCTGTATTTCCTGACTTTCATCTAGGATAAGGTCCTAAAAGATCGATATAGAGGAAATGAAATGGCCTATCTACTACCACCTGTTTTCCCAGGATATCCAGGATGGCCTCTGGATGTAATTAGGTGTCTTGGTCTCCTTATAGACCGAACATTTCGAAATATAATCCCGAACTTCCGATTCCATTTTAGGCCAGAAATACCGCTGCCGCAATCGATATATAGTTTTTGCGATACCACCATGCGCAGATTGCGGTGGATCATGGGCCAGTCGGATCAAGTCGGGCGAAGGTCGCGATGGAATCCAGAGCTTCCAATTCTTCTCATTCTGATCAGTATTATTTCCGGTGCTGAAAGTGGTTTTAACGTAGACAAAACCATCTGATATTTGCATATCAGGCAGCTTTTCCGCGTTGTCTTTAACCACTTGAATCAGGCTGAGATATTCTTCTGACTTAAATTCTTCGGATAAACGATCAACGCAAGGAGTTGGTTCCGATAATTCTTCCGCAAAAGCGCCGGATAAGGTATCAAGCACCACATTTTCCGAACCCTTACGATGTTCTATCTCAAAATCAAATCCTTGAAGCTTCAGGCTCCAGCGCGCAAATCGGCCACTTAAATCTTTTTGGTCCATGAGCCACCTCAAACTGGCATGGTCTGTGACAATTTTAAAGGGTAGCCCCTCAACGCATGCCTGAAACTTCTTGACGCTGAGCACAGCGGCATAGAATTCTAGTTCAGTAACACTATAATTACGCTGTGCCCCATTTAGCTTCGGCGACATATAGGCTATAGGTGTCTTGTTCCCTTGCTGTTGTCAACAACTTCAACATCTCGAAGGCTTTTTGCGCTTCATCGGTCCAACTGAACTTTGTAGTCTTCTTGAGGCAGTCGGTTATTGGTAAAGTGACGAGATTTTTTGAGGACAAATTCAGTACATTTCTTATTTTGGACTATTAAGGAAATAAAACAACAAAATTAAATTTTCCAATATATTTATATTAATTATTCTATATAAAATTAAAAAAATAACATAAAGAACTAAAAAAGTATCAAGTTCCAATACCAATCAGCAAGTCTACCCTACCAACATTTATATGAGAGTATTTTACGATATAAGAAATTCAGATCAGACTTCGTAGCGCACATTGTCTATGTTTAGATTAGTGTTGAAACACGGCGCTGCTATTCAACCAGCGTATCTACATTAGAATGTTCTACATATGTACATAACTCAACTCCATGAATTTTAGCGTTAAATTGACAGAATTTTAATATCATATTTAAAAATATTTTCAAAATCAGTACAATATTCAGTACAAATTTTAAATCAGTGCATAGCCATGAAAATCAGTATCTGTACTGAATAAATCAGTACGTCTGGTGGCAGCATAGTTGGCAATGAAGCTCCTATACCAGCCTGACATGCCCAAGAACCGTCTGACTTGTTTAGGTGACGTAGGAGACGGGAAATCAACCATAGCGGACACCTTGCTGGGATCAGTTTTTAAACACTGATTTCCAATAATATATCCAAGATAGCGGATTTCCTTAAAACAAAACTTACTTTTGTCTACATTTATGGAAAGTCCAACAGTTGACAAAGCACGTGCCACAATGTTCAGTAATTCGAGATGGGTGTCGAAGTTATCGGACACGACCAGGAGGTCATCCAGATATACGAATATCCTGTCTCTTAATTCTGTCGGTATAACTTTGTCCATCAATCTGGACATTCTTTGGGCAGCATTACACAGACCGAAAGGCATGACTTTGAATTAATACAGGGGGCGGCCTGGGACTGTAAACGCGTTTTTCTCTCTACTCTCTTTCCCCAACGGAATTTGCCAGAAAGCATTTTTAAGATCGATGCTTGAGATATATTTCGTCTTTTCTAACTGGGTGAGTAGACCTTCAATATGGGGTAGAGGGTAAGCATCTTTCTTAATGACGTCATTCACCTTTCTTGAGTTCAAGCACAAAGGAACTTTTCCGGGTTTGCGCACTAGGACTATAGGCGAATTCCAAGCATTGATGCTTTCCTCTATCACTCCCATACTGAACATTCAGTCTAACTCTGCATACATCATATTCCGGATTGCTAGAGAAACAGGGTAATAGCGCTGTTTGACGGGTTCTGCGACCCCCGTATCAATGATATGCCTTTCTAAATGGGTTTTTCCGAGACCCATTACATTAAAAGACGGGAAACACGATTTTACCTTTTGGAGACGAAATATTTGTTTATTATTTGTTTATACATCCTGAGGTCATCTTTGGTATGAACATCAATCGCTTCCACCGATCGAAACAACTGAGGAGCTAATCCGAAACTGTTCCAGAAATCAACACCCAGGTATAAAACTTGAATTAGGCCTGGGACGACGTAGAATTGAACATTTCTTGTTGCATTGTTGTATGTAACTGCCAACAAAATATGCACAAGGACTGATTGAGCAGAGCCATCTGCTGTCCTGACTTCAGAGCTCCATCGTGATAACTGCAAGCTCTTTTGTGCTAGCAATTCCACGGCCCCAGCTCCAAGACATGAGACACTAGCGCCCTATAGCCCTATTAGTTGCCTGCCAGCAATCTTTACCCGGGCATAGGGCCCTAAGTCATCCTTCTTTAGCAGAAATGCTGCTGTTATGTCCTTACGTCTAATTCTACGACGCCAAGCTCTTTCACGGCAGGCCAGAATATGCGTTGAGGTGGTAATTTCCGGAACAGTGCCGAATTTTCGTTCTCATCTTTCGTAATACTCAGATTGCCCCTGATGAAGCGATTTTATCGGTAGTTTAAATTTGGAGGTGTTTGATAGGTCATTTCCGGTAATTCCTTTTAAAATTTTTGGAACATTATATTGGTTAAACGGTGAAGGTCACGTTTTACAAATTGTTTTTAGAACTGTTCCGGGGAAGTTGCCTGCACACGATCATTCCCGGTGAATGCTCGGTGGCCTACAATGTTTTCCGAACATTTTTGGCAGGACGGAGCAGTCACGTCTTTGTGTCCGCATTTATAACAGAAAAGATTGCGTTGTGAAGACGAGCAATCTCGGAAACTATGTCCCTTTTGTTCACAGTACCAACATTTATTATGGGACCTTGGATTAGCGATAACGGCCTCCACCGTGTGTCAGCAGTATAATTCTCATTACAGGTGATTTGTTGGGTTGGCTCAACTTCCTAAAACGTTCTTACGGGTGCAGACCAAGTACGTTTAAAATGATCCCTGTCAGCAAGATGTCTTTCCGCCTTACGGCATGTTTCCTTCAGCTGATCGAGAGCTAAAATATTCATTCCGAAAATGAGATCGGCAACCTTTCCTTTCACATTTCTTTTCATAATGTTTATCAACTCATATTCGGGCATCGAATTCCTCAGCTGATAAAACATGCCCAGCATGGTGTTATAGAAAGAGTCAAATAATTCATTGGTCAGCAGTTTACGTTGGAGTATCTTTTCGATGATTTCATAATCGGTATCGAGATTTCTGAATTGCTTAATCAGTGCCTCACGAGGTGGGAACCAATCCGTGGCTCGGTTTCTCCTTAGAAATCTCCAGTACCACTCATCGGCAGCGCCAGTTAATAATATTTGGAAATTGTTACATTCGTTATACCATGACACACCACTTCGGGCTTTCATAGTCTCGACACGGAATACAAAGTCATCGACTGACATTTCATTCTGAATACCAAAGAATTTGATGCCCCATTTGTCTATATGGTACTCAATATTTTCAGTTCGGGAAGAAACGTAACGGTTTCTCGGAGCATGTTTGTTGTTTGGGAGAAAAGGCTGAGATACTTGTTGGTTACCCTGGATGTTCTGATTCGTTGGAAGAGAATGTACAGTTGGTCTTAAATTGACATTCTGATCTTCTAAATACTCTGGGGCAGCTTGGTCCTTACTAGCGGGAATTAGGGGGTAGTTGTCCCAATGGGGGGACCAGTGCTCTTCTGCGTTGACTCACGGACCGCGGTTTCTACTAGTTTTCTTAATTGATCCATTGTCACCGTAAATGAAGGGGTTACCGGCGCAGATGGGTTTTTGGGAGGCGGTAATTTATCAGAAAAACGTTGACATTCTAATGACATCGCTCCGGTTGCCGAAAATTTTTGTGTCTGAAATTCAGGAAGCAGGCTTTTCTGAATCTGCGTTGGTTCTTTCTGTACAGGTGGAACGGTTTCTTCCACTGAGGTATGTACAACTGGAGGTTGCCGACCAGGGTACATATTTAAATCATGTAGTGAACCTTCATTCAACAAGTCTGTAGGTTGAGATGATGATCTTAATGATTTTGGCTGAAAAGCTTCGGTTTGGCACCCCTGTGCGACATTTTTCGAAAAATTAAGGTTTTTTCTTTTAAGGAATGAAAGACTAGCTGGCCAAATAGTCCTACAGAGAATAGGCCAACAAAAAAAAAACAATAAAATAGATTCGATGACAATCAATTATTCTTAAAGTAAATATGCTTAAAGAAAGTAATAATGTTGGACAAAATGAAGGACCATAAATTCGAAAATTTTACAATAAAACTAGACATAAATGTATATAATTGGAGACGCAAACAGTAGATAGACGAAACTGTGGGGGTTAAAAATGTGTACAACTAAATTAATATTTATTTCTATAAAAACATTATGGCAAATATTGCTAAAAAAAATCCAATTTTAGGCGGTTTGCTTCTTCCGGAGTCATCTTTCTTCATTGACGATGGGTTATCCCCAAATCGCGTAAGTATCTTAAGAATAAGAACTATTTTAATAAAAAGCTTTTCATTATAGATAACACGCATGATGGACTGAATACTGGACGATATCACAACAACAGATAAGTAGAACAAACATACATCCTTTTGTAAAACGGTAAAGTTTCTTTTACTTCTTATTTTTAGGTTTTTTTTTAAAAAAAAAAGGTTTCTAAAAAAATTTATATAAAAAAAAGGCGGTCGTTACAGGCAGATTTGTTGGTAGATTCCCAATCAAACCAACGAATCTGAAGACTTAAACCGAAGGTTTTCAGCGTATGAAAACAAAGTTTTCAATTAATAAAAAAAATAATGAAGAAAGAAAAACAAAGCTAAAGAGAAACTGTAGAAAAGTCTAAAAAAAATAAAAATGTTATCTACGTTAAACTTTAAAAAAAAAGTTAAATAATTATAAAAAAAAATATTATAGGCACATCATATACCGAGGTTTTGGCCTTAATATTTGCGTTAGATCATATTCAATTTATTTTATTTTCAGATTTTTACATCTTTTCCGTGGTAAACGCCAATCATCTTACCAGCCTCGTTCTTTAGTTCGTAATTCACTTGCCCTATCTTACGATTAACTATAGCCGGAATAAACTTTGCTGCTAATTTTGCCGCAAATTTCTTAGTTGCGTCACTTTGTACAAAATTTCGGACAAACACCTATTGACCTGGTTTGAACGAAATCGGTCTTGTTTTAAGGTTGTATCTCTGCACGTTACGTAAATTCGACTCAGTCAGAAGCTCTTGTACTTTTTCATGTATGATCGGCATCAAATATATTTTTGGAGGTAATTCTAGATCGTTTTCTCCCACACAATCTATGCTTCGCTGTAAGTCGTTAGTTGGTCCACTATTACTAAGATTGTAGTGTTACCACTTTTCGAACATGGATACGGTCCTAGAAAATCTATGTATAGCCGCTGCCATGGGCGTTCTAAGGTCGACTGCTTCCCCATTGGAGGTCTTAAAATCTTATTCGGAGCCTTAGTGGTTTTACAAGCAACACAATTTTTTTATATAGTCATATGTGTGTTGACGCATTTTTGGCCAATAATAATACCTTCGAATCCGCTCTAAAGTCTTAGTTATCCCACCGTCAGATGCAAGAGGATCATCATGTTCTTCACGTAAAATATCTTCACCTAGCTGTTTCGGTACCCACAATTTCCATAATGTAATATCCGATAATTTGTTTTTTCTTAATGGTTCGAATCGTATATAGATTTTGTTGCCGTTTACTTTAATGTTCGGGTACTGGTCTGGATCACTATTTATCGCCGCTCTCAACCGAACATATTCAGGACCTTCGAAATGGTGTGATAGAAGGTTCACTGCATTTATTTGCAATTTCTCCAGTTCCTGGACTATTTCATTTATCTTGTCCCCGTATACACGCGATAACGCATCCGGCACCACATTTTGAGATCGCCTTTGATGCACAATCTGAAAATCAAATGCCTGTAATCTTAAACTCCATCGCGCAAGTCTGCCACCAAGATCCTTTTTGCCACTTTAAACTCGCGTGATCTGTGATGATAGTAAAAGTGAAGCCTTCAATGTATGGACGAAATTTCTTCACACTTACGATAGCAGCCAAACATTCCAATTGAGTAATGCTGTAGTTTTTCTGTGCTTGATTTAATTTCTGGGACACATATGCTATCGGTTGTTCTTCTATTGTCTTTTGAAGTAGAACTCCCCCAACTTCACTTGTACTAGCATCACAGCGAATGAAGAAAGGTTTATCGAAATCAGGATTCGCCAAAAGGGGCTTGGTAGTTAGGGCTTCTTTTAGCTGGGTAAAGGGTGTTTCTGCGTCAGATGTCCACTGGAACCTCTTTCCTTTCTTTAATAAATCTGAAATTGACGCCGTTAACGCCGCATAATTCGGAATGAACCGCCTATACCATCCAGACATGCCTACTAGACGACGCGTCCGTTTCACAGTTGATGGAGTCAGGAAATTCCTTATCGCTTCCATCTTCGCATGATCAGGGCGTAGTCCGTTCATGCCCACCAGATGACCTAGATACTTTATCTCCTTCAAAACGAACTTACTTTTTCGAGATTTATTGTCAACCCGGCCTGTACAAAGTGCTTCGCTACTTGGGATAACAAGTTGAAATGTTGTCATCGATATCAGTAGTAAGTCATCCAGATATACAAAGATCCGATCCCTGATTTGATGAGGAATTACTTTATCCATCAATCGGCACATCCGTTGCGCCGCATTACAGAGTCCAAAAGGCATGACCTTGAATTGGTACAGTGGTCTACCTGGCACTGTGAACGCTGTTTTCTCCCTGGACAAAGGTTTCAGAGGAATATGTCAGAATGCATCCTTTAAATCTAGGCTGGAAATTTATTTCGTATCCTGCATACGGCTAAGAAGACCATCAATGTGTGGCAATGGATACGCATCTTCTTTGTCACATTGTTGACTTTTCGCGAGTCCAAACATAGTCGCATTTTGCCACCAGGTTTCTTTACTAAAACCACTGGACTACTTCAAGCGCTAGTACTTTCTTCTATCATACCTAATTCTAACATCCTATCGAGTTCCACATATAAAAGTTTTTGTATTGCTGGTGATACCGGGTAGTGACGCTGTTTAATTGGTTGTGCATCACCGACCTCTATTACGTGCTCCTCTACACCAGTACGACCTAAACCTCTGGTATTGTATGATGGAAACTGTAATTTCACTTCGTCGAACATTTCTTGTTGCCTTGGTGTTAGGACATGTATTGGCATTTCATTTTCTACTATCCCCTCAATAGAATTTACTATTTTTGGAACAATATTGAACTGGGGACAATAAAAAATAGTATCTTCTTCTGTCTTTGCGCGTAGTTGAATCTGCTCCTAAAATGCTGATTGTCGCTCCACTATAGAGCAAACCTTCTAGCATCTGTCCGCCTACTGATAGACTAATGAATGGTCGTTGGTCATCGCTAGTGATTATAATTGAAGATAATGACATCTTTATCTGGCTTCGGGTTGCCCAATACTTACTAGTACGTGAAGAACATGATGATATATTTGGAGGAGGAGCTCAATCGAGACATGGCAGGCTGAGTGGAATGATAGCCCAAACGGACGATGGACCCACAAGCTAATCCCGAACATCAACGATTGTATCAGCAGAAGACATGGCGAAGTAAACTTCCAGTTGACGCAAGTTCTCACTGGACATGGAGTATTTCGCAATTATCTGCATAGGATTAACAAAGACCCATCACCGTCCTGTCGGCAGTGTAATAGGGCAGACGAAACCCCCGAGCACAACCTTTTCGAGTGCCCGCGCTTTATTGAAGAAAGGAGAGCAATTAGTGAGAGAGTTGGTGATACGTTGAATACTAGCAACATCATTAGCACAATGTGTGGCTCATTAGCGAACTGGGATGACATTCGCAGAGCTATTACTGAAATTTGACACAATTTGACTTCAAAATCCCGCTTCGTCCACATCCGTAGCAGAAGATTTCAGTAGGAGCTACCGTACAGTCTTGGTATGAATGCCCTATATCCTTACAATTCCAACACACTTCATGTTATCTGGTCTCGGTGTGTTAATGGGGATTGTTTGTCACCCTGTGGGTGTTGAGTTATAGTCAGCTATGGCTTGACCTTGCATTTGATAGCTTTCTCCTTCTTTCTCTGGATATAAAATTTCACCAGCTACCGAGATATCGAAATCATTTAATGCGTTTATTCCGTGTATTCTTTGTCCATAAGTAGTCTTGTTGTGATTCAACCGTGGATCGTGACACGACCTGGACCACAGTAGCTCCAATCTCTGACACATGACCCGTAATACTTCCGTACTATTGAAGAAACTGGTCATCGTTGCAGTTTGAAGTGCTGGATGCATGTTGTCCCTTATAAATTCGAATAGCTCAGTTTCTTTATATGGTCTTAGGATTATTTTTTCAGTTTCTGCTAACGTGGAAGCATCTGAAGCACTGAGACGGACGGTCGTGCCATACCAGTGTTTCACTCTAGCTGTTAGAATGTGGATCTCTTCGGCTGTAATTCCTACCTTGCTTGCCTTCAAATCTAGAATATCGCTTTTTTTTTTGCAAGCTCCTGGATTCTTGGAATTGTGAGAAAGGATCGGCACCATTGCCGATCTGCTATACTTAGCCTCTAGCACTCACACCAAATTCTGCATAAACTTAGGTTCATTCGCAGCTAATTTTCTAATTAGAAACTCAACTGCTAGCTCATTTGGACTCAACCAGTCAATTTCTGTAGGGAACAGCAACATAATTTATGTTTCATTACGATTGTAACACACTTTAAGCACTTAAGCACCAAAAAAACACCAAAATCAAAACACTAGCCATTTAGTACCGGAAGATATTCAAGTGAACTAGCCTGCAATACGTGCTAACATACTAGCGTAAAAATGAATGCATACAAACCGACTACTTCTTTGAAATAGTGGAACTCTTAATATACGGAACGTATGTATATGTGTTCACCAACAGAAAAAAATCAAATAAAGTAAAGAAAAAAATTTGTTTAAAAAAAAGATTAACATATGACTGAAAAAAATATAAATATAGAGATGATAAAGTAAAAGAAATCAATAACGAAAAAAGTAAGACCCAAAAAAACTCTTATATTTATTTATTTATTTATTTATTTATTTATTTATTTTTTTTTTTATTTCTATTCAAAAATTTTTTTTATATTTCCCGTCTCCAATTTCGATGAGAAAGCAATAATGTTTATCTTGGACGTACGCAAAAAAAAATATTCAAGACCAACTGTATATATATGTAAGGGATACAATTTTATTTTATAATTATAGGTAAATAAATGGTACTCTTAACAATATATGATATATAAATGTGTGAGAAAAGCAGGGTTGGAGTTGAACAACATACGCATGCAGGAGGTCATCCTTTCAGAAACTAAGACTAAGAATTAAAAATAAAAAAAAAACTATTCAAAAAAATATATATTTCGTAAAGAAAACTAAAAGCTAATAAACAAAAAAAAAAAACTAATTGAAATTTAATAAAGCGAAACTACTAAAGTGATATATTCCACAAAAGGAAAAAAAAACATTCAATCATCTAAATTGTATACTCAATAAAAAAAAATTTCAGATATCTATCAAAAGAATTATTTTTTCTTCTTGGTTATATTATACCAATATTTTAAAGGACAGAAAGAAGAATATCTACCAGAAAAAAAATTAGATCCTTGTATTATCGCAAAATCTCAAATTCAAAAAAAAGAAATGTTCACTGTTCATCCAAATTTAATTGGATGAACTCTCAACTCTACAACCTACTCCGCACAAGCGATAAAGGATCCTTTAAAGTTTAAAAGTTGAAACTTTGAAATCATTTAATTATTCCCGTTTTCAAACAATCATCACCTCCCGGATAAATTGAATCACCATATTCGACGGAAATGGTGGTAATTGCGATAAACAGAGATAAAAAATGATTGCTTAATAAAATAAAATCGAAAGAAAATTAAAATATACGAAATAAAATTATTTCCCAAAAATTCAAAAAAAAAAAATTAAAGAAGTTACTTCCATGAAACTAATGGAATCTAAAAAACTCGAGAATAATATTGCAAAAGAAAAAGAACTCCAAAAAACTTAATAAATTATAATATTGTTATAGACTTGAAAAAAAACCTTCAGGTGCCTGGTCTCGGGCGCCATTTGTAACGAATTTCTTCGTTTAGTTCGGGTTTTCATTTTGGTTTGCCGATGGCCGCGCTTTGCCGGGTGTCTCAGTTCAGTTTTATTTCGGGATTCCCATCGGCCACCAGAATGCTTGTTACGCGTGGTAAACAAAAGGAAATTTAAAATAAAATTGCTAATAATCGTAATAATGTATTATCGCTATGAAGACATATATATATATATATATTCGTATCTCTAAATAGCAATAAGAAACAAAACTGATGTAACAATTGCATCACTCAACTTCAGAGGCAATTGATGATTGTCTTATCCTTAAAAAAAAAACCATTTTGTCAAAAAAAATGATTGCCAACTGACCAGTCTACATGTCGCAACCGATTGTTCAACCCCTTCCCTTAACTCAACACTTACATTAGCTCGACATTATTCTACCCTCAAAAAAAAACAATCACTAATAAAAACCACAGAAAAATAAAAAACTTGTTTATATTGAACTTATTATAAATATTATTTTTATTTCATTTGCGCAAAAACTATATATATTTATGTATATTAATGAATTATTTAAAGGAAAATTTAATAAAAATAAATAAAATATTGAAAACTTCTAATCAGTTTACTCTTTAGAGACGTTCTAGTAGAATTTCTTTCACTTACCCTGCTCCAGGGTAGGGTATAGCAAATAAAACAGACCTAATATGTGTAGCGATTAAAAAAAAAACAGGTGACAGTGCCAAAACAAAAAATAAAAACAACTAAAAAAAATATAGTCCAAAACAAAACTTTAGTGGCGTGTTCCGTAAATTATCGTAAATTCAAAAAAAAAAATCAAATAAAGGCAAAATAAACTAAGTTATGCGCGAAAATTTCAAAAGGAATCAAATCACGTAAGTACACAAAAATCGGATAAAAAAAAACTTTGACTTAGCTGTTTCCTTTTGACAGATGGTGAAATTTATGTTGTCCTTGATGGTCTTTGACCTGATAACCTCCGTCAGATGTTTTGTCCTTGATTAAAAATTTTCCATTTACTGCTACCCTTCGCCACTTTTGTTCTGCTTCCTCGGTGTTTAATTTTCCGTTTTCTTCTTCCTTTTTTTTTGTAATAAAAAAAAAACTCAGAAAACCCTGTGAAAACACTAAAACCTAATTTTCCACTTTTATTTTAAACTTTTTAAACTTTGTTTTCAACGTTTAAATTTCTTCTTTTTTTTTCGTTTTCTATTTGGGAAGCGTAATGTCTTACTTGAAAAACTTTGAAATTTTTCTGATCTTTTTCCTTGTCAAACGGTCCTTTTTATACTATCTAGTATAACGGACTTCCGAGTTGGAAATTTCAATATGATTTACTAATGCTTTTCGTTTTCTTTATGGATATGTTATATGTGCCAAAACAAAGATAATGATTTTCTTTATCTTTTAAAGACATTTTCATATAACAACCTTTTCTAATTTTCTTTATTTTAGCAAATACTGGTTTTCTTCTTTGTCCTGAAGCCGTTACTTATCCCATGGATTTTAAAGCATGGAATTTTCATCTTACTTTTCGCCGCATTTAATTGTTGAAATTTTGAAATTTATTTTTATAAAAAAGTGTAAGTTTACGTGTTTTCCCATAGTTTTCGGCTTCCTGATTCTAATTTTTCCGGAGCTTACAATTTTTTTTTTCTTAATTTAATAAAAGAAAATCAAAACAAAAGTATCAGGAAGTTGAGGTTAAACATCGATGGAAAACTTTAATTTCCCTGATAATTCAACTAATTTTCATGAAAACGATATCAGCTCCTAATGCTGATTAAGTTGATATATCATACAATAAGGGGAACTTGAAGGTTTCAATGTCAAAGACATGTTTAATTTCACCATCTGTCATACGAGTTCTTTTATTTTCTTAACCGTTTTTTTACACCTTTGCCCTAGTTTTAATTAAACTCTGTGGTGATTAAAAATGTGTACAATTAAATTAATATTTATTTCTATAAAAACATTATGGCAAATATTGCTTAAAAAAATCCAGGTGGTTTGCTTCTTCCAGAGTCATCTTTCTTCATTGATGATGAATTATCGCCAAAACGCCTAAGTATCCTAAGAATAAGAACTATTTAAAAAAAAAACTTTTCATTACACATAACACGCATGATGGACTGAATACTGGACGATATCACAACAACAGATAAGTAGAATAAGCATACATCCTTTTGTAAAACGTTAAAGTTTCATTTATTTATCATTTTCAAAAAAATATATATAAAAAAAAGGCGGTCATTACATTATGCCTTTCTTTAAGGCATGTTTCTGAGAGAAAAGCTGCTAAAGGCAAGCATTCATTAATTATAGAATAGACGTATAGTCTCTTCCCATTAGAGACTATAGAGTTCACATTATAAGATAGTATTTGGATATATGCCATTTATTTGGTTTGGATAGAAAATATTAGATCCAAATAAAGACCTATTTTTTCATCCTCATTTGATATAGATTTATACCTAGGTACAAAGCTCCTAAGTTTTCTGGAAAGGGTGGAAAATGGTATTCCAAATAAATTCATTGATTTGTTAGTAAAAATTTCAGATTCTCCTGATCAGTCAAAGTTGGTTCAGAGTGTTCTACGATTTGCTGCCTTGCAGCTTGAGCGAAGGAAGTTCCATGATGAAGATGAAATTATTCGTGTCGCTCTTAAGGAACTTTCTTCGATTTTCAATTGCAATTTTTGCTTTCAGCTTCAAATTCTCCCTCTTAGTCATAAATTCCTTAAAGGAATCACAACCCCTGTAGCTGGCCGGATGATCTTTACCACAATTAGCGCATATGGGCTTAATGCCGTTTTCAGCATTGGTTACACATTCTTCTTTACCATGGCTTTGGCCACATTTGACACATCTTCTCGAAAATGAACAAAATTGTCCTATGTGACCAAATCTTTGAAATCTGAAGCATTGGACGGGACCAGATTTCCTGACCTTTTCCCAATGAATTCTCTGGTATAGTAAATTATCAATTTTAATAAGACTATTGCACTAATCACTAGAAATTTCCAGAGGTATTTTATGATTTACTTTTATTTAAATCATAAAATACTTCTGGAAAAACCACACAAAAAAAAACACCATAGGACAAAACAATAATGACACTTCTCGAATGTCAAAAAAAAAAAATTGCTAGGAACATTTAAAATTTGTAGAGCTTTCGAGAAGTATTGCCATATAGTATACAAAAGCCAGGGAAAATCTAGACTTTTCGAGCACTCTCCAGATACACACACCAATTGGGTATAAAAGCAGCTGAGGATTGAGTCTGAGAATTAATTATGATCAAAAAGTCAAACTGTGTATTTCAAATATTACTAAAGCCTAGCGCAGAACAGAAACTTTGAATTTAAAAAGTAAAAATAGTGACCAATTTTTGAAATAGTGAATTTTTAAAACTGTGATAAATTAATTCTAATAATTAATTAATGAAGGACAAATGTTTTTAAGACTAATTGTTAAAGCAGAAATAATTACAAATAAAGTTATACACTAAATTCACATAAATAAAAAGTGTTATCAATTTGATAACATCGAACCGAACGGGTAGCACGCCACATTGGTGTCAGAAGTGGGATTATTTATTGTGAATCAGTGCGGAAAAGACAATTTTGCTAAAAATTTCTGCAAGAAAATTCGAAATTAAACTAGAAACTTCTGTGAGTGTATAATAATTTCAACGGTGTGAGAAATTCCACTGGCGTACAAGAAATTTTGTGTACTTTTATGGGTTGTGTAAAAATTTCGATTGTGAGAAATTTGAGGTTATACGTCGTGTATCGTGTGAAAATTTCGATTGTACGAGAAATTTCGTGGAAATTTAGATTATACAAGGAAATTTCGTGGTATGTAGATACTGTGCGAGAAGTTTCGATAGAACATAAGAATTTCGTGTTAAGTGAACAATTAAAAATATTTGAACAATGGAAAGTAAATTATTGGACAATTTGAGTACATCAGAACTATCCACAGTTCTGTGTGTGTGGAATTTACCTTCCAAGGGGGGTAAAACAGAAAAAAAGAAAAGAGTAATCGCTGAATGTGTAGCAAGAGAACTAGACAGTAGCACATTCGACATTAGTGAAATTCTGAAAGAGGGAAAACAAGAAGAAATCAACAACGAAGAGGGTGCAAAATCAACAGAAAATGATAACTTCGAGAAGCTTATGGCTATGATCTGCAAGCCGAAATGAAAACAAATGCTTCCAGTTTACAAGAGGAAATGAAAACAAATGCTTCTAGTCTTCAAACCAAAATGGATTCAACTGCTTCTAGTCTCGAGAACAAAATGGAGTCAACTGTTTCTAGTCTTGAAAATGAAACTAAATCAAGCGTTTCTGGACTAGAAACCAAAATGGAGTCTAGTATGGGTGAATTAAAATCTCAAGTTGAATCCAGTGTTGCGAACTTAGAAGACAAAATTACTACATAAGTCTCTACAGTTCGCACAGAAGTAAGTAAAGTTGAACTGAGATTGGAAGAAAAAGTATCTTCCGAGGTAAGCAACGTTGAGAAGAAATTGGACCAGAAATTAGAAGAAAAAGTGGCGGAACTGGAAGCAAAAGTGGCTGGAATCAAAGAGAATAAACCAAATATTGAGTCATCAGGTAGAAGGATGAAGCCACCAATATTTGATGGCAAAACTTCATGGCCAGTATACAAACGACAGTTTGAAGCGGCTGCTGGTGCGAACGGCTGGTCCGATAACGAAAAAGCCACAGCATTAATTCTGGCTCTACGGGGTAACTCAGCTGATTTATTGCGGACAATCTCACCGGAAAATGAGAAAAATTACAATTACATTGTAATGCAGTTGGACAATCGGTTTGGGGACAACCACATGAAAGATGCATACAGGATCGAACTCATCAACAGGACACAGAAATCCTAGGAAACGCTTCAGGAGTTAGCAGCGGAGATTGAATATCTAGTGTACATGTCCTATCCTGATTACCCTGTGGAGATGCGGTGCGAGATGGCGAGAGAAAGATTTGTTAACGCCATGCGGGATACGGGCATACAAAATAGCGTCCGGGTTAGCGGAAAGTGAACGCTACAAGAAGTATTGGCGTTCGCTTTGACATTAGAAGGTGCGAAGAAAGCTACGAGATCAGTCCCACCGATCAGGGCTGCTACAGTTACTGAAGGGTCGCCGCAACTTGATATCAAAGACCTCAGGGAGCAGATAAAGGAAGTACTGCGGTCAATCCAGAAAGAAGGGGACAGAAACACACGCAGGAAAATCACATGCTGGGGCTGCGGAAAAGAGGGGCATATACAACATAAGTGCCCGAACCAAACAACAAAACAAAAATATTCGGGAAACGAAAAGGAGCTAACTTAAAGGGGGACAAGTTAGCTCAAAAGAATAATGCCCCCAGCATAGTTGCATCTGTCTCGCTTATGCAACACAACAATAACAGTCTGACGGTACAGGGTGTAATTGCTGGTCATCAATGCAGAATTATCTTAGATACAGGCGACAGTAAATCCATCATTAAGAAGAAACTCATCAATCAAAAACACATCAGTGAAAGCAGTAACAGGGTGCTTCAAACCGTTACGGGTGAATCATCTCCGATTCTTAGCGAAGTCGATCTAGCATTGGAGCTAGATGGGTATGTGTTCCGGCATACATTTTTCGTGGCTGATATAATGGACGATTGTATCATGGGCCTGGACTTCATGAAAAAGAATGAAGCGAGTGTGAATATTGAAGAGGAAGTTCTGCGATGTGGAAATATTGATTTCTCGCTAACGTTGGAGGAAGCAGGTTGCAGTGCCAAAGTAGAAATTCTTCAAGACCAAACAATTGCAGCAAATACTGAAGCTGTTGTAGAGGCGAGACTGGTCGATTGTACTGGGAGGCAAGCAATACAAATTATTGAACCTGACAGACAAAACTTAAAGGATGGACTAATGATAGCACGAACAATAGTGAAAGTGAACGAAAAAGGAACAATTCCAATCAGAGTGGCGAACTTTTCAAAAATTAACAAGAAATTGAAAAAGGGAACCATTGTCGGCAGTACTGAAGGGGTTTCGTCAATAACAAATGAGGACTGCCGAGACAAAGAAACTCAACGGGAGGAACGGGTTCTTCCGGAAGCCTTGAAACCACTTGTCTCTGATATCAATAAAAGAGTATCGGAGTCGGAAGCAGTTAAGGCTACAGGTTTATTGAAGGAGTTTGAAGATGTCTTTGTATGCAGTAAAGGGGACTTTGGACGAACGGACCAAGTGAAACATAGAATCAATACCGGCAATGCAGATCCTATTCATCAACCACCAAGGAGACTGCCATTAGCCAAACAAACAGAGGTTGCTGACATGATCGAGGAAATGCATCAGGAGGGAGTAATTGTACCATCAAACAGTCCATGGGCATCTCCGGTAGTCCTAGTAGATTACCGAAGACTGAATGACGTAACTAAGAAGGACAGTTATCCTCTTCCCCGCATAGATGACACGTTAAATACATTCTCAGGAGCAACTTGGTTTTCAACACTTGATTTAAAAAGTGGCTATTGGCAAGTTGGAATTGAACCGGACGACAGAGAAAAGGCAGCGTTCACAGTAGGAACAGGCTTATGGCAATTCACAGTGATGCCATTTGGATTATGTAATGCACCGGCAACATTCGAACGACTGATGGAACATGTCCTACGGGGCTTAACATGGAAGACATGCCTTGTGTACCTGGGCGATATTATCGTAATCGGAAAAACTTTTGATGAACATCTCCAGCGATTACGAGAAGTATTTGAACGTCTTCGTCCAGCTAATTTGCAGTTAAGTCCGAAAAAGTGCGAACTGTTTCAACATGAGGTGAAATACTTAGGACATGTTGTGTCTGCAGAAGGAATTTCCACCCATGAAGACAAGATAAAAGCAGTTCAACAATGGCCAGTATCAAAAGATAAGCATGAAATCCGGTCATACTTAGGCTTGTGTACTTGAATTTACCTAATATAGCCGGTTGTCTACACAAGCTAACGGATAAGGGAAAACCATATGAGTGGATCGAAGAATGCCAGTCAGCTTTCAAGGAGTTGAAACATCCACTATGTTCTGCTCCGATATTGGCGTATCCAAAACTTGGAGAAAGATCTATAGTGGATACGGATGCTAGCAATATCGGAATTGGAAGAGTACTTTCTCAGCGAATCGAAGATGAAGTAAAAGTCATCGCATACTTCAGTAGGAAACTTTCCAAACAAGAGGTAAACTACTGCGTCACCCGGAAAGAACTCTTGGCAGTAGTTGAAACTGTTAGGCATTTCAACAAATACCTCTACGGGCAGGAGTTCCTACTTCGAACCGACCATGCGGCACTTAAATGGTTGCTACAATTTAAAAATCCAGAAGGTCAAGTGGCAAGATGGATTGAGCGACGACAAGGGTATCACTTCAAGACAGAACATAGGAAGGGGATATCACATGGTAATGCTGCCGCCTTATCTAGAAGACCATGCGGTGAAAATTGTAAGCACTGTTGTAGGCTAGATGAGAAGGAAATAGTCATGGTCAAGACAACAAGAATAGGTAATGATGACGAGACTAGCATCAGAAATGAACAGCTAAAGGACAAAGATATTGGACCAATCCTTGAATGGAAAGAACAAGATCAGCGTCCGGGACGGAGCAATATTGCAGCTTATAGTAGTACAACGAAGAGTTATTGGGCTCAGTGGTACTCGCTGGAAATGGAAAATGGCGTTCTCAGTAAAAGATGGGAATCTTCTGATGGTAGAAAGACACTAATGCAGTTGATTGTGCCCAAGTCCAAAGTACATTAGGTACTTGGTGAAGTACATGGTGGGACTTCAGTGGGACATCTGGGAGTCAACAAAACATTAGAAAAAGTACAAGAACGATTCTATTGGATAAATTGCCGAGCTGATGTTGAAAGTTGGTGTCGAAAACGTGACACATGTGCAGCGAGCAAAGGACCACAGGGACGAACTAGGGCAGCAATGAAGCAATATAACGTTGGAGCGCCATTTGAACGAATCGCAATTGATGTAGCTGGACCATTTCCTGAGTCTAAACAAGGGAACCGATACCTGTAGGTTGTGATCGGCTATTTCAGCAAATGGCCGGAAGTGTACGCGATTCCGAATCAAGAAGCTACCACAGTGGCAGGAGTGATATTTGAAAACTGGATAAGTCGATACGGGGTTCCACTAGAACTACACTCGGACCAAGGGTGGAACTTCGAGTCGACTGTATTCCAAGAAGGATGCCAATTGCTGGGAATATTTAAAACCAGGACAACACCCCTGTACCCGCAATCTGATGGTATGGTGGAACGTTTCAACCGAACCCTGGAGGAACATTTATTAAAGCTGGTAACATCAGACCAAAGTGAATGGGACAAACAGATTCCATTGTTCCTAATGGCATATAGAACTGCAGACCACGACAGCACGAAACATACTCCATCGGAAATATTGTTTGGACGCAATATACGGCTTCCTGTGGATATAATGTTTGGTAGACCCGAATGTAACAAAATGGAAGTTAGTGACTACACCGATAAGCTGAGGGATCGTCTAGACGAGATACATCACATTACAAGGAATCGGATAAAAATTGCCAGCGATCGGATGAAAATAAGGTACGACATTGCTACGAACAGCTGTGGATTCCAGGATGGTGACTTGGTATGGCTTTACAACCCACAACCGAAAAAGGGAATGCCGCCTAAATTTATGCCGAAATGGAAAGGTCCATATACCGTCATAAAAAGGATAAATGACGTCGTATATCGCATCCGAAGATCTCCAAGGGCAAAAATGAAAGTGGTTCATTTAAACCGATTAGCAAAATATCACAGGACGAATCCGGAAGATTCTGTTCGTGACGAATAGACTTAAGGAGGGGGTAGTGCACTTATCACCAGAAATTTCCAGAGGTATTTTATGATTTACTTTTATTTAAATCATAAAATACTTCTGGAAAAACCATACAAAAAAAAGCACAAAACAATAATGACACTTCTCGAATGTCAAAAAAAAAATTCCTAGAAACATTTAAAATTTGTAGAGCTTTCGAGAAGTATTGCCATATAGTATACAAAAGCCAGGGAAAATCTAGACTTTTCGAGCACTCTCCAGATACACACACCAATTGGGTATAAAAGCAGCTGAGGATTGAGTCTGAGAATTAATTAAGATCAAAAAGTCAAGCTGTGTATTTCAAATATTTTTATTTTTCAAATTTAAAGGGTTACTTAAATTAATAAATTCCACATCCATGTTGTCAAGTCCAGACATGCTGCTAAATCTATTTGATGATTCAGTCGCATTTATGAATTTATTTATTGTACTATTCATCTAATATAATTTTCACTTAAATATAATAGGTAATTCAATTCTTGCTTAGCTTAAGTAACCTTAACGTCTAAACTTAATTTAACTTAACTAAGGTAATCAATGAATAAATTTAAATTCTTTAACTTTAAAAATAGAATATTGTATACAAAATTTATTTGAAAATTAAAATAAAAACAAAACATGGTTGAACCCATAGGCTAGTATTCGACTAACTTTGTTGAGAGCTGGGAGTGATTTTAAAATTAGTTCGTTTTCATGACTTTTTATTTTGTCGATATACTATATTTGTTCGTCTGTCTCATAATAATGTCTTTTATTGGTTGCAAGTTCGCCATTTTGTAGAGTTCAGATTTATTTACTGCATTGGAATATTTTACATGAGCATTAGGCCGTATGTAAGTTACTCCTAGGCAGTTCCTCAACCATTTTCTCTTCTGAATTTCAATTTTCTTCCATTGCGTTACCGAGATTTTATATGCCCAGATATGCGCGGCATACGTAAGTAGGAGCTTTATTTCATTTCTTAATGGACTCTTTCGATTTAGAAAGACCTAGATACTTTACTGAATTGACGGTTTTTATTTTGTTGTTGTTTATAATGACATCAATATTGGTTTTTACCCTTTTAAGTTTTCTTTAGTATTTCCAGTTTGGTCCAGTGAAATGTATTGTCTCGCATATTCCGGTGTTTATTTTTAATTTCCATGTCGTTAAGTAGTCGTGTATGTTTTCAGTTCATTCGTCAGTCGTTTAGTTGCATCTTCGATTGACCACGAAGAGATAAAAACAATTAGACCGTCTGTGAAGGCAATTGTATTGCAAGAGTTAGTAGGGTTGTTGGTGTATATGAGAATATGTGAATATGGGATGTCGGAAATGAAAATGTTAAAGAGGGTTGGAGATAATATTGCCCCTTGAGGGACACCTGCGGGCATTGTTAGAACATTTGAGAGTGTGTTAAGGTTTAGTATGGAAAATTGTCTATTTTTGAGGAAACTCGAGAAGGATTAGATAAGTAGGAAAGTTAAATAGTTTTAATTTCCAGATCAAACTATTGATCCAAACGGAGTCGAAAGCCTTTCCCAGGTCAATCAAAGATGCAACAGTTATTCTGCGTTTGGTCATGTTGTGTATTATACTAGAGGCACACATAGGGTTGTAACGCGTGGGAACAAAAAACTGGTGATGGATCAGATTTATTTTTGACAGTCAACAGTTTGGAGTTTCTACGTGAAACCTTCTTGCAGCCTACACGGCGAAATTTAAATTTCAAAAGCTTTTTCTTTTCCCCAACAGGATGGCCATCTATCGCAATTAAATTTTAAAACCATTTCAAGTGATCTTAGTGATAGTTAGAGCCATCTATTTCCGTTGGGTTACAAACGAGAAAAAAAAAATTTCGAAGATTCTCTTTAAAGAAAGGGACAAAAATAGGAAAAAATAAACCGGTTATCAAAACACGAGGCAGAATTTTGTATGAAAAACGCTTTCTATCCGTTAGCCAAATATGGTCTGATTTTTTGAAACTGTTGAGGAAGAAGGGGACGGATATATTTTTTTTTCGTTGTGGTAGTTTTTCGATGAAAAATTTTCTGTTGAATCGAGAGTTTTGGGGTGAACCAGAGGAGAGTCCAGAATGGATTACGAGCGAAGACAGTGATAGAGTTAGAAAAAAAAAAGGAAAAATTAAATAATAAATTTTTGGATTTGTGAACAAAAAAAAAAAAAAATAAAGTTTTTTTCTTTTAAAAAAATCAATCATAAAAATTAAAATTGGAGGGAATTTTTGTTTCTTTCTGAAAATTTTAAAAATAGAAAAGAGTTTTTTTTTGGGAATTAGAGAAAAAACAAAAAAAAAGAAAAGAAAATGGAGGATAGTGATTTTATAAAAGCGCATTTTTTTTTTTGGAATTTTGCCAGATGAAAAGAAAATAAAAATGAATGAAAAATGAATTAAAAGTGGTAGTGTTCCAAAAAAAAGGGAATTTAGTTGTATTTTTCTTTTACGCTATTGGGAAAATTTAAATTAAAGAAAAAGAAAAATTTGAAAATTAGTTTTTTTGACAAAGATTGAATAATTTAAACAAAAAAAAAAGAGAAAAGGATGTTAATCTATTGTATAATTAAAATGGAAAAGTGAGAAAGAAAGAAAAAAAAAAACCCAACAAAAACAAAATTATGTAGAATAAAAAAATAAACTTAATGTAAATGTTTTTAAATGAAAAGAGTTTTTTTTTCTTCTCATCTTCAATAATTTTCGTCAATATAAAAATTAACCACAAGTAAAAAGGAAAGTTTCGGTGAATATAAAGAGGTTAGCTAAATCTCACATTGACGCGGACTCGATTCTGGAAGTTGCCGGATGCTTTGCAGCGCAAGACTTAGCACTGGAGCTCATCATCATCACAAGTAAGGCAAGTTAACCGATTTGGTATTTTTTTTCTAGCGTGGTTAGGTCCCAATATATTGAAGAAAAAAAAAGGAAACCATCCAGAACGCAGCAGATGCATCAAAACTCAATCAACCCAAAAAAAAGGAAACAAAAGGAAAAACTCTTGTAGATCACGCACAACGGGAATCCAATCACCGTATTTCTTTTTTTTTTACATGATATCATAGATAGCGACAATGATTTCATGGAGATTATAGCAGAAAAAAACATTCTTCGAGCTGAAGACCTACGAATTTTGATATTGGGGAAAACGAGAAATTAATAAATCATTATAAATTTTAATTGGAATTATATTCAAAACTCAAATTACAAAAAAAAAAAAATTAAACTTTCATAACTAAAATACATATATTTTTATATTTTTGTACATTTTTATATTTTCTTTTTTTGTCAAAATGTTCATAAAACATTAAATTTACCGGTTAACTATATCAGAAGAAAAAAAAAAAAAAAAGGAAAATCGAATAATTAGAAAGAAAACAAAATTAAACTTGAAATTCGCATTCATTTGATGATCAATTTTCTTCATTGGCGCTTACTCTACGTGATATAAAATAAAAGGGAAAAGGGAGAAAGAAAAATTAGGATGGATCACACTGTTTTTTTTTGTTTTGATACTAATTTTTTTCTGGCACACATGTAGTAGGATAGACTGTAAGGAAGAGAGAAAACAAAATAATACGAAATGGTAATAGAAAGTTTCTGATAAACTACAATTAAAGCAGGCATTATGAAGTACAGATAGGGGAATCAAGGAATAGAGAGGGGGACATGTGAGGGGAGGATGCGAGAAGCATAAAGAAAAAAAAATATATTAAGGGTCCATGCTCATTTATAGGGGCGGGTATGGACATACGGGGACCGGCATTCTGCTGTCGGTTCATGCGGTGGGAAGTACCTCCAAAGTCCGGTTGGCAATAACACCTCTGCCAATCGGCCCCGACATGCCTCGCAAGGCTTTCGCGTTAAGTTCGGTCAGTTTCGGTGACCAGAACTAACGAACATTCCCTTTATTCGGTTGTTTTCGCCACAACCGAATTTTCCTTGCTTGATAGCTTGTGCTAGCACCGTAAAGTCTAAACGACATTAATACTCATATGCACGCATAAATAATTATGTGTAATTTGGTGGTAGATGGTGGTGAACAACGACCCACCCTTCCGGCGAGCTAGCAAGCGCAACTCAGCTTGGCGTGCAGCCTTTCAGTTGTTCATATAAGCTGCACCATCTCATATCTTCTCCTCGCAAGGAAGAAGATATGCCGTAAGGATCATCAGGGGACTTACATTCTTCGTAACAACCCCATATGTAAACCCCGCAGTTACAGGGTATTCATACCATAGTTTAAGGATACCATGTCGTATACCATATGTGTGTCGGCGAATACTAGCCGAATATCATTTCAACTACGTAGCATAAATCTGGTATTTAAATTCGAAAAAGTATGTGGTATTCCCTTTTCTAATTAATTTTTTCGGCCACTGTAATCTATTCTTTAGTGATTGTCGCGCCTTTTTATTGAAGCGGAAAATAGCGAATGGAATTTTGTAGGAAAGCTGAGCAATTGACAAATGTTTACACTTTTTATGCCCTATGGTAGGTACTACCAGAGGGTATATTAGTTTTGTCACTAAGTGTGTAACGCATAGAAATAATCACCGCAGAAAAGTTTCAAGGGTATGGTTGTGTAGGGAATCAAAAGTTATATCGATTTATGCATGTCCGTCCGTCCGTCCGTCCGTAGACAAGATAACTCAAAAACACGTTATCCGATTTTGATGAAATTTATAATATGAGTTGCTTATTCCTTAACTGGGTTTGGTATTGCATTTGAGCAAAATCGATCTACGGAGGGCCAAGTTATAAAGGAAAAACCAGGGTGACCAGAAAGTTTTGTCGTTTTTTTGGTTATGGTTTTTCGGATGTAATTGGAAAATTTGTCAATCGATTTTGTTTAAATTAATTATATAGTTTAACTACATAAATAGATGATACCATGTTAAATTTCAGTCAAATCCATCCAAGGATAGTGGAGAAAGAAATAGTTGTAGCCTAAAATAAGCCTGTTCATAAAGTTTTCCCGATGTGTTTTAAAAAGTTATATACAGATTTCAATCAAATTTACGAAACGTGTTTATGCTATTAGAGTCCAGCCCACTTGTGAATTTCAGCCAATTTGATAATGTAGAAACGAAGTTATGGAGAAAAAACCCTTGAAATTTTGAGTTAAGTAGAAAGTTCGTGGCGTTTTTTGTCCAATAGATGGCTTTAGAGTCGTATAACTTTAGTAGTTATAATCCTATCAAGTTATGTTATAGCGCGCTTAAAAGGTGATATTTTATAGAATATTTATAAAAAAAATTGTGAAATTCAGGCAGAACTAATTGGGGTAATTGGGTTTTGAAAATGAGCCAAAATTCTGAAAAAAATTCCCTATATTAATGCTCCATGTTAGGTACTACCGTCCGTCCGTGGACAAGATAACTCAAAAACGCGTTATCCAATTTTGATGAAATTTAGAATGCTACTTGGTTATTGCTATAATAGATTTGATATTGCATTTCAGCAAAATCGACTGAGGGGCAGCGAAGTTATTAAGCAAAAACAAGGGTGACCATAAAGTTTTCTCGTTTTTTTTACATAGTTTTTCGTATTTAATTGGAAAATTTGTAAAGCAATTTTGTTTAAATTAATTATATTGGTTGACTACATAAATAGACGATACCGGTGTAAATTTCAGTGATATCAGTCTAAGGATAGTGGAGAAATAAATAGTTGTAGGAGGAAATAAGCCTGTTCAGAAAGTTTTTTTGATGTACATTTAAAACTAATACACCGATTTGAATAAAATTTGCAAATTGGACTTGTACTACCAGGGTCTGGGTTACTTACAAATTAGAGAAAATTTTGAAAAGGGCAAAAAAAGTTATGAAGAAAAAACCTTGATATATTGTTAGTTTTCACAATTTTTCTCTCCCATTTCTACCATAGGGCATCAAAAAATCGGCTATGGGCCGAGTTTAAATTACTTTATGTTTTTTTAAAAATTTTAAAAAAATGGAAAAAGTAAAGAAAAAACGCAAAATTTTATCGGTGGATGAAACCTCAAAATTTATAGATCTTTGTAGGAATCATATAGAGGATTTAAGAGGAGCGAAAAGAAATTCCCATATTTTCGCTGAAATGGCAGAATTTCAAATGTCAGACAAATACTATGTTTGATGTGTGCCAACCTCTTTTTATACCATGGTACAAGGCTATACTGTAGTATCGATACTAAGCTATGAATACCCTATGTCTGCCTCTACTATTACATTGTTATGTAGTATAGTTAGTGCGTCTAAAGTTGAGTGTCTTTTTTGAATCCAAACTGTAGTTTTGGCATGATGTCGTTGTGTTCTAAAAAGTTTGTCATTGTATTATACGTTCTAAAACTTTGCTAAAGCAACTTAACAGAGAGATAGGACGGTAACTTGTCGGGATAAGTGCATTTTTATTTGGTTTTTTTAGCGGGATTATTTTGGAAGTCTTCCACGCTGTTGGAAAGTAGGCTATGTTTATGCAGTTGTTGAAGAAAATCGCTAGTATATTGATGATGTCGCCTGACATTTTCTTGATGATCAAATTCGGAACACCATCGAAACCGCAGGATTTGTTGTTGTGGTTCAATTCTTTTGGGGTAATGAATATCTCTTTATGTAATGTACACTTGTCGCCAGGATTGTCTATGCCAAAATTTGTAATTTGGTAGTATTTGTGTTGTTCAAGCAATAGCTGTGTCTCTTTGTTGATATTGTTGGTGTAGTCAATGGATCCTAAGTTTTGATTCTGACAGTGAGTTTTTAAAAAGTTTGTTGCTAAAGGGAATGTCAAAAACTATTTTATTGTCGATGTTTAATTTTGTGATGTGCATATTTGATTTGTTTGATTTCAATTTATTTATATTTTTAAAGAGATCTGTCTGTATATTTTGTAATTTGAATTTGAAAATGTCATTTACGTTCGTCTGAATTTGAGTTGCTATGGCGTCGTTTAGTTTCTTTAAGTCGGTTTGTAGTTGGAAATAGTGATTGTCTTTGATGAATCCATTGATCGTCTGCGTTCTATATATTTTTCCTTTAAGTCGCTTTTGGATCACTAATAGAGTAGTGACCTATCGATTTGCGTATGTTTAATGCGTGTTTTTGAGTATCATTGTAGGTATTACTTGCTTCATGGCCTCGCTAATATGGTCTGTCAGTTTGTTTATTGTTTCGTCCAATTGTATCTTTGTTATATTTACTTGAGGACTAATATCAAGTGCACGTGACTTTTGTTGACCAGTTGATTGAATTTTTTCCAGTTAGCCTTAGTGTAGTCAAAAAGTTTTATTGGACCGTGCGTTTGAAAATCAATTGGCCAGTGTTGTAACTTGTTTTTTGTCATGTTTTTTATTCCGTCAATGTTCAAGAAAACATTATCATACTCGGGTATGAGGATTTTGTCAATAAAGCGTCTCGTCTCAGGCAGTTTTTGTTAATGATTAGGTCGTTGTGTACAAAAAGGAGATCAATATAGGATCCTGAATAAGGGTATGAGTGGTAGAATTTATCCCATAATTTGACATCAAGAGTGTCATGATTATTCATATACCAGTCGTATAAACATCACCCATTTGCATCCTCCGAAACATTAGACCAAAAGGAATGTTTGGAGTTAAAGTCTCCGCCTACAATAAATGGTGCCTTGAGGAAACGCAATGTATTGAAGACACATATTAGATCATTTAATTGCAATTGTTTCCCCCCACAATTCTAAGAGTGATAAACACTCACACAGTTTATGCTCTGGCCCGATTTTAGTACTACAGAGAGTCCCACGCAGTCATTAAAAGTAAAGTTTGGTAGGGATAGTTGTGTCGTTTTAACGGCGAATTTGGAAAGAATAGCCACACCTCCACCAGTATTGTTTGTGCGGTCGTAGTGATTGATTCTATAGCCAGGAAATTAGTTAGCTAAGTTACTGTTTGTGAGTTTAAATTTAGTTTCCGTTATTCAGAGCAATGTCAGGGTTATATTTATTTAGAAGAGAATTAAGTTCTATCTGTTTTTGGGTGGAATGAAGAGAATTAGTATTGAGAAGAAAAATTTTCTTAGTCAATTTATGGGTTTAATAAATGTATGTATGGTGCGAGTTCAAATGCAAATTGTTGTTTTTTCGTTTCGTCATTTGTGTTTGTTTTTAGAATTTCTGTCAATACATTTATTTTATTGGAGAGTTCTAAAAGGGACATGTTGAGATGTTGCTGAAACTGTTGTTGAATGAACATTAAATTGTCAAAGGCTGATGCCGTGGTAAGTGGAAATGTTGTAAAAGGATGTTTTTGGCTTAGAATCTTTGTGTTTCCTTTGCTTATTGCATCAGCGAATGAGATTTGAGGTTCAACAAAGTTCGAAAACATTTGCTGTTTGTTTGAGATTTGTGTGTTTTGTCTATTGTTATTTACTTGTCTTTCTTTTTTTTTGTCTGTAAGCTATTGCTGCTGGGCAATCCCTGTAGTTGGCTGGGTGACCGTATTTCGCACAATTTATACAGTGGGGCTCTCCCTCCTCTGTATTTGTACGAAGACATTTTCTGGGCTCATGTGCCGAAGCGCATTTTATGTCGCGGTATGTCATGCTACAGTTTGCTGCGACATGGTCATATCGCTGCCATTTCTTGCACTGCAAGTTGGGGTTTAATTTTTCCCAACTTATTTTCTGATGGAGAAGATAAGTTACATTCAATAACTTTTTGATGTCGGAAGCTTTGTCGCACTGTACATAGAACAGAGAATTGAATGTTTTTTGCCTAGTTTTTAAAATGTCAATTTTTTGAAAATTGACATTTAGCTTTAGGCCAGCAGCTGCCATTGCTACGTCATTGGCATCATAGCTCCTATCTATACCGCGAATTGCATAACACCACGAGCGATTCTCCTTTGTAGTAAAGGTGTAATTATTTATGTTTGCTGATTTTAATAGTTGTAAGGCCGTTGAGTAGTCGTCAAGATTTTTTGTTCGAATATTAGATCAGTTTTTGTTAATTTTTTTTTTACAATAGTATAAAAGATTTATCTTTTAGTCGTTCGTTTAATGACTCTACCGTTTTCTTATGATTTAGGTTATAGCATATTATGGGGGGATATGCTTAATTGGTTGCCTTGGGGGATTTTCATTTTTTTGCACATGCATGGTTTTTGAATTCACGCTTGACACAGAAAAAGTTGATGGACTCCTTCTAAGGTCGTAGACAGAGTGATTTGGTTACACGTCAGTTGCCAAAGAACCGAACTGGCCTGACTGCATTGTAGATGTTGATGCACCGTTTTTGTCCATCAATCTGGGGTCTTTTATATTTTGAATTGCCGATAGTATTTCGCGGGGCTCAGTTTATTTCCACTTTTTAGTGGCGATTCAGAACTTAGGGATTGATTTTTTGCAATTTTACGCGGTGAATCTGTATGTATGGCAAATTTTGGTTTTCTGTCATCTAGAGCGGGGAGCCTGCGGCCACGCCTTCTCAACAAGTTAATGTTTTTTGGACTTAAATTCAGTTCACCGATGCATTAATTTGATGTTATTAAAACTTATATGTGAGTTAGTAATTGAGAAGAAAAAAAAAATTTAAGAGTAATAATAGTAATAATAGGTTGTATTATGTCTGAAAAAGTGTTGGTTGTTATTAGTTCTACTGTAGTTATGAGTTGATGACCTTTTTGAATTTTGTGTTTAAAGTTAACCTTTTTGTGATTAGAGTGTGTTGGTGTTGGTTCAAAGAAATTATTAACTTTGGAAGTTGCAGTTAGGAATGTTGAGTTTTTTACTGCTGCCGGTACCGCAAACTATGGGAAATTGAAAATTTCGCTTTTTGGGTAAAGAAGGAAAAAAAATTTATTTTTTGAAATAAACTTGGAATAAGAAATAATAATAATTATTATTTTTATTGTTATTAATTTTCACGTTTTCAAGTTTTTCTATTGGGATTTTATTTTTTTGTTTTTTGTTTTGTTTTTTTTTAAGTATAATAATAAATATAATAAATATAAATAATATATATAAATACAATAAAGATAATAACCGCGATGAGGTTATTTGTATATATTATTACTATCCACTTGACAAGAATATTTATATTGCCAATTTTATTGATGAAACAATCTTTGAATTTAAATTAATTTAACGAAACCTTTGCGGTTATAAAAAAATTCACTTATATTTGCGGAAAAAATACGTCTTATTCGCTTGACGATTTCACTATGATATGAATATGAATCATTGGGAGTTATTCCTTGCACGTTATACCTAATTGAAATAGCAAAAAAAAAAATTCATGAAAATGGAGAAGAGGAGCTTCTTTCTGATACGCTTGAATCGGTTGGGAATTGCCGTTTTTTTATTTATTCTCGTATCTGTTACTTAGTTTTAAGTTTAGTTTTAAGTAATCCTTATAGTGCCGGGAATTATGTATAATACCAGGAATTGAATGTTTTAATTTTTTAGGATTTTCTTTTCTTTTGATCCGATTAGTTTAACTTAGGCGCTAAAGCCAACTAGTTAATAATTTGAATTAAGTTGTACTGTACGCTATATTATTTCTAAGTCACAATAAAATAAATCTAAACCTAGGGTTAACCAATGTGCTTGAGGTAGGAGAATTAAATAATTGTGCATGAACAATTAACTCAAATGAATGTTTTTTAAGTAGATTTATTGTAAATGCCACCAAAACTGTGCACAAAGTGCGTTGAATACAATATGTAAAAATAAACACGAGCGCCAGAAAAATAGATGTCAACTCAATGACTGTTTCTAGAAGAATGAGAAGAACCTACATACGTTCAGTTTGTTTCCCTTGTTTTCCCCTTTGTACACAATTCGCTTCTCTTGGTTTTCTCCAGATGTGTGTATGAGAGATTGATGTTTGATATTTCTGCACTGCGTTTATGTGTATGAGATCATGATACAAACTGTTTGGTGTTTCTGCACTGCGTCTGTGTGTGTCAGATCATGAAAAAGTGTTACTAATAATAAAGTCGGGAAACTTCCTATCCTTACCGTACCGCCGTTTTTAAATTTTTGCCTGTTCTTTTTCAAACAATTTTCTATCCACTGCTGACATAGATAGCACTAAAAATTGTACATACGGGTGAAAGAGAAACATGATGTCATATGATTTTTAAAAAAGTCCCACATTTTCCTTATTTTTTTGCTCGAAGAATTGGTCCCATGATGGTGTTGCCATTAATGTATTTTTTTTTAACGGACTGTTTAACTTTTTTAAAAAATTGTGAACATCTTTAATAAACGAGTTACTATTTAAATAAATCCGCACTCTAATAAATAAATTTAACAAAAAAGATAAATCGAAATTTTGTTGGTTTTATCTTTAGCATACAATTATAAAGGATTATCGTTTAGATGTTTTGAAATTATGAAGGAATTAAATGACCTCTGAAATTGATTTTCGAATTGTCTTCTATACCGCGCAATTATCAATCTACAATTTTCGAATTTTTTAAATCGAGTAAATGTGAGCGAAGAAAGATCGGAAAATTCTGAAACAATAGGCGGCAAATTAAAAAACCGTACTTGACTGTTTTCAGATGTTGAAAAGCACCCAGGTACAAAACGCTTAAATTTCTTTTGTTTCAAAGTTTTAAAATTTTCCATATTTTAAAAGCGCATGTAACTCAAATGACTTTTTTTTGAAAGAATAACATTTTGCAATATTGGCAACACCAGTAATGGGTAGTTTTAAAATGTAAAGAAAAAATCTAAGTCGGAAATTTATATAAAAATGCACACATACCAGAAAAAAGTTTGGCGCTAATTTTTTTTCTGGTATGTGTGGAAAATGTTATAAAATTTGTGCCCAAATTTAAGATTCTGGGATCATTTAATAAGATTCCATCCGTTTTTTTAAGAACATTTCATTCTCTCTATTCCTGATGGATTTTGCCTATGAAAACTATATGTACTCTTGCGGATTCTTTCGCACTTATTGCCACGTACTTTTTCTGGCTACTTCGCTAGCTTACCTCACTTTATCATAGTTACACTTTGATCATGATACAATCTGTTTGGTGTTTCTGAACTGTTTGTGTGTATGAGATCATGGTTGAATATGTTCAGTAGTTCTGAACACAATGTTTTAGCCATACCTTTTGCACCCAATTAATTACGGAATGTACGAGTCTCTGACTAGAATGAGTAGGTAACTTATGCAAACATCTTTGATTTTCATATAGGAAAATAGAACTAAAGAAGATCTTTAGATCTTTAGAGTAATGAAGTTTGAAAGCTTTTGATTGTATTAATGCCAGTATTTTGCAATGTGCACGCGATACGTAATAACTGTACTCTAATACTTAACATACTAGTATTTGACAGGTTACACTAACTTCCTGTCGCGGTTTTCGCGACTCAACTGTAGATGCATCAATAACGAAGAAGTAAGTCAGTCGATTGTTATTGGCCGAACGATTAAGTCAATTGCCGTCCGCCGTGTATTTTTTTGAATTAGCAAAAGTTTTAAAAATAAAGTATATTTCCTTTTAATAATAGTATTAACGCCGTCTTTTATTTCCTTATAAATCCCCATCATTCCTACCCCTCGTCCTGACATTCCTATCTGCACTAATTTTTAACCTATTAATCAGTTTTCCTTCTCGTCTCCCCATGCTGGATGATGATGTGAATTCTCACTATTATTTAGCGTGGGTTATGTATGCTGATGTCACTAGGTAATATGAAATAAAGCTTCCATATACATCTAACATATATGTATATGTGATTATTATCTTGTTAAAGGATTATCAATTTGTTTGATATTTCGATCGGATCAATTTGCAGATGGACTTTTTTCGTGATTTTCTTAAATAAATAAAATTTAAATAATTTTTAAAAGTGTATTTGTAACTTTATTTCATCATTTTTGTTAATTTTTCTGTTATAAAGTTTATATATCATTGTATCATGTATATATATATAATTTTTCTTTTTTTTTTCTTGAAGTGTAAATTAGGGTGTTTACTTCAACAGCAAACACAACAATTCATAAATTCATTTAGGTATCAATATGCTTTTTTTCTTTTTTTTTAAATTATTATTTAATATAATCATAATATATATATATATATATTTTTTTTTTGTTATTTTAATTTTAATTTTTATGTAATTTTATATATATATTCGTATATTAAAAATAAAAAGATATTTTTTTTCTTCATCTCTTTCATCTATTATTTCATATAAATTGTTTATTTGTTATTATTTTTTTTTTAATCCATCAGTATATTAATTATCGTCTTAATTAGCATTTCATTTCTTATTATTATTCTTTTTTCTTTTTAGTGGGGATTATTTTATCTTTTTTTTTTTTTAATTTATTTTATTTTTCCCTTTCTCTAAATATTTCTAAAGAACTTATCACTATTAATTAAATATATATGTATATATATTTTATTTATTTTTGTTTTATTAATTAATTAATTTATTTATATAGTATATATTTTGTTTGTTCTTTTTTTTTTTTTTAATTATAATTTAATTTATATTTAATTTCATATTGTTGTTGTTCCCCGTTCAAATAACGGCCCTAATTTACAATAATAAATAATAAAATGGCAAGTTTGACTTATAAACTAAGTAAATTTTTGACACGGTTTATTGTTAGTAATTGTTTTTCATATTTTCCATTCTTTTTTTTCTTTAATCATTTCGATTTTAATAATTTCTTTTTTTTTTCAATTAAATTTAATTTATTATATTTTATTTTCATTTGAATTCTTGCTTTTTTCATTTAGTTCTTTATTATTATATTAATAATTAGGTTTTTGTATTATATTAGTAGTTTTTGTGTGAAAACGGTTTTTGAATGTGTATTTTCCCTGGAACTAGATTCATCGCAAAAGTACCATTTTTTGCGAACTTGCATATATTAGCTCTTTTGATCGCATCATATTTCTCACTTCCAAAAAGAAAAAGCTACAAAACGGTATTACTATTACAGTATTACAGTAGTACTACTATAGGGTCTTTGGTATTTCCTTTTAAAAAGTGAAAATTAAAATATACCAAATAAAAATTTCCGCATCTGCTTTGCACTAGGTGGTTCTATTTCTGATAACTTTTAAGATTTTATCATCACAATATATAAAACGTTTATCAACTTTGTTTGAATTACCCGATTTCGACTTATCTCCCATAAATTCAGAAAATTGAGTCGACATTTTGCACAAAGAATAATTTAATTAAAAAATTATATTTTAATTGATGATTTCATGGTTTTAATATGTTCATATAAAAAAAAAAATTGTAATTGCAGTAATATCCAATAGAATGGCACCATTATCACTTTAGCTAAAATTATAATAGGCTGATCCACAGAGCACAGAGAAATATTCAAAAACAAAAACCTGCATTAATGATTGCTTATGCACGTTAAACCGGTTCAATCAATTATAATATGTCGGACCAAGAACAAGCATTTGACAGTTCGCCGTCAAAATATTTCACGGTTTTTACATTGTTTTCTGTAATTTAAAAATGATTTTAAAAAAATAGGAAATCATTTTGTTTTCGCGCTAAACAAATTTTCCTAAAAATTAACAGATTATCAATCTTAATTCCATAAAAAAATATTTCCAATTAAAATGTCAAAATTTCCATACTAATTGATTTTTACTGTTTCAATATAACAAGAAGGAAATAAAATTTAATGAAAGCACGGCTATGCATATTATAACTACAGTATGCTATTGCGTAAGTTCGTCTATGCTTGGCTCTTCCTATTATAATCCAGCCTTTAAATTTTTATTAAAAAAAATTTGAAAATAATTATGTTAAATGAAATTATACGTCAAATTCAAAGTTTTCGAAATTAAAACCGTTTCAAACGTGAAAACCCGTTTGAAACGGGTAAAAACGGTAAATTGCTAAATTTGATGCATGTTCTGTTTTGCAATATGTTTAGAATTAAGATTTGAGTTCAGACAACTTAAATAGAGAATTTAATTCAATAAAAGTGTTTAAAAAATCATACTTTTTAAAAATCTCTTTCATATTTGTATAAAAAACGTAAGAGGCGGTGGCATATAAACGCTTTTCACTTTTGTCCATTCTAGTTCAGGTATTATACTATTTTATTATTTTCAGTTATACATGTATGGTAAATGGATGCGTGTTTGTGTTTGCTTATATTATTTTAATATTTTCATATTTTAAAAAATTTTAAATTATTTTTTTTTAATTAGTTTTTTTTTTTCACAAATATCCCTTGCGTTTGTTTATTGTATTATGACTAGTTATTTTGTTGATAAAATTATAAATTTCAAAATAAATAAAGAAAACTTTTAATTTTAATTAATTTATGCGTTGTTATATGATTTTTTTTTTTTCAAAATTTTCGAATAATATAGATTAAAGAATGTGAAAGTTATTTTTTTTTCTAATTTTTAATTTCAAATAAAATAATTGTTAAATTTTATTTTTCTTTTTTTTTTAAATTAATCTAATATATTTGTTTTTTCCTTTTCTCAATTTTTCATATCTCATTTTATTTTTTCATTGAAACCAGCAATAATAATAATAATAATAATAATAATATTTTAAGTTTAGGTAAATAAGGATTTCAATTCAAATATTAAAATTTTTCAAATATGTATTTGATCATAGAAAATGTATGAATTAATAGATGTAGATGTATAAGTTTTTATTCCACAAATTGTATCGGATTTCAGAAGTAGAATTGTGTAATTCAATTTGAACCAAGTCTTACCGAAAAAGTATAGGGATGATTTTTCGATACGATTTAGTCTCAATCGAATTACATGATTCCACTATAGATTAGGGCCAATTTCCATCACTGAGTCATAAAAAATGTCCTCAATATGTAAATGAGATAATTTAATATAAATTTACGTGTGACAGATGCGATGTGTAGAATTATTACATCATTTTGGACACACTTTTCGATATTCTTTATGCTAGCCGATTTTTGCATAATTGATCGTCTGTCTCACTCACATAGTTAGGAGATATTTTTAAAAAAGGCTTCAGCTTTGGGCTACGAATAATGCTACCGAGTATAAATGTATGTTCTTTTCAGCTGAATTTTTTGTTATCTTATTATGTGATATTAAAATATCTTTTGAATTTTATATTTTTATATCAACATTCATTAATGTATTTGGTTTTCTTTTTTTTTAAATTTAATATCATTTCCAATTATAATTAACATGCTTCCATTCTAAGTGAGATATTAAAATTTTTACTTCTATGAACTGGTTGAGTTAAATCTAAGACTACAAAATGACAGTTCTGTAACTGTCAGAAAAAGCTCTATAATATAATATTTTCATATTACATATTTTCCATAATTTGTTTTGTGCAATTTCAATAGTTAGATAAATTTTACACTTGTGTTCCAGGAGAACAAACTAAACTGGGGACGTCAATGATTTTGCGTGTGAATATATAATTCGTTAAAAATTGACTTGAGATTAACTCAATCCTCGTTTTGTAGCTTCAACATAAAAATAAAAGGTAACGCATTTTTAAAGGCGTATTGTCCCTTGTAAACCAAATTATTACGAATATTCAATATTTGACAGTCTGGCTAAAAGTAAATTAATATTTCAGCCATTTTTACTTTTTTATTTTGTATATCTAATTAAAGTCCAAATACTCAGAGTTGTGTTACATTTGACTTTAAACATAGCTTCGTTAATTTATGCTATTCGTAGCTGTAAAAGTCCTCCTGACAAATTCGTTGGGTGTAATTAAGTCAACTTAAAACTAAAACAACGCCTCCATAGAGGTTAAATTTAAGTATGGAAATATGGTAATTAATCAATTCTATTAACTCATATATTTTTCCACGATTTTTAATTACATATTTTTTAAGTTTTATGAATTAAATCAAATATTATAATATATAATAATAATGAAATGAAATAATATACAAGATTTTGTTAAAAAATTTTTTCTATATTTATATTTCTGGTCTCTTTCTTTTTGTATTTAAAGTCGCTTCCAAGCCAAGCAAGCTGACAAGGGCAAAACATGTTCTCTGCGAGTAAGTATAGTTTTACTTACTGTCGCTCACTGATGATCCGCGACGTTTGGGAACATTAACGCAAATGCCACTTCTGGCTCTCTCGTATGGTTTGGATGGCACTTTACTCATGAAAATATATGTTCAATACTTTTTAAAAATTTTATATCGATTAGGTGGTTTAAGTTTTTCAATTTTGGAAATAATTTGCTGATTCTTCGTTTCATGTTAAAAATTGAACCTAATAAAGCTTTGATTCTAGATATAAGTTGGTTAAAGATTCTATTATTATTATAATTTTTTTTTTCTAAAAAATACTTCTTTTAAATTTTATTTAAGTAAATTTTCTTTTCAAGAAAGAAATAAAAATAGAAAGAAAAATTTAGAAATGGGGAAATATTCTTAATTTTTTCTTTTTGCCTGATATGGTTGTTATTATAATAGTAACCTTTATTTGTTTTTAATTACTTTTTTATTTAATATATAATAATCTGTTTGATTGTAATTAATTTCTAAAATCATTAATAAATTATTTTATGTCAAAGTTGGTTACTGATTTCATTGAAATTACTTGTTTTCTTTATTTTTTAATGTGAATTTTTCGTTTTTTTTTGTTTTTAGTAATCAAAATTTAATTGAAGTAATTTCATCTTAATATTTTATTCATTATTATTTTATTGAAAATTCCAGTACGCGATATTTTAACCAATTTCTTTTTCTGTTGTAGCTTTTAATTTTAAATAATTTTATAAATAATACTGTTGTACTTAAACTTAGTTCATTATTTTTTCTTTTCGTTCTAATATTTTAATAATTGTTCATTAAAAAAAAATTTTTCTTTTACTATTTTCATTTTATTTATGTTATTTTGTTAATTATTTAATTTAGTTTTGAATAGTTAGTGTGTTAATGTGTAAATATATATTGTTTACATATTTTTTTATGTATATATTTTTATGTAAATTTTTTTTTAATTAATATTATTTAAAAATGTAAATTTTGGTTTTTTTTAATTTTTTTTTAGTTTTTGTTATCCATATTTTTTTTTGTAATTTCAATTATAAAATGTTATTTTTTTTTTTTTTTTAAAAAGCATAAATTTGTACTGCACAAAATTGAAAACTATTTTTTACCGGATTCAAGTGGAATTTAATTTTGACATTTTTTAGTTTGATATTTCGTACAATTTTGTATATTTTAAATTTGAAATAATTTATTTGAATATGTTTTTTGTTCTTTTATTTAATTTTTCCCTGCCTAATGAATATTATTTTCTTTTATATTTTTATTTTTTCATATTTATTTTCATTTAATTGAAACCTTTGCTAAATGTTATTTAGAATTACATTTATTGTGTTATTTATTATTATTATTTCTTTTTTTCTTGCAATAATATTGTTTATTTTTATATATATATCTATTTTTTTTACCTCTACATAATTAATATTTTCGACAGTTATTATGTTTTGATATTTTAATAGTTTCGCTTTATTTTAAGATTTATTTGATTTTTTTATATACTTATCAGTGATTTATGTCTAAATAAATATGATTTCGTGTTTTTTGTTATGAGTTTTTTGTTTGTTCTTATACGGCGAATGGGATTATAGAAAATTTGAACCAATTTTAAATAGTTATAATTTACATGTATGGCTTAGAAAAGATGTTTATGTCAAAGTGATGTTGAATGCAAAAGAAGTAAGTATTTAATGGTAATTGAATAAACTATATTTTTAAAGTACTGAGCTATGGTGAAAAAATTGGTACAAAAACCAGAAAGAAGTATATTAAGACTTTTCCAGTGAATAGATATATGTATATATTCATCCATATCTGTCTATACTATAGACTCTATAGCATCTCTTTTCTCCTACAAACGCTGAAATGATGTCCATATATTGGTGAAATAGAAATATAAAATATTTTATGGAAAAACAATGTTCTCGTCTTGATTCGACGATTTTAATTACTGAGCCATTTAAACTTAAGATTTTGGATAACAGACAATGACTTAGGTTTGTCAGTTTGCATATATTTCATAAATTTAATTAAGGATGATAAGGATGATGGCGAGCGACTTCGCTTGAGCGCATTTGTGTATATATGTATATGGATTCGACCGTTATTTCAAACTATTTTAAGTTAGTGCAGAGTTTTAGAATACGGTTAAAAATCTTCAATTTTTTTATATGACCGAAAAGGGTACTATATTTAATATCAAAGAACCAATAATAATTTCTGTGAAATATATTGTTGTTCTTATGAGCCCAATTTTACTGTATTGTTGCTTTCACTGAATTTAAGTTTGTTGAAAATACGGAGAGTGGAATCTTTGCCTTTATGCCACAAAGCCTTATTTTAAACGATAACAAGCTTGAAGTGAAATAAATTGGTTATATAATTTCAAACTGTGCTTAAAAGGTACTAAATTTACGTGCCATATCATAATGGCGCAGCCGGTAGGGTAGGAGAAATCTTAACCGGCTGCGCCATTTCGTCGTCATGAATTTATTTCCCTCTCTTGGTATTCTCATACTTATTCTCGTTTAAGTTTTCAAATTTTTTGATCAGTTATTTACTGATTCTGCCCTCAAATAAGCCCGTTCGTTTATCAACACGGGTGAAATAAATCTAGTTCAAAATATTGACAGGAAATCTAAAAAAAGCTAATTTTTTATCTACTTTAGTTTCTTTATTGGCCGTGTATTTAACTAGACTATTGACTAAACAGTCTAGTAATTAGCATGTAGTTAAATTTAATCTAAAACGAGTTGAAAAAGTTTTACTTTGTAGTTAGCACAGACCAACTTTTGACACAGATATAAAAGTATTCTGAAATTTTCATTCAAATCAAAAAAATAATTTATGAATTAAATCTGAAAAGCTGAAGAAATAAACAAAAACTTTATGAGCAAAACATGTTTACTGTAAAAGCATTTTCTACCAGACTTTTCGTGGATCACTTTTACTGTTCAATATTTAATCTTGTATTTAATTGAAGAACACATATGTAAATGTGGATTAAAATCGTTAACAACTCTTCTAATTTAATCTGGAAAATAATATTTCAGTGAATTCGTTTCATGGAAAATTGTTTCTGGCATCCTCATAAAACGTAACATTTTTCAAATTTTGCCAAAAACTTTTTCTTGTTAAATCCTTTTATAAAATACATTAAATACAAATATTTGAAAAATCAGTTTTGTTAATTATAGTATTTCAATTTTATGCAGTTTTATAGTTCTAGAAAGATTATAAATATTTCTAAATATGAAAAAAAACACGAATTGTTTAACCTTTTGTTTTTGCTTGTTGTAAGGTTCTTCTAGGAAGAACGTTAAAGGGAGGTAGGGTGTTTTGTTCCAAAATTTTATATACATATATATATATGTATATATATATATATATATTTTTTTTTTTTAATTCAAAAATAACTAAATTTTTTATATCAAATTCGAATAACTTTTATATTTTTAGAATACTTTTTTAAAAATTGAAATATAATTTTTTTTTGTTGGCAAATACTATGTTAGTAGTTCTATGTATTCTTATTTGATGGTGATTTATGTTTGTCTTTCGTTAATGAATTCGTGCAAAAATTATAAATCATATAAAAACAAAATTATCTCATTTTCTTATTAATTATTTTAATCTTTATTATAATTTTTTTGTTAAAAGTTTTCTTTTTGTTTCTTTATATAAATTTTCAATTATTCTATTTTGTTTTTTTTTTTTTTTTTTAAGTTTTTAAAATTTTATTTAATTTCCATTATTTAATAATTAATAATTATTTCTTATTATTTTCATAAAAGTTTTCATTCTAATTTTATATTCCCTAGTTTTTCATTTTATTTTTTTTATAATTTTTTTTCTTTTGCTTAAAAGCGGATAATTTTTTTTGTTTTTTTATTTTTTTGAATTTTCTTTTTTTTAATAATAATTTCTAAAAGAAATATATAATATTTTTATATGTGTATAATAGTTGTTTTTTTTTTGTTTTTATTTAAATATTTATTTATATAATAGAAAAAATAAATGTATAAAACAAAAAAAAAAAAAAATTCAAAATGTAATGACGATTTTTTTTTTAATTTGGAATTAATTTAAATAATTGTTATTAATGTTTTTTTAGTTATAATATTTTCTTAATTTTCAAAAAAGTTATATATATTCAATATAAATTCGCTCTTGTATTTTTTTTTATTTTTTAGCCTTTCTTTTTCTAAAATAAAAATTTTTAAGCCAAATATTTTTGGCGCACAGGCTTTTTTATAAATATAAGAACAAAAACAATTAAAAAGAAAAAATAAAACATCGAAATGCTTGAATATTTCTTATTTTACATTATTTTCTCCTTTTGTATTCTAAAAGAATAAAGTTTTTTTTTTTTAGTTTTAAACTTCTTTTTGTTTTTAATTAATACATTTATGATGGAAAAATGATTTGGTCTGTTATGTTTTATGTTAATAAATGTATACATTTTTTATGTTGATTAAATTTTTAATAATTTGTAGGAATTTCATAAGTTCTTCAAAAATTCCAAATGTCTAAAACACAAATAATAATGAAAGAAACTTAAATATTGTTCTATTTTGTTCTGAGTTTGTTTCAGAAAATAAAAGTTTTTATTTTTAAATTTTACGATTTTATAATAATAGTTTTTTTTTGTTTTTGAAAAATAATTTTAAATGAATATTTAAGTATTTTTATACTTTTTTGAATTAATAAATATAAAGTTTATTTTCTTTTTTTGTTTGTATATGTACATTATTTACAAATTCGACTTGTATATCTCTCTCTAATAGTGATAATTTTTGTAATAATTCGTATTATTATTTTCTAGAAGTGGTAATTGTTTGAGTTTAAGTTCTGTTTTAATTGAAACGTCAAAATTTCAGTTGTTGCAATTAATAAATTTAATTAGAGACTTCTTTTCGAGAACCAAAAATACCATAAAAGAAATTGTAACAAATATGTAAAAAATTCACAATGAAAATGGACACTTTCCTAATGTCAAAACATGCGTATATAATACATATGCATCTAAGTTTTAAAAAACACATATGGGAAAACATATGACTAAACATATTATTACATACTAAATATGTATATACTAACAAAATATATCCATCCCTTGATTTACATGGTCAAAAGGAAATAATAACCCAGTTTGAATAGTTATTGGTTTTCTACTTTTTAACCGTGTAAATTGAAGTTATGGTGTATTCAATTATATTGACTTAAATGTATACATCCCAATGGGAAACGGATGGTCAAAGCATGTACTAAAGAATTTTTCTTTGAAAGCTTTGGACGAATAAAAGTTTCCATCTTTCTTTATATGTAATATACTTTTGGCATGTTTTGGTTGCTTCTTACGAAATATTTCGGAAATGTTTCTTCAGAAATTCGTATCAAGTGATTCTTTAGAAATAAATGACTTCTTAAAAATGTTAAATTACTTTATAAAATAATATTCTGCAAATTTTAAAACTAAAGCAATTCTATAACGAAAAGAAAAAAAAAATTTATATGAAATTTTTAAACTTCTGAAACTTCTAAGCTCAGTAATAGTAGCTTGATATTTGCATCCTTCAGTTACTTGTAAATAGTTGAATATTAGATACTCTAGTACTTGAATTTACTTTCAACTTACAAGTACTTGAGTAATATGTATTCGGTTATTTTCTTACTCATTTTTGAAGGGTGCGCAAAAGAAAAGTATCTCATAAAATAAACTAATTCGAATCTAGAATTTTCAAGATTCTAATAATCTGATTTATAATTTTATTTTTGCAAGTTTTGACCGGATTTCCTGTTGAGTAATAAATATGTGGCTCAACAATAATTTTTTAAGATCAAATATTGATTGTTTTTTTTTTTAAACTCAGATTTTTGTCTTTACTATTTCTTTAATATTCTATTTATTCTTATTTCTTGTATCTATTACACATTTCTTTAATTACAATTTTATGTAAGAAAAATTGTCAAATATAAATCTTCTTATAGAATTTTTGAATAATAATATTGACAGTATTATAATAATATATAAATATTCTTTTTTTAAATTATTTCCATATTTTTTTTTTTTTAAAAAAAGATATCAGTTCGAGCGTTTTAACATTTTATTTGTTTTTTTTTTTTTTTTAAATATTTTTCTATTATTATTTTTTAATTTTAATTTCAAACTTAAATAATTCATGCAAGTTTATTATTAGTATATTTGATTAGGTTAGAAATGAAAAATTATGAAAAAATTAAAATATGAAATTTTTATCATATTTTTCGTTTTTATTATTCTCGTTTTGTTTCTTCTTCTAATAATTATAATAATAATAATAATAATAATAATATTACTTAATAATGGTATATAAGAATAATAATTTTTATTTTGTTAATAATTTTTTTTTTTTTTTTAAGTCATAAATACTAAAAATCTAATCATCCTACCTGCGCTAAATGTATTGTTTCGCGTTTTTTTTTAATATAGTTAATTTTTACTTAGTATTTAGAAATATATATTTCCAAATTATTTAAATGTTATTTAATACATTTGCTTCTCGTGGAATAAATGTTTTTTTGTTATTAATTTTTGATTTCATTTACAACTTATAAACAAATATATATTTTCATATTTTACTTGTTTTCTTTTCTTTTTTATAGGAATTAATTAAAAGTTTTTTTTTTATGGAAAGCCGAATTTTATATACACAAAAGGATGGAATGATTAAATATACAATATCTGTTCTTTTATATATCGATTTATCTGACAAAAAAAAATATAATATTTTATTGATTTGAAAATTTATCACATTAATTAAATTAAAATTGTTTAATCGCCATCTTTTCTAGAAGAAATAAATATTAAAGGAATGATATTAACATATACTAACAATTCCTTTGTAACAATTTTAAATTCATAAAATTTAAGTAATTGTAAAAATATTTAGTTTTAAGTATCAATTAATAACCAAAGCCTATAAATTATTAATATGGATTTCCTCAGCATAAACGCATTTTTAAAGATTCTTTTTTTTTTACATAACCATAAAGAAGGTTTGGAAATACCCACAAAATTCCATGAAATGAGTGACTTTAGACATACATATGGTATTCATACTATGGTTTAAGAATATCATCGAGTATACCGCATGTGTGCTATCGAATACTAACTTAATACCATTTCAAGTAAAAATTCGAAAATGAACGTGGTTTACTCTTTTTCTAACTTAATTTTATAATTCACTATGATATATTTAATGATTGCCGTACCTTTTTTATTGGATCAGAAAATAGTGAATTGAATTTAGAATTTGAGCTAAGCAATTGACATGTAATAAAAAAAACTCAGTCAGTCTTTTCAAAAATTTCATAGAATTTAAACAGTGTTTTTCTATAATTTTTTTGGTAAGTAATTGTGAATGATCAAACTAGTTTGAAATTTTTGCGTCGTATTCTGTAAAAGAAATAATTAAAAAAGAAAATACACAGAAATTTATCAGCTTTTAAGATGCATTCCTTGAACCATGCTAAAAATGCATTCTAATTAGTATACCCATAGGAAATCATAAGGATCCAGAAGATCTCCTGTGTCAGTGCAATTAGCAATATTTGAAAAATTGTTGACGCACGTTCTTTTTACTAGACTTTCCAGATCTTAAACAAGAAAATCTGGATGACGAAGGAAATATTAGCAAAAATTTCGGACATTTTTCATTTTGCTAACTAGACCAAACTCCCGATAGTATAAATTTATCAGCGATTTCTAATTATAGCGTTTTTAACTGCAACAAAACTAGGAAAAAAGCGGTCATTTAAAAAAAAATATATCCGGCATATATTCCTAAAATAAGAGCACGTCAGGGGAAACTCGGACATCAGCCACTCATAGTCTTAACTAATCGAACTAAGGCTATCCTATCATTAGTTTTAAAAAAAAGTGTACGTTGTTTGAAGCTGTGACAGCCGAGCCAATTAGTCCATGGCTTGTTTCAAACATTATAGGTCCGTTTTATTAGCCACTTGCTCTGGGGTAGAGCAAATTTTCACATTGAGAACAACAAAAGAGGAAATCCTACACTACCCCCGAAATTATTTCAATTTTCTCCTGTACAGAGTGTGTTAGTTACAAATTTTTCTGCAAAGTTGAACCTAGAATGTTGGTAGAACTGTTTTGAATCTGTTATTTATTTATTTGTCAGTTAAGCTATTGAAAAAATTTGTTCTCAAAAAAAATGTTATTCCTTATTTTTAACAGACTCGACAATTTTTAACTCTACTTGTTAGCATTATATGGAGCCCTCTATTTCATCGAACACTTGTATGGGTATCAGTAGATATTGAAGTCCCACGGCTTTCTTGGAAATCCCTTTTAATTGGGTTATGAATTTAAATGGCTGAGTGGCTGCTCATTTCTCTACTGTTTTACAAGTTTATACAATATGATATAACATTACTTTATCAAAATAGAGCGAGAGAGAATTGAAATTAATGTGAATTGTTGGTAAATTAAGATGGTGAGTGAGACTCACCGTTGAAATTGATACAAAGAATAGCGTGGTGAGTGAGACCTACCGTTGGAGTGCAAAGGGTCAATAGATTTCATTTTATTATGATTTGTGATTTGTGTTATGTCCTTTTATCATACTATACATAAGTCTATACGACAATGAAGTATTGAAGAAATTGGTGATAACTTGAAGTGTGTAAGGTGCCTCGTCGGTTACAATGTCACTGAATATAATAATATTGAATGTCTTCTTTTGAGTCAGATGCATTCTCTTATGTGAAGGAATGCATAAAATATATTTTCTGTGTAGATTATAAAAATTCTTTTGGGGATGAATATTAACATAAATATGTATGTATGTCAGATAAAATTTAAGATATATTATTTTGTATAGAATCGCTTGCCATAAAGATTATATAAAATACAAAATAAAATCGAAATATATTATATATATATATATATATTTTTTTTTAGAAGCAATTGCATTTTTAAACATTTTCAAATTATTAAAAAAAAATTATTTTTTAAATATTTTTTTTTTCTTCTTAATAATTGCATGAAATACCCTGTATCCTATATAATTTATATAATATTATATATTGTTAAATAATTTTTGAAGAATATATATATATATATATATTAATATATATATATATTATGAATATATGTATAATTAATTTAATTACTAATAATAATTATGAATGATTTTCTTGTTCATAAATTTTTCATAATATACATATATTCATTTCTTGGTTTTTCATTTTTATGTTTTTTTTCTTCGATTTGTATTTATGGAAAGGCGACTATAATATATGTTTATGTTTTTTTTTTTTTAATGTTTCAAACCCTAATTAATTATTATTAATATAATTATCAATTTGTTTTGTGTTTTTTTTTATTTTATTATGTATAAAAAGCATGTATATAATATTATAAAACTTGATTTTTTTTTTTTTCATATTTGGATTTCAAATTCGTAAGCATGTTTTTTATTTTTAAATTAAATTAATTATGCCTACTTTTATAATATATCAGGCATAAGTGTTATTAAAATACACATACATATATATGATTTATATATAAATATACATATATATGTGTATAGTGCACACAGAAAAATTGTGAAGTTATTGGCAGAGTTGTAACAACTGAAATTTACTTGTTAAAACTAAGTAAATAACTTCACAATTTTTTTGCGTGTGGTTTTGCTTTTCTCAAAAAAAAAAAAAAAAATTAATAAAATTAATAAAATATTATAGAGAATAATTTTTAAAATTTTTTAATTAATTGATTTTTTTTTTTTTTTGGTTATGTAATTTTTATATACTAGTAAATTTAACAAATGAAGTTAAAAGAGGTAAAGAATAAAAACAAAATAAATTTAATATTTTTCATCATGGAATATTTTTGAAATATGCAATTTAAGAATTGCAATAATTAAATTACACCTGTCCCTTGATTTATGCGATACCCTTCTTTTCCACGCATTTACGTTTACGTGATAAATTTGCCCACTCTTTTTGTGCTCAAATTTTGTGTAACCAGAAAATATATAATGTAATTTCTATTAGAAGCTTAAAGCTCTGAAACTAGTTTGCCATAAAATTAAACTCATTTAAATGGTGGACCATTTTCTACACGAATCCAACTGACGCGGGCCGCATACTATCTGCTTATCTCAATTGAGATAACATTTTGGAACAAAAAGGTAATAATAAAATAACAGATTTATTAATTTATATTAATGAAACCAGCTGTTCACGCGAACATTACCAAAAATACTTAAAACGCGAGCATGGTTTTTCATGTTAAGTACGGTCCAGACGCTCAGTCTTTTTGCTCAGTCGTAGTTTGCGGAGTTTTTCTGTGGGAAAGTATGCGAAAATTTTGTGTCCACACGGTACCGTCTTTTCCAAGTTTTTTACGCTGTTTTCTTTGGAACTACGTTTTGCATGCACGTACCACAGTTATTTTTCAGACATGATCTGAAATCGCACAGGCCGCACTTTTGCCTGCGCAAACGACCTGTGACTTGTCCAGACGCTCAATTTTGCCTGCGCAAATCAGATTTGCGTAAAAATCTGTGCGTTTGGACGGCTCTTTAGAATACATGTTCGTGTGATCTTTAAAATATTTTTTATAAAAAGTTAAAATATGAATTTTATTGAATTTTTCTTCTAGTCATACGAGTGGGTGCGGGCCGTATAAAAATGCCGTACATGTCACAGGTGTCTAATGATCTTATTTAATCTGATTGTTCATTATAAAAGCTCCATGAATTTTATGAATCCTTATTCATTTATATTTTTGCTGGTTGACTCATTTCATGTGATTTTTTTCCTGTTACAAAATACAATCGCATGTAAATTGAGGGACGGGTGTATAATTAAAAAGAAAATTAAAAAGAGCAAAGCTAAGTTTTTTTTGTTGTATTAATAATTAAGTATTTCTTAAAAATATTTTTTTAAAGTATTATTAAGTAGTTTTAATTATGGTTAAGTATAATCCTTTTATAAATTATTTTTCTTCTCGAAAAAAAAGAAAACCAACTGAAAATTAGTTTGTGTAATGTGCGTTTATTGTAAATTTTAAATAATTCGATTACTCTGTGTAATTATGATTCTAAAAAAAAAATCTCCTTAATATTTGATGAGACAAATCTGTATTCTTAAGTATTATTAACAGTTTCGTTTTTATCTAAAAATATTTTTGTTTATTATTTTAATTTAAAAAATGTAGTTTTCTTTTTCTTTTGTATATTAATAAGAATAATATTACTATGCCTCTAGTGTGATGATAGTTTCAAATATAATATAATTAGTAATAATTTTTTTTTTTAATAATAATAATGATAATAATAATAATAATAATTATATAAATTAATAACGTAGATTTTTAAGTGAGTTTTTAAGTCACTTTAAATTGGTAACTTGCGCAAAAATATAGGAAGTTTTTTTTTTTTCTTATAATCATTATTTTAAACTAGGATTTTTTTCTTCAATTCTGCTTTTATTTTTAGTTTAAAAATTAAAAATAATTTAAAAATTAAAAAGTAATTTTTAAGAAAAAAATAATTTCTTTCTTGTTTTTCTACAATAATTTTGCCTTTTTTTTAAAAAAATATATGCTGTTTTTAATTTAAAATAAAAAAGTAAAAATAAATATTTTCTAAAGAAGAAAACATAAAACAATTTAGTAAATAATTCTTTTAAAGCATTAATTAAAGTAATTTAAAAAAGAAATAAATATTATTTATAAATTTAATATATTGCACATAATTTTCAGTTTTGTACGATAATTTTTTTTTTGTTGTTTATAAAAATATAATAAAATATTGTTGCAAAAAAAAGCATATTTAAGGAATTGTAAAATTAAATTTTGCTTTTTGTTTGGTTATTTTGAAACCTATGATCGAATGACTTTCTATCCGTTCAAAATAGTTGCGCTTATTCTAATACTTTTAGTTTTATAATTTTTAAGAACATTCAATTTTTTAATGACTTTGTTTTTGATCACAAATTTAAGTTTTAAATGACTTTTCCAATGTAGTTTTCCAATTGAAACAAAAAAAAATCGATTTTAATGATTTCCCTTTTTGAATTAGTTAAATATTTAAGCTCCCAAATGAATCTATTAAAAGCGTAATGTCACATGAGAACAAAAGTCTCGACAAAGTATAAGTTATTATAAAGTACCCAAAGCTAGTGAATAAATAATTACACCAGTCAGAACAAAGTAGTAAAAAAAGCGAAATTCATGTTGGAATAAGTTTAAAGAAGCACGGATAGTTTTCAAAGGGGGAGAATGACTTTTTTTTTGAAACTTCCGGTTGAGCACTTGGTATGATGTCTCAACTCTGATAAAATATCCTATCACTCTTAACTTTTTTCTGGTATGTATGTTTTGATATATAAATTTCAGAATGTGTTTATTTGTCTACAATTCGCAATTGCTACGAATTTGGTGGTATTTGGAGTTGCTATTATGGGCAACATCAAAACGAATCATTTGAGTTACATGTGCTTTTAAAATATGAAATTTAGTAATTTCCGGAATTTTAATAAATAGTTTAATACAAATAATTAGCTTTGAATGGCTTTATCATAGACAATGGAAAGTTTTATGATGGGAAATTCAAACAAGAATATGGGTGAATTTGTTTAGTGCACGTAATTTGACTAATACATGTTGCTCGCAATGGAGAAGTCTCGGGTTCAACTCCGAAAAAATATTATATATATTTTTACTGTGATCAATCATGTTCTATATTATGATATTCTTCACATAAGATAATTATAACAAGAGTACACATCGAGAGTCCAAACAAGTTCGAAACTGAGTTGAGTGATCGAGTTCAAATTAAGTCGACTGGACTCAACTTTGTTTGGATAGTTGAGTCGGGTCCAAATAAATCCTAAAATATGCGTGTTGAAAAGCGAAGTTGTCAAGTTGGTTTGAGTTTTTTTTGGAAGATTCTATTGCCTTTTTTTTAGTATTGAATATTTTTTCTTTCATTCTGGTCTTATATTTTTTATTTACTTTTCAACTGCATTTGAACTCGATTTCGACTCGATCTTTCAATATACGCGACTGGAAGTAACCACTCGATCTCGACACTATCCTTCGACTCTCTATACATGGATAGTAGTAGAAACAATAAAAAAAACTCTTTATGCCGATTCGTAGGCATGAATTTACGGGTGGTACAATTTGCGATGATATGGGTGCATGTGGGTACTTTTGAGATGTCGGGAATTTGTTCTTCTGCGAAATTGTGCCTTCATTTTTCAACATTCTGCACTGCGAAATATTAATTTAATAATAATAGCTTAAATATCAAAAAATAAATAAATAAAAAATATATTGCATTTTTCTTTAAATAAGAAAAAATTTTTGACTAGAATTTAACTTAAAATTTTCTCGTAATATCCAACTAGAAAATCGTATAATTATGAATTCTGTTATTTCTATTTCTTGTTTTCTAATCTATTTATTAAATTCATGGCGATTTATGAAGAATACTTTAATAATACCAAAATAATATGAATGTTTTTCTTAAAATTTTTGCTTAAATACCATTTTTACTCTTATTTTTTATTTACTTTTGAATATATATGTTAACCTTTTTAATGTAGGATACTTTTGATTATTTTATTTTCATTTTCATTTTTAGATAAAAAATATATTTTATTAAATTTTCCCATCAATTTTCTTTGAATGGAAAAATAGAAGAGATATTTTCAAAATTTTGAAAATTATTTCTTTCTATATTTTCTATAAGGCATTATTTATTTAGTAATTTTAATTTTTCAAAAATAAAAATGGCGAAAAATGTAATTTCTATTTTAGCTTTGTTGTAATGTAAAAAAAGAAGTATGTAGTTTTTTTTTTTGCTTTACATTATAAAAAATACTTAAAGTTTATTATTTCTATTATATTTTAGAGTAAAAAAAAAAAATTAATATTGTATATATTTTTATTTCAAAAAACTAAATAAAAAATGCCTTTTTAGGATGATGTAGGACTTTTAATTTATTTGATGTATTTATTTTGAGTATTTCCTTTAAATTTGTTTGCATGTTTTTTGATTTATTTTCATAAAATAATAACAAATTGAAAGTTCAAAATATTGGAATAATTATAATCCACAAATTTCTTCTATTATAGAAATAGAGTAAAAATCAATGTTGATTTTTTAGTATACATGATACGATTTACTTTATGTAGCCAAAAAAGATATAATCTATATCTTTTCTGATCCAATCAACTAATGATTTACTTTATACTAGAGACAAACCTGTGATTTTAATGATCATTATCGTCCAATCGGTCACTGAAATTAGATAATGATGCTTATTTACATCATAATGATCAATTTTAATTTTCTATTTTATTAATATTTTTTCTCCTCATTGTGAAAATTTCAGAAATTTCGTCTTTTTAGACGTATTTCCTTTTTTCACAGAACCTTGAAGTGGAAAAAATTCTTTTTAATGAAAAATTCGTTGAATTTTGGTTAAAGAAAACAATTTAATTTTAATTATGAAAAGTGGAAAATAATAATCATTACCTAAAATGAAAACTCATTAAAAAATAGAGCATTATTTTCTGGCGAATGAATTTTTATTCTTAATTATTATTATTCTTTCATTATCGACCATTATGGCTTTCTTGAAATAACTTTGAAATATTTTTTCGCTGCGATGGTATAACCATTGACATACTAACACATTTTAATTTCATCCAAGTCAATTTTTTGTAACAGTGGATAACAACTGAAATCAAAATAATTATTTGAATATGTACTATAAAACCAAAAATTTCAAAACTATTAAAAGAACTCTATACCAAAAACTAAATGACATTGTAGTTAATAGTTAATGACGATTAGAGTTTTCGTTTCTCATATGGAAATTCTGACTTAAAATATACAACAGGACTGTTTTTTAATGAAGATTCGAACGGAAAAAGTTCAAATCTTTTTTCTTCACTCACATTTGCAGTCAATTGTCTGTTTCAACTCTCATTTGATTTTTTAAGTCATGATTTTAAGATTACAATTTCTTCCATAATTGAAAAAAAAAAGTTGCAGCAGATTCTAGATTCGCTGTCAATATTTTCTAGAAACGAATATGATAATTTTGAGAGATACATAATTTTTCATTTGAGAAAAGAATCGAAAAATTTGTGCCATACTTTAAAAAGGCAGAATTTTTTTTTTCGAGAAACGAAAATACTATGTGACAATACATGATTAAGAATTCATTGCAGTTAGTTACTTAAAATTTATTATCGCTTTTTACTGAATAAATCAAAAGTTAATGAGCTCATCTACCGTTGAGGTTTGGACACATGTTCAAGTTTAATGATCATTATAATTCGATCGTTAAATATTGATGATTAATTTTAAGCATTATCTAAAAAGTAGATATTTGATTTCGAAGATTCAATAAAAAATAATTACCATAACAACAATCGGAGACATGATTAAGAATTCATTACAATTAATTACGTACATTTTATTATCGCTTTATAATGTATAAATCTGGAGTTAATAAGCTCATTTAGCGATAGTATGTCAATGCCATAGTGTTTGGTTTTCAACCATCAGGCTTTTGTTGTGACGTTGGACTCTTATTATTTAGGTTTCAAAATATATCTGTTGGTTAATTATTTTTTTATATTACAATTTTCTTAGCTTACTATAATCGAAATGAAAAACAAAAACTATATAAATTAAACAAGAATTGCAATTACGCCAGTATTAAATTCAACCTTAGCAAAGGTTTCTTTTTGTTTTGATATGACCATTGCATACGGACGAAATCTATTTTTAGACAATATTGAAATATATATATATATATTTTTTATTTATTTTAAATATTTTTATTCTTAATTATTTATCGTACTTAAATTTTTAGTAATTTTCTGATGTTCTAACTGACGATGACGCCTTTTTGAATTTTTTCTCTCTTTACGGATATTATATAAATTGAAATTGGCAACAATTTTTTTTTATTGTAGTTTTTATCTATTTAGCAAAACAATAATAAAATGGTGTAATTTTGATTATGTGTTCATTAGAGTTTTTCTCAAGCACGTTTTTAAGATAATTGTTCTTCAAATAACGTTTTTAAAATATTTCGAAATAATAAAAATCAAATGAAGTAAATTGATTAAATTCGGAAAATAGTAAAAACTACTTTATTAGAATTTTTGGTTTTCTGTTTTTGATTTAAAATTTTTCTTTTTACATTTTTATTTAGTTTCTTTATTTTGTGTAATGAATAGTAAAACTTTTACTTTTCTGGATTTTTAGGTACATCTCTTTAGTTTTTGTTTTTTTTTTTTTTTGTTTTATTAAAATTTTTGCTAAAATATAATTTTATATATTTAATAATTTTTTCTTTTTTATTATTTTGTTAAATTTTAATTTTCACGACATCAAACTTTTGACATAAGTCACATTAAAACAAACGAACTGTACAGGACACAAATTTCTAGGTTATTTTGTTTGTTATTTTTTTTGTTTTTTTTTCTTTAAATTTAATTTTTTATTTTTAATGTTTTTTTAAGTTTCATTTTTTTTTTTTTTTTACAATCAAATCACAGCCCATTTGTGGAATATTTAATAACGACTTTTATATCATGTTTTATTTTCCTATGTTGTATGTATGTGTGTGTGTGTGCTTTTTAAAACGTCCTAATTCGGTTGTTAAATTTAAGAAAAAAAAAGAAATAAAAAAACGAGATACTAATTTAAAATTGTCGTTAAACAAAGTTATAACTTTTAATTATTCGAAAAAATTAAAACACATAATCAAATAGAAATAAATTCCAGCAATTTTTTTTTCAAAAATATGTTGCCAATTTTCAAGTTTATTTTTTTCATAATTTCAATAAAGATGATGTAATATTTAGATCTGTACTATAAAAGAAATATTTGTGATTTCGTTTTTAATATGTTCAAAATATTTCTTCCAATTATGATCGCCTTAAGCTATTACAGATAGATTTGGAGATATTGGAAAGACATCAGTCAGGGTTGCCGATGTTCTATTTTTATCCAGTAAATTTTCTCACGACCAAGTTAAAGTCTTCTTACTCATATTTTAGAAAGCGTTAATCGATTTTAAATTAACTTTCATTCCACAAACTATGGTAATTTCGAATCAATTCCCTGAATATTTGGGAGTGTCAATGAAAACTGTGCAGGTTTTGATTATAACATTAATACAGGCACTAAAAAAGAATGCTTTAGCAGTAATTAATAAATTAATTTACGAATTTTACACATTTCAGATATACATGATTATTGTGTAATCTCTCTTATGTAACTAATTGGTGATCAAATGTGTGTTGGTCAATTTTATTTCATTTTTATTTATATGTTGCTAAAGAGTATGGGGTATTTTTTTTTTTTTAATTTCTTTCGTAATTAAAAACCATCTTGTGCCCGTTTTCCTCAAAACTTATAATGATAACAGTTTACTATATATTCGACATTTTCTTAATTCTTTTTGTTATGAATGATATTGTGTCTTAATAGCATAAACCATATTTCTTAAGCGTATGTACAATGAGAGATGAAAGCTATTTCAAGTACACAAGATATAATTTGAGTATTTGATATTTTCAACAATGCTTTCTAAAGTCTCCATTCAAATTGTAATCACGAATATTTGTTTCAGAGTAGAGATCTATATATTCCATCAGTTTTGAATTCCTTTTATAATTTGTCTAAATTAAAAATTTTTTTTTTTTTTTTTGTAAAAAATGTTTAAAAGCATTTCATTTTTAATGAATGTAATTTTACAGCAATTTTAAAAATATATTTTATAGAATATAAATTAAAGAAATCTAGTTCTAGATTATTTATTTATACTTAATTATATAATTAATATTTTACAAATTGGTATGTCGTTTCTATACCTTATGTTCATTTTTAAAATTTCCAAAAAACAAAAAAAAATTTTTTTTTTTAAATTTTTTAATTTTAATTATTAAAAATCATTAATTAATTAAAAAATTTTTTTTTTTTGGCTCATTCTAGCTGTAGATTTTCCATTTTTAATTTCCTTTTTTTTGTACATTTTATATTTTGCTAAAAAATAAAAGAAAAAACGAAAAAACAAAATTCTATGTCTCTTAAAAATGGAAGTTAAAAAATATAAAAATAAAATTTTAAATAAAATCGAAAGGAAAATATATATTTCAAAGAATTGATTATTTTATAGTTTCCGAGTTTTCCTTATGGTGAAAACTATTCGAAAATATATATATTTTTAATATTAAATTATTGTTTAATATATTTTCTTGTTTCATATAATATTCTAAGTCTATTTATTAAATAACTTTATTTTTATTATGCGTATTTTTGTTTTGTTTTCAGTTAATTTAATTAATATTTATTCTTTAATTATGTTATTTTGTGTGTGTATGTGTGTGAGTGTTCTATGTTTTTGTTAATTATAAAAAAAAAAAACAATATGCAAAATCTTGAAGCATATTTTAATTAGTGGTTTTGTTATTCTTTTTAAAAATTATATTTAATATTTAGATAAATATGATTTTTTTGTTTCTTTTTAAATCAATTTTTAATTTTTTTCCAATTTTAGTTTTTAATTAAATTATTTCTAGCTAAAAAAAAAATGATGAGTAAAATTTTAAAAATGATTTTCTTTTTATTTTCTTGACATTTTTGGTTTTCTTTTGAAGAAAATAATATTTTTTATTTTTATTAAAATTTTTCTCAATTCAAAAAAAAAAAAAAATTATGATTACATAAAATTTTTTTCCCTTTTTTTCTGGATTTTCTAACAAATTTTTTTATACTTATTTTATTTAGTTTTTGAATTATTTTCTTTGAATTCTTTATTAAATCTTCCAAATAAGTATGTTTAAAAGTTAATTATTGATTTTATTTTCTTTCAAATATTCAAACAATTTTGTTTAAAAATGAAAAAAAAAAACATAGAAATTTACTTAATTTTAATCAACGCTAATTAAATTCGCAAATTTTTATTATATATATATAAATATATATATATATAATATTTTTTTTTTAATTTTAATTTTTTCAATTTCAACTCATATGTTTTTTTTGTTTTGTTTTAATTATTATTATTATTTTTATTAAATATAGTCATTTTCGCGTCACCATTAAAAAATAGAAATAAATAAAAAAAAAAAGTAATTTTTAACTAGAATAATTATTATATGATGAGGTTTTATGAATCTTATCCATATTCGGTTGCATTTTTTGTATCATTTTATTTATTTCCTTTCTCTGCTTTTTTTTCATCTTTTAATTAAATTCCCTCATTAATTAATTTAATATTTAATCATAATTAATTATTGTATATATATATATATATATTTATGGATTGAAATTCCTCCAGCGAAATTCTTCAATTACAAAAAAAAAAAATTATTCATGTGATTTATATATATTTATATATTATTAATATATATATATTTCTTTTGTTTTTTAATTAATATTATATAATTTAATATTTTTATTTTGTATTTTTTTTTGGCCATCATATATCGAATTACTTTGATTTTATATCTGGAGATTTATCTGGAAAAAGAAAAGCGGTGATATTAATATTATAAATTATTTATTTTTGCATTATTATTAAAATGAATATTCAGTTTTAAATAAATTTATGAAATCCTATGTTTATATAATTGTAACTTTAAATACAGACAATTCTGTAAGCAAAGTTATATAAATTGGTATTCTGAATCTGTATCTATTTCACTCTCATTAATTTCAAAAGTTTGTGAATATGCTTGTTTTATTAAAATTTTGTTTTCATTTATTATTAACTGATAATTTATATTTGGAGGCAATATATGGCGTAAAGTATTTCGAAGAGATGCTGCTAGTCATAACTCATGACATTTTTTAATATGACAGCTATTGTGTATCAGCAAGCTTTCGATAAGCTAAAATAATCAGTAAGAAATTCAATTTAAAAAAAAAACAGCATTCGCGCGAATTTTACTTTTTTTGTTTAACTTGAAGGAAAATGCAGCTGGAGCGGATTTTTGAATGGAAAAAGCTTATGATGAATATGCTCCATCAATTTCAAGTTGTGAATTTCGGTTTAGAAGATTCAAAATTGGAAATTTTGATGTGGTCGATAAAGAGCATGGAGAACCGTCAAAGAAATTTAAAGATGACGAATTGCATGAATTATTGGATGAAGATTCATGTCAAACAAAATAAGAACTCACAACAGCTTTAGACGTTAGTGGGATGATCATTTCCAGTAATTTGAATTCCATGGGAAAGGTTCAAAAGTAAAGAAAGTGGGTGCCCTATAAAATAAAAGGAAGAAAGCGTTTGGCCATGTGCGAAATATTGCTGAAAGATTCAATGTAAAATCATTTTTACAACGAATTGGCAATGGTGACAATCCCAAACGCAAATAAACTTGGTGCAGTTCTAATCATGTATCTACATCGACTGCATAACCGAATATCTATGTAAATGTGGCACTAGTTTGGCACCCAGTTTACATTACTATTGATCGGTCTAAATTGAGACTCTGAGCAGGGCCGAATTTAAAACTTCTGGACCCCTAGGCTGAACCTGTGGTGCGGGCTCTACCGGGGATGATTTTTTTGAATACTAATCTCCACAAAATCAAAAAAGGAATTTAACAAACAAACAAATTTTATTTATTAGTAATTCAAATACAATACTTTCCGAAACGAGCAGTCTTGAAATTATTGTCAAATAATCTTAGTGATTAATTGGTTTGCGCCTACACTTCATACTCATGAAACTACTTATAATATCTTCATAAGTTATGCTTTAGACAGATCTCCGATTTTAATTACAATAATTACTATTTAATCATACTTCTGGAGGACCCATGACATATCATTTTCTTTTCACAATGATCACTATTCTTGTCATTCCAAAATTTCATACATTTTTTAATTTTCATTGCACAATGTTTATTAATTATTCTATGAAGCTAATTTTTTTTTTTAAACAGAATTTCTAGAAATATTTGGAATAAAAAGAATTTTCTCTCATTTTAAGGTTATGTGAAAGAAGAAAACATGTCAAAACCGGATGAAATTTTTAAAATGTTCAAATGTAGATGGCCCTGTAAATAGTGCGAGGCAAAAATTTAGGACCTCTTCACAATTTCATTTGATAATTTAGAAAATAATGATGCTTGAAATATATACTTAAAATTGATCATTATTACGTAAATAAAGGTCATTATCCAGTTTTAATGACCGATTGGGCAATAATGATCATTAAATCGGAGATCTGTCTAGGATATTAGTTGTTTCAAAATATCACTTTCAATGCTGAGCAAAGCCAAAACGTTGTGCCTGTCTTCCAACATGGAGTTGTTGTCCTTTTTCGCACGAGAATGGGTTTGTCCGTTTATGCTTTTTTCAAGCAATCTGTTAAAATTTTATATCTGTTTGTTGAGGCTGTAAAATGTAAGAAAAAAGTTCTTCCAAGAAGTCAAAAGACTTACAGCACTCAAACAACACTCGGCAACAGCCTGTACTACAAGATTGAGTGAATGTCCAGCGCAAGGCACCCATATTGCTAAATTATTTTCTTTCCATACAAAAAGTTCTTTAAGCAAATTTACATAAATGCCCAAATTGCTATTCGGAATCTGTAATAAAACTATTCTTTTTTCTTTACAAGAAAAAATCAGATTTGTTTCCAATTTTGTCCCTCGGTTCTCTGGAAATATTAGTTCATAAGGTTCAAATTCTTTTAGATCTGTGACGTAAAGGGAATAGAGATGGAGTGGAGAGGAAGTTTCTTTTAAGAAATATTTATTAATTTGTACCACAAAAATAAAGTGAATAGAATAGAATAGAATAAATGCAAAAAAGTACGGTTAGTTTTGAAAGGCAAAATGTATCAGCAGGATGAAGAAGGAATTTTGTTTAAAAAAGACATGGCTTTCGAACGCATTCTCTTATATCCAGTTATCCAGATAAATAATTCGATTCATATGTATAGAAGTTCCATAGTGGTTTTGTTTATTTAAAATATTTTTAAGATTATGTTATAAACTTGGCAACATATGAATTGTTAAGAGCGTCGAAGGTGCCAAATTGCCAAAAATCACGTATTCAACTTTGATAATACTGACGGTTTCTCTTTCATACGGATAGGAAAACACTTGGAACCAAAATTAATATACTATATTTGGTATATCTTTTGCATTCTTTTATTTTTGCTATTATGTAAAATTAGTTTTTGTTTCCTTTTTTATAATTATTTTTAGTTTTTCATTGTTATAGAAAACTTTGTAACGAAATATCATTTAATTTAATAAATTATTTGTAAAAGTAAGAAATATTAGTACTTTAAGAAATCAAATAGGAAACGTTTTCTAGTTTCGATATTTGAAATTCAAATATAAAAGGAATAAATTAGAATATTTGATGGTTCGTGAAACCATTCAATATTCTATAAAATCACGAACTAGCAAACAAATGATCACTGTTGACTTGACATTTCTCGAAAAGTCAAGGAAATTTCATTGTACTAGAATTTCGATATTGTGCGAGAAGTTTCAGTGGCATAAAATTTTCCAGTTAAATAGGCAATAAAGAAATATTTGAACAATGGAAGGCAGAGTATTAGACAGATTAAATGTAAGAGAACTATTCAAAGTTCTGCGTGCGTGGAATTTATCTTTAGCGCGAAATAAATCTGATAAAAAGAAAAGAATAATGAATGAATGTGCAGAAAAAGAGCTAGACAGTGACGTATTCGATTTTAGTGAAATTCTGAAATAGGCAAACCAAGACGAAGACGACAAAGAAGACGGTGGGAAAATAACGGAAAACGATAAGTTCGAGGCGTATATGACCATGCTGATGAAAGAAATGAAATCGAGTGCTTCCAGTCTCGAGAATAAAATGGATTCAACTACTGCAAGACTAGAAAGAAAAATTGCAAACGTATCAGATATGCAGAGTGAAATGAAGTCAACTGTTTCTAGTCTTGAAAATGAAATTAAAACAAGCGTTTTTGGATTAGAAAACAAAATGGAGTCTAGTATGGGTGAATTAAAAACTCAAGTTTAATCCAGTGTTGCGAACTTAGAAAACGAAGTTACTACGGAAGTCTACAATTCGCACAGAATTAAGCAAAGTTGAGCAGAGATTGGAAGAAAAAGTAACAGAATTAGAGGCAAAAACAATTAGTGCAGAACAAAAATTGGACCTAAAAGTGGCAGAACTAGAAGCAAAAATGGCTAACATCAAAGAAAATAAACCAAATATTGAGTCATCGGCTAGACGAATGAAGCCACCAATATTTGACGGGCAAACTTCATGGCCAGTGTACAAACGACAGTTTGAAGCTGCTGCTGGTGTGAACGGCTGGGCCGATAAAGTGAAAGCCGCAGCATTAATTCTGGCTTTACGTGGTAACTCAGCAGATTTGTTGCGGTAAATATCAACTGACAATGAAAAAGACTACAAGTACATTGTAATGCAGTTGGATAATCAGTTTGGGGACAACCACATGAAGGATGTATACAGAACCGAACTGATCAACAGAATGCAAGAATCTGGGGAAACGCTTCAGGAGCTGTCAGCGGATATTGAGCGGTTGGTATACTTGTCATACCCCGGTTATCCCCTGGCGCTGCAGAACGACTTGGCTGGAGAAAGATTTGTTAATGCCATTCGTAACGCAGATAATTAATTTAAGGTCCAAGTTAGTGGAAAGCGTGCGTTGCACGATCTCTTGTCTGTAGCATTGACATTGGAAGCCACAAAAAGAGCAACAAGTGCGGTTCCAATGGTACAAGCGGCTATGGTCGATGAAGGCTCAACAGGATTGACTACAGGCCAACTAACAGAGATAATAAAGACGGATGTGCAACAAGCTCTCCAGGAATGGGAATTAGCGGAAGAAGACGGCTGAAATGCTGGGGCTGCGGCAAGGAAGGTAATTTAGAGCAGCAGTGCCCCAACCAGACAAAAGCACTGACATTTTTCGAAATGTTAAGAATAAGTTTCTTATTAATGATGGAAAGCACGTTTTCATGAAGATTCTAGAATTGAACTGTGCGAAGTATATAAGGCGAAAACCTCGCTGAAACGAGACAATTGAAGTAAGACTTCGAAAAAGATTGAATCATTAGAGATTTGAAACGTGAATATTTGTGGTTGGTTTACAAAGGGATTATAAAAAGTGATTTGATTAACAGTGTTTTCCATTGCAAATAAACTGTGATAAAAATAATTTTGTAATAACAATAATTGATAGACAAACATTTTTAAGACTAATTGTTAACGCAGAAATAAATGTAAATAAAAGTTTATACACTAAATTTACATAAATAAAAAGAGTTATCATTCTATAACATTCCAACCAAAAGGGTAGCACGCAACAATAACAGGAACTTGTAGCCATTGATTGGATGTTTTCACACAGAATTTAAAGTTTGTGAATATTAGACCTAAATTGGGTACATTATCCTAGTTTCCTCTTTCTAAAAAGTAAATTTTTACATCGCTAGCCAAATAAACTTTACCAAAAGATAGGACTTTAAAAATTGAGCGTACCCAAGTCATAACCTACGCGTAACTAGAGTGTGCAATTTAAATCTGAACTAATTTGCAATTGCAAATATTGTACATAGTTGTAATAAAATTATGGCCATCTCGCTTTCTTTTCACGTTAAAAAATTGGTATACATTTTTGTGAGTAAATAATGATCAAAGATAACCATAATGGCTGTGTCCCACAATACAAGATCATCCAGTTTATTTAATAAATATTTCAGAAATGGTAAATTGATAATTTTGAAGAATTTATACTATTTTCTTAATCATATTTTCACATACCCTAAAAATTCCATTGGGAAAGGTTTATTTTTAGATCATTGTAGGTGTTTAGATATTTTATGTATCAACCTAAAAATTATAGCATACTTGAATTTTCTAATTGAGGATGAATTTATTATAATTAATTCCAAAAATTAAATTTTCACTGAAAACCACAAAGACTTTGAGTTCATTAAAAACCTATTATATTTGTGTAAAATTAATAGTAACAATAATCCTAAAAAATTAATTAAATTGCAAAAAAAAGAAAAAAATAAGATAATATTTAAAGTTTTGTATTAACATTGTCGTTTTATCATTACTATTACTACCCATATTACACTGAACAAAATAATTTCCAAAAATTTGTTACAACTCATTAATGATATGACTATGAAGAAAATACTATGAAAAATAGTAAATCTCTTTGTAAATAAACTATGAAATGTTAAAGCCATTACCATTCTTACTATGATTTGAGTTAAATTTTAAAACACGTAACGTAATTATTCATGGTCAAATTATCGTCTGAACCAATTGTCAATTGACTACATGAAAGTTACTATGTTTGCCAATGGTTTTATTATGGGCATAGTAATTTTTAATTTTGAAGTAATTATTTCATAATTTGCATTTAACTTTTGCACTGTATCAAATATAACAAGATGGAGATTTGAATTGAACTTATAAGATTATTAAGTAAATGCATTTCCTCCCTCATAAACAGTTACTCCTATAACATGCTGTTATTTAAGGACAAACTTGGCGTGTTATATACGGGTTACCTGGAAATGACTTAATGGTTTAACTATAGCGTAGGTAAGATTACTAACAAAGACGTTGTTAAAACATATTTGCCAACTATTGAATTTACTAGGAGCTGGGCTCGTTTCATGTGATTATTACCATATGTGGATAAAAGCATTGTACTGTCATAGTAAAATAATTAAAAAAACCTAATTATTAACTGTGCGCGTTGTAAAAATATTTTTGGTATCTATTGAAATTAGTACGAGCACCTTTTTATTTGACTATTTATAAACATGAAAATTTACTATGCCGAAACTATTGTATTTATAATCCTATTTTATTATTGAATAAGAATCATTGGCATAGTTGATTCAAACCCAAAAAAGGTGTATTATATAATGTTTCCTTTTTGAGTGTATCTAGTTTAAAAATTTGTTACTAACAAAAGGTATTAAAACCACAAAATAATATAATTATATAAAAGCATCCAATATAAATTTATTATATGTGGCTTTTGTGGTTTATTTAGTAGTTTATAGAAGTATATAGTATATACATATATTATATATGTTTCGTATTTATTGATTTACCTGACAACTCGTTATGTAATCTAAGGGACTCCTGTTGTTAATAGGGTCGACTGGCATCTTTTGGTCGTTTTAACTGAACTTTCAGTCTTTTCATGCCAATTTGGAATCCATTCATTGCTTGAATAGCTGCTTGAGCACTAGCCGGATTATCAAATGACACGAAACCTAAAAATGAATACATATAATATAATATATCTATAGAAAATTTATTTTATAAAATAAATACAAGATATTAAATGTAATTTAGTTAAATAAATTCAATACGTTGAATTTCATTACATTTTATACAAGAATTTAGTAAAAGATGGGAAAATGTAAGTTGTGTTATATAAGATTTGGGGTTCTTTTTATTTAGTTTTTTTTTTGTGGGTTCTGTTGGATAACTAACATTATTATTATTTAGGATAAGAGGAAAAAAAAAATGTCATTACAAAATGGTACTCACCAAAACATTTACTCTGATTTGTTGCTCGATCGATGAAAACTTTAGAACTGATTACATTACCAAATGGTAGGAACATCTGCATTAGTTCAGCATCACCAAACTCTTGTGGTAGATGATAGATAAACAAATTACAACCCTCTGGGCCCGAGATAGAACATCCTGGGAACATCAGAAAATCTTTAAAGAACATTAAAGGATTTTATCAATAGAAGAAGTATTGTGTTTTTTTTTGTTTAATAATGTTTATAGTAAAATTCTTTTTCTTTTATATATTTTCGAGAGTTATATTATATATGTATATTATTTTTCTACTATTCGAAATAAGTTATTTCATGTTTTATGCAAAAAAATAGTATATTATGAAATTTTTAGTTATCTTCATATGTAATTAAATAGTTTAGTTGTCCATGCTTTTCTGTTTTTTTAAATTTTCTATTATTATTGATATTACTATTTAAAGCTAAACTTAAGAGGTCTAAAGGTTAATACTTTATTAATTTTTTTTTTGAAAAATAATATATAGTAATAATTATGAAAACCGAAAAAAATAACTATAAGGGCTGAAAATAAATATAATAAATTACAATAAAACCAAAAACTGAAAACAAGTTTTCACCAAGTTTTCCATATCCTTTGTTATTTTAAGACAGTAGTCATTTAAATAAAGAAAATAATTTTGCGAAGGAAAATTTATCTATTTTAAAAATTATTTCTTTAGAAACAAGCTATAGCGCAAAACTTTTGTTTGGCAGCTATCCGAAATGTTCAGCCGATCGAACCCAATTTCTGTAGTGAGAAGAAACTGTTTTTACTAATTTTCGCTTATACCACTTCAAAAATATAGGTGCAATTTTCCATACACACACAAACAGACAGCCAGACAGACAGACTGACAAACATTGCATAAGAGTACTTGGAAACAATTTAGTATCCTTGAAACGTTGAAATGTGCTAAACTTAACACAAAACATGTAAAATAGCTCAATAAATAGTTTTTAAACACAAATTTTTATGTAAATCATTTAGTTTGCGTTTTAATCATTTTTTTTTTTTTTAATTTCCATGATGGAACATTTTTGTGATCAGCCATTTTTTTGATGGAGCTTCAATTTCCATTCATTTCCATTAAGAGATGTTTACTTGTTGTTCTAACAATTTAGCTAAGGCGAAAGCCTTCAAAGTTTAATTCTCAGTTTTTACAACTGTGTAAGAAAAAAATGCATACATTTTAATTTGAGTTTATCTTATACTCGTGCTATATAAATATGTATTTATTTATACGTTTCTTCCCGGTAAACTCAAAAACTACTGGCCAGATTTTAATCGCCCCTAACTTGTCTCATAGTGGACGCACTTTCTTTAAACTTGGAATGTACATTGTAGACAGGATTAATAGATAAGATATGTTATTTAGACTTGCGGGCGACAAAGTAACAAATCATCTTTAACTCATTTAATAGTAGACCTAATTTCAAGAAGCTTAGAAAGCACATTCTATGTAGAGGTTGGCTTAAAACATATGATATTTCGTCACATGGAGAAGAATGAAAACAGAAAATCATCATCAACTTGATTAATAGTGGGTAGATTTCCCTGAAAGCAATCGTATACAATAAACCCATTTTTAGGGACTAGATGTACGGCCTTAAACTCCAACTTTCTCAATAATTGTATTTATTGATGTAGATACAAATTTTATGAGAATAATGAAGTAAAGTCGGTGTCGATACAGTTGGATATTAACGACCTTATGCTGTTTATCGATAATGAAGGATAAAGGCCAATCTCCACACAGCCGACATCCTATTCTGACGAGAAAAATCAGAAAACTAGAAAGAGATGGACTTTTGCAATTTTCGCTAGGATTGATCGAATAAAAACATCTAAGTCTCCCCACAAAATTTAGAAAAATTGGTAGTGTGCCACGATATCGTGTATGATTATTGTGAGAGTATGCAAACGCAGATGAAGTGCCATATAAATCAGATAAACATGTTTATGTTTATGTTTGAGGGGAATCATCTGCAGATCGTAAATCAGATGGGGAAATCAGAAATGCGGAAGCCGACAAAATTTGTAGGATGATTGTTTCTCCCTTTCTGTCTAACCAAACTTTTCATAAGTGTATCCCATACTTTCATCAGAATAGGATGTCGGCTGTGTGGAGATAGGCCTTAAGGCTTTAGCCATTAGCTACAGTAAGTTTATTTGTAATATTTTGTTTTCGTTTGAATAGCTACGGTAATAAGCAAAATTGTCGCATTGGGCTTCTGAAAATCCAAGAGGAATTGTTGAACAATCATTACATTCATGTATATGTCACTGTTTGGTGTGCTTTATGTGCTGGGAGAATCATTGGACCGTATTTCTTCGAATATGAGGCTAGTGTTAATGTTACTGTCAATGGAGAGCGCTATAGAGACTTAATAACCAAGATTTTCTTTTGATGGTATGGATGTCGATGACTTCAAGACGACGGCGCAATGTGCCATATAGCTCAAGAAACACTCGATTTATTGAGAACCAAATTTAATGAATGTCTAATTTCGCTTAATTGGCCAGGACAATTGCGGAACTCAAAATCAATATCGAACGTATAATTCATGAGATAGAGCCACAATTATGCAGAAATGTGATCGAAAAACTTGTTAAAAGGAAGACGTTGATCATAGTCGTAGTGGATATTTACTAGATATTATTTAGCACTCATAAAGTACAGCGTCTCTACAACATATTTCAATAAAAAAATTAAGAATATTCAGCCAAAATGTGTTTTTTTTAAATTTAGAGACAAAAGATCTTACTGAAAAACCATATATAAAGCATACACAGTATTCGATGATCCAAAGTTTTATTCAGCGGAAAAACCTTTTTTTGTAACATATATAGTATTTATTTTTAGTCTGATTCCTATAAAACGGAAAAGTAGGGGAATGAAAAACAAAATTCTGGAAACCTTTGTGCCAGAACACAAAATTCTGAAAATTTTTGTGCCAGAACCATTTTGAAAAAACTTATAATTTTTTTTCGAAATATTATTATTTTATTCTTTTGTTATTTTTCTTTTTAAAAATGTAAGAACTTTGGCTAGAGAATGTTGGTACATATTGGGAAAATGAGAGAGACCATCAATTTGTATCTGAAATATGCATGTTTATTTAATACAATCTATATTATATAGTATTAAATATACATCGCGAACGTAATTTCTTTTTAGGTAACTAATATAAGACACATGTTTCTTAATTCATAAATAACTCCATTAGTTTAGACCGATCGACTTCAAAGAATCGAAGATCAAATATTGTTAACAATTTATTTTCATTCTTTTATAAGTAAACTGCCGTGATTAAGTAAATATTGCCAGTAGCTTTGGCAGAGGAGGTTGCAGTGGCTTTGTAAAAGAGATATTTGTTGACAAAAATAGACATTATTTTGACATATTTATCTAAAATAATAATATTCATTTGATTTTTCTCCATATAGATTCTTTTCTATCCTAAGTAGAAATTTTAATACCTCTTGCCATTAAAATATGATTAAATTTGAAGATTGTTATTATTTAAGAAAAACAAATTTCAGTGAATCTTAAAACTGGTATTCCAATAAGTAAAATAAAAAAAATAAAACGAAAATCTAAAAGTAAGTTATTATGAAAAACGTAAAAATAAAAAAGTTTTTTTTTAAAAAAAAAGTTCAAAGTTAGAGCAGCACAATAGCCAGCACTTTCTGTAATGAAAATATCATGCATTATTGGAAAGAAAAACGAACAGATACAATAATAAAATATCAAAAATATTTAACAAATATATTTATATATATTGCTATAAAATAAAAATTATGTATTAATATTGGACAAATAAAGAGGAAAAAAAAGAGCTTAAAAATATACATATACAATAAGGACATGCATTTACAGCTTACAGGAACACATTTAACATAAATCCAAAAACAATAATAATTTTTATTTTTATGGATAAATCGAAACATAAAAAAAAAAAATTGGTTTTATTGCCATAATAAATATTTTCATGTACTTAATGTAGTCGTTCCTTTATGATTTTTTACTTTAGAATGTTTAATCTAAGTGCGAAGTTTTCTTGTTTTTATTATTACGACATAATAATATTATGGAAGAAAATGTTAGATGAAAAATCTCAAGCAAGATTTTATCTTTATTTATAAAATTTAATTTAGCCCTTTTATTTATCTCAACTCTTTTGTTTTTAAAGAGTTATATGTACTATACAACAAACAAATAATATAAATGATGTAGTTTCTTAGAAGGATATTTTGTGCTGAAAATCCATCTGTTAGTATAGGGTGGTTTCATAAATTAGCTTAGATGAACATTAGGAGTAGAACAGTAGAACAGTAGTATTTATGACTGAAAAATGTTACAATTCTCTTTCATAGAACGCAAAAATGACCGGTAAAGGAAAAGCCGTTTTCGAGTTCTTGAGTTTAGAACCAAATTATGTCCGAAATAACTATGACTATGACTGATGAGACTAGAGTTTCCATTTCCCGACACTTTTGAATTTCCCGGGATACGGGAAATTATGAATTACATTTTCCGGGAAATCCCGGGGTCACGGGAAAAATTGGCCTATAGCCGCTTTTTGATGCCCTATGGTAGAAATGGGACAGAAAAGTTGTCAAAACTAACATTATTTTGTAGGCAAAGAAAAATAAATACATGAAGAACCGGGCCCGGTATTGAACCCGGGACTCATCAGCTTCTAGAAACGAGGTCTTTACCAACTCGACCATTCAACACTGTGTTTATCGATCGGTTCATTTTGCATTTTCTAAATTCGAAACATTATTCAAACAATACAACTGTTATTCGAAATATAACAACTATTCCATAACCTTTCAATTGCTATGCCAATTATTTTGCATTAAACAACTATTATGAAACTAATACTCCTACAATTTCAAGGTTTTTTTTTCATAACTTTATTTCTTCTTTTCAAAATTTCTTCCAAATTGCAGAAAACCCAGACCCTGATAGCATAAATCTAATATGCAAATTTTATTAAAATCGGTGTATTAGTTTTCAAAGTACATCAAAAAAACTATATGAAGAGAGTTATTTTCTCCTAGGATTATTTCTTTCTCGGGATTCCCGGGAAATCGCGGAATGGAAACTCTAGATGAGACGATAGCGACAGAAAAATTGACGATACGACCTTTCTTGCTCAGGTTTGTAATTCATTCATTATCAGCTGTTACTTTTTCAATCCCCAATTGATGTTTTGGGTTATAATTTTTGGATCAAAATTTCTTGCTTAGTTGAATAATAGAATGGAGAAAATTTTACATTCACTGTCAATATTTCCTAGAATCGAAAAGGAGAATTTTGAGAGGCCAATATTTTCTTTTAAGAAATGAACGGAAAAAGTTCTGACCTTCTTTAGAACCGGATATATTTGGTATAAAATGAGGAATTTTTTTCGAGCAACAAGAAACGTCTCTGATAATTTCTAAAGGGTCTTTAAGATGGTGATTACGAAATTTTTGTCAAAATAGAGAATGACGACTAATTTGGTTCTACAATCGATTACCCGAGCTTTTCGGTCACTCTTTTTAACACAAAATTTGTTTCATCAATCAACATCTTTATAAATACTTGTTTGACATATACTTTCTATGTGGTTTAAAATATTCTATTAAGGTAAATTCTCATGATGATAGAAATTGTATTTATTGACAAAATGTGCGAGAAATGGTTATGACTCTTGGTAAAAAGTTCATAAATATGTATACGAGTACTGCAAAATAGAAGTCCGATGCTGTTTCACATTATGCCAATAAATGTGAATGTTATTATCATCAAAAACCAGCTTTAAACTAGTAGGATATATGCAAAGATGACGTGATACATAGATCTGTAATGTAGGCTAAATTTCGTATTCTCCATTGAGTACAAGATAGAATTCTCATTGTATTTGATATTTTCAAAAACAACAATAAAACGTATAAAGCTGTATATTAACAATTAGGCACATATTCTGGTCATGAAAATATGTACTATATAGAGTAGAGATCTACAGATTCCATCATCTTTGGTACAAGGAATGCATATCATATAGGATAAACGCAAAATAGACTATTTATAGAGAAAGAAAATATATTGAGAAAGTTACTGTATAAAAAGTATACATTCTAATCTATATATAAACTTTCTCCTAATTAATAAATTAGGTAATTAATTAAGTTTATTTAATAATTTTATTGATTTTATTTATTTTTTTTTAATACTTTTTTGTAAGATTGATTGATTGATTTTTATTGATATATTTCTGTTCACACAACATAATCTCTTACCTTCTCTTTGGGCGGGTGCAACGGCAGTCATCGGCGGTGGTATTGCCTGTGGAAACTGTCCATAAACGGCTGGATATGCTGCATAAATAATATTTTCACATAGTCAAAACATTTAAGAAACATCACAACAATGATATAACATTAAAATTGAATATATATATATAATATTTGTGTTTATATGTTGTTTTATATATATGTATACATTCTATATATTGATTTTCATTCGTTTAAATTTTTAAAATTAAGTAGTTTTGAATTATGTTTAATTCATTTCTTAATTTGAAAAACAGCTTATTTATTACAAACACTTTTTTGATTTTTATAAATCTTTCCTTCATTAATATATAGTAGTTGTGTTTCTTTAGAAAATCTATCGGCCACTATTTCACTTCCTCAAAAAAACGATTTTTTTGTATAACTTTTAAATTCGGACGTTGGTATGACTGAAATTACTTGTTGGAACACGCAACCAATTTCAATTTTTAAAAATTTATTTTTTATACAAATAGTGAAATTAAAACAAATAATATTTAGCGAAACGGAGACCGCTATTTGAAGTATTGCTTTAACTAAGCAAATAAAGTAAAAACCAATAAAGTAATAGAAAAAAAGGCCAAAATCAGGTAAGATTCAAAATTCAAACAAATTTTCTGTTAATTTCAAATATTGCAATAATAAAACAGTTGCGATCTATGCCATCTTTATTTCAATAGAGTGCCCAATACTAAATAATTGTCGTTAAATTAGACAACGATATTATACATTCCTTAAATAAGCCCGTATAAAATGTATAGTAACCGTAAAGTAAGAAAAATAAGTAAAATTTGTTGACGCACGTGTAGAAATAGACTGCATGTTTAAAAATAAAATAATATTCTCTTTGAAAAAGACTTAAGCGAACCTCAAATGTTCAATATTATGGCGGAATATTTTTGCTTCAATATATTGTCCAAAAAGGAAAAATAGAAAGGGTATGGTCCAGAAATTGGTTAAACAGTCGCTCCACTCAGGGGTACAGCAGCCTAATCTGTGAACTTAGTGTGGAGCCCCCAGTTACTGACCCTAGTTTCGCCATTTGTAGAAAAAAAACTCTGTGATGAGGCCGCCTATTGAGTCTGATGTAAGGCTGCTCATTACACTCCATTTTTTAGCAACAGGTAACAATTTCGAAGCGTTCAAAACAATTTTCAGAGTGACAGATAATTATTAATTACTTTGTTTACGTTGACAGTTCAACAAAGAATAGTCTACTATTGCACTCGAGTTGAAATAGCTGCAATATATTGGGTAAGCTTCAGTAAATATTTATTAAATAGTTGTAGTATTCTGCAATATATTGCCGAAAACCTCAATATCGCCCTCATATCATCAATAGTATTACTCAATACCGAATATTGCATCATAATATTGAACGTGTGAGGTTCGCTTTACACTAAAAAATAAGCTTTAATTGAAAGTTCTATTACCTGTTCCGATTGTGGTTGGTGGGGGGCAGTGCCGTAAGGTGCAAAGCCCCTAGTTTTTATTTAAAAATATTTTATATTAAAGTCAACCGATCGGATAAAGAAAAGTATTATGTGAAACAATGAACCCAAAGCCAATTATTAAATAGTTTTACATTGGGTGTTCCAAAATAATAAAATGTTGTCAACTTTAAATCCAAATTTTAAAGAAACTGAGACGAACGGATTTATTCTGACATGAAATCATTGATTACTTCAGTACTTAAATTGTTAAAATTCCACCTGAAATCGTTAAATGTTCAAATCGCTATTCCGGAAACCTTAATATGATCGTTAAATGGTTAAAGCAATCGTTAAACCGTTAAACCGAGAAAAAGTTCTAAATAGTTTATAGAATTGGATCTGCACTTGATTGTACAATAGTTCTTCACATCGTTTTCCCTTTTACACGAATTGGTTAGTAGATGTGCAAAGATAGTCAAAGGCACTGTCAAATGGTGGACAAGGAGGTGATTAACATTATGGTTAAAAGAAAACTCCAGTTTATCAATTTTCTACAACTAATTTTTAAATCGGAAGATTGATGTATCTAGGGAGTGCAATCCAGAAATCAAAAAGAAGGACTTGCATTGAATGTCGCCATTATTTACAGAAAAAATTTTAAGTTATTTAGTAAAAAAAAATCTATTTACAAAACTAAATTAATTTTTGACGTTCCTTAATTACTAAAAAATCAAAACTCACCACAGCATTCTACGTTTCTAAATTCACAGTGTTTGTGAATACCATTGCTAAATAAATAGTTATTTCTTAAGGATTAGAAATTTTAAGAATAAAGCCGTAAGCAAATGTGAAATTTATTGTCTGCTTTCACTTAAGATACTCGAAAAATTTTTCACGTTTTTCAAGTTTTCTTCTTTTTTGCTTTTTTTAATGGGAATACTCGTATTTCCCTAACAACAAGTACATTAGATCTCTTGAAATTTTATTTTAGGGGAAACAACCAATATGAAAGTATATATTGATAAAGGTTCCCATATATTAAGACATACTGACGACACGAAAGAAAAAAAAATACTTTCCCTTTTTGTGATTCCATTTGACGAGGACGAGCTCCATAATTCATATTTTTTTTTTAGTTTAGAAGTTTTTCTTCCTCTGCCCGAAATTGTGTGTTCAAAATGTGTTTTTAATGCGTTTATAATAAAAACGTGTGTTGTGCACTCCTACTTCAATTTCTTCCTGAAAGACCTTTTATATAAAGCTTTAAGTGGATACAAAAAAAAAGAAGGAAAGTAAACTAACTTATATAACAATGTAAAAAGCTCATTTAGGTGAATTTGTTGCTCGAAAATGATTCAGTCTTATTAAAATAAAAAAACAATTTTTTTTCTTCAGAAAAAAAATTCACTTTAAACTTTTATTTTTTAAATTTATAAAATATTAATATCAAATAAAGAGATATACATATCTAAACGGAATTGAACAATTTGAATTTTGACTATATTTTAACAATTACGTATTAGTAAGGTTAAGGTATACAATAGGGTTCTCCAAAATTTAAGTACCGGGACATAAGAAATGAGATTTATGCCGTCTTGTAAGAAAATTGCAAAAAAGGAGTAAAAAAGATCCCTAAGTCTGTCAGAAGTGAACGGAATTTATAATTAGGCTAGGCCAATTTAAAATACAGAACATGTTTTCATTACAGGAGTTTCGAGAATATAAATAGACGTCCCTGTGCTAGTATAGTGTCTTTTAATAGGGACATAACAATTTTGTATCTTTATATGAACGCACCCTTAAACATTAATAATGACTTGTCAATGTCAAAACGTAGATTAAAGTCAACATTTTCATCATGGTAAAGTTCACGAACGAGCAACGCTTGGAAATTATTAAAAATTACTACCGAAATTCCGAGTCGGTCGCCGCAACTTTAACAGCGAAAAATCATCCTCAACGATGGGCTCATTTTTGGCTAAACGGATTTGTCAACAAACAAAATATGCATTATTGGACAGCAACAAACCCACATGTGTTTCAAGAGACACCATTCCATCCACAAAAAATCATTGTATGGTGCGGTTTACATGCCGGAGGCGTGATTGGGCCGTATTTTTTCGTTGATGCGAACGATCGCTATGTTACTGTCAATGGGGAGCACTACCGTGCCATGTTGGAGGATTATTTTTTGCCAGAATTAGATGAAATTGATATCGGCGATATGAGGTTTCAACAAGATGGCGCTACAAGCCACACAGTACACGTAACAATCGTTATGTTATGTCCTTAATGAAATACCCTTTATAACTGGCATTTTTTATTTCTGATAGGCCTTCCTAAAAATATTCTAGAAAAAATATTTCCACTGTGCGAATTACACTTACGACGAAAATGGAGTAGATGGTAAATTTCATATTGGTTTAGTCTCAGATTTTGTAAAGTTTGGATTTAAAGATGCCAAAATTTTATTCTTGAAGTGAAAATTTCTTTAGCCCCGTTGGGAGTGATTTGAAACCCGATGAAACGCTAAAAAAGCGACACTAAAAAGAGACATATACATCTATAAGATTTAGCCTCCGAGAAAATGAGATGAATACACATATACAGTGTTTCCTATTATCTTCGTCTCCTCTTTGTGCATTGGTTCGTAGTCTCCGCACTCTTGTCTACAAGAAATTGGTTTTTTCTGCGCACGAACGTCACGGGAGACATGAAATACATTTTTAGTATCAAAAATCACCATTAATTCAAAATGGCGCACACAATTGGACGCAATCTTAATATTCTTTCATTCATGATGTTAATCCAAATGTCTGTTTGTATTGCGAATAACTTCTCTTTCACACAATATTTCGGCACTATCTTTTTTATTTTCTTCCTCCTTCTAAACAATTTTTAGTTTTTAAAAAAACATTAAAAACCTTTTTTTTTAGAAATTCATTAATGCGACCATGCAAAACAAATGCTAATCGATGAAGTGAAAGTTTGTTGTAATTTTTTTCAAATAAAATCTTTTATTTTCAATCAAAGTATCCACAGTACAGTTTTACCATTTCACCGGTAGTTAATTTATTCCTCTGCTGTAGAAGCCTGGAGCACAGGAATCGATGAAGTTCTGGAAGGAATTTTTCACAGCTTCTTCGGAATTAAACAGGTTTTCTACCAAGAAGCAGTCAAAATTCCGGGGAAAAATGGTAGTCAGTGGGTGCAAGGTCAGGTGAAGACGGTGTGTGACGGTGAGTTTCCAAGTCCAACTCCTGTAGCTATGTGCCATGGAGCTTCGTTTAGGGTATGGTAGAGCGTTGTCATACAAGAGGAACGAAGTGGATCGGTTGATCAATCTTGGCTACTTAACCGCATGATTTCACATCTTTCGTACAGTTGCATGCAGTAAATGTCCGCCGAGATCGATTCAGAAATGGTTCGGTTTTGTTGCGAGAAAGAAGCAAAATAAATCTTCCAGGCGTCGTTCCTTCTGCGCATCATTCAATTCATGCGGTAGCCACTAATCTAACTTTTTGCTTTACTGATTTGAGCCAAATGTGTCAATATTGTTTTTCTGATTCGCTTAGATTGTAGCCTTCAGCTGGTTTTATACACGCGGCTCATTCGTCAGGTCGAAGTTACTAGAACGGAAATTCTTAAAGCATCGAGATGTTATATTATTTGTAGTGACTTCAGTGCCAAACACGTCCTTCATGTAAATATTATTTGTTTGCATTTCACTATTTGCTAAAAAAGAATATTTATTTTTTTCTAACCTGAAAAGAGACGACTGAAGTTGGTTTTGGGTTCCATCAAATAATTTCAGTCGTGCCATCATCCGAAATTAAAAGTTGTAAGAACATGGATTAAAAAAATTGTTTTTTTTTGTTGAGAAAGTGAAATAGTGGCCGATAAAAATTCTCAAAAAAACACAACGAAGAACACATCTTTGTCTGTTATACTTGTATTATTCTTGAAATTACCTTAATTATACATTATAATATACGTAGAAACATAATAAAATTTGGCGATATGTAAATGTATACATGTAATATATAAATACACATAAAACGCAACCATTTATATATTAGGTCTACTGGAAAGAAAGCAATTATGTCTAATATAGTTTCCATAACAAGCAGCTAAAAGAAATCAATTTTCATGAAACGATCCTTGTTTTAATGGAAAGAGTATGAATTGACTAGTTTGAATGATATTTTAAATTATCGACAATTACTACATACTGTACGTGTTTGAAATCAATTCCAAACATGTTTTGAATACATACAATATAAATTCGGATCGAAATATGATCGATTCAATGTGATAACGAAATTTTTCCCGATCAACTGAACCTGTAGCGAGAAGAAAATAGATTTTCCAAATATTTTCCGAATCTGTATAGCAAAACCCGATATTAAATTCGATTTATTTCTTAGTAAAATTTTGAAATACAAAACAGATCAGGTTGTCGTTTCCGATCTATTGATGACTTAAACTTTGTTCTATTCCGTATATACGTAATATATTGTTGTAATTTAATTGGAAAGACTTGTGGCGGTACTTGTGTATCCATCGAAATTGCTTTTTAAAATAATTATGAGGAAATACATTTAAAATAATAATAAAATATGTCACACCAGCTTTTCTCACATTTAGTTTGGTGGCGATATCATTAGATTTGAAAGAAAGCATTACAATAATTTATTATAATTATTTATTATAATGAGCTTTTTTTCTATTTTATGGAATATTATTTAAGACTAGTTGGTGCCTTGCTTAGATAATTGCCTTTGTTAGCTTATATGGTAGTTCCACCTCTGGGTAGTGTTTATAGGTAAAATATTTGTAAAATATAAAATGTACAAGAAAGAGAATTGAGGCGGAACATTATCATGCTTTCAAGTTTATTATTGCAATATCGCAACAATTGGTTTTTTTTTTTTTTGTTTGTCGTGTCTGCATGGGTAACGCATTGAAGTACGAAGTCTTCGATTACAGGTTCCGATCATAGTTGGATTATAACAAAGAAAAAAAATTTTCACATATTCTTGGTTTGAATTTGTTATTTCAGCCACCGTCCGTGTTTTGGAGTCAAGGTCCCGCTATGTTAGATTGTAACAATTACCAAAAAGAAAATTTTCCGGCTTAAGTACAGGGTCTTCTCGAGCATCAAGTAAAATATAATTTGTTTTTATGTCTAAATGTGGAAAACTGACGATCGTAAAGCCCAATCTCCACACAGCCGACATCCCATTCTGACGAGAAAAATCAGAAAAGTAGAAAGAGATGGACTTTTGCAATTTTCGCTAGGATTGACCGAATAAAAACATCAGGGTCTCTCCCCATACAATTTATAATATTATGGGAAAGTTAAGAACATTCCCTTCCATTTTATAGGAAAATGTAGTACCAAATTGTGTTTTCAGACTTTATCATGAGGCTTAAATTCCTATCACATCTAAAAAACAAGCTATAGTGCAAAACGACGAAACTTCTATACGTATGTTCAAATCACGATACCTTTCGAAAGCCTTTCTAAAAGAAAGCTATATGAATATGGGAATTCAGAGCGAACGTGGTCCTTAGGTAATCACAACATTTGTTGTGATATACAGACAGACAGACATTGGATAAAAATGATTGCAAATCATTTAGAATCTTATAAAACGTGGAGATTTGCAAAATAAATTTTTTTATTTTTTATATACTTCGTATAGAAGTTAAAAATTTAACTTGCGTAAACCATAAAAATCAATTCGTCATAGAAAAACTTCCTATAAGAAAATTTGGTAGTGTGCAACGATATGGTGTATGATTATTGTGAGAGTATGCAAATGCAGATGAAAACCCATAAATCAGATGAACAAGTTTATCTGCGTTTGAGGGGAATCATCTGGCGGATGAAGAATCAGATAGGGAAATTTGAACTGCAGAAGACGACAAAATTCGTAGGATGATTGTTTCTCCCTTTCTGTTTAACGAAATTTTGCATAAGTGCATCCCATATTTTTATCAGAATAGGATGTCGGCTGTGTGGAGATTGGCCTTAACTGGCTTAATAACTAATTGCTTTCTTTCCGGTATCCCTAACAAAACATTAATATATGAATATATGTATATATACTATATAGTATATAAAATTTTAATTAAACGTTGTTACACCACCGATTTATGAAAATATGTTTTTTTTTTTAAATATATATATTAAAAAAAAAGACAAAGAATGAAATAAATATTATACAACATATTATATAGTATATGTGAAAATACGTATATATATATAATATGTAATTATATATATATATATATAATCTATATATATTTATAGATACAGTATGATGTACGCACATAGGTAAACAAATTAATTAATAATTATTTGGAAAGCTTGCCATTTAATATAAATTAGGTAAATGTATATTATTATTATTATTATTTTTTATTTTTTAATTTTAATGTGAATATAATAATGTAAATGCATAAAATGCACATTTAAAGAACAAAACCAAAAAAAAAAAGAAAAACTGATATATTTAATTTAATAAAATATAACATTAATTCCTTTCGCATAAAATCAATAAATTTGATGAAAATCAAATTATTATTAATTATTTTCCATTTGATTTAATTTTATTATTTGTTAATGTTTCAATTTTAAAAGAAAAATAAGTAATAAGAATATTTTTTTCGTGTTTTTTATATACTAATAAAATTGTATTTAATTAAATTTTTTGAATTAATAACACTTTAAAATCAATATTAGGTGTGTTCTTTTAGGATTTTCTATTTAATTTTCACCAAAACAAAAAATGATTATTTTAGTCTATGCACTTATAAATCTTTATTTCGGCATATTGGTACTATTGATATTTGCTCAAGCACGATTTTTTTTTTTTGGACATTTGAACAAAGTTCTAAAACTCCTTGTTTTTAAACAAAAAGTTAAATTAAAACAAATAATATTTTGTTGTTAATAATTGTAACGAACGACAACTAGAGCTGAAAATTTAAATCTGATAATACTTTTTTTCTATCAAAGATATATAGGTGATATTATTTGACAGAAATATGACATATTTCAATACGTTCTAAATGTCTTATATTATTCGGTAAACTAAAAAGACAATTAAAAAATATTAAAACTTGAGTTGAAAATTAAATTTTTGATATTTTACGATACGTATTTTAGATTCTAACAAAATAATTTAAATTACATAACTAGGCACTTTGATAAGCAGATTAACGGAAGAAACTCATGTATCATTTTTCTCGGAAGAGAAAGTTTACATGTGAATCCACTCGTTTGAAAGCTTCCAATTTTTTCAAGATATCTCTTAATTGAAATGGGCCAGCAATATGTTTGTTGTAAGTCATTATTATTTTTAGTTATGGAAGGCCATACGACAGAACAAGATCATTTTGGTTATGAAAATTGTTGATATTACCAAATTAGTTTTGGTAATGAAATGCATTTTTTCGGCCGATTTCACGTTTTAGCGATCAAAATCGACCTTAAGGATAGTGGGATTTGATAATTTTGGATGTCTGTCTTTAGGGCTATATGAAAGAAAATGTGTATGCCAAAAACTCTCAAATGATTCCAGCACTAAAGGTTAAGATTTACCCCTCTATTCTGGCGTCGTGACAGTTTTACTGTCATAAATATTTATGATAATAATATTCTGACTGAAATTATGACTGTTGCGAAAATTTGTATTCTAGCAAACGGGTCATAATTATGTCCAAAATATGAATTTATAACAGTTTAAACTGTTATAATTCGAGCGAGCTTTCGTGGTTCTTTAAGAAATACTCTCGAAAATGTGTGTATGGGCTTGAAATTTTTCTATAGGTGTAAAATTATTTGTGTGTTTAAAGAGAATGGTGGAAATTATTTCATATTTATCAATTGAATCACTCAGAGAACGCATATAAAATTCTGTTATGATGTAAAATATTGTCGGTCAGAACTTATGATATTTTTGTATGACAGTTGTTAGTTATGAGCGGGTCAGAATACCAAATAATATTAAGAAAAATGTTATGACAATGACGTCATTTTATGACAGTCAGAACTTGTTATGACTGCGCTCAGAATAAAGGGGTTAATGTATTATTAGTGAAAGTTAGTCGCAATTATACCAAAATATGATACAAAATTATGTGAAAATAATGGAAACCTGAAAGGTTAATAGTGGCCACATGTCCAAAATTGAAATGAAAAAATATTAGTACTTCCTTAATAGTTTATGTTTTTGATTTCGAAGTTAAATTTTTACCTCTGTAGTAGTTGTGACATCGTTTAGAAGACAGAAAAAATTATTGATATTAAGTTGAATTAAAAAATCAAACAAGTTTTGTGTTCATTTCAAAAAAAATGTTTGGATTGGCGACATCTATATATTTCAAATATAACGCTGAAGAACTCTGTTTAAAAAAATAATAGATAAAATGTATTAGTGATCGTCCTTAAGTTTCCCAATAAAACACACCTAATAGGTTATACGATAATTGAATTTTATTGAAAATTGATTTCATCACTATCATTATTTATTTTGAAAAATAAAAAAAATAAAAATTTAAATATTAATTAATACACATTGTTATGAAATATATCACGGGGAACATCAAAAATATATAAAAATAGCTACATTTATATTCTGTATAATATTATGTATTTATGTTCATTTTATATTTTTGTTTAATAATAATTACTGTGATTGATTAGGTGTAAAAGTGAGAAATTAAATTATATATATTTGTATATATATAAGTATACTTTAAAGAAATTTAATGTTATATGACATAGAATAGATTTTTGTATTCTTATATCTTAATTTTCAAATTTATTAATTTCTTTCATTGTATGTAAAGAAATGTCTCCTTTTCATAGACTATATATTTTTTTGTACTTACCAACACCTGGATATGGTTGCATTCCAGAATACGCAGCATGCTGTAATGCAGCATCACCGTTTGGTATTCCTTGGGCTGGGATTGATAAATGAAGTGCATCTAAAATATGAACTTGTTATTAAAGAAATTAAAATTAATTAAAATTTTATATGGACTTTATTTTATATACTATTAAAATTTAAAATTAAATTTATTAGATCTGCAAAAGAAAATTCTTGACCTTTATTCATTCACTGTGAAAGTCATATTCTAAAACTATTTATTTTTCTGAAAATTTTCGAAAATGCCGAAACTTCGAAATTAATTCATTTGACTCTAGGTGCGCTAACTATAAATTCATTAGGCACATAAAAAGTGGTTTACTAGTTTTCGTAGCTAATTTATGCTGTGAAAAGCAGCTGTAGTACTCTTGAAGATGATCTACGTTCATATTGAAAGAAACTATGAAATGAAAGCATTGTTGGCTTTAGGAGGATTTTAACCAGGATTCTTACAAATCGATAGGTTTAAATCAAAATTAATGGTATTATTAAACCTAAAAATGTTGTCTTATATCCTAGACAGATCTCCGATTTTAATGCTCATTATTGCCCAATCGGTCATTAAAACTCGATAATGATCTTTATTTACGTAATAATGATCAATTTTAAGTATCTATTTCAAGCATCATTATTGTTTTAATTATCAAATGAAATTGTGAAGAGGTCCCAAATTTTTGCTTCACACTGTTTACAGGGCCGTCCACATTTGAAAATATTAAAAATTTCATCTGATTTTGACGTGGTTTCTTCTTTCACATAAACTTAAAAGGAGGAAAAATGGTTATTATTCTAAAAATTCCTTAAAATTTACTAAAATGCAATTTAAAAAATTAATTTTATTGAATGAAAAAGAATATTTTTGAATTTTGAAAATTATAAACAAAATAGTAATTTTTTGAACCTTTTGGAATGACAAGAATAATCGTCATTGCGAAAAAAAGAAGATGTGTCATGGGTCATCCAGAAGTATCATTAAAAAATAATTATTGTAATTAAAATAGGATATCTGTCTAGAGTATTAACTTTAAGTTTTCCAAATTACGTTGAAGAACTATAATATAATATAAGATTTTGACGGCCAATGAAAAATTGATACTTGATTTACGACCATGGACAACCATCAAAATCCACTACAAACATTTATTGTCATAAAGTGCTGCTGTTCTGTTTGGCAGGATTTGGAAGGAATCATTTTAAATGAATCTCGAAAAACGGTTTCGGCAGAAAGTTATCCGGATCACCTAATCAAAGTAACAGACAAGCTGAAACATAAAAGAAATACACAAGCCATGGACCTCGGCATATGATATTGCTAAATTAACCTGTCAGTATGCTGCTTTAAATGCAAAAATGATAATTCAATTTGAGTTGGGAACTTCGCCTAAACTTTATTTTTTTTTTTTTAAAAAGAAATACGAGTTTTATTTTGCAGACCTAATAACATAGTTGATCTGGAAAAAGGAAAAATCTATTTTTGGTATTTTTTGAATAATAAAATTAAATTGAATTTCATATCTCTGAAAAAAATTTCTATTTCTAGTACAAATTCTTAGTTTACCCAAATTATTAAGATTCGATTAGATTAAATTAGATTAGATTAGATTAGCAAGGGGAGCGAGTTATTGAGTTATATAACTTTTGCGAACTAAGAATTTGTGCTGGAAATAACAGTTTTCTCAGTTATTTCATTCACATGATCTGGTTTAACTAAACTTCAGTCTAAAATTCGAGCATTTAAACTCAGTTCCACTTGAAAACTAAAAAGGGAGTACAAATAAAGATAAAAAATTACAAACAAAAATTAGTCTGTCAAGCTGAATTTGATTTGAAGTCGATTTCAAATGAATCTTTCAATTTAGTAAAGCTGAAAAATACGGATTGAATTTCAAGTAGATGTTAAGTCAATTTTAAAGTGATCATGTAAACGAAATAAGTGCAATAAACTGAGTTCCATGGTATAAACCACAAATACTGTTATTATAAAATTGAAAAATAGGAATTTTTCAATTTACATAATTTTTTTTTTTATATTTATATAAATTATAAACTTACGGCCAGGATAAGTTTGAGGTATTCCATTTGTATAAACACCTTCAGTACCGCCTGGTTGACCATTTGGTGTTTGTGCGGCCATATTAAATGTTGGCATCGTTGGTGATGGTAAAGATGGTATAGCACCGTTAACCGGTTGCCCAGAACCATTTAGTGCATGAGGTATTTGTGTCGCCAATGCTGCCATAGGATTAATATATGTGCCTTGAGCTGTAGCGGCTGCCATTAATGCAGCCTGTTGCTGCTAAAAAAAAATTTTATATATATATGTAATTAGTATTGAATTTCTTATATATCAGTGATCTTCAACCTCTGTTTTGTGGGATCGTTGGGCTCCAACTCATATTTTCGCGAAAGAACTCTATACAACGTGAGATTTAAAAATATGCTGCTAGAAAAGTTTAATTCACATTGGATTACAAAATGAAATAAGAATTTTCATGGATATGCGTTTGCATGAATTGGCTCACAAATTAAATGATATGAATTTTATTAAAGAAATGGCCTATCTTGTATTTTAATGAATTTAGCCTTTCCAAATACAAATATCTTTATGTTAGTCAAAATTAGATTGGTGGTCATTGAATTGATATTTTGGGAAGATTGTATTTTTAAAGGAAATACTGACTGTTTTCTATATTACATAATTTAGAATGGAATTTTTTTAACTGCGCACTACAGCCCAAAGTTGATACGTCCGCATACATACACACACACACACACACTCTCTCTCTTCTTCTCTCTCTTCTTCTCCCTCTCTCTCTATCTCCCTCTCTCTCTCATAAAGATACACAGCTCAGGCTACTGAGGAGATCACAGGTGGCGGATAGTGAACGGCTTAGGGATATGTAGGTTAGCTGTGAATAACCAATAAAAAGCCCCCGACCAAGAGCGGTTGGAGCTAAGGGTGTGGCTTAAAAGGCTGCATAAACCCAATGATAAGACGAGTTAATGTCGCCTTCAAATAAGCAGCAAAAACAGCAACAAAGTCCAAAAGCATCTGATCCAGAGTGGGCGCCTCCTTGGTGTGCGTTTGAGTGGCGGCACCGCCACATAACTAGGCAGTAGATATAAAATGCTACGGGTAGGATTCCGGAATAAAAAATCAAACGTGGAAAGTCAGAGGGAAACAAATGTTAGGTCGCAGTGATTCGAATCCCCAGCGCCGGCCGTTGTAGGGAATGAGAAAGTGGTCTCCCGGCCGTCGATATCAAGCGGCGACAATGCTTCTGAAGTGGCGCACTTAGCTTCTGGAACAGATAGATCTAGAAGTAAAAGGGGAACCAAAGGAGAATTCACGGATCCATTTTCGAGGAGGACGAAGTGACAGCGCTCACCGCGGAAAGTGGCCTTGCCGAAGATATTAGAGACATTTGACTCCGTATCGCCTACAGAGCTCAGGGCCACGCTCTCTCATATGCAGCCATACCAAAGGAACAGGCCAGGTCAAATGGACGTAATTCGTTTGACACTTCAAGCTCTAGAGCAAAACATCCAAGATTTACAGGACTTCATGAAAGAGAGACACAACGTCCACCACGAAATAAAAAGGATTAGTCGCAATATAAAAACGACATTTAATGAACAAGCGGAAAGAGATCCAGCCCAAAATAAACAGGAGAGTATAGAAAGGCAAAAAAGGTGAACGGAATAAGAAAATAGCGAAAAGACCATAACATAAAGCCACGCAAACGAAGTTACAGTCAGGCAGACAATGACGAATAGAGCATAAGCTAACCTCTGTAGCAACGCTAACACACAATATGCCCAGAGCTACGGCAAAAGGTTCTACGAAGCGGAGGAGAGAAAATGAGTAGGTGACTACTACCACGCCAAGGCTGAAGAGAGCGATCTCACAGAGTCCCCGAAACAAGGCTAATAAAACGCCGAAAGTGTCATGTAGAACAGCAATTCAGGATGATGCAGTTGGAACCACAAAATTTTTGGAATGACAAAGAGTCACCAGCGAAAGTAAATAGAAACATTAAGAATATCGCTGCAGAAGGCTTACGAAAGTTAGATCACATGCCATTATTATAGCGACTAGGGGAGAATCATCAACGCAGATATTCTTTGCAAAAGTAAGAGCGACTTAAGCCTAAAATGTGGGTCGAATAAACGGAACAAGGGCGAAATGTTTATAGAACTAAGCTCGAAATCGAAGCCCAAATTACCAACTGTTTTTTGATATACAAGTATTTTCCTAATCAACCCTTTCATTGAATGCTGTGATACCTGTGGTAAAAGAAAGCACCTTGATATTTCTATCAACTCTACATTGAAGACATTATTTTTCGAAGCTAACTTTATGAATTTTTGGCCGCAAATTTTTATTTCCTATAATTTCTAAATGACCTATAAAATGCCTGATACTTGTTGAAAATTCTTTCCTTTTTTACTATTGGATGTATGTATTGAAAGTTTAGTATTTATAACTAACTTTATAGTTCTTACATTCATAATATTTTTGAAATTGACAAATATTATAGATTCAAGAGCGTCAAAAAATCTATGGTATTTGATCTGTCATACTGAGCATTAGTAAAAATATATAAGTTTTTTTTCGTATTCAAAATGTCGAATTACGTTGCAACAAAGCAGCATTTGCGGTGAGTTTTGTTTTTGTACTTTAATCAAAAGAAAAATGTAACCAAAAGTCATGATTTGCTCGCATAAACTTATGGCTGGGAGTTTACGTTCTGTTTATGGTGTAGTCAGCTGGATGTGGTGTATTATGAGCTGCTAAATCCTGGTGAAATCATTGGCGTTTGATGCGTATGAATCGACCATTGCAAGGAAAACAGCCAGAATGGGAGACTATGATGGGCTGATTTTTCAATGTGACAATCCCCGGTCACATATTGTGAGTCAAATCAAAAACTATTTCGAAAATGTTGGATCGGAAGTCATACCCCACTCGGTGCTTTCCCAGCATTTGCTCCTTCTGACTACCACTTGTTTTGATCCATGCCGAATCACCTTTCCGGAAAACGCTTCATTTCTTTTGAAGAACTTAAAAATTGACATGATTCGTTCATGATTTGCCTAAAAACTGGGCAAAATTCAAAGCTTCTGATGGACAATATTTTGAACAATATAGTATGTACAATATTTTTATGCCCTATGGTAGGTACTACCAGACGGTATATTAGTTTTGTCACTAAGTGTGTAACACATAGAAATAATGATCGGAGAAAAATTTCAAGGGTATGGTTGTGTAGGGAATCAAAAGTTATATCGATTTATGCATGTCCGTCCGTCCGTCCGTAGACAAGATAACTCAAAAACGCGTTATCTGATTTTGATGAAATTTATAATTTGAGTTGCTTATTCCTTAGCTTGGTTTGGTATTGTATTTGAGCCAAATCGATCCACGGGGGGCAAAGTTATAAAGGAAAAACCAGGGTGACCAGAAAGTTTTGTCGTTTTTTTGGTTATGGTTTTTCAGATGTAATTGGAAAATTTGTGACCCGATTTTGTACAAATTAATTATGTAGGTTAACTGCATAAATAGACGATACCGAATTAATTTTCAGTCAAATCAGTCCAAGGATAGTGGAGAAAGAAATAGTTGTAGCTTAAAATAAGCCTGTTCATAAAGTTTTTCCAATGTATTTTAAAAAGTTAAATACGGATTTGAATCAAATTTACGAAACGTGTTTATACTATTAGACGCCAGCCTACCTGTGAATTTGGGCCAATTTGAGAATGAAGAAACAAAGTTATGGAGAGAAAAACCTTAAAATATTCAGTTAAGCAGAGAGTTCGTGGCGTTTTTTTCCAATAGTTGGCTTTAGAATCGTATAACTTTAGTAGTTCTAATCCTATCAAGTTATATTATAGCGCGCTGAAAAGGTAACATTTTATGGAATACTTAGGAAAAAAATTGTGAAATTCTGGCAGAACAAATTGGGGTAATTGGGTTTTGAAAATGAGCCAAAATTCTGAAAAAAATTCCCTATATTAATGCTCCATGTTTGGTACTACCGTCCGTCCGTTGACAAAATAACTCAAAAACGCGTTATCCAATTTTGATGAAATTTAGAATGCTACTTGGTTATTGCTATAGTGGTTTTGGTATTGCATTTCAGCAAAATCGACAGAGGGGCAGCGAAGTTATTAAGCAAAAACAGGGGCGACCATAAAGTTTTGTCGTTTTTTTTCTATAGCTTTTCGGGTTTAATTGGAAAATTGGTAAAGCAATTTTGTTTAAATTAATTATATTGGTTGACTACATTAATAGACCATGCCATTGTAAATTGCAGTGATATCGGTCTAAGGATAGTGGAGAAAGAAGTAGTCGTAGGAAGAAATAACCCTGTTCAGAAAGTTTTTTTGATGTATTTTCAGAACTAATGCACCGATTTGAATGAAATTTGCAAATTAGACTTATGCTACCAGGGTCTGAGTTACTTACAAATTAGAGAAAATTTTGAGAAGGGCAAACAAAGTTATGAAGAAAAACCTTGATATATTGTTAGTTTTCACAATTTTTCTCTCCCATTTCTACCATAGGGCATCAAAAAATCGGCTATAGGCCGATTTTAAATTACTTTATGTTTATTTTATTATTTAAATAAATGTTTTTTTGACAAAAAATACGAAATATTCAATATATACACCCAATAATAATAGAAACTGATTGGATCCAGACCAGACATCAATATGTTTTGAAACATGGGCTCACTCTAGTTATTGAGACAATTTTTCATGTAATCTAGTTTAACAATAATAGTCTAGTTATAAAAATAAAGTAGAACTCAGTTAATCGAAATTTTTTTGACAAAATAGTGTTCTTAGGTTCTTAGAAGAGTTCTGCGGGTCGAAGGTTGAAGACTACTGACTGCTATGGATTAATAATATGAATTAGAAATTTACCTGGGCATATGCACCATATGCTCCAAATTGATTAAATACAAATGGATTAAGTAAATTCATATGACCTGCCATTTGTTGCATACGTCTTAATTGCCTTTCCTTTTCCGTATCGGCAAACTTAACGACTAAGCTCGATGAAGCACCCTGTAAATAGATAAAATATGACTTATTAAAATTATTATTATTGCTATTATTATTATTATTATTATTATTATTACAAATCAAATGATTATTTTAAAGTTACACAAGACTAAACTAAGAACAAAACAAGCCAATTTTTTCATATTATTTATTAATATCAAAGAAATTATGTATGCTAAAAGAAGACAATTTGCTTTTCGCATTAAATTACACAAGATATGAAGGAAAAAAAACAACTTATTTTCTTTTTCAAAAATTTATTTTCAGTTAGATTAACATTTCCATTCTAGGTTTTTCTTTCTTTTCTTTTTTTTTTGATAACCTTTAAAATCTCATCTACTCATTCAACTTTTGGTTTAAACTTTGTAAATTTCCTTATAAATGTAAAAGAAGGGAAGTTGTATTATATTACGTATTTCTTTTATTTTGTATCCGTATTATATACGAGTATTTTAGGGAGTATATATACATGTATCTATTTATGTTTTTTTATGAGAACAAACAGTGGCGGAGCGCCCAAGGTAAAAGCTTGCCCGATGTTAAGTGGTCCTTGTGTAAATATTTTTCCAGTATAAGTAATAGTAATGTTAATTGTTTTCCCCAATTCGATGTTAAAAATAATAACACTTTTAATTCTGTTTTTTACAATTTAGCCATTCATTTATCGGTTGTTGTCTTCGCTATTTAAGTACTTGATATGTGCAAATGGCAAGCTATTACTAACTTCAAATTCTGATTTACAACTTTTCTTCCTCAGTGAGTCCTTCATTTTATTGCTTTTGAATATTTTGTATAATACTATCAGAAGCCAAAATTAATTTTCTCCTACTATTTTTAACATAGCTTCTGAATAGTCTTAAAAAAATGTTTGCATCGATCATTAGCTTGTAGGAAATTAATTCAATTACAATTTTTACTATTCGATAATATAAATACGCTTTCAACTTAAATCGATAATGTAGAGAAAAATTTACATAATTACTTGATGATTAATATTTATCTAAACTGTCAGAACCTTAACTGTCAATCATAATTTGTGAAGAATAGCCGACACGCTTCTATTATTTTTTTTTTGAAACGTAATAATAAAATTGTCTGTTTTTCTGTCCAGTCTATCTAAAAATGACGCAATCTTTTACATTTTTCTTATCTCTATATTTAAGTAAAAAAGTATTTGTTTTTTAGACATAGGCTTGTATACTGTTTAACGTATTACTATGTTATTAGCCATCAATATTTTTTGACATCCTAGAAAAAAGACTGTAAGGGTCTTAGTCGGTAGGGAGGACGAAAAGAGTTGAGTTTAAAGATAGGATATGCTTTCACTCGGTAGAAAAGCCGCGGAGACAAAAATAGAAAAGCATCTCTGATTTGCCAATTTACGACACTTAGAATATACATTCTGGGTAGAACAACTTAAAGGATGAAAATGGCTGCGAGGGTAAAAATAGAGAAGCATTTATAACATGGTAAATACTGATCAGACTGTTATCTAATCAACAAGCGTTAAGATAACAACAAAGTTTCACTCTTTTAAATGGCTAAAAAGTGTGAATTTTAGTTATTAAGATACATTTTTTGATCAACGTCTCCCAACACAACCTCACAATTTCGCCATCTGCTTAAAGCTCAAGTACAAGCAACTAAACGATAAATTGTGTTCTGGCAAACAACATTTTTAGAGCTAGTCCGCTACTGAGTACAAATACCATAAAAAACCATGGTAAAGAAAAAAAAAATAATAAAAAGAAAAACGAATTTTATAAAGATGGATGACAGAAAAATGAATAAAGAGCCTTTAAGGAAAGTCATACACTTTGATTTCATTCAATTTATGAAACAAAAGTGCTTTTCCCTGATTTTTCACAGGATATTTTAGTTTTTTTCTTTTTTTTTTTTGCCTTTCATATTGTGCTCTTATTTTTAATATAGATTTTAATATAACACCACCACTCCCAAACTCATCATACTAATCGGTACTTTTTCAAACTTACTTCTATCTTTTTCATAAATAAGATACAAAAAGAAGTAGATAAAATTTTATCCTAGATTTTTTCATCATTATTGTTGTTTTTTTCCGTATTGTTTGATTATATCGGTCCTCTTAGTCCTAAATGTGAATAGATGATGATTTTGATATAGTCTGGACATAGTCTAGAAATGTTGATATTATTATTTATATAAAGATTTAGTATTATAAATGTATATACATAATACATAAGTACTGTAGAATTGAAAGAATAGGAATAAGAAATATAAAGTATCATTAACCGAGTAGATTCTAAGATATCGGCTTCGCTTGTTCATCATATTATGTCTTATTATATAAAATGAAATAACTTGCCTTCATCGAAATGGTGAGGTTTTTAAATATCGGTATAGGGTAAGGGTGGCAGGAAATGGACACGAAATGAAAGTGACATTGTAAATATTGGAAAGATGGATCATATGAGAACAAGAAAATTATTTTAGTTTTAAGGCTACTACCAGTTAATTTAATTTCACTACCATTTTGTATATGGCCATTAAAAATATCTAAATTTATTCTTCTGTCAAACATAAATATCCAACGGTTTATCAAAAGTTTTTTTATTGCAATTGGATATATTGGGTATGAACTTATGAGGGAGTAGTCAATTAATGAATTCTATTTTATTCTGACCAATTATTTGTTTCAGCTAGCAGCTGACAATTTTCGGTGGTTAGTCGTTAGGTATTGGAATTAAAAGTCATCGTTTTCTAATAAAAATGTCGTAAGTAGTACTTTTTGCATTTAAATTGTAGCTTTTTTATTTAGCATATTTAATATATGATATTTATGTGAAGTGTAAATAACACAGACCTTATTGAATTCAAAGTATCGACTTTTGTGACAAAAAAACAACATATACGGGAAGAAATACTTTTTTACTTCCATTTGTCGTTTGCTTTTGAATGGGTATGGTTAACATGCTCTACCTAAAACCACTTGTAGGTATTGATTTAGATTAAAACAATTCAAAGATAATGTATCTGATTTGAAAGGCAAACAACATCCTGGTTAGGTGTGGTCAGGCGTAGTATATTATAAAGTGCTGGTGAAAACTAAAATACTGGTTTAGTTTTTTCGCTATTTAATGATAATCTAAAGTGTCCGTATCATGCCACTTCTCCCCTACACTTATTTCGATCTTAATATTAAAATTTAATAAAACTAAAACAAAATAAAACAAACAAAAGTCACAATAACATGAAAAATTTGTAATATGACCAGAAATAAAATAAAAAATAGGATGCGTAGGATTTATTTGAATTATAGATTAGATAACTTTTTTACGAGTATCTTAAAAGAAGAATCCTAAGAAACTTTTAATTCTTCTACCATATATTGATTTATTTTTATATCTATTGTCTGTAACGCCAGAATTAGCGTGTTTAGACTTATTTCTTACAAAATCGGCATATTTCTAAATTATTATAATTGACATTATAAATAAAGAATAATTCTGAATTTCGTAAGAAATTTTTAATGGGGCCATTGATGCTCCTAATATTTTAATCAAAATGCACCTTAATTCCAACATTTGTTCGCTGAGATTCGTGGTCTTGCTTAAAATCAGTTTCCACCGGATGGACTACGGGAAGAATGAACCAGTCTCACGAAGGCTGCGTGTGCTAAATGCCAATGCACAAGATTTTGACTTTTGCCTTAGTAAGTTTGAACTGAGAACACTTTTATATAATTCCTAATAACCAATGACTTTATTATGGAAATTAATGCACATTTAGGCTCGATTTGAGCTGTCATTATTAAATTAAATTAAATTAAGAAATAAGCGTTTGATTCCTTCTCTTTTTATTATAAAAGCTCAAGAAAAATTGCGGCGGGTGAATTTGGTTTGCAAGGGATTAAATTTCATTTGGAAAAGTTGTATTTCGTTTGCAAAAGTTTGAATTTGGAATGACAATGGATGTATTATGTTTGCAAAGACTGTATCAGTGCAAAGGCGTACAAATACTATAATTACCGGAGAGCAGTCACAAGGCACTAAATATGTATAGAATTGTATTGAATTGTCTTTTTTTGTTGGTTTTCGGGTTTAATTGGTAAATTTGTATAGTAATTTCAGTTAAAATAATTATGTACTTTGGTCAGTTATATTAATAGACTAGATCGTATGATGAATTTCGGTCAAATCGATACAAGGGCAGTGCAGAAAGAAAGAGTTGTAGAGATAAATTGGCATGGACAGAAAGTTATGTCATTGTTTGGTTTAGTTTTTCTGATGTACTGTAAATTAGAGCAAATCCGAAGAAAAAAAAACAAAGTTGAAAAGAAATGAATTTAAATATTAATACCTTTCCATTTGCATACTTCAAATACTTGCAAGTACTTGTATATTAAAGATAATAACTATCAATAGAACAAATGGTTTTACAAATAAAACCTACAGAAACAAGTATATTTTCAATAATTTGGCTTTTAACGATAATGTCGCAATTTAGCAAAATTGCATACAAAATTCACATAGCCATTTTTCCCTCTATGTGATTCTTGTATGCAATATTGCTAACTACTTTTAAACATTTATTTAAGTAGCTACACGCAGTTATTGTATTAAAAATATTTTTATCTTTCTACTTTAAAGTACTTGAAGTGTAGAGACGGAAAGACCCTATTATTAGTTTCGGATCATAATTACGAGTTCCATTTCTTTCATAAAGAATAAAAAATTATAGTATAATAAAAAAATCATTTTGTTTTACAAGAAAATTACTTGAAAATATTATAACATTGAAATTTAAATTGAAAAATCTCCAATTTCCATCAAATATGGGCTCGCAATAATATACGATTTTCATTATCTATTAATGAGATTAAGTTATTCGAAAATCCGTTCGAATTAACATTAAAATATAAAGGTATCCATTTTATAGAATTAGTTTTTCAGATAGTGTTAATTGAAATTGATAGAAAAAAAGGAATTCGGAAAATTTAATTTGTTAAATTTTTAATTCAATTTCATCTGAAATAAAGTGAAAAACCAAATACACGTCTCTACGTACATACATATTACGAATATTAAATTTCGTTAAAGTGTTTTCGGTTTTGGTTTTAACCCTTTTTAATTTTTAAATACGGATCGACAATGGATTCGTAAATATAAAAAAAAAATGTACCATACAATGTTTTATAATCAGAAACTCAATTAACTATTATATAATTTACTTCAGGCAAAATAATGTACTTAAAGTTTTTGTTTAATTTAAAAAAAAGGAAGAAAAAAATCAAATAATTTCTGTTTCAATTCAATTAAACAAAATTTGTTTGAAATTCTTTACTTGAAAAAACTAAATAAATTTTTAAATACAATAAATCAAATTAGTAAAGAACATAATTTTCTTGGTCTGAATATCTGTCCTATTTTTATACGCGCCTGAAAATATGCATTTAATGATTTGTTGATCAAAATTAATAGGTGCATAAACTTAATACTTCAATAGTGATTTTGCATAGAATTGTATATATACAATTTATTATAGATGCATTACTATAAATCATATGCAACAATCTTAAAACAGCATTATTTCTTGCCAGTTTTCTAATACTTCATTTTATAGTATAGTGGGTACTTAATTTTATTTACTATCAAATTGAGGTACGAAAATCTTAAGTTGTTAATATAAGAAATTTGAGGTTTTCTTAAACCTTGACTGTAAAATTCATTTTGTAACTTAAGCTTCCAACTAAACTTAATCTTCCACTGTGAAATTGGGTATTAATATGAAATGAAGAATAAACTTAAGTAGAGTGTGGTGAACCCAAACATTAAACGTTCTTTAGGTTTAGCTGGAACTTTGCTTTTAATTTAAATTTACTCATCTAGTATATAAATTCACTTTGCAAAATAATTCGTAATTTAAATTTAATTTTATTTCGATCTAGTTAGCATTAGGAGTTATTTTTATTGAAAAAAAAAAAAAAAATATTTCAGTTAGTGGTTTAAGGTATTAGTTAAAAGAAAACAAAAATTGGTGAATTACGTCCTTTTAAAGAAACACTATTCAAATGTTCATTTGGAAATTGCTAATACAAGATTGTATAAGATTTAGCTTTAACATAATTAAAACTTGAATTTCTTTCGTAATCAGTTTGTGGTAAGAAAAAAAAATAAATTAATAATTAGATTTTCATAATCTGTAATCGAAAAATTTCTAGAATACGAAAAGAAAAAGGAAAATTAAATTCTAATAAAAAAATTTTTCCTAAGTCGTTTAATTAATAATAGAATGTAAATAATAAAGTAATTAAGATTTAATGACAAAATATAAGAAAATATATAATATTTTGTATCAAAATTGTAGAACATTTTTCACTCACGAAACGTTTTTCATTATAAATACAACAACAACATATTCGAACGTAATATTAGAAAATCCGATTATGGAACGCGTCTTGAATTTTGATATTATATTTTTTTCTTTGCTCATTTCGACAATGATTTTGCGAATTTCGAATATTTCTATTTCAAAATAAATTTCCTTTAGTTTAGTGGTTGTGTATTTTATTTAACATTTTAATAAACATATTGTCATGTCGGGGAGGAAGGCCTTCTAACGATATCAATTGATGAATGTTAAATGAAATAATAAAACTTAAAATATTTATCATGTATATTAATAATCAAATTAATGGATACTAATAAATAATAATAGAATGATACTTACAAAACTATAAACCTGGTAGACTAAAATGAATTAAAAATACTACAATCTATAGGGTAAACTGTCAATAGTTGTGCAGCCATCAGTTATTGGCCACTTGTAAGCGAAAATAATAATTTTGGTAAATGTAGAAACTTAAATTTTAAAAATTGTTAATATTCTCTGATATTTTAAATATATTGCCACCAATATTTCTATCCACTGATATAGCAAAGCAGACATGAACGCGACATGCACTGTGAATTCGCAGATATATAGTTAAGGCTGTTGCAAATTGTTAAGGACACTCGGCTTTTAGAACAATGTAAGATTATTCCGCGTTGTAGCCGTCTGCGGAATTGAGGATAGTAAATCGGCAGACAGGCTAACTAAGGAAGAAGGAAGAACTAGTTTAGATGACATCAAAATTGACAAAAAATCTCTGCAGGTATAAAGCAAGAATCATGGACAAAACCGTTATGGAAGCAACTACACGCTGATGAAACATCGAAGGACATGAAGTATCGAAAACTTTATGGCCAAATTTAGATCATAAGAAATCAAAATTTATTATTGATTTGGACAGGAACAGAATATTTATGCTAATTGGGAGACCATCTGGTCACTGTTTGTCAAGGAAACACGCTAAAACATAAGGTTTAATATAGACCGAAATTTGACGTTACTGTGAAGATTAACGTCGCTGAGGATATTCATAGACTTTATGAATTTCTAGCCATTTACTGCACCAGCCATAACATTGTGTGAAGTTGATTCTTCAGCAACTTAGGGTTGTTTTACCCAATTGGCATATACAGTTTATTCGCTTTTTGAGGAAATTAAATATTTCAAATGCATAAACTTTGATGTCGTAATAATAAGCCCATAAGGTATCTAGTGTTGTGTGTAAGCACCCCTACTCTAGCTAACCTAATATACAAAAATGCGGATCTACTCAAAGTTAATCTTATCAAATTGTTAATAATTAAGAGTCCATTTTATTTGGCATTATTAAGATGTATTTTATTCGTACTTTAAAGTATTCTAAATTAATTAAACTTAAATTCAAAGTGCCATTTTACATAAAAATTTAATACATGCTACTATTTTCTAAGCGGTCAAATTTGGTTACATTTTCAATGCTCGGCGATGGGATTAGTTACCGAACTGATTTTCTTACTGATACTTTATTACGGCCAATTATTATATTTCTAGCCAATAAAACAATTTTTTTTTTTAAATTTTATAAAACTTAGCGAATTTTTAGTACTAATTCTTAAAGAATTAAATAAACTATCGAATGAAACTAATACCAGCTATTTATATTTTACCTGAAAAGGAATTCAAAATGATTGGTTGACTAAAAGGCGCCAATAACTGACGCTTTACCCTATATGAAGAAGAGACAAATTGTTTGCGGTTGTATTTTTTAATACTAAATTCAAAGTAATATAGACATGTACAATATATATTATATGCCTTAAGGAAATCTTAAGCCAAAATATTATTAAGGACAAGAAAATACTCTTTAGTCATTTACTTGAAAGCTCTTAATTTTCTGTATGCTTCTAGTTTTACGGGTTTGTTGTCTTTAGTTATTTACAAAAATGATTAATGATTTTTGATGTTGGTGTAATGTTGCTATTTGAGGGTATCATATATAGTTTAAATTTATAGTCAAGAAATGACAATGCAGAATATTAGATTGTCGTTACAATCTCGAAAAGAGTTTATAAAATATATATATAGGTATATATAATTTAAAAATAATAGCATAATAAGGGCGAACAAATAATATAAACTTCATGCTGTTTTATATAACAAAAAAAGAAGAAAAGAAACATAACAAAGTAATGTATAATAAGAAAACTACTTGTGTAACTCTTTACTTAACACTTTGCTATTATGACGTGAGAAAGTATTTCATTTACTCAAGGCAAGTTAAAGGATTTCTTGAAATAAAAGGGTAGATTACTCTATCCTGTAGAGTACTGTACTGACACACAAGAGTTTCAGGGTAAGCACCCTAAATAAAATTTATGATAAATGTACGACAAAATGTTTTGTTTCTTTCGATGAATAATGTCTGGGTAGAGGTTTCATTTCTTTTTTTTATCTTAGTTTAAACAATTTAGCCGTTTAATAAAGTATGAGAATTTTTTCGATGAATACAAACAAAAAAACAAATTTACAATAGTACTTAAAGTTTTCGACTTTTCATTGAGTTTTAATTAATTATATGAAAGTTTTGAAAATATTTAAAAATACAACAACATAACATAATTTTCATTAAAAAATGGCTTATACAAAGACTATAATGAAAAATAGGATACAATATTTGTTAGAAGTATTCAACAGATTCTTCATATGTTTTAATTTCCTTACATATTGCAGATTTTTCTCTTTTCTTCTCATTGAGGACCTTTTGATATCTACTTGTATATATTTAATTTTAACTACTATCCATCAATGGCATTGGCATGTGCATCTAGAATCTAGATATATTATGGTAAAAGTCTACATTTACAAAGATTCCAAATTGTTGACATTATCTTTATGATGTCCATATCTGACTGATATGTTCTATTATTATCATGGAGGCAATCTCGAAAGACGCGACGGACACGATGGACGCAATAGTGCGTTGAAGTGTCAAATAAAAGTTCATTTCATATGAATTGTATGGGAGTTGCTAATCTCGTTTTAGACGGACGCGACAGTTCAGATGCTGATTTGTATCCAACCTTTTGCGTCACTGACGCGTTGAAATGTCATTTTTAAATTGATGTATATGAATTATTTCTTGAGAACTCCATTTAAAACCCGTATTTTTGTTTTTTATTAACTCACACTGCTCATAAAACTATTTTAATTTATAACACAAAGTTTATATCAAATAACATAATAATAACAAATAACAAATTTCATCAACAGCGTCGAGTTTGCCTACACAAAAATATTTATACCGTCACTAACGTTTTTGACAATTTACGCGTTCGTCGCGTCCATCGAGATTGCCTCCAGGGTTAGTCTCACAAAAGTAATATTAAAGACTTTAATGACATATTGGTCAGAAAACTCTTTAGCTTATCGCCTATAATCGAATTCGCCCTTACTGAAATAAAAAAATAAAAGCTTCGACTTATGCCATCTATATTTTCAATATAGTACTAAATAACTCTATTAAAATTAGACAGCGATAAATAATATTGCTTGAATAAGCGAGTATAAAATGTATAGCAACAGGTCTTATTTTTCCAAAGCACATGCAAAATCAATCGAGTGTGTCCTACGATCGCGTAGTCTATATTTAAAATTATATTTATTTCTATAAAATGATATTGAAATCGAATTATTGAATTCTTATTTAAATGTATATCACGCTGTAAAAAATTGTAATATTTTATTGTAGAATTTTTATATTTTATGTTCATTCCCTAAAAATAAATCTGAAAAGTATATTCGATTTTCTTATTTTGTTTTTTTATCAACTTCATTTTTATCCATGTTTAATACGATTTAAGTCCAGTCAATATTTAGGTCATGTTTGAAGCATAAAAATGTTGATGGGTTTTATTTTATGTTAGATATCGTAAACCGTTTAATATAGAAGGTATCAAATTCAAATTGCCCAATTCTATTATCCAATTTCTTGACTTGACCATCACCATGAATTTTATATATTGAATATGTTTCGTTCAGTTCTAATGATTGTAACTATGACCCAATATTTTTTTTTTCCAGAATATAACATATAGTTGGAAAGGCAAACTTCATTTTATAGTGCTTATAAAATAATATGTTTATACAGGATATGTGCATAGGAAAACAAAATAATATTTAAAGGTGATAAAATTAAGACGTAAAGGATTTTGTCCGTATACAATTTAGATAAGTGGTTCTTTTAGTTTATAAAATATTCTTTATATATATATAGTTATGTACACTGAAAGAGAAATTTGGAAATCAACAAGTTGTCGCTACTTATATCCGGTTCCAATCACTATAAAATTTGAACTTGAAAACCAGTATATTTAGTAAGCAAAATCATGCACTCATCTTTTACCCTCTTTGAGATCTGAAGCCAAATATTTTGTGAGGCCACCACACGTCAATCCATAAGTTGAATTTTTTGAAACCAAATGATCTCACCATATAAATATTTTTAACAAATATACAAAAGTAATCAGTTTTCTATTAAAATATTTATTACGAAAGTTCCCTTTTGATTTTTGAATATTCTGCCCGCAACTAGGACCCACAGTTATTAATTTTAAGGATTTAGAAGTATTATTCATATACCTAAATACAAGTAAGTAAATTTTGCGAAAAAACCTATATAATATACAATAATGTATATACTACTATGATCAAAAGGTAAGGTCAATTTTTAATTTAAACTTCCCGCGTTAACCGAATCGGACAAATGAATTTTTTTTCAAGTTGGTAGGACTGTTAGTGACATCTGTGACAAATTACATGTCAATATCATCATTAGTTTTTAGTTTACGCTTGGTTTTGTGAACAAAGAAAAGTGAATTTGGCGACTTTTACGATGTCGAATTTTGTTGAGCAAAGAAGTGCTGTTAAATTTTGCTTGCGGAATGAAATTTCCGCCGCTGAAACGGCCTTTGGTGCTGAGACTATGTTACAGAAAAATGTTCACAAGTGGTACAAAGACTTCAAAGAAGGCAAAGAACGTGTTGATGACTTGGAACGCTCTGGACGACCATCGACGTCAATTGATGAGCAATGGAAAGACAGCACTTAGATTTTGCACCACGATAATGCACCGTCGCACACAGCACTGGTTCTTCGTGAGTTTTTCGTCAAAAACTCCACTCATGTCGCTCCACAACCACCGTATTCACCTGATTTAGCACCGTGTGACTTCTGGCTGTTCCCAAAGCTTAAGAGACCACTCCGGGGAAATTGTTTTGAGTCGATTGAAGAGATCAAACGTGAATCGCTACGCGCATTGAGGACGACTTTTTAGCATGCTTCAAAGATTGGAAGAAACGTTGGCATAAGTGTATTGTAGCTGGGGGGGATTATTTTGAGGGGGACGAAATCGATTTGGAAGAATAAGTAAAAATTTTTAATTTTACAACAAAATTCACCTTACTTTTTGAACACAGTGGCACGTTTGTTTATTTCATACTACTTTCCAAGTATTGAGTTTTTTAAAAGTAAGAACACCATTTTCCTCTAAAGCGTTTTCTTTTAATCGGTGTCTTTAAGAAAGAACACACTCTATAAAAGCTAAGCATTGGTTTCGCGAACTCAAGAGTTGTTTTTTTTTTTAAATTTAAGAAAATTACGTAGAATTTTGCGGTTCCAGGTAGACTGTATTAAGTTGACATATTTCGTTATGAAGAGCGTATATTAAATTTTGTTGTCTAAAAATATACATATATCGAATCTCCAAGTTATTTCTTTGAGAGTATTATTATAGTATATACAAAATTGGAATTTAGCCAAAATTTAAAATTCAACAAATTAAATGAAACAATTTAAAGTGTTAACATGATAAAATGAGAACAATTTATGAAAGGCTTCTTCTGAAAGTTTGCCAATTTTATATTTCATCCGAATGAAAAAAACGACCTAATGTACTTGAATTACTTGTGTATTTTTTGTAGAATATTTTAAGAATTCTCCTACTTATATCGTTATTATTAAATAATACAATTTATTTGATTAGATTATTATTAGTGCAACTTGTCCTGTGTCTTAAATTTAACTCTAGGAAATTTCATGTTCCATTTGTATGTTTATTATTTTATCGAAGGAAAAGCATTCATGTATTTAAGTGTTTTTCATCAGTTTTAATGAATTGTATGATTATATATATATATAGTCTATAAAATATAAAATATCATATAATATAATGACTAAAAGCATGACATGTAATAATAAATTGAACCTGTTGATTTTTATAGAAGGAGAATTTGTATAATCTAAAAAAAAAAAAGAAAACGCCTTATTATTCGATGAAAGTAAACGTATATAGTTAACATGAGTATGCATATAAGCATATTTGAAATGAAACTACCTCTACCTATCTATATTATATTTACTTGTATTTCATAGAAAAATTTCATATTTCAATATAGAAACGATGATTCTGGAAATATTAAAATAGCATGTTCTATATGACATAAAACTGTTGCTCGTCTATATGATATGCATGCCAGACTGTATGGAATTTTTTTCAATCTATATATTTCCGATAGCTTTTCATTGTTTTTAATTTATTACAGATATTACAATCGATTACGCTTTCAACTAATATATAATAAGGATATTCCATTTGTATTGTTAGATTGTATAGTTGTATTAATGTAAAGCAAATTACAACGAACTAGGAACGCATATTCACATTTTGAGATTATTGGTGAAGAGTAATTAAATAAAATTAAATTTTAATTCTGTTATCACAATTAAATAATTGTTTGAATACATTTTTTTAAAAAGACACATCAACCCATTCACCCCTCCCTTCAACCGTTGACTCACTCTTGACCACCCTATTGACCTCCCTCTAATTTGGCCGCTCCTGAGCAACTTCTTGATTCTTCTCTTGATCAGCTCATGGCCAACATTCTTGTCCATTACCTCTTGACTATCTATTTGAAGCCAATAATAATGAACAACTAATTATAATTTAATTGCGAAACAATTTCATTCACGAACTACATACAACACTAAATTACAATACGTGCTTTGCCGTGAATAAAAAAAACTCTTGTATGATCTTTTTTCTCTACAAATTGTAATAATTTTGATAGATCCTTGAATGGCGTCACAATCGTACGGTGGTGTAATGATATACCACGTCTTGCAACGGTAAGAGAGGCCGGACCTTGCTCCCTCCGACTACTATTTGCTTCGGTCTCTGCATAATTCCTTTAATATGGTGTAAAGCTGACTTCAGGCCTGTGAAAATCACTTGGTTTAGTTTTTCGCTCAGAAATTCCAGAAATTTAACAGTGATGACATAATAGTTTTGCCAGAATAATGTCAAAAGATTATCGATCAAAACGGCACATATTTGGTTTAATAAAATTCATTTAAAATGTAATAAAAATGTGTATGAATTTTGGTGAAAAAACGTCACGAAGTTTTTCCTTGACCTATACGATATTTTTGGTATTGAAGGCGCCATTTACCTAATCTGCACCCGGCGCTGAAATAGCTTGGACCGGCGTTGACTGGACGCACAAAATGGTTTTGCTCGAGTGGGATAAAAGATAAAAAATTATTAAATCAGAGAATTAAAATGAGAGAAACATGTATGTAATTTCATTCAAATTATATATGAAAACAGGTTTCAGGCTTTTTATCATTAATGTTTAACATTTCTTAAGGAGTATTGGCCATGGTCTCAACTGGACTTATTTTCAGTCGGACTGAAAAATGTCTTGTGGAAACTCTAAAAATTGAACTTTTTGGAGGAAGACTTTTTCCATTCATCTACCTTAATGCATTTTTCTAAAAAATTTTCGCTTCCTCCAATTCAGATTTCTAATAATTACGATTCCTGGAAGAATTGGTAATAGAAAAAATAGCACAGTGAGTGGAATGATTGAATTTGTCCATTATATAATAATATATTGAGATGGCTTAACATTAAAGATTCAATATCAAACTTATCGCGTTGTAAAAGAAATGGATTAACCTAATACCTTCGAAATTTTCTAATTAACTTATGATACCCATTAAAGAAATTCCTTTTCGTTGCTTCTTCGCCAACGGCATTTTTAGCAATAAAATGTCAGGACATCAAATGCCCAGCTAAAAATTTACGGTCTTCAAAATGGTGCCCGTAGACTGAAAATAAGTCTGAAAATAAGTCTAATGTAGTTGTCGTATTAGAAACCTTACAAATTAATTCAATTCTAAATAATTTTCATCAAAATTACAATCATCAGCAATTTTCTCGGTTCTGTAACTTTATTACCGAAATATAAGAAAAATATGCTGTCTACAATTTTCTTTTGTGAAATTTTCCAAAGAATGAAATTAATGAAATTCTTAAAAGTTCTATTACAATTTTCATTGACCATAATAGAAACCACAAAAAAAGCACAGAGACAATTTAATTTTTCCGAAAAATACCAAATTTAACCACATTACTCATTGTCCATATGTCTTTAGTTTAACTCCATCAAGATTCAAAGTTACACCACATTAGCACAGCCAACTGAAATATCTCTATGCTTAAATTGAATATAAATACTGGGTCTCTGACATATATAATGAAATCTATTCAAGTCAAGTCGCTTTATTGAATAAAAGTCTTTCTTCTTTGTTTCCCTATTTTTTTTTTTTAGTACACTATATACAGTGCCTTAAAATGTAGATTGTACAATTGAATCTCTTAAAACGGTGCACATTGATTTAACTACATTAAGGCATTTGTAACTCGTTTTATATCCAAACACAAATGTATATTATATGTTTATAGAGTATTTAAGTAGTTTTACATATAAAATTTAACCACACCATATAATCCATATAATATATATATATATAAATATATATATCCTTAAAGATAAGTTTATATCACTGTGTAACTAGAAGATTCGTTTTTGCTTGAATAGAACCAACATCAAGAACCCAAGTTGAGCCTGCATGAAGAAGAACATCAGAATGGTATTCAAGTAAACTTATACCTGTTGCATTTTTTTTTCTGGAACAAGTCCAGAGGGATTTCGGAAGCAACCAGTAGCTACATCAGTAGTTCATGTAAAAGAAACGAGATCATCAAATATCTTTTCGAAAGTAGAATATAGTATGCTATTTATATGCCTATCCAGGATCTATATATGTACCTATATAGCGTTCCTATATAATATTGCAAATAGATAGATTCAGATGCAGTGTACTATATGATTATTGTACAGCTATTGGAGTGTTTTGAAGAGGAAAAAAAAATCCAAGAATCTTATTTATATGAACGGTGGTTCGTTCTCTATAGAAAAGTTTGGCAAAATGTTATATTGTTTTTTTTTTTCTTTTGCCAATGGGAAATTGTAGTTGCATTCAGTCAGGTTGAACTTTTTCTTGTAAATCTATTTTCAAATGAATAAAATATATATATATTTTTTAAAGTGATTTCTTTTTCTTTACGTGAACCGGATATTTATGTATGTAATACTATATAGTATTGGATAAAACCAACAGAACTAGATAGAACGAAGAGCCTCCAATGTTTATGTAGAGAGTCCGTTTTGGATTTTAGGATATTGTTACGACGTAGATAAGAGATAGTAGAAATACTTTGTCTACTATTAGTACGTATTGGATGATAAGTTAAGGAAAAAAAAAACTCAGGTTCTACTTCCGTATCAACAGAAAAATAAAGGAAAAAAGAAAAAACGTTGTAGGTATACATATGTTTTATTTGTGAAAGCCTTCAGGTGTGCTGCCTTAAGATAGAAAAACCGTAAGACTACAGAAAAAAGAAAATGTTTTTAAACTTTTAGATCAATTCAATATAATTCAATTACATTAAATTCAACAGTGAAATATTTTATTCGTTTGTGTTTCAGCCGTTTATGTCTTTTCGGTATTTTAACGTTATTCTTTCTTGTTGGAAAATTTATCCTTTTAAAGATTCTACTTATTGCACATATAGGTACATAAATTACAGTGAAATATTGTAACATCTTCTAGCCATATAAAGTGCATTTAAAGACATTATTTAATTAAAATTTAATATTGTTTTTTTATTGGTATGTATGCCGTCTTACAAGCCACAAGTAAATTCATATTAAATTTTTAGTTGCGTCAGATTTTGAGAAAACTCCCAAGTAGCACATTTGACGTATATAGATCTTAACTATTTCTGTGCGGCTGTATATCATGATATAAGACGTCGTTAAGTTTTATATCTATAGGCCTGTTTTATTTGCCATACCCTACACCGGAGCAGGGTAAGTGGCAAATAAAAGGAGCAGGAGTAGAATAAAGCCTTAATTCAGCGCTGCTTTACCGACCATATTGAAATGGAATGAGAAACTTTTAGCTAATACACTCTTATGGTAGAAAACTGAACTAATTTCGGTGTGAGAGCTGCCCCTGGTCTGAAAGTAGTGTAGGATTTACACTTTTGTTGTTTTTGTTTTCAATGTAAAATTTTGCTCTACCCCAGAGCAAGTGGCAAATAAAACAGACCTAATATGGAAAATGTGCTGCTTGGGCTAGTAAAAAAGAAACTAGTTTGAAACAACTGGAGATTTGAAGCCAATTGGATATAAGTTGGGCTGACATTCTTGAACCTAAACGTCAAATTTAATATTTGAAATATTTTTCTACTTTTGCGCGTTGAAAAAAAAATTATGATTTTTTGAAGCCATATGGTAGAAATGAGACTCGTATTTAACAAATCTATAGAAGATCAATGAATTAACTCTGAAAAAAATAACCAAAACTAATACTACAATATTTCAAGTTTTTCTCCATAACTTTAGTTTGCTCCTCTTCAAAATTTCTACAATTCTATGCCTGGGGCCTAATAGTATAAATATGTTCTACAAATTCCATTCAAATCGCTACATTAGCTCTTAAAGAAAATTGATAAATAGGCCTATTTTTTCCTACCACTACAATATTTTCTTTTCCACGATCTTCAGACAAATTTTACCGAATTTTTAGATAGTCTCACACATTTATGTACTCAAAATATGTAAATAAACATAATTCCTTTATAAATTGTGTGACATCCGAGAAATGACCAAACTTTCGGGTCAGCCCGCTTTTCATTTATAAGCTGCATTGTAAATTTCATCAAAATCGGATAACGCAGTTTCGAGTTATCTAGTATACAGACGGACGGACATGAAAAAATCAATAGAAGTTTTGATTCTCTACCCTGGAAACTTTTCTATGTTGAACTAATAAATGCGCTGATAATTCTTACCATAGGTCATTAAACTAGACCTCGTTACACGTTCATTCGTAAACTTGCAAAATTATTCTGATTATTTTTGATAATTTGTTGAGCTAATTAAAATGGCTCGAAGATTTCGCAAATTTGCGAAGCCCATGGCAAAAATAAATATAGGGCATGTTTATTTGAGCTGATTATTTGCGCAAACTTGCGAAGTATGAATTTTTCATTTTTGACATTTAGAAATTTTAAAACACATTTAACTATTTTTTTTTTTAAAGGGATCATTAACATTTCTAAATTGCATAAAAAAAAGATTAGTAGCTTAATTTTTTACAAAATATTTACTTGCCAATGTCATTTCGGACTAAATGAACGAATGAAAAATCATATTTCCGGAACGTAGTCATAGCTTTAGATTACTTTAATTTTTCACTTGTCAATCAGAATGAGATGTCAAACTTGCGAAAAAAACTTTGCAAAACTAATCCAAACTCGTGAGGAGCGCTAATATGGTCCGAAACATTTTAATACAAATTGGGTGTGTTAACGTGTCAGGGAATAGTGAAGTTAATGGTCCAAAAATGGTAAATGGAGCTGGTCTACGAGGGGTTAAGATGTTATCAAGCGGTGAACAAGGAGTTGATCAAGGGGGTGTCAAGGAGTAGTGAACGTGGTGGTTAAAATAGTGATGAGGAAAGTAGAGGCATTTTTTTTAGTTCCATGACTCTAAAGGAACATGATCTAGCTGAATCGAAGAAAATACTATACTATCAAACCAATTGTCTGTGAAAGCTTCTTTACCTAGTTATCTAGGAAAACAAACTTTAATTTAACATAGGACCGCATTATTTAGGGTAGGAATTATTCGTAGCTATTTTCGCAGGAACAATGTACGCGCTTATGCATTTATTTGTATAAGCATTTCAATTAAAAATAGAACTTATAAACGAATTATGTTTTCACTAAACAAATTAATAACTTTTTGTCCTTAAAAACAATACCTACGTATAAATTCTATCTACTTATTGTTATATACAATATAAAAGTATAAAGTTTAAATGCAATTTTCATACAAAGTGAACTTGTTGAATTTCATGTTGAAAGCTGAATTATAGCACTTTGTGCAAATAGTACAATGATGATGATGAAATGGAAAAGAGCAATAAAACTCGGATGAAAAAAAAACCATTCCAGGAAATGAAAATCAAATCGACACTAAACTTTTTAAAGCATAACGTGGATTTTGGCATTGTTTCATAAAAAATGCAACAGGCAAATGAATTGAAGTGAATTCAAGAGTTTTGTTATGGGCTTGAAGCATCTTGGCAAAGTTTCAAGAGTGATATGAATTCCAGCTGTAATAAGAAAATTTTGTAGCGTAGGAAAAAATATTCACTACAATATTATATCCCAGTAAGGCAAGGTATGGACTTCGAGTGAAACGAAGGTTTTTCGTTCGATTCAATTTGTCGTTGAAAACGAAACAAGTTATTGTTATGCAACGACAACAATCAAAATTTCTATTCTTTAATACAACTAACTACGTAGCCGTAGCGTATGTAGTGACAGTTTTCTACAATATAAGACATTTCTTTGAGATCACAAAATGTTAAATCGTAACCACACGACTCCATTGGACTTATTTCAAGACATAATTTCAGTCAGACTGAAAAAAAGTCTAATGGAGACTTGAAAATTTTGGACTTTTTTGTCAGTTCGACTGAAATTATGTCTTAAAATAAGTCCAACGGAGTCGTTGGGTAAGGAATCTTAAATAAGGACATTTTTTTGTTTATGTCGTATAAGCGAAAATAAATCTCTGGTTTATTAAAGTCGTAATTGATACGGTTGGAGAATAAGGGTCTTAAACACTTTTTTTTTAACATAAACAAATAAGTGCGAATAAATTCAACGTATAAAGAATTTGAACGAGCATCTAATTTTTTCTTCAATGTTCCTAAATCGTTCTCTTTTATTCAATAATTTAATTATTTCGATAATATTAATTTTTTTTATGGGAAATTGAGTTCAGACTTAGGTCCATACTATGCTTAAGAAAAAAGTATTTATATCTACTTCAATTATATGGAATAACAGAGAGAACAATTTCGTATTCTTAAACTGCAAGAAATATTGAATGGACGACAACCGATTTCTTTCCCGAAAACTTCGACGGTATTACGTGTAACGTGTATAGTTGCAATGAATTCAGGTTTCTTAATTTTTGATACTTTTTCTTAGCTATTTTTATTTATCACAAATATCATTTCGTTACCATTAGTACCACTTACACTTTCCAATTTCTCATTATATAGTCAAGCTGTGCCAAAAAAAAGCCAAACCAAAGCAACTGGTGTATTATAGCATATTACTTCTTTGCATGAGTGTTTTTGGCAAAAATTCTTATGGGAAATATTAATATTTCATAAATAATAAAAACAAAAGGATCATAATAGTGGCTGAAATATCTCAAAATATCCAGAACCGAAGTTGAAAATTATTTTTATGGTAACAGTTAGTAAAGAAAAAACCAGCAGGCGAGAACTAAAGGTTGTTATTTTATAGAGTGTTTCTTTTCCATACAATTGTTGGCATCAAACACCACATACTGTGCGGAATTTCAACAATTGTAAATGTATCAAAACCATCATCACCATCAGTTGGTTATTTCCATTATTTTTTTTTTATTTTTATTTTGGTTTTGTTTTACTCATTTCACGCCATGTATGAAATTAAATGTTTTTGCATTATATTCATATGTTAATAGCATATATTTGTGAGTTTTGGTAATATGGAATGGGAGTAGAACTGGGCGAGGCTTTGTATTTTTGGGTATAAAAAATTGTATAAAAATGTAGGGATTTTGTTTAAATTCTACAACATTAGAATTCCTACAGATTAGAAACGGAATTACTACGCTCTCTATCAGAGCATGTGGGTATTGAGGGCAACGAAGAAGCCGACAAACTGGCGAATCAAGGGGCAGGAACACCCTTCATAGGTCCAGAACCCTTCTACGGAATCGGACCACATATAATCCGAGAAATTTTAATGAAAAAAGAGGTGGCAGAAATAGCCAGACACTGAGAAATACAACCAGGACTAAGGCAGGCCAAGGATCTCCTTTTGGAATACAACCACCCGAGATTCAAAGCCTTTATCAGTACTAATAAGAAGAATATAAGAGTACTGACAGGAATCCTAACAGGACTCTGCAGACTTAAAGCACACCTTAAAAAACTAGGACTTGAAAGAGATAGCACCTGCAGATTCTGCGAGTGGGACCCCAATGCATATTCTCTCCTATTGTGAGGCATTACTCCGTAGGAGAAGGAACCATCTTGGGACGTATCGCTTCTCTACAAGTGTGATACAATCTCTTAATTCACTCCGGATACTAAAATTCCTAAGAGAAATAGGCCTGGAGGAGGTGTTGTAGAATGGGAAGTTAACCTAACTATTGCACCAAAGAAAAAGGGGGTACAATAGATCTTAAGGTCGCAGTACAGGAACACCCTAAAATAAAATCTAATCTAATCTAATCTACTACGGTCTCGTTTCAAATTCCGAAAATTGGGCAAATTTCATCACAATTAGACAAGCAATTTCGGTACAAAAATGTTCTTAGACAGTGTTGCCCGACATGTTGGCTAATTATTTTCGATAAAATAGATTTTGCAATTATTTTTATCTTTCTACCCCTTCTGGTAAAAAGTTAGATTTTCGCACCAATGTAATACTTGATATAAAATCATTCGTTTTATCGGTAAAGTAAAAAAGCATCACAATTCGTCCATTTTTTTTTAGTTATTTTGCAACCAAAAGTTAGTATTTTATAAATTTTAAGAAGCGAAAATCTTACAGATTGTAATTTAAATTAATTTAACAATTTAAATTGCCTCCCTTTTATAAATCTTCATTGGTTACCCTTCTGACAGCTGGAGGATTTTTGTTGGATAGGTTGTAATGAGTATCGGTTGTATCGATTCTAGACTGATGCAGACGAGAATTGTAAGCAATAGAAACAACATTTCTTAAATAATCTAGAAAGTTTCCATGTTGGTATTAATACGAGAATTTTGACCAGCGGTAAAATGTTACAATATCCTTTTTTCGACTGACTGTAACGAAACACAATTCCCAATCCTATGATGTCGTATAACTCCCAACCTCAATATAAACGTATACACTAAAACTCTGCCAATATTTAAAATCGGTCAAGTCAAATAATTATTATCAATGGCAAAATATTTATTTATATGGGTCCATGGGGACCTACCATAGGCTTGTATATATTATCATAATATGATCATAAGCTTTTTTTGTAAATTGATTTATTTCGATGGATTATGATTTCATAAGGACTGGTATACTTTTGATATATACCAAGTTAGATTACACTTTGCACATTGTTTTCGTAAAAAAAAAAAAAAATTCCCTTCGAAAAAGCAATAAGAAAAGAAAATTTAAAATTTCCAGTACATACTATACATCCATATTTCCTTGAAAAGATTTCCTTCGCTCTTAAAAATCTCACCACTATTATAAGAAAGTTATGGTATGATTTTGTTTTTCTTTTTTCGTGGGAATTTCTGTTTAATTTTGGTTGAATCGTTTAAATATAAGACTTCTTAATAGTATCTCTTTTGACCCTCTTCTCTCTGAATTTCATATTTAAATATTTGTGAAGAAGAAAATGTGAAAATTTATATTCTTGAATCCAATTCAATGAATTTCTTATTGTTTTCTTCCTTGTTTTTTTTCTTTTTGTTATTATTTTCATACCCCTTGGTGCCGACATCTTTGTATAGATGCTGTAGAGTTTTAACTTCCTTATCATTCCAAAAACAAAAAAATTGGAAGAATGTGTATTCCAAAAAAAAAAAACTTTCCACCCAATCAACCATCATACCATTATATTAGAAAGTGAATGGAAGGTCGTTTTAGAGGAATCAGGAATGCCATTTCGTTGAATATTTAAGCAGCACATTATTGAAATGCCAAAATCTTATAATCTTCAAAATGAAATATTTGTAAATTTTTCCCGCTTTTCTTCTTCCTTTTTTTTTTGTCTTCATATAACAGTTTTCATTATTTTGTCGATGCCTTTATGCAAAAATTTATTTAGAAAGTTTTTTTTTTTTTTCGTTTTCTTCCTTATTGTTATATTAGTTAAGTATAGTGAAAATATTTGGAGAGAAACGGGAGCAGAATTGGTAAGAGAAGAAGAGTTTTCTTTTTGCTGTACTGAAGAATTTTAATATCGATACATTGAATAAGAAACACAAGAAAGAATTTATCTATTCTTTGATTTTTCTATACATATAGAAAGGGAAACAATATGATCGCAACCCTCTAGCAAGATTATTAGTAATGCCATTGAAGTCGGTTATGCCATCGATGAAGTCCTTAAAACTGGCATTCATGGAAGGGGTATGTAAGGGAATGCATAAAAGAAGTGATCACACTATCTGTGCATGCAGAAGCATTGACTAGATCGTTTTATTTGGGTCCTATTTTGAAATTTTAACAGCAGTTCATTATTAGTCGTAGTTTGCTTAAAGGAAAAGTAGTAATTCAGTTCTAAAAAGTTTTTAATAGCGAATTTTTTTAAAAAAAAAAATACTATATTTTTTCAAAATAGGACACGTATTAAATTTTTGGACACTTATCGAAAATCGTAGACATCTCATATTTTTTTAAAATTCTTGGTCAGCATTATATCGTCCGTAAATAGGATAATTTCTTAGTTTTCTGCCATTTTTGAAAACAAGTCGAGATACTCTCATATTTCACATATTCATGACCATCCAACAGTAATACTAGAGACACACATAGGGTATTCATACCATAGTTTAAGGATACCATTTGCTATACCATATGTGTGTCGTCGAATACTAGCTGAATACCATTTCATTACGTGGTATTCCCTTTTTTACTTAATTTTTTCGGCCACTGTAATCTATTCTTTAGTGATTGTCGCGCCTTTTAATTGAAGCGGAAAATAGCGAATGGAATTTTGTAGGTAAGCTGAGCAATTGACATATGTTTTACACTTTTTTTTTTGAAAATTTTATTTTAAAAAAATGGAAAAAGTAAAGAAAAAACGCAAAATTTTATCGGTGGATGAAACCTCAAAATTTATACATATTTGTAGGAATCATATAGAGGATTTAAGAGGAGCGAAAAGAAATTCCCATATTCTCGTTGAAATGGCAGAATTTCAAATGTCAGACATATACTATGTTTGATGTGTGCCAACCCCTTTTTATACCATGGTACAAGGCTATACTGTAATATCGATACTAAGGTTTGAATACCCTATGTGTGCCTCTAGTATAAGATGCAAGTTGAGACTGCCTTTAAACATTTCCAACCAATAAAATAACTATCGTGGGATGATGAACACGCACAAGTTTACATTGAAATTTTGGAAATGGCTATTTTAAATGCACATTTGCTAACAAATGGTAACTTATCGTGAATATTTTAGTACTGTCGTCTGTCCACAGTACTAAAAACAAGTAAATGTAAAGGCTGTAATGCAGTGTCGATGCTTAATGCCTTAACTTACTGCTGGGATATAGTCCGCGATAAATAATATATATATATGTATGTAGCATACATATAGCGCCATATGTATATATAAATTCGTAAATATTATATTGTATACATTATTATCTCCTGTATATTTTTTGGCTTCTATTACTATTATTGAGCCATAAAAAAAAAAAACGAATACAATTCTCATAGGAAATTCCTTCTGCCTAAGATATTCAATCGCACATCATATCGTAAGAAAATATCATATTGTTAGCAAAAATGTATACTATACACATTTAATATAAATTTGATATATTTAGGAAAATATATTTTGTAGATGTACTATCAGTAAACATAAGGAAGTGTTGAAGTTTGCACATTTTTGATAACAATCCAACTAAACGTAGCATTTGGATATCGAAAAAGGAAGAAAAAAAAAGAAAATATTTTATTATAGTAATATGCAGACAATATGAAAATGTCTCCGGTGGGAAAAGAAAAATGAATACGGAAAACTTTCGTGAAATTTAGCATCCAATGAATACTATTATATGCTGTACCTTATATAATAGGCAGACTTTTTTTTTGAGAATATAACCGGCCTGTTTATATATATTTTTTTTTTTTTGGAGCAGTGGTTAAGCTTATGTCTATTGGAGGAAAAAAAAAACATTTTCTTTTTCTCGCGATTTCTAAATATGATGATTTTATACTAAAATAAATTGTTTCCCTTGATATTTCAATTCTTGAGATAATGGTATCTTATTATCTATTCAAATTTGGTTTTGTTGATTCCAAGAAAAATTGAAATCATATCGAATTCAAATTTTCGATTATTTAAAATGATTTTCGTAAGTCAATGTCAAGTTAATGTCAGCTCGAATCTTCAGAATAATGAAAAAAGATAGGATAGAATCACCAGTACAATTTCCATATTAGCAAAGATATAAACGAATGAAGATATTCTAGAAAGCTTTTACTTATCATGAGTAAACTTGTTTAGATCTTATGGAAAGAACTTTCGGGAGCTAATGCAATTTACTATTGTTAAATAAATGCGTTTTTCAAATTTTCATATCTTCTCTTCAAAAAAAGCTGGCTATAACGATTTACTTTAAAGTCATATGAAGCTAGATTTTGTGAAGATAGATCAAATTGTGAGAAATTCCAGCGCATATGGTACATACGCTAATCGACTTCAAGCTGATCTCACTCACGCCGAATGAATTTCAGCGTAATAAAACTGGAATAGTGTCATATTATCTGAATGGAGGACCATCATTTTGCCTCTCTGTATTTAGAAAACCAAACTTATGCTTAACTTAAAATTGTTCTATGAATATTGTCTCATTATAACTAATTATTTGGGAAATAATTTAGTTCCCAGCTCGAGGAGCCAAAAACGGGCAATTTTTCGGTACGCAGTATATATATTACGTTCATAAAACTGAATACGTTTGTTAGAAACAAGACTCACAAACGTTTACATTTTTCACAACTAAAATATCTGTTTCCTGCAATTTTTGATAAATTTTTTTTGTGTGTAATTATCTGCATACAACTACCTACAACTCTTCACAACTGAAATCTTTAACACTTGCAAGAGTAACTCTATTAAAATTATTGGTTTCACTAGGCTCTATGCCCCCTGATCGCTTCGCTTACCAACCCCCGCCACACACTAGCTTCGCGAGCAATAATCGCATTCTTTATTCATGTCGCCTGTTTCTAAATAATCTACGGGTTGGGCCGGTTCATACACGCCTAACATATTCAAGTTTTGTGTTTTTAATGCAACATTTTCTATTCTTCGTTTTGAATTTATGAGTGATAGTTAAATTCATTTGTAAAAGTATTTCTTTGAATATATTCGCCTAAAAGTATGCATATTTTAATTATAAAAAACTATTTTATATTATAGAGGGGTTCGCCTAAATGTATGAAACATACACAATCATTCGCCTAAAAGTATGCATAAAATTATTTATGATTCACTTGCGGAGAAAAACTATTTTATATAATAGAAGCAGAGTAAAATAAAATAACAAAAAACAAAATAAAAGAAAACGAAATAAAATAAAATAAAAGAAAAGGAAAGAAAATAAAGGATAAATGGAACAGATTTTCTCAAGTCAAAGAGGCTAAAAAAAGTATGCTAGCGTAAGTACCAAATTTATTAGTTATTATTGATTACGACGCTTGTTCCAATTTAGTATTTATGGAAAACTTGTATGATATATGAAGCACTTTTATTCACCATAAATCTGAAAAACTAAAAATATATATGTATATATATTAAAAGTCTTTTGACCGTATTGGGGTGGTCAAATGCTATAAAATGCCTTCTATTTAAAATAAAATTCATACCATTATTTTATTAAAAAATAATAAACTCTATTCACGTTGGAAAAAAAAACATAAAAATTAAATAGATTTTATGACATTTAAACCGCGAACCATTAAAAACTGTCATAAATTGTTAACAAATAGTATTCATCGTCGAGTCACAGAGTGTAATAAAAATTATTTATTATAATAAATATTATGGAGAGGAAATACTAATACTAATTTTTTTCTCCATATATTGTATAATGAAACTAGATCCTTGTGTCCGTAACAAATACGCAATATACATTTTCTTGAAATCCCAAATTTTGAGGTGGCGCTGATTTCAATAAATATGTTTTTTAGTTTAGTTCACTGATCATCTGGGTTCAACCCAGTCATCAAAATGCATCAATCAATCCAATTGGACTCGACTAAAGTTCTCATGTATTTCAACCCAGTTTCGACCTGGCTGGGAATTTTCATGTATACGGGGTATCTAACTACCTGTTGTATTTATATTTGCTACGAATCCCATTGGAATTTGTCAAGTCTGAAATGCAATTACGTATATCTCAGAGACTATGGATTGATTTAAATTTATATGGATTGGTTATACTTATACAATTAAGCTCCAGTAAATTTGATGAGAATTGATTTGAGCCAATGACTAAATAGACTAAAAGATTTTCAAATTTTCGATAATGTATTCTAAACTCAAAGATTAAACTAGTAATATATATAATTATGTTTTTGTATCAAAACGGGATAATCAAGGGATGAAATTTAACTCTGACTGTTATGTATGTTTTAGGGCATGGTTTGAACAAGTAATTAATTCCGCAAACAAAATTAATCCAAATTTTGAATATTCAAGACCAAAAAAATTAATTCTTTCATTTAAAAGAGGAATAAAGTTGAAAAGGGACAACTAGACGCGATCTTCCCAATGCTTTGTTTGAAAATGACAGAAACAAAAAATTCCCTACAAAATAAGGAAAGAAAATTATAAATTTTTCATTAGAAAGAATGAAATAACCTATAAATCAAATATGCTCTATTTTACCGCGCGCTTCCCATAAGGTAATTGTAGTAAGCGGGAGCATTAATATTCTTATTGATTTTGGACTAAAGAAAAAATGAAACAAAGAAACTCCGTTTAACTTAAAATTTGTATAAATATTGTATTCTCCCAACACGTTTTCAAGCATTGCAGCATGTACAAATAATAAGTAGAAGAGAAATTCTGTTATTATTTTAAGTGTTAGTTCCTGTATGAATAGTATATTATGAATATGAATATTATGAATAGGTTATTAAAGATAAATCTATTTCTATCTCTGTTTTGCTAACATAATGTAATCAGAAAAAAATCTATCTATCATTTTTTTAATAAAGAGAATCATATGTATTTTTAAGAGAATATTTTTTATTTCCTTTTCATTTATTTTTCTTCCATATAATAGCTTTTTTCTCTTTGAAATTGGTCACTTTTCCTTAAAAAGTTTTTTTTACATAGGAAGGAATTAATTACCTTGAGGCCTCAATTACTCACTTGTTCAAAAACCTCGAAAAGTAATTATTCACGTCATGCCCTAGTATGTTTATCTAGTTGATGCAGTAATTAAAAAAGACACAGGACTAAATAAACATCTAGTGCAACATATGTGCAGTGTATTTGTTTTAAATTCTTTCTTATACGATTATTTGTTTATTATATTTTTGTTGAATAAAATTCGTTTCAGGATTTTTTTTAAGTTATTTTAAAGGTTTTTTTTATTTTAGAGGTGCATCGAGAATTTATTCGATTTTCTTATATCAGGATAAAACGAAAATAAAATAAGATAAATGTTTTACTGTGGGGTTTTAGGGATTACATATACATACAAATTTTTATTTTTTTTTTTTTTTTGTTCTTAGTTTGTACTGAGTTAGAGTAATAAAATAAATCGAGACATTTAAATCCTCGTTTCTTTATTTGTTGTACGTGCTTTTGTGCAATTTCTGTGCTCAATTTCGTTCTAGATGTGATCATTGGTTCTGGCAGCAGAGCAGCTTGAATTTTGATGAAAGTTAAAAAAAAAAAAAAAGAAAAGCACAAAAAGGCAAATCTAGTGGATTTTCGAATGATGGAAATCAAATTGTATTCTGTTGTTTTTTTTTTTGTGCCTTTCTCTTTTATAAATTGTTGATCAATTTTATTTCACTCCTATTTTTTGATTATATAATACTTTCCAGACTATAAAGTTTATTTCAAATTGATTTTTTTTTTAATTTTCCTTTTAAAAACAGAAAATTCCTAAACTGGAATTCAACATTTTGATAATTTTGTGATAATTAAATCAATTTTAACTCATACTAGAGGCACACATAGGGTATTCTTACCATAGTTTAAGGATACCATGTCGTATACCATATGTGTGTCGTCGAATACTAGCCGAATACCATTTCAACTACGTAGCATAAATCTGGTATTTAAATTCGAAAAAGTACGTGGTATTCCCTTTTTCACTTAATTTTTTCGGCCATTGTAATCTATCCTTTAGTGATTGTCGCGCTTTTTTAATGAAGCGGAAAATAGCGAATGGAATTTTGTAGGTAAGCTGAGCAATTGACACATGTTTACACTTTTTTTTTGAAAATTTTATTTTAAAAAAATGGAAAAAGTAAAGAAAAAACGCAAAATTTTATCGGTGGATGAAACCTCAAAATTTATAGATCTTTGTAGGAATCATATAGAGGATTTAAGAGGAGCAAAAAGAAATTCCGATATTCTCGCTGAAATTGCAGAATCTCAAATGTCAGACAAATACTATGTTGATGTGTGCCAACCCCTTTTTATACCATAGTACAAGGCTATACTGTAGTATCGATACTAAGGTATGAATACCCTATGTCTGCCTCTACTATTAGATAGTCTTTTTAAAAATGTGGAACCATCAACATGACTGAAGAGAAAATTCATTTAAGATACCATGTATTCTATGAGTTCCAAAAACTTGTGTCAAGTGCTTGGAGACGTCACTAAAACAGAACATGTCAAAGATAGTTTACAAAATTTCGCTCGGCTGACATTTCCTTGAAAAAGGAATCTAGATCAAGAAGGCCATCAGATGTCAATGATAAAGTGCTACGCAGTATGTTGAGCACAAATCTCAGATTAACTTCCGTAGATGTGGGCTTCAAGTTTGGTATTCATCAGACAACTACTTTGGTTCACATTACAAGGCTTGGTTTTTTATCAAAACTGTCTTTTTGATTACCACGCGAAGAAAGATAAAATGCTTTGTGACTGTAGATGAAAAATGTATAGTATACAAAAATGTGGTAAGAAAAAGAGCCTATGTTAACAGTTGTGAAACTTCACCGTCTACGTCAAAGGCAGATCTGCATCAAAAGAAGATTATACTATGTTGTTAGTGGAGTTGCAAGGGTGTAGTATATAGTATTATCAATGCAAGTCGTTAATGCTGATCGTTATTATATTCAAAATTATGCTTTGAATAAAGAAAGTCATTGTAAGGTCAATAGAAAGGGACAGAAATCGTCTAAAAACTTCTAGACTTGGTTTGGGAAATTTTAGCTTAGGTACTATATTTTCCCAATATTGCACCATCGGACAACCACGTATTAAGCTTGCTGCAAAACTCTCTCGATGGAAATGAATATGTAAAATTTGAGCGTCTCAAAGCAGCAGTGGAACACTTTTGTTTCTATAAGCGAGGATTACTCTTCCAGGGATGGGAAAAGCTGGTAGAACGCTTCTAGTGTATACAGAGGCAGTATTTTATATCACAAATTCGTGAATTTTTCTTTCCATCAATTGCGACAGAAGGTTTTTATAGTGAATAAAATTGTGTCACCGTTTTTCATCTACTATCTTGTAACATAACTACGAATATATCAAATCTTTTCTTGACTTTACATAAACTTACACAGGTTGAATTTTTTAAGATTTTTCCGCAAAAAACTAAATTGTATCAACGATATGTGTAACTGTTGTTAAACGCATATGTGCGTGGCTAGAATCACATGAGAAAGGGGTTAAATGATTCTACGTGCCTGTGCCTTTTTACGTGACAAATGTTGAATAAAAAATGAACAAAATCTGTAAGCATTTTTGGTGGAAACAAATTTTCTCTCATAAATATTTTAAATTTTGCGAAAAAAAACTTTAAGAAAACCATCGGAAAATCTTTTTGTCGATTAGATTTCTTTAAAAAAAATTATGTTTGCATACGTTTAGCGAGTGTATAGGAAAATTTTAATTATCACTATTTTAAATATTGTGTTCACGTTTTTTTTCTGTATTTTCGTTATACATTTTCAAATAGACAGTTTTTTTGTTTTATTTAATAATGTATCTCATTCAGAATGTTTTCTTATGCTTTTCTTTTCTCCCTGCTGTTAATTCCCCGTCGATTTACTTGTTTCATATTCAAGCAAAATACAGAGTGTAATATTACATCTTAAAAGCTCCCTTGGATCATTATACTTTAAGATGAATACGGTATATAGGGGAAAAGAAAAAAAAACAAAACATATATACACAAAGGGACAATAAAGTTCCAGGATTTTTTCAATGTCTCTGCAACTAGAGTCGTCATCTCTTGGTTATAGGTCTCATTTTAAATCCTTGAAATTTTGCAAAAAAATCCCTTTAGTGTTTTATGGTTATAATTGTTGATAAAACTCGAAGACTTTTGAGTGGCAAAGACGATTTTTGGAATTCAGTGAAACGCTAGAAGACCACCAACGTGTACCAACGTGCAGGTAGACAACCAAAATTGAAAAAGTTCATGAATTTGAAGCAAATCATCGCAATGCATGACTGGAAATAAATATAACAAACGTTAGACATCAAGAGGGAAAGAATTACTTTTATTCTGATAGAGAATTTAGGCTAAACAAAATTTGTTCTATACACACTGACTGAAGAGCAATGACAATGCAACATTCCAGAGAAATCGAACGAGCACCAATAACAATTCAAACTACTTCAACTCAATTGCTACTGCTGATGAGACATTGGGTTTTTTTGCCCTATGGTAGGTACTACCAGAGGGTATATTAGTTTTGTCACTAAGTGTGTAACACATAGAAATAATGATCGGAGAAAAATTTCAAGGGTATGGTTGTGTAGGGAATCAAAAGTTATATCGATTTATGCATGTCCGTCCGAAAAACCAGGGTGACCAGAAAGTTTTGTCGTTTTTTTGGTTATGGTTTTTCGGATTACATTGGAAAATTTGTGACCCGATTTTGTACAAATTAATTATGTAGGTTAACTGCATAAATAGACGATACCGAATTAATTTTCAGTCAAATCGGTCCAAGGATAGTGGAGAAAGAAATAGTTGTAGCTTAAAATAAGCCTGTTCATAAAGTTTTTCCAATGTATTTTAAAAAGTTATATACGGATTTGAATCAAATTTACGAAACGTGTTTATACTATTAGACGCCAGCCTACCTGTGAATTTGGGCCAATTTGAGAATGAAGAAACAAAGTTATGGAGAGAAAAACCTTAAAATATTCAGTTAAGCAGAAAGTTCGTGGAGTTTTTTTTCCAATAGTTGACTTTAGAATCGTATAACTTTAGTAGTTCTAATCCTATCAAGTCATATTATAGCGCGCTGAAAAGGTAACATTTTATAGAATACTTAGAAAAAAAAATTGTGAAATTCTGGCAGAACTAATTGGGGTAATTGGGTTTTGAAAATGAGCCAAAATTCTGAAAAAAATTCCCTATATTAATACTCCATGTTTGGTACTACCGTCCGTCCGTTGACAAAATAACTCAAAAACGCGTTATCCAATTTTGATGAAATTTAGAATGCTACTTGGTTATTGCTATAGTGGTTTTGGTATTGCATTTCAGCAAAATCGACAGAGGGGCAGCGAAGTTATTAAGCAAAAACAGGGGCAACCATAAAGTTTTGTCGTTTTTTTTCTATAGCTTTTCGGGTTTAATTGGAAAATTGGTAAAGCAATTTTGTTTAAATTAATTATATTGGTTGACTACATTAATAGACCATACCATTGTAAATTTCAGTGATATCGGTCTAAGGATAGTGGAGAAAGAAGTAGTCGTAGGAAGAAATAACCCTGTTCAAAAAGTTTTTTTGATGTATTTTCAGAACTAATGCACCGATTTGAATGAAATTTGCAAATTAGACTTATGCTACCAGGGTCTGAGTTACTTACAAATTAGAGAAAATTTTGACAAGGGCAAACAAAGTTATGAAGAAAAACCTTGATATATTGTTAGTTTTCACAATTTTTCTCTCCCATTTCTACCATAGGGCATCAAAAAATCGGCTATAGGCCGATTTTAAATTACTTCATGTTTTTAATATGACTAAGAAACCAAGTGTACTTTGACAAGCCAAAAAAACGCGAAAAGTTTCATCGACAATCAAAACAATGTTCATTGTTTTCTTAGATAACAAAGCCATCACCGACAAGAAAATTGTTTATTTGGCAGTTTTACAAGATTTGATGGTTAGAATTCGTTTAAGACGACCAGGAGACCGTGAATTTAATACCTGGTGTTTTTTGCACGATAATGCACCAAGTCACGATTCGTTGATTCTTTGTCAATTTTTGACACGAACGCATTGAATCATTAACCGTTTTCAGCTAAATTTAATATTATGTGACTTTTAACTATTCCCGAAAGCATTCTACACGTGCTTTGAAGGCAATACCACAAAATAAGCTTGAACACGCATTTGAAACACTATGAAATTGCTATAAAAAGTTTATTAAGTCAGAAGGAGATTACTTTGAATAAAGAAAAAGAGAAACCCGAAAAATATTTTTTCATTTCATTTATATAGCAAAAGTCACGGAACTTTATTGTTACTCTGTGTATATTATATTTTTGGTAATAAGAAACGAATCTTTTCTTAATATTCATTAAATACAAGAACAAAATAACGAAAGAAAGATATATATTATAAAAAAAAGACTAAAATATCCTGCTGCTTTTGGACGTGTATACGTACTTCCTTGACAACATTTAATTTTCCATGGTTTGTTTTCCATATTCTTGTCGACGTCGATGCTTTTTACATAAAAATCAGCTTTTCTTTTCTTTTTTTTGAGAGGTGGATGGGGTATTCAATGCCTTTATACTTTCGCCTCTTGTGAGTTATTTTTTTTATTTTTTTTTGTCTTAATACGATATCATTAAAAAATCTTTTCGTTGATATACTTTATAGTATCGGAGGAATGGATCCGGATGAAACCGAATCGTTTTTTTTTTCTTTTCTGATTATGAGGATGATATAAGGATGAGGTGGTATTCGCGAGTTTTCATCAAAAATATGGAAATATTTTTTTGGGTAAGATTCATAATTAAAATTACATGGTTTTATTGCGATTAAAATATGAAAATTTTTTTATAATATAGAAAGAGTATAAGACAATATTTTCTTATTTTTTTTCGAAGAAATTTTATAATTTGAAATGAAATATTTTCTTTTATTTATTTTGATTATTGAATTCTCTTGGTTTTATAATTAATTTAAGTTTATAAAAATCAAAATGATATATGATAAGAAAAAATGGTATGGTAACATTGCAGCCACGTTTGACCGTGCAGCCATTTTTTCATTGTTACATTAAAAAATACCATTCCGCTGTTCAGACACCACCTATACGATTGAAATGGAGCAAATGGTTGCTTAGTCTAAGATTCTTTAAGTTTTCGATATAAAGACGATTGGATTTTGTTATTTTTGAACAGTCATCATAAAGACAAAGATTTTAACTAGTAAAGATATTCAAAATTTTAAAAAATTTTATTTAATATGAGTAAATTGCATTAAATCTTGTGACAAGAGCTTTTAAAGTTCTGGCCATAAGAGCTAATATAGCATGTTTTATTTAGCGTAATGAAGTTTAAATTCAAAAAATGTCACGAATAACATGAACGGCGGATTGCTGGTGGTTTATCAGGCGAAACCAGTGACTACACCTAAACTCATAGAAAATGTTCGAGAGATGTCAGTTCACTCAACTTTAGAGGCCAAATGCTCATCTGGTTAAAAACTACTTAGAAGGACAGGACAGGGCACCCGCCCTCACTCGATTCAGTCAGTCCTTACTGGAGAGCGCTTCACTTCGCCTTTACACATTCGTAAATTACCTGAAAGATGGACGAAGGTTGTATCTTTAGATGGAGCATAGTTTAAACGAAATCAAAATATTGTATAATTGTTAAATAAACGTGTGTTTCTACCAAAAAAATTGAAAAAATTCATTCACACATCTAGTATATAATTCGACGGTTTGGTTTGGTTTCTTATGAAATTAGTTTTCTAAATGATTCTCAATTTTTTAGAATCATCTGTAAATTACCAAAATCCATCTAAACACGCAGAATTCTTTTCTTTTTCTTTTTAAGTTTTAAACAATTCTTAATTCAAGTATCTAACAGAATTGTATAAACTTTTCTTCAAATTGACTTTGCTGGTATTGGGGTTAACTGCCTTAAGCATTCGCGACATAGGTTGACTATTACCATAGTCCGTTCTGTGGTAGATTGTATTGAAAAGTTCAACACTTATTCCCTCTTATGCACATTATAATCTATTGAACGGATTTGACGTTCAGTTTTCTGTATTTTCCCTACGTTTGGTTCTGTCCATAATTTCGGCTTTAAGTCAGACATCTCATGAGAGAAACGACAACCTCTATTTGTATATTAAATATACGGTTTTTACTTTATCTACTGTTATTCGTTGAATATTTTGTGTTCGAAGCTTAGCTTAACGAAAATGTTTAACTCAACGGGTACTTAATATAGATGCCTTTGTAGGTGGGTACCTAGGGACTCGCTTTCAATAATACGAATACGGGTTGAGAATGCAGTCACCTCGAGGTACAGAATATCTTGTTTAAATGTATTGTAAACATTCTAATCTAATCTAATTTTAATATTAGTAAGAAAATTATAATAAAATAAATTCGAAATGCGAAAGTTGGAAAGTTGGAAAGTTTTCTACCACATATACACATTTTAAAATATTTTCAAAATGATGCTCCACTCATGTTATTTGAAAGTTACAAATTTTTAAATAAGTAGAGAACAAGTACGCTCCTATATGTTTACATACAAAGTACACGGACTAATTATAATGCTATGGAATCTCAATATACATGAAAATTATTGAAGTTTATTTTAGCAGAAAATATTTCAAATATTTGGAGATAATATACAAACCAAAAATTCACTCAAAAAATATTTTTTTGTAAAAAAATACAAAACATATTATATGTATATAACATATAGTTAATGATACGTTCCCTCATGCCTGATGAGATTTAATTAAAACAGCATTAATCAAAAATATTTCGATGAAAGTTAATAATTATGAAGTTATTTCATACGTTGGTGAATCCTTTGTTGGAAAAATTGAAATTTAATTAAAAATTTTTAAAGTGCTATTTTAAATTTCTGCAACAACAAATTTTTTGCACTAAAATGAGTATGTTTTCATGAAAATTTATATTTTCATGTTTCAGAACAGAATTCTATACAAGTACAAGCACATATTAAAAAATTATGTTAAGTAATGTTATAGTAGAGGCAGACATAGAGTATTCATACCTTAGTATCGATACTACAATATAGCCTTGTACCATGGTATAAAAAGGGGTTGGCACACATCAAACATAGTATCTGTCTGACATTTGAAATTCTGCCATTTCAGCGAGAATATGGGAATTTCTTTTCGCTCCTCTTAAATCCTCTATATGATTCCTACAAACATCTATAAATTTTGAGGTTTCACGACAAAATTTTGCGTTTTTTATTTACTTTCTCCATTTTTTAAAAATAAAATTTTCAAAAAAAAAGTGTAAACATGTGTCAATTGCTCAGCTTATCTACAAAATTCCATTCGCTATTTTCCGCTTCAATAAAAAAGCGCGACAATCACTAAAGAATAGATTACAGTGGCCGAAAAAATGAAGTAAAAAAGGGAATACCACGTACTTTTCCGAATTTAAATACCAGATTTATGCTACGTAGTTGAAATGGTATTCAGCTAGTATTCGACGACACACATATGGTATATGGTATCCTTAAACTATGGTATGAATACCCTATGTGTGCCTCTAGTATTAGATAGCATTTCCATAATACATAAATCTCATAAGTTACATTGAAATGGTTAGAATCATACATGCTAACTAATTGCTAAGTCACAGCACATTAATAGCTACTAATCTGTAGTAGAGCTTTTTATGCTAAAAATATGTGAAAGTGAAAATCCTATTTAGGTCTTCTCATTTTGACACATTTTCAGACTAGAACTATTTTAATACTAATACTAGAAAGTCCGAAATACCCATAGCATTAAAAAAAAAAATTTGTCACTATGGCAAAGACATACATATGTATATGGATCAGGCACGAGTCGTGAATTCTTATGAATGGAAGCAAAATATCGAATCTGATAATATACAGAATAAGCAAGCCAAAACTTCTAAAAGGAAATTCTTGCCATGCCAGAAAGTCACAAGTGACGTCAATAAGACATTTAACTATCTAAATATGTATTAAATATTTCATTGATTGCAAATATGAGAATGCATACAGCAAATGCACTCTTTGTAAATGACGCAAGATTGTTTCAAAAGAGAATATTAGTTGGATGGGAATAGGAACAGATTGGGAGCATGTTCATAATTCATTCATTAAAAAATTAGTTTCTTGTTTCATTCTCAATTTGTTTATAATTCCTAATTCTTACAAACAGAACCTCTTAATTTTTTCTAGTTGAATTTTTCTACGGAAGCACTTCAATATATACACTTCTCGTATAGCTCCAAACGTTAGGAGTGGATATGTTTTGTGTTAATAAAACTTATAGTACAGTTTATGGCACATTTATAAGGTTTCAAAGTAAATCCAAATGTTTCATCGGTAGATAAAAATTGCAGTTATGATGATATGGTTTCCATTCCATATTATTCTACGTACTAGGTGTTTTTCCTTACCGTTGTAGTTGGTGGTGTATCGTTACAGCGTTGTATGATTCGTACGTTTGTGTAAAAAAAACGCCGAGTCATACCACGATGCAACGATACTCCAGGTTTTAGAACGCTAAAGAAATACACATAATATGTATACTTCATTCCTTTTGAAAGAAATGAATTAGTAAAGTATATATATATTACATGTGATTTTCTTATTGGATCATTCTTCTTTTCTGTCTTCAATATAAAAAATTTACCTGAAGATAATTAATTAAATGAAACTGATATTTCTTATCGCATAAAATATAGAAAAGAAGCTTATGAAAAGATTTACGGAAGCTAATCAACTCATGTGAGAGTGAATTTGTCAAATGACTTAAACGTATATAGAGATATAAATCTTGAAAGTTTTCAAGTAAGAAAGAAGGATACCTATTTATAAGATGAAGTCAAAAAAAGGAGAAAAGCATGAGAGAAATGAACTTCATATATATGTAGGGACATATATTTAGTAACAAAAGTGAAAATATGAAAGAAATCGGATTAACTTACTTATATGATATAGTATTATAGAAGCAATAGCTGGTTGTTAAAGATAACTAAAGAAACATTTTTAGAATGCATATTTCTTATGAGCCAAATATAGTATGACTATGTTTTCTAATTCAAAAATTGATTTGACTTTTTTTTTTAAATATTAAAGAACAAATAAAAAAAAGACTATAAAACTGCTAAGAAAACTATTTAAAAATGACGCCAGGAAATTGATAATTTTATGGGCTATGATACGTATTAGCAGGCTAGAGTATATCAGTTTTGTCACTGCATTCGTAACGTATAGAAACATTGATTGCTTGATTTTGATGAAATCGGTTGACTACATAAATAGACAACACTATGCCGAATTTCGGTAAAATGGGCTCATGTGTGGGACAAAGAGAAATAGTTTTGAAGAAAAATTGGGTTGGTCATAAAGTTATACTACTTTTTCGTTTAGATGTGTCAATCTGCTTCAGAAACTGATATGTGATAATAATATTTGAAGAACAGATTTATACCATTAATTACAAAAAGGTGGAAACAAAGCTACCTTGAAATATAATCGGCTATAAGCCAATTTTAAGCATCGATATGTATAAAGAAGACTTTACGTGTAATCAATATCATCCAAGCAATATTTTCACCTAATTTTACCATTAAAAATATTTTTATAGCATTTTTAAGCACTTATTTCTTGTCAGTATTTCATAGTTTCTTGAAAATGGTCTCATTTGTTTATATGCATGTATTTGTAATATATGTATAGGCAAAAATGGAAAAAGATGAAATTTGTCAAAGTCCTGTACGATGAAAAGTATTAGGAGCAGTGAACGTTTCTGCTACAAGACACCCGACCGTTGAGGTAGGGTTAAGTTGATGATTCAACACATAATTAGTAGGCATACCTTTTTCACTTGCGAAACAGTCTATCCTTATCAGTCGTGGAAGATAGTATTTATCTGAAAGGAGCCATACAAATGTATGAATTTTAACTAAACCATACGAAGTCTAATTATTTACACAACACCCCTAGCTCAGTATAATAAACAGACAGTAATTTGACTGGGAAATGAAGAGAAATTAGACGCGATCTTCCCAATACTTCCTCTGAGAATGGCAGAAAAAAAAATTCCGCACAAAATAAGGAAAGAAAATTAAAATTTTTCATTAGAAAGAAAGAAGTAACCTATAAATCAAATATATTAAATTTTACCACGTGCTCCCTATAAGATAATTGTAGCAAGGGAGACCAATAATAGTTTTACAAGTATAATAGTCTTATGCGTTTTCGACAAAAGAATGAATGAAAGAAGGAAAGCAACAAACCCAGCGTGCTTCTTAAGCGCCTAATCCATGTACTAAACTTTTTTCAAGTATTGGTACCTGTAAGAATAAATTGTACCAAAGTTTTTTTCAAGTGTTAGTGCCTATATAACAGCATTTTTGATAAGCACGTGGGTTTTTTTAAGTAGAAGAAATTTTTTGTTAAGTATTTTTCAAATATTTTAAGTGTTAGTGCCTGTATGAATTATTATTTATATAAATGTTAGAACTGTTTATTAAAGCTAAATGCATATTCATCTCTGTTCCACCAACATAGCGTAATCTAAAAAAATGATAGAGCATAAAAAGATGGCGGTTTTTTTAATATACATTTTTTATTGAGAAAAAGCACACATGCGGGCGTAAAATTCTAAAAATAAACGCAAAATTGGCGAGGTCACTCGTAATTTTTCACATTTTGTTCGCCAGTTTTCTTATTGTTTATTATACTGTGCCCTTAGTATATGAATCCAATGACAAATAACTTTTTTACCAGTTGACAAATCTTCTGAAACAACACAAGTTGGGCAATATGTTTGAATCAAAAGGACCCCTGTGTCAATATCTAGTTATCTAGGACCTGAGAAAATTTTTAAAATTCAATTTTTTCATTTAATTTATTTAAAATACATTTTAAATAAATTTTTCATGAAAATTTCGCATATAAATTTAATTATGAATTATATGCATTTCGATCAAGAAACAAAAAACAAATGCGAAAAATATAAAACAACATTGAATAATAATTATTAATCCCAGTTAAATAGAGGAAATTATTAATTATTTCAAGTTCCTGCGAAAGTTTATTTATGCACAAACATAAATATGTAAAATAAATATTTATTATATGTACTCGTATGTACTCGTATGTTGAATTTATGAAATTTGCCAATTATATTATAGTAATACGATACTATTACAGCCGAGATTCGATATATAAATACTATATTCCTGTTGAAATTCGAAAATTCTTCCTTTTTTTTGATAATATGTTTAATTGAAATTATAATATTAATTTATTTTCCTCATATCTGTATTTAATTTAATAAAATTTCACTTCTATACACACAGGGTGAACTATCTAATGCTGACATGGACTCGATTGGCAGGAGTTTTGTAATCAATACTGGTACAGGTGTTTCAATGTTATAAATGGTAAAAGATTAAATCGATTTTTGCACTTTCTGAAAGTTCCAAGTTTAAGAAATGTTTATTGAAAATTTCACATCGTTTTCTGCAGATTTGAGGCAGTTAGATAATTCTAAGCGAAATAATTTCGAAGATTTGAAGACCGTACTTCAGATTTCAAAAAGGTACTTTTGCCTAGAAAATGAAATTAATTTTTAATATCTTTAAATACTATCTAAAAGCTTTATATTTTGCAACAATCGAATTAACGAAATTATAGATTTCTGAAGAAAACAATTCCCAGAACCATATAGAAATTTTAAACACATTTGCTCTAAGTACTGTTTATCAAGTCGGTTGACATCGTGTCTTGAAAACCGCTTGATAGATCATCTTCAAATTTTCAGAGATCATGGACGATCTTATTTTTTTTTTGAAATCTATCGTTGTTTTTGAATAATTGCAAAAAAATAACGAATTTTTTCCTAAAAATTTGATTTTTGTGCTTCAGTTAGTTAGATTAAATGAAATGAAGACTGTCCTCGAAAAAATTGCATCGTCTATCTCAAGCTAGATGTAACTCCTAAAATCACATTCAATGAATTGCAATGAGGTATTGAATCTGTTGAACATCTGGAATTTCGATATCCTCCGAAACGACACTTAATTAAAAATGTTCGAATGTTCGAATTTGCTCTAATTCGCAGGTAGTCTAAAGCATAGCACACATCTATTCTGAAAAATTTTTTCAAATCGGTCTACATATTAGTATATTTGAAACACTTTTCAAACATGCTTATTTTGTTTTACGAATAATTCTCCCTCCATTATCCTTATGCCGGTTTTATTGAAATTTAGTACAATATCGACTATTTATAGTATGTAGTCAATGTATGGAAATAATTTCAATAAAATTTGGTGCACAAACCTTCCAATTAAATCTGCAAAACTGTAAAAAAGAGATAAAATACTCTGGCCAGCCCTATAACTTCGCTCCCCCTAAGTCGATTTTGTTGAAATACAATACCAATTTGAGTTAAGGACTAACCAACACGCATTGCAAATTTCTTCAAAATCGGATAACGAGTTTTTGCGATATCTTGTACCCGGAGGGACGAACGGAGATACGTAAATCGATAAAACTTTCGATTCTCTACAAATCAGTATCCTTAAAACCGCTCTCCGATGATTAATTCTATGCGTGACAAAACTAATAAAACCTATTATGGGGCATAGTCAGATCAATAATCACCCTGTACAATGATGTATGCTTTTCATTATTATACTTACATATATTACGTTGAATTATTCCTACATATTCTAGATATTATTATTTGATGAAATATCATTGGACCAGAAATTATTTTATGGTTCCTGATATATTATTAAATCTAATGATTTTGCCAGGTTTTAAGTATCCTATTTATTTAATGATATATGTAATTCAATGTTTGGTGAATAGAACAAAATGTGAAAAGCCTGGAAAAAGTCGAAAAATGTTACTTTTTATTTTTGATCTCTGATGGCTTAAGGTGATAATCGGATTTAGTATAGGTATGATTTAAATAGAGATTACAAAATTGCATTTAATGGTAGTTGAAAAATTTTGGTAGTGCATATGATAATATATCATTTTAATATTAGATCTTATCTAAGCAAATTTTCAATCGTAATGTACAATAACTCTTCACCAATATTGGAGGCAGATTTTCGGCGTTTTCATGATAAATAAAGTCTAGGGTTGAGTGTAGAATTTCATTTTCTTTTAAACTTGACAATATCGACATTCTTCGGGTGCAAAGAAATAAATGGCGGGTTTAGTTACTTTAATTTTCAAATACATTTTTGTTGGATTACTTTGAAGTTTTATCATTTTGAAGGGCATTTGTCACTCTATCTGCTTATAACAATAGTTTATTCCAGAAATTTTTTTACAATTTTTCAGACCGTTCAAGAAAAAATAAGTAAATTCATATGCTTTTCTTACATGATTTCAAAGTGGGTCGTAAAGCCGCAGAAACAACCGTATATTCGCCCAAGATACCATAACCGAATGTACAGCTGAACGTTCGTTTAAGCAGTTTCAAAGTGGACTAATTGAAAGCGCTAGTTAAAGCCGATATGCGAACAACTGTTCAAGAGCTTACTTCTGAACTAGTCGTGTCAACCATGACCAATTCCAACTACTTGCAAGTAGTTGGGAAGTTAAAAAATCTTTACAATGAATGTCGCACGAGCTGAATATAAATGAAAAAAATCGTGATTTGAAAGTGTCGTTGACACTTCCTCTGCGCAACAAAAACGAGCGGTTTCTCGATTGGATTGTAATGTGCGACGAAAAATGGATTCTCTACGACAAGAAGTGATATTCGGCTCAATGGTTAGAACTCGATTAGGCTTCACAGCACTTCGCAAAGCTGAAATCGGACCAAAAAAAAAAAGTTATAACGACTGATTAGTGGTCTGTAGGCGGCTTGATTCATCACAGTTCCTTGAATCCTGGTGAAACAATTATGGTAGAAAACTATTGTCATTAAATCAATGAAATGCATGTCGACGTATGCGATCAGCTTCGGTGAACAGGAAATGTCTAATTCTCCATCACGGCGTTGCACAAAAAACGCTGCACAAGCTGAATGAATTAGGTTACGAAACTATGCCTCGTCAACCATTCTCACCAGATCTTTCGCCAACCGACTATTACTTTTTCAAGCCCGTGGAGAACTTCTTGCATTTCTTGCATAAAACCTTCAACAACCGAAATTCTGTCATAAATACCTTGGAAGATTTTTTTGTTTCTGATACCCCAGATTTCTACACTGCCGAAATAAATAAACTCGTTTCTCAATGCCAAAATTATGTTAATTTTAATTATTTTCATTTCGAATAATAGAATTTTGTTTAAGCTGACATATGAGCATTTAAAGTTAAAGAAAAAAAGACAGCTATTTAGTTCTTTACAACAAAGGATAAAATTGGCAAGTCATGCCAAAAACCAGGATGCCCCGAATAATGACACATGGACTGATGTATGGTGTCAGAAAAAGTGGGAAACCGAGGTTTAAAAAAAGAAAAATAAATAATAGTGAAGAACCGAGACCAGAATCGGTTCTAAAAACGAGGTAAATCAATTAATTTATTAAGAAATGGTGAATTGTCCTCCAGGATCGTGTGATTTAACGCCATTGGATTATTTTCCATGGGGATATGTTAAGCCATTGCTTTATGTTAAAAAAACAGCAACAATTGAAGCTTTGGAAATCAACATAACTCGTGGTATTTGGGAAATAAGGTCTCAATTGCTTGCCAGAAATTATTTTTAAAAATTAATAACCTAACACATTTCCAAAAAAAACAAATTAATTAATGTGGATTCTAACTTATATGTATTTTATTTCATTTTAAAGTTATATCACTCTAAAAAAAAATCATCTTTTATATCTACAAGTAAAGGCGCTAAGCAAGCGGCATGCTTCTTATAGCAATTGAATGAACCATAAGATGAAAATTTTTACGTAGAGGTATGCAAAAAATGAAAATGGTTATAAGGATTCTGTCAAAGAAAAGGATGAGCTTTCAACTGAAGGGTTGCTTGTGAACATGTGAATCGCAAAGATTGTATATACCACATACATATATATAGATATTATACAATATACTTGTATGAAGAAGACAGTTTGACAGGCACTATGCCAACTTAAAGAAAAAATATAGTGAAGACTAAAGGTTTTCTTAGATGGGACAAGTCAGATAGGAGTAAAGCAATAACAAAATTGAATTTGGTGTTTTGAAAGAAAAATAAAAGAAAGTCAGGTTTCTATAATACACCTGGAACTTTCACATAATTTAAACGTCTTTTTCTTGTCTTTGTTGTGTGCAGAAGAAAAACAAAAAAAAAAAACCCAAAAGTATATTCGCCATTGGCAATTTCTTTTGGTTATTTTGACGTGCTTTCCTATAAAGAACCGTCATCATCATCATTGGTTAGTACTTTACTTTTCATATAAAAGTGTATCATTGAATATATATTGATAGATACGTCTGTTTATATACATTTATATGAAACATCCTTTTAACGATATTCGATCTAATTCCGTACTCATGTACATGTGCTATTCTATAAATTTTGAAGTCTGTTCATCGAAAATAAGTAGAAATAAATGAGAATAGGGATTGGAGTTTAAAAGATCTATTTAAGTAAAAAATTTCACCTCAGTTCATATTAACACTCACAGACAAGAAGCATGAACTGATAAGAAGAATCCTTTTAAAGATATAAACACAATTTCGATAAAATAAAAAAAAGGATAGAAGTTGTTTTTCGAGTTGGGTAATTTCATTTCTTGGTTGTCTACCCCTTCAAATGAAATCACTATCCTATACCACCCAATTTTTAGAATATGTATTTTTTTTTTGATCCTCCTCCAGTAAACATACCTATATATATATATATACTATGTGGATGTTGATGATCATAAGAAGGTTCTTTTGCTTTTGTCTTCCACTTGATTTTCTTTAGATTAGATTCCCATGAAGAACACAAACTTTAGGTATTGTATTTATTTATCTATTTCATTCTTTTCTTTTTTTTTCTTTACGTTATACTTGGGTTGTTAATTTTTCTTGGATGTTTTCAAGGATAAAAATAAAATTGAAAAAACATTATAGAGTGTGTATGGTTTGATAAAATAAAAAATAAAGAAAAAAATAACATCGAAAACCATCTAAATAGAATAAAAGCCCAATCTTTCTCAATATGTTTATAAAAGCCAAAGAAGATTATTTCACAGTTAAGAAGATTTCCAAAGCTATGCCACCATTCATTTCAATTGTATATCCTAGTATTAAACAGAGAAAGAAAGAAGTCAAAAACAGTTGTTAATTTTCCCAAAGGAATTTATATGCGTACATATTTCCCAAATTGGGAGTTTGACGAATCTGATATTTAGTGGAAAAAGTTATTTTTTCCTGTCGAAAATAATGAATCTTTTTTTGTCTTAATTTATTGGTACTTTCTAATGTCATATCAAAAATTCCAATTGATACACCAATTGAATCAGAAAAATATCTATATTAAATTAACTCAAAACCTTCATTGAAACAACTAAGTACTATACTAGCATAATTATTTGCTTATCCAGTTTTCGGTTGTTATAACCAAAGGCATTTGGTTTAATTTTGGGAAATTCTCGATGAGAGCCATGAAAGCCGTATGTTGTTTTATACATAGTTTATGTTATACTAAGCAAGTTAAAAAAAAACAAGAAAAACAAGCTATAGCGCGAAACCACAGTTGAAACTTCTATATGTACTACATAGTAGTAGTATGTTCAAAACATTTTACCTTCCAAAAATCTATCTAAAAATAACTCTAAAATTATGGAAATTCAGTTCCAGTCCTTTTCATCCCTTTATATAATGTTGTTTAATCTTGTATACGGTATGGTACTTTTTTAACAATTGCTACAAAACGAAGTTTTCATTTTGATATCCCGTTTTGTGCTTTTCGTCCTTTTTAATACTGTTGGGTAATGGGTCCTCATTATTTGAATTACAAGAATTCATAAAAATTACTTGAAAATGTACCCCAGCTAAAAACGATTTCTTCCCGCATGACTATTAGCTGTTCTTAGATCATGGAGAGAATCAACAGATATCTATGCCTACGTACAGCTAATGAACTAGCCAAATTTTACCAAAAGCGGGTAACACGTTTGTCAGTTATCCTAACTACAATTTATGTAGCTAACTTTGGAAATCATATCATTTCATACAAAAAATTTGAATTTTGTTCAGCCTCTACCTGAAGTTTTAATCGGATTCAATTGATTTTTGGACACAATTGTTCTTTGATTGAAAATATCCTGTATCAAATTTAATTAAAATCGGTAGATAAATAACGTTACAATACTCTGCAGTTTAAAATCACTAGAAATCGAACTTTGGTCGGCAGCTACCTGAAGTTTTAGTCCTATCAGACCCAACTTCTTATAAAATGGTTTTCACGTGGAAAAAAACGATTATATTAATTTTCGTTGAAATTGCTTTAAAAATACGGCCGCAATCTTACCTAGGACAGAAGGACAGACGGACAGGCGGATAGACAGATAGACAGACAGACATTGGATAAAAATGATTGCAAACGATTTAGAATCTTCTAAAACGTGGAGATTTGCAAAAAAAACAGTGAAAGAAAAGTTGTAATATATTTGTTTATTCAGTTGATAGTTGTTGCATTTCGAAAGTGAGTGAAACAAAAGAAGAAATTCGATGGATTTTGCACCTTATCTCCCCTGATACCACCGTTATGGGCATAGTCACAAATATTCTTATTGATATTGTAAAGCTTTGGAAATACATTGGTGATATAATTTTCAAGCTCGTACTCCAAAGCCGCTAATAACTTTGTATTATGCTTAATGTAATAGAAAGGAACTTTAGTTTCATGACACAAATCCACGGAATTTATTTCAGACAATATCTACGCAAATTCGATAAAATACTTCATTTTGCTAGTTTTTGATTTTCCCCGGACAAAATCTTTTAGCTTTGATTTAGTTGTGATCTTCTTCAATTTGCTTTTATAAGAATTTTATAAAAATAATTTGTTTAGAATTTAACCATCAACGAAATATCAGTTTGTATCTTCTTGGTGTTTCTGCCGTTCCTAAGTTCTGCCGTCCAGGATGCTGTGCAGCTCTTGCACCCTTGCTTAGGATACGCCTATTATTATCGATCTAAGTGTATCAAATATAAACGAAAAAAAAAACATCAAATATTAACCGTAAATTCAAATTGAATTCTTTTACAATATCCCGAAATTTTGTAAAGCTAAAACCAAAAAAAAAGGAAGGGTATGAAGAAATTTCCCAGAAATATCGCATAAATTTTTCATCATCTCACCACACCGATATTGAGTTATTAAAATGAAAGTAGAGATACCATTCTTATGTTGTGGAAATAATGAAATTCTTTGCGTTGTCTTCATTTTCTGCATTACCTCGATTCAATCATTTTCGCATTCATTCATCTTCATAACACTCTTATGTCGTTTCCATTACGTTTTTTTTTTCGTTTATGGACTCTTACCTAAGATCATATATATAGTATTGTATATACTAAAAATACATAGATTGTATAAACAAGAAACAACATTGAATTCCATTTCACGTATATTTATCCAAACCGAAATATATACTTCAATTGAAATACTAAAAATATACTCACAGGATCTATACTAGATCTACAATTTCGTATGAACTTCGGGGGATTCTTTGTGAATGTCCCTAAGGCGAATTATATAATATCAATGGAAATGCCTTTTATATAATATTATAGTAATAAAATATTGTCTAAATATGTTTGCTTTTCACATTTACAACAAACGGGCTATTTGACTACATAAGATACTAGTTCACACTATGTCTCTCAAGTGTATTATAATCTTATTGATTGATACTATTTATTTGCTGAAAGTATTTATAGAAACTATTACCAAATATTTCAGAAAATGAGTCAAAAATATTAGTGCACTTAATATACATATGATTTTGGAAATGTTACTGTATTGTATTGTATTGTATTGGAGGGGCGCATACAGTTGCATATCTTGGCACGCAAGCCTTACTGGCCCTTTGCACTTCCTCCTGAAAGATTAGTTGAGAGGCTAGGTCTCTTCCCCGAACCGATTAGTCCTTCTAATGAAGGTCAGCACAGTAGTTAGGCCCAAGTTAGCTAGCCCGTCCATAGTCAGAGTGCATACACCCAGCGTATCAAGTCTCGTTCTGGAAATATTTATATCGGTAATATTATATGAATAGATAGAAATTTGATGGTCGTAATATACTACAGAATTATCCCTAAACTTTGCTGAAGATGGTTTAGGGCGGCCATAGAAAATCCTAATATTACTGGTTCATCGGACACATACAAATTGGAAAAAATTAAACATCATATTTTATTTTAGATTACATTAGATTAGATTTTTTACGCAGCTGCAAACTTCATAATCAATCTATTTCAGTTCGTTTAAGAGAACAATTCAGAATGAAGAAAAATGGACTTCTCACATTGTTAAGTCCTCAACTTAACATTTATAATGATGAAATTGTGTTGATGTAACTTACGTAACTTCGACACAATCTAATCACTAATTTTAAACGGATAGGTTGTTGTGGTAAAATAAAAAGATTGTTTTATTTGTAAATAGGAATAATATTTAATTTTATTTAATTCATCTTAAAAATATTCAAAATTCATATATCCTAGTCTAGTAAAAAACAAATTCAAGAAAAACATCAATCTAATTATTAATTTTATGACTCTAAGCAATTAGTCTGGTCTGTGTTGCTTTGGTGAACTCTTGACGAAAGTCAGCTGGTCTGTCCGTGATTTTGGACGGAGAGATCGGGCAAAATTGTCCGTGGTTTAATGTGAGATCAATTAGGCGCTAGTGTCCGTAATTATCTCAAAGAAATATTAGGCGATAATATCTGTAACTTATAAAAGAATAAACAGGCAAAAATGTCCGTGTTTATAAAAAATAAACAGGCAAAATGTCCGTGTTTATGTGATGGTAATCAGGCGTGAATATCCGTGATTGTTTGACGAAAATTAGGCGATATGTCCGTAATTTTATAAAAGAATAAACAGGCAAAAATGTCCGTGTTTATAAAAAATAAACAGGCAAAATGTCCGTGTTTATGTGATGGTAATCAGGCGTGAATATCCGTGATTAATCTTACTTGTTTCACCAAGACGACTTAATTTTAATTTGTACTCACCATGTTTGGTTGATCCCTTCTCGTTCGGTTGAGAAAACTAAGTGATTTGATTTGGATTTGATTCCCCTTTTTATACTGTGGTGTCTAACGGATTTTTCAAATGATACGGGATCGATTGACTTCTGAGTCAAGTTGTCGTCCTTACGACTTTAAAAATTAAATATGCTTATGATATGTAGTATTGATGCTCTAATTCTTACATTACTTCATTTGAATTTATTTCTTGCGAATTTTGCTAACGCACCTGTGTCCCCCTGATAATTTTTTTGTAGAAAAATTAATAAAAAAACTTCTTCAAAATTTTAGGGGTGTGTAAAAACCCAAAATACAGTTTTGGATCTTATTAACTTATTTTATCCTATGTTCTTTAATTTTGACGTTATTAGGTGTGTAAATGGTTTCTTTAAGTTTTTTTGTTATCGTTTTGGATTTTCCACTTAAATTGGATTAGCAAACTTAAATGAAAGTAGCAAAATGCAGGGGTGTACAATTGGGAGGATGTGGCTAAACTTATTGTTGGATCAAATTCACAACTGATGTGTTGGGTTTTATTGAATATTTAATTAAATATTCCTTTTTGTTGAAAACTAATTATATGGTAATTCGTCACATTACTTATAATGTGGTAATTAGTTGAATGTATGAATTAATTTTAAAAAAAAATTATAATTTATTCTGAATAATTCTGTTCAGTGGATACATAAAATATGGTCTTATTTTAATATGGCGTACTGCGCATGGCTGTCGTTTGACAGTTTAAATATAAACAAGGTATTTGATAATTCATATTTTTATTCATTTATTTTTAATTTTTTATTTTATAGAAAATGTTGAGCAAGACTCAACATACTCCCCCCCTTTATTAAAACAGGTTTCCCCTTTGTGGTAGTTGTCTGGGAAACGGTAGGATGGTCCCGATATCCGAATCATCTAATTTTCCAATTGGTGATATTGTTGGTGTCGATCGATTTCAATAATTTCACCTTAATGACTCGCCCGTTTGTTCCGTGTATTAACTTTTATGTTTCTTTGATTGTGTTATTTGTTGATACTGTTGTACAAGGAATTGGGACTGATTTATTTATTGGTTGGGAGTTTAATGATTTTTGTGGTTGGGCGTTTGAATGTGCCTTCTGTAGTCTTAACTGTGACTACTCGAACTATATTGTCCTTGCCTGGATGGATATCAATTATCCTTGCTAAGGGCCACTTGATGGGTGGAAGGATATTGCATTTGAGAAATAATAATTCTCCGATTTCTGAATTGGGTGTTGCAGTTAACCATTTAGGTCGTTGTTGCAGTCGATGTAAATAATCGGTTGACTATTTTTTTTCAAAAAATTTGTTGAAATTGTTTAAGGTACTGCCATCTTGAAAGGATATGTATGTTTTCTAAAGTTAAATTTTGTTCTGGAAGTGCTATTAATGTTGTTCCTATTAGAAAATGACCTGGGGTTAAAGGCTCCAAGTCTGCTATGTCTGTGGTCATTGGGCATAATGGTCTTGAATTAAGACATGCTTCGATTTGTGTTATTCGGTACATTTTCTCGATATCGGCCGTTAAGGCGTATTTATATTTTTTCGATTTGAGAAGTGTAGCAGCGCGTTTTGGTTGGATTGTTGGATCAGTCATAAGATAAACATTTAAGGTCTTCCCATTTGATGTTTTGGCAGATGCGTTAAAGACAACTCTTACTTTGGTTGTACTACTGTTTTTGTACACAGCTTGATGTGGTAAATAACAATGATTGGATGGTTGTTGTGTACAAAGTTCCTTTTGCGTTAAGGGTCTCATGTGTTTTAAATATATGTATTCATTTATGCACGTTGTGTATTCTTCCAACATATGTTTGTTTTTTGCAAATTTGTTTTCTATTTGTTGAAAACATTTATCAGCGATGTATTTTGAATGGCCGAAATTTGGTGGTGTTATAAATGGCAGACGAACTTGAGATTGTCTAGTTTCTTTAAGTCTATGAGTTTCTCCGAAAAATTTCTCACATTGGGTTTCCTCTTTAGTGTGTTTACGTGATGGTAAAAGTTCTTCTATTTCCCAGAATCTTTTCAGTGCTTGATCAAGTTCGTTTTCAACGGTTATATTGAATGAGGTAGTTTGATTGGATTTATTTTTGCCACCAAATAAGATCCAACCCAAATGTGTTCGTTGGGCAATTGGATATTCAATCGGCCCTTTTCTTAACCCATCCAACAGGATTGCCGAATATATTTCGACTCCTAACAGGATGTCAATTTTTCCCGGTTGAGAGAATTGTGGATCTGCGAACTCGAGATCCTGAAGATGCGACCAATTTTCTTTGGTAATAGTGTCAGCTGGGGTTATTCCAGTGATTCTTTTTAATACTAAAGCTTCTAAGTTTAGTGCAAAATTGGAATTGATTGATTTTATGTTGAAAGTTACTTTCTTATTGATTGTTGTTACCCTCGGTTTACCAAGTCCCGTGACTTGAATATCAACTTGTGAGCCTTTCAACTTTAGTTGTTGAACGGCTTTTTCCGTGATAAAGGATACTTGTGATCCCGAATCTATTAATGCTCGAAATGTTGCAGCATTGCCTTGTGTGTTTGCTACCCCTACCATTGCGGTAGCGAGTAGCCCTTGATTGTTTTGCCTGGGTGTTGTTTGCCGGTCTTTACTAATTTGACTAAACGTAGTCACGGCAGAAACCCTAGAAGGTGTCGTATCCACACCTTCCGTAAAGGATGCTTGTGATCCTGAATCTACCAATGCTCGAAATGTTGCAGCATTGCCTTGTGTGTTTGCTACCCCTACCATTGCGGTAGCGAGTAGCCCTTGATTGTTTTGCCTGGGTGTTGTTTGCCGATCTTTACTAATTTGACTAAACGTAGTCACGGCAGAAACCCTAGAAGGTGTCGTATCCACACCTTCCGTAAAGGATGTTTGTGATCCTGAATCTACCAATGCTCGAAATGTTGCAGCATTGCCTTGTGTGTTTGCTACCCCTACCATTGCGGTAGCGAGTAGCCCTTGATTGTTTTGCCTGGGTGTTGTTTGCCGATCTTTACTAATTTGACTAAACGTAGTCACGGCAGAAACCCTAGAAGGTGTCGTATCCACACCTTCCGTAAAGGATGCTTGTGATCCTGAATCTACCAATGCTCGAAATGTTGCAGCATTGCCTTGTGTGTTTGCTACCCCTACCATTGCGGTAGCGAGTAGCCCTTGAATGTTATCCCTTAGGATGGTTTTTTGACCCTTACTGTTCTGCGCGAACATGGTCGAAGTTGAAACCCTGGATGGTACTTTGTCTGCACCCTCCGTATGACCCACATCTTCTCCGTTAGAAGATGTGTGGTCAGTGTGTAGCAAAGTGTGGTGTCTTTTTCCACATCTCTTGCATCCGAATTTGTTTAAACATTTCTTTATTTGATGTCCTACCCTTAGACAATTGTAGCACATCTGATTATCTAATATGTATTTTCTTTTCATGGAGATGTCCATGTTCAAGAATCTGTTGCACGCATGCAAATAATGTGATTGCTTGCATAGTGGGCATCCACTTTTACAATCCACATGATGATTTTGTGTTTTTCCGTTGTTGGACTTTATATCGACTACAGCTTCCAACGTGCGGTACCTTGACTCTAAGAATTTGAAAAATTCGTCTAAAGAAGGCACCTCTGACGTGTTTCCTAATGATTGCTCCCATAGATTCCTCGTTTCGAGAGGTAATCGTTGATTTACTAAATGAATTATGATTGGATCCCATTCCCCGATGGGGATTTGCAATGCTTCTAATTCATGAAGGCATTCTGATGTTTGGTCGATAATAGCTTTAATGCCATTGACCGTTTCGTTTCGTAAAATGTTTTGATTGAATAGTACTTTTAACTGAGTGTGTACTAATACTCGTTTATTGTCATAACGTTTAACTAACGTGTTCCAGGCTGGGCCATAATTATCCCCAATGGTCTGGAACTGTCGTAGCAGCCTTTCTGCTTCGCCGACTAGACTTGTTTTTAAGTAGTGCAATTTTTGCACTGAAGGAATTCCAGAATTTGAATGTATTAAAGAGACGAATAAATCGTGGAACGACCGCCATGATTCGTAATCGCCGTTAAACTTTGGGAGGTTAATTTTTGGTAAATGTATTTCCGATCTATTCTGAATTCTTGATTCTCCGCTAGTTTGGTTGAACGACTCATTAAGAGGCACCGGGTTCGTTGGTTTATTGATGGTTTCGAAAGCTTCTTGGAGTTCACCAATGAATTCGAAATATGCACCTTCTATGTCTTCGAAAACCCCCTTTTTTATATAGTCGGTGTCCTTTAGTGTTTGTTCTTCCATGGAAATGAGAACCTGATTCTTTGTTATATCTTCCCAAACCTTCTCAACGGCAGACATTCTTCGATTTAAATAACCTCCCGTTTTTCTGGCTTCCCCAGTTTTTCGATGATTTATGATCGCCCTTCGAATCTGGTCGATCAACCCCATTTGCGTTAATATGATTTTTGGATCACCCATTGTAACCCTCTGCAATTTTTATAATAAAAAAACAAACGAAATTGAATGCAAGTCACCTACACACTAACCCTTATCTGATTCTATCTATTCAAGAGGACACAAATGCGTTACTACTCGTGGTTCTATATGAATTTTAAATAAACGCGATTCCTACTACAAACAATCAATCTATCCGGCTCGAAGGACCAAAATGTTAAGTCCTCAACTTAACATTTATAATGATGAAATTGTGTTGATGTAACTTACGTAACTTCGACACAATCTAATCACTAATTTTAAACGGATAGGTTGTTGTGGTAAAATAAAAAGATTGTTTTATTTGTAAATAGGAATAATATTTAATTTTATTTAATTCATCTTAAAAATATTCAAAATTCATATATCCTAGTCTAGTAAAAAACAAATTCAAGAAAAACATCAATCTAATTATTAATTTTATGACTCTAAGCAATTAGTCTGGTCTGTGTTGCTTTGGTGAACTCTTGACGAAAGTCAGCTGGTCTGTCCGTGATTTTGGACGGAGAGATCGGGCAAAATTGTCCGTGGTTTAATGTGAGATCAATTAGGCGCTAGTGTCCGTAATTATCTCAAAGAAATATTAGGCGATAATATCTGTAACTTATAAAAGAATAAACAGGCAAAAATGTCCGTGTTTATAAAAAATAAACAGGCAAAATGTCCGTGTTTATGTGATGGTAATCAGGCGTGAATATCCGTGATTGTTTGACGAAAATTAGGCGATATGTCCGTAATTTTATAAAAGAATAAACAGGCAAAAATGTCCGTGTTTATAAAAAATAAACAGGCAAAATGTCCGTGTTTATGTGATGGTAATCAGGCGTGAATATCCGTGATTAATCTGACGAAAATTAGGCGATATGTCCGTAATTTTGTAAAAGAATAAACAGGCAAAAATGTCCGTATTTATAAAGGAATAAACAGGCAAAATGTCCGTGTTTATATAGGAATAAACAGGCAAAATGTCCGTGTTTATATGGGAATAAACAGGCAAAATGTCCGTGTTTATATAGGAATAAACAGGCAAAAAATGTCCGTGTTTATGTGCAGATAATAATGTTGTCTATGGTTGAAACTTTCTTGATTGTATTTATCAAGCTATTTGATTTTTACGTTAATTCGGCAACGATATCCAGAATTAAAATCCCGATTAAAAATAATGAGGCAAATTATCCATCACCATTCTTAATATGAAAAAATGATAAGGCAACGAGTATCCTTTATCAATGCCCGATTGAAAATTTGCAAGGCAATTTGTCCGTTGGAAATTTTCAATTTTTTTTACTTGTTTCACCAAGACGACTTAATTTTAATTTGTACTCACCATGTTTGGTTGATCCCTTCTCGTTCGGTTGAGAAAACTAAGTGATTTGATTTGGATTTGATTCCCCTTTTTATACTGTGGTGTCTAACGGATTTTTCAAATGATACGGGATCGATTGACTTCTGAGTCAAGTTGTCGTCCTTACGACTTTAAAAATTAAATATGCTTATGATATGTAGTATTGATGCTCTAATTCTTACATTACTTCATTTGAATTTATTTCTTGCGAATTTTGCTAACGCACCTGTGTCCCCCTGATAATTTTTTTGTAGAAAAATTAATAAAAAAACTTCTTCAAAATTTTAGGGGTGTGTAAAAACCCAAAATACAGTTTTGGATCTTATTAACTTATTTTATCCTATGTTCTTTAATTTTGACGTTATTAGGTGTGTAAATGGTTTCTTTAAGTTTTTTTGTTATCGTTTTGGATTTTCCACTTAAATTGGATTAGCAAACTTAAATGAAAGTAGCAAAATGCAGGGGTGTACAATTGGGAGGATGTGGCTAAACTTATTGTTGGATCAAATTCACAACTGATGTGTTGGGTTTTATTGAATATTTAATTAAATATTCCTTTTTGTTGAAAACTAATTATATGGTAATTCGTCACATTACTTATAATGTGGTAATTAGTTGAATGTATGAATTAATTTTAAAAAAAAATTATAATTTATTCTGAATAATTCTGTTCAGTGGATACATAAAATATGGTCTTATTTTAATATGGCGTACTGCGCATGGCTGTCGTTTGACAGTTTAAATATAAACAAGGTATTTGATAATTCATATTTTTATTCATTTATTTTTAATTTTTTATTTTATAGAAAATGTTGAGCAAGACTCAACACACATACTAAGTGAAAAGAACCATATCAAATGGTATAATACCGTTTTTCCCTTGTTAAGCCTAACGAAAGAAAAGCAGTGTTTTTTGGGAAAAAAAGGCGCGAACATTTTATACGCGCTTAATTAAGGAATGCACAATATCCGTGTCTAATTTAACGACGTTACTTAGTACGAATTTATCAGATGATAGATGGCGCTAATCATAACCTTTGTTTTGATATTGCAGTCCTTGAAATTTCCAAAAAACACAACTAAAATATATCTTGTGAAACTGAAGGACAATCCTAAATGAATAATATCAAGGTTTGATCATGGGCAACTGTGAATTTATGCCGAATATTTTTGGTCATAAAGTACTGCTTTGATTTCTGTTGTGTAACGTGTAGATAAAATCTGCGCAAATATTTTATTTTAAACCATACACGGTAACTGATTTAATACCACGCAGGTTTAACTTTTTCGATTTAAAAAAGAAGGAATAATGGCCTCTTTTTCTTAGTGTGTTAGGAAATAGGAAAAATTTCTAGCAATTTGACGTAAAATCTGTTTTTGTTATTTTCGATTAATTCTGTGTAAGAATACATAGTATCTAAAATAGTGCATAATTCAAGTGATAGTAATTAATATAGTAGTGAAACAAACTAAAAATGCACATTATAAATGATTATAGTTGCATTGTAGTGTTTTTCAAAGAAAAGGAGAAGAACGCGTAATTTGCAAGTGGTAAAGATAATTTGTTGTTTGTAAAGATAATGAGATTTTTTTTTAAATTTAAGAAGACTAGGGGGCTCCGCCTCCTGCTTGCTACGCTCACCAACCCCCATCATTACTCATATAAAAGCTAAAAATTAGTATAATTTCGAAAAAAAAAAATATTCCGACGTCCCAAAACTATTATATATAATAGAGAGATTTTGTTTGCAGTGCAGAAACGAAAAAACAGTAATTTATTTAGATATAACATTAATGGAAGGCATCGAACACATATGATGCTATTGCTATAATAAAGAAAACTAAAGAACATGTTTCTTTGGACGCTAAAAGGAAATAAAAAAGAAATATTCGGTTAGTTATTAATAAAGTTAACGAAAAAAAAAATGAAGGGGAAGACAGTTTTTAAGTTAAAATAAGGAAAATTAAAAAAAAATTAATAAAAATGCATTTAAAATTTGGTAATTAAGTTTTATGAATTGAAAATATGAAAACTGTTTAAAAAAAAAAAAAATTTCATTTGGAAGAAAAGTTTTTTTTTGTGGCAAATTGAAGTGGAGAAAATGGTTTCAAGAAAGAAAAATTAAATTAAGATTTGATCGTTAGATTTTATGAAAATAAGAAAATTGTTTTTAAAGATAAGAAAAATGATAAGAAAAAAGTGCAAATAAAATTGCAGGTAATTTATACAAATAACAAAAAAAATTTCTAAACATTTTCAACAAAAGCATCTAAATGCATCTACAAGTATAACAAAATATCCACAGTAGTAACGAAAATACATTAATTCGTTGGAAAGTGTAATGAAATAGCTGGAAAATAAAAGTCATCCAATAAAATTATTAGAAATTTAATAGGAAAAACAAAAATCTTATGAAAATTAGATGAAATATAATAACTAAGAATTTAGAGATGTTAAGAATTTACTTTTAAGATAAGTGTTAGATTCAATCTGATAAAATAATAAATAAAATCATTAATGAATAAGAAAAGAAATGATGATTAACGTAAGATCATAAAAATTTTCTTTAATAATGTTTGGATAAAGAAGAGATAAGCAAAAGAAAGTTTTTTTATCATCATTATAACAAGATGAAAACAAATTGAATCTAACAAAATAAGCTAATTAATATTGATATGAATGATCTTTTATAATAACATATAAATTTTTTTTCTCTCTTATTCTCATAAGTAATGCACTTGCAGATACTTGAAAGTTTATTTTTTTATTGTAAAACAAACAAAATGCATAAGAAAAAAAAAGAAAAATTAATTTATGAAATAAATCAGTAAAAATTATAAAAGCATAAAGAAATATTTCCTATTTTCTTTTCTCATGATTCCTAGTACAGGTTCACTAGAGGGTCTTTCTTTCTTTGAAAGTTGAAGTAGCATAATACGAGCTATGTTTCCGAAAGGGAACATAAAAGAAACAAAAACAAGGGACAATACCTAATTTTGCCTCGGGGCAAGTATGGTCATGGGGATCGAGATTCTGTTCTTCGTCAATCGGATGGGAAAAAACCCCATAAGACCGACTGGCACACCATTTACCGAGTCAGCCCCGAAATGCTTCGCGAAGGCAATCGCGCATCAAGGGTTGACGAACCCTCCATTTATTGTTTTTTTTTCTTTTAGCAATGAATTTTTAGTACGCATCTAATATATATGTGGGTTCACTAGGTTTTAAGCAATAAAACACTATGTTTGATTAAAAATATAAAGTTTAATATTGGAAAAAAAACGTCAATTATAAAAAAAAGTATATTATTAAAAAACAAGAAAAAAATGATATCATAAAAAAAGATTCTCTTAAACTTTGCTTGACTTAACTTAACTTTGCTTTTACTTTACTTTTCTTAACCAAACTTACTTATCTAAACAAAATACTAACCGCTCAAAAAACTTAGTGCGAACGACTGTTCAAAAAATTAGTATGTACTTAATAATAGTAGAGACATAATAGTCTATAGTATTGCCAACTCTACATATATGTATATCTTTCGTAACACTGAAACACTGTAAATATGTAAACCCTTCTGTTACAGTGGGAAGGAAGCATCTATTACAAGCTTCTAATATCTGATGAAATTGTTACTTCAAAACGCTGTCAAACTGAACTAAAGTAAGAATGAAGTTAAACATAAGAACCCTTTTATAAGCCAAGAAGCCCGACGTGTGATTTTGTTTGATGACAACGCTCGTCTCGATGTTACTTTGAGGTATACTTTGGCTAGGAACTTCTCTCCCCTCCACCTCATTCTTTAGACATCGTCCTTTAGATTATCAATTGTTCTGATCAATGCAAAGCCAATTGACAGGACGGCAGTTTTGCAAAATTCAAGACGTCTGAAAATGACTCAAAATTGGTAAGTTACTATTGCAATGAAATCTGCAGGTTACCTGATAAAATGCCGAAGTTCATAGATAATAAGTTGATTTTTTCGAAGATTACGTAGAAAACAATAATTGGTATATCTGTTATTTTTCTTATGTTCCCGCTATATAAATTTTTGGTTTCGGGATAGTAGAATACTTTCACAACTACACTAATATTTTATGATTCGTATGAATCGAAGTGAATGCTACAATTTTTCCTAATATAATGACTATTGTCATAATTGCTGCAATTGCTGCAGCTGCACTAAACAAAGTCATTACCATTTCGTTAGTACGGTAGCTTTAGCACATAGTCATTTCGCTAAATAAGTTAAATCACAGTTAAATTGACACATATTATTGCCCTATTTACCGATTATACTATTTTCAGAATTTTTTTATAATAATAATATTAATAAATACTAAAAAAAAATGAGGAAAGCAAACTAAGCAGTGAGTTTACACATTTCTCTATTTTTTAAGAAATTAATTAATATGTAACTTTTGGAATGATCGGAATATAGAAAAGTCTTCAAGTTAAAGTTAATACAAAATCTTCATATTTTCGATGTGAAATTAAGTTAAGAAAAACTTAAGTTGTCCATATGGAAAACACAAATTTTTCTTAAACCTTGACGGTGAAAATGGTTTTGTAACTTAAGCTCAACTTAAGTTTTCAACTGAACTTAAGCTCCCACTGGCAAATTTGATATTAGTAGCATCTATGAAACAGTTACTAATAATAAGGGCTGGTGGATTTGGTCCGGATTGCTTTTGGGCCTGCTAAAAATACTACCTGCGATTTCTGACTGGTTGTTTGATTTTGAACTAATCAAAATTTCAGATCCAAGAAGGTATAAAATATGCATTAAAAATTAATATTAATATTTATATATGACCAAAAGAAAAAAAATGAATAACTTGTAATAATATTTTATGAGTTTTACCTTTTCAAATCAAAAAACCTTCTGAGAAAATTTACTTCGACCAAAATAATCAATGAAATGTACTTATGTTTATATATTTTTTTTTGTTTCCTTGATTTGAAAAATGATAGACGATAAAATGATCATTTATAATGAATAATAAATATAAAGTGAAATATTGTGATATAATTCAAAGGTATTAAGTTATATAGAAGTTGAATTTGGTATCCGATGGGAAGGTTATCAAATGTTTGAAATTTATCATTTCAATGAATTCAGGTGGTTAATGTTTTACTGGTATTTGATTTGTTTTTATTTTGATTTATTTATTTATTTTCGGTTTTTTTTTCGAGTTTATATCAAATATACAAAATGATATATCAATAAAAATCACTTACAGTAAAATAACATTTATTTTCCTCCTTATAGCATTTTCCAATATTTAAATAACTTGTCTCTTGACTTACCTGAAAAGAAAAAAAGAAAAATAAATTGATTTGGTTTGACTGAAATAAATTTTCAAAGACTTTAAATATTTTTTCCTTAATTTAGAAATTTAATTTATTATAATTTTTGAGAATTGAGGTTTTTTTTCAATTCCGAATGCTGCAAGGAAACTGGTAATTAAAATATATTCCAATATTTCATCAAAATTATATAGAAATTTAGAGTCGCCATAAAGCTGATTTTTTAATGCTGTATGATAGAAATGAAGCTCGTGGCTAAGAAAGTTAGCAAATAGAATGAATTCGTAAGTAGTCTAGGCACTACTGGCATACACATCGTCTGCAAATTTTACTTAAATCCGTATATTAATTTTTGAAGTACATGAAAAAAAAATTTTATGAACAGGCTTTTTTTCCCCTAGGATTATTTCTTTTTCCAAGATCTTTAGACCATTTTCAGTGAAATGTAGTATATTTTCGCTAACTTATATAGTCAACGTATGCAAATAATTTAAATAAAATTGCTTCACAAATTTTCGAATTAAATCTGGAAAACCATTAAAAACAACAAAATTTTCTGCTTTCTGTTAATGACTTCGCTCGCCCTCTGTCAATTTTGCTGAGTTAAGGAATAACCAACTCATAATTCTAAATTTCATCAAAATCGGATAACGCGGTTTCGGCCCTAATGATATAAATCTAGTCGGCAAATTTTATTTATTTATTTACGCAACGTATGGAAATATTTGAAACAGAATTGTGACACGATTTTTCTAATTTAATTTGAAAAACGACAGAAATAACGTAAAAACTTGGTTTTGCTTTACAAAATGCAATAGTTAGAAAATCAAAAAAAAATGTAAAAGACCACCAAAAAAACACAGATATATGGTGTATATGGTGATGATACACTAACAGAACGGAACGCATATGCTCGAATTAGTTTGCAAAATTTTCTTCGGAAAGTTCTGAGTCCAAGATGCACTACACCCTAGCAGGCCAACTTAGATTGATGAAGATCAATTGTTTGAAGTTGATAGACACATAATGCTTCGTGAGATTGCATATAAGTTAAATTCATCCCAAATAACTATTTTTGACCATTTTGGAAGGCTTGGGTACGTAAAAAAGATTCATGACCCAGAGGTCCCAATATTAAATAAAAGATTCATGGTATTTTGAGTAATTACCCTTCAAAGGCATCCAGCAGCGAACAAAAGCATTGGTTAACTCTATCCGACGACGTCATGGGTCCATCCGTCCGTCGCTTGTTGAGGGTTTTGAAATTACTTTAGCGATTCCCCTCTTTGCCCTATCGACCAATCCATATTTGAACTTTGGTGGACTGTAATTTTTCTTATCTTTTTTAATGTACACATGACACTTTGTGTAACACCGTGAATAGTTGTAGAAGGTAACCAACCATTTTCTCCCGAAAAACTAGTTAGAGCAAACAATCCTTCTTGGTTAATTTTGGCACTAATACCACCATATATAACTAATGCCAGTCAGGCATAGTCTATACATAGTATCACAATGATAGCAAATTTGTTTGGTCAAGCTTATTTTTCAAAATTAAATCCTATTCCGTTCCGATAGAAAGCTGTGAACAAAACTGTTTCACCATTCACTAAAAGTTGACGCTGTTTGACTATGCATAATTGCATTTCCGAACAATAATATCAAAAAGAGAGGAAGAGCATACGGTATTTCATTTTCATAGAGGGAACATAAATTCAAGAAAAACATAAAGAACCGATAACAATCACTGTTCTTTTCAAGGAACAATCACAATCTGTTCCTGCACTTTGAAAATCACAGTTTGAGTCATCTCTAGGTGTAACTCCGTAATTTTAACAAATTCTTTATGTGCAGAAGATAAATTTATTGATAAAAGTTTAATATATGTACAAGTATAAGAAACTTTGTTTATTCAATTGATTTAAATTTCAATGAGATTAAAATCATAGATAAAAGTTTACAAAGAACTACTGACAAATTAAAAGGAATAGCAAGTACACGATAATAAAAATCCTTTCGAATTTCATATTTTTGAATACAATTCTATGCAAAAAGAATATCCAATCTGGAAGTCCATTGACTTTTACTGTAACGACAGTTCAATTTAAAATTCCAATAAAATATATTTTCATATACGAATTGAAAAAAAAAAAAAACTTTATCCTCTATAGAAACAAAAATGAAGCCTTTTCTAGAAAAATTGATACATACCAAGTCTGGGATATCATATCAATCTTATTTTTTGCAGTATCCTATTTTAAAAAATATCTGGATATAACTATTAAACTTAATATGAAACAACATCATACTCTTACATATGAATTGATAATGCACGATATGGAAGAAAGAATTCAATCACAGACATTTATTTTAGAACATGTCCTGGGGCTATCTTTCCTTCTATCGTTTTTTGTATCCTTTTACTATTCAAACTCATTTTCTAGCCACTATAGATATTGATGAATACAAAATTTTTATAAAGTAAATAGTGAAGTTTCTTTAAATATTAAAAATTGTCTTGAAAAATATAGAAACAATACAGCGATGGCGAATCTATAGCACGCGTATCTACGGTACGTGGGAAAATTTTGAATTTGTTATAGATACTATTTTCTACATTCAAATATGACTTATTGAAATGCAATTAATCGATTTTCAATCGATTCAGTAAAGGTATTCATGACATGGTTTAAGGATACCACGTGGTATACCATATGTGTGTCATCGAATACTAGCTTAATACCATTTTAAGTACGTATGGCATGAATGGTATTGAAATTCGAAAATGTACGTAGTTTTCCCTTTTCTATTAACATTTTTCGTCAACTGTGATACTGCTGATCGCGCCTTTCCATTGAAGTGGAAAATAGCAATTGACACATGTTTACACTTTGCTTTGAAAATATTATTTTTACGAAATGTAAAAATTAATTAAAATACGCAAAATTGTGTGGGTGGATGAAATCACAAAATTTATAGATGTGTGAATGAATCATATAGAAAATTTAAGAGGAGGGGAAAACACATTCTCGCCGAAATGGCAGAATATCTAATGTCAGACAGATACTATGTTTGATATGTGCCGATGTCTTTTTAGACAATGATACAAGGCTATATTTTAGAATGGATGCTAAGGTATGAATAGTCTATGTGTGCCTTTAGTATTACACGCATTGGAAGTTACTAACATGGTTAAAATTATATGCTTTGGAAGAAACCAGAAAGTATCCATTTAATGTTAACGATGTTCCTGGATTGAAAGTATAGAAGTGCTTACCTCATGACATTTTGTAAAGCGGGATGTTAACAAATTGTGAAAAGTTTTTTCAGTCACTTGGAAAGTTATACTTCTGAAAGTTTATTCGCAATTACAATCTCATTTTAGTATAAACAGGCAAATTTAGCTTGAATTTCTAATCGCGGCATTTTATTCTTATTATATTACTATTAATATTTTTTTTTATATATATATCTCAGTTTGATTAGTGATTTTCATATCTAACCGAATTCATGATCAAATGAACCTGATCTAAATGCACTTCATTAGGAAAAAAAGTATTCTAATCTCGAAAGTTTCATAGTTTTGTATCGAACATCATTACCGTAAAGTTTAGTAAGGTATTATTACGATATATATCCTGATTAAAATTAAGACGTTCAGACAATTTTCTGACAGCTTAGAGATTTAATTTTTTTACTGTGATTACCAAAAATGAAACCAGTTAAAAACTCAACAAGTTTGTATCCTTATATCCATAATTCAGAAGGAAATAAGTCTGAGTTATATCGCTATTAAATGGGATGGAAAGGAAAAATAACTAACGTAATATGTCTGATCGCGGATATAACACAAAAAAAAACCCATACTTAAAAACAAAAAACTTTTCAACCGAAATAGGGAAATATTTTGAGTTAGATCAAAAAAATGATTTATGTTGAAAATATTTTTCCAGCTTTTTTGGGTATTAGCACATTTTCAACCCACTCTTGTATGCAATTGAAATGCGACACTTTTGGGTAAAATTTATTTACAAATGTTATTGGTGTGTAGAATTTGTCTGGGCAAATATAAATAAGTATCAAATCCGGCCGAAAAACTATAGTGTAATAAATTATTTTGAAACGGATATTGTTATATACATATATTAGATATACATGCTCATATATGTAGATTCATATTTATTATTTACAAAGGCAAAAAGAAAGTTGAAAAATTTGTTAGAAACTGTTAAGGATTTTATTTATTAATCTGTAGTAGGTGAAAATGTAGTGTGAATTGCTGTAGGAAAAATTTGTCTTGCTAAATTGAAAACTAAAATATTAATAACTTTTACAAAATATAATTTATTAAAAGACGATAAAAAATTAAATTGAGCAATCATCAAAGTGTTAGAAATATCGGAATTTTTGATAAATTCATGACATACATAGTTTTTTAAATGAAATATTGTATTTCGCAAATATTGGCTCTTATATCATAAATTCATCTATCCGTAAAAAGGAAACAATTCTTCAGAAATTCTTATTTCAAAAATACAAATCATTTTAGTTCATGAGACTACTGAAGATATATTCATAGTATTATACAATAGATAGATTTTAGCCCTAAAATCAATTTCCGTGCCACGGTTTTCGAAGTTCCATTAAAAAGAAAGAGAAAAGACCTCTCTAATATTTATAAACTAGTATTACCATACATTTTTTTCATATTTACAATCCGACAATAATGTTTGTTAAAAAAAGAACATTTATTCATTAAATTTAGCCGCTAATATCATAGTTAGAACAATAACTTCTAACTCCTGTTTACTAAAGACAAACATGAAGAGTTTACCCGTTTTTACGGTATTACCTGTGAAGACGGAAAGCCTTTCAGATTCAATCGTACACAATTGTATCTGTTAGGCAAAAATAGCGTTGCATAATAAACTTGAAAAACGCTAAACCATACATGTGTGGCATTAGGTGCATATTAGATGCTTTTCAAATAAAAGTTATGGTAATTTTAACTGGGGTGAATCCATATATGATATAGGAATATGTGATTCAAACAAACTGAGATAAATTGGTTTAATTACAAATTTACAAACACTTTGAAGATGTTGCAAACACAATATGAAAATGTCCATATCAGGATCTCAGCTGTCTAAGCTCCATACTAACAGAAGTGCGAAAATACTCGTTAACCTCTTTTGATTTGACTTTACATCATTAATTTGAGTTTTTCACAAAGCTATGAAAGTTAATTGCTGTATTTTATTTGGAATTCTATCGGCGCTTACCATACATTTTATAGGTTCTTAATTAGCGCCGTATAATATTCGTCGCTAAATTAGCGATCGATAGAAAACATGCACTAAGCCACATCTGCCAGATGGTAGATGGCGCAAATCAAAGGTTTTTTTTCCATTGGAATATTTAAGAATTACAGAAAATCAGTTTTTTTTACCATTATTTTTATTCCTTTTTGTTTTATTTAGTTAAAACAATACTATAGCGATCTCGTCAAATATTATTTGTTTAAATTTCATTATTTTTCTAAAAAAAGAATATTTAATTTTTTTAGCCTCAAAAAAATTAATCTAGTTGGGTACGCAACCAAAAAATTCCTTCAAATAATTTCAGTGGTTCGAATATTTGAAATTAAGAACTTATTTAAGAGAAATCGTTCTTTTGTGAAAGTAAATTAGCGCCCGATAGAATTCCCAATATAATACAGCAAATGTGATTAAATTTCCTTGAGAGTTGAAGGCCATTTTGAAGCTTAAGATATAAAATGAATTTCACAGTCCAGGCCTAAGCATATACTAGCATACATAGATGTCCAAGGTATATGGGCAGTAAGATATTCACTGTTGTTATTGTAGGTAAAATCGGAGAAAAGACGACATCAGGCGAAGGATCAACATGGTGTAGAGATATTAGTACACATTTAAATATACAGTAGTTGGAAATCTTCATTATCAGTATATACTAAAATCTAAGTTTCTTATATTGAAAACTTAAATTTTTCTTTAGTTAGCTTTACTTAAATTCGCTTCAGGTGGAATTGGGCGTTGGAGAAGTTTCATAAAAATATCTTATAATAATAAATAAATGAATGCAATATAAAATAATGTTTTTCTGCCCTAAACGGAATATAATACGTATTGTTATAAGATAAAATTAAATACTAAACAAAAGAAAGAGCCCTTCTTACTGTCATTGTTCTAATTGAAAAGATTTTTAAACGAAAAATTGTACATTGTACAATACAATCTTTATAGGAATGAATCTAATCATATAGTATGGAAAAATTTGTATAAAACATATGTTGTTTATCCCACAAAAACATGTATAAATTGCCTAATGCATACAAAACCACTAAATATGGCAGAAGAAGTAGAAATTGGTATTAGTGAGGTGTTCATATGAGATTCCAACAATTCTTATAAAGTAAGAGGCTAAATATAAATATATACATATTCCATAACACAATACCACATGTATTTTTCTATATATGTTACTATATGTATGTGACAGCCAAAATCGAAATCGTTCAATATGACATTCTGCCATTTATCGTATAACTTGCGTATTTCATTACTATAGAAGGAAAATAGTCATCGAGTGATTTGCAGCCTTGTACTACTCTTCTGGAAAACTGCTTTCCTGCCAATTGGGTCAACATTGATCCGAACAAATGGTTAACTGAACGGGCCTTATCTTCTTCCGCAGGTGGCAGAAGTTCTTAGACTAAATTGGACAAAAGGAGTTTTGATTAGTTGATTTGGATAAGATGCTGCGGTAATATTTTTAACAAACCGAACATTACTGTATAACCATGAATATTTCGCTTTGCAACGGATGTTGATGGTTGTCTAGGATCAAATAATGATTTTTTACGTTTAAGATTGTCGTACAATATCGAAACAATTTTTCTTTCCTTACGACTTAACAAAGAAAATACGGTATCATATCGTCTGATTTGTTGCCATCTTTCTGAGTCCATCCCATTGAATGCAAACGAACTGAGATTGGTTGTGGAGTTATCCTTAATAATTGAGCAAGTTCATCTTGCGTTTGTGTTTCTATTTAGGAAACTGAGAAATCCTTAATCTACACCGTTTCTTCGATGTCCGCGGCATAAATTGTATTCAAGATTAAAATCTCCCTTACAAAATATATTCAATATATCAAACTTCTTATAACATGTGCAATAGAGATAGCATCTAGTGTCAATTAAACCAATTCCTTAGGTTGAGCAGGATTTTTTATTCAAATGTTGATTATCGGGCTCGATTTCATTAATCTGTGATGCTTATCACTGAAATTTATATTATTCAAAAATGCATGCCAGAGCTACGAACTATCAAATTATATTTCAAATATGATTTTTCAAACTAAGAATTTTTGAGTCCAGAACTTTTTTATACAACTTTTAGTATATTCAATTAAGTAGAGCTTTAAATAGAAAAGCATTTTCTATAAAATAGAAGTAAATATAGAAACTGATTATGGAATTTAGGGAACACTAGTATCATATATATATAAAGTATTTAATATGTATTATATCGACAGAAATATGCCGTGTAAAATTTAAAACTTTTCCTTATTAGCTTACAATTTGAAGCATAAAATTTACAAGATTTTGCTTTTAAAGAAAACTTTCATTGTTCAAACATGCGGTAGTCTTGTGAAAAATGCTAATGATTCTAATGCACCATCAGCATCATCATCAACAACAACAGCAACAACAACAACAACAACAGAAAAATCATTTTCTTTTTTGGTATCGTAAAAAAAAGGAAATGATAAATTCAGATTTTTCTTATAAGAATTTACTTCAAAATTTGTAAAAAACAAAAAAAAAGTTCCTTTTTTTCTGAGAAGAAATTCAAGAGAAAAACATTTCAGATATGGAAAAAAAGGACCAGAAATGTTACATATTTAATTGGCCTAAGGGATGAAGTTGTCCCTTTGAACTTCTTGAAACCGCAACATCACATAAAATTCACTTGTACTTAATATAATAACTTTCAGTCTTTGCCAGTGTTTTGTTTTGCTTTTTTTATTTTATATTTCTTTATGTACAATTCCTTTTTTTCTGGAAACATATATATATGTACATATATATACTCCTTGAAGGCAAGGTTAATCTTTCATAAATGTCTTTTATTATGGCCTAGTAAAAAGCTCTTAGACCAGATTATACTCCTTTAATATTTATTGCTGTCATATAGCTTTTATCATAAGACAAGAAAAAAAGGAAAAAAAAAAACGAAACATAATATTGAACATTAAAATAAAATAGAAAATTATATTTTGAATTTTATATCTTATTTGATGTTTTTGTTTTTAAAATATTTATAAATGAAATAAAATATGTTTCAGTTTGAAATAAAAATATTTGGTATTATAAAACGTCCAACTTTATTAAAGGAAGTATTCCGGATAATATCGAATCAGTTTATAATCTGATTATAACCAAATTTGAGAAAAGTTTGATTTTTCAAGTTAAATAAAAATACAAACAGAAATTTTTGCAACTTGGCTTTTTTAATCAAATGCTCCTATCATATCAACTGTCTTCTTAACACTTCAGATATGCTTATTACAAGCACTGCAAGACATTCATAATGACATCGAATAAACAATGAATCGAAAGTATAAGCTATCATCATTAGTGTCGAGAGGGAAAAGGTAAATTAGTAGAAAGGAGCAAAATGCCATCACCGACTGCCACCATCAACCCACCATTCAAACTAATTACCGACACAAACCTATTTAGCTCATATAAAGAAATAAACTATTGTGTTAATCACATTGCAAAAGTAGATATAGTCAACAGCTGATGGAATACCGGTCTGATTATATACCTGACGATACAGCAGATTGAGAGAATGACAGACCTTTAAGCTTCTGCCTGGTAAGCCAAAATATGCAGAATTAATGTTAACACGCCGTAGCATTCTTGCAATAGGCTCGAACTTTTCATAATCGGTGCGATGGTTGTAAATCATGAATAAGCGAATAAATAAACTTACAGTTTCAAGTATTGGAGAAGGCTCGAAGATTCAATGGCATCACCTAAAGGTTTTAAGATCATCATCACAATTAACTCCGAAAATCAACTCTGGAAATAGAATTCTCTAACAAAGAATAATCCAGTAACATTTTACTACATTTCCGTGTAAATTTTTTATTTGATACTTTGTAATATTAAACGCCAAGTCATGCACCAAGAAGATAATTTACAAAGATTAACCTGTGGCAAATGAGAGTCCTGTAAAGAAGATACTACTATAGAAAGTTTCCAATCCTGAGCATAAATTATAATACCGGAGTTCTCGATAGTGGATATCATTAATAGTGATACTGAATAAAATAGGTTCTAAATGACTACCTTGTGGGACTCCAGAATGGACAATAAAAGGATCAAGCGCAATAGAATGAAAAACGACCTGATAGCGCCTACCAGGGTAGGAAAACCAAAATGTCGTAATTTTAGTAAAATAATACTGTGAGATAATTCGGATACTAAATTTCATTATTCACAGTTATATTTCGGCTCAAAATTATCCAGTTTAACATTACGTGTAAAAATTCAATGAGTTCTTCCTTTTAGTCCAGAATATGTGTTAGTGGTGTGCAAAACTATTCCTTTCGGAGACTATATTCCTGTAGTTTGACTATTTTTTAAGATTAATTTTGATGCATTCATTCCGATGGATTTGTGACCGTGAACCCGTTTATTTAATCTTTGTACTGAAGAAAAAATAAACATTTCAAACTTTACGAAAAAAATATGGTAACCAACTCCGGACTATATTGACGAAGTCTTAACAAACAATGACCCTTAAAGTGTTCTTCCTGAAACACTTCCTCAATCGAAGCACGAGATGGGGCATTATTTATTGCATTGGAACGAATCCTGAGTGTATGTATATACGTATTGAAATTGTTGAAGTACTTTTGGATTTATTTGGTCTGTGAATAAGCTAAAGTGCAAACATATTTTTGAAGTACTTAGAAGGACAGGACTGTGAGGTGTTATTCCGCACGATCCAGTCAGCCCTTACTGGAGACCGCTTCACTTCTAATGAAAATTTCAAAATTTGGCTGGATAATTGGATCGCCTCCAAAGACCCGGATTTCTTCAGATAAGAGATCTGTTAGTTACCTGGAAGATGGGCGAAGGTTGTAGCTTCAGATGGAGCATACTTCGAAGGAAATCAAAATATTGTAGAATTGTTAAATAAAACTATATTTTTACCAAAAAAATCGAAAAAACACATTTTCATACCTAATATTAACCGCGAAAAGACAGTTGAGGTATATTCTTAAAACTCATTTATAACACATTGAATAACTAGCACATAACACGAATTGAGTTTCTAAGCCCTATAGTAGTTATTAACAGAGGGCATATTACTTTTGTCACTAAGTATGTAAGACATCGAAATAATCATCGTAGACAGGTTTCAAGGGTGGTGTAGGGAATCAAAAGTTACACCGATTTAGGCATGTTCGTCACGTTATCCGATTTGATTGAAATTTAGAATGTGAGTTGGCTATTCCTTAACTGGATTTGGTATTGCATTTCAGCAAAATCGACCGAGGGGGAGCGAAACTATTCAGCAAAAACCATGGTGACCACAAAGTTTTCGTGTCGTGTTTTTATATGGTTTTTCGGATTTGCAAATTAGAGGAAATTCTGATAAGAGGAAACAAAGTTATGAAGAAAAACCTTGAAACACTGTTAGTTTCTGTCCCATTTCTGCTATAGGGCATCGGCTGTACACCGTTTTTCAGTTATTATATGTTTTTAGCTTACATTTATTGAGGAAAAAGTAGTATATTCGAATTAATTTCGTGCGACACTTAGGCAGTAGTCAATTCGGAGGACATAAATTTTGAAAATCTTCACCAACTGTAACGAAGATATGTTCGAATTATTGTGTATAAATGAAGCAGACCCGTAACCAAAATTGAATATCAGGGTGGGCATTAAGAGGCTGGTATCATAAATATATATATTTTATAAATCTCCAAACATATAGGGCACAGTCCACTCTAGCCCTATTCTATTTACGGGCCAGAAAGGCAGCATCAATCGCATCAACCAGTTCCAGCCATCATATACAGGTGTTCTTATAATAATAGTCAGCTTGGATGCAGGACATCCTAAGTATGTATGTACAATACTTGTACTTATACCTTAAGTAAGAAAGTAAAAATAATATTGAGATTCAAATTCGAATAAAAACTTTCTATTAAAATAATAAATAAACGAAATAACTAGTTATAATAAATATTCAAAAACAAAATATGACAATCCACTTAAAGGATACGTGCCTAGACCCAAAAAAGAAGAACAAACCTTATATAGCACTTAATCATTTTTAATTGATACATTAGACAGGGATAAACAAAAGTAGAATATTACAATAATTTTGTATACACACAAACACATAAACGGATAGAGAAAGCGTGACAACAGTATGATACTTAAATTTCCGAATAATAACCAAGTAAATATTTGTAATCACTTAATCATAATCTTTTTGTATATTTAGGGCTGTGGCTAAACCATTTTTTTTAATTTCAGAAAATAATATTCTCCCAAGAAAGAAAAAAGGTAACTACAATAATAAATATTGGAATATTAAAACAAACAAAAATGTTGTTTTTTTGGACATATTAATGCTTCTACTATGCTTCTACTATTAAAAGAAAGTAAATACGTGTAGTTTGAAGGTTGCAAAAGTTCAGCAGATTACATATTGGATGGTCCAAGCAGTCGTTGCAAAGATCGAATTTAATCCGACGTTTAATGACATAAAAGATTGCTCAGAATCTTCTACTTTCAATTGGGGTAGAGTCCAAGGTGAATCTCGGCACATGCTCACATCACTAATTAAGTAGATTTGATGTATTTTTCTCATACAATTTTGAAATTGATTGCCATGAAACATTTGAAAGAAAAATAATAACTTTGTAATGGTTTCACCGTTGTAAGTGATCAGAATCAATTGTTATGTTAGTACTGTGTCAGAGAAAATAAATAGAGAATTTTTTGTGTATAAATTTTTGGCAATTTAGCCTGCAAAGAAATCTATCTCATCATTAGTATCTGTAAAAAAAAACTGTAAATACATATCCTTTTATATCATATCTCGATATCTCGATATCTCGTGTACAGACTGAAAATTTGTGCCACAGAAAAAACAGAATTGACTTTTAACGACGCTGTCAGCCTATGAAATAGTGACCTTTTAATTCGAAAGACTTATCATTAGTCAAAATTTTAACATATCAGGCATTGAAAATTATTAGACCATCCAAGGGAAGCGTCTAGAATTGCTAAATCGTAAAACGGTTCTATTTCATCACGATAACGCATCTGTAAATGTAAGTCACTTGGTCACTTGTCAAAAATTAAGAGAGGATGGTTGGGAAGTTTTAATTAATCCACTATATAGTCTTAACTCTTCATCATTAGACTCTGCAGAACTGTTTCAATGGTGTAAATTTGAGTTTTAAAGACGTCTATAAAAATAACTTGTTTCGCTTTTTCGCCCAGGGAATCCAGAAGTTATAGAGTGATGGAATAATTGTGCTGTCAGGAAGCTGACAAAAGATCATCGATCAAAATGGACAATTTTCAGTTTAATAAAATGTTTGTATCCAATAAAAAAACCATCTTTTATTTCTGCAGGAAAAAGAAATCTAACGACTTTTTGGCCTACCCAAGTAATAAATGAAAAATCTTTTGGAAAAAGAATTTCAATTTTTGTTGTTTATTATAATCTTTTAGTATGTTTGTCTGCTTGTCCTTCGCAAATAAGGTAAGTAGGAAGAGGAAAAAATATTCTTTTGTGCATTTCTATTCTACAACGATGGATATATAAGGAGTGGTAGGTACTACTATAAAATATCCATGCTCTATAGATTTAATGTGACAGCGAAATATTAGTATACGAGTATATGAAAGAGTTCGCATTTCAAGAGCTTTCTATCATTAAAATATGCACTGCACTTCTTCCACTTGGTAAGTACGGCAAGTATAGTTGTGTACATTTCTCTTTTGTTCTATTACTTGCAGACGTTTGTAATTTTCTTTATACAAACTACCTCAAAGAAACATTATTTTTTTTTTCGTCTTTTATGCGCCTGTATAATATGTTCTTCTGGTATGTATATGATTCAAGTTAGATTTTTGTTGCTCACTTTGGTAAATATTTGTTAAAGATTCGACAACGTTTTAAAAAATTATAAAATAAATTCAAAGTTTGTTGTGCACTTGGCTCTTTTTTCTTCTTATTATTCGAAAAGAAAAACTCGCTGAAAAATGCATGAATATTTTATGTGTATAGTAGATATATATAGTATTATGCACATATACATTTACACCTGAGAAGTTATTGGAGGTGGTTGAGGGTCAAAGGATGTGAGAATGAGTTTGGCAGATTTGGCGCCTAGTTTAAAATATCAAGAAGTTACCACATGTATTGCGAGTGTAAATAAGTTCTGGCCTCTAAAATTCATTGGTTATATTTAAAAAGAATTTTTTTCCCGTCAATTTGGCAGATCGTAGCTCTGAAATTGATATTATAACAATTTATAGCGTGTGCATAAAAGTTGAACGAAGTGGAGTTCGATAATGAAAATCATATTTTAGGCCTAAGTTATACGACGATCATTGTAATGAAGGAAATTGTGGAACTAGTGAAACCGAACGTTTCTTTGATTTTCAATGAAAGGTGGTTATACCTATTTTACGAATGTCAGAAAAACTTACAGTCAGATTTTCGTTCACAGCTGATGGTTTCTTATAAGAAGAAGGCTTTTTTCATCGAGTCCAATTAGATTATTTAATTTATTTTCAAATATTATTATTTTCTTATTGGGACGCTGAAGTTTGAGGTTAGAATATCGACGAAAAATTCCTGATGATGGAATCAACTTGGCAGTTCTCCAGTGAAAGAATGAAATTCAAACGCAGTCCACAAAACAGCTGATCGATTAAAACATGTTACCGTCATTCAAATTATAAAAATCATTATAAAAAACAAATTACGTGATATACCTAAGATTTTTTATTTAAAATCTATTTACTAAACTTTTTCCCATGTTTCGCATTTTTTTTTTAAAGAAATAACCTTTGTAATACGTTAATTTTCCATTCTAAAATTATTTCCGTCATTACAATGATCGTCGTATAACTTAGGCCTTAGTCGGATGTAAAAAACAATGATGCTAAAGTTACGGAATTGATTAATTAAACTCTAGGCATCAGCTCTATAAGTCATCGAACGCATTAAAAGTGGTTTGCTAGATTTTTAAATAGAAATTTTAGTTTTAAATAGAAGGAACGCTCCGTGGACGTCTACGAAAAGTGTTGGACAAAGAACTTAAAAGTTTGGTGAATTGGAAACTTCGCACAAACTCAAGAAAAGCATGCTATACCATTAAGGATAATTGCACAAGCAATTTCAGTTTATTTACGTGCGATGGGAACAATCCCGAAAAAAGGAATATGCATTTTTTACAGACTGAATAAAATCTGACGAAATGTTTTCTGTACAAAGTTGTAACGGATGAAAATCTTAAACGAGAAAAAATTATAGGTTGTTACTAGACAAGATTAATATCGGTTGCATATCATGAACATAAAGTACTGCGTGCTCTACGTTTAATGGGATATGGAGGGAAATATATATTATTAACTTTTAAAATCTGATAAAACGGGTGTGATAGAACGTTGTCAAGGTGAACTAATCAAATTCAATGATTAAGTGTAATTATATATATAAAAGGCTAGTCCTTCTTTCTTTCTTTCTTTCTTTCTTTCTTTCTGTCCGTCCTATATTGTCCGGAAACAAAATTCGTTGAGCAAAAAAAAAAAAAAACACTTTTTGATATGTTGTAGAGAATTACTTGAAACGTGGAGAAATTTTGTTTCCGGGGAGGTTGGGGGTCGGAGGAGTTACAAAGGGGGGCTTGAAAGCTTATTTCAGAAAACCGCATTTATAATCTGAAATATACATCGGACATAATTCTGACCTGAGGCAATCTTATTAAGATTTTTATGCCGGACATTCTGACGTACACGGCAAAGTTCCATTTCCCACCGCTTTGGCGCTGGAGGCAATACAAATTTACGAACTTTTTATGTATAGGTCACACGCAATTACAATGTTCAGCAAAGTTGTGGAGCATTTCATGGCGACTATTTCTTTCGAAGACCATATAGTTCTATCTCTCACCGCTTTGGCGCTGGAGTCAATAAAATGTTGGAACTTCGTATATACACGTCGCACACGATTACAATGTTTGGCAAAGTTATGGAGGTTTTCATGGGGATAATATCTCTCAAAGACCAGATAGTTCTATGAGTCACCACTTTGGCGCTGGAGTCAATAAAATCTTTGGATCGTTTTATATAGGGTTAACAGCGATTACAATGCTCAGCAAAGTTGTGGAAGTTTTCATTTGGCACTATTTCTGCCGAAGACCATATAGTTCTATCTTCCACCGCTTTGGCGCTGGTGTCAGTAGAAACTTTTGAACTTTTTATATAGAGGGCAAACGCGATTACAATGTTCAGCTAAGTTGTGGAGGTTTTTACGGGAATTTTTTCTGTCGAAGATAAAATGGTTCTATCTCGCACCACTTTGGTGCTGTGGTTGTCGAGGTTTTTGCCTTTACGTAATATATGTTTGACGGGAGCTATTTTACCAATCCGGGAAATAGGATCAATTTAATGTCTCCACTCGAGGTGTTGCATCGTAAATAATGTGCTTTCTGAATACGTAAACCTAAGATATGAAATATATCTCTAGTGGTGTTACGGGAACAGGGTAAAAGATATATAATGTTGCGAATTGAGATGCTACGCTTGAATAAATTTAGTTAATTTACAGTGATCTGTAAACTAAAATTTCTAGGAGGCCGTCTTAGGACGGGTAACCCCCTACTTATATATATAAAAGGCTAATCCTTCCTTCTGTCCGTCCTATTTTGTCCGGAAAGAAACGGCGTTGAGCAAAAAAAAAAAAAACTTTTTGATATGTTGTAGAGAATTACTTGAAACGTGGAGAAATTTTGTTTCCGGGGAGGTTGGGGGTCGGAGGAGTTACAAAGGGGGGCTTGAAAGCCTATTTCGGAGAACCTCATTTATAATCTGAAATACACATTGGACATGATTCTGACTTGAGGCAATCTTATTAAGATTCTTATGCCAGACATTCTGACGTATACGAGAAAGTTCCATTTCCCACCGCTTTGGCGCTGGAGGCAATACAAATTTACGAACTTTTTGTGTAGAAGTCACACGCGATAATAATGTTCAGCAAAGTTGTGGAGGTTTTCATGGGGACTATTTCTGTGGAAGACCATATAGTTCTATCTCTCACCGCTTTGGCGCTGGAGTCAATACAAACTTTTGATCTTTTTATATAAAGGTCACACGCAATTACAATGTTCAGCAAAGTTGTGTAACTTTTCATGGGGACTATTAATTTCGAAGACCATATAGTTCTACCTCTCACCACTTTGGCGCTGGAGTCAATAAAATTGTGGAACGTCGTATTTAGAGGACACACGCGATTACGATGTTCGGCAAAGTTATGGAGGTTTTCATGGGGACTATTCCTTTCGAAGCCCATATAGTTCTATCTCTCACCATTTTGGCGCTGCAGTCAATACAAACTTTTGAACATCGTATATAGACGTCACACATGAGTACAATGTGCGGCAAAGTTATGCAGGTTTTTTACGGGAATTATTTCCGTCGAAGACCAAACAGTTCTATCTCTTACCGCTGTGGCGCTGGAGTCAATACAATTTTGAAACTTGGTATATAGACGTCACACACGATTACAATGTTCAGCAAAGTTTCGGATGTTTTCATGGGGATTTTTTCTGTCCAAAATAAAATAGTTCTATCTCTCACCACTTTGACGCTGCGGTTGTTTAGGCCCCTACTCTATAGAGGTTTTTGCTTTAGTAATATGTGTTTGACGGGAGCTATTTTACCAACCGGGAAATTTAATGTCTTCGTTCGGGGTATTGCGGGGTAAATACTGTGCATTCTTAATAAGTCGACTTAAGACATGAAATATATCGCCAGAGGTGCTACGAGAACGGGCTAAAAGATCCGCAATTCTGCGAATTGGGATGCTACACTTGAATAAATTTTGTTAATTTACAGTGACTGAAATTTTCAGGAGGCCGTCTTAGGACGGGTTACCACCTAGTGTAAGAAATATTTCGCATGCCAAGGAACTCGACAGTTGATTTTACTTCACGACTACACCCATCCCCATGCTGCTTTGAATAAGAACTGTTAATGCACAACTCAGAAATTAGTCTCGCTCACGACCCATACACACCACATAAAAAAGACAATAAAACTTTCCGGTTACTCTGGTTTTTGCTTAATGACTTCGCTCCCCATCAGCCGATTTTGCTCAACTCCAATACCAAATCCAGTTACGGAATAAAAAACTCACATTCTAAATTTCAACGTATTCGGATAATGCGTTTTAGAGTTATCTTGTACACGGACGGACATGCACAAATCGATATAACTTTAAATTCTCTACACAACCCATACCCCTTTCTACGATGATTCGTGACTGGTGTATACCATGATATTGTTTTAGGCTGTTTTTCTATTATGATAGCAGTTTTCATAAATATTTCCATTTGCATAATATACATATGTACAAAATTACGAGTATAGGCTTTCTTGCAGTACAACAGAATAACACAAAAGGATTCGGTGGGATATTTTTATCTCCTGGAGGTATTTCTGGCGGATGACTGATTCTCACCTCACTCATTTTTAGTTCTAAAGACAATGTTGTACTTTTTTATAGTAAGTACTTTATACTACCCGTATATTCCATATTTTCATCTCTTCAGCTATACTTTTTCTGTTCCTTGAATGTTGTCGCCGTTTTTCTGCTTCCTTGCGAATTTTTAATTAACACTTTAAAAGCGAATAAAACTGGTTATTAAATTAACTTCCCCCATAGGAGTATGTAAAACAAAAAAAAGGAATATAAAATATAGAATTTGGAATATGAAAATACGGAATGTGTGTAGGGTTATCCAATTTGTAATGTAAATTTCAGCCTTTTCATTTGTTAGCTGTCAAATATTTCATACATAACTTAGCCTCTCATATGACTCTTTATGACAAATTTTGTAGATCTTTAAATCTATCGGTATAATTTCCAGTTCGTGCAAAATGTTAGGCAAAACTATGTAATTGATGAAGACTCTTTTTCAGGATAATCATGTTCAGTTTTCAATCGGCACGTTAATAGGCAAAACTGCGATATTTATGCTGAGAAAAGGTCAGAAGTGATCCAAGAGAGACCGCTACATGCTGCAAAAGTTATTTTTATTCCAACAGGACGGGGCCACATGATGTACAACTCGCGAAACAATGGCCCAATTTAGTGAAAAGTTCTATGTCCATTTTATTTCAACATTTGGCGACTGGAATTGGCTACCAAGACGTTGCAATTTGACACTGTTAAACTTTTTTGTGTTGAAGGTCTAACGATCCCCAGCATTTTGACGTGTTTAAGGATAAAATCTGTAATGTCATAACTTAGATATAGCCAAAAATATGCGAAAAAGTGATCGAAAAATAGCGTAAGCAAATTGGGAGCCGCAAGATGGTTCGGGGAGGTTATTTAAAGGATATTTTGTTCCATGTGTAATTGCAAGAACAAAATTATTGATTAAAATGAATAAATTCACAAAAAGTTTTGTGTGTTATATTGTATTTAAAAAAAAAACCAATTCGTGCCATGGTTTGGATAACCCTTTATACACATACCTCATATTCTCATAGATTTTCTTTAGTTTTTCAATATGTGTTATATTTTGTTCTGGAAAAGTATCTAATACTTAATTTATATCTTTTTTAAATGAAATAATTTCAATGTAAAATTCAGTAGACTGTATATAGGAAATGAATGAAGAAAATTGGGGAAATTCGGAAATATGTATAACATCATTTGATATATTGTCTTTATGGTGATCCTATACCTTCGTCTATTTAGATATTTTTCACGTTTTTAAACATACACCATGCAATTGTTCGCAAATTCATTGAAAATATAGAACGAGTGTTGAATTGTTCTAGACTCTGAGACAATTTCCGATAACTATTATATATTGAGAATTGAAGTTGATCAATAAAACACAGTTGGATACATTTTCCGTTCATACTGTGCAAAAATATTCCGACATATTTAGTTGTTTACACTTTAAGAAAGCAGACAAATTGATAGCGTCTCGAAGACAAAAATGTTGAAATTTTATCATTAATTTTAGTGGTGAAATTCTTAAATGAAAATTTGGTTTTCTTATATTTTTATTGTATGTACGTATCTTATACTGTTCAAATTAAAGTTTAAATTATGATAAAAGAAAGTTTATTTACACTGAATTCGTTAACTTTTTCGTTTCATATTATAATTATATATCTACAAGTACATAAGTTGCAGTGCAATTATCCACTTTATCTCAACTTTATCTGCAATTCTTTATTTATTGTATGTTCGTGAGTGAAGTGACTGTGATATTCGCACACTGTAAGTTGCTTTAAACTCCGTACAAGTTGCAGTAAATGTAATATAAATTTAAAAAGGGGGTTACAGTCAAAGGAGCCAAATATTTTAGTTCAAATCATAGCTATTTAAACCAGGGTTTCGAACTCGAAACGGAACCCGAACCTGAATACGCTCCGGTTCGAGATTTCTTTTTTAAATTATATGAACCCAAAGCCGAACTCGAACCCTACCAAAAATTCGATTCGAGCTCAATTTTTAATGCGAATTATTATCTAAGCGTATTAAAATTTCATATTTCACAGAAATTTTTTTAGAAATTCAAATTTCTTATTTCGCAGAATTTTTTTTTCAAATTGGTATCTCGAAAAAAATTGTTTGTCTCATACAAGGTTATTTTTTATTGTGGTTGTGATATGTACTTTATGAAATTTTTTTTTTATGGGAACAGGAGTGAACTAAAACCCGAACCCGAACCCGAACCGGAACCCGAACCCGAACCTGAACCAGAACCCGAACCTGAACCCGAACCAGAACCTGAACCGGAACCCGAACCCAAACCTGAACCCGAACCCGAACCCGAACCCGAACCCGAACCCGAACCTGAACCAGAACCCGAACCCGAACCCGAACCTGAACCAGAACCCAAACGCGAACCCGAACCCGAACCCAAACCCTAACCCAAACCGAACCGAATTGTTGAAAGCAACATTCAACGATTCAATAATTTTCGAAAATGGTTCTGTCAATTGGCCTTGTGATATGATTCCGTTGAATTATTTTCTGTCGGAATTAGTAAAGTCACTTGTTTTTGCCGGTAAACCAAGATGAATTGAACAATTAAAAAACAACATAACCACTAGTGAAATTTCATAGGTCCAAAAAACTTTATAAAAATAAAATATGGAAATTCAGCGCCAGTCCTTTTCTTATTTTTTATAATAAGGAATAATCCTGACACGGAATTAACAGAAAACTTTCAAAAAATTCTGCATTCGGTTCTTAAAAATAGGGTTTTATTTAATATTCTGAATTTTCTGATAATTTGAAGCATTATCAGAAAATTGAAAACTTTTAATTTGACATATTATTTTCTCCTTTTTCTCCTTTTCCTCCTTCATTCGATCCTTATCTAGACGATCCTGACACTCAATTTTCTGAGAATTATTTAAAAATAGAGTTTTCAAGTTGATATCCTTTTTTATCCTGTCTTTGTTTTTTATAACCCCATTCTTTCGGTCCGTATCAAGTTAACCATAATAGAATTTCTTTTGAAAATTACTTCAAAATCATGTCCTATTTTATCCTTTTCGTCCTTATTGATATTTTTTAGTAATGGGCCCTTATTACTTGAATCCTGATGCAAGATTTCATAAATATTCCTTGAAAATTTCATACAAAAAATACGAACTTTGTTCGGCAGCTACTCGAAGTTGCCTTCGGATTCAACTAATTTTCGGACATAGTTCTTCATTGTTTCATTGAAAAATATCCTGTTCCACATTTCATTGAAATTGGTCCATAAATAACGTTATAATACCCTGTAATTTAAAAACACATAAAACCGAATCTTGGTTTGGCAGCTACTCAAAGTTTTAGTCCTATCGAACCCAACTTCTGATATGGTTCTCATGTGAGAAACCACTGTTATCAATTTTCGTTGAAATCAAAAATGCGGCTGCAATCTCGCCTATCACGGACGAACAGACGGACACATGGACAAACTGACAGACATTGTATGAAAAGATTTTGCAATCTATCATGATTCTAGTAACTTATATAGTATAGTATAGTTGTATAGAAGTTAAAAAAGAAAATACAAATTTAATTTTATTTTTATTTTTAAGTTTTAAGTTAGTTTAATTTAAAATTGTCGACTCTGAACGTTTCTAATATCTCGTACTTATTTAGACTGGAGTGGAATCGTGTAACATGATTTGAATCAAATCGTATCGAAAATTTATAGGAACGGCAATGTATTTTCGATACGATTTAATCTCAATGGAAATACACGATTGCAGTCCTGACTTTTCCTTTATTTTCCGTTTTTATAGCAACGGAAAATCTCGCTTCCTACATCTATTTGTCTCTCATTTTAAAACAAAATTTTTAAAAAAAAACAATAACTTTTATATTATTGGTCTGTTTTATTTGTCACTTGCTCTGGGGTAGAGCAAATTTTTACATTGAAAACAAAAACAACAAAAGAACATATCCTACACTACTTTCAGAGCAGGTGTAAACTATTGCACCCGAATTAGTTCAGTTTTCTACCATAAAAAGTGTATTAACTAAAAGTTTCTCATTTAATTACAATATGGTTGCTAAGCAGCGTTACAAACATTTGAATTAAAGCTTTTTCCTACTCCTGCTCGTTTTATTTGCCACTTACCCTTCTCCGGGGTAGGGTACGGCAAATAAAACAGACCTTATGTATGATATTAATTTTAAATAAACATATTTTTAAAATTTAATTCTTCCTTAGTAAATAAGCTCAAAATTTGAGAATTTAAAAAAAAAAACGTCTTTTGTTATTTTATTGGTGTTCTTTAAAACTTTCTAGCTTGAAGATCTCAGTTAAACGATATCTTAAAAAGTAGCTAGCACATTTTCTAAAAATGTATTTTAACTTTTTTTTTTCCTATAATATAATATTTCCTTTTTTTGCTAGCTTCTTCAAAGGAAGTTTTTATTATGATTTTTCGTTGAACTGTTGGAAACGACGAACTCATAAAAATAGTATCATTGTTCTTATGTTGCCAAAATTTTATGATTTCAGTATCTAGATACAAGTTAGTAGAAAAAGATTTGTTAAAAAAAAGTAATATAAAAGCAAAACGAAAAACAAACTCGCGAAAGAAGTGAACTCATATTAAATGGTCGAAAAAATTAAGGCAAAAAAAAGAAGTAGCAATTACAATGTGCGAATAGCGGATTGTATACAATGTGTATATGGAAGTACATAAGTACATGTTTAGAAACTCGCTTCTTGTCTTTAGAACCAGTTAATATGAATGTAAGTATTTTCCGTTATCCTAGATATACATACATACAAGTATGTATGTTAATTGGAAGCTTTATCATATAAAACGAAATAGGTATCATTACATTTAAGGGAACTCTTTGAAAATTTCATTAACTCCCTGCAAAAATTATAGCTATGTGAAAATATTCTGCGTGGATTTCCCAATTACAATTAAGTACATCAAATAATAATATTATATAAAAGAAAGTTCATCGGCTATACCATTATTAGTTCTTTTGTTTTTATTTTTATTATGTGTTAAGATTTTAATCAAATGAAATGTCTTTTATAATAATTCTTGAAACAAACATAAAAGACAATTATTTGTATGTTTTTATAACAATTAATTGTTTATTTAAACTTTCGAATATTCCTGGTTTTGGTTTTTATTGTTAAGAATATTATTTTTTGTTTTCTCTTCAATATTGTAATTACGATCCACAAAAACAACGAAATGGTGTCAATCAATCTTATAGTCGTAATATATAAGGTTAAGATTCGAACTCAAAATAAAATAAAAATCTTTAGAATATTTTGTAGAATATATCCATACCATAGACTAGTATGCCTGTATGTCCAAATCATATGGGCAGCATAATTTTCAGTGTGATGTTTGTAGGTGCAATTGTAATTATATTGCCGTCTTGCATAGGGTGTTTTTTTAAAGCTTGATAGAAATTCGGATAGGGATAACTGTCAATCTGAGCTGTCATTCCCACAGCTCTTTTTGGTTTTTATGTTCAGTATAATCTGACATTTAATCATGAATAGACTCACGCTTGAGAAACGATGAAGGATTATCGAAATTTACTTTGAAAATCTTATAGACCCATCATATTTTATCACAACATTGTGTTCAGTGACGAGGCTCATTTTTGGCTTAATAAGCAAAATTTTTGCTTCTGGAGTGAGATCAATCCAGAAGAGACATTACATTTAGAAAAATGCGGTTTACACGCTGGTGGCATCACTGGTCCGTATTTCTTTAAAAATGAGGCAAGAGTTCGCGTTACAGTCAATCAGTTCGTTACCCGATCATCATCAATTTATATTTGTTCGAAAATATGCCGAGATGGAGTTTAAACAGGATAGCGCTGCGTGCCAAAAAAGTTGAGTTTTCTAAAAAGAAAATTGTGAGTTTGAAAGGTAATATCTTGTATTCTTCTATCTGCCAACACGGATGTTGATAGATTTTACATTAAAAGCAACAGTAAGTATTTACTTAAAGGATAGGTGTGTTTATTTGGAAAAATAACGACGGTTACCATACATTTCATATCAGCTTTTTTAAGCAATGTTATTTATCCCTGTCTAATTTGAATAATGGTGATTTAGTACAATATTGAAACTTTTCAAATTTTTTATTACAGTATTTCAAATTAACCATATATTTCTTGAATTTTGAATTAACCAATATTTAGGTTATTTTTTTTTTTTAATAATAATTAATTATTGATAGACAAATATTTTTGAGACAGAAATAATTGTAAATACAGTTTTTACACTGAATTCACATAAATAAAAAGTATTATCATTCTATAACAATCGAACCAGAGGGGTAGCACGTAACAATATTAATAATACATTACTATGAATGGCCATCTCGGAAAATATTAACTATTTTACTGTCATTAAAAAAGAATTTTGCATTTTTTTCAAACCACTAAAAGTATAACTAACGTTGGCTGCGTGTTCCAGCAAATATAAGTATTGTATATATGTATGCGGCGGCGTGCAAAGCACGGCGCAAATGAAGCAGTTGCTTCGGGGGGCATGTTTGGGGGGCGGCAAAATTGCGAGCGCACAACCATGGGCCAAGAACGATTGAACAATTTGGCTGTACTTTCAATTGAATCTGAGCTACTGGAATCAATTCCAAAAAAGATAATTACCGAAAAGTTCGGAATTGCCAAAGCGCGACAGGTTCTTTTTAATTAAACAGTTGACACTAAACAAGTCATAGTTAAATTTGTAATAAATTAAAACATTATTGATCATTTCAAAGTTAAAATTTAATTCAGTCTTTAAACTATTAACTTATCATTAATATGCTAAATTCATATTTCCTTATTTCACGTGTTTCCGTTGTAACAACTGACTTTGATACAATAAATAGAAGTAAATATTGAAATCGCTCAATTTTTTATGTTGTGAAGTAAATTATTTATGTTTCATGTTTGTAACGTATGATTCCAACCTTACTTTTTTCAATAGGGTTTTTTTGACAGATCACGCGTGACTAGTGTCATTCTGATTTGTTATTTTTGTTCAATATTGTATGGCAATTCATCATGTCAAGACTTACATCGTCGTTTGTTTGCTGAATGGGCGCTTGAACGCATCGAAGAAAATCCGGAATTTTCAAGCCAAATTTTGTTCAGTGATGAGGCTCATTTCTGGCTTAATGGCTACGTTAATAAGCAAAATTGCGGTATTTGGGATGATGAGCATCCACAAGAGTTTCAAGAGCTATCATTACATACATTCAAAACAACAGTTTGGAGTGGTGGATGCCGGGGGCATCATCGGTCCGTATTTCTTCAAAAATGCGGCCGGCGGCCACGTTACCGTCAATGGTGAGCGCTATCGTGCCACGATAACGGACTTTTGGGTACCTGAAATTGAAGCCCGTGGTCTCGACAATATTTGGTTTCAACAAGACGGTGCTACGAGCCATACAGCTCGTGTTACAATGGATTTATTGCAAAATCATTTCGGTGAGCAATTAATTTCACGTTTTGGCCCAGTGAATTGGCCACCAAGATCGTGCGATATCACACATTTGGACTTTTTTCTTTGGCGCTATGTAAAATCAAAAGTCTTTGCCGATAAACCAGTGACAATTGAAGCATTGGAAGCGAACATTACACGTGTCATTCATGAGATTCCGGTCGAAATGCTTGAGAGAGTGATCGAAAATTGGACCGCCAGACTGGCCGAGCTGAAACGTAGTGCCGGCCAACATTTGAAGGAAATTATTTTCAAACATTAATTGCCATACTATGTGCTTAAAGTTGATAATAAAGATTTGATATTTGCATTCAATTCTAAGTGTTTTATTTTTATTTAAAAAAAAAGTAAAGAATAAATCACACTATATAGAAATTGAAAGTAAAAATGCAGCAGAAGGTATGATTTAAAATTTTGGGGCGGCATTCTGAGGGTTTGCTTCGGGCGGTTCATTTGCTTTGCATGCCGCCGTATGTATGTACCATATATTAGATTAAAAAAATTGTCTTTTTGAGAAAGTTAAATGGTAGTAGATCAAATTTTCCAAAAAGACGCACCCGATATCTTTAATTAGGTGTTCTAGCAAAAAGCCTTTGAAATTTGTGGACTCATAGATGTAGTTGCAAAGTAATTTGTTCGAAACCCTGTATTTTGGTGTATTTTTCCTTCACAATTTTTTTTCGCAATGAACCTAGAAGTCACATCCCGAAAGAAATAGCGTCTTAATAAACAAATCTAGTGAATTTTTTTATATGAAACATTGCAAATCCAGTGTTTTCGCTATAGTTAACAGGAACCGAAAAATTTAAAATTTGCTTATTAAAACAATTTAAAAATAGTTTCATTTCATAAGCTATTTTATACACTTGGGTACCAACTTTCCTCGTCACGTCCAATTACTCTAATACAAGTTATTAATAAAAACTGAGGGGTGATACATAATAATGGAATATGCTAGTCAGGTTTGGTCGTAGCACCATAAAATTCATGGCAATATACTGGAATATGTACAGTGTAGAGTAGATTATTACGCTTCGCTTTATGGAATCAGCCATGGAATGGTCCTTCATTGTTGCCGGCTTATATTCTTTGAAAAAGCAACGAGAAGTGGCAGATGCGTTCATCAATTTTTAATGCCGCCATTGATGTCCTCTTTATTTTGGACAAAATGCATCTAAACATTAATACAAGCTACGTAATGTCTTCAATGAGATGTACCAAATACTATTTTGGAATCCAAGACGTGTTTGTAAATATCATGCAATTACCACGAAGTGAAAAGTCTGATAAACACTTTTAAAATATGGTTTAAATTTGAAATTGCACCAATTTCCAAAAAATCGAAGAACAATTTTAATAATCTCCAAAAATATGAATATTTTCATAGTTTAAACTTGACAAAGCAAATGGCAAAAATAATTCCCAATCAGTATTTTTCGTATAAACTTTTATTATGTTTTGAAGATATGACTTGATAAGATGAAATTGCCAATTTTGTACACGTTAAGATGCAACAAGAAAAGTTTCAAATAGAATTTTATTATCCAATAGAAACGTGCAGAATCAAATAACGAAAAAGCAAATTTCAAATTGTTACTATTTCTATTTATTGCGGATAAAGTTTTTGGGCGTCTATTCATAGTTACGCGAATTGGCTTTACGTTTCAATTTGCTCAAAATAAGTAAAATCATAAAAATATACAAAAAATTGTTTAGTCTAGCTCGAATATTATTGCTATTTGCATAATTGAAATAAAAAATGCTAAAAAGTAGTGTATACACACCCCGACAAAATGATAGTATGCACTCTCAAAATTCTTGTCATTCTTGTAGGTAAAAAAAAACTCTCCCAGGAATTGTAGAGATGCCGAAGGATATAGAAAAAACCATTTGTCATGTTTATGTTGGACGCTGCCTGTCAAAATACAAAGAATATACTGAGTTTTATGAGGCAACACTATGACAACATATGTCTCCTACGACTATTCATGGAAGTTTCAGTTTTCATTTCAAATGTTACTTCATCTCTATATAAACTTAATACATATCATTCTTTACTAAAATACAGATCTTTGCAAATTTAACCCTTAGCACCGTCTGAACTCACTGGTCTCTCGAATCCTTCATTTGTTTCAGATACCTACATTGCTCTACTTACTCACACAATACTGACTGAGGTAAACTACATGACAACAATTCGGCCTATATCTAATTTTTTGATACACTATGTTAGAAATGGTATCCATAGTTGAAAATCAATAGTTAATTTAATAAGATCTGCAAAAAAGAGAAGGAATCAAATAATATTTGTTTCTCTCATAATTTTGTTTCCCTGTTTTCGAATTTTCTCGAATTAAAGTTAAATGGGTCCTAATTGGATGAATATATTCTGCAAATTTTATTCAAATCGGTGAATCAATTTTTGAAGTACATCTAACGAACTAAACAAAAAACTGAAAAGTTTATGGACAGGTTTTTTTTTTCAACAACTATTTCTTTCTCCACTATCCTTGGATCAATTTGACTGATATTCAAAAATTTTTACCAACTTATATAAGCATTAATTAATTTAACGAATTTGCAACACAATTTTCCATTTTAAATAAGAAAAAGGAAAAAAAAATGGACAAAATTTTGTGGTCAACTTGAATTTTAATTTATAACTTCAATTGGCCTGGGTCGACTTTGTTCAAATGCAATATTAAATTGAGTTAAGGAATAGCCAAATTATATTATAAATTTCATTAAAACAGGTCGACGAGTTTTTCAGTTGTCTTGTACATGGACAGATGGATGGTCGAGAATGCAAAAATGGATATAACTTATGATTCTCTACATATCTTTAGGCTTCAGGCCTTTCACTCATAATTATTTTCATCCGTCATAAATATATTGCCACATATGGTAGAATGTCAACCGTAGATAGAACATTACATGTTTAAATTGTGCTCAGGATTGAATTAAATTTAAAATTAGTCATTCAATTTCTTGAAATGTGTTTTTATAGAATGTCCTATAGGGGTGAAGTGGCATGAATGAGACAAGAACCTAGTTCTTCACACATTGCAAAAATTTTTTTAACTTTGTTATTGGAAATTAAGTTAGTTTCAGTTGAAGCCAAAACTAAAGTAATTTTAAAAATTGGAATGTCTCTTTCATTACTTTTATCCATCATGCCACATCTCCCCTACATAATTCTTGTAATAAAAGAGATTCTTCTTCGTTTTTTCTTCTATGAATTCTTCTCAAACATTTTTCTCCATAGAAAAACAAGGACATTTAACTCCAGTCAAGTCCAAGTCAAAGGATGATGTTTTATTTGACCGCCATTTCTTTGTATACATCCACTCCTCCCAATTTTTGTGAATTTTTATTATCTTCATCTCTTTGACGTTTTCTCTTCGGGCCTTTTCAGAATTAATTAAGAACGGAATCTGCCCATTTCGGGTTAACTCAAAGGACTTTGCTTAAGTCCACAAGAAAAATAGATATACGCTATAGACATACATACATTGGATGATGCTTTTGTAGATGGTGAATTTGGTGGTTGCTAGTTAATTAGAAGTGTGAGTTAGTCAAGGGAAATGAAGAAAATTTTATATTTAGTATATATGTATCTACTATATATTCATGTATATTTATAATATTGGCAGTGAAGACTTTTTAGCCTTTCCTTTTGATTGAAGGGGTTTGGTTCCGAATGGAATTTGTTAATTAAAAAACTAAAACAAACATTTAGCTTAGTGGAAAATTTCGGGTTTTTATGTATATAATGTATAGTATACATATGTATGTGATTCAAGGATTAAGCAACACTATCAGACATTGTTTAACCAATCGATAGTTTTATGTATGTAGGCTTTGTTTGTACAAACATATGTACATACCATATATATTTTTTTTAGATGAACACCGTTTTTTTTTTGTATTTAGTTTATTCTATCAATTGGCAACTTCTAGCTATTTGTAGACTATTGAATACCGAATTTTAAACTTTTTGTATTGTACAATTTGATTGTATTGAGTTAAGCTTTTTCTGCTTGGTGGATTTGGAGGCAAATACAATTTTCCAATGTTTGTAGAAAAATAAAAGAGTTCTCGTTTTAAAGTATGTATTTATTTTATTTGTTTTTTCAATTTAATCTTTAAATTTAATTCCCATTGCAAAAAAGCGAAATTAAAATAATATGTTTAAACAGTTTTCATTCCGTTAAGTAGGGGCCACACCAATCAGTTTTCCATCAGTTTTTGGGAAACTGATCGAAAACTGATTGGTGTGAACATAAAATCAAACGACTGACAGTCAACCACGAAAAATTTCATGGGCACATCAGTTTTTTAAAAAAATGATGCAAAACTGATTGGTGTGAACATGTTGTTGTCAGTCGTGTCAGTCGTATCGTGTGAGAACAGACTCCAGTCATGAAATATTTATAGTTTTGAATATTAATGTACTGATTTTGTAAAGCAAATATGGACAAAAACTAATTTTTATTGGAATTTATAGAGTGTTATAATTCCCATAGGGCGTTATGGGATGTCAGTAGTGTAGATTACTCCAGAAACGAAAAAAAAATTAACGGCTACATGGAATTGATTGATATCTTTAAAAAGGAGAAACCAAATGCTACACAAGAGGACGTAAAAAAGAAAATTAACACACTTCGAAGTTCTTATGTTATAGAAAAGAACTAAAAAAAATAAAAGCTTCTCAAAGTTCTGGTACGGAAGCTGATAGTCTTTATGTGCCCAAAGTATCGTGGTTCCAGAGTTTAGAGTTTCTGCAACATTTGAAAAAACCATTCTTTCATCCACATTTGTCTATTAATTGTATTTTTTGAATTTAATGCAATAATTATGCATAAACACGCTCTCTCTTTGTTATCCATCATCACTATCTGAACTCTGATGGAAAACTGATGGAAAACCGATCAGTTGCGACTGATGGAAAACTGATTGGTGTGGCACCTACTTTAGTTAAATTCTCCAGCTGCAACAAAGTTGGATACCGGGATAAAGGGGTTCAAAAGTAACGCGAAGCCGGATGTATAGCCAAGATAGGTTCAATAAAGAGTCCTATTGCGACTGAAACCGATCTATGATATTCCTAGGAGTCCTTCACGATGCTCTATTAGTGACTGGATTGGAATTAAAAACTCTGTGGCGAAGCAAATCCCTGGATCCCCAGGATTAGGCAAGCTCCATCTGTATAATTTCAGAACACGCTGTCTTTAGCCTTTCCTGGAGGGACAGTGAGCCGGAAGTTCTAAATCCAAGGTTTTCTCGAACCATCTCACAATTACAATATTCGATATTCAAATAGAACCTATATTGTATGTCCATCTAAAGAATAAAGCTTAAAGTTTCTTCATAACTGTCCCATGTTTTTGATAGTAGAAATTAATTAATTATTTAAAATTTTTCGTAGTACTATAATAATATGCGGTTTTTTGTTGTTGTTATTTTATGAGAATTATGACTACCATTTTTAATACTGCCCTTGGAATTCTCAAAATTAGGTTGATGGCATTATTCTTGGCCATTCTCGAGGGAACTGCAAATAATCTTCAACATAATGAGTTTGGAGAGATGTACAATTGGCATTTAATAGTACTACAGTAGTAGCTTTAATATTAACAAAATATGAAAATTAACCAGATATGTTAAAGTCAAATGCATAGAAATAAATAATAGATTGAATTAGGATCATTTATAAATGCAGGTTAAAATCATTTTTCAGATTTGTATACAATCAATAAAGGATACAGAAGAGACTCTGACTACAATGAAAAATGGATTTTATAGGTATCATTGAGATGTCGTCGTTTTTATATTATAGATTTTGTTGTGTCATGCTAGTATCCCAACATTTAATAGTAATCGTGACTTCATGAATCTATTCAAGCTTGTATATTATTTGATTGTGACCATTCAGCCCGATTATTTCTTCAATATTTCAATATTAAGAAGATATTACGTGTACGAGTATAAAGATGTTGATTCTATGCACTAATAACGAATATTTTTTTCAGGGACAACGGAAGTTGGCCTATATCCAAATATGACACCAATAGGTACGTTATTGACCTGCTTAAAAGTGGGGATAGAAACTGGATTTCTAAATGCAGTTAAATTTGCCGCCAACCGTGTTAAATTCACAGCTAATCGAGTTGAATTAGTCATAACTACTACTGTGTATTACTTCTGTGGAAATAAATTTAAATTAAGCTATCTCACCCACACAGTGCCTCCGTGATGTAAATTAAGGTTTATATCGTAGTGTTTATGTTGAAATTTTGATGTACCCGGCTTTGGTCGAGCATTAACGGAAAAGATCTATGAAATTATGGAGAGTTGAGCATTACCAGTCATGATATCGGTAAAGAACTAAACATCGGCCATAAAACAGTGTTAAATCATTTGAAGAAGCCGGGATAGTCAATGTTTGGATGTTATATATATTGCACTATATTTTACTTAGGATACTTGGTGATTCATAAAATCATCAAACAATAACAATAAAACATTGTCACAATACAAGTATTCTAAGTAAAATAACTAACACAAAAAAACACCACACGACAAAAACAATTCTTGGAAATATTCAAGAATTTGTAGACTATTCGGGAAATATCGCCATCTAATGTACAAAAGATCTGTTCCAGAAAAATCCAAAATGCAATTGTTTACACAATCGATAGAATACAATACACAATGAATCATCTATCAGTGTCACAAACCCAAAGCAATGATTCAGAAGTATTTTTATTTGTGTATGGAATAGAAAATTCTAGATCTTCTTTGTGTAAACGTTGCCACCTAGTTTTAGAAAGCCAAACGAGAATATTCGAGAATATTCCGAGACACATCAATTTTATATAAATAGCCGCCGGGATTCAAGTAGAGAATCAATTCAGATCAGAACTTCAAACAGTGAACTTGAAACATTCGGAGAAAAACTAAAGCTTTGATCTTAAAAGTAATTAAAATAGTGAAGCTCTAAAGCTGTGATAAATAATTGTAATAATTAAATTATTGAAAGACAAATATTTTTTTAAGACTAATTGTTAAGCAGAAATAAGTACAAATAAAGTTTATACGCTAAATTCACATAAATAAAAAGTGTTATCATTCTAATAACATCGAACCGGAAGATTAACACGCTACAATATAATTTAACAATGAAAAATTTAGTGGATCGAATTTATATTTGCGAATCGTTGCTAAAACGGAACGAAACCGAACCATTTTTGAAACGGCCCATGACGGACGATGAAATAGTTCACGTGCAAGAATAATATACGAAAAAGATCGTGGCCAAAGCAAAGTGTATGATTACTGCAAGTAATCGAAGCAAAGCGACTAAAATTGAGAAATAGGAAAGGCGTCATTGAAAGCTTGATTATGGTTTTGCCTGAAAAATGACAAAAGTTGGTCACACAAAATAACTAATATTATTTTTGAACAATGAATAATCGAAAAAGCATGCTTTTATGGTTTTTTAGAAGAAATTATTTTCAAATATGGTATATGTAAATTCCATTCTGTCATACTTTTTCCTATTTCTCTAAGCCTCAAAACAATTTATTCCGAACTTCAGAAATTTTTATATTGGTTCCAAAGTAAGTAATTTACAGCAAGTTTGTATTTGCTTGGAAATATTGTATCTTAATTCAAGTCTTGAATAGTACACTAATACATTAATATAATTTCTAAGAGTGTTTATATTTAATTAAAAATTGTTTGCTTAAAAATAATTACATTGTATTCGTGTAATGTATTGTATTATATTTGAAACATTGTAGCTAATACTAAAAACACATTAGCAATAATAATATACATTTATTTACGATTCTCGATTAAAATTCGATAATGGTCAAGATTTTCTCATTCATTGAGGATAGTTAACCGAGTATTTTAATCTCAATTATTGAATAATTGAAAACTTTTCGCTTTTTTCATCGAGTAATACCGTTTATATCTATTGAAGGAGTGTTCAAAAACAAAAAGTAAGAAGAAGGACTAAAAAAAAATAACAGATTTGAATTTGGCGACTTTAACTTTTTTGTCTTTTGAAGGATATGAATGTTTCTTTAAAAAGGTACAATACAATAGTTTAAAAATTTTCTTTTAGATTTTAAATGGTAGCATGCATCCTTCTATTATACAAAATAGTTTTTCTCCGCAAGTGAATCATAAATAATTGTATGCATACTTTTAGTCTAATAATTGTATATCTTCATTTAGGTGAATCCCTCTATAATATAAAATAGTTTTTTTTTAAAAATAAAAGTATGTATACTTTCAGGCGAATATATTCAATACTTTTACAAATGAATTTAAATATAAGTCACATACTCAAAACGATGAATAGAAAATTTAGCATCTGAAAAATTGAGACGGAGAGAAAAAGAAAATCTTATTCTACCGCTAAAAAAACAAAAGAAACAAAAAACAAGAACTTACATATGTTGAGCGTACATGAACCGGGCTAACCCGTAGAATATGGCGGCATGAATAAAAAATGCGGTTATTACAGGGTGGGGCGGTGGTTGGTGAGCGAAGCGAGCAGAGGCGGAGTTAGGATACAATCGAACAGGATCGATCTTCGTTCATGTATTGACTAGGCTTGCATAAAAGTACTGATTTTTAATGAAATTATCCCAAAAAGTAAGAAATGTTTTCTGATACTCTTTTATGTAACGTTCAAACGGTTCGCCCGATCTAGATATGAATCTTGGCATCCACAGGTTTCTTGGATCAGAGATTTTAAATCTGAGATCGGTGTGCAACAGCGAGTAGGCACATGAAACGTGCAAAGTGACTTATTCCATTAGTATCTATGAACAAAATTTTCACATCAAAAATAGTGTAAATAAATTGCATGTTATCGTTAAAAGCAAACAGATCGTTTGGAGTTGTCATACGTTAGCTGGTTGTTGTTAGCGGATGACGCTTAAAGTTAGTTGGCGGCTAATAAGCGGATTGAGAAGGCGATAGAAGGTTACGCGAATGATATGCAAACAAGACTTCACCGATAATTTTCGTTTGAAACTAAAAAGTTAAATTACGTATAGCAACATATACATATGATGTGGAAAGAAGAAAAGTGGGAATAAAAATTTTACGTTTATATAGAAAATATTTTTTTCTTTTTTTTTCGAAATACAGAAATTACTTCAAAATGAAACATTCTCTAGAAAAAAAAAACAAAACATAAACATCATTTAACCAAAAAACACAGTAAAATGCTTTTAACCCTGACGTGCATGTTGCAATTATTTCCACTTAACACCCTGAACTATTCCAATTATAATCATTTTCCTTTATCATTGTATATATTTATTTTATACTCCTATATATATATATGAATATATACCATATATATGTCAGGCTGTATTAGAGCCTTGAAGTGAAATATAGAAATTTCAAGAGAAGTTCCCTAAATGGAAAATGGAAAAGCTGCACACACACTCATGCATTACACAATGCATTTAACATTCGAAAATTTTCCCAAATGTTGTATATCGAAATGTTGTAAACCTTTTTTATACGAGCTCAATTTTATCTGGAATGATATTATTGTACAGGATATAGACTCATATATAAAAACGTATATGTTAAAATGTATTCTATATCATTATCTATCTAGCTATATAAACATAGACGTATATAGATTAAGTGGCTTAATCTTCGATGTACTTTTTACCATTTGTGTCTTGAATATAATAACGTGAGTATAGAGGATGAATATCAGTATAACAGGCAGGATACCAGGAACCGTAACAATAGTAAACACATGCTGCTGGAATCGTTTTTTTTTTGCTTGTTTTGGGGTTTTTATACAGTCGAATAAGAAGAATCATCGTCCAGAACTTAAAATTGTTCTAGAGATGAAACTAAATTGGACATATCAAGAAAACAAGAAAAAGTTGAATAGCGCGAGAAGAAATATTCCTTCAGAATGCTGAAACACAACGGATGTGGATTCGATGCAGTTCGTTATAAACCTTAGATTGTTTTTTCCGATGGGATTTTCTACGAAAAAAAAAAAAATTTTATCTATATGAATATAAAAAGTAGTTTGTCGGATATCTTATCCATGCTAAAAATATTAAGGATAATGTATATGCCTATGTACATACCTGCTATATGTACATATTTCTATGAAAATGAGTCGTCGTATATTCAAATGGATTGGGTTAAGAGCAAGTGTGTATCGATAAAAATATATATTCTTTCTCTACATACCCAATATATCTACGAGCATTGTTTTCTTATGCTATTTTCTTCTGAAAAATAAAAAACATTTTCCAATTCTCATACATATATGGTTTCCTTTCCGTTAATTTTGACTTTTCTTTTCTGCTTCGTTTTTCCTTAATACTTCAAACATAACACAGGTGTATATTATGTTTACGTACATAACACTCAATTTACTTATAATATTTTTTTTCTTTTCATTTTCATATTTTATTATATCGTTTGAATGTTTTTGGTAACAAAAAAAAGAAAAAACAAGAAAATAAAAGTATTTTCAAGGAAAATTTATCAATATATAATTTGTTATTTTCGATTGAATTTTTCATATAAAAACCACTGTTGGCATACCAGAAAAAAATACTAAAAATTTTCATTTCGTTCCAGTGAAAAATATTTTTTCGTTACATTTTCGGATACGTTACGCTACAATACCGTCCTAAAAATGGCTCGAATTTTAACTCCAATTGCATCAATTTATTCAGTCAAGCCGCAATCGGAGCACTCAACTTATGTACTGTTACATCGCAGTTTTGGTTGAACATTGCATCTGTGCCCTGACAAATATTGGTACAAAAAATAGGGTAACAGTGGATTTTGTATCCGATCACTTGGGTAGTCTGGGCAATAAAACAGCCAAGAGAGGGATTAGCGTTAATCTTCGCGATTTACTTAAGCAAGGCTTGAAGAGACAACTCAACTAGCACAAAATTCTTATGACCATTATGAGAATCGTAATACGACATAGGTCGTTGAACGAAGAGATGTGGAGAATAGGAGTGGCGGTCTCAAGCTTGTAAAAAATGAGAATGAGTCTGCAAAATATTTGCTGGATGAACGAGACTTACTATACTCACTTAAAAAAAATGTGATTAGTCAATCTGGACCTAAACAGTGTGATATCTTAAATCCCGCCTAATTGCAAGCTCCTCCACTACTATACAATGGAACAGAACAGTATATATCTTTCTATTTATTTCTGGTTTTCTCTACATGTTAAGCTTAATATCAACATATTTCCATACCCTTACAGAATTTTATGATTCTTTCATATTTGGTATACACTTTTGCAAATTCTAACAGAGAAATTCCTATTTGCAAGACATTCACTTGATATTTTAATTTGGTATTTTTAGATGGAGCTATTTTGGATCGAGGGCTAAAATATTCAGAAATAAGCTAGTAGAATGATTTTCGAAAAACTGATTATCTTGTTTTTTTTCGTGAGTATCCTACTTTGTAATCAATTCAACCTCTAGAGTAGCAGTCATTGGCTATGTTAGTGAATACTTGTATATTGCCATTTCACAAAAAAAAAACAGTTTTTTCAAGAGGCGTTAAATTTTAACCAGCACTCAGATGGCATGAATTCCTAGCGCTCTTATGTGAATATATATATAAAAGGATAGAATCCTACTCGTAATAATTTATAAACTAAGGATTTGATTTGGATGAAATTTTGCAATTAGACAATTTGGAGTGCAACTAATATCCTATATAAATTAGAGTTGGTATGAATATTTCCCCTAAGTTAGGGTTCGAACACAAAATAATATATCAATATTTAGAAAGATTTTTATCATATATCCAAACCTTAAGAATATATATTTAAGCTGCTGATATATTGTGACGTGCTACCCCTTTGGTTCGATGTTATGAAAATGATAACACTTTTTATTTATGTGAATTTAGTGTATAAACTTTATTTATAATTATTTCTGCGTTAACAATAAGTCTTAAAAGTATTTGTCTTTCAATAATTAATTACTACAATTAATTTATAACAGTTTTAACAAAATACACAATTACTATTTCAATAATTGATCAGTATTTTTACTTTTAGATTCAAATCACCCTTGTAATCGCTTTACGAAATAATCACGTTTCAAATCACTGTTTTTATTCAATCTCGGACGAAGTTTAGACTTCAACTGTCTCCGTTTCAATGATGTTCCTCCTTATATACTCATCGGTCTAAACTCGAGAAACTTCCTGCATGTAAACGTGTTTTCCATTATTTGACAAGAAGCTTATTCTTGACGTTTCTCGAAAAATGATCGTTTGTTTGTGATTTTTTTTTGTTTTCCGCTTAGATTCTAATTTGTTCTTTTTAATAAATAATGTCGTTAGTGTTTTTTTTGCAGGAAAATTCCAGACTTTTCTTTTATCAAGAAAGGTCGTGGAATATTTCCGGGAAATATAGTGCAATATTGTTTTCACAATTTTTTAGACAGCAGGTGGAGTATAAAGTCGTAAAAAGCCCAAGTCACATATATAAATCGAAAACATTTACTTTATATGTAAATATTGCATTTCCTTCGCTTTTTAAAAGAAAATAAAAGACAATTTTCAGAAATGTATAATTCGAGAAAGTGTGCTAAAATTTCTTAATTATTCAGTGAGATTTTGATTTTGGAGGCTTATCGTAGCATGGGATTTTTACTAGTAATTTGATAACCTGCAATTACACTTTGACTGAAATTTCCACAAATAAAAGATAAATACAAATGCAAAAAACCCAAATGAATGAATTTAATTTCGAATCGTTTGTTTGATTTGTCTTTCGCGTAATGGATTCTGTCGTTATTTTATTCGATCCATTTTTTTTTATTATGTATTTTATTCATTTTTCCAAATGTACAAAATGCGAATTAAAATCCCACTCGAATGGGATTTAACTGAATTTAAAAAAATTTTCCTCATTTTTTTATTGGTCATAATATAATAGTATAAAAAGTATAAAACGACGCGATGATCGACAGATGAGTTTTCATCTCTTAGAGATATTTATTTTACCATATTAAAGGATATAAATACATAACAGCCATTTCATACATATTCAATGTACTGTGATTTAGCCGAAAATAACCTGATCCCCCGAATTTTTATTCATATGTATAAAATATTCGTTATCTATGTATGGTAAGTAAAAACTTAACGATACATAAATATGAACGAAAAAAAAGTAGGAAATATACGAACATAATTTAAGTACATAGATGATGAGAGAAATTTCCATTTAACCAAAAATATGATTTTGTTGGACAGAAATGTTTTCATCCTCATTGGGAAATTTCATTTCATCTTTTGATATTCTGGATTTTCTTATAGACAGTCCATAGCACTGGCTAATATTAATGATTGAGGAAAATAGTAGAGAGACTCTACTCTTAGGATATAATCAAAATGCAGAAACCGTGACATGCAAATTTCCGGATTTTCTAGTAGGAAAAGCTATCAACAAAATAATATAAACAAAAATAGATCGAAAATAATGGAAATATTTTCTTGGGATTTGATTTCTTTTCAATAAGGAACAGCACAAAAAAAAAAGGAGATTACAATTTGTGATTTTAAGTTTTGCTTCTTATGGAAATCTGTGAGATGAAATGAATGAAAGCAAACACAAGTAAAGTAAGAAAATTTATTTCTATGGTTTCTTTTAAAAGTAAACCTTTCAATTAGGGCTTTTCCAAGAAATACGAAAATTTGTTGCAAGTGGTAAAAATAATGGAATTATAATAATAATTGCCAAAAAATGCTAATAAAAAAAAGAGGGAAAACTGTTTATTTACAATTTTAAATAAATGTTTGAATAAAATTTTCACTCTTGAGAAAATATTGGAAATATTCTATCAACTGTAGCCAGACAAATTTCATAAATTTGCATTTTATTTTCAAATTGTCTTATAGTTTAAAAATTGGTTCTGAGTTTTCATTTTAAAAGGGACTTTTCGTAAGCAATACGGGAAAGTAGTCTTTATTGAAATACAGGAGAATTATCTTCGTTTTTTTCTTTCAAAAACTTAAACTTATATTACCCTTATTCATCGGTGCGGTTTCTCGATGGTAAGGCTTATAACAAATATAATAGAATACTGCTAAATTATATAATATTGGATGGAGGAAAGAGTTTCTTCGCATTTTAATACAAAAAAGTGAACAGGTTCTTCACAATTTAGTAGCTATTATAGTTGATTAGTTGATGATATACAAGCCAAAATACTGGACAGATTTGCGCGAAATTCACACTGTTTAATTAACACTTTTTTGAGAAATTCTTAATTTATAGCAAATTTAACCAGCCAATAATTTGCAACCGAAATTCAGACTGATTAAGTGTTTGAATACAACTTACGCCTGGCCAGATTTTGAATGAAATTAATAGATGGCACCACGGAGTATGAATTCATTTTCGACTTTGAACTCTACAAAAGTGTTATTGTTTTTCTAGTCAAATGTCCCAATTTATTATTAATTTGTCTAATATCAATTGCTATGATAGTCAAAACGTTGATTTGCATTGCGAATAACTTCACTCTCACGCCATATTTCGACGCCATCTTTTTTTTATTTGAAATGTACATTCTTACCCTTTCTAAATGATTCTTGATTTAAAAAAAAAAAACATTCAAAACTTTTTTTAAACATTTTTTATTAGGACCATACGTGTCTTGATGAAATATGAGTTCAAACAGTTCCAAATATTAACGAAGTGTTTGCCACTGAAGTCACTGCAAATCACGCAACATCTCGATGATTTAAAAAATTGCATTCCGTTAACTTCGACCTGATGAATGGACTACCTGGACGATCTGAGACCTCGGTGGATTATGACCAATTGAAGGCCACAATCGAATTCAATCGAGCCCAAAGTGCATATGAATTATCGTTGATGTTCGGTGTAAGCAAAAAAACAATATTGACTCATTCGGCTCAAATCGAAACAAATTTCGAAAAGTGGGTACCGCATGAATTGAATCATGCGCAGAAGGAACGCTGTCTGGAAGATTTCTTTTCGCTTCTTTCTCGAAACAAACCCGAACCATTTTTGAATCAAATTTATACATCTGATGAAAAATGGATCCTGTACAATAATCATATACATTCATCGTAATGATTGGCACTAAGATGAAGGAGCGAAATATTATACGAAAGGAAACATTCATCAGAATGAGCTGATGAGGACTGTATGGTAGTTTAGCGTAGTCTAACTTCATGAAACCGTGCACAACGATTACGGCGGATACCTACTGGAGAAAATGATGCGAAGTCTTGTGACTAAACAGCCAAGATTGATCAATCGGTTGACTTCAATCTTCTTGGATAACAATCTTCGATCATACATCGCACCAATTACCGTGGGAAAGATATAAGATTTTGAGTTGGAAATTCTCCGTCACCCACAATATTCACAAAACCTTGCACCCACTGACTACCATTTTCTGCCGAATTTCGAATACTTCGTGGTAGGAAAATAATTTAATTCTGAAAAGGCTGTGAAAAGCGCTTTCCAGGACTTCATCGATTCTTTATATTACACAACCCAATATATTGCAATAAGTTCTGTAAAATTGTAACCATTATTCTAACATTTTCAGGAAAGTTATGTAGCGGTCAGAAATATGGTAAATTATGTATTTACTGCTAAAGTGTCTTCTGTTAAACTTTTTTTAAACATAATATTTGTAATCCAGGTGTTTATCTTTAATCTAATATTTATTTTTTTTACGAATTTAAATTAAAATTAATCGAAATAGAAGATCAATATTTTATTTTTAATTCTCAATAGGTATGAAAATTTGAATAACAATTTTCCATTAAGTTGCCTTTTTAATATGTATGTATGTTATTTTTGCGACTCTTAAATCACACAAACTTTTTTTTTTGAGTTTCAAAATAGATTTATATATTTACCTTTTATCCTTTTCACAGAAAAACGTAAAAAGAAAATAGAAGAAAAATACGTAGGTACGTATTTCTTCCTTTGCTTTTCTTGACATATTACATTGGCAAACCAATAGGTGAAATTTTTCGGTAGAATAAATCCATCCATCTCCACTGTGGTCCCTTTTTTTACCAATAATTTTAACCCTCACTAGGTTAATTTGAAATTCCTTTGAGGTTTTTGTATATATATATATATTATACGTATATTATATATATACTTAATTATTGGTATTTTGTAGTCATACCAACATTTAATCTGTAATATTTTAGAAGAATATAATGTAGGTTTGAAACACCTTCAGGGGACTTTGTCTTTGTGGTCTCTAAACATGTTTATTTAAGGTGTGATGATGTCACTCTGTCAACGTACAATCAAAGCCATATAACCCATAGGTATTCCACCCAAACATTTGTTATATTTTCGAATTATTTTCCAGAGACCATTTTATATATTATTTCAAATGTGTTTGTGCTATTTTTCCTTTTATTTTATGTGTTTGAAATCATATTGTGACATTTCAATGATTACAAGAAATTAGCACAACAAACGTATTTCAATTTTTATTGTTAGTTGAGCATAAAATAACAAATATAGGGTGATTTTTTAGGCGTTTGGTTTTTAATTTTAAAAAAAAAATGAGCAAAGCAAACCATAGTAGTGAATTTACAATTTCTCTATATCGGCCGGACCACTATGGAACTTTCCCGATAATGTCATAAAATATTCATTTCAGTTCTCCTATTCTAAATGTACATTCCAAGTTTCATGAAAATTTGACTACTATTGGCCGAATTATTAAGGTTTATTTATTTTGCATTCCCGTAACCCCTACAGAGGGGAGTCGCATTCTATCTTTGCAGTTGACCTATCCAGAGTGTATACACCAAGTTTTAAAAAATTCGCCCATTATTGAATGAATTCCTCAAGTTTTTCTATTACAGCCCCCCACAACCCCCCATCGAGGGGAGACATTTTATCTTTTGCTCGGCCGAAATGTACATTCCAAGTTTCATTAAAACCCGCCCGTTATTGACCGAATTATTAAGGTTTTTTCATATCACCTTCTCGCGACCCCCACCGAGGGGAGACGTATTCTCTCTTTTCAATTGGCCTATCAAGAATGTACACATCAAGTTTCAAGAAAATCCACCCTTTATTGAGTGAATTATTGACGTTTTTCTTTTTTAGCCCTCCACAACCCCCCACCGCGGGGAGACATATTTTATTTTTTCACTTGGTCCGTCCCAAACGTACTTTCGAAGTTTCATTAAAATCGGACTATTATTAACGGAATTAGGGATGTTTCTATATTTCTAACACAACATTTTTTAAAAAAAGTTTTTGCGCATTAGTGTTGCCAGATGTAAATTGCGTTGAAAAGTTAATATGTTCTGATTTCGATCTTGGTACGCAAACTCAAATCTCATGAAAATTGGACATGCACATTCGGTTTTACAACATCTGCAAAAATAGACAAAAATAGACAAAATGTAGTTTTAGATAGTGTTGCCATAGTCGAATATGACGCAAAATCTAATCAGATCTAAGTTAGGGTCAAATACATGAACTGTGTAAATTTTATCGAAATTGGCCCAACAATTTAGTCTGAACCGTGCGGACAAAATTTTGTCGTTTTTAGACGAAAAAAGCGTTACCAAAGAGTGTTGCCATATATTAATTTCGCCCAGAATCTAACACCATCTGGCATTTGATGCAGCACCAAAATGGTGAAAGTTTCATGGAAATCGGACATCTATTCAGATTTTATTAACGATTTAAAAAAGCGGACGGACGGACGGACGGACGGACATGAGGCTAATTATTTTTGATGAAACGGATTTTGCGCTTATTTTCATCTTCCTAGCCCTTCTAGATCAAAAGTTAGATTTTCGCACGATTATAGCACTTTCCTATAAACATTCGTTTATCGGGAAAGTAAAAACACAGAAAAATGTAAAAAGTATATGAAATTTTTAATTAAATCCATAAACCAATTCTTGCCATTTACTTTTTAAAGATTATTTCATGTAAATGTTGACCACGACTACTTTTTAAGTGGTCCATTCGAGAAGTCCAATTTTGAAGCATTTTTTCGAGAATTTCAGCTTGTATTTCGCCAATAACACGAGTAATGTTGTCTTCCAATGCTTCAATTGAATTGGGTTTATCGGGATAGACGAGTGACTTCACGTAATCCCACAAAAAATAATCTACGGGCGATAAATCTCACGATCTAGGCGGCCAACTTACCAGACCGAAACGTGAGATAAATTGCTCATCGAACTCATCTTTCAATAGGTCCATTGTTTCTCGTGCTGTGTGGCATGCAGCGCCGTCCTGCTGAAACCACATGTTGTGCAGATTCAGTTCATACATTTTTAGCAAGAAAAAGTTCGTAATCGTCAACGATAGCGGGCACCATTCATAGTAACGTTGTTGCCTTCATCAATTTTGAAGAAATACAGACCGATGATTCTGCCAGCCCATAAACCTCACCAAACAGTTTGTTTTTTTAGTAGTATGCGAAATAATTAGAGAATGCGTCTTAATCGCGGAAAAAAGGATGCAAATATGATTCGAACACGTGAACATAGTGATGCTGTAAAGGCGCGAAACACCGATAGAATTCGTATCAATAAGGCAAAAAAGATTGCAAGTTCTTTATTCCTATACAAATTACACGATTCATTTTTAATGTTCTCATTTATCGATAATTCGAAGACCGTAAATTTTTAGCTATAAGTGTGTATAGAAGGTTGTTTGTTTAGTTTATTTTTTATCGATAAAAGTGTCTTTTAAAACAAAATATTATTAATAATAATAATTTCTTTGTCATGTATGTTATGTCGTCAAATTATATTGCATATTTGATAACATGAATTTATTATCTATTGTATATACATATTAAATATGCTGTGGCATTTCCATATCTATCATGACAACATAGCATATATTGGGTTGGTAGATATGTTTCTAGCGATTTCTCCACTTGTTGGAACATCGATTTTTTTACATCAGTACCAATGGAAATATTATATTTCATTTAAAAAAGTGACATTTTTGCTATCATTCAAAAAAAGGCAGGATCGTCATAAAATTTATGCAGTTTACGGTCGTGAAGCTCTTACGAAATTAACATGTTACTGTTGATATGATCACTTCGGGCAGGGAAATTTTGATATCAAAGATACATTTCTGTTTGGTCGACCTGGCATAAAAAATGGCGATGTAATCCTGGAAAACTTTAACCAAGCTTGGCTTTATTCATTGGTAAGAAACTAAACATTCACCATTAAACTATTGTCAATTATTTGCGAAAGATTAGATACAAATGTACGAGTGCCACATAATTTGAATCATAAAAATTTAATCCTCGTATACTGAATTTCTATTGACGAATTTCTGCTCAAACGTTTCTGGACAGATTTATCATGGGTAATGAACAGTTGATAACGAACGACAGTAATACTAGAAAAAGATCGTAGTGCAAATAAGGAGAAGCATATATGATCGCAAACACTGAACAAACTTCCAGTTGATGTGGGGATAGTAAAGGAAATGTTTAGTAAAAGCTCCCAATTGTCAAGATTAAAGCACACTATTGAAAAAAGTGCCCAGATTTATTCAATAGAACAGGCTTGGTAGTCTCTCATGACAACGATAGATGACACACATCTCTGATGGCCCAGAATGAATTAAGTGAGCCGTCTTCGCAGAACTCCTGTAATACTTGAAAATTTTTTTTTTTTTTCGCCCGGAAAATCCACAAGTTCTACAGTGGGGTGAGATAAGGACTTTACCAGCAAAATAGCAAAAGGTTATCGGCTGAAATGCGATATACATACTTGATGAAACTTATTTTGAAACTAAGAAATAATTGATTTAAACACATGAAAAACCGATAGGAATAAATTTTCCAACCCAACATATATGAATATAGTTTTAAAGACATAATTGGATCGTAGACAAGTCTATATTTTAGGACTATTTCAATTTTGGTTCACATTTATGTCCTTTAGGTAATATGTAATATTATGACATAACTTTTCAATAGAGTGAAATAATTAAATCATATTTTAATAATAAAAAAAAATCGTAAATTTATGATGGTTCATAAACATTTTTAATTGTATAATAATAAAAATATGATTAAATTTTGGGATAGATAAATTTTTATTCAAAATCAAAAATTCGTTAAAAGAAAATTACGTTTTCATCATAAATCGCTTTTTTCTTATATTGATGAGTAAAAATCTTATCATCTTATTTTTCATCAATTTAATTTTAATTTCACGCATTGTCAGCTAAAAAAAAGGTACTTACTACAATACTTTAAAAAATCGTCATTCTAACTTAATGCCCTTAGTTGAGTTGCTGAGAAGTTTTCAATGGAAGTCTATTCAAATTCATAAACTCGATTCAAAAACTGATATTTACTAAGGAAAAATTTGATGATAAAGTAGGCGAAAAAAAGCTTTCATACGTTTGAATTGTTACTCCTTTCGAAGTAGAATTTAAGACAGCAATTTAATTTTAGTTGTAAAAAGAGTCATCCAGAGAAGATTAGAGCTTTATTGCTTTATTCACCCCTTTAATGTGAATAAAGCTTAGTGGAAGTTAAAAAATGCGATATCAACATTTTGATTGATCTTCATATTTCGGGGTTCCCTGAATAAAATAAACATGTTAGACAAAAATTACCACTGTCAGATCATAAACGAGAAAATCCGGATGATCAAGAAAAAAGTACGAAAAACCGCGAACATTTTACATTTCGAAAACTAGGACAGTAGAAAATCTCCACTTATTTTTATTTTATCGCTTTTATCTGACCAAGAAGCTAATGTAGAAAATCACCAGACAGCATATCCATTAATTGTTTTAATCTTTCTCCGACTTACAAGTCTTTCCATATTTATCCATATGTAATTAGTGTGAACACTCTTTTGATATGGGAATGATGTTCGAACATTTTGAAACTATGGGATTACTCGTAATTTCAGTTTAGAAATCACTGAAAATTAAGAAAATCAATTCGAGCGTAGTCATATTATGGAATTTTAAAAATAACCGCCTTCGACTGTGGTACTCTAACATCTCCATCCCTGAGTCCATAACTATTTCCTTGACCACCCTTTCGTTATTTTACTGTGTTTTTCCCATAATCCCAGTGTAGTGTCTTAAGTCGCCCTATTCAGATTGCGCATTCCAAATTTCATGAACATCCGCCAACAATTGATTGAGTTAGGGCATTTTCTGTATTTGCCTCCGCAACCGTCCGAGTGAAGACATTAAATCGGTTCAATTTCCACGGTTGTTAAAGCCAAAAGCACCTATTTATATTGATTCCAGTGTCAAAGCCATATTGTGTGAAACAGAATATACGTCATGAAAAACTGAGTAACATTATCTCAGATCATATTCATAATCGATGCCATGTTTTCCGAAATTTCCTTCTAAAAATCCCTTTGTAACCCTTCCGACCCCAATCTCCATGGAAAATAAATTTCTTTACGTTCGAACTAATTCTCTGAAACATATGAGAAATCGTTTTTATGCCCTATGGTAGGTACTACCAGAGGGTATATTAGTTTTGTCACTAAGTGTGTAACACATAGAAATAATAATCGGAGAAAAATTTCAAGGGTATCGTTGTGTAGGGAATCAAAAGTTATATTGATTTATGCATGTCCGTCCGTCCGTCCGTCCGTCCGTCCGTCCGTAGACAAGATAACTCAAAAACGCGTTATCGGATTTTGATGAAATTTATAATTTGAGTTGCTTGTTCCTTAGCTTGGTTTGGTATTGCATTTGAGCCAAATCGATCCACGGGGGGCAAAGTTATAAAGGAAAGGGTGACCAGAAAGTTTTGTCGTTTTTTTGGTTATGGTTTTTCGGATGTAATTGGAAAATTCGTGAATCGATTTTGTTCAAATTAATATGTAGGTTAACTGCATAAATAGACGATACCGAATTAATTTTCAGTCAAATCGGCCTAAGGATAGTGGAGAAAGAAATAGTTGTAGCCTAAAATAAGCCTGTTCATAAAGTTTTTCCAATGTATTTTAAAAAGTTATGTACGGATTTGAATCAAATTTACGAAACGTGTTTATACTATTAGGCGCCAGCCTACCTGTGAATTTGGGCCAATTTGAGAATGAAGAAACGAAGTTATGGAGAGAAAAACCTTAAAATATTCAGTTAAGCAGAAAGTTCGTGGCGTTTTTTTTCCAATAGTTGGCTTTAGAATCGTATAACTTTAGTAGTTCTAATCCTATCAAGTTATGTTATAGCACGCTGAAAAGGTGACATCTTATAGAATACTTAGAAAAAAAAATTGTGAAATTCTGGCAGAACAAATTGGGGTAATTGGGTTTTGGAAATGAGCCAAAATTCTGAAAAAAATTCCCTATATGTTAGGTACTACCGTCCGTCCGTTGACAAAATAGCTCAAAAACGCGTTATCCAATTTTGATGAAATTTAGAATGCTACTTGGTTATTGCTATAGTGGTTTTGGTATTGCATTTCAGCAAAATCGACTGAGGGGCAGCGAAGTTTTTAAGGAAAAACAGGGGCGACCATAAAGTTTTGTCGTTTCTTTTTATATAGTTTTTCGGGTTTAATTGGAAAATTGGTAAAGCAATTTTGTTTAAATTAATTATATTGGTTGACTACATTAATAGACCATACCATTGTAAATTTCCGTGATATCGGTCTAAGGATAATGGAGAAAGAAGTAGTCGTAGGAAGAAATAACCCTGTTCAGAAAGTTTTTTTAATGTATTTTCAGAACTAATGCATCGATTTGATTGAAATTTGCAAATTAGACTTATGCTACCAGGGTCTGAGTTACTTACAAATTAGAGAAAATTTTGACAAGGGCAAACAAAGTTATGAAGAAAAACCTTGATATATTGTTAGTTTTCACAATTTTCTCTCCCATTTCTACCATAGGGCTTCAAAAAATCGGCTATAGGCCGATTTTAAATTACTTTATGTTTTTTTGATATTTTCTGGTCAACGATAGGACAGACAGAAAGAAAAAATGATAGATGGAATGGCCCTTCATATATACATTGATATAATAAAATTGGGACATCTTAAAAAGTACAAATTATTTAAATCTACAGAAAATAGCTAGTCCAATTCTCGCGAGCTAAATTCGAGCTTCACTTGGAGTCTAGGAATTTTCTTCTAAACACTACTGGTATATTCTTAAATTAAAAAATTTGTCGAATAATTTGGAGTGATTAAGATGCTTTTCGATGATAATAATGTATTTCAAAGATTTATGATTTATTTATCGTCCCATTGTGGTACATTTTTAAGTTCCAGAGATTAGGTGTACACATTTATCATTTCGTCTATCAATCAATCATTTTCTCGTTCTCAACCATTTTCGGTCTGATTACAAAGCAATGTTCTAACTTATAATCGGAAGAATTTTAGATTTAATCCACAAAAAATATTCTGTACTTCTATGGTAGAAATGTTTTGCCTCCCAAATTCAATTGCAAAATCCGGACAAACCCGGACACTAAAAGAAATTCCACTCGGACGCACGCAGATTGTCCGAGAACCAGAATATATCCGAGGAAACCGGTACGCCTATATCCCTCTAAAATTCCGTATGTTTACGTTAGTCAGTTTTGGTACTATAATACACGAATGCGTTATCTGATTTCAATGAAATTAGTATATTTAATAATCGGGGAAATATATTTCTGCTATTTTATGTAAACTCCTTAAAATGGGAAGGGTCAATTAAACGAGGATTATATTGCATGAGGTAATTTCGCAACGGATACTAACTTATGGTATTTTGTCAAAATTCAGAAAATGAGGACCAAATAAGTGACATTCACTTGACGGGCAAGAATATTTATTTAACTTTTTCTTTAAATGTAGTGCATTTTATTTTAAACAATTCCATTTTGAAATTATCAAAATTGGCGAATAAATTGCATTCTAACACGTACGTGTAGTTAGATGAATTTTAAAAAATCTTCAACTAAGTATTTTTCGTTTATTCTATAATATTCTTGACGCACTTCATATAATTTGTAATGCCAAGACTGGAAAAATGTATCGCTTGGGGTTGGGTCACAACCATCAGGTGTTCTATATTCTTTTTTATATTGATGCTATACACAGGATCATTTATTAAGCCTCTTCGGGAACGAAAAAAAAAAAATTCTTTGTGAACCATAATTTTCACGATAAAAATAAATCTGATGGGGTGGTATGGGTTTAAGTAGTAAAAATAATATGTATTATGTAGGGAAGGTGAATGATATTATATGGTGGAAATAAAATATACATATTTATATTTTCTAAGCATTTTTTTCTGTTTCTCCTATACGTATATGTGATGAAAACATGCAAAACTGAATCCTATATAAGAGATGTATGGTGGATGCAAATAGATAAGGTGGAGCTAAGTGCGGGAAAAAGCCTATGAATAAACCGTCTATACATACGAAATCTGTTTGTTATCTCGAAGTTGCTTGGATACTCTGTGTTCCTATGCGACGTTAAAAATTGTTCATTCGTTAAGCATAAAAAGCGCAGATGGATTACGTTTTTATTTTGGTATTTCACTCTAGTGAGGAGGTCCTTTTGTGTTCGTTTTTTTTTGCTTTTCGTTTACTTGTACGATTATGTTGCTATTTTACGTTTTTTTTTTTTTCGTTTCAATATTCTATGGTATAGAATTTATACTATAGAGCTTTATACAGATTCTATAGTACTATGGTAAAGTGTTGAGATGGAACACACCTCATCAATGGGCAAATAAAGCAGGTGCTTAGTCTCTTCTCTAGGTTGATTATTTTCAGAGTATTTTCCATGTACATGGTTCATATAAAGCGGTGATTTTTTTTTATTTTAATCATAAAACTTGATTTGAGTTTTGACATTACTCGAAGAATTGAAATAGTCAAGAGGAGCATTTGTTTTTGCTTTCTTCGGTCGTAATCCATGTTTTTAAAGTGCTATAAAGTGAGCAATTTTTTTTTTTGAACAAAAGGTTTTCCAAGTCTAGGTTTTCTTTTCCCAAAAAGAAAAAAAATATTCACAATAATCTTTATATTTATATTTGATGGTGTGAATTAGTCAAGTGGAATTTCATGTTTATTCTAGACGTTATTTAATATCTATGAATTTTGGATTGACATTGGCTGGATTCTATTATCTTTTTGATTACAAATTTTATTTTAAAATCTTCTATTTCAGTTTAGGGAGTTAGTTAGTCAATGGAGTAATTCTTTTGATAAAAACCATTTTTTTCTTTTAATTAAATTTAATTTGGTGCCTATTCACGGGCTCGAAGCATTCCCATACTCAGCTTATATTTTGATGAAAACTCACCAGAGCTTTTGTTTTAAAAATATTGTGTTTCTAATATCACACATTTAGTACTGCAATTGAAAATACGAAACAAAATGACTTTCTTAAAAGAAGCCTTCAAAAACTAGTTACGAAAATTTGTTCTATGGCTCAACAGACTGAAATGAAACTAGTTTAAATAACCTAATCTTAAGGAACTAATTTTTCTAATTCCTTTTCAACACTAAAATTATAGTTCCTTCCATTTAACATCTAAAACAGATTGTAGAGATTATATCTTCTAAAAAAAAACTTTATATTTACGTGTTAATCTTCCAAATAATCTACAAATAAAGCTAGTTTAGTGCAATAAACCAGTTACGTTGGCATTATTTGTTGCTTCTTTTAGTTTAATTAAAAAGTACAATAGATAAGTTCGGAAGTATGAAAACATAATCACCAATCTATGCTAGGAAGAGGGCAACATGATTTGACGTTCACTAAATAAAAATCAACCATTTTTGAGCTATGATAACTATTCGTCATGAATGTGCATTTATGAAAAAAATTTCTTGCTTAAATATTGGGTATTTAAATTAATTTTCACTGTTGTCTATGAGATGGAGTTAGTCATATTATTTCCATATTGTTGATCGTGAAAACTAATGTACTGTCAATAAGCTTTAAAATTTAGTCTGTATATAATATTTAGCTAAAGTGTAAGCAATAGGGCATGGTTCGAACAAGCAATTACTTGAGCAAACAGAGCATGTTCTATTTTTTCACTATTCAAACAGAAATGAAATAATTTTTCATTTATGAGAAACACAACAATCTTCCCAATACCTTTAATGAAAATGACAGAAACAAAAAATTCCGCACAAAATAAGAAAAGAAAATTAAAATTTTTCAATAGAAAGACTGAAATTACTATAAATTAAATAAATTCTATTTTCCTATAAGATAATTATAGTAAGCGAGAGCATTAATAGTCTTATGGTTTTTGGACTAAAGAGAGAATGAAACAAAGAAAGCAATCTAAATTTTTTTAAACTCTATTTTTGTAAACAAAAACAACGCGTCAAAACGAGTAGAAGAGATTTTTTGTTATGCATATTAGAAATATTTTAAGTATTAGTGCCTGTATGAATAGTGAATCCTATTTTTTATATAAGTGTTAGAATTGTTTATTAAAGTTAGATCTACTTCTATCTCTGTTGTACTAACATAATGTAATCTGAAAAAATAATAGGTAGATAAAGAGAATCATATGTATTTTTAAGAGAAAATTTTTTGTTTTATTCTTATTTCTTTTCCCTCCATATAATAATTTATTTCTCTTCGTAATTAGTCATTTTTCCTTAAAAAATTTTTTTAGCATAGGAAAGAATTATTTAAGTAATTGTTCAAACAACTCTTGTTTGCTTACATCGAAAATTAATTATTTTTACCATGCCCAAGCAACAAAGTCTTTTATTGAATTGAAAATGTCGAATTTTTTGCCAACAAAATAGCATTCTAAAGAAAAGTGCCGCTGAAAGTTTTATCCGATCGTTACGAACAACAATCCATTTCAATCGAGCATTGCAAGAAAAACTAGGATAATATACTAGAAAAGATAATAAGGTGAATTTCCAACATGACAAAGCTTGACTACACATTGCAAAGCCTGTAAAGGAAACGTTGGAAACATTTTGATGGGATGTTAAACAGAATTTCTTTTCTGCAAAAAGAATTAAAAATATGATACTATCATATTTTAAACCGAAGCCGCAGTTAAACTAACATACATATATTGCGTTCATTTTTCGGTAACTTTCAAAAAATCACACGGTAAGACAACGTTGAGAACATCGCATGGGTAATTATGTAGTACCCAAAACTAGGAAATAAACATTTACACAAATCAGAGCAAACTAGTAAAAAAAACGAAACAAAATTTACGTTTTGTTACTCTGCTCTTACAATTATCGCGGCAAACAAATTATTGCAAAATTCTTCTTGGAAATATGTTTATTGATTCATACCAATTATAATATGTACTATTATTTAACAATATTACTTACCGGCATAGTTTGACTTCCGTGCAAATTAGTGATGGCGGTTTGAGCCTCTTGATGTGAACTGAATTTAACAAAAGCACAACCTGAAATAAAAGATATAAAATATTATTGTTACAACATTTTTTCCTTTTTGTTTGTATAAATAATTAAAAAAAATTATATTTCAAGAATTCTGACGATAATAATTTCATAAGTGTTTAAGCTAATTGGTTAGAAAAACATAATTGAAAAGATAAGTCGAGCATATTTAGCACATATATGAACGAAATACTCCTGGGATCAATTCTTATAAGTATAACAAAACTAAAGTACAAGAAATAAAGTAAAATTTATCTGTCATATATGTATAGTGTACTCGAACACAGATAGGTAACAGGTGCGATGAAAATCAGGCTAATGAGTTAAACGTTCGTAATTAAATATTAAATAGTTAAATTATCTTTCTACTTAGTAACTTGATTTGGATTAATTTTTCATATAGAATTTTTCTTCTGGGAGATGATTTTCTAATTGATAGTAGAATTATTTATAGTCAAACCTATTTATATAATTGGAGAAAGTGCCTTAAGAAATCATTTATTTATTTACTTATAATGATTAAACAATACATGCATGGCAGTGCCATTTTAGAGTTTGAAAAATTTGTAAATAATATTTCTAGCTAACTTAAAATTAATCTTAAGAGAAAAGATCTACGAGAAAATAATATGAAAAGGACGAACTAACTTACCTAACTTAAATAACTCGTCAAACTTAACTAGCTTAACGAACTTCATCTACTTAACTGACTTAACTAACTTAATAAATTTAACAAACTTAACTAGTTTAACTCACTTAGCTAACCTAACCAACTTAACTAACTTAACTAACTTAACTAACTTAACTAAATTAACTAATTTAACTAACTTATATAACTTAACTAACTTAACTCACTTGACTAACTTGACTAATTATGTTAACTAACTTGAATTAACTAGCTTAACTAACTTACTAGTTTAACTAAACTAATTGTTAGCTGTAAGCATGCAAGTAAACGGAATTATATGTAAGTATTGTTTATGTTCGGTGTTATACTGAGTCCGGCGAAACATAAGGGAGAAGCAATGTTAAAAACCTGACGGAGAATTCTAATGGAACATCCTTGACCAATCGATTGATAAGGAGCAATCCGCAAATACATATATGTCTTACATTGAAGTTCTTAGAAAATATAGATTTTGTCACAATCTGTGAAATATGTGATAAAGTCTATGGGTGAAATGCAATTTCTGTTTAGGGCTATTGCCTAATATTTAGAAGTCTTCCTGACTATTTTCATATTTTCAAATATGTATAACATTTCATACTAGCGGTCATAGCTCAATAATACATTTTCATGTATGTACATTAGATGATCTCTAATAAAAAAATATGAACTATGTTGAGTTCATGAGTGAGTTTAGCGCTTCACTGTTTGTCAGTGAATTAAAACTATGAAAAATTAATAAAAGGATAAATTGATGATTATATATGCTCTTATTTTAAATGCTAATGGCATATAATATCAACTGATTTGTTTGAAAACAAACAAATCTACCTTCATTCCAGAATGAATATATGAAAATAAATTGGTCAATTGATCTTACTTATTCAACAAATTCCTAGCAATTTACGTGCAACTATTCCTTGGTAATATGATAAGTTACCAAATTTCTGGCAAATGAACCTTGTAAACATAGTTGCAGGTCTTTCGTATTATATAGACTAACCATGATACATATGGCTATTTTCCTATTTTACGGTAAAAATTTAACAATACTATGACTATCGTACAACAGGAACATCTTCTTCATTTTTTTCCGTGTACTGTTGTGCTGCTCATATGGGGAAATTTTTCAAATTTTTCTTTTAGATAAATTTTTGGAAAAATTATATTACATATTGCTATAGTTAAAATTAATTGGATTTTTTAATTAAAATTTATAAAAACAAAGACAAAAACGAAACATTAATTTTTATATTTTTCAAGTGATACTACAAATTCTGTACAACCTTTGAAATTATTATGATGGTTTTAAGTGACAAACAAGAAAAGAAAAGCAGAAAAGAAAAAAAAAATTGTAATCAATTTACTCTTGAGGAAATTTCTTGTCTTTGTTGTCGTAAAGAACTAATTAGTTCTCCTTGTGTATTTTTATTTTTGCAAGCAACTTATTTATAAGAATAAAAAGGAAACTTAGAGAGTAATTAGAAAAGTATGTGACGGAAATTGCTGTTATTTTGAATCATTCTAACGTACTAAAAATTTCATTTCGTTATACATACATTAATATCAGTAATTTTGTAATTATCATCTTATGTCTTGTATTGTTTGGAGTCGATTAGAGGAATGAAGCAAAATACTTATATACGTCTTTATAAGTAGAAAAATAAAGTGGTTAATTGAAAAAAAAAAAAAATCCTTTTGTAAAGTATTTTTTTTTTGCTTTTCTATAAGAGTTGTAATTTTCACACTTATTAGAAGTATATATTATTTAGAATAGATTAACGATTGAATGATAGGGAGCGAAAAGTTAATAATGATTTTAAAACCAAAGAATACATAGATTCAAAACCTAGAAGTAAATTCAATAACTCTAATACTCACAAGATAAAATTAGCATTGGGCGCATCCAGCAGTTCTAAGCGCTTAAAGCGCTTTACAGCGCTTAAATCTAGCAAGAGGACTGGATGCAAATCTAACTTTAAGCGCTTAGTGAAATTCTAGCATAAACATTTTTTGCTAACCCAAACAGCGCATTTGAGGTTGTTGGTCACGTTAAGAAATGGTATGTGCAATGGATAAATTGAGGGGAATTTTTGAAAATTGTTTCTGGATTATTGAATTTTAATTGCAATGAGTTTGTTAAAATTTTTCCACTTTCCTATAAAATTTTTATTTCACTTTATTCTCAATTTACTTTCGGCACTTATTTCGTCAAAAAAAAAATATATTTTTAGAATTTATTCAATTAAAACTAATTTGACGTTTAGCACAGACAATACAATTATTTTTCGCTTAATTCAAGTAAAAAAAATGCATCCAGGAGTTCAAAAAATGCTAACTGCTTAGATTAAGAATTTTGAAAAAGCGCTTAGTAGTGCTGGATGTAGCCATTGTATTTGACATTTTCCAGAAAATAACAGAACATGTTAAGCTGTATATGTAACATTAGACGCACATTAGATATATTTGAAAAAAAGTTTTGGTAATTTTCCTTGTTTGGCGTGTCTCTATCTATGTATTGTTGCAAAAGTATCGGTAATTGCACAGTGTCAGCGTCACCAGTGTTCTGTCAATATCACTTTATTGAAATTCTTCAGATTAAGATGCTTTGACAGAACAAAGAAATATTGACTTCGTTTTAATACAGGAACCGAAACTCTTATGAAATTTTTTCAGTAGAGCTTGTCACGCGTTATTTCATTATTTCATTATTTCATTATTTCATTATTTCATTATTTCATTATTTCATTATTTCATTATTTCTTTATTTCATTATTTCATTATTTTTAACAATTTGTGGAACCAATCAAAATGGTTAAAAGATTTCGCAGATTTGCGAAGTTCATGCCAAAAATACCCATGATCTGGAGCTGATTATTTTCGTAAACTTGCGAAGATGAATTTTTCATTTTTGATAGATGGAATTTTGAATTTACTTTAAGGAGTTTTTCGTTTGGAAGTGAATACCCAAAACTATTAAATTGTATAAAATGTCTGGAAAAAGAGAATTAGTATAAATTTTATTCTATAAGTTCATTTTTAAGAAATTCAAAAGAAATTTTTTCAGTTTTCACAATTAAAAATCCGCAGAAAATTTAGTTAATATATAAGCTCTATAATCAAAAAAGTTTAACAAAAGTTTCAGTCCCTGTTTCTAAAGTGTTTCGAAATTGAAAGTAAATGAAAAAAATGAATATACAAGTATATCGAGCACATTTTCATGCGGTGATTTTTTACATTTCTAAGAGCAACTTAACTCAAAACCGTCTTTCGAAACAGCTCGTTGCGACTTTTGATAATAAAGCAACATGAAATATAACAATTTATCACTGGTTCCAAAAAATCCGAAGTGAACAGTATTGATTTTGATATGATCATCCACCAACTGCTATTGTTTCATAAAAGAACGATTCTGTGCACGGACCAATAATGATGGGTCGCATATTGTACTTAAATACAGTGACATAGTGTCCTCCTTTGCCATCGATAACAAACAAATATATACGATTTTACATGATAATTAAAAGGTAAGGAAGCTTTGTACTGATTGGATTTCTCCACAATTTGACCAAATTTACTGAAATGGAGCAAGGTAATGCAAAATAGATGTATGTCAAATATAGTCTAAGATATTGTCCGATGTGACCAACAAAAGTGCAACAGTCAAACTATTAACCAGGAATATTATTTGAGCATTATGTTTCGTTTGCGTCGAGTAAGCTGTAAAATCGGATTGAATAGTGGTGAAACAATTCAGCGCTTTCTCATCATGACAACGCTCCACCTCACACTTCGTTAGTTGCTCCTAAATTTTGCACCAAAAATTCAAAAAATGTCATTGTATAAGCAGCATATTCCCCAGATATGGCACCATACTACTTTTTCTGTTCCCTGGATTAAAATTACTACTTGCTGGACACAGTTTTGAATCGATAGAGAGGATAAAATGGTATTCGCTGTGCGTTCTTGATGTTATACCAGAAATCGATTACCGATGTTTCGACGACTGGAAAATACATTGGTAGAATTTTATTGTAATAGAAGGAGATTACTTACGAATTAAATTTGCCTCAATAAATTTAAAACTTGCGTTTTTTTTAAACTTATCCCGATATTTTTTGTTCACCGTAATATACAACATCTTAATATTGAGTTCTATAGTAAAAATCATTAAAACTAAAAAGTTTTATCAACAAAGTGCATGAAATTAGTTAGCTCAAAAACTAAATAACCATAAATGAAAATTTATCCAAAAATGTTAAATTAGAGAAAAAACTATGAATATCATTTCAGGATTGTATTGCAAACGGTGGTTGTACTATATTCTATGAATATCATTGCGTATTCATCGTAAAAGTTCATCTGTAATTGAAAGCTTATAATGTCTTTCAAAAAAATTCAGTTTTAGTATTCTATAGTTGAGTCAATTTTGTGTCATTTAATTTCAGTTTTTATTCTATTCATTGCAATTAGTTTGATAAAAGTTTGGTAATTTAAAATAAAAGAGAATTTTGCCTTTGCCAGAAGATTGAATTGAATTCCGAATAGCAAGGAGGATATTTTAATGTAAATTTAAAACTTTTTCGACTAATCCATTTTGTCTCTTCATATTGTGTTTCATAAAAAAAACTTTAAATTTATTCATTAACTTTTTTAACCTAGTTCTTTCGGAGATTTAAATACTGGATAGTTTCGTTTTGTACGCAACCCTATTTACAACGCTTTCTTTCCGAGCTTTTGGACAAGACACATAAAATATTAACAACAAAACACACTAGTTAACAATACTCGTATTACTAGAACTTAATTAATTTACATACTTACTTATAAAAAGTTGTATAAACCTTCAAAACTTCAGTTTTATTCCAAGATATGGAATAAAATTTTTAATACATTTTAGGATTTTTTTATGCTTTAAGAATGTATTTTTCACTTTATTTTAAAATTCGTGTCAGGTGTCGAATAGTTACAAAACTGAGTTCTACTAAAGTGTATGTAATTATAAAGTTTGGATAATTTGAAATTAAAAACATCGAATAATTAGAGCAAACCGCAAAAATAATTGTATTGAGTTAAGAATCTGGAAACTACGTCCTTAATATTAAAAATTCTCGCATCACTCTTATCTTTTCCGGTGTTCGTGCATTCATATATAAATATCAGCATGTACTTGTATTAGTGTAGGGCTATACATTTTTAAGCATGTCAATATGAATTATCGGAATCAGAGAAGAAATTAACATGGCAGGGGTTGGAAGTTTCTGTACTTTGTAGTACTATATATTACTAATATTTCAGTTCCAATTTTTAGTTTTGCTCCTAAATCTTTAAAGCTTTCCACCTTCTAATTACTAATTAATTATCAATTATGACATTCCCGAGTCGGATTAAAAAGTGTTGAATTATCTCTGTCTCTTGTTTTTTTGAGGTATATACAATTTTTTAAAAGTAATACTATAATATATTTCTTTCACATTGTTATACAATCTAAAGTGCTCTTGCCTTTACTTTTATGTGTAATTCGGTTTTAGGTTTGCAGGAGTTTTATCCTGGACGGAATCTCGACGGAAATGTCAAAAACGTTAGTGACATTGTAATTTTTGTGTAGGCAAACTCGACGCCGTTGATGAAATTTCTTATGTGTTACTATTATTGTTGATATAATCTTTGTGTGATAAATTAAAATAGTTTTTGAGTAGTGTTAATTAATAAAAAACAAAAATACCGTTTCTAAATGGAGTTCAAATGGAGTTTAAAAATGACATTTCAACGTATCAGTAATGTAAAAAGTTGGATACGAATCAACTCTACAGCGTCTAAAACGAGATTAACACCTCCCATACAATTCATATGAAATTAACTTTTATTTGACATTTCAACGCGCTATTTCATAGGGCATAGGATGGTTTACAAATTCATATTACAATAACTCACTAACTGTTATATTGTTTGAATAACATCGGATTTATATAGAAAGGCAAATAAATGACTTAGGTATCGTGTTTCACTAACCGAAGTTGTTCAGATCTCGCTACAAGTAATTACAGAAATTTTAAATTTGAATTGAATTGAATCTAACTTGTATAGGATAAATCGAAACACATGTAAAATTTCAATTTTTTATAAGCTCCAAACTATAGTAATCCTTTGAGTAAGAAGGGGTCAGCTAATTTGGACCTAACTATGATGCTGACCTTCATTAAAAGGACTAGCCAGTTCGAGAAAGAGAGCAAGCATCTCAACCAATTTTAAGAAGTACGTACAATGGGTCAGCAAGACCTATGCGCTAAGGTCTGCAATTGGGCGGGCCCCTCCAGTACAATCCAATTCGCAAAGCTATATTTTCATTAACCCTTATAAAAAACCCATTTTTATTTTCATTCTTTGGCTCAAAATTGTAACTTTTAACTTAGTATATTTCGATTGATAATATGTTGCAATACTAAAAAAAAAAACAAATCCAAATACGAATCGTATTAATATATTGATAATAATCATCCATGAAATATGGTAAAGTGATATATACATACATATGAAAGTGTTCCACATTTTTGCTATTCTTCTCCATTTTTTAGGGTATCAAGAAAAGATCTCACCACGGAACTAAAGTATTAGTTTATATCAATGTAATACCAAAAAAGGAGTATTTTCACAATTTGGATAAAATATATTATATAAAAAAAATTTAGTAACAGAGATACCCTAAGGAATTCTAAAGCAACCCTCTAATATCTCTCTAAAGTCAAACTGTTTTGCAGTTGTTTTGCATATGTAATTGGGGATATATATGTACACATACATAGCATATATGGATAGACATTAAAGTTTCTAGTTTGATTTTATGTAGAAGAAAATATTTCACTATAGATAAAATTTCTTTTTTTATGGTTTTATTTGGTTTTCCTTTTGCACATATTTAATATAGTATGTAATATATGTAGATATGAATATTTCTTCATAGTTATATTGATTTACGTGATATATAAGTATACCAACATGTTTTTCTACAAACAACTTAAAATTAAATGAGTTGAATATTTTGCCACTATTAAAGCCATTAGTAACTCTTATAGAATTGATAAGGTTAACTTGAGTATATATATATAGGGTAAAGCATCAATAGTTGGCTAGGCATCTATAATTGGTTACGTGCCCACATTAACGGGAATAACATTCTTGTTAAACATAGAAACCTACATTTTAAAAATTGTTAATAATCTCTGAAAAATGCTCCTTTTTTAATATAAATAAATGTTATAAAAATGCGAATCTATTTAAGTTTAGTCTTGTCAAATTCATACATATGATTCATTTTTCTTTATTTATTTGTTCGCAAGTTTGATTTAAATCAACCAGGCAACTATAAATGTGTTCTTTCACAAATTGCTCCAGACCAGAGCACAATTTTACATTGAAATACAACAACAACAACATACACCTACTTTTACTTGGAACAAAAATTCCTACTCCATGTCTTGTTCTCAATATTGCAAATATAGATGGCTCTGTTTTGTATTTTTTGATACTTGAATGTTGTCCTCCTGATGATTATGCCAGTTTTTGTCTGAACATATGAAAAATATAAATTGAAAAACCTTTCAAAACGATTCATACTTTTTATAAAATTGCATTTTCTTAAATTGTTTTTCTACCTTCAAATATTTTCTACACAATTATTTTACAAAATTTTGATTTTTATTACGTTCGACATTTAATTACCATGTGAGTTGAATATATGCTACCAATATCTAAGTTTTTTGTTGCTCTTGCTCCTTGTTGGTTTTTTTTTCACCTTCTGGTTTGATCCGCAGCAGAGCAATATGAAAGAAACACACCTTATGCGTTAAAGAAAACGGACTTAATTTATATTTACTACCCAAATTAACTGATGAAAAATTTATTAAGAAGTGATCAATTATTGATCGAATAAATGTCTGTGTAAAGATTTACATAGAGTTTGTTACAGCATATTAATGATTTTGTTAAGCTTTTTAAATTAAAAAAAAATCTAAATTAGTGTAATTTATGAGGTGAGCTTTCAATTCTAGTGCCTTAAAAATTCAATAAACTATCAAGCGAAACTAATAATAGTTATTCCGAATGATTATTTGATTGAAACGGTCCAATAATTGATGAATTCCTCTATAGTAAATGCCACATTCAATAATGTTACGAAAAGAAACTACATTATATATATGTTCTTTTATTATATTCGTTTGGTTTAAACGCCCAGCAACTATAGAAAGTTGAACGATCTACTATCTGTATTTTCCATTTGTATACATTCAATTTTATCATCTTTGCATCATTACTATAATCGATATATAAGAATTGCATTGATAATGGATAGTCCACAAAATCACCGATTTAATTTAATGAAAATCTGAAGACGATATTCCTATGAAAATTGAATTCATTTCCATAGATTAGATTTTAGGATATTATATGATATTTAATTTCTATAATAGAGACTAAAAATTTTCTATATTTTATGTTAGTACACTGAAATAAATAATTTTTAAAAATTTACTGGAACCAATTGTTTATATGAATAATACGAAAATGGATAGAATTGTTGGTAAAAGATCTATGGATTTGGTTTTAGTTAGATTTTGCTATGCGTACTTATAGTCATCGTCTGAAACATAGTCAGTTTATTATATTGAAACTTACTTCGAATACCGATGGTTTTACTATCACTATCACTATCAATGAATTTAATATGCATTTCAATGATTTTAACACGACCATATGCGTGAAACAGAATGACAGATCTACGACGGATTCACGACGCATTAAAATTTTAAATATATGCGTTTTCAATTAGACTGCATAGAACGTGACGGATCTACGACGGACTACTTTTAATACAATCTGTCATTCTGTTTTCACTAACAGTCATTTTCTATTTTCAATTGTTAAATACAATTTCTTTAATATTTTATAATTCCCAGTTAACCTTTGTTATGTATCGAATATAACAAGATGTCAGTTAAATTCATTCTTAAACAGGTTCTCGTATATCTTGCTGTTCTTGAGGAACAAATTTAGCATGATATATGTATAAGGATTACCTGGCAATAGTCTTTAATTTTCATTTGAATTTTTAATTTAAAGACCATTGGTGTAACCATGGTCATAATAATTTTCGATACAATATTCAACAAATAAAGAAGACCTGACAATTCGACTATGCCGTTGTTCGAACATATTTGCCAACTATTGAATTATATTATAAGATATTATTAAGATATTTTTGGTATCTATTGAATTTAATATAAGTATCTATTGATTTACCTATGTGTCAGGATACAAATTTATGTCGCGGGCATTATACAATATTTACTTCTTCATAAAAATCGTTAATTCAAACTCAAAAATGGTGTAATTTACAATCGTTTTTTTGCGTGTGCGTATTTGATAGGATATGTTTATTAAAATTACTTTTTTCTTTAAACGGATTTTCAATAAGAATTTTCTTTCAGTAGGGTTTGCTTATGAATTTCTGTAGAAAACAAAGGCGACAATGATACTTTGCATATACAATAGTGTAGTAGTATAAGATGCTGTAATATGTGATTTTTTATGGTTTGGGATTTCTATTAAGAATATACAATGTAATTAGTGAGATTCAATCTTATATTTCATTTGGCAGATATTCTATGTATATGCCTCTGAAGATGTATGAATTAGTTCGTATTGAAGATCTTAATTGACCATAGAATGAAATTGCAAATATTTTGAAAATTTAACTTAATTTAGTTTTCCTTGTGTATTGATTCAAAAGAACAGTACATAGTACATATATTACATCAAAGTATTTCCAATGAGTTTCACTAAACTCGAAAGAATTTTTTAATTTAATTTGTTAGTTTATTAAATTCTAAATTTAATGTTCTCTAATTATCAAACAATTTAAGTTGAACAAATTTGAAAAATTGCTTCAATTAATATTTAAATATTTTACTATATTGCGATTGTATATTGAATACTTCTTGCTATCTCCATGGATCTTGTGTTCTGCTAAAGTAGATCTCACATTGATCAGTCATGACTGTCAGTCGTGTTTGATAGAAATTTGATTGCTCACAAACATTTTGAATAATTATTGAGTTTGACTGAAAAACTATCAGTTTTTACATTCACAATGGTCAGTTTTCTTTCAGTTGATCAAAAGTTGATGGAAAATTGATCAATATGAGTCCTACTTAACAATACACGTTTTAAAATGCTGTTCTTTGGTCACCCATGAAAACGTTGACTTTTTGGAAAATAGAAATCTATAATGAATAGTACCAAACATAATAATAATAATTAGAGTTCATTTTCGAGTTAGGAAATAAATTAAATTCCTAAAACTTTCTTGTAAATTGATACGTATGAAGTATGTAAGCGCTCTGCGGCGCTAAAATAGGAGTGAATTGACCAATATTTTTTGATATGATTTCACCTATTATTATAATTAAATTCAGCTCATTAAGATAAAGAAAAGTTGTGTTTTTGTTTTATTTTACCTCAAAAAATCACATTTTTTAAAGTCAAATGTTATAAGTTTTCCCTTTTGAATCATCTATTACCTAAGTACAGCAAATTCTGGTTGTAAGGCAACCAATCTGAGTCTCCGTAGCAGTGGCGTATGGTCCATATGTGCAAAAATATATGTAAAAATTGTGAGAGAAAATAATTTTCTGCACCTATGTATCTTCATATAACTAAATCATACTATTATTATAAAAAGGAAAGATTTGTATTTTTGTATGTTTGTAACGAATAAACTCAAAAAGTACTGGACTGATTTCAAAAATTCTTGCACCATTAGAATGCTACATTATCCCTGAGTAACATAGGCTATATTTATTTCTAAAACAAATTAGGGATCCCTACCAAAACTTAAATAATCTAATTCCACATGCATCTGTATTCAATAATCCTCACATTCATGTCTGTCGCGTCTAATATTCTCTGTAGTCTAACTTCATGCACAAAGACCCTAATTGAGATTTTACGACTATTGCTTTCAATCACCCGATATTCAGTGTCATTAGCGGAGGCCCCCACTTGATCCATTGTAGGGCCTCTATAGTCTCCAGACTGGCGCTAGGCGCTCGGATCCTCAGCGGACTAGCCGGTGGGACCCCAGACTGCCTCCTCTCTCTATTTCCGTAAATTTCCATAAAACTCTACAAAATTAAATTACTTAAGCCATAAAATAAATATGTACAAAAATGTAAATAAAGTCCTGCAAAAAGATACATTTACTCTACGTTTATCCCAAAATGTTTAAAAAATAAATGTCCACCCGTGCGAAGCCGGGACGGGCCGCTGGTTTTTTATAATTCCACACATTCAGATATTGTGCCGATTTGCTTGGCTGCATTCCGTCAGTACGTACTGTGCCGATTTGCTTGGCTGCATTCCGTCAGTACGTACTGCCCTACGCTCTGCTCCTCGTAGCGCATAGAAATATCTATGAAAATGTAATATCTTTGTGACTAACTTTGATGTTTTATGAAGATGTTCGAAATAATAGGCTGAAAAGCAATTTTGTTGTGTCAGACAAAGAGTAAACGAATTTCAACAGAACAATTTCAGCGAACAGAAGTAAAAAAATCTAATAATACTACATCGTAGCCTATCTTAAACACATCGCTCTACTAGCTGAGAAATTATTGAGAACCCTAGCATTATAGTTACATAAGGTCTGTTTTATTTGCCATAGCCTACACCGGAGCAGGGTAGGTGGCAAAACGAGCAGGAGTAGGAAATAGCTTTAATTCAAATGTTTGTAGCGCTGCTTAGCAACCATATTGTAATTAAATGAGAAACTTTTAGCTAATACACTTTTTATGGTAGAAAACTGAACTAATTTCGGTGTGAAAGCTGCCCCTGGTCTGAAAG